>CM036905.1:17385592-19885592 GCA_020800305.1 Porphyrio hochstetteri | reverse complement strand
TGTTCCTGGTTCTGCACAGGTACCTCAGTCTTGACCCAAAGCAAATCTTTGTTTTCCTGGTTGTGGAATCCCAATGCACTTTCTGTCCAGCTATTTTAAAATCAGCAATCAATAGACCCTGTTATTCCAGTTTTGAATAAAACTTTTGGGTCAAACCAAGTTATACAAAATAATGACTGAGACAACAGACAAGCAGACTGAGACAGAGAAATGTTTGCTTAACACCCACAATACAATGCTATTTGTCACTACACAAGACAGTACTACAACAGACCCATTACTTCCGTTTTCCTTTTCTTCTAAAACCATTGACCTATAGGTTTTACTTCTTGCAATATATGGATTTTTAACTATTATTTTTCATACCAGGTAGCTTTTTTTAGCAAGGATACCTTTTTTTTTTTAATCAATTAAAGTTTTAGCACTTACATTCTTAATATTTAAGTTTGAGCTGTTTAGGTTGAAGTTTGAACTGGGAAATTCTGGTAGGAGCTGAGATAAATACAATGTTGGTGGGGGACAGCAAAATACAGGAGGTATAACATCTAGCTATGTTTTAATTATCTTGATGCTTGTTTGTCATATTACTTCTGATGCTGTCTGGAACCACAGGAAAGGAAAGATAAGGCAGAACTTTCCTGTTTTGAGCATGAGGGACGTTAACATATGCAGCAGAATGCCTCAAGAGACAGGTTGCAGACACTGAAATACCTCTGCCTTCCCCCTCTCTTAGGATTAGAAACCTGAAAATTCAGTACTAAGATCCTCTTCTGTCTGTCATCTTCTCTTTCATTCCTTGTCATGCACTGAATGTGATAAAGCCTTTAGTCTCCCCATAGTGTCCTAAATAGACCTGGTGGACAAATGAATTGGCCTGGGGTGTCCTAAACAGACCTTGTGGACAAATGAATTGGAGTTGCCGCTGGCAGTTGAGGTGGTTACTTCTGGTCATTGATGAGTACAGGACTTTCAAATTACTTTTCAGAGAGCTTTTGAAATTGAGATATTTTACTTCACAAATGGGATGCAGTAAGAATGCATGTATTGTCAGTTACCAGAACTCAGGTGAAGTGCAATAGCTCTTCACCTGAGTGCACACCTCTTAGAATTGAGTGACCAAATGGTATTTGGTTTCCTGACTTGTTCTGAAACCACATTAAACCACATAGTACTTTCAAGTTAAGCAGTGACGATATGGAAGACACCCCATCTTTTGCTGAGAGAAGAAATAAAAAGGCATTGAAACGCAAATTCTTATGGTACAGTTAGGAGTTTTCCTTAGTCTAATCTCACAGCCCCCAGATTTTTGTACAAACATTGAACAGTCTTGAATTTATCTCATCTATCAATATAAAATCAAGAAAAATCATTATGCACAGCTGTACTATAGAAGTGTCACAGTGCAATTATTTCATTGCACAGAACAGATGCATGCTGTTGGCACCTCAGAGCCAATAGTTGCTACATGGAGCTTGTATCAGTGGGAATTCACTTTCACATAGATCACTTGGGGACATGAATGCGCAATGTGACAGGCCCATCGCTACCAATAATTCATCTAATTTACTATGGCAAGGCGGATACTTGGTTGTGTCTGAAAGCCAACAGGTCAGTGGCTTCATCTAGCAGCTCATGCTGTTCCCAGCAGTGCTACATTCCTACTAATGATTTAATCTTGTATTTGAAGTTGGTTCCTCACAGTTCTACCTCCTCTTTCTCATTTTCTTTCACTTCCACTTAAAAATATAATGGTCCATTTCAGCAAAATTAACTGCAATTTCATGGATCACTACAGCAGGAATAAGTTTTATACATAATACTGTAATCCATCTATTTGTTCCCCAGAATTTAAATCGACTTGATAAGCGATTCTGTGTCCTATGTAAATAACCCTTTGTGCTAATTGAGAGTGCTGTATTTTCAGTGAAGAAGAGGAAGGGAAAAGATTGTTCCTCTGACTTTGACTTTTTGATAATTGCACCAGGGTATTTAAGTTAAAATTTTAAAATCTATAATATAGAAAATAGAGGCAACAGCTACTTTGGTTTCTTTTTGAATGAGAATTCCAGTGCTCTGCTTACGCATGATTCTTTCTTTTCCTTAGAAAAAGTAGTTTTCAAAATTTGGATTCTCATATAACATGCCAGATGACAATATCTAAAATACACAATTCCCCTACCTAGTAGATACCAGTTATCATATGGGCAAGAATAGGACATGACTCTTGTTCTTCCATACATGTATCAGTAATGTTCAAGAACAAACACTCTACAATAGGATGAACAATAGGAAGGTCACTTTCCATGGCTTCTCTTGTGTTCAGGTTCTCTACAGGGATTGCCAGCAGGTGGAATAGTTGGTATGAACTGGATAATCATTTTTGTAGTGTAGATACTTTTCTACTATGAATTGATTGGTATTCCCATTTATTTTCACTACAAAGATGCTAGGAATTCTCAAGGACATCTTCCAGGCTCAGAGCTAAAAACAATGTCTAAAGATTACATTGAAAATAAAGGTGACAGCTTTTATATGCTGTTACAGGTTTCTTAAACTATGAAGTTTCTCAACCAATTTGATTAATTATGAAATAGAAGTAGTTACTTAAATGTCAATGACAAAGATATTTTAGTAGTAAACACTGAGTCTTTAAATGAAAATTTCATTGGACTATTGACGTCACATCTGTTAAGTTAGCATAACCTAACTTCTGCAAGGGTAACAAATCTGTATTGTCAAAATTGCCAGGTAGTAGTTTTAAAAAAAAAAGAAGGAAATATTCTTCCACACTGTGCATTAAGTAAATTGTGACATTTATTGCCACTGAGTTTAATGATGGGCAAAAATACAAACAGATAAATTTACAGAAAATAAGTGTCTCTTAAATATAATTGTTCAATCTTTGGCTCAACAAGGCCCTAGTCTGTTGCAAGGAACAATTTCTGGAAGGAATGTCAAGAAAAGGCTCATTTAGTTTCTTTTCTTCCTGCCCATTTTCTGCAAATAAATCATATTGGCACTCTCAGCTAGCGGATACTCGGCCAGATGGGCTTTTTGCCTCTCCCTGTACACTACTGTAGTGCTCTTATGTGCATTATGGCATCTTTAGTATTTCTTGGCAAAATCACACTTGCTTCAAAACCAACTTTTTTGTACTTTTGGCAACTATCAGAACTGCAGAAGGACCAAACCTGCTGGCACTGCTTCAGCACTTTCTTCCTAGCTGACATACACCTGGGGTACTGCTTAGTAACTTGTCAGGGCTATTATAGCACTGAGCAGCCATGTTAATTACTCTATTCTCATATTAGTACTCATATAACTAGGAATTTGTATACAGAGATTCTGCCTGTCTTTTCCAGTGCAATTCCCTTCGTTAATCTAGAAAAATATAGCTATAAGTGAGCAATATAAACCCCAATCTATTTTAATATGTATTTTAGAGCCAGGAAATATTAGTTTGTCTTGCTTATTTTCAAGCCACTAATTTTCAGAAATACCAAGCGGATGCTAATTTCTTTTCAATTTTTGGCGTTTCAGCTCATTTGTCTTTATATTCAAACACATTTCCACTGATATGTAAGCCTGAAGTCAGCAGTGATGTAATTTTTACTAAGTTCTTATTTGTAAAGGCATTGGTACTTTTAAGTTGGGGTGGGGGGTGTTCAGAAAATAACATGGATAATTTGGTTTTCCATACTCACTGCTTTATTTGTGCATCTATAGTTATTTACTCTTTTTCCTTGAGCAATTAGTTTAAACAGTCGCCCCCAAAACATCCTAACTTTAATTGAGAGGCCTTTTCAAGTCATCCTTGATTCCTTCTAGTGTTATCCAGGTAATAAAAATTCTTCAATGTCTCAGCGTTGAAGAAGCCCTGTTGACAATGGTGTCTGACTTTCTCAAATCCATTACTGATAAAATAATCCAACCATATGAGGCACTTACATACATGCCTCCGGTTCTTTCTGCAGTCACTCATCCTGTAGCATACCATGCCCATAATCTCTGAAAAAGAAACTGCACTGGTTCACTGATCTCTCACATTAGTGAACTCGGGTGGTGCCCAGGATCATTAGAGGTTGCTTGTCTGACTTTTACTTTGGACTCAGAATAATTTTTCATGAAGTTCTTCATGTGCCTCCTGAGTGCCATAGGGAAAAAAGTTATTTTGCATCAAGAGTCAGTAAGTGATGCCAGATATTTCTCATGGTGCTTATTCTGTTCTCCAAATCAGAAAACTCAACACAGTTCTGCAAATGTAACAGCTCAAAAATTATATGATTCACTTAAAATTCTGAAGAAAGAGGCAGAGACAGAAATAATTTCATTCTCCATTTCTCATCTGCGTAGGACAGCCAACATTGGGATTCCATGGTAGCAAAATTAAAGAACAGGAAGATAGAAGAGATTGCTTTCTGCAATAACCTTTTGATTCCATTTAACTGTCCTTAACCAAAAATACAGCAACCATGACAGAGTCAAGGAATAAATAGAGAGAATATGCCTAGCCCCTCTCCTTTTGGAGAGACTACAGTTAGACACAAAACTAGAAGGAAAGTAACTTGGTTCTACTCAGTAACATATACCATGATAATTAGGTGCTTTGAAAGGTATAGGTTAACTCATTTCAGGTATATTCAGGTGTTAAACAATGAAAAGTCTACCAAGAACACGGAGAGCAGGAGCAAGTAAAAAAATAAATGGGTATTTTTATTTTCCAGTAAGCTTGTTTAAAGTTATCCTAACACCTTCTACTATTAAACCACGGATTCAGTTGATTTATTGTGCTACCGTATCTAGCATTTTGATCACACCTCTAACAAGATCCAAATGCAAATGTCAGATCCAGTGAAAGTTATGTTACAGCAAAAGGACAGTATCTGCAACTAGGGAGAAGGGAAGGGAATGTCTCATGTCAATCTACTGCAACCCTTCTGTCTACAGAATCATTGAAAGGCTCTAAACAAGAGCAGTGAGGTGAAGGAATTAAAAGAAGAGCTTCCATTTGTCTGTGAATTGCTCTGCTAAACTGTAACAACAGTGTTTCCAGGCTGATCAGCTTGGATCTGTCAGCTTTCACAGCTGGCATACTCAATAGGAGGTGCATTTTAGTGAATGCAGTAATAGCATAAAAAGGGAATGCATCTTCCAAATGATTTAAATTATGCTTATGAATTGTCATTTCACAGCTTTATGAGATGTTCCTGTTCCCCTCCCTTCCTTTTATTAGTTAGCATTAGGCTGGGTAGATTTCTGTGCAATTCCCAGCTGCGTCGCCAGAGAAAGGTCCGCCTTCATCATGTATCAATTTGATTTCAAGCCCTGAGAAACACCCAGCCTCAAAAAGGAAAACAAATCTGTAATACACGTTCTGAGCACAAAAGGTAAAACACATTGAAATTCATAGTAAATGTTGGGTTTCCATCTGAGCCCCCTCCCACAGCCCCACTTACAAGCATGCTTTTCCTGTCATCTAGCTATCACTGTCCAGGCTGAGGAATGTTTTTAATGCAAGGATGGATAGGCATGAATATCAAGCAAAAGATCAAAATGGTACCTTTTTAATTTTTTAAAGAATAGAGCTAATTAACCTTTTTATCAAACTACACACATCTTCAAATGTCTTAGATGGGAAATATATTGGTTTAATTAAGATTTCACAGGGAGAGACAGTTGCAAACACTTGGAACCAAGAGAAAGTGGGATCTTTCTGAGGAGAGTGCTGTATGTTTTACAACTCCCTGTGTCTCTTTGTTGTTTGCGCTTCAAATGGAGTCCATTTTTATCTGTCTCTCTCCTGCTGAGAGAAACTGATTTTATCATGTGTTTCAATGAAGCTATTAAAAACTTCAAGCATGAGATTCCTCTTTTGCCTTTGTATGTTTCTCTCTCGCTATGTCAGAGCTGCACTGTGACACTGGCCATACGGCAGGCTGCATACACCGATTTGATTTGTTTTCCAAGTCGATTAGATAACCCTCCTGCAATCACAACTTGCTTCAACAGAAAACTGGGTACTTGTGGTTTCCTTAGCTGGGTTCCCGTTTGGTTTGATTTTTGTAGGTCTAGGATTTATTTATTTATTTTTATGAGGTGTGTTCTCAATGAGCAGACCATGTCATGCTTTCTTCTGTTTCTTTGGTTTTAGTAAATAGTGAAAAGTTCAAGAGTAACAACTTGAAGTTCCATCCACGCAGAAAAAGAACACACTGAACAACATTAGCACACATTTCCTCCTCACTTCAGGAGCTCAGGAACATTTCAGAGATGTAAAAGAATGTGCTACAGGGACGTGGTATTACGAGAATTTTGGGGGCAATACCACACAAGACTTCTACATAGACAAATCATATACTTTTAATGCTCAGATGTAGTTATTTATCCAGTACTCTAAGACACTAAAATGCTAGGATATGCTAGGGATAAAATATGTCAATATTGTTGAATCATAACTAAAAAAACCTTTTAGCCTACACTGCTATAAAATGCTGTGTCGTGCTCCAATGAAATAACCAACTAACACAAAAAAAACCCACGGAAAAAGAAAAAACCACAAACCTGAAATGTAAAATTTGGTAGAAGTTCACATTTAAATAATATTCAAACTGAGCCGTTCAGACTATAAAGATCTGAAGCCTGGATGCAGCCATGCATGAATTTCCTGTCTTTTTCATTTGTTTCTTAGTTAATGTCAGACACATCATGTCATAAAAATGAAGTTGAACACTGTTTAGGTCGTAGTATGAGTACACAAGACATCAGTTTTGAATCTTGCATTCTGTGCCTCTGTTCCTGAGTGAATTCTTGTGTGATTAGTTCTACAATGCCACATATACAATTGATTTTTACCTTGCTTGAAGACTGAATCTCCAATGCAAAACAAAAATATTTTTTCTGAATAGTTAAGAGTATTTTACCTTAGGCCAGATGGAAAGTTGTGTTTTGCCCCCAATTTTTTTTTGTTTTGTTTAAAATGTTTTTGCCTTTTAATACAAAGTACCTTTTTGAGATAAAAAGATGTTTTAAGCTGAAAAATCAGAACAGTACTTATACTATTAAAATGGCAAAAGAGTAATTTAATAGAAATTAAGACAGATTAATCCTTCTCTGTGGCTTTTTGGACAAAAAAATCATTAAGAATACTTGTGAAGATTAAAAATTTCAATATTATCAATAAAATTTTGCCCAATTCTGGATTTAACACCTGCTCTTTTCAGGGACACAGATTGAACTTGAGCAACCTTGCTGGTTGTTCTTCAAAGTCAACAATAATTAGGAGTTAAAACATCTTTTTTCTGCTGTTTATGAGCATTTGTCTGGAAAAGGCATGGACCATTTTGCCAGGCTCTCAACCATAGTCAAGGAAACAGAATCCTATCCAGATCCTCAAACTGGCACAAAGTTAAGAAAAGTAGCTTCAAGACATCAGGTGCATGGATCTCAATTACTCAAGAACTTGGTAATTTGTAACTCTATTTCAGCTGCAGCAAATGGTCCCTTCCTGGTTTACCGTCTATATGACAGAATTTAGATTATGTTTTTAGACTGTGATTTTAAGTGGTCTTAAAGTGATGGCTGCAGGGAGAAATTTCACTTGATGTTAATTCCTTTTTACTTTTCTCTGAAATGCCTGATGCTAACTGCTGCGGGCACAGCACCGGGCAGCCCATGGGCCAGGGCAAAGGCTGCATTTCCTAAGGGGACTCTCTGCTCTCTAGTAGCAACCAGTTTCCAATCACCCATGTCTCTTCTCCCACAGGGGCCTGGCTGGCCCTAGCAGCACTCAGACAGGAAGAAAAACTGGAGCTCTGAGGACAAGGAAGAAAAGATAGGAGGAAAACAGCCTTTTGGGAAGCCAAGCCCCAGCACAGACAGTGTGGGGCAGAGGTGACTCTTGCTCTCCTGTAATTAGTATGGGAGGTTAATTACTAATAGAGTTGACATAGGTAAGGAAACACTGGTGGGCTCATACCACCAAGACCAGCCTTCATACTCCTCCTCCCCATTCCCTCAGGAAGCCTGAACAGCCACTACTGTTCGGTAACCTTTTCCTGAGGAGGTCCAAGCTGCAACCTATCACCTGCAAAAACCCTCCCTCTCCTTAATCTCCTTATCTAATCAAAATGCTATCAACCAGACCTCCCTTCCCCCATAGGGTCCTTGCATTCAAAGGGACTATCAATTACTCCTCCCTGCCTCACCCAGCAGCGTCTTTTCAGCCTTTACTCACCTGAGGAGAAAGCCTTAATTATAAGGGGTTTTTAATGGCATCTATGTGGTCCATAAATATTTCGCCATCTGAAAGAGCCATAGCACAGGTGCTGACCAGATAAATCATCACAGCTTTGGGTAGATCACAGTGACGCTGTCCAGGCCACCAGCCTCCCGTGATGCACCCCTGCTAGTGACTAAACTGATGCAACTGAAGAGACAGATGCAACTTTTCTGTGTTCCTATAAGAATCAGATTTTCATACTGCTTTTCTCACAGCACAAAGACAGCCCCCTGTTCACGCTAATCACAGAATCTGATGAAATTTGGGACTCTTTCTTATACCAACTCCCTCTTGGCCTGTGCCTATATGGGCACAAGACAGTCTTTGTATCTGCCTATGTTTGCTTGTAGAGACAGAAGTGTATCTTCACATGTGGTTGCACTGTGCATATGCACCATGGACTCTGTCACGTCAAATGGGATGTATGGTGGGAGAGGTACTCCACAAGTTCAAATGCTGATAGCTTATGACCACTGCTGTCACCCTATATTAGAGAAGAGAGCACTTTTCAGGAGACTTTTGATGGCTTGCTCCTAGGGATCACTGTTTGTGTCCAAAGGGACTAGTACTTTCCAGATAGACATGTTAAATAACTGAGTTATAGGGTGCCCCAGTGTACAATAGGCAGCTGGAGCAGCGAACAGCTGTAGCATTTAATGAGGCTGCTCTAGAGCAGCTGTAACCCTTGCAGTAAGAGAGTAAAACCACACTATGTTGAGTCCCACACCCAGCTCAGCAAGCTACCGTGCCTGTGAGTTCCTGCGTGGTCTGCGGTTTGCTTCCTGCCGGGTTGATTGGCTGCGCTTCACGAGGGAGAGGCAAAGATGCCGTGGCAAAGACTTGTGTGTCTTGCATGGCTCCTCAGACTTCAGCCCTTGCTAAGCATTTGCACTGAAGACAGGAGGCGAGTTGATTAACTTGTTATGAGACTTGTGCCGTTCCCCACTGCTTGGGCTCAACACAGATCCTGAAACAGCAGAGTGCAACCACCTGCCTCAAAGGTACAGATCTGTTCAGCTCCTTGCTTCTTTCACTATGGAGTTCTAAGGGTAAATGCTAAATTAGCATCACATTTTCTGCCGAGTTAAACAAGTAAAGTCTTAGCTGCAAGGCTCAATATATAGTGTGTTTTCATTTCCACTGCAGGTGCATCAAGTTTTTCTCCTTGTCAATGGGGGATCATGACTGGGCTCAGAAGGAGGGTATTTTTGGAACAGAGCAAAGAAAATAATGAATGGGTAATTTTTATTTTTTTTTCAGTTAGAAGCACAAAACAAAGATATACTCAGTTTTCCCTGAAACTTTAAGGTTGCTCTGACAGAGATCAGACTATTGTGTCTCCAAGACACGCAGTGTGATCATACTGACTACGTAAGATGCCTAAAAAGAAAAATGCTTCTGGCAACTGTAGATCTGGCATCATCATTGAACCTCCTTTTGGTGTCTGCTGAGGAATTTGGTGGGGTCTCAAGGGACCTGGCATGAATGTAGCTTTCCCTCAATTGCTTTTCAATGTTCTGGTAAAGCTTTTTGATGTACTGTAAGCAAAATATGTAGCATTGTTAGGAGACGTGTTTAGAATGGAGTGCTACAGAGCAGTACGGCAAGGTCTTTTTGTGTTTCACATGTGTTTGTGTACATAGAGAAAGTTCTTAATGCTTGACTTGTCTTGCAGTTAACCTGTGAGCAAAAGGGCATCAGTATCTAAGACATTATCTAATAACACCCTATCAGAAAAAAAAAAAAATTTGAAAAATAAATGTAAACTCTTCTGCAGCATCAGGAGAAGCTGTCACATTTGTCTTCGTCTGGAGAAGGTCCATAACATGACTGAGTTGTTAGTAAATGGACGTGGCAGGAGGAGCTGTGTTTGGGGATGAGAAAGAATTACCACCAGTTATGTTTTGGCATAGAAGGCTGACGCAGCTAGCAATGCCACTGCCCATGCATTAGCCTTTGCTCACAGGCTTCTGAATGGACACAAACCTTGGCTATGATGTAATGTGAAACGAGTTGGTGAAAAGACGTGGAGAAAACATGTTGCCTTAGTAGTGGCTTGGTGAAAAAAATCCTGTTCATGTCCCAGTGAAACAATTCCCTTTACCTTCCTATGTAATGACATTTACTTCTGTTTCTTTCTTGCATCCATATTTGACAATCTCACGGGTAAGAGATTAAACACAAAATAGCACTGCGTGTCAGTCCCATTTTTATCAAGAAAGCAGAATAACCTGGAGATGGATGGATAGGCAATGTGAAATGTATGCATCTAAACTTAGTTTAATGTAGTTTAGATGGGTTTTGAAGTTGTTTTCATCTCTACCACTCCCTTCCGCACACATCTAAAATTGTTAAGACTGGGGGATCTGCCTGGCAAAACAAGAATTAGTCTTTCATAAGGTATAATTTTGTACAATTCCCAGTGAATGAGGGCTGTGATATTCCCTGTCCTGATAACTTATAACTTATATAAGTTTGCAGAAGGTATAGCATGTCTGAGAGCTTGTCTGTTTTTTATAAGTTACAGCTGTTATTCTAATAACACATCACTTTTCTCTTTAAACATTGTCTTCCTTTACCTGATCACACAGAATTTCTTTTTTTTCCCCCACACATTTACTTTCTACTCTTGCAACCGTACACCAGTGCCCTCCATTTTTGCTGATTCAAGGGCAACAGCAGTGGCGATGTAATGCCCACTGTACAATATTATACTCTGACATCCCCATCAATTTGCATCTTGACAGCATCTTTCTGTGGCCACAAGCAATATCTAAAAGTTTGGCAGGCAAAAGGTTATTATTAAGCCACAGGTATGGGACTATTGCTGTAAGCAGTCTCTTTAGGTTTATTTTTACTGCCTGACATAATTAAAATTATCTTAGTTCCCTTCACAGTGTTTCTACCCTTACCAGTATTTTCACTTGAAATTCTTCTCTTAGTGGAGCTGTAAGATATATACCATAAAACACACCCACAGACAAGTTCAGTCTCTGGTATTAGTCAGAATGGCCTACCCACTGTGGCTGAGAAAATGCCATGTGTTTTACCAGCAATGAATTATTGCTATCAACACTTGATGTGCCTGTATCTCTGGGGCTCATTTTAGTTCTTCAGTTTTTACAATATAATAAGGCTTCGTCTTCCACCCCCTTTCTCCCTTTTCTCCAGAGTCTGGTTTTGGTTTAAGAGAAACATAGCTGTTCTGTCTTCTTTCAGGTCCTCAAATTGCTATACATGCTATTATGATCGTCACTTATTTGATCTGAAGCTCAGGGCTGGCTGCAAGCCATATTCCAGTCAGCACAAATGATACCCATAAATCTCTTCATATCTTTCAAAACTCCTTATTTTACAGCACTCTTGAAGGAGACTTCTTAGTCTTTTCAGCTTAGATTTCTTACCATTCTTTGTATGTTTGGGCAGCAGCAAAGGAAGTGTATTATTATCAGCGTTCATATGACAGTAACTCTGCCTTTCCTCTATAAGCTGTTCATCCTAATGTCTACACACATTTTTGCCTACTGATGGGCATTTTACCCATTTGGCCTTGAGACAGGTGTATATGAACACTCTCACTTTATAATCAGGCCCACGTACACGAATGCAATGACACTGAGATGACACTAAAGCCATACTATCTTAACTGACAATCTGCAAAAGTGAACTGGCCTCCTGAGAATGCAACCTTATTGCTTGTGGTACCCCATTCCATTTAAATATCTCCACGTATGGCTACACTGTACTCTTTAGATATGTCCTACAGTAGAGAGGTGAAGTGACTTGCCCAGAGACACACAACAGATCTTTAGCTGAGCTGGGCTTGGAAACCAGATTCTTGATCTTTCTTCATCATTAGACAAAGCTGCCTTGTTTCTGCAATTTGTAGTGACAGTTTGATTTCAAATAAGCACTTTCTTAAAAGAGAGAGGAAGGAGAGAGTCTTTCACAAACGTGAGCAGAACCAGTAGTGATATTAGCTAGGCTAACAAGTGTGTGTACTGTAGTCTTCATGCTTCGAGGTACAAATGGATTCCCATGGTAGAGCCATTCTAGTGGGTTCATGCTGTTACTCAGAGGCTTCCAATGTTTGGTCACTACTGTCCCACAGCTGTTGAGTTTACCCAGCTGGGTAATCTGAATGAGAAGGGCATCTTATTTTTCTTTTGGCTTTAGCCCAGAGCACTGTCTCTGAAGCATAGTTGCTGTAAACACTGCTTCTAAAAGGATTTAAAATAGATGAGAATGAAAAAAAAAATTGATCTTGAAAATATTTGAGTTCTTCCTGCAGCCTTTATTTTTTTTTAATTGTTCTGCTGATTAGAGAACCATGCTTAAAAGTACCATTTAAATAATGTCTAAGCAGGGGAGACTAACCTTTGAGGAATAAGCTTGCTACAAACGGACACATTATCCTGGCCCTAAGATCACAGGTCAGTATTGTGAAATATTGTGAGATGAAAGAAAATTACTGGAATGCCTAAATGAGCAACATGCACCAATATAAGATGAAACCCTTTTTTCCCTCTTTTGCAAGTCCAAGATCCATCCTTTCTCCTCCTCCTTGACTTTATAACCTTTATGACATATGACTTTATCTTTTTGGAGTGGTGTACTATACTAATTACATGCCATTTATTTCCCTGAGGATCTGTATACCTCACGTTCTCTAGACTTTCCTTTGTAGATCTCCAAATTTTGTTCTATTATCTCACCATGACAAATCCAAAAGTAGCCCTTAGAGAGCAAACTTTAACCCGCAGCCATTCCTTTCTTCTTTTAAAAAAACCATGTTACATACATAACACTGTGTTTCCAGGTCACAGCTTCTCCAAGGTACAGCTGAGTTCTGACACAGGGGAAATACTCCATAACCCTGCAATCTAAACAGATATTGTCTTAGGATGTGGACAATATTATAAAATTGTTTCTGTGCACAACTGTGCTGTGGGAACTGTTTTTCATGCAGAAGTATATACCATATAAATATAGGATACATTCTCTTTGTACATGGGGTTTGCTGTACACCAGACTTGCTGATCCATCTGTCTCCAGTATGTTACCCAAATAGTGGTCAGAATATAAATATTCTGAGAAAGGTGACCAAACCCTCTGTCAACCAAATGTGCAGATCTCTATGCAGGGATGGAACAAACACTTTCTAACTCTACAGCTTAAAGTTGTGTTATCAAGTTTCAAGCTGCGTTATCATTACACTGACAGAAATAATGCCATTGTTGAACCATTATATGCTCAGATTCTCCTTCCTTGATAATACTAATAGTGCAACAGATCTCTGAGATTAAATCCACCCAACCAAGCAAAAATTCTCCCCATTTACTCTACTGTCAGAGAACTGAATCTAGTCTGAAAATACTTTCCTGTCTTGAACAGAAGGTGAATCTTAATTCACTGAAGTCATCAAGTGCTTCGACATTCTTAGTAGAAGGGGATGAATAGACATGCAATATTACATTGCTGAAAATTATATAGGCGTTGTCATAATCATGTCATTACCTTCAGCAGGGGCCGTGTACAGCAGTTGTATCCTTTGCGTACTGATTCGAAATAGCGTATATTACTACCTCCTGTATCCCAAGTAATTACACCTGTACTACATGCCTAAATGGTTTAATGCTATCTTCTCCTTCTGCTGTAATGAGCCCATTCAATAATCAAAGCCTCCGAATGTTTGTGTTGTCAGATTAGCTTTAAATGATGATCAAGAAAATATTTTTCCTTTCCCACGACATCACAACAAGGCAGTTCTCAGTGGGGCTGATACCACTGCTCACAGTTAGAGTTCTGTCATTCAGAGCAGCAGCTGCTTCCCTCTGTTTCCAACAGAAGTGAAGCCAAGTGTCCCTGTTGAAAGATGGTGGAGGCTCTGATGTCTACTGAGAGTCCCAATGTGAAGTGATGAATACTTTGAAAGGACCATTCTAGTTGTGGGCATCTCAGGTGTCTTGAAAGCTCCATTTGTAGCATCATCTGAAGGAAAAAAGTAAACACCGTGGGTTTTTTGAAGGGATTTTTTTTTCATAAGAAGTTTCATAGCAGTAAAAAAATTCTTGGAAAAATATTCACATACTGTCAATGCAAGGTTTTTGTGATCTTTAAGTGGAATGAAAATTTGGATTAATCTATTAGCTAGGCTATAGAAACAAACAAAAGATCAAACCAAAAGTGTCAAGTTTCTTACAGAGCCCATATTTAAGAATAATTTTACTTAATAAATCAGTTAATAGGTTTACTTGTAACTTCTCAGGAAATTCATTATATGCCCTTACAGTTACCCTTAGTATTTGCTGTGCTTCTCATACATAGCAAAACTGCTGAATCCTCATTTTAAATGCAAAACTCAGATCAGCTGTAAGTACACAGACATGACAAGTACCTCCATAGTATATACTAATTTATTTTAATTTTTTAAGAAAATCTTTTAACTGTTTTTCAACACTCTCCTGATTTGCTCCCCTTGATTGTTGAGATCACTGTGGGAAACGGGGTTGAAGGAACCACAAGATGATGTCTGTGGAAATTAACCATTCTTTAAATAATGCAACTGCAGAATGAGTTTAGAAATCTTTTCTTAACCCTACAGGCCCTCTGAGGGTCAGCTCTTTAAGCATCCTGAGCTCTGTTCTTAATTAGTTTTTAAAGCAAGGTTTCAACTGACTTTCAGACACTGCTGACACTAGATGCTCTGCACTGAGAGAGGTTACATCTTCATTGTGAAAAACAAGCAATGTTTAATGTTCAAGTGGTTTAGTCCAGTTATATTCCTCGGAGTGGAAACTCAGGGAAGGTGATTCAATGGCAATGTGGCTAGCTGTGGTCAATACAATACACCTGCCTGCAAGGAACCTCAAACAGTTATATCAAAGTAGTA
The DNA here is from genome assembly GCA_020800305.1 of Porphyrio hochstetteri. Lineage (NCBI taxonomy): Eukaryota > Metazoa > Chordata > Aves > Gruiformes > Rallidae > Porphyrio > Porphyrio hochstetteri. Next base: position 19,870,422 of record CM036905.1, on the reverse strand, counting down.
ATTCCATTAGGAATTTGCTATGCAGTAGTTGTCTTGATTAAAAAATAAAAATAAAAAACTCATAACCAAAAAAACCCTCCACCCTCCCCTCCCCCCAGAAAAAGAAAACCCTAACACATCAATTCTTGTGATGAATGCAAAGTCATGGCAGAAGAACACCCAGGCCTCTGCAAGCTCACATTCTAAAGAGAAGGTAAATGAAGAGTGGGAAGTAAAAGAAAGATGGTACACTTGTTTGAATGAGGAGCATTCCCATGTTGTTATACCAAGGCAGTTGTCTTAGGACAATTCTTCAGATAGTCATTAGTATTTCAGATTAAGTGTCAGTTTCTGGCTTAATATCTGTCTCTTTGGTAGTGCCTCAAAACTCCCCATACCTCCTTTTACCTTTATTATACTGTCTCACTGTAATAAATCACCAGGGGTACCACTCTCAACCGTAAGATTTCTTTCCTCTCCATGGCCAGCTAAAGAACTTTTACCTTTCTTTGTATACCATAACTTACAGGAACACTGGCAGTGGTAGCACACCTGTATGCACTGCTTTGTGTCTTCTAAGCACCTTGTGATTTCAGCTGGTAATTTAGGGGAGATTTCTAAGGAAACCCACAGCCCTTCAGGAGATGGTGTTAGTGACTCAGAAAGAATCAAGCCCTTTCTCTGAGTCAATACTGAATTATATGCCCTAGAACATCTCTTGCATGAGACCCACAACTCTGGATTGATTGCCTGTGGTTATCAATTATCCTTCAGGTAATTGCATAAGTCTAAAGGTGTTTGCCATGATAGCCCAGGTGGATTTCAGTTTGCCTTCTGCACATCTGACATTTTGATTTTAATTGGGCAGTTGCTGCTTCTGCTCCTAACCTGCTGTGTACTGCTGAAAAGCACTGGAGGATGGATTTCATTGTTAGGTGGAGGAATAGGTACAGAATTAGGGAAAGCAGCAGCCAAACTGGAGGTACTTTCCAGGGTAAAGCTGAGGTCAAAGGACACAGTTTTCATAATTTAACATTCAGGCTTACCAGCTCAGCTAACCCATACTAGCAATGTCTGGAGAAGGGTTATTCTCAGTGAGACTGCAGCAAGAAAAAGAGCTCATAACAGGGCTTCTTAATTAAAGTGCTGGGTAGTTTTAGCATGAGAAGCCAAAGGAGCAGCTGTAATCCTTTAAGACACACCAGGGAGAAACTACAGCAGTGTGTGGCCCCTGCCCAGCACTGCTGCAGTCCTCTCCAATGAAGCCTGTCAGGATATCACAAATACAAAGTGAGTCTGAATTTCATTCATGATTTGTAAAATGCATTGGGAATTTCTTGGGGTGAACAATGCTTATTTTCTTTATGAATTGCTGATGTTTGGAACAGTTTATATTCAGGATGTCTAGTTTTATTTTTTTTGTTTGAAATTTTTTTTTCCTTTTGAGCAGGCCATTCTTTTGAAATGTTCTCCTGTCCAGTCTAAACAATCCTGCCATGAGATTTTTTTAAGGGGAGATGGGGGCTTTGAATGCATTAATTTCTGCTATGAAGTCTCAGATGCCTAATTGACTTGAGCTTTGGAAGGGCTGATCATCTACCTCTTCCCTTGACCAGCCGCATAGACAAGCAAAGTCCAACCACTTTCAGACAGGGAAACTAGGAAAACAGGATCCCAAAGTTCAGTGAATACTTTGGGAATAAACTTTTTGAAGGGTGAGACCTGCGTGGTACCTCCAGTTTGCATCTCTCAAAACTTCTGTTAGCAGACTTTCTAGGTTACATAGAAAAGGAGCACCTTCTTGAAGACTGTATGAGGTACGTGGCATACAGCATTTTCCAGTGTTCAGCCAAGTAATTTATTTTTCTTCCATTCTGGAATTTTCTCCCCCTTTTCTCTTTTACCTTTTTTTCTGAATTCTATCTACAAATAATAATTTTTTAGTTACCTAATGAGGGTGTTAAGCACACAGAAGTCAGGAAATAATGACTGTAATGCTAGCTTCATTTTAGTGTGTGTATTTTGATAATATGCAGCAGTATAATTGGAGTCTAACACTGAAGTCATTATCTTATGAATTTAAATTTTTTTACAATCTTCTAGGATGCATATTGAAAAGAAATCTCAAATCATTTAATGCAGTTCATCTACCTAAATGATTTTCCATATGTCTTTGATCTAGATATGCACATAATTTATATCATTGCCTGAATGAGACTGGCATTCCATTAGACTAGTCACTGTAGAAAAATCACGTTACATTCTCATCTTGTATAATCTCAGAGTTAACCCTGCTGTGAGCAGAGGTTTGAACTGGATGATCTCCACAGATCCCTTTTAATCTAGTTATTGTATGATTCTATAAACAGTACTAACCCACTGCTTTTTTAAGTTGCACCGTATGGAAGAAAACCATATGCTTCAAGTAGTTGGCCTTATGATTAGGAAAGATGGTGAAATGAAAGGGAAAAGAGATCTACCACAGAAATGTAATAGCCAATCCAATAGACTCATTATGATATAAATTTTCCCTGTTATACATTTTTTTTTTTTTTTGCTTTCAACTCTTCATGAGATGATTCTTGTATGACACCACCATTGTCTGCTCTGCATTCTGGAGCATAGCTGTAGAACAACTGTGCACAATATTTATGCTTATTATGATATGGAAGAAATAGCATGTTGTCATCCCCTCATAATCCATAATGTAATGTTGAATGCAACAGCTGGCTTCTTTAAATGTGTACACACCCATATCTCAGCCCGAGAACTAAGTTGAGGTAAAACGATTGTGTGCTTATTGTTACGTGAGCTGGTGGGACCAAAGCCAGTTCTCAGGTTATCAGTGAACTTGTTTGTAGCAGTTGGAGATCGTGTTGTGCCTCTGCCCTGATTACCTATGCTGCAGTATCATCAGCACATCCAGAGTTGTCTCCTGTGTTTATCTTCCCACTGCTACTCAAGACGCTCATACAGAGTCCTTTTGTGTGGAGTCTCCCTCATTTCCAGTGAGGCCAGTGGACCTGTACTTCAATAAGTGTGCCTTGGAGAGGACTCACTAATAAAACTTGCATTTCTCTCTCATTCCTTTTTATCATCTGTACAAAGCTAATGCAAGTGCAGTGGCTAAGTTGGAATTGCAATGATATGCCTGCAGTTGCCATCCAAAGAAATGTAAGAAGACATTTTCTCTAAACTTTTTGAACCAGAATTGCTCTTCCTTCTTTATTTAATAGGACAGAATCTGCATTGACTAAGCCCAATGTTTAGCCTTTCAGATAACGAAGCATGTGAGATTTAATATGAATACAAATGTCATGAATGTGCACTTTTGTTTCCATTAAAGCAATTTTACTTGGAGATTTAAGTACTGCCATTCAGTGGTTTGTATGCAAACTGTGGCACTGAGTAAATCTGACTGAAACTAAGAGAGACAATGTCCATCTTATATTGTCTCACCAAGGTTAATTGAGTGTGGTATCAATAACTTGCAGAATGGAAAGGGGGGGGGAGGCATCTGCAGTGTTTTATGCAGTAAGAAAATCTCAATATTTAAAGGACACGTAATTTGGATGTTACAAAAAACCTAAAAACTATTACACAGATCTTGGCAATGCCTTTTACCACGGCAACATGCTGTGATCTGCTGCTCTGGATGCAAATATATTGTTAGTTCTGTGCAAAACCAAACCTGACTGCTCTTAGCTTGAGGCGAGATACCAGAGCTCAGCTTGCCCCACCCAACTGATATTTCATCTCCTCAAGAATAAGTTTGTGTGTGGCCCACTGATTCCATTTTCACAGCAAGGATCCCCTTCTTCTTGTGACATAGCCCTGAGTATCTCATGAAGTATCATTTGCCTCTTCAGCCTCAGAAAATATTTCCTGTCAGGCATTTCCCCAGGATCTTTGATTCCATGCTGATAGCTGTTTTTTCTTAAATGAGAGCTAAGTTAGTGTCTTTGTCCAGAATTTCAAACCCAAGTCCTTGAACTGAGGATCCTAAGCCTCACAGGTGAGGATGTCTTTAAAAATGGCTTAATGCTTAAAGTTACCGGATATGTATGGATCAAACAGGCTGGAAATATGACCACGAGTGAAGAAGTATAATGGTAGGCCAGATCATACTTTAAGAGGTTGTATTTGTTCCACAGCAGTCTTTAAGTAGGTGCTTCATTACTGATGATGTTTGACTAATGTATAAATCACAGCTTCAACTGACACCAGCTCATACTTCTGGGTGCTCCTTTTCACCCACATGCACAAGCGCACGTACCTACCCCCATGTGTACACAGAACAGCTCATTCACAGTTGCTTGGATTTGTATTTGCCAAAGAAAACACAACACTCACATCACCTGAAGTATGCTCATGGGACCACTGTTCTTCCTACTGCAAATGAACATCCTTCATTTATAATCAGATCCCCAGCGATACGCGTGTTCAAACACACTTGCTCAGATGTGTTCAGGCATGCAGAATGCCTGCTCCCATACGAGGGCAGACGTGTTCAAACACACTTTGCCCAGATGTGTTCAGGCACGCAGAATGCCTGCTCCCATACGAGGGCAGACGTGTTCAAACACACTTTGCCCAGATGTGTTCAGGCACGCAGAATGCCTGCTCCCATACGAGGGCAGACGTGTTCAAACACACTTTGCCCAGATGTGTTCAGGCACGCAGAATGCCTGCTCCCATACGAGGGCAGACGTGTTCAAACACACTTTGCCCAGATGTGTTCAGGCACGCAGAATGCCTGCTCCCATACGAGGGCAGAAAAGGCACTTTGCCCAAACAGCCACGCGTGTAATTCCACGTTCTCACACACACACATTGTCTGCTGTTTTCAACGTGTGTATTGTAGCAAATAATTTAAATCTTTTTCTTCCCACCCTGTTTAACATGCAAATGTGGATAGCACATCAAGATTAGAAATAAATGTAGTAGAATGACTTGTCAACCTGAAATGTCGAATGACTCATTCACACCCTTTGCGCAGTGTTCCCTTTTTGCCACATGCAATCTATTGAGTAGTCTGAAGGCTGTACGGTTCCCTGCTGCAGAGCAGCAATCGATCACTTGTTCACTGAAGGAGTGGGACTGTGATTATTTTTGCAGGATGTGCAGGGGTTACACAGTGAGGTTCCAGTTAATCTCATTGCCATGGCGGTGCCCACAGTGTAGGAATGGGAAATGTAGGATATCAGGCACGATCTACCTATAGGAACTTTCTGTGTTTAATGAAATCTTAGTCTGCATATTAGTAGAGTAACTGATATTCCTACATGAAGGTATGACCTGGATATTTTTATTCCAGATGATAACCCATTCCAATTTGATATAGCTTAATTTTGGATTAAGATAAACAAGAACAAGTTGTTCCTACTTCAGAATAAAAATGTGTACATGTTAAATCATTCAGGAACTGCTGCTGCACTTTAATTTCAAAGGTATCATAATCCAAGTGAACTAAAAAATGCATAGACAAACATGAAATATGTTCCACACTTCTACTTAAAATGGTACGATCACTGTGCAGAGACAAACCCCAGGAATAGCAACAAGCTGGCATTCACATTTACCTTATAATGAGAAGAAAAGTTGGATTGACTGTTGGAGTTGCATCTTTAAATGTATGAATTCTTGTAACTGATTGCTCTTAAAACTCTTTCACAAGCATTCCCAAATGCAGATGCACAGGGGCTGACTTTAATGTATAGAAAGGCTATTTTGCAGTACTTAGGCCTTGTAAAAGGGGTTCTGTTTTTAAATGGAAGTTGAGCCATGAAGATCCATTAAGCAGAAAAAACCACAGTTAATACAACACAGAGGCTTAGAAGATAAATATGCAAGTGGTCACATTATGCAATGAAGGTACCACGGCACTGCTCATTTACCACATGGCAGATACTGCTAGTAGCATTTCCATTTTTCTGCCCTTAAATGTGAAGCTTTGTATATAAAGTATATCAGATCTTCTTCTCAGAAGATGGCTGTGAGCTGAAATTGTGTATAACGTGTCAAAGATAAGCGGGCTCTGAGAACCTAATTATCAGATTTCCTATGTTAGTGTTTAGATTATCATAGCTAAATGTATGTTGACTTTTATATTTCATTCTTTCATAGAAGCACAAGAGGAAAGGAAAGATATATAAGGGAAGGTAGTCAAACTTTTCACTAAAAAAACACAGCTTGTGCAGTCAGATGTGATTTTTTTACAAAAATAGATTTATGGTTAAAAGGACAAAGAAACGTTACCTTTTCTTACTGAGCTGACTGTAGTTCTACTTTTGTGCAAAATCATATTTGTTGGCACACAATGTAATTTTATTACTAGAGTTCCAGATTTTGCACAATTATATGTGCTGCCAGGATTAATCTTACACAACAAACACCAAGGAAAATAACATTTTCATCACTGATCTTGCTGCTCTTCCCATTTTACATCAAATTTTATCAGCTGGCCTGAACAAAGGAACATGCAGTAGCTGATGTGAAATATTAGATTATGTATCCAGAAGTATACACTAGCAGATTTTCATGCCATTTTGTTTGCATATCCCACTCAAATGTATTGCTATACAGTAGAGTCCAATATAAGATTAAAGCCTATTTTTACCAGATTGGATTAATGCCTTAATGTAATTAATTATCTAGATTTTGCTGTGCCCAGAAATAAAGAAATTATAGCCTTCTGTGGTATCCTTCATCTTTATATACGAAAAGAGGAGTTTCTTAACTGCTGTGGAAATGACGACCCAAAGATGTATGGAGAACTTACTCCTCCTACTTTAGCACAAATATTTATGGATTTTTTTCCTAGATGTCCATTTGACACTGCAAAAGGCATGATCGTACAAAGACAAAGGGAATTTACAATTCACATGAACATCCAGTGTATATTCATATGCAGACCTGCATGAACACCCGAATCACTCAGCTTATAGTTACAGAACAAGTTAGTTACAGAACAAGAGCTCAGATTTACAGAGCTGTACGTTTTTTTGAAATCTCTCTCTGACGGTCAAAGCCAGAGATGATGAATCTTGAGTATTCCTTCCTATATAGAGATACTCAAATAAAAGAAAAGCACCTCGGAGTATCTGGATCTAATTATAGGAGGGTTTTCTTGTCTGTGGTTGGTTGGTTGTTTTTAATTAAGTTTCATAGTACCAGATTCTTGATTGTTTTGACTCTTTTGCTTTGGAAGTGACTTCTGGAAAGTCTTTATGGATAGGAAACATCTCTGGAGTATAACATCACTCCTCATTCCAGACTCTCGTATGATCAATTTGAGAAGTATAATTCTCCAAGCCACTTGCTGCTAGCAGAGTTGTTCCCTGGAGCTGTTCACAGCTGGTGTGATTCAGAGAGGCTTTGAAGGTACTTGTAATTATACCAAAGACTAGTTTTAGGATAAGTAGTCCCAGGATTTCACAGAACCCAAACATTGGTCTAATGCCCCCTTGATCCCTTTGACTGCAGTCTTTTACTAAGAGGAGATCTTCCCAGAAGATAAAGCTCACAGAGGGCTACACCTGGATGAAAGCATGTACGCATGTATAGATTCCAGAACAAAGTGAGATGTGTGTGTTCCTGCAGTTGTTCTGATCTATATCCATTCATCCTCCAATGAACCTCCAATATTAGTGCAAATATGTCAAACACTCATGGTATGTTGATATATTGATATAGTGGTCTGTCACAGCCCTAAATTCTGTGAGCACACAAAATGCAAACCACCTGTACGCAAAAGCCGATCCCTTGCATACATCTGTACATGCACAGCGAGATCAGGATTCTTATTCAGATAACCATACACTTGCCATACAACACACATCAGCCAGTGCTGAAGCTTACCAAGAAAAGATGAGAAGAATTGAGAGGTAGTTAGCTAGATACGGTATGAGGATAATTTTTTTTTAAATGTAGCATAGAAGGATGTGGCTACATTTTTCATACTTTAGTTGTTTGTCTGGAGGGCTTGAGAAGGAGCTGCTCGACAATTGTGCCAAAAGAGACCGTTTGAAGCAACTTCCCATCAGGCGGCATTCCTCAAGTGTCTGCTCTTTAGGAGCAGTCAGGGAAAATTCATTCTGTGGGAAGCAGTTAATGGAGCTGCATTACCGACCCCTTATTGCTCTGTCTGATAGAGAGACAGCAGGCTCACTTTGGCAGCTCCAGAGCCCTGATCAGTTCAGATTAGGGGCGCATTGTCTGCCTGGCTTAATCAGGCATGTTTAGATATATTTGTCATGATTAGAGAGGTGTAACACAGGGAGGGGGAAGAAATAAAGAGCGAGATTACTTTTCTCTAGCCTCAAATGGAAGCTGAGCAAATCCCACTGTGTCACTAGGTGCTCATCAGAGGGAGAATTTAAATCCTGGGAAGGAATGTTTTGTTGAACACTCCAGCACTGGATTCAAATCACTGAAGAGTCTCTTTTTCTTTCTCTCGCTTCCTCTCTCCTTTTACCGCTTGCATGCAGCAAAGAAAATCAACAGCTCATGCAGCCCATGTTGATTTTAGTTTGATAGGCATGCAGCCCCTGCTTAGATAACCTGTAGTTCAAATTCTAATAATGTGGTGCCAAAATTAGCTAGTGTCATAATGGTCTAGATGTCTGACTCCTGTATTTTTATCACGTTTATCTTTCAGGGATGCACAGGGTACCATTGCAACAGCCTCTAGGATTTTGCTACTTGTTAGTGTTCAGAAGGGATCATAATAAACAAATTGTAAAGACTGGGAAGAGGCTCCTTTTTCTATCAGTAATGGCACTTCTCTCTCTGTCTTCACCTAGCTGGTTTTTTGGCTTTGAGCGCTGTGAAGAAGAATTAGCTAAATGTATTATGAAGTCAGATGTGCCAAATTTGCTGCTGGTGTAACTTTGATAGTACATAGATGATGGTGGGTATCAATTAATTAACTCTTAAGAGTCTCTGAAAGAGGTGGTGTTGGCTCCCAAGAGAACAGTAAGGAGGAGAAAGGTTTCTTAGATCTATCTGAGGATGATCAGAAACTAGTCCTGCTGGGGGATCCTCCAGGCTGCAGGATCAATGGTTTCTTGCCCTGAGTAACTGTCCCTCTTTAGCTCTTAGGTGAGATAAATGAAGGAGAGACTTAGCAAAAGTGCTGTTATGAGGAGTATATTCTGTCTTTTCCTGTGGTCTCCAACCTTCTTTGGGCTTGTAGATTCATCCAGATTTCCCAGTGAAGGCATAAATTGCTGTATGGTGAACAGAGGCCTCCTTGACAGTGAGATGGATCTTCTTTGTCCTTATCTGCCAATCCTAAAACGTAGTTCATGGGCCCAAACTGAAAACCTGAGGCAGAGCACTACACCACAACAGGCATGCTTTAGCTGTGTGTTCTCAGAGCAGCTGGCAACACAAAAGCCATAAGGCAATTGCTTCTGTATGGACTCTTGGGCAGCAATGCAGCAGTTAAAGGAAATCTATGGAAATCCAGGAGAATTGTTTGGTGGTAAACTAAAAGCAGTAAAAACTTCCCTTTCACTGTTGTAGTTTGCTCCTTCCTCCTCTGATAATCTAGTCAATTCCATGACAGTTCAGTTCTTGTAATCCTGTAATTGCTGTCAAGATGATAATCTGGGATATGAGGAGCATGGCTCAATGTAATCCCCTTACAGATGCAGAAGGTAGAGAACCTAACTGATTACATACAAAAAACTGCCAGTGAGACACTAATAATTCAGTGATCAGGAGTTATGGCGTGGGGAATGTAGAGGACAAAGTTAGCAGGTTTGGAGGAATTTGAAAATAATACTTAATATCATCAAGCTTGCCAATAATTCTTTAGAATAGGAAACTAGATACCAAAATATTCCCAAAGAAAAATCCCTCAGAAGTGCAGAGATGTTCATCAGCTAGAATGGTAGGGGTGTCTTTGGAGATGAATTAGCAGAGTGATAGGAAGGGTTGTATGAATCAAATAGCAAAGTAACACTGTTTTTTGGGATTAAAACCACACCTCCTTGGAATAAATGGTGCTACACTGATACCAGGCAGTTACAGTTGTACACTCTCCTAGTGCATGCACAACTGTAGAATTAGAACTGTACTTTTACAGTTAAAGCTTATTCCTGTAAGACAAATGGCTTCACACCTTTAATTCAAATAGTTATATCACATGTACAAGCACAGTAAGCAGTAGTCATACCAACTGAATGTGGTTTATGAGGGTGATGGTGACAAGACCAGCACTAAGAGTAGCAGTAGCTATGCAGCTGATGCTGTTGACTGAGCTGTTTGAAAATCCTAGGACATGATCAAACAGGACTGCTTCAGGTGAGCAACAAGGTGCAGAGCTTTCAAGACAATCTTTGCTAACAGGAAGCATAGCAAATTGGGACAGAGCTCTGCCCAGATCTGTTGACGGAGCTCTGCAGAGAAGCTTTTCTAGTGCTGCCACTCCTGTGCACTCAGTCCTGAAAAAATAACTGCCCACTAATGACTTGTCACTGTGGACAGCCTGAGCAACTGTTTGCAGAAAGCAAAGCGGCAAGAGAGGATGAATTGCTGTATGTGGAGCATATCTGAATGTGGGGACAGGAATAGATGGGAAATTGGGAAGACCAGACAGCTTCCATTCATAACATTCAGCTTTATGTGGATTTACAGCCCTGATGCTCCTGAATCCTCTGATGCTGAGTTATTGCTTACAACACAATATAGCAATTGAAATCTCCCCTGTTTCCACACTATTGCTTGTTTTTCCCTTGTTTGCAATGTTACTTTCTGGAGGCAAACTAATTAAGAACGTGGGAAAGTAGTTTACATTGATCACAAGCCAAACCTAGCCATGTAATCTTTTATATATTATTAACCCAAACAATTCAGTGTATGCAAAATATTTGATTGGTAAGTTTTATTTTATTTCATTTACCATAACTTTTCCCCCTTTTCTTTCCTCTGCTCCCTTTTTCCTTTTCGTGTTTGGTTTTCTCTCTGGCTGCTCCCATTCTTCCCAAATAGAAATTAAAATAGATAAAATGTCTTGGAAAAAGTTTTTCTCTCTTGAAAGTTCCCAGCAAGAAATTACTAAAATTTCTGTGAGAGTGTATTCTTAGGCATGTTTGCAGATACGGTTTTTTTGGGTCATTCACCTAAGTGTAAAAGCAGGTGCAAGCTTTATCTGCATCAAACTTTTTAAATCCAGGTCTACACAGATTGTATCATAGCCATAGTTCAGCTGTCCCATCTGGATTGCACCGGTAGTAGATGATGATATAAGAAGGTTGCAGCAGGTAGTTGTGGAATAACCTGTCTGCCTGGATAGGGCTTTATCCAGTTGTCTAATAGAGAGTGGCTAAATCATGGAAGCATGGAGCCTAACACCCTTCCCATAAGGTTTGTTCCCATTAATTATGGTGGAATTTTCTCCATGTTTTTCAACATAGCTGTGATGTGTGTATTCCACATCGTCAAGACATTAATGTGCTACCATAACTGTGACAGCAGAGGAGTATATAGAAATAGAAAACAAAGAAAAGAGAGTTATTTACTATCTTACCCTATTTCCTATCTCCTTTCGTTGTTCGGGGCTTGCCTCTATTGAATGTTTTGTTTATGATATAGAAAGCCACATCTTTAATGGCTTCACATTAAATAGAATTAATTTTATCATGGAATACTTCTAGATATCTAACAGAAATCCAGACAGTGTTTTGTGACATTGTCAGGCAGCAAAGATGAGTGACAGCTCACAGCAGCACTCATGCTGGGGGGCCCATTAGATCATATCATGGTAGAAACAGAAAAAATAGGTCATTTTAATGTGTAACGTAACGTAGTCTGTCAGGCCATTCACAGAGCATAAGCTTAAACCCAAGAAGGTTTGGTGTCCCACCTGCCTGTACAGAGGTTTATATTCCTGATGTGTACAGTGATAGCCACATGTAAAACTTTTCAAAACATAACAAGAGCTAACTGCTGTACTCTTCTTCTGGCTGCCTCCTTTCTAGATCTCTGTATTTTTTTTTTGGCAAAACATATCGGGGTTTATCCTCTGCAGAGAGCCTTCTCATCATTTCTACCCTTCACTGTTTTGAGTGCTTTATAATTTACCATTTACCTCTGTTTTAATTAACACGCATTTTTTGGGGGGGGTGGAGGGGCAGACACAGGGGAGAAGGTGGGACTGTCGCTGCTGGACTGACTGTCTTAGACTAGCACGCTGTAGTGCTTTTTGTGAAGTACCATGACCCGTAAGAAAGGATGAATCGGGTCAAGTTACAGGCTGACACTGCCCATGATGCTGTGCCCAGCAATAGCGGGTTGGGTAAGAAGGGTAAGAACAGGGCAAATACATGGCAAAGCTTCTTTCACTAGGGCCTCCCAGATCCCTATGCTCTTGAGAATGATTATGTTATGAGAAATTATGAATAAAAAATTCCTGTTTGCCTCTTTCATCATTCTCATAATTTTCTGCATCACTTTTGCATTTATCCCTCTGTCAACTGTTTTTTCTAGGGTGAAGTCTGTTTAATTTGGTCCTTCCTTGTTCAGAAACTTTCCAATAATTTGGTCATCCTTAATTACTTTCTACCATTTCTAATGCTACTGTCACTATTTTTGAGATGGAGAGGTGTGAACTAGCTGCCATATTCAAGTTACAAATATTCAAACAGGTGCCCCAGGGATTTTTGCAGTGACATGATGTTGCTTTCTGTTTTGTTCTCTATCACTTTCCTGACATTTCAACTTCTACTGAACTGACTCTTTTATAGAACTGTCCATAAAAACTCAAAGGTATCTTTCCTGAGTGGTAATCAGTAATTTTAAGTTCATTGCTGTGTTAATATAGTTACAGTTGTTTAATCCAATGTCCGTTACCTTACAGTCATCAGCACTGAGATTCATCTTGCATTTCAACAGTATTTTGAAAACCATCTGCAAGCTTCTGTGATCAGATTTAGTTTGTATTACTCTGATTTTTTTTTTCTCATCCATAATTTTTGTCACTTCATTTTTTCCAGAAAATTTAAGAATTTGTTGAACAGCTCATTCAAGTTGTTTCCTAACTTTTAACCAGTTGTTAATCCTCTATAGGACCTTCCCTCTTATTTTTTAAGAGCTTAGGAGGCTTTTTAAAAGTCTTCAGTGAGAGACTGCCGAAAAGGATTTAGAAATGCAAGTTTTATATTAAGTGATCACCCATATCCCATCAGCTCCTTCAAAGAACTCAATCAGATTTGTGCAGTATGCCTTCCTTCTACAAAAGTTATGCAAGGGGCAATGTAATTTCTCTCTTATGCCCAATAATTCTTTTCTTCATTATTGTTTTTACAAATTTCAGGCATACAGAAGTTAGACTTCCTGCCCCTTGTATTCCCTCAAAACGATTTTCATACATTGGCATCACGTTTGCTACTTTTTCTCCTTCTACCAAGATCAGGTTAGGTCTCATGTTGTGTGCCAGTTTAACTGCTCAGCCTTTATTATTTCATGTTCCAGTTATTTCTAAAATATCGAGATCTTAGATTTACTCTTGTTCATTTAGTGATTTGTCCTACAACCTTTTCTTCTAATTCCTCAGCTTGAGACAGTTCCCCTGGCTCTTTGCAAAGAAAACCTCGGTGTGGGTACCTCCTCACATCCCTATGGAAGATGCATGGATGCGGAAAATTCATTTAGTTTTTGTGCTGCATCCTTATCTTCTTTGAGCACTCTTTTTACATCTCAATCATCTGTCAACCCTCAAGACACTCTGGCAGGCTTCCTGCTTCTGTTGTCTTTGAAAATAATTTTATTACATGTTTTTATGTCTTCAACTACTTGTTCCTCAAGATATGCTTTTCAACAGACCTATTATGGTTTCTCATTTAACTTACCAAATCTGTGCTCTATTCTGTTTTCCTTATTTGGGCAGAACTTGCACTTTTTGAGGGACAGTTCCCTCATTTATTCAGCCGTTAAACCAGACTGGGTTGAACGAGCAGCAAAGGACAGGTCCTTTTGAACGGACACCACCATTTTAAGCATGCAGTATACCAAATATTTCCAATATTAGGGACTGATAATTGTCCATGCCCCACTCTGTTCTGTGATAGAAACTATTCTGTGCCTCTACACACCATGCCCTCTCTTGACTGTCCTCATCCACACGTGGACATCCACTGATGTGGCACACTGTCGATACAGGGAGGAGCCTGATACAGGCTGAGCTCTCCATCTCTTCCTTCTTTTAATAGTAACACGCCTCCTGCTTTCTAGCAAAGTGCCAGCGGAGAGAAGAGCTGCTACAAGGTATGGGGCGAGCGTGGCTCTAAGACTTGGGTCGGGGGAGCTGTGTGGGAAATGTACTAAGGAGGAAAGAGGGGGTTTGGAAGGAAAGGTAAAGTACTACGTGGTTGGGGAAGAGCATGGGATCCCAGTGCCATCTTGTTCATCAGCTTCTACAACAGGGCAGTGCTTCCGCTGGACAAATCCCTGTTCCTCAGTCAGATCTGACCATCTGGAATCAGAGGGAGGGAGTGGGCAAACAGAAGGAGGTCCTTCCCCTTTGCTAGTCCTCTACACCATACCTTCCAGCACAGCAAAGATTTATGATTTCATACTCTCACAATATTGTGCGGTATTGTGCTCCTCTTTGGGGCTGCTGTTGCACAGGCTTCCCATGGTACTACACAGCTCTACTCCACTGCGACTTGAAGCAGCACAGAAGACCCAGATTCCCCAGGAAGATTAAGTACCATCCTAATCTGGGGCATTTCTTACCAACTGCTGTTGGTTATAGAGTCCTGAAAGTTTGTTTGTTCTGTCAATCTGGTTCCTAAGAGGCTTATTTTGAGAACAGAGACTCAGCCCAAGTATTATGCATTACTCTGGATGGCAGGATAGCCAATACTTAAATGCGACAGTGCTGAGTGTTTTAATGACTTGTTCTCCCTTCTAAATTTTACTCTCTTATCACTGACAGTCAGTGGAGCTGCTCCATTAACTCCGTAGCAAGAGGTTTGTGTTTTTGGAACGAAATATTCCCATGCCACTTGTATGTGGCTTAGCTGGTGAAAACAAAGCTTTTATCTATCACAGCTCTTCAAAATAATGGGTCCCTTCTCCATTGTTTCTGCTGAAATGTCATCTGGAGTTTCTGTACAGATGTTCAGGGTTGAATTCTGTCCCTGGTTGCTCATCAGTCTGATAGGTTGTTCCTGCAGAGCTGAACAAAGACACAGTGGCTTGCACTGTATAACCCAGTGCAAAACCTCACTGGATGGAGCTGCAGGCTAGAGATGTGCATGCTGCAGGCATAAAAATAAAAACTTGGGCTCTTAAGGCTCCTCTAAGCACGCACATTGTTGCAACTATGCCCTCCTGTGATGCTAATATGTGAGATTGAGCAGGGCTAAGCCTGGGTAGTCCCTGAGTGGTAAACTCTTCATAGGTGGTGACCTTCCCTGGCAGTTATTATTGAATTTTGACCCAACTTTGGGTAGGGTAATGGTGTTAACCTCTTTGGGATGCTTCTGTCAGACTATGTTGCTTGCTGACATGAATTTAGGCCTTGGCTCTTTTCATCAACAGAGATATTCTTGTTCAGGGAATGGCATTCTGCCAAACTAAAATACCTACCTACAGCTCTCAAAGCCACACCGCTTTTCACTTCTTTTATGAATCTTCTGCTGCACCAGTCCCACAGAATTGCAGTAGCCTCATGCCCTTTGTATCCACCTTATTACAATAGGGAGCCACAGAGACAATTCAGCTCCATGCAGAGAGCCAGCACAAAATGTAGGATTCTGGTCAATTCTCATTCAGAACTGAAACATTCTCCCTTGAACATTCCATAGACGTCATGCTAAACTCTGTACAAAGGTGATTTTCACACAAAACATTATGCACAGTCTAAAATTGGCCTTAGTTACTCGAAAGCTTAAAGGTACCGCACCAGGCAGTTGAAAGTGGAATCTGTCTCTTTGCCTGCAAAGCATAGTGCTTGTCCTTTTGGGATAAAAGGTGTTTAAGAAATGTTAAGTTATGACAATAACAAAAACATTCCTGTCTCAGTGTGTTGTGGGGTGGTGCTCAAAGTCATGCGCATGCAGAGAGAGAAAGAATAGGCCCCTGGCAGGGGAGTTTTCATGAGGGCCCAGCACTGACCCACGCAGAGTGAGGATTCTCGAGTTACAGATGGAGGGAGGAACAGGATCAGAAAGACAGAACTGGTTTGAAGTTCAGGTGATGACAAGTGGTAGGCTGGAGTTCAAAGACAGGATTATTGGCTAGTGTTGCTTTAGTAGTTGGTGGGGGGAAGAGCTTAAGGCCACAGCATTACTGCATTGCTGATTTATCAACAGAGCCAACACTGTGTATGGTATTTGACTCACTTCTAAATCCAGCCGCTGGCAATGAAAAGCACATTTAATCCATGTGTTAGATTGTTTGAAGAGGTATCTGTCTCCTGGTCTCTCCCCGAGGTTGGGATTGCTGAAATTGAAAAGGAGGTGAGAGAGGAGATTTTAACTGTTTCACAAACCCTTCCTCTTTTGAGGGGGTCACATCTCCAATAGCATCTTTAATGTTTGGGATGTGGAAAAATGAAAGGCTCTCTCCACTCTTGCCCCCTGCAGAGAGAACCCCCACTGTCTCTTCTGTGACTAAGGAGAAAAAATCAAAGACAGGATTTGTATTTAAACAGTTTATTGTTTTTAAGTGTGGGGTTTTTTTAAACTGGATTAAAACTCCGCACTTAGGAGTTCCAGGATTCGTCTGTACTGTTGGCTCTGATCTCTCAAGAAGCAGCCCACCGCTGCAGGATAAAATACTGAAAAAATCCCTTAAAAGTAATTCTCCTTCAGTCTTTTTCTTTGGTTCTCTTCCATGAAATACTGTCATTGCTTAAGTAGTTCCCTCAACAGTTAATTGTTCTCTGATTTAATACCCATACACTCTTAGCACACAAGGGGCTCACACTGACCATGAGAGATTATAGACTGAAGCTCCAAAACTGTCAGTGCAAGAATAGAGAAGAGGGAACAGATCAGGCCTGAGTTGCATCTGCAGAATTACACCAATGCCTGGAATAAGAGAGGGGTGATCAGAGGGTAAACCCAAGCTGTATCTGCAAATCTGCAAATGGTGCCTAAAGTAAGAATTACAACACATCAGTAAGTTGACAGAGGAAAGGGGTGACAGTGTTTGGGATAGCTGGAAAGCTGAAGACTGAGAATAAAGCACATTAGCAAAGCAAGAGGTGTTATAGTTCAGTATTGATGTGTATTGACAAAACCCTAAGGCAGCAGGCTAGAACAGCAGGTGTATAAACCAGATCACAACTGAGCTATGTACCTCAACCTACATGGGAGACCCCCAACGCTGCAACAGCCCTCATTGCTATAGGACAGGTTCATGCTGAACGAGCAGCACTGCCTTTGGACTGGTAAAAAATCTGCATAGCTCACATCAGTCACATGCATACAAATTCACCCGTAAGCAGCAAAAAGGCTGGTACTAACAGAATCCAATAAGGAAACACTTGAGATATTTTTATAGTTAGAAATGAGTTGTAACAAAGCACAGAACTAATCTCCAGTGATGTTACAGCCCCTCTTGTAGATTACTTTATCTGGTCATCTTTAGTCAAGGGACCCTGCAAGCATGAAATACACAACTTGGCCAATAAGTAACTGCTTTGTATAGATAACACTCACAGAAGCTAGCTAGAATTTAATGCAATATTAGGCTAACCATTGGCATACTCCTCAAGTGTGTAAAGGTTCCCAAAGAGTCTTTACTGGTGAGGTGGGCCTCAATCAGGAGGAGAGGTGGGCCTCAATCAGGAGGAAAGGCTGGCCTCCATCACTGCCACCTGCCACCAGCTGGGTCAGGACTGACAGCACTGACAAGTCAGTGATCCCGATGATTCATGACTAATCCTCAGCTAGACTCATCCCAGCTAAAGCTCCAGTGCTTTTGGGTTTTGTCTGAGATGATTTTATATCTTTTTGTGTTGGTGTTTTTCCTCCTGAATCCCTGAGCTACTGCTGGTGCTGTCTCAACAGCCCTACCTCTGTCTATAATTTTTGCCTGCAGTCTTTCTCCCAGCTTTATCTCAGCAGTTTGAGTCTAGCTGCACGGTATCAGAGCTGGGCCCTAGATCCTTGGTACACAAGTAGTTAAATCGCTGAGTTGTGTGTCAAAGGAGGAAGGTTACAGCAGGTATTGCAGATGAGTGCTACAGTATCCTGCTGATTTTAAAGTAGCATAATTTTGGAGCTTGGTCAGTATCAGCAATCTGTATTTTGGGGATGTTTTTTCAGCTCTTAGAGGAGGCAAGAAATAGCCCCCTACCCATGGTAGTCTGTACAGTTTCTTCCTAGGGCTTTCCAGTTAAGAATGTTTTGATCAGGCAAGTTGGCACTTCTCAAGATATAAAGTCTGGGTGTTTCTATGAGACGTGCAGCTCAGTAATGGAGCCTTTGGCTTCAGGGTTATTGTTCCTAGACAAACCTAGCTTAGTAACCATAGAAGTTACTCTTATATTGGACCTGTCTGATGGTCTTCACAAGCTGTGCTGCAAAAGCATCTACCAGCAATGCACTTCCTTAACATGGCACTGCCTAGCTACTTCTTGTCTTGGCACTGTCAGCCTCACTGCTGGGCTGCAGGGTCCATGAGCGAGCCATGGGAAATTAATAACTCTCTTGACTATAGAAGTGGTCCTACTGGGGTACATCAGAGTTACATGAGCAGGAAGTGGTGAAGAAGTGATGCTCATGCCACTACTTCCCCTGCCACATCTGCTCTGCTGATGAAAAGCAGGCTTTGGCTTGCAGGCTGTCTGGTACATTTCAGGCTTTTGGGTTACCAACACTGAGAGGCAGGGTAAATGCATGCCTTAAACTTGTCAGTGCTACAGCTTCACAGTGTGCCTCCTCCAACGTAGGGAATGCAGCCTTTCGGCAAACAGTTTTTCCTATCTGAAAGTCCTGGTCACCCATGCTAAGCCATCACAGAGAAAAGTCTCTTTCAACTTTCAGTATTGTGGCCTCTGGCCAAGAAAAAACTGTATTTATTGCAGGCTGTTCATTTTGTCCACAATTTGTCTCTCTCTTGAGAGAAGGAGTAAGTCACTGCAGAGGGCAAATGCATTCTTTTATTGCATGACAGAGTCACTTGCTTTATTGGAAACTGTGACAGACTAGTGCCTGGTCTATATAGAATGTGTTCCCCTGCAACCAGCTGATTTGGGTGATGTGTGGAAGCTTCTCCATGAGATTGCTGCAGAGAAGAGATCGGTTGGAATGAGCATACACAATGGGTTGTTTAAACTACTGGCTTGAGATAATTGTAGCCTCTTGGTCGTGCCATCTCTGGTACGTGCTGTCTTTCGATGTCAAGTAAGTAATGTCTACCAGTGGTTGGTACATGCTCATTCATGTACAAATCACAGCATTACCTTATAGATTTCTAGAGGCTAGACTCAGCAGTCTCAGCAGCTCATAGATGTTCACAAGCATGTACTTATTCCAGCTTTGCTCTGCCACCACGACACAATATGGAAGCCATCGCCAAGTTTGATTTCAATGCTTCTGGAGAAGATGAGTTGAGCTTCCAGGCTGGGGATATGTTGAAGGTAAGTGCAGCCCCAGGCTTGAATAAACAGCCTTTCTGAGAGTATTGCCAGATCATTCTATGTTCCTATTTGCTTTGACAAAAGAGATGAACACAGATATCTATAAACTGGGATACAAATACAGGATACTCACCTCCCATAGGGCTTGCTATAGCTCAACGAACAATTCCTAGGTTGCATGAGTCTGTATCCACTCCACTTAATTTTATGTCCCTAAACTATTAATTTAGTTGCCCTACAATCCTCCAGTAGTCACCAGGGAAGGAGAAGTATGTTTTCTCTGACAGAGATCCAGTTCTTTGGTAGACAGATTTTGAGGGTCCTGTCTGTTTTCATTGACTATATAGGTAGTCTAGGGTGACTACATTTAGGATTACTATGTTTAAAGGCAAGCAGGATGAGTGTAGTCCAGAGAGATTGCTGTTGTCTTTAGTTCCAGCTCTTAAATCACCTAAAAGATAGTTATCCTGCATTATAGAACTTAGATATAACTTTTCACAGTAAGTAATTACTGTTAGTTGCCGTAGGGGTTTTAGGCAATTGCAAATATAAGACAAAAAGTCCATGAGACAGTTGGTTGCACACATAATGAAAGAGTTTAAGAGGTTCTGGACTAATAAGTTATATACACCCTTGTACGAATTTAGCAGTGGGGGAATTGCAAGAGTTGGTCATATTCAATTTAGACCATGTGAGAATCTCAAGTGGATTTGCATGTGTTATGGTAGAACAGTTCTTGCTCTCCCACAGATGAAAACACAGGCGGCTCCACCCTAATTATTTATCCACTTCTCAGCCTCCAGTGTAGCTGCAAGGCCTTAACATCTCCACCATCCAAAGGGAGGTTGTACAAAATAGGATCTAAACCTTTGTTCTGCCAGGCAGCCTTCACTACCACCCTGTACAGTACCAGCTGTTCCAGTTAATGGCCAGATATTGGGTCTCAGCCTTGCCTCTTCCAACACTACTATTGTTTGTGTTACTGCGCTATTAATCATTGCAGCTTAGACAAAGCTGATGATGTTCAGAACTCATTAAGGCCAAACACTGAGTTCTTCCAGACAACTCTAAGAAGAGTTTGTGAGAAATCACTGTTTCCCTTCAGTGCAGACAAAAATACTTATTCCTAATTCTTCCCTAGCTTGAGTAGTCCCCATGACCCTACTGTCTTGTGATCTTTACCTCATACTTTCTTCCTTGGGACACGATGGGTTTATCAAGCCCCTGGCTGGGACAATGGTGCTGGCCAGATCGCTTTTCCTTCTGTTGCACAGTATCCCTTCCTGTAAAATCAAGATAAGCTAGAGCTTCCTTTCAAAGTACATTGGAAGCTACTGGTGAAAAGCATCGGATAACACTCCATATCAATACCATTATTAGTTGTCACTGAGAATTCACTACCAGAAAAGTCAGTCTACCTCTTGCTTTAACATCCTTGAGGTAAACAGAGTAACACCTTAGCCGCTCAAATAATAGTAGCAGTAAACTAGCTTGAGTAACAACTCTCCTCCTGGCATACACACACATACATTCATACCCCATCATGAGCCCCCTCCTGCTGCCTGCACAACCTGCTGGCTGTCTTTTCTGATTTATAAAGGAGATAAGATGAACAGTATTGATGTAGAGATTAGAAAACAGGAAACATGAGGCCCTCAAACAGCAGTGACAGGAGGAAATCCACCCTCTCACTCACCCCCCACATCCTTCTCTCAGAGGATGACATACTGAGAGAAACCTGCCAGCCCTCACCCAGAACCAGCAGGTGGGTCTTTCTGGAAACCTTGCTACTAACAGAGCAGGGCCTGAGCATGAGCAAGGAGTAGCTATCATCCCCTTCAGTTGGCCACAGCAGCACAAAAGAGCCTTAATCTGGCACCCAGGGATGAGGGAAGCACTGACTATACAAACAGGGAACTCCACAGCTTTCTACTCCCCAACCTTTATGTATGCAAATGCATTAAAAAGGTCTATGTGGCAGGCAAGGCAATGGAGAATTGGCCTCAGAGACCATAACATCCTGTTGCCAACACCAAGCATTAGAATGTGTGTAAGGCTCCCAAAAACATGAGATTGGCTTCCAGAACAAGTATTATTATTGTTAACAATAGATTTTAAATTAAGTCTTTTCCACTTGCTTTCTCCTTTTAAAACCATCATGGCTTATGCTTTGAGGCTCCTCTCCAAAACAACAGAGAACAGAAACATGTTCCACTTCATAAAGGGGAATTCAATCTCAGGAGTTGGAATGACAAACAAAACACCAAAGACCACAACACTTGCAGTAAATTCACAGCATGATTTTATCCCTGTCCCCACTTCTTTAGGTTAGGGCTATATCTGGACCCATCAGGCAGGGAGCAGTGAATTTGGGCAGTTCCTGGTCAGCAGTGTAATCTCTAAGGACCATTACCGTCAATACTAATGTGAGCAGACTTGAAGCTGCTCCAGTGTGCGTGGTGGGCTGCCTTCCTTCTACCCTGCATCTCTTAAGTGTAATAGCAGCTTTAAAATACTATTTTCTTCCTCCTTTTATGTACCTTGGTGAAGCTCAGGGTAGTTGAAGACTTAACCACTAAATAATCTCTTGCAAAATGACATGTAAAAGGACATGGTAACATCTGTACAGGCATGATGCACGCACACACAGATATAGCTGTATATCGCTCCATACTCATACATGTCAGGGGAGTTCTCACGGACTTTTTTCCCTCTCTTATGAAACAGATGCTCTAGTACCAACTATTAAAAGCAGCACAGAGAACTCCTTAAATCCCTATTAAGTCCTTCAGAGCTGAATTTTTCCATTTCACAGACACCAGAGACACACAGACAGCATCTCCAGCCACCTCAACAAGCATTCAGATGAAGGGATAAAGTTAACAAGCAACGCCTCTAATTCTGCTTGCCTGCCTTTATTACTTTGTTTGCTCTGAAGTGGTCATCAGTCACTAACCTTGCTGCATGGTGGGTGGGAAGTAGAGCATATGTGGAGTTCTCTTCTATTCTTATCAGAAATTCTAGGTTTCTGTCAGAATCTTGTGAACTTTGCCTTCCTCAGAAGACATGTTTATTACATCCATCTCTCCATTGCAGGTTTTGAGCTCCCAGGAAGAGTGGTACAAGGCTGAGCTCAGAAGTCAAGAGGGCTATGTTCCAAAGAACTTCATTGATTTTCACACTCCCCCGTAAGTGTCACCGAAACTGTGTGCACCACCATTGCATATTTCCACAGAGTGCTGTCAAGAGCATGGGTGCCTACATGCACAAAGTAGGACATGACAGAGTAAACACGGGGTATAACAATACTACGATGTAAGGTCAGCAAGGATTGCCATAATGCTATACACATTTCTGCCAGAGCCCCTTACTTCTACCTGGCAGCATCCTCTCTCTGTTCTTTCAGAGCTGAATGGTTCTCAATGCTATCACTCCCAAGTGACTTCTTTGTGGCTGTTGCTCAGATGGATGTCTCTGGGATGTGGCAAGAACTGCATTTAGACCTCGGACGGAAGGAGAAAACGCATGATGTGAGGTCTTGGCAACAGAGAGAGGCTGAGCACAAAAGGAAGAGCAAGAGAGCTCTCTGATAATGAATTAAAAAAGTGTAATCCCCCCGCCCCGAATCTTAACTACATGAACCCCTTTTTCCCTACCCTGCCACCCGCATTCCCTCCTCTCCCCTGAGTGTGTGTTCCTTCCTCTCGATACACTAGAGGTCAGTGCAATGCTACATGAAGTGTGACAGCTGGTGTTACTCATGGATTGACAGAGATGATAGACCAGACATGCCACCCTGCTCCCACACGCACTCAGGCACACACACTCCCCCTTCTTCACGTTTCGTGACTGCACACCCAAACATAGATCTGTCAAAGGACAAGCATACCTTCATTCCTCTCTTCCTGCTGAGTAGATGGCACTGCACTTTCAGAAAGGACCGATAGGTGTTTAAATCTATGCTAAATGTGCTCTCCGGCCCTGTGCCATAAATATGACAATGCATGGCATTTTTACTGCCTCTTCCTTTCAGTTGGCAGAAACACTCCCTGAAGCCCCTCTAATTCTTCTCTTTTGAAAAAGTGCTGCAAGGCTTCAGGAGAGAACAGACAAAGCACACACCAAGCCCAGTACTACTAGATGTAACACACTGGTGCTCTGAGCAGGCAAACTGGGAGTGTACACAGATTTTGTGGGTACAGACAAGTGTTGCTATTCCCGTTGGAGGTGGCACTTACTGGCCTTTTTGGACATAAGCCAGCCTGCTTGGCTGAACTGAAGGAAGTTATGAGTTTTCTCTGCAAAAACGGGCTTGTACTTTTGGGCCTCAGGGGGATGAGATCTCTCCTTCAGTTGTTCTGTTTGTTCTTTCACAGGGCTGCGGCATCATGCAGGGACACTAGCAGCTTCTTTTTTGACATACATTTTTCTCATGATTCTTTGTGCAAAAGCTGTGAAGAAATATTTCCACTTTGACGCTTTTCTAAGACTAGCAGGTCTGCACTTTGAAGCAGTTCAGGCCAGATGCTGGAGCCAGATGCAAGGAAGAAAGCTGTCTCCTATTTTTGATGGCTGTTTTCCCCCATCTTTGTCACGTCAAGTAATCACTGAGACAGGTTATCAATGCTGATTAAAGTCTGATTTCCCTTTGCTAATGATACGTAGGTAAACTGTGATGATAGAAAGACTCAAAAGTGGAAATGTCAGAGCTTATGAAACTATCAGCCCTTAATTTTAATGCAATACAGGCAATGAAGCATTATGTAAAAGGAGAATACTGCAGACTGAATATCTAATTTGCTGTGGAGTGGCCTTATATGGGTGTACATCATGATTTTCTTTTTTTCTCTACTGAAAAACTGTATTGATGCTGTATTGTTTTACTATTTATGGTGACTTTCTCATTATTAGTCCAGTGCCTTATACTATTGTTTGTTATGCCTGGCTAAATTTACATAAGTGTGCTTATGTATTCTGTGTTTCTGCAATTTTGTGGTACTGTAACTCTTGCAGGAACCAATTTGTTAGTACTAAAACTTTCATGGCTTGCTTCTGCTAAAAATTTATATGTGTCCCCTGCAATATATCCATCACAGTCCAGTAATTTTCAATAAGTTTATCAAAAGCAACTTGATATATGTGTCTAAGAATTAAGTGTGTCTATATGTATACATTCACATTTATAATTTAAAATTTCTTTGACCAACACCTTTACTGTATTGTGCCTGTAATTACATTTTCAGCTGAGTGTTGTTTCCTAGCAGGCCAAATCTTACCTTGTTCTCTTTGCATCTATGTGCTTTTACTGCTCAAAGGAAATGGTTTGCACCCATCAAAACCCAGCATGTACATGGCCACTGGGAGTAGTCACGTGGGCTCCTCAGATCCTTGTGTTTTGTCTTTTCTCTACCCTGCTTATTCACATTCTCCCTACCCTCAACTTTTTTGTTCCTTACCTTAATTCACCTTCCTTATTCATGTCTCCATGATTTTCCCCACTTGACAGTTGGTTTGATGAGAGGATATCCCGTCACGAAGCAGAGAACATCCTCATGAGCAAAGGAGTTGGCTCCTTCATCGTCCGAGCCAGTCAGAACTCTCACGGTGACTTCTCCATCTCTGTCAGGTATCTACTTCTCACAGAATTTTCCTGCTTCTTTTTCTGTTTAATGGTGTCCCTAGCCTCCTCTTGACAGGATTCCTAATGTGACGTAGCCTCTTGGGAAGTGTGCATGCTGCCAGTCATTGGCAGTGCTGCTGTGTTGTAGATGAGAACAAATTAGGCATCCGAATCCTAAATGCTTCTGTTTCTTTTCAATTGACACAGCCCCATTCCAAAGCTGCATCCCTTGGTGACCTGCCTCTCTGAAAGAGCTGCAGCAAAGCAGAGTGATACATGGGACATCTCCTACAGTGCAAAACATATGCTTTCCATTTGTTTTATTTCCGTGACAGCTCTGGTTACTGCATCCAAGAATTCCACTACTACCCATTAAGAGATGATTATTACATTGTTAACTTATTTCTCACAGGTCACTAAACAGCCATTGGACAGGAATGGCTTTTAGCTGCTTGCAGCCCAGCTGCATTTCAGCAACTTATTGTAGCCCATCCCTTCTCAGAGCATTTGCTTCAAAGCTGAACTCTTAAATGGCGGTTGCTTTCCAAATTTTCAGTCAAACAATTGATAATCAGTTTTAAATTAGAGTAGTGGTTAGCAATGTCCTTTCCAAGCAGGGTGTACTTTCAGATTCAGTGAGCTCACACAGCAAAACATTCTGGCTACATCTACACCAATAAACCAAGTAAAGAGAGACTCTTTCTCTGGGCCCAAGGTCAAAAAATGTGGCAGAGCTCAGGTCCACAAGGCCAAACCCTCTTCATGCCACAGAAGAGCTCACTGCAACCAATTCCTGGTTCACTCTGTCCCCCTAACCACAGCCCAGCACTATCTAGCAGAGGGCTTTTTGTTTTAGATCAAGGTCACACTAACACTTTTAACAGCTTGTGTGACTGCAGCACCCCAGGATAACACTCAGTCCCCACCTGGTCCCCACAAATAAACTATTATTTGTGCAGATGTAGCCTCTGAAACAAATGTTTTGAGTTCCTGGAGTTGCACATAACAAGGAGGTAAGTACCAAAACCAAATCGTATCTGGTGCAAAGAGGAATTGTCCAAGTCAGAGAAGAGGGGTGTTGCAGGCAGGAAGCATTGACTCTGCTAATTTGGTTTGTAGCAGCAGCTATTAATTCCTTTTTTTAGGGGGAGGGGGGAGCAGGGGAAGGAGGAATGACCAATCTTAATTATATTATACTAGATATTATGCAATTATAAAACTCAGTGTATGGCTTATGTTATTATGCATTTAGAGGTGATCCCTGTGGTGCGAAAAGGTCTAATACCTCTCTCACAGACAGTGCAGGCTGGATGTTAACAGGAACCTGCAAAGACTAGTGGGTAGACTGCAACTGCACCTTTGTCTCTCGTGCAAAGTACAGAATAAAGTTATTAGCTATTTGTGGCCCTGAAAGCTCCTCTGGCCTTTATTCCTAAAGGAGAGGCTTTCAGCCACTGTGCCTTGTTCTGATAACGCTGTGTGACTGGGCAGTTCTGCAGTGCTCTGTGTTTGTAAGTTGATGAGTCTTTTGAAATACGCATCTAGGCCCAGTACACAGAAAGACTGACATTGCTTTACTTTCCAGAAGCCTAGATTTGGCCAAACAAGCAGCTTTGCTACCCTTCTGGAATATACTTTCTCATAAAAGGTAGAAGTGTGATCTGGTTGATGACTCTTACTTTTCAAATTGGATCCAGGCATGAAGATGACGTCCAACACTTCAAAGTGATGAGGGATTCAAAGGGTAACTATTACTTGTGGACAGAGAAATTCCACTCGCTAAACAAGCTGGTAGACTACTACAAGACAACTTCCATCTCCAGGCAGAAGCAGATCTTCTTGAGGGACAGCAGCCGAGAAGAGAAGGTAAACATAAACTATCCTTGGGATTTTCTTGGTAAGAAATCTTTCTGTGGAAGGAATTCAGCCCATGAGAGTGTCTCAGTGGGAGGTGGGGTCTATCATTGAAACCCAGTCACATCACTACACTGGTGGGCCCTGCAACAGATTTTTAGTGGATTCAGTGGCATGTACAGTTATATAACTGAGCAGGTACACAGCTGACTGGTAGGTTGTGTCTGAGAAGAATTTGGGTCTCATTTCCTAGTGTCCTTGAATATACCAAACGTGCAGCTGTTATTACAGTTGAAAGTTTGCTCAGAAGAATCATCCATCTTCTGTTACTGAGTGAACATAGTAAGGAGTGTGAAGGAACAGGGCACAGAACCTGGAGCAGTGGCTGGTTGTGCCTGAAAAGTACTGCTGAGAAGAATATAGCAGTTACGGGAACAAGCTGTGCATTCAGGGAAGATGTAGTAGATGTTTGAGAAGGTAGAGAAATCCCAGTCCAATGAATGCCTGGTTTTGTGCCAGGGGAACAAGCAAATTGCATAATAGAGACGGCTGTGTGTTGCACACACAGTACTGGGAGAGAACACACCTCGTCGCTG
This sequence comes from Porphyrio hochstetteri, assembly GCA_020800305.1. Classification (NCBI taxonomy): domain Eukaryota; kingdom Metazoa; phylum Chordata; class Aves; order Gruiformes; family Rallidae; genus Porphyrio; species Porphyrio hochstetteri. The sequence continues at coordinate 19,842,770 of CM036905.1, read as the reverse complement.
CAGTAACCAAACTTCTGCTTTACTGGGAAACGGATTCTGGTTTTGAATTACCAGGATGTGCAGGTAGAGGCAAAGCAGAAAGTACATGACTTGCTCACAGCAGTAATAAAGTTTTCTAGGCTGCATGTGGGTCATTCTTGCTCGATCCAGAAGAGAGGACTTATTTTGCAGTCTGAATAAGGGGCTTGTGTTGCTGTCTCCTTCTAGACCGCATACACAGAGCTTTAAGAATGCATTAGTAAGGTATAAAATAGAGGCTGTGGGACCTGTGAGATAGAGATCACGGTGAAGAATTGTCTGGGGAAGGAGAAAGGAAGACTGCATGCATGTATATCAGTAAAACAACCTGTTTGGGATGACTGTGAGCAGGAAGGGAAAGAGAACAGCAGTTGCTCCAAGATGCGGACAGGCAAATGAAAGAACAGGAGTCAAGTTTGCTTTGGCAAATGCTTTGTACATTTGTTATGGTGATGGGCTCAGCAGGGTATGTTTAGCACTCATCACAGTGGGGTTTCTGTTCACAGTTCAAATTTCTAGATATGATTCAGCCATATGATAGGATGACAGTAATATACAGATTTCAGTGCAGAAACAAATTAAGTCTAAGGACAGTTTCCAAAAAGAGCTTGGCTTTGGCTCCTGTTCTGGTCCTCACATCAGTGGCCACACTTTCAACCCAGCACCCCCCATTACTATCCACTCTTCAGATAGCTAATGGCTATGGAAAAGATATAAAATACAGGATCCCTGATTTATCTTTCTGTTCAGAGGGGCGGGAGATTTCCTTTGGAAGAGCCCCAAGGTAAAGGCTAGTGGTAGTGATCATTGTGCAGTGATTGCTAAGCTTCAGTCAAGGATGTGGTAGGAAGCAAACCCTGACCTCACTTTTGTGATCTTTCTTCCACCAGGAGAGACGTGGTGGTAGCCTGGAACGGATGGGCCGGGAAGGATTACACCTGGGTGCAGCAGCTGGAGAAGATCATTCTTTTATAGCCAAAAGATATGTAGAGCATCCTACCCCCATAATGCAGCAGCAACAGGTACTACCAGGAATGGGGGGCTAAGGAGTCAAGTCCAGGCTCGTGAATCACAGAATCATTAAGGTTGGAAAAGACCTCCAAGATCATCTAGTCCAACCGTCCCTCACCACCTATATTACCACCTAACTAAACCATGTCCCTAAGTACCCCATTCAACCTCTCCTTAAACATCCCCGAGAGATGGTGATTTCACCACCTCCCTAGGCAACTTGTTCCAATGCCCAACCACTCTTTCTGAGAAGAAATTTCTCCTCATTTCTAACCTGAGCCTCCCCTGGCACAACTTGCAGCCATCTCCTCTTGTCCTATTGCTAGTTATTTGCAAGAAGAGGCTGGTCCCCAGCTCTTTCAGGCAATTGTAGAGAGCAGTAGGGTCTCCCCTGAGCCTCCTCTTCTCCAGGCTAAACAGTCCCAGTTCCCTCAGCTGCTCCTTATGATACTTGTGTTCCAGATCCTTCACCAGCCTCGTTGCCCTTCTCTGGACATGCTGCAGGGCTTTAATGTCTTTCTTGTAGTGAGGGGCTCAAAACTGAACATGGTATTTGAGGTATGGCCTCACCAGAGCTGAGTACAGGGGGATGATCTCCTCCCTGGTTTTGCTGGTTACACATTGGCCTTAATTGCTTCGTAGTGAGTGAACTGTCACTTCTGCCACCCTGAACCTGCTCTAGGAGTCAGAGTCAGTTAGGTCAACACATGGGAGTAGAAGTGGTGATGGTGGTGGCCTTGGGAGCTCTTTTGATTTGTGATAAATATATGGGTTTTTATTTAGTAGTGTGATATATCACTGACTGACAAGCCAGCAAAAAATAGAAGTCAGTGTACAGTCACCCTTTCACTGGGAACCTGGGAATACTCATAGGGAGTATTTGGTGTTCCATCCCAAAACTAGAAAACAGGGAATATGTCCTGGTGTCATGTCCTTGCTTTGCTTAGGAAAGAACATAAAGTATCATCCAGTGAGAGTACAGAAAAGCACTCCTAAATCTTGCATTCACCCCTCCCCCCCGCCCCCACCTCCATGTATGGCTTGAAAAATCATAGAATCACAGACTGGTTTGGGTTGGAAGGCACCTTAAAGATCATCTAGTTCCACCCCCCTGCCATGGGCAGGGACACCCTCCACTAGCCCAAGTTGCCCAAAGCCTCATCCAACCTGGCCTTGAACACTGCCAGGGAGGGGGCAGCACCAGCTTCTCTGGGCAGCCTGTGCCAGTGTTTCATCAACCTCACAGTGAAAATTTTTTTCTAATGTCTGATCTAAATCTACTCTCTTTTAATTTAAACCCATTACCCTTTGCCCTATCACTAACCTCCCTTCTCCATCTTTCCTGTCAGTTCCCTTCAGGCACTGGAAGGCTGCAATAAGGTCACCCCAGAACCTTCTCTTCTCCAGGCTAAACAAGCCCAGTTCTCCTAGACCGTCTTCACTGGAGAGGTGCTCCAGCCCTCTGATGATCTTCTCTATTCTGTTACATGTTTCTTTTTCCTGATTATCTACTGACATTCAGCACCACAAAACACAACACAGGGATGAGAAATTACTATGGGAATCCTAGGAGACTTTGGGTTTATTTTCAGAACATTCCTCCTCCCTATTCTGGGCTCCCTCTGAACTCTTTCATCACATTGCATCCCTGATACGTGACGTTTCTTTACTCCTTTGCTTGCATAGGAATGGATAAGACAACAATGCTACCTGGTGCTATCTTCAGAGTTCTTCCTGATTAATTTTGGGGGAAATAGTTTTCCTGGAGTTGACTCTTGTCTCTAGCTAGAGACAGTGTAGCATCATTCGAGGAGAGGATTTTTCCTGCTGAAGGAAAGAACTCCGAAGTTGTGTCCCTTCAGGCATGAGAGTTCCCATATAACAAGGCCAGGGACAATCATGAAATGGCTGCTCTCTCATCAGACAAGCAGTGCTGCCTGTCAGGGGACTGCTGGTGGAATAATACAGCTTTTGACAAAGCTGAGGGCCTGCACTCTTCAGAGCACAGTCTATGCATGAGTCACATTTCATACGGAGCAGAATCACTCATAGGACTGAAGTGTCCATGTGAGTAAGTCTTGCAGCTGCAAAGCCAGCTTGTGTTCACTCACTTTCTGGCAGGGAGAGGTGAGGTGCGAATTGTGCTCCAGTTTCAGGCAGCATCAGCAATTTTTAGGCTGACAAAGACACGAGACCAAGGGAGCTTTTGGAAAAGGTGCAAGAAAGGAAGCAGTAAGAGGGCAAGGATGAAAGCTATTTACAAGCAACAGCAAGCACAAGCTGTTGTTCTTCCTCCCCTCTGTTGACCCTGTATTGCTGAAGCACTGCTGCAACCTGAGCTAACGTGATAACAGATTCTGTCACACCGTTATCATCAAAAAAACTTAGTGCATGCACTGAAGGCCTAGAAAGATGGAGACATTCAGCACCTCTCAGATGTGCAGACAAAAGAGAACTTGCTCCCTGGATGTTGCCTAGTTCCTCTCTCCATCTGTCTGGACTGATTTGTGTTGATATGGCTTCAGATCTGTGGTCATATGGCTTCTTTCTTTTGAACCTGATTTTCTTTCCTCTTTGGTTAACTGGGCTACTGGATTATCAGGGTTTCTCCCTGCCTTTTAGAGCATGGGGCAGCCCAAAGAAAAAGTAACATTGTGAGTCCTCAGATATAGTCAGCTGTGTCAGCATTGCTGCCATCCCACCAGTTTATGGGACAGAGCAAGAGCAAGGAGAGGAAAGGACTTGAGGATAACTCCAGATAGAAAAAGTCCCTTTGGCAAGCATGGCTTTTCACCTGTTAGAACAGCCTTAGGTTAGTTTTTTTCCAAAAGACCCAGAGGTCGATAAAGCCCCTTCCTGACCACTCTTCCCAGCAGTTGTGGAACACAGCAGAAGACTGTCGACTTTCAATTTTTAAAAGGAAAAATCAAAAATAGAACACTCTAAGGTAACATCCTCCATGAGGGACATGGCTTGCAGTACTTCAGCACAGGGACTGTATTGGAAGCACACATCTAAGATGATTTCTGTGAAGACTGAACCCTGACTCTCTGGCTGCCAAAGCCCCTCATTTATTCATCTCAGAATATTCATGAATTTTTTCTTACTATTGTCTTTCTAGGATAGATATGGTGGGAGTTTGGACAGGAAAGAAGGACTACATGGACTAAGGGATCATGGCCAAGGAAGCGCAGCAGCTATGCAACGGAGACATACAGACCCACTGCACCAGCAGACATCGGTGGGTGATGTATCTGGAAGTCCCCATTTGCCCAACTCAAGGGGCCAAGCCATTACAATGGTAATGTCACCTGCACAGAGATTGCATGAGGAATAGTGTATTAAGCCCCCTGAGACGTTAGAAAATGTTTCTTAATCTCAAGACTCTATCCCAGCCACTTGAATCTGCTTTTGGGGCACTCTGAGGGTAGCACTATGGTGTTAGAGGAGCATAGTTCTAGGACCACTCTCAAGGCCTGTCTTACAGAATCACAGAATGATAGGGGTTGGAAGGGGCCTCTGGAGCTCATCTAGTCCAACCCCCCTGCCAGAGCAGGATCACCTAGAGCAGGATCACCTAGAGCAGGCTACACTGGACAGCATCCAGGTGGTTCTTGAATGTGTCCAGAAATGGAGACTTTACAACCTCTCTGTGCAGCCCGTCTCAGTGCTCTGCCACTCTCACAGTAAAGAACTTCCTCCTGAAGTTTAGGTGGAACTTCCTATATTCAAGTTTGCACCCATTGCCTCTTGTTCTGTCACTGAGCTATCATGCAGACTTATTAAAATCGAGAATTTAACATGAGCTCAACACAATAGGCATCTAGGGGCATTGTGAATCCGCCCAAGCTCACACATGGGTTTAGATCAAGCATGTGTCCTGTCCAGCAGAAGACATTGCTGAAAACCTATTGATCTTTCCTAGAAGGGCTTCATGTTCACTGATGCAAGGGACTAGCAAGTATCCTTCCCACCCCAGCCACACCTTCTAAATCAGAGTAGCTAGATTACAGTACTCATTTTTAAGTATTATGGAGAGTTGCCTCATGATCTGTGCCATTCTACAGTGCTCCTTCTGTCTTGCAATGCACTTGTAGTCACACTGGCTCTTCCACTACCTTTTGCTTCAATCCTGAGAAGACCTGTCATCACTCAGTTCTACATGTCTGAACCTGGCATGTATTTCAGACCTACTATGTTACAAAAGTGGGATGCATCTACCTATCACCTTATCTGTCAGAGCCTCTTAACAGTGTTTGTGGGCAGGATCCACATAGGTCTCTGCAGACATCTAAGGCTGCTGCCCTACCTGGATCCATACCTGACAATTGACCTTAGCTAACCATCTGCTCTGCAAATTCCCACTATGTGAATGCCTGCTGGTTTGGGTTTGCGCGGCAAGGACTGTGGTGGGCTGAACCTGGCTGGAGGCTGGTTCATGGAAGACTGTCTCCTGTGAGAGGAACCCCACATGGGAGCAGGGCAAGAGTGTGAGGAGTCCTCTCCCTGAGGAGGAAGAAGCAGGAGAGATGCTATGTGATGAACTGACCACAACCCCCATTCCTTGTCCCCCTATGCCTCTGGGTGTGAGGAGGAGGTAAAGAAATTGGGAGGAAAGCTGAGGAGTGCAGGGAGGTGTTTTAAGATTTGGTTTTATTTTTCATTACTCTGTTGTGCTTCGTAATAAATAAGATTTTAATTTTGCCTGTGACAGCTCGTGGTGAATGATCTCTCCCTGCCCTTATCTTGACCCATGAGCTTTTTGTTACATTTTCTCTCCCCTGTCCAGTTGACAATTGAGGGGGATTGACAGAGTGGCTTTGGTGGACACCTAGCATCTAGCTAGGGTCAACCCACCACACCTTCATAGAGCATGGTGTCTTTCTTTTCCTCAGCCTGTGATTCCAGTGCCAACTTCAAAGTATTTCTCCGTCAGGTCCTAGGAGTGAGATCAAAGGCACACTCTTCCCTGAGGAAATGTGCAGCTTATCCCAGAACCACCACCACGGAGAGCAGAACTTTCTCAAGTGTGAGAGAAAGGACAGATTGTATTAGGAAATTTGGAACAAACTGGGAAACAGGAACATGTGTCCTTTGGACAAAAGCCCAATATCTTTATTAAAATCCAGCTCGAAATACAATAGCTTTTATCCTTCAGAGGCTATGGCCATGAATAACAACATACCCTTTCCTGCCACACCCAATCAGTGATCTAGAAGCCATCAAATCCAATCACAGGAAGGTTTATATATCCAGCCAAATAAATAAAAGCCATGTCTAAGCAGGGCCCTGAATGGAAGATTTTGCAAAATTAGTCTATCTTCAAACAGATCTCTCCATCTATATCTGCAAAATACTCCACCCAAATTTTCCATGCCCCATGGTCTGGGTGCCAACAGTTTCCCAGAAAAGAAGTCCATGCTATGTCCTTTAAAATCTGATTTCCAGTCAAAATGGGAGATTGACTGCAAAGTCTCTTACAATTAAGTTTTCATAAGAAAAAAATTTGACCATAGTGCTCATCAAAGTACAAACCCAAAATAAACTGATACACCCAAATCGTTTCTAAATCCTTTAGATGTCAGGGGGCTGACCTTGGATAGAGTCCAAAGAAGATTTAAGACTCTCCCCTATGCCCCTGAAGTGCCTGAAAGAGCAAGTATAATTCTTTACAACATTCACTAGACTCATCTGTGCTGGCTCTCTTGCTGTATCCCTCACAGTCCTCTGCTGACCAAAGACACATTTCTGTATCCCTACTAACACCAACCCACCTCCCTAGAGCCATTCACTTACAGCGTACAGCCCATCAAGGACTCGGGCAGGAGTTCTCCTTGTTCCCATAACTGGCTTCAAACATGGTGGAGGACATAGAGCCATGTGAACACTACTCTGCTCTCATTCTGACTTTTCACCTTATGGTGCAAATACCCATGAATATACTGAGGCTGCTGAGAACCCAAGCACCACCCTTTGGGTGTCCCAGTAAATTGGTCCCTTTTTCATGGCCTTTTGGCCTCTTCCTGGTTTAATTGCAAGACAGTCTCTGTTTCAGCACTGCTTGTCCTGTCTCAGTGAACATATGTACTGGGGCATAAGAGGGAAGACAAAAGGATGATTTTTAAGAGCTGTGGCTCATTGGTCCCTGTCTCTGTCTCTCTCCTTTTCAGCGAACGCTATGGGTCCGTGCCTTGTACGACTTTGATGCTATGGAGCACGACGAGCTGGGTTTTCGCAGTGGAGACATTTTAGAGGTCCTGGACAGCTCCAACCCATCATGGTGGAAAGGACGGCTGCATGGGGAACTGGGTCTCTTCCCTGCCAACTACGTCACACCAGTGCCCCTTTGAGGGGACAGTATGCCCCATGCCCCAGAGGTCCATATTGGAGCTGCTCTTCTGACATAACAGGGACAGAGAGGGAGTGCATCTTCCCTTGCCCCCAGGACATACAATGTTTTTGGTTTTGTCTTAATTTATTGGCAATTGATCTTTTGAAATGTTGGTATGAAAGGGAACCTTTTGAAGAGGATAGGACTTCCCCCCCCCCCCCCCCCCCCCCCCACTATTTTTCACATCCACGAAATGGAGGGAGCAAAAATCCTGGACTGATCATTGAGACATTGCTGGGTTCTCCCTGCCTTGTCACTCCTTTGGCTAAGTATTGATAACTTCCTGCAATTAGGTTTGTTCTGTGGCTTCAGTATCCAGGTAGCCCTACCCCTTCCTGTTGGATCTGGAAGCACTCATAGTCTCTTCCGGCTCCATTTCACCTCTCTTTCAGAGGAAGAGGAACACCCAGGTGAATTAAATGGTCATTGATAATCACATTAATCCTTCAGGTAGGGAAGGAAAGTGAGGCAGTCTTAGGTTAAGGTGCAAGGCAACTTTGACTTTTTAAAATAGTTTTTGTTTACCTCTCTAATGTTTTCTGTGGGTATGGACTGCATGGATATACTAGATGAAGGGAAATGATCTGGTACAAGCAAACCAGTGGAGAAGCTATGGGAGGGTATGATAGTCCTGCTCCTCTTTCTGCACACCATAACAGCAATCTGTCCCCTTTTCAAGCTGCTACCTACACTTCTGTTAGACATCCTGGCTAAAGCAGGTCAGGCCCTTCAGCTAAATTAAAATCCACTGGATCAAACAACAATTACTGTTCCTCACTGGTTCCTTTTGTAAAACTGAATTGGGGAGGGCTTGGAGAGAAGAGGGGTTTTCTGGTTTTGTGGCAGAAGTTCTTTCCCTGAGAATGTGGGGTGTTCAGGATCAGTGTTTACACAACTGTGACTTGGTAGTGAAATGCCTCACCCAACATGTTAAGCTGTTACTTTACAATATGCAGAGAATAAAGTTGTGATCATCACTCTGTTCTCTGATCCACTTTCTTTTGGATGAAGTAAGGTAAATTAATAGATTTTTCAAATCATCGCTGAGTGAATGCGCAGATGTGATATAAATACACTGCAAATGCACATTAAAAATGATCCAAGCTGTGTGAAGGAGACACTACTGCATAACCACTGCTCAGACAAGATGATATTAAACAAGCTGCCTGAATTTTTCAGAACATGTGGGACCTTGGCAGTCAGCAAGGAAGTGATGATTTATCATTCTTGGAAAGAAAAAAAAAAGGCCAGTGAAAACCTCTAAAAACAAATCATACCCAGCAAGAAAAATGTTCTTATCTTTTGTTAGTCCCAGTGGGAAAAATAATCCAGGAAATAGGTTCTTGGTAAAGTCCAATTCAAGGCAGGTGGTCTAAAAAAAGCTGCCAGCTAGGCAGAGTATTAGTAGAAAGAACCCATTGTCAAGTTTTGAGAGAACTCCACAAAAAGCAGATTATTAATGGGTGAAGTAAAATGAAAATAATTAACAAGGCATATAAGCTCTAAATAGAATAGAAAACTCTGAAAGACACATTAAGAGCTTATCTCCAGGGTGGTACAGGAAACTGAGAGATACCATATGACTTTCTGGGCTGGACCTGGCCCTGATCTCTTCCAAGAGCTCTGTTCTGGTCCTTTAGCATCTCCTTTTGAAGTGAAGTCTACAAGGCTTCTTTTGGAACAAGCTACCTTATTACTGGGTTGGTGTGAGGGTGTAACCTCAGTGACTCCACAGTTTGAAGAGTATATTGTTGTGACTTGCTCTTCTTTATTTTTTTCCCTGCTAAGGTAATATAAAATTTGGAAGCGAGAAGGTTAATATTCAGTGAGAGAGAATTAAGACCAGGGGAAGATGGAAGCAAAGAAACTAGAGAGCAGCAAAGGCAGAGGAGGGATATGAATGATGAATCTTTCATATTCAGGTCTGGCTGAAACAGAAGAAATTGTATGTTCACCCACATTCCCACCATGTCAAATCATCTTTCAATTAATTCTTCTTTTTTGATTAGTTACTTTTAAAATTAGAAGCAATGTCTCCTTTTCCTTTCCCCGGCAATCTAAAGACCCTCTGGATAGCGAATACGTAGTTGCACAAAATTAATTGAAGATAATGCACTTAGCAGTTTGATAGCTCTTCACACATTTGAAACCCCTTTACAGAGATTAACTAATTAAGCAAGTCTAAGTAGTACATTGTAAGTACCCCCATGTTAACTCATGATTCGTTTGAGGAAGAGGTAAATTTTCACGTGATTTTTTTAATTGATGTTTAAGGAATTAATGCTTAAGGTAATTAGCATTAAAGGACTGCACACTAATTATGGACAACATACCAGAATCACAGTAGAATCATGATTTCCCATTATGAGCAGCACCTAATGACACCAAAATTACTAAGAGGTAAATGTATCATGGCATCTGTAAATAACTATACTGGTGCCATGTTTTGCACTGCCTGGTGCAGCTGGCCAAGCTTTGGTCTGCAAGACCCAGTCTCGCTTGCCTCTGCTTTTTTGCCTCTCCAGCTACCCAGAGTAGAGGCAGGGCTACCTGCAGTCACTGTGTATGCCAGCGGCTGGGGGGCACAGGCATCAGGCTGCATTTTTATACCCTCCCACACTAGAAGTTATTTCACTCCCAGCAAAACAAGAGCCCAGAGAACCATGGCCCTTCCCAAGTCAATGGAATCTCTAGATACAAGGAGAGGTGTGGGCAAAGGGGAAGTTTTGCTGGGATAGAAGGTGCTGTAACCACAAGATGGAGGCGTTTTCCATGTCCCGTGCTCTTTTCTGCTGTAGTCCGCCCATGAAACGATATCTCACTTAGATCAAATCAGTTAATGAAGAAAAAGAGAGACACTCCTCCACCCGTATATCCTGCCAACCTTCCCACTCCTTCTTCCAACACATTTTAATTGTAACACAATCCTTGCTAATATTGCGGTGCTTCACTTAATACCTGTGTGGTGCACTGAGTTTACCTGACATTTGTCAATGTTTCGTACAGAACTCTACCTGTGCGACCTGTCCTAGGGAACCTGCTTTGGCAGGTCAGGGTCGGGGGTTGGGTGGATTCGATGATCTCTGGAGGTCCCTTCCAACCCCTACAATTCTGTGAATCTGTGAATTCTCAGAGATTCCACTGTGAAACCAAAATGGGAAGGAACAAAGAGGAACCTAGAGAAGTCTTTTTATTTGGTATTTTTCTTAAGCAAGAAAGACAGTTCATGAGAAAGGAGATTGTAAACAGAGATAAAAGTAGGAAAAGTATGTGGGAAGGCAAACATTATTATAACAAATGAAACAGAGGAAGCTGGACTGCACATGGAAAAATAAGTTTGATGAGCGCAGCTGAGCCTACATTCTGCTGCAGATCCATATTTTGTTTATAAATGTCTCTGTGATTAATAAGGCTGAGAGAAAAAACAGTAAATGGAAATCTCCTTTCATGCGAAAGCTGTGCAGGCGGTTTTCTGTGCCACAAAATAGAGATGTCTCTGTCTTGGTGTGTATGCTTACTATAACGCTGCACTCACTGGAGCTCACTGCAGCAACAACAGGAATATGGCTGGTTCCCATCCGACCGCCGAAAGTGTAAGAGCACAGGGGAGACAATCCTCCCTGATCGGGCTGCTCAGCCAGTCCCCTTGTACCAAGGATACAAGTTCTTGGGTTATTGTTCTGTTGTGTTTTTGAATTGAAGGTAGTTCTCAGTTTCAGTGGGCTGTGCAGAAAATGTGGAGCTTTTCAGAACAGGCACCTGTTCATCATATTTTCTATTCAGCAGCATCTCCCACAGAATCATAGAATATCCTAAGTTGATTGGGACCCATAAGGATCACTGAGTCCAGCTCCTGGCTCCACAGGACCAGCCAAGTCAGAACATCCTTCATCCCCAGTGGTATCATGATGTTGCAGGCTCTTGGAAGGCCATTTTGTCTTCAGCCCTTGTAGAGAGCAACCAAGTAGGGCAGAATCAAAAGATGCAGCAGCCAGGACCATGCGGTCAGGAAAAATCAGCCTTGAACAGCAATGAGATATCAGCTGGGACGTTCTCCACTGCAGGAACAGTGCCCTAGGAGCTGTAGTATAGCAGTGTGGTGAAGAATGAGCTCTATCCTCAGTGGAAAGCTCAAGTCTTTCATTGTATCAATGTCACGTGGGTCAACAACAACATCTGAGGGGCCAGAGATGTGGCCATCTAGGCTAGGGCTCCGCTCAGGCTCTTGCTCTGCTTCTGCAAATTTCTGCCAAGGAGCCTGGGTTACACCAGACCAGGTGTGAGAACTAATTGGCAACGCTGTTCCTGTCAATGCTGCACACCCCTGCCCAATGCAGTCAAGAAGCCTATCCACAGCTCCCTGCAGCTGCAGTCCATCACCTCACTGTCCCTGGATGCACTAGAAAGCCCGTCGCTCAGCTTTTGCCTCTGTGTTGATATAAGAAGGTCCTCTTCAGACACCTCATTTCAAATACTTGTTCAAAGCAATTGGCTTAGCTGCTTTTAAATGAAACCCTATAGACATCAGTTGAAACCATTAGCGTTCCCTAGATGATCCAGACAGTAACATTTACTAGTTAAAACATACGCATTGATTAAAGAGCTTCTGACACCCAGCCACTCCTTGCTGCTGAAAGCTTTGCATTTCAGTGGGGAACCACAAACTGAGTGTATGATAAAGCCTTTAGTAGCACTGAGGAAGAGGGCAGAACATTGCCAATTTCTCCAATTTTTAGAGGCAGCTTTCATGTGACCCAAATTCAGGGGCCTTAATTTGCATTGAACGCAAAAGAAGTTTCTTACATAAGCAGAACTGACAGTAGAAAACAGCTGAGGACTTATCTACAGCTACAGGACAGCAGGGGAACAGGCAAGTGAGTAGGAAAAGTTCACTGACCTTTGTGCAGAGGGAAAATTCAAAGCACATTGTATGCTGTTATTGTGCAAGTGAGAGCTGCTTGGCAGATGTCCAGCCTGCTAACATGGAAATGCAAAATTTCACAAATGGCAGGCATGCAGGGATCCTTGTAGACATGCAGAAATAAAATTAGCCTAGGCAAGAAAGAGAGGAAGAAGAAACAAACAAATTAAAAGACCTCTAGATATCTTGTGGCTTCTCCCCACTGGTCTAAGCAGGCTCATTTCCACCAGGCTTTATGAAAGATATAGCCACAGCAAGTTTGTCACAAATCAAAACAAGAGCAAATCTGTACTGAAAAACCTGCAGGCTGGGACATGAGTCTGCTACTGTGCACCTAAAGCTATAAAATGATGACAGTGCCCTGATAGTATGACTGAAGTTCAATACCTTTTTTAAGAGGCTCTTCTGCAAAACCATTCCGCGATATCCAGTCACAGCTAAAGAAAAGGAAAAAAAAAATAAAGAAAAATAAGGGGCACCTTCTCCACTGATCTAGAGGTCATTTGGATTGTATCTTATATGTTTGCACTGTACTGAGTGTGTCTGACAAGGGCTTTAGGTTCCTTCTGATACAGGCCAGTCCCCCTCTCTTGTCAGATTCCAAGAATGGCACCACTGCAGCGCCAACAGAGAATAACAAACAGCAGGAATGAGACCATGGTGACCCTTTTCATGACTGAATGTTTTCTGCCAGGTGCAGTACGCCTACAGTTTGGTTGCAAAATGCTGAATTCAAAGGAGACTGCATCAGCCCTTTTGTTTGTTTGTTTTTGTTTGGTCTCATCAAAATTTGTGAGGGGGAAAAAAATCAACTGCAAGTTTGCTGCCAGCACTAAGGAGAAGGGAAACTGACTGCCCTGTGCTCTGACCCTTCTAAAGTCATTTTCATCAGAGCTGAATGCATGTGTACCACTAAAGGCCCCCTCTGAACTAGCAGCTCCTTACAGACACTTGGTGGAGGTGTAAGAGGAACATGCAGCAGCAGAGAATCACCTCTCCACAGTTGCATATCCATACATCTGAGCTTGCCATTGTGATGGCAGCTATTTGCCTGTTATCGGATGAAGATGATCTGCTAATAACAATGGCTGTGATTTCATCAAGGTGAGTCAACCTAACAGGTCGATGCTACCCTGCTGAAAATGATCCACTTGTTTTTTGCCAGGATAATGAGTTGTGTCAGCTCACCGAGGGCAGTGTAAGGAGGCCCAGAGCCAGTGGAGAGTGAGCAGTGGGAATGCACAGCCAGGAGGGGAAAGGGGAAGACAGAACCTCCCAGTTCTGGCAGCAGGAGCTATTAGATCACCTCAGCCCAGGCTGCCAATTCAGCAAAATGAAAACTTACTAGGCTTTGAGGTTGCCATAATGCCTTTACATGAGTAGGCAATCCTTTCTTTAAAGCTTGTTTGGGACATCAGGGTGGGGACAGGAAAGGGGAAAAGAACTTGGATCTAGAGCTACAAATAGCACATCCTACATCTCCTCTGTAGAAGCTCACAGAAAGTCTTTGCATTTAAGCAGTGAAATTGTAAACATTTGTAATTTTTTTAACAGTAAATTAAAGCAGGAAAAAACTAATTCCCAACATGGTCACAACAGTAAAACTTGGCCATTCGAGCTATTATCAACATTACCTCTGAGGGGAATGGCCATGCACAACAGTTTTCAGGACAGAAAAAGATTATAGCAAGAGGCACCTTGCTGCCCTGTGAAACACCCAAATTAGTGCCACATGTTGCTGATGCTCTCTTTCTGGGTGGGGTGCAGCTATCAGTCGTGTTTATCAGGTTGGAGAGCACACCAGTGCTTACAAGTTTCAATCTTCAGCATCAGCTGACCGAAATGATGGCTGCATATTCTCATTTAAAATGTGCATGACTCGAAGAGCACAGACATTTCACAAGCACTGACACAGCAGAATGTGCTAGGGAGCACCAGGTGTAAACAGCTCAAATTTAGGACTCAAAAAAAAAAAAGAGGTAAGGCTTCAAGATATGCAAATACGTGGTTTGTACTAACTTTCTACAAATTCTGACTGAAACTAAAATATGCATATTTAAAAGAGAAAGGTCATAACCACTTGAACACAGCGTAGCAAGCTTGCTGTGGTGTCAACCACACAGTTTCCAGTTCAAGGCTGGCAATAGGGCTGGATACAAGATTTACAGGTTGAAATACTCTGGCTTTGGTTACAGGGAAGCTGGAGAACACGGTCATGACTGAACCTTCGGTCTTCTGAAGCCTTTGGCTCTGTTGATGAGTTGATGGCCAGCCATTATAATGAGAGATACCATTGCTAACATAAGAATCTGGTGGTGTTTATAGTCCTTGCAATTAACATTTAAATATGGAGTCTATTTTTTCTGAAGTGCAACCTTCCCAGGGCCTGGAGAAAGCTGTGTCTGAACAGCAGGATGTTTTAGCCTGAGTGTGCTGCCGGGGCACATGCAGGCCTGAGTGTGACTTAGGAAGAGAGGGACACCTGAGAAGTCATCTGAGCAGGCAGTGGGACTGAGCTTTGTCTGTCACTGTTGTATGTTTAGAGTCCGTGGAGCTATTCTGATTTTTACCAGCTGAGGTTCTGCCTCGTTATTCCAGAAAGAGCTCATAATTTAATCTGATAAGAACTTCGTGTAGGGAGCCAAAGGGTGTGGGTAGTGATTTACTCGTCTTTGAAATTAAAGATTCTTTAAATAGATAAATGATAATTATACACTTAACTGTGTAAGGCAGTCTAATATGGTCAAAACCTCATGATTTTCTTTTCTCATGACTCAGACAAAGCTGACCACAGCTCTAAAGCTCTTCTCAAAATACTTTTCATATTATGCTTTATAGTTTCTACCTTCCTTATTTCTGCGGCCTGCAGCTTATTGAAAAAGCTGCTGCAAAAGTTGGGGTTTTTTCCCACCTCGTCTGTGCAGGGAAAATGTGTCATTTGGGAAAAAACAGCTGGTTAACTTAGAGCTAGTTCAGCTCGGTAAATAACTCAAGCAGGTGACTGTGGCATGACTGTTTCGCAGTAGGTGGTGAAGCCAAGCATCTTGCATGGATGCATGGAATCCATGCAATGGAAGCGGAGGACACTGTGTTCAGTGGAGGCCTATCCAATGTAGAGTAACAGACTTCACAGGGGAGTCAGTGAAGAACAACTGTGCTGTAAATGTACATAAATGACTATCCCATGCACAGAAGAGCTAACATCTTGAGGAACCCAGTGCCCAAGGAGGCTGAAGCATCACATATACAAGACACGTGTTGTGTTCAGAAAGCATTAACCAGAACTGACTAACCTATTTTTAATTCAGTCTTTTGTTCATGCAAAATTCAAATTTATGTTGAGCGTCCTGTTACTTAGAGCGTGGGTGCAAAACTCTTTCTAATAGGATGTGCACTGCTAGTATAGACAAGGCTTGGCTGGTTCAGCACTGCAATCACATCAACCTCCTATTTGCATCCCGCCACTGTCTCCCTTTGCACTCCCACATTAGCTGGAAGCTCTTGTCTCCATCATCATAGCTTCTAATTCCTCTGTCCTTCATCCCCAGCTCAAGTGCTTCATTTTGATCCTGGAATTCATTCTACAGTGTTCCTAAAGTTCACTGTCCCCATCATGTTCTCTCTCAAGAGTATACAGATTTGCCTTCCATTTCTTTATACCCATCATGGACATCAGTGTGTGCTCTCTCTCTTTGTACATGTGGATTTTTTTTTAAAAGATTTTCTTGTATTATTTTAGCATTTATTCTTACTACTATGCTGCCATAAGCACTTGGGAACTAAATCCAGAACAAGACCAAGGCCATGTAGTGCTGGCACTGTGACTGTGCCCCAGAGCACTTGCAGTTTCCAGCCAGTGATAAGAGCTGCATACCGGCAAGTAGACAAGAGTAGCACAAGGAAGCAGTGAGGGAGGATGGATTGCTCCAATGCCAAAGCAGCAGGTATTTTTGACTCATCTGAGCATTTCAGTGCATGTGGTATGAGTTAAGTATTTCCCTTCCTGACTCAAAATCCCTTTTAAGACTTGTTTGTGCTACAGGACCTACAGCAGTGTCACTCTGCAAGTAGTAACACCACTCTCAGTGCTCCCTGGTGCTTCTCCCCTCCCTTCTCACAGCTTTGCTCCCAGTGAAGCAGTGTGGTTTCCCCACATCCAGTGGATGGGGCAGAGGAGAGTGGGACCCCTCCAGACATGCACAGACGTGGGCAGCCAGTTCATGTGCTGTGTGTCTGGCATGGCCTTGACAGGCACTGTGCTAGTGGTCTGATCCTTCACATAGAGAGCACTGAGGAAAGGCGAGTCCTTAAAGCAAAGACCATTCATCCACCTTGGACTGCAATTTTTACCTGGAACGATCATTTTGCCTCACTTTGTCAACTTCTTGTTTTTAAGACAGGGCTGGCCTTCCCTCCCTCGTCTGCACAACACATAGACACTCAGGTCATGAACTAGTCTGGAAGTTTGAGTTGCTCCACTCCTGCGGTACGAATGATTGATTGTAATTAATAAGGGATGAAGCTGAGAGGACCCCTGTGATGCGGCAATCCAGAGTCAGCAGGTTTGGCAGAACTCTGTGAAGTTTCAGCCTTGGCATCAGTGTCTGTGTTTTAGGAAGCACCAGCCCATGCTGGCTCAGTGGCAGAGCTCAAACAGCAATTAGAAATATAAAAAGTAACATATGCCAACTAGGGGAAAGAAAACAAAAGAAGATACTGCAATTGATCTAAAGCAGACGTTGCGAAATGTAGAAAGCTGACATGGAAAACTGAATACATTGAGGACACAACCCTGGCTGGGAAAGCTAAAAACAGCAAAGGATTTTAAGAAAATCTGGAATCAGAAAAATTCTAGCAGTGATACAGTTTCCACATTTTTTATTGGTACAGAGAGGACAAGGGGCCTTGAATAAGTATTGCTTGTTCTATAAAACGCAACACATTTTGGCAAACTCTGTCCTATAGCTTTGTCCCCAGTCCCACTTAAAACACAAGGGGTGAAAGGAAGACAGTATTGATAACGTTTGCCTGGACATACCTGTGTTGAGAGAGGATGTGACAGGCTTGGGAGATATGACAGGAGGACAGACAAAGGGGGAAGAAGATAGTTTTCATTGAACAATGACTCCCAAGTCAATGAGAGCCTCAGTCCTGAGTGGGGGACAATAAAATGGGAAGTCACAAAGGCCCAAATCCTTACAGAGGTCTTTACTTCAAATTTCTTTATATTAATGGCATCTAATATCCCCATTAGTTGCAGTGGAGCGCCTTTGTGGAGGTAGGAATTCAATGTCTAACTACAGAGGGTCTGACCCTTCCAAACAGACCCTGCCAGACCTTGCAGAGTCCCTGGAGCCTCTGAGGTGCAAGGGCTACTGTGAGGGAGTACCGCACGGGTGGGAACAGAGAATCCTGTACCTGCAGTGGAGAGGAGTTGCTGCACACAGGATACTCTGGCACAGATTGCTGACATCCTGGATCAAAGTTAATTACTCATGTCTTCATTTTCATTCTCTGGCTTTCCCACTAATGCTTCTTCCATATTTCTATGGTTTTGTGTGTGCAGCTGCCTGCAGTCCAGAAGGTCTATTATCTTCCCATCCTGACATCTTGATAGGCAGTAGAACGAGTCTGATAGAGCACTAAGAGGTAATTAGCATTCAAATAGGTCAGGAGCTCACTTGGGGGTTGTGCATGACTGGGTTTTCCCAACTTCTTGTCAGAAACTAGTGTTGATAGAGTGAGGGCGGTCACCAGTGGTGAAACTGCAAATATGAAATGAAACCTCGGTGGTGCTTCAGAAAAAGTACATGGGGGCAAGGAGGAGTTCACCTTGCACATTTACTCATCTGCAGGAAAGGGAGGTCATGCAATGCTGCCCAGAAACTACAGAGCATGCTCCAGAGAGCTCGCTGCTTGCTTCCTGCGCCTCTCCTCCGCTGTCAAAAGCGACCTCATGCTCTGAGAAGTTTTCCTTTTGGGGGATGCAGTGTGTCGAGTGCCTCTCTCCTACCCTACACCAAGCTTGCTGATCCCTTCTTTTTGGCGTACGCTAATATGTATGTAGAGTACTGTGTGTATGTGTGCATTTGTAGAAGATATAGTTAGTACCTGTTTGGATTTGTGGGTATGTGTACTTGTTAGGAGTTTCATAATTTCTCCTGGAGTTTCCTTATGTGTAAAATGCAGATAATAACACGTAATTGCCTACCTTGCAGGGCTGTTGTAAGGACAAATTAACCAATGCTTGTGTGGGTGTTTGCAGATGAAAAGCATGATATTAAGACTAAATATAATGATTGAATGTTGCAGAAGAGAGTTTGTATTTATTATGGTGATTGAATGTGAGATGAGAGCACTCTGTGGGTGTTTATTTCTTGTGCAGTACCAAGTATTTGTGGAAGGTGGGAAACTGAGGGAGCCGAGTTTGGGGTAGGTGTCAAAGAGCTGGTTAATCTTTAGCCTCATAGCCTACTGACTTTCTTCTTCTCTCAACTAAAGCTGATGCTGAACAAGAGAGGAGAGAAGAGAGGAATGAAAACAGGGCCAAGCTACAGAGGAAGCGAATGAAAATAAAAATACAATTGAAGATTGTGATTTCAAAGAGCAAAACCATAAAAACTGAATGGGGAAAACAAAAGCTAGGGGAAATGAGGACAGGGAGAAAAAAGGATTCATGGTGTTACATTATCTCAGTACATGGAATTATGAGAAAGTAAACACCAATTTAGAAGAGGCATCAGAAACAACTGATTGAAAGCATGTGCAGGGGGAAAAAGAAGAGTGGAATGGAAAGAAACCAAGAGATGTACTTAATCTTTTTTGTTTTGTTTCATTAAGTGCAATGGCATCATTCTTTTATTTCTTTGCAAATCATAAAGACGACATCAAGCATTTCAGACGCTCTTTCCCATGTGTTCCATGGGCAGGCTGGTGAGAGTTAAGGTGTGGATGCTTTTGTCAGCCTGAGAATAGCCCTGTCTGGTTTAATTTGGCTTTCACGCTGTCTCTCGAGAATTAATGGAACAAATTCATTTCATCAACTCCAGTGAAGCTGTACCAGGAGTGAATCAGACTCATTCTCCCTGCTAAATGCAGCTGTTGCCCTGTGAAATCCTAATCCAAAGTCTATTTCAGGTTAAAAACCTGGAATGTTTCATGATTAAACACAAAAAAAAATAAAATCAAAGCTAAATTGTTATGATGTCTCAGTGAGTATGATATGTTGGTGTGCAAGCTGCCAGAAGGAGTGTCAAGGGGAGATGGACCACAAGAAGGGGGAAGGTGTAGATAACCACTACATTGCAGACTGTCTTTCTTTGCAAATTGTCCTGGGTTGGAATGAAAATAATTGGGAAGGATCCCTGCAGGGTCCTATGGCCTGTTTGCCTTTGCTGCCTCTTGTTTGCCCGCTCTCATCCCCACTGTCCCTTCTCAAACACCTCTCCAAATACACAATGGCTCCAGTTCTTCCCCTGGTCCTTATTTCACATCTTTCCTTTGCACCCCAAAACTTACTTTGGGTTGACTCACCCTCACCTCAACTCACTGGCCTAAATTAATCCTTTGTGTAATCCAAATGACTAAAATTGACGTAGCGGAGTTACATCAGAGCTGAAATTAGCCCAGTCTGACTAAAATAGCACCTGCCTTTTCTACTGAACCATTGCTTGTCTCTTCCCCACCTCCACCCACATATCAAGAATTTAACATTTCTTCCTCTTCATTGCTCTTTCTCTTATCCTGCTGCCATGAGCAAGCTGTGTTCTCAATGGCCAGTGTTGCTGTCTCCTGTCCAGCATCCTGTTCTCCTTCATTCCCACAGCACAGGCTGTCAGTCCCTGTTAACAGATATGCCTTGGTTATGTCCATGTCTATGCAACAACTTTTCATCTTCCATTGGATTTTATTGTCCTTCACAACAGAGATGCACTGGCTGAGTTTAGAGCCTAGTTGCAGTGGACACTTCTCATGCCTGTAGTAATGACAGTCTTATTCCAAACAATTTGCAAGTCAGGGTGCCAAGACGTACAAAGCAGAGGAGAGAGGTGAGATGAGAGTGAAGTGATTTGCTAAAGGTGGTGTAGCAGGACAGTGGCAGAGCCGTGGATGTTGGTCTCAAAGCTCCTCTTCCTTTTCCATGACTATGCCAACATAGCATTTCTCACAATCTCTTGCAATGCCTATCTTTAGGCCCTTGTGCAGTGCTTAAACATCCCTTTCACTTTCTTTCTCATCCCCTCTGGCTTTCTGCCTTCTTTCAGCTTGCCTTTGGAGCTTGCTCGTGTTAGCAAGGCCTTCTTCCCCCTCTTGCAAAAACCCTGGCTGTTTGCAGCATGCTCCTCTCTGAGCTGTACTCTATGTCTGGCAGTGTGCTCCACCATTCCCATCTGGGTATCTCTTTGGGGCAAGGATTTATTCCATAATTACCCTAGCTTATTTATTATCGTGGTATATATATCTGCAGTGTTATGCAAACTGTGAAGGCTTCTAGTTGTAAAGGTCACCATGGGCGTACCTTGTGTTTACCTTCCAAACACAGATGAGCTTGGAACAAAAGGGACTGGCAGGCCACTGAGTAGATCAAGGCAGGGAATCACCCTGATCTAATTAATTTGCCAGGGCAGTGTTCATAAAAGTAGGTTACCTAGTGCTGCAGACAAACAACCCAAACTGAACTCGCCCTCTTCCAGCCACCTGAATTAATTCCCCAGCAGTATGCAGCTACATGTCCAGGACACCCAGAGCAGTAGCCTATCCATTTCCCACACTAAATGTCAGGCCTACCCAGCCTCCCATGCTGGGACTCATGGTGCTTCTTGTTCTCCTTTGGGTATCATGAATGCTTCTCATTCTGCAATGCTGAGTGCCAGCCAGAGCTTCCTGGAGGTGATGGACAGAGGCTGTGACATTGCTTTGCCATGGATTTGGCCTCATGCTCAAAAGAGCCTTGCTGCAGCTTCGGATGAAACCTAGCTAGAAAGTCACTGTGCTACCTGGTGACCAAGGCCACAAGTACATCCTTTATGTTGCTTGTCACAGTGTTACCCCAAGCATTGGCATGAGTGATATTTGAGCTATAATTTACCATTCACGTTGCTCTGCAATGTTGAAAGAGTATCACAGGGCAATTACCTTACATGAGGGGATGAAATGACCCCACTACATCCTATATGCCACTTGCAGGAAGAGTAGAAGGATAGATTAAATGTTTGTGAGAAATGCAAAATGCTCAGCAATTAGTTGCAGTCCTTCCCAAGATCATCAGCTGTCTAATTGTATTTCCTGCCTTACTGTGGCTTAGGTCAATTATCAGCATGAGGGGGAAAAAAAATCCAATCATCTCTTCCTCTACTAATTGGTAGTCTCAACAAAGTGGAAGTAGAGCCATGAAGACTGGACTCACTCACCCATCTTGTCAGAGCAGAGATACTCTGGTGGGGATCTACCACAGGCTGCACTTTTCCTCAGGGGATGCAGCTACTTCTCCAACAAAAGAAAATAAACACAGGAAGGTGGGGAAGCAGGTGTGGGGGTCTGACAAGCAGAAACATGTTACTGAACCAGCCTTGCTGGAAGAGATAAAGAAAAAATGTCACAAAATCCTAGAATGCTTTGGGTTGGAAGGGACCTCAAAGATCATCTAGGTCCACCCCCACCCTCACTAGACCAGGTTGCCCAAAGCCCCATCCAACCTGGCCTTAAACACCTCCAGGAATGGGGCTTCCACAACCTCTCTGGGCAACCTGTTTCAGTGCCTCACCACCCTCATAATAAATAATTTCTTCCTAATGTCTAACCTAAACCTTCCCTCTTTCAACTTAAAACTGTTGCCCCTTGTCCTATCATTACACTCCCTGGTGAACAGTCCCTCCCTCACTTTCCTGTAGGACTTCTTTAAGTATTGGTACACCACACCTAGGTCACTCCAGAACCTTCTCGTCTCCAGACTGAACAAGCCCAACTCTCGCAGCCTGTCTTCATAGGAGAGCTGCTCCAGCCCCTTGATCATCTTCATGTCCCTCCTCTGGACTTACTCCACAGCTCCACATCTTTCTTGTACTGGGAACCCCAGAGCTTGACACAGAACTTCCGGTGGGGTCTCACAAGAGCAGAATAGAGGGGCAGAATCACCTCCCTCAACCTTGAGTGATCATGTCCATGGTCACTCTGAAGAGAAGAGTTTTAAAATATCCCACAGAAGGATGGCAGGGTAAAGAGAAAAGAGCAGGTGAGACAGGTTTAAACACAAGGAGAGATCTATGGATTCTCCATCATCAAGGGACAAGGGAAAAAGGAACATGGATAAACTCTGAGTTGTCTTATTTCTGCTGCAACTCCTCCCCCTCCATTCCTCCTATGTGTTTTGCATGAGAGTGCAGCATGGTAACCCACTGCAGCCTCAAAATAAAGAGTAGCGGGGGACAATCTGTCTGAAAAATACCCCTCAGGAGAAAGGAATCTTTTAAATATGATGATCAAAGAGTTCAGATATTAACAGACAAGAATGCTTTATGAATCTGGATTAGCTCAGAATCCATTTCATTATTTTTAAACCTCTATGACTGAAGCCTTCGTAAGACAAATGCCACTTGCTTTAAAATGAGCAGCTAGATTTGATTAATTGAGTTGCAAAAGAAATGGATCTAAAAACAGGCACTGGAGGAACACAAGTGCATTATGCATTTGGGTTTTGCTTTTGGAAAAATTCAAGACCAGATCTTTCTGCTGGTCTGAAAAATATGACATTCTAAGTTGAATTCAGCTCTCTGTAGACCCAGGGAGGAACAGCCTGGGTCACTGTCCCTGTGACTGTCTCAGGAACAAGACCATCACCATGTCTCAGGCTGGCTGATTTAGAAGTTCTTCTCTACTGAAGTCCAAGGTAGGAGTGTCTCCTGTATCAGGATGTAGGCACCATGCTAGTTTCTCCTTGTGTAGCTTTAGGGTGGCTGGAGTGCACCCCTACTTGGAGCAACATTAAAGCCTGGGATAGGCGCTGCTGTGCAGTGTCTCGGTCAAGCCAAAGGGTGATTTGTCCACAGAAAGACCAGCCAGAACAGAGACAAGGATATGTCACCTGGTACATTTTTTTATGGCCTTAGTTCTGGATCTGTAAGGCAAAAAATAAAACAGAAGATTTCAAGTATAACTTCCTGTAAGGTTTTGCTTTCACACCTACAACACGTCTCTCTGGAAACAGCCTTTCTGAAAGGAGGTCTGTTTGGTTCCTTTTATTTTTCTGACTCATGGGAGTCACTTGCACCCACTTCATCTGCCTTCCCTGTGGTGCTGCTGGACAGAAACACCAGCAAAGGAAAGGGAGGGATCTTCTGGAGCTAGTGGTGCTTCTGGTAAGGTCATGAGCAGCTGGCTTCTCCTTTACATTGCATCTCTGGATAATTTTTAAGCTAAATACACGTCAGAGGCAAATGTAAGCTGATAAGTAAAGGGCGTCTTCTGTACCCAGTAAACACACTTCTACCACACCTTAAAATCTATCTGTATCTTTATGTTCATGAATCTCAAGTCTCCTTGTTATATCTCCCAGTCTAAGCCTACAATTAAGCCTTCTGAATCTCCTCTCAGAGGGTTTCCTTTTTCTTTCCTACGCTGCTCCCTTCACACAGTTTTGCATTTATTGTGGGGACCAAATTGCTTTCTACCTGTTCATTTTTATAATTTAAGGCCCATTTCTAACTTCTCCTCACAGCGGAGCTGCACATTTCTATTCTCTGCCACTTTGCACTCATCTTCCAGGATGGCTAAAACTTTGTGTGTGCCAGAGCCTCATCTCGGCTTCACACTGCTCTCCTTTCCTCCATGGATTATGCAGCTTTTCAAATGACTTTGCTTACTCTTGGGACATATCATGTCTCTTGCATTCCCTCCACTGGCTCACTCATACCCACCACGTAGCACTGGGACATCTCATCCTTGTCATCAGCACGTAACTCCATTTCCCACCTCATCTTGCCACACCAGCTGGTAGCCTGCTCCACCATATCAAGACTGTCCCATTAATTGCTTCCTGCCAGTGTGCTCATCATCCCTCCCACCTCTGCCGGGGTCACCCACCCCAGCAGTCCCTCTGTGCTCCTCTCCTCTCCCTGTCAACTCTCCCACAAGCATTTGCTTCTTCCAAGAGTCAGTAGCAATGCACACTGACAGGTGGCCAGTACACAGGTAAGAACACCATGCCATGGACTTGTTGCTGCCTTAACTTTTCAGCACTCCCATTCCTGGTGTTCCTTTGTCTATAAAGCACACTGTGATTTGAGAGCTACATAATTATAGCTGCAATTAAGCATCCTATTCAGAGGCTGCATTGCTTATTTCTCACTGTTTTCTTCAGCGAGAGCTTTCATTCAGGGTTTGGCTCACGTGCAAAGCGACTCTACAGCTGCCTGGTTCTCCTTGCCTTGCAGGAGAAACTGAAGTAGATGTAGATGATGTTGGTTTGGATTTTATTTTCTAAGCTCTCCCCTGTAGCAGTCCTGCAAAGTAGAGGGGTATTTTCCTCATTTTACAGGTAGGTACCTGAGGTACAGAAGACAACTTGGTCAAGGTCACACAGGGTGGCTCAGCTGAATTCTGAACTGCAACCAGTTTTGAGTCCTTGCTTATATGGGAGATGAAAGATTAAGCAAGAAACCTGGGTCAGCACTATTTCTTAAGGAAACTGCCTCAAACTGTTGCCCTGTGAATGGGAGCAGCCAGGGAAAACAGCTAAAGGCCTTTCTGTGCGTGCTCAGTCAGCGAATACCTTGCTGCAAGAAATGAGCCCGCAAACACAGTTGTTGCTTTCTGCTCTCTCCAGAGGACTCTCTTACCTATTTACTCTCACATAGAAACAACAGCCGAAAAAGTGAGTGGGAGGCCAGAAGCACTTGACTCAGTTGCGGCAATTCTCCAATTCAGCAGCTAGTTTTTCTCCCTGAGGCAGTGTAATATGACAGAAAGGAAGCATCTGAAAGCATTTCTTCATCCTCTGGATTGCAGTCTCTCACTGCTGCTGCAGAAGAGACACACCTACCTTCCACCACCCGCAGCTCTTTGGGTTGCTGGAGGGAGAACGGTGAAGGCAAACGTTTTCTTCCTCTCCACCCTGACATCACCTTGTTTCAGGCTTTTTAGCTGTCCCAATACTTGGACGTGACTGACGCAGCCATTCCTGTGCCGTGTTGGCAGCCCTCGCAATGACATTTCAGACTCGGGACAAGCGGAGCATAGCTTGCAGCACACGTAGGGGTCTTCCCATGAACTCCTGGATCCCAGCTGCAGAGAAGAGGGTGGAGAAGATGCAGTCTCCACCAAGTCTGTCTTTGGTGCCAGCCGGCACAGGGAGGGAGTGCAGTGTTTAATAACAATCATGGCACAGGCACCTATTTATTTACCTTTCCATTTCAAAGCCCCATCACCTCAGGCTAACCTGTAGCTGGGACACTGAGAAGTGAAAAACATTCTCTTGTATCCTCCATCACTTAAGCCATGGTGCTTTCTTTGCAAATCTCATTTTTAACCAGTTGCTGCTTTGGAGAAAGAAAAAAAAAACCACAAAAAAAACCCCCAAAACAAAACCCAACAACAACAAAAAAACCCCCCTCAAACAGCCTATCAACAGTATAGTTGATCAGAGAAGTTTTGGTAAGTGATGTTGTTCCATTTTGGAGGATACCCATCCTTAAAAGTTTTCTAGTCTACAGCTCTCAACCACTTTAGCACAAAGTGTTCCTTTCTTTTTGATACCTTCTCTGGTTTTCACTCCTATTTTGCATGTAGATGCTGACTGCTCTTGGGAGAAGTAAGATGTAAAAGATAAGGTGAGGGGGAAGGCATTAGAATTTTATTCCTAGAGAGCTGAGCATCCAAAGGTTTGTAACGAGCTTGTAGCAGTCTGTCACATGAAAACCATTCTGGGAAACTTATCAAAGGCTATATCGTGAGGTGGGCTATTTAGGGACTGAAATTACACAGGAAGGACTGGCAAGGGAGATGTATGCTCAGGACAAGAGCAGCTAAAATTAATGCTAAATATAAGGTGCCATATCTTTATCTGTACACAAACTGCACTGCCTCGCAAAGGAAAGTGAAGCAATTAGGCCCAAGTAACCAGAATATATGTGGGAGGTGTTTGAAGGCAGAAGATTTAAAACACTGTAATGGGGTTGGGGGAGGGTTACAATAAGAGGTAGTATTTCCTGATAGGTTAGTTTACATCCTTTGGAAAACGTCTTGGAACCAGACCAGAAAAGTAAGCAAGAACTTAACCAGGACTTGGCTGGGACAACACCCAAGCAGAGGCAAAAAGCAAAGGCACACACGGCCCCTCCAGCGAGTAATCCCCAAGAACAAAATAAATCAAAGGCCTGACAGGGTAGGTCTGTGTGGATTTGCAGCTGCCTCATCCCAATTCAAAAGCAGGCTTCCCCTTTCTTCTTCCTCTTTTGAGCCAGTGCTAAGGGCAGAGAGGAAAACCTGAGCTGAAACAATAATGGCTTGTTCTCTTCTAGAGAGGAAACAGGAATTCATTCCTGGATCCCAGAAAGGCAGGATCAGGCACAAGTATTTCCCCCCACCCTGCCTGCCACACTTCTTCTTCTGCAGCCCCAAAGGGTTGGGTTACCTCTGTGATTGTTTGCACAGCCCTTTTTACCAGTCATTGAGGTGAGCCATCAGCACAGCAGCCCGAGGGTCAGGGTAAATGAGAAGGGACTGAATCATCAGACCTTATAAGAACTCCATATAGGAAATACACTTGGTTGGAATGTATTGCTGTGAGAATGGGGAGGGGCAGAAGGAACATGTCAGCCTTGGGAAAGGGTCTCTTTCCGCTTTTGCACAACTCCTTGCTCCTGTTTGTCATATCAACACACAGACAACACTTTGTCTTTTAGAGTGAGAGATGGGGGCTAAACATTTCATCACAATAAACTGAAAAATCTCTACTGCTTTTACTTGGATGTGGGAATCTTACACTAGCTTTTAAATATAAACCTAAAACATCTATTTGTGAACCCACTGTTGCTTTCATGTGGGAGCCTTAGCTGAACACAAAGGATTACATAGTGCAGCTACAAATGAATAGAGCACCTAGGATTAAAGAGATTTTATTTAGCCACACATGAAATAGCAGAGCTGATGGTAGCTTCTAGTACAGGGGGGAAAGAAAACCCCAAACTCAACAAGTAGTTTAGTGAGCACTGGAACTAACAAAGCTGCATCTCCTGTGTATTTGTATACTGTGGTTGATTAACTAGGGTGTCTAAGATGGCATAAACTTCATTTGAAGCTTTTCATACAGATGAGGTACTTGCTAGATTTCAGACATTCCATAAAAGTGAAAACACTAATAAGGCATGAACCTATGTGGTAACTTTGCCTCTCAGGGACTGTGATAGGGTCTCTTTCTGCTATCAGGCCATTTATTTTCACAAAATCTCGAGGGATGTAATTTTGCTTCTGCCAAACTTGTTTGAAATCAACCAGTGGGTTCAAAAGTTATTAAAGAGATGGACAGACAGGCAGACAGAGGTAGACACCATGACTGCAGAAGCCTCATTTCCATTGGAAAACAGGTTAAAAGAACCTATATCAAAATTAATTTTTAAAGGGAACGTGATAGGCAGAGAAGTAGACCTGTGCAAAGTGCAATTTCAAATTTTAAGTGAATTTTACTCTAGGAAAAGCTATTGGTG
Source organism: Porphyrio hochstetteri (assembly GCA_020800305.1). Taxonomy (NCBI): domain Eukaryota; kingdom Metazoa; phylum Chordata; class Aves; order Gruiformes; family Rallidae; genus Porphyrio; species Porphyrio hochstetteri. Next base: position 19,814,731 of record CM036905.1, on the reverse strand, counting down.
ACAGTCTGGAATATTAAAAGTCACCCTTCTACCTAAAGGAGAGCAACAGCACAAGATGAGCTGCAGTGCCCCACCTCATGCTTGGTTTTTTAAGCTAATTCATGCTTAGCACAGGTGATCACTTATAGAGAAGAGACAAAGAGCAGCTGCAGGAGCCCTGTCCCTACAGTTTTTTTGTGCATGGGAGCACTTAGGGCTAATCACATATGTAAAGTGCTGCAGCTGCCTCTGAACGTTTGTATTTCACCCACTGCCTTGCCTTTATCCACATTTCCTTGCTTATCCCGGTCAGCTCCATCCCTGGGCTGCAAGAGGGAAAGCACCGATTTTTATCCATTGTGTACGCACTGCAAACCACTGCGGGGCCTGACACATGATTAGGGCCCCCAGCAACTATTGCATACCACGTAAAAATCATAATTTAACATTACAGCCCCTAGTCTCTCAGCTGGGACGTGTGTGTTGAGCCAGGGGTATTTATTCATGCTCCCATTCAGAGACTGGGAGCAGGGTGGGTTTATTCCCAGCTCTGACACCAGCCTGCTGGGCGGCCTCAGGCAAATTGCTCTGGCATCTTCCCATCTGTAAACAGGGTACCCACCTCCTACTTTTTTAGGAGTCGGTGAGTTGCTACTGCAGCTCTGTAAGAGGATTTGGAGAGGACCGGCTAGCAGCCACCCTGCTTGTGTCCCTGCTCATGTCCCCTTTTTCCCCATGAGTACCCCCCAGATGGCTGCCACGTTAGAAAATGGGGGGGGGCGGGGATAAATAGGCTTTTGCATTTGCACCCCAAACTCTGGCTGCCACCCAGGCCGGGCTCTCTCCAAGCGCTCTGATCAGGGACCAGGGTCATGTATCGCAGGCGATCAGCCCTGTTCTCCCGAGGGCCACGGGCACGTATGGGTCTGGGAGAGGAGTAGTACAGACGGGACAGCCACGTCCCCAGCGATCCACGGGAGCGTGAGGGGCCGGCGCAGGGCGGTGCGGCCGCTCCACCCGTCGGGGCGGGCCCGGGCAGGCCAGGTGAGGCGGGCCCGGCTCTGCCTTTTCCCTCCTTCCGCAGCTTCCCGGCCGGCGGGCCCGCCCTGCAGGTGCCGGCAGTATGGCGGAGTCCCAGGTGGTCCTCCTGGACGACTCGCACGTCAACGAGAAGGTAACGCAGGCCCAGGCCCGCTTCTACTACAGCGAGGAGCAGCGGCGGGCCCTGGAGGCGCTGGTGACCCGGGGCGAGGCAGCCTATCGGGAGGCGCTGAGGAAGGACCAGCTCCGTGACTTTCTGTCCAGCCGGGAGCTGCAGGCCCTGAGGGGAAGCTGGCGGGGTTACGACGACCCCCGTGAGAGCGGCAAGGTAGCTCGGGGGCCCGGCGGCGAGACCCTCTCGCTGGCCTACTGGCCCGAGTGCTCGGACACGGAGGTGCCCCCGCTGGACTTGGGCTGGACCGATAAGACCTTCTACCGGGGCATCAGCCGAGTGGCCCTCTTCACGCACCCGCGCAAGGAGGAGAGCGCGCCCCACCTGAAGGAGGTGGTGCGGGAGATGATCCAGCAGGCGCAAAAGGTAGGGCCTGGCCACCACACAAAGCAGGTGCCCTCAACGGGCCGCCCCTGCCCACCTTCACACCTGGGTTGGGGCACCTGGGCTGAGCTGGGGCTGTGTGGGGTTGGAGGGATGCAAGACCCTGCTGCAGGCGTACTTTGCTTGCCGGTTCCCTCTGAGCTGGGAGGAGCATGTTGGTGGGTGTCTGTCAGGTAGGGCTTTCCCTGCAGTTTTTTACTGGTCTCATCATGGTTCATCAAAGCTGGTGCCCAGGATGCGGTTAAACCCCTTCACACACCTCCCACCACCCCCCAAATTGGAGCTTTATACCCACGTTTTGGGTTTTGTGATTCACTGGCTCAGGGAAAGACAGGTTGTGATGCTGTGCCAGCCAGCCCTCCTGTATGTGCAAGTTTCCCTAGTTAAACACAGGGCAGCGAGTTTGTTTATGGGGTGGTGGTTTTGGGGTTGGCTTTTTCTGTGGTCTCAACACCATCCGGCCTGGACTGCAAGCAGACGTGGTCCAGACAATATGCAGCTGCTCCTCCTATTTATCTTTGGCTGGAAAGTACTGTTAATGGTGACAGGGCACCTCTGGCAAGAAAACAAACCAGCTGTGATGCTACTAGGGATTTTTTGAGTAAGTAGGGGATAGAGACAAAGTTTTCTAGGTCTGGGTGAAGTTTCCAGGTTCGATCACTCAGGAAACAGCCCCCTCCTGAGCTGACATACCCCCTGGAGAAAGTGCGGCTTTCAGTTTCTTCTGCTTTCTAATTCAGCAGTTATTTCCTCCCCCGCCCCAGGACGTCACACGCGCAACCTTTGCAGACTGCTTAAAAATGAATCTGCTAGGAAACACAGAAAACTTGCCAGAGAGGCATTAATCCAGTGGGTGATCTCTTCAGCTCTCTGCTCACAGAAATACATGCAAACCGCATGCTCCTGCTCAGTGACTGCCGTGATCAGTCCTTCAGAAGGACCCAGAAGCTATAGGTGTTTACGCTCCCAATTTGGTGCAACTACCGGTCCTCTTTCCACTGCTGCAAATGCCTCTACAGACTGCACAAGGACTGGGAAACTTTGCTCTTTTCGATAGCTGTGCCTGACACCTAAAAATAATTAATTCCTTTGTAGATTCTGATTTTGTCACTGAGTGGCTGAACTGTGCCCCTCCCAGCTCAAAGGTGGTTTCATGTTTAACAGCCATTGAAGTGTTTAATGGTCCTTTGTGGAGATAACTCTGCCTGTTGCGTTTGGCTGAGGTGGCCCTAGCAAAAAAAATCCAGGTAGCAGCTTTACATTCAGCGGATAACAGTAGGTTTTGCTTGTTTTGAGTTGGGGGGCAGGGGGTCTAAACAAGTACTCATAATTTGTGGCACATGTCTGTGGGTGGCTTATCATCAGTGTTTTACGAACATATGTTAATTAAGCTCCCTTGCCGCAATGAGATTGGCAAGTTAATGCTTGCCAATCTGTAAATACCTGTGAAGAGCTAGGCACACCTATGGGCCCTGTGGTTGTTATCCATAGGGTAGGCAGAGGAGTGGGATAAACCTTTCACAGGGGTAGACACTCATGCTCTGACTTGCTGTGTTTGGGAACACTCCTTGGTAATCTTGGCAGATCACCAGCTGCAGCAGGGGTTTGAGAAGACTAACATAACCCACCGCGTGTCTTTCTGTCTCGGAAGTGCCATCTGCAAGGCAGCTCATTTGCTTTCCGTACAGGACTGCCATTTTCTTGGGTTTAGTCCACAGTCTTGCAAAGAAGCCTGAATTGACCCAGGGCCCTAAAGCCTGGAGGGAACCACCCCTTCATATTGCAAGGCCAACAACTAATGGTCTGTCCAGGACATCCATGTAATCTCTGCAGTCACTGGACGTGTTGCAAACAGAGGGGATGGAAAGAAAACATGTTCACACTCTTGCTATCTATTCTTGACCAGTTCCTTTTGTGGATGATTTTACTTCAAATGGGTATTTTCTGGCATCCTTGCTCCTAAGTAACTACATCCATACCACAGTGTGTGGAGGGGAGGAGGAGCGTAACAGCCCTGAATTAATGCATGGACTCTTCATGCCTTTAATTATAATCTGCCAGTATATGAAGTTGTTCAGGAATAAAGTGGCACAAGTTCACCATATTTTAATTTTCAGAAGTTCTAGTAACATTCTGTGCATCTCTCTGCTTTGTGCTGGGAAGTGAGAACCAAGGCAGGACCTGAAATTTGGTTCTCCCAAGCAGGAGTTATCAGGGGACTTGCTATTAGTTTATAATGTAGCTCCACCATAGTTCACCTGCATCAGGAACCTACATGTTAATGGTGACCATAAACACAATGTCAGCTCTTTTTTTCTTTTTCTAACAAAGAAAAGCTTGTGTAAGCACCGTTGACAGAAGGAGCCTGATGGAGCAGATGTGTTGGTTGTTGTTGGCTGTACAAGCAGAGACTCAGCAAACACAATAGGGGACATATACTATGACATCACTTTCCCAAAAGCAATTTCTTAAAGGGCATTTTTTAAAGGAATGAGGTCTTTGGTGAGAATTACTTCCCATTCCATACGTGACTCCTACAATTTGAGCTATGCCTCTTCCAAACTCAAAGTGAAGGCAGTCCTACTGTTCAGTCCAGTCTTCAGCTCTGTTCACACCTGTATGTGCCATCCCCAGCACAGCTTGGCTTGTCACTGTCACCCCAGTGCCTGGGAAATTAAAACTCAGGCAACTCTATTCCCAGGGTACTGCCAAGCATGAGAGTTCTGACCTGGCTAGTTGGTGTTTCCCACCAGGACGGGGAAAGCAGTCGTTTCCTCCATCTGTAGCCTTTCAAATGTTGGGAGAAATACTCTTTCAGGCAGCAAAGTGAACTGGTATTTCTAATGGTGTAAAAGACACAGAAAGGGAGAGAAAGACAAAACATGCAAGATCAACATTAAAATTGCCCATAACCTTCTTGGTTTTGTTGTTACTCATCCTATGAATGTTCAGGCTTGTCTGTCATGTCAGTGCAACCTTTTGTTTTTATGTAAAATCCATGCCTGGAAAGAGGGATTAGTTTTATACCAGGAAAAAATGTCCATGTGAAGAGAGGGGATGATCATTTTGCCACTAAATCTTGAAAACACACATGCACTCCAGTCCCTTCCTGACAGCTATGGGGTGTATGTGTTTTAAGATATTCCTTGCAAAGCCAGCCCTGAGAGCAGGATTCTAACAGGGAATTGGGGAAAAGAAGAAAATAAAATTATTCTTGTCTGCACTACGCACCGTGGCTGAGGATCTGGGCTCTGATTTCTCTCTATGTTCATTCTTCCAGCAGTCACCTTCTAATTAAGTTAGAGCTTTGTTTTCCACTCTTACTTTTCAATCTATTTTCAGTGTTCCTATTTGTTTAGGTGGGTCCTTACAGAGGCAATGAAAGTTTCACAATACAGAGGAGAAATGAAGTATTTGACTTTGGCAACTCTCAGGCTGCTGAAATAAGCCATCTTTCTCTTGAGGAAGGAGAACCTCAAAGACATTTGTTAAGTTCCTTCCAGAGTGCAGCAGAAGCCAAACCAGAAAATCCCAAGATTATTGATAGTACTTGGGCATGTACATCCCTGTGCTTTTGTCTCCCCTATATCCTTCCCCTCCATATTTCAGTATCAGTGCTCTCCGTTATTTTGCACCAGTGTGATGGGCATCCTTTTCCATTCCTAACATTTTATTCAGTTGTCTATCTATTGTTGTTTCCAGATTATTGCAGTGGTCATGGATGTATTTACAGACCGGGACATCTTCCGCGACATTGTTGATGCAGCATATAAGCGCTGGATCCCAGTCTATATAATCCTAGATGAGGAGGGTGTGAAGCTCTTCTTAGAAATGTGCAGATGCCTTGACCTCAGTGATTTGCAGATACGGGTAAGATATTCAATACTGAACCATTATCTCCTGAAGGTCAGTGGCCTTTTTTCAGTTGTAATGAATGTTGGAACTCACTTGGACAGGCAAACGCATCTCTTCCTCCCTACAAGTCACATCACAGCACTTAGAGGCTGATGGAACACAAAGGGATAAGAGAGTGGCTTGCTAACTCAGAAGGAAAGGGACATAGAAGTTTTGGATTATTTGCCTTTCGTCTCAGATAGGGATCTATGTAGTTTCTTTGCTCTTGTGACCTTAAAATTCCTGTTTGGGAAGAAAATTGTATGAGGAAACTCCTGTGGGTCTCCTATGCAAGGATTCAAACTAGAGTCGAGAGTATCTCTGAGTTGTGGTCTGCATGGATCCCAGTTATAGGACACATAAATAATTGGTGAAATCAAGACTTTCCTGTCCATCGGGGAGTGAATAAGCTTGTAGTTCTCCTTTGCCTAAGAACATAAGGTACTGAGCATAGAAGCTCCCCAGTTTCATATTGGAGTATACTTTCATGTTACGTATGCAACACAGCAAGTAGTTGGTCTAACTTGGCCTCAGTAAGATCTCATTCCATTACATACAGACTGAAATCCTTTGTGTGTTTACAGTCACTATCGTATTCCTTGCTTTTTTCATGGTTTTTAGTCACTGTCACTACTACAGACTTGCTCTGTATAGAGAAAAAATTGCTAGGATGGAAACAACCTATGGGATGCCAGACTCGCCCCTTTTGTGATCCAATTGTTCTGAGCAGGGGGGAAGGGGAAGGGCCTTTTTGCCTGGAGGAAAGGCAGAGCTACCATAAACACTCGATTAATAGTTTAAAAAAAAATCAAAAAGCTCTGAAGGTTACAGAGGTTCATATTAATCATTTTAGGAGAACCATCTTAAATCTGGATAAGAATGACTTGCATATATCTGAACAGTGCTCCCATGAACTGCCACTCTGCTCTCACTTTCTAGACTTCATCAAAAAAGACATCCAGCTGAGCAGCTTTCTCATCTTTCTCCAAAACAGAGATAGAAGTATCTTTCTTCTGGTGTCTTTGAAAGCAAGACAGAGACATCATCATAATAGACCTGTTTCAAGCTTCAGGGGTATTCTGTGGCCTAGGCTTGAATCTCTTTGGTACAAAACTGTGAAATCACAGCAGTAGTTCCATTTGCTCCAGTGCCTGTTTCCCAGGACTTTTCTCACCATGTCACTGTGTGCGGGAATGATGCCTTCAGTACTGCATATTTTAACTCCTGGGGAGAGTGAATGAAAAGATACCCTGGCATTTTAGAAGAAGTTGCGATGCTATTGGAGAGGCAAGTTCCTTTTTGTCTGACTTCTCCATCTTTAAACAGTAAGCAGTTCCCTTCTGCTCCTCCTCTTAACTTCTTTCCCTGTAGGCATCTACACAGACTTGATAACTCCAAAACCAGTCATCACAGTGACATGCCACGGCAGTGACAAGATCCTGCAGCAGCCTAGTCGTGTTACCCTTTCCAAAGAAGCAGAGTTTGAACCTATGCCATCAAAAACAAGAGAAAACTCTTCTGTGTCCTTTCTGTGTTTCCTTTGTCTCATAGCAGCACTCTGTTTTTCATTAGACTCCTTCAGCTAGAAGTCCCAATACAAGCTGAGCTGAAGAGGGTCCCCTGAGAAGAACTTTTTAACATACTTCTTTTACCCAGTTGTTCACTCTTCTGCAGAGCTCCAGCTCACAGAGTGCTCTCCTTCAACTTTTCCCCTTTTCCCAGCTATCTTGTGCTGTATCTTTAATTCCCCTTAAGGCTGTTGTATTCCTTTTCCAGTATGGACAAGACTTTAGTTAATCTTTTTAAGGTCAATGCAGTTTATTTCTGTCTGTGGTACTATGGAATGACTTACTTCCTGTAAGAGGAAACAGGTCATTTGCCTCTCATGGAAGATGGCCTCTTAATGACCTGCCCAAGGCTGCCTTGGATGTATCTGCACTACCGCGTGGGTCGGTATGGCAGGAGTCATCATACGGTGATTCCCCTGACACCAGGCTTTAGATACCTGCGGAATCTGAGGCAAGGCTAAGGCTTCCCCTTGAGAACTCCCCCACCCCCACCTCTCTGACGTAATGTGTCAAGGGTTGTTTTGAAAGGCAAGAAGGCAAGCTGGGCCCCCTCAGCCTTGTTCAGACAGAATCATGTTGTCCAGCATCACTTGATCATAGAGGGTGTTGGAATGGCTGTGGCGTGGTTTAACCCAGCGAGCTGCTGAAACAGCCGTGCAGCCATTCGCTCACACACTCCCTGCCCCCGTGGGGTGAGGGAGGGAACTGAAAAGCAAAAAGGTAAAACTTTTGGGCAGAGATAAAGATAGTTTAATAGGGCAGAAAAGGAATGTAATAATAATAATGATAAATCATGTACAAAACAAGTGATGCACGGCACAGTTGCTTACCATCCAAAAGTCATGCTCAGCTAGTTCCTGAGCCACGTGCCTCCTGGCCAACTCTCCCAACTATACATGGAGAACGATGTCATGTGGTACGGAATATCCCTTTGGCCTATCTGGGTCAGCTGTCCTTGCTGTGTCCCCTCCCAGCTTCTTGGGCACCTCCCGCCTTCTCCTTGGCAGGGCAGTATGAGAAGCCCAAAAGTCCCTGACTGCTTGGAAGCAACTGAAGCATCAGTATGTTATCAAGATTATTCTCATCCCAAATCCAAAACACAGCGCGGTACCAGCCTCTAGGAAGAAAATTTAACTTTATTCCAGCAGAAACCAGGACACTGAGGAAGAACAAGAAACTCCAGTGTAGTTAACTCTTAGGTTTCACCCATTTTTTATTTATATCATGTCTTTCTCCTGACATCTGCTTTGATGTCTGAGCTTTTTCTACAAATTTTCAGCAATGGGGAAAACATTCTCTCCTTAGACTCTCTTTTTGTGTAACCATTTTGCTTTCTTCTGAAAGTGGGCCACAGTTTGTCAGCAAAGGAATCACGTATTCTTCCTTCTACCCCTTCTTCCCACTTTGTGCAAGATTTACAAGATGGCTTTTTCTCAGAAAGTTGCAGCAACGTGGGATGTAGAGGCACGTTGTGATGCTAGGGAAAGAGACATGACACGCTACCGTGGACTGTCATTGCTGCAGGGTCAGGATGCTTATTCTGTCTTCTATCATCACCAGATGATCAGATTGCTCTGTGATTCCTGCCCTTTTGTTTCTATTGCCCAGTGCAGAGTGAATACTTTAGCGGTCCTGATACAGGGAGGCTTACTGTTGACACTGGATTTTGCCCTTTGTCTGCACACAGTGCTGGGCGGTTCTGCAAAATTCCTGGCTATTGTATCATTTTGAGATGGCAAGGTATCATGGTCTGCTGACGGTCTCACAGGAGGGAGACTGCTGTAGGAAGACAAGACCTGCACAGACAGAAAGTTCTTTACTGACTCCAAGCATGAAATGAGAAAACCTCAATTTCTGTCTAAAGGCCAGAGATCACTAAAAAAGCGTTTAAACTCAATCATCGACACATTCATCCTGGGATCTTAGTAAGAGCATTTCTTGTGTGTATGAGTCATACGGCTTCCTGAGCCGACAGGACATGGTTTGCCAGACTTCTGTTATGTTTGACACGAGAGTGTTCTTCATAGATCACAATGAATCAAAGTTCTCATAGATACAACATTCACAGCCCCACAAAAAGCCCTCTTTTTGTTGACCTGATGGTGAGTGTTGTCACCAGTTTTTTGATGAGTTCTCTTTCTCCCCATGTTTCTGCTAACCAAGACCCCGGGAACAGACACTCCTACTCAAAGACAGGGAGTTCACCTAGAGCTCCAAGCAAGCCCAGGGAATTAATTACTTACAGGAAGTTCACTTTCATGTTAATTTTGTACATTCATTTTCCCAACATGCAGGGAGTTCCTCCTCTCGCTCCAGGAATTCTTTGAATTCTCTGCCTAAGAATTTTTTGGAATTTCATCTCAGTATTTCATGTCTTTCCTCATCAATTCCTCACTCAAGTGAGGGGGAAGCTGAATGTGATGTGATAGAGTGCTGTTGTAGAGACTTATTCTAGGTTCCTTTTGACCCTTTGAAAGTGGGGGCTTACAAGACTCTTTTTTTCAGACATCCATATAAATAACACCTAGTAAAGACCTTGGCAGGCGAGGTCCAGCTAGCTGCATTCCATCCTATTCTACTTGAATACCTGCAAGTGTTACTATTTTTTCAACAAGCACACTTCTCCCAGAACACTTCAGGGCAAACACATAGGGGAAGTCCACAGTATTTTCCAGCATTACTTGGTGGCTTCTTCCAGATTGCGGCTGCTTTTGTGTTCCCATGAGGTGAGCACTGTCCACCCATCTCTGACCTGGAGGTCTGATCACTAGAAGTCAGAATTTTGCAGATCAGAAATAAGAAAAAAAAAAATCCTTTATGATTGTCACTGTGGTGCTGTCCCCATGAATCCCCTATCTCTGTTTCTCTTTCCTCTTTCTGTGGTATTTTCATGTAGGATTTTAGAGTGGGAATAGTGGGCATCTTGGGCCTCCCCCTCAGCCCTCTGCTCAGGTGAAGCAGTAGTGCAAGAAAACGAAGGACAGGAGATACCCCAACAGATCTGTTGTCTGAAAGGATCTGTTTTTTCCAGGGACAGCAGAAAGGGGCTCTGCACATTTTGAAAAACACAGTCAGTATAAGGGACTTTCGAGTCCCTGTCATCTGTCAGCTACTGCCTTTCTCTGTTGCCTCTCCTTAATCTGTTTTACCTCAGTTAGTTTACAGAGGTTGTTCATGCCATCCATCCCAACTTGAAATGAAGATAACCCCTGCTGCTTTGCAACTTTGATATCAGTGGTTGTTGTGAGAGGGAAGGTTCATAGATGATTCCCTGGTGGAAGAACTTCCAGCGCTTCCCTTGAGGGTCTGTCTTGTGTATCCCCACCCCCCCAGCTGGTGAGCACTAGCGTCCAGGTCTGTCAAGTGCCAACTAAGTGTCAGTCACAACACACAACCCATTACTGACTTTCTAAACTGGGTCTAATTTAACTTTCTGTGGATTCAGGGTGAGGTTTAAAAGCGCGTCACAATAAAGTAAGAAAGACTGATTCCTTCACTGCTTGTATTAGGATGCTCTGTCAGGCTTGAGTTTTACCAGTCTGTATTAAGTTGCTGCCAGGGAGACGTTAGTCACTGCTTGTGATGAGGAGTGGTGCGAGCCTGTGTAAAGGAAATGTGGAAATTTAATGCAGACTGCAGCCTCTGTACATCAGGATATGACAAACCTTAAGCAGGCTTCTGCAGGGAAGCAGATCTCGAGGAGTCACTTTTATCCAGTGAACTAACCTGTCCTCTACCCAAAATATTTGTTACTGCTGTAACACTAATGCCCCCAAGAATAGCTACAATCTCACCTCATTTATATCTGTCTTTCTCTGTTGTTGTTGTACAGTCTTCAGTACGTGAACCCAGGCTTGTTGTTGCTTGGTACAGCTTGATATATCAGTCTACAAGTGCTCCAAGATCCTTCAAGGCAGAAAACATTATACAAATAACCTGTTAAGTGACTCGATGTTTATATGACTTTGTGCTTGTTTTCTGCATTTCAAGATGTATTTATGCACTCCTGTGCCTACTTTGTTCAAGGAGGTTTATGTGTTCAGCTGTTTGGTTCCATCCCCTCTGCACCTTTCTAAGCATTATGCGTGGCTCAGTTACTGCAGGAATTCAGATGTGCTTTCTTTCCACCAAAAGAAGGTGATATAACGTACAAACACAATAAAATCCACACTTGTTACATGCTAAGAAGCTTTCGGCTCACACAGGCTGATATTTCTTGATTCACAAAGGTACATGACATGCCAGAGCTTTTGACTGATTTGAAGAACAGAGGTCCTTCTTGACACTGGCAGTCAATAGTCCATGATTTGGCAAATCCCACATCCAGCTTTACTCAGCAAGCGAAGAAAAAAACCCAAACATTTCAGGTGATCAGCCAGCCAACTACCGATGTTATTCTAAACCCTGGAAAGGGCACCCTCTCTCCTGCGCTCTACCCAACCTGCATTCAGCATCCCACACAAATGACTCAGTGCTAGGCCTTGGGCAAGTCACTTCATCTTTTTCTCTTTCAGGCTCCTCGTCTTTAAAACAGGATAATAATACTTTCAGCAGTGTTGGGAGCATTAATTAGCTAATGCCCACACAGGACTCCAGACAGATCAAGCAATAGATGAATGCAAAATAGCAGTATCATCAGTTACTGTTAGTCAGAATTTGTACTGTCACTGCTGTATTTTAGTGGGGAAAATAGGGGCAGATTCAAAAGGTAACCTTTTTTTTTTTTTTTTTAATAAATCTGTATTCTTATAATCACTCATTCCTGCATGGAGATTTTTACAGCCTATCAATATTTAAGCTGTCAGTGAGGTTTATAATAATAGGAGTTAGCTCTCTTTGGGATCTGAGGCTGTGTTAGCATTAGCCAAATCCTCATGGTTCTTCTGCTCTGCAGATGGGGGAAGAATGAGGCAAAGGTGAATTGACTTTCCCAGAACATCACAGGGAATGGTGTCAGAACTGTGATTACACTTGGGACTATATGACTCCCAACCCTGTATTTATTACTCCAGATCACAATACCTTTTAGCTTTTCATTGTTAAAAGAATTCTTACAGAAACAGATGGTGAAATGAAGAAAATGGCCTAAATTTGTGTGTCAGAACGACAAGATAATTTGCTCTAAACTTATGCTGACAGTCAGTGGTTTTGGGGGAGGGGATGTTTCACGTTAGGCAGTCTGTAAGTTCAGCTTCATGCAGCCAGGACCCCTGTGCAGAACAATGCTGAGTCAGTCCAAGGTGCAGGTATTTTCCTGGGAGTGTTCAAGGCCAGGTTGGATGGGGCTTTGGGCAACCTGGGCTAGTGGAGGGTGTCCCTGCCAGTGGTGGGAGCTAGGTTATCTTTAAGGTGCCTTCCAACTGAAACCAGCCTGTGATTCTGAGAGTAAGGGCAGGCATGTGTGCGTTGTTGAAAATCTAACCTTACGTCTTTGTTTCCTCTGTGCCTGGTAGGGCTTTGGTTTGTTACTTGTAGGTTTGCTGGCCAAAGAGTGTGAGATGGGAGGTTTGGAGAGAGAGATTCTATTTTTTCTAACTACTTCCATTGATTTAATGAAAAAGTTTTCCTGCCTTTTCTTCAGAAATTTTTCTTTGCTGTTCTGTTCAAGACAGGAGACACTTTTCCTACTCTCTTTGTTCAAAAAAAAAGTTCTGTCTTTTTTCACACTCTGGTGAACGGTGAGGAATTTGGGTGGACGCTGTAACTATTTGTGGTTCTTAGAAAAATAACAAAGGTCAGGGCTCCTTTTGTTGTAACAGACAGGAAACGTCTACCTTTTGAGCAACAGAGTTGTTCCCTCACATCTTCTGTAGTAATTAAATTGTTCAGTCTTCTAATTTAACCAGTTTTGTCAAGTCATGTTGTTGGGAATTGGAACACAAGCACAAAAAGAACCTGATGCAGACGTGTGTAGCTGTGTCCTTTGCACTGCACAGTGTTACAGAGTTCCTTGGTTTTGTGGTTCTGTTAACGTCTGGAAAAAGCTCATGAGTGCTGTGGAATAGGGATCAGGATTCAGAGAACACAGACTGACTCAGAGCTTCCTCTGATTCATTCCCCCAAACTGGGCTGGCTCTTCTGGGCTACAGCACAGGGCTGGAGATGGAGGATTATTTGGTTTTGAAAGCTTTGTCTTGGCAGTGGGCTGAGATGAATAGCTGAACACATCAGGCAGGGTTACAAGATGCTGACCCATTGGACAGGGCTGTGAACTGATGGAGGCGATTGAGTTGCATAGACAGGGGATGACAACAGGTCTTATAGCGCTATGCTTTCTTTTCTGCAGCCCTTCTGATTTCTGATGGCTGATACAAAGTGAGCTGTAGTCCCAGAAGTAGTGAGATAATGTGAGTGACATGTTAAGACTTGGAGCTGGCAATTATCTAATTCTCTGCCCTATTTATTGTGACGTTTTGTCTTTCCACCTCCCTGTTAGAATATCCGCATACGTTCTGTGACGGGAGTTGGGTTCTACATGCCAGCAGGGAAGATCAGAGGCACTTTGGCATCCCGATTCCTGATGGTGGATGGTGAAAAGGTGGCCACAGGATCATACAGGTGGGTCACTCTTGATTAAGGCAAAGCTGCATTCTTTGTGTGAAGAATGGCTTGTGACTTTGATAGACAGTCTTCTTTCTACATCATTCCCTTTCTTATCGTAGCCTCTGTAATCTGTGTGGCATCTGTAGATGTTGGGGTGGGATGGCAGAACAGGTGGTGTAGAGCACAGCTGCTCTTAGGACAACAGAACATGCCCATGGTAGTGGACCCTTTCAGTGGTCTACAGATAGTTCCGCACTGCATCAGGTGGTGGTGTGCAAGGACTCCCCATCAGCCCCTCTGCTCAGTTCTCTTTAGGGATGTTTTCAGTCTAGAGACTCCACTTCTTGATGCAGTGTTGCTTTTTTAAAAGGGTAAACTCTCTTCCAGAGTTTTAGGGCCTTTCCTTCTAGATCTGGTCTGCGTGTCTAATGACGAACAGTAATAAAGAGCTTCGTGTCTCTAATCTGACCCATCTTGGCAAGGACATATGGGCAAAGGGCACAATGCTGCTGATTCCCATGTAGTGTCTTAGATACTGTTAGGTGGGCTGGGGCAAGTATGCACCCAAAAATCTAATGTCAGTTGTGTTTCCTGCTCTTAGCTTCACATGGAGTTCATCCCACATTGACAGAAACATCCTGCTAGTCTTGACAGGACAGCATGTGGAGATGTTTGATGTTGAGTTTCGTGAGCTTTATGCCATCTCAGAGGAAGTTAATTTCCACAAGGAACTGGGTATTGCTAACCCCTTCGTTCATGGAATTGGGAAGCCAGGCCTTCATTCCTCCACCGTGGCTCGGAAGTTCATTAACCCCAAGTATGGTTTAGTGGCAGGGGCAACTCGTGGTGATATGATGCTCTGGGCTTCACGACACAGGCAGGATAGTCAGGGCAACATGGAAAAGGAGGAAACAAGTGAGTCAAAGAAACGCTTAAATCAGTTTCTGAATGACTTAATCACATTGGAGCAAGAATTCCCAGAAATTGATCCCCCTCTGGAGAACGTGAACAAGCAGAATCGGAGCCCTCAGAAACTGTTCTCCCGGCTCCACGTGGACCTGAAAAATAAATCCAAATCCAGAGAGTCTATTCGAGATGTGAAGAAAGAGGATGCACAAGCCAATTCAAAGCAAGGAAAGCGGTTTGCCAGTGGGCTTTTCAGTCGCAAGGCCAAACGGTCTCCAGGCTCCAGCATTGAGGCCAATTCTTTTGCCAGCGAAGGACATTCAGGAGAAGATCTCGGGAACGTGAAACTGGAATACGAGCGGCTCAGCATCGGCCACGCCAGCGTTCGGAGCACTGGAGGCATCTCAGGTAAAACCTCTTCTACCTCTCGTAAGCATGTTCTGCTGCAGTGCCCCTTGCTGCGAGTCTGGTTGACTGGTGCAAACGTATTCGATACAGTGTCTTGCAAGTAGATCCTGCTATTTCCTTTATATTAAAATGAGTGGGATCAAAGAAGAGTAGAAGGTGTATCAAGTGATAGAGGCAATTTAGGTTGAAAGCAATTTAATGGCAGTTTCATTGGTACTTCTCATGTAAATGTTTTCTCCTGCTTCTTAGGAACTGGTATGGGGCGAAGGGAGAGAAATGCTGAACGTTTCTGTGTGTAAGACAGGTTATGCTTACAGTTCATGCCCTAATAAACATCAGCGCTGTGCACGGTGTTGTAGTGGTTAGCAGGGTGCAGACAGGTTTCCAGTGTAACTTTCCTCATTTGGCTTTAGTCAGGTGCATTTACTGTGACAAGTTACCTGTGGAGAAGATAGGAAAACATGTTTATGTTGAGGTGACGGGGCAAGGAGTGGGGAAGGTCTGGAAGTCTTTCTGATTTGCTGCTTTATCACCACTTGAAATGGGGGAGAAGGCCATTAAATTAGAAACTATGGAAAAGTATTAGATCTCAACCTTTCTTTCTTTGCTAGTGTGATTAATATTTTCACAAAGTCCTTCCAAGTCTTCATCTGGTTTAAGGCCCAAATGATAAAGATTTTTCCCAATTTCTGAGTTCAGAGCTAACTTCCCAACATGTTAGATGTTTTGTCAGATTGAAGTAAATCTGTGGACTACAGCCTGCTTGTCTTCCCCTGTCAAGTGAGCTGTGCTGGGTGTCAACACATCCTGCACCATCAGAAAAATAAACTAGTTCTGGGCGGGGGTGAAATTTCTCCTTGACTTGCCCAGCCAGAGGCTGGTCTGTACTCTGATGAATGTGAAATGCAGGCGCACAGAGGCTGGGTTCTCTGGAGACTGCCATGATGAGAAGTGACATTCTCCTGAGACCAAAAAGGGAGCACGGTATTGGAAAGGGCAATAATAGCAATTGATCGGGTTCATAGAAATGTTTCTGGCTAAATGAAGGAGATACGCAAAAATGCCAAGTGAATATGAGAGAAAGGAGCTGTAAGAAGGCATGGATGGTTTGTTTAAGACTATAGTAGACCCGTTTTTGGATGTGAATTTGGCATTTGGGAAGGCAGAAGTAAACCCTGGTCTAAAGAGGTTCTTTCTCCAGATCACTTTGTCTTGAGCACAGACAGTATGTGCCGCTGGGCCCCATTCCTCAGAGACAGGAGCGACAAAATCTCTGAAGATCTATAGGAAGATGTGTGGGCATGTCCTCTCGGAGGAATGGACCTGAGGGCCTGCACTACCCTCTAGTGACACAGTAGAGAATTGCGTTATCTCTGATTTGTCAGCACTTGCCAATATCAGAGATTCCCTACGTTCTGCCAGCTGGTTTTAAAACAGACAGGCCGCCATTCCCACCATGTCAGGATGAAATTAGACCGGGATTAAGGCACGGGATCGGTGCCTTTACCTGATCTGTGGGGTGCTGCGCCCTTCTGGGACACGGCACAGTCAGGGGAGCAGGGATGTCCTTGTTCACTTTAACACAGTGGATCTGTGCCACACAGTCTGATGCTTGACCTGGACCATTTCCACAAAGCCAGTATCACACTATTATGTTCAGGTTTTATTTATTTGCACTCCTACTTCCTGAGGGCTGGCACTTCTTTCAATAAAGAGGAAGGAAGGATTGAGAACAGGTGCAGGGAAGGCGTAGAGGTCCAGCAAGCCAGCCTTCCTGCTGCTTCTGTCTTTCCAAGGAGTCTGTGCAAGTTTATGTGGTTTGTTGGGGGTTTTTTGTTTTATACAAATTGAGAATGCCTGTTCCTGGTGGCAGTGGTCACCCATCTTTGTAAAAGGCTGGAAGAAGATCACTGCTTGTGTACCTTTTGAATTAAATCACTGTTCTAGAGAGAAGACTTCTCTAATCTAGTGATCCCAGTGTGGCATGTGAACAGACATGGCAGAGGGCACATTAGAAAGATGGAGAGTCATGAGAAAGATGGAAAAAATGAGTTACAACAGAGGATCCTGCAGCTACTTGATCAGTACTTCATTAGGATTTAATAAAAAATATTTAACATAGACACAGAACAAAGTTCCAGCTTCAAGATAAAAATAGGAGGCACTTTATTCTTGGGCAACTGTAGGACTGACTTAGTTTTGAAAGTTTAAGTTATCTTTGAGCAGGTCTCCTATAAAACAATGCTGTGATAGCCTGGGTGACAGAAGTGAGGTAAGAAGTGGAAATGAAGAAGGGAGAAGGTGCTTGGTATGCAGTCAGATTAGGATGCAATTATTCAGAGCTTCACAGTTTGAAATAGCTGCCCTTACCTTTTGTAAAGATTAAACAGCACACTTAAGCCCTGTGGGCCTGCCTGTGCACACATCCTCCAAAGTCACTATTAATTCTGTAGTACCACAGAGACACATCCCACCTTGCAAATGCGTAGAGAGACAAGATCGACACCCCGAGTCGCTCACAGAGTAATTGAAAGACATTATTCAAGCAGGCTAAAGGTCAGGTTTAGTCTTGTAAGAGCAAATGGTGATGAAGAGAACCTGAACTGGGAAGAGAAGTGATGAAAGTGTGTTCTGCGACGGAGTCTGAAAATCTGACTGGGTATTTACATACTAAGAAATTAAACCTACAACTCAGAATGGAGAGTCGGGATATTACAAGCGCTACAGATAGTAACATCCTAAACTGTGTCCAAGTAAACAACCTGAGGTGTTGTCCTACCACACTGCACTGAGACTGTGCTTTGTCTTACAAAGCTTTCTTAAACTGCATCATCAAACTGACACAACTCTTGAATTTCGCTGTTGCCTGCTTAGGAACACAACAGCAGCACCTCTGAACCTGACCAGAATCATTTTAAGCTGCTGCTGGCCAGACTGGGATCAGCAAAGATGCTGATGGCTGTGTGAAAGCTGTTTGCCTTTGAAAGGCGCTGCCTTTTGTTTTGTTTTCTCCCCGGCAAGAAGCAAAGCGAACTGAGCGACCCCAGGAGGGTCTGCCGGCCTGAGTTTCTCCCTAAATTGGCCTTCACTCCTCATGAGTGTTGGTTCCAGAACAAACATACTTAATAGCAGGATTTTGTGTTTCACTTTGGGTGCTTCCGACAAGAAATGAGACTTACACTGGACGCTGCAGTACTGCAGAAATAGCTGCTTAGTTCTCTACCAGTGTTTTTCAGCTGAAGTGGGACCGCAGACAGATGGTAACTGGAATTTTCTGGCTCTTTTCCAAAGAGGGGAATGTCGTTGGGTACATCCAGGGAGAGTGTTTGCTCTAACTGTAGCAGGATCTGTAGAAAAAGGTCAGACGACAAGAGTAGAAAGTGAGAGGAATAAAGGAGTTGGGAGTTGGGATTAAGCAGAGGAGAACAGGCACTTTTGAAAGTAAACACAAGGGTCTTGAATGTGATACAGACAGGGAGGGGAACAGGTGGTGAGAAGGCAGGAGTAATGATGGACTTAGTAGTGACATACAGAATGGGTGGGGTCAAAGGGGGGACAGGAGGTAGAATGAAATGCCACAGGGCAATGTGAGGAGGAGGTGGCAGGAGGATACAGAGCAGCCACAAAAGGGAGGGCAGGTTGTAGTGCAGCTTCCCACGTGGATATCAAGACATTTCGGTGTGGAAGAAGGTGGACAAGGAGAAGGGAGAGAGTCCTTCTTTTCCCTATCACCTCCAGGCAAGGAAAACACGTTACAAAAAAGGGTGAGGACAGGGTGGAGAGGGTCCAGAGTAGGGCCACCAGGATGATCAAAGGACTGGGAAGTCTGCCATACGAGGAAAGGCCAAGAGAATTGGGTTTGTTCAGACTTAAGAAAAGAACACTTAAGGGAGACCTCAGCACCATGTTCCAGTACTTGAAGGGTGGCTACAAAGAAGATGGAGACTCCCTTTCTGCAGGGAGTCACATGGGAAAGACGAGGCATAATGGGAGAGATTCCAACTGGACACAAGAGGAAAAGTTTTCACAGTGAGAACAATCAGCCACTGGAATAATCTCCCCAGGGAAGTGCTGGATTCCCTAGCTTTGGGCACTTTTAAGATTCGACATGCCCTGGGTTCAGCTAGGCTAGGGTTAATTTTCACTAGAAGTTGGGATGGGAAAGAGCCAGGACAGGTGACCCAAGCTAGCCAAAGGGGGTATTCCATACCATACCATGTCATGCTCACTATAGAAGGTGGCTGGTAGGGTGGGGTGGCGTGGCTGCAGGATGTGTGGCTCAGGGATAGTCCAGGCTGTACAGCTGTTGGTGAGACACTGCATCGTGTATGACCAGTTTTGTATATTCTGTTGTAAGTCTTGTTGTTATTTCCCCCTCCCTGTGCTGTCCCAGTAAACTGTCCTTATTCCAACCCACGAGGTCTGCCTTTGTCTCCCCATTCTACCCCCCATCCTGCCAGGGCAGGGGTGGGTGTGTGAGCGAGTGGCACATGGTGATCAGCTGCTGGCCAGGGCTAAACCATGACAGGCATCCAAACTAGCAGTTGGCTGAAACAAAGGAGATCAGACAGCAGTGCAGGCATTGAAAAGGGCAGGTACTGTGGAGCAGAAGGAATCCATAGAGTGAGCAATGACAGAAGCCCTAAGATGATACAAAACTGGGGCAGCATAACTGTGCTATGTAAGTGGAAGACCCTGAGGCCTTGGGATTTCTCTTGCAAAGGAAATGGTAGAAATGCTGGCGCTGGAGGTATTTAAAACTAGACATAAAAAACATCTGAGAATGTGTGTGGGGATCCGATGGATGACATGATGTGATTTTTTTTTTTTTTTTTTTTTTTTTTTCCTTCTCCCCATACCTCACTCATTGGAAAACCTCCCACCCAAGTCATAGCCAGACTGTTTCTCAGTGCCAGCTGGGACCTAAGAATACCACTTGAAGCTGGCCTGGGTACACGCCAGAGCCTGGAAATAAATACTCCTCCAGTGGTTTCCTCCACAGTGTACTCTGAATTTACTGTTAACTTAGTGACTTTTCATTTCACAGTAGTAGGAAACAAAATCATGAGAGAGTGCAGAGCAATGTAGGTCAAATACAAGGTGTATACAAATAAGGAGTGAGGATCGAGGACCGAGTTCAAACTTTACTTAACATTACTTTTAACTTCTTTTCATTCCAGGTAACCTGGGTCCAAACTCTGCTACAAGCGATAAAAACAAACAGTCTACCTGCGTGTTATCTTGATTGGGAAGGATTGCCTGGAGAACTGAAGACTGAACAAGTTGGAACAGTAACCTCTTGATTGATTTTGAACCTACAGCCAAGTCCTTCACGCAGTCATCTTGTCAAGCCACTGCGCGGGCCTGAATGCAGCAGGCTCCCCAGTTAAAGCACGTTTACTGGGTGAAGCGTAGACTTTGGATGGTCGGTCCCTTAAATGAGGGTTAGTGATGAATGTATTCGTTCATATGTCTGTGTGCACAGTTACTTTATGTATAAAAACAACTGTGATGACTGGTCTTAGAGCTTGCTCTGTGTCCAGATAAATGCAGGAGATACTTCTGACTTACTTGTGCTGCTACTCCAGTCTGTCTAGCTACAGACTCAGAATCACTGTGTTGCATTGTTTACTCTACTGCACTGCAGAAATGTATTGGTCTGACCAGCTGGGAAGCCAAATCCAATTGAAGTGGCAAATTCTGGGTGAAATAAGGATGTTTACAGTCAGCATAACAATCCTTTGTCCACAAGGAGTCTTCCTGTAGATTCCTATTGTCACTTACCCACACAGAAATGAGTGGTCTGGGAGAAGAGTTCAGCTAGCAGAGGCCAGCAGATTTGTATCTTAACTGTTTCATGTCACAAGTACAGCAGTTAACAGAGTGATTTAGCAAGAATGTAGTAAAGAGAAAAATGGAATATGGGGAATGCTTAATCTGCATTTGAGACTGGAGATTAAGCGTTTCTCCTGACCCAGGAGAAATGCCTTATAAAGGATACTGGGCAGGATCTGGGAGCAATAACACAGCCTTCAGTGGCTGTTAGGGAATCCTGTTTGTTGCTAATTCAGCAATACTTTACCTGTTGTAGAAACTGAATTTTTAGGGATCACATCGCTGAGGGCTGAAAGAGGAAGCAGAGGAGGCATACAAGCTTTTCAAATGTTCTTTTTAATATTTTTTTTTAACTTAACCTTTCCAAACTCTAAATCATGCCAAAATCAAGACCTTTGATCCATGAGAAGCACTGCATGCAGTCAGACCAAAGGCCATCTGATCTGCTATCCTGTCTCTGAGGGTGGCTAGTAACAGGTGATCACAGAAGCATAACATACAGAGTATGTATACAGAGGTTTTTCTCTGACGCTGTTCCAGCTGTATATGGACTTTCTGAACTGGCAGCTCCTTCTGGACCTCGCCTAAATGAACACATTCAGTCCCTCTTTAAAAGTCCTTTTCTACATTTGGCCTCCATAGTGTTCTGCAACTGTGAACCCCAAGTTCATTGTGTGGTATGAGGAAGGACTGTTTTCAGGCTGTTTTCATGGCTTTCTTGATGACATCATTGAGCTACTCTAATTTCTTCACTGTCAGGTGTAGTGATGACCACTCCTGTTCCTTGTCTCCTTGCCACTTGTGATTTAAATCACAGACCTATATGATATATGTCCCCTGTCATCACTTTTTCCAAGTTGCAGGTCCATGGTATATGTAGCTCTTCATTGTTTGGGACCTGTTTGACACCACTGACCTCCTGATCGCTGGCCCCTTTCCAGCCCACTAACAGAGTGCAGATGCAGTTGGTGTTGTTTCTTCAGTGTGTGGATTGATGTTTCACTCTGCTTTCTTGCCATCTAAATTATGCTCTCTGCTAGAATAAGCCTGCCTTCTTGTGATACCTAAGAAAAATAAATCCTAATTGTAAGTAGGCACCTGAAAACTAATGTACCTACTTGCAAAAAAAGCCCACAAAAACCAACTATTCAGACAGCAGAAAAACACAGTCTTAGTTTTCTTTCTGTTAAGAGAAACCATTTGAGTCTTTCACCGCACCAGGAGTTCATAGCAAAGGCAACCACTGCGCTCCCAACACAGAACGAGCTGTTCCAAAGACTCTACTAGGCCCTGGGTTGCAGTAGTAGCTACACTGAAACAGCTGTCTGTAGTTGATGATAAAATGTAATTGACTGATTGATTAACTGCCTTTCCTGGAAGGGTATTTAACTTGAATGGCAAGCAGGTCTGTTTTCACTCTGAGTTTACCCCATAGAATGTCTTGAGACCCTGAAATACCAAAAGTATTGTGCCCTCTGTTAAACATACTCATCCTTGCTCAGGAGGTTAAATGCTTGCTACTCCAGAGAGCTGTTCTGTGCAGCCTTCTGGGAACAAGGTGGGGGTTTACAGCTTGGTTTCTCAGCTCCTGCTATCAGCAGTGGTTTATAAAATTGTTCCTGGTAATGGGAGAAAAGAGCTGTTGGAAATGACACCATCACTTGGATGTGGAAGTTACTTAATACATGAGTTAGCCTGTTGGCTTCAGCTGTAGGGCTCCTGTGCCAAAAGCTACTTTCTGTACATTTGTAGGAGTAAAATGGCTCGATTTGCCATACTTCCGTTATTCTCCGGACGTCTGGGAGGGTTTTTTTTCTCTCCTTGTATTTATTTCACTTTGTTAGCAGAGATCAGAGATAAATTTATCAGGCCAACATTGTTCCACTTTTTGTTTTGATAAGAATACTGTCATCTGGTGCTTCCTTGTTCTCCCAGACTTCTAAAATATTTATTTTTTTTAATTGTGCAATAGGTTAATTAACTAATTAGTACCATGTTGATATATATGGTCAGGTTTTCCAGGAAGTCCTCTATCTCTTTGTTTTTTGGTCTTTGTTGCTTCATCTTGGTTGGAGAGACTTCACAAATAGTCCAAGAGGCTGATTTCACTTGCCCTTCCTTTCCTTCTGAGCTTGCTTATTAACAGGCCTTACTTTCTCTTTCCTACAACAGATGTGAGAGCACTTTTCTTTAACCTTGTCAACTAACAGGATCTCATTTCCAGAGCATGTCTCTCGTCTGTTTGTCCTGTTTTGTTGCCACACCAGTTCCTGAAAAGCAGCATTCGCCTGTTTTTACATCCCTTCCCCTGTTACAGAAGTCGAGTCACATGCCCTGACTACTCCAGGGGCTAGAAGAATTCCTTAGGCTTATCACGCATTGTTTAATTACTTAATTTGAGAGAGCAAACTTGCTTTCTTGCATGATATGAATCTGCTCTTTAAACCCAGTGACTCTTTGGGGATGCATGCAGCCTTGCTGATCCGGAGTGGATGTTTCAGACTCTGGTGGAACTTGTTTGTCCCTGAAGATAAGATCAGCTGAACTTGGACTATTGGGCTGCTCCTATGGCAACAGATCTGAGCCTGGGTGAGGTGACCGCATTTATTTTGACTAGTTTTGCTAACTGTGGTTCTTGGTGAGTGCTAGAAACCTGAGGCTGTGGCCTGTAAAATGAATCTGTCGCTCTCCAGATAAAATGTTGGTGGTGGTGCTGGGGGGCAGAGGTGTGAGGAGCAGTGGTTCTGGATCCTGTTGGAAGTCTGCTAGCAGAGGCTGAAGGTACATCAGGACCTACGGCAGTCTTCAAATAAGCTATCCTTCGGTCCTCGCCCAAGATGCTGCCTCTTGCAGCCGAGACACTAACTTCCCAGGGGGGCAGGAAAGATGGGAGACATCTGTTTTTCTGGTGCTGTTTTAAAGAACAAGATTAGCTCTCTTTGGCATCTGCGTCCTGACCCTGGACAATCCCAAGAGGATGCCTGTTCTCAGGATCCTGTTAACTCTTTGGTTTGTCAGCCTGGATTTGCCCATCTGTGTGGCACACTACGGGGCCTGTGTTTGCTGTCCTGCTTTTGGACAGAGAGTAACAAAGCTGGCGCTGGTGGCTCTTTTTTTCCTGTTGTGAAGTGATGAGTGGCTCTGAATGAGCCTCTGGGCCAAACGTGTGCCTTCTGGGTTTCTTTTGGTATGCATTTGTACATGTAATGTGTATGTGTCCAGTGAATTATGCTGGAGACCTTTTCTAAGTCAAACAAATAAAGTTACTGTGTTACATTTGTATAGTTTGTTCATTGGTGTCACTTCTAATTTTTCAGCTGCAGTTCCTGGTTCCAGGGAATTTGTCTGTTTATTTGTCCAGAGCCTGTACTGTCTGGATTAGAGCAGGTTTCTGTGTAACACAGGAACATCTTTGGCCAATGTTTGGCAGGCATGTTGAAAGATCTGTGGGTAACTAAGTTTTCCACAAGCACAGTGTCCTCTGGAACTCTGAGTTCCTTGAGAGAGACTAATTCCTTCCTGCTTTGTCACTGCTGAAGGAGGGCTGGAGCAGATGCTCACTTAAGTTTTTCTTTATTTTTATTTCTTACTACCGCTCTCTTTGTGGCTGAACCGTACCGTGTGCACCTATAAATGCATCTGACAAAGTGCCACCTCTGTTTCCCTTTCCATCTTTCTTATATAATTTGTACCCATCAGCAATGACATTTCATTTATGAAACTGAGTCCCTCTGCTACATTTCAGTTTTACCTGGTACATTGTAATCCTTGACATTTAAGTAACTCCCAAGCTCTTGTTTCCCATGCTCCCTTTGTTTGTGTATACAAAAGCCTGCTTTAAAATTCCTGACCATGTTTCAGAATAAATCCAGCCTCTATTTTACTTTTGGGCATTAAGGTACATGAAAAAGTATTTGCAGTAAACAAAATCTTCGTCTTTCTTTCAGTGTTTAAAGTCCACATAGTGATTGCATTCGTCCTGTTTAAGAGGAGTCTGTCTAATCCAAGCTCTTTCCACAGGGTATGTCAGGGCTCCACAGATCCTGAGCCTCTTTCTTTTCAGCATTAGTGCCACCGTCACTTTGTGCCTTGCCTTCTTCTGCGCTTGTTTTAAGGAGGTTCTCTGAGAAAATAAGATAAACTGGTCCTTCCCCTCAAGTCTCTGCTGCTTTTTTTTCTCTGTTTCTTGACACTTTTGCCTGCTCTTGTTCAAAATCAGGGAGGAGTCCAGGAATGAATGACCCCTTTGTGTCCCCAGACCTTAGGTCCCCTGTCCTTAGCCTGCTGAAGAAATGCAAATCTCGGAATCCGCATTAATGAGCCAGGCTTAGGAAAAGCACAGTGACCGTAGGAACCGTCTTGGAAGAGAGACCTGAGGAGGCAGATGGCACGGTAAGGCCCTTGTGCATGCAGCAAAGCTGACTGATGTTTACCTACGTCTTTGCACACCACCGGTTTCTGATCTCACTTGCAAGTCTGGGCACATGTACCTGGGGAGTCAGGGTACTGAAACCCACAGCGTAACAGACCAGTGACTCCATCCTCACTCCCAGGGAGGGCAAATTTGCCATGCTTTGAGAAAGACAGGGAAGTAAGGGACAGTAGCTGAGAAGTGTCCGCACAAGGATTTGGGAGCAGAGTAGCTGGTGTATCCTGAAGTCATAACATAATCTGTCAATGTCTCAAGTTTTTGGGAGATGTTTCTAATCCTGCTTCTCTCCCTTTCCAGCCTGCCTGTCTGCAGTATCAGCTTCTGCCTTGTCATCTGACTTGTTAGGTTTTGTTTTCTTTTTCTAAAACATTAGATATGTCACTTGTAGGGGAACTGTAGCCATAAAACAGCTCTTCTGCCTGCCTCAGATAGAAAGGAGCAACTTCTAGAAGATGGGGAGTGCTGAAAGCCGTGATTTTATACACACTGGATGTGTGAAATTGCACATAACCAGGAAAATGCAACCAAAAGAGTTTGTGCAGAAAGCAGAGAAGCAAACTACACCATTTGAATAATGAGGATTGTAGCTATTGCAGAGGACCTGAAACCTGGAGTCTAAAGATGAGAGTTGATTTTTAGTACATACACGTACAGTAGCATAGGGAAGGATCAGGGATGTCGGGTTAAGGATATGTTCCATTTGTGAGTATTGACTGTATTCAGGGGGTCCTTTGCCTTTTTAATTTGTTTAAAGCAAAAAAGCCTTCGAGTAGCAAATTTCCAACATGCAAGATAGAAAAGTATGTTGCACCAGCGGGCTGTGGACTGATCAGCATTTTGCATGGGCTCGGGGGAGGATTTGACACGTGCCTGGTGTGGGTTGAACAAACACCCATGTTTCTTCAGCTATTTGACTTACCAAACTGGAGCGGCTGTTACAGGAAGGATTTTGCTTTCTGCAATTGGCCTGATAGCCAGCTAATGGCAAGGTGAAGCGCTGATACCAAGGCTCTCCAGCCTTGGTCCTGGGGCAGGTGTTGTGCCCCTTGCCCAGAGCAATACTCTCAAGTCCAAGGGCCAAGATATTATGAGCTAAGTGAACGTGAGAACACGGGGTGACAAAGACACAGGAAAGCTTCTGTGAGATCCACATCCTTGTGATATGGCTGGTGGAATGTGTTGGGTCTGTGCTTCCCCTGAACTGCCTACAGACGTGGTAGGATGGAGAATGGGGGGCAGTGTGGGGCAGGGGGGGCGGAATTGAGCACACAAGAGAGCAGGCTGCTTGCTCTGGAGCTGGATCCTACACCAAGCAGAAAAAACAAAGGCGATGATGTCTTGCATGCCAACAGGGTGTGGGGGATAGGAATGTCAGCTGTAACTGCAGGGCTGCAGCAGCCCAGGTCTGGGGTGTTGCACACCTGGGATTGTGGAGAATGTAAGTGTTACACCCGAGTGCTGATGCAGGCAGACCCTTGTATCTGAGGTTCCCCCAAGACACAAGAAAAGGCGTAAGTGGTGCTGCTTGGTTATAAAGGGCAGATCTGTACTTGTCCCTTCTTGCATCGTTCAGTGGGTGTTGTGCTTGAGAAATGCAGGGGTGTTTTATTATTATTATTATACTCTGGCTTCTCTGAAACTTTGGTACTAGAGGAAGCACTAAGGAACATCCAGATAGCTGGGGTCTAACTTCCGTGGAGGGGACACTTCCACAAAGAAAGATAATTAAAAGAAAAAGCTAGCTCCTGGAGAAATTGCAGTATATTTGGTGAAACTCTGTATGAAATCTCAAGGCTAGACAACCTTGGGAAAAGGGCATTTACCTCAAGTGTTTGAAAAGAAAAGCTATTTAAACTTTGAAAGAGCTATTGGTTTTATTGTTGCAATATTTATGATCCTCTCTTTATAGGTCATGCAACCATTTCCTTAGTTATCCTTAATCTCTTACCAGAAATTCTTTCCCTTAGCTGGCAGTCCCCTTGTGCTGAGCACTTGCACTGCAGAGACAGAAAATAGCAAATCTAAACAAAGTGGGATCATTTATAGCCATCTTACTAAGTGCACAACACATCTGCAGAAGGATCGTCTGCTCTGATTTAGCATGGCCATTAGTGACATTTTGCTGCCACTGAAAGGAAGAAAATGGCTCTGTTTAGTGTCCTGAGGTATAACTGCAATAATCATAGACATTAGAAATGGAAAAGGCCACTAGGTCGTCTGGTCCATTGCCACAGCACACTGCAAAGCAATTCACCAACGTACCTTTTCTAGGAGTCGGTAAATTATTCTACCACTTGTTTGAGATTCTCCTTCACAGTCTAATAAATCTCATTGGAAGGAAGTTAAAAATTAACTTTTTGGAGAGGTACAGTACGTAGAAGTTCTGACAGGCATTGCACTGGAATAATGACCTGTCTCCTGGTTTATCAAAGCATCTGCCATTGCCCTTTCACAATGAGGACACTGTAATATATGTTCACTTCTTTTGTTCTGTATTTATGACTCCAGCATTTCAATAAATCAAAAGTTTTCTGGAAGGAAAAGTTGGAGCAGTCTCTACTGGTTTCTCACCAATTTCCAAACCACTTTTAAAGACCTTAATTCACTACAGAGCTAAAGGTATGCTTCTGCAAATCCAGATTAATTTCCCCGCACCCAGTGGGATTATGCTGGATTTAGGCTGGAGTTACTGACAGCACAGTATGACCAACAGCTTCCTTTTTGCATCCGAGGAGACAGACTCACAAGAACAAAGAGACAGACAAGCACAGGCGCCAGCTACAGATGCTGTACCCTGCAGCCAAAAGGAGGGTGTTGTTCCAAGCAGGCTCCATCTTGTTTCAAAATCTTCCACATAAGTAGTGCTTGGCATAAGTCATTGGGAATTCACCCAGGCACGACAGCGTCATTAACGTGAGGACACCCTTGGAAACACTGTAGGGTCTTTGCATTGAATATTGCTGCAAAAGCAATTGCTGCAACACAAAGTCTTCTGGAGTTGCCCTCCCTTGGTAAACAAAACCTACCTGTCTTCTTGAACACAGCCCTGGCCCAGAATGTCTTGGAAAAGTAGCTTAAATATGCCCTGCCTTGCTCTGCGCACCAGCACTGCCCTGCGGAAGCAGGACCATAGGGCACAATAGATACCAGGGCTGGGTTAGGCTCTGAAGGATACTAAAGGACCAATCCAGCAGCAGAAATCAAGTGTGGTCCAAGCAGTGGAAGCAAACGGACTAGAACTGAGCTGCTCAGGGCTCTTGAGAGGAAACACGCTTTCTTTTTAGCTGGGACCTTGAAGCCAGAGCAGCAGCCACAAAAGAAAGAACATTTTGTGCACTCTTTCAGAAAAAAGAAAAAAGCAAGCAAGCCCCAAGGAACTTGACTTTCCTCTAGCAATCCCGGAGCTGCTTTAGGGCAGGATTAAGAAGAAAGCCTTGGAATTTTTGCTTCCTTTTTCTCCAAGTGAGGGAGAAAGAACCTGGTGTTTTGAGAAGGGTCATTTGCGCATGATGAAATCCAGTGGAATCTCTATTACTGTACCTCCTTTTCTCCAGGTACCAAAAAGTCTTACAGTTGCCCCTAGGAGTTGGCCTAAGGACTTTGCCTACACAGCCCCACCTGGAACTCTCAGCAGCTGATCCGGTGGCAGTCACAGGGAAGCTGCTGGCAGATTTCCATCAAGGAGATGACATGGAAAGCTGTACTCATGAACCCGGGCTGGCTTGGCTGCCAACCCTTGCAGAAGCAGAGCTGGGACAGCAAGTGAGTCATGAGGTTTGTAAGTAGTCAGGTTTGAGTTGTAAAGAAAAAAGAGCTTGGCCCACCCAGCTTTGGTGTTCTTTGTTCCCACAGCTGCCTGAGGCAAAGTCATGGGAACAGCTGCTGCCACCCCACCTCACGCGAGGTGACCCTGGGCCATTTTCCTCACAGTTCTTCCTTCTGGTACTTACTGCTGTCCATCTCCCTTCAGCCTCACCACACAGCTATCTCTGCAGGGTCTTTGCCAGGGACTCCTTGCAGCAGTCTTCCCCTCGCCCTTGGAGCTGATGCAAGGGCGAGGGGAAGACTGCAGCTAATGAGAGCTCTGTGTGAGGGACAAAATACGCCCTTCTGTGTGCAATGCTGGCCCAAGATCCAAGAAACCTCCCATATAGTTTCCCACTCCCTGGCACATAACATCTTCACCCCATTTTTCCCACCATCATGCTCATTCTGCTTTGCACTGAGACTTACAGTAACTGCATTTTTTACCAAACCCAATTCTATGCTGTCATTTAGCTGGTTTTCTTCTCCATCTTTCTTACTGCTGACGTTCTCTTCCTGCAGTATTCTCCTGTTCTGTCCTCAGGTCCTGCAACAACTGACACTGGGCCCTTTGCAAGTGTCAACAGTCCAGTGAAACACCTAGGCAAGGGGTAAGGTTGGTGAATTTTACATTTCTGTTTTGGGTTTCTTTTTAAAATAAAAATGTAGCTGTTATGCTTCCCCACCAATTACCAGTTTTGGAAACTTCAAGAAGAAAAGGAAGCCTGTGAAAGGGGACTAATATAACCACCATTCAAAGTATGGGAGAGTTAAATTGTACCTCTTAAGTCCCTCTAAGTTTTGGTTTTCTCTTTTTCACCTGGGAGGTGAAATTTTCCACACGCTTCTTAGAAAAGGAAACGGATTTTCCCCACCCCCTGATTTTCTCCACACTCCACCATCCCATTCTCTGGTGACTCTTCAGTCCATCCCCTTTTCTCCAGGTGCCGCTCCTTGCGTTCTCATTAGTTTTTCTTGCAGAGCTTTATTCCTGCTCACTGTCTGTGTCCAGCTCACTAGACCAAAGAAGGGCAGCCGCGCTGCCCATGGTTTTGCTTTTGGTCCTGCTGGCAGGGGTGGATGGTGCTGCCCTTTTTTGCTACAGACAGTCTCACTTCCACAGACTAAGGAGAAATGGCAGCTGTTCTGCTTGCTTTGATCTCATTAATAATAAAGGACAACGGGAGCCCTTGAGTTAAAATAAAAAATTAAACGGCATACCCAATTAATTAGAACCACAGCAAAGCCTTGGAAAGCTGCCACCTTAAAGTGCTATACAGCTACAACTCCCAGAAAATAAAAATGTTTAAAAAAACCCAAAACAAGCCAATTATATGGCCTTGCTGTCCTAATATGAGTTTGAGATAGAAGAACAAGCGGGAGCTTCAGTATTGATGGTACATGTGTGGTACGACGAGGTGTAGGTTCCTTATTCCCCTCTCACAAGAGCACAGGCATATATGCATCCATAGGTGCTGTGGCACAGGGAAGGAGCTGGCAGGAAAGTGCCCATCCCTCTTCTTTCTTCCACACCCGATTAGTCTGCTGTGATGGGGCTGGGTGACATAAACTGGTGCATAAATGGGCATTGCACGTGAAACTCGCTAACTTGGGAGAAATAAAAACTCCAGCATAGATCTGAACTGTTGAAGATGGAGGGGGAAAGTGGCTGTAGCAGTTACCCTATGTCCAGCTGTAACATCCCAACGCTGTCCTGATGATGAAGGTGGACCTGTGGCTGTAATTGCTTTCACAGACCTGTTTCGGTTTCCATTTAGCTTCAGCTAAAGGTGACTCAAAACAGTTTTGCACAGGCTGCTGCTGGTGTTGAGTATCACAGCTCTGACCAAGCTGGTGGAATGAGGGGGTTAAAAGGTAAACAAAATCTCTGAAGAGCCGTGTGACCTCCAGCCTCAGCGGAACTGCTCCGGTCTGAGACAGTAATTCCTGGTTCACTTTCAGCACTGAAAGCACAAGGCAGGCATCTTCCTCTGCCAACACAGTGACAAAAAAAGGGGGGGAGGGGAAGAGACTGCGTAGCTAAAAGAATACAGCATTATTAAAAACATTTTCCTAATTGCCTTTTTTCCATTAAAAACCCCACATGTTAACATTGTTTTGTTGAAAATGGGAATATTGAAAATAGCTTCAAATAATGTTAATGAAGCATTGTTTTAAAGTTGCCTCCAGGAAGAACCCAAACCAAAATACTATTATAAATTATTCTCCATTTAAGAACACTGCCATCGTATTAGGAAGTTTTTTCCCTTTAGCTGTGAGCTGACAACCTTCTCTCTTCCCCCTTTCCTTCCAACAGTATTATGTGAGCATGACAGCACAACAAATTGAAACTTCTGCTAAGCACTTTGCCCAAGACATGCATTAACTGCTCCTGTTTCTATTGCAACTGCATGTCTTTCCTGGGTATGACATATAAAAACAGGTAATGTCAAAATAAGCCTATTATATTAAGAACAGTTATAGATGTGGAGATGTCTGACTGGGACTTAAGGCTCAGAACCTGAACACTAACAGTCATTAAAGGTACTTATTTTTTTGTAAAACAGGAATGTTAGCACTAACCACCTGACCAACATACAAATTTGAAAATTACATTTGACATTATCTCCCTAATTTCCTCCTGTTATTTCATTTAATTCTAGTATTCATTACCTCTTCTTTTCCTTAAATTGCTCTTTTGTGTTTGTTCTCTGCTGTTTTAGGTGACCTAGAAAGGAAAAAAAAATAAATAATTGGGTTGAAATCTGCTCTTCTCTATTTTAAATACAAATTCTTTTTCCCTATCCACATTTTTACAGCTCCCAGGCATATGAAGTATTACTTCCTCTCTTGCTCATTCCCTGAAAAGCTGTGTGAAGAATGCAGGAGAATGGTTGAGAAACCATCTCACCACTCAAGTAAAGGAACAGGAAATGCTGAATCCTTAGCAGATATCTTTTTTGAAAGTAATTATTAGGATAAATTGTTTTAAATAAGGATAATTAGTATTTTAAACAGTATCAGAATGTTTCAAAGTATTCATGTTTTATTCCTTTGGTACTTTGATGTCATATGCTTGCTGCAACTTCACTGAAGTCTTCTAGGAAAAGGACAGCTAAAAAAGCATCTTCCAGGAGAAAGAAACTAACAGGAGAATCACCTGAGCAGGCTGCCTTTATATACAACACGAGAACATAAATTCTTTTTTTTTTTTTACAAGTCATCTTTTTAGCAACAGCCATCTTCTTTTCTAGAGCTGCCTGCCTTTCAGTCACAGATAAAGCACAGCATTATATCCTATGTTAAACACCACATTTCATACCAACACACTAAAACACCAGGCACCATAAACAGCACCAGCATACGCTTTACTGTGGCTTTCCAAACAGTAACCCACCTCTTAATCCCAACGCAGGCACCTAACCGGTTTCTCTCTGCACAGGAGGTAGCTGCTGCACAAAGCGCCCGGAGAGGAAAAAAGGCAGCGTACGCAAGCGACTGGTCTTCAGGATCAGCAGCTTCTAGTCACTACCCAGAGTTCATCCAGGTACTTTAATTTAAAACCCAGCAGGCCTGTAAGGATGATGTTATGGCACTATTGGAAATAATAAACCAGAGTCAGATCTAAAACCCCTGGCTTTCAACTCCAAATACCAAAACTGCTTCTGTGTTTTGTCCCCTGTCATTCCTGTGTCCAGAACCGTCCCAAGCTGGCAGCACTCCTCGCGTGTTTAGCGAAGTCCCTTCACAGAGCCTTTTCCTGTGCTGTATCCCTGCCAGGTGCAGTGTTATTTGTCTCTCTGATACCACAAGTGAAGTTAATTTTAAAAAAGAAGAGGCCATGTATTTTCATGGCATGAGAAGGGGAGGTTGGAATAGTGAAAAGGTTGTGGTGGAACTGACCCCCATCATGAGGTGGTTGTCTCTCAGGCTACAGTCCCTGTGAGGTTTGATCCTGTAACATGTTTGCAGGCAGGCTCCCAGCCTGCACCTGCAGGAGCCGCATTCATACTGCAGTGATCCTGTTTCCCTGAGCTTCAGTGGTCTTTCAGATCGCTTGTCCACCACAGAGGTAAGATATGAAAAGTCCTCATGCCAAAGCAGCCCAACCTCTCTGGGCACCTGGAACCGTACCACAGCCGTAGTGTAACACTGACATCCAGTGGAGGAAGAAATGCGAGTTCACCAGCCAACATGGTCCCATTTTTGGACAGTAATGACAATGGGGGAGGTAGGAAAAAATAGGAATAACTATTTTATTCATAAGTGTTTGGACTTGATTAGAGTCAGAAACTAGCCTGGGAGCTGTGATCCCCCCAAATCCACAGGTGGGAATTTCTGAGTCATCCATTACCATTTCAGACAAACCAACAAAATCTGCTTGCTTTCTATGGTTCAAATTTGTTCTGTAGCGTGACACTACAGGGACGATGGAACATGGTATCTTTTGGTCCTCTGAAATTAAGATGTCTGGCTTTCTAGGCCCATGCAAAATAAATCATACTGCTTCACCTCGCTTCCCATGTCCTGCTACAAGCACACAACAACCCTGAGAAAAGCATATGAAGGAAAACCTCCAAAAGAACACCAGTAAGGAGAAAGGCAACCTAAACAAGGAAATTTTTATTTTTATTTTTATTTATAGCAAAGACAAGATCAGCATCTTGGACATCTCTTTCCCAGTGCATGCAGCCTGTACCGTCAGTGTATTAGTGATTTCTGCTTACACCAACAAAAGGACATGTGGGTATAGACAGGATGTAGACAGTTCATACTCAGTGAATAAATCATGAGAAACAAAAGCAAGGTGCATCCCAAATTTATACTACTGTTTCATATTGATTTATACAGTGCCTTTTGCATTCCTTAGAGCACTACAGGAACAAGTATGTATATACCCAGTATAAAGTCTTATTCACATTAATGGGACTTTCCTCCCACAAATCAATCTAAAAATCAATTACCATCACTGAATGGGGAAGCCATCAGAAGACTCACTTGTGCATCCTAAGTTCACATGGATCTTGTCTGCTGTCTATGCCAGCAGCACACATTGTTTTGCCATGCTAGCAGCTGTCCCTCCTGGGGATGACTAACTTGTGAAGGGCTCTATGGCTCCTCCAAACCAGAATGTGTTTTTGCTGAGCACCCACAGATCCGTTCCCTAATATGGCAGGCATTTGACATCGCTATAGTTCTCTCTTCAGCACCAAAACGGTATTTTCAGCTGCCCCGCTATTCTGTTAATCAGGCTGTAACAGGATTCTCTGGAGGAGATCAAATGACAACATTGCACTGGCATGCAGCCCTGGGTGAGGTCAGGAAGCGACAGCCATTAAGGTAACAGCAGTCTGGATAATACTGGAGAATAAGGATAATGAGAACATAGAAAATTGCCACAAGCAAGGAAATCCTCTCTCCTCCTAGTTTATCCTCCATATTCCCTGTATCCCACTCACTGCTTTCTCTTCAAGTTGCAGAGACTTACATGCTCCTCTGGACATGCTTTTCTGCTCTGCTAATCCTAAACTTTTCTAATTGTCCCATAAGGGTCTGGCTTATAAACCTCCCATATTCTTCCTTCCCCAAGATCCAGCGGTGCTGCCCCATGCCTGCTCTCCAGATCCTTCCAGCCCCAGGCTAGCACTGCTACACCTCACCCCTGGCCTCGCACCACCTCCCAGGAAAGCATCGCCAGGCCAGCTGAGCCACTGCCCCATCCCCACAGCCCTGTTTCTGGCTCAGCGCACTTCACAGATACGGAATTACATCTATGAATGATGCCACAGTCACTGCAAAGCCATATTGGACAGGTTTTTCTGATTGCTACTCACAGCTTCCATCCCAACATTACACCAGTCATCCTCACCCCAGCGAGCCGCACAGCCCAGGGCCCGCAGATGCCCTGGATGGAGCTGCCCAGAGTGCTGCGGCCTGCCGAGCCTCAGGCCTTGCTCTCACTGGCTGGCAAAGGGCAAACGCCACGTCGCGGGACCCGCCGGCCACGCTCCACTCAGCCCCAACGGACCCCACGTTTCGCCCGTGAGATGTAAGACGCCTGACGGCTGGGTAGCGAGGCAGGCTCGGCTCACCGGCCACCCACAGGCCGCCCCGAGGCCGCCGGGCACCGGCCTCCGCAGCTAGCGCTGATGGAAGGCGAAGGCCGGCAGGAAAGGGGAGAACCACAGACCCCCCGCGCTCCCGCTCGCCCGTGTGCGGAGACAGACAGCGGCACAGAGGGAGGGGAGGGGCCGGCCCGCCGCCATGAGCCGCTCTGACAGCGCCTCTCCCCCTAGTGGCCGCGGCGGCACCTCGCAGGCCACCCGTCACGTGCGTAACTGCCCGGGCCACGTGGGGTCCGCAGGCATGCAGCGTCGTCCTGCCCTGCCCCACCCCCCTCCCCCCACGGCACGCGGCCCGGCACCTCCCGCCGCGCCCCGCCTCCGCGCTCCAGAGAGACTGACAGTGAAATCAACCAATCAAAGGAATGTCCCTTCCCTCCCCTCCCCTCCCCTCCCCCACGCAGCTGACTCCCCCCGCCTACGGTTGCTGTGTCATCCGGCGGGTGACATCGGGGGTGATTGCCAGTTGGCTGCGGGGGCGACGGCGTCTGCCAATGGCCTCGTGAGCTGCACGACTGACATCTTCTCTGCCCAATAGTTGCTTCAGGGCGGGGCGGCAGTGGGGGGTGGGGTGGGGAGGAAGGGATAAATGGCGTAGGAGACGGTAAGGAGTTGTGGCGTTGTTCCGCAGCGGGGGCGCCTGGCGCCACTGAGCAGCAACAGCCGCGGCGCTACTCGTTATCGCGTGTGCCCGTCGCAGCGCCCCGCCATCGGGGCCGGCAAGTGAAGTCAGCGCACTGGTGTAGCTCCCCTCCCCCGGCTGAGGAGGTGCCCAGCGCCGCCCGAAGGGACCGTCAAAGGAAAGGGCTCGGTGGGCTGGTCTTCGGGCTGTTACGGTGTAATGGGCACATCCCTACTCCAATGGTGTCCGACACTGCGGCCCGTGACCCAATCCGTAGCGCGGAGGGAGGGGTAAATCTGGGCGGGTGAGCGGGCGCCCCGGTTAAGGGACAAATCTCGCAGCCAACTGGCAGAAAGGAAGAAGGGGTGGGAGCTTGTGAGAGTTGCGGAGGGCGCAGTGTTAACAGGTGATAGTCAGCAAGTCCAGCCAATCCGTGAGGGAGTAGTGACGCGACAGCCCAATTAGAAACGCTGAGAGACGGGATTTGAGCTGCGATTGACGTGGGCCGTGACTAATGGGCGGAGAGATCCCTGAGGCTCTTTCCAATGGGCAGCGTGTAGGGGAGGAAAGGGGAGAGGAGGAAGAAGACGAGCAGGCAGAGCGGCCAATCAGCGTGGGGGTCGGCGGGGCGCCGTCCAATGGGCCGTGCGAGAGGCGGAGCGGGGGCGTGTCTCGGTGTGTTTGGGTTCGTGCTCCTCGGGGGAGGGAGACGGCGGCGAGGAAAGTTTGGTTGTGTTTTTTTTTTCCCCTCCGGTGGGGTTTCGGAGGGGGGCGGGGGGCGTTTTTCGCAGCTTATTCGCGTTTGTTTCCTGGGTTCGTGTTTCCCGGGCGGGCGGGCGGGCGGAGCCACCCCCGGCACTGAGAAGAAGGGGGTTCAGCGCACCGCGGCGGCGTCTCAGCGGTGAGTGCGGGACAGGCCCCCCCATCTTCCCTCCTCTCCCCCCGGGCGGAGCGGGGGAGGGGGAGGAGGGTGGGCGGGCTGCGGACCTCCCTTAGGGCCCTTCCCGCCCTGCGGACCGTCGCGCCGCCCGTAAGGGGGCCTTTGGCGCCGAACGCGCGCGCGCCCCCTCCCCCCCTCCTCGAGCTGCGGTGTCTCGGGAGGGGGGAGAGCGGGAGGGGGAAGAGCTGAGCCGGCGCGGGGGGGAGGAGGCTGAGCGGCGGCTCAAGGGCTCTTCCCCAACGGCACCGGGGCCGCTGCTGCTCCCCCCTACCCCCTCTCCCCCCTGCCGCCTCTTCCACCCTGGCGAACGGCTGTCCCGGGGCATAGCCGGGCTCGCACCGCCCCCTCCCCGCCACCCGCCTCACGTGCGGCAGTCGCCCGCCGCGGCTCGCCCCGCCCAGGGTGCCCCCCGCCTCCCCCCCCCCGGTTATCCTGACAGGGCCCCGGCGGGATGGCCCTGAGGCCGCTTCTCGGCGCCGCGGTGCGCAGCGCCGTGCGCTCGGCTGGCTGCCGAGCCCGGGGAGAGCCGCCCGGCCGCCGGCTCGCCCAGGCCGGGCAAAATGCAGAGCGGCGGAAAGAGCCCGCGGAGCCTTTTGTGGCTGGGGAGAAAAGTGCTTCTGTGTGGCGTGGGGGCAGCCCTGACTTTGCGCTGGTACCACTACAACCCGCGCTGGTTGTGCGGAACATGATGCTAGTTAAAAATGTGTGTATGTGGGTGGGAGGAGTGGCCGTGCTCAGCCAGAGGTGTGTCCCCGGACGGAGGGGGGTGGTGTGGGGGGAAGTTTCCCGAGCTGTTTTGTAGCGAAAAGGAGCCAATGTTTGTGTCTGGAGACGCTGCACCGGCTGTAGATAACGCTGCTCGTAGCCTGATATCTTGAGAGCTCAAATCTGCTTCATGAAAGTGCATGTAGGAGTGTCTGCTGCAGCAGAGCCGAAGCTTGTTGAATACAACCAAGTTTCAACAAAGTGTTTTCCTCGCTGAAGCAGATGTGTTTACTGCTGTAAACGGTGCTTAATGCTTCCATGTTTAACGTTTCACTGACCTTAAGAATATTTGTTAAGCTGTATCTTCATAAAATTAACTTCTTTTTTTTTTAATCCATAATTATTCCTAAATCATGACTTGTTAGGTTCTGGTGTCACGCTTTCATCCTCTATGAGAGGTGTGAATCTTGCTGAGAAATGCTAGGTAGATCTCTCTAGCTCTGTGTTGCAAAGGTCCGTTTCAATGTAGTGTTTCCCAATTGGATTTTCGTTTACAAGTGTTGCAGAGGTAATAGCTGAGATTCGCGTGGTCGTTAAACACATGCATCAATTCAAGCAGGTTTGTAGTTAGTCTACTGAAGGTGTTCAGCAGTTTCTCCCTACTCTCCTACATTGAGTCTTTAATGGTACAGATTCTTTGGAATACGCAGGCTGTGTGAACTGAAGCTGCATGAACGCTCTCCTCTGCTGCGTTACCTGAATTCATCCTGAGTTTACAGATAAGGTCAAATTTTCCTATGCGATCCACGGTTAGTGCAGGGACTGCCGTGTAGATGTACCTTGAGGAGTGGTCTGTAAGGTTGACTTTTCACCTGTGTTTAAGTTGCAGGTAAAGCTAGTCAGTTCTGCAGTGAAGGAATCACCCTGCCAGAAGCTGAGTCTGAGGAATGGGGAGCAGAGCCCAGGCTGGTAGTTTAGTGCATGTTAGCATTTCTCCTGTGAAGTTCTGGGGGCAGCAAGGCACAGGCACATCTTTCTTTGTAGAAAATAAGTGAGGTTATCATTATCTATTCTACTTTCATCTTGGTTAGTTACATTGCACTTAAAGGTTTCATGAATATACAATTTCATGTAAAACTATATATACATATAGAGCTAGCTCAGAAGTTTCAGTGCTAATTGGTAAAATTCTAATGTGCGTGCTTTGCTTGTGAACTTGGTCCTGGTTTCTGTTTTCCAGTAAAGTTATCAGGACACTTAGTAAAGGGAATCACTTCAATCCTGTAATGTGGAAATAATGGGGGTAAAAATTAACTTAATTATAAACCAGTCAGTGTCTCTTGATTAGGCAGCCTTATGAATCAATGCATTACTGCAGTTTCTGTATAGCTGCAAATTCAGCTGGAAATAAAAGCTTTCATTTAAATATTAAGCTTAAACATTTGAAAATAAAAATCTTTTTGACTGTGAATCAAAGAAAAGCTTTGTCTACCAGAGTTTGTGTGACTGAATAGTCCAGTAAAACTTTTAGGTGGAATGTGTGTCATGGCTTTGCTTGGTGATGAGTGATCATTAAAACTTGTTATAGGATGATGTGAAGAGGAGAGAGCTTCCAGAGAGAATCATGCATGGTTCTGATGTGGTATATTTTACCTTAGATCTGCCTCCTGTTATAAGAAGCAGAGAATCAGGAATAAGTTTGTTTTCTAGAACTGATGTCTAATATACATCGTATGTAGAGATAGCTGCATCTAGACCAATGGGAGGAATAGCTGAGTTCAGAATGATGGAGATAATTGAGAGGACTGCTATAGCATAAAATATGTTTGAATAAGGTTTGTTCTCTTGGGTTTTTGAGTAATTTGGTTTGGGGTTTTTTCCCAAACCAAACTGGTGTGTTTCTGCTTGCAGAAGAGATTGGATTTACAATTAAGCCATATGAACTGTAGATCATAGAACAAGTCTAAAGAACTTAGTTATTGACTTGAATGAGTTTATTAATAGTCTACTTAATGCTTCAGTTACTTTACTCTCCATTTTCTGCAGAATAGTTGGATGCAAAGTCTCTTGCCCCAGACACTTATTGCCATTATCATGTTTATTTTCTCAGAATGTCTTTTTATACATAGATATTGTCTGGTTTGTGCAATAATAGTAATAATAACAATTAACAGTCATTTTCCAGCCTCTTTGCAATGGTTTTCTTCAGTAATTGCTCCCTAGTGCTGCTATTAGATTCGTAAATGTTGTCTGTACTGAAGATTTACAAATTCTGCAATACTTCTACTTCCAGCATACCTTAAGGTTTACAGCTATTCAATTCTTCATTATTAGATTTTATTTTTCACTCAGTGTTTTTCTGTGTATGATTTCCAGATATCTGAATGTGACATTGTGAAGAGCTGGCATTATTTGTCTTCATATGACAAATTAAGCATATTTAGCGCACAGATAAGGAGGGAAGTACCCGACACTAGCAAATATATACCCATGAGTTTCTGTTGAGTTAAAAGTTTTCTGTCACCTCAGTGGTTATAAAATGTGTGTGCTTGAATTATCCCTGGAGTTGGTTTTGATGATCTAGTTGTTGCTTTTTCAGATTTTTTTCCTGTAAAAGGTTACGCTATCTTGGGGAAAGAATAGCAAGAAGATGCCATCTTCAGTTCTAACAGTAGAACTTTAGCACAGAGATGTTGAAGAGTTAGTAACATATTTCTAATTGTTTGACCAGATCTGGTAGAATAAGACATGGATTCTTGCTGATAGTCTTCCTTGGCTTAACGTTTACTGTCTTTCTCCTATTCAGATAAAATGTGTGCTAAGTTTGCATGTTCTTTCAGCAAACAATGTG
The DNA here is from genome assembly GCA_020800305.1 of Porphyrio hochstetteri. NCBI lineage: Eukaryota > Metazoa > Chordata > Aves > Gruiformes > Rallidae > Porphyrio > Porphyrio hochstetteri. The sequence goes on along the minus strand of CM036905.1, from coordinate 19,774,525 downwards.
TGGAATAGGGACTGAAGAATTGCTTTTAATCTCCCGTGAATCCAAATGAAACTTTCTGCTTCTATCTGCTAATAAAACTAGGGACACTTTTTGGTAGTTGAGCCAGCTGTCACTGTCAGACAAGTTGCCTGTTGGTATTTCTGCTTGTGAGGTGACTAGGGTAATAGAAATCAGGATATTCTAATTGCTCTTCCCTGACACTTGGTGCAGATAGTAAAACTCTTGTAGTTCCTTATGCTTTTCTGCTTTACAGTTCATACCTTTGGTTTTTTGTTGGTGGGTTGTTTTTTCCCCCCAGGAAGTAAGAACACTTTGCTGAAAGAGTTTTTCTTGGGGTGGTTTTCTCATTCAGAGGAGCAGGCAGTGAGTACGTTAAGTAATTTTTCCCTTTGCCGCCTTATAGCGGTAAGAGGGAGAGGGTGGTTTTGCACTTATTATGGTTTGCATCATGTTGTAGGGGAATGTTCTGAGGTTTTAAAGTTTTCATCAGTGTACGGGTTGCGGTTGGAGTTTGGATGGTCTGAGTGTTTACCATGTAGTGAGCTATGGAGATGACCTTTTCCAGTTTCAGCTAGTTGGTAGGGATTGCGTTTCTGCGCCTTGCCAGCTTTAGCAGTTCTGAATTCAGATATTTTGCGTGTATTTCCTGATTTAATGCCTGTGGATTAGAAAAAAAAAACCCACAACAGTTTCTCTGGGAAAAAAATCTGGGAAGAAAATAGATGTTGTATCTAAGACTTCCACTGTATGAAAAATTTTTAAGTATCTATTTAAAAGGGGAAAATGGATCTTAAAGTAGCTCTTACCCACTCTAGCTTCTAGGTCTGTGGAGAAACATACTGCTTGCGAGGAGAAGTGGGCAGTACAGCAAGACAGCAGTCATGCTGCATGTTACAGGGCGCTGGTCAGAATAAATGTGTAAAGTATAAACTAGTAGTTAATATATTTTGACTCTGTTGGGCAGAATATTGAAAGCTCAAAAGCTAATTAGTAGATGAAAGGATAAGAAGCAAAGTTGCAAAACAAAGAGCTGATAATTTTAGATAGCCTGACAGAGGATTAGGCAAAAGGTGATACAATACTATCATGTTGCCTGCGTGAGGGGAAGCGCTCTGACCCATCTAAATGAGTAGCAAAGTAGAGAGTCGGTAATGTTTTTACTTGCATTTAATTTCTATAACTTCATTGTAGCTCTTGAGTGTTATAAAAAGTATTATAGTGAAAAGCAACCTGACAAAGGGGTTTTCAGTAGTGTTGTTTTGGTAGTCAAGTTCTTTCTGTATTAAGAGAAACTTTTTTTAATGCAGCTTGATTTGCTAGTGGTCTATGAAGAATATAGTTTTCATGAATAGTGTTATGTTTTCATTAAGTTGCACTTCATTTTACTGTTTGAAAATGCCTTTTCCTTTTCCTCTCATCATCTTGTATCCTAGGGTTGCAGGGTTTTTTTGCCTTTCATGCTTGAGTCTCTTTCTCTTTTTCTTAAAACAGCCATTGGTTGTGACTTGCAGTTCTCTGCTGTGTTCTTCATGTGGCAAAAGTGCACTTTGTGAGAAAGTTTCACAAGTTAAAGTGAAAGTATGCTTTTAAATCAAGAAGCTGTATGCTAAAAGACTGGTCTATTGAGTCTGCATGTGATCAGACCTGAGAAAGGTCTGGGCTGCTCTATGGCAGTCATAAGTGACGTTCCTGGCCTGGTGACCTCTCTGCAAAAACCTCATAGCCACATATGTGGTGGGGAAGGGGTTCGCCCTCCAGAAAACAGAAGTAATTCTCCAGGGAATTGCCAGACTATGGGCTAAACATGCTTTGGCCCTCAAGTGATCCACCAATGTTAACAGGAGCCGGCACTCTTGTCTTGCTGCTTCTTACAGTCAAGACAAATTACCCAGCAACCCTGTGTCAGCATGGTCTAGTTATAAACTTGGATGTCTTATGAGCTATGTGTGAGACACAGGTTGTCCAGCTCTCTCTGCTTGTATGTTTGAAAACCTTTTCCTTTTCTCCTGCAATGTTTTTTTGGTCTTTAGAAATCAGCTCTTTCTGCAGATGATTGAAATGCCAAAGAATACATTTTATTTTCTCAGTACAGCCAATGGGAGAATCTGCTTTTTATTGAGCAGTGCCGTAAGCTTTCAATTTGTTTTTTTTTCCAGAAGTTAGATGTTGTGGAAGGTTAAATCACTTATACATTGACTTTCTTTACTAGTACAGTGAAACACTATTTCAGTTGTCTGAGATTTGTTGATTGTACACTGTGACTTGAGAAACTTTAAGTTAATATAAGTGGTTGCGACTAGCTTGAGGAATGATGTCTTTAATACAAACTTATAGTATTAGCATAAATTTTTGATTAAGAATTTTTGTCTCTGAGATAGAGGGAAGCAATCTGTCCCCTCACCACAACTTCTTACAGAAACCCAAATGTACTTCATTCCAAAAGAATTATAATCCATCCTTGACCTGAAGCAACTGAAAATCAATTTAAGAAAGCAAGCCATAATACATGTTGCATGAAATAGTTTGTGTACAACATTGTCAGCTACTTATTGGGGTTTTAGTGTCTATCTTTCTGACCCTTTTTTATACATTGAGGTTTTCCTGATTATAACAAAATTCGTAAATTGCTGTAAGTGCAGGAGTTTAACTGCAGAGAACATGCTTATTCTGAAATGAATGCTTGGGGGTTATTTTGTTTATTTTTAAGTTCAATTTAAACTGTTTATAAGTAAGAAGCTGAAAACCCCCTCCATTTTGGAACAAATGTTCATCCACACAGGAAGTCTTACTATTACAGCCATTGTAATTTAAATGCATATCCTTGCATAGGTATTTGGGATCTGAGAATTTGTTTGAAATTTGCTTTCTAAATTCTAGCTAAGATTCTGCCTCATCAGATTATAATTGCATTCTACCAGGTGTCAATTCTGCAGTGAAAAATCAAGCCATAGTCCTTGTTTGGGACTGTTCATCAAGGTACAGACCATTTTTCATTGATGTTGCAAAACCTCTCAATATTTAATATTTTTGAAATTTTTCTTATATTGGAAAGCTTCTAGAGATGGATACTGTCTTTATACTAGTATTCTTCCACCCCTCAAATAAGTGGGGATTTTCTGGTGTATTTCCTAGCCCTTGAAAACAAAGTAGGATGCTAAAGCTTAAATTGATGTTTGGGTTTTTTAATATAGCTGTGCTTTTTGCTTGGATAAATGTTTGGATGCATCAGGATCTGCTCCCGCACTTCCTGTTGCTGGTGTGGTGACAGGATGAAGATGATTTTAGTTGTTTCTCAGTGTTTCTATTATACTTAATTAAAGGTATGGGGAGGGTTACCTCTTAATGGTACTTGAAAGAAGACAGAATGGTTTTTACTGCACAGCTGGGCTTTTACACTTTTTAAACGATGTACTCAGTAAATTAGCTGTCTATAACTTTCTTTGCTTGGCCTTTTTAATTTTTAGTGTACATGGAGAAGCAGCCTAAACTGGCTGATCATCTTCCCCTTTGTCCGAAGTTAACTCCTCTGGTTCTTTCATATTCAAAGGCCAACTTTCTTTACCCTGTCCTTGGCAATTCATGTATTGCAGAGAATGGATTCAAATTGAGAAAGACTTCCTGTTGATTGAAAACTAAATTAGCTTGTGGAGAAGCTTGGAGGGGGGGAGGTAGAAGTCCCATTGTATCAAATACTTCTAACATTGGCTCATAAGCAATGGAAAATGCTCCAGACAGCATAACATACTGGTGGCCTCAGGGCAAGAATATAGTGTTGTAATTGGTCTGTTCTGTCTCTGGCTCTAACCCTGTACTTACCCAACACTGGATAATGTTACTTTTGCCAGTTTAGGTAACTGGTACTGCCTTTTGTATGGATACTATATATCAGCTTAACTTGCCCGTGCTTCAGCTGGGTATGTAAATAAAATTAAAATAACTTGAGTTTTACAAAGTTTGAACACAAGAGAACCTGGGAATTTTTATTACTAGAGCTTCATATTGAATAAAAGATGGACAAAAACTAACATATGGAAGTGAAAAACGTTCAAACCTAGGAGCAAATTTAAATAGTTATGGTTCTACATGTGGTGGGAGAGCCTGACTGAAAATCAATTGTCGTGTATTTCAAGCAGGCAGCCTAAAGGCAGACTTACGTATTTTTGACAGAAATAATAACGATTGGTTGCTTATCTTTTAAATGCCACTTTCAGAGGAAATTAGATGTGAATGTTGAATTGTTTTGTGCCAAAGTCAAAAGACTGAGAATTTTAGGACCCTGACCTCACACATGCGTGAGCAGGTCCAAAACTGTTCTTGCAGATAGTTCCACACTCAGTAGTTCTGAGCATGTTTATCAGAGATCCTAGTGTTGAGGACTAGGATTGTATCCCTGATAATTTTCACCTTGCTTTTAAAAAAAGCCAGTTAAAAATGAGCGTATTGCCTCATTTCTTTGAAGATTGAAAAAACACTGTTAATTTTAGACCACATTTTTGAAAACTAGCTTCCTGTTCCTTTCTTAGGTGGCAAAATAGCTGAAAAGCACAATTGAGACTGATGTAAAGCTATAAATATTGATGAAGCTGAACTTGGCAGCTGGTTATATTGAAAGTTTGTGTTTTTGCAATTATAGTGTAGAATTATTTGCTTAACAACTCAGTATTTGTTTTCTTTGACAATAACAGTGTTAAGATCTTGGACTTCTCTGCATATATAATCATGTTAGTAGGAAGTCAGAATGTCTTTGTATAAAACAAAGTACTCGGTTGTTAATGATTAGAAATGCGGTAAATACGGAACGTTCATTTGGAAAAATTTGGTGTGTGAACTAGCAGAGAGTGAAATTAAAAAAAAAAACCCAAGGAAACTGTGATTTAAGCTTTATTCTCCATCACACACCCCCAGCCCTCCTCCTGGCGCTGTCTCAGCTCAGCCTGGTTATAAACATCTGCCCAAAGCTGCATTACCCTGGGTGCAGTGCCATGAACTAGAGCTGCTCTGCGTGTGGCAGGGTGTGCGTGTGGCAGGGTGTGCGTGTGGCAGGGTGTGCGTGTGGCAGGGTGTGCGTGTCTCTGGGTCTTGACTGCTGTAGGAGCTGGCACCGGTATTGCCGCACTGGTGTGAGTTTCTAACAATGCAGGGCTTACTGTTAATAAACCCAAAACAAAGATGGTTTAATACAGGAAACTTTGATATTCTTCTAATTATAATGAAGTAAGATAGTAAGAACTGAAGAATTTGATCACAATCCTGTGATGCAGTCAAATGATTTTCAGTAGTGCTATCTTTAACTGTTGAATTTGCCATTTAAATGTGTCAGTGGATAAACCACCCCTCCCCCTTTCCTGTGCATATGCCCACATACTACATGACCAGTTTTAATAGAGTTACTACCGCTGATTTTGATAAATACACTGGGTTTGATAAGCATATCGTTGTATAGGACTTGGCTGTTACTTGTAGTCTAAAAGGAACCTTTGATCCCGAGTTGTCTTTCACGGTATGAACAATCTGATGGGATGATTCTGTTTAGATTATCAGCAGTAAAGGAGCTATTTACAGTTTCCAGGTTTAAAGTTGAGCTGTTGAGAAGCAGACTTCTGTCTCACAACATTTTACCTAAGACAGACAAAAATGTTTGAAGTCTCTGATCTAGTATAACATCCTCGCTCCTTTTCTTCACCTGACCTCCTGGAAACCTAAGTCCTCTGCATTCTGAAGACTTCCTGTCACTTTGCAAATGTTCTGAAATAAAGGCTTGCTGCTGTTCTGGTTTTGCTCCAGTAGTGCTGAAGCATTGGAAGTGATAGTATATGTGGATTGCTGGCAGTTTGAGCGTGTTTAACTACCTGGGTAGAGTTTGCACCCTGATTTTTGTCACCAGGGCACAATTAAATTTATGTAATCGCTGTGATACTCATGGTAATGACTGCTTGTATGCCACTAGGGTTTGGGGCATTGCTCCTGTTGTCAAGCAGAAGCAGTATTAGCGGTGTGAAATAGCCCCTTTTCCGTGTCTGAAAAGCGTTAGTTTGCAAGACTTAAGAGAACAGAAGATGAGCTAGTATGTGTATCCATATAGAAACATGTAAGTATGTGCTTCAACCACACTTGGAAAGATAGCCGGGGCATAGCACAAAATATTTGGTAAAACTTAATCAGCCCAAGGCTGCCAACTGGTTATAGTTGGGATGTAACCCCGATTACAGTTGAGAAGTGATGTGTAATGTCTGGTAGGCTGCTGAGGCAGAGATGAATACCTGTTATGTTCGCTTAACCTTTAAGGGATTATTTAGCAAAACCAGTGTGAGCAGGAAGTGAATTTTTAAGCTGCTTTGGGGAGTAGAAAGTGGCAAAAAGGTGTAAACAAAACATTTTTTAAAATATACTTTTCAATTTATTTTTTCTTTAGTGGGAGGAGGAACATTGAGCACCTTAATGTTGTTTATGTAAATGTTTTGGAACACTGGGAAGGTGGCAATGCAATGTTCTGTCTTCAGCGCATGTTTCAAGGCTGCCTTCAGATTCCAGAGCTGGAAAAAGGTTTTTCTAAGTAGCATGTCTGAGTTAGGACCATTCTTATACAGACCAGGGCTCCCTTTCCTTACCTTTCTTTTGAAACTGATGATCTGGTAACCAGGTGATCAAGTGAATAAGGTTATTCTTCTTCTTTTAGAGTTAAAAAATATTACTAGGTTGTTTGGGAAAAGTTCCATAAATTTGATCTGGGAAACATCCTTTTGCACTTGTTTCTCATGTCTTCCCTAACAAAAATCTTTAATTGCAGCAAGGGGGGAGATGCCAAATTCAGTAATAATTGTTTGTTCTTTAGCAGATCCTGTTGTGTAATTGTCTGTTTAGCAAAAAACACCCTGCCATGTTCAGGGGTGTTCTATTTTATGACAGTGGTTTGGTAGTTTACATTTGGGTGAAAAGACTTTTAATTGCTGTGAATTGCGTTTTGGGCATGTAGGTTAATGACAGAACTTCTCTATAGTCCTTCTGTTCTCGTGTTCCCTTAGAAGAGTGCTGCAGACCAGTGTACATGATATCTATTCCAAGTTGCAGTTCTTTATCTTGTTGTTGAAAGTGGCTGTGTCATATCTGCATTAACAGCTGAACCATTTTCCTTTTAGTACCAAAAAAAGTGCAGAGAGGTAAATATTGAACAAAACACGAAGTTGTGCAGCCAGGACTGAATTAAACCTAATGGATATTTTATCCCATCACGTTTTGCTGTGGAACACCACGGTGATTTTGTGGCATTCTCCACTGCCATTGCTGAAGCTGTTCTCTGGATTTATCTTTTTTTATGAGAGGTTGAGGATTTCTGAGTTTTCCCATTCCTCCCGGCTACTTTGTTTAGTTGTATCTTTTAGCTTGTTTCTCCTTGAACTGCTAATCCTTCCTGGATTTCTTTCCACCTAAATAATACAAAGAGATAGCTCTAAGCAGCGTGAAAGAGATGGTAAATGCTCTCAAGCACCAGTAGCACCTTTTCTCCCAGTGAATTGTTTTTAATGACATATCCCTCTTAAGTCTTGAAAAGTGAAGTGGAGAAGGGCTACCACAGTGAGACCTGGATTGTCCTGCATAATTTTTACAGTAAATCATGACTGTCAGGGTGATACTGTGCTGTAGATGGGGGAAAAAATAAATTAAATATTTCTGTACTGTTTTAAAGTCATTGAATGACAGTAAGCCAACTTACCAGTATTCTATGTATAGGTATATACATATATATACACCCTATGTATAGGGTATGTGATGTTTTTGTGTAGTTAGCAGCTGTTTTTTGTGAGGTGATGTTTTTAGGCAGCTTGAAGCCTTTTGAGGATATCATGTGCTCTTGGTTGCTTTGTCAGAATCACTCCACAGTATAAGTCAGAACTAAGCTTTAATTTTAAACTTTTACCCACTTAATAGAGGCATTGTTAAACCACAGTGGCAGCAAATACCCCCCCTTTTGTCTCCAAATGTACTGTTGCTAGTCAGAAATTGTTCAAGTGGAAATCATGCCCAGAAAGCTCTAAATGCTAGAAGCTCAAGAAAAAAATACGCAGTTTATGGCAGCACGTCCAATGACAGGAACAGTTTGTTACCAAGTAATGCATGGGCAGTAGCCAGCAAGGTGATGCAGTGAATTTAGAAATATGCCACCTGTTAGTTACCTTCACAACAGTCTGTCTTTTATGGTGCCTAAGTAATGGCAACGGGAACAGCTTAGATTTTAGTGATTTTAACTTGCATATATAGTGGTAAACCAATAGCTCTGGACCTCTTTTCATTCCTGGAAGTCAGTTATATTTTGCGAAACCAAAATTGAAGTATTTAATTCTAGATGTGGTTAAGACAGGGTGGTGGATTCTGAATGATTTCAGATGGGCTTGAGTGTTAGCCAGTACAGTGCTGCTGATACGTTATTCTTTCAAAGTAGGTTTAAGTACTTGACAATTTGTAAGCAATTGGATTCATTTTTACACATAAAGCTTAATATTCAGGTGTTATTGCAGGATTGTGTAATCACTTTCCTTGAACATACTTGTTCTTATACAAGACATTGTAGAATCATAGAATATACTGAGTTGGAAGGGACCCATAAGGATCATCAAGTCCAACTCACTAGGTTCACCCCATGTTTTTTTTCCCCAGTTGTGAGTAGAAATTATATTTTCAGAGCTTCATGCTGTTCTGTCGTATCTCACAGTCAGTGGGAAGTTGTTGTACATGGTACCAGTGTTTATCTTAAGATTTGGATGGGGTTGGTGGGGGAGAATTTGAAGAAGATATTTTCCTGAAGGCAGCCTGTTCCTTTCAGTTCTGTGCCCCTGAAATATTTCATGTTCCTACAAAAGCAACTTAAGTGAGGTGACCAGAAAGGAGGTATTTTCTATAAGTGAAGAACTTGTGCAAATGTGGGAAGATGTGCATTGCCCTAAAAAATACTTGAGGGATAAAAGTTAGTCTGGGAGTCCCGAGTCTACAGGATATTCTCCTGCTTCACAGATTCCCTAACCCAGCTAAGCAGATTGCTACGGTGAGGGTATTGGAACTAGAAACGCATACAGAGTGTTTTGGGGGGTTACACTGTGTGCGCGTACAGCTCTGCTCTGTCAGGGCAGGACTCACCTACATATTGCTGGGTTATTTGTATTATAATGAATTCTTGCTGTAATTGCCAGATAATAGAGACTGAGTCTGATCTTTTAGTGTGCCTGCCCTAATAAATAAGTGTTGTAGTTAGCTGATAAATTCTTGGTTAAAAACTGTCACAGGTCTTGGAGGGAAGGGGGAGTTCCCTGGTTTTGTTCTGTCAGAGGAACAGCACATAAACTGCGGGTGGGTTGCTTGGGTCATTTTTCTCCTTTGCCTCTCCTCTGGCTATGTAATCTAACAGTGGCTGCTCTCCTGGCTAATGTTTTTTCCTGTAGTCCAAGCAAGCTGGTGGATGCATCCTAAAGCTCTGGCTGGCAGAAGTAGTACGTACACTGAGGATTGAATCAGGAGATGTATGCATGGTATTTAAATTATGATCGGACTCTGGTAGACATGGAGATTCTCCTGGATGTAATATCTTTGCAGTCCCACATCTCACTCTGCCTTGAACCCAAACTGTTTTCACTGGAGTCTACTCTCTTGTGCCACTTTGAGTTTGCTAATTAACACTGTGAATGCTCTAGAAACAGAGGCCTAAATTTGTCAGTGTAATGGGAGGACAGTCAAGTCTTTCCTTGTCTTACATCTATTAAAAGTTAGATACTGACAAGAGCCTTTCTTCAATTAGGGATAGGAACCCATACTTCATGAATAAGATTCTGTAATTAGATAAGACAGGTTATTGGCATAATTAGTAGCATGTTAGCTCTTTTCCCTTGGAGACATTAGTGGTCCATAAGCATGTGGTGGTTTGGCTGTAACTTTGAAAGCTTTTACTAGATACTAATGCTACGGTGTTTCAGTAGTGTGTTTCTGGCCTGCCACAGCCCCTTTCTGGGAAAAGCTGTTTCTTGGCCAGTTCTTGGAATGTTTCCAGTCCTCCAACTCAAGATCCTGTGCTGTCAGAAACTTCACAGACATTTCATTAGTCTTGCTCATTGGCTGATATTCTCATTCAATGGGGGTGTATGTCAGGCATGCATGATTAAAACTGCTAAGTCAACAACAGCCTTTGACTCCACCTATAAGGTATTGTGTGCTTGACTCTGTGAATTAATAATAAATGGCATGGCTGGGTATTTTTGAGATGTTTTAGGGAGATGGATGATAGTTTAACATCTGGTTGAAGAATCATTTTTTTGTGTTTTTCTCTAGTTTTGGAAATCTATAGGGAAAATCGAAAACTTAGAGGTTACTCTTACATCCACATGTTATTTTCAACATATTTCAGTAATAGAAGTATTTATTTAGTCTACTGTCTCACAAAGCCAGGTAAACACAACTTGCTTTATTTGCTAAGATCAAAACAGTGCTTTTTATTCAGTGGAGGAAATATTGCAACATGGTAAATGTTGTGGCTTCTTACTCATTTTGAACTATGTATTCACTTACTGTAAAAATAATCAAGAGTTTGAGTTCTATTAGACTTCTGTCTCCAGAGCCTTAGTTTCTAGCAGGGATTTAAAATGCCTTGCCTGGTAAAAACATTCTCAGTTTAGGCTTGCACTCTGGTTACTAATACTTCTGGGACACTAATATTAAGGTGATTATGCACTTAATGTAGATTTTTCACTTGAAAAACTACTTCAGAGTGATTGAGAAAACTGAGCATGTCACACCTCCATTTTTGTAGTGCTTTGACTTCATGTTCAGTTCTGCATGAAAAATGAACACTTTGGTTTTGTACCTACACATAATAAGTAAACAGTTCAAACTGTTGTGAAAAGTATGATATTATAAATAATGCCAAAATTGTAATTTGCTGCCAAACAAATAACATATTCAGCACGTACAAAATTTGCAGTCCCTAATTTAAATGATGGTGTTTATTTTAGGAGGTATTCCTGTTACACCTATGAGGAAATGTTAGCTGGTTTTTTGTTTGGTAGTGGGGGTTTTGTGTGGGTTTTATTAGGGGTTTTTTTGCTTGGTTTTTGTTAGTGTCTCTTTTTTAAGTGACTCCAGTATCAAAATTTACAGATACTCTGATAGTGACAGTAAATCCCTGGAAGGGGAACTTCCTGTTGAATATCAGTTTGCAGTTTGTCATGCAGTACTATGCAAGGTACAGTGTCAGGCCTGGATCTGTACTATTTAGCAAAGATTCAGAGCAAGCTTGTTAAGTCAACTAGTCAGTATAGATACAGGTATAAAATACCACTTAGATGATTTGGTGGGTCATGTTGTAAGTATTCTTATTCTTTTCTCAAAATGGATGGTTTGGCCGAGTTGTAGGGCGATGGGTGAATAATAAGTACGTGGAAGCAATAAATTTTTTCAACATTTTTTCTGAGGTAGCATTTCCAACAGTTGTACTTTATTCTATAAAAGCCTACATTTGCTAAGATCTGAGTTTAAATTTGAGCCTAAGGCTCAGCAAGTAAGTGCTTTTTGCAGTGCATAAATTTCTAGCCTTTGAAGAATGATTTCCTAGATTGATGTGGCAATTGAAGTGGAAAAATAGTGAGAAGAAAGGTACTTCTCTCCTTAACTCTAACCCTAACGGTAACTCTTTTCCCCTATCTCCCCAATACTGCATAAATTACAGGGAGGAGGGGGAAAGGGAGCTGTATCACTCCTTTCATGATTACAACTTTTTGTTTGCCCTGTGTGACTTTATTAAGATGAATATGGCTTTTTCTAAACGTTTTGTGAGTAAGGGTTGCTGAATTTTAGAGAAAATTGACTACTTTTTTTTTTCAATCTAGTAATGCCTGCAGTTGACTGACCTTTTAATTTGTTTTTGTCTCCTTTTAGGGTTTTGTTTTTGCACTGAATGTAGCCAGGACGGATCCCTGTGGGCTTTGGCAGCCCTTGGAAACTGTCAAAGGTAAAAATCAACCCAAATTCAGTATTGCGTTCTTGAAAGCTGGAGGTGAGAACATTAGCCTGTACTAGTTCCTAACTAACTGGAGAATACATTGCTGTTTTCATATACTTTCTAGTGTGTTACTTCCTGTGGGTTTGGGTGTGAAGGCTTTTTCTGTAACTGTCTGATGGGATTTGTTTTTGTCAGCTAAAGTTAATGCATATGATGGTTTTCTTTGAGAAGTAATTAATTTATGATGAGATTTAAAAGTCACTGGGATTGTGATTAGTTCCTACAAGCAATTAACTTAACATTCAAGTTTTGTTTATCTTTTAGATGCTCTTGCTTTCATCTCAGTACCTCTCAACTTTCATTTAAAATGACAAAAAAAAAACCTGTTCTTTTTCCCTATTTTAAGTTTTATGTTGTTTTTGTACCTAACAAACTCAATGTAATGTAAAGGTTTAGCAATTAGAATAACCATCTGCTAACAATTAACACTTTTATTCACTTACCTAGACTAATGTTTGCAGTTGTGTATCAACATGATTGTGTCAGGTAAGCACTGTCTTATTTAAGACCCAGTTCAGTACTGTACTGACGTATAACTGATTTTTTTTCCAAGTATGCCATGTATACAAGATCACCATCTTTGAAGAGCATTTGTGTGTCTGTTTTGCTTTCTGCTTTTGTGAGAGAGTTTGGGACCTATCCTCAATTTCTGCTTATTTTCTGTAAAGGTGACAGTTTACACAGCCTTACTGTCCTTCAAGGGTTTCCCAGTGGGCATGTCCAAATTAGACTTGGAATTCACATGAACCACAGTTGGGTTTACATTAATAAGTGCTTTTCTTGCAGCTGTACTCATCAGAAGTTTGAAATCACCCCTTTTTTTTTTACTATATCAAATGAAGAACACTTTTCCTCTTTAGTCTGTACGTGATTGCCACTGGCAGTCTGAACAAGAACTGTTGCTGTGTGAAAGGCCTGTGTATTAGGTAAGGTGCTTAGTTCCAGTGACGGCTGTTTGATCAGCACATCTGAAGACATTTGGATTCCAGCCTCCTCTTGCTAATGGGGACCGTGTGTTTCTGAACTGTGGACCTTTCTACCTGGGGGAAGATTAAGCTTGAGGAAGTACCTTGTTCTCTGGTATTGATTTTCAGGGATTTATAAGCACATGGAAATTTGGCTCAGGTTTTACTTGCCAGAGTGTGCTAGAATGTAGTACTGAAGAGATCGTAAGGTGCTCTTCACTGTTTTACTTACACCAAATTTATGACTGATCACTGCATCCATCACCATGATACCACTGAATTAATTGTGTACGTCTCTGCAGAAAGAGATGGGACATAAAAAGAACTAAAAATGAAACTAGATTCTCCCAAAGCCATACTGGTTTATGACAAGACTGTATTGTAGCAGGCATGAAAGTTTTTAACAACTGCACCTAATTCATATTAGTGAGTGTTTTTACCTTTGAGAAGATTCTCATCACTGTATGATATTTTAAGGAGTCAAATAAAAACTGTTTGTTACTTTAGACATGCATCTGCTACATCACATGTGGACATACCTATGCATTGCTATTTGTCAGACTTTGCTTGTAGTATTAACTGAAGGCGAAGTTGTTTCATTTTTCTAGAAGACATCAGGTGAATAAAAAGATAGGAAAGTGAAATCCTCCAATCTGAAGTGTTGGTGGGTATATGCAAGAATGGAAGAGGATTATCTTTCTTTTGACCTTTTCCAAGAGTGACTACTTTGATAGATGTTGAATCTGAAAACCTAAGTGGACTGTCTGTAAACTTTATGGGGGTTTGTTATCTCCTGGGAACCTGCCATATCATACAGATACTGGAAATAAGTAAATAAAGACCATTGGGCTTTTCATCTTTTTTCCAGCCCTGTAGGATGCTAGTACAAGCTCTGATTGTCTCTCTGTACTCTGTGTACTAAATAAATTACTGTATGTACGACCTTCAGACCTCTACTCAGAATCTAGTGAGCTGAAGAGGTGGTGTCAACAACATGGAATAACTATGTTATGTCTTCACGTGCAGTGAGCAGTCACTCTGTCAGCTGGGAAGTCTTCCTCAGTTGTAAATGACTGCTACAAAAGTCTGCCATAGAGGTAGTTTCCCATAGATTCAGGAATCCCTAAATGTCTGCTTTTGGCAATAAACTAACCTGAAATGCTGCTCTCTTGTGACAGTGGCCATGGGGATCGAGGATTCATGTCTATAGAAAGACTATACAAATGTTAGTATCAAATTTGGCTTGTAGTTTGCCAGATGTTTTGTCTCCTGAAAAGAGCTAGAAGCAAATGCAAAGGGGAAAAATATGTTCATCAAGACTTCCTCTTGCAACACTCTTCTGATCTGTGGCTTAGGGTTTTCCTACACCAGCTGCAAGACATTTTTTAGGTGATTTTCTTTTCCCCTTGTGAATTCTTCCATTAAATTATAGAGCCTTTTAAAACTTAGACCTTCTTGCAATCCCATGTGAGTGAGTTCACTGAGCATTGTATGAAATAGTAGATGTTTTGAAAATTAAAACTGATAAAACATGAATTACAGAACAAATGAAGAGTGAGTGAATAAAACCTCTTTTCCTTCTTTGCTGCATTTGCTTTTTTATTGATTTATCTCTGGTTTTCTATTTCTTACTCTGATCTCTGAGCTATGGATAACTGCAGTGTATTTCATCTGTCCTCTGTGGGAGAGTTTGCATATATTCATTCCTGTAGCCTTTCCCTTTTTTTAAAAGTTTTTATTTCCTAGTTCTACTGACTTTTCTTTGAGTTGCACTGGTTGGTTGTTTTTTTGTCTTCCAGGAGTAATATCTAAAAACTGGTGTCAAATATTGCCACATTCCATTCCCCTGCTAGTGAGGAATATCTCAGAAGATAAACATGGCAGTTTTTCAGAGGTTTATATTTGAGTTCTTCCAGCACTCTGAATGAAGTGACCCATCCTTGCAGTGGTTTTGGCCTGACCTGAATGCTCTTGTTTAATTTTATAAGCATTTTTAATGCTTCTGTAGCTCAACTACAGTCTTGCTTCTTTCTCTGGTTTGATGCCAGTTCAGTGCCACAGCAATCCTTTTAGCCAAAGCTGTTTTGGCTGTGAGACATCACTGTTTATGGAGCTTTCCCAACTACTTGAATCTAATAGTGCGAAATGATGCTCAGAAACTCCCAGCTCCAGAAGCTCTGCAGTGGCTTTCAGAAACTCAGTGTGGTGAAAGTACCATGGACAGGGACTGCCCAGCATGGCCTCCTCCCGCCTGCTGCTGAGCAGAAGATAGCCTGGCAGTGAGAAACAGCTTGTTATATGCAGGAGGATCTTGACGTAGTCACGTGATACAAGTCTTGCTATATGATACATAAAATGTTTTATCTTCTACAAGCAGACTATTTGGTGAGGAATTGGGTGAAAGTTCTGCTTTATCCCCACTCCTCTTTCCCTGGGAAAGGAAATAACTATGCTCTAAGTCCTTGTAGCTGTCATGCTTTGCATGAGGACATGTGATATTGCTGAACATTATATCTTGTTGGTTATAAGATTTAAGTTGTATGTAACACTTTGTAGCTTCAGGCCCTTTATGTTTGTAGAACATATCCTTCATTCCTTGTGTCAACTCAATAGCCATTGAAAGATATTGTCTACCTACACATAAAATAAAGATGACGGTGGTGGTGCAGACAGCCTTACCTCATGAACAGGCTTTATTTAACCCGGCACTGGAGGAGATGCACCTATATGAACAGTATTAAACTGTGGCGGGGGAGGTTTAGGTTGGATGTTAGGAAGAGGCTCTTTACTGAGAGGGTGGTCAGGTGCTGGAACAGACTCCCCAGCGAAGTGGTCACAGCACCCAGCTTGACTGACCTCAAGAAACATATGGATGACGCACTTAGTCACAGCCTCTGACTTGGCTGGTCCTGTGTGGAACAAGGATTTGGACTTGACAGTCCTTGTGGGTCCCTGCCAACTCAGTATATTCTATGATTCTAATTTCCAAGCTTTCTCTTTTTGACCTCATTACTATTTGCACTGATAGAACTGCAGAATGGTTTGGGTTGGAAGGGACCTTAAGGATCATCCAGTTCCAACCTCCTTGCTGTGGGCAGGGACACCCTCCACTAGCCCAGGTTGTCCAAAGCCCCATCCAACCTGGCCTTGAACACTGCCAGGAACAGGACATCCACAACTTCTCTGGGCAGCCTGTGCCAGGGTCTCGCCACCCTCACAGGGAAGATTTTTTTTTTTTTTTTCTTATATCTAATCTAAATGTACACTCTTTCAGCTTCAGGTCGTTACCCCTTGTCCTGTCACCCTTGTAAACAGCTCCTCTCCAGCTTTCTTGTAGATGCCCTCACTTTGGGTACTGGAAAGGCTGCAATAAGGTTTGCCTGGAGCTTTCTCTCTCCTGGCTGAACAAGCCCAACTCTCTCAGCCTGTCTTCATAGGACAGGTGCTCCAGCCCTCTGATCATCTTGGTGACTCTCTTCTGGACTCATTTTAACAGCTCCCTGCCCTCCTTATGTTGGGGGCTGAATGCAGTACTCCAGGTAGTGTCTCATGAGAGTGGACTAGAGGGGAAGAATTATCTTCCTTGACTTTCTGGTCACACCTCTTGATGCAACCCAGGATACAGGGGATAATCCCAAAGCTGTCAGTTTCCAGGCTTGGAACTGCTGTTATGAAGGTGATAGTATGGTCAGCAGCTCTCTAGCTGAGGTGGAGAGGCTTTTAAGTAGTGCTGGTGTAGTTGAAGAGTGAGAGCATTTTGAGAGGCACAGCTGTTAAAGGCCAACAGCTCTTGGTTTTAAGAGAGTTTTTAACTCAGTGTGAGCCTGCCCTTACCACATACCTGGAATGTTAGAGATCCATTGATAGCTTGCATCTTGAATTTTGAGAGTGAGAGATTCCTGCTGGATTTATGCTGGTGTGTTTAGTTGCTTAAATTGATTAATTTGATCCATTACCTCTGAAAGATGACTCATCTTCTAGAGCTGAAGTCATATCATATTGTATCTGAAGCCTCCCTGACTGTATTGTATTCTTCCATAAGTTACTTTACATCCCAAACTCTATTCTTATAATTGTAGACTTTGTTCAGTTGGAACTGTGCTGACACCCTGCACAAACAAATTTAAAAATAACTTACCAGTAGTATTGAATAGTAGAAACACTGGGAGCTGTTGCCTCGGGTAAGATTGGAAATGTCAGACTAAAGCTGAATGACTTTATCAGTTCCCTGAACCATTCAAGTCTAGAATGTATTAATTTGTAAAAGAAAGTCAAGGAAAAAGTCTCTAATGAAAGAATTTAGGGGTACTGTGGGATCACTGGAAGTCAACAACTTTTCAAACTCATAACCTTTTGATCATCTGTAGCTGAACCTGTGAGACTTCATATTTGCACAAAAGCTGTTTCCTAGGAAGTATGAATTGCTGAGCTCTAGCCTGTGTGATTATTCCTTACTGACTATAACTTTAATGAGTAAATACAATGATATGTTAAATACTCATCAGTTACATATTTTAGAATTAAAAGTAAAGTATGTTCCTGTCAGGTACTTTTTCTTTCTCTTAGTTAATTAGGGATATGTGTTATCCTGGATAACAGTTGTCTTGTTTGTGTA
Organism: Porphyrio hochstetteri; assembly: GCA_020800305.1. NCBI lineage: Eukaryota > Metazoa > Chordata > Aves > Gruiformes > Rallidae > Porphyrio > Porphyrio hochstetteri. The sequence continues at coordinate 19,756,908 of CM036905.1, read as the reverse complement.
AAACATAAATTCAGTGAATATGTGCAGATTGCAAAAATTAAAGGTTGTAGCCTAGAATTGTTATTTATATGCACCACAATCTCACATAACACCGTTAAAAGAAGAAAAACTGTTTTAAAAACATATCTTTCTTTTTTATCTTTTAGGCAGTATTTTGCATTTCTGCAGAGCTTTGCACAGATCCTGTTCCCATGCAAACTGATGAGGGAGAAATACTGGAGGAAGGCAGTCCCAAGGTCAATGAGGTAAATACCACTGTGTTTTGGAGGAGCAAGAGCTTGCTTGCTGAAATGGGGGATTACAAGGAGTGAACATTGACTGCTGGTGGTATTTTTATTAAATACCTGCATGCAGGTAAATAATACTACCCCGGATACATTTTTAAAATAAAGTTTTAAAAGGCCTTTATAAAGATAGGCCTTTTTGCCATCTACGAAGCATTGCAGGGTATGTCTTCAGGCACTCCCAGTAAGGAAAGAAATACTAACCTTGATTGTACTCCGTTTGTTAGAACTGGAGGGGCTTGTCAAGGTTTCTGTCCTACCCACTCACCCTCTCAACTGACTTGAATTAGGTATGTGGGCCCTTAGGTGCAGGTGTCAGTGTTTGTGGATTACCCAGTGATCTATATTCAAGGTGGTGTTCTTGTTTCTTTGTACTTGTCAGCATGTACTTTGTTGTGAGACTGGATAGTATGTTGCTTTTAAAGGAAGGTGCCTCTGACTCTCAACATACCTTGTTGGGACAAGAGGCTGTAAAGTGCGTTGTTGAATATGTTGTTTGTGTTCTGCTTTTTGCTTGTTTCCTGATGATGAAGATGTTGAGTCACAAATTACCTTGGTTTGTGTAATGACATAGTGATTATCACATTCTTCAAAAGGTTTATAAATTTACAGTCCTGACTGTCTCAGTGAGTTAGTGTTAACTTTGCAGCCGATCTGTGTTTAAATTTCACAAAAATATAAATCATTGTTAGCTTCTTGTAGTTTTGTGTAAGAGACTGGCTGAAATAGCGCAAAACTTGAGGACTAAAATTAAAATGTGTTGTTTTCTAGCTGGACTTTTTTTAAGCAAAGTTTTTAAGCTGTAGGCATCAAGTTAGGGGTGATTAATTATTAGAGAAAGGATTTGGCAATTGTCCTTGGTGTACTTTAGGAATTCTGTTCATTTTAAATAGCTTTGAAGGAAGGCTTGCTAGGTTAGGAGCTTACAAATGAACATACCTGCAACCATCTAGGGTATTGAATGTATCTCTTGACAGGGATGTGATTGGAAGGTTCAGCGGGGGATAGAGATGAAACATCATGCTACAATTACTTATATTATTGGTCCTTACTTTTCATCAGACAGAGAGCATCTGCATGTGTATGCTTTTTTATGTATATGCACACAAGTGCCGGTATTTACGTGTGTATATGGATACATAGAATTCATTTTTTTCTTGGTGTGGCAGGAAGTAGATTGAAGTAACTACCTTTTGAAACTTAGTTTGTTCTTCTAGTGATAAGTATGCTTTCCTTCAGAGTTCTTAGCATTGGGTATAATAGCAAAGATTATATCTCTTTTGAAAACCTAACACTGAAATACATTTGGTAAGCTTAAAGTTCAAAACAAATGATTTAGATAGACCTTGAATGCCTAAGTGCCTATGCAGTATTCCTTTGAAACCATTGTTATTTAGAGAACGTGGGAGACTTGGAATCCTACATCTGGTATTCAGTGTTATTAATTAGAGCACTATGTAGGATCAGTACATAATAAGCAAGGAAGACTCATGACTACGTCTAGTCCTTCTCCATCAGTCTGTGATATACAAGACCACTCATTGAAGTGTGTTTTTTACTCTTTCTTTTCTCTCTAAATGTTTATCTTCCCTTTCTTGGTCTCAGGAGAGTTTTCTAGTTATAACAGTTGAAGGATTTGTCCTACAAAATTTAGACAAAGTATATTCTGCAATATTGTCTTGTATCCTTACAGTGATGTCTTTAATTTACAAACGTTTATGTGATCTAGTGAGACATTTTCATAAAGATTTATTTTTCTAAGGAATATTTTTGAAGACTTCAGCAGTACAGTTCAGGTTTTTTCTCTTGTTGGGATTTTTTTTTTTAATCCTCTCCCTCCCCTCCTCACCCCCAACTCCTCCAGGCAGATGACATGAGGTTTTTTGGAAGGAGTTGGTTTTGTGCTTTGAAGACACTAATATTGCTACTTAATCATTCATATAGGATATGGGGGGATGGTTTTAAATTGGAAGAGGGTAGATTTAGAAAATTTGATATTAGGAAAAAATTCTTCACTACGACAGTGGTGAGGCACTGGAACAGGTTGCCCAGGGAAGTGCTGCTCTGTTCCCCACCCCAGAAGTGCTCAAGGCTAGGTTGGATGGGGCCTTGAGCAGCCTAGTCTAGTGAGCACCTTGAGAACCCCATGGTGGGGAACTTGGTGATCTTTAAGATCCCTTCCAACACAGACCATTGATTCTGTGATTCTGTGATATTTTATTTGGACATTTTATTTCTCCCCTTTTACCCATTCCATAGCACTAATCTGTATATAAAAGCTAAATATATAATTACTGTTATGCTTCTTGTTCAGATCAGTGGATCATTTCTTCTGTGTTTTTCTAGGTGGGGTTTTATCATTTGTTTGTTCATACTTGTATTTAAGTACCATCAATCCTTTAGGATCTCACTTGGTTTGCACTCTGTTTTCAGAAATCCTGTAATTTACCTATTCTTTTGTCTTCACTAGAAAATTTTTTTTGAACCTTTAAATGATACATGAAGAAGCTGTCATCTTCTAGCATTTTACTTCCAGTGAACATTTAAGAAGACTTGGAACACTTATTACGTTAGCAGCTTGTGTAAAACTCTCCTAAACACTGTAGAAGTTGAGCGTGCAGCTCATAGGTCTTATGAGATTAGTTAATGCTGATTAAGTACATTCCAGCTTCTTTGTGACGATAAGTTTGATTATATCATATATGAGGTCAGATTAAGGCACCATTCTTAGCTTTTCTTCTGACAATTGAATTTCTGGCCAAGAAGAGGTTTTTGCATATGATGCAAAGAATGAAATTACTGTTTCTGGTGATTCATAGCATCTTTTATTGGCTGCCTCAGAATAATTACGAAAAAAAGGCCAGCAAGCTTTCTGCCTTGAAATTACTTCTTCGTCTTGTAGGACTTCAACAGTGATGTTAAAGCTGTTGTTGCAAAAGGTCGAGGAAACAATTGTAGAATTATTTTATACTTTTTTTATTTGTATCTTACCTTACATTTTATGTTCATATCTTAAAAACCACTTCATGTTCAAAAGACCAAGGCCTAGGCCTATGTTCTGGAATGCCTTGATATGAGCTACACTTGGAACATTCTTGTTGAGCAGTAAATGGCCTTTCTGTGGTTGTACGTGATACTTGGGTTTGGTTTTTTTCCTTTTCAGAATGCAAGATGCTCAGGGCTCTAGTAGGTACTTCCCTACAGTTCAGAATTTCTCTCTTACTCAGTTTTGGTCTTGACAAGAAGTGGGAAATGCACATTTGGGCTTTTTGTAGTATGTTCCTGTAATTACTTCACCTGAATTTAAACTGAAAAGCACTTAAACAAGCAGATATGGAAAATTGCCTTCAGACTCCGTAGCCAAATCCCTTCTGTGCTGCATTATATTTTGTCAAGATGAGTCTTCATCAAAATGTCACCTAACAATCTCTTTTAACACTGTCTTAAGCTGATCTTGAGTTTAAAATGGATCTGTTTTATTTTCCGAACATACGCATTGAACTTGAGGGAAAGTAAGTAAGCACACTAACTTGTAGAGATATCTTTGTTATATTGATATCAAGGTGTTTTGTCTTTATTTAGGACCATGGAAAGACATGCTCATGTCTTTACAAAGGCTCACTACATGAAGTTCTTTATCTCAGAGTATTAATAGCTGACTTTTCTGACTCCACAAAATGACAGAGCAAGAAGGGTTCCTGTTGATACATATTGCAGGAAAGTTGGTGATTAGAATAATAGTCTCAGTTACGTGAGACTGCAGATCCCATGACGGGTTATTAATATTTGTTCCTAGAGTTTTTAGTTAAAAGAATGTTTAATTGATAAAAAAGATGACACACTGTCTTTGCCTATAGCATGGGAAAAGGCAGAACATTAATGCTGTTAGCAGTCCTAACTGCTAAGAAACCATGGTACTTCTCTTCTGGAATCACAAGGGCATTGCCTGAGAACCCAGGTTTTTTGTAGATTGAGGTATACTTGAGTGAAGTATTCCAAGGTGTCAGGGATGACATTACAATTGTCTTTCATGGAAATACCATGAACATCAGGATTTAAAGATCTGGGTACTGCAAGAATTAACTCATAGTGGCAGTCTGAAAATAACCTAAGAAGTTATACATGAAGACACTCATACAGTGGAAAACACATGGTGTATAATGCTTTATGCCTTGTGAACTGGATTGGTTCTTTAACTTTCAGATTTTCTGACAACCTAGATTGTAGTTTTATGAGATACCAAGTTCCTTGAAGAGGAAAGGACATTTATTTATTTATTTCATTTTTTAAAAAATAAAATACACCTCATGTAGGTTACTAAATATTTATGTGCTTTGAACTAATTAACGTTACATGAGGTATGATTAGAAAATATAATCCCTACTGTCAGGCATCATGAAAAATTATAATCTTTCTTGACTTCAATCCGCACAGTGGCATTGCTACAAAAGTTGGCCTTTCTGCTTGCCTTTGCCAGTCTTGAAATGAATGACAGAAACCCAGTGGCAATTTCTTGGTAGTTAAGCTTCAGAAAAGTTCCTGATATACTCAGTCTCCACTTTATTGTTTGTTTCCCCCACTGTTATTAATTAATATCTTTTTATTTCATTTTGTAATGTATTATATTGTGGCAGTTGAGTTGTGTTCTTGTTCTCAATTTTGCATTCTTGGGAAGTTTCTACAATTCTTCCCTTTAGTTTTTTGGCACTGTGTCCTTTTGTCATGTGTTGAATTGCTTTCCAGCAGAGAGTGGGTTTTGCGCATGCTCTTTCCCCTTCTCCTCCACCCCCCTGCCACCCTCCCCATAGGCTGCTTTTGGAGAAATTTACTGTCTTGGTAGTTTTTTTGCCGGGGCTTTTCATCTTAACTGGTTCCATTGTTTGATCTCACAGTTTCTCCTTTGTTGTTAGACTGTCAGAAAATACTCTTTCTGTTAAAATGGCATCAGCTTGGTGAAGGCAGCTGGCACCTGTCAATAGCACACTCTTGATTCCAATAATTATCTAATATTAGTGCCACAAGGAGGGGAAACAACTTGTACAGAAGTAAGATTTTTCAAATGAGTGCAGAGTTTTTAAAAACATAGTTATTTTTGGCAGATGTAGGTTTCTTATTTGACAGGAATATTAGATCTATTTCATCCATATGGTCTGCCAGTGAATATCATACAGTGAAGTATCCTTTCACTATATATAATGTTGGGGGACGGGGTGCCTGATTTCTGTTCTTCCAGCATCTCTCTTCTTCCCTTCACACACACACAAAAACCCCAACAACAAAAATTCTGCTTGGAACCCACACCCTCTACTGTTCCTTGGATTATGGTTTTATTTTTTTTAATTATATTTTGTGTTAGTTAATTTGCTACTAATGACTAGTAGGCTTTTTGCATCAACAACCTCAGTACTCTGAAAATATCAACAAGCACTGAGGTTGTTTGGCTGATTTCTTTTCAGCTGTTTTCATCCATCTGTTACGGATTACTGCAGAGACAACACTTAAACTTTGTTCTCAGTTGTTCCTTTGCTGTAAAATATTGCAAGAGGAAGCTAAAATTTTATGCCTGATTTGAAGTATTGTTAGATTTCTTTCACTATTGCCAGGAGTTTTGAGCTTATGTTGCAAACTACTTTCTAAAAAACTGCAATTAAAATTTTAATGTTAAATTTAAGATTTCTCCCTCCCCTCCTTGTTCCTCCATCATTCAAAGTAAAAACCTATGAATTTGACATAAGTAATCTATAGAAAGGTATTTATCAATCATGGGTTTGATTCTGTGTTTAGAAGGGAAGGGAGGAAAAATAGCTAGTTTACATTAGGTAATCTAGTTACACAAAATTTTGATGAAAAATGGGGCTGCACAGGATTTGTAATAAAGCTCAACTCCTAATAAGTACAGGAAAGGAGAAGAGTTTCTCTGAGAAATGATTTTTTATTCAATGTTTTCATTAGTATTTATAGAAATAATTATTGAACTGGTTGTCTAGAAATTTTTCCACACTTGGGTGGCTTTTGCAAAAGCAGTGACACAAACATTGAGACTTACCCTGTTTTTCAGTCTCACTGTCCAGTGCCACTTACCAAGTCTTGAGGTTACTTGTTTATTTCACATTACACCTGTTTTATCTGTCAGCCTGAATCTTTCCCTTAAATTATTGCCAGCCTCTTCTTATTCTGGCTAATCTTTTTTTTTTTTTTCCTTTTTGGTGTCTAGTTGTGAGCTAGCATTTGCCTGCTGTTTAAATCACCCTTTAGCACAAACATGACTTTTTACAACTGGAACTGATGTCATCTTCATAATGGTCTGCAGGCTTCAGTTTTCTAGCCTGAAATTGGTACAACTCCTTGAGAGAGTGTGCTTTGTGTATTTAAAATAAAAATCCATTAATCTCTCAGTAAAGAATTAAATTACTTTAAATCTTAAGTTAAAAGTAGTCCTCCCTTTTAATGACATGTTATTAAGGCTTATAAAAATGTTACGGCGTACTCTGCTTGTTTTTAAAAATGAATTACCATAGTCCATCAAGGGGAGCAGAAATTTTGGGTTAGTTTTTCTCTTGATCTTTAACACTGTGGCCAGCAAAAGAACCTAATAACTCTTTGCTACAAAACACTGCACAGTGGAACCTGTTTGTGATTTTATAACTGAATTTCAAAATTTCAAGGCATTGTAGCAAAAAGCCTTAATTATGGTATGTGGTTTAACCCCAGCCAGCAGCTAAGCACCACACAGCTGCTCACTCACTCTCCCCAGGGAGATGGGGGCTAGAATTGGAAGGGTAAAAGTGAGAAAGTGTGTGGGCTGAGATAAAGACAGTTTAATAATTTTTAAAATGTTTTTTAGAGGAAAAAAGCTAATAAAGAGAAGAAAATAAAACAAAAATAACCCCAAGTGATACAAAATGAAACAATTGCTCACCACTAACCAACCAACGCCCATCCAGTCCCTGAGCAATGGCAGCCCCTGCCAACCTCTACGCACGCAGCCACCATCCCATTGGTTTCAGTACTAAGCATGCCGTCATATGGTCTGGAATATCCCTTTGGTCAGTTGGGGTCAGCTCTCCCAGCTCTGTCCCATCCTAATTTCTTGCACACCACCGGCCTGCTCACTGGTGGGGCAGACTGAGGAGTAGAAGGGGCTTTAACTGTGTACGCACTGCTCAGCAATAACAAAAACATCCCCATGCTATCAACACTGTTTTCAGCACAAATCCAAAACACTGCCCCATACCAACTACTATGAAGAAAATGAACCCTGTCCCAGCCAAAGCCAGCATGGTCTGTTATCAGGGGCTACTAGGTTTATAAAACAACGGTTACAAACAAGCTAAAATTGTTGAGACTTTGCAGAAAAGAATTTGGAATTAATTGGACGTTGCTACTTGAAATATTAGAAAGGAATGCCATTGATAGCTCAGCTGCTTGGACATTTTAGAAGAAATTCAGGATCCAGTGCAAGATTTTGCCAGTCAGGTGTGCTGCTTTCTACAGAGGCAAGATGGGTTACTCATTTGAAACCTCCTTCCCCATAGTGAAGACTTCTAAAATACACAAAATGAAAGATGAGGCTGTTTTCTAATCTCAAAATATCCTGAAGTGCTTTTGAAGCACAAAAGAAAAGGTTAACACAATGTTGTATTTTCTTTCCCTCGGAAAATAGCGTCATCTGCTAAACTGATGTAAAAACTGTCATCTTACAGTACTTTAATCCAGCCTTTTCATATGTGCAGTTCATATAGAGGAAATGTAATGGTATGGAATGTGAACAAGTGTCTGTCTCTGATTTCTAAAGGGTAAAAGTGATTCTGCTTTAAATAAAATTCTGTTTAAATTCACCTTTTCACAGAATCACAGAATAATAAGGTTGGATAAGACCTTTAAGATCATCAGGTCCAACCATTCACATTCTAAACTAAGCCATATCCCTAAGTACTTCATCTACCCTTTTTTTGAACACATCCAGGGAAGGTGACTCAACCCCCTCCCTGGGCAGCCTGTTCCAGGCCCTGACAACTCTTTCAGTAAAAAATTTTTTCCTAACATCCAACCTAAACCTGCCCTGATGCAGCTTCATGCCATTCCCCCTTGTCCTATCACCTGTCACCTGGCTGAAGAGACCATCACCTACCTCTCTATAACCTCCCTTCAGGTAGTTGTAGGCAGGGATAAGGTCTCCCCTCAGCCTCCTCTTCTCTAGGCTAAACAGCCCCAGCTCCCTCAGCCGCTCCTCATAGGATTTGCCCTCCAGCCCCTTCACCAGCCTGGTTGCCCTTCTCTGGACTCGCTCCAGGACCTCCATGTCCTTCTTGTGGTGAGGAGCCCAGAACTGGACCCAGCACTCGAGGTACAGCCTCACCAATGCCGAGTACAGGGGCACAATCACCTCCCTAGACCTACTGGCCACACTGTTTTTGATACAAGCCAAGATGCCATTGGCCTTCTTGGCTGCCTGAGCACACTGCTGACTCATACTCAGTCTGCAGTCAACCAACACCCCCAGGTCCTTCTCTGCCTGACAGCTCTCCAGCCAGTCTCCCCCAAGCCTGTAGCGCTGCATGGGGTTATTATGTCCCATGTGCAGCACTCTACACTTGGCCTTGTTAAACTTCATCCCATTGGACTCAGCCCATTGGTCCAGTCTGTTCAGATCCCTCTGAAGAGCCTCCCTACTCTCAGGCAGATCAACACTTCCTCCTAGTTTATTGTCATCTGCAAACCTAGTGAGGGAGCATTCAATCCCTTCGTCGAGATCATTGATAAAGATGTTGAACAAGACTGGACCCAGGACTGAGCCCTGGGGGGACGCCACTCGTGACCGGCCTCCAGCTGGATTTCATTCCGTTCACCACCACCCTCTGGGCTCGGCCATCCAGCCAGTTTTTAACCCAGCTGAGGGTCCACCTGTCCAGGCCAGTGGCAGCCAGTTTCTCAGTCAGAATGCTGTGAGAAACTGTGTCAAAGGCTTTACCAAAGTCCAGGTAGATCACATCCACAGCCTTCCCCTCGTCCATTAAGCGGGTCACCTTGTCATAGAAGGTGATCAGGTTAGTTTGACAGGATCTACCTTTTGTAAACCCATGTTGACTGGGCCTGATCCCCTGGCCATCGTGCATGTGCTGCATGACAGCTCCCAAGATGACCCTCTCCATGATCTTCCCTGGGACTGAGGTCAGACTGACAGGCCTGTAGTTCCCTGGATCCTCCTTCCGACCCTTCTTGTCTATGGGTGTAACATCTGCCAGCCTCCAGTCGAGTGGAACTTCCCCAGTCTGCCAGGATTGCTGATAGATGATGGAAAGGGGTTTGGCAAGCACATCTGACAGCTCCCTCAGTACCCTTGGGTGGATCCCATCTGGCCCCATTGACTTGTGGGTATCTAACTGGCCAAGTAGGTCGCTAATCATTTCCTCCATTCTTTTAAAAGTTTTTTTCTTTTTCGTAAGTGTTTTATCATAGAATCATGGACAGCTTTGGGTTGGAATGGACCTCAAAGATAGTTCCACCCCCTGCCATGGGCAGGGACAGCTTCCACTAGACCAGGTTTTCTCAAAGCCCCAGGTAGCCAGGCTTTGAACACCCCCAGGAAGGGGGCATCCGTAACTTCCCATTTTCTCACTGTTTCTTTTTTCTCAACCAATAGCATCACTTCTTCAGTTGATTACAGCAGTTCATAATACTTCACAAAACAGACAAAAAAGCAAATTATATCTGCTCAAAAAATTTTAAAAAGCTGTTCTGCGTTTGAGAGCTAATACGGTATAGTAGCACTGTAATTTTTGGAGATGGAGACAGGGACATTGCTTTGTGGCTTTGCTTGCTAAGTGTCTCTTCTCATGCTGGGGTCCTACTGGCACACAACTCAAGGGGATTCTACCTTTTCATAATACTGCCTTTTGATCTCTTTCCATACCATATATTGGCTTTGCAGTGTTCTTGGCAGTGGTTGTAGTCCATGTTGATGTGACAGAGTCCTATATAATCAGCCACTTAAAATCTTGTAGATATGAAAGCATTGATAAATATTTTCAATCTCACTGTGTTATGGCAGACTGATGGCATATGTATTTGGGGAGAGATTTGAGACACAGATAGTAAAAGCTTTCTTTACCCTTCCAAATAATTTATAACCTTGAGTAGTTTGGCTGAGTCACTAAAAGGTGTAAAACTTACTTGGTTTGTTAAGTTCATATATTTGCAAGACTTCATGACCCTACAAGATGTTTGCATGACCCTACAAAGATAATTTTGTTCTCGGTTTGTGAACTAGATGGGTATGAGGTGGTTTCAGTTCCTCAGATTTTTTTCTTCTTTCATTGGGCGTGGAAGAAATGGATGTGGGGTTTGTGGAGAAGACCTCTGTGGTTCTTTTATTCTTGACACTAGTAGTAATAGTGATGGTCTTCATCACTACAGTAGATAAGTGTGTGGACAACTAAGGACTTTTGAACTCTGCAAAAAGGCATTGTGCAATATTCCCTGAGGGTAAAAGCAACACTAAAAGTATGTCAACATTTCCTGTCACTTGTTTAAGGTTGGTTCACTGGGACATTTGGGTAATAGACAAGGCAGTATATTATGAAGCAGAATGTTACAGTTGTCTACAGATGTAGTAAGCCTGTGTGGAATTAGGCTCCTAAGAAATGTTACAGAAGATCTTCAAAATCATATTGCTAGGTTTCAACAGATAAAGTTTCCATGTGTGATTCCTAGAAAAATAACTTATTCCTGTGGTGTTTGATTTTTGAGTTTGAGGACAAGTTGTAACATAGGCAAGTAAGAAAAGGCCAGGTTCTGCCCCAGAGATGAGTGGGTGTTTTAATGATTTGGTGGTGTGCCAGATATCTAACAATTTTTAAAGTACTGAGAAGTTTTGAAAAAAATATACAAGCAAAAAACATTGTCAGTGGCTCCCTTGTGACTAAAATGATTTTGGGTTTACAACCTGATAACTGGAGAAACTAGAAAGTAGCTGTATACTGTGAGTGTGGCAATAGTCTGTATTGCGTCTTTTTGACTGTGATCAAAAGTCAATGCTTAAAGCAGGGTCAATATATAGCTGTAACAGAATTGCTCTCTGCCTCCAGCTGCTTGTTTCTCAGGAACTTTCTGGGCCACTGGCAGTTTCTGTGTCGAATCTACACAACAGATTTCTCTTCTGTAAACACAGGAAAGAAAGTTAAGTTCTTCTTTCTCTTCCTTGCCTGTCTGCTCAGATCTCTCAAAGCAGAATAATTTCAGCACCTCTTTGTAAATTCCTGGTTTATGTCACTTTCAGACACTCCTAACAAACAGAAAACAATATTTGTGATAGGGAAGGTGATTGAATTTGTGGTGCAGAAGTGCAATTTAGTTTTCAGTAATTCTGATTATCACCTGCTTTCTTGAGCCATTACAAGTTCTTTTCACTGTTTGTGCCTGTTGTCATATCGTGGCAATGCATCACCTAATTTTCCAAATCTAAGTTGAAGAGAGAAGTTAACATGTTTTCTGGCAGAATGGTTAACAATGTGTATATCAAAATATTTGCCATTTACAGATGTCAGCTCAAACTGCTGTAACTTCTTTAAGTGTGTCTGGGCCATAAATAGTAAATTAACTGTAAAGTGAGTTTGCTAAATAGGATCCTTGGGCTGCCTAGGAGTGGCTGTTCAAAGCAGCGGTGGTGGGTGAACTGTTCAAGGGGTTTTGGGTCAGATTCTTCCCCTAATGGAAAAAGACTTGTTACAGAAGGGTAAACCATTTATTCAGAGTTGCAGAAGTTTGCAAGAATTCATGGCTTGTGAAATGCCAGTGAACTTTAATTGAAGAGTAATACAGAAAGTTAGTTAAATAATAAGATGGGAATTACTTGTGTCTTATAAACTGAGATTTTTCTGAGGTTCATACCGTGTATGTACAGAACATGCTAAGAAATGGATGGAGTCCATCATCAACTGGGTTGTAGAAAAAGAAGATCACTTTTGCTTATGTTCAGAGTATGTTACACATTCTGTGTCTGAGATGGCTGCCCTGGCAGCTTCATAGCTGAAATTTTCAAATGGCATTTCTAGACACCCTGTCATACCATGACTCGAGTGACTTAAACCATCTTTGGTGGTTGAAGGTGTTAACAGCAAAACAGAGTCTTGCTGCAAACAACTAGGTAGTTCAAACTGCCTTCGAATCAAGACTCAGATGAAGTATTTAAATATATATATTTAAAAGCTGTTGTATTTGAAATACTTGACAGCTAAGTAATGCATTTAAAATAATTTTATTAAGTAAACTTTCTTATCTGTACAGTGTGACATGTGGCTGGGTTCATTTCCAAAGTGTGACTGTTGTTTTCATGACATTCATAAAGCTACTTAGCAGGGAAGGCTGCTTGGGTATTTCACAGAATATTAATTAATATAAACATTTAAAAAATTACAAAGAAAATGGGCCATAGGTTATTTCTGCAGTTGCTGTTGATTAATTAGTGACAGCTGGACACAGAAGCAAAACTTGTAGTCTTTTAACCACTGCTGCAGGTTTGGTGCTTATTTAGGTGAAACATAAATGACATGTCCTGAGTTACGTAACTTCTCTGTTCTCAGTGATGGAGCCACCATTGATCATCTGCCCCATTGTTCTGTAAGGATGATGCATGTTTTATTGGTGCCATATGTTAATGGGTTGGCATTTATAGTTAATGTTGTAACATTTAATGGCATCAGGAATTAAAATCCCATCAGGCTGCAGATACCAAGCATAGGTGTTCGATTAGTGATTTTAAAAATTCATTATACGCGGTTCGAGTGTGTTCACATTCTGAGCGATTAGCAGGGAGCACTGGGTGTGCTGTGTGACTTTAGCAGTAGCATTACGTTAGTAAGTTCTCACTTCTCTTTTTACAAACAGGAAAACCAGTTAGGATTGCAGGATGATAGTAACGCTGAAATGCTCAGTCTAGATGCTGATGAGAAACTTCAATAAAATAGTGAGTAGGCTAGGAAATGGTTCCTATCTCGTGATGGTATTTTTATATATCAAGATGGTGCTTTGGCAAAATTAGGATGGGGGGAGGTAGAAATAGATTTAAATGAAAATTTTGTAACATCACAATGCTGTACAATACAACAAAAGAGACCAAAAATTCAGATAACCTTTTGTGTCTGTCTTGTCTTTTAAGACTTCCCTCTGTGTGGTTCGGGAAAATATTTTACTCTTTCTCATTTTCAGGAGTTGTTTTCTAATATTTCTAAGTTTGGGGAGATTTTTAATGCTTTCATCTGGTGCACTGAAATTAAGGTTTAATCTAAAAAGCATATTCTGGGACTAATGTTGAAAACCAATTTGTGCTATTTGATGCATGTTTTGGGACGCTAGCTTGACACTAATCCTAAAAAAATTATTAAAGTGTTTCAACTAAATTGATTTGATTTTTATTAGAAGATGTTAATTTGAAGATTTAATTATTTGTTGCTGGGTAATTTTTTTCCCCTGTGCAGTTTGTCCAGAAGAGTGCTCAGAGTAAAGCGAGGCAGAGAGGTGACTCAGCTTTAATTTGTAGTAGTGATTAAATTTCTGTTAGACTTAAAATTGTCTGCAAGATTTCTGACAAGCATTTCTAACTGCTTGGCATTTATAGGGCTTCCACCACTGTTAGCAGTAGTGACTAGTGGCTAATTGCTCGGATTTTTGACGATTAGGTTGTGCAATCCTTAAAGCAAGTATGAGAGAGACAAAAGAAACGCTGATGGCATGTTTACAGTAGCACTGTTGCTTGATGATGAGGAGGAAGGTGTGCTGGTGGTTACAGCAGTAGCTGTGACAAAACATCGCTTTAGCAGTCTTAAGCTGGGCCTCAGTAGGCTGCGTTAAAATTAGCAGGTAACATAAAGTGCTGGAGATAAATTGCCACAACTTGCAGAAAGCCGCTTTTGGCCTTGGCTGGTCCTCACTGGAGTCTAGGTGTGTTTGAGAAGGTTCACGCGTGCTTGAGATACTAGGGAATGAAAAATCTTAAAAGAGTCTTCATCTCCTCTTCACTCTGGTGTTGTTACAGGTTTCTAGAAATCAGGAAAAAAACCCAAACAAAAACGAGCACAGCTATGAAAAAGAAACTATAGAATGAGTGTGAAAAGGTAACGATAGTAGCTCTCTGATGCATTAGTGTGTTTCTATAACTGGTGAAGAAAAAACACTGCTTAAAATTAAGTTTTTCGTAATAAATAGAGGATTTCTTACAAGCATCTTTTTTCCTGAGAAAACCTCAAGTATGAGGTCCTTTTCCCCCTCTACTCTGCCCTGGCGAAGACCGCACCTGGAATACTGTGTCTAGTTCTGGGCCCCTCGGTTCAAGAAGGACACAAAAATCCTTGGAAGAGTCCAGCGCAGGGCCACCAAGTTGTTAAGGGAGTGGAACACCTTCCTTATGAGGACAGGCTGAGGGAGCTGGGCCTATATAGCTTGGAGGAGACCGAGGGGTGACCTTATTAATGTTTATAAATATGTAAAGGGCAAGAGTCAGGAGGATGGAGCCAGGCTCTTCTCAGTGATGGCCAGCAATAGGACAAGGGGCAGTAGGTGCAAACTGGACCACAGGAAGGTCCATGTGAATATAAGGATAAACTTTTTCACTGTGAGGGTGACAGAGCACTGGAACAGGCTGCCCAGAGAGGTTGTGGAGTCTCCTTCTCTGGAGACATTCAGAACCCACCTGGATGTGTTCCTGTGTGATTGAGTCTAGGTGATCCTGCTCTGGCAGGGGAATTGGACTAGATGATCTTTCGAGGTCCCTTCCAACTCCTGAAGTTCTGTGATTCTGTGATCAGTGTTCAGGAAAGATGAGGCTTTTGCCCTTGAAACTTTCGGACCCTTCAAAGTCTGGCTGACTTTATCTAGGAACTCTGGATTAGGTTTACTCATTAATCAAATCTCATTGAAGGTTCTCATTGAAGATATTTTTAGAAAGAGGAGTATAAAGCTCTAGTAACAGGTGTTGCACCTCTGGAAAAAGTAGTACTTTAAAGTCCTTCTGTATATTTCATTTTTTGAAAACTATTGAGTGTCTAACTGTGAATAGCTTTTTAAAATTAATTAAAACAATTTGTCTTTTAGTATTTTGAACATTCAATGTATAAACTTTTGTGAAAATTTGGATATTCACAGGTGCCTGTCTGGCTTTTTAAGGAAAAACATTTTTAAATAAGGAAATATGGAGTTCAACAACTTGCAAGTTGTCCACCCCCCACCCCGCTTTTTTTCTTTAAAATGTAAGTCCTGTATTGACTCCCCACCCCTGCCGTTTAAGGGTCTGTTTCTTGTTCCAGCTTCCAGTTGCCAGAATCTTGAAGCCTTCTCCACCCCTTGCCAAGAGCAGCAGGTGTGGTGGTGCTTCCTTCTATTCCTGCTCCTGGAGTCAATGGCTCCCTCTGCAGTCCTTTAAAAAGAAGCTGAAGTGACTCAGATCCTCTGCCATTCCACTTCTTTCCTTGAGAGCGACAGGATAGGTACCAAGGGCTTAGTCTTACCTCCACCTTCCAGTCTTCTACATGTTCACAACACTTGTGTTTCCTACATACAGTATAAGGCAAGAAAGACTAGAGATGTAGAATATGCCTTTTCAGAATGCTTGCAGTTAACCAGACCTGTGGGACGTGATAGGGTGATGATACAGAGTGAAGAGAAGCTGAGAGACTCATGGAGAAGAAATGTGCATATAAATTTTGTAAGAACTGCAAACGGAGGTGAAAAAAAAAATTTTCAGCTAACT
This sequence comes from Porphyrio hochstetteri, assembly GCA_020800305.1. Classification (NCBI taxonomy): domain Eukaryota; kingdom Metazoa; phylum Chordata; class Aves; order Gruiformes; family Rallidae; genus Porphyrio; species Porphyrio hochstetteri. Next base: position 19,740,882 of record CM036905.1, on the reverse strand, counting down.
GGCAGTAATTTGCTGTTGCTGCTTTCAGTTCATCCTCAGGTAGTCACTTAGTCAAAAGCTTAAGATACCATGTTCTCCTCCTTTCTGCAGTGGGATGTTACTATATTGGGAAAATAAGACCTAAATATTTTAATTTTTAAGTACTTTTTTGGATCTCAAAGATAACTGTAATGAATAGATTAGCTGGGTCAAGGAAGTAAAGTGATTTTTCCTTTAAAATGCCAGGGAAAGCTGGAAATGGATATTACTTTATAAGCTTCTGCTGGAACTTTTAGAAGCCTAAATAAACCATGTAGCATTTTCTAGCAAAAAAAAATTTAACCTGCAAATTTCAAAGTGAAACATGGGATCACTGATCATTCAATTATTTAAAATATGCAGGCAAGTGAAGTAAAATTTGAGACAAGTCTCTGCAAAAAGAGGAATGCAAAAGTTCCTATAGTAGATCAGACCCATGGAATGATCTTATATATGCATTAGTTCCCCTTCCAACTTGTAAAAATGATCTCATTGTCAGAAGTAGAATAGTTTGTATTGCTATTGTTTGTAATCCCTTATGAGACACACAAATCTTCACACATGTATAAAACATAAACTCTGCAACGACTTGGGAAATTCAGTGTTGCAGTTTGTACAACTAATTTTTTTTCTGTTTAGTAGTGGTGTCTTTTCCAAATAATTGTATATCCCTTTACATTGTTTTGGTGGGAGTTCTTTTGTGAGTTAGGTTTTATTTGTATTGTGGTAGCAAAGGTGTGATACTTGGTACAACATTGTCAAACTGCTTTTTTGTGTGTATCTCAATCAAGTGTCACCTTGCATTAAGGGAACTCTGCAACCCAAATGTTGGAATTTTTTAATTTAAAAATGTTCCTTCTACCTCAGCTTTTTCTTTATTCTGAGCTCTCACGTTTTTGGAATGTTGTGGAGGGGGGTTGAGCCTTCACTGGCTGTACTTATGGTACAGTATTCCAAAAGAGGACATACTATGGTTCTGCTACAGTCATTTCAGTATTTCTTTCTGTATTACTGTTTGACATACTTTAGTTTTTCTCGGTAGTTGTTTTATTTTCGGGTTTTTTTGATGTTCTAACTTTCTAAGATATTTTTATTTATCTTTCCACACTGAAGTGCAGATTATTGCTGATTGGGAATTTGATAGAGTTATTTCTCCTGTATAATACCTCTCAACATTAAACTGAATCTCTTCCTGTGTTCATAGGATTGCTGAGAAATTCAGGTCATGAGGTTTCTAGTCTGACCTCTTGCTCAAAGCAGGGTCAGCTGTTAGGTCAGACCAGGTTACAAGGGATTTTATCCAGTCTGGCCAGCAAAGACACTATATAACTCCGGGTTTATCTGTTCCAGTGCTTGACTTTGAAAATGAGTCATCTTCTATCCAGGCTGGATGTCTCTTGTTTCTTGCCTGTTTTCATTGTTTCTTAGCCTGTCACAGTGCACCACTGTGGTGAGCTTGACTCCTTGCTGACCTCCTTGTAGATACTGACAGGCTGCTGTTAGGTCTCCCGAAAGGCCGTCTTTTCTCCAGGCTGAACAAGCCCAGCTCCCTCAGTCTCTCCTCACGGGGAAGTGCCCTGACTCCCTGACCATCTTTGTGGCCAACTACATCCATAAAGTGGATGCGTTTCTTGTACTGGGGGGCCTAAAACAAGGTGCGTTGGACCATATCTAGAATAGTAAGCACTGAGCAGATGCAGTAACCAGTTCCCTCATCTACTGGCAAGGCTGTTCTTAATAAAGCCTGGGATACTGTTGACCTTTTCTGCCTGGGCACACTGCTGGCTCATGATCAGCTTGCTATCTGCCAAGACCTTTTCCACAGAACTGCTCCCCAGCCAGTCTTCAGTCTGTATCTTTGCCAAGGCCTCTCAGGTGCAGGGATTTGTGTTTGTCCTGTCTGAATTCATGCAGTTCCTGTAGGGTCCATTCCTCCAACCTGCTTTAGGTCCATCTGAATGGCAGTCCTGCCTTTGGATGTGTCGACTGAACCTCTTCACCCCCAGTTAAATATTATCTTAAATATCTGACCAGAGTACACCCTCCTGGCCCTTCAAATCATTGTTAAAGTTGTTTAATGGACTTGTCCTAGGGCAGACCCCTTGAGCCCCCCACTTGATACCAGCCTTCAGGTAGCATAAACACGGCAACCATTATCCTTTGAACCTGACCATCCAGCTGTTTCCTACCAGTCCCATTGTTCATCCATTCTATTTTTTTTTTCCTGGCTCAATAATACTCAGTTTCTTAAAGTTCCCATGTCCTTTTAGTGTCTTTGTTCATGTTACTGTTAGCTGGTTTTTGTCAGTGAAAACATACCAGTTAATCTTTATGTTGTGTGTTGAACAATTTCCATGTTCATGAGTACTTTCTCAGTCTGTGGCTAATTTTCTCAGAGAACTTACCATGAGAAACTTTGTCACTGCCTTTCTCTAAGATACAAGAAATTTTAGTAATTTCAGTAAGCTTACTGTCTGAAGTAGGGCAAGCTTAATAAAGTTTCTTAAAGTAGGTGGGATCTTCAAGTTGCTTTAAAAAACATTGTGCCTGGATGTATCATCATGTTGTCTCTAGCTTGGGCAATTTATTATTTTTAATTATTCGCCCACTTCTGTTTGAAATGGTAATTTTGATAGATATGCATGCTAGATGATAATGTGTCTGGAACAGTTATGTCACTACCATTCTTTGTCTAAAATACATATTAAAGAAACAGTTTTATGGTCAGTAATTCAGCCATTGTCTTGTCCTGGTGGTGGTCTCCTAGATGTTCGAGTTCTCATTAAAAATTCTTGTTTATGGTCTGATAAAATAATTTCCTATTCCTTTCTAAGTTTTTGTTGGTCTTAAAATCATTCCCATTTTATGCCTCAGTTTTTATCTCCTTTTCTTACAGCTTAAGAAATATTTCTATTTTTGTGGGAACCATGTTAGTTTATTTCTATTTAATATTTCTATTTTTGTGGGAACCATGTTAGTTTAGCAGTATATATGCTGTATGTAGTGCTTCTTTAGGCAAAAATGTTGTATTTCATTTTTCTTTCCAGTACTGGCCACGAAGTGTTCCCTTGCTTACCATTCATATGAATTGTACTTGTCTCGTACCAGCAACACAATAAAATGCCCCCTGACTGCAAGTTGTGCAAGAGTAACTCTTAAACATTGCCCCTCACGCGCTGAACCATGCTGCTCTGCTGCGTAGCCACAAATCTGTAGCTTTCTGCCAGCCGTCACACTTGTGCTTTTAACATCTGCAACAACAGAATTAGTACAATGAATACCTTTCTCTTCAGACAGACAGTTCTGAGTTCAGATATTAGAATTCTTGAGCATCACATATGCTCTGAAGTACAGATAGATTTGCATATGTCTGGTGTGGTGGGAATACATGGATAAAAGTCCGAGCTATTTTCAAAACTAATGCAAAATTTTCTTGATTTCAAACTGCTTTTAAGTGAAAATACCGCTTTGACTGTGAGTTGCATGGGTGCATGTTTACAAATGTGAAATTGCCTTACAAATATTTGATTTGCTATCTGTCTTCTGGATGTCATTACTTCCTTATAGTTCATCAGTTTTTCAGTCCATTTGTGGTTTTGCTTAGGGCTGTGTCTGTGCTGGCAATTAATGTAATTTCTGTTATCCTCGTTAGATGTCAATATGCAGATAATGTTTTTTGTCAGTATTTTTTGACCTGTCAATGGGATCAAGGTACAAATGAGTAAACTTGATTTTTTGGGGGGGAGGGTAGGGGCACAGTGAAAGTAGCCACTGGAGTTTTTGGGGTTGGTTTTAGGTTTTTTAGGTGTTCAGGATATTTTTGCTCCTTCAGAGACTGACTAAACTCTGTTATCTCTACTGACTGAATAATGCTTCTGTCCTCTTTTCAGTTTAATCTAGCAGATCCTGGATATTTGTGGGATTATGATTTAGTTGCTTTCTGGTGTGGCTTATTGAGTGTTGCATTGTGGCCTGTTTGCTGGCTTCACATGAAGCGGAGCATCGCTAACTGCGTATCTGGATGTTTATATAAAATAGTGTGTGTGTGTCTGTTGAAATTTTGTATAGAGAGAATAATATTTTGCTACCTGTGCAAGGAATTCTGGCTGAATGAAGTAATTAAATGAAGAGTGCATAATTAATTAATGATCAAATATAATACAGTTCTTTCTGGCCAAAGCAATTACTGAAAAAGTATGCTAAAACTGTATTTTAAAAGCTAACAATTAAACAGAAAACTTCCTTAGTGCCCTTGGAATCTTTTAGCATGTGAGCCAAAGGAAATGCCTACCTTATGTTGTCATTGGAACAGCATCTATTTGAGGTTCCCTTAGGCCTCTTTTTTACCCTGCTAACTAAGCTATGCGTGTGCTGCGACGGTCTCTTTTTCATATAAAAGTTACTTTTCACAAGAAGTACTCTGCTTTCACAGCACTTTCTGTCTGGGGTTAGTAAGTTTCTTTGAAAATTCTGTTTTTTCTCCAGAGATATTGGTAGACATAACTTTTTTTTAATTCCTTTAAGGAAGAAGTTGCAGAAACTATATTTATTCAAAATGACACAGGAAGTCAGTAACAGAGCAAAACTTAGAACCTGAATATCCTGACTGATATTTTTCTGCTTTAGCTATTAAATCATTCTTTTTCTCTGGTGAGATTTTTCTGAAAATTGTGCTATAAAATGATACCATAGCAATGGGGTTGGAGATGTACATATGTTGCTAAGAAACTACATAATCTGTTCTGGACCAGCCACTGTGCTAAAGTGGCTGTCTTAAGTCATTACGTATGGCATAGGGCCACTTTAGGTGGGTGATGTGCGTTTTGCTCCACCAATTTCTGACCTGCAATGCTTGCCTTTGCAGATGGAACATGAGGATTTTGTAATGGAGGGGCATGGCAAGACTCCACCTCCTGGTGAAGAAAACAAACAGTGAGTCACACGTTTATTTAAAAAGGGCCTTACCACAGTAAATGGTGTGAAGCACTCTTTTTTTAAATGTCCTGGGAGCATTGGTTGTTCATTTAGTGCTTGCCCTTTTGGTTCCGTAAATATCCATATATAACAGTGGATGGTGGCTGAAAAAAAAAAAAAGAGCAGGATGTTGACTTGCCTTAAATTGAAAAGCATAGAAATATGCATTGCAATTTCACAAGGTACATCAGAAGTTGTTGTAAAAGGGATAGTCATTCTGGAAGCTTGCACTGAGGTAGTGAGTTTGTACGTGAAGCTTTTATACAGTTCTTCTTCATTGAAACAATGTGAAATATGATAGAACCAGGGTCTTCCTTTTGGTGTGCATATGGTAGATTAGTCCTCTTTGAAATTTGAGCCTTACCTCTTTAGAAAGCATTTTAATATAGGAACAGGAATTGTAAACAAAATGGTCTTTCAAGGATGAACAATTTAAGATGTGTGTATGCACTGCTTTAGGGAAAGAAACTTGATCAGAGAAGAAAATGACAGATTTCTATTAGCAAAAGGCACATTAAAAAAAGGCACTTCAAATTGAAATCCAGTAATATTTGGGGTTTTTTCCCGGGTTTTTGTTCAGATGGGAAGAACAGAGCCTTTTGCTAGAAGCATTGTAGTAATGTTTATCTTCCGTAGTCTTGTCTTTAGTTAATGCAATGGCAATTCAGTTTTGATACCACAATTAAATTTTTTTCCTGCTCTGCCTTTTGGAGCAAGCAAGAAAAGACAGTCTTTCAGAAATAGACAGCAAAGAACTTTTTTTCTTTTTTTACATTCTGTGCCTAATTGGATGTCTCCTCATGAGAAGGAGGAAGTACTCATTGATCAGCAGTACACTTGTTGGAGGAGGGCTGGGATTTTACTTGGGGTGGAGGTCTTCCTTACCTTGTAGATAACAAGCTTATAGATAAACTTCTCACTGCCTCTGTAACAGTGAGAAGCAATTTCTGAGGTAGCCAAGATGAGTTCAGGGAAGTTTTAGTGCTGAACATGCACATTCTTTCCATCATGGAAGTGAGCCAAACTTATCAAAGTAATTGCTGCTATTTCTTTCTATTCAGACTGCCCAACTTATTGTGGTACCAAGAGATGCAAAGCCTGTTCAAGTAGAAACTTTCAGAAAGTTCCAGAAGAAAATAGGGCAGAAACATAAAGTAGGGAGCTAGGTTTCTGCTTGCTGATATTTAGTAGTATAATGGAAAGCATTATTGCAGTGAATAGTATGAAGGATGTTGTATGGAATTTATCATAGACTTGTGTTTGCTGTCTTATTTTAGGTACAAGTGGAAGCTAGAATTGTTTTACAGTTGATCTGATGTCTAATTAGACCTTTTCAAGTGCCTTACAACATTATTTCTCTCTTCTCCAAAACTTATTAGAAAGAGACTTTGATAGTGATAGGCAGGATTTTTTTTTTTTTATAACGAATAAATTTGTCTTCAGGTGATATCTGGTATCTTATACTGATCCTGCTCTAAAGAGTATAATTCCTAATAATATTGTTAATAATATTTTGATAAAATTCTGAAGGTGTAATGTTAGTAATAGGAAATAAATAGTACATAGGACATGAAGATTCTTTTTGTGCAACTGTAGCATAATGCCAACAAAACACTACTGTGGGTTTTGTTCTTAAATTCAAATCAATCACTGGAATCTTTTTCTCCCCACAATCTCTAATTTTCAACTGCCTAGCAAAATTATCTGCTTTTGTAGAGTTTACCCTCTGCTGTAAGTGACATTAATCTGGCATCTGAGATAAATGATAATCATGCAAAGGACCAATAATTTGTATTCTTAAGTGACTCCAAAAAGCTGCATTGATTTCAAGTCTGTTGCTGTAGATCTCAGAGGAAAAGAAAAAAATAGTGTGAAATTGCTTCTTTGTATTAATACTTGCATTAGCAATTAATTGGACATTCTGGAGTAGGTCTAGTGAAGGGCCACAGAAAGGGACTGGAGCATCCGACATAGAAGAAACAGAGAGAGCTGGGACTGTTTAGCCTTGAGAAGACTCGGGGTAGGAGCTTACCTATGTATAGATGCCTGATTAGAGGAAGACTCAGTCAAAAATCTTCTCAGTGGTGCTTGGTGAAAAGATTTTTTTTTTTTTTCTTTTTTTTTGTGAAATGTGGTCAGACCTTTGGAAGAAGTTGCCCAAAAGCTTCTGCCTTATTCATCCTTTAAGATATTCAAAACTCAGCTGGAAGTAACCCTGAGTAGCCTGCTGTAGTTAACCATACTTTGAGCAAAAGGGTGGAATTGACAATCTTGGAGATCCCTTCCATCTGCAGTGGTACCTGTGTTTACTGTTGTCCTACTTGGTTTGAAATAAAATTGGAGCTTGTTAGTAAAAGCAGATCATAAGTTTGAATGTAGAGTCGGGCATCAGGGATTTCTTCTTCCTTTTTTTTTTTTTTTTTTGTGCTTCTAGTTTTCTTTCTGAAGTGTTGGCTGTGTTCATTTAACTGCCTTTTGTAGGGAGCCTGACCTGGGTGACTGTACTGAGACTGTTGAGGAAGTAAGTATTCAGAAGACACGGTTTCAGCAACTGACTTGTGAGGGTGCTAACCTGCACCAAGGTGCTGAAGCAGTCTGGAAATGTTAACCTCCTAGGCAAGCCCAACAATTTTTCAATGTTTAACTGCATTCCAAGGGATGCAAAATTTGAGTGGGCAATGAAAGAAATAACACCATACTTCTGAGAGACTTTCAGTGGTTCTTACCTACCCTGAGTTCTGTGTGAAATTGCCTTTGCTAAATTACAGCTTTGTTGTGGATTACAAGGAGCCAGTATCCATGGATGACTTCTAGCAATTTATTTCTGAAATGCAACAGAGTTTTTCAAGTCAGTTTGACTCAGGGATAAAAACTTGGCATTGCAAAAGTACCTTCCAGTATTTAAAAAAACCCAATAAACACAAACCAACAACAGACCACAACAAAAACCAAAACAGCCCAAAAAACAAACTGCTTCAGTCTGCTTCAGTCACACAAACCTTTCTTTTGCTGTACTGAACAGTTCTTTTGTGCAGATTTACTGTACTACAGTTGCAGCATTTTTAGATGTTTTTAATTGAACTGTAGACGATGCCTGAGAACTGCTGTCTGCTCATATCTCTCAACTTTGTGGGGAGGAATTATCCCATTAGACTGTACACAAGGTGTTTAGAAATCTTCAAATTATTATTTACACCATGAATGTAATAGATTTCAATTGAAGCTAATGATGAAGAAAAGTTACCCTTTCAAAATACTTAGTACAAGTGAAATATGGAATGGGCATACTCATCGAAGTCCTGCAGAAGGTGTGCAGTTCATTCATGGTGTCGGTGTCACAAAACTGTCATGGTTGTGCAGCAGGTCGGGCTGCCACTTACTCGAAATCCCACGCTTCAAAAGAAGCAAGTCTGCCTGGACTATTGGAGCTGATAATGGCTGTGTTAGACCATGCTTCTACTCCCGCAGAGGACCAATGGACTCCCTGAAATTGTTACTTCTCAGTTTTTTAGTACTCTGTAAATTCCTCCCTCCTCTGAGCTCTCTGGTGTGTGTTTTACACTTGGCCACATGATTGTGTTATGTGGCTAATAAGGTTGGTAAGAAGCTCCCTCCCTTCGAAAGGAAAAGTTTGGAGAAAGATCAGTATTGTTATGTTTAATTGCAGGTAGACATTTTGTTATGTTACAGGTGTTCTCTCATATTTTCATCCATTATGAAGAGGCTGACCTGAATTGCCATGCTTAGAGAGTAATTACTATCTCCCCCCAAAACACATTTTACCTGGCGGTAGCTTCTTGTCTTACCAATTACAATATGGCTTTCACTTTTTCACTGCTAGAGCAAAGATTAACAGACAACTTTGATCCTGAAACATCTTTCCAAAACAGTCAAACTGGATAAGCAGAGAGCAGCTTCTCTTTGTACCTTTTTTGGAGTAGGGAAAAAAAAATCAACTGAAGTCCTTAAATTGAGGTTGTACTCTTAGTTGTAGCAGTATCAATTAGCAACTCTGCCTGTGCTAATAAATTATCCCCTGCTGTCACTACCAGAAACATAGATGCCTTGATCTATTAGTGAAAGGGATCGTGTAATGAAAACTACTCCTTTTTATAAGAAAAATATAAATGTTTTACTATTCCTGACAGACACACAGAAGTCTGTGTGACAGTAGCTCTTCAGACAGAAAGTGAGCCAAGTTCATAAGTCATGTTTACTAGGAAGGTAACCCAAGCAATTACTGTTGTCTGAGGAACTTGGTTGGCTATTCCCCACCTGCTGTTTTGTAGCAGTGAGACAGAGAAATCTTCAACTATCTTGTCAATTTGTGTATCTGGATGTGATTTGTATTGCAAGAAAGATCTCAAAACCAAGATCATTTCCGTAATTTACAAAGTATCATTGGTTAGACATACTGGGTTCCCCTTTCCCTGGCTTGATGGTTTAATGTATAGATTCTGAAGCAAGAGTACTTAGTGAGACCCTCTAAAATTTTACCAATGCTGGGAAGAGATTGCAGCCAGTGAGGATAACAAAATTGTTGTTTTAAATTTTATAATGTTCTTTTACATTATTCTTTGATACTTCAGCAGGAATATTCAACAGAATAGTCAAAGGAATATTCAGTGTCTTCTGGATTTGTGTGACACTACAATTAAAGCAAGCAGTAGCTAAAACAGTCTAAGCTGGAAGGAGGAATTGTAGACTAATAAAATCATATAAGTTGGAAAGGACTTCTGAAAGTCGTCTTGTTGAATTCCATGCTCAAATGAGGGCTGGATTTGAAGGTTAGATCTAATTTCTAAGTTGTATCAGGCTTTTCAGGATTATTCTACAGTCTTTCTGGGCAATCTGTTGCAATGTTTGATCACCCTCATGGTGGAGAAAATTCCCTAATATTCACTAAAAATTTTCCTTGTTACAGTTTATGTCCATTGCCTTTCATCTTCAGCGTTCATGTCTGAAAATCTGTCGTAGTCTTCATTAAAATTCAATTTTATCTTTGCTTAAGTAGCAGAATTAGCCTCTTCCTCCCCCTCTGCTTAGTTTTGTTATTGTAAAACTAAGCAGAACAAGCTCTATTAGCCTTTCCTTGTATTTCAAATTAAGGAGCCAGTTAATAGACTGGACTTCCTTTGTTTTTAGAGCCTGCCAATATTGGGTGCATGTGTAAATATTGCTGCCACAATAGCATGAAACAACCAACCTTACTCTTTCATTAATGCTTCTGAAAACTAGAAAAAGGCTGCAGTGGTATATCCTGTACGTCTGCTTGGGCAGTGAGAATACCAGACATTGTTCTGAAGTACTGCAGACTTCTGAAAGGGTTTCTTTAATGTTAAAATCCCATTAAGGACTCCAGCCATAGCTTCTTTCCATGTAGCATAAAACACTGGTTTTAGCAAATTTAAAGTAAACAGCTAGCTAAATGCTTGCATAACTGGGAGTTTGTCAATGCCTTAAAGATGTTCCGCTTCACAGAAGGTATTGAGGTTTGTCTGGAATAACATTGCAACTTTTTACTTTACTGACTTTACCAACCTAAGCAGATGTGGGGTTTTTGGTTTTTTCCTGAAGATTTGTGATGGGATTTTTCAAAGTAGCTTCTGAATCTTAATTCAGATTATTAACTCAGATTTGAGGTACCTAAATTTGGGTGTCACCCCAGGTTCTGTTGAGATTCATAGCAAGTTAATGTCTTTCCTTGTAAACATTGTTATATTTAAAAGTAAAAATGTAGCTGATTTTTTCATTGCTGATTGTTCTCAATGTGGGTGGAATAAGTAGCTGGTTAGAGAAATGTCCCCAAACACCGAAGGTCTCTGCCCTACGTCCTACCTAACAAGGCACCATGGAGACAAGTGCTATGTCTGTAGTGGCCATACCAGGCACTTTTGTGGCAGGGCACTGCAGTTCTGTCTGCGTCAGAATACTCTTCCATCCCAGTGATGCTTCAGGCTACCTCTGGTGTTGGCATCTGAGTAGGAGAGTTCTAACTTTGAAATGATTTTTTTTTTCTTTTATGTTCTTGGAGATTTTAAAAGATATTTGAGGGTGTTGAGACCATTAAAATAAAACAAGATGAGAACTTGTCCAACTATGGTTTCAGGAATATTTTCATCACCTTCATGTTGTAGAACTATTTTTATTCCTGCAGTGGGTTGAGTGTCAGCACAAGTTTGCATTTGAAGGCAACTCTACCTGTGTATGTAAGGGGAGCCGGAGGTGTAGACCAAAGAATTGCCTTTTGTTGTGAAACTGAGTCTGTAGAAATGGATGAGATGGGAATGAATTCTCTATCTGTAGAGGTAGCTGTGTTTGAGCCATAAGACCAGAAAGTCAATAGTGTTGCAAAGGTCAGCTTTGCACCCTTTATAATACAGTACAAAATACAATGTAGCAAAAATATGTAGCACTTTAAAGCACCAAAAGTTCCATCCTCTTCCATATTTTATCAGTTTAATGTTATACTTAAATCTCTTGAAGTTTTTATACTTGGAATTAGGTGTTTTACCCACAGGAAAACTCAAGTTTGTGCATTCTAAGCAAAAATGATTTAAAATTAGGCCTTCACTTCTGCAGGTTAGGCTTGAAAATATGTTCAATTATCATTTCACTGTTTTTAAGATTCCCCATTTCACCTACCATAAATTAGGAGAGGGTGTAGCACTGCATGTCTCATTTTCTCATGAACAGATACGGGGTTTCTGTGTGCATCAGCCTAACCCACACCACTGATGTATTGTTATTTTGCAAGTATTTTCTCAGTATGTGGAAAAACAGAAGCCTAATGACTGCTGAGGAAAAAAATAACTATGAGAAATGGGAGATAGCACAGAAAAAAGTAAACTTTAGAGGTTAAGTTCCCACTTGCTATCCCAATGTGTTTAACCTACATGGCTGCTGAATATTGAGAGAGAAGATTTGTGGACAGTGTACATTCTAAGTGTGAACAGTTTGGCATTTCTTTTCCCTGGGATTTATTTGTACTTTCTTCTAGGTGTCTTTTGCTAGTTTGTTTGGGGTCCACCCTCCCCCATCCCCCCAAGATCTGAATTTGTACTATGTATGAAGAGCACAAAGCCTGCTTCTGCGTTCGCAGTCTCATCTGATCTTTACATTTGTTGTCTTTCCAAAACAAGAGAAAAGCTTTTCCAATCCAGCTTGTTGATGTATAAATACAATATTGCAAATGCTCAATAGTAGAAACTACTTTTGTTTCTCTAATCGTTGCAGTTAGTAGTAATTCTGGTGGGTAGTGTAAAGGAGAGTATTCTGATTTTCTGCTCTCTAAAAGAAGGGGAGAATGTTTGCATGTGTCACTTGTATGGATGGTTTGACATGGCTCTCTTTTCAGCATTTCACTGCTATTTAGATAGCAACTGTTGGATGACACCGTACATGGGAGTGAGATAGCAGACTTAAAGAACAGCAAGCAAAATCATTTAAGCGCTGTCAATAATTTTGAGCTCTCTCTAAATGTTTTATCTATAGTATAAGAATGTATTCTAATTTAGAAAATTTTCTGTGGTATCTACACCAAATTAATGCCACACATCTTGGGTTTGTTAAGAATTCACTTTTTGGACTGTTAGCACAAGTCAGTGGCATCATAAATGTGTATGAATTACAGTCCTAAAACTTCTTTTTTCCCCAGTTTTGCATCCAATTTAAATTGATCAGTGCTTTTTCCCCTGCTTCATCCATTCTGAAAAACAAATACATTCATCAAGTCTTTCATATTTTTTGTGCATACACCCAGATAGATGGTTGAATCTTCCTTTCAAGGAGATGAAGAAGGCAAAGAAAAAAAGGTGTCATGTTTGTATGTTATATTACAGTTTGTGCTCTCTTACTTTTTCCTGTGTCCAAAAAAATAGACTATCCACTATTGCTTAGAGTTAGTAGAGTTTAAAGGATAAAATGGCAAATGGTCTTACACGTCCCAAAACTTGGTTTTCAATTGCAGATCCCATAAAGGTCCTTCAGGGAGTGATCAGTATTGGCTAAAGAAGGGAAAGGAAGGAAAAAAAAGCAAGCTCTTTACTCCATGTAGAAGATATGACTAAAAATACTGCTCTCTGTGGTCAACATGGTATGAATTAAAAACTTGTTTACAGAGATATTTTGGAGCTCTTAAGCTGCATTGCTCCTCTGGCATGCTGTGATCTGGAGAGCTGGTATGATTTCTTTTACCCCTACCTAGATAGACGGAATTTGCTGAACTCTTTGCCCTTCACCGCTGTAGATCGTATCTGAGGGTCATACTGGTTTTAGGTTAGTGCATGCATTTGAATATTTGTGACAGCTACAGCTTGTAGGATTTTCTACATGGATAACTAGCTGTTCCTTTCCTGACATTTCAAACTGAAGGGCTGTACATGAAGGCAAATTACTTAGGGAAGATGTTCAACTCGCTTGGAAAGATCAGTTTACAGATTTTTTTTCTGCAATAAATAGTACTTTTATTAGAAAAAGGAGTCAAATGAGGGAAATCTTCTCTTACAGTAATCCACTGAATGTGCATTCCTTTTGTATTCTGCTTTTACTTCGGGGCTTTGTCGTTTTGGGTTTTTTTGTTGGTTTCCTTTTTTTTTTTATTTAACTTAACATATTATGGTTCCTTTAATGAGAACAAAGGAAAATGGGTTGGTGCCAGCTCCGACCAAGATGCCAGAAATTCCTTAGCTCAGAGGTTTCTGGGCCAGTGATTGAACTCCTCATACTAAAACTAAAGGCAAGTCAGAACAATTTGCAGAGGTATTGGTCTGTCACACTGTAAATTTAAAAAAACCCAACCAAATATCTAAGTGCAGTATAGGTTTCTTTTCGAGGTGGGGAGGGGGGGAAGAAAAGAAGATTGAACCAGATTAAGACTCTTTCAGTCCAAAAATCTTCCTTGTCTTTTGTGAGACTTCCTGTAAGTTTGTAAAAAAAAATCTGCTTTGCATGAGCAGACTAAACCAAAATGAGTAGAGTATACTGAGTGAATGAGTCTAAAAGCTGCATATAGAGAAGGGGTCTTGTTGTAGTAAAGTGTTTTATAGACATGAAAAGTAAGTTTTTTCTTAAATATTCCTACCTGGGCAGATGTTTTAAAATGATTAAAGCTCCAAGGCTTAAACTGGGGGAAGGAAGGATTTAACCAACAAGGTTATCGCTCCTTTTGAAATGCGTAGTAATAGCTATTGTTGATGGAAAGTCAGTTGAATCAATCATATAACTGACATGGTAACTCACATGCTGTAAATAACAATTATGAAGCAACCACTTGCTGTATATATGGGTGGAGTGATATCCTATACCATTTCCCTTAACATCTATTTATTTGAAAAGTATTATCTTTTCACTGGCATGGATAGAATTGCATAGAATGGATATTTTTTTCTTATTTGTTTGACGTTTTGGCAGTTCTTTCAGTGATTTTAGAAATTGAAGAGGAAGACCAGTTAGGATTGGATATAATCTCCAAAATCAAGAAGCTTCTGAGGTGATAGTCAGGAGCCAGGTCAACCAAATTCTCACAGTACTAATTTGCACAAGTTCCCCTGCATGTTATGTTACTGGAAAGTACTGGTTTACTTTCCAACGATATGGGTCTAAAAACTCATTGAGCATTTAGAGAAGGACTTGATAGAATGGGAGGTGATGTTGGGGGTAAATTCTTTCGGTTCCTAGAGTAGTTAAGTCTCATGGAATTAAAAATGTTAAAAGGCAGCTATAAAGCTTCATCTTTCTCCAGTTTGGAAAGGGCATTTGAGGAGATTGAAGAAGTGGAGCCATAGCGATGGGTTATTTATAGGCCGAACAGCTAGGGAAAGTATTGTGGCAGATTGAAGAAAAATTAGGTGAAAAAGTGGGTGTTAGCAAAGTTTGGTCAATGAAGTTTTCCTTCTGGCTTGTTATCTTTCTGTGAACACTTCATTAATGTATAGGGTCAGAAATTTGGCTTAGCCTTGAAATCATGTATAGTTCTTAAACTTCATATGCTGTGACCTTTTCAGTCGTTGTATTCTTTCTTTTGTCCCTGTCAAGATATGAATGAGATCTGAGCTTTAGTGTGGCTCCAAAGCACTGTTGCAATCTAAAGTTTTTAGTTACAAGGGCATTATGCTCCTTTCCTAAAATGTGTTGATAGGTGCCTTTGTGTAAGGAATGCAAAAGGTGTTGTAACCTTTTCAGAAACTGAGCAAGCTGTTTTGTTGGATTCTTTTTGTCATGGTATTTTTCTCTGAAGAAAGAATTTACATTATACTTTTGGTTACTATAGTTAAAAGCCCCTGACAGCTCTGTGTTCACAATTTTGCAGCACAAAATGTCCTACTGTTTGCTAATGGGGGGAACCCCAAAGCAAACCCTTAGTTTTCCTTAGGAGTGAGTATTTTGTCCTTGAAGAATGTGTGAGCATTTTAAAGTTTTGCACTCCTGCAGAAGGAGAGGCCATCTCTCTTGCACAATGGCTTATGTGCAATTGCTGTGAAGACTTAAAAAAAAATTAGTATGTTGATACAGCCAGCTTTAGCTATCATCTTCACTTTTCAGACGTGTTGGACATGCAACATCTTTCTCTGTTCAGAGAAAATAATTTAAAAGTGATTTGAACTATCCCTTATCCAGGACTGAGATGCCTGTGTCAAGTTCCTAGTTGTTTCCAAGTCTAGGAAACAAGATGCTTTGAACTCCTGTTTTTAACCTTGAAGTTTTTAATTGTTCTTTTGAAATACCTTAAGAGTTATGCTTTTAACTTCATCCCCGTGCTTACTAGGATTGTAATGCTGGTTGGTTGGTCCACTGGTGAACTGACTGTGGGGAGCTGGGGATGATTTGGCCTCCGATTATCTTTTATGTGTTACTGCTCCCCTTCTTCTGGGGTTGGGGAGGATCTAGGGAAATCTAAGCGTTGAGCTGCAGTAGGATAGAGGGCATGTGGGCTTCATTGCACTTTGGCAAAGAAAAAAAATCTGCCTTTTTTCCTCTCATACTTCACCAGCCAGAGAAAGGACAGTTGATGAGAAGGCATTTGTGCTATGAGGAACTTGTTAATATTTGAAGTTTCTGCTGAGGAATTGTGTCCGGAGGAGCTGAATTGACTTTTTCATCACTTTCACAGTATCAGCTATGAAAAACTTTCTAGGGGCAAAAGCAAGTCTTAAATTTATTGCCACATGTCTGTTGGCTTTGTAGAATAGAAAGATACAACACTGAACTGTAGGACTTTGAGGTCCAGTTGGTGCCTTAGTTCACGTAATGGACACTGGTGCATACTTGTTTTACATAATGTTGAAGCCAAATTTATTGATTCTTACAAGAAAGGAATCAGAAAAGATGAGTTGTTACTAGACCACAACACAGCTTAATGTGAATTAAAAAACCCCACTCCTCTTCTGTCTCGGTTGAGGTACGATCACAAAGAATCCATGACTGTAAGCATCTCTCTTAATGTGCGTGTGCGTGCGTGTATATGTCTGCTCATACTGGATACTGTCCTCATAGGAGCACTGTGAAGCTTCATTAAAGTATTTAAAGTGCTTTATGATCCTCAGATAGAAGGTGCTTAGAAATGAAGTGTTTGTAATCAGATAAGTTAGTAGCACATAACAAAGATATAACTTATTAACATAAGCTATTAACAGCACTGTTAACATCAGAAAGCTTAATGGTTAGAATTTAAAGTGCAGTTGTCCTCTGAAAAGGGATGTGCAGATATTGTATATGCTGTGTATTTTTATGCTCTACACCATTTTTTTTCTGAACTACTGTGCTGCTGCTTCTTCCACAATTTTGATTGTGTAAATGCTGTGTTAAAACAAAACAACAAAAAAGACCTCACAAAAAAACAAGCAAGCAGGCCCCAAACCAAAACAAAAACCCAAAACTTTGTGAGCCATCTTAACCAATATGCCAACAGGAATAGATAAAGAATGAGGTGTGTTTCAGTCGTTAATTTAGTTGAAAAATAAATCAATTAAAGCATTTATTTATATATTAATATATGAATTTTGATGTTTCTTCCAAATAAGATTTTAAAGTAGGCAAAATATCAGTAATTTTCTCCTTGTCAAGTGGAGTTCATGGTTATTTATGGAAGACAAACTAGTCAAGGTAAAACCTAGGCCTATAACTCATACATTTTGAACTGAACGCTAAAGAACCCAAGTTATTTATCCATGCTGCTGTTTTTTAAGAACTGCCCATAATCACCTCTCTAAATATTTTTGGTTCACTGATTGTTTGTTGCAAATAGAAAATTTTCTGACTAAAAAAACTTTGCCATAGAACACTGACAGGGTGAAACTTCATAGCAGTGATTTACACGTGATACACAGCAACTCAAGTGAGCACTGGTTGCTGAAAGTCATAATAGTTTTATCAACTCCTTGAAATAAAAGCTTCCAGGGCTTCAGAATGGAGAGCTGGCAAGCCCTACAGAAGTTAAGAGGATTTATAAGTCTGAGTAAAACAACTTGGCTTTTGAAAGGGAGTAAAATTATCTGTAGCTTAATGTGTACTGTCATGCTCAGTGTGAAGATATATAGAACATGCAGCTGAAATACTAAATGTAATTTTTTAGAAGGCGGATAACTGTTTCATAAATAAGCATTTTTTTTGTATATGCTTTTATGAAACTTTCTGTAAATGGGATGCCGAGCAGTTGGTCTGGGTTTTGCCTTTAGATATTGAGAGAAACTGTGGTGTTCTCTTAGGGGTCTTGCCGCAAATAAGAACATGTTCACTGAGACTTCACTGGATTTCTTAAATTGCTGTGTTTGGATTAGCCCTACTACAAAGCACCATGAGCTGTTCCATCCAGCAGGCCAATTCCGGGCTCTGGTTTAGGCAGAGCAACCTGAATAGCATCTGACTGCTTTTATTGCAGGAGCTCTTTCCAGAGTTTTGTAAGCCTGCAGAGATAGATGTTGGGTGGTTATAGTGCCTGCTGTCACGCCAGTTGAAGATATCCCCTAATGCACCTTACTGTGGGGGTAGTAGGAGCAAAGTGTGTCAAAACCTGAGCCGTATTAGCCATTCCTAGCCTCCCAATGATTTCTTGCGAAACAATGTTTAGCCCTGAATGATGTAGGATTGAAACACACAGGGTGATTTTTGTTGTCATTTGTAGCATGTGCAGCCTCTGCCCCCAGAAATCCATTCCCATGGAGACCCCCACCGTGGCTTTTCTACTTGGTTTCATTCGGTGGTGTTTTTTCACTGCTACTGTGGTCTTTTTTACTTTTTGCACATATAAGCTCAAAACAGTACAGAATTAAAACCTAGTGTTTTTTAAGGGTTCAGTCCTGAGGGTGCTCCCTTGAGCTGCCTGAGCTGCTGGCCGGTTACCTCACCAGGCATGGTTTTGTTACCTGTGTTAGGGGCTGGCTCCTCACAGCAGAATCATACTCACACGACCATATACTGTTTCTAAACTACCTTCTTCACGGGTTCTGCACATTCAAGGTAATGTCTGGAAACATCCTGCAGATTTTTCTATGTTGTAACGCACTGGGATTCTATTCCCTCTGTCAACTGTTGGAGCATTTCTCAGTGGAAATGGTGGGAGAAGGCTACTGAGTGTCTGCTAAACGATTGAGTTGCAGCCTCGGACTTAAAACAGCGAAGGCCATAGGAGAGACAGAGTTTGCTCTGCTGTCCTGCCAGGCGTTCATGCCTCTGAACCTGGATCTCAGGTTCATGTGCATGTCACATAGACAGTCCGGATGCGGTCTGGATTCATCACGGACTGAAGATGAACCTCCTCTTGTCGTTGAATCGGGGTGGGGTACTTCGTGTAGCTTCCTCTCGAGGTAAGTGTAGGGCCAGGGGTCCCCCGGCGCACTGCAGAGGAGTGTGCAGCTGTTGGGACGTACACATTTCATCATTCGTCGTTCATTCATTCCGCAGCCGTACTGTAGAATTAGCATCATTAGCATCATTAGCTGCTTTACTTTTAGCTAGCTTTAAAGAGAAAAACTCCGGCCGAGTTGCGCCCCACGCTCTTGCGGCTCGCCTGCTTTACCCTCTCGGCTTTTTGCCTCGCCCGGCAAACGGAGCAGAATCGAGCGGGTGTGGAGCGCGTTGGGGCGGCGTTGCTCGGCGCCCAGAAGCTGTTCCCGGCGCGGGCAGGGCGCTGTCCCCTTAAGGCGGGAAGTGGGCCGGGCCTGCCTCGTGATTGACAGCCGCTTGGAGTCACATGACCTGCCTCTATTTGAAGGTCACAAAAAGCTTCTTCCTTTAGAGAGAGCAAGAGGGAGAGAGAGGGAGGGAGAGAGGAGAGTGAGTGAGGGAGTTCAAGCCAAAATGGCCGACAGAGTCTCTGCTGGTTTCTGAACGTTTGAAATAACCATAAGAATAATAAAAAAACCCAACAAAAACAAAGCAAACACAGAAATCATTTTTGGATCTTTTTTCATTTCCATTTCTACCTTGTATGCCTCAACTCGCTGGATTTAAGCACTGCTGCACTTTATGAGGTTAGTGATACGTTTATATTTTATTATTGTTTTTGCCTGTCGGATTTTTAGGAGCCTGAGCTGACCGCGTTCGGCCGTGGCTTTGCAGAGGTGGTTTTTCTAGCACAGACGCTTGCTTCAGGTGCTGCCTGCTTTTACGCGTGAAGCACTTTTAGTGGATTTTTAGGGCTTTTTAGGAGGAGGTCTCTGTAGAAGCGTATTGTGGATTGTGAGGAGATTCGTAATTTTAAACAGGCAAATTACAGAAGATCGGTTTATTTTCCAAGCTGGCGAAGTACGAGATAGTGCTGAAAATCTTGTTTTATTTAAATAGAGGCTTCAAAACAGTGATTTCTTTCCCCACAGCACCCGAAAGCTCTTAAATCTGCTGCAAAAATTTGCATATATAAAACCGGGTTTGCATTCTTTCTGCTGCCGGGTCCGACGAGGGACAGATGGGGAAGTGTTCTCACCGGGCCACCCTTCCCGGGGAGAAAGAAAGAATGAAAGAAAGTAAAAAACAAAAAAACAAACCCTAATAATCACGCAGGCAGGCATTTGGGCAGGGAGGTGTGGGGGTTAGAGGATTCCTGCGCTGGCAGAGCCCCGCCGAGCAGAGCGCACACAGCCGCCGCCGGGCTCCTACGCGGGCTCGGGCCGCCGCTCCCCTCCCCCCGCCCGGGGCCGCCAGCTCCGCGGTTTCGGACTGCCGTTGGGGGACCAAATGGTCCTGGCCTCATAAATATGGCATCCGGAGCTAAAGCGAGCTAGGAGTGCTAGGTAGCGCCGGCTTTAAAGTGATCTTGCCCTGTCCAGAAGTCAGGGAACCCCTTCTCTGCTTCGCGGGTCTGGCGACCGATAAAATGCGGGGCAGATATTTAGGAGCGCACGCTTGCAAATGCGAGGTGCGGGCTGCTGCTGATGTTTTGTTGACTTTTGATCCATATTCTTTATGAAATGGGCATTCACCTGTATGTTAGTAAATGTATCTTTAAAGCTGTGTTTTCTTGCTTTTTCCTTATCTTCTCTGTTAGTAAAAAATTAAATCCAAGTTATTTTTGCATCTCCCTCCAGAACCAAGCAGAAAATTTAAGGGAAATAGCTGAAGCTGGCTTTCTGAGAACAGGCCCCTCCTCCTGCATTGTAAGAGTGTGATGTAATGCTCCTTTCTGTGAGGTTAAATGAAAAAATCCTCTGTGGTGGTATATATTATTCTTCATCCCTTCCTGATTAGGCCTTGTACTATGGAATTTTGTGTAGCTGGAGATAATTAAGCAGCAGATAATTATGCAAATAATCACGTGAATGTACTTTCACATTGCAGTGTATGTGTGCATTGATTATGCTTAGCTGATCAAGTTTGTAAACCTGCAAGATGGGCCACGTTTTATATTTCTGTGTGGCCTTACATCCATACAGTTAAATACAAATGGAGAAGACAGACTTAGATGTGTTTGCTGAAAATGTACCTGGCTAACCTCGTTATAGTCTTGTAGTAGTATGTGTCAGGGGTTTATTCCTCTCAGCTGGTTAGCAAATATTTAAAATAATTCTGCAGTATATTCAGTTTCTCTTGTGAATTAAAGGTGGACTTTTATTTTAAATCAGAGCAAGTCAATTAAAAATTTTTTTCAAAATTTGAAAAGCTCAAATTTGATTGTGTGTTGTGCTGATAATTTTGTTCTTACAAAGTTTAGTAGTAAGGGATAACCCAGTGTAAGAAGTAATACATTCTCCCTGTTTAGGGTTTAATGAATTCATTAGATTCCAGCCTTCTTGTATTGGTGTATATCTGTATGAAGAAATATTGTAAAAACATTCTGTGTCTTTGCCTTGATGCAGCCTGATGGTTTTTTTTATTCAAAGCCTCCTTGGCCTTAGTGGAGATCCTGATGTAGCCAGAGTATGTTGAACATGCCTGTTGATTGACAAACTTAATTACACATTAGAACGGTTTTCCAATACAGTGTAAAGTAGTAGTAATCTTAGATTTGATACTTTCTGGACCTAAACGTCAACTACGTAGTTTGTGATGATTACTGTAGCATACCATGCCTGAACTGAGGAAGTAATGACAACCTAAATTTTGTCCTGAGTTGGCCATACTGTGAGATGTAACCTTCCCAGAATATGTGCCTGAGAACAGTACTTGCCTTTTCCGTGTATTTTTCACCTTTGTGCATTACTGCCCATGTCACACACTTCCCAATGGTGTAAATGTTAGTATAGCTTGATAGTTAGGGAGATGGAATGATACCGGGTATTTTGTAATAACTGCAGCTGCTCATAGCTATAGAAATTGTCATGGGTCAGACAGAAAGCAGCCTTTGAGAATAATTGAAGTGATTCCAGTACGGAGTCTGTCAGGCAGTTAAGTACCTTTGTAAGACCGTACACTGTGAATGGGGAGGAGCGATTAAAATAATTCTTCACATAAATATGTTTTTGACCCATCAAATCTTCATGCAGGGTGCATTGAGGATTTTGCAGCCTGTGAAGTCATAGGATTTTAAAAGTGCGAGGCTGGGCAGTTCTCAAAGCTGTTTGCATTCAGCGTGTTCCTGCAGTACAAAGGGAACTTATTTAAAAACATATTGAGACAGTCGACTTGAGCTGCGGTTTCTAGATCGGTTTGAAGCTTGCAGAAGCATTGGGGCAGGGGAGCCTCTTTTGCTTCGTTCAGTTTACAGTGATGACAGTGCGTTTGGAAGCTTATTTCATTTTTCTCTTTGCACTTGTATGTCAGTTGTTACTGGTATCTACAAGAATTGGTCCCCTTGCAACTCAAGCTATTTTAGCAGGTTGAAAACTACAGCAAAATCTGTAGTCATCAGAGCCCCTGGAGTTTTTTGCACTACATCTAAGAGATTCTTGAGAAATAATTGACAGGAAAAGCCTTATTACCATTAAGCTTCCTTACACAGGAGTCTGCAGTTCTAATGGGGAAAAAATTCAGGAAAAACAAGTGTCTGAAAAAAATCTATGCTTACTTTCAGCAGTTTTTTCTAGCGTCTCTCTCCCCTGCTGGGAAGGAAGAAAAAGAAACTTTGTAAGATGATACAGTCTGTGCTGGCTAGTTTCAGTTAAACGTAATCTTTTGAGGCTTTTGTCTCTCATTAATAGATGGCTAAGGAGAAAGCAACCAAATCTATAAATGAAGGAAAAATCTATAGAATTAGCGTGTTGCAGGGAGAGGATTTTTATCCATACCTTTCGTAGTACCCCTGCAAAACTTGTGGCTTGCACTTTGAAGCAGAATTCTTTACTTCTGGTCATTACAGGCCTACTTTCCCTTTGGTGACCAGGATGGAAGGTTTGGGTTTTTTAAAATATTTGTGGATTCAGTGCATATTTGGTATTGTCTTTAGCTGAAGTTATTTTACAACTGAAAAGTTGGAGGGCTTTTTGCTTTAAAAGAAACTTACCTCCTCCTTAAGAGCCGTTATAGCTTGTTATGTATTGGTTTCCTATTTAAACAGCTCCAGATTTGACTCAGGAAAATAAGCATATAGCATGTTTAGGTCTTAAAAGCTATGCTTTGTGTCCTGTCAAGGGGATCAGGTGTGGGTATCTGGTTTCTCATTGTCTGACCTTCCTGAAAGTCTTGTAAAGATTGGTATGTAATGTCAGGGCGAAAGTACGATGTCTTTTCTCCTAGAAGAATCCTGCTTAGGAAACAGGTTAGAATTAAAGTGGCTAAACTTTAAATATTTAGCTTTAATTATTGCTGCAGAGTTAATTTGATAAACAAATGCAAGATGCCGTTTAGGTGAATACAAAAAATTTACTGCTTCTCAAAGTAACACCGAGTGCAGTATTTACTTCAAGAAACAACAACTTTAGTTGCTACTGTCACACTGGCATTTAGTTGGTGATTGCATGTCCCAAGTTTCAAATACTGGTCAAATAAGAGTATCTGATGAAAGATAACACATTTTGGCCATTCAGCATTGAAGGCAAATGTGGAGGCATCATGAAGATAGAAATATTTTCAGTATAAAGTGTTTTTATTTTGTTTTAGTGGTGCTGCAGTAATTGTTTGGAAGGGCACAAGAGAAATGATGCCTTTCTGTATCTCTGGTGATTTCCCACTCTAGAGCTGCACATATAGCACTTTTTACCCCTTAAATTCTTTTTCTCCTTTGTACATCGGCTTCCAACCCTAGGTAACAACACTTCCTTTGTCTTTTTTGTAGAGACAGAGCATATATTTTCGAGCAGCATGAATATATTCAAACCCTCATACTTTTTATATGTAGTGCCATCAACACACTTTGAGTTCCTAAAGCTTTATGGATGTTTTAATATTAAAGGTAATTTTTCTGTCTCTGGACAGTATGCTGGTGTTATAATTCAGGGCTGAAATGCTCGGTGCTACTAGAATCATATGTTTATGATCATTTCTGAAAAGCTGTGTCGTGTCTTATGAACTGGTTGATGTTTGGATATTGTAGTATGGGCAAACTGAAAGGCAAACCTTGTTCTTTCAAAATATCGTAGTTCTAGGACTACTTTCAATTAGCTCACTTGGTCATGTGGGAAAACGTAAAACAAGATAGGAACCCTGGTGTTATTTCAGGCACCAAAGAGAAGATACATTAATAAAACAGGAGATGATCTTTAAAGGCAGACCAAATCAAACCAAGGATTAAACAGCATGGAAAAAATGTGTACTGATAAACCTGATGAGAAAATACTGAGGGGAGTCTTGTTAAAAACCACAGGTAGCAACCACGAGAGCTGAGCGCTCTTCCTTCCAGTGCTGCAATTTCTGTCTGAATTTAATTAAATGGATGCTTGTATGTGTTAGGCGGAGAAAAGTATCTAAAAGTACTTCAGTATTGCTAGATGGAAAAATGCTTAAAAGTACAAAGTGCATGTATTAATACAAATTTATGTTAAAAGACTTTCAGAATTGAAACGTAGCCTTGGAATTTACTGCAACAGTAGAACCAAAACAAAGCATCAGGATACAACTGTGTTTTGCTTCATACCAGCGGGGAAGTGCTTCTCTTTTTAGGATGGTACTTGTGAGGCTTTAACTTCATGGAGCATTTTGAACAGTAGGGGAGGTCAACAAATTTTCAAGTAGCACAAATAAGAGCAGCAAAATATAGTAGAGGGAGGTAGGCTAACAAAAAAACACTTCAGCTTTTTTGTATTTATCTTTACCAGTACATACATTCTCTGTAAATGAGTAAGCAATTGTTTTAATTTGTGTCAGAAAAACCATTTTTTTGACACTGAGCTGCATCGTAGTTGAATGTGGTTTGAACCAGGATAGTCACTTCAGCAAGTAAAAAGCTTAAAGGCACAAATATTTTTAAAATTGAAGTGGCTGTTCTTTAAATTTCTTAAGGGTACACAAAACTCTACTGTGCATGGTTACTTTGTGAAATAAAGGGAGGGTGCTCATCTTTTCCCAGTGTTCTTAGTAGATACTGAGTGAGGGTTTCCTGAAGTACACATATGGGGTACAACGGCTGAACCCAAAACTGATTTGAACTTGAGCTGAACATTGTCTTCGTTTCTGAATCAGTGAAGTTGTATTATTTTTTGTTAGAAAAATAAAAACAATTGTAAGATTACTTCTAGTATTCTCAGTGATTTTATTTTTTTCCTTTAAGCACAGCATTTTTTAAGCAGCACAATCATAAGCTGTCCATCTGTAATTTGATAGTGGCTGTTGGGCACAGCCACCATATACATGACAACATGCAAAACTTCAGCAGCAGTGAGACTGCTGGAATTTATTTTTTTTTTAAAGCATGTAATCACCATAGTTTTTGTAGATTTTGAGCTTTTTGGGCTAGTTGAACTGTGAAAACAGGAAAGGTAAAATGTATACTCTGTTAGTGCTATATAACCATTAATTAGAGTTGAGCTCAGTTGTCCCATTTTACATGTTCTCTGTGGCAAATAGATGTGTTGTCATCATGGTTCAGTCAACATTCATTAATTTGGTTATGCCTGAGCCATCAAATTCTCCAAGACACGGTATCCTGTGTCATTTGAACCTTCTTCAAAATAAGCTTTCTATGTTTCTTCTACTCTTCCCCCGGTTTAAATTTTACTGTTTGTAGTAGATGATGTTGCAACTTTATATTTGAGTCCTAATGTAGCAGCATTCCTGTTGTGTTGCAGCTACTGTATTAGCATCTATATTTTTAATTGTATTCGTTCCAGTTAATCATGCTAGATTCAGGGTCTAGTTTAAAACACGTGGTTCTAATTCTGTCTTGATATTCTAGATACACTTGTCTACAAAACAGCTTTCTTTGGCAAGAGGGTGACTACTGAGAACCTCAACTAAAGTGAGACTGATACAGTCTGATACGTCACTTTGCCAGCTAAATATACAGCATGTTTATGCTCAGCCTTTTGCTGAACAATTCATAAAGAGGATGATTCGATCACAACACACAAGTCAATTTTGGTATTTTAATGCTTGGAAATTCTGACGTGTAACTCTTGCTGGGTTTTTTCCAGGCTACTTTGCCTCTTACCAGAGAGAGTTTGAGGACGGTAAAACTGAAAATGGATACCTTCTATATGAAGGGGAGAGCAGAAGGAACCAAAACTTTGCTAACAGCCTTTACTAGCCTATTCATATGCCCATCAACAATTGCTTGTCCTGCAAAACAGAAAGTAGTCATTAGATAGCTTGATCACCATGTGAATTTTTAAAAATATATAATTCTATATTCTAGTTAAGACTATATAAATAGATCTTTTCAATTGTAAGGCTTTACTTGGGTTCTAACAGTGTTACTATCCCACTCTTATTCAAGGAAGCTTCTGTGGTGTACACTAAAAAATAAATAAAAATAAAAATTGCTTAAAAAATACAGCACATGGGAACAGGATATCCTATTTAGGTTATATATATATCATTCTTTATCTAGCTCTGATTTTCTTCATGGATGTCATTATAAGTTCATGTGCACTGGTTGGAATCTAAATGTGGACTGTGTTCAAATTGCCTGTAAAAATACTTGGTTAGCCTGAAGTAAAACCCCAAAAGCTTTTTTGGAACCTAGTGTGCAAGAAGGCTCCAGTTGGTGCCACAGAAGTCAGTGACAGCAATATTAATGGGAATTTTAAATTAAATAGGCTTGTGTTACAGTTTATGTATTTGATACATCTCAACCAGACAAAACAGTGCTAAGAGAGAAAGTGGACAAGGCATAAAGGTTATTTTTGTTTTGTTTTTATCTTTACCTGTGTCCTGTAACCCTATTCAGAGTAGACCGAGATTACCCTGGCAGGAATGCCTGCTAACCAATACACTGTAGTATTCCTGATGGTAGTGTGATGTAGGAAACTAAAAAAATAAATCTCACCTGGGTAAATATTTAATCTTTCTAATAAGTTGCTTAGATTCAATTCTTCATGATTGTGTTCCTTGTAACTTTCTAGGATTTAATTGGCAAATATATTTTGTAAAGCACTGAACTACAGTGGAAAGTTTCAGTAAATGACTCAGGATGGGTAAATCACAAGCCTTACATGCAAGTAATTTTTCAGCAGTTTGAACCAGTTTAGTAGTCCTCCTGCAAAACTTGTCTGAATTTGCATTTAACCACCTAATCTTTGCATGGTGGCTATGCTGGAGTGGTGTTTCTGCAGAAGTTCTGGAGTGACTGTTTTTATCACAAAACACCGTGTTATTCTGAATTAATCTACTCTGTTAATTGGGCGACAGTTTTGCTTTACATTTACTGCTTTGAAAATAGCAAAAGCCAGGTGGAGGCGAAACATTTGAGTCTAGGATTTACATTAGCATCTCGCTGTACCATAAAGCTACACGGTTGCTCAATTTAAGCTAACTCTCTGTGGTTAGGCCATGAATAGCTGAACTGGTCAATTTTTGGAAAGTTAGTCTGTGTTGATAAAGTTTGTGGACAATTTTTTTTCCCCTGCGCTGGATTTAAAGGCAGTGTACACTGTTTTAAAGCTGTATTTGTGTGATTGGATCATTGATGTTCAGGAAAAGCTGAGGTTAGCTGGTGTCAGTCTCCATTATATTATGCTTCAGTCTAGATAATGTGAAGTGAAACCCTTTTACAACAGACTTGCAAGTATACGGTCAGATTAAGTTTATGTAACTTCCCTTGATCTTTGTCTTAAGAAAATTCATCTTTTAAATGATATTTCAGTTACTACTAGGTAACTTGGGGAATTTTAAATCCTTTCCCCCTTCGCATTCCTACACCATTTTTCTATTGTTAAAGTCATATTCTGAAATATTACTTGTTGTAATTGTTATATCTTGAGCATTGCGTGCCCTGGGCATTTACCGTTAAACTGGTAAAAATGGACGGCCTCACTGGCGCAGTGGGTTACTAAGAACGAGGCTGGCGGTTGTTCTGCACTGTAAGTTTAATTATAGCAGGTGGCTTGATGTAAATTTTTTTGATCCTATTTGTTAAAATCTTTGCAGTAAGTATCTGTTTTCCAACTTACTACATCTTTTGGTATTTGTGTGTATCCTATACACATACATATATGTGCATGTTGGCAGTTAATGCAGCTAAAAACTATCAGCTGGCATATGGAGACTTCTTAGTGGGCCTCAGGCATGAAAACCACAATAAAAACTGCTCTCAAAGTCAGTTCAGTTTTTTGTTTGGAAAATACCTGCACAAATGCAGCAAGAGGCGTTCTGTAGGGTGAGTGTACAGGTTGAAGAGGAGCAGCAGAGAGTTTAGAGGATCTCTGAAGGCCACACGCAGAAAGTTAGTGGCAGAGTCAGACTTGAACTCAGAAGTTCCTGGCTTGTGGCCTGGGGCTGAAGCCAGTCGTACACAGCTGTATTGAATTATGAATAGAATGATGCTTTCTTTTTCCTTTATGGGAACAAAGCTGATTTAACCAAACTTACAATGTGGGTAAAAAGGATGGAATTGTGTATTTCACCTTTCTCAAAATTTCGAATGGGCTCTTGGCAGTGGTGGATCTCTACTTACTAAGCAGTATGGTTAATGTGGCTGGGTCATAAATTGTAACAAGTCCTAGTGCCTTGAGGTTAGACTACGGGCTTTTGCTGAAGGTAGAGGAATTCAGGACTTAAAAGCTGCTCTGCGAGCTACCTTGAGAAATAATACTACTATTGGGGGGACGGGGAAAGGCTTTCCTAAAAGTATATGATTTTCTTTGATGGTTCAAAATAGAAGTGAATACCTAGTTCAGAAGCAATCTTGCTGAAGTTACTGTTTATTAAACTGCAATTCATATTCTGTATTTAACACTTGTGGAGTTTTTAATGAGGATGTAAACATTGTTACCCTTCAATGCAGCCTGACAGAAGAGAAAACATGCTGTAGGTTCACTGACTGGTATTTTCTTCCTTCTTGAAGTAAAAATGTAGCATTGAGTAGGTTTTATGGAATGCATGGATGGACAGTTGCGGTTTTTTGAGCTCCCTTTAGGGGGGAGGTTTTGATATAAAATATTACTATAGGTTGAAAGTCATCATTACAAGTTATTTTTCTATACTGTTCAAAATGCTTGGCAGGGATGAATAAATCCATTTTCACAGTAAAAGGGACTTTGTTTTCCAGGCAAAATGTTACTAGCTTCAAGCTCGAGCTGCAAAGTAGGGCTTCTTGGGTTGGGTTTTTTCTTCAGGTATTTTTGTGTGTACTGTTTCTTGCTAACTGAGCCCCTGTACAAATGTATAGTAATAATATTTTTCCTGAATTACTAACATGGAATGTAGCTAAAGAAAATAAACTTGAAAACAACCCAAACTTGACAAGCAAACAAAAAACACTTCTGTGTTTACCCAGGAAATAATTTTAATTTTGTCTGTTGAAAATGGAAAAAAAAAAGTTAAATAGTTCCCAAAAGAAATCAAAGTATGGAAAGCTTAACAATAAAAAAGTATTTTACGCCTGAGGAGTTGATGCTCTTGAGCTCTCATTTCTCTCCCCTCCCACTCCGCAGCAGTGCCCCGCTGCCTCCTGGCACGCAGAGTGTGTCTGCATCTCGCTGTTCAGAAAGAACTGCTGGTGTGTAGTGTGCACTTTTGAGGCTGCATCTAAACAATTTCATTTAATTTTGAGCATAAACAGAGATCTACTTTTTAAACTTGCTCTCTGTTTTTATGCACCTCGCTAACTAAGTCAGATGGAAAATGGTTTCTGAGTTTCCCTTTCAGTTTCAGCAGTTGTTTACAAGTCTTAATTCTTGTTGGTTGTGACTTCAGAAGATGTTTAATCTGGATTGACGTTATTGTGACAGTTCTTGCTTTATTCACCTATTACAGCTGGTAATATGCTGTAATTAAATTGTATAGTTCTTCCCAGCAGGTCTTACAGAAATACTGTGACCATACAGTGATGAGTAGCTGAATTTAGAGTGTTACCCAGTCACCACGCTGGAACAGTGTTACCAAGTAGATTCTTGAAGTGGTGAGTGAGACCCAGCTGAGCTTGTTACATTCTTGAGCTGTCTTGCCCCCTAATTTAAGTTGGTGGAGATAGCTTTGGGGACAGAATAAAGTTCTCCTTTCTCTCTTTAAAACGTGTTCGTTAAGAGCAAGCTTATCAGAAGTCAGTTTAACTAAGATATTGATTCCAGTGGTGCCCAATTATTTTTTTAACGTTCTTTAGAAGAAGTATTAAAGAAATAGAGTATTAAAAAAAAAGTTGGTGACTTAGTATACTTTGCCATGTAAGTTAGCCATGTGTAAATTGCACTTACTGTCAGAAATCCAGCAGGCAGTTCCAGAGTAGCAGACGGATTTGCTAAAGCTAAAGGTCTGGTCCTTCACCTGAAATTTGGAATTTTAAAAGCTTACGCAAGGGAATTCTTTTACTATAAGGGCATGATAACCTTTTTGCTAGGTAGCATTTGACCATTTTTTTCAATACAGTGGCTTCATAGAAAGCTAAATGGTTCGCACTGCCAGTATGCATGGCAGCATCAATAAGCTGACAAATTAGATTTGAGGTTCTAGTGTTTAAAGGGCTTTTCTTCCAGCAGGAAATAGTCTCCCACATCAGCTTATGCATTGTAACCTTCAACTTTATATAGCAGCGAAGAGTTGACCTGTCTTTATGCAGAGCCACCTTTCTTAAGGAGGATAGAGAGAAGGTTTAACTGAAAAGATTAGAAGTGCAGTTTTTTGTGGAACAGTGAGTACCTCAAATTCCTCCCATGCATCATACACTGGTTTTGCATAGTGTCTGAAAATTGAAACTGTTCTTTAACACACTCTATGAAATTGATTGGTGGTAAATGGAGGAGGTAGCAGTTAAAGACAGGAGGAGTCTTCAGATTACTGTCAGCAGAGGTAAAAATTATTTTTGTCATTGGAAACGTGCAGAATTTATGCAAATCTATATGCTGAATGCTTCAAATAGTTTTGATGCAGCAATTTCTCTAATAGGACTGATGCTGATGAAGAGTGCCTATTTTTAGTGACTCAACTAAAATGTCACGTTTCCAAAATTACAATATCTGTAATTGTTATGCATTTCTTTGTGTCTTATCATTGGTGAACATGAGAAATGCAAAGTGTTAATTAAAAATCTGGCAAACGTACGTAATGCAACAAGGCAAAATAACCTGTAAGTAGCAAACACTACTTGGGTTGAGAATTTAACAAGATAAATCATCTTAGTCTTGGAATTTCAGAAATAAGTTAAATTGTAAATTTCACTTAAATCACTATAATTTCCACCTTAGTTTTTCCTTTGTGACTTAGCATTTTATTTTCTCTGTACCAGTGTGGTGGTGCTCTTTTGTTATCTCTTTAAGTGGCAGTACATTGGTTTCCTCATCTTTAAATTCTTTTCTGGATTACCTCTGGCTTCACACTTTTTTTCTGCTCTGCAAGATTGAGTAGAGTGGTGCATGTCAGGAAGATTAGCCATAGCCATGTTATATGTGGTTTGAATTTAAAAATACTTCCTTCGTGAGTATGAACAGGCACTAGATTTTTTTTTTCCAAGCCAGACAAATATACCATTCTCAGGTGAATTAGTTACTATTTCTTAGGATTTCTAAATTATCTTAAGAGACTGGATTAAAAAGCTAGAGATATTTAAATGTGATTAAGTTAGAATTTTATTTGCTATTGTATCTGCGAATGACATAAGCAGCAAGTAAAATTCATAGCTTAAGCTATAAATTATCATTCCCGGAAAGAGTCAAGGAATTATAACCTTCATTCAAGATTTCAAAAAATCTTGTCTTCTGCACTCAATATAAATAGGCAAAGCTCTCAGATGAGTGACTGCTGAGATTGGGCAGACACCAATTCCACAGAAATAACAGCACAGTTAAAAGAAATTCTTTCCCTGGTGGGAGACCATCCTTCGTTTAGACAAATGCCTGAGGATACAGTGAACGCTTTTCACTTAAACTTTCTAATGTCTTTGTTTAAGAAATACGGAAATGATTGTTTACTTAGCAATTAGTAAGAGTTTCATGTCTAGACTAGGTGGTTTAATCTATGCTTTTATTTCCACAAGGCATGAAAGTTAACTTTTTAAAAACACAGCTAGGGAATGGTGCATAGTATCAGGACTTTAAACATGGATGAATTAAAAATAGCTTATCAGATTTTTGAATGTGAGAGGAGGCAATCATCTCTGCCTATTAATGGACTACTTCCTAGAGCTGCTTTTGTTTCTACCTCATAACTGTTGTAGCCAGTTGATTTCAACTAGACTCTTAAACAGGTATGATTTTGTGGCCTGCAGAAAGTTGTTTTCTGTTCCTTTTGGGATGAGGAGGAGACATTTCTTTTTTTTTTTTTTTTCAGTTACCACTGTATGGGTATCTCAGGTCATTGCACAGATGATGGGTAAGATGCAGTATTGTGTTTAGCAGGGGCTTGTGTTTTTCCATTTAAATCAGGAAGGCATATGATTTACAGTGACAATACTTCATCATAATGCAGTAGATGCTACTTGTGATGTTTTTGTTACATTGTGCTTGTAGACATGAAAAAAGGGATGAGATTCATTCTTTGCTATATATGGAAACTAATTTTTATTAGTTTTCTGAAGTATATTGTACATGTTTTCCTAGGAGATTCCCAAAACTAAGTTTTACTTGGTATGTATTGTTATGTCATAAAAAGTAGAACTGTGATATGCTTAGAAATTTAGTGTTGGCCTTTAGAATTGTTTTGTATGAATTTGTTCTTCACAAGAAGGATGCCCAGCTAATGTCAAATGAAGCATTGGTGAGGGGCATTTGCATGCCTTGGTGAGGGGTATTTGGTTCTTTCTGCCATTTTGAGATCTTAGGTAATGATTTTCTTGAAATGCCAGATCAGAATGATTGCAATTTTTGTCCTGAAAACTCAAGTGATTATATGAAGCAGTAAGTTTGGAGAGGCTTTGAATTTTTTGGCTGCTTAAGTAACTTCATGCAGAAGGATTATTAGTGTCTTGTAATTCCAAACAAGTCATGTCTTGCACTTGTACTGTGGTGGTGTTTTTGCTTTTGCTGTTTCCTACACACAGTTTCTTTACAACTCTCTAGTTTTCGTTTTGTGTGCCAATGAATAATTTCAGCTTGCATTTTAATTAGTCATATGAGTCACGACATGAAGTATTGAGTTGTGATGTTTTGAATAGTAATTTATTGATCTCACTTTTGAACGGAAAATGACTAATGAGAAGGATGGCCAGCTGGTTGCAGTGGGAAGGGTGAGAAGCATGCATTTGGTGAGCAAACATTTCAGTACCAGCCTCTGCACAGAATCTCTGCTTAACACCTTTGAGGGTTCACAAGAGTCGCACAGAGTCATTTTTCAGTGCCCCTGAGGTCTTGCTGCTTTAAAAGTCGATATCAAGTCTATCATATCTGTTTATTTTGAACAAACTGCACTAGACTACAGATCAGTTTTCTTTATTGATTGTGAGCATATTGAATTCCATAGTAAAACCCACACCTTTCATTTACTCACTTATTTTATGACAGTAAGTTTCAGGTTCTGGCTGTCAGAATATCTGTAGCAATGCAGCACAGAGAAGACTTAATGCACTTGCGATTTACCCCGTTTATGGAGCAGGGTCTGCATTCTAATCTGCATCGAGGTTTAATGAGAGCTGATCCCTGCCTGTCTGCCTTAACAGCAGATGGAAGCCACAGCACAAGAGGGCATGATCTGTTAATGAAATTGCTTGCTGCTTAAAAATTTCACTCCATCCTATGAATGGGGATGGGTTTTTTTAAAAGCCATTTAAAAGAGGCAGCTGATGAATGCAATGTGTCAAGGTAACTTTTATCAGTCTTTAAATCTTCATTAAAAAGTAAGGAGGGATTTTATGTTAATTTGTATGTTGTAAAGGGTATATCTTATAATGTGTGCCAAAGTTGTTGAGTGATAGGACAGGCAGTTTTAATTACACACTTAAAATGGTGAACATATTTAATCTTTTTTGCTGTGAAACACCTGGCTTAAAATTCAGCACCACTGTTTCGCTGGATTTTAGTTTTTCTTCATCTGTGATTGCCCTATAAGCAACAAGTACTGAATAGTGGCCTTATACAATAGGGTGGTTTAGTGATAGAGTATTTTACTGTATCTCTGTAGTACTGGCATGTCAAGTAATGACTTTATTGTTGTCTACAGTGAAGAATCTTTATGGCCTTAAGTACAACCATGATCTGTAACAGTGTAGTTCTAATTCCTTGTATACAGCATCTCTTAAAAGTGTGAGAATGTGCTGCAACTCGGTAACACATTTTCATGGGGTATCCATTATACATAATACTAGATAAAAGTAGATATCATCATCTCTATTGAAGTGCCAAAGCACACTGAAAAATGTTTTTGACTGATCATTAAAACCAAAGCATAAACTTGGAAACAGTGTATTGTAACAAAAGGGTGACACGTGTCTCCTTTTTCAGACTTGGAGAACTACTGGCCTAAGGGCTATGCCTGTAGTGGATCTGTTTGTCTGGAGAGTGTACACTACTACCTCTGTTCACTGTGGTTGCAGGCTAAAATGCCACTTCCTCTGTGGTTCCAAGTACCTTCATTTGGAAATATTACGTCTTGAACTTGGTCATACTTCTAAGTGGCAATGAGTTGATTTGGACCTTCAAGACCCTTTTTTTGAAGATTGAGACTAGTTTAACCCAGGAAAACTCAGCAACTTTTGGGCTGTTGATTTCCAGACAGTTACTGGGGATGGCTCGTGGAACACCTGTATTGAAGCCTAGCTGTTAAATCACCTCAGTCCTCTATTGAAGGCATAATGCTTGAATGGTAATGCAAACTGGTAACTAGCTGTTGTCCCATGTAAGAGGGAAGAAAAACTGCTTCTTGTGATGAAAGTTGTATATAAAATATAAGGCTGAATTGTTCTCTGTTTTTGTGCTGTAGGAGAACTTGAGATAGAATTATAATAAAGATAGACACCTTCACTGCTCAGCAAGTAAGTTTGTACTGCCAGATTGTGTCCTTTCAGAAGGGTTAAAAAAATCCCACAAACCAACCTAGATCCAGAGGTTCATTCCCTGATCAGAAGGAAAACATTGTAACTGAAGGCACAAAAACCTGTTTTTCATTCAGCCAACCCTTTGTCAGCCTTCACTGAATCTTGTTATTTTGGTAGGAAGTAAAACTTGTGCTTGAGCTGTTTTTAAAAGCAACAACAAACAAAAAATCCAACCTAACAAAAACCCAAAAGGTTCCTGGACTGAAATATGAAGTGCACAACTTCATTTCTTTATTGACATTGTAAATCCTAACACAGGGTTCACTGCAAAGTGAGTTCAAACATGTTTTTAGTGCAACTTGCTTTGTCCTGTGTAGAAAACGGAAGTCTTCAAAATATTTTTGGCAGTCATATTAATGTCAGATTCTCAAACTGAATTAGAAAAGGAATTTTTGCAGTTCAGAGCTTGTCACTTTTGTGGTCTTTCTGGTGGGTTAACAGGAATTTTGAAAATGCGTTTCACTCCTGTCATTAATCTCTATGAATGTGGCAGCACATAGAAGCAAAGCAACTTAGGACCTGTTTCAGCATGGTTGGCTTTCACACTAGAACAGTGGCTGTCAGAGATAGGTGTCTCCTTTAGAAAGAGTAAACAATTGTAAAGGAGTAATGTTTGTAGCAGGTCAAATGTGGATGTATTATATTAAGTTGTAAAATTGCTGAAGTACTTAAGTGAGAACTATGATATAGCTTGCTGAAGACACTAATTTTGGACTCAGGTTCCTTCTTTTGAGAATGGATATTTTGTTCTTAAGTAGAGCAATTTGATCTAGTTAAAGGTGTCCCTGCTTACTGCAGGGGGTTGGACTAGGTGACTGTTAAAGGCCCCTTCCAACCTAACCCATTCTATGATTCTTAGAATGGATTTTGTTTCCTTAAGTTCCGGAGTACATGACTGAATGTTAAGATGTAGCTTACTTTCATTTCTGGAGCCTCAGTTCATATTTGAATTGTGTCTCAGCGTGGTACTACTTAGTTTTTTAAAAGAACATCACACTCATACCTGTCTTCTGTAAAGAAAGTTGTCAGACAAGAAAACCAAAATTTTACTAACAGTCTTGTGAGAACTATTTTTCTGTGTTTGGAGGAAACTAAACTTAGTGTCTTCGTGAGAATGCTGCCTGAAATTTAGTGTGATATTTGTAGGATTGAGCATGACGGAGGCTTTATAGTAATGTATTGGTGAACAAGGGCGGTACAGTTCACATCACATTTGGAGTACTAATTATGTCCCTGTTTCTATTGGAGTGCTTCTTAATGGCAGGAGCCATTTATTCTCCATACTGCTGACTTGTCCTATGACTCTGAACATAGGTTATTTATTCTTTGCTTGGGTTTACTCATGTGTAGAATTAAGTTTTACATACTTCTTAGTGTTGCTGCAATGCTTAATTAATATTTATAAAGACCTTTGACATCCTGTGATGAAAGGAGCTGTGCAAGTGTTCAGTAGTGGTATTATTTTATTAGTGAAAATACAGGAGCAGTCAGGAGGGATACCAGTTAATTCAGAGTGAGCAATGGAGTCATTCTGTAACCTTGAGCAGGTCATGCGGGCTTTTGTTTTGTAACATATGCTGGGAAAGCTCTGTGTTGTGTGGCATGTGTTATTAAATGTCATCCTTCCCTCCTCCAGGTCAGTTCTAAATAATGGGGGGTGGGAGGTGTGTGGAAGTACGCAACTCACTGAGCTGCTTAACATAGCTGGCATTTCTTAGGGAAATATATCATTAAAAGTAGCAGAGGGTGAGAAGGTAGTGGATGTAACAATTGCATTTTAGAGTCAGCATGAGACCTTGAACACATGTTATCTAGTCAAACATAGACCAGACCAAATTTTGCCTGTTACAGATCTTTCATTTGAGTTCAGCATACACTGTGCTTAACTGCAACTTCATTGTGAGGTGAGTGTATGTAATCTTTATTGCATTCTAAGAACTCACTCATTCATCCATGGTAGTTAGCTACTAAACAAGTTATTTCTTCAGGCTGAGTACTGTCTGTATTTGAGCTTTGTGATTGCCAAAATTGATAATCAGCTCTTAGAATATTTAGTATTTGGCTATTGCATAAACATGCATATCAATCTCTTGTGTGGTTTTTCCCTCATCTGACAGAGGAAGGTTATGATTATACACTGTCATTAAAATGACAAGATACTGATGAACTTTCCAAAAGTATACATCTGTTAAGTCTTAAAGTGGCTAACCATTTGTCTAATTATATAATGTGCAACAACATTAAACGGAGTTATATGCCATGTTTCATGCATGCAAATACAGGGGTTCAGTGTTTTGTTTCATACAAGATGCTACATCTGTGTTTCACTCATTGCATATAACACATAAATATAGTTTAAAACAAGAAGCTTCAAAACTGTTACCTAAAGTATTTTAGGAAGAAACCCACTTGCCCAGTGAACTGTGAGGCATAGCTGAATGCAGGCGCTGGTTTGTGCATGTGCATTATGGTGGATTCAGATCAAAAGCACTTGGGTATTTGTCCTGCTTCATTGCAGTCAGGTTGTACAGCCTGTTCCCAGTGGCTTTTTACTTGCCATTAGTCCTGCTTCAGGTCTCAGCTCAGCTGATGTAAGGACGAAGAGGAATAGTGTTTGTCTCTGCTGAGGATAAACAATGGTTTGTAGTCTTCAAGAACATTAAGGGGAGGGTGGGGAGAACACGGGACAGGGCATGATCTCTTTATATAACCCTAGTTATAAGTCTTAATTTATGGAGCATGCTTAGTACTAATGGAATATCAAGAATTTACGTTCCCAATTCCAGCTGAATGTAAGCAGATAAAATATGTTTCAAGAGACAGCAATTTGGCAAGATTTATACAGTGTTTCCCAGACCTGCAAAATACACTACTTTGTCTCTAATTTAGACTTATGATATGGATCTGACAGGCCTGAAACTTCGTAACTGAATATTTGCAGGAAGTAACTGACGAATTTTCTTACCTGTTAAAAAATAAATATTGCCCCTGGGAATAACTGGAGTAGAAAATACAAACCTTATAAACCTTTGCCAAGAAAACCTGAGCAAGCTGTAAGAGTTGGTTTTTTTTATGGATTAGCCATTCAAGCAACCTTAACTTGCTGGTTCTTCCAGCTTGGCCTACAACAGATGTATAACAACTTTGTATGGAAAACCTTGTTCTTAACTTCCCACTGATAAAATTAAATACATTCTTGCTTTAGTATTTTGATTTAGTATAATTAAAGTAATGACTTAGAGTTTGATAAATGTTATTTTCATTACTACAGTGCCCTGAAGCACTGTATATGGAAAAATTTACAATATTATACAGATCTGGAGGTATGTAATGTGCTTGTCAGGCTATTAATTAACACACATAAAGTGTTTTGGGTTTTAAAGCAAGTGAATTTAGAGGGTTTCTTTGGAACTGAATAAAAGTAAACCATCAGATTGCTTATAAAATGAAATGCAAATTATATCATGATGTTGAAAGGGTACCCATATAATATCCCCAGGCAGGTAGAATTCCAAGCACCACCTCGTTCAGTGGAAAGCAGCATGCTTCTGTCTGGGTTTGTCTGGGGTTTTTTTTTCAGTAACTTAACTATTACTAAACAAAAAATACTTCGCTCACGCATATATTTCAGGTTTTTTTCCTTGATCCCTGCTGAAGTGCCATACCATGAAAGTTATGGAAACCTCCAGTATCTTAAAGTATATTAAACTAGAGTAACAACACTGTAATGTGCTGTCATCTAATGTTTTCTTTATTTCCACCTTCCACTAAAATTGTATCTTGTATCTCCAAATAGTTTGGATGTTTACCAGGCTGGCTTTTAGATGTCCTTTTTTTTATGACTGAGAAACACAACTATAAAACTGTCAGTCATAATTCAAGAACTGTTAAAGTTTGTTTTGAACGTAGCTACTTATGTTGAAAAGATTGTCTGATCCAGTTTCTTACTGTATACATGGCCCTTGCTGTTGCCACAAATGATGGTGTAGCAGAAAATGTTTCATTTAATTAAACTATGTTATACTTTTTCAATATTCTTCCTGAAATGTCACATTCTGACATTAAAACAAATGTCATAATCGTTGTGCGTACTGTGGCATAGTTACCATAGCAAATAGATTAGTTTCTTGGGACTCTTTTTTTAGTGTTAAAAAATAATTCTATTCTTGGCATTTAAGACAGAAGTTTGTAGTCTAAGAATGTACAGTTGCATTTGTTAAAATTAAGTTTATGGCATAGTCAGGAGTTAGCATTTGCTTTTTAACTATAGTCAGAAGATTAACAGTAAACAGGTTTTATATAGCACTTACACATACCTACAAGAATGTGTTATTAAGGTGGCCGTAATGCTCATCAACTTCCCTTGCATCAGAATTTGTAACCAGTATAAAGCCCCACTGGTAAAGCTGCCAGTAGAGCTTTGAGCTTGATTTGTGGAGTTGATGTAGGCTGCAAAATGCAATGGTGTACTGATACAGGTAACTGCAGTGGAGGGGAGCTCATTTAGGGGGTTCTGCTGCAGAAGACCTATCTGTAATCAGTTCCCTGCTCACTGGACCAATAAGTACAGAAATACGTGCTCAGTTTAAGGTAATAATATATTTTGAAAAAGGATTCCAGAGCTTGATTTGCTAGGGTCAGTGATAGAGAGTTGGTTATCGTCAGCAACGTGAAGTCCACTGGCAGCAGGGCAGTATGGTGCCCCATGCAATTCAGCGCTGGGGCTGGTAATGTTCAACATCTGTATTAGTGACCTGGTCAGTGGGATGACGTGTACTACCCTCAGCACATTTTCAGATGATCCTGAAGTGGGCTCAGTGGTTGATGCCTCTGGAGGGTAAGGTTACTGTTCAGAGGGAACTCAGCAGGTTGGAGAAAATGGTCTGACAGAAACCTCTTGAAACTCAACAATTGTAAATGCAAAATTCTACACCTGGGGCAAAATAACCCTGTGCTATAGTATAGGTTAGGCATCCACTGACTAGGAAGTAGCTCTGCAGAAAATGCACCAGAAGGTCCTGACAAGGAAAAAGTAGGATGTGAGTCATCGGGGTGTCCTTGCTGTTGAGAAACCAGCCGTGTGTGCTGGGCTGTATTAGCAAGGTGTTGTGGTTTCAACCCCAGCTAGGAGCTGAACACCACACATCTACTGTCTCTGGGGCGAGGAAAGGAAGGGGAAAAGAAAAAACCAAGCCCAAAGGCAAACCTTGTGAGTTTGGGACAGCAGAGAGAGGGAGAAATAACAATTACAGGATTTTATAGCCAAATACACAAAACTGGTGACACAATACAGTTTCTCACCAAACTGCACAACTCAGACCATACAGACAGACTGTCCCCAAGCCACACATCCTGGAGCTGTGTGCTCCTCCCCCACCAGCCCTCCTTTGTGCTGAGCATGACGACATTGGTATGGAATAGCCCCTTTGTCCAGTTTAGGTCACCTGTCCTGACTGTGTCCCCTCCCAGCTTCCTGGGTGCCCCCCAGCATCTCATTAACGGAGCAGTATGAAAAGCTGAAAAGTACTTAACTGCTTGTCAACAACTAAAACATCAGTGTTTTATCAACATCATTCTCATCCTAAGTCCCAAACGCAGCACTGCGCCAGCTGCTAGAAAGAAAATTATCATAGCTGAAACCAGGACATAAGGCTATAGCCAGTGAGTCAAGAGAAGTGATTTTTCTCTATTCAATACTTAAATGTCCACCTTTGACATACTGTGTCCAGTTTTTGCTCTTACACAGGGAAGATGCTGACATACTAAATGGACACTGTTCTGGAGCACATCTTGCACAAGGAGAGGCTGAGAGAATTGAATTTGTTCAGCCTGGGAGGTTGTGCACAGTGATAAAACAAGAGACAGAAAACACAAGTTGTGGGAAAGAAGTTCTAATTAGATACTGGGGGAGGCAAATACAATATGTAGTAAAAAATGGAATAAGGTCTCCACAGTGGTGGTAGTGGCTCAGTCCTTGGAGATACTCAAAATGTGACGAGGTTCCTGAGCAACCTGCTTGATGATGGCTCTGCGATGAGTATGAGGTTGGACCAGACTCCAGGTGAATTCCAGAGGTCCATTCAATCAGAATCATTTGTGATTCCGATGGTGCGACCAGTAAGAGTATCATGTATCTACCTCAGAAAGTGTTACTTAGTTCCAAAAGATTAATTCGTTTAAAAAATAAAAATTATAGTTTAAAAACCAAACTGGAGATGACTGTTTAGGGAAAAGGTTCTGTATATCTTTCTGTTAGTTTTCAAATGAAAGATTTTTTTTTTTTGTTTTCCCCTCCTGACATGCAAACCATTCGAGGTTACAAAACTGGTAGAGTTTACATCAGTTAATCTTCTAATACAAAGCAATACTGGCAAATACTTGTGTAGACTGCACTTGCAGACTAATAAGCAATCCTTTAAATGACATCTGGCCATGTTCCCAGATAGCCTGCTTTCATTTTGAACCTCATGTTGTGTGGCGAAGTAGTTCTGAATGTGTAGTGAGGTAGGTAAAATGTTCTTTTGGGATGGTGTAGTACAAGGAGGTGTCTCCCATGCTAAGGAAAGTTCAGCAGCAGCCCCCTTAGAGTGGTCAGCTGTCCAGAGCTCTGATTTTACACACACACACACACCCCCAGTTGCAGAAATGAAAGGAATTAAATTAATGGAAGATAAAGGGATTTTTTTTTTTCCAGGTAGTCAGTCTGTCTTATCAGCTGACATTATGGCTTTAGTGAAAATTCGAGTTTGAAAGAGTGCATGTTACCTGGATAGGTCATTTGTGGTGGAAAAGTTCTCAACTGTACTTATTGAAGACTGACAGCTCTTCCCTTGTCAAAAACCTGACTTGTTTCTCTCTAAACCTGTATTAGAGACAGGTTCTTTATTGAGTTGTGGTGGTGGTAGCGGTTACCCATTTACTCTTCCACATTGTTATGCATTCATTTCTCTACATATTTTTGGTGGGTTTCAAAGCCAACCACAAAAATGTTTTTCTTGGTAAACAGCTGTAGATAGTGGAGCTTTCTATATTTGTGAGTAGTTTTTAGAGGAAAATGAAGGTATTTGATAATCCTGTAAAACCTTGAAGTCCTGAATAGAACTGTCGTGCTTAGTGAGTGTTCTGATACGATAGCATTACTGGGCATCTTAATTATAGGCAAATTTTTAACTGAATGTTTTGCCATTCTTAGCCTGTTTTTATGACTGTTCACAGTTCTCTAACCACAGTTTATCTGTGTCTTCGGTACACATGCGTGTGCATGCTATGAAATACAAGTACTGATCTGTAAGAGCTCTAAAGCATTTGAAGGCTGAAGTAGGTGATAAAACCCAATTCCTATGTTGTGTAACTTTAGCTATAGCTCTTCATTTCCTTAGAACTTCCCCTTTATTTGCTGTGGCTAACATTTGGAAACTTCAGATCTTACTTGGAAGCAATTATTTTAATGTAGATGAGTGATATAGCTAGAAAGAGTAATTCTGTAAAAGGAGTGCAATCAAGAGCTGTAGAATATTAAAAACATTTTAATTTTTATCTTATACAATCCAAAGTTTTCTTATGAACAGGAGACTCTTCAAACTGAAATTGATCTACACCCTGTGTCTCCAAACCAGTTTCTGGAGTATTGAGAACAAACCTCCTTACTTATGAGCGTTTGTTGTCGCATTGTAAGGCTTACACAGTCCAGTTCTTTAAAGCAATGAGTGCTTTATGGTCAGAGGTGGTTTCTTTCTATTACGGTAATTATTATACACATCTATATATATGTGTGTATATATAGATATTAAATACGCCACAAAGAATTACTCTATTAACAAGTCTAACAGTCCTCTATAAGGAGTCTTTCAATAGAAAAGTGTACTTTTAGCAAAGTCAGCATGCTGATATTTAAAGTTGGGGTTTTTTTCTACAGCAACTTCAAATTACTGATGTTTTGTTCTGATAAAGTCATATCAGTTGTTCCAGATATGCTATTTAAAGTAAGCAAACTTCTTGCTGTGACGCTGTTTTGGTGGTCAGCCAAAGAGAAGAAAGCAGCTAAACTCTTAACTCCTTGATGAGCAATAATCTGTTGCCTTTTGAAACTACTGCTTTACACAGCAGGCACTTTTATAGTCTTTTAATTTAACACCCGATGAAGAGCATACTATGTGTGTATAAAATTGACAGCTTGCCCTTGGGGGAGTGTGGAGGCACTTTTGGTAGTCTTACATGTGTTTGTAACGTATACATACATAATACAAATACGAAAGTTTTAATTTCATACTCTAAGGGAAAGCTGAGTTCTGATAACCTCGATTTCACTTTCATTCAGAAAGTGTGTGACAATGGTGTGTTTGCTAACTCGTTGATTTTAAACTGCATAGCTTATCCTTTATTTCAATATTACAGTTACTCAGTGATGCTGTAAATGTGAGTCTTATTTCAAGCAAAAAAGTCATTATTTTTTCTTGAATTTTTTCTACTTTTAATGCCCAGGGGTGCTGTTGTTTTTTTCCTAATAAACATCAGAATTAATTCAGCCTGAAATAATTTAATATTCTGTTTTTGTCAGTTCAGCGTAAAGACTGACTTTCTGAATGGCTGCCTCCTAGTTAACCAGCTTTTACATGGCTTACAACTGTCTAGGGTGTGCATGCAAGTATTGCTTAACAAGTAAGGCGTTGGTGATGATGTTAATTTGAACTTTTTTTTTGGTAAAATGCATCAATCCCATTTGGAATCTTTTGATCAGC
Source organism: Porphyrio hochstetteri (assembly GCA_020800305.1). Lineage (NCBI taxonomy): Eukaryota > Metazoa > Chordata > Aves > Gruiformes > Rallidae > Porphyrio > Porphyrio hochstetteri. Next base: position 19,697,232 of record CM036905.1, on the reverse strand, counting down.
AAGATCGTAACTGCTTCATGGCTTAGTCCGGTGGAAGTAATATACCTTTAGGAATTTAGGGTGTCTCAATCCTGGGATTTGTCCCATGTTGTGTTACTTAAAACTTGCTGCCATTTGATGTTCTGTTTAAAAGTGTGGAAGCATACTTGCATGTTTGGACATGCCATGCTCTTATGTTGTTAAAATGATGGAGCATATCTGTTAAAGTGGATGTGTTGGATGAAAGTCGGAGTAAAACTGTGAAGATTTCTATACTCCAGTTATAATCAGTATATGTTTTTAAGTATATTTATATATATATATATATATATATATATATATAAAATTTTATGCTAGAGGATCATACTGATAAATCCCCTGTATCTGTTAGGAGGATCACACAGACGCAGGTGACAGTGCTAGGGTCACATTTGCAGAATATGGGATAAAGAAATTAAATACAATCCAGAGGAGATATTCTCTTTAGGATATTGGAATAATGTAAGGGTTGGCTTCAAAAGGAAACGTGCTCACTTCTACAGCTGATCTTTCTATGATACAGTTTATGGAGTTTGAACTGGGTACTGTGTGGATAGGTGTTGCAATACAGTAAGGTGCTGTTTCGTTCAAATACAACCAATTTAACACATTGCTTTGAAAGAGAAGATTCTTTGCTCCCTGTGTGTGCTACTCCTGGTCTTCATCTGATAATATTATAAGGTAATCCCATTTACAAAGCAGGGAGGTGAGTCCAGGTGAGATTGAGAGTTGAATTTAGTTGCCATACAATCAACTGAGTTCCAGAGAAGGCTCACACAAGGGAAGGCTAGGAAATTCCCATCTTGATGAAAGTTGTATACTGTACAGTGGAATAAATTTCTGGTTTAGTCTTTTCAAGTTTTGAATCTCTTTGTGTATTTGTAAATTATTAGAAATATATTTGTAGTCTGAGACTTTGGGTTACTAGAAGCCTGTCTGTAAGAAAGAGTCAGATAAATGCCCAAATGTTGCGTGTATGTGAGACTGTTCCAGGCATGCAAATCATTGTCTCACATAAGGTGATGGCCTTCAGCTCTGGTTAGTTATGGCCAAAGCCTTTAGGGAAAGTTTAGCAGTTTTTAATGTGACCTCATAGCTATGTAGATAAACGCTTGTTCTGTTAAAGTGCTGCTGATCCTACAAATGTAGTTTCAGAAATCCCCCCTGTTCTGGAAGAGTATATGGAAGTTGGCTCACAGTTTGGAAGCAGATTTTTGAATCATCCTATGCTTATTACCATGTAGAGTACAGGATGCACCTATAGAAGTTCACTGTCACTCCTGTGTTGTGCCATAGTATAGGTAAGCAAAGTTAACTGTGCTGCAGGTAAAGTGTGGGCTCAAGAAAAGGGAAGATGATTCAAAGTACTGGTGTCTAGTCTGCGTCTTTGCAGGTGAGGAACTTCCAAACACAGTTACACTGTTGTCCCATTAGCCATGTGGAAGGAACTGGCACTTGCATACACTAAAGTGCCAGTCCTGAATTTCTAGGAATTTTAATGATTTTTTACTTTTCTTTGATGCAATTTTAGTTTGAGGGTGACTTTATAGAGTTGTGGGGGTTTTGTGTAGACTAATACCCTGTCACTTTATCTCTACCTATCAAAGTGTGTTGCCAGCAGATAATACGCAAAATATAGTACGTCATCTTGTTTCACAGTTCAGTTTGTGATAGCAAGTACTTTGAAGACAACTTCTGTCTTTTACCCTTGCCTCAAGTGTATTTGTCACAAGAATAAGGTTTTTATTTAAAGAGAGTTTTCTGGAAAAATGAATATTAGGGTTTTGCAGGAATGTAACATGTTCTAAAACTGGAAAATTGTTTTGCTGGGCTGCACACTTGCAACAGAGTTTCTCTTTATTTGTGAACTGTTAATATGTCTTACTTTAAATATTCAGAATTAAAGCCTGTAATATGCTTTTAAAATAATTTCAATAATGTTGATTCTGAGATTTGTGGAAAATACTAACATGCAATTAGGTCATACTTTTAAGATCAACACATGTTTTCTAGAGGAAAGCTAGAGTAAAATGCTGGCTGCTGATTGTAGTTCAGCAAACTTCCTCTTCAGGGTTGTGGTGTGTCCATGTTCCCATTACTATGTGCTGGTAACAAAAACCGGAACCACACCCCATTGTATTACTCTAAATTCACTTGTTTGGAGTTGGTGGATTTTCTCCCCATGTTGATTTTGTCAATATAAGCATCTGGTTGCAGGAATGTACATGAGAGACACACACACCCCCCAGTTTCCTTTGCCAGGCCAGGAAGAATTTCTTTTAGCTAAGGAGAGAAGATTAATAGGCAGCATTGTCTTCTGAATGTATCAGTGAGGTACTTGAAAGCTTCGTTTATGCTAAATTTATGAGAACATTTAACGCTGCAAGTTAGACTTGTGTTTAGTAAGCTTCTTGCATACAACTGAAAAGGGAAACCATTAATGATAAAACTTCAGATATTAATGAAATGCATCAAGCATTCAAAGTGGGAAGGTGGCAGGTGTGATACCCAAAATGGCAACAAGCTACTCTCCTCTCTCCCTTTAGCCCCCCAGTTAGCATGTCTATAGCATCGATTCTTGCTCTGTCATTTGGAGAGCGTAACTTCATACTTCCTACATGTTCTGAGATTTCAGTTATGCTTTGTCAGGAACTGTGTGGTCTCGTACATGTAATGCAGCCTGACTGTTCAGCTAGATCACTTCAACCTCAGTAGAAGTCAGGTGTGTGCTTACATGAGTTGAAGCCTGTATTACTTGGAATTGATTATTGTTATACTGTAGCTGATGACAATATGCCCAATTGGGTATTAAATTTATGTACCTACTAAAAGAGTGAGAGGGGAGGAGATCGTCATGCAAAACAAAGGGCTTCTCTGCAGCCTTAGTACCACAGATACTGTCCATATATGCCTGAAAACAAGATGGCAGCAGTAGCAATCCCCGTGTCCTGAACTTAGCAGGAGGAGGGATGACCAAAACTTGGTGCTTCCTGCAGGCTGTGATCTTCTATCATTGGCTCCTTTTATTGTTAGTGCTCCATGTTGTTGTAAGCCATAGCTTCAGTCTGATTGACTATGACCTTTTTCTCATTCTTCTCCATTCCCTGCTCCTCTGCTAGCAAAACTAAGGAAGGTGCTTTTAAGTAGAAGTCCGTCTGTGTACCAGGCAGTTACTGGAAGTCATTTTGTATTTTGATCCTACCCTTTTTCAGCAGCTCTTTTAAGACAGCTCAAACTTTTGCCAGCTGCAAGAAAGGTTTTTGGAAATAGTGTACTTGTAACTGGCACTGCAGCCCAAAAGGCACAAACACCTTAACAGCACAAAAGCAGTAAGCATAATTTGAGATTATACAAAGTTTGAAAGGTGAAGGTGTCACTGGAGAGCTATTTCATATTGCTTACAATCTATGGGTCAAAGAACATGGAAAAATGTCTCAATGCTGTGACAGACAATGTGAAGTATACTAACCTCTCCCCAGCACTCCATGTCTTGTGCTGCTAGTAAAACTGAAAAACCTGTGGGGCTTTTCCTTGCCAGAGTTTAGAGCTGGGAAGTGTGCTTTGACATTTTATAGAGAACAGAAAAGAGCAAGAACTGGCCTGGCTTAAGCAATACCAGACAGAGTGCAATAAAACAGTGTTCCATATGATCTGGAATGCTTGCCTCAAACTTTGTTAAATGCAGGCTCAACTTGCCATTATATACGAATTGCATTTGGTAATAACCTCAGGATGCTCTTACTAGGGACTTGCCTTGACTTTATCCATTTTCTCCTTCCAGGAAGGAGGAGACCCTAACTTTAGGAAGCCAAGAAAACATTTTAATACTGTCCGTGGAACCTTGTCTCTTAAAGAGAGTTCTTTGAAGCCCTCAGTTAGGAAGCTGTTGACACATAACATCTTGAAGTATTATTGTAGGAATCGAGTAGCTATTTAAATGTCTCTTTTTACACTGGCTTGGCTGTATGTACTGAAAATGCAAACAAAAATTTTACCTATACCATATAAATGAAATGAAGGGAAATTTTGAATGATGTGACAGCAGAGCCAACTCAATTCTAATATCTTTAAACTGTGGACAAAAACGAGCTTTGATTTCTGCATAAGAAATACTTCTGTTTGTTTATGAAGCTGTTCTGTGTTTTATAGGATGTTTTTCTGAAAGATCATGAGTTGTTAGTTTTTTCCCATTTGTACAGTACACATCTCTGGTCTCTGACCCTACCCTTCATCTGTCAGATCATCTTTTTACTTTAATTGTCTTTGTCTTACTCTTTTGCTATAAAAAGAAATTACTCCAAGTGAACTCAAAACTTGGTCTTAAATTTACTTCTAAGGAGGTGAAAAGAATTGGTTAACAAAAATGTGATTCACCATGGAAACAGCTCAGCAAATAGCGCATGTGCAGTAAATTAACCATTTTCTGGTACTTTCATATTTGGTTTGAAACATAGCAACAAGATGATAGCTTAACAACAATAGAAGCTGCACATATTTTTCTTCCTTTTTTGAAAGAATGTTCTTGTGGGGAAAAAATAGATTCCCTGGAAAGTAATTTATATTACCAGTTTCATCACAGAAATTCTGTGGGTGGGTACAATAGGCTAGAAATCAAATTAGTGATTTGTATAATAAATGAAGGTTTTGATTTGATATGACATTTCTAGTCTCTTACAAGTGACATAGCTACAGGCAATGGAATAATCTCTTCCCCTTGTGAAGATAAATGTCGTATCAGACCAAACCATCTTATATTAAATTACAACTTCCCTTTTTTTTACCATGTGAAAAGATTCATGAGACTGTTCATTAAATAAAAGCACAACCCAATTAAAAATGGTACTTTGGCCAGAATGGCTTGAAGATATTTTCTAATATCAGGCATGTAGTTAATTTATATAGGGTTCTGCCATAAGAGGCCTGATCAGAATAAAGGAATTTTCCTTTATGCAGCAAGTGGTGTGATTGTGACCACACTGTGCTAGAAGGTGCTTTTCTTACCTCAGTGAGGCTGAAACCCTCAAATGTAAATCAAATATAATAAGAATAATATACTATTTTGACTGACTTTCTGGAGGGGGGGAGAGATATATAGAACAGGTGGCTCTTAGAGAGCTAGGTTGTATTCACCCCGTTTTTTTCATGTTTTGGCAGAGAGAAGGAGCAAGAAAGGGAAGAACAGTTAATGGAAGACAAGAAAAGGAAGAAAGAGGATAAGAAAAAGAAGGAATCTGCTCAGAAGGTGGGTTTATATATTTTGAATTCTTTTATCCAGCTGTAACATAAATAATGTTAGTGGTGTTAAGATGTTAAACTGTATTTGAGCTTAAAAACTTGATTGTTTAGAGTAGTGCTTCATTAAAGACTTTTGCATCATTTTTCTGGAACTTAAATGTTTACCTTATAGACATTTCTTCCCCTTCGTTTGTTGTGGTGAAGTAAAAGAAATGTTTTGATATAAAGTAATAAACTTAACCTATGGAATATGGACTCTTCTTGATCTATGCAATTCCTGCTGCTTTGAGGTGTTTGGGGATAGAAATGATGCCAGGTTTTTGCAGGTTTTGCCATAAAATTGACTCTCTTCTGGAGTAAGTCTTTTGGAAAGAATACTTACTACTGAAAATTCCCTTTATTTTTTTTCCTAACTACTTAGGTTAGGTTTTCCTAACACTTAGGTTGTTGAGAGGGAGAGGGGGGATTGATTGTTTTGGGGTTATTTTTCCCTCGAGCTAATAGTAGTTTTGCTGTAGTATATCAGTTTGAGCTGTGGAGAATTGGTACATCAGTGACATTTTTATTGCTTGGAAAATGGGTTTGAACACTTAGTATATTAGAAGCTCTCTATTTTGCTGAAAATAGAGTAGATCATTCTAGGAGTTCACATATGAACCTGGGTCTCTTGCAGCGTTATCCGTGCTTATTACAGTAAAATCTGTTCTGTCTAGTTCTGGTCTTCTCAGTACAAGAGAGATGTAACCAACCTGGAGTGGGGTGGTTATCTGACAAAAGAAGAGAGGTTTAGAAACCTGGGACTGTTCAGCCTGGGGAAGATAAGACTCAGGGTGATCTTGGGAATCAATCTATAAATACCTTGTAAGAGGGAGTAAAGAAGATGGAGTCAGGCTCTTCTCAGTGCTGCCCAGCAACAAGGCACAAAGCACTGTGTGTGAATTGAAATACAGGAAATTCCACTTAATCATAAAAAGACTTTTTGCGTGTGTGATACTGGGCAACAGCTGGAATAGGTTTCCCAGAGAGGTTGTGGTGCCTCCATCTTTGGAGGTGCTCAGAAATGAGGTGGACATGGCCCTGTGCAATCTGGTTTTAATGACTTTGCTTTGAGTTGGGGAGACTCTTGCGGGTGGGTGGGGATCAGGGATGGAAACTGTAGATGTCCAGAGGCTCTCCCTTCCAACCTCAATGATTATGTGAATTTGAGAGCAGAAGGTTTTACTTTCTTTCAGTAGTATCTCTTTTTCAGTTGTTTCAATAACAGCAAGATCCTACAAAAGATCAGACATTGTTCTGTGTTAGATTCTGTAGGTTTCTGATTTCAGTTAAGTTTGGGCTTTTCCAGGGACTTTTTAAAGCTGGCATTTTCACAAGTTTGAGTCTGTCAATTTAAACTAGGTTTGGATAAACTGGTCTGTTTCTGCTGTCTCTATCCAACCAGTGTTTGATACATCCCCAATAGTGCTGCAAAAGATCAGTAGCTACAGAGTAAGATTTCTTCTGTGTATTTTTTCTCTCAGTGTTCCTGCTGTTTAAAGCTCAAGTATAAAAAGTATGTGTAGGAGCCAGGAGGAGCAGACCCTGGTAAATAAAGACTAGTGGTTTGAGGGCTATATGCTGATAGGAAGTGATATAAGAGAAACTTAAAAAGGTTGTACCGATCATCTTGGTAACGTACTCTGAGTGTTTACTGAGGAATCGGCACTTTGAATGCAGAGGAGATTTGCCAGCTTCCCTGTGTGGTCCCTCACCTACTAAGTTATCCAGTATTATTGAATGTTACAATATTTTGCCAAAATCCTGGAAGGATAAATGCTAGATCTCCTAGAGACCAAACTTAACAGTATAACTTGGAGACATCTAGGAATAGCAAAGCAGGCAACCAAAGAGAACATAAATGTTTGTGTTCTTTCTTAGTGACTCTGGTGGTGTACACCAAATACACAGCAATGCTTTGGGGGTACCTTTTTCAGACAGAATTTGTGTAACATGGAGCAACTGCTTCTGGCTAAGTCTTCTGAAAGTTTAAAAAAAAGTACTAAAATATCACTTAAGCAGAGGTTACACAGGCACATTCACAGGCTGAATTCCTGTGGTCAGTGTCTCAGGGGCTGTTTAGTAGCTTGTCTGAGTTTGACTCCACCTTCCCGTTCACTACAGCTGCTGCTGCCCTGCAGAAGCTTATAGGTTGCCCACAGAGATGACAGCTGTAAATCTGAGACAGTGGCATGTTTTCTCAGCTTTTGTATTCTAGACCTGGGGGAAAAGTAAAAACCACAAAACCAGATCATTTTGGCTAGGAGAGAGATGCAGTATGCACAGAAGTTTTTTTGGTGGGGGTGTTTGGTTCTGTATTTTTTTTTCTCCTAAAACAAACAGTGGTTATCATGTAGAATTCTGTAAAGATTTGGTAAAATTGGGTTCTTCCAGATAAACAAGATACTAATTTGCTGAACATGTTTACTGTTGACAGTAGTAAACCTATCAACATTACTGTGTTGGAGTAACAATTTTTTTTCCCCCTCTTGCTTTTACTTCATTTCAGTAGTGGAGCATCAGAGTCGCTTAGGTGCTTAACAGAATTTTTAACTGTATTTCAGAAAAAGATGCAATATGGCACAGAAGAGATTTTTCATAAGTAAAGTGCAAATTGCTGTCTGGCTTGGTACAGGCTCATTTTCAGTGTCTTAGACTTGTGGATTGCATAATTCTTTGAAGCTACAGTGCTTAAGATTCTCTGTTATGGTGAATGTTCTACTTTGCATGTTGCAGTGTTCATCTTTGTGAAGTAAATGATGCACTAGCAATCCAGTGCGGTTTGTAATTTTATTCTTTACCATACAAAGGAGTTCTGGCTTGATTGGTTTAAACAATAAACAGCTTTATACTTGTGCTTTCACTATGCTATACTGTCACTGTGTGCTTTCCAGAATTATGGACTAGTTCAGCAATTTCTTTTAAGAATAGGTGTCATAGAACCTGAACACATGATGATCTTTAGGCTTTTTCCATTATTGTGTGGTGGAACTCATGATCGACAGGTTCAAAACATGCTACAGTACACATGATTCAGAGAATATGCCAGTGGTATGTTTGTCTCCACAGTAGCTCGAAATCTGCTGTGCTGAAAGAATGTAGAAGTACAGCGAAACCACACATTGAGTATGTTGGCCAATGTTATCAGTCACTTAAGTAATCAGCTTCTTCACGCATTCAAGAGATTTTTAAAGTCTGGGTTTTTTATAGGTATTGTCGGTACCTTTCATAATTGTGTCAATGAATCCAGTAAGGTTTACGGTTTCTTCGCTTTGAAAGAGATGTCATGGCAAAGTTGACATGGGAAGATGGCAGAGACAGAGACTGCTGCTCTTCCCTGTGGTTATTCTGTGGGAATTCCATTGCTACCCCCAACAGTCTGCTCTGAGGGTGCTCTCATAGAGAAGGACACTTAACCTCTGAAATCTGAAGGAACTTTGGTGCTGTAGCACATGTTTATATGTGCTTTGTAACTCCATGTTTGGGATGAGGAAGGGGGTGAATACCAAAAATCATCATGAGTAAAATAATTACTGCTTCTATTTGGGACTTTTTGCATCAGGTAAAGGTATTATACGAGCTGTAATATTTTTGATGATGTCATATAAATAAGAATACTGTGTAGACTTGTAGTTCATTGACTGATTATTTTAATGCAACAAATACTAATTTATTTATTGCTAATATTATTATTTATTGCTAATAAATTAAGGTTGTGATTTATCACCGCCTTTTCAATGTTTGTTTCGAGGCTCTTAAAACTATTCAAATTCTTGCGTTTACTTTGCAGGTCACAGATCAAAAAACCAAAGGTAAGAATCTTTGATCCTAAAGAGCATTTTTTTTTAATTGACTTCAGCCAGGACTTGGCTTTTAATGAAAACTCTCTTGGAAGAGGAAGGGGAATTATGAGTCAAGATGAAATACTGAAGTTGTATTTTCATGAGAAGTGAGCTGATGTGATTAAAATGGAGAACCTAAAACTCTCCATGTGTGTCAGCATCCAAATACTTGAAGAAGGAATGAAGATTGTGGATTAAATGGATTAGCTGAAACATTTAGCCTTTCAGTTTTGCAAAGGCTTTAGACAAGTACATGAAAACTGAGACCACTTGTATAACTAGAATAAAAGACAGGAGAAGTACTGCTTACAGTAAACTACAGAATCACAGAATCGTAGGGGTTGGAAGGGACCTCGAGATCATCAGGTCCAACCCCCTGTACCAACATGAGTGAAAACAACTTCTTTATGGAAACTTTAGTAGAAGTTCAGACACCTGAAAGTCCAACAAATAAGGCAGGATAGATGAGTAAACATCTTGAAAGTTAAGCTTAGCTGATCTTAAAAGATATTTAATCTTGATTTGTATGTCAGTTTTCTAAAATTTGGGGGGGGGGGGAAATTGCCATTATTGACAGAACTAAGATAGTACTTTGTTTTTAGAGTTACCAATGCCTTTTTGAGGGTTTTGGTCAATGAAGCCCACCTAGAGAAATCAGAAAACCCTTATCAAAATAAAATGTGGAAATAATGCATTCATGTTGCCAAAGGGAGACTCACTTGTTTTGATCTCACATTTGCAAAGAGGAAAAGTTTTACTGCTTATGTGCGCTTTGCTGGCAAGGGGTTCCTAGACATCCCTTGTATTAATCTTCAGCAAAGGCTAGCATAGCCCTATTAAATTTTTCTTGCTTTGGAGCCTGGTATCTTAGCAATTACACCTTCTGGGTGTCTGGCTCAGAACTTTTTTGCCTAATTTTAAAAAAGCCCATGGAAAATGTGAGGGGTCACAAGTCTCTTAAACAGATTTTGTGATGGTGTTAGTTGCTCAAGGATTTGTTTGTGGTTTTCCTCTTCTCCAATGCATAATAGCCCTCAGAAGCACTATGTCTTTGCTTATAGGGGCACCTGGTGACCAGCTGGGAAACTTTAGACAAACCCAGTGCAAATACTGTGTGTAGGACTAGCTTTTTGGTGAGGGTCAACTATTGCTGCCTTACTTAAGAGTGGTACAGACAACTCAAGATTTGTTCACTGTATCCAAGAGGCGTGAGGGTCCCTCTTTTTGTTTGTTTTGGCAGTGGCCATGTAGCCTAGCAAACAGGTGAAAACTTGAAATCTAATTTCAGATCTCCCCTAAGAGTGGATGTATAGTCAAAAGATCAGGGAACACACTGAGGTGAAGGGAACAGTTGTAGTTGCTTGTATTTTCACAGGACTCATTGCCCAGGTTGGTGTTCTTTGCCATCTTTATGTTTTCAGTGAACTGGGGCTCAGAGTGGAATACTGAGGGCAGAGTTTCATTCTGGGATACAGAGTTGCACATGGAAGCAAGCGGTTTGCTGCTACTGCTCATTCCTGCTTCTTTAATGATATTGTTCTTTGATACAGTTGGGGTTGCACAGTATTTCAGAGAAGGATGACATTATAACAGGAAAGAGTCAGTGTGGGGAAAATTCTGATTTTCATTCTTTCTGGTTCTCAGTGCCCGAAGTGACGAAACCAAGTTTAAGCCAACCAGTGGCTGCCAGCCCAATTGGCAACTCTCCATCGCCACCAGTCAATGGTGGCAACAATGCCAAAAGGGTGGCAGTGCCGAACGGACAACCGCCAAGCGCCGCCCGCTACATGCCTCGGGAGGTGCCGCCGCGATTCCGTTGCCAGCAGGACCACAAAGTGTTACTGAAACGTGGGCAGCCCCCTCCACCATCCTGTATGCTCCTTGGGGGTGGAGCAGGGCCTCCTCCCCCAACAGCACCAGGAGCAAACCCAAACAACGCACAACCAGTGACAGGAGCACTGCCGCAGAGTGACAGTGGGACTGCAACAGGCAAGTAGTAATAATAATAATACTTAATGAATGTGTGTGTGCATGGGAGAAAAGGGATCACGAAAATTGTGCATAAGCATATATATGTATAATAAAACAACTCAAATTGCTTTTGGAGAGCTGACTTCCACTGCTATAGACTTCTCTTTCACTGCTAGTAGCAATGGATGCATTTTTTAACTACTAGATGTAACAAGAAAGAGGGTTAATTTTCTTGAAAATGTGTTTCGGGTGGCTTGAATCAGCTGATGTAATGCTCTTAAGACTGCAGGAAGGTAAACACAAAGCATGGATAAACAACATTTTGTGGCTGTAGTTCTTAATTGCTCTTTAGGTTTCATTGATGACATGAATTTCCTATCTTGTCACTTTTTTATATGGTTTAGTAAAACCAACATGTAGATACCAGGTCTGCAAATGGCAGGTGTCTGTCACTTCTCATCTGGATGAAACAGAAAAATGGTAGTAGTAATCTTGATTTTTCTCTTTAGATAAGCCTTCTTATAAAAGTGGTGGCTGGTTTGTCTTTATTTTCTGTTCACTTTGAATTCCAGAAGATAAATTGATTTTGAGATTAATTTTAGACCCCTCAGGAATTGCAAAATTGTAATACTTCCTTTTGAAGTAATGACAGTAGAATAAGTAAATTTTCACTCAAGACATCTGCCTTCTAAAGAAAAACTTGGGTGGTCTGAGACGTCAAGGACAACTTTGGTTCTAACAATCAAAGTGTTTTAAAAAGAAATAATACATGCTTAAAAATCAAATAAAATAATGATACCACTAGGTCTTGAGTTTTTTCTTGGATGGATTTGACTGACAGTTTACATATTTTGTTGTCTTTGGTGTTCCCTATCTAATAAGGGGGTGTGTGACTTTCAATCTACAGTGGCAAAGTTTTAGCTAATCAGTTTAAAACCATCTTAAAGATGACTGATTTTAATAAAACATCTGAAAGATGAAGCGGGCAGGAGACCTGAGCCAGAAGTTTCTTTACTATATATAAAATCCTAGCATTATGTCAGCATTGTTATACCGTCAGTCATTGTAGTAGAGTGACAAAGGAGACTTCATGGTAGTGAATATTCTGAAAGTTTTCAAAAATTCTCTATTATTTTTTAATGTTGGATGAAGACCATTTTAAAGTATTTTAGGGTCAATTTAAGTTCTGTGTAATTTTTGACACACAATAATTTGGGTTTTGAAACTGAAATTTGATTTTTATCAATTCTTGTATTTTTGCATTTAGTTTAATGGTGCATTATCAACTAAGATGTTACGTAGTTGTGTGTGTGTGTGATTGTGGCTTTTGTTGCTCTTTCCTGATACGTCAGGGATGTTGCCAAGAGAGATACAGGTCCTTCAGACATGTGTCACCCCACTGAAATTGTTTGCACAGTTAACTCGGCTGAGGGAGCTGACTTGGATTAAAATCACCCTGGTTGTTTTTTAAAGCTTGTTTCAGTTTGGTGGATTTACCAGTTCAGCTCATTGAACATCAGTGGGAACATATCTGCTAGCACGTGAGAGTAGGTGTGCTAGAGGAGTGGGAATGAGCAGCTGGACAAGAGAAGGGCAGGGGCTGTTACTTGGGGTGCTCCATCAGAGTGTTCCTGGAAGTATGGTGTTCCTGTCTGTTTGGCACATCATTAAGCCCATTTGAGATCCTGGCTGTTTACAAACTGGATTTCAGATTGGGCCCGATTTGGTCAGGCACTTATGCACTGATACTGTGATTAATTCATCCCATATGAAAACAAAAGCTAGTTTCTAGAGGAGAACATAACTTGCATTGTTGTATTTGCCAGATTGCTCTTAATGGTGCTGGTGAGGCTTTAATACAGTAAGTCAGTACATAACCCTTCTTTACATGGGTATTTTTCCACAGGTATTTAAAAGCTACTGTGGCTGGTAAAGATGGCAAAGCTAGTTTCCCTGAAAGATGATAACAAATTTTATTGGTGAAAGTCTTTCAGTAGTTATAATACCATCGAAGAATCACATTTTTGATCGAAGAATCACAATTTTGTAAGACAAAACCATAAATTGGCAGAATTTTGTTGTCACTGTCAAATGTAGCAAGGGGAGGCTGGTTTTATAAAATAGTCCATCAGACTGTGCCCTAGTATGCTATGTTAGCAAGCATCCCAGTCTTAATACTTTTTTAATGTCTTCAGAAATGGAATGAGAAATGCTCTGTTAAAATCACCTGTGTAAAGATGTTGCTGAGTGTGTGGCTGCCTATGCAGCCCTCATTTGCTGAGTCATTGCTAAATTGAAGAGACAGCAACCTTGCAGTCTTTTGAACTTGTCTTTGGCTGTCCTACCTAAGCTCTTCTGGTGATCAGTCTAATCAGTTCTTAAATTGATGAGGGGATGGGAGGATGCAGGATGCTTACTCAGTGTACTAAAATGATAGAAATACAGGCAGAGTGGCGTACTTCCTTGCTATTGTTACTTTTGCACTTGAGGTTGAGGCAACAGGAGGAACACAGTGTGCATGGAAACTGCTTGGTCTTCTGGATCTCAGTGACCAGGATATAGTACATGAAAATAAACTTCTGTTCACCAGTATCCAAAGCTTCCAACAGAGTTCTAGCCTTGCTGTGAAGTCTGGGTCTTTACTGGTGGCCTTCGATGAAGGGGAATCTGGAGGGCATTCAGTGGATGTTCATTGGTTAAACTAGTGAACTGAAAGCCTGAGACAGGCACTGAAAGCAGTTTGTCTTCTGTTAAAAGCGTTAGCAACCAGAAATGGTGGCACTCACTTCTGAAGAGATAACAAAGAAACTTTGGGGCAGAGGAATCCACTTTAAGGTCACTAAGGTGTGTTTTCATGGAAGCTATCATATGAGCCAGTATTGGTAGTAACAGTATATATTTAGGTATGAATACTGACGCAGACATGACTCTGAACTTCATGCTCTAAAAAAACCTTAAACTGGTTGGGTGGTAACTAATATATTAGGGTTCACTACATGGTTTTGCAGAAGGGTAATGTTTAGTCTTCATCGCTGAGAATTTGTGGTGAGGGCCATTTAGGGTCCCTCGGTATTAAAAATACATAGAAAAATGAGTGGAACCCTATAGAGAGGAAAACGCTGAAGTACTAATGGACTTAAATTATTTAGAGGATCAGAAGTAATTATGTGGATGGCAAGAGGGAATCTTTTAAACTAACAATGCATATATGCAGACATCATGCTCCCATCACTGGCTTAGGCTTCATCCATTGTGTTCTGTCTGCTTTAAGCTGATACGCGAGTATCTTGTTCACATGAAATCATACCACACAGGATTTAATGATAGCTCACCACAGATGAAAGCAGCCCTATTCCTTGTCATTCATCCTGCTAATTTCTTTATAGTTACTCCAAAGCTTGTTGAACTTGCCAGTTAACCCTGCACAAGGTGCTAAGCCAGCAAAAAACTAACCCATCAAAAAGTGGACAGTTTTGTGCTGAATTAGAGAATATCGTTGACTTAACAGATTTAACTGCTGCCAGAACTGTTACAAATGAGAGTTGAAACCTGGGGAACATCAGGTAGGTAGAGCAGGTGAGAGAGAAGGGAAAGTGAGATCTCTTACTAGCTGTGGTGGTTTGACCCTTGCTGGAGGCCAGATGCCCACCAAAATCACTCTATCACCTCCGTTTTTCAGTTGGACAGGGGAGAAAATATATATTGAGAGGCTTAGGAGTTGAGATAAGCACAGGGAGAGATCATTCTGCATGTAGTGTCACGGGCAAAACAGACTCGATATGGAATCAAAAAAACCCAACCTATCTAATATATTACACTACACACACAGTGAAATCAAAGTAGGATAGTGAGAAGTACAACCAGATCTTTAAAACACACCCACCCCACCCACCCCCGACCCTTCTTTGTGGACTTAACTTTATTCATGATTTCTCTCCCTTCATATTCATGATTTTTCTCCCTTCCTCTCACCCTCCAGGTATCATGGGGGAGACAGGGAATGGAGGTTTCAGTCAGTTCTTCATGAGCTGTTTTCCTTCTTAGCAGTGGGGGAGGCATTCCTCACACTCTTTCCCTGTTCCAGTGTGGGGTCCCACCCACAGGAGACAGTCCTCCACGAGCTTCTCCAATGTGAGCCCTTTCCCATGGGGCTTCATCTCTTCACCAACTTCCCCAGTGTGGGTCACTTCTATGGAGTGCAATCGTAAACCACAGAATGTCTCTCAGGCTCAGACTGCTCCAGCCTGGATCCCCCTGGAGTCACAAGTCCCCCAAGCAAACCTGCTCCAGCATGGATGTCTCTCTCCATGGACTACAGGTCCTGCCAGGAGCTTGCTTCAACACAGATCACAGCATCTTCCATGTCTCCACCCGCTCCAGTGTGGGGTTTCTCCACGGGCTGCAGGTGGGATCTCTGCTCCCCATCATCTTCCATGGGCTACAGGGGGACACCTGCTCCACCGTGGTCTTCTACACAGGCTGCAGAGGAATCTTTCTCTCCAGCACCTGGAACACCTCCTCCTCCTCCCCCTGCCATCTTCACTGACCTTGATGTCTGCAGAGTTTCTTACATCTCCCTTCCTTCTCTGGTAGCAAAAAGTGGCTGCTTGCATTTTTTTCCTCTTGAATATGATTCCCAGAGGTGCTGTGACCATTGCTGATTGGCTCAGCCTTGGTCAGCAATGACTCAAGCCTTGAGTTGGCTGGTGTTTACTCTGTTGGGCCTATAGAAGGCTGCTGCTTCTTGCAGAAGCCACCCCTGCAGCCCCCCCTCCTCCACGAGAACCCTGCCACGCAAAACCACAACACTGAGCTCCATCCAGTGACACAGAGATCAGCTTAGCTGTTTGCAAAACCAGACACTGCGGTTTCTAGGGTAAATATAGCAGTGGCACAAGTGTGGGGTAATTACATACTGAATACAACTGGCATGTTGCTATGTAGAAATTGTCATTTGTGTAGCTTTGGACTCTTGATTTATTTATGGTAACTTTTGGAAGGAATTTTCCTTGTTTTGCAAAGGGTTGAAAGAAATTCCTAGTTACAAAATCAATTTGAAAGAGATAGTTGAAGGTCTGGGATAGACTTCTTCAGCCTTATTTATTATTTGTAATAAATTGTAGTTGCTTTGAGTCAGTTGAGTAGCAGACCAATGCCTGACTGCACATGCACATGAATGTGTGCACGTATGGGTTCTTGTTCTATATATAGTATGATTTTAAATGTACACGTGAAAAGTGTACAGTCAGTGTTGGTAATGACCGTGGAGGTTCATTACCTGGGTTATAATTACTGTGTTGTACTCAAAGCTGGACTGTTAGCAGAAGTAGTGAGTCAATGGTGAATTCAGATTCCCACAAGAATTTGTTGAAATAGGGTTTTTTAATCAGTTCTTGCAACTTTACTGCGCATTTGAGGGAAGGGATCTTCTTAATGAAAACAGTAATCGCTGGTGTCAAAACCACGATGTCCAGTGCTTGTAGATACTATTGATTATTAATTGATTATTAATAACTTCTTTGGGTGGGTTTTTGTTTTCTTAGATTCAGCAATTGGAGGTGCTGCTGCTTCAAATTATGCAAATTCCACTTGGGGTCCTGGAGCCTCCTCCAACAGTGGCGCCATCGCCAACCCAACTCACATCTGGGACAAGGTGATTGTAGACGGGTCTGACATGGAAGAGTGGCCTTGTATTGCCAGCAAAGATGCTGAGTCTTCTTCCGAAAACACCACCGATAACAACAGTGCCTCGAACCCTGGCTTGGAGAAGAATGCTCTGCCAGGAAGCACCACTAGTAACAAAGGAAAAGGAAGCCAGTGCCAGTCTGGAAGCGCTGGAAACGAATGTAATCTTGGGGCCTGGAAATCTGATCCCAAGGCTAAATCTGTTCAATCTTCCAACCCTGCTGCCGATAGCAACAATGGACTAGGTAATTGGAGGAACTTGAGTGGACAAGATAGAATCAGTCCCGGTTCTGGCTTCAGCAACTTTAACCCAAATAGCAACCCGTCTGCTTGGCCGGCACTGGTTCAGGAGGGCAATTCTAGGAAAGGGACTTTGGAATCTGATAGTGGTAGCTCCAATGCACAGATTAGCACAGTAGGTCAGACCTCTAGGGAACAGCAGTCAAAGATGGAAAATGCGGGTGTTAACTTTGTCTCTGGCAGAGAACAGGCTCAAATTCATAACACTGATGGACCAAAAAATGGAAACACTAACTCCTTGAACTTAAGTTCACCAAACCCTATGGAGAATAAGGGAATGCCCTTTGAAATGGGCTTGGGGAATCCTTCCAGGAGCACTGACACCCCTTCACAAAGCACTGGAGAAAGAAAGACTGGGAGTGTTGGATC
This sequence comes from Porphyrio hochstetteri, assembly GCA_020800305.1. Lineage (NCBI taxonomy): Eukaryota > Metazoa > Chordata > Aves > Gruiformes > Rallidae > Porphyrio > Porphyrio hochstetteri. The sequence goes on along the minus strand of CM036905.1, from coordinate 19,679,776 downwards.
TTGGGGTACAGCTAGGGGGTCTTCTGGAACTGACACAGTCTCTGGGCAGAGCAATTCTGGAAACCATGGGAACAATGGAAAGGATAGAGAGGACTCCTGGAAAGGAGCTTCTGTTCAAAAACCTAATGGGTCAAGAAATGATTCTTGGGATAACAGTAACCGGTCTACGGGTGGTGGGTCTTGGAACTTTGGCCCTCAGCATGCAAATGAAAGCAAATGGGGTGAAGGGAACAAATTAACATCTGGGGTCTCTCAGGGAGAATGGAAACAGCTGTCTGGGTCTGATGAACTGAAGATTGGAGAATGGAGTGGTCCAAACCAACCAAATTCTAGCACTGGAGCATGGGACAATCAAAAAGGCCACCCTCTTCCTGAAAACCAAGGCAATTCCCAGGCTCCCTGTTGGGGAAGATCTTCCAGCTCTGCAGGAAGTGAGGTTGGAGGTCAAAGCACTGGAAGCAACCACAAAGCAGGAAGTAGTGACAGTCACAATTCTGGACGCCGATCATATAGGCCTACACATCCTGATTGCCAGGCAGTCTTGCAGACTTTGCTGAGCAGGACTGATTTGGACCCCCGAGTGCTTTCAAACACTGGCTGGGGCCAAACTCAAATTAAGCAAGATACCGTGTGGGTTATTGAAGAGATGCCACGGCCAGAGGGGAAGTCTGATAAAGGAACTGAGGGGTGGGAGAGCTCTGCCACACAGACAAAGAACTCAGGGGGCTGGGGCGATGTACCCAGCCAAAGCAATCAAATCAAGTCTGGATGGGGTGAGCTCTCAACCCCAACGGAGTGGAAGGACCCCAAAAATACGGGAGGATGGAATGACTATAAGAACCCCAATTCTTCTAATTGGGGGGGAGGAGGAAGACCAGAAGAAAAATCATCTTCCTCCTGGAATGACAGCTCTAGTAAGGATCAGGGGTGGGGTGGACGGCAGACTAACCAAGGATGGTCTTCTGGAAAGAACGGTTGGGGAGAGGAAGCTGACCAAACAAAAAACAGCAACTGGGAAAGTACAGGAAACAAGCCAGTGTCTGGTTGGGGTGAAGGTGGGCAAAATGAGATTGGAACTTGGGGTAATGGTGCAAATACAAGCGCTGCTTCAAAGGGTGGATGGGATGATTGTAAAAGAACTTCAACATGGAATGAGACGGGTCGACAGCCCAACTCCTGGAACAAGCAGCAGCAGCAGCACCAGCAGCAGCAGCAGCAGCAGGAGGCTTCTGGTTCTTGGGGTCCACCGCCCCAAACTCCAAGTAATGGGCGACCTCCAAACTCAAACTGGAACAGTGGACCACAGCCAGCTGCCCCCAAAGAGGAGGAGCCTAGTGGCTGGGAAGAACCTTCTCCACAGTCAATCAGTCGAAAAATGGATATTGATGATGGCACTTCAGCATGGGGAGATCCCAGCAGTTATAACTACAAGAATGTGAACCTGTGGGACAAGAACTCACAAGGAGGACAGGCCCCACGGGAGCAGAGCCTGCCTACTCCAATGACTAGCAAATCACAAGCATCAGGTACTGGTCTTGTTCCTTTCTTCAGCAAGCTTCTGTGTATGAATGTAACCATTAACGCATGAGATACTTGTGTGGCCTCCAGTTCCTAATAGTTTTATTCCATAAAGAAAACCAGTTTCTTATTTAACTGTTTGTTCTGTATTTAAAGTGTCTTTAAAATTTGAATTGATCAGTCTTGTACCTCAGTAACTGATCTGAAGACTGGTCAGCTTTCCAGTAAAAGAAAAACATTTGTTAGTTCACAAATCTGCATATTTAATCTGAGCTCTGAAGAACAGGTCAGATTACAGAATTATAGAACCATTTGGGGTGGAAGAAACCTTTTAAGATCATTGGAGTCCAACTGCTAACCTAGCACTGCCAAGTCCACCGCTAAACCATGTCCCTAAGCAGCACATCTACACATCTTTTTAAATATGTCCAGGGATGGTGACTCAACCACTTCCCTGGGTAGCCTGTTCCAGTGCTTAATAACCCTTTTGGTGAGGAATTTTTTCCAAATACATACTCTAAACTACTTCTGGAGCAACTTGAGGCCATTTTCCTATTGTCCTATCTCTTACTACTTGAGAGAAGAGACCAACACCCGCCTGTTAACCTCCTTTCAGGTTGTTGACAGCAATAAGGTCTCTCCTCAACCTCATTCTCTCCACACTAAATCTCATTTTGTATGTTTAATTATTAGTTATATGGGGAGAAATTATTTTTAATACACTCAGTTGACACTTGAAATCTGCCTAGTCTGTGATTTAACATTATAGCTCAATTTGGTGCTGCTGTATGATAAAGAACACTTAGCACAGTATTTTCTTCTATGAAATACAGACAAGAAAAAGTTACACAGCCTGGAAATGTATTAAGATGTTACTGTTATGTAATCTCTTCTCTGACTCAAACATGCATTAATTAATACAATCTTGTTTTAGTACATACTTCAGATATATCCTTATTCTTTCTTCAGTATGTGAAAACCCTGGTGCTTTTAATTGGTTACAAAAGTTTATCAGATGGGGCAGCATTAGGTGTGGGGGTTCATGTTTAGCCTGGGAGAAGAGCAGTACTTCACCATAGCATTCTCTTCCTTTTCATCCCTGGAGGTCAGTGGCCCCTCTGAGTTTGATGAGAACAGTTGTCTGTTCTGTTGCACCCACGCTATTGGAAATCTAAATTCCTCAACAGAAAGAATGAAGCAGTAGATGAACAACATGGTGCTGCACTGCAGTATTAATTAATTGTTTAAATGGTCTGTAATGAAAACTCTTTCTCCTTTGTGCAGTCTGGAGCAAAAGCACTCCACCTGCTCCAGACAATGGTACGTCCGCCTGGGGTGAGCCAAATGAAACCAGTCCCGGGTGGGGTGAAGTAGATGATACAGGAGCATCGACAACAGGCTGGGGGAATGCACCTTCCAACGCCCCGAATGCCATGAAATCTAGTGAGTATAGGCCAGATACCAGTTTCTTTGCAATGGTCCTGGAGAATTTTAGCATTTGGCCTTTTGATATAGGTCACCCATGGAGGAATTGTTATCTGAGGCCTAGAGGAAGTGTTGAGTGTTATGTACGATTTTGATGGATGAGTGATTAACTGCTTACACGTGACTGGAACTTTGTCTTTTAAGGTAATGAAAAATTTCTTAACTAATCAATTAAATGGGCAGCTACAGTTTCTGGAAGTGTTGAAACATGAGAGCATCTGGGTAAGGAAACGTGCCTGTCCAGATGTCTTTTCTTCTCTGGCTGCCCACTTGTTACTTTGCACATACACCTGGTACACAATTAACCATTCTTCCTGGTTATATCAGAAAAAAGAATACACAGTACAGACAAATGTCACCATGGAGGCAGTTACTTGGTAATCTGTGGTTTGGTAATGCAGTTTACCTTTGAATGGATTTTGGGAGGTTTTTTGTATGAGTGGAAAGTTGTAACTCTTAAGAACTAAACTTTATTTTGTAGTTGAACCTAAATGCATTGACTGTTTTCTGGATATTACCTGCCTACAGCTGTATTCGTCATGAAATGTTGAAATCTTACTTTAAAAATGTACTTTGAGGTTAAAATTTTGCAGTATTAAGATTTTTGTATTTTGTCGAAATTATTCCTACTGATGTAAGATGTTCCTAGAATTTTTATTTCTCTCTTTTTATGGAAAATACAGCGAACAAAAGCAGTCACCTGCTGTACCACATAGCAGTGTTACAGCCAAATCCAATACTATTTGGATACGAAGTTTCTAGTAGGAAATAACTGTAATGCCTGATTGTTAACAAGCTTGACTGATAATGCCTGCTGTAAAGCCTTTTCCAGTTAGGAGGTGCTTTTGCAACATGAAACTACTGTCTGGAATGAAATTCTCTATACCAATTGGATGTGGTTGGGTCATTCTCCCTTCCTCCCACCCAAAATAAGTAGCTTGGCCATTTATGAAGTGAAGCTGGGGAAAAAAAGCACTGCTTCCTTAATGTAAACATTATAGCAACCTTTCTTGGCTGGCTGCAATGCTGCTTGTGCCTGACATGAACCTGTCACTTTGCAGGATGTGAGACTCTTCTTAGATGGATCTTTCATCTGTAAAAAGCCACCTAAATGTGATCAAATTAGAGCCTCTGAAACGCTGCTGATGCATTTCTATGGGTTTATTAATACTTAAGATAGTCTTTAAAGACTCTGCATGGGCAGTTGCTTGTTATAACTGGACTGCATGAGTGATATAACCATTAAGAGCTGCAGCATACATGTATATTTTGTACGTAAGCTGTACCCAGCTGTAGAGGAGCAAAATACTTAGAGTTTCCCCATGACAGCTGCTTCAGGTTGGGGTGTAGTAGGTCACCAGTATTAAGAGCTGAGATACTCATTTTCCTGTGTTCTGTGACTGCTTTCTCAACTCCTTTCTAATTGGCACCAGAAGGAATGAAGAAGAAAGCTACATTATTGAGTGGAGTAAGGGGAGATATGTCTTGGATAAGTTGGAAGAAGAGATTGGGACAAAGAGCCTGCAAAGGTATAATTTATGGTTGGAGGTAAGGACAGGAAACAGAGACTAGCAATGATACTAAAAGAAAACTAGAGTTTAGGCCAAAGAAGGGAAGCATAGATCATTGTCCACCTGTTTAAAAAAATTGTGTATTTATGTAGTTTTACCAGCATTGTATAGAAATGCTCTGGCACAAGTAGGAATAAGTTTGGTTTTCTGTAGCATCATTATTTTGTCTTCATCTTTACAGTTTCCTTTGCTTACTGTATCTATTTGTGCCTCCTCAGTCAACAGATGTAGAAAATGAAGCAGGAATCCTACAGGCAATTCCTCTTCATACCACTGTCCAGATTCATGTTCTAGAATCTCAGACCTGAGAGCTGTCAGTGCAGAAAAATAATCTATAGTCATGTAGTTAAAACCAGGATCATACCACTATATTTAAACGCTGTAGCTGGAAATAAATTAAAGGTGCAGAGACTACCCCATATATGACATTTCCAGATTAAGTTCTTGACTCTGCAGTCATAATCCTTAAATATAGCCTTTTCTCTGTAAGCAGCATGAATAAAGGGTGAAGAAGTAGATTTTTGTACCTAGACCGGTATGCTTCCTAAGCAGCACTCCCATTTTAGTACACAAATTAGTACACTACTAAAAATGTTTCCTGTAAAGTATCTGAGGTGTTATTTATGATGTATTTTAAGGTAGCTTGTAAACTGTCATGTAGTGCTGCTATACTTAACTTTGGCATGATCAAGGTAGAGGTCTCCTTGACAGACTAATTGCAATTCCTGACTTTTTGTACATTCAGATTTTCTGCTCTATGTGTTAATGTGCTTACCCCCGATTTGTACACCTAAACCCCAGACAGCTGAAGAATCAGTTATGAAGAATGTGATAGGGATCCTCTTTAAAGCAGATAAATGCGTGGGGAAGAAATATGTGGAATGAAGAGTTATAGCAGGAACGAGGACAGTTGGGCAGTTGACAGTATGAGGATGTGGGCTCTCATTGGCTTGTCAGTAGAGGTTAAAATGCAAAGTTGTCTGACAGCTGGAGCTACAGAGTAACAGCCCGAAAAGCCAACAGGGAAAAGTCCTTAGGCTGAATTGATATGATGCAATGGTTGTGGCTTTCTGGTCATGGCACCTCTACGTCAGCAGCACTGCTAATAAGTCTTCTTGGTGACACTAAGAACAGAAATTAAAGTAGAATAGTTTTTTTAACATCAAACTACTTTTGCTGTTCAATATACCAGAGTGTGATGTCATGTCCTCTCCTTCAGATTCTGCTTAGTTGTTATTCCTTAAAGTTCCTTGTTTCTGTAACTTCGTAAAGGAGTTTAGTGCAAGGGAAGTGTTAAGGTTTAGAAGGAAGAGAGAAAATAATTGATAAACCACCTGCATCGGAGATCTCAGCACCCTGAGTTTTTAAGTGTTCTTGAAATCTTTCATTTACACTAGAAAACAACAGGTTGCCTTTTAAAGAAATCCAAACGCAGCTGTGTCTGTGTAAGAGAAGAGGTCCCTATGGTTATTATATCTTTAAAGGTTTGACATTGCTTTAAAATAGATGTAAAACATGACATGCTAACGTGCCACTGAATCTCTTGAGTTCTGGGATTCATGCACAAGTTTACAGCTGTTAGAGTACTAAGACACTTGCTTTTTCTTCCTTTGTGGTTCTGATGATCTCTGCTAATCATCTTGCAGTGTCAGATCACCAGCTGCATGGTGCTGTAGACTGCTTTTGAGCTTTTTTTTTTTCTTTCTTTCTTTTTCTAAAGGTTCTAAATCTATGCAAGATGGCTGGGGAGAAAGTGATGGGCCAGTGACAGGAACACGTCATTCCAGCTGGGAAGAGGAGGAGGAGGGAGGAGTCTGGAACACAGCAGGCTCTCAGGGAAGCAGTTCCTCCCACAACTCAACAAGCTGGGGGCAAGGAGGAAAGAAAACACAAATGAAGGTAAAATGCTTGAATGATTCATAACTACTGTGTTGTCTGAAAGCAGTATGAGTGATTTGTTAGAGCATTATAATAGTAGTTCTTTTAAAAATGTATTACAGATTTTATCTAGAAATGTGCCTGCTACAACAGCGTAAAAATTGTGAGGTTTCTGGATTTGTTTTAGTGTATTACATCTGTTGTGACTAATAAATCTGCCAGTAGGTGTCAAATTCTTTTGGTATGTTAAGCTGCAGAGCCATTACTAAATGAAACTGAGCAATAAGTACCCAAGGCTATTGCTCTTCTCTTGCTGACACATCTTTATGTGTTAGGCTGCTGCTGTTCTTGCATAGCCTGCTGAAGTTCGGATTCCACAGTCTGTTTGGCACATTCACTCATTTCTACTGACTGTTGGGTTTAGGTCTGACTTGTGTTTGTTGTTCTTAACCTTTGGCCTTAAACAGGAGCAGTAGCTTGGCTAGAATCCCAAGTGAATTGCTTTCTAAGTCTTGTTTGTGTGAAAGGTTTCTAGTACAGTAGCACTTGGTACTGTATTAATATTAGGACTGTGCTTTGTCTGCTTCTAATGAAATAGTTAGGGCAGACTCAAAAGGCAAGTGCAGAGCAGCTTTCTAGGATGTGGAATCCTGTTGTGGCATAGTATGGAGTTTTATAATTCCTGTTTTGCAAAGCTGTTGTCATGAACTTTTTTACTCACTTAAAGCTTTTTTATTTTTACCATCAAAGCAACTGTCCTCTTTTTTTTTTTTCTTTTCCCTTCTTATTCTTGGTATTTTTTTCTGTTGAAGTGTGTTCAGTGTTGGTTTTGGTCAGCTGTAAATTGCAGTATGGCCAAATGGAGAGCCAGGTCAGCATGGTGCCCACACAAGAGAAACCATACTAAAGGGAAGAAAGCCAAGGAAGAAATCTGCCGCTGTGGTGGATTGAGGAATGAATTAAATTGTAACAGAGGAAGGGAAAAAACTAATCACAAAGCTTTCCAGGTTCCAGAATGAAACTGAAGATGGGATAAGCATCTACACAGCACGTGTTCATCCAGCTTGGTATACCTAGCAATCTTATGAGAGAGAAAAGAAAAAAGTATTTGGTAAATGTTTTCCAATCATGGAAAAAACTTCATTTCTTCAGGACATTAATTTATCTGATACCAGGATTTTTCTTCAACGCTTGTGCATCTCAGATAAAACAAAATTTAAGGAATAAGAAATGGCTTTAAAATATTTGTCTTTTTTTTCCCCCACCTCTACAGTGCTCATTAAAAGGAGGAAACAGCGATTCGTGGATGAACCCTTTATCCAAACAGTTTTCAAATATGGGCTTGCTAGTAAGTAAAGTTTCAAAAATATTAAATCCAAATTCCTAAAAAAAAGTAAATTTTAAATAAGTTTATAAAAAATCAGCTGTTTCACAGTGTGTAGCTATTTATTTATCTGTATTTGCTATGCTGGCATGTTGATTGTAATACTTGGGTACTCAGCACTTCATTGTTAGTCGGAATGGCATCTCAGAAAAACCCAAGATCTACTTTTAACTCTTCAAAGCTGCAGCGTTGACAGCTGTTGTTCTGAGATTGCAGTTTCTTGCAAATAATAAGATTTGGAGTTTTTGTGTGGTGGTGGTAGTGGTTGTTGTTGCTATCACCATTATTTCCAGAACATGCTGTTTAGAGCCATCAAGGTAGAGGCCTCAGCTACTGGCTGTAGTGTCAGACATCTGTGATTAGTCCAAGGCTGTTCATTCTGAATCTCAGACGTATCAGAAAAAGGAAGTCTTGGCTATTTGTATTTTAAATACTGTGCAGCAGGGCCTTTTTAATGCAAAAAGGACTCAAAAATATTAATTGATGAAGTGAATAAATTAACGGCACATCATGGAGAGAAAAAACAGATCTGCAGGGAAGTACCTTAAAAATCATTCCATACAAGTTTTTTAAAGAGCTTCTGACATTCTAATTAGTGAAGTCTTTTACAGAATATTGTGCCAACTGTCAACCTGCAAAGCAGGCATAGTACAGAATGCAGGCTAGCAAAAGGTAATACTGCAGAGGTTTGGTGAGAAGCCTCTGGCTGCAGAAACTGTCATCGACATGACTAGGATTACTTTGTAGTTTCTGTTGGCTCCCAAGCTCAAATTCAGTCTGCTGGACCATAGATGCTTCTGTAAGCTATGGGAACACCCTGTCCCAGTCTGCCAACTAAAGAATAACTTGGCAGCACATTTCAAGATTTGATGACTTGATGGGTCACAAGGATGAGCTGTCATTTTGGCCACTATTTTCAGTGTTTCATCTTTCGACCACTGGAACACTGAAGACAGAGGTTGATTTTGCAGAGCAGCTGTTTATTCATGTTTCTCCATTTGTTGCATGCATTCATGTGTCTGGATTCACATGGGTAAACTTGTCGCACATGGCATTAGGGGGTTGAGGTGAGGTGTGTACAGGGTGATATTGGGGATGCTTGTATTTGCCTTCAGTTTAAAACAAAACTTTGGCACAAGCACACCCTTCCTTTGTGCCACCTGAACCATTGAGGGCTGCTTTCTGAAACATTCCTCAGCATTTATTGAAATCAGAACTGAATTTTTTTTTTTCCTCTCAGAGTCAAACTGAGGACATTCCAGGCAGTAAGATGGACTTGTCTGTAGGTATGTATAATTTAATTTAAATGCATTTGTTATACAAGATCATGTGTAGTATTTTTATGTGGATGACATACTGGGCTTTGGAAAGGTTTGATCCTTACTTTTAACACTCCTCAGAATAGAAGGATAGAGTTAGAGCATCCAATATCTTGGCCATAGGCTTTGAATAGTTTCACAGCTGGTGCTGATAAGCAAGGTTGGGATGTACAGAATGGAGCTACAACTTGCAGAAGGGTCATCCTAAAAGACCGGTTCGATCCATGTAGTTTGTGTTCGTCGTTACTGTTTCAAGAAAGTGAAGGTCCATTTTCATTTGGTGAAATGGGAGGATTGTTTTAGCTTTTGGAAGTAGGACATCCCAGCTACCACAGCTCCCTGGAGGTGATGTGAGCAGAAAAAAATACCTTCTATTGCTGATTTCTTCAAGTGCTTGCCTCAGGCTATTACAAGTTACTGCTCAGTAGAACTAGATGTTTCACTCTTTATGGCCTCACCACGAGTATTACACAGCTTAAGTAGGATGGGCTGTATGGGAAAACACTATCCTAAATGAGAGTTGGAATTGACCACTTGGATTGATGCCATTTAATCAACTATGAATTTGTTTCTTCTTTGGCAAACTAAATTTGTTTTAACTTTCTTCTTTGGCAAACTAATTACTGAAGTCTTACAGAAAGCTTTTTTGGTCTTGAAATCAGATTTCGTTTTGCATTCTCTTCTCCATGGAGAAAATTGTCTCTGAATATTCGCTAGCATGATACTGCGATAGAAGTACCACAGAAACCTCCTGCTATTTGAGATGGCTTGCCTGCAGCATTGCTGAAGAAGGGATGATTCATATCTGCTGTTCCAGTTGGTTGTTATCAAGTCATTGAAGGCTTACTAAGACTAACAACTTGTATGGCACGGCCTTTGATGCTTACAAAGGGGAAGAGGGTTTCATTCCTGTTCTAGGAACTACTTCAGTTTTTGATTCTTCAAAACCTACAGAAGCAGGAAGATCACCTCATATCTCTGGCTACAAAAGCAGGTCTACTAGTCCAGTTAAAGGACACTGCTGCTTTATAAACCCAACAATAATGTTGGAGAGAGATGTCCATCCTAATTCTGTAACTGTCAGGAGTGTCACAGAGGCCTCAGGTTTCTCCTAGATGCGATGTTAAAAGCCAGAGGTCTGGAATTGTTCCAAAGAGTGATGATATACGTCAAAGCAATAGTAGTATTCTCAGCTCTCGTGTAGAACAGTGAATTTCCTGTTTCAATGAGGCATGCCCAGCCGGCTCCAGAGGAGCATGTGTGTGTGTTGTGGTTCTGTGTCTGGAAGGGGGTCCCTGTGTCAGTTTCTTGTGAAGGTGTGGTGGATTCTGACTGATGTGATTAGCATCAAGACCCATAGTATAGCAGTTACACAGTAACTGGTTTAGTTGTTTTGTGTTTAAGAAAAGTTCTGGTAAGAAGCTGCTTGTTTCCAGCTACTTCTGCAGAAAAGCAGAGGTTTCTGTGTCAGTTGACATAGGGATCTACACAGGCACAGGGTGCTGCTGAAAGGACACAGAGGGCTTGATATGACCGAAGTGCTGGCAGGAAGAGGTGACTGACTGGAATCAATGCTTATTCTTCTGGTGGTTCTAAATCTGCTGTGGGAGACTTCTGTTTTCCCTGTCAGTTGAATTAATTACTGATGATCCTGTGGTACTATTTCTGAAAAACCACCTGCACAAGTAGTTCTGTGAGGTCTCTGGATCAAATAAACGGCTGTTCACAAGTCAAATACAGTTAGTTTCAAAATCTGTTCTCAGTGCTTGCTGTAGGTTAGAATAGTGTGGGGTTTGTGACACAAGTTGACCATGTCCAACATCAAGGATAGAAACTATTTACTTCTGAGATACTACCTGCCAAAGAACTTACCAGGTCTGTGATTGTGTTCATCTAAATATCTAAGAGTGACAGTAGGGAAGGACATAGAAACTAGAGCTGCTCCTTCAACTCTATTTTATGTTGGTACAGATGTCAAGACAGTTGACTAGTCTTAATGTGTTGCTCCCACCCCAGAAAGTAATTTACTAGAAGATGCTGATTTCCTCTAAAGTGTCTTCTGTCCCAGTGATATGATGGCCTTAGTAATGAAATTGGATCTATATTATGGGGGCTTCAGGTACCAGTGGAAAACTAGGTGGCTCAAGTTGAAGCCCTGCAAATGCAAGCAGTGTAAATACTTATTCTGATGTGAATAGTAGATTTTAGGGACTACAGCAGGCATTTCTTGTCAAACTGGTCATCATGCTATAATTACTGTTTCTGTACAGTACTGATTCTGCTATACCTCTTCTGTGCCTTTCTAGTATTGTTGACCAAATTATTTCAGTATTACACCTTGCGAGATACCTGTCCTGATGTTGACCCTCTTTGTACCAGTGCTGTCACCAGCTTTAGTACTTCTTCATCTGCCCCTGTGTAGCATTGTGTGTGATGCTGTAGTTGGGATTTTCTTAATCAAAAAAAAACTTGCTGGGAATATTCATTAATCTTTGATACCAGAGGTAGAGTTGTGGTAGTCAAGACTGACTTCTATCTAGTATCAACCCCACATTTGGTATTCTAATGCAGCCTGAATGGCTTCAGTGTCTCACAGCTTAGAATCTATTGCATTCTTAAAATGCGTATCACACCAAAGTGTCTATCTTCTAAATAGTTAGGTAGCTCACAGTAAGAGATGTTGAAGTGGGTATTTGTATAGTACAACACAGTTTTGGGGGAGGTAATAGGATTTTTGGATCTCTCCACTTTGACTTCACACAGCCTCCCTGGAATTCAGGCTTTGATTGTGTCATGCTTCTCTGAGATCATCTAGTTGGAGACAAATCGTCATCTTGGCTGTTTGGTTCTCATCTACCTTCAGATGCTGCTGTTAAAGAACAGATCTAAGAATATACAAATGAAGAGGACGATAGCCTGGATTATGCTGATTATAGCTTTTGCAGTTCTTTATCTTCAAGTTAATCTTTTGGATCCTTAGAACTTTCAGCTGTAAGGCCTTTAAGGCCATCAGACCTTCTCTGGACAGATGGCTGATGCACAGAATATTTTGGGAAGTGGTGCAGAAGGGTTATGTACTTAGTCTTGATGTGGTGATAGAGATCTACTTTATAGTGTGTTTTTCCCTCCCTAGAGTGTGAATGTCATCTTCCAAGCCCTTGTTTCATTCTGCATTTTTCACAATGTTTGACACAGCTGTTAATAGCAGGGAAAAATCCAAGAATCATAGAATGGTATGAGTTGGAAGGGAACTGATGGAGTGTCTTATTTTATGAAGATGGTTGGTCTTTAACCTGTCCTACATTTTTGCATTTAGAGGATTTGGGGCTTCATATTTATTCATGCACATGTGTACTTGCCTGCTGCAAAGGGTAAAATCGAAACTTTCAGACTGTAATGGTTGTCTTGTACTCAGTAAGGTAAATGTATTCTTCAGCCACCTGCAACATTTATAGCTTTACTGGCAAGTGCAGAAAACAGACTCACAACAGGTTTCAAGGTTGCATTAGAATTATCTGTGAATGGGATAAATTAATATTATCATCTCTCTTAGGAAGGCCATGTTTATATTGAAGTTTAAGCAGCTGCCGCAGCCCCAAATGACACACACATCTATGCTTGGAGACTTTTAAAGGTGCTATTTAATGCTCTACATGTTATTTGACAAGCCGTTTTACAAGGCATCATTCAGTAATGTTTGAGGAGCTGATTGGATCATCAGGATAACTGAAGAGACAAAAGGGTGTTTCTGTGGCTTAGTCATCTTGTGTTGGCATTGACCAAGTTTCGTTTCAGAGTGATGCAACTGTCTCACTTTCAGTTTCTTTTAAAGCCACTAACGGACGGGGCCTCTTCTCGAAGTAAAGCACACAGAGTTCATGGTAGTGCATTCCTGGCATTGTTTTAGTGGCCAGATGTAGGTATTAATAGGATTGAGGTGTATGTGACACTTTGTGACTGCTTTTTAGGATATGTTAGAAAGGGATGAGCTCATCCAGGTCAGTATGACTCCAGTTGCAAGCCAAGATATGTAGGTGATTTCTTAAGTGTTTCTGTGATAAATTATGTTGAAGTCATCTGAGAGGGTGAAGCTGGATCAACTCTGAAAGCTATGCCAGCAAGAAAAAAACATGTAATTAGTGCTTGATTTCATAAGTTCTTGTCAGTAACGTACCTATGAATATTTGCACTTGCACATTAAGAAAAGATGCTGACTATGAGACACTTTAAAGGACCAGCCAGGTAAGTGTTTTGAAGGTATCAGCGTGATTAGCTGTCTGCTGTGTTTGATAAAGGCTTACTGTTTGGTCAGTGATAGCGTAGGGTATCTATCACCAACTTTCTTTGAAGGAGTCAGATTTTGGTTAACTCTGGTGTTAGGATTTTTAAACTCTTCTTGGAAAGGCCATCTGTGCTACTAAATGAAATTATTTAAAACTAAAAATACCAGCAAAGCTCATCTCTATGGTGCTGTTCGTATTTTAAAACAAAGATGTTTTCCATCTACTTCAACATAACAATATGCATCTGATACCTTACAAGGTGCCAAGTATGACCAAAAAAAACTTGTTCCTTGGCAGCAGTTAAGTGTGTGAGGTAGAAAACTTCCTTCAGTCAGCACTTGGCTAATGATAAGCATACAGAGAAAGAAGATGTCTTGTTCACTGTGTGTGTTACAGTTTGATCATCTGTTGTTAGTGTCTCTTCATTGTGTTTCACCAGATACACCCTGTTGTTTACATCAGAACACTGTAGGGGATGTTTGAAAAGTGTCTGTCACTGGTTGTGTAGTCTTGAATACAGGATGAGGGTGACTGGTTGCCTGTCTGGAAGTTAAGTTAGACCAGATGATCTGTGGTGTTCAAGAGTTAAGTTCACATGACTTTAGGAGAACTGTGATCAAATTATGTGTGTGGCTTTGCAGTTAGAAAAATTCTTTCTCGATGCCAAACCCAGTAAAGCCTAAGTAGAGTATATAGACACCTTGAATAGTGGTGTGTTTATAGGTACTGAATTACCAATAAATAACAGAGTTTTGGAAGACATTGAGAATTATGTATGTGATTATCATGGGTTGAACTGGACTGCTGTAAAAATGTATATGTTTGTGTCTGTTTGTAAATTGTGAGAAATACTTCACATTAAACTGTCTAAATTGGCTTGTCCAGTCTTAAAAATGAAGCTTCCTACTTTAATTTTTCAGTATCTCTTTATAGCAACTGTAGCCATGATAAATTCTAAGGCTGATCTAATTATACCCTGATCTTAAAGATAGTTTCTTTGGCTGTGAACTTTGTCATGACACGTGGTAGAGATTATTGGTACTATAATTTTACCTTCTTTTCTCTTTTTTGCAGGTGGTCTCCCAGATAAGAAGTTTGAGGTAGATAAACGAGCCATGAATCTCGGGGATTTTAATGACATGATGAGAAAGGATCGATCTGGGTTCCGTCCACCTAATTCCAAAGACATGGGAACCACAGATAGTGGGCCTTATTTTGAGAAGGTGAGAGAAGTATCTTTAGATAAATTCATAACAACATGTATGTTCGAGGTCCTAGTTTTTATCATACACCTCTGGAAATGCTAAAAATTCTGTGACCTTGGACAAACTCAATAATAAAAAGTGTGGGTGAGCTAGCTTTGTAGAATAATGTCTATATAAAACAGAGGTGTCAGATATGCTTAGACAAACTAAATCATCTGGGGATAATACGGCCTTTTTAGAGCAGACTGTTCTTAATATGGACAGAGAGAAATTCCTTTGTTTTCAATGGAAGGCTAAACTAGTAGCATTGAAATTCATTATCAATTTCATCACAATGATTCTTTGGCTACAGACAACAATCATCTACTACAAAAAAATATTTAAATCTAAGTAAACACAAGTAATCACAGTCTCCCAAATCTTTTCTGCCTTCATGTCTGTCGTTTATTGGAAATACCCTTTCTTAAATTCTGCAACCCCTAATGCTGTATGTCCATGTTCTGTAAGCTTCTGTATGACATCTGTGTCTCTGTGACATCTGTTGTATGTTAATGTGGTCGTGTTTCTTTCCTATTCTTGCGTATTTAAATAGAAGCTTTCACTGTTACTATCAAACATTAATTGCTTCACATTATGAATTGGAGAGTGTCCCATGGACTCAGAATGCTTGAGGGTTTTTTTTTCTAATGCAGTTCGTAAAATGGAAAAGAAATTTGGTTTAAAAACTCTGAAGGCGTGTAACTGTCAATGAATTTAACTCCTCCATTTTGGTGTAACAGGCCAAAAACCAGTTTTGCCAACTCCCTCTGGTGGCCTAATTGTTAAATACCACACAGCTAATGTATTCCTCAAATTATGCTTGTAGGTGTGTGCTAACATTAGGAATTCATTCAAGACTCGTTTGTTTCTGTAGTGATAACCGCTCAGAAGTGAACTTTGTGATAGTTCAAAATGTATTTTTAAAAGAAGTGGTTAGGAATTTATTGATTATCTCCTTGGACCAAAATCTTAGTTGTCAGGTGGTCATTTGAGTCAGAAGTTTTGTCCTTGTAATTGCTATTACAAATTAACTTTGCTTTTCCTGGTCACTCACTGTCCCTCTTTCTCTCCTCTTGCGTTCTGTTGCTTCACTAACCAACTCCTGCTGTTGGCTAACTGCTGCTTCAGCTGACTTTGCCTTTCTCCAATCAAGATGGGTGCCTTGGGGATGAGGCTCCCTGCTCTCCCTTCTCCCCTTCTCCCAGCTACAAGCTGTCTCCCTCTGGTTCCACACTATCCAACGTCGGCCTTGGGGCAATCGGCTCAGGGCTCAGTCCCCAAAACTTCGCTGCTAGACAAGTAAGCAGGCCACCTTATAAGATGCATTGTTATAAGGCTGCAACCTGGGCTTAATCCTGGTTAGTTGGTTGCTTGCATTTGTTTTCCTACTAAATACATTAATATTGTTAATGGAAGTTTCAGCCATTGAGAATCAATCCACTTTGGTTCCTGTTATCAAAATATAGTCCCTTTGGTCCCCTTATTTCCCAAATCAAGAGCGTAGCCACACATAATGTGCTTTTCAGAAGTCATGAAGTTAATGGCAACCTTTATAATTTAACTGCTGTTTTAAAACCCAGTTAGAGGCTGTTGATTTGCCCCACCACTCCCTGACACTGAATTTTTCCAGACTCCACCCACTGACCTTGTATGTAGAAATGTGCCTTTAAAAAATTGCAATCACTTTGCATTGTGCCTGTTCCCTTCTCCCTCCCTCCTGGCCCAAAGAAAGGATTGATTTAGCAGCCTTTAAAAAACTTAAAGTAGCAATGGTTTTGTTCTGTTTATGGGGGAATGATGGGGACGAAATGAAGTGGGTAACTGCAGCTTGGAAGAATTTCTGGCTATTAAGTTTTGCATTATGTGGGAAGAAAATGTTGTAGGAATACTAGGAAATGAAAGAATAGAACCTAAGTATTGCAACTAGATTAGCTTTTTTAGTCATGTCCTTCACATGATGGTGTTCCCTTGTGTTGTCTTTTTGTTTCTGTGTGATGCAATCAGTGTTTGAACATTAGATTTAAGTCCAAATTTTTCAGGCATGTTCTTGGATTTGGTGTGCTTTAGGGGGGGCTGAAAGTGTAGCCTCAGCTTCAGGCCTCTCGAAATGTGTTGACCCCAGTCAGTTCTTTCTAGAATAAAAACTCTTGTCTCTTGGGGTTTTTTTGTTTATCTTCTTATGTGTTTAATACCACAACTTGAGTTGCTTCTGAAAAAGATACATTAAGGATGCAAAATGTGACGTAGGTGAATTTGAATGAGGCACTCTGTGATGCTGCCAGCACAGAGGCAAGATGAGAGACTTCTGTTTTAGCAAAAGGATGGTGGAGGATGCCCAGTATTGTGGTAAAAGGGAGGCAAAGTTTATGAAATCCTGGTATGTGAGGGAAGGAAAGGTTTTGGAGAAGTCCTGCACAATCTCACGTTGGAAGAATGATGAATTTATGTTGGGTATAACGGTGCTGCCTTGGAGAGGAACAACAGAATGATTGCTGAGAGATGGAAAATGTACTATATAGAGCCCTGGATATCTGAGGATTATAGATACCCTGATACACAGTAGAAGATGTAAAGTTCTGAGGGTCTTGAAAATGAAAGGACAGAGCCATGACACATGATCTTTTGGAGTTTGACCTTCAGCTTCTAGAAGCAGCAGCATGCAACTGTTAGTGTAGGAGACTGTCCCTAATGTTTCCTGTGGCTTTGAAAGATGTTACAAATAAAGACAAGTCTGCTCCCTGGCTGAAAGAGTGAAACAATCACAAATTCTCTTTGCTCTTTTTTGTGCAGTAGGCAACAGAAGTTGCTTATAAAACAGTAAATACTTCTCATTTAAAAAAAAAAGAAACAAAACCAGTAACTGTTCTTGCTTTAGAAAATAAATCACTGGAAGGAGAAGAAAAAAAAAAGCCCTGCAAATATTTTTTTGTCACTTGAAAATAATATTCCTGGGGGAAAGAAACGGGGAAAAGAAAAACACCTCTAATCCTAAATACTGAACAAAGTTCTCACATCAGAAGGAAAATTTTTAATGACATTTTTAAATTGTGATTTGTTAGTGAAAGGCTTGCAGAGAAAGTAATGTGTGATATCTCAATAACCTACTGAATCATCTAAAAAGGATGCCCAAAATTCTTATTTTAAGTCAATGGAATGTGGGGGGCTTTGAGCATGTTGTTTGTACTCCCAGCGTTCCATTTCCCAAATGGAAAACACTAGCTTTGTCATGTGCTTTGAAATAAGTGGATAAATATGATTCTTCAATTTAGAGGACAAAAAGCCTCAAATCTCAAAAACATTAGCACAGCAGTTGTAATCCAGGTAGAATATTAGTGATTTAGGGCATCTGAGTAATTTTAAGGGTACTCTGTTCTAAGTCAGTACTTGCCTTACTGTTATTGATATGCAGTTAATAGCATAGAAATCCATTATCCTGAAAGATTCATCTTCTCACTACTGCTTTAATTTTATAGGGTGGCAATCATGGTTTGTTTGGAAACAGCACAGCACAATCGAGGGGCATGCACACACCAGTGCAGCCACTAAATCCTTCCCCAAATATCCGGGCGCAAGTGCCTCCCCAGTTTCTTTCTCCCCAGGTAAGGAATTTATAGTAACTGGTTACTTGTAAAAAGTAGAGCTGCAGCCTTCAGAGCACATCATTGAGGGTACTTACACATCTGTCTTAGTTTTGATTTGATGTTCAGAAATCAAAAAGATAAGATGAAAAATTAAAATTCATAGTTGCAAATACTTAAAACTCAGTGCTTAAGGATTGGCCTTCTTTCTTTGTCCAAGGCAGTTGATGGTAAATGCTCACTACCAGTACTTTTAAAAATCAAATTAGATTCAGGAATCTGGTGTCTTTATAGGCTTTTCCAAAGTATTTAAAAAACAACAAAAACAAGTGAAAGCTGGAAGTTTTTCTGAAGTATGATGGGTTGCTTAATTTTTTTCAAGCTGTCTTGTCCTGTGCTTCCTGCCCCCCGCCCCCCAAAAAAGAGGCCTGATTAAGGGCTACACGTTGCATTTTGCATTGCAGAGCTCTAAGACCTAAAGTTTTCCAAATGGCCAAGTTTACCTTTTGCTTTGGACTTGGTAAAGGCTTTCAGAGATTCTCTTGAATTCTACTTGTGTAACTCTCAAATTATGCAGGGAGAAATGGGGGGATTCTTCACCTACTCCTCTCTTAATATAGCTTATTCAGCATACAAAGAGATTAACTCTTTCTGTGAGGCACTGTTTCTTTGCTCCAGTGACTGCATGAATGCCTTTCTTTTCCCTTGTCAAGCAGTACGTTTTTAATGTGGTAATGCAGTACTGTGATTACTGGTTAGCTGCATAGATCTCAGCATTTTAATTTAGTTCAGTCTGTAGCAACTGCTTGGTTGGGGGAGGAATCTTTGTCTGTGTGTCTGCATCTGCACATGTAATACTGTATATTGTCAATCAAGTGAGGTATTCATTCTGCTTGAGTCGTAGATTGTGCATGTTTAAATGTGATGTGTTTAATAAACCTGTAATGTCTTTCCTGGAACGCCAATTAAAATCAGTGTTGTACCTATTGCTTTATAGAAATACTACTCCATCACCTTTTCTTATAGCAGTGCATTTCTTGAAGATATGTAACTGGTTTCCATGCAGGTTTCAGCCTCCATGCTCAAACAGTTCCCCAACAGTGGCTTGAATCCTGGTCTTTTCAATATGGGCCCCCAGCTTTCTGCACAACAGATTGCCATGCTGAGCCAGCTTCCACAGATTCCCCAGTTTCAATTAGTAAGTAGCTAGTAATCTTGTGAGACAGACTGTTTACAAATTGTCTGCTGAAAGATTTATTTTAATGTCTGTTCTAATTCTGTTTTGTTCTGCTGATGTCATGTTATTTTTGTACAAGTATTCCCTGTTTGTTGTACAGAGAAATACAGCCCTCTTGGAGGGCAGCAAAGAAACTGAACAGGCCTGTGTAGTTATTGGGAAGGTTGCCAGGAGTTAGTAACAGTTTCAGCAACATCTTTGTACAGAAAGCAGTTGTTTGAGCTTTAATGAAGTTTTCTTCAGACTTCTAGTCATACTGATGGTAAGAGAGCAGGTACTGGTAATACTGTTGCATGATGTTAAATTGGAAAAATACAAAGGATATAGTATTCTTCTGATGTATTCGTTGTCATTGTATTTGAGTGTGTGGAATGAGATGTAGTTTGCCTAAGTTCTGAGCAAAGCATTTGCTCCTGGCAGTTATATTTCACCTGTATTTTCACTCTTCCCACCCCCACTTACCTTGTAGGCATGTCAGCTCCTCCTTCAACAACAGCAGCAGCAGCAACAGCAGCTGTTACAGAGCCAGAGGAAGTTATCTCAAGCTGTGCGACAGCAGCAGGAGCAACAGGTTTGGCACTGTTTTTGACAATCATATGAAGTATGAAGTGCGCTGGGAAAATGCAATGTGCAGCAAAGACAGCACTTGATTTAGTGATGTCATCTGCTCTCTTCAGTTGCACTTTTCAGAGAGCAAAGTGCTCTACAGCTCTTTGAAGTCACTGTTCGTGTTTACTGAAATCTGTGTTACAGTATAGGATATATAATTCCATTTTTTTTCTTTCATTTGCAGATTGCTCGTATGGTGAGTGCCCTCCAGCAGCAGCAGCAGAGGCAGCCTGGCATGAAGCATTCACCATCCCACCCTGTTGGGCCTAAGCCACATTTAGACAGCATGGTACCCAATCCTTTGAATGTGGGTCTCTCAGATTTACAGACCAAAGGGCAAATACCTGGATACGGTTCAGGTAAGTGCTCTGTGGAAAGAGAATTGGTGCATTACCTATAGTTCCTATATTAGCCAGTTAGATATGGGTCCAGAAATGAGTAGTTTATGTATAAGCACTAGAGCAGAGGTTACAACAGCTGTCAGCTCTTGTTCAAGTCGTGTTGTTTTTCATTACATGGGAAGAAGGCAAACCTTAATAACAAAGCATATCTTATGGCATACTGACCTAACAAGCTTATTTATAAGCTCCCTCTGGAATGTTTGATGTGCTAGTGTTGATTATTTTTTTTACCTTTCTTATGATCATAATGACTCCTTGTTTGAAAATACTTAAATGCAAAAGAGCAAATGATAATGGAGTTTTGTTTGTTTGTTTCACAGGCTTTGGCTCAAGTGGCATGGATTATGGCATGGTGGGAGGGAAAGAGGCTGGAACAGAATCCCGCTTTAAGCAGTGGACTATGATGGAAGGGCTTCCCTCTGTGGCTTCGCAAGATGCCAATATGCACAAAAATGGTGAGAAGGGGGACTGGCTATTTCAGGAAAGTCCTTGTAGTATCATTTATCCAGAGCTAAAATAGCTTGGATAAAGTTCTGCTTCACATTAGTGAATGTCTTACCTCTCCAGTGTATGCATCTTAAATATTTTTTGGTTTAGTGTACCACAGTAGTACCATACCCAACCTTTCTCAAGTGTTAAATGTCTTTTTAATGCTTCAGGTGCAATAGTGCCCCCTGGAAAGGCTCGTGGAGGATCGCCCTACAACCAGTTTGACATAATTCAGGGCGACCCACTCGGTGGCCATGCAGGCCCTGCTGGTGATAGTTGGTTACCTGCCAAATCTCCACCAACGAACAAGATCGGAAGCAAATCCAGCAACGCCAGCTGGCCTCCAGGTATTACATAAGGACAGGGGTTATGTCATAGCATTAGAGTAGATGTGCTGGGACCTTTCTTCACTGTACTTCTTTAATTACCTCTGCAAGGAAAACACTTGGTCCATGACTTTTTTTCCCAATTTCTTCCACGTTAAATTAGAACATAAAATTTGAATTTTCAGTAAAAGATTGCTGGGCTAAATATGAACCAACTGCTGAACTGCCTGAATAGTATTTGTTATTTGTTAGGTGATCTCTCTTCTATAGTTTGGTGACTGCACACTTAGAGAAGACAACTTACATAAGAACACTTGTTCACAAAATACACAATACCAGCTCCTTCGTCTTCTGTTGATTCCTTGTGCTGCGTTAGGCTGACACAGTGTAAAAATTCTGATTGATAGCATGGAATCAGAAAGCAAAATATGTGAAAGCTTGTATTTTGTGAGGGTGGGAACAGGATTTTCTTGTCTTGACCTTTTGTGTTTTATGTGGCATGAACTTTTCTTCTGGCAGTTGTTTACAGACATGATTGACGGCAGACCACAAGGTTTCTTTTGCCAGCAATACCAGTACAAGATGTATACAGTGTGTGTGCTGTGCTATTGTGGTTCACCTTTGCTCATGTCACGTAAAGGATGAAAGAACGTTGCCATGTTTCAGTACTGCTCAGCAATCTTGTGGCTTGAGTAGAGGCTTCTTGCTTTTTGCGTTACGGTCAGTAGCACATTCCTTAAGTCTCCTAGAGTTTCACTGGCAGAATTTCTAGATACTCAGGTATCTAGAAAAAAATACAGACTTCAACATGCACATAATTTTCTATGTAAATCATTCATTAAACAAAGGGTGGTGTACTTGAAGTTGCATGGATTAATCACTGGGGCTGTTCAGCAAATAGTGAATGCTGTGATTTTTCACTGCCTGGAAGACTTAGGTTCCAGGAAAACATTCCTAAATGCAGGTCCTCTGCTGTGTATCCCCTCAAGCACAAAAACCTAAAGGTGCCAGTACATCTCTTGCATAAACCAGTAGCATCGAAAGCCTTGGAATCCATATGACAGATACAACTGCAGGAAACCTAGCAAAAGTAGTGTAAGCTTTTTATGTAGGAATCTCTCGGTGTCTCACCCTGGCAAGATGATGTTTTCTGATGAGCTAACAGAGTTAAAGAATTAGTTATCTCAGGAGTGTCTGCACACCCACAACATTTCACAGCACTGACTGCTCTCTGTGGAGGTACATTTGCATTACCTTTCTGCCAGCTTCTTGAGCTGGCATTACTGTTCATAATACCGGCAACCCCAAATTTTACTGTATTCTTTTCAGGACGTCTCTTACAGACTCATTGTTGCTGAACTTGTTTCTTTAGTTTCCATTCCCCTGTTTAATACTAAGATATGATAGAGCTGCAGTCCCACTGTCAGTGATAACTAAAATTTTTGCCTCACCACTGAGGGGACAGCTGGGGTTCACAAACCCTGAAGATAACGCTCTCACTGGGATCATCAGTACCATCCCTAATTTCTTGTGTATATGAGTAGCCCATGACTCTGATTGCAGATGTCATGTAAACAGATCATGGGTTTTGGCACATGGCTTTTATGCAGCTATTGCTGTATTGCTAGCCCTCTCTTTGTGAGGTCCATAGACCACTGAAACAAGCAGCTACTGTTCTGTAACCTTCAGCCACTTGGGCTGTCTCATAGCCTCTCTGGTTTATTGGCTTCCCTGAGAAGGAAAACTCGGATGAGATCAACACCCCGATGAAGAATAAAGACAAAAAGTTATTTGACACACTGCAGGTCTTTATTCTCTGCAAGCTTGCAGATGAGTCCTGCTGTCCATTCCTGGCATGGAGATAAAGTTTTTCTTCCTAGAGCTGGAAAATAAGTTGTTAATGAAAATGAGTTGCAAGAGAGAAATCTCTTGAAATAGGTGCGTGATTCCTTTGAATGAATACAGTGGTCACTCAGCATTCACCCTGACTACACCTCTCGCGTTTTCCTCCTACACTCCATCTGCTGCAGAAATTCTGCCGTTCAAGAGAGCAGTATTGTTCAGCACAAAGATAAATGAAGTGGTGCCCAGTCAAACTGATATCACAGCTGGAGGTGAGAGCAAGTTTTGCTGCATGGGTGAGAACATGTGTTTTGGTTATGTCACACAGACTTGCATACCTAGGTATTCCTAGACAATAATTTTCCCATTCAAGAGCAGGTCAGTGAAACACACCAGGCAGACTGGCCTAGATGCACCTGTCATGGTTTTCCTGGTAATCTTATGTTTGAACTTTTTGGGAAGACCTTTCAGATATCAGTGGAGAAATGCACTTTAGATTTTCTTTACTGTTTAGAAATAAAAGAGCGTGTCTGTAGGGAGAGTTGGTGAACTTGGATGGGAGTGACAGTTATTCTCAAAGGGTAGGTCAGAGATTTGTCAGTATGCTGAAGTTCAGAGAAAACTCTCCTTCAAACCAGGACTATATTGATGAATGAATGTGTTTATACATACTATGCCTGATCTTTGGAGCATCGTTTGTATATTCCTTAACTTTTTGATGAGAGCTTACGATGCACGTGGTTTTCAGTCTCACCAATTCTCAGAAATCTTTACACAGGCAAGACTGGGATTTTCCTTTCTTTTTTTTTAAGAAGTTGTAAATTCCAGGTCCTAACCTGCATTCATGGATTCTTTATCTCAAAACAGAGAAGATGTTTTGACTAGACCCAAGAGCTATATTGCTTGTTCCTTAAGCGTAAGGTGGTCCTGTCTGTCAGAGGATTGCAGTATTGTGGCAGTAACTGAGCAGGTTCCCTCCTTGATGCAGAGCTGATTGATCATACTGTTACAAATGTTGATACCTGGTACCCAGATTATTTTGTTGAGTTACTAAAGACTGGGAGATGTGACTGGATTTACAAAGTTACAAAGGACAGTGATCAAGAGAAATGTGTTACTGTAATTCTGCACCTCCTGCAAGACTAGAACCATGGTACAAAAGCTGGACTTGAGGATACAGATTTTAAATTAATTCATGCTTTTTTTTTTCTCCTATATGGGGAGTTGTGTTCTTCTGGAATGTCTTGCTTTTAGAGCTTCAGAAGACAGATGGTACTGACCAGTTGAAACAGTGTTTGGGTAAACGAATGGAAAAACAGTTTCACAAGCAGGTGCTAGCAGAAAGAGGGTATTTCTGACATCCTGGGTAGTATAGGGCTATGGATGCTGGGAGTGTGAGGGCAGTAGCCTACAGATAGTGACCAGGTTTGTGTTCTGTCCCTAAATGGTCTCTCCTACACTGTTGGCAGAATAGCGTGCTACAGTGTTCTGATGCAGTGGGACATTTCTTCTGCCTTCTCTGAAATTCTGCTGCTAGTGCATTATCACAACTTAATGCTGCCCATGGCATGACAATTGTTTGAAGCAGTAGTATCACATTTTCTTCTGCATTTGTTTGTGAAAGTCATAGTCTTGGCTACATTTCTTCATTACAACAGTGACTGAAATGAACCTTTCTGTGCCAGGGTCAACCTCCGTGGCTTCATTCTGTGATTCCAGGGAGTACATACTGGATCCTACTTTAATCATGGGTTTTTAATTACATTCAAGTATTCTGTTATTATTTCAAAAGTTCAGGTTGGGAATAAAGGTAGAATCCCGTATGTGGACTTGTATCTGCAAAGGAGGAATCTGCCAGTGTGGCATACTTTTCACACTTAACCAAATTGTCACATAGTGTTTAAAGCTTCTTTACTTGTTTTTGGCAGTTTTTCTTTCCTATCACTGCTTCCAAAATTGACCACAGCACTTTAGGCATTGTACATCTACTCAGGGGAAGAACCAAATTACTGATCTTTCTTACAGCAACTGGAGTTTTTATGTGTTTATACTTCATATAATTCATTCTCTTGTATTAAAAATTTGGCATGCCTGGAGCTATAGTTGAAAGGAAATAAAAGCATGATAAATGTATTCATCTCATGGTGAAGTATGAAGTAGTCAATGAGTGTACACATTGCTTTTGCCACAAGGCATCTCACCTTAGCATTACCTCGGTATTGATAGGTAATGTATAAAGTGTGTGTAAAGTGTAAAGTGTCAAATGTTGTGTTTACAGACTCTTAAGGTAGGTGGCCTTTCCGTGAGAGATGCTGCTGCACACATACTTTGTGCTTGTGCAGATAATCTAATCTTACATATCTTAAATACAGAATGTATTAAGGAAGGGTAAAATTATTGCAGCCTCATCTGAACATAGTAAAACAGGAATAGTCAAAGGAATACCAAATGCACTTGCACTGGTTTTTTGTAGCATAGACTTGTATTCAAACGCTAGAGGTAGTGCTGTGGGAGAAAATGTGAAATAGATTTTAATTTTTAGAGGTCTGTTTAGTTTTGGGGGGGTTTTATTGAGGAACAGTGCAGATGGCAGTTACTTACCCTCCTAAGATAGCTTTAACAGAGTTACTTCCATTAGATGTAATTTCCGTGTTTGCATCTAATTCCTTTTTCCCTCCTGTCCCAGAGTTCCAACCAGGAGTGCCATGGAAAGGTATACAAAACATTGACCCTGAATCTGACCCCTATGTGACCCCTGGAAGTGTGCTGGGGGGGACAGCCACATCTCCCATTGTAGATACTGACCACCAACTTCTGCGGGACAACACCACAGGTAAAAGAGTGAACAACTGGTATGTGATTACTTAAGTAATTCTCATAATTTGAGACTATTCTGATGTTCCTGTTGTGACAGGGTCTATTGCATTTGACTAGAAAAAAGCCTTTGCACTGTGGCTCTCTGTAGCACATGAAAGCTTGGCATTGGTATACAAACTGTGGATCCCTTGAGGTTTAACAATATTACAAAAACTCTTAGCTTGCTCTTTCTCTCTCCTTTTCCCTCTGATAGGGTCTAATTCTTCCCTCAACACCTCGCTGCCTTCACCTGGTGCCTGGCCCTACAGTGCCTCTGACAATTCCTTCACCAACGTTCATAGCACTTCAGGTATGTGGGTTCCATGTGGGTGTAGTTGACTTAAAAGCAAAGATCCTCAGCCCTTCCTCCTACCCCCAATACAAAATTCTTAGTTTTGCAAGTTAAAGAATAGGATGGCAGTGAGCAGCAGGTGCAAAAGCAGAAAAAAACCCCCCAAACACATGTCAGAGTCTGCTGACATGTGTCAGGGCTTGAGGGACTGACGTAATGTTTTATATATACCTGCTCCTGTATATGTGTGTTAAGGAATTAGAGCTACAAGGGAGTGATTTTAATAATTTTAAATTTAGGAATTTTAGCATGCAAAGGGAATTTTTTTTGCTTCACCTGTTACAGAACTCATCATTCCCTGAAACCGAGAGAGAGGACTTGTAATGGTTGGCCTATAAATAGCAATCTAGATACCTCTGTCAGATCCTTGCTGAGAAGTTTTCCAAAGCTTTCTTGTGAAAAATGGTTTCTGTACACACTTTTGAGTAGGGTGCTGGAAATACTTGTTCCAGACAAACCATTTGTATTTTGTACTCCTTACAAATGCCAGAGTCTTCTCTTGAGACATCATTGTCTTGACAACTACTTAAAACTGAGGAATTGTGTGTAAATATAAGAAGTGACGAACACAGCTGAGAGCTGTATCTGGCCCAAACTGTTTTTTGCATCTTACTGAATAAAAGCTGTGTTCCTATGTTGTCTTAGCATCTTCACAAAATGTGTTGAAAATCCTATTTAGCTCTGAAGAATACTATTCCTGCTGCCAGTTTGTGGGCTGACTGGTTCGCAGCGATATCTGTGTATGCAGCACTCCAGTGACATGGAAGATTTCTCTTTTGTAACCTTTCATTTTTCTTTCATATAAATGCAATCAAAGGGTTTACAATGATAGTACATTAAAGGATATTTGAGTCTTATAAGTTTCTCTAATATGTACAATTTATTTAATCTTCTAGCAAAATTCAGTGATTACAAATCAACATGGTCCCCAGATCCCATAGGACACAATCCCACTCATCTCTCCAACAAGATGTGGAAAAACCATATTTCCTCAAGGAACACTACAGGGCTGCCCCGCCCGCCTCCTGGCCTGACCAACCCCAAACCATCATCTCCATGGAACAGCACAGCACCCCGATCAGTCAGGGGCTGGGGGGCACAGGACTCAAGGCTTGCCTCTGGTGAGAAGAATCAACTGATAGCACCATTGATCAGACCCGAGGAGTGTACGTTTTACAGTACTAATGGTTTGGAGGAAAGAAAGTTGCAGTTGTCTGGTAAAAAAAAAAAAAGTTCCTTCTTGAAATGGGAATTTGCTGGCAGTAATTGGGGTGGTGTGTGGAAGCCTAGGTCCTGCTGCAGGGAAGCAGTGAAGTGGGCTGGGAGTTTCCAGGAGGGAATACGTAGTGCATGGGGACTTTCAAGTGCTTTCTGTGGGCGGGGAAACTCCTCAAAGATAAACTCTTTTAAAAAGTGAGTCTTGGTGTGAAATGTGAGGAAAGATACGGTTTTATTTCCAGGTCTGATGGTGAGGCTTTCATGTGTTAGCGGGGCTGATAATACTGAATTCCTCTGAGACTGAAAGAGCTGAACTGTAAAGAGAAATGGTATTCTTTGTATCAAATCTGACCTGACTGCTCCATCTTTTTAATTTGCAGCATCTACTTGGAGTGATGGTGGTTCAGTTCGTCCTAGCTACTGGCTGGTTCTTCACAATCTCACTCCACAGGTATTTTCTGTTCTTATCTCTGGGAACTTCTTTGCTTTACTGAGATACAGATTTGTGGACTCTTCAACTGTTTCTCTTTGTATAAAATCCAACAGTCAGGTTTGTCAGCATACATGAGATGTGTTTCTACTAAAGTGGGCTGCAGTCTAGTTGGTTTATCTGTTGTAATCTCTTCAGCTAACTTTTAAGATGTTCAGTTTTTGCTACGTGACTGAAATAACTCTAAATTAGAGTTCCAATAAAATTGTTTGAACAGAAAGATTTTCTTTCTTAGAAGTGAGCATAAGTTGCATGACCATAACGTGGAATGGTTTATAGCTGTTAGAGACTGTTCTTTGGGATGTTGTCAGTAAGAAAGCCGGTGTAACTGCCAGTTTTCACGTCGGTGTTTCCATAGTGAAACCACAGAATGTTTCCAGCATTCTTGCCAAAAACAGCCTAGTTAGGTTATTCCTGTAAGTATTCTTAAATCTTGCTTCCATTCAGAAAAAATTCTGTGGAGATCCTGGTTTCAGTGATCCCAATTAGTGTGTATTCAAGGCTTAGGAAAGGCCTGTATGATGATAAGCAGCACCCTGAGGTCTAGACAGTGTCCCCTGTTCAGCAGGCTAATTTACCATGCTTCTGCTACAGTCTAAAAAGAACATAAGTGTGAAAGGAGGGACGAAGGTCTTCAGATCGCTCAGAATGGCAAACTGTGCTCCTTTCTTAGAGACGGCCGTTTTCCTTGATGTGAAGGAAACATCAGTGGTGTGTTGAAGAGGCACAGTTGTAAGTCTCTCTTGTGCGAGGTAGTTCAGTACTGCTTTCTGAATCATTTAATGCTTCCAAAATATATTCTTCTTCCATTAAGGTAATAAAAAAGAGAAAGAAGGGGATTATAGTTGTTCTAATCCTCTATTCATTGCAGTCAGTACACTAGAAAAAAATGAAGTGTAAAGGTTAAGGTGGATTCAGGGCAGTATCTTCATTTCAAGTTTCTCTATTTCAACTTTGTCCATATTTGTACGCACATACAATTTCCTTTTCCCTCATTTGAGGTTGCATTATATAATAGGCTGGAAAGGGAGAAGGAGGAAAGTAGCGCTTCCTTAAGTATCTGCACATATGGATCCCATTCATGTGTGCATGTTCCTGTGGCATAACAGGAATGGAATCTGTCTGTACAGAACACCTCGGAGAACAGCAGTTACTGGAGGTAAGTAATAGTGTTACTGCTGCAGAAAGAATGTAGGCAATGACTGCTGTGAAAACATTGGTTCAGGAAGAATGAACATGGCTGGGTTTGGCAGAAGGGTCATTGACTTTTTGTGGCTGTTTCATAGACTGCAAAGACGAGCAAAGCACCAAAATAAATCTTATGAACCCCTTGTTGTAGAGGTGATGTTTCGAGTTTTGGAAAGAAAACTAAAAAATGTTTGAAATAAATTCTACTGAAATCAGAGTGCTGGAGACTTGAAACATTCTGCTTCCTTTGGTACAAATCCTGATGGTTGAAGATGGTGAGAAGTACAAGCTGTATATATGTTGTTGATGACAGGTTGGCTATGAGCCAGCAATGTGCCCTGGTGGCTAAGAGGGCCAATGGGATCCCGGGGTGCATCAGGAAGAGTGTGGCCAGCAGGTCGAAGGAGGTGATCCTCCCCCTCTACTCTGCCCTGGTCAGGCCCCACCTGGAGTATTGTGTCCAGTTCTGGGCTCCCTGGTATAAAAAAGACAGGGATCTCCTTGAGAGAGTCCAGAGAAGGGCTACGAAGATGATTAAGGGCCTGGAACAGCTCCCGTATGAGGAAAGGCTGAGTGAGCTGAGTTCAGCCTGGAGAAAAGAAGATTGAGGGGGGACCTAATTAATGTTTATAAATATCTTAAGTATGTGATGCAGGGGGAATTGGCCAACCCCTTTTCAGTGGTCTGTGGCAACAGGACAAGGGGCAGTGGCTGTAAACTGGAGCACAGGAAGTTCCGCACCAACATGCGGAAGAACTTTTACACAGTGAGGGTGACAGAGCCCTGGGACAGGCTGCCCAGGGAGGTGGTGGAGTCTCCTTCTCTGGAGATATTCAAGACTCGTCTGGACACCTATCTGTGCAATATGAGCTAGGGAGCCTGCTTTGGCAGGGGGGTTGGACCCGATGATCTCTCGAGGTCCCTTCCAACCCCTACAATTCTGTGATTCTGTGATAATTACTGAAAAAAACTGCCAACATAAGGATAGTGACAATATAAGAAACTCAGTGAGATGAGGAAAAGGACTCAAGCTACAAGTGAGTGAGAAAGATAAGTCAGATTATTCCATAAAGCCAGAGACATTGTAACTGTGAGAAGTGAGGGCATACTGATTCTGTTTGTAAATTAAACTCTGTCACCTTTGCTTATTTCTCAGTGCTTTCACCCATTTTTCTTTGAGAGCAGCTCATCTTTTAATTACTGAGATGAAGTTGCCATACATTTGGAGAAATAGTTACAAACATCTCTCTTATCCTGGCTGTTGTTCTTCAGATCGACGGGTCAACCTTGAGGACGATCTGCATGCAGCATGGCCCACTGCTGACATTCCATCTGAACCTGACCCAGGGCACCGCCCTTATCCGATATAACACCAAACAGGAGGCGGCCAAGGCCCAGACTGCACTGCACATGTAAGTTCTTTGTTACTGCATTAGTCATAAACACAAAACATGTGTCAATGGCTGTGCTTTATGAACATGGTTCAAGTATCATGGTTGGAAGGGAATCATTCGCTCTCCAGAGGAAAAAGAGAAACAAAGATGGATTCTTTTTGTGTTACTTCAGTTGCTGGCACAAACCGGCACATTCAGAAATAAGAAGGTGCAAATAGGATGGAATTGTGACTAGTACGCACCTTACTGTACCCTTTTGGCCATTTTATAAAGGCTCATGAGTTGTTTCAGATTAAAATCATTCTTATATTCATGACCCAAACATGTGAGAATGTGCTGTAGCTTTGAGATACAGCTAAAATAGCTTACTTGAAAAGCTGCAGATCTTCAGCTTCTTGTTCTTAAGCTTTTTGGAACTGACTGTAGCTCTGACATGTTTTGCAAATATGAGAGATTTTGAGACAAAAGTCTTGGGGGGGTGGGCGTGGTGGTGACATGAGGCCTTAAACTCAGCGAAAATTTTTGAACTATACTAATCTTATCCTGACTTTCACAGGCTTTTAACCTGAGTTGTTCTGTTTTGGCGGGGGGGGTGGAGCGGGGTTTGAAAGGTGATATACATGCATTTACCATTTCAGCTGCACTCTGTAGGCACTTTTATTGCTCTTTGTGTTAATGTTCAGGGCTTCAGTTTTAAATTTAGAAAAGTTTTGTTGCAGGCATAACGACTGAGTGTTGGGGGGAGGGGAGTCTGTTGGCATGGTTTGGGGTTCTTCCCCACCATCCCCCATAAAATGGAAGTTCTTGTGCTTTGTCTCAGTTTGACTTGAGAAGAGTTTTCCGTGCTTGCTCCATTGTGACAAGCTGCTGCCTCCTTTGGTTTGGGCACCCAGTAGTATTTCCATGCCTTCTGATTCCATTGCCCTTACCTTCTAGTTCCAACATTTATCTTTTTCTTTGTATATCTTCTCTTCTAGGTGTGTGTTGGGAAACACTACCATCCTGGCTGAGTTTGCCACAGATGAAGAGGTTAGTCGCTTTCTGGCACAAGCTCAGCCCCCTACACCTGCAGCAACCCCAAGTGCACCCACAGCAGGCTGGCAATCCCTGGAGACAGGACAGAACCAGACAGATCCAGTTGGACCTGCTTTGAATCTCTTTGGTGGGTCAACAGGGCTTGGGCAGTGGAGCAGTGGTGGCGGCGGCAGCAGCAGTGGGGGTGATCTCACTGGCGCTTCATTGTGGGCGCCCCCAAACTATTCTTCAAGCTTGTGGGGGGTCCCAAGCGTAGAGGATCCACACAGAATGGGCAGCCCTGCTCCCTTACTACCTGGAGACCTTCTGGGAGGAGGGTCGGATTCAATCTGAACTTAGAACTTTCAACTCTGACCTCGTGACCTTTTTTGGAACAGCAGCAGCACTAACTTGACCTTTTCGTTTTTTTCAACTTGCAATAAATACATTTATAAAAGGAAAAAAGAAAACGGAGAGAGAAAAAAAGGTGGGTCATTGACAGACTGTCTGAGCACATAGTTGCCTCCCTTATATAACTTCAGTTTTTTCGTTTGGAATATGAATCCAAAAAGAGAACATATCACTCTTGAAATACTTGAATCATGAACGCCAACTTAGAAAGACAATGTGAAGCAAGTACACATACCATTTAAATTTAAACACAAAAAATTAAAAAAATTAGTTTCTAGTTTTTCACTTTTTCATGTTATACGGAAGTTGTTGCTAAGAAACATATATACTGAAAAAATAGCTTTTTAACTTTGTTTGCACTGGGTGTGTTTCCGTCCTTAGGTCTACCATGTCGGGCTGGGGTAGGGGAGGGGTTCAAATGAAAAGAGGGGTGGGCGGGAGGGAAGACTTGACGGAGCCTCACTTTAAAACCAGAAAAATTAAAAAAAAAAAAAAATCAAAAAAAATCAAAAACCCACAAAAAAACCACAAAACAAAACAAAAACCACAAAAAAAAATTAACAAAAAAAAAAACCAACACTTTGTGATTGGCTGGTTGATAAGTACCAGTGTGTTCTGGCACATGTAACTGCCCACGTGTGCTTGTTTTTTGTGTGAGTGTGTGTGCACATGTTCGTGTGTGTGCATTTTTTTCTCTCTATATATAATCTTGAAACGCTGCATTGCTGATGGTCTACGGGCTGGCTGGCCATCTGCAGGTCTTGATTCTGAAAACAAGACAGGCATGGTGGAGTCCCTGTGGCTGAAGCAGAATCCAGTTGGGCTGGATTAAAATCTTGTCAGTAAGGTTTTTTTTAAATTCATTTAGCAGGGTGCTATCTCAAGTCTGCAGATCATATTGAGTCGGTAGTTGCTTCCTAGCCCTTGTTCTAACCCTGTGGTAGAGCAGAACACTGCCATATCCAAAGGATTTGGTGAGAGGGGAGCCAATGTTGTCTTTTGAGTAGCAATGTATTTATTTATTTATGTCTGCATGTGGGGTTTTTGTACAGAGTGAACCCTAGAATGTTTGTTATATAATGCAAGCCATTTTTTTTTTCTTCCAGCGAGGGGAAAAGATGAGGAAAGAAGACATTGCCTTTTTTTGTACGGCTGAGGCAAATGTTCTTACTCAGTCTTTCGCAAACTTCAGTACCTTTAAAAAAAAAAAAAAAGTGTTGCTTTTCTGCCCCAAACCTAAATAGGCACCCGTAGTCGTTCTTGAAGACTACATCAAAAACTTGAAAGTCCAGCCCAACAAAATTACCATTTTAATTGATTTACTGCTTGTATTAAAACTGACAAAAACTAAATCATGTCAGCAAGTTGCTGGCCGGCCTGCCTCATCTCCTGAAAGCACATGCAGCTAACTCCTTTCTGCGTCCTTCATGGTGAGCGTTACCTGTGCCAGGCCTTGGTGTATTACAGCGCCAGACCATCACTGACAGAAACGTTTACTTACGAATGTTCTTAAACCCAGTGTGTACTTCAGACGTTTCCTTTTGTTTCTCTGTTGTGTTTTTTTCCTGTGTACATGGTTTTGCTTAGGGAGGTGTGTAACTAGCAAAGACTTTTTTTTTTAAAAAAAAGTATTGCACCTTTTTGTTTTTCGTTTTTACTTTTTCTGTACTGTTGCTTTTTAATTTCTATATTTAAGGAAAGGTTTGGGTTGTTTTTGTTTTTTAGCATCAGTGTAGTCGTACTCTGGGCAGGATAGGGGTGACCTATAATCTACAGTGATAACCAGTGTGTGCGTGCATGTGTGCGCTGGGAACAAAACTTTTAAGACCTGTTGTTGTGAAAAGAGTTGTAGCAGACTTGAAGGAACATCCCTTGACACGAAGCAGGAAGTGTTTTGGGGGGTAGGGCCAAGAGAAGAGGGAAGAGAGATGCCGGTACTTTTTCTGAAAGTGCTCGGACTTCCGTGTGATGTTGTCTGGCTGTTGTACCGTCTGACAAAGTGCCGACATCCTGTACCAGCACATACCTGTCCATTCCACCCCGCAGTGGGAGCAGTTGCTTGGGCTTCGTTACGTGTGGGAGGTTCTTCAGAGTTTTAATTGAAGGATAAGACAATGTCTAATATGTTTAACTCTAAGCATGGGTTGGGTGGGGAGAAGCAAGAGCGGATTCAAGCAATGTGGGGGTGTGCGTGTGTGTGTATGCCTGTGTGCTGGGGGTGGGAGGGAAGGGCTAGGGAGTTAGGTGGCTTTTTTTAATTCGCCCTTTCTACGTAAACCCAATGTCACAAGGAAGACTGACTGAGGGAAATGCTGCATATACACATGCCTGTAGGTTTGTATGCAAAGTGTTACGTGACAAAAAGTATGAGTAGGTTTGTATTTGTTTAGTAAACTGGAGTGTGCAGCATACTCTGGCCCCTTCTGAATATACTTTTCTATCACATCTCCTCCTTCGTCTATCCCACCATGCACAAAGAAGCAAAATGCTCTCTTCCAGCTCTGCTAGCTACTGCCCCTCGCCTGCACACATCCATAAAGCTTTGTTTCTGCTAGTCTCTGCTTGAAGACCAGCCACGCTCAGCGGGTTCTTAAAAGTCCTGTGCCAGCAGTACTTCTTAGTGAAGCACCTTTGCCCTGAGTAAGCCAGTATCTGTTCTGTCACATGATTTGCTCTACATGCTGGTTCATTGCTGTGTTCCACCCTCAACTTCTCTCTCCCAACCTGCCCTAAGGTCCCTCTTCCTGCACTTTGGGCTAGTTGAGTTCATTGCGATACTACGGTGAAAGCCGGGTGCTAGAGCCCCTCTTGTTTACAAGACATAATGAGGGATTTGAAATATTTAAAAAGAAAAGCTAAATTGTTCTTCCATTGTAAGCTTAAAGGGAAAAAAATTAAAATGTACAAAAAAAAAGACCAAAAAGTGCATATATATATTTTAGATGAAGACTAACTCTGGGAGCATTTAACAGTGTTTTTATTTTAACATTTTGTTTTCCTGCTTTAAATTTGCAAGCATTCTCAGGAATTCTAGGGTAGGAAGCCAGTTTTTGAAGATGGTTTATTTAACCTTATCCTAGATAGATGGCTGTTTCTTGTTGATAAACTTTTACAAGTTCCTGAATCTTCAAAATGTTTGAAAGTTTTTACTTTAAAATAAAAAGTCTAAAAAAAAATAAAAAGAAAGAAAAAGAAAAAAAGACAAAATCTCCAAATGTTACTGTCAAGCGGGGGGAGTAAAGAACTTTAAAGACTGTATAAATTAAAATACATTAAGAAAACTTCTCAATATCAGCAACAGAAATTCATTGTAATCTTAAATTGTGGGAGAAGAAGCATTATCATTTATAGTGCTTTGTTACTCATGCAGATGTGTGCAGTTGCATGGAGAATGTATGAATGGAAAGCTATCACTTTGTTCCCTCTTGATTGAAATTAAGCAAAAATATTCTTCCAAGCACCTTTTTAAAAACAAAGTGAAACTAAACCTAATTCAAACACAGTATAGTTCAACTGAAAGAGTCCTCATATAGAAGGACTAGCAGGAAATACATGATGGTGCTTCTTTAAACCACTTTTAAGTTAGTGCTGAAGAAAACCAGTGCTGACAGAATGCCCAGTAATAAAGTAGTTTTATTATCCTGCCTTTTTTGGTACCGAAAAGAGAGAAGGTGGAAAAACTCCTGTAAGATGTACATTAAGAGATAACGTCCCAGTTTTCAGCTGTTTTGTCAGTTTATTCCCCACTCAGAGATTTGCTGCTTGCTTTTCTTCACCCACCCCACCTCCCAGTCTTTCTGTTTTGTTTTCTATGAGGGAAATACCTGTTAAACTCTTCTGTTCACCCTATTGCTGCTGGCTGTTGAGGCTTACAGTCTTGAACTTCAGAGTTAGGTGTTGGGCTGGCCAACTTCTGTCTCCCAGCTCTAAGGGTCAGGGTTCTGCCTGAAATGGCTGGGCTCAACCACAAAAACCGCACTAGTGCCTTTTTACATGCACCCACATGCCCTACAGTAGGGGAAGGGAGGGAAGACGAGGCAAGTTTGAGGCAATATAGCCGCTGCTTGGAAATAGATGTATCTGTTCTTGAGGAAAAAGATCATGCTGTGTCAGCATGTTGTGCAATGAGTTACATAACAGTAGTTGAGAGAACGTTTTATTATTATTTAAAAAAAAAAATCTGATGCCAAATTCCTGTCCTTTCATATCAGTTGCCCGATGTTTTCCTGTTGGGCTGCGTATACATCTGATTATACGTGTGTGTGTTGAAAGCAATGCATCAATAATAATACAATAATAATAATAATGCGCTTTAAAAACAAAGAAATCCTGTCGTGGGCCAGTAGAAGGAAGGATTATTTAGGGAGCTTGGGATTTTATGGGTTTTATTTCCAGGGAGAAATTCTGAGTGTTTTACCAGAGGCTGTGTTGGATCAAATCAGCAGTGTCCTAAAAGAGAGGAAATCATAGGATTTAGTCAAAAAGAGCCCAGGAGCTTGGTAGTCACTTGAAAGCGTGTTGTGACTGACTGCTGAAGGGTTGGCAGTGTGGAGCTTCAGCTCTCTGCTGGGTCCAAACCTACTGTGGTACAGCAGTTTGTTGCTCATTCTTTCTCTAAGCATGCAGGCCTGCAAATGTTAGTGACTGTCTCCTCGAGAGACAGTTTTCCTAAATTGTTAAAGTGACATTAAACTTACTGTTTTCCAGTTACAGTCGACAGTTTTGTTCCTCTCCAAATTGTATGTAGCTAATCATGGTTGTTGCTAGTATGGCTTAGTCATGGCACTCCTAACCATTGCAAGCGATTTCTGAGCATTGTGCTAACCAGGCTCATCTTCAGGGGGCAGGCATTGCTTGATGTTGTAAATATTCTGCTACCATTTGAGTTGATAACAGCAAGAAGGTAGCAGGAATTGATGTTAGGGTACTCCTGTGCTTTTACAAAACTACTCCAGGGAGGGTGTTGGTGGCAGCATCTTGTTTAAACATATTGTCAAAGAAGAGAGGGGAAAGAGGCTGGGGAAAGCACATCTTGGGATAGACTATGGGCATCTCTTTCCACATAAAAATCAAGCATAACATCTTTCATTGAAAAATAGTTTCTCAAGTGGCAAACAGAACTCTTCTTACCGTTTTGCTCTAGGTTTTAGTTCTCTGGGTTATACAGTTTAAACCAGGTGCTTTCAGCTTTCCTGGTTTTTTCCTGGTTTTTAATCCTTAATTGGCTAAAGATAATTAGCAGAGTTCTAAGCAAGTGTCCATTTGTTTACCAGCCACTTTCTTACCCACACCCTGCTGTATCAAGCTGAGGAGGTTTTAATGGGCTTAATAATTCTTTGCTTCATTTAAGTATGTTAGTTTAGCAGTGACAACAGTCCAGCAAGCAAAAAAAAAAGGCAGAGTCAGAATACAGCTCAGAACCTGTGTTGAGACATCTGACATTTACTTTGGAAAGCAGTTTTAGTCCCGTGTACTTTGGAAGACTTGCCATCTTTTCCTATGCTTTTACTTGGACACGTGCCCAGCAGTCTGGAGAGTGAGGTTCTTGTTGGTTTGGGATTTTTTTTTTTCCAATTACAGGGTGTTGAGTTTTTCTTACAAGATTTTTACTTTGCTTCAACTTAAGTGGCTTGTGTAATGAGCAAGAATATTAGGGCAAGTGTGTTTTTCCTCTGCAATATAAACAGGATGTTGTCAACAAACTGGCTGGGATAACCACCTCTAAGATTAAATTAAACAATAGAACTTTTATATTAAGTTGGCATTTATTTTTTTCCTGCCATACAATTTCTAAATACTTTCTCCTTATAACTTTTCCCTGATTCTTTTTTCCTAAAAATGCTGCCACATCCAAACAGTACTGTAGAATTTTCTTTTCGTCTTTATCTTTTACTATGTTTACCTCTTAGGCTTCTGTTTGTGTGTATTGTTTTCCTGCTGACTTTAAGAGAAGTACTGTATGTGTATCTGAGGTTCCCAAATTTCGCCAAGTCTGGTCCAGGAAATCAGGAGTGATCCTCATGTGAATTAGTCCCACTGACCTTAAATGAGTGACTACTGCTTGGGTAAGGGCCCTCTGTGCAAGTAAACCGTAGCTAGATTGGGGCCAAGGTAGGAGATGAGGACCTTCTTGTATTTCCAGTGCAGCAAACAAACATCTGTGTTGCATATATCACATTCACTGTAAATCATATGACCTTAGTATCCAGATGGTGGTGTGCTGGATGGTTCACATCTCAGGGTATGAGTCCTGGTTGAGTAAAAGGTCTTTTTTTTCCTCTCTAAAAGAGGTGAGGTTCCCCTAGCAGAAGCAGCTTTCTTAATTGTAAATATGCATGCATGTATTTGTGGGCAGGAAAGTAATACCAAGAAAACTTAAGTTGAATTCTAAAACAAAAAATACAACACACAGATGCTGTTGAAGTGCAACGTCAGTCCCGAGTGTGAAACTACATATGCAAAATCTGTTGGCTTGTCTAAATTGATTTTGCACAAAATACCATTTCAGTTCTCTAGTTTAGTTTATTTGCTACTATTTTTCAGCGTTAGGAACTGATACTGTTAGATCATATCCGTTGTTCCCAATGTGATCAAAATACAGATGTCTAAAACCCAAACTCTCTTCCTTCACCTCCAGTACTAGGCTTGCACCTGCATCAGAAGGCTGTTAACAGCAGTGGGGAGACAGATGTTGTTTCCCTGGTGTAGACAGAGCCTGTTTTCCCTCTTGCGCTCAGTTTGCGTCTGTACGTAAAACACGAAGCAAAAACTATGCTGGAGCAGAGTTCGTAGTTGGGCTGAACAAGAGAAGCCTAACTGGAGATTTTTAGCTAGTTCATGTCCCTCACCATGTTTTGCATAAGTGTCCCATCACTGTAAATACCAGTGTTGCTGAATTTTACCAAAGTTCCCCTGCAGTAGATAATAGGAAACAGGTCTGTTTTGTAGTGACTTGCTGAGCAGAACTTTGTCTACAGTAGAATTCAAGGGTCTGTCTACATTGCTGTTAAACCTGGAGTCAGGGTCCTGTTTAAAATCTAGCGCTCTCTATTTTGTGGTGTTACGTGAGACTTTAAACTTCGTGATGTAGTAACTATAGCTTCTAATCCTTATATGAAAAGTGAGTTAAGGTTTCATCTGTGCTACAAAAACCGCCACAGCTCCGGGTAGTTCGGAGCCTATTTTTAAACCTATTGTCAAGCCAAGATAGGTGCAGCTTCATCTGTAGCACGCAGCAGACAACATCCGTTCGCGTCCACGGTTTGCGTGCGTGTTGCTTCTCATCAAGCTATGCAGGAAAGTTTTTCTCTAAAAGTCTCCCAGAATCCTGTGCTATATAAGCAAGCTTCTAGCAGATCAAGTGCCCTCTGCAAAGAGCCATTTTCGCCCCGTGTGTGTGACAGTTGGGACTGGTGACATTCAGCAGTGTTAGGGCTCCTGCTAACTTCATAGTGAGAAAGAGAGTTTTGTGACTTGACTCTGACAGCCTTCCTGTAAATTAATACAGAGCACTCCAGGGGAAAATTGGGGGGGGGAGGAGGCAAGGGGGGGAAGTGTTGGGGGAAGAATGCATCATGCCAGCCAGCATTAAGTATTTTTGCAGCAAACCTTGACTGGTGGGCAGAAGGGAAGGGAAGAGACTGGAGAAGTTTGCATGGGTGCGCAATACAAGGAGGCAGTGCTTAGAGAAAATTGTTTCCTTGAGCACTAAATCCCTCCTCTTGGGTATTAGTGTGTGGTGTTGCATTCACAGAACTTCCTCGGATTTTCTAATCTGTTCTGTAGGGTCTTTATTATTTAATTGAGACAAAGTGGAAGCTTGTCCTGTTTCAGATGAAACACAACCATAAGTGAACATTTTCATCATTTACTGTTGAGCAGTAAGAGCAGGTTGCACAGCTTGTTAGAATAGCTATTTTAGTGACATGGTTATGATATTATGTGCTTTCTCTCCCCTCCCTCTCCCTGCCAGATATGGCTTGCCCTTTCTATATAAGGCACCGTGTGGGGTTTTTTTGTTTTGTTTTGTTTTTGGAACGTGTGGAGAAGCAGCAAAATGAAGTGAAAATGCAAGCCAAGGTAGAACAGCCTTACTTTAGGGGTTAGCCTTACAACAGAGCTTTATAGTGAGTGTGCTGTATTCCAAAATATGTAAGCCAAAAACAGAAAAAAGCATTCATTTATGCAAAAAAAGATTAAAAAGAGGTGTTGGAAGACTTCTTTAATACATACCTTCTAAAGGTAGAGTAAGGTCTCACCAAGTGATACGTTATTGTGATACTTCTTGCTGGGTCAGTAGGGATGGGATGGGGTATAAGCGCTTAACGTTTTCCTCCTATGTTTTTACAAGCAGTAAGTTAAATGTGGTATTTATGAATGTGCCTTTGTGAGTATAGTGACTGTCTAATTGAGGAGACCACTTGGGCTGGAGGGGAGACAATGGTCAATTTAATCTTTCAAGAGGTCAGACATTGAGACTGCAGCCTGCTCTGGTCCCTTTCGACAAGCAGCATCATTGGGCTGGTCTCTACACTGCACAATACGTATTCATATGTGGTAGAGATCGGGGTGGGGGGGTGCGAAGGGATGTTGTGTGATGCACAGAAGCTGTTGATAGTTTTAGGCTAGTCTGCCATTGCAGGTTGAGTTTGTATATGTATTACGTGGCTTTTCTCTATGTTTGTGTGCATGAGTGTGAGTGCGTGTGGCTTTCTTTTTGTAAGCACTGGAGAATTGAAACACAGTGATGTTTGAGACAAATTTATACATGTAGAGAAGATGATGTTTTGTAGCTTCTGTTAAATAGTGGGTGCAGGCACACTTTTACCCTCTCTGTCCGTGTCCTGATAAGAGAAACAGGAAAATTTCTGTTTTTTCAACCCTTCAACTTCCAGCACACTTAACGTTGCCATTTAAATGAACAGGGTATTACACAAGAAGAAAAAAAAGAGTTTTTGAAATGTTGAGGTAGAAGTGTTTAAAAGAAAAAAAATCTGAAGTAATTTTTTGTTTCTTTGAAGCTGTTTGTAGCTAAACATGGGAATCTGCAGTGTCTCCTTCCATTTGTTTTTTTCCTAATAATTCACCTCTTTGTTCCACCCAAAACATGAGGTGTACAAGATCAAGAGCTGTTGCTGTAGCCCTTCATGATTCCCACACTGAAAAGAAACTCCAGTGGGATCCCTCAGCTCTATTCAGGAAGACAAAGAGAGGAGAGACTCTGCAGTTTTCTTTGCTTCGCTCTCATTCCTCTCTAATGGCCTTGAAATGTATTATTATGCAAATGTGAATTTTGATACTGAACTTAAGAAGAGGTTGTTTGTTCTTTTTCAAAAAAAAAAAAGGTCCCATATGTGGTCAGCATTGCTTCTTTATTTTGTAAGTGAATTGTAAACTATGCATTCTGCAAAGGGGGTGTAGGGGACAAAGATAGCTTTGCTAAACTGTTAAGGAGTTTCTGTGTCCATGGTATATCCGTTATAGTTTGGGGAAGTGGGGAGGTGATGACTTTGAAATAAAAAGGAGTTGATAAAACCCTCTCTTTTTCAGAAGTTGGCCAATAGGTAACTGGGCAGAGGTTTGGAAAGCTAATACTGACTGCGAAACCGAATGAGCTGTAAACCCTTGCACAGGATTGTGAATTCTCACCATGCAGTGTTAACCTGGGGCCAATTGGGTGAATGGGACACCAGCTCTACCTGGGAAGCTGCCACCTCCTGCGTTCTGGCCCTTGTCAAGCTCAGGAAACATGGTGCCATTGGCACCCTCTCTTTTGGTCTTAGGACTTGTTTTCCATTACAGCAGTCCTTCCTTGCGCTCTTCCAGGAGAATTGGAACACAGCTGGTCCTTGATGTCTACACTTTCTTCTCCCTAGAATTTTCTTTGCTGCTGTTCCTGGCACAGCTCATACAGTGACAGCACAGCTATGGACAGGATGGGGGAGGTGTTACTTTCTCACTCTGATCAAAGCACGACTGAGGACTATGTTTTTTCAGCATCAGCAGCTACCAGTGCTTTGCTGCCTGGTGTTACTGCCAGTCACTTAGCATTAATGTTTGCAGTGTGTGAAATTTTAGGGAATGTAGACTGATGTGTAGACAGGGCCCTCTATTTAAAAGAAATGGTCCTTTTTTTACTATAAGGTGGTATCATAATGGTCATTAAGAAAGGATTAGCTTGTTCGCATCTCCAATGCAGTCATTGTGAATTATGTGCGTTCCTTGAAGCTTGCTGAGCTTCCTGGAGCAGTCTCCTCAGAAAGATGTAGATCTCAGTGCCCTCTTTGTCATCTTAATAGGGACCTTTTGACTTGATTATTTTTTTCCTTTGCCCATGGTGTTCCATGGTACCTTCATTATCCTTGGCATTATCTTACTTATAATATCATAAACTGAGAGATTATCCTGCCTGTATTCAGTGTTTTCATGCAGCAATTTTATTTTTGTTGACATTCACAGTACTGTAATAAGTAATAGACTTGATGATCACTCTCGCATCTGTGCCTGCCTTGCAGATGTGATCTTATCAGGGTTCCACTCTGTCAGATTGCCTTTAAAAAAAGAAAAGGAAAAAAAAAAGAATCTGAAGTTTAAACTCACAAAAATACCTCGTGGTACATTTCCCCTTTTGATACAACCTTTTAAACCTTACCTTTTCTTCTAAACTTATTGGGCTCTTATTTCCATCTCTTATCTCCTTTCTTAAAAAAATGTTTGAACTAGTGGTTTTGAGCACAGGATCAGAAGCCTGGAACTCCTGAATTTTAACATTGGCTCTTAAACTTCCCTTGCCATGGGCAAGTAATTTAACTTCTCTGTTTTTTCATCTGTAAAGCAGGGGTGATAATTTTACTTACCTACCTCACAGAGGTTTTGTGAGGATCAACTAGTAAATGTTTGTGAAGTGCTTTAAAGATAAAAAAGCCTGATAGAAGTGTTATGAGACCTTTACAGCAAGATCACGTATTCTTTTTAGGTTGTTTGCCTTTGTGGAGGGAGATAAGCTTTTCTTCCCTATGATTAAAACTATCTACTTGGATCCTAAATAACAGAAATTGATGGAGATTCAGTTACCCATCATACTCCTCCTCTGTCTTTATGCCAGTTTCCTCCTCCTGCTCTTCCTTATACAGTTCCGCCAGTGTTGCTACAGGTCACGTATCTCTAGTTGTACTTTTAGGTAAGTTTCAAACTTGATTGAAGTACTTTGATCTCGCTGCTTCTTTGACCAGATCACCAAATTGGAATCAGTTTGTGTAGTTTTCCCTGCCTCTAAATAGCATTTTTGGTAACATCATCCTTCAAGCTGACACGCCTTTTCCTGCTGTCAAGGAAGGGGAAGGTGGTAGTGTGTAGTTCCTGTGAGGGGACTGTAATATGAAGAACCTTGCCACTTTATGCTGCTGCTCCAGGGATTAAGGGCAGAGTAGCTTTTCTGTTTCCTTCCCTGAATTAATTTCAGTGTGTTACCAGTGACACTTCAAATGCAGTGTCTCTTCTTGTCCACAATATACAGAAGCCATCACCTGCCAATAAAGCGTAGGAACAGAGGGAATGATAGTAGATGCTGCTTGTGTATATGCCTTACGGCTCTCCCAGAATGGCTCTGGGAGGGTGGTGGGGGAAGAGGTCTTCTTCATTGGGTAAATCCCACAGCTGTCAGGGAACCTCTGCTACTTTCTCCCCTCTGCAATCACACAGTCGCTGTTTGTCTTTCTTGGATGTGCGTCTCAGGGATGTGCACATGAGCCCATGCAGTTTGGAATT
Organism: Porphyrio hochstetteri; assembly: GCA_020800305.1. Classification (NCBI taxonomy): domain Eukaryota; kingdom Metazoa; phylum Chordata; class Aves; order Gruiformes; family Rallidae; genus Porphyrio; species Porphyrio hochstetteri. The sequence continues at coordinate 19,635,923 of CM036905.1, read as the reverse complement.
TGGCCTTTGAAATATCAAGAGAGTGGTTTCTGTACCTGAAACCTTTCTGTCTGACACTCCCTGGTCCTCTCTGCCCTGCATTGCTCCCTGTGGCCTTAGGAACATCTCTCCACTGTTGCCATATGCCACCATCTCCATCTCTGCCAGTACTCGAGGTGAAACGTATGCAGTGATTCTGCAGAGAAAGAAGCTGAAATGACACATGTGCACCTGTAGGACTTGTACACATACGTATCCTGGATTTCTGCCACACCCCATCTAAAATGTGCAGAATATCCCATGCACGATGCTTTTTCTTTCTCATCTAGAAAGCAGAACAAACAGCAGTACAGCTCTGCTGATGGCAATTCTGTAATGTTTACTTTGACTGAAATGCTAAGTATTTACCCCAAAGAACCAAAAACCCTACCTTCTAAAGAAACTAACCAAATGTAGGCTTTCTGGGGGCGGGGCAGGGGGGAAGAGGAGGAGGAATAGCGGTGACAGGGGAGCGTTCTGATCTATTTTCATCTCCACTGCTCAGATGGAGATACGAAATGCTGCTTTGAGTTCCACAAACATAAGGGATTATGTTTACAAAGGTAAATGCCTTCTACCTGTTCAGGAAACTGGCTAATGGTGGGCATCAGATGTTTGGTGACTTTCTCTTCATTGCAAATGAGTAATGGGGGAAGGGTGTGTCTGGAAGAGGAATGGAGAAATAGATTCATTTCATCTAGTCTTCTTGGTAGAATAAAGCCACCTTCCTCTCTCCTTAAACAGTGGAGGGGGTTGCAGAACAGCAAATCAGCGATGTCCAAAATGGCTGGATTAGAAAAGGCAGCTTTTCTACTTTGCACATAACTGGGTAACAGGAAGGTACAGCTAAAGTCCTCTTGCCTGAAACACTGTCCCCCAGAAGCAGATGTTGTAATAATAAAAGTAGTGGCTGTGTGTATATTGATGCTATTTGCAAGTTACCTGTAAGTGTTTTATTTTTTTGCTCTTATACTTGAAATGGCTTCCTTTTACTGAGCTCTGACTGCGGCTCTGGTTCCTCCCCTCCTCCTCTAATGTGCAGTAAGGAAAGATACAGGACAGATGGGGAAAACGCAGGGGAGACAACACAGTGTCTTGCATTAGCCAGGTTTCATCCTAATTTCCATCCCCGTACTCTGGCGGATGTTTGAACTCCCAAAGGGTTTTCCATGGACACAGAAACTCGGCACTTTAGAAGGTGCTTTTGTATGGCTGGCTGCCCCCCCCCCCCCTTCTCCTCCTTTTCTATATTTTTATTTTACTTTTAGTATAGTGGTACTTAAAATCACTGGTTCACTTAAAAAGAAAAAAAAAACAACAACAATAAAATGTTTAAACTCTACTAATGTACAAATAAGCTGAAATGTTGCATTTTATGTGTATTTTTGCCATAGCAGGTACTGTATTTCTCATGCTGGATTTAGGAAAAAAAAAGAAAAAAAAAAGAAAAAAAGAGGAAAAAAAAGAAAAAAGGGTGATGTTTTATTGGAGTGTGACAAGTTAAGAGTAATAAGGAATTAAGTCGTCGTCATTTCATTGAAACTGAGAGATGGTGTAATACTTATATAAGTTTTCTGAAGGTTTTTTGGGCTTTTAAACAGCTTTTTTGGTTTTATTTTATTTTTATTTTTTGAAAGATGATTGTATTATGTGCAACTCAGTTGCTTACATTATAACTACAAAATATTTTTGGGTTCCTGGAAACAAAAAAAAAAAAGAAAAAAAAAGAAAAAAAAGAGAAAAAGACTAATAAATGTGTTTGGCTGCTAAGCACTGGCTGCTCCTGGCTCTGCTCCTGGCTCTGCGCCTCTCTCCGCTCCCGCCGCCCCGCGGCCTCCACCCGCCAGAGGGCGCTGCGTCCCGCGACCGGGGCTGGGGTGTTGGGGGTGGGCGGGCTCCTCACGGCGGCGGGCGGGGCTGTGCCGCCGCACGCCTTCATCCCGAGCTGCCGGAGGGCCTCCTGCCCCGGCAGGCCCGGATCGTTCCGTCGCCCGGCTCCGCTACTTGCCATGGCGACCCCCGGAGCCGAGGAGGATCAGCTGGCGCGCTACCGCTCTCCGCTGGTGTCGCGGTACGCCAGCGCCGAGATGGCCTTCAACTTCAGCGAGAGAAAGAAGTTCGGCACCTGGCGGCGCCTCTGGCTCTACCTCGCCCAAGCTGAGAAGGTAACGGCGGGTAGCAGCCACCTCCCTGCCCTGGCGAGGGACCGGCGCCGGCCCCGCGGACGGGGGGAAGCTGCTGCGGTGGAGCGTGTTCGCGCCGCCGTCGCGCTCCCCTTCAGGGTTCTGGGGAGCCCGGCCGGGCACCGTGGGTGCGAGAGGGAACCGGTCGCCGGCCGTGGGGGTCTGTGGCGCGGGAACGGCACGTCCTGTCTTCCTGGAGCTGCCCCCCGGAAACGAGACCGAGCGGCCACCCGGCTCTGCCCAGGCTGAGCGGGAGAAAACGGCCCGAGGAACCTCCGGGCCCCCATCGCGCGTTTGGGGGGAGAGGGAGGAGGGTGTGCAAGCGCAGCTTTGCACGACCGTCCGTACGCAATCCTCCGCTACCTGTCCTCCCTCAGCAAATCGCCGCCTCTTCTCTGCTATCCTCCCCCTTGCACTTTTGCCTTCTTTGTGAAATTCGTTTTGTAAAAGCTTTGCTAAGCGGTTTTTGGGGGTGAAGGTGGGGGCTCGCCTTCTGAACAAACACTGGTGTCCTCTGGCTGTTTACTTTTCAGGACGTGTGACTGATGAGACCTCTTGTTCAATCCCCTAGCTGTCAGTCTGTGCCAACCCAGACCACCCTGCGTGTCTGCAGCTAGGTGGTTTTAGGTAGCCCTTGCTTCTGAGAGAAGTTTACTTGCAGCCAAAGTAAGTCCAACAGCTACCTCAGAAATGCTTGTGATGTCTCTGACAGGCTGAGTGCCACAAAAAACCCCAAACAACAAAAACTGATAGTGTGACAGACTGGCATCAATTCAGCTCCTAGTGAGCAGCAACTGGGATGACATCCCTGTGATCAAAAGTTACTGTGTTAGTAGAGTCTGTGAAGTTTTAGTGTTCATGAGTCTGTGAAGTTGTAACGTTTTTTAATCATGGTTTAAGCTAAATCATCTTTCTTTGACTTTGGTCCCAGTTAGGGGTATATGTACAGCCCATTATTACTGCTTGGCTGAGACAGTCAGTTTTTAAGATGAACTGAGTTCTTTGTGACTGAGAGAAAGAGTCATATCGTGCTTTTGACAGTGAAAAAGCTGTAATGTGTTCCCAAAAAACAAAGACAAAACCACACCAACCCACCCTGCCTTCTGACAGGATAGCTTTAGCTTTCAGACAGAGTAGTTGCCCTTTTGTTTTGTGTGCAGTCTCTTAATTTCCATTTTCAAAGCACTGGGGTTGTTAGGAAGCAACCCAAGCACTAAGGTGGCCCCTACTATTAGGGTAAGGGCAGAGAAGCACCATGCTGGAGAATGAGCAAGCAGTGCATGGTGTCATCAGTGTGTTCCTTCTCTGCATAAGGATCACACCGCTTCAGCCGCCTCGTCAATAGTATGCTGTACCAAGTGTGATGTTTTAGAAGCTGAAGATGTAATTATACAGTTGTGTTAAGCAGGAGTCACCTTCTGAAATACCATGTACTGGGTATTGTCACAGTTGAGATGCTGGAGCGAGCAGACTCAAGTATCTAGTATAGGAAGTGTCAGTGCTAAGAATGTGCACTTCACAAGCTTTGCATGTTTAAAGCAAAGTTATCAAAATTATCAAAAGCTTGATCATTTAAACACTGTAGTATAAATTCCAGCAGATAATCATCACCTCTTCTACTGTTCAAGAAGAAAATACTTTACACAACTTGCCCAAGCTGCCGAAAGAACTGATGTGAGACTTGTAGGTTTCCACTCCGAAGCCCTGAACTTGGGGTCCCCTGTCTCTTGACCCTTCCTTTTCCTCCCATTGCCACCCTAGAGTTTTGTTCCCAGAAAGCAGAGACAGACCTTGCAATTTCACAAGCACCCTTTTTGCAGCAGGAAGAAAGAGACTGCTATTTTTATCTGTCTCCTCATTCCAGAGGAGTCTTCTGATGTCAGCTCTAGGCTGCAGGAGGAAGAGTCGTCCACTTTCAGCACCTGTTATCTCTGTCAGTGGTCAGATAGTTTTAGATGCAAGCAGTTCCTTTAGGATCCTTATAGAAAATACGTAGTATTCCTTTTTGGCTACATTAAAAAAAAGTAATAGATAGAACTGTGGGCAATATTTACTCCAGTGCTTGTTCTCACTTTCCAAGTGTTTATATGTTGCTTCTCAAATCACCCTTATTGAAGATACATAGTATTTCTTTTTGGGTACATTTAAACAAATGAACTATGGGCAGTACTTAGCTTTTGTTAAGTATTAGGGTAAAACTATTAGGAAGATCTAACCGTAGGTTTTCCGTAAGTTGCAGGGAAGTAGTAAAACAGGAGACATGGAGTTTAGCAATAAAGTTTTAGATGAAGTACAAGACCAGGCGAATTATTTCAATAGTCACCCTACTTAGGGGGAAATTTTTGAGCAGGCCACTTGGAATACGTGAAGCAAGAAGTGAAAAAGTATTTCACTAGAAGCTGGATTAGAAAAGTCTTTACAGTTGGTATGTTGTTCCTTACAGCAGGCAATGCCAGGAGTGTGAAAGAAGACACAGCAAAGCACGTGATTAGTAAGAGAGAGCTCCTTAAACTCATGTTTTCCCAACTGACAGTATTTAAAGTTTGGGTTAAGAACTGTACATGTGAGTTTATACCCCTCTCAAAACTCTAGGGTTTGGGTCTTGGTTGGTCTTGGTGAGGTTTTTTTTAGCATAGATTAATTTGTATTATGACACATCTATTAACACATTCTTCTTTTTGACTCTTTAGCTCTTGACCTAAACAATTTGAAAGTCAACTACAAATTTCATGGAGTTCTTCCTTCTTGTAGAAGCAGCTTTGACATCCTGAAGCATCATACTGACTAATAAAGTGTTTTGCACATGTGAAAGCTGAATGTTTTCTCTCTTACAAGAGCCTATGGTAGTCCTCTCTCTGTATATGTTTTTGTCCAATTTAAGTCTCATTATTTTTCTGTCAGATGTTCTTTATTAGAGGAGCAGCCCAGTGTTCTCATTCTGTTTGCAGATATTCCTTGTCATCTGCCTGCCCTGTATGCATAGGGATGGATGAACAGTCATAATTGTTATAGCAGCACATCAAAGTGTTGGATCAGCCTTGGAAGAATGACACCTGAAAAGCACAGTCCAGAGAGCACATAACTGACCTCTAGTGCTTTGGAGAAAACCCTGTGTTTCCCTCAGGTAGTTTTCTTTCTTAGGTAGAAAGGTTTGAAGGGCATTTGACTGCTTTCTTCCTGAGGTACTGTCAACATCAGCAAAAACTGTTACAGAAGAGGCTTCACGTGATGTTTGCGGACGCACAAGAACAGCATTTGCCTTGGCACTACCCTACCTTGCATGTGTTCCTGCAACAAGTACTCCCTTGTCTTGGGGATTCTTTCCTTCCCCTCTGTATGGCTGTCAGTGACTGTGTACTGCTGTCAGCTTTTCCCAGCAGATCATGGACATGTGAACAAAGCATAGTATTTTAATCTTGGCATGCAGATGTATTGCCTCATGCGTTGCCTGTGTGCTTTCAGGCAGTTAGGGTCTGTATCAGTGCAGCTCAAAGACAGCAGTCTTTTCCTCATTTATCTGGACACTCATGGTTTTGTATACACTTGCAGCATTGTATTTTAAGCTGTGTGGGTACTAATTATCCAATAAGGACCTTGAAGACACATCTGTTTCACTTGCTGTCTTCTCTAGTTCCATATTCCACATCCTCAAAACATTTTTTCAGTCAGTTTGATGCATACAGAACCAGCTTTTGAAATACTTTGTATCCTTGAGCTTCCAGGCTAGTGACTTCTCATTACTAATGCACAAGCATTTTAATCTGGAAAAGGCAGTTATGCCAACTTCATTGTGAGACTTTTAAACTCCAAGTGTCAGGAAAAGGCATTTTTGTCAACTTAGCTTGTACAAATACAGAGCTGTTCAAGAATTATACCAGTATATAATTCTGTGTTTTGGTAACTTACTCTGTTTTTAAGTCAGCTTGCAAATATTTTTGAACACAAACAAGGACCATTTATCTCCTGCTTCCAAAGCAAGTAACTGATTTCCCAGGCTTCCAGTTTCAGGCTGACATGAAGTACTTTAGAACTCTTGGAAAGGTACTGACATGTGCCTTTCCATATGTTCTAAGCCTGCTGTTTACAGTTGCATAGGTCTACTTGTGGTCCAGAGTTCTTGCTGACACAAACTGTCCTCCACACAGTAGCTGGAGTATTCTTTACCCAAAGAGTAAATTTCATTAAAATATGTTAAACTATTTTTATATCATTTTTCCCCATGTGCCCTAATTTTTGTAGTTGTCACAGGAATGTTGCACGATTGAGGAAAGTATGATGCCCAAGAGGAACATCTAAGCAGGAACGCTGTCTCATCCTATTTGAAAAGGCTGGAGAACCCTAGAATGAAAGCATTTGCTGTTATAGCTCTTCATTACGCCAAATTAGCCATGTTTCTGTGAGATGTCACGTGGGATGAATCATCTAAACAGCTTCTGCCACAATTTGTCTTGTCTCTTGAAGGCAAAAAGCAGTAAAAAGTTCTTTTTCCCTTGCAGTCACTTGGGCTTGCAATCACAGATGAGCAGATACAGGAGATGGAAGCCAATCTGGACAACATTGACTTCAAGATGGCAGCAGAGGAAGAGAAGAAGCTGCGCCATGATGTGATGGCCCACGTTCACACCTTTGCCCACTGCTGTCCGAAAGCTGCAGCCATCATTCACCTCGGAGCAACTTCCTGTTACGTTGGGGATAACACGGTAACAAAATGTTTTCAGCTTCCTGCCTGCAGAGCTGGTCAAGGTGAAGCTACAGTTGTACACTTGGTAGCTCCTTATAAAATAATATTAAATAGATTTTTCAGATATTTTATTAGTTTTACTGTTTGAGTTAACTCCCCTTTATCCTAGCTACCTAGGGTGGCAAGCTTCTCTTGCCTTGTTTCTTTTGATGTGAAGCAAGATCTTTCTGGAAACTAACTGTTCCCTGACATCTACTTGCAAGTTACGTATTCCTGGAGATAAGGGATGGTGAGTTACAAACACACAGGGGAACTTGTGAACTATCAGGTATGCCGATGGAACAAGAGTTCACTGACAGGATGACCCTGAGCCAGCAACGTGCCCTCGTGGCTAAGAAGGCCAATGGCATCCGGGGGTGTATCAGAAGGGGTGTGGTTAGTAGGTCAAGAGAGGTCCTTCTGCCGCTCTACTCTGCCCTGGTGAGACTGCACCTGGAATATTGTGTCCAGTTCAGGGCCTCTCAGTTCAAGAAGGACACAGAAATCCTTGAAAGAGTCCAGCACAGGGCCACCAAGATAAGGGAGTGGAACACCTTCCTTATGAGGAGAGGCTGAGGGAGCGCTGGGCCTGTTTAGCTTGGAGAAGAGGAGACTGAGGGGTGACCTTATTAATGTTTATAAATATGTAAAGGGCAAGAGTCAGGAGGATGGAGCCAGGCTCTTCTCAGTGATGGCCAGCAATAGGACAAGGGGCAATAGGTGCAAGCTGGAGCACCGGAAGGTCCATGTGAATATAAGGAGAAACTTTTTCACTGTGAGGGTGACAGGGCACTGGAACAGGCTGCCCAGAGAGGTTGTGGAGCCTCCTTCTCTGGAGACATTCAAAACAGCCTGGATGTGTTCCTGTGTGATTTAGTCTGGGTGATCCTGCTCTGGCAGGGGGGTTGGACTAGGTGATCTTTTGAGGTCCCTTCCAACTCCTAATGTTCTGTGATTCTGTCAGTGACAAAAGGCCACTTTTGATATTTTCAGCCCTTGGGTGTTCAGTGCTACTTGGGGCTCCTGTGTTAATTCAGAGCAAATAAAGGTCTGTGGAGTGGCAAAGCAAGCACCACTGTTCTACAGAACTGTGAATGTTAGTGTAATGTTTGTGAAAAACCTATCTAAAACTGAGTGCAAACTAAAGCCTAATTTCTTAGCAAAGATTCTGTTCCCCTGTGTCCAAGTCATTGCAGCTTCATAACTGCTTTTATTGTACAGGAAGCTGCTGCATGTTTATTTTTACCCTCCCCTTTGCAAGCTTGTTTGGCTTTTAGGTAATACCACCTTGTGATGTGTGCACCCAGCTGTACGTCAGTCTCAAAAGAAGGAGTAAAGACAACTACTGCCTGATCAGTTTGTTTATTTTCTTGCTGTCTTTAGCCTACAGTGCCTGCATTTTCCACCTGGGATGAGTGACTTAGTCTGCCATTCCATGGGCATCCCAAATATCTCAAAATAATCGTTCATACCCAGTCAGTGGAAGTGGGTCTTCTACTGCCAGGTCAGACTTTCTGTGGATAGTGTAGAAGGAGCGATGATGGATCCAGCATTTTTTGTCATAAGCAAGTTCTCTGCAAGTTCTGAAGAAGTACAAGAAGGAAAGCACAGCTTTCATCTTAAGAAGAGATGTTTGAGCAGACAGAGCATATTTTATTTATCTGTGTCCTCTCTGAGAGAAGCCATTATGTCTGGTCCTTCAGATGTGGCCCATACTTCCTTTCTTTCCTTCTTGCAGGATCTGATTGTCCTCCGTGATGGGTTTAACCTGCTGCTACCCAAGGTGAGAAGGCGGTTGTGCACGGTGTCTCAGAAGTGGGCAGTGCTGATTTTAACTGTGTTTAGCTTAGATTTTCCTAAGCCTTCCTGGGAAGCTGGGAGGAGCTATCTGTTGGGGTTATCTGAAGAAAGTGAACAGTTATCTTTTCCTTTTCAAATTTTTCCCCAAAACATCTTTGCTCTTTGTTTATCGGTGCCACAGGTACTAGTTTCAGAAAACAACTGTATTGCTTTCAGGGTCAGCTTATGCATCCCCTTAATGGTATTCCTGGGAGTGTGTCAGCATTCAAGAGACTATATAATAAAATTTTCTGAGGCCAACTATAGTGGGAATGGTGTCTGTCCCAAACGTCTTGGCACCCAATTTACCTTGAGCTGTATTTCTGTCAGTTATATCCAAAGCAGCTTTATAAAATACTTGGGGATAAACCAACTCATGGGACTGGGTTGGACACAAGGATGAGACTGGTTGGAGCTGAAATCCCACCACATGCATCATCTCTTGCTCAAGTTTTGTAGCAAGCAGAAATTATGTGCGTGTTCTGAAAAAATGAAATACCCAACAGTCAGCAGTTAGAGGAGGGCATTCCAGGGCTGCACGGTTGTTTTCCTCCCCTTTTTCTCACAGTGGTGTGCTTAAGCATGTTAGCTTCTTCTGTGGGTTTTTTTTTTTCTCATTCCACCTCTTTTCTATCCTTCCTGCACCCACCAGCTTGCAAGGGTGATCAGCCGGCTGGCCGACTTCGCTGAGAAGTATGCTGACCTGCCAACTTTGGGCTTCACTCACTATCAGTAAGTAGCCACCAGCCTTTGCTTTCATTTTGTGGGCTGTGCTTTGGTTAAACTGACCTGCTAGTGCTTGCTGTCATCTGTCTTTTTCCCATCTGGAACTGCTGGACGTGGCTAAGACATTGTTGGTGGTTCAGAGGAGCATGTGCCTAACTCCAGACTTGTCCCAGGAAATGGATTCTTGCCTTGACTGCCTGTCAGCAGTTGTTTGAACCTAGATGTTTATGTTCTGAGGTGTTTCAAAAAGCGTGACTGGGAATGGCAGTAAGCCTGTCACATTTTATGATGGGTTTTTTTGTCAGTTAGTCTCAGCTGTAGCTTAGAAAGGTTTGTTACTGGCTACTTGTTACTACAACTACTCTGTCACTCTAGCTGAAGCTTTCTTCTAAAGTGATGGTTAGGGATCCAACAGTTTTCATACAACCCTATATGGATCCCTGGGAAGAATCAGGAGGAAATTCTTCTGTTTAACAGAATGATACTATTTTCTGTCTCTTGGGAAACTTAGACCTCTTGTACAGCACTTCTGACATTGACTGCTTATAGGATAGAATAGAATTACAATAGAGTATTTTTAGGCAGACTACTGAGCCAAAGGACAATGAGATCTGGGTAGGTCTCTTGTTGGAGTAATCTGCTGCTTCATGAAGACAGTTTGCTTTCAGAGGTGTCGAACTGTACAGCTGGATCTTCTGCCCTGGTGATACAGAACACCAGAGGCAGGGAATTAAGCACAGGTCATGTCAGACGGTCTGACACCTTAAAATTTCTCCCAAAGGAGAGTGGGAGCATCAGAACAGGCCTCTAATTGTCTTGCTCTATATACCGTGTCAGTTCTGTCAGCTCTAGGACTGGGCCTCTCTTCATCTACATCTTTTCAGAGGAGTATTCTCTGTGCTGTTTTATCTTGGCTTTTGGAAAGGGTACAAAGAAGTGTATGCAAGGTGAGGTTGTAAAAACCAAGGTGAAGAAGGTATTGGTATCTCAACCTTTTCTGTGTCCCTTGTCAGCAGGGTCTGTGCCACATTTATGAACAGCCTGTGTTTTCCCTGCCCTTCCCTTTCCCTTCTATGTACTTTCAGAGTCTTTCTTCTTGCCTTTCACATCCCATGTCAGATGAAACTGCAAGTGAGCTTTGGCTTTCCTGAGCCCATCCTTGTTTCTTTGTATTCCTGCCGGATCATCCATCCCTGCTTCCACATCTCACATGCTTCCTTCTCATGTCTGAGCTTTGTTCATGGGCTTATGCTGTTTTGAAATAGCATCAAGGCTGTCTTTGGAGATCACATGGATGATTTGAAAGGCCCTGTGTAATGCCCCCATTTTCTCCTCGAAGCGTTTCCAGGGGGACAGTGGTGGAAGCTCACTTCAAGGCGGAGGTCGTGCAGAGCATGTCAGCTGGCAGCACTGTAGCTGTGGTGCCTTGGCCCAGAGCCTGAGGAGGGCGGGTTCTATAAATGACAGGGAACGGCCCCCTCAGGGAATCATTTAAAATCACGCTGCGGACACGGACGTCTCTGTACCGAGATTCACCCCAGCGCTGCAGCTTAGCCAGCCTGTCCCCTGCGCCCCGGGCGAGCAGCATTAGGGCGGGGGACAGACGCGCGCCCCGTTTTCCCAAGCCCGGCGGGCAGAGTGCGGTGCGGCCCGCGCGCCGGTAGGGGGCGCCCTCCGCCAGCTGAGGCGCGTGCCGGAGCTGCCGGTACTCGCCCCGGCTGAGGCGATGCCGCTTGGCGGCGCTGCCGCTTGGCAGAGCTGCGGCGGGGCGCCGTGAAAGCCGGTGTGGGCGCTCTGAGCAGTGGGGCCGCGGTCGCTTCTCTTGAAGAAGCTCGGAAGCTGTGTTAGGGCAACACAGAATCACTGAGCTTGGCAAATGACCTCACCGCTCCTTCTGCGAAGAAATTTCTCCTCATTTCTAACCTGAGCCTCCCCTGGCACAACTTGCAGCCGTTCCCTCTTGTCCTGTCAGTAGTTATCTGCGAGAAGAGGCCCAGCTCACCACAACCTCCTTTCAGGCAATTGTAGAGAGCAGTAGGGTCTCTCCTGAGCCTCCTCTTCTCCAGGCTAAACAGTCCCAGTTCCCTCAGCTGCTCGTTGTAACACCCCTTCACCAGCCTTGTTGCCCTTCTCTGGACATGCTTCAGGGCCTCAATGTCTTTCTTGTAGTGAGGGGCCCAAAACTGAACATGGTATTCAAGGTGCGGCCTCACCAGACCTGAGTACAGGGGGATGATCACCTCCCTGGTCCTGCTGACTGCGCTATTTCGGATGCAAGCCAGGATGCTGTTTGCCTTCTTGGCCACCTGGGCACACTGCTGGCTTATGTTCAGGCGAGTGTCAACCAAAACAACACCTTAAGATACCCTCTCTCACTAGTTTCTTAATCCCCTAACATATACAGAAACTACAGTCACTTTTTTCTCTTGATGTAATTATATCTAATGCCTGAAAATAATAATTATCTTCAGTCCCATTTACCAGTGATGCGTATGAGCTGTTACATCTTCCTGCATAAGCCAGATCTTTTTAATTTCTGCTCAGAGGAGTCAGAGAGACCAGCTTGCAAGGAAGTCTTAGCAGACTCAGCAGCAAAGTGTGTTTCTTCTGGACTTATTGTGCAAATTGCTAATGAGTTGCATTCTGTTCTTGGTTGTTTTCAGACCTGCACAGCTCACCACTGTGGGGAAACGCTGCTGTTTGTGGATTCAGGACTTGTGTATGGACCTGCAGCACCTAGAGCGGGCTCGGGATGACCTGCGCTTTCGGGGTGTAAAAGGCACCACTGGCACTCAAGCCAGCTTCTTGCAGCTCTTTGAGGGAGACCATAGTAAAGTAAGTCAGACAGCCCCAGGGTATAGACTTGACGTTTTTTCAGTTCTCCCCTCTGGGATACTGTTCTGTTTGGGGGAACATGGAGATCCTCGCATCAAATTCACAAGGGCACTGTGATCACTCTGGGACCCAGTGTGAAAGTGAACAAAATTTGTGGAGAGAGTGTTTGCCAGCAAGCCTAAACATTTCTTGACAGTAAACAGAGGAGCAAAGGATCCTTTTTGTGCTTCCTCAGCTTCCTGAATTCTTGCGTTCTGAGCTCTGTTTGTTTTGTGGTTTTCTTCACCCTAAGGTTGAAGAGCTGGACAGAATAGTGACTGCAAAGGCAGGATTTAAGCGGTATGTAACAAGAATGCTTAGTCACCTATATTTGCTGTTAGCAAAGCCTGCCTGCTGCTGTTGGCCTAAGTTCCCCCTACTGCCAAAGAGACATCTGTGCTGCCATTGACTTATCTCCCCTTACCATCTTCCATTTCCAATTGCAGCTTCCTGCAGGAACCTTCATCTCCTAAATAGGCCGCTCCTGTTTGTCTCCCTGTCAAAGCAAAGCTGTCTCTTTTTCCTCTGCTTTGCTCTCTCCCATCTGCATGCTGCCCAAAATTGACAGCCTGAATTCAAAACTGTTCTCATCGGGGCAGAATGACAACCCTCCACTTTGAGCCATGTCACTCCTTGCTCAGAGTCTTGCTGTACAGTTGTATGTGTCTGGAGCACACAACTTCTGTGCTTATTTCTAGAGCCTACATGGTCACAGGGCAGACCTACAGTCGCAAGGTTGATATTGAAGTCCTGTCTGTGCTGGCCAGTCTTGGGGCATCTGTGCACAAGGTGAGCACCCTATGTATATGCATCGGGAAGAAGAGGAAACATTTTAGATCTTGAGAAAGGTGCTCATGGTGCAAAATGCTCCTCTCAAGAAATACTAATTGGTGCTTGTTGTTTGGCTGTTCTCTTTGTGATCATGTAATTTCATTGCTGGGTACATGCCAAGTAATCAGACCTCAAAGATCTTAAGAGCAGTGCCAAATAAAGCAAGTTTATTGGCCAGATTCTAAGATGGGTTAACAAATCCCATGCCAGATATAAGTCTAATCTATGCTAAATTGATCCAATTAGAGTAAATGTCTTTCCTAGTGGAGTACAAGTTTTTAAATGTCACCATTTGCTCCTAGTTAATTGCTTCTCTGATAATGGTGTTATTCTGTCTGTCCTTCTGGATTCTTTTCATTGATTTATCTCTGTTGCCTCCCTCATCCTTCTCTTGGGCTAAAATGATCTGTGGTGTTTTCTTCTGTTTTAGTTTTGTAGGCTGGCTGGTTCAGCAAGCACACATTATCTGTGTTTGCAAATCCCTCTGTAATTTTGTTATGCATTTTCAGCATTCCCTCCTTGTCTGTCTTCCATTCTCTGCAAACATTTGCACTTCTTGAGGTCTTGTTCTACTCCAGTACAGCGAACGTGCTTTTTTCCTTATGTTTTCTTGGGATTTCTAGGCCAGGAAGTACGATTGCAGTGTCAGGGGGATTTTGTCCAATTTTTCACTGTGCCCCCCCAGTTTACTTCTCAGACACAAATGCAAACGCTCCTCCAGGAACACTAATGGGACTATATGCTGGTGTGTGTTAGGTTGGTTCCATTTGTTAATTTCTTGGGTTTTCTTCTAGATTTGTACTGACATTCGACTTCTGGCCAACCTGAAGGAGATAGAGGAGCCCTTTGAGAAAGACCAGATTGGTAAGGGATGGGAGACATTTCCTGGACCAGCCTGTGCATCTTGTAATTTATGTTGGGGCAGACTGTTAAGCAAGCACAGAAATATCACTGACAGAAGTTGCTTTGCAACTGAGGCTTGACATTGTTGGTATTTTGGGCCCTTTTCAAAGGGGGGAAAAAATACACTTTGCCCAAAGGTTTGTGGATTTTAAGTAATTAAAATCAAATTTATATTTGTGCACTTCCTGGATTTGGGGGCAGAGCAGAAGCAGTCACATATTCCCCACAGAGGAGGCCTCTGCTCTGAGGAGTACTTAGTGTTTTCCATTTCTCACAAAGCTAACTGGAACTGTAGGTTTTCAGCTTAATCAGCATTTTGGTCTTTATAAACAGACAAATTTGGAATAGCTGTACACTTGCAAGAAGAATACTAATGGTGTGACTCTAACACTGGGAGAAGGGGAGAAGGAAACGTAGAGTTTTGGCTCTTGCCTGGGATAAAGTTCAGGCAGGCACCCGGCATAGTGACATAGGGCTGAATCAGCAAGTTAAGCCTTAGTTATGTTTGTCACTTGAATCATTCTGCATTCTCTGGTTGGGTTTGACATCCATTCACCAGAGCAACGGGCAGCAGTGTAAGTGTCTGACTTTGAAGGACAATGTTATTGAGCAGATGGGTTCTTGAACACTGCTAGAGTTGCCATGGGTAGCCTAGAGAGATGGTGCTGGATACTACATTAAAATTAACTCCATTTGTTTCTTTTATGTGGTAGTGCTACTCCTGTTTTGCAGAATTGCATAATGTCTTCTCACTTTCTTTCTCCCCACATTTGGATGTTTCTAATCTGATGGGGAAGTGTGGTGGTATCAATTTCTTTATTCCATTTTGTCATTAGAAAATCATCATGTACTGAGGCTTTAGTTACAAACATGATTCTTGATGCATTTATCCAGGGGGGGAGAACCTTCACTGCTTCTTCCTGAACGCACTACTTCGATGTCGTGTCTCCATGACTCTTCCTCCTTTCACAGGTTCAAGTGCTATGCCTTACAAGAGGAATCCAATGCGTTCAGAACGCTGCTGCAGCCTGGCTCGACACCTGATGACTCTGGTGCTGGATCCCCTCCAAACAGCCTCTGTGCAGTGGTTTGAGCGAACGTTGGATGACAGCGCCAACAGGTTTGTTTAGATCAAGCAGTGCAGCAATTTCAGAAGACCTGATGCAGGAAGGCCTGTTGATGTGCTTAGAAAATGCTATTTTTAAACTAAAACCACAAGTTACCACCTTCATGAAAGTCAGTCTCAATAGAATCTAGAGACTACAAACTGGTTTCCTCTCTAAGATCAGATGAAAACTGTTAGATCTTTCTGACATCAGGATCCTTCTGCAAAGTAAACCAGCAGAAAGGGAGGGATGCAGAAGCCATGGTAATAAATTGCTCTCATAGTCTTCCTGTTTCAACAGCGTACTATAAGAGTACTTGTTTCCTAAAATTTTCCTCTCTGAATGTGGTTTTTGACCCTGCTCTTCACTTCCTAAAGATACATTTTAACTGTAGTCCCTTAGCCCTCCAAATAATCTAAAGAAACTTGCTTTCATCTCTTTCTAAAATGTTTTTTCTTTACAAGAAGTAATACAGATCCCAAAGAAACAGCACAAACATTGATTTTTTTAAGTAATGTTTAATGAAAACCTCTGCAGGTCTTTTGGATACTGCTCAGCAAACTTTGCTTTGTTTTCCAGTTCTTCTTTATGACTATTTTGAGGTGTACCAAAGTTATCTAAAATTATTATCAAGAAAATTACAGCAATTAAATTCACTATTTCCATTGTCTGCTTAGTATTAAGTTGGCATAAGGCTCATTTTTACTTTTGAAATGTTTTCGTTTCAAAGTAGTCTTCTCTTGCAGAATTTGATCTGGTATCCTAGAAATCTTTAGATTTTTAAGGTATAGGGCTTGTGGAACAATGAACAACAGTAGTTTTGGCTATAGATTAGTATTAAGATTGTTGAGAATGTTATTTTAAAAACATCTCCACAAACATAATGTCTGCATAAAATTTTCTGAAAGCATACAAGATCTTTTCCCAAAAAGACTTTACTCCACAACTGCTAGTCTCCTTAAGAAAAACGCTGCATAGGCAGCAGAAAACAAAGTAAATTTTAAAAGTTGTAGACTGTTTGATCCGGTGTGTTTATTTCCCAATAGCTACCAAGTGTTGAGAGATGTCCTGGAATGTTTCAGATTGTATTTTCACCCCATTTAATAGAAGTGGTCATTTGTCCACTTCATAATCCAATTAAAATTTCTGTGCCTTGGGTTTTTCTTGTTAAAGCTGTAGTATTTTGAAAGTAGTGCAAACCAGAGAAAATGGAATCAACTTACAAAACAGCAAAGTCTTTTTGAAGACAGTGTGATAGATTTGGGGGCCTTAAATGTAGGGCAAGGTTCAAATACTAGTATATATTAAAAGATCACAGTTTAGAATGGGCTAGGCACTGCTGTCACTGGTGGATGATTCTATAATTCCTGCACTGTGAGGCAGAGCCTTTTGCCTGACACAGCTAAGTCCCCACGACTCCTCTGCTTTCCCTCCTTTCCTTTTTGTCATGCACTTTGTGAGGAGCATCCTTTGTGACCAGGAGCTGGTCTCCTGGAGGAAGCCCCCACCAAATGCACGGATCATAGAATGTGTTAGGTCAGAAGGGACCTTTAAAAGTCATCTAGTCCAACCCCCCCACCCCGCAGTGAGCAGGGACATCTCCACTAGATTAGGTCACTTGGAGCCCCATCAAGCCTGACCTTGAATATCAACAGGGGTGGGGCCTCCACCACCTCTCTTGGCAACCTGTTCCAGTGACCTACCACCCTCATATTGAAGAATTTTTTGCTAATATCCAGCTTAAATCTCCCCTTTTCTAGTGTAAAACCATTACCCCTATCCTACATGCCCTCATGAACAGTTCTTCCGCAGCTTTCTTATAGGCACCTCTCAGGTATTGGAAGGCTGCTATAGGTCCCCCCGGAGCCTTCTCTTCTCCAAGTTTGGAGGTTCCCTGCTGTTCACTGCCAGGCACAGCATGAGTGTGCAGGATGGCTTAACCCTGCAGGGTAGGATCAGTAGACAGGGCAACACAGAACACACAGGGGAAGACATGCATGTGTTTGCAGGCTTTGTAAGTTGCTGCCCTCTTTTCTAGCTGTGTAATCATTGAATTACCTTGGAGCTTTCTATGTTTGCCTTCAGGCTTTCTCTTCTCCCTGCCCCTCTCTATTCACACACACACACAAACACCAAAAAAAGAGAAAAAAAAACCCCAAGTCCCCCTCCATTCTCCCCTTTTCCCCCAGCTTGAGAGCTACTGCTGTAAGATGTTCTTTAGCTTTCCTGGTTGTGACATTTAAACAAGAGGACGCACACATAAGGAGAGCAGTTCCAACTATAGGACCACAGTCATGCTATTTACAGAGTTATTCATAGAAACTGAAGGGCTGGATCTGAGGTAGGCTGGAATATGCCCTTTGTTGCTAACTGGGGCCCGGGGTCTGTGTCTTTTATAGGCGCGTGTGTCTTGCTGAAGCTTTCCTCACAGCTGATATCATTCTGAGTACACTGCAGAACATCTCCGAGGGACTTGTGGTATATCCAAAGGTAAAGCAGGAGATAATGTCTGCAGTGCTGCATCCTTGATAATGCTGCAACTATGCTGAAGGTTTTATGTTCGTCAAATGGTTTCTGAATTTTGCACTTTACTCTCCCTGTATTCTCACTGCGTGCAGGACATACATGAAAGGGTACTCAGAGAAGCCAAAAGGTAATTTAAAATTTAAAAAGGATCTTTTTCCCTCATCTGCATGATGGATCTGTAGAACTTAGTGCCAAAAGATATTGCCAGGCATATCTTGTAAAGTCCTGTAACTTATCATTGTACATCTTTTACACAATAATGTCTCTCACAGAATACAACTTCTGAGTATCTCATCTCTGGATTTCCAGAGCTAAGCTCAAAAAGAGAAATCCTCTGTGCATCATTATCCAGTCCTGGAGATTCAAAGGGAGAGGAAAGCTTCACCAGGGGTCCCAGATGTCTACAGAATATAATGCTCTTTCTTTTTTCTCCTTTATTTATTTGTTTAAGGTGATTGAGAGGAGGATCCGGCAGGAGCTGCCATTCATGGCCACAGAGAATATAATCATGGCAATGGTGAAAGCAGGAGGCAACCGTCAGGTACAAATGCAGTCAGAAATACCTTGGTTCAATGCTTTGCATTTCACTCCTGAGAAACAAAAGTTCCTGGGCTCTTGTCCTGACCATCTCACCCTTCTCTGTTCTCCACCTACTCCCACAGAGTTACTAATATTCCACTGGTGCTTGCAAAGCCAGACACTGCTCTCTGAGGAGAGGGCAGTTGTGGAGATGTGTATTTTCTCTTAGGAACACAGTGTGTTTGAGCTAATCTGGTTGTATGTGCTGGAGAGGAGGGAGACCTATTTTTATATTAGATACTAGTAGGCGTTTTCCTCTTGTAAATGTTTGAAGGAACTTGGAACACAGGCTGGGCTTCTTTAAATGGAACATTTGGCAGTTGGCTACCTTATAATTTAAAAGAATGAATCAGTCCTGTTAATGAAAAAGCAAGTAATACCATGCTCAACCATTCATTCATGTGTCACTCTTCCTTAGTTCCATATAGTGCTTTTTATTATTAACTTTGTTTATGGTCCTTCGCTCAGGTTTTTGTGTATAAGCAAAGTGAAATTAACAGTTTTCCTTAGTAAATAAATCCAGCACGTTTAGATTGTATTTCCTTATAATTTAATTTCACAATTCAGTTTAAAACTGATAATCAAATATACATCTTAATAAAGCAGCTTATTTTCACTTAACTTTAGATAGTAATTTTTCCTTCTGTGATTATTTTTACATCAGGGACAGAAGTTAAAACTTGCAATATAGTAACAGCAAAAGGGTTTCCTAGGAGTTTTGAGTAGGATACCAATACAAGCTGAGAGACTTGGGGTGGCTCAGCCTGGAGAAGAGAAGACTCCAGGGAGACCTTATTGCAGCTTTCCAGCACCTGAAGGGAGAGGGACTGTTTACAAGGGCGTGGGGTAATGACCTTAAACCAAAAGAGCGTACTGGATGGCCGAGCCCAGAGGGTGGTGGTGAATGGAACGAAATCCAGCTGGAGGCCAGTCACGATCCCTGGGTCCAGTCTTGTTCAACATCTTTATCAATGATCTCGACGAAGGGATTGAATGCTCCCTCACTAAGTTTGCAGATGACACTAAACTAGGAGGAAGTGTTGATCTGCCTGAGGGTAGGGAGACTCTTCAGAGGGATCTGAACAGACTGGACCAATGGGCTGAGTCCAATGGGATGAAGTTTAACAAGGCCAAGCGTAGAGTGCTGCACATGGGACATAATAACCCCATGCAGCGCTACAGGCTTGGGGGAGACTGGCTGGAGAGCTGTCAGGCAGAGAAGGACCTGGGGGTGTTGGTTGACTGCAGACTGAATATGAGTCAGCAGTGTGCTCAGGCGGCCAAGAAGGCCAATGGCATCTTGGCTTGTATCTAAAACAGTGTAGCCAGTAGGTCTAGGGAGGTGATTGTGCCCCTGTACTTGGCATTGGTGAGGCCACACCTCGAGCTGGGCTCCTCACCACAAGAAGGACATGGAGGTCCTGGAGCCAGTCCAGAGAAGGGCAACCAGGCTGGTGAAGGGGCTGGAGGACAAATCCTATGAGGAGCAGCTGAGGGAGCTGGGGCTGTTTAGCCTAGAGAAGAGGAGGCTGAGGGGAGACCTTATCACCACCTACAATTACCTGAAGGGAGGTTATAGAGAGGTAGGTGATGGTCTCTTCAGCCAGGTGACAGGTGATAGGACAAGGGGGAATGGCATGAAGCTGTGCCAGGGCAGGTTTAGATTGGATGTTAGGAAAAAATTTTTTACTGAAAGAGTTGTCAGGGCCTGGAACAGGCTGCCCAGGGAGGGGGTTGAGTCACCTTCCCTGGATGTGTTCAAAAAAAGGGTAGATGAAGTACTTAGGGATATGGTTTAGTTTAGAATGTGAATGGTTGGACTCGATGATCTTAAAGGTCTTTTCCAACCTTGTGATTCTGTGATTCTGTGAAAAAATTCTTCACTGTGAGGGCAGTGAGGCCCTGGCACAGGCTGCCCAGAGAAGCTGTGGCTGCCCCCTCACTGGCAGTGTTCAAGGCCAGGTTGGATGGGGCTTTGAGTGTCCCTGCCCATGGCAGAGGGTTGGAACTACATGATCTTTGAGGTCCCTTCCAACCCAGTCTGTGGTTTTATATGTAGTTCTATTTCTCGGAAACCGTTCTGGCAAGTCACTCACGACACTAGACAGGAAACATCCTTTGTCCTATTGGTTTTTCCCCCCGTCTTTCTGATGTTTGTCAATGTGTCAGTCAGTAGGCTTCCTAAGTATATTAAGGGTCACACCATGTGGATAGGTTTCATTACCTTTTCAGCTTGTTTTCTTTCTGAAGTATCCTGTACTGACCTAAACACTCCTCGCTATTTTTATTAGATTGAAGAGTGAATTTAATTTGGTTTTGTTATTGACCTACCTTCCTTCTGGTGCTGTTTAACTTTATAAAGTTTAGTATATTTATAAAAGCTGTTCAGATTAGTATGTTCTGTTTTCATGGGCAAGGATCTCCAGAACAGCACATTTTCTCTGCTTTCCCACCTCATAGCATAGAAACTCTGTTCCTTTCCCCACCGCTACTTAACTCCTCCCTCCCCCAAACATCCAGAAAGCAGATCTGTTCACCCAAGGCAGGTCAGTGCCACAGCAAAGTGGCCTTTGGATGGAGGAAACAGGGCACAGGAGATCATTTTCCTCCTAATTGAAGATGGGTGAAGCATAATATATTTGAGAAGAAAATTCTTACATGGCAGTAAATGAAAATACATGACTCTCTTTTAGGGCCAGCATGGCACCATTGGATTTTGCAGGTGGTCCTTGACTACACTTAGGTTCCCTTGACTTTACAGATTGATTCCACAGGAAGTCAAGGGATTAGAAAGTCTTTCAGAAAAATTGTAACAAGACCTGTGCCAGTGTTAGTGTCATGTGAGAGTTCTTTAAAAGAGAATGTCTTAAAGCCCTCAGGTTTGTAAGGATTTTTTTACCTTCAGTCAGTCCTGATGTAAGCCATTGTCCACTACATAGTCTCTCTGCTCATTAAGTTAGACACGTTCTTTTCTCTTTTCCAAACCTGCAGAGCTTTTACATTGTTACACTCCCAAGATGTTCTATACAGGACAAGACTAGTGATGAATAAGGAATTCCTGTATTTCAGTTCATAGAATATTTTTGGAACAGACACTATAATCTGTCTTTGGAAAAATCATGCAAGTAGGGAATAGAGCAGCTGAAAATCCTATAGTGACTCTTAAGAGTACTTGGGGAATTTTGGGAAGTATAAAGATTCCAGTGTCATAAGTTTGTGGTATAATTGAACAGGGAATGTGTGCGTCATTCAGACTGGTTTAGCCTCAAAGGGCAGATGTGGAAGGATGAAGAAAATCTGGTTTTGATATAGCGGTGTACGAGCAGGCAGTCCAAGCTGTGTCTCATCTGTATGCTGACCAGTGCAGTACACTTTGATATTTCTTCCCCCTCGCACAAGTTAGCAGGATGAACATGTGCTGTCAGTAGCAATGAAATGACTTGTTTCTTTTCCTCTCCTATTCCCTTTGTTCCTGCAGGATTGCCATGAGAAGATTCGTGTTCTCTCCCAGCAAGCAGCTGCTGTTGTGAAACAGGAAGGGGGTGATAATGACTTCATTGCCCGTGTCCGTGCTGATGCTTACTTCAGCCCCATCCATAAACAACTTGAAAGCCTGTTGGATCCCTCCTCCTTCACTGGACGTGCTCCTCAGCAGGTAGAATGGAAAGAGGCTACACGTGATACGGGCTGTAATGCAGCATGTTGTTTCATCTTGTGTCCTTTTGTGTGCTAGAGAGTGTACATACTGTGTGTCTCTGCCTATGGTGATAAGGCAGACATGTTTCCCTCTTGTTTTCCTTGGCTTTCCTTGTGGGCTTCACATTTTGTTACATCACATTTGGATGTATCAATCAGACAGCTGTGTGTCTCTGAAATAGACCCCAGTGAGACAAGCAGGTCTGAATGGGAAGAAGGGAACCCTTCATTTTGTTAATTTTCTTTCCCATCTTTCTTGAACAGGTGGCAAAGTTCCTGAAGGAGGAGGTTCGACCAGCGCTGATTCCATACCAAAGCAAGATGGGTGGGAAAATTGAGCTGGCACTTTAGGTATATTCTGTGAAGGTGTGTGGGTACAGGAAGATAATAAAAGCCTTATTCAACCAGATCTGTTTACTCTGTCATGTTTTGGTTCTCTCTGCTGCATTTAACCCCTGAGCTTACAGCCACCTTGATTCCAGATGGGCTTTTCATTCTTTGTCTGCTGTTTAATTGAGCCTCCGTCTATTGTGTGCTGGGTTACTGAGAAACGCTTGATTGTGACAAGGTAATTTTATCACAGTACCTTTCACTGGCCCCTTACAGAGCACTGACAGCTGTTTAAAGAGCAATGCCAGGTGCTGCCTGACACTAACATACGACTGACTTTCTGAGGAGCGGGAGTAAGGTGGAACTGGACCTGCTTCCATTTCTGTCTTACTCATCTGCTCTTCAACTTTCTCCACAAGTGTCTCAAAAGATGATAAAGGGTTGTCCTGTCTTTTAGAGTACTGTGATTTGAGGAGCAAATAGGCCAAAAAATTAGGAATAATGAAAGGGAGAGGCCATGGGACTTTTTGGCTCATCAAGCTGGTTGGACCATCAGTGCCATTGCTGGTTTAATACTGTGTACCTGCGGCTTGCAAACACTTGTGAGTTTTATAGTGTTTAAAATCTTTTGCCTGCTTGTGCCATTAACATTTAATTAGCCATCTGCTTGAAAAGGTTCTCTCTAACTGAACACTGGTGCTTTTCAGACTAGGACTCAAAGGGATACCCAAGAAAGCAAACAGACATGGAAGTCTTGCCTTTTCGGTCCTTTTTACTCCTTCATTGGATTAAAAAAAAAAAAAAGCAAACAACCCTGTGCAGGAAAATATAAATAAATAAAAACAAAACTGAGAGTCCCCCCGAGCCAGCTGGTATGTCTGTCATCACTTGGCCCTGAATCTCTGTGCTAGGGTGAGGCTGCCGGCTGTGAGGCGTTGGGCGCGTTTTCCTGCAAGGTTCAGAAGGAATAACCCTGGCACAGGGATAAGGCACCCGCCTAGAGGACTGTGGCCTGACGCACGAGTCCTGGTGGAGGCTTCCATTCCTCCTTAGGAGACCCGGCGTTGGGACCCCGCTCCCTTTGACCCAGCGGAGCCGGCGCCGCGGCCTACAGCCCCCACAGCGCCCCGCGCCGCCGCCCGGATGCCGCGCATGCGCGCCGCGCCGCCTTCCAGAGCGGCGCGTGGGGGTGCCGTGTCGGGGCCGGGTGCCTGCCCTGTGGGGACAGCGCGGCGGGAGGGCGGGCGGCGGCGCAGCGGAGGAGAACGGGTGAGTGCTGGCGGGGCTGCCGCGGCCGAGCTGGGGGTGGCGGGCAGCGGCGGGCCACTGGGGTCCTGCCATCGGGCGGGAGGGCTCGGCGGGCCGCCCCTCACCCTCCGGGGCTCTCAGCCCTACTCGGGTTCCCCAGTAATGGTGTCGCCACCTGTGAGGCGCTGCACGCATACCTCATCCCTCCCTACTCCCCTGCCGTGCCCCTCGGGTGGGACGGGACTGAAGCCGCTGGGGCGGCCCTGCGGCCGGGGCAGCGTGTGGGGCGAGCGGCCGGTCTCCGCTCCCCGGCCCCTTCCCGAGCAGGGAGGGACCCCTCCTCCCCAGTCCCCGGGCAGGCTCCCGCTCACCTGCTGCGCTGACGCAGGGTCTGGGCTCTGCCGAGTGACTCATGTTACGCTCTGCTTCAACGTCAGACTCCGCCGGGTTGGCTGGGGCACGTTCTCCCTGTGGGCGTGCTCCCCAGGCTTTGCTCTGTCTCCCTTTACCCCCGCTCCCTCCTGCTCCCCGGGATATACCTCTCCCGCAACCTGCCTTTTCTCTTCCCCGTGCCTCTGACCCTCAGGTGGTCTCGTCCATCCGGCACCGCCATCCTCATTTGCCCTCCACGCCTGCGTCTTTTTGGAGGTGCCCCAAAGGAGAGACAGTCTTGTTTCCCGTCTGGCTGGGTGGAAGGAACAGTCACGAAACAGGGATGGAAACATGGCAGTATCCTCCAGGCAGTGGGCATAAATAGACACGTTGCAGGCCCTGTGATTGTCAGATGTAACAAATGTTAGAAGGAAGTCGGTAGACAAATGCAGTTCCTAGTACCCGGTGATGTAAATTCAAGGGAGTGAAGAATTGCAGTGACGTGGATTTAAATCTCTTTGCAGGCAGTGGCTGTGGGCTCTGGGACAGCTGGTGGATCTTCGCAGAGCTGGTAAGGGTAGGACAGGGAAATTTTCTTCCCTGTGTCTGCTTTTTTTCCTTCCTGATTTTTTTTTGAGTGATGTCTGAATTTAGGCAGGTACTTTCCTTCTAAACAAGTGCATTTTGCTGTTGGATGTGGGATTTTTATGTGATGTCATAGCTTCCTACTTCATGATGTCTCAGCCTTAATCTGTATGGCTTGCTGTGATGTTTGAGTGGGGGGAGAGTGGTGGGCATAAAGTAATAAGTTCCTTGAGGAAGTGGAGAATCCTTTAGTGCTAATACATGGTAGAGAGAAGCATTCTAGCTGGAATTAAGAACAGTAGACTTGCAGTAGTGAGAGGCTGGATCGTAAAATCACTCAAGAAGGAACTGCTAGCATAGCAGGAGTGAGGCACTGCTGTGCTTTTGCTGAGTTGTTGATGGGAATACAGTTGCTTGCTGGATAATCTGAATTCTAGAGTATTTTTTCAGCTGCTTACAGAGTTGAATGGTGTGCTGGAAAGAAAGGGTCACCAGAATAAAAATCTATTTCATTATGTATTTCTGGATCCACACATTGTGTTTGTGGCTTTCCCTATGCAGACACAAAGGTTGGATTCCTACCCCGGAGAATTTGTGAACTAAAAGGAAAGGAAGGGTCTGAGAAGAGGCATGACACGTCAGGGTGGGGACTGTTTGTGTCACATTAATATAAAGTTATGTTAATTCTGTCTTTAACAGATTTAAATAACAGGTGCCACCTTTCTTAATTCCAGTTTAGGGTAATGTTTTGATACTGTGTCTTAGTAATCTTGCAGAGATATCCTTCATAGTGACTTCCTCTGAAGAAGGGTGAAGGGAATCCTTGAGGGGCAGCAGAGAGGGAGGAAGTCACGTTTCTGGAGGAAGTGCACTGGTCAGGGGATGATAGGTTTAATATCAGCTAATATGAGAGGTGAGGTAAGCACTGCACACCTGCTCAGGACTGAAATGATTCTCCAATTTTGGGGTCTCTGCTAATGTAATTTAGTTTTTTCTTCTTTGCTGTGCTTTTAACCTGTTGCTTGCTTTCCTGCAAGGTGGTACCTTTTGCAAATACTAGTGTTCTGAAGGACCTTGACAATCTTAAAAGATACACAAAAATATTTACCTTTTTAAAATCAATGTCTCTTAACTGGGGTGGTATGTTGATGGTGGAGGTTATTGGTTCAGGGATCTGCATGAAAAGAGCTGGCAGCCTCAGCCCCATTCGTAGTGAATTGGTTTGTGCATTGCAGAATTGCTTACCACGTTTGGTGTTCGGCACACTTTACCAGGGGGATTGGTGAGCTCGCTCCTCCCAAGTGATACTGCATTTGAGGTTGTAACTCTTCAGGAGATAGAGGGGATGGTGTCTGTCTTCCTGGCTGTTAATTGCAAACTTCTCGCCAAAAACATGAGAAGGAAAGAAGAACTTTAGGAAGTAAATCGTAAGGAGTATTGCAACTTTGTCTTCAGTGATAAAGGTAAGGCACCTGATATTTTGGTCCTGCAGCTCTTCTAGCTAGATCAGTGGTGATCCTAGATTCTGTCCTAGCTCAAGTAGGTAGGATAAACAGACTTTGCAATTGTCGAGTAAAATGAGGTAGACAAATAGCTGAGTTGTATATAGTGAGTGCAGTGTCCCAAATGCCCTTCAGGAGATGGAGAGACGTGGGCACTTCAGGTTTGTACCCTCAGCAGCTCAGAGACTTGTTTAAACTTATTTCTATGCTAGCTTCATCACATGGTCAAGATTTTAGATACCTAAAGTTTATACAGGGTAAGTATCTGGGAGCACTGGGGAAAATCTCACTCATTAGCTGTGTTACTGTTGACACCAGGTGGGGAGGAGGAGGATGTCCTGCCACATCTGTTTTGTTTCTGAGGAAGTCTCCGCTTTTTTTCCAGCTGGAGCGCAACAAGTTGTATTGGTAGCAGAGCAATTCTGTTTCTGACTTAAGGAAACCAAAACAACCTAGGAGAAATCAAAACACGCTCGTTTTATGAGATAGCAGGAAAGAAGATAGCATATTGGTATTAATCTGACTACAAGAACTGTTGGCACTACCCAGTCAGTGCAGTATTTCTTGGCTGGGAAGAGCCTGATGATTCAGAGGTGAAAGAAAATGTCCATAACCCAACAGCACTTACGTTCTGCAGAAGAAATCTTCCTGATGGGGGATTTGTCTTGTTTAGTTACAAATGTTAATCAACATTAATGATTTTTTTTTTCTCTTTCTTTTTTTTCTTTCTGCTCCCCCCCCCCCCCAGCCCCGAGTTACCAAGTTATCTTCTGTGCCTATAAATTTCTGCAGGAGCAAAATCTAAGTCTGACATGACATGCTAGATAAGAGCTTTGCAAACAGTCCCAACAGGTGTTTTGGGTGTTACCAGACTCTTTAGAAAGTTGAGTGCTGGAAAGACAGAGCCCTAAAGGAGAAACATTCTTGAGTGCTGCAGTTATACTTTCCTTCAGAAGCTGTTTTCCAGAGCCAAATGAAGTGAGACCCACTTAGAGACCTCCTAAGTGAATCTGATGGGGTTTTGGCTGACACTAGAGCAAACAGCTACAGGAGCATGACCTGAATCGAGCCTTTCTTGCACCTCACTAAGAGAATGGCAGACCCTGGAAGCTAAGGCTTTGCAGATCTGCCATAGGTGGTATCAAGGATGAGCCATTCTTCAGGTTGTTTTTCCTTTGTCACTGGGAACAATAGGATGAGACCAGCTTGAGAATCAGACTCATGTGGGGTGAGCTTACGGAGACAGGGCTGGCACTGGAGGTGATTGAGAGCCTCGGAGGTCACAACCTGTCACTGCTCAGGGTAGGAATGTCATATAAAAGACATAATATTTATCCTTATGTGACTGTCAGTAGTGTCTTTCAGCCTTTCTTTGATGGGTATAATCCTGCATCTCTAACAGAAGTATTTTCTTTCAAACTTCTGTGTAGCAAATGAAACTGGACAGTTGCTGTTACCTTTCACAAACGTCTTATAAATAGTTTCATACTTACAGAAAGTCATGAACCAGAGGGTAAAAAAACACTTCTGGAGAGTTTTGGGGAAAATTAGTTTCTGTAGAGTTCTGCAGAAGTGCCCTGGTCCTGCACCCTGCTTACTTGGGTGCAGAAATTGGCTTTCATGGAAGACACATTTTGTTCCCCTTTAGACACTAATCAGAAACCTTTGAATTGTATTTATACAGCAGTGTTTAACATGGAATTCCCTTTACCATAAGCCTTGAAGATCAGGGCAATTGCAGACCTGCCTTTTGGCATGCATGTGTTTTCTCCCCTCAGTGTTGGAAGCAATGAAATTTTGCTGTGCAGTGAGAGTGGACACTGTCTGGTTTGCATCCTGGCGGGTTTTTTTTCCATCTTTGTTCAATTGAGATTAAAAAAAGCCCACAACTGTTGTTCCAGTGCCTGATCTATTGTAATCCTCCTGTGTGAGATGGGAGGAGCACCGTGTTCCCATCACACATCCTCTTGGAGCAGTGGGAAAGGTGAAACTCCTCCTCTTCTGGTCCTGGGTCCTGGCAGAAAAATGCTTCTCCACAGCAGTGCAGTTCATGCTTGGTAGGCAGCAAGTGTCTGCTGTGTAAGGATTGACACCCTCTGCTTTCCAGGGCTGCAAGTGTGGTAGCTGTTGTTGGAACATGGGGAATCAGCAGAGCCATAAGTAAGTTTGGCTCTGGTTTGTTGTGTAGTTTTTTTCCTGAGCCACATGGGGGAAGCCTTTGTTATCTCCAGATTTTAGAAGTAAGACCTTCAGCCTTTTCCTGCATGAAGGATCAGCTGCCTGCTTTGAAGCCAAATAAATAAAAGGCAGTTCTGCTCTGAAAAGAAAACATGCTGATATGTAGGATATCCGCATTCTACCTAAGTAGGTATTGTGTAGGGGTTTTTTTATAGGCAAGCTTGATGACACATTGAGCTACGTTCAGGTAGTCCAGCTGTGGTCTGTCTGTCTGTCCGATGTGAAAGTGGTAGGAACCAGGATTCTGCTTTTTCATATCCTTATTTTCAAAATGGAGATTACATGGATATGAAACTGAAGTTCCTTGTTCTGTTCCCTTTCTGTTAACTGGAAATGGCTGCACACCTCCAGCTCCGGTGGGATGCGCTCCCATTACAGCGGGCAGACCTGCAGGGCACTGTGGGGCACACGGAGCAGGGCTGCTGCATGGAAGTGCCTCTTGGGTACATTTCAGTGTGGAATTAGATGTGCCACGTGGCCAGGAATCTACAAGTGGCTTTATGGCAGGAGACAGAGTTCCAGTTTACTTCTTGGTGTCTCTGTTGCATGTGGCTCAAATAGTGCCCTGGGGCAGCTGGGAGGAGGCACTTTGCCCCCTTACACTCCCACAGGCAGTATGTGATCCCAGCTGGAGACTGGGAAGCACTGAGTCCCCATGATGCCTCTGCAGTCAACAGCTTGCCTGGCTCTGCAAGGCTGTCACAACCTTCACCTTTGCTGGTCTCCAGGTCTCGTGTCCCCCTTTATAGTCCTGAAGGAAGCTTTTGTTTTATCTCAGATTCATTTTCTCTGCTACAAGAAAGTGGGCTGAGGGCAGTTCAAGTCCCCCAACGTTTCATTCCAAGTCATATTGTAGAAAGCAAGCATTAAGGATACCACTTCAGCACCTCCTGCCTGTATCTGCAGTGTGTTGCTCCACACCTGGAGCAGTATGAGGCTGGCTGTGGTTTGTGAAGCAGGTCCTGGAGTGACCAGTAAGGGGCTGGAGGGCAAATCCTATGAGGAGCGGCTGAGGGAGCTGGGGCTGTTCAGCCTGGAGAAGAGGAGGCTGAGGGGAGACCTTATCACCACCTACAACTACCTGAAGGGAGGTTGTAGAGAGGTAGGTGAAGGTCTCTTCAGCCAGGTGACAGGTGATAGGACAAGGGGGAATGGCATGAAGCTGTGCCAGGGCAGGTTTAGATTGGAGGTTAGGAAAAAATTTTTCACTGAAAGAGTTGTTGGGGCCTGGAACAGGCTGCCCAGGGAGGGGGCTGAGTCACCTTCCTGGCTGTGTTCAAAAAAAGGGTGGATGAGGTACTTAGGGATATGACTTAGTTTAGGATGAGAATAGTTGGACTTGATGATCTTCAAAGGTCTTTTCCAACCTTGTGATTCTGTGACCCAGGTTCACCAGCACCACATTGACTCCTTAAGCAGGAGTCGGCGTGTGTCAGGGTCTGTGTGGGATTCTGCATCCCTTAAACATCCAGGGAGTAGTGGTGCAAGGTGCAGGGATTATCTGCATCTTGCCTGCTCCTTAGTCAGGTGTGTGGCTGCGCTTTGCTCGCTTACCTGCCTGTTTGTAAAGCTGGAGTTTTCTGGCTGTATGTGCAAAGCAAATATTGACTCGTGGGACTAGAGGCATTTGCAGTTCTGGGATAGGCCTCAGGGCAGAACCGATGGGGGAAGGGATGGCAAAGGGCTTCCTGCTGAGAGCACCCCTGCTGCCATTCATTGGGCACCATCGGGATTTTTGAATAAGAAAGCAAAGCTTTCCTGGTATGAGAGGAGGGAAATGAGCTGCCTCCTTCCGTGCCAGGGCTGATTTTTGTCTGACTTCTGAGAGGAAGAGTCAGTCTCAGTGTCAAATTGGGTGCAGTCTACTTGGGATTTTAAAAGGTGAACTGGAAGAGGTTTCTATAACTAGATCTAATGTGTGGCCTGCAGATGAGCACTGTGGCTTTTCTCTCTTCCAAAACACGCTGCTTTTTTGTTTTGTTTTTTAATAAAGGAAGGAATAGAGAACAGAGGGAACCTGCTGACAGTCCAGAGGTGGCAGTGGGATGCTGTGCAGTGCAGTGTTGATTCATGTTCAATTTAAGTATGATGGAAAGAAGAGATTTTCCCCATGCTAGCTTACAGTCAGAGGAAATACTGTATATGCTGTTCCTATGCCAGTGGATGAAAATAATTCTAGAAATAATTGTTATGCTTGTCCTGGTCCTTCTCTGACATTCACAGACAGCTCCTGCAAAGTTCCTGGCTTTCAGCATACAAAAGCATTACGTTGTAAAACGTTCATTTTCCACACAGTTCGTTGCTTTTTTGGGGTGACTTTTTGGTGGATTCTTTTTTGTTGTTGCTATAATGAGCAGAGGAAGCACACTCCTGGGAAGAAGTTTCTGTCCCAAAATAAAGATCTTATTGAAAGGCTCCTGACAGCATTGTTTCATGCCTGGCACATCCAGGCACTACTGCAGCAGGCCTAAGTGGAGGCCACTTGCCAAAAGAGGCCAAGCAAGTAAAACGTAGGCAGCAGGAGATTGTTACCTGGTGTCTGCAAGAAGGCAGGTAACTGAAATTTCTTTTATCACAGCTGTGCAGAAGAGCAAGCGTCTCCAGAGGAGGTTTGGTATTGCCAAGTGGAAGTAAATTTGCAGGCCTCCTTTGGAAACATCAATTTCCAGAGGACACCTACACTGGAAAAGAAACTAATCGGATAGAATCCTGCGTGGTGTGTATTTGCAGCTCTGATAAAGGTGTTGCAACTGGAGTGCTTCCAGTAGCTGTACCTGCTGCTGACACTGTGCTTCACTCGCAGCCTTCCTTTTCAGGTACCAGGCTGTCATTATAGCTGTCTTCTAGCAGGCTGGAGTCCGTGGTGTTGGGGTTTGGATTAGAGCCTGAACTCAAAAAGTAAAGCTGCAAATAACAGGTGCCGTTTGCATTTTAACAGAAATTGGGTTTTCTTCAAAGCGTGAAGACTGCCTGTTGTGTGACCAAAATTGCTTTGTATAGGAAACTTCTATTGCCTTTAAACATGGGAGATGCTTCTTAATGCATGGGCAAAAATTGGCTTCAGTTTGAGAGTCGTAAGTGTTTAGGAGTTGCCATTGGTATTTGTTGGGTCCAGCGTGATTTTCCTTTGTGTCCTTTACTGTTGCAAGTTTTCAGAAGTGCAAATAACAGCTAAGCCAGCCACAGGGTTTTCATGCATGCAATTTCACAAGCTTCATGGGAGCCCCTTTTGTTACCTGCTGTCTCCTGGCTTGGAGAGTTTGAGCTGCTCTAGGTTTATGTCCCTCAGTCAAAGGAAAGAACTTACTGTGTCAATTCCACACAGCAGATCTCCTCCTGGCTTGCTCTGTGTGGTGCCTGGCTCTGCCAGGGAGCCTTCCTCCCAGTTCTTGTGATGCTTAGCTGGAGGCAGAGTGGGAGGGGTAGAAAGCAGGGTGATGGAAGACCTACAGGGCTGGCACAATGGCCTCAGCACCTTCTCTGGGAGACAGTGGGCTCAGCAGTCAGTCCCCAGCACACTGCCTCATTGTGCCCAAGCAGGAGCCTTCTGCTGGGGTGATTCACACTCCCCACGCTGCCCTTCCGCACACCCCAGTGCCAGCAAGGTGAGCCTCTCCTGCTCTCCCTGGGCCCCGTTGCAGATGGGTGCTTGCAGGAAGGTTTCTATAGGAACCAGAGGCAGGAAAAACCTGCCCACCAAGTTCAGTGCTCTAATGTTGGACCTGAGGGCAGGCGCTGGAGGGCGCGGAGGCCAGCCTGCCGGGAGGATGACGTGGACAAGGGAAGGTGTTTACCCCTGCAACACCTGTGCTGGGATGAGGAGGCCTAGGCCTCTTGTAGAGGGAGTTTTCTGATCTGCACCCCCAGCACCCAACACCCAGCTCCTCTGCGGCAGGTTGGTCCTTGTGCATGCCCTGGAGGTTAACAGCGACCAAGAGGGGTTCCTGCTCACAAGCTGGATGCTCTGGGCCAGGATTCAGAGCACAGGTAACGAGAAGCATGGCAGTAGCATGGCAGGTGCACTGCGTGGCTGGAACAGTGACTGCGGCCCTAATAATAGCCACTGGAAACAGGGTTGACTGGGTTGAGGGAAGCCAGGGAGAAGGACATCTTACAGGCTCAGGAGCCGAGCAGCCGTGGTTGCAGGGCACGGAGAAGCCTGAAGAAAGTGTCAGAATACACTGACAGTGATGTTAAGAGGGGAGTGAGTCGTAACAGCAGGTTTATCTGCTTGGTGTGCGTGGTGCCTGCGCTGCTGTGTAAAGTGAGCACACTGGTGCTCACTTTGTAATCCCTGTTACGGCTTCAGCTACTGAGGGAAAAGTTGGTGCTAAGAGAGCAAGTGAGGCTGGAGTGATGGGAAGCAGACAGCTTACAGAACTTGTGGGTAAGCGACTGGCTGTTGTATGGACAACGCTGCTTCTCAGGAACAAAGGCTGAACATTTTCTTATTCAGTGTTTCTTTCTTTCTTTTGCCCTGGAGATTGTTGTCAGAGGATCAGACTGTCTGTTCACCCGTGCCAGCCTTTCTCATGCAGAGAGTTGTTTAAATCTAGGAGGAAGAAGTCTTATCATTTGTCTTCTCAGGCACAGATGCCTTTTATGCTGTTGCAGTGTTTTACAGCTGTTTATCTTGGAGTGCTGTGGCAAGCTATGTTCAGCCCACACGTGCTCACTGGTAAGCTCACTGAGATGCAGAGGCAATATAACCCTCTACTTCTGAGCACTATAAACAAATCAGGACCTGCTGGATGAATCCCTGGGGTTCTTCTGTTAGTGGTTTGGAGTCATTAGTAGCTTTACTGGAAAGGGGAAGCTGGAAAACACATCCCAGGCACGCAAATGTTAGTTTTTCCCAGGTTCTTTCCCAAGTAAGTACAAGTGACTGATATATTCCAGCACTGGCTTTATCTGCTTGGTAGAGGTGGCTCTTGCTGTCTCCCACACAGAGTTACACTGTTGATCCTAAAGTCCAAAATCTCTCTCACTTATTGCTGAACTATTCCATTGTTCTCCTGGAAAACCCCTATAAAAGTCTGCTGTGAACTGGTATCAGGAAGGTAGGGAGGAGAGCTATGCAGGCTGCTTCATCATCTGAGCTCTGTCCCTTCATCTAGTTTAGAGGAGCCTGGCTCTTTGCAGAGGTACACGGTAGCATGTTCTCTACATCCTATCCCAGTTCACACAGAAAATCCTTGTCAAAGCTTTCCCAGCTTTGACATGGTTTCAGTCAGTGCTGTTACTGTCACGAAGAGTTTGGTAAATGATAGTGTTTTCTTTCTAGCTGATGGGTAAGTATGAAATCAAGAGGAAATTCTTGTCTCTGTGAGAGCCCACCTGGAGTACTGCATCCAGCTCTGGGGTCCTCAGTACAGGAAAGATGTAGAGCTGTTAGAGTGAGTCCAGAGGAGGCCATGAAGATGATTGAGGGCTGGAGCACCTCTCCTATGAAGACAGGCTGAGAGAGTTGGGCTTGTTCAGTCTGGAGAAGAGAAGGCTCCAGGGTGACCTAATTGTGGTGTACCAATACTTAAAGGGTCCTACAGGAAAGTGGGAGAGGGACTGTTCACCAGGGAATGTAGCGACAGGACAAGGGGCAATGGCTTTAAGCTGGAAGAGGGAAGGTTTAGATTAGACATCAGGAAGAAATTCACTACTATGGGGGTAGTGAGGCACTGGAACAGGTTGCCCAGAGAGGCTTTGGAAGTCCCACCCCTGGAGATGTTTAAGGCCAGGTTGGATGGGGCTTTGAGCAACTTGGGCCAGTGGAGGGTGTCCCTGCACATGGTAGGGGGTTGGAACTAGATGATCTTTGAGGTCCCTTCCAACACAGAGCATTCTATGATTCTATGAATTTAATTTTCCTCTGGGAAGTTGTGAGGATTCTGTTTTCCCTTCCATGTTCTTACATGCTAATTGAATTCTCCCATCACTTTTTTTTCCCCTTTTTATAACAGGATAGTGACCTCTGACCTCTGAGAACAGCATTTCTGGGCCAGCAGACAGCCTCTGCAACTCAGCCTTACCGAGCACGATGTCAGGTGAGCAGACAGAAGTAGACACAGCACCTTCTTGTTTGGTTGGTTGTTTTTTCTTTTGCTGCAACTTGGTAAAATACAGTTACTGATTTCAGGAACCATTCCTGACATTAGCATGCTGTCTGATCAAATTGATGGTGAGGAAACCACCCCATTCTTTGTGACCCAAAGACTCATTCATTCACTCAGGATGACCTTGGTTCCTTCTGTTACCCAGTGCTGAAGCCTGCAGAAGCTGCTTCAGCCACTGAATGGAGAGGAAGGAGGAGGCTGAAATGTAGTCTGCCTTTCCCATTTGCCATGATTCGCTTGGTTCTGCTCTCCCAAGATTCACCCCAGAATGGGTGGCTCCCTTACGACCTGTGAGATTTTTTTTCTATAGGGTGGTAGCTCTAGAGCAAGCAGAAGGCTGAAGAATTACTGGAATTCAACTGGGGACTACTGAAATTTACTGAAACTAGGTCGTTTTCTTAGACTGGCCAACTCTTCCACCCTGTATTTTTGTCTAAGCCTTCCTTCCTGGTCCAGCTGGTTATTTCAGGGCCCGTGTCCAGGAGGGAGACTATACTTCAAAGCCAGTCTTTGGTGATGTGCACAGTTGAGGACCTAGGACTCCCATATCTGCTTCAATTGCAAAACGTGGTGTCTGCTTTTATTCCAAGGGAAGCTACCCAGTAGGGCACTGCCTGAGACTAGAAAGGTGCTTATCTTGAGCACAAAAGACTAAGATGGCAGGCATACCTTCATTACTGCAGCACTCTGTACATTGTCTGACAGTATCACAGCCCCTCTGGAGTAAAGGGACCAGCTGAGCATCTTGATGAGGGCTCTGATTTCCCATTTTGGTGCCTTGGTGACAAAATTTCAGGGAACTCTGGAGTGCTGCTGCTGCTGCTGGGGCCAGTGTCTCCATGGAAGGCACTTAGTTCTCCATAATAGTATTTTTTTTTTTAGTGGTTCCCCTGGCTTGGCACTGAAAGCACAGCTTTTCCAAGCAGAATAAAGATCACATGATGCCGTGGAAGTATTTCTCTTCCCTAAAAGTCCCTTCCTTAGAGGGAACTCCATTTGGCCTTTCTGCT
This sequence comes from Porphyrio hochstetteri, assembly GCA_020800305.1. Taxonomy (NCBI): domain Eukaryota; kingdom Metazoa; phylum Chordata; class Aves; order Gruiformes; family Rallidae; genus Porphyrio; species Porphyrio hochstetteri. The sequence goes on along the minus strand of CM036905.1, from coordinate 19,600,527 downwards.
TCTTTTGCTCAGTAATAGGGACAAAACCATCTGAAATTACTTGCTTCCTTGATGAAGGGGGAGCTGCCTCAATGTCTGGAGTAGCAATAGCAGCGAACTGCTTCTTCCAGCCCTTGCTGGAAGTCTGTGTTGAGTTTGCATCTTCCAAGGGAGTCCTCCCAGGTTTTCAGTGCTCTGTGTTGATCTCTCTGTGTTTAGGCCATCACACTCCTGCTGCTGGGGGTCCCTTCTCAGCACTAACTCCCAGCATTTGGCCCCAGGAGATCCTCGCAAAATACACACAGGTACGGCACGGGTCAGGGCAGGGTGTTCTCTGGCTGCAGAAGTAAAGGGACCTGGGAAAAGGGGGTCACTGGGGAAAGGATGCACTCTTCCTCCAGTGGTTTGGTTGTGGACACTTGTTTGCTACTTCATCTTCATGTGTTTTGTGGCTGCACCCTGGCTCTTGCAAGAGGATCTTACAGAGCACGAAGAAACTTGGGTGAATTATTGCCCTGCTGTTTTGCAACTCTTGCTCCACTGTACAAATGTTGGTACCCCCAGGGAGTCTCTGTCACCATCAAGCTACTCTGGATGGCTTGTGCATGGCAGGAAACACTAGCCTCAAGACTTGTCACCAGGTGGGCAGAGCAGGAAGGAAGGAAGCAGCTGTGGAATTTCATAACTTACCCACAGTGTTTGCTGGAGGCAGCTGAGCACAGTGAAGCAGATGGAAGCATACTGCAGAGCTGTGCTAGACACATGCTTCTTGGGTGCTGCCCCAGCACAGTGCTTCAGGAGACCCCGCAGGAGGGGCAGGTGGGCTTGCATGAGGGGGAAGGTGTCTGTAGGCAGGAGGTGAAGCAATGCAGGGAGCTGAATTTGCTTCGGGTGCACAGAGGTAACAGAGGACTACTGTGTATTAGAGGTGCAGTCAAGACCATTTTAGCTGGATTCCTCAGTCCTTGAGGAGGGCTGCATGCCCCTCCAGATGGGAAGTTCTGATCTTAATATGATGCTGCGCTCAAAACCTGCTGGAAAAGGGATTGCTGGGGAAAAAAAATCTGTGCAGGTGGGAAAGCAGGGCTTCCCAACTGTCATGGAGGAGTCAAAATGGGAATTGCACGCTCCCCAGCTGGGAGTTGTGGGAGGCATCAAAAGTAAAAGGGACTGTAGTTGCCCAGAGGGTACAGTGTAGACAAAGTAGGATGGGGCAGTATCCACATGTCTGTGTTCTGTTTCCCCCAGAAAGAAGAATCCATTGAACAGCCAGAGTTCCACTATGATGAATTCGGCTTCCGGGTTGATAAGGAAGGTAAAGTCAGTCCCATCCCTCCCACATCCAGCCCTTCCAGCTACAGCAGGGTGGTTTTGCAACCATTCTGTCCTAGGTCTCATCTACTCACCCATCATCATCTTTCTGTGTCCTACCATTGTAACAAAGGGCTGTGCATTAGATGTGATGACCTTACAGGAGTCTGGAGCGTAAGATACTCAGCCAAATTGTTTCCATCCCCTTTTGCTCATGTTTGTGGGCGAGAGGAAAGTTAAGAGGAAGTTATCACTTCCATTAGCAGCTGCATGCTGGGGAAGGGCATCTTTCCCAGTTAGCAGTGAAGTGTCTGTTGTGGTCAACAGCACTGTAAGCACCAACAGCAAGCACAGTGACACGAGCTGCCTCTTGAAAAACCTCACAGACAACGTGAGTGGCAGCAGTACGTGTTCTACCCATCCCAGCAGCTTGGCAAATTGTAGGGGCAATCCTACAGGCTAGTTTTTCTGCAAGATACAGAGGCAGGAGAGAAAATAGGAGGAGGCATGGAGACCTATTGCAGCTGGGCACTGAACTACAACAGCTGGCTCCCTTTGCAGAGAGGAAGAGAGAGGAGTGGGGGATGTAGGAGTCACTTTATATGCTCTGTACATTCCAGGGCTCAAGCCACACAGTGCAAAAGCAGAAGTTGTTTGCACGTGTGCCCAGAGGCACCTTTGAGTCATAGAGGATCATCTTTGAAGCAGTGATCTGGAGATGAGGACAGGACACAGCAATTTTCTTCAACCAGAACATTGGATAGACTTGTGCATTATAAAGTCAGCGGAAGGATGTGGACTGCATTATTGGGATGATGAAGGACAGAGTGCTTTATGTCAAACCTGTACTCGTGCTAAAGTATCTATTTTAGAAAGCCAGCCTCAGGTTAAGATGCTCACATTGTGAACTTGGAAAGGTCCCTGTTAAAGCTTCCTTTTGGTGATTCAATATCCCTCATTACTTGTGTGAGCATATAGCTTCTGCTTTCCACCTCTCAGGCTTGCTATGTCAGCCTGATCCTCACAAAACCCAACAGGATGGTTGCTGTCAGGGTCTTGTTTAATTCCAGCCACACTCTGTAATCATGAGTAAGTAGAGGCTAGAGGCCTGCTGACAACTTCTTAGTTCTCAAGGCTCCAGCACCTTTTGCTTATAACCATAAAACTTGCTGCATGAAGAAGGCAGTTAGAAACAAAGGTTTGCCATTCTGTGCTCTAGCTGGAAGATGTGATTGTTTTTAATGTGTTTTCTTCAGATATCCATCCTACGTTCCCTATGTTCATTCCCTCTCCTGTTCCCCCTCTCATTTGTCTCCATTTTTTTCCTTTCCCTCTGCTGAGGCAGATGCTTCAGAGCCAAACTCCAGCAAGCTTCTGCGTCTCCCACTGACAGAGGAGCCACAGCAGAGGCTGAAGTGGCAGGCTCATCTGGAATTCACACACAACCATGACGTGGGCGACCTTACCTGGGACAAAATTGAGGTCACCCTACCGCATTCAGACAAGCTGCGCTCCCTGGTGCTAGCCGGCATCCCACACAGCATGAGGCCACAGGTGAGAGTGTGCCTCTTTGGGCAGGGTGTCCTGCCTGGAGTAAGAGTGGAGTGAGGCCACTTTCTCTTGGTTGAGAGGATGCGAGACTCTGGCTTTCTGTGGCTGTCGTAGTGACTCTTCTATCTCTGTTCACCCTGTCGCCCCAGCTGTGGATGCGTCTGTCGGGGGCCTTGCAGAAGAAGAGGAATTCAGAGATGTCCTATCGGGATATTGTGAAAAACAGCTCTAACGATGAAACTATTGCTGCCAAACAGGTAGGAGATACTGTCTGGTGTTAACAGGGCACAAGGGAACAGGGAGAAGGGCAAGATTCGCTGTCTAAGGATGAAGAGGAAGCCTGACAACTGCAGCAGCGACAGTTGAGAGGATGTGTGGTTGAATCCTGCTAAAGCTTAGTCCTGTTGGGCATATTTCTCCTTCATTATGTCAGAATAGCAACTGTGCAGCAATTGTTCAGATGCTGGTAGCTGACCCTGTCCTTGCTTATGGTTGTCTTACAGATTGAAAAGGATTTGCTGCGCACGATGCCCAGCAACGCCTGCTTCTCCAATATGAACAGCATCGGGGTGCCACGGCTGCGCAGGATACTACAGGGACTTGCATGGCTCTACCCAGATATTGGATATTGCCAAGGCACTGGCATGGTAACCTGCTTTCAGAGTGTCTTTGAGAGGGATCGTTTTGTCTGTGGGGGCTGTGCTGCACCAAGGACTGTGAGGCAGTGCTGCCAGACACTGTGGCCTCCAGATGAGCTGAAGGGAAATCCCTTCCACATGGAACATTTTTTTTAGGGAGAGGAGAGCAGAGTAGCACCATGTGTCCAGAGATGTTGAAGAATTCAGTCCATATGTTGGGGAGGGACAGGCATTATACTGAGAAATCACATCAGTGGGAGACTGCAGGAGAGCTGCTGCAGAGGAAAGATGATGTTGGTCACCTAGATACCAGTCCATCTCTCCGTGGGAGGGAGTGGGGCAAGAATTCTGTTCCCCTTAGGACATGCAGTTCTTCTTCCTTCAAAATCCTAGGTGACTGCCTCTCTGCTGCTCTTCTTGGAGGAGGAGGATGCCTTCTGGATGATGTGTGCTATCATCGAGGAATTGGTTCCTGCCTCCTACTTCAGCACCACCCTGTTGGGCGTGCAGACTGACCAGCGTGTCCTGCGGCAGCTCATCGTGCAGTACTTGCCCCGCCTGGACAAGCTGCTCCAGGAGCACGACATCGGTAAAAGTGTGCCCTAGAAACAGTAGCTTTCCATGCCAGGATGGAGCATAGGCTGTAATTACTGGGTTTGTTTCACAAAGTGAGAGCAGCAGGGCTAGGAGCAAACCAGCTTGAGCTGGGAGGAGGGCACTTAGGAGAATCCATCTTCATGGGTTGCCTGGCTTCCCTTGTCATGTTTCTTTCCTGTGCTTTTATTCACAGAGCTCTCCTTGATCACCTTGCACTGGTTCCTCACCTCTTTTGCTAGTGTTGTCCACATCAAGCTGCTGCTACGTATTTGGGACCTCTTCTTCTACCAGGGCTCTTTGGTGCTGTTTCAGCTCACTTTGGGCATGCTCAGTATGAAGGTAATTCCCACCTCCTCTTCCTCCTTTGTAGTACTTTGATGTTTAATTCTGAGTTTTAGGGGAAAGAAGGATTTGTATCCACTTCCAGGGTACAGTTTGGGGATGTGCTGGAGAAGATGACATCCTGCCAATGGGGAGCTGTGAAGTTTCCAAGGCAATTCACAGGATTCAGGGACTGCTTTTTCCCCTGCCTACCTCATTTGCTCCCTCATAATTAAAGGCAATCAGCTGCCCCCATCTATTCAGTCTATATGCCAACCCAAGGGTCCATCTTACCTAAATCAAGATATTTCTTGATTTTGCAGTAAGAGCAGAGATACAAAGCCGAGGTTGTGGTCATCTGGGAAGCTTTTGATGGCACAGTTGAACACTCCCAAAATATTAGCTAGCATTGTCCTGACTACATTTCATTTAGCCAGCTTACATTTAACCACCTGATCTTTTTCTTTTAATGGGAAAAATAGTTTTGTGGCTCAGCTTGCTGTGTGAAGGGCAAGGGTGAGCCTGCTGGGCGTGAGGGGAAGGTGGAGCACAGTTTGACATGGTAGGCGCTCTGCCATGTGTGAGACTGAGCAGCTTCCGTTCCCCTGTCCCCCTGTTGTGCTCACTGTTCTGTGTCAAAATGACTGTGTCGTTGCAGGAGGATGAGCTAATCCAGTCTGAGAACTCTGCCTCCATCTTCAACACGCTCTCGGACATCCCGAGTCAGATTGACGACGCAGATGTGTTGCTGCGGGAGGCCATGCGCGTGGCTGGCTCGCTGACAGATGTGGCGGTGGAGACCCAGCGTCGAAAACACTTTGCCTACCTCATTGCTGACCAAGGGCAGCTGCTCAACTCCACCACCACTGTCAACAGTTTATCCAAAGTGAGTGCACAGAGTCCCATTTGTCTCTGCCGCTTCTTTTTTACTGTTCTCTTCCCTGCCCCCTCCCAGTTGCTATTTGTGAGCAAGCTGTCCTGTTTGAGAGGATTTTGGCTTCAGGATGACTGTGTCATCCAGTGGAGAAAAGGTGTTGGGAAGTGAGGGGGAGAAATGCTGCCAGATCTGTCCTGGCTGATAATTCCACGGATGAAAGGGATATTGACACTGATTGTAATTATTCATGAGAGTAATAATGAAAGTGGTGCATTTTATTAATGGAAACTAAAAGAAACAACATATGCTTCTGGCAAAATTTGCTTGGATCATGCGGAGTAGAAACTGGAGTTAATCCATCAGTAAGAAATTGATACACTAAAATAACTCTGGAAGGTAGAGTCAGGAAACAGCAGCAGCCTTTCAGAAGCTGAATAAAAAAGATGAACCTGTGTTTAACCTTTGAGTACAGCTGGCAGTTGCGGAGGTAGTACTTCCTGCTTGTCAAGCCTGTGTGGAAGAGACATTCTTGAAGCTCATGTGTGCTAATCACAAGACACTCCTGCAATTCTAAAAAGTAGTAGGCGTCCACTTAGAAATCTATATATAATTACATGTGGAACTGCTTTTGGCAACAAGCAGAATTAGAACTAAAATTATTCACTGATTCTTGACCTTCAGTTATGCTTTCATAATAGCTGAGTTATAAATTACCCACTGCACATGGAGCAGATCAAGCAGTAGAGCTGATTCATTGTGTTAGAACCAGAACAGCTCCTGTCTAAACTGCCCGCTCGCTTGCTTGCCCCTCCCAGCAGTGGCTGTCAGCACCCCGTGCCCAACGCTGACCTGCATGGAGGGTCGCTTTGGTTTATTTCCAGAATCCTCCTAACGAGTGCACTTTGTTCTCTCCCTTCCCACTCCCTCAGGTTGTGCGACGCAGGACGCAACGCAGGAAATCTGGCATCACCTCTCTGCTTTTTGGTAAGGGTAGTCCTGTGCCTTTCCCTGGCGTTGATGGATGTAGCATCCTAGAACAGAGGGGAGTGAGCAAGCAGGGCGACACTGGGGCAGAGGGAGAGGAGTGAGCCTGAACTGAAGGGTGAGGGGGGAGAAGTGCAGTTTTACTACTTAGTCACTTTGATAGAATCATAGAATCAGTTAGGTTGTTCTTAAAGGATCAACCTTTAAGATCACCGAGTCCAACCACAGCCTAACCCTGCCTAGTGCACCCCTAGACCATGTCCTCAAGCACAACATCTACGCGCCTTTCAAATACTTCCAGGGATGGTGAGGTATTTCAAAGGTTAGCTTAGAAAGTGGACTTTAGGTTAGACAGTCTTCACATGGTGTCTGACAGTGAGTTGCAGCTCAGCCCAGCTAGAAGATCCTTCCTGCCCTGGCAGCTCAAACACATTTTCTGGCAAATCGCGGGCAGGCCGCAGGCTGGGTGTTGGACTCTCCTGTTCTTCCTCTGCTCACTTCAGTGACATCTCTGAAGATCTGTGACAGGGAAGGGTGGTCTACTGTGTCACCCATCAAAATTTATAACTGCAAACATCGCTGATGTTCCCCCTTACTCCAGGAGTTCAGTGTGAACACTTTTAAGTCTTAATTTTCTTTGCTTATGAGCTAAGCCAGGATACACACAGAAAGCAGGCAGCTGGAATAGGCTGGGCACGGGTTTGAGAGTAACCTACTTCTGTGACTCCATAACACCCCTTTCTATTGCAAGCCTCACTGTCATCACTTTCCTTGCAACTGGTTTGCTTTCTTGAAATTGCCACATCTCACCACAGAAATTGTTTTTTCTGGAGGAATACAGCACACTGAATTTACAGGGTGCAAACAGTGTTCCTGTTGTGGTTGAAGTGGCCTGAATAAATCTAAAACTGGGTTTTACTGGTCTTTTCAGAGAAGAGTTTTTCTAATGTGGTCCAGGAAGCTGATATGTTGCCACAGGTTTGCTGCAAGCACATAAAGTATTACATATAAAAATCATGGTAGAGGACCCATGAAGCTGTAAAGTCAAGCATGCAGAAGTGAAGAAATGCAGGAAAAGTTGCTTGTGCAACCTAAACTCAGACCTCTTGTATGTAACATTATCGTGGAGCCAGTACAGATGGAACCAGCAGGGAACTGAGCTGCCAAATGCATCTTTCTTCTGCCTCAGTCTCCTTGGCCAAGTGTGAGTAGCTTTGGGACAGTGATAGTGAGTTATACCCATGCACAAAGATCAATTTTAAGATCAAGCTTCAAAGTGTGTCAGTGATAGAACTGAGATGATTGATAGTGTTTTGTCTTTTCAGTGGGGCTTCTGTACAGCGACTTACGTGGTTTTTAGTCAATACTATTCTTAGTAATTAAAACATTGGTTAAAATAGAGAAGTTTTCATCCTGCAGCAGATGACCCAAATGGAAAACTTCAGCCCAAGTGAGGGCAAGGAAAGCTTGGATGTGATGAATTTACCTTACAGTGGGAACTGTCAATCGCCCTTCAGTGTAAAGTCATCTGGCTGTGATGGTTATTGCGTAGCACCACTACATAGCCCTCAGCTGAGTGAAAATAAGAACTTACCCAGAACTTAATTCTTCCTTCAAGTGTAGATTTAGTAGTGACCTGGACAGGAGATGTAGAATCACAGGAGCACTGTTTGGAAGGGACCTCCAGGTCCAACCTGTCCTGCTCAAAGCCAGATTCATGCTCATGCTAGATCAGGTTGGTCAGCTGAGATTCAAGGAGTTGGACCAGATTTCTTTCAGAGTAGAGCCTCCTCATGTGTGGCTGATCCTGCACTGGTTTCCTGTTTTGGAAATGTCCATGCAGGCCTGTCAGGTGCAGTGAGGTGAATCTGGTGGAAACGTGGTTGTTTCCTCTCTGTCATGTATATTCTAAGGTGGGAGGGTGTGGAACTTGCTTCCCGTATCCCCTGCTTGTGTTTGGGTGGGATTGACCAGAGCACAGAGGGAGGAGCACAGTTTTTTGACCAGAAGGGACTGAATGATGACAGAAACAATCAGTGATCTCTGTAAAGGAGGGCAGCCCACAGAGCTGGTGTGGCTGTGGTTGAGTAGTTTCTTCTTCAGTCACATTCTGTTTTAGCAACATGAATGTTCTGGGAATCCCCACCATCTACGTGAGCACCTATCTATTTACAATCTTTGTGTCTCTGAAGCTGTAGTGAGACTTCTTACGTGCTCTGTTTCCTACCCCTGGCCACTGAGGAGGAGGTTTGGTTAATTTGCCTTGCTTGGGCTGGGAGTGAGTATGCCCTAGAGTCTTTCTAGTCCAGAAGCAAAGTTCAGTTTTCTCTTAAGCTCTGTGTTTCTGATTCTTTAATAACTTAATTTAGAAAATAAAAATTTGTAAAAATAATTTTAAATCTAATTTTGTGCTTCTATCGATGTTGTTAAAGTTTTGGCCTTTTTAATTAGGGTCACTTATGGTTAAAAGATCCTGTTAATCACTTTTCAATAAACACAGGCTTATATAGCTGCCACGCTGTATTCGTATTGGTTTCTGTAATGCTGTTAGAAGATAAGCAGAGTACTAATTTGTTTAAATTAGTACTAATTTGTTCAATCAAAACTCCCAGGGGAATTAGTGACTGTTGAAAGATGCTTTGGTAACTTTTACTTTGTACCTGTGACCATTTTTATACACCCAGACCTTTTGATACCTGGCTCTTGGGGAGGTCAGGGACTTCAGTAGATGGCAGCTTTCATGCTGTGGCTCTGCCTGCTAGACTGACACAGTAAAATGGGCTGTCTTGGTTTTTTCAGATCTTTTTCAAGCCTCTGTGAGGAATACAAAAATCAGTAGTTCAGTAAGAAGCTGTGTCAAGATAACTTCACTTTAAGAGAACTTTTAAAGTTCCCTAGTTTAGTGTCCCACCATTCAGCTGTCTCTATACTGTGTAGGCACTTCTCTAAAGCAGTAGACAGTACCTTGGTAGTCTGAGTTGTCTGAACAGATCAAAGATGGCATCTTCCACTTCCACATGTGGTTTGCAGCACCAGCTCCTGAAAATCTGAGACAACCAATACCACTGACTATTTACGTTATTGAAGGGATTGGCAATGAGTACCTACCCTAGCGTGGCCCCTTCTGATGTCAGGCTGTTTTCATTTCTGCAGAATCAATGATTTCTAATGTTAACAAAAACATAAATACCTTATACTTGTTGTCCTTCCCTCGCCTTCCCTCTGGCTGTGTGGGCTCCCCCAGGCGATGACGATCTGGAGGCACTGAAAGCCAAGAACATCAAGCAGACAGAGCTGGTCGCTGACCTGCGTGAGGCCATCGTCCAGGTGGCGCGGCACTTCCAGCGCGTGGATCCCAAGAACTGCAGCATTGTGAGTGGGAGCAGCTGTGTCTGCACCGCTGCGTGCTCCAGGCAGGAGTGTCGAGTGGCTGCTGCGGGACAGGGCTGGTAGTGCTTCTGGAGTGTAGGCTTCAGGAAGAGCATTCCAGGTGTAGCAAGTGGAGGATGGAGGAGGGCTCCTTGCTGGAGGAGGGCTGGGCTGGGAGGTTGTCTGCCTGTTAGGAGCAAGAAGAGGGTTGGGAACAGGGGCATGCAAGCTTTGGCAGGTCAGTTGGGAGTCACCTGTTGCTTTACATTCCTCTCTGATCTTCATCCACATGCATGCTAGGATCTGACTCCAGACTACAGCATGGAGAGCCACCAGCGGGACCACGAGAACTACGTGGCCTGTTCACGCAACCGACGACGGCGAGCGAAGGCGCTGCTGGACTTTGAGCGCCACGACGATGATGAGCTGGGCTTCCGCAAGAATGACATCATTACGGTGCGTCAGCCTGTGAGACCGGGACCAGGCCGAGACCGCGCACACCCAACTTACTTGGGATGCTGCGCTGCCTCTTTTGCAGGGAAAGAAGGGAGGAGATCAGCTCAGAGCTCAGTTAGGAGTCTAAGGGAAGCAGCTGGTGCTTCTCGGGGCTGCGTGGGGATGAGGCGGTATGTTCTCTGTGTGTGCTGTCTTGTGGGTCATTCTCAACGCAGCCACCAAATCCCCGTCCTGGCTGCCACGCAGCTGAGCAAGAGATTGATTAGGCCCAGCCTGGGCGCTGGTTTAAGACTGCACACTAAGCTCTGGTAAGACTGCAAAAGCATCCATTTGCATTTTTGCTACGGGCATCCCGTCTGAAGTTGGGGTAAACAGGGGTAATGTGTTTGCAGTAGCTTTTTGCCCTTGAAGGCTCTGGGCCACGTGAGAAGTGAACATTGTCAAAACAGTTGAGAAGGAATGCAGTTCCACACTGCATTCTCTTCAGCCAATGTTTTCCACTCCCTGTTTTTCAGATCATTTCCCAGAAGGATGAGCACTGTTGGGTGGGAGAGCTGAATGGACTGAGAGGTGAGAGCAGGATGGGTTGCACTGGGGAGAGTGAGCCTGGATGTGGAACATCCATTTATCCACAGCAACTGCTCTGGCATGTTTGCTGCAGGGGCTTTCTGGTTACCTGCCAGGGACAAGGGAAATGTTAAAGCAGGGTTTGAGAGCAGTGGTGCAGCTGCCTGGTTACTTCTTGCAAACAGCAAGTTTAGGCTCTCTCCTCCTGGCACAGAGTGGTTGGGTGCGTGTCACCTCTGCTGTCCATGGGCAGTGTCTTGACATTGGCTTCCTCTTGCAGTTGCCTTTAATTCTTGTGATTTTTGAGGCTGCTCGCTTCCTTCTTTGGGGTTGGACCCTGTGAACTCTGATTTAGTCTCAGTTTCCACAGAGCTTTGGTCTTGTCTATGTTAGATGTTTCTCAGTGTCAGTATCTGGCTCACCTCTCTGTCCACTCTTTGTAGGTTGGTTTCCTGCAAAATTTGTGGAGATCTTGGATGAGCGGAGCAAAGAGGTGAGTGAAAGAACATGCAACAACTAAACAAAACCAAACTAACTAACTAGAGTCACGTGAAATGTAACTGAAAAAAATGTAGGTGAAAAGAGCTATAAATACATGTATTTCCCATCTTGAGTCTGTCTGCTCTCTCTGGCTATCGAGCGCTCGGTGATGTGATCAGGCAGCTTATCTTCCTAATCCTGTTTGCTCAACTTCCTCATGCTGACCAAGTGGAGAATGAGGGCCCCAGAGGTCTGCAAGGGGTAGTTGTGTGGGGTGCCTGGGCTTGCAAGGACCCTAGGGCTGAGCTTCAGGAAAGCTGGAAAAGCAGTGGGCAGGTACACAGCAGGATCCTTTGGGCAGCATTCCTGCCTGTGCTCTCCTCCTCCTTTGAGGCTGTGCCTGTGGATCCCGCTCATGCTGTGCAGTCACCACAGTGGATTCCTGAGCAGCTGTGCCCAGAGGAGCACTCTGTCTCAGTTCATCTTGCAGCCAGCAGCAGTGAGGTGCCACATATCTATCACAGATACTTCAGTATTGCCCCAGACTGGAGTAATGGATAGGAGACAGATGTCACCAGCCATTGGCCTAGGCAATTTGCAGGGAAAGTAGAGAAGACCTTGTTATCCCCCTCCCCCTCAGTGTTTGGTGAGCGAGAAAGGGGTCAAAAGCTGACCTGAGACCCCCAAGAGAAGCCCCTTGGAGATGTGACTGTTGACATCTCAATTGCTTCATCACCCCCTCCTCAGGGCTGGTTCATCAGGTGCAGATCAGTTCTCTGTGTAAACACACCTGGTGCTGCTGAGCAATTCTCTTGTCTGTGGAAAGAGGGAGGATCCTAACTTTGGCATATTACTGTCCAGTGTGTCAGGGGGATACCTTGGAGTGATTTCCCACCTGATCAGGGAATTCCCCTCTACCCCCATTTGTCTTGACTTTTAGCAGCTTACAGAGTCCCAGAGACCCTCAGTGTCAGTCCCTCTGTGTACGTTAGCTCAGCCAGCAGCACACCAGAAGGCAGCAGTTCCTACGTGCTGCCAGGATGGTGCTGGGGTCACCTGTTTGGTGTCTGAGCAACACCCAGGCATGAAGGTCTGGTGTTCCAGTAAATCCCAGGGGAGGAGCACTGGATGTGGTCCCTTATCAGGAGCCAGCAAGAGCATAAGGGGTTAAGGGAGGGGGGCTGGTAAGCATCTGGGAGGGGAAGAGGTGTGTGCAGAGAAGCTGTAGGTGAGCGGATGTGGGCCACCTCCATGCTCTGCCCCCTCACTAGGATGCTGAGGGCTGGCTCTTCATGTTCCTCAGTACTCCATCGCTGGAGATGACTCAGTCACAGAAGGGGTGACAGACTTGGTGCGAGGGACACTGTGTCCAGCCTTGAAGTCCATATTTGAACATGGATTGAAGAAGCCATCTCTGCTGGGGGGGGCCTGCCACCCCTGGTTGTTCATTGAAGAGGTAAGATGTCTTGGTTCTCGTTCTCTTCACAGGGCAGTGTTGCCACAGGGCTGGGGTGAGGGGGCTGTATGGTGGCGTGTCCTCTGACTGTCCCTCTGTCCTCTTAGGCTGCGAGCCGAGAGGTGGAGCGGGACTTCGACTCTGTGTATTCGCGCCTTGTGCTCTGCAAGACTTACAGGTGAGGCCACCTTATCCATGCCAAGCAGCTGGCTCTGAGCCCCACACCTGCACATCCATCAAACCGCTGCTGCTCCCCACCGTGGGAAGGGTCATGGTCTCCCATCCTCCTGTGGGTGTGGTGTCAGCAGGCTGCTGTGCCTGTGCTGACTCAGGGCTGGCAGTGGCTCTTGCCCCCTTGCCCAGGCTCCTGTGTTTGCGTCTGGGTCTGTATCTTGCACCCTCACGGCTGCAGGATCACCTGTGGGCCCAGCGGTAGCCAGAGAGCTGTTGGGATATGGAGGAGGAAGGGCCTGCATGTGCCCAGGGTGGCTCTAGAGCTGGCTAGTTCTCTGCTGTTATCTTTGCAGGCTTGATGAAGACAGCAAAGTCCTCACTCTGGAGGAGCTGCTTTACAGGGTGAGTGGTTGCCCCCAGCCCAGCCAGAGCCCAGCTCCTCATGTGGGGAAGCTTCCCATGGAGGCCAGTGGACAGTGATGCCCATCTCTAGGGAGATGCTCGAGAGTCTCCCAGCCCTTCCCGAATGGGAGGGAGTAGATACACCAGGTGCCTGGGGAAAGGCAGAAAGCAAAGCCATCGGGAAGGCTCAGCCCCTCGGATGCTAGCAAGTGGCACTGGGGGAGGGTGGGGGGCCCTGGGCAGGGCAGCCTTTGGCTGTGCTGCTGAAACGTCTGCCCAGGCTAAGCTGGAACTGCAGTAACCACATCTTCCCCCTCTGCAGGCAGTTCAGGCTGTGAACATGACACACGATGCTGCGCATGCACAGATGGATGTGAAGCTCCGTTCCCTCATCTGTGTTGGTCTCAAGTGAGTAATCCAGATCTGATACCCTGGACTTGTGGGTGCAAGGAGCTTGGGAGGGGGTAGAGTAGGCCCAAGGACAGCAGCTGTTTCAATTTACCTTAGGCCACAGGGTCCTTTTCCCCGATTCACTGCAGCCACAGAGTGGGACCTGCTCCTTTCTTGTTCATCACACCAGCCTGGCTCCAGGCTGGAAGAAGTAGCTCTTCCTGCATGGAGTGGCTCACACAAGTTTACTGGGTTATCCTGTTCCCACCAGGACTGCGGGCTGGGGTCAAGGCTTGGGCTGAAAACAGTCCCAAAGGGATGGGGCTTATTTCCCTGCCTTCAGCTGGGTAACCTGCCTCTACCCCATTGCTGCAGTGAGCAGGTGCTGCATTTGTGGCTGGAGGTGCTGTGCTCAAGCCTGCAAACTGTGGAGAAGTGGTTCCATCCCTGGTCGTTCCTGCGCAGTCCCGGATGGGTGCAGATCAAATGTGAGCTGAGGTGAGTGTCCCCATGGGCCTCACCAGGGTCTGGAATGGGTTTCTTCCCCTTCTGCAGGCACTGGCCTTCGTTGTGGCTGGCTTTAGGCCCTTTCCAGTGAGCAGCAGCACAGGCTGCCTGGAGATTTCCTTCTGCGTACTGAAGCACCAGCGACTGTCTAGACAGTTTAATGTGCAGTGCCTGCCTGATCCCAGAGCAGAGCTCCTGGGGAGCTGTTGTGACAAGCAGGCAGCCGCTGCCTGCCAGCAGTCTCCTGCTGTGTGCTGCACCTATCCTGATGGAGAGACTGCCACCTTTGCTCCCTGCTCTCCAGGTCAGACAGCCACCATGAGTGCAGACAGAGAGCAGGGAATGTGCTGGCAGGACAGTGTCACTAGCCAGGAGGGAGTTGGTCACCGTCTCCCAATGGAGCGAGGGAGTGGTGTCAGGGCTGAAGGCAGCTGAGCTCGCACAGAGCTCATCACATGGAGCCCAGGGCACACCCACGCTCTGAGCTCCCGGCCCTCCTGTGCTCTACAACATCACAGCCAGTCCCAGGGCGATGTAGAGCAAACTCCTGCTGCTGCCACCACCTCTCCAGCCCTGTTGATGCTTCTGTCCCTGTCACCTAGTTGCCTCTGGCTCCCGTGGGAGCATCTAGCCGGGAGCAAGCCTGTGTACACACTTCGGAGTGCCCCGTTCTCTGTGTCCAGCTGCTGGGGGGAGGGAGTCCCCTCTGCGCTGTGCTGGCCTGTGGCTGCTTTCATGCAGCACAGGGGTTAAGCTAGTTCAGCACAGTGAGTGGGACTGGTTCATGGCTTGGCCTTGGTTTGTGTTGAGCAGAAGTGGAGGTTTATGTCACATCTCTCCCAGCCAGCTTCCTGTGGAGGGCCCGAGCTCCCTGACTGCTGCAGGAGTTGGAAGAGACCCCCCTTCAGGAGTTTCCTGTGAGCCCAAAGGACTGGTGCCCTTGTTGCCAGGAGAGCAGAGCTCTGCATCCCTGTCCTGGGCACAGGGCTGAGGCAGTGCCTGCAGCCCCTGCTCAGAGCGGGGTCCAGTGGGCGTCTCCATGCACCACCCTCGTGTGGCACTTGAGTGTGGGGCTCAAGACACCTCTGCTACTTCTGGGAGACAGGGGGGTGTGCAGAAACTCTGAGGAGCTACTGGCAGGGGTTCGTTTGCAGGACAGGAATGTGCAGCCCCTCGTTGCCAGCAGCAGCCGTCCTCAGCCAGGTGTGCCAGCAGCTGTGCAGAGCCCCGGCTGCCCGCACCTCCTGCGCTGCTGGGTCAGGCTCTGTAGGGGTTGCACTTGAGTCACATCACATCTTTGAGCTTCTCTCCAGGCTAGGCCTGGCAGGATGTGAAGCCGTAAGAGAAGGGGGAGGAACGGGATGAATGGCTGGTGCTGCCCTTTCAACACCAACCGCATTTCATCCTTGCAAGCGTAGCGGCTGCCGGGGCGAGCGAGGAGCCAGTGCGACTGTGGAGCAGCAGCTGTGTGCACAGGCCGGAAGTGTGACGCGGGAGGGAGGGGGAGTGTGGGGTTGGGGATGTGTTACCATCTCTCTCTTCCATTGCAGAGTCCTCTGCAAATTTGCCTTTAGCCTCTCTCAGGACTGGGAGCTGCCAATAAAGAGGGAGGTGAGTAGGTGGCATCTCTTCTCCCCACCAAACACAGGCTTCACTTACCACTTCTGTCTCCCGGCTTTGTGCTCCAGCCCATCCTGTCTCCTCTTGAGCTGGCACCAGGGGCTGTGGATGGAGCTGCTTTCCCTGCCGGGGGCAGGCTGCACACAGGACCTGTGTGGCAGCACTGGCAGAGAGAGCTGCCTGTCCCTGCCAGCGAGGGCAGAGGGAAATGGCAGCCCCCCCCCCCTCCCCTGGTGCTCTCCAAACCGCAGGGCCTCTCCCTGCTCAGCTGCGCAGAGGTGGGAAGCACAGAGGGCGGCTTTGTCTGGGTGATGGAGATGTCGGCGCTCTTAGGCTCTGCCCACAGACACAAGCTCCTCTCTTCTGGCTGCAGTGTACTGACCTGGGTCTCTGTGTCATCCTGCAGGAAAAGGAGAAGAAGCCGCTGAAGGAAGGGGTGCAGGACATGCTTGTGAAGCACCATCTCTTCAGCTGGGACATAGATGGGTGACCCCCACTCTGCCCCAGCCTGGGGAACTTTCTCAATGGCGCACACTCCTCTCCCCCACCCCCATCATGTCTCACCCCTGCCCTCCCCCACCCCACCCACTTCTATCTGTGACAAAGTCCCCCTCAGGGGGGCTAGCAGGCTACCTGGGATGGATGGCAGCAGCACCAAGAGGCTGAGTTGCAGACCCGAGGAAGGTGATGGTCAAGGGTGATGCCGCACAGGGACAAGTGTGTTCTGGCCACAAAAACAAGTGCCCCCCCTCCCAGCCTTCCCCATCTCTGCTGTCCCCATCTTCTGTTTGCCTCAGCCCTGCCTCCCCAGCAGTGCCTGGGGGAGCAGTCTGGCCCCACCGCCCCTCCCACGCTGCCACACGAGATAGTGGCTGCGTGGGTGGGTGGGTGACCGCGTCTGCTGCTGTAGTTGTGGGGAAGACAGCCCTTGTGGGATGGCTTTGATCTGTGAAAGCTGGTGCCATTGTCAGGTGTCCCTGTGGGTGCAGGTGGCATCAGGCTGGTGAGAGACTCGGAGCAGGGATAGCACACACTGCCTGTGCCAGCCAAGGGCTCGTTTGCTGGGGAGAGGGGTGGCAAAACCTGAAGCACTTGGACAAGTTCCTCTGACTTGGTGCTGGGGCAACCAGCATCAGTCTCATCCCACCTCCCTGGCACTGGTGTGTGGGGTGTTGGCAAGAGGTGCCCAACTGCACCGGCCCGGTACTGCTGTAACAGCCTTAGGGGATGGGCCTTGTCTCCTCTGGGAGCAGACAAAAACCACTCTCCCTTAAACAGGTGTTTCATGCTGTCGTTTTAGTCTCTAGATGATTTTTACTGTTAACCAAAAAGCTGTAAATTAACTCCAGGAACGTGTGTGTTTTGGCACTGTTGTAGCTCAGGACGGGGTTCAGGCTGGAGCTGGCTCAGGGAGACTAACTCGTCCTCCTTGCCCTGCGGTGGCAGCGGGGACGCAGGTCGGGAGTGGAGAATTGCTGCTTTGTGGTGGTGGCTCTGGATATGGAGTCTGTGACTTTCTACTGAAAGCGCTTGTCTGTGAGCACAAACTACTCGTGAAATGACACTAGATTCTTACTTTCCTTTATTCGGTGGGTTTGTAAATAAACTGCATACTGGGAGTGCTGGCCTTTGGCTTTGTTTTTTGGCAGGGCAGGGAGCAGCTGGGGCAGGAGCAGTTGTGTGTCTCTGCAGTGGAGACCCTGAAAAGCAAGAAGTGCCCAGAACTTGGGGCATGTAGGAGCTGTGCAGGAGGGTCCTTAGCAAAGGGAGAGGGGCTGGTGGAAAGCAGGGCTGGGCGCTGGCAGGCAGCAGCCTGGTCTGCACATCAAGGAGCTGCTTCAGAAACAAGCAGGTGGAGTCTCTGCTGCAGAGTAGGACAGCAGAACTGTTCGGAAGCCCAGGCTTGTGGGAGGGTGGGAGTTGCACGGATTAACTCATGTGAAAGAGTGTTTTCGGTCACAGCAATTCCAGCTTGGCACCTGCCCCCCCCCCCCCCCTTGCTGCCAGAGCATCTGGGGTCCAGATCAGGCTGCTGGGCCGGGGAGGCTTCTCCTACCATAAGGCGTCCCTCTGGTTGCAGGGTAGGTGACTTCCATACCCAGAGGGACTCTCCCTGCAGCTGAGAACGGATGAGGCACCACCTGGCCAGCTTCTTGTTTTTCAGGTTTGAGAAAGACCCGGGGAGCTCACCCCCCCCTTAGCTGGAACAGGCGGTGTGGGCTGAAGCCCTCCCACCAGCAGTGCAGAGAAGCCTTTGAGCCATGTGGCTGTTTGGAATTTTTTTAATAAAATGGATTTTTTTTTTTTCAAATATTTGTAACTGAAAAAATAATTCAATTTAAAGATCCATTCTCTCCCCCTTAACTCGTCACTTTTATCCTTTTCCAGTTGAATACTCGCTCTGGATCCGATGCCCAACACCATCCATCTCCGAGGGTGCCGACCACCCCTCGCCGTTGGCTGCGCAGTGGCAGGGAGAGTGCGTGCTAGTCAATACACGTTACAAACAAGTAGTGGTTACAGCAGAAAGATTCAGGATTACATTCAAGGTAGAGGCAGAATATCAGACTTTGTTTTTTCCCAACGGGTGCAAAAATGGACGTCCAGGGGAAATACCTCTTCGACAAAGAACTATTGAACTATTATTCAAACAAATAATAGTAAGAAAGCAGAGAATGGGGCTAGCCTGGTCTGGGCACTGCTGGGGAAAAGGCTTTCTAGTATCTCCTGGGCTGAGGCACCATCTTCCCTCTGCCCCAGGCACAGGGTTAGCACTCACTTTCCTGGCAGAAGCCCCCTGGGCTGAAGGGCAAGACTTTGGGTAATTCCTACAAGGTTTCACAAGTGGTGGTGGCTGGGTAGAGGTGGAAGGGAGCAGCTGTGAGCTCAGCCTTTCACCATCACCCCTGGGGACGGGCTACATCTGTAACTGGCATCAGCAGCTCTCTGCCACCAACGAGGAGGTGCCTGGCCCGGTGGGAGGTATGGGGGCTGGGCCAGGCCAGGGCTGCAGGTGGAGTGCTCCCACCTTCCTCTCAAAGCTAATGGCACCACGCTAATGCCATTCCTTATTACTGGTTCCAGCTTTGTAAATATTTGTACAAAAGAAATCACACAGCTGGGGCTCACTGTGGGCTAAAAGCAGTGGAGTTTGACAAACAGGCAGCCTCACTTTTTCCCCTGCCCATCTGAGAGATCCTCCCACCCCAGTATTTTCCTTCTAAGAAACCACTTTGTGTCCTCTGCCCACCTGGTGCCCTGAGGGGGCTGGTGGGAGCTCTGTGACATGATTGCTAATGCACTCACTGCCCCCACTGAACTCCAGGAGGGGAGGGAGTGCCTGGCCAGGGGAAAACAGGGGTGTCCACCAGCCCCAGTTACTCTGATTTTTAGGACATGACACTGTAGCTTGGGCAACAGAGCAGGAGGAGGAGTTACCCTTACAAGTGCTGGGGAGAGAAGGGGCAGAAAGGAAGGAAGCTGCCAGCAGGCTCCCCCTGCAAATGATTAAGGAAGTGGCTCCCCATGCAGTTAACAAGCTGAGAGGGCTCAGGAAAGCAGGAGTTTCTCCCAGCTGCACAAGAGGCATGACCCGACCTGGGCTGGCTGACAGCATCGTGCAGGGCTGGCGGTCACCTGCCCTGTGCAGAGTGGGTGTACCCACAGCCCTGCAGCAAGGCCTCCCTTGAGAACAGCACTGGTTACCAAAGTGGCAGGAGAACAACGTGCCCACCCACACGTACCCTCCCCACCAGGCAGCACTGAAGCCCGGTGCAGGGGAAGGTGAGGACAGCATTCGAGGGGAGATAGGAAAGAGGATGGCAGGTTACCCTTCCATTGCCTGCGCAGAGGCAGCACCTTTGATCCAAATGATGTCAAAAGCCATTGTCTCCAGCCCGCTCAGGGTGCCAGCAGGGAGAGCTGTGCAGCACAGTAGGCGCAGCGAGGCGAGGGCTCACCTGGTAAATACAGCGGTGAGCAACTAGTAACAAACACGGGAACTGAAAAGGAACAGGAGTAACAGCACAAGCCCACCACAAGCCTGGGTTTCTGACACAAAGCCCTGCATAAGGAATAGCATCATTGCTCTAGGGGCTTGGGGTACTCCTCTGCCCCCTCCCCTAATCAGTCAGCAGTCACTCTGTAGCACCAGCCTGGGGCCCTACTTGGTGGCAGTGGCAGGACACAGGGCAGCAGCTCCCAGGCCCCAGCCTTTTTCTTTTGCCTTTTACTGTGGGGCTGGAGGGAAGGAAGCGCAAATGTCACCTGCCCAGTACTTGCTTTCAGGCTCCCACTGGTCCCCAAAAAGGGAACAGCTGCACTACTGAGCTGGTTCCTCTGCTGTGCCACAGAGCAGCCCTTCCGCAGCCCCACAGCCCCTTCTCGGGCTGTGGGGGTCTGACAGCTCCAGCTGCTCCTGTCCACTGCAGCAGCTGCTGCAGGGCAGTGACAGCACAGCTGAAGGCAGGAGAGATTGCACAAGGCCCCAGTGATATGTTGCTCATTGCCAGACATGCCCCTCACACCCTCCCCAGGACACACAGACGTTTTCTTGTCCCTAAACCCCACCACAGGCTGCCCTGCTCACCTGGGGCTGTCACAAGTGCCATGGAAGCTGGGGTGGGATCGGGGTGTGCCTGAAGCCTCCAGGCACAGCCAGAGGGCTGGGGCAGTGAAGGATTTTAACGTATTTTAACGTATAAGGACCTGGCTTTTAGCACCTTGAGGATCTGTTTTGCAGCCCAAAGCAAGTGAAGCAAACAGGCAAGCCTCTGCGCCAAGCTCAGCACTATTTGGGAACCCAGCTTAGACATTACCAGGTTGGTGGGGAACCCTGGTTCCCTTTGGCTACATTTGGAAAAGGTGCCTGCTCTGCCCAGCTCCTCAGCCCTGCGGCAGATCAGACCCTCCCAACAGGCGTCAGGTGGCGCTGAGGGCAGCTGTTGCAGGCTACCAGCCAGCACTCCTGCCTCTGTGTCCCGCTCCAGAGGTAGAATCCCCTTCTGCAACCGTTAAACCGACCGTGCAGAGGCAGCACAGCCCCCTCCCGTATCTGTCACTCGCAACAAGGTGAGGGGTGCTGCTGCTGGGAACGGCTTGGGCCCAGGCATGCTATGTCCCATCTCCAGGTGTGAGGGAACTCTTTCTTGCCTGGCAGTGGTGCGTCCCGTGCGCTGCCTTCGTGGTTCCTGCCTGGAGGAAGAGCTCCCTTTTCACTAGAGCTGGGGCAGGCTGCATGCTTCTTGCCCCCAGCAGCCATTCTCCCTGCCCTGGCCCACTGCCCAGGCAGCAGTGACTTGAGCAGTGGGTCGGCCCTTGCCACCACTGCTGGTTTCGTGCAGGAAGGACAATGTTGGGGGAGGAGTACAAATACTAGGAGCTCATTTCTTTTCTTTTTGTTATTTTGGTTGACTGGCCTCTTCCCCCTGCATGCCTGCGCCCTCCCACTCCCATTCCCTTCAGTCTCTGCTCACAGAGTTACAAGCAAGAATCCCAGTGCAGCTGCAGATCGTGTCCATCAAGGAAGTCTGTGGAAAAGAGGCTGGGAGCTGCAGTGCTAAGGGGAGCCAGGCTCATGACGGGCCCCCCCGGCAGCTCTAGCCAGTCCATGCTGTCCAAGTTAGCCTCAGCTAGATCCAGGGCTATGCCCCCAGATGGCTCGTGAGCAAAGTGCAATTCCGAGGTGTCCATAGGTGAAGGCGGGTGGTCCAGGATGGCCGAGCTGCTCAGCATCTCACTGTGGAGGTCATCAATCAGGGACAGGGGCTCTGGCCCATCGTGGCCTGCCGTCAGCAGTGGGAGGCCGGTGCTGCTCTCCAGGAAGTCCTCCAGCCGGCCCACGGGCACCGGCTGCCCCAAGGACACTGGCACCGCCAGCTCTGAGGAATGGTGGCTGCTGGGCGGTGAGGAGCAGGCTGGGGCCACAGGTGGTTCTTTCCCAGCTGGGGATGACTGATCCTTGAAGTCAGCAGAAATCTCTGTACAGGGAATGAACAGGCAGGCCATGGTGAGGAACAGCTTGGCTGAACACCAGAAAGATCCCTCCCACCCACTGAGGCAACAGGGACCACCCCAGACTGAGCCATCGCTGACCACTAACTGGGATAAGGAAACTCATCCTGCGCTTGGCTTGCTACGGGGAGTTTTCAGCCTGCCTCTGGGGAATTCAAGCCGTCCAGTTTGCAGAAGAGTTGTGTCCAGATCTGATACAGCAGAGCCACCAAGAAGCTTCGTACCATACTATCGCCTGTCTGCTATTTCCCTTGGTGCCGTAATACTGCCAGTGCCTTTAGCACATGGGAGCAAAGACCTGGGCCATGACAGACTCTCTCCTCAGTGCTCTATAATCCCCAGGCTCAAACCTGAAGACTATGGGGAATGGTGGCTGTGCCTCCTTACCTCCACTTTCGATGAGAATGTCAAACAGGTCGTCCATCTGCTGGCTGGAACAGCCGTTCTCCTGGGGAGAGAGTGCAGGATTAGCTTCCTACTTACCAGGGGAGCTGCCACTTCCAGCAGCGCCCTTGGCTGCTGGCTCTCCTCCCTTGCCCCAGAGATGGAGCTGTTATCTAGCAAGTATGACCAGGAGGAGGCCAGGCACCAGAATCCTTGGTAATCCCAGGCTGTTACAGGATGGGAAGGTGTGGTCAGAAACTGCTGTATGAACACTCACCAGACAGTGAGTGCCTTCGGATCTCTACCTGTGGTTTAGGGTCTGCCCTAAACCCTCCAGAAAGAATTCAGCTAGGAAGGCGTGTCCCCATTCTCTTTTACTGGCCCAGATCAGGAATCTAAGTGGATTTCCAATGGCAACTTTTCACCTGCTCCAAGAAACCAAGGGGGTGCTCTCACCTGGGCCTTTGGCTGTTGCTTCACAGCCTCTTCATAGCCTGGTGGCTCTTTCATTGGGACTGAGGGAACAGGGAGCGGAGGTGGAGGAGTTCCAAAAAGCGACGTATGCTGTTGCTGTTCCAGGTCCATCTGGGGTGGGGAAGGGGCAGCAGGAGAGCTGGGCTGCGACGAGGGCTGTTCAGAGTAAAGGGAGAAGATCTGATGAGGGGAAAGTCCACACCAAGTCCTGTCTCACAGCCACTCTGAAAGACCATCACCCCTCTCTCAATGAGCACTGATCAGAGGTCTGCACTGCTCTGATCCCAGCAGCTGGGCTTCTCCCGTGCACTCTGTGCACTCTGCCCTGGCTGCAGGGGAGGGAGAGATTTCCCCTCCAACTCACGGTGGGAAATCATTTGCTGATGTTTCTAATGCTGAAGTAACTGCACCACAAACCGCTACTAGGCTCCTCCTGGACGGGGAGAGCCTCAAGTGTCCAAGTGGGGGATTCCTCTAGCAGCTTGTAGAGAAAGGGCACTTCCCTTGTGCTCAGCCTCCACTGCACAACACACCTAGGACTTATCTTTTACCCACCTCCCTCTGCAGCACCTGCTTCGGGGACACAAGCTTCACTAGCAGCAAGTGTCACAGTTTGATGGTGGGCAGAGAGCATCAGAGCACTCAGCCGTGCCAGACCTCCAAAGGAAACCCCAAGTGTTGCAGGAAGTGCTCGTGACTCAGCTTCACCAGATGAATCAGCACTCAACTGCCCATACGAAGTTACATGCGACCCACACTGAAACATCCTCCCCTGCAGCACTGATCCCTGGGCAGCATCTGAATGCCAGTTCCAACCTCATACATGTTGATGCTCTTCCCCATCCTGTCTTGTCTGTTCTGAGACCTGCAGGTAGAGGAGTGACACCAGGCCCTGGCCAGCAGAGCTGCTCTGGGGTCTGCTTCCTCCCGAGGAGGGGCTGGAAACGGGCCTTGTGCCACAGGCCACGGGGATGTGCTGGCAGGGTACCTTTTTTGACCTGACTTTTCCAGGAACACCAACGTTCAGGGACAGTTTGTGGAAACTGCTGGGGAGGAAAGGCTGCAGGTTTGGGGGTGCTGTGGTGTGATGCAGCTACCCCATTATCACCTGCAGACCTGGCTTCTAACCCTACAGGGAGGCAAAAGGGCTAGGAGAGTCACTGCAGATGCCCCCACAGCACACAAGCTAAGGGAGTCGGAGGGAAAAGGCACCTTTGTTTACATTCTGCATTTCCTCAAAGCAAACAAAGGCACTGATCCTTTGCAAAGTGGATATCCCACCACTCTGCACTAGAAATTACTCCTGCCTTGACATCCTTTCCAGGATCTGACTCAGAAGCAATCTTCCAAGTTCTAAAAACACTTCACAATCTTTCTGTATCTTATCTTTATTACATGTTAGAGAGAGCACTAAGTCATCCCTCATGTGGGCTAAAAAGGGAGGAGACAGCACAGCAGGGTCTCTACAGCTGTCACCTGCAGAAGGGGTAAAGCCAGAGGTGATCTCTTTCCTGAACCTGCATTGCACTTCACAAAGAGATGCTTAACAGCTATGTTCAGGACATGGGCATGGAAATCACATCAGTACCAGAGAGTAAAAGGTCACATCCTTTTGCCCTCCTCAGAGCTCACAAGCCACCTTCAGCAGCAGACATACTGCCCACACCACACTCCTTCCACGTAATAACCACCTTTTCCGTTCAGCAGCACGTCTTCAAGAATCAGGGACACCACTGTGAGCCAAGGCTGCCCAACTTGGCCTCTCATCGTCGTTAACTGACAGACAATGCCTGTTCAAAACACAGGCCATGTTCTGCCCAGGCGTGGGACCACAAGGCAGATGCTAGTGAACTGTCAGGGTTTACCCCAGAGGTCTTTGCTGCAAAGCCTCCACATCACTTCCAAGTGTGCCCATAGGGGAAGACCTCATGGACACTTAGGGCCCCTGAAACCTCATACCCTCTCCATACCTCCATCGTAGCTAGTTCAGCAGGAGGCAGGGGAATGGAGAGGCTATGCCAGGCACCCCTTCTGCTGCCACCTTCAAAGTGAAAACCAAACACTCCATGCAGCTGCAAACTGTGGCAGAAGCTCTTGTGAGACCTCATCTGCAGTGATGATGGTCTCTGACCAGGACTGCGCGTGTGTCCCCTTCCCAGTACCACTACAAACCCCAGCAGCAGGCAAAATAAAACAAGGGGGGAAAGGGAGCAGGCAGAGAGTTACCTTTCTGGCAGATTGGTTTAGTCCTCTGGGCTGCTGCTGCTGCTGCAGGGGCTGCTGCTTCTGCTGCGGCGTGGGCTGCTGCTTCTGCTGCTGCTTCTGCTGCTGCATGGGCTGCTGAGGGGTGCTTGCAGGTAGCTGACACTGCGGTTGGCTGGGAGTTTTAGCGGGTGATGATTGTACTCTCTGGAAGGAAAAGGGTATCTGTGAGAAGCTACTCCCCAGACACAACATGGAACAAAGCTTGTGTTTCCTAAAGGATTTATGAAGTTTGTCTTCCCCTACTCTTCATTCTTTAGGAAATTCAGTCAATCATTCTGCTTCACCAAGCAGAGAAATCAGACTGGGGTGGGATTCAGAGTCCTAAATGAGGAGGTAGTACCACTAAATCCTTCAGCTATCCATACCACCCCTCAAGGGCTAGCAGCCCTAACACAAGACCCATGTCCCTCAGGAGCAGTGTCTGGAGTCCAGGTGAGATACCCTTGGGGTACCAAGGGTGACAATGGATGCTGCTATTCAGACAGCTGCCTGGCATCTCACCAGCTACATGGCAAAGGCAGCCTGCTCAGTGCCTGCTGCTGACGGCAGACACTGCCACCTGTCCTGCAGAAAGTGCAAAAATGTGGCAGCAGAGAATGCAAATCTTCTCCGATGCCATGGAAGATGCCGGGGTTTGACTTACACCATAAAATCTGGGCATATTTATCCCTTCCTGGAAGAGACACTCAGAACACTTCTTTTAAGTGCTGAGCTCATGCCAACAGGGGAATTGTAGATCATCTCCAATGAGAGACTGTTAACACTGAAATACTGACACATATTAAAACAAAGAGCAGTCAAAAAGCAAAGAGTCTGCTCCCAGGGCCTGATTTCAGCTCTTGGTAGACAAGGTGACCTATCTATCACTGTGACTACAATCCCTCCAGTAAAGGACCAGAGAAATACACTCTGCTTTTTTTTTAATTACCACAGGCATGGCTGTTCTCTCAAAAAACAGTGAAATGCAGCAGCAAACCCTTGTCCTCTGAGCCTCAGCCCAGGCTTGACGAAGGGCAGCACCATGCGTTTGGAAGAATGCTGAACAGCCGGTGATGCACAGAGTCAGCTGTGCATTGCTGTACAGAGTTCACCACTGACAAATTCCAGTCTTTTTGCTGAAGATCTGCTTACACTGCTCTGCTGTACAAAGCCCTGAGCTACCAGCCATGGAGCAAGCGACTCAGCTGATTTCGGATTTACCGCGTTCAATTTCCAACCCATTAAGTCACCTGAGGGTAACCTGAACCACAGGGGCGGGAAGAGGGAGAGGAGAAGCCGACTGCCTGCAGCAGGGACCTGATCTAACCCTTGCCTACCTGCAAGGCCGGGCAGCTACTCCCTGCCTTCCCGTGGTGCGAGAGGCCCTGCCTCTCTGCGCTCTGCTTGGTCACGGTGAGGACGATGTGGGTCCCTGTGGAGTCGGTGATGAGGGTGGGGGGAGGGGTGCCCTTGATGAGGTCGCTCAGGGCGCTCCCTTGCTGGCCAAGGAAGAGCCGCGGGCTATGGGACTGGCACGGCGGCTCTGCTTCCGCGGCTGGCACCTCCTGCTTCACCATCACGGCTTTCTTTGGCACTGGGCTTGGATTCGAAGTGTCCATTTGGCTAGTGCTCGGTGCAGGGCTGAATTGGTCTGTTTGGCCACTGGATTGCTTTGCAGACTGGCAACTCAGGAAACCGTTTTCACTCTTGACCTGGGTGCCAAATGCTACTGGGTTGGAGGCAAGGGCTGCTCCTTCTCCTGCAGCCGCTGGGACTGCTAGTGACTGCTGAGAGCGCTTCTCCTGCTCTAGCTGTAGTCTAAGCATCTCAACCAGCTGCTGCTTCTGCTTCAGCATGCGGGTGAGTTCCTCGATCTGCTTGTCCTTCTCCTGCAGCATCTGGTCTTTGTCCCTAACTTCTGCATCTCTGCTGTTACCAGTGCTACACCGCTCTGACCTGGGTGCCGCATTTACGCTGCAGGAAGCAGACTTGGAGCTTTCTTCCTTCACCAGGAACTGCACTGGAGATGTCTGCAAGGTGAGCTGGGTCAGGGGTGAAGTCACCATCTCTCCAAAGGTGTCTCCAGTGGCCGAGTTCTCATCCCCCGTGCTCATTTGCGAGCGCTCAGAAGGAGTTGGAGAAACAGGAGGAGTTGAGCCTGTGCTGCCAAACTTCATCACACCGCCACCAGTGACTGTGGCCACAACTACTT
Organism: Porphyrio hochstetteri; assembly: GCA_020800305.1. NCBI lineage: Eukaryota > Metazoa > Chordata > Aves > Gruiformes > Rallidae > Porphyrio > Porphyrio hochstetteri. Next base: position 19,573,522 of record CM036905.1, on the reverse strand, counting down.
CTGCTGGTGCAATGCCAGTGGTGACCAGGGCTGGCCCTGTGCTCAGCCTCGCAGCTGGGAAGGCGACCACCACTTCAGCAGCTTTTGGGAGGATGGCTGCTGTGCTGGGCTTGGGAGTGGGGGTTGTTTGGCTGGCTGCACCGTTCTGCTCTTGGTAAGCTCTGAGACGCTCAATCAGGTCCGTCTTTGTGCCCGAGACAGGCAGGGCTCTCAGCTTCAGCTCTTGCTTCAGCTCCGCTACCTGATATGAGGGAAAAAGCGGGCAACATTAAAAGAACATACACTGTAACCAGAAAAGCTACTAACAGCTACCAGAGCCATGGGGCAAAGGACTAAACTGAGCCTCCTGCAGGCCAAGAAACCTGCACCTCAGACACACACTGTAGGGCAGCAATACCAGCTGCTATCACTAACTCCTGTCAGTCCACTTCAGCCCTACTCTGGGACAACACCACCATTCAGTACTGTCCTCTGACAATGAATAAAAGGTTCTGCGATGACCAGAAAGGGGCCACACAGCTTCAATAGGATATTTACCTTCATCTCATCTAGGTTGGCAGGGAGAGGGCCAGGCTTGCCCACTGCAGCACTACTGTTTTGTCGCATCAGCCCACTGGAACCAGAGGATACTGAAGATGTGCTGCTGACAGTGGCAGAGAGATTGCGCACAGCAGGGGCACTGGCACCACTCTGCTGCTCTCCTGGAGGCCTGCAGGGAAAGAAAAAACACAGGCATCAAAACCAAGGTGGAAAGGCACCAGAGGCCCTCAGTGTCAACAATCATACACATTCAGAAACATCTGGGTCACCAGTGACTTTGACTATACCTGTGCCCACTTTGACTATATCTGCCAACCCACTCACTTCAGCTGCTTCTGTCTGGTTGGTCTGAAACCAGACCTTTCTCATGCCTCTGTAACCTAACAACATTGAGCGTATTACACCAAATTGCCACTCCTCACACCCACAACACGTTCCGATAACAGGACTGGGGAAGCAAGTGCCTCCAAAGAGAGAGCTGCCAGTTAGGACCCATACTTTGGTGGGGCTGGCAGGATGGTCTGATAGTTGTAGTGCTGCTGCTGCTGCTGGTTGAGGATCTGAAGTTGGAGAAAGAGCTGTTGCTGCTGCAGTATTTTGGCATAGGATGAATCCATGGGAGGTGCTCCCTTGTCCTGCTTTTGGTCCGGGGGAATATACTGATGATATTTAAGCTTCTTGACTTTCGGCTTCAACTCCTTGGCTTTTTTACTGCGCTGTGACTTCTCACTAGCAGACTTGGGCTGACTTTGCTATTTAAAAGAAAAGGAGGATGCAAATAAGAATGGAAGCACTGAAACAACATAACAGCCCATGTAAATCAGAACACACACCAAGATGTTAGTTTCAGAATTCTCCAGATTTGACTTCAGGGTCTTTCCGCTTTCCTAACTCAGGCAACAGTATAGTCACAACCCTCACAGTGGTTTACACTGCACCATAATTATATTATTGTATAAGATAAAAAGTTATATATGTGTTATATTATATTATATTGCATGATTCTATGGTGGCCGGGCACTGGAACAGGCTCCCCAGGGAAGCGGTCAGAGCACCCAGGTTGACTGCGTTCAAGAAGCATCTGGACGATGCACTCAGTTCTATGCGCTGACTTGGCTGGCCCTGCGTGTAGCCAGGAGTTGGACTCGATGGTCCTTATGGGTCCCTTACAACTCAGGAGAGTCTATGATTATGACAGACTCTCAGGAGAGTCTATGCAGGTCACCTTTCCCAGCACACCAGATCACTTGCTCATCTAGTGCAGACTCATTGACTCTCATTATGGATAACGCTGATTGTTTCAAGACATTTTGCATTCAGGACCCATTTTACAGGAGGTGAATACATCATGAAACAGAAAAACCTTTTAAATATGTCACAGCTACTGTCAGAGGAACACAGTACTGAGAAATAGGCTTTCCTTGCTTTGCAACTGTTAACACAATACTTCCAACTTCAAACCTTCTTCAGAGTAACCACCTTCAGACTACAACAATGAAAAAATCAGACAAAGCAGTACCTTAATGAGTGTTGGTGGGGGCTTGGCAGGAGTAAGAGCCGCTCCATTGGTAAGACTAGGGGGCAGAAGAGGTGGAGGTGGCAGAGGTGGGGGTGGCTGTTCAGGTAGGAAAAGTGTTTCACTGGAGTCTGCGCTGATCTGCAATTGGGATGTGCCCTGCAGGGACAGAAAAAGCCATCATGAATGCACATACAAGGAGGGAAACAGTTCTGGAAGTGTCCACTTACAGGGAGGCAGCACAGTTTCAAGTCATTAAGCAGACTCCTTTAACCCACTGCTGCAGTCACCCCTGAGCAGCAGCACAACATCATAGGGAGGAAAAGGAATCAAAACCCCACAGCTGTACCTCCCAGCTTTGCCTGCCAGAATCAGTTGCACACAGGCTGTACCACCAAGTAACAGTGTTCCCTTTCCCCACGTGGCATCACTATGAGGGCTTCTAAATAACCAAAGAACTTCACCAACACCATGCAGAGCTAAGTCCCCTTGTGAAATCTCACAGACTCTACCTTTCAAGGATCCCTCGGTCTCACTTTTTAGGATCCTCTGCCACACATCAGCAGTAGCTGTGAAGCTCCAGTGCACTGTAGAAGGCCACCACCATTCTCACCTGAGCTAGTGATGTGCCAGTGGTGCTAGGGAGAGGCTCACAGATCCGGGAGTCCATCGGTGATGGGACAGACCCCTGGGACTCATGGCTGGCTGGCTGTTCTGGGGACAGGGCATCGCTGCTGTCCTCATCAAAGGAGGAATTGTCTGCAACCTTTGGATAGTTCACCTGTCCAACTAAGAACACAAACATCAACTGTGGTCTTTAAAGTGGAATAACAAATTTCACTAGATGTTTCACAAAGATGGTGAAGGCATGGAGAGAGTCGTATCTAAGTTGTGCTTAAAGCACCAACTAAAAATGAGGGAAGAGAGCCCAAACTGGATCAGTGTTAAGTGTTTACATTCATCTCTGCTATCAGTCTAATAAAATTATGCAGATTAGGGTGAGCCATTTGCTTTGCTTCTTAGCCAAACAAGACCAGGCATGGCATGGCTTCTATGATCACCACTGGGGCCCCAAAGAATAGAAGAAGGTTAGATAATGTCAGGTGAAGTCATGGGTTCTTTGGTGTTCGTCTCACGTGGCGGAAGGTAGAATCCCTCTTCAAAACAGAATGACAAATTCTCCTCTAGTCTTACAAGCAACAAGGGCTATGGGGTAAGTGGTGACCCTGACTGCTTTTAGCACTTCATTCCACCTACACGTCCCACAGATAAATTCATGTGAGCACACATTTGTAATGTACTAATGTTTTTTAGATTAAATGATCTCAAATTAATCCTGGTAAGTAGGAAAATACTGTAACTTGCATCTAATGTATAAACAACAGAAATCCAGAGAGATGTGCTTTGCTCAGTCAGAAGGAAGCCACATCTCTAATGCTCAAGTTCACTCTTTCTCTTCCTCAACCACTTCTTGTGCAATAGTGAGGCCAGGCTTTCCCACACCACCGTCCTTTTCCCTTTTCATGAAAAGTATTCCATCTTCCTCACAGTTGTGTCCCATTTGTCTTTAAAGTAGCTGTGCATGTTTATGGGGATGAATAACCACAGACACACACAGACTGCTCAGTCTGGGAGACGAGAAAGAGCACTGCTGAGGCAGTGGGAAGGCTATTCCTCAGCATTCCTTTCAGCCCTTGGAATGGCACTGGCATGACTTACATCTGTTCTGGTTTATTTTTAAAGGGGTTGAACCCTCTGAAGTTTTTAAGTTCACAGACAGCTTTTGTTTCATCACACCTGTTTATGTTCTGTCTCCTCACCCTGATCTAAGTCAGGGGGTTCTCCCTGACCAGGGTTGCTGACATGTATATACTGAGAGGGATTTTTAAGGAGAGAATTTAGGGAATGCAATCTTCAACAGTCTTTCAAGTCTCTAGGGTATGCAATTCCTTTCACGTTATTCTGGGATGTCCATACTCCCTATAGTTTAATGGCTCCGTAGCACTATCTGGGGAGAACTCCCGGAGGGAGTTCTGCTTTTCAGAACCCTTCGGGCTCAAAGCCAGTGATTCTGAGGCTGGAAAACAAGACCAACCATGGGACTGCACTCTGTTAGACAGGCAGGTGAATCCACAGGAAATCAGAGCGACCTGTGGGAAATGGAATCAACATAGATCCTCCTCTGGCCTTACCAATAATGGCTTCCTTCAGGCTCGATTCCACAGGCAAGATGTTCTTCTCCACCAGCTCCATGGGACCCGGTCTCTGCGCTATCTTCTCATTGAGGTCATCTGCCAGTCTGGCTCGCTTTAGCTTCAGCTGCTTAGCCTGCAAGGAGGGTTCAGCTGAGGTCTCTGTTCAGGGAAGAGTAAATAAAATGGCATCAATCCAGCAATGGACAACCTGGGCACTTCAGCAGTATTTTACTTCTATTCAGAAAGGTAACTGTGGGTAACAGTACAGAACTGTTACGGTAACTGTACAAAAAATAGTTGTAGATAACAATAGATAACTAAGCACTATTTAGATATTATATATATTTAAGCTATTACAATAACTATCAGCAGCCATCATGACTCAAGAATAGGACAATTTCATTGCTCTCATTGTCACCCAATTCTTGTTCGTCTTCTCCCTTTCAGTTGTGTCCAAAGATGTGGTGCTCAGCAGCAGCACAGTACTTCCTCTCTGAAACTGAGGTACTTACTAATAATTAGATCAAATCTGCCTCGCTCCCTCTTGGATATTTTACAGTGCCTTCCCTCAGTAGAAGAGCAATCCACAATTACTCCATGTCACTGTTGCTCTGCTACACAAAACCACACAATCTGAGTTCACCTAACAGATTTTTCTGAGAAGCCCCAAGCAAGCAGAGTTGAATCCCTCCCAAGAAACCGTGCAACAGGCATGATCTGCCTGCTCTCAACTGGAAGAAAGACTTGGGGGTCAGAGGTAACATAGAAAACTGTTGAATAAGTAACTGTGATAAAGTTTATGGTCAATGTCATCCTGTTTAGCACATGCCATACCTTCCAGAATGTGCATCCTAACCAGCTCTGATCTCTCTGGACGGGACCGGATTTTCCGTTTCAGATAGTCCTCTGTCTGCAGCAAAATACAATTTCAGTTGATCAGACACAGAAGTGGGGTTATCTTGCATAGCACAAACAAAAGAAACAACCATCTTTAGTTGTTACTGAGACCTAAATAAATACAGGTCAGAGAAGGGGCATATCTGCTGTTCCAGAGCACCGAGCTTATTCTAAAGATGACCTTGTACTGTAATCACTGCACCGCTGCCCTGCAGAACAGAAATTGGATAGGACTTCCTCATGAGCTAAAGCCCTTCTTTCCCCTTTTATGCAGCACCACTAACTTGTGTCAGGGTGGAATTAAAGACTATTTCCATTAAATGCACCAGTTCCATTGTTCACAGCAAATACTTTCATATGCTTCTGCCACTCGGGACCGACTTGTTCTTTGGACATAGTCTTTTTATTTGTTTAAAGATACGTTATTTGTTAAGTGAAAGACCCACACAGACCTCTTGTAGGCAAAATCTAAATACTATGACAAGTCTCATTTCATTTCCAGAACTGCTTTTAGCTCCTTTTTGGAGAATGCACCACAGCAATGCACAGAGATGACCCTCTCTGGGCTGACCATGTTACCATTTACACAGCCCAGGAATGGGTATCTGGGAGCAGTGAGTAATGGACTGGTGAGTGCTGGCCATCAGGATGGGTCTTCGGAGAAAATAAGTATTAATCAGAAAGCTGGACTATACTTGCTCAACTGTCCACACCAAAATATTAATTAATAAGAAGGTTTTAGGAACAAAGAGGAAGAAGAAGCAAAAGCTTTTGAGACACTGGTTTTAGTGTAAAGCCTGTCATTCCAATCCTTCCACATTAAGTGCTAACACTCTCTTACAAGTTGTAACCACAGCTGTTATTTTTTACTTATGTTGCTTTCACTTTTAAAACAAAACTTAGTCCAGCAGTCATAACAGGTTTTATTCCCCTGTAGGCTAATCAGAATTTTAAAAAATCCCCAGAGGCCTTTTGAGGAACAGAAATCATCAAGAAACCCCCGAGTTAGCAAAGGTGCCTCATGAAGTGTGACGCCTGGCTTCCTCTTTCTATAGAGTCAGAAGTCTGTGTGATTTTAGTGTTAGAAGATTTTTAGGGGGATCCTCTCTATTAATTTTTTCATGTCTAATGTACTAGATAAACAAGTGCACGTGTAGGTAAGAGAGAAACTATACACTTTCATCAAAGGTGGAACTGAGTGCCACACGACAGGAGCCTTTAAGGGCAAAACAGGCACCATAAATATAAAAATGTAAAGTATATGGACAGTGGGGAAGAAGAATATTAGTGACTTCCAGAAAGAAGACTCCAGGGGAAATCCAGGCACCAACATCAGTCGGTTTAGGCACAATTAGTTCACTGAGGTTACACCACCACCCCATCCAACACACCTCTTGCTACATGCTGCTGTAGTACATCCAGAATATGAACAGTTCCCTTCCGCATCTCATTAACAGCTACAGGACACCCAAAACATCAGACACGCTACTCCTGACTTCCCCAAAACATTAAAGACAATATTGCATCTTACCCTGGCCCGCTCCAAACTCCTTCTTTGTTCATGAAATGCAGCTGGACTTTTCAGAGCTGTTGAGAGGAAAACATTTAGGCAATGAATTAGAATAATGGAAGTTTCTCTCACTGCGAATCAATTCAGGGCAACTAAGTTAACAAATACACCTCAGGAACTGCCACCTGCATCTTTCAACATACTAGAGCAAATCTCCAGGTGGTAAACTGATGTGCTCCATTTGACAGCACAGGAGCTATAGGAACTGACCTGGACTTCTTGTGAGTTGCTGAAGAGATTGATCCAGGTATACTTCTAGTCAAACTAACCACTGTTTGCAAAGTTGGGTCCAAGAAATTGAGTCAAAACCAGCCCCCCCACAAATGCCTTTTACAAGCTTTTACCTAGAGTAGGATATCCAGGACCTGTAAGTGAGGGAATGGCACTAAAGCATTGAAGAGATACATGAAATGGTTGGAAGGATGGGGGAGGATCCTAATGAACTGTAAATCCTCTTTACTACCTTTTAATGTCAAAGGAAGCTCCAAGTCTTTCCTTAACCTGCACCTGTGTTTTGTGTACATGCAAGGGCTGGTTGCAAATTCTGCAAGTCCACAGGACATATATATTGCTCCATGTAAGAGAAACTATCATGAGAAAAGGAACGCTTGGACAGGAAAGTACACCTGCCTGTTGCCAGAAAACCAAGACCGGAGGAATTAACAGCAGTTCTCCATATAACAGACCTCCTCGCCCCCTCAGGCCCTGTATAAAGCCACAGACAAAGTAGATCATGTTTTAAGAAACTGATCCCCTGCTGTCCAGGACCGTCCTAACCCTGGAGGAATCTCTCACTTTGCCTGGCTCCGCTGGAGCACACAAGGCTCACGTCCCACAGTAAAACCAGAGGAACATGGTGACAACGCTAAGCGTCACTCGCTCCTCACGGTTTTCCCAAATCTACAAGTAGCTTGTTTTTTAAAACAATCACATTGTGGCTTGTATTCAGAACTAGCTGAAGGGAACACAGTAATTTCTTTTCATATTTCTGAAATACTTATATTTAAAACTGCCTGGTGAAGTTTCTAAATTACCATCAAGCTAAACAGCAAAGTTAGAAAATTTCAGCTTTAAAGATTTCTTTTTTGAAGACAGAAATCTAAACTCATACATTAGTAACTCCAAAGTATTGCATCTAGCTCCTATGAAAAGTAGTCTACTTGTATTATTTGTCACTTAAAACCAATGATTAAATATTTCTCAAATGTAACTTTTACAATGAAATCTCAAAAGACTATTAAAAAATAAAAACCCTTGCGTAGATGCAATGTAAGAAACTACAAAATAAAATGGAGCAGCCAAAGTGTTAAGACAGCCACATGCTCTACAAAATATAAACAAAGTCTCTCACATGAGTGGTGTAAAAAGGAGAACTTAGTTCGTATGCCAGGAATTCTGAACACACCAGGGCATCGCAGATGGGATTCAGACTACAGAAGTGAATGAAGAATAATTTGCAAACTAAATTAACAATAATTGAAAACTAATCATAACAAGTGAGTACACAGCCCCCTACAATGGTGGGGCAAATAGTTCCTGTTCAGACTAAAGATAGTTTCATACAATCTGGTTACGGAGAGAAATCACCAGAGAAAGTTATGCAAGCTGTGAAATGGGAGTGCCCTGATTGCACTTTGGGATAAACCAAAGTAAGGGCAGAGATATGGTTTTGCAATAACTGCAAAAATAATACAAAAAGCTTCATGGCCTAGCTGAGACATCAACTCCTCCAGTCTGACCATCACACTTCGATGAAGAGCAAGCAACAAATCCTACTGAGAAATATGCATTTCAAGCTGCACAAACTGCTTGTGAACATGCATGTGCTCGAACTTACACGGCATTTCTTTCACTGTGTTCATACTACAGGGAAGTGAAATAGAAGTTCAGGTACACTTGGGCAAAGATACCGGGCAATATATAAACTGGTATAAAAATCTACCCTGGAGGCAGGTGAAGCAGGCCTCGTCTTCAGTCTTCAAAAGCTGTCTACCTACCCCTGGAACGTGCAGGCATGGCAGTAATGCTTTACTCTCCCCTTCCTGCCTAACTCTGCCATCAGAAAGAGGCACCACATGAACTTTAAGTGACATTTCCCAGACCATAGCAAATGGTCAGGGAAGTCAACTGCAGGAGTTCAGCTGATGTCACATGTAGTCCAGGAAAATTCTTACATACAGAAGAATAAAGCCAAGAAGAAAAGAATTCACAAACAAATAATAAGAAAACCCCTCCCCCAAACACAGTCAAATTAAATAGTAAGTAATGCAAAACTGCTGCAGGAAGTATCTTATAAAGAACAATTTCAGTCTCTCATGCATAGTCCTCTGGAAACAAGCACTGGGCTGGCAACACGACAGAGGACTTCATATTCGACCTCTGAAAATGTCAAGAGGGCACAAATCTTTCACTGCTTCTCTCAGCAATCTAGGACAGGGCTAACATGTCAGAAGATACCCTATTGTAAAATCATACTCCACTCGACGTTAACAAAGCCTTGCACCATTTTTCTGGCTTTGAAATGACTATGTAGCCCAGAGCTGTGGAGCAACTCCATTAACTTTACTAGAGCAAACGGGGAAAAAACAACAAAACCAGAACCAGGAAGAACTCCGAAGCACTAAGGCTCTGATTAAGGTGACCCACATGCAGATATCCCCCCTTTTCCAGCTCCTAACACTGCCCTTCCCACCCAGTTGGCACTGATCCCTGAAAAACTCTTCCTGCCCCCCACAGCTTTCTGGCTTGCTCACCTGGGTGCTGCTTTATCCATTCCTCTCAAAATTACCCATAATGACAAAGCTCTACTGTTCTCAGCCATATCAGCTATTCTGGCTCAGTCTGACGGTGCACGCAAATGAGCAGCTCAGCTGGTGGAGCAGAAGCAGCAGTAACCAGGTGGGCATGGGGCAGCACTTCTGTCACTGGGACAGGAATGATGTCCACAACCCTTGGTGCCCAAAGTAGCAGATATAACCACAGAAAATAGGGCTGAAGAAACCCTAATCACCTAATGCTTTCTGACTGCTCACGCGGTATAAAATATACTAAACTATTCCTTACAGTACTTTATCTAACCTGTTCTTGAAGACCTCTTATGAAAAAAATGCAATGGTGTTGCAGAGAAATAATTCCAGTACATAGATGTCCTTACTATTTAAAAACCTAATGTCTAACTTACATTCCCCTTCCCACAACTTATACTCATTATTCCCTGCCTTACCTGCAATCATTACAGAGAACAATTTATTCTCTTCCTTGTTGCATCTATCCTTATATATTTGAAAACTCTGTTTTTCCTACAGTCTGCTGTTATACAGAATGACCAAACCCAGTTGCTTCAACTTTGCCTAATAGATAACATTACCCAGACCTTTGCTTGTTTACTCTCTTTTGGACTCCCTCCATTTGATCTGCATTTTTTTTTGAAGTATAGTGTCCAAAACTGGCTATGTGTTCTAGCCTAGGCTTTATCAGCTTTTGTTGAGCTAAATGATTATTAAATAACACTTTTCAGTTCCCAGCCAACTTGCTTTTTTTGGTGTGCATAAAATGCATAACATGTTCACTTGCGCTTGGCTCACAAACCACGATGGTCTCCAATCCTCTACTGCAGACCTGCTGTCTAGCCAGCCATTCTCCACCCTCAATTCATGCCACAGACTAGACATACCAAAATGTGGGAACTCTGCATTTGTCTTTGACTTCGTCCTGTTCTTCTCAGCTTCTCCAAATACTTTGAGCCCAATCCTGTCCTACTCCCAACCTACTAACCTGCAAGCTTAAAAAATATGCACACTGTTCCCTTGTTTGCATCAAAATACTGAATAGTATCAGACAGTGACCTTCTCCCTCCCTACCCCACCCACAAGCCCTGCTCAACACATCCTCCCAGTCAGACACCAAGCCTTTATTCCAGCCCTGTCCTCTCACCGGTTGCATACGCAGCTTCAAGTTGTCCCAGCTTGCTTATAACAACGTCAGGAGCGCCTGTGTCAAGCACCTTACTAAACCCAAGAAGTGCAAAAAGACATTTAACACCCTGACTTCCTGGGGAGGCAGTTCAACAAATATTTAGTCTGGTGGTAGGTCCAGCTTAAGAAAGGAGCTCTTTTTAACCCTCCACCACGTCCCAAGTGCTTTCTGCCTTGCCACTGATGCTCCAACTGTACTCGTATCAGACAGGGAACTGTGCTAGGGAACTCTCACCATAAAGAAACTCCAACACCTCACCACAGCACTTGTCCCCCCAAAAAGAGGTACTAGTTAACCCAGTTCGAACCCTTGATCTAGCTAACTGCATAGCCAGCTTCACTAGCTTTGTTGACAAAAATCTCGGTGAGCCCCTGATGAGAACAGAGAGCTACCAGAGCAAACATTCCAAACTACCACAGTACTATTAGCTGTTGAGAGCTTTTGTTTAACATTGTTGCAAAAAAATTGTCATTTATTCTTCTCTTCCACTGAGATATTTGAGAATGCAGAAGCGACTTCTGCAATGCCTGATTTCAGTTAGGTATACTTTTTGTCCACCATCCTGGTTTTGTTTCTCCATGATACGAGCAAGGTATTTTCTTCATCAGTAAACTGCAGTTTCACTTTCTGCCCTTGCTCCTGTACGTAGGCCTGGGACAAAGCCCGTTAGCCCTCAGTTATGCTGACAGAACTGTATGTAGATTCAGATCACAGTTGCTCTGAAAGAGTTATATTAACCTGGATTGGTATTCTGGTTTACAGCTCAGCTCCACAAATAATTGTGTCAGCAAAACCAAGCAAAAACTGCTCTGCCAGACAGTCAGAAATGAGAGACTGGGTTTAAGGCCAGCAGCATGGTAAGAGTCCCCACGCTGCTGCCCCCTTGTCTTCAGATTGCCCCACCCACCTTAGGAAAACTGCCTGTATTACAAATGGCCAAACAAGCACTAAAAACACTTTTGATAGAAGGGACAATAGCATCACCAACAGAGTTTGGGACAGCACAGGCCAGCAGGTGCCTTTCCCTGAGTTGTACATGCTTCTGTCCCACTCAGACAACCAGTTGGCAATTTGCAACATCTACTGTTGGGAGGGTGAGCTTTACCTCATCTTTAGGTGACTGACAGCAGGACCTGATTTTCCTACCACAGATGGGTTGGCTACCAAGGATCTCATTAAATTCCTACCACAGTTTTTTTTCTCTTTACTACTTTTTGTGGAGCATTTTGATGCTTCATCACCAGAATTCCTGAAGCATTAGTATCTTTGTGGTCACACCCTTAGCTACCATGAGAAATCTCCCTGGAGATCAATGATGCAACTGTTCTGTGCCTCCACCCTGCTTCAAAAACGTTCACGACTGCACACTGAAACTACTGTCCTTTCATCTGACCCCTCAAAGCTAAGCAGCAGCACACAGGACCATCTGCAATGATACACACCTTTCCATACAAAGCACAGAGATGGAAGTTGCTAACCTTGCTTGAAAGCAATGAATTAATCCCTATGAAATAGGGTCCAAAATTCCAATGCATGAGTTCGGTGTCCCCTCAGTCCAAGCCACATTTTGAAGACAGCAATGTGTGAGTGAACGGAGATATTGCTGCAAAGCATCCAACTGGCGCTGCTGTAAACAGACTGAATGAAGGCCCAGGAATCCACAGCAGAGACAAAAAGCTGAGCAAAACAGTTCAAACATTTCTGTTCAGGGCTTATCCTGTACAAAAGCAAATTTTAGCCTTGCAAAGCTTTCAAAGATAGTCATATGCAGATCTTCAAGTTCCTGTTACCTAGTGTGAGAAATAAGTGGAATCAGAATCAAATTCAGTCACTCTAAGAACGAAACATAACAGGGGAAGGGGACTGACCCAACTGTTGAGAGAAAGAGGTCAAAATATCCATACACCCTGCATTTGCTTATGCAGACAACCAAAGACACTAAGGTTGCAAGGAACCAAATAAAGAGAAGGAAGAAAGGAAGGCAAAAGGGTCTTCATAGGCCCTCACAGCTCAAGTGTCTGGGGTAGTGTGGGGAGGAGAGGCTGCAAAACCTGCAATTGGGGGGCTCAGTACTGCAGGCTAGCAGATGTGTAGGCTGAGGGGAGAAACTGCATATGTGCTTTCCTTCACTGTGGTATTTAGTTGATCACAGACAACAAGGTGATATTTGAACTGCAAATCAGTTGGTTAGACAACATGCAATGTTTGTAAAAAGGCCACTGAATCAAGTGTTTTGCTGTTCAGGTAGATCAGTTCCTGAAGGAAAAGTAAAATTTTCCTTTGCTTTGACAAAGAGACACTCGTGTCATGTCCAAACCCAGCCCCAGACATGCTGATGTTAATTCAGAAAGGCAGACAAACTTCTACTGCAGCTATTCACCTCTGCTCTCAACCAACTCCTAGTTTCTCTCTCTTGTTTACTATGCTTTCACAAAAAGATGAGATAAAGTGCTGCAAATAGGCTTGATGACTTCCTCTGTCAGTTCAGGGTGGGGCTCCCATTCTATAGCATTCGGTTGTCATTTGGTAAGCTGCTCAAAACTTGAACTACAGATCAAGACAGTTGGCACTTTCTTCCTCCCTTCATCTTCATCCCCCCTTCCAGAAAATTATTTTTCATGGCATAGAAGAAAAATCTATGAAAAAAATGGGTCACAGGCACAGAAGGAGCTGGGGATCAGCAAGATACTGTGGGACCGTATCAAAGAGCAGTATGCTGCAAAAATATGAAAAAGGGGGTGGGGAATACACAGGTGATAGAAAAGAGATGTCCATCAGCACCCTCTTCTCCTTAGGCAGCTCTAGGGAGTTTCACATCCAGTACACAGACCTGATCTTATTTGACAATTCTTGCTGAGTTCATACCCCTGGCATTGGTAAGAGCCCTTGGATTAAGGCTGAGATCTGAGGATCAAGTTAAGGATAAGAAAAGAAGCCACAACTGGTAAAGTGTAGTTATTCAAACCCCAAAATACATAAAATTAGAAAATTCAAACTTAAGATTGACTTAAAGAATATCTAAATATTTTTATGAAGGTGGGAAATGCATCTCTGTCACCCAAACAAATGCAGCTTTGCCTTTCAGTGACAACTTCCACATATAGTATCATTGTTATTAAATAATTGCCAGTGTTTCTACTCCCAAACCAAAGAACACTGGAGAAAGATTCTTCCCCTCATTGTTACTGTTGCCAGCATGCCGAAGAGCATGGTATTACAGCTGAACAGCTCCAGAGCTATTCAATCAATAGGGACAGGGCAGGGAAGACAGCAGACAAACATTAGCTAGGTTCTTAGCCTCTTACAGAAGCCGGAGATGAAGAAGCCCTGACACCCTACCTCACAGAGCCACTCACAGAGCCTGCATAGTACAGTGGGTGACAGAGCCATTGCTCCCCTAAAGAGCTACTTTCCATCTCCATAAACTGGGATTGCCCTGGCTGCATGAGCATCCACACAGGGGGCTGTGGTATCCTGCCTCAGCTCACTATGGAGTTGCACACCAGCTGAGCTGCTTCCAACAGCAAACATGCAAAATTATCAACAGAAAGGACTAAGATTTTCAAAGCCCAGCACTGAGTTAATTTAAACTCTTAACCAATGTGGGTGCTTTCTCAGCAGATTCACCCTCTTTAGGAGTAAAATGAAAATTGTCACCCATGGTGACTTATCAGATCTATGGGTGACGATGGCTACAGCTTCGTGTCAAAGAGCATTTGCAGCAAATACAGATAATGTATAACTCGCTCCTTCCATCCCCATTAACTCTTGGCATTCAAAAGACATTACCTAAATCCTGAACTGAAAAATTAAAAATATAAAAGAAAGCTTAACTACAATTAGGACTACACCACCTCCAAACTGATGAAGAAAAGAGAGATACTACCAGGAACCTTTTGATCTACGCATTCCTAGGCTAGACTTCATGCCTGCCTCTTGTATGGATAACTGCCCCTTTTCAAACTCTTTTGACAACTTTACAGAGTGCCCAGACTGTGGAAGGAGTGGGACCATGAGAAGAAAAAGAGAAGACCATTCCCAGCCACTGACTAAGAATGAACCCAAGACAACTGTGGGAACATGAAGGGAAAAAAAACTGTATTACATACCAGATTTTACTCCCCTGAATTATTATGTTTCTCTTGCAACCAGCAGAGTTAAATCTTTTATCATTGCAGGGATCAAGGACTAAACGCAGCCCATCAAACCCCTGAGGACAGCCTTTCGTTCTACAACTTCAGAAAGGGCAACAAGCGTATTTCCATTACTAACACAATGAACTTTCTTACTCTAGCCATGTCTTATTAATCACAGATGACATAAACACATGGAAAACAAACACAGACAGCTATCTAAAAATATAAACAAACCAGGTGCAGTTATTAGGCCCCTGACAATGAGGCACTCAGCTTAAATGTATGGACTCCTCCACACAAAGCCTCAAGGCTTTGAAATTGGGCTTCAAGAGAAGAGATCAAAGTCAAAGAACTAGCAAACAATTCCTGGGATACAAGTTACAGGTAGATGATCAAATTAAAATAAAATCAGTTACAGATTTCTGTGCTACATGCCATGAACAGAAATACAGCTGCGAGTGTCCTCTACAGATTTTGTTTGGTTTACAATACCTGCTTAGTGTTCCAGCCTTAATCTTACAGCATGACATTGAGTATATCAAAAGTCTTGCTGTAGCCTCTGTATTTGAGGTCCCATTCTGTACACAATGAACCAAGAGACATCAAGGTTTCAGAAGTTAAAAGAAATATTAAAAAAAGTAGTTGTTATTATTTTTAGAACTTAAAAAACTTTACAGATTGGAGCATTTCATTAAATGTGAGAGTAATTACATTTAAAGCCCATACACTTGTTTTTAACTTGTCCTAAATAAAAGCATGGTTTCAACTTGTTTTGTGGAAAAAAGGTGTGAAAGTGAAGCAGTCACAGATGGGCAGAACAGCAGACACTAGATGGCAGGGAAGTAAAAATCTGTATTTTTGTTTTGTTACTATAAATATATTCCAGAAACTGTAGGGAACGTCACTATAAAGACCTGACATGTAAAGCAGTGAAAGAATGATGGGAACATGTTACGCAGAGAGATCTCTAAAGCAGGAAGAGCTTTTGAGGGTGTTAAAGCAATTGGTTTATCTGCAGTTTAAATATAACACACAAGAGGCTTGAAATGTCGACTGCGTAGCCACACTGCAGCACTTCTGAATCAGTAAAGCTCCACACAGGCGTAGCAGTTCATCCTCTATCCTGCCTTTATGTAAAAGATAAAATACTGTTGAGACATTAAGAATTGCACCTGAAGTCACCAGCATGACTGCAGAACGGTTCCTGACATAAAAAATACTGCACATGTAGATAACTGTGCATGTTCCAACAGCTTAGGGCCTCTCCTTTCTTTGACATACGTCAAAAGATGCTCCTATTCCACAATTTTAAAAAGCTAGGTTTTAAACAAAAAACTAATTGTTTCTGATAAAAATTAGTTCTACTGCAGCTATTGTTTGTAACTGGAATCAGGAGCTGACTATATGCTAAAAGGACAGGTCTCCTTCAACTACTGCCTCATATACTATGTTGACAAGTTTGATATTTAAAACCAGCAGCTTAACAAGAAAATATGAACATGAATAAAATACGAAATATAGAACTATACAATGAAGTTGGAAGTGCATAAATTTCATCAACAAAATCACTTTTTCAAAGCTGAGAAGTGGTTAGACTACCAGGTAAAGACTAAAGCAGCAATACAATTTTTAGCTACCCTACACTAACAACAGTGGATATACAGCCAAATTTTAGCGTTGAGGTGTTAAAAGTCTACAGCCATGGTTTAACTTTAGAAATTCACAGGTGGCAAGCATTTCACTTCCTGAAATCAATATTTTAAAGATCCATGTTTTCTTGTGAAGGTAGCCATGCTAGATGTATAAGACCAGTTACAAGCTTTCCCAAAATGATAATGAACAATGATATGCATTACCTGTGTTCTGTATCCTTAAATCACCAAATGCCTCCAGCAAATGGCAATGCCTTTAGAATTAATTCCAAGCAATGCCTTACAGTTCCCCCAAAAAAACCAAATACTGCATTTTAGCTTTATAACAAGTAGAAACTTTTTTCCATTAACCTTCTGGGTACAAAAATTACAGAGTTAGTGATATGAGAGGCCTAATGAGATTATAATTAGACTGTCTGCTGTATTACAATCATTCCTAATTGTTTGACATGTTGCAACTGAACTATGGCATTTTCACCTCATGTAGACTGGAGATAACATACATTCTCCTCAGGACAGCGTGAAACACAGCAGCACAAGATTCACAAATCTTGCATTCCAAGATATGCTCAAGAAACTAAAGGGCTGCAGGCCCAAGCCAAAACCTCTGCATCAAAGTGTTGGTAAGGCAGACCTGTAGGGTAGAAACACCTCAGTGCCCGTAAAAAGAGTCACATTAGAAAAGCAGCACAGGCTGCATCCTTTTTGGATCCTATGTATATTCTCGCTTTCTGCATATACCACATCATGGAACACAAAATCATACAGTCAGAGAAGCTGGATGGGGGCACAATAACTGGCAAACACCAGATACAATGAGGTGAAAAAGTAATTCCTGGAAGTCCTCTGCCTATACTGCAGCCACCCTCCTTCTAGCTTTCAGTCCAGGCAATGCCCTTTTCAAAGGCTGCCTGTGTCATCTTTCAGATATTAACAAAGCAGTTCTACAGGGCAACACAAGCCACATTCCCAGAAATCACGATCATCATCTGTTATGCCTGCTTCGGTGAAATGACAGTTCGCAACTACAGCTTTCCTGCAGGATTGTGCTACCACATGACAACCTTGCATGCTTGCCTGTATTTTGTTTGCAGCCAGAAGCTGATGATCACAATCCCAGTGGATAAAACAACAGGCATGCAAAGCTTTAAACCTTGCAAAACTGAAAAAGCATAAGGTATTTTGCAAAGCAGGGTACTGCTACACTTACCAAATTACTTTCCCCTAAAAGTTTTAACTGTTTTAATTGAAGATACCTTTCCACACATCTTTCCACTGAGATACACATGTGCTACTGTTTAAACATTCTTTCCAAGGGTGGAAAATTGGGTGTTTAGTACTCCCCCCAAAAAACTTATAATAGCTGTAACCTTTAAATTTGACACTGCAAAAACTGACAGCATCTGACTGTTCTTCTATAGCATGACAGAGTTCAAAGAGTTGAGCACAGGCAGCAGTTTTTGTTTAGCTTGCATTTCATGAGGGTGAGAAGATGAAAATCACCTCTGCACAGCTACAAAAAATGCAAATAGCAAAACTGCTTTTCTATTTGCATTATTAGAAAATAGGCCAAAACCTGAATAAATACAAAAATTCAGCTCTCCTTGTTTCTAGATACAGTCCTTCTAGCTGAAATCACAGGTATGTCAGATGCAGATGAAGACTTGCTTCCCACATCTTTTCTATGGGCAACTGAGAATTTTCATCAACTAACAAATCCTGCTACTTGTAAAAGGTTGTACAAAGTGGTAACAGAAAAGCAAGAAGAATTAATGAGGCATAAACCCCAATTATTTTGAATCCTCTGTCACTGCTTATAAATGCTTTATTTTTTACTACAATACACTACTCTTCTAGTGAAGCATAGCTCTCCTGTAGGTGGCTGGTGGGTTGGAGAGGTTATTCATGAGAGATTAAGTGTACTCGGTAAAAAAATGTTAAAACATTTGCCCTTCCTCTCTACCATATAAACAAATTCCACATGGGAACAAAAGTAAGCAATCCCAGCTCTGTTCTGAACAGGCAAAGCAGGAGTGGTGTCACTCTCACTCTCACTTTAATGTGACTGAAATGTCTTCTCCTACTCCTCAGGTTTACAGTGTCCAAAAACTTTGTGTTGATGGAAGGCTGAGACATAATTCCTCATTTACAGCAACTAGCTGAAGCGAAACACTGCATACAACTCATAGTGCCATCAGGAGGACCAAAGGTACCAGAGTGAGCTCATACACTAGATAGCTTTTAATGTCAAACAAAACTTTTTACCTCTCCCACACTTGGTTCATGGATTTTTGCAAGTCAGCTTGGCTACAAGATCCAGGAACTGATCTGTAGTAAAGACTAATCTAAATGAACATGTCGGATAGCACAGTGAGACCAGACCTGCACACAAAGAGGAACTGACATCCACACTCCATACATGAAGGTAATCCAGGAAGTGTGGTGCCAGACAAATTGTAGTCTGGTCTCAAGGACTGCATGCCTATTAGCTGTGGGCAGAATATTTTCAAGTTTACTTTCATTCCAATTTAATCCAACTTCCAAACTTCATTTCATGGTGCAAAGCAAGGTACAGTAGGCAGGTGCAATTGGGAGCTTCCCTTCAAAAGCACCTTCCTGACACAAGCTATAATGCTAATGCAGATAAAACTGCAACTACCACAATTCTTTCCAGAGTGTTAAGGCTCTCCAGATGGAAAACAAAGGCTAAACCAACCAGTATTTCACATGGAAAGAGAGCTCCATCTCATTTAATTCAGCATCAAACCATCCTCTGGATTCACACCTTTTTTTCTGTTAAATCATCATCAAGGGGTTTGTGGGGCTTAGTTCCTGAATAATGAACTCAAGAGGGAAACATGAGGCCATAACCCTGCTTAGTAGTAGATGACAAAGGAACAATATTACTAAATTTTTTCAACAATATAAACTAAACGTTTTCACGGAGAGAGGGTACAGGGAAGACATGAAAAAATACAGGACACCTGCACATTCCCAGTAGCTAGTAAAAATGTCTATTCTGAACTGCTGAAAGCAGAATCAAAGGTGTCATGGTTCTGAGACACTTTCAGGAGGACCATGGCCCCTAATCATCCTCTGTACTTCTCAGGTTAAAAATAGTACTTTTGCTTTAAGCACCACAATTTATCTCACAGATGATCTCTTAAAAATTACCAAGGCAAATAATGTTTTAAACATTTTCCTACGTGTGGCTATTTCCAGCTGGCATGTATGGGTAAATGATATCACAGCTTGGAGGGAAATAATTTCAAATCATGTTTAGAACAAATCTGCTAAAGTTGTTTTTCCCCATTGCAGAAAGGACCTTTCCATGTGCTGGCACTATTTTCACAATGATGCTTCACTTGAGCATTCCTCTTTGTCCATCATAAAGCTCAAATGTAAGAGACATAAACGAAGCAATGAAGGGCACAAGTCTGCAAAGACTAGTTATTTAGGCTGTATTTTAAGTAAATTTAAGACTAATTACTCTGGGTGCCTTACTTGAATTACTTGCAAGGTCCGTAAAACAGACCCCTCTCAGGAATCACAAGTTTGGCCAGCCACACTTTGAAGAAAGCCAGTACTGAACATAAGTTAACACCGTATTTGCATACGTATCCATCTAAAGCAAGAGACCACAAAAAAGTCAGGAACATTTTCTTCTGGTAAGCCTTAGTAAAAGGGCACAGTCAGAGGCACACTAGTCTTTCATCCAAAAGCAAGTATTCTGTAGGAGCACGTGTACGAGTTCCCCAGGTAAAAATAAGACAGGCATATATCCAGACAGGACAATCTTTCCAGACAGCAGAATCTTTCCTTTTTCATTTGGTAACAGAATTTTAAGTAAGGGTCCCACAAACACCTTGCCCATGTCACTGCCTTCAAGGGAGCCACTTCAGCTGACAGGGTACTGCTGACAGGTTCTCTTCATTCAGAGAGAGAGCTGACAGCCTAACCATACACCTTTAGCATGGTCTAAGACACATCACTGTGCACCTCAGAAACAGCAGGAATGAGAAACTCCTCATTACTGTACAGTCTCCAAGGTAGGCTTGTGAAATGGGGGATGGGGAAAGTTTTTGATATAAAAAAATATATACCTGATCCACTGCTTCTACTAAAGCTCTTAAGTAAAACTGAGAGGACCTCAGAAAGAAAACATTTGCTCTTTGGTTTTGCTTCAAGTTGTTAGCTTTAAGTAAGTCATCTAGTTCAGAGGTACCAAAGCATGACAAAACCATTTGTCAGGTATCTTTTTGCATTTTGGGGGGAAGGAGTGGAACAAAACAAAAAAAAATACTTTCTCCAACACAAACCTGACCGTAAATTAGTTAAAGTTTGCCATTAAGGTTTATCCTATGTGTCCATCCAGAAAAGTAAAAGTTCTCTGGCTCCAGAGATGCAGGAAGAATGGCTGATGCCCAGAGAACACTTTCTAGACGTTTCCTAGCTACAAACATAAATTGGACCTCTTTTTGGTTAACATCTTGCCTGTTTTCAGTCAGTTTATGGAATATGAACATACAAAGTTACAAGTGCCTCAGAAGTCTCGGGAGCTGACAAACAAGAACAGAAACTGCAAAGGCAGGAAGCCTGTTAAAAGAGTGATTATCAGTATGGGTCAAGTGTATAAAGTACTTGTGCTCCCCAGAAGACTCTTGTGCACTGTGATCGAATGAAAATGTTGTTTTGGAATATAGTTCTGCTTTTAATCTTTTCCTCAGTATCAGAAGCAGCCTTGTACCTAGAGTACCAACACTTCAGAAGGACCAAGTTGGGTGGGACAGGGTGGGGCTGCCATGTCTGATGTTTTTCATGCAGAAACAGAGCCCCATCGTTTGAATCGCATGTGAAACCATTCTCTACTCAAAAACAGCACAGAAACACCAAGACAAAGAATTTAAATGACACTTACGCGGCATGATCCCTTGGCTCACCAGCTCCTCCCGTGTGCGTCGCTGCTGGAGCTTCAACTGCAGCACTGCACAACAGCAGAGAGAGGGAAAAGAAGGAAACCCATCAGTGCAAGACACAACCAAAGAGACATTTTCAAATGCATTTTGTTTTCTTCTTTGGACATCAACGCAGTAGCGAGCAGCAGAACAAAAAGACCCCCCTCCCGCCCTGCTCCCCTGCCCCACTGCAATTGCAGAAGTGGCCTGGAGCAGTCAGGTTTCCGTATTCTGCTGCGGTAAGAGAGGGAGGAAGTTGCGCAGGGTCTTGGCAGGGTGATAAAAATCCGCAAAGCCAGGCCAGTTTCTCAATTCTTTCTAGAGCACCAACTTCTTTCCAAACTATTAATATTAAAAAACAAACAGAGAAAAGCACCAGCTGACAGCTCTCCAATAAACACGGAGTGACACCCCAGCGGCTAATGTCTCCTGAAAACTCTAATTACCATGTGCAGATTAAATTGATATGACAAAATTATTGGTCATTACTCTAAATTACAAGGCTGATTTCCTTCCTCAGCTCAGAAATTTACCTTCAGAAATATCTCACAAAAGTGAAATACCATGGTTACACCTAGACATGTCCTTGTTCCACAGCAAGAGGAATCCCTTACGGCTAGAATTCTTCCTGTTCACTTTGGTGTAACAGAACACACACATGATCTGTGTGAAATGCAATTATCTTTTTTTTTTTTTTTTCTAATTCAAATCTCTGGAATAGTCATAATTTCAACATTTAGATTATAACAGCAGTTTCCCTTTAAACTATACAACCAAAGCAACCATCTAGAGATCGTTCTTACAGTCAAAGACAGCTTCCATACGAAAGGGACCTTTGAAAACTGAAGAAAAAGCTCATGCATGTGCCCACACACACACACACACACACATCTATCAATTTAAGAAAACCTGCCTGAGGATCAATAGATACTGAAACACATTTGTAGTGATGCCCAAGGTCCTCAGTATACTCAACATAAAATGGTATCAAATTAATGGTATGGCATATTCCCTGTGTTAATTTCAATTTCTCTGTCAAGCTTCTGTCTGTTGAATAGTCTACATAAGAAAAGTCCACACAAAGGTAGTGGAACCACCAGAGAGCAAAACTGTTATAGAGACCAACTACACAATCTCATTATAGTCCTTGATTTCCTTTCTCCAGGACTTTTTTGTCCAATACATTCCTTTCATACATTAAATCCAAATTTTTACTGTATACTCCCTGAAATAGGGATTAAAAAATTTGAGAAAATGCTACCTTACCCACTTAGATGCATCATCACGTTTTACCCGTTCCTTTCAAACTATTTGCAGTTTGCATTTGACTAAAATACATCATCCACGAAGGGTTCTGACCTTCATATGAAGTTAACGAGATCCATCTCTTTCTTGGCTGTTTGCACAGTGACTGATCACCCTCACTTAAACACATACTTAAAATTTTCGCTCTCCTGTCTAGCTTCCATTTCCCTTGGCACCCGATGTACCTTTCTCTGAAAGGTTTATGATAGTGAGAACTCATTTCCTACCTGTGGAGGTACTACTGTGCACATGGTGTGCAACCAAGTTACCTCGCTTATTTCTTAAGCCAAACTAGGATTTCTTAATAAATGCATCCTGGGCAGGAAACTACTTCCTTTATAGTATGCGGAAGGGAGAGAGGGAAGGAGGGTGTACAGAGCACCATGCTAATTCTGTGTGGGATCAGCCAAGAGCCAGAGTGATGAGAAGGAACGCAAAGGGAAGGAACAGGCCCTTCATTTGGCCATGAAACTGTGAACAGAAGTGATAGTCCCAGGCTCTTCCTCCCACCCAGCATGCAATCGCACTCCTACTCTTGTGCTAGCAGGAGAGCTAATACAGTCTTATAGCTGGCCTGTTCACACAGCTCTTCATTTGCTGGATTCATTTTGAGGTGATCGAAACTTGAATCAGGTGATGACATCTACATGAGCACTTGGTCTAACAGCTTTCAACAACGGAGTCAAGTCTCTCCTTCCCCACACCATCTCTCATGTTCCCCTGACTGGTCGCTGGACTCAATGACATGACAAAGACCCCAGCCCAGTTTTCTGCCTCATCAGTGTGTTGAAGAGGACGGCTGTAGAGCCAGGTCTTTGCTAAGACTAACATAAGGTGGGAGTGAGAGTTCATCATTCCAGCAGCAGTACACCACTAAGTGATTTCAGCCCTATTAGGTAACGGCACATTAAATCTCTCACTACATGGCATTATTTCCACTAGCAAGCCACTTCAGGGACTCATTTCCATACTTTAAATTAGCACATCTCACTAAAAGTACGCAGGCAAGGCACAGACCTATAGCACCAGGTCTATCTCCACAGCTTTAAGTGCAGATAATCTTATTATTAGTCACATCTTCTCACTTAAAATAACTAGCCAATGTGTCTTAGACCTTTTCACCACTTTGCTATGTCCTTGCTAGGCCATCTATTTTCCCCTCCCGTTTCCAACTATACCTACTAGCTATGTCCTTGCTAGGCCATCTATTTTCCCCTCCCGTTTCAAACTATACCTACTAGAGTCAGGGACTTTCAGGACAAAACTCCCACACACAGGTGTGGCTGGCATTTTTTCTGCTTTTTGGTGCAAAACTCCACCCTCCATCTTCATTTATACACATTTGGCTTAACTGTCTTAGTTTGCCTAAATGATCTAAACTGTTTTATTAATGTCATTATTTATGACTCTACTAATCTTTGGTCCAACCACATCATTACCATTTTGCATTTATTTCCAGACCACACTGGGCTGTTCCCAACTAGAAATGCTTTTCTGCTTTTTTGGTTACAGTCAGTTCTTAATCCACTTAAGCAGCATTTCATTAAATTCAAAGACAATTTTAAAAGCCAAAATATACCACACTACTAAGTTAAATAGCTTATAAAAGTTTATTACGCCCAGACAAAATCCCTAGCAACCAAATTTCACGTTACACAAACAACAAAGCCTCATTTGAACAGACCTGTTTTCACAAATTGAAAAGCTGCATAGCATGATTATACAGCTATTCTTGCACCATCTAAATTCTTGATCAAAATTTCCACAGTTTTTTCCTGGAACTGATACCAGATAAGCCACTCTTTACACACTCACCCTTTTTCAGTAGTAATGCAAAATGTTACTGGTCTTTCTCTCTTCTGAAGTCTCCCTGCTGTTCCTAGATTTATTAGAAATCAGTCTCAGACAGACAGCTCGAGACTTCATCAAATGACTTAAAATTCCCTTCCCAACTTCATCTTCCCTTATGAATTTTCTAAATATATCTTATTTCTGTATCAGTTACCATCTACTACCCTTTTTCTCTACCCATTATATGCACCTTTTATTTTTAAACACTATGTCCCCTCACAGCAAGAAACCAGCAACTGTCCAGGGGACTAAACTGGAGAATAGGAAAAAGGTCATTTTCAGAATACTTTTAATAGGCACTAAGTAATTCCTGGGGTTTATAAATGTATATATATGCATATTAAGTTATAATCAGCTCATAATGCTCTCTTTTTTTTTTCCAGTACAGCTTATTTTTGTGGCAGGGAGGATTACTTCAGTTCACTCCTGAATTCATTTTAGCTTAAATAAGTACTTGGAGTTCCCAACACCATTTCATATATTTAGGAGATCACCTGTTTACGTGTGCAAGTGTGTGAATCCTATATATAGATTAACAGATGTCCCAAGAGCCAATCCAAGGCTGTTGTACATGGAGCTCAGCCAAAGGTCTAGAATGACCAGAGAAATTCAAAGTTACTCAAAGACAGACAGGAGTGTAAGTCTTTCAGTCACAAACCATCAATCTTCTGTTTCCTGTATTCCTCTATTTAACCTTTAAATTCATTTTCAAATTAGAGATAAATCAGGTCATATAAAGGAGAGATCTCTCTGCTGGTTAGAAAGTAAGTTCCAAACTAGTATCCTTCTACCTACCTCTTTCATTCAATTTGCATCACAGTCTATGCAAGATTTTTGTGGGCTTTGTATTTGTTTGGGTTTCCCACCTGAAAATGGGCATAATTTATTTATTTCACAAGTATGAAAAATTCTGAAAAATAGTTAAAGTTTGAACAAGGTTTTTATATCTCTAATTAAGTGTTCCAATAATGAGTAAAACATTCCAGGCAAACTGGGGAACTGGTATAGAGGACTGCTGCTGGCAGTTTAGAGGAGAGGTAGAGAACTGGGAGGGGGATGGGGTGGTGTATTCAGACAAATAACATTGCAATACAGCTACTATCAATAAAGTTACACTGACAGTGAAATACAGCAAGTCATGACTATTTTTTGTTCATCTTACCATAGAACTGCCCTGACAGGCATACTCCAAGACCAGAGTTTACTCCTGCCTACTGGCAGCTCCAAGCAGCATATGCTTAATATACAGAGGCTGCACCCACATAGACACTTCCAGGACACCTAAAACACGACTAGAAGCACAGGGGTGCATTAGTAGTACACAGCAGCAAGAACAAATATTCATGATGAGCTGAGGTGCTTTTTGCAGCTCGTCATCTAAATCTGCAACAGCGTGCCTGCCCTTACATGTACATACCTGAAAGCCCTTCTGTTTCTAACCCACAGTTTGTGTTTAATAGCTTTACTAGAACTACTACAGAAACTAGACTGCATCTCAATATCTCAAGAGGAAAAAAATAGTCTCACATTTGAGACTATGCCACATACCAGGACAGGTTTATGGCAACAAATGTAAAAAATATTCTGCATTTCCTGTTTTTTCAGAACAAGCAGAAGAGAAGCACACAGCTCTGAACTGCCTCTGTGGTAAGGCCCCATGCATGTTACGTTGAATACAGGCTTACTGCAGAGGGGACTCTGTGTTCACATTTCTACTACAGAAGCTTTTCTTCTAAGGAATCCCAAGCAATCCTCAAGGTCGCCCAACCAAGGTAATGATTAAGCACAGCCATATGGTGGATTACAACAGACAGCACAAGCTGTATCACAGAACAGGAAGGGAGGAAGGCTGCTATATCCAAACGAAACCCTACAGAGGGGCGGAGGGAGACAGAACTCCACAGAATTTGGGCTAGGATACCCGTGCAAAAAGGGAGAGTGCAAGACAAACTGCGTATTAACTAGATTGGCTGTATGCTCACAGACGTGATTTATTGACTCTGTAAATTCTTTGAAAGCAGTTTGCCTGATCAAAGAATTAATCCTTGCAACCCGATCAATACGCCACGTGATTAGAAAGAGAAACTACTGAAGAACAAGTGAAATCAGCCTAACTTCATTATTTAAGCTGAGGAAAGTGCAACCGTAAGTAAAAGCAGTAAAAAGCGAACTATGCACTTAAATGCTCATAAGGTTTCACGGTCATTTGTTCACACGCTGTTCAGCACCTCTGCACACCCCATTTGGAAGCCCCGTGTTACAATATCCACTTAACTGGCAAGAAAGCATTAATACAGCCCCAGCTGGGATGGAAACTTGCCAGTTAGTTCATTAACACCTCTACCTTTCAATAGTGACAAAGATTTTTTAAGGAAAATTTTCCCTGGCTTAGGTCTGACTGGGTTTTCTTTGTGAGGGTCAGAAACTGCAGCCTACGGAATCGTGACACTAGGCCGTCATTTGCAGCCCACACGTATTTTTCAATTTTTCCATATAATCTGAGTAACGCAGTTAAGGCTACATGCAACCAACTTAATTATAATATGCAACCATAAAAGAAGACTTTGATGACTTGGGACATTTGCTGAACAAAATCATCACAGCTGTCTGGGCAACACTGGGGCCTCTATCAGTGTCATGTTAACTACTGCTGTGAGGGTGAAGCTACCTTTCGACTTACCACTCAGCCAACAGCAGCCTTTCTAATCATGATGTGATTTTTTTTCCCTGTTTCTGATTAAATAGTCACATATGACCAGTAGTCAACGCCAAATTCAGTTTTGGAATATGCAGCACATCAGATACTGCTTTCAGTGGGGGTTATATCCCACATTTATGACTGGATTCAGTCCCTTGGAGAAGCGGTGAGAAAACGTTTCCCTCACACTGAAAATGGTCTCTGAGCATTTTTCAGCTGTGACTGCTTACAAAACAAATGTTGACTCTCATCAGCCCTTTCATGTTTCAACGGGAAACCAGATTAGATTCTGGTTCATACACCAGCAAGAGCAGCATCTGCTAAACTCCAGTTGCAACACCTCTCTGTCCAGAAGCAGCAACGGGTGGTTAGCATTACCAAATTTTTTCTAGTGTCCACAAAAAGCAGAAAGAAGAATTCAGCTATGATAGTTTGTGATCAACGAGTGAGTATACAATGATCAAAATTAATTTGAAAAAGGAATCGCTGAGGTAGATGATGTTTGTGTCTTTCTTTTATTCAGAGCTGCGTTTTTCTGGTGCTGTCGACAACACCCCCCCCACTACACAGAATGTGCTAGAATGGGTGTTACCAACAAAGAAAAGCCAACTTTTTGGGCCTTTTTTAAAGGCATTTTTCTGAGCCTAACAGCATTTTAATCCACTAACTGCTGATGGGGAATACATGCTGGCTTTGCATTTAAGCAGAGTGTGCAGTTAACATAGAAGCGTTTAAGTGAAGCAGACTGTAAATGACACCCAAACTGCAGGGATTATATGACAGTTTGCTACTCTGGGAAGGGGTTGCCAAAAGTTTTTGTCCCTCTGTGGGGTGAATGAGAAGCAGCAGGTAAACTGTTGATCCCCACAATTTGCAAGCATCCACTGTTGTTAGGAATAGCAGCCATATGATTCCATTAATGTCAATGCATTTAAAATAATATCTTGGAGCAAGCCTGGGCAAAGTGACAGTAAAGCAGAAGTTTATTTCTTTACTATTTGAGATCTCACATTCCACTACCTCTTTCCTCTACTGCAGCAACAAGGGCTGCTACTAAAATGCAGGCACTTTCCTCATCTCTTCCTTAGCAACCATATCAAGGAGAAAATGGAGTTTGGGAGGGTAAAGAATAGAAATACAATTTGTTTTGGTCTCTTAAACTTTTACAGGAACCTTTCATACCAGAGGCAAAAGCCACTTTTTACATAGCTATGCTGTGGTCTTCTCTTTGTGAGAAGTAGCATTGGGATCACTCTTCCTACACCCAGTGAGGAGGTCTGTGAAGCAGATCCTGAACAGGAACCAAAGCCAGGATCACGAGTGGCGCCCTACTGCAGGTCACACGAATGATGACAGTGGATTTCTTAGCAGCACTACAGAAATCAGGGTGTTCTGCCGCAATATGCTGCCATGGACAGGTGTCTGTTTGCGGAACACTGATAAACTGTGTTCTGCCACAATATGCTGAGATGGACAGGTGTCTTCTACCAGTTTGGGGAACACTGATAAACTTCTTACCCAGCTGTGCTTGTCCTGAGACGGTTCTAGGCGCTGAGCAAAAAAGGAGGTTTAACCAATAAAGTCATACAGCTGCATCAAACACAGCTCTTGTATAGAGAGCACCTGAAACCTTTTTGACACCACCTTTTCATTCTTATCCTCTTAGTAAGCTTTTGAGAGCATTAAAATTTGGACAGGGGAGAACAGAAGTATAACTCTGCCTGACCTAAAACCTCTATGAAGAGATTCTTAAAAGAAACCAGAATAGACCCTTCCCCTCCAAAGCAACAACTCTCAAAATATTTCACAGTGGATGTGCTAGTAATAATCCAAGGGTCTGACATGGGTTGGTTTTTCCCATCCAGCACTTCCAAAAGCCTTCAGAAGCTTTTAAAAACAGCTGAAAATTACAGAAAAAAGTAGCAACTGGTCTTTTAAGAACACAAAAAGAGGAGGAAGAGAGAAAATTGACTCTCACCCTCAGTACAACAAGCATTTGTTTCTTGATAAAATCACGCTCTTCAAAGCTTTAAAGCTCAAAATGTTCTTGGGTCACATAAAATCCTTGACACGATGTGCAGCTTTCACACATCTGCCAATATATTAAATGCATTGTCTATATGATGGTGTTCCAGAAGACTAGTTTCAGCTACTACATACCAAAAAAACCAGGTACAGGGAAATAGTCCCTTTTTGCTGGGAGGATGCTGTTGGAAAAGAAATATGAAATAGGAATAATTAAAAAAACATTTTCAAAGGATGATGGAATACTTGCATGTATTATCTTTTAATGAGTCAATGTTATGAAGCATTAAATAGCTCTGTTAATGGAGACAGACAAATATAGATCCTTTGATATGGCTAATTTAGCAGAATCAAAGAACCCAACCTACAGAAGAAACCGGTCCCCAAAGAATATGGAATCAGAAGCAAAGACACACTGAAAAGGAAAAAGACCTATTTCCATCCTCAGATATTACCACAAGGTAGATGGTTCACACCACAAACACAGAACAAGAAGCTATCTCAGTGTGGAGGTCTTTGTGGAGGCTTCATATCAAACATGATACAATGTGGAAAACAAAGTAATGTTAATTAAAAACCATATTTAGAGGATAAAGCCACCATTTACAATAACTTTAGTTGCATTATGACACAGGATTACAAAATGAACAAAAGCAGTAGCATGGTCCAAGTATCAGAAGATAACAGGATCTAACGTCCAGACAGGACAGAACTGATACTCCTGTCAGTGGGTCTCGAAGCCTCAAATCAGTGTTGCCATTCAGGGGTGGTAAAATGTCCAGATACGAAAGGAAGAACCAGGCCATAGTTGTAGAAGTTTACAGTCTCAGTCTTCAATACTGCATACAATTGAATGTGTTTATTTTGTGGGTGCTACTCACGTATATGTCTCTACATATATGCAAAGTTATTACTACAAACGTTACACAGGATTTTGCAGGGTTCTTTTTATGTTTATTTAAAACAAAGACTAACCATTGCTGTGCATTTGACAGCATTTGCCTTTACAGTCTTCCTTCATGATTTGACTCTTGCTACTCTCATTAAATATGTAAACTTCAGGGGGCTTACTGCCATTTTAATCACTGCTACTTCTTATGTAATGCCAGCTTTATCTTCTTTAATACTACATTTTTAAAATCAGATACGCATATTACTGTTGGTATGTAAGTTTTTCTACTGAACATGTAGAAATCCATTCATAGAAACATCTTGGTGCACCTAACCGTCTGTTTCATCACTCACTTGAACTGTTAAACAGGATTTCAGGAAATTAACCTGAAATACATGTAAACTGGTGTATTTAGTAAGATACAAAACATGTAAGAATGTGCAACAAGCTTGTCAACAGGTAAAGCTGGTTTGCTTTTGGTGCAGGATACTTGCTCTTATAAAATCATTTTGTCCCAGTAACACTGGTTAGGTGAAAACTAAGTGTGTGAATAAGTAGGCACGTATCCATATCTATGGAATCTGGCTACCATGCATGATTCAACAAAATGACCTGTAACAAAATACCTAGGTGGAAAGGTCTACCTAAAATTGACACACCGGTATTGTAAGACAGTAAATATTATCTGTAATTGGTGCTTGTTGATGCCATCTATATATCCATTGTTACTATCTATAGCTGGAAGAGAAGCCTTGAGCAGGGGAAAACAAAGAATTTCCCAACTCCCCCTGTAAACCTGAGTCACTGTCTATAGTGATTTATACGTTTCCATGAAACAATGAACAAGGAGGAACTAACATTGCCCTTAACCACCTTGCAAAGAAGACTCTAGAAAGAAATTCTCCAAAATAATTTAATATGACATGGCAGATGGGGACAAATGAAGGAAAAAGAAGGAATGTAGAAAAGTAGATAGATCCTCACAACCAGATTTACAGCTGTTGACTAATGTGACAGCACAGTAGTAAAGTTACACAAGGAAAAAACAAGTTTGAACACCCCCTTTTTTTTTCTTGTAATGATAGAGATATCTCTAAGGAGAAAGAGCTCCAAACTTTTTATTTTCCTCAAAAAATGAGACATGAGAGTTGGTTATAGCTTTTTTTCTGAAAAATTACACAGAAAAAAGTAAAAACATGTTTGGAGATATATCAGAGCCTGAACAATTTATCACTTTATTTAAAATTCTGGGTTCAAGAGATAATATGATTTTGTGTGTTTCTATTAAGCAGAAAAAAAAAATCAAGTCCTGAGACAGTGCCAAGACACATCCATAAAACACATTATTTATTAGACATGTCTGTAATACTTAAATTGGTGAGGAAATTCTTCCATGCCTCTTTCAGCATTAAGAGATATGGTCTACCATTTGTCCTTTGTAGCTCATCTCCCCTACTGCAATTTCTGCTACAGCACAGTGCTCCAGTGTAACAGCCTCACAAATCAAGGCCAAAAACTTCCTCAAACATTTCTCAGAGATGGGGATGTTGGCCCAATGGTTCAGCCTTCCTTCTGCCACAGGGCACCCTCTACAGATGGAAGTTAAAAGCTCCCATCACAGAAATCCTCTAACAGTCAAGACACCACAAAATTTCTGTGGGAACCGCTCGACATATGAGCTGTGTTTTGGGGTTTCCACTTAAACGTGGAGTAATTCTGTATTTCCAAGGCCATTTCAGATTCTTCACCACCTAAAGATGTTTGGTTTACTGAAACCAAATGCAAAATGAGAGCAAATGTGTTTTTCCACAAGTGCTAGAAAAAAAACACTTAGAAGCATGCAAATTTAAATAGGAATCCAGCAGTTCTTCAGAAGTAATTAACCACTTAAATATGGAAATTGGAAAGATGGCGTTTATAATTTTAAATTAGCTAGCTTGAGCATCTCCCAGCTTCAGTTGGTTGATGGTGCCGACAGTTATTTCATGGGACGTGGAACAAAAGTGGGTTTGCCCAATATGCATATTGCATGCAAAATAAAGACTTGACACATTCCCTATATGGTTAGTATTCCTGCCACCAGCTTTTGCCCAAGCCCCAACATCTTCTCTTAGCAAGAATTTCAGGTGGATGCTACGAGGAATTACCATATTTATTTAATTCAAGGTAGTGAGAAACATCTTTGCTGCTGTCTTGAAGACTGCAAAGACTACGTGACATAATCACAGCATCTGAAGTTCAAATAAAGATCCCAGCCTTTGTACTGCATCAGTCTGAAGCCTTCTTTACAGTTAAAGTACAAATTCTGTTACAGTTCTATTTATAAAACAGTTACAAGGTTCAGCTATGGCCATCATATCCCTCTACATTCAAAATCAGTTCCTTCACAGCAGCCCAGTACGGAAGTGATCCCCAGAATTTTCATTACACAGAAAAAGCACACCAAATTTCCTCAAACTTTTTAAACTGTGATCATACAACATCTACCTACTACTTTTTAGTTCCCTTCTCTTTGAATATTTACTTTCTTTAAAAAACTCCAAACTACAGAGCTCTAGGACCAACTTTCTTGGGTTTTTCCATGAGGGAAGATCCAGAGCACTGAAAACAAACCCAGCTACAAGGCTTAATGTGGTTCTCAAGTTCTATCATAGCTATAAATATCTAAATAATATAATTCTGTTTAACAAGTCAATCAGCAAACTAAAAAAACCCAGCAGCCTGAAACGGCCTGCATGGCCACTGACTTCAGACTAGTGGGCAAATTCTGCAGATGTTTAATATGTCACTGCCAGCTCCGTCCTCTCCTGAAGGGCAGAGAGGAGACTGCTGGCCACAGCAGGTACCCCCACACTCATTACACACAGTGCCAGATTCTCTCTAGCTGCTAACAGAGGTAGGCATTCGCTAATACACTGAAGAAAAGCAAGTGAAGGGCAGATGTCCTTTCCTTTCCATTGTTGCCTCCAGCAAAGAGGCAGGGGAGATAGCTACATGGTGACAGTGTTTGCAACCACTGCAGTTAGATTCACAGTCACATGTCAGTCCTGAAGACACAATCCTCGTTCTAAACTGCCTGCTGTAATGTTGTCAATGTGACAGCTATTATTAGCAGCAGTGAAAGTCTCTCAGTGAGGCATAAAGGTACCACTAGTTTAGCATCTACTTCTAAAAAGGGAGAACTTGACATTGGAGCAAAGAAAAGGGTGTGAGCTGCAAGAAAAGGCATAGAAGGGCTTTTACATATAAGTATCATGCAGAAAGAGGCATGAGACCTTATGAAAGTGAAAGTGATGAAAAAGAGCATGAAAAGAGCATCGCAAAGCACACCTATTTGCAAGGACAGGTTACATGCTGCTTCTAGTTCCAACACAAAGGGAGCCTGTACATCCTGACTTCCAGCACTGCTGTGAAAACTGCAGAGGTGACTAACCAAAGCATGTAGCTACTGCCACATTCAGTTTCTACCAAAAAACCCACATGCATTTAAAACTGGGGAAACTCCATGCAGAGGAAGTTGAAAGTAGATCCCTTCCTTCTGTCACACAGAGGACATCACTCAGATCTCTCCCAAGCAATCCAGCTGGGCAGCATAATGCCCTGATAAGTGTTTCAGTGAGGAAGGTTACCAAAAAGACGTTAGGTGTGTCAGCTGGTAGGGTGCAGCAGAGATGTTAGGGGAAATACTCTCAGAATGGTGACAGGCCCTCAAGACTCCAGTCTTTGCTTCATTCAGTTCCATGCGCTGCCTTCAGGGACAGAGACCACATGTCTCTATAAGCATGGCTGCAACAGATGATCCCTGTCCCTACCACAGAGGCAAATCCATTATGGAGACTTCTGCCGAAAACTGACAAAGAGGTTTTGGGGTTTTTTTGTAAAAAAAAAAAAAAAAAAAAAACCAAGAGACCTTTTTCACAGTTGCTTATTTCTGAAAGGCCGTATTAAAATGAGATTGCCCTGAAAGTCTGGATTTCACCAATTTTCACTGTCAATTTTTGAAAGAATCCATGTCCCAAAGCAATACATCCTTTTCCTCATTATTAACCTTTCACATTCCTCATTAGTTTCACCAGGCTCAGTAACTGCACACTGGAAAGTTCAAATCTTTGTTTTCTCAGGAGAATACTTACTATATTATATACACAAACTGTGGCAGTAGGTCATCTGCACAGTTCTTCTACCCATCTCATTGAACACCAGGAAAAATCCTGAATAGACTGATGAGCAAATAACATTTTGTAGTTCTTATTAGTAATCACCATATTGCGATGTACTTCAGCTACTGTAGGTCTGCTCTTAGGTTGTAGAGATAACAGGTTAATAAATTTGACATACCACCAGAGGAAAACATTGCATCTATTTCCACTAGCCCAAGAAAGAGAAAGAAAACCATGAGTTCTGCTCCAGGTCAATGCCATTCAGCAGATTATGTATCTACCTACAGACCTGCTGCAAGAAAAAGGAACACAGTTTGCCCCATAGGCTCTCTGTATGTTTTTGTCTGATGACCCTAAGCTATGTCAGGGGCCATATCCCGTTTTCCACCATAGGCTGCAGGGGTTCTTGCCAAGAAATCTGCTGCCTAAACATTTCTGATTGAAATTTATTGATGCAGCAGGTGACAAGATCAGTAATTCAATGCTCAGAAAAGACTGGATAGATGGGAGTTGGGGCACGAAAAGAAAGATCTAAGCAGACACTTATTTTTGGTATAGATATCCGTTAGGTTGTTGATCAATGACTTGCAGGTGTGACAGAATGCTGAAAAATCTGAGGTGACTAGTGACAGATTTTATAGATGATAAAAGTACCGAGATAAGATTTACACAGGCAGCCTGATGTGGATCCAAAACACAAGTAGAAACTACAACTGCCACTGACCCTTATCTCTTTTCAGCAAGAGAGTCACAGTGACATCTGTCTGGCAAGGACTCTGAACAAGCATGATAACTGCAGAAGTTGTTTCTGGATGCAAAGCAGGCAATCTGAACTTAGGTATCATAGTCCTGTTTTCCAAAACGCATCTGTTTTTCAACAGCTCCCGGGAAGTCTAAGCATCTGCCATTTGCTGTTTATAAGCATAAATACAGGTATTTTCTTCAAAAAACAAACAACAAACAATTATCAAATGATGAATCATTCAAAAGTCACACCAGTTTTTTTCAAGCTTTATTAACGTGTTTCCCAGTTGCTGGGATTACCAATACCCCAGCACCACTGCTGTTGAACATGAAACTCAGTTTAACTGTGAAGAAAATTCAGTTTATACGTCAGGATAGTACTTACTGCAAATTTTACTTGGTATCATTACTAGTTCAAAGCATTGCCTGCACAAATGCTACTGACAGCTGCTTTCACTGCACCACACCCAGTTTCTATTCTTCTTGTTTTCTGCCTGTGTTGAGTCCTTACATCTCCTTGCTCTTGCAGGTCCAAGGCTACAACTCTTTCCTTTTAGTACTACTTTGTGCTAAATTAACTATTACAGTAACCACCTTTTAACAAATGAAGTAGATCACAGTGTGGTAAACAAGCAAGCCCCTGTTCCTCTCCTCCTCCTCCCATTCCCAGCATGAAAATAGCTAGGGCTAAGGCAACAGCTGGGGATCATTACACTGACAGGAATAGTTCAGTAAACTCTGAGAGGGGAAAACATGTCATATCCAAAAAACCAAAAAACACAGTAGGGTAGCAGGACCAAAAAAAAATGTGAATTCAATTGCAGGGAAAATGCCAGGGCTCTCCTTCCACTGATAATGACTGACTTATAAATCCCTGGTTATTCAACATTAACCCTTTCCTGAGCTTCCCCCTTGTGTTACAAAGTTAAATACCCTGAAACACCTCTAAGTCTTCGTAGTCAAAGAAGGAACACTGGGAATTAAGCAAAAATAAATTTAAATTGCCATTCTGCTGCCAACTTTGAGCCTCCTCACATTAAAATACCATTCTCTTACCTTCACTGAACCTCTGACCTTTTCAGCACAATCACAGTCACTGTGCTACCCATTTGCAGAGCAGTTGCAGCATGAGGCTACAGGGAGTCTCACTCCATATGCCTGACGTGCCTCTGGCTTTGCCGTAAGAAATGCCAGCAGGTCAGCTCCCCATGCATTCAACACCTTTTCTGTGTTCTTCTGTGTCACAGCATTATTTGCATAACTAATTCTGAATTGTGGGACTTCTCTCACCATAACTCAGAGATGTGTCTGGTACATTTTGTGACTGGTTTCTCAAGTTCTTTACCCATGCATTTGCATGAGGCATCACTTTTGACATCTCCCACAGCATCTTCAGGTCCACTCTGAAGAAGAAAGACAGATGAACCTTTACACAAAAACATTACTCTCTATTACAGTGAGATGCCTCTTGCTGGGGATGTCCTTGGTGTTGAGAGCTTCCCAGTCTACACGTGCAGGTTCTTCTGCCCTCTACTGGGTACAGTACCACCACCAACCAGCTTTTACCTTCAGGTGCCTTGGAAACAAAAACGTCTAGACCACTTGTGAAAAAGTTGTATGTTAACAAGCACTTGCATGACTCCTGATCTCTTCAAAGTACTGAACAGATATTAATAGTTTAATCAAAGGCTAAGCTAACTCAAATTACCTCACATTTGCTGCGGACAAGAATGTGCAGTTACTGCAGATCAGATGGCATGCAGGAACTTGTTCGGGTGTCTGGGCCCTGAGACACAAATCTTGGAAAAAGACAGGTGAAATTCACTGTCAGCCCCTGAATCACACTGAACAGTTTTGAGGGGAGGACTTGCAAAAAAAAAAAGTGTTTAGCTTAAGAGCAACAAATGAAAAACAATCCCAGAATGGCAGGGATCAGAAGGGATCTCTGGAGATCACCTAGGCCAAACCCTCTGCGAAAGAAGGATTACCTAGAGTATGTTGCACAGGATCACATCCAGGCAGGTTTTGAGTATATCCTGAGAAGGAGAGGTGCAAAAAGCTGCAAAAGTTGGAAATTACTTTTGGAAGTATGTAATTCTAAGCTAGACTCACATGAATGCTAACTTCCTTGAGTAGCTTTCTGCAATTCCTTCTTCACATCTTTCATGAGTGGCTACCACATTATTAACTGGCCTAGGAATGGCGAACTGGGCTCTGGTATTTGAAAATTAAATTATTCCAAGGCATTCTTGAATATAAAAGATGTTTGTGGATTCCTGAATTCTAGGAATTTTACAAATAACTGCCCCAACACATATTTTGAAAAATACAAGCATATGTTCTTTAACTTCCTGATGTAAAAATCCATTTCTGCACAAAAAGGATCAGTAGTTCCCAAATGTCAAGTCCCAATTAAAAAGAAAATAAATCAGATTTAGGAGACCATCTGTTTTCCAGAGGCAAGGAAACAAGATGAAGTCTATCTGTCTATCCCAAATAGCCACTTCTCATGAGATTCATTTGGAGAATAGGTAAGAGCATTGTCAGCATAATACAGACACCCCTTGTTTGCCTGGTTTTATACAGGAGATAGCAGACTGGCACCCATTCACATTTGTGTGGTAAAGGGTGAGAAGTGTGCAAGTTTTCTGTCCTGGGCAATAACAAACCAAAGCTGTCCCATTTTTAGAGGGACCAACACTAAGGTATGACAGTCAGTATAGTTTCGGTTCAATGCTAATTCTGGACTTCCAGAGCTTCCGTAAGGGTTTACACATGAGCACATCTGCTTCTCTACTGCCTGTAAGATTTGGCTCTGCAAAATACAGTGCCTGCTACAGTATAAATACAACAGGCATCCCAAGACTGCAGGAGACTTGAGTGGAGCAGCAGCAAAGCTAAAGGGTTATTCTTTTCTGATATGAAATAAGTTGACAACATCTATCTCCCTTGCCTATCTTTCCGGTTTGGTAGCTTGTAGAAAGTAGCTTTCCTCATCACACAGGATTAAATTAGAGTCTCATGAATTGGACATGGGGTAGGCTGATGATATTGCTAGACTTTGCAGAGTCAACACAGCTTTTTCAATAATCAGAATTATAAAAGAATTCAATTACCTTAATTGACTGTGAGTTAAGATGGCAACAAACATTTTTATATTGATTAAAGTACTTCAGAATAGCATTTTCCTCCTACTACCTTATCCCACTGTAGAGCTTGCGATATTTAGCAACTGGATGAAAGATGCACACTGGCACACCCAAATGCAGTGTTCACCTTCTGTGAAAATCAATGCTTTCCAAATAGAAGACAGCTGCAAGTTCTGTCTTTTTTTAAATCTTTGATTGTTTTTTTTTCCCCCAAAGATTGATGTGCTACTTTGACTCCAAAGCAGACAAAGTAAACTGGGAATACTGCCTATACTAACAGATTTATGACTCTCAAACTTGAATTTGAGGACTGTGAC
This sequence comes from Porphyrio hochstetteri, assembly GCA_020800305.1. NCBI lineage: Eukaryota > Metazoa > Chordata > Aves > Gruiformes > Rallidae > Porphyrio > Porphyrio hochstetteri. Next base: position 19,534,945 of record CM036905.1, on the reverse strand, counting down.
TTCAGTTTTGCTTTTCTGTATTTGTTCCATCAAAGACTATTCCAATGAAAACAAGAAAAAGAAGTAATAATTTAAAAATCCAACAAGCTAACTCTTGATATCTGTTAAAGACACTTGGTAGGGAGAGTGACAATAGGGTGTAGAAACTTAACAATTTTCTTTGGCAGCCTCAGCAGGCCTAGAGCTGCATGTGAGAGAAAAATCATCTAAATGCAACTGCTAAAATCGTCTTCTACACACTGGCCTTTTTTCCACAACAAATACAGCCTTATTCTGTCTGGCTTTTTGTCCTCAACTCCTATCAGCCTTTATTTTTCTGTGCAAAATGTCACAAAGTCAGTTTCTGCTCTGCTCAGATCACATTACTCACTCTCAAAATCAGTCACCACCTTATTTCTAGACCACTGTGCTCAAGATCTTCATTCACCCCTGCAAGTTCCTATTGAAATTTCACCTGTAGCAAGACATACCCAGTATTTCTGACAAAACATAAACCTTGTTATGTTTGCTATTGGCATTTTGTTACCTTCTGCCATTCTGCCTTGCAATCTTTTCCTGGTTCCCCTTTGTTGCTTTGTTTATTATGCTGCATGCTAGAAATGGATCATTGTCTGTTTTCATCTTCTCAATCTTTCTCAATCTCTCTATATCATCTTCTTCTTCCCTTGTAGATATTACTTCCTGAAATTCTACCTCTGTCTACATAATCTTTCGGACTTATCAACCCCCATTAAAAATCATATATATTTGCAGGAGAATACCATTATCTAAAACAGAATCCCATTTAGATACACACATTTCACTTCTTCCACACACTCTAAAATACAACATACTGAAACTTAAAACACAATATTCTACCTGTAAGGCAGAGTTGCCACTCCAGAACAAGCCTTTTACACCTTTAATAAAACAGCCTTAAAACACTGCTCACAAAAGCCCTATAGAGTTAGAGGAGGGGAAAAAAAACCAGGCTCTGAAAATAAAACTTCCAAATACAAGTGAAACTGTCCCAAGGTCCAGGCAGTGCAAGTCACTACACAGAAGGCTCCAACATACAGAACTCCAACCTTGTCCTGTGACATGCTTACGAGCGCCCTCAGGGACAAGAGGTCACAAGAGTCAGTGGGAAACCCAAAATCTGGACTACTGCCCAGAAAAGGAAAAGCAGGCAGATTCAATATATGCAAGAGGGGACAAGGAAAAAAAAAAAAAAAAAAAAAGGAAAAAACCCCAACCCACAAACCAATTATAAAGCACCTACAACAAATAAAGCAGAGCCTGCTAACCTTCTCGTAAGCTGTGGTATGAATCCTGACATGTGCTTGAACAGCTCTTCCCTTGCTTTGACACAGTCTCTGCAAGCGGCACAATCCCGACATAGGCAGGCTGGAGTGTCTTGGCTTTATCCAACATATTAGAGGAAGTCCCTGGACCTGAAGGCAGATTCTGTAACACAGAAGGCGTCCCAGGCTAGTGGAAAGGGTGCTTAATCCTCACAGGAGACCCAACCACAATCCCTCTCTACCTGGTTTCGGTCACTGCACCAAGTGGTAGAGCTGAAAAAAATTTAGTTTACTGCTAGATTCCAAGGCTGTACTTGCATAGGAACAGAGAGGTACTCAAGGCACAGACAAATCCTGACAGCCGACATCTAAAGATTAGTATCAGCAAGGCTCTTGGCAAAACTTTTCTTCCTACTATCTCAAAGCTCAGACAGTAACTTCAGTTTCAGCAAGCAGCTATAAGCATTCAGGGTCCCAGTATGCAGAGCAGTGCTTATCAACAGATGCGTGGACTTCTTCATGGGGCCACTTGCAGTAACAGCCAACCTCATTCACCCAAAATAGTGAACAGTTGGTTTCTCTACTCACACTACCGACACCTGCCAGACAGGCAATATCATGTGATTGAGCACTACCCTCTCTCCCCCTGCACGTCCTGACTGTAAGATCGCTGTGCACACAGCTAAGGGAACACCATCACTCAGCACAGAAGCCATGCTGCCCTTTGTCCCCTCCTGCTTAAACTACTTAAAACGGAATTTTAGTTGTGGAGAAAGCTAAACTGATAATCTGGAAAACAGGTCGTACATGCATTTGCTCTGACCACCTATAAGTAACAGCAGGCTACTTCTGTCCAAAGACACATTCTCACCTCTTCTTCAAATCCTTTCTCCCAACCTAGCAGAAACACCTACCTGAAGATAATCAGCATCCCCCAATCAATCACCCTCTGCTGCAAGCACTAAAACATCAGAATATGTGCTTGTATGGAGGCAGTCATCTCACCTGGGGCTTACTTAATGTGTATCAGGAACAGATGCTATATGGTTGATACACTTTGGTTACGCATACTACCCAGCACGGGATTGGAATTAGAAATAGCCAGGGAGAAGCACGCTCCATCCAAGCAACAGCCAGGAGGTACTTCAACCACTACAGCTGGTGACTTTGTTGGTTTTTAGTCTCGATAAGTATGCATCATGAAAGGTGTAATGAAGCCTGGGGCTGTGGGGGGTAGGGGAAAAAGAGTTGTCCAACCAATACAGACACCTGGAAAAAAAAGTGTTCTGGTATCATTCCAGAAAAAAAAAAAAGAAGGATTAATAGTACTTGGTGTCATCCTACAAGCCTGAAGCAAAGATAGACACGCGGGCATTACAAAAATAAGAAGGTGAATGCTCCAAACACTACTGGAACAGTCTCCATTTCATATTTGGCTGCTCTCAATCAAGACAGAAATTTCTCTTCTCTAAATAGTTTGAGGCATCAAAGCCATTTTGTAAAGCAAGGCTGGAATAACAATTACAGGGGGGGAAAAAGAGCTCTAATAATGAAGCTAATAGGTAAGAAAAGTAGTGTTCATCCAAAATTAAAAAGCATGACTAACTCGGCCATAAATTGCACTAGGGGAACAATCTAACATATTTTTAAGTTACAAACCAAACCTAATGAAAAGTTTTATATGTTTACTAAATGATGATGTTAGTGACATTTCTGAGTACCTTCAACAGTATTCTGCTACTGTGAAATGTTCAACCTTCACTCAGAAAAGAATCCAAACTCTAAAGTTCCTGTGGGTAATAAACCACCTTTGCTAGTAATCTAAACCTCCATAATGGCATTATTGCTAAATTACCAATGTCCACTCAACACAGACTCTCATCTTAACTTTAAGATTTGTAGAAGTCAGGTAAAGGTCCAGTTTCACAATGAACTTTGGCCAATAAGGTCAAATTACAGTCATGACGCTGCAGAGAGCTGCCTTGCGAAGCCGACCTGGCAGACCACAAGAATGCTAAAGCCAGGATGAAGGAAGGAGGGGAGAAAGAAACACACTGTCCAGATCTCCCCTTTCAACAGCAACACACGACTGCACATTGAATCAGGCCTCATACTCTGTGCAAACAAGTCTCCCCATAATTACTATAATAACTAAAGACTATCCTGTGCCAGACCAAGTCTGACTTCTTCTGGCAAGCAATACACCATTTGGATGGTGGAAATTACAAGATTCAGCTATAGAGGTCAAAGACTGCTAGTACTTTGCCAACCAGGGCCTCTGAGCTAGCAGCTCACTACAGTGTACGAGGCCTGGGAAATGTGAGCTGGTTGCTCTCTGCAGCTGACTCGCCAATATCCAAGTATCATCAAAACCACTCAAAGATGTTGCCTGAGTTCTGATGAAGAAAGTTTAAGAACTGAAAGAAGAGAGGCACCAAGCAGGTAACAATCCATTAAATATATTGCTAGTTTAGGCAATCTGATGGCATAACATATCCTCCGCTGCTATAATTGACAACTCCCACTTGATGAAGAGTTGATCCTCTCAATGTATTATTGCAGAGCTACAGAAACATATGCAGACATACTTTTCTTCCCATGCAGAAAACAGCTTGGAAAGAAAAACACATCATTAGCTCAGTGGTAGGTACGTAGGAGGTAGGTAGATAAATCTTTGAGCAAGATATTCTAAAATTTTGTCCTACAGCATCAAATTTGTTCTACAGAGTTATTTAGTGTTCTGAAACAATAAGCAGTTATCCAAAACAGAAAAAGATGGGCCAGAACACTCCAAAAAGGACTTGGATACTGTGCTGCATGCTTGTAAAATTACAAATTCCAAGGGGCCCAGGCTGGAGGATATATTTAACACATAAGTAAGCACTTGTGGGGGTACCTCTTTGAAAATATGCATTCTGATAGATACGTAAAGACCAAAAGCAAACCCGTCTTGTATGAAACACTGAGACTACTAAGCAACAAAAAGTTAAACAAGAGTTTTATTGGATCCTGATGTACTGGTAAAAGAAATGTCAGTGCACTGTAAGAACAATTAAGGCCTGATGAGTAACTTTTGACAGTTTGGAAATCAGCAGGTTGAAGGGTAGGTCCTTTTCACAGGAGAGATAGGATTTCCAACAGTTTCAGTTGCTTAACCGCTCCCGCAGAGTAGGATCAACCCACGCCAATGCATGTCCAACGCTCGGTGTCCTGCATAACCTCTACCCTGGAATTGGCAGCAGTTTCTGTTGGCAGAAAGATCACCTTTATCAAGAGGACCTAGGTGTTTGCCACAGATTTCTGGTTTGGAAAACATCAGGCCAAATTTTCATAATCTATCCATAAGACATCTATTGAGCTTTATATCCTTTGACTTTCAAGTGTGAAATGAGATCCAGACTGTGGGAATGTATTCTTCCTCAAGATGCTGCATTACTATTTATACTCTCATGCAGGAATAAGAAGTAACATCAGGTGCACATATGGCTTGCACAGATACTGCTGCTAGATCTGAGTTCTGGTGGGCACAGAATCCAATACTTGTACTTGAATGCCAGTTAGCATTACTTAGACTATTTTGAAAAAAATCATTAACTTTCTCTTATTTTGCTACCCTCAAAAGTTAAGCCAATATATAAGCAACAGCTTTCTCAAATTACCATCTTGCGCTAGAAGAGAAATATGGAAGAGTAAGATACCCTCAAGTTAAGTTCTAACCCTGCCATAGATATTTGACCTTTCAATTACAGGACCACACAAAATTTTGCCTGTGCAAAGTTACCATCAGACCTGCAAGGTGCTTAAAGCTTGCTGCCACCAAAAGGATCTCTTCTAATTCACCTTTTCCTGTCCTTCTCCCAGCCACACACACTCTTGTCCTCCTTAAAACCTGTTCTGACATTCATCTGGTATTTTAATGACCTAATTCAACCTACTAACAGCTACACCAACAGGTGGGATGAGCACCAGAGCTGCTGGCTGGTGAACACAACTGGGAAGAAAGACACCAGTCCTGACACAGGCTAAATGTTGAATCAGCTTAACTATAACACAAAACTGCATTATTAGTTTTATCCCCCAAAATGAATGTTTTCTTTAAACTCAAATTTACTAACATATAGAAAAATTGCTGACAACCTACTCAGAACAACTTAAAAGGTGGTATTTTTTTTCCTCTTTTCACCTCCAGTCCTCCCTGCAACAGGTTCTTCCTTCCCCCAGTAGTAATGTTCTCAGGTGACACAATGCTTGCAAGGATCTGCATGCACACAAGTTAGTGATGAAATCCAAACAATGTACAGCTAAAAACCGGCAAACAGCTGGAATATATGTACACTTGGGCAACGTAAGAAAGACATCATTCAAAGTCTAAGCCAGATGAACCTTTAGAAAGAAGTATGAGCCCACTGTATTTGAAGATCTGTCTCTGATACATCTAGCAAGCAGACAAAAGCTGGAAAAATAATAGAATGCTGCACCTCCATCACTGTAAAGCTTTGACGTGACATCTTAGGACTATTCATTTTATACTTCAAAATAAATACACGCTGACACTTGTGTTGCTTACTTTTCTCAGCTAAGGATCACATTTATGTAATGTGAGTTTGCTTTGGTTATTCCCAGGATCTTGCCTCCCACCAACAGTGACCTTCAGAAAGAAGTAGAAACATCAAGCCTGGAGCACTGTACATTCTTGCTTCTCCAGTTCTCAGGAAGAGCCTGAGGTTGACATACCCTGATCTTTTCAACTAGCTGATGACAGCTAGTGCTGCCAGTCAGCATTCAGAAAACTCCTAGACATGACAGGTAGCCAAAGGTAAACCACCATACAGATGTGGAAAAAGGCGGCAGCAGCAGGCAGGCCTGGGAACCTGGACCTTTGCTGTAGCTTTGGAACGGCTCTTCAGTCCCCCAGCCCACTCTGGGATATACCACCACCCCCACTTTTGGCAAGTTGGCTGTCATTGAGCTGTAAATACTGAGAGTTGAAAGCATAAAAATAGCTGCTGCACAGGCTGGAAAACCTATCAGATGATGTCAAAGCGCATTTTGAGGCCTCCCCTCCCCCCTACCACTTCCTTTCCTATGTCACTTTCTCATTACCTCACTGTCTCTAATTCTGAAAGTGCTTCTCTCTGCATCTTTCAGCTGCCAAAGTGAACTTTACACAGCAGCTAGAGCCAAATCAACCCCCAGCACATATATAAGCTTTGCCACCCACCCCATTCCTTGGGATTCAGCCAAGATGTCACTTTGCCTTTCCCTGAAAACACACACATGAAATCCCTGATCCTTATCTGCAAAACACAGGAGTGAGAAGACTCAGTTCAGCCCAAGGAATGCAAGGCTGATCTGCATTTGATTAGTTCCACAGATAAGCAATTCCCAACTAGCAAAGCAAGTCAGCTTTATAAGTGAGGTGTGGAGAGATGAAGCAGTGATGTCCCATCCCCCTTGCCCTAACCCTGAGCCACTGAGCCCTGCTTTTCTCCCAGGCTCTACACACCTGAGGAGGAAGGAGAGGCAGAAGGAAGAAATCAAAACCTTTGCTTTTCACATCTCTCACCTCCCCAACCTGTTGTACTGAAGATGCCAGAGGGTGATGAAGACAAAGAAACGGTTCAGCTCTAGATCATATCAAAAGAAAAGCATTAGGCAGCACATGCTCCTAATATTACTAAATGGAAGAGCTGCTCAGAATGCGTCATCCACACAATGCAACTTTTAAAGGCAAGTTAGTTAAATCACCTTCTTTATGTTTGGTTTTATTTTCTTTTGAAAACCACTGGCAACAATTCTGTCAATGTTGTCCTCCAGAAAGCTGCACACACACTCCTTGACTGCAAAGTGGTGTCACCTACATAGAACTTTCTATCCAAGAGAAATGCAATTAGTAGATGGATTTCCCTAGAGAGCTAATGTAGTGGAAGGATTCTGTCCACAACAGAAAACTTCAGAGTAGAAGGAGGAAAGCAGAGAGATTAAGAGAAATAAGTTTTATAACTAGTTCCCAAACAACTGTAGCCCATTGTGCGTATGACCCTAAAAAAACCCCAAGCTTGTAAATTAAAAACACATATCCAAACATATTTTATTTGTTACTTTTACTATTTTTGTTGATAAATTCTGGTTAGATGCAAACACTGCCACATACTTCTTTATAGTTCAAAGTTACTAGCCCTTCTTCAAGTTACCAACCCCTGCTGAGCCCCCAGAACTGGTTGTATGAATGCTTTCACTCTGTTCCAGTGCAAAGTTAGAAAGATTAGCTCAAATTACCTTTGCTAAGCCAAGGAGCTTCAGAGAGAGAGCTCACACTTCAAGTACGGCATCTCAAATGTGGGGCAGGTATCTCCAGTGAAGGAGCTTAAGCAAGAGCTGCTGCAGCTGGAATTGCAACAGACTTCCCATATATTCCTGCAGTTCAACTATTACCCATCTTGCTCTTAAATAATTACTTAAGACCAAAGGAAGGAAGAGTTCCTTGCTCTTACCTCAGAGCAATAGTTTACCTGTTTTATAAAAGAGTCAAAGGATCCAAGCCAGAGATAGTCACCCAGGATTCAACTAAGTTTAAATTATTATCAGCCTTCCCACTTACAATTAGGCCCGTTAATTCACACACACCCCAAATAACCTCTCCAGGGGTAGGCAGATGTGCTCACGCACATGCAGATGTGCATTTCCCCACTACCACCACTGTACACAGTTAATGTGAGTAAGTATAAGTGAAGTAAGTGAAAAATACTGAGCACAACAGACCAGACATTTCAAAACATTTCCTCTTGCAGATATTCTAGGCTTCAATTTAAACCACTATGATCAAACGGAAAAGAAAACCCCAAAATTTTTTGTTTTGCTCTTGAGAGTAGGAAAAAAGAAGTTCTGGCTGCCAGACCATGAGGGGTAGTAGGCAAGACAGAGCGGAAAAGGAGGCAATTTGAGTTTGTCTTAAAGAAGAGATTTCTTTTTAGGAGGGAATAACTGGGAAAGAACAGGAGAAAGATACCCTTCCCCCCATGTTAAGGCATGTCTAAGAGTTTGAGAAGTTACATCACTAATTCCTGTGGTTGCTGAGCAGAAGATATCCTGCACTTCTCCCTCCCACATCCTTTCATCTTCCAGCAATAAAAGGCTTCGTCTGTACCAAACCATCCTGCTGCACAAAAGGGCTACCTGCACACACTTGGAAAATGCAGCCTATTTTTAAACTACCTAAGCAAGAGAGAGAGAACAGCCGGGCTGCACTCGTTGTTCATGCACTACTTGCGAAAGGATTAGCAAACCCTTCATTTGCTTCACAGTTTATACTGGCAGAATAGCTACTGGGTAAACTCTCGCTACAGGATTGTGACTTTTGTCCAGAAAGCTACTGTTTCTCCTCCAAACACATCACTTACATGGGAAATAGCAACATTGCTGAGGCTCAATAGGACGTTTTTTTTTTTAAACTGATATAGAATTGCAAACCCAGAATCTAGATTTTTATTAAAATGTCTATTTACCTTTTCTGATTGCAGAAGACTGCTTCCCAGCTTGACACAGCTCTTCACTAATGGAGTTATCACTATAAAAAGACCATAAACCATCCCATTCATTTAATACGTTAGTAGCCAATGTTAAGAATTTTAGACGTGGTTTTTTGACTATTAACTTTTTCTCCAAAAATGGTTCGAGTGCTTTGTCATAGACACATATTAGTGGAGGCTCGGATGAGGTCCAGTAAACAAGGGAGTTTTATGATACTGCTAACCCAATTCAATGGTTATTTTCCACTGTAAGTGGTGGTCCCCTTTTCACATTGTTATGGAAGCTCATCTCACCCAACAGTAAAAAATAGCTATTGTCAGCATTTTTTGAGGCGGGAAATAATTTATAGAAGATCATTTTGTCCTAAGAATGTAAAATTCAGTTCTGGTGTTGCCAAGGATCTATAAATCACCCCCAATGTCAAGTGCTCAAACACCTCCTTTAGCGATCCCCTGGATACATGCCAATCTCGAGCTTTCATGGTGGCTTCAACAACTGAATTTATGTTTCAAATATAAAAATGTGTAGAACATTTGAGTTTTAATCTTCAGCTACAACATAAAATAAACCTGAGACAATGTCAAGGTGTACAACCATTTAATTTCATTGAATGAACTGCAGTGATGCCACAGGAGAAGATTTCTAGGATCTAGTATGGATTATCCCCTCCCCACACGCGTAGAAATTTCAGACTACAGCATAAAGCATGAATGTCAAGAGGGAGACAGTGTGAGACTGGATCTGGGATAGTTTTTACCTGCCTGTCACCAACTTATTGAGCTTTTGATTAGCAGGATATATATCCTGGTTATGCTGCAGTGGATAGAGTCCTTTAATGCCTCCAAGGCATTCACTGGTCTAACACTTCAGGAAGATGTAATTTTGATAGTAATACTTTTCTTTCAACATAGAATATGTTTTTAAGTAAACTGTATTCTGCATTACAAGCCAAAGGTTTATTTTCTTTGAAACTGAGACTCTTGGTATGAAATGTCTAACTTCTCCCAGTTCCTACATCATTTGTACCTCTCCCCAGTGATTTGGTCACAATACTCAAAGGTATCAGACCAAAAAAAAAAAAAAAGTATTTTCCCCAAACCATCTGAACTGACCTAAAATATTAATGCAGTTCATGATAAATCCCATTTTCCAAGCATTTGAAAAGAACCATTTATAAATGGAAAAAAGCTCACCAAAACCCAGGCTCAAACAAGAAAAAGCAATTTTGCACTGAGCCAGAAAGACAAGAGCTCCCTTGAGTGAAAATCAGGGCAAGCTACCTTACCTTTACAGCATGGTACCTTGGAGCAAATCCAAACCCACAAGGAATAGCTACAAAACCAACACTGTAGCTTTACATCCTAAACTTAGCCTGCAGATATCCCTATTCCAAGCTTCTGCCCCAAAGACCTTTCCACGTAAACGAGACTGCAACTTTTCAACCACCTTTGCCATCACTGGCAAAAGTTTAAGGCATAAAATATTGTAGAGAATAGGAAAAGTACAATAAAATGCTACACACAGTTTGGTCTGACCCATGTGGTTACCCAAGGGGGGCAGCAAGGAGGAAGACATGGGCCTCCTTTCCAAGGAGCATGATTTCTTTTAAAATAAATTTTCTCTCACATGCAAGAGTTCTATAATCCTGGCCATGAAAGCAAAGAGAAAAGTCAAGTAACAAGGAGGGTGTCTCCTCTTCTGTTGCCCCAGCAAAACCTGCCAGATCTTAGGACTTTTAATCCCCAACTGGCTTAAAAACTTTGAAAGGGCACAGAGCCTAAGTGTAAAGATAACTGTGCTCGGAACATTACGTCCTGATTTGGGCTTCAGCTTTCTGTTCTGCTTTCCTCCTCCTAAATCTGTGAACACACCTGATACAATACACAGAGAAGCCTCTTTGGTCACTCTCTGTCATCAGCTGTCTGGCACCCCTTTAGGATCGTCTTTTGGCACTTTTGTATGAACTGCCAGAACTCATCAGTCAGAACCTTACATTTATGGATTCTAAACAACTCAATTTAAAATCCTTTGGTTTTGATAAACTGGCTTAAAACAAATAGAGACATTTATATGTGACACAGAGTCTGCATGTTACAACTGGAATTAGAAATTCCAGCATCTTTCCTTGGTTACTGAATCTATTTTATTAATCCAGACAAAAGAGAAGGACAAATAAAGTGGGACTGCATAAAAGCAAACAGGTTGATGATCTAAATGAATAGACAAACATGCAACTGAAAAAGTTATGGGATTTACATGCCTGGCAGTTCTTATGATCTGACAGGATTTGGTTGCTCCATCCCAATACATCTAATGGCTGGCTTAACAGAATTCACTTACAAACAAACTCTTTAAATAAAAATAGTTTTAACAGCATAGACATCGCCATACACTTACCTTTGGCAACCGTGGTACAGTTAAGTCCAGAATTTACTATAAAGTCACAATTCTCTCCTATCAGTAAGCATTTTTGCCTGAGCAAGACAGCTATTGGGCAAAACTGTCTTTAGGTTTGAGCTAAAATGTGGACAGACAGATGGGGTAAAAAGAGGGGAGAGTGATAGATACTGTCTACCTTGACTTAGTCAGACTTTTGATACTGTCTCCTGTAAGATCCTCAGTAGAGAACCTGGTTGAAGTATGGACTGGATGAGGACTGAAAACCGGCTGAGGTCTGAAAACCGGCTGAGGTTGCACCAGCATATATGCTAGGGGCTGAGTGGCTGGAAAGCACCTTGGCAGAACAGGGCATGGAGAGCATGGTGGACACCAAATTGAACATGAGTCAGTCACATGCCTGGGGACAATGGTGGCTAATGGTATCCCTGGCTGCAATAGGAGGAATGTTCCAAACAGACTGAAGAGGTGACTGATCCTTCCCCTCTTCTCAGCACTGGTGGGGCTACAAATTTGGCATCAAATGTGTATAAATACCTGAAAAGAGGGTACAAAGAACACAGAGCCAGGCTCTTCTCAGAGATGTCCAGGGACAGGACCAGAGGCAACACGCACAAATTGAAACACAGGAGGTTCCCTCTGAACATCAGGAAACACTTTTTTACTGTGAGGGTGACTGAGCATTGTGTGAGAGAGGTTGGAGAGTCTCCATCCTTGGAGATACTCAACAGCCAACTGGACACGGTCAGGGTGACCCTGCTTGAGCAGGGGTGTTGGACAGAATTACCCCCAAAGGTCCCTTCCAACCTCAACCATTCTGTGATAGAAACATGACCACTATTTCCAGTAGCTTGCTTGCCCATTCATAATTACATAAAAACCTCAGGCTAACAACAACAAAAAAATCTAACATGACAAACCTCATACTAGGGAAATGCACATATTTTTAATATTCTCCAGAGTGGTATGTACTCTGGACACTAACAAATTACGCACTTCTAATTTCATACATTTCTTAATTATCTGTGTCTGTCACACACTGTATATTCTTTCTTACCACCTGTTCTTTTCTCTCTTGTAGACTTACTGCTCAGCCACTGCCATCCTTTACTGGTTCCACAATCTAGTGTTCAGTAATCTTCTCATCCTACTGGTGACTCCAGAGTTTAAATTGGTCCTTTTCTACCTTACTCAGTTCTACCATTCAGTTCAGAGAGTCTGTGTCGTTACCCAAACTAGATGAAATAATCTAGCATCTTGCTCCTCCTCTCATCATTCCTTCTTATTGATTGCTTTAGGTTTCCTAAGAAGATTCAGTGAGTTCATTCAGCTCATCGATAAAGCCATTAAAAAGTGTTTTCTGCTGTGTTTTCAAAAGTGAATTAAGACTGCTCAGAAAAGAGTCCAATCATCCAATTTACATCCAGGCTAGCAAGGGCTAAGCAGCAGATGCTCTGAGCTGCTAATAATGAAAAACAGAAGAAAGAAGAAAAGTACAGTCTTCTCCCCACCCTTCCACTGGTTATAAAAATTCACTGGGTCAGTTGAAACCATTTCCTGCCGTTTCACTCTTGAGTCAAGCTTCTTCATTTTAGTTTCAATTTCCTTACCATAAAGAGGTTTCACCCCACAAGACAGAGCTGCCACAAGTCTGTTTTGGACTGTCGTGAAGATAAACATACAAGTGTGTGGTGTATAGACTGCCAGAGCACGTACAATAAATCCAACACTCTGTAGCCAAACCAGGATTACTCTTTGCACTACAATCACACTACATACTTCATTTGCAAAAGGATGACACTTTCAAGACATGTCAGGTTTATTATTATCATGCTGCAGAAATGTCTGGGATTTCTGAGTGTCTTCTGCCCTCTCATTTATTGGGGTGTAGTTCCAGCAGGGCAGCCAGACATCCGGAAATTCTGCACAAGTCTTGGAAGAACCCCCACGGTCCAGATGGGAGGGGAGAAAAGAGAGGAAAAAAAGTGAACAGCATCTATTATCAACTAAACCTCTCGAAGTAAGAGCTCCCACCACAGTTTAGGCCCCTAGCTCTCCACCACCAGCTCATGCTTCAAGGTTCAGTCTGAAGACTCATGTTTTACAGTGCTTTTTCAGGCTGTGCTTCTGTTATCTTGAAACCATCATCTTATGCACAACCAGCCTCTTCACACAAACTAGGGAGAACTACTTAAGCATCTGACATTCACAGAATCTATCTTAGGACAGCCTTTCCCCATGGAGACCTCCCACATTTTTTGGTCCTCTGCCCTCAACTATTCTCTCCTCCTTCCCTAAACCAGTTATTCACCATTCTTCACCAAAGAACTATTTTTTCCCTTCTGCCCACTCTCCAAATTATTAGCTACTCAAAACTCTAAATCAAGATCTGCAATCTACCGTCCTAATTAAATCAAAGGAAAGAGTAGTTTGCATAAATAACATTTTCAAGATCTAGTTTTAGATTCTAGATTTTGCAGCAAAGTTTCCTGCCCTACTTCAGGGCCAGAAGGTTAAACATTTCTCAATGACGCAGGCTCCCTTAGCAGGACAGTGACAAGGAAGTGGTCCAAAAAACCTCATTCTTCCCAGACACTAAATCAACAGCCACAGCAAACAGTGAGTGCCTCTCTCCGAGGAAAACTGGGAGCGAAGCAGTCTCTTATTATAAGCAGTCACTTCATCTGCCTCCTTAATGCAAAAGCCCAGTACAAGGAGGGGAAGAGAACAAAGCATAACAAAAGAAGAAAAAAAAAAAAAAAAACCTAGAAATGAGATTGTGTGTAGGACCTCTAAAGTTACTGGAAATCTAAAAAAAAAAAAAAAAGGTAAAACTACTGAAACTTCTCTAAAATACTGCATTTCTGTTTAAAATTGCTACGCTTTTCTGGTCCATTTAGGTTGTGAGTAACTTTCTAGCCTAAACTTAATGACACTTTGACCTTTAAATGGGCTAAATTTTTTCTGCCCAAGAGACCACTTTTCACACACTCCACTGTTCCAGACGTTCAGATGCTAGTGTCTGGATTTTCAAGATAAGATTAGCAATAGAGGTTTCTCCTTAAGGACCCTACTAATCTGGATCTCGTTCTGGCTTAGTTTGAGGTAACACGGGGTCAGCAAAGGCATACCACGAAGTGTTTTACTGTTTATTTCAGCTTTTAGTGAAAGAACATTGAAGGCTCTAAGCCTTGGGAGTGTTTTGCAGTAAATCAAGCTCAAGGCACTTTCTTAAGAGCTTAACCAAAAGTTTTTTGAGTCATAATTTTTAACTAGAGGTACCTCATTGTCAGATAGTAACTTTAATAAACCAAAACTACTCAATTTATTTGTAAAAGACATATATTTAATTTGAGTTTGCATCAGTGAATGCAAAATCCAAATCTCAAATATTTAAAGACACATATGAGGAAAACCAGCTTCAACCAGAGTATCTACAGCAGAAAAATAAAAAAAAAAATTTTAAAAAATCTCATCAAGCTCACTGAGCATTACAGGCTGATCAAGCCAGCTTGTGCTTTCACTGGAAGCTGCAACTTCTTTATTTGGGATACACTCGTTTCTGAGAAGAAACAATCAGGGCAAAGAAAATGGAAAAGACTACAAAACCATAAATATATTTCTCAACCTACTTCTCACATTGGATAATTAAATAGGTTCCTAACCTGTTGGGATTCCAGTGCTGTGCATAAACCCAAGGAAGTGGCATTAATATTACTTAGAGGATCTGATTTAACATAAGCATCATGACAGAAAGATACAAAATTCAGCAGGTGACACTGGCAGACACTACTTTAGCACTGCCTAATTAAGGATACTGTAAGCTTCCACCAGTGGAAATACTTCACCTGCATTCAGATTTGCATCAGTCAAACCACAAAAAGCTACTTGGACAAAAAGGCACTGATATATTTAAAGCTAGAAGACTTCTAAACAGGTAAGTTTTAGGACAGCTTTCAAGGATGAGTTGCTGGCAAGTAAGAAATCTAACACTTGTTAAAATGGTGCTCGATAAACTTATGAAGGGCAGTATGTGACCTGATTATTCGCAACAGCAGCGGAGTGGGGGTAATTCCAATTCTGTTTCTTTATGATTCCTTCCCTACTTAAACTATCGCTAAGTTATACAACATTCTTAAACCACACTAAGATTAATCACAAAAGGGAGCCATGCCAATGTAATTACACTACTTTCCTATATTGATTCAATTAGTAAAATTGTCTTGACAAAGAAATGGAAGAGAGAGTGGGGCAACATTTCTTCCATTAAGATTCTAGTTTCAGCTCTGTAGAGCAGTGCTCATGTTTCCTTAGTCACAAATGAGGGGGAAAAAAGGTTCAGACAGCCTCAAGACAACCAGCTGAGGTTTCTCCGTCTGAAGAGACAATCTGACACAAGTGGTACTCTTCTTGGAAGAGCCCTGAGGTCAGAACAGCAGAGGGTGCTGTAAGGCTGGACTGAGGTGTATCAGATCAGCAACAAGGAGCATCCAGATGTGACAGGAAGCTGTAGGTTACCTCAGGTTTTGGGGTTTGGTTTTTGTGGGGTTATTTCTTTGTGTTTTGGAGAGGGGGTGAGGGTGGGGGATGTTTGTACTGCAGGAGTCATCTGAGACTGGTAAAAGCAGATGGCAAACAGTTAAATAGTAACATTTATCTATTTCAACATGAAACAACATCAGAAACATTCCCAAAACCTTAACTGCTATCCATAATCTCCACCACTGATCTATACAGCTCTGGGCATACATTAGAGACTAAGCTTATATATGAAAACCCCCACATATTTTAATGCCTATAATCAAAGTGTAAACTGGATGTGGATCTCAATTATTTAAAAAGTATCCTGAATCTAAATCTTAATGTAAATTTCTGTTATCACACAGAAATGGAAACTTGAGCACTTTGTTAAACAGTCATCTCTTAAATCTTGCAAATACTGGGCAGCAGCAAGGAGTAACCACGTAACTAGAAGACAGAGCAGATGTGTGTCTGCACTGCATCCCTTCAGGCAAACCATGTGTGGTGTAATCATCAAACAAGTTTAGAGAGACTGAGCATAACACACAGTCAGATATTAATCCAGCACCCAAATTAGTGTCGGGCCACAAAGATGACTATGATCAGTCGGAGCCACAGAGATAACAATGACCAGTCTGAGCCTGTTTATATAATCGTTAAGTAACTTGTATACAATCATGTCAAAAGCCCCCACATAAGAGGCTGACTTAAATAATTCTTTACTTCACTTTGCTCACAGGCTTGAGCTATGTTCCTAAAGAAAGGCTGATTCATATTCACACGTAAATGAACAGGTAACTTCCCAAATATGATGCAGCAATTAAATAGGGTCCATTAGGCATAATGCATTAAATTTGTGGTAAGGAAGACTCTGCCTTCATTAAAGTTACACCATATAAAACCTGACATGAGTTTACATGCATTTTAAACTTAAATTTTGTTCTTAATAGCAATTGGTGAATGACACAAAAATGCACTATGAGGATGACAATCTTACTATGTAGACTGGAAACTGGTTAAAATGCATACACACAGTTCTGTCCCTTAAAGTTATTTCTCAATCACTACATTTTAAAGTAAGCTGGAACCACAAGAAAGTATAAGAAACAAAGCAGTTGGTGAGTAATTGTTTTGTGTCTACCACATCTTTGCTGTTTTAGAACAAACGCAGCCTCTGTGTGCAAGTTCATCTTAGTTCAGAGAATGGATAAAGACAAAAAGCTACTGAGTGTTTTTTCCCGTTTCTCAACCTGTACTGTAAATACTTGCTGCATAAAGTGAATGAACAGAGTCTTTTCTAAGCAGATAGAGAAAAAATTACTATTTTTTAAAGGTAATTTAAGACTTTAACAAGTCTTCTGGGTTTTAATAGATTTCCATCAGTTTCTTGTTTAAATTTAAAAGTTGTCAGTAGAAACAGGTACTGCTCAGCTACATGATTCTGAAGAGTAGTCTTTATTGCAGCCTGTCATTCTTGACAAAAAAAGAAAGAAAAGTGGCCTCTTTTATATATTTAGTTTCAGTACAATCCTTTAACTTTAGTTTGGCTAACACAACACCACAGTGATTTGATTACTCAATAGTTAATCACAGGGATAAAAGGCAGCAAAAGGTTATGTTCAAATCTTTCATGAATGGAATAACTCGGTAATGTGCAGCTTACAGTCGTGCACTCCTCACTCCACATCTTACAACAGCCAACTCAGAACTTCATGCAGTTAGCAGCATGGGCATAAAAATTTCCATATTTAAAGCTGACTTCAGGAACATCCCATTTGCTGCTTCGGAAAGAATTCCCACTGCATGATGACGATGAAGCTCACATAACTTTGTTCGGTCTTTGGATCACATGCAGGACTCTGGTTAAAAGCCAGGGAAGAGTCATTTTATCACTACTCCGAATATACACATCTCAGGGAATTGTACCAGCAAGCAGGGAACTCTTTACACTCCCCAGGAACTTGCTACCTAGATACAAAAGGTTACGTTTCCAAATGCCACAGATTCCAAACTGAAATCTAAAGCTCTATTTTTGAAGTGGTGATGATGAAAACTATAAAGTGAGGAATGTTTTCCCTCTCACCTCCGCCCTCTATCCA
The DNA here is from genome assembly GCA_020800305.1 of Porphyrio hochstetteri. NCBI lineage: Eukaryota > Metazoa > Chordata > Aves > Gruiformes > Rallidae > Porphyrio > Porphyrio hochstetteri. The sequence goes on along the minus strand of CM036905.1, from coordinate 19,517,115 downwards.
AAACCAAAATCCTTATTGTGTTGATTCAAGAATTCACTGCAATCTTGAAATTCCAAATTGGGGGAGAAAAAAAATTAAGAAAAAACAACTACAACTGGTATTTTCAGTTCTACTATTCAAACAAAATGAAATTACAAAAACTAGAGGAAAAAAACCCTCACAACTAGAAAAAACACTTCTTACTATGAAATAAAAACAAAAGTAAGGAAAAAATCCTACTGAAAGGTGCTTGGAAAAGATGAAGTTAGAAGGTATTTTAGTGCATGAATGAGATGTTATTCCTACCAGTAACAAAAGCCAGCCCTGAATTTAAATTTTATTTAAAACAGGAAAAGAGAAAACTAACCACAAAACTTGCAACTCTGACATCTGTCACTCCTGAAAGAGCTGAAGAGGGAGACACTTTCTGTGAACACACAGACATGCTGCCCCCTCTTCCTCCCACTAAAAGCAGTTTAGCAGCTGACATCCCTAAAACTCTACAACTTAAATCCTTTAAAGAGAGAAGAGGAAGCCAGTGCGAGCTGTATTTTGAAAGACTGAATGGGATCAGCATACATTTGTCCTAAATTGGGTTTAATATATCCCTAATCTGCTAAAGTAGCTGGAAGTGAAACTTTTCCCATGAAAATGAGTGAAGTTTTACATTTGATTCAAAATTACAGTATTTTTCAGCTGAAACAATTGTTCTTTTTTTCAGAACCAGCTGGACACAAAGCAAACCACAGCAGACAAATTAAGTTTTATCCACTATATAGAACTGAATTATTTCTCTGCTCATTTACAGTGCTGACTTCAAAACACTTATTTTGTTCACTAAATGTACGTGGAAAACCCTCTTGTTCTTCTAAAACTGCACTTCTAACAGTTCAGAACAGCCTGCTTCTGGCTTGCATACCTGGCTTGATCTGTAATAGATTCTGAGATTTTTTTTCAGCAACTCAATGGAACAACGTATCAAAACCCAAATAGACTATCCAGCAGACCACTACCTTGAAGAGATCTTCCAAGGTTCCAGAGAGATAATTTGCAACACATACCAAGACAGCATACACCACAGTGTGGTTCACAGAAACAAACCAATGACCAATGCTCCCCAGAATAGTAAACAAAGAAGGTTTTAAGTAGAGCAAAATTTAGGAGAAACAAAATTTATTAACAAAAATAGCCATTTAGCCATGTGATAATAGCCATTAATTCTGGCAAGGCAATGTTAGGACACTCAATGACCCTAAGTGGCCGTAACTCTTATCCATCCATGCAAAACATCTGCTAAAAAATTATCTAAATTTAGGATTTAGCTATCTAGAGGATTGCTTACTGCACACATATTTCTGCCCAGCCACCTGCTAGAAGTCATAAAAATAAACTTGTGAACAATAACTACAGCAAAGAAGAAAGTGAAATTATCTTTGAAAGCCTGTATTTGCTATTTAAGCACAAAATTTGCATAGAGGCACCAGCAGCATACCCAAGCCTCCTGATATTTCCTTGACTTGCAGACTGTTGTGGGACTATATATGGCTGTTCAAACAGTTTCAATTGTTACTGGATTGTAGATTGTGTCAAAAAATTATTCTTCTAACACTCCTCTCTCTTCAGAAAGAAAAAAAATAAAAAAATATTCATCACTCTTCCTTTCAGGAGCACAGTCTATTACAGAACAAAGCCAGGTTGTGTCAAAAAACTGTTCAGTCCCAATAACGACCAACAGCAAAAGAATCTGCAAGATCTCCATCCGAGATAATAAGGTAGCGACATGAATAACACAAAGGCTTCAGAGAAGCACAGAAAGAGTCTACATAGGGAGATGAGGTTGAAGTAGATAATGGGAAGAAAAGAGCAAGCTTTCGGAATCAGCAAATAAATATAAAGAAAACAAATCAGTCAGATGCTGAGTCAAGGCAGCAAAAAGACCAAGTGCTTCTTGGAGAAAAACACTAACAAGGGAGCTCCTACTGCTAAGAGCCTGGTATAGAGTCCTGCACATGAGTTTCATTTTCAGCACAAGCTGGCATAGAGGGTTTCCAAAATTTTTCTTGAATATGAATGTAGAATTTTACCTCACTCTGTATGACCACTTTTTCCAGTGACTGGGTCAGTAATCCCATAGTTCTTCAGATACATCAGTAGCCCAATGAGATGTCAAATACAGCAGTTAAGTTTCTGCTTTTATTTTCACTTTTTTTTTTCTTGGTCTACTGCCTTTTTGAAACATGCTTTCAGCTTGATTTTCACTTTTACCTTTTCTTCTTCAGCTGTCATCACTTGCATTGGTTTTTCACTCTTCCTTTTTTCAGCCCAACCAGCATGTTTGATTATTTTCTGGTTAATACAACATGTACCTCACTAGTCAGATTGTTCTTGCTTTACTTACGTTTTGTTCTGAAGAAATAGTCCCTGCTTAAGCTATTCCACTCTCAGAATAGTAAAGTCGTATCTTCCCCTCAGTTCTCTGTCAAAATACTAAGTCTTTTCTCATATTTAGAGTCCAAGGTGTTGCTTTCTCTGCACCCACCAATGTGAAATACAAACATTATTTCTTATGCCAACTATGGCTTCAGATAGTTACTTGTCGAATAGCTCCACTAGCACCAAAGTATTAAAGAAGCAGTTTTACAACCTGAATGCTTTAAGAACATTCAGCCCATGGAGCACAAGTTGTGTAAGGTCTATCTGCATAATTTATTTACTCAGCTTAGGCCATGATTCTCCTACTTCTTCAATGGCTGTTCAGAAGCCTTGGTGAGTGATCCTTCCCCTCTACTCCGCTCTCGTGAGACCCTCCTGGAGTACTGTGCCCAATTCTGGAGTCCCGAACGTAAGAAGGACATGGAACTGTTGCAACAGCTCCAGAGGAGATCACGAAGATGATTAGAGGGCTGGAGCACCTCTCCTATGAAGGCAGGCTGCAAGAGTTGGGCTTGTTTAGCCTGGAGAAGAGAAGGTTCCAAGGAGATCTCATACCAGCCTTCCAGTACCTGAAGGGGGCCTCGGGAAAGCTGGGGACAGACTTTTTAGAAGGACATGTAGTGATAGGACGAGGGAAAATTATTTTAAGTAATAATATAATATTTTAAAATATCAAAACAAGACTCAATTAAAATATTTAATTATTAATAATTAACATTGTTATAGTTATTACAATGTTTAATAATCTTCATTTAGTGCAATATTTAATGATATTATAGTATGTAAATAAGAAATAGTTCCAAGCATTGCTTAGGCTTGGGGCAGAGTGGCTGGAGAGCTCCCTAGAGGCAACGGACCTGGGGGTGTTAGTGTACAGCTGGCTGAAAAGGAGCCAGCAGTGTGCCCAGGTGGCCAAGGCGGCCAACAGCATCCTGGCCAGTATCAGGAACAGTGTGACCAGCAGGAGCAGGGAAGTGATAGTTCCACTATACTCAGCTCTGGTGAGGCCGCACTTGGAGTGCTGTGTCCAGTTTTGGGCCCCTTGCTACAAGAAGGAGGTTGAGATGCTGGAGCATGAACAGAGAAGGGCAACAAAGCTGGTGAACAGTTTGAAGCACAAGTCCTGTGAGGGGCGGCTGAGGGAACTGGGGCTTTTTAGTCTTAAGGAAAGGAGGCTGAGAGGAGACCTTATTGATCTCTACAACTACCTGCAAGGAGGGTGTAGGGACATGGGGGTCAGTCTCTTTTCTCAGTTAACAAGGGATAGGACGAGAGGAAATGGTTTCAAATTGCACCAGGGGAGATTTAGTTTGGATATCAGGAAGAATTTCTTTCTTGGAAGGGTAGTCAAGTATTGGAACAGATACCACCCAGAGAAGTGGTGGAGTCACCATCCCTGGAGGTATTTAAAAGGTGTGTAGATATTGTGCTTGAGGAGATGTTCTAGAAGTAGACAAGGCAGCATTAGGCTGTGGTTGAACTCAATGATCTCAAAGGTCTCTTACAACCTTTTCTAACCTAAGTGATTCTATGATTCTAAATTGGAAGGGGTAGATTTAGATTGGATATTAGGAAGAAATTCTTCACTATGAGGGTGGTGAGGCACTGGAACAGATTTCCCAGGGAAGTGGTGGATACCCCCTCCCTGGAAGTGTTTTGGGCCAGGTTGAATGGGGCCTTGAGCAGCCTGGTCTACTGAGAGGTGTCCCTGCCCATGGCAGGGGGGTTGGAACTTCGAACCCTAATCATTCTGTGAGTTGACTGGGACAACTGTTTCCAGCTTCCATCTTTCCAGCAGGGCTTCTGGAGATGAACACCAGGACTAAGAAGCCTTGAGAAGTAAAATCTTCCCTCATTAGATGATTCTAACTCTCAACAGAAAGGAGATTCAATTTCAGTCTCTAAAAAGTCTCAAGTATTTGCACAACGGGCAACTTAATTACCTCACTAAGCAAAATAATAGTAGCAACCAACAGCAGCTGAAGTCACTAAATATTAATTTAAGAAAAAACATTTGAACATTTTGGTCTCAGCATCATGTAACCATTTTCCTTATCTAGAAGCTTGTCATAAACTCCCATTTTTCAAGACTGATCTTTAAAACTTGGTATGCACATGGTTTCATCCTGTTGGTAGAGAAATTAAGTATGACAATCTTATGAATCCATTTGCGTAAACATTTCCCTGGTTCTTGCTTAATGTTTTTCCAGTAGTGGTTGATCCAGGAGAAAAGAGAGCTGCCACTGATGGAAGAGGTGCAATAAATCTGTATCCCTCGTTAGGTAGGCTAAGCTTGCCAGGAAATTGCATCAACATTGCAGAACACCACTGCATAATCTAGGACTAAGGTTAGCTGACTTAAGCAAAAGCTACATACAAGTACTATTTAGTGGAAGAAACTCTCACCCTAAGAAACAAATGCAAGCCTCAAGAGTTTTCATAATTTGGAAGACGTGAGAAACACAGCCACAAACAAAGTTATACTACTATGATGGCTGTTTCCCTAATTTTAACAAGTCTATTCTGTGAACCTCCCCAGAATACCACGCTCAAATTCAGCTGCAAGAAACTCGAAATGTAAATTTCTTGGCTCTTCCCTGTCTGCAAAAAACCCTAACATAATTAGAAAACCTATTAGAAACAAAGCACATTGAGGTAAACCTCTCTTTCAGGCCTTTCAGTAGCAACTGTCATATCAAGAAAAAAAATAACTCTTTACAACAGAGACAGATTAGATACTGTCTTGCCATACACATTCTGCTCAATACTAAACACCTTGCTAATGTCTAAATCCTTCCTCTAAAATTCAGAGACTGCAAGACTCTGACTAGAGGAATGATGTCTGGTGTCCAAACACTTCTAATTGAGTCCAAAAAAAAAAAAAATGTATCCTACCTAGGATGTAGTCCTGCCATAACAACCTCTATCTCCTGATGTAGATAGGAAAGTCAAGAGAAAAACCCTGTGATCATTGACTAAACAACAAACAATACAACCATATGTCAGAACTATAAAACAAAGGCTGTATAGGATTTTACATGCGCACACAACCTTCACAGATGCTTTAATAAAGAAACCAAGTTAGGGAAATCAGTGCCACAAATTCAGGGGAAAAAAAAGCAATTTCTTAAAAAAACCCTATATAAAACTATGAAGTTATTGTTCTACTTGTCTCTTTCTAAGTCACTACTTGAGGAAAAGAAAAAGCAGTCAACTTTAATAAACAAGTCTGTCCTGACACTTTTGGCATTACGTATGTGCTGCTTTTCAGGCAACACTCTACAAGAGATTAAGAGTACAGAAACGCAAACCTAAACTCCTACGCTACTACTAGCTTGTGGTTAGATTTTACCAAGGTTACAGTCAGCCTCTGTTCCCATCCACGGAAGAGAGGACATTCATATCTGTATATATTTGCTAAGTTCCGTAACTACAGCATATTCTAAAGCCACAGATAAAATCGCTCTACACAAGTACACCATCCTGTCCTTAACAGCAACCCTCACTCCAGCATGTTGTACACGTCAGAAATGCAACTCTCTACATACCTAACAGGTAAGTGCAGTATCACAAAAAGACCACAGTACTTAGCACCAAGTCATATAAACACAATACCTTTTTCATTCTCAAAGAAACAGTCTTTCAAGACAAAAAACAAGTATTGGGAAGTTTCAAAGCATAAGGTTTTTTTCCCAAAACATAGAATTTAATATCTCCCCAAAGTATCACAAATATGTTTAATAGAAAAATAATTAACAATAAAACTGCATAAATCATCCAAAAGCTAAACAGAGGAAATTTATTTAGGACAAGTCCTAGATTCAACTGGGATATTCTAATCTTCATAAGGCATTTAAATCTAACACTAGGGACCAAGAAATAAAAAACTGAGAGATAAAATTATCTCTGATGATACTCTGAAGTGATCAGTATTTAACATCCAACTAGCATCCATCTGCAACCTGCACATGAAGTTACTACAGCTCTGTAATTTGTCTTTACGCAAAGTCAGACAGCCTCCTGGCACTTCCTATATAGTTCAGCAACCATGATTCGTTACCAGAATTTACCCACGGGACACATCTGGGGGGATACCTGACTGGAGTGTTGTCATCTGCAATTCTGATTCCAGCAGTGTCATGTTGATCCTTTTCTCAACAGTTACAATCCCTTAAAGACCTCTACAGATGGATAGACAGATGGAGATATGTTAAAAAAAAAATAATCCAAGTGGACCTCTCAACTTGGATCTCATTCAAAACTTGCAGAAATCCTCATCCTTATATGATGAAAACTATGCCTACTGAGAAAACTCAGTCTTTCAACATGCAGTTCTCTGCTTATTCACTACAGGCAAGCTGGAACAGCCCAGCCCAGAACCAAATTACTGCTAGGAGAAAAATGAATACTCAAAAGGGGAACACAAGATGTGTAGTCTGCAGAAGTAAGGTCCGCCCCTTGATGGTCTGTAAGCAAAAGGGAGGGGGAAGGAAGGGGTCAGACACACTAGAACTGGCAGTTTTTTCCCCTTTTAAAAGGGAAGGATGACGTCTTGGGTAGACATTCAATCCCCTAAGGGGCTCCACAGACGAGGCAATTTCATTCCAAGGACAAGGAGACCCAGTGTTAACATAAACACGCAGACATCCTCAGCTTTGAAACAACATGGCCAAAAATGTATACATCCTACTGACAAAGCAGTCACTTCTCTTCAATCGTTACCAGTCCTTTTTATCCATAACTGCACTATTCCCCCATCCCTATGATCTCCCCTTGCTGACTACTAAACCTGAGCTACTGTAACAAAGAAATGAAACATCTTCCAAATAGATGGTAGTGTCAGTTTCTTAAAATCAAACAAAATGCCCTTTTCTCCTTCAGACTTTTCCCACTGTGGACCACACCCTCCCATCCAACCTGTCTAGAGGTTGCAAAGAAATTAAGCTGTTTCCCACATCCAGGTGATTAGTTTCAAATTATTTGGGATAGTGGACAAAACTTTTATAGTTAAATATTTCTTGAGTAAAAGATAAAAATAGAATTAAGTCTTTCCTCGCTAGACAATTCTAGCTCCCAACAGAAAGGAAATTCAATTTCAGTCTCTAAAGAATCTCAAGTAATTTGCCCAACAGATAATTTAATTATCTTAACAAACCAATTCCAATGCTTCTGTCCCAAGAGCAGCTTTCCCATCTTCCCCCAAGGCTCATTGTCACTTCTCATTAGGTCAAGTAAGTAACTGCATATATTTGCATTGAGCCCAAATACATACAGTGTGTTCTGCATCAAAGATACAGACCTCTTTTTAGGTTTAAAATCTTTGTAGCAAATCAGAATACACCCCTGCCACAATAGCATTTATGAAGATGATTAACTGGGTGTATAACATTGCTTTAGCACTGTTTTCTGTCCCCACCAATCTTAAATAACTTCTGGGCTTCTCTAGCAGTCAGATGCAAGAACTCCCTAACAGCTGCTCAACAGCTGAGAGAAGAGCACGGCAGGTTTTAGCAACATATCTTCCTTCCCACACACAAACACATCTGGGGCTTCAAAGGAGGCAGAAGAAATTCATTTGGCAGCTTTAAACAATACAGGAAAATCCCTTACAGTGATGATCTTGTAGTATTTATCTGATTTCCATACTCCTTACATCAGTAGTATGTTGTTAAAAGGACAGGAATCAGCTTATTTGGGCTTGTCTCATATTCAAACGCCTATGAAGTCCTAGATTTGCAGTCAGAGTAGGCAAGATTTGCAGGCCTAAACGTTCATTCTTCCTGCGCAATCCCTATGGAAAGGAACCGAACTGGTGCACTGTATCCTGAAAATTCAGAGACACTAATGAGAGAAAGAAGTCACTCAAACACCTACCCTGAATATAAACACCTACCTGCATCATAAATAAAGGAAACCATCAATTTTCAGCAGAATGTAAGATTATTTTTGTGGTGATACATGGAAATATAAGGGGAAGTAGTATGAGCAAAGTGGAAAGGAAATGTCTCCTACAGTGTCCAGGAACATCACTTAACTCCCTCAAACATTGTACACGTGCACTGTCAGTGACTACGAACAGACAGATGAAATTGAAAGCATTAACCAGGATGTTGCTTATTTGACCAGCAAGGAAGACGAAGATTACACTAATAAATGTCTTCAGAGAGATTTGTTCATTATACTTTGTGGCAATCTATTGGTTGTGGCAGAGGGAGAGTTACAGCCAGCAGAAGTGGCTGACAGTATCCCAGTACTACAGAAAATTTAAAATTTTCATGAGGAAAGCCACCCATTAAAGCAGCAGGCAATAACCCAAAGCTAGAATTCAGTCTGCTAAGTACAAGCAGTGACTATTGTAAAATGGTGTAATCTTTCTTTCATGAAGCAGCCACTCCCTGTTTAAGTAGAACAGACTGAGAATACTGCTAAATGGCATTCTCCCTTTAAAGAACCAAACTTCCTTTCCCCGTTATTACCCTTTATATTTAAAACAGTGAAATCAGTAACAAAAGTCCTTACTCACCCAGACAAAACAAACTAGCCAGATCTGGGCCTGATTTTTTTAGCAAGCATTCATGAAAAAGGAATGTTTTTTAAAAGTCATCAAGTTGTAGGTCTAATGTTCATCCATCGGCCCTGAACCTCTAAACCTCAAAGGCAAACTGAAATGAGAGAGAAACTGTAAAGGAGAAAGAGAAGGCAGAGGAATATTACAAACCAGTGATTGGAGAAGAGCATTATAATCTTAACTTCATCAGAAACAAATAAAAACATTAAAGCTGCCTTTGGCATTACTTCTGCCAGCTCAACTCTTCTCTCATCACTGCTTAGAAGTTTGTTTTAAATATTTCAAAAGATTACCACTTCTCAGCTGTTCAGTAGCTCCCATCAGGAACAGGCCAGTCATGTCTATCACGCTCTGAATCTCACAGCTCCATCAGAAACTTTCAGACAACATGCTAAATTTATAGTCTCTTGGGACATAAAGTCTCTTAACACAAATCTATCCAAAACAGACTGGTTGTTTTTATTCTAACAACCATTCCCCTTACTCACACACAAGAGAAAACAGCAAGCCTCACTGGAATGTGTGTGAAGGATGTATCTGAGAAAGAGATGTATTTCCTGTCTTGGTCTTTTTGTTACAACATAATCTTCTCCACATCTAAGCTCTGGATGAGGCAGTAACCACCACTTGGTAGTTAAATGTAACTTCAAGCTGCACTACTCCTGAAGTCAGATATAGAAGGAAAAAAAAACAAACCAAAAACCGACCAACCAACCAAAAATAAGCCACACTAGAAAAAAAAATCTACCCTCCCTAAATAAAACCTGAGAAAATAATTTCAGAAGAATCGTGTCTCTTTAAAACGCTTTCTCAGGAATAAAATACCACCCTTCTCAATAAGCAAACAAGCCTAACTCCATAAAAGAATTAACAAGTCACAATATTAACTTTTAAAAGGACAGTTTATGACATGATTTAAAGAAATCAATGCTTTTAAAGTCACAGTAACAAGAAGACAGCTATAAAATCTGCAAAACCAACATAATAAGGGTTTTCTTAAATAAATCCTGACTCTGACTGCATTCAGTGTAATGACAGTCCAGGATAAGAAAGGGAAAGGGGAGGCAGACAGGGACATATAACCTAATAAAAAAATTGCAGAAACAATTACCTACACAATTCTTCAAAATGAAACATTTAAAATACTACTCCTGTCTTTAAACAGTAAATGGGCATAGGCACTTAGGCACTAAATTAGCTCCTTGGAACTATTTAGAAAGTTCAACTCTGCAATTTGTGAGTATAATCATCAACAGCTTATGTGGCAACAACTAATCCTGTGTTTTGCACAGCACTTGGTCTTTACAGTAACAGGAATACCTTCCGATACCTAAAGCCCATGCCTGTTAGATGACTTCAATCATACTGAAATTCCACACATTCCAACTAGTCTTTTCCCCTGCCCCCTCCCATGCCCCCCCCATTCCCTCTCCCCACACCCCAGCACATATGCTACTTTGTAGAAGGCAAGCATCCCAGATCAAGTAAACTCCAAATACTGACAAGCTGGCACAAGTTTTGTTCAAACCTGTAATCATAAAATGCAACAGTTCATTCAATAGAAGGTTACCTCACCTTAAGTAAGCCTAGAGTGAGAAGAAACCAGACTGTCACAGGCTTCTAACACAATGGTTTTTATGACCTTGGACAAAGGTAACTCTGAATTCATCTGGGGAAAATGGGTCAAGAGAGAATGTTGATAAGCTAGTGGAGCAATTATCATAATCTCAAATGAAAGTTATATAGGACAATTCTGATCAGAAATTATTAAACTGCACAGGGTTTGTATGATCACCACTTGTGTTTTAATCTTTTTTGGTAACCACATCCATCAGGGCCTTACTCTAAACCTGCCCTCAGGGTTAGGAAAAGTTATCTTGGCATCTTAGTACCAGTGAGTGAGAAAAATCAAGATACACTTAAGAGGTTCAGATGACTCCATAATGTAATGACCTTTTTTGGATTGTATAGCAACAAATGAGTCACTCACAGGCGCTCTCTCTCAGTTCAAGTTAAGGCCTTGATGAGCATGGGGAAAAAAGAAAAAGGAGAAGGAATATGAATTTTAGGACAAAAACACAAAGACAAATTAGATAACTATGCCTTAAATGTTCCACTAAGCCTATGTCTGAACAGAACCTAAAAATTATTTTTAAATGCTTTGTTAACACCTTACCACTTAAGGTTTCCTTCCACTGAAGTGACAAGAAATTGTTTCCTATCTCTCTGTTACATTCAAATACTTCACATATATCTAAGAGCTTTTATTGCATTTTAATTTATTATAACTTCACTATTCAGTAAAGATATTTAAGGTCATTACACCCATCTGTCTTGGTGTACTTATTTGCAGGTACAAACACCCACAAGGATAATTTGTAGCTGTGATAAAGGAGAAGAAAATGAAGAGGAGTCTGGGTTTGAAACAAAACAAGACCAACATTAAAACCCCCAGAAACTGTTTCTAGCTGCTCTGCAGTTCTCTAAGAGCAGGGGAAAAGTAGTCCACTGTCCTAGGACATAGGGAAGCATGTACATGCAGGACTGAACTCCCAGTTCTCCCATGGGATACATAATTCCATGATGCTTCACATGCCATTTATATTTAAACTCAGCTCATAGTTTCTGTTCCAGAACCGCAGCTTGAAGTAATAAATTCAGTACAAATCCATGTAATATTTTTCTACAGACATCTACAGATAAACAAAATGCTCTGTAAGCCAAAGTTACACAAACGGTTAACCTGACAGAAGCACTCAGCAAGTAGTTAGTTCAGCTGTGAGTCAGCAATGCCTGCCTAGAACTGCGAACAGGAGACCCTTTGACACAGATAGGCAGCTTCCAGCAAGTCTCTTATTTACCATCTCCTCCCCTCCCACTGTCACTCAGCTCGAATCTTCCCCATACCTTGAATATGGCAAGTTGTCAGTTTCACTGTGCAAGATATACTTCCACCACCACTTGGGCTTGCTTCAATGTTTCAGCAGATTGCCATCTCAACTACCAGATCATCTCTGAAGGGGTTTTTAACATGTTTGAAGCTAAAGGCACAACAGCACAGATGCACCATATTTTAAAAAAGGAGCTTTAACAAGCTCAACAGCTTTCAGCAGCTGTGCAACCTCTACCCCAAGGTAACTGAAATGTTCCCATTTGAGGGAACAAGTTTATTAACTCAAAATGCATCAGCTATTTGGCTTAATGAGCTGTTGAGACAAGTCCCCTTCTCTGCTGTGAACAGTTTGCAGAGAACTGTACTTCAGCAGCATTTTTCTGTCCCACAGTACTTCAATGAATGTACACACAAGCAACACATGTCAACATACTGCAGCCCAGGAGAAAAAAGCATTGTATACCCATGAAGATAAGGAATACTGAGGCAGTCTAGATCAAGGACTTTTTACCTTGTCTGAAAAGCTGCACCTCCAGCAGTAAAATTCCCACTATTGTGCTAAGCCCTGATAAAGAACCAGGTCTGAACAGACCCACCTCATGAGTCATTTCCGGGAATATCCTTATTTTCTTTGGCAGATACCTCTGCCTAAAGGTATGGGCAGAGGTGATCCTTTTCAAATATTTTTAATCCCTACTGTATTTTACTTGCTCCAGTCAAGCAGATTTGCAGCCCACAATGATACAGCTTCAAGATTGAGTCCATAAAAATAGTATTATTCAGATATAGGAAAACCAACTATGTCTGTAAAAGATTCCCAAGATACCAATTTTTAAACCTATCCAAACAACTGAATCATATAAGGACTCTAATTTCTGTAACAGAATATCTTTTCCTCTGACCATAACAAAAGCTGTTATGTCTTGCTTGTATCCATTCAAAGTGCTGCTACAAGTTTAATTTTCCTAATAAAATACTCCTATGTATTCCCAACATTAGTATCCCTTTCCTTGTGTCATCAAGAACAAACTGTTTCTTCCTAACTCAGGACCTTTAATCATGTCTTACTGAGAAGAAACTTGCCTCCACTAAATTCACAATGTCACCTTCAGGCAGCCAGCTGTCAGGTTTTGGAAACAAAGGTTCATACGCTTTTCTCATGCTGCCTTCAAGCCCTCTACAAGTTTCAAAACTACCTCAGTTAAATTTCATTTGAAATCTTTCCTTGCCTTCCTAACGATAAAATGACCATGTCTACCACTAGTTGAAATGTGTTGAGATCACAGTCTATGATGCTGACTAATGTTTCATTTCTTCTCTTTTATTTACTTCCACCACCACCACCTTTATCTCCATTGGATGTGTTTTATCTTATACTTAGAAGTCAAGGATTAGAAGCTTTTTGTTCTATTCTGCAGTTTCTAGCTTCTCCATTTTTATGGCCTGTAAACACTGCTATAATCACAGAATGACAGTATAATGTATATGAATGAGGAAACCCCTTTTTATCTCTTAAATAACAGAACTCTGGGTTGAAGTTAATTAATTTTTCCAAGAAGCAAAACAGCAATACACTGTTCAGAGAAGGGCATGCTTAGTTTCTGGAGGTAAATAACCAGGCATGTCAGGTGAGGTATCCCTCTAATCCAAGCTACTGTCCTACAGTCCACATATGCTAAATCACTTTCCCATAAGCATTATGGTCTGGCTATAAAGCCACTCCCAAACTCTCCAGCACTTCCATTATGCTGTGCCATGCAAGTCTATGTAATGCATATAACACAACATCCAATGCCAAACACGGTAAGGAAACCAGGACTCAGCCACACTCAGATGCACAGTATCTTGCAGGTAAAGTTGATAGCAAGAATTCAGACTCTTGCAAGGCCTTCATATTGCCAAGAGCCACCAACATCTACCCCAGGGAGTGAAGGGAGATCACCAAAAGAAATTCTCAAACAGAAACCTCCATTTATCACATGGTTTCATCAGTCACAGGATGAGGCTGAATGCGCAAAAGCTTTCGTGGCAGCCTGGTGACCCTGAGCTTCAAACTGTTCACAATCTTCCAAAACTAGGAATTCTGGTCACCAAGTCACCTTGTATTTCACCATTCCACCATCAAACAGTTGGAGGGATTCATACCATAATAATCTATAAACTACCTGCTACTGAAGAAACACAAGACAGGTCATTTTCAGGATTATAAGGACTACTGGGATGTTTCATTTTTAACTCCAGGTCTTGTTCCTCCTTCTAACAAGTCTTCTAACATGACAGAACTTTTCAAATATTTGCAGTGAGAAAGCTACACGCCCTTGGTAAATACAGGCCAAGGTTGCAAAGAACAAAATCTATAGGCTATAACCTGAAGATGAGCTAAAACTTCCTTTGATTGACTGTCACAGCTTTGCACAATTTTTAGTGACCACAAGAACAAGGTTCTGATATTCACCTAAAACGATGAATGTAAATCATTTATCACCAGATGTCTCTGGAACTTCGACAGTCAGTAACTTCAGTCCTTCCCACCAAGCAATATAAATGAGTTTTGTCAATGCCAGATTATCGGTTCTTCATACAAAGAAAACACTGTAAGACGCAGTAAGAAGCAGCCCTATCACCAGAACACACACCATGGCAACACCACAATACTTCCTTGGTGAGGACATACTACATGACAGCACTGTACCACTTACCATTCTTCCTTTCACTGAGTGGAGGAAGGTTGGGGTTTCGGCCATGGTGGAGGTTGAGGGTCAGCTCGGGCTGCAAGGAGAGCTCCTGCAGCTCATTGGCAACAGCTTCGCTCTGAGGGCTGGGGGCCGCCGAAAGTGACACCAGCACCGGCTCATCATCATTTTCGCCAGCCCCTCCTCCGTCCAGCCCATTTCCAGCAATGACGGAAGGGGGCAGGCACACCACACCGGAGAAATCCACTTTGGCTTTCGTGATGGCAACCTGCGAGACAAACAAACAAACCCAACACTAAATCTCTCACATCAGAGTCTTAACTCGTACGTCCATCATGGCATCTCCATATTCTAGAGAAACACATTCTTTAGCAGATTGTTTTTATCATGAATTCAAATCCAACTAGCGATTTAAATTTGCTAAATTCAGCAGTTTATAAACTTGCATAAACCTCCAACAGCATCACTGCAGAAACTTCTGATGAATTACAGATTATTATCATTTTCTCAAAAAGTATGAGAACATTCTCAACTTTTTAGTACTTTAGGAACTCAATCTTGAGAAGACTAGAATTGTAATGACCACAGATTGAGTTCTTCCCATGAAGTCAGCCTATTTAGAACCATCCTGAACTCAACTACTGTCCTTCTATACCAACAATGGTGTTTTAACAGGGTAACTGTCAAGTTGAAATCCAGTCAGGTACAGTAATCCTTCATAATAAACCTAGTAGGACAGCCAAATACAACAAACAAGGATTTTTTCAAATAAAATCATTTGCATTTCAAAAAAATATTTCTCTCTCCCCATTTACTATCTGAGAAACTGAATGCAAGAAAAATATTCCACATTAACAGAAAAGCTTTCCCACCTAAAACCTTAGCTACAGTAATGCACTAAAAATAATAAAATAAGCAATTTTTAAATGTTTCATATTTCCGTAATTCTTTAAATAAGTATTTAAAAGCTACCACTATGTTAAAATTCTTTTATGTTCAGTAATTTAAACAGAAACAAACCAGCTGGAAGTCTCCAGTGACATGGTTATTGTGTCAACATTGAAACAGTAACGGACATTATACAAGGGCAATCATATTAGGTTTTGATTAATGAGGATGGAAGCCTCCTGCTTCCTGGTATGCTGCTGTTTCAACCAGTCTAAACTCAGAAGACTACCACTACATAACTCTGCTGTGCTGTAGTCATTCATCAAGCAAAAGGTATTACCAGAGGCTAACCCTCAGCTTCAAAAAGATGCAGGTAAAGAAAGCTGCAAAGAAGCAAAGTAAAAACCATCAGGATAATCTGCCAGCATTCAATCGGGAAGTGTAAACTTGGAGCAACATTTTTAACCATACAGTTTTTTATTAAATATTCTTAACACTCATCATTAACCTGTGTGACAACATCCAACACATTAATAGCTCATAAAGTAGCTCAAATAGTAATTTTCCCCACTTCCATTTATTTCGGTTTCATACTTCAGCTGATTAGGAATGTTTGCTCTGTAATACCCCGAGCAAAGTCGTAAGTGATAGTACATTTGTTTCAAAAATTTGTGCAGTGTATATTCAAAGCCACAATACGAATTGCTGGAAATAAACACACACTATTTCATCCATGTTGTCATACATTCGTTCCCAGGACCTTATGTCACAATCTGAAGAGAAGTAAGGAAAAGAATGGTGGAGGAAGAAAAGGAAAGAAAACCCACCAACTGAAGCTGCTGCTTGTTACAACAAAACAAGAGACTGAGCCAATGCTTAAGGCCCTATGAAGTATTTGCTTTTACTTCGGTTACAGCTTGTGTGGAAAGTGCCTACTCCCTCCTTGATATATTTCCTGTCCAAAGCAAATATCCTTCATATCCATTTGAGAGCAAATTGTAATGGTAATCTGCAAAGAGAAAAAATTGGGAGTGTGCCCTTTTTACAACGGCTACAGAAAGCCTGGAAATACACACCCTTAAAACACTGAGTAACAGAGTCTGGTAAACTGGTAAGCAATCCTTGCCAAAGGCTGGAAAGAGTTAAATCACAACCAATACAACTGGCCTCAGGCCCTGGCCCTGTAATTTGGAGGCCTGAGGAAAGGGGCTAAAAGGAAGAATAATTACTCAGTTCAGAGGCTGGCCAGTAAGGAGTGCTGCCACCATCTTAGAGGAGCCAAAGTCAATTTGCTCTGTCAAAGGAGGTGTACTGGAGACATTACACTTGTGCCTAGTACCACATGGTGGTTAGTTCAGATCATGCAGGAGGACAAGTGCAGCCAGGCCTGAATCCACAAATAGGTGACAGACATATCCAACACCCACCCAATAAGGATTCAGAATAGCAGGACACTCAACCATCCCTCCTCAATCTACCCTAGAAAAGAAAGAGACTTCTGTCCACTTCCCAAAAGGGGAAAAACATTTTGACATTTCTCACATACACAGGATCTGCTTCAACTAGGTAAACAACAACTGTACCTAGGAACTTCTGACATACTGGATTTTCTTTTAAACAGGAATTTGTAATCTGCGTCAACTAGGAAAATCACATTTCAAACACTACTTAGCAACAGTGTTGTGAAGCAGAATCTATTTCCCTAATCTACATTAGCCAATCCAAGGAAACTATATCATTTATCTAAAAGCACAGTACCAAGCTACATTAAAAGCAGCCTAGCCTAGCCAGCTACATGAGAGTGGAGCAAAAGGTCAGTGCTTACACACCAGTTTGCTATGTAACTCTGAGCAACACTATACCAAGTCGTGTCCATTGGTACTGGGATTATAAACCACAGTTACTCCAGTAACTTGTCCCATGGAACAGCACGGGCTAGATTATCACTAGAGTTGAACCTCAACCTGCAGGTTTCCTAACTCATGTAGGAGATGACACAGCTAGAAGACTTCTTCTTAATCCTAGTTGGCATGTCATTCAATGTTTGTCTCAGATGAAAGGTAACACAGTTTACACAAACCTTGCCTTGACATTCTTTCTTGCCCTGACGCTGTATCTTGTGTTGTGCCATCAGTGCTGCTTCTATATCCACACTACACATCGTATCAGAAAGCTGATTCAGCTGAAATTCAGTTTTTCTTAGGTTATTTTTCAGCTGGATTGATTCCTCCATACAAGCCACAGTTGAACCAACACAGCACAGGGGAACATTGCCACAAGATGCAAAAAAATAACAAAATCAGTCTGACTCTGCATCTCAAACAATTCTATTACTCCAAGCAGGATTGCAGCTCAAATGAAACTAAATTGGGATGAACTGTTACACACATTAGGAAATCCTGCCTTCTCTTTCATCTACACGTCCCTCCTATTTTAGGCCAGAACAAGAATCTAATATGATACATAACAAACAAATGAGAAAACCAAACCAGGTGTAAAAGACAATCTTCTGGTTCACTCCAGCTAAATCAGGTTCCCAGTGCAGTTTGCCATGCAGCCACACAAACACTTGTGCCAGGACAGCACAGGGCAGAGAACCTGCTTACACCATGAGTACATCCAAATATCCAGCCACTGCCTAATGGAAAAAGAACTTTTTCCAGAGCAATGCCAAGCCTGAGCATGCAACATATCCCCACTTTAAAAAAAAAAAAAAAATTAAAAATGCACCTGGTCCACAAGATTACAGTAAAAGCTATAACTGGGTGAGTTTGATTTTAATGTTTTCAATTAAAATTCTGATGAGGACATAGAGGGATTTGGAAGATGCTTTGAGGATTTATAATCATCCATGCTGCACTATTTGGAAGTCCTGTGAAAGGCATGGAATCCTTTTCTGTAACCAACAGTAAGGCTGTTTTTAGATTTCCCAGACAGTTATACCACTCTATAACTGTTACTGTAAAATGATCAATCAGTTAGTTACACACATTAAAATTTAGAACCTAATTAAAATTTCAAAATGTTTGTTTTCCTGTCATTTCTGAACAGACTAGAAAATTTCCCATAAAGAAATGTGCCATACCATGATCTTTAAGTGAGTCATCTAGAAGCTGATGGACAGTTCTAAGAGCAAGCATTTCTTATCCTTAATAGGGCGAGTGCCCTCAAGGATGTGCGTCTGTGGCCTAATCAGACAAAAGCTTTCTATCATGTCATTTCTTTACTTTTGGGCCATCTGCTTCCAAGACAAGAAGGGATATGATCCCACAGATGTTCTACAGCATCAACACCAGCTTAAGCCCCCCTCAAGTCCTCCACTGTCCAGCTGCCCATTTTGGTCCATACACTCCCCTTCTTCAACTGGGGAATCAATTTACCTGATACCCAGAAAAAAATGGCTGTTTATTTAGCAAAATCAGTTCCCCAGTCTAGTCCATTGCCAGCTATACACACAGTAGTGTCACCATAACGCATGGGCAACAATCAGCTCTGAGGAGCCAGGAGTGCCCAAATTACATCACTATAAAGCACAAAACCACCGCTTCAACAATAGAAGCATGGGCCACAACACTAGGGAGACAATGGAGCTGCTCAAAAGAAACATTACACACTACTCCTAAATATATAAATGATCTTTATCATTCACTTCTGGAGACATCTAAGAAACTTCAATGTCAGACAGACAAAGACAGCAAAATCAATTTTATAAAGGTGATAAGATTAAGAACCACAGACAATCAGAATTTTTTTAAGAGATCATCTCTGTCTAACCTGCAAACTACGAAGACTAAGTTGCTTTGCAACTTCCACATAGCAGCTTTTTAGAATCACAGACTGTTGGAAGGAGCCACAAAAATCACCTATTTCCAATCCCCTGCCATAGGCAGGGACACCCTCCACTAGCC
Source organism: Porphyrio hochstetteri (assembly GCA_020800305.1). Lineage (NCBI taxonomy): Eukaryota > Metazoa > Chordata > Aves > Gruiformes > Rallidae > Porphyrio > Porphyrio hochstetteri. The sequence goes on along the minus strand of CM036905.1, from coordinate 19,497,753 downwards.
GAGGCTGCCCAAAGCCCCATCCAAGCTGGCCTTGAACAATAGCAGGGAGGGGAGGATCACAACTTCTATGGACAACCTGTGCCAGCACCTCAACAGTCTCAGAAGGAAGAATCTCTTCCTTTCTAACCTCAATCTACCCTCTTTTGGTTTAAAACCATTACCCCTCTTCCAATCACCACAGGCCATTGTAAACAGCTCTCTCCCTCTCTAGCTTTCTTGCAGGTCCCTTCAGGTACTGGAAGGCTGCTATAAGGTCTCTCCCAAGCCTTCTCCAGGCTGAATAAGCCTAACTCTCTCCAGCTGTCTTCACAGAAGTATTTCTTTTTAGGTGCATCCTCTTGAAATCCCAACACCATATCACAATAAGCACAGAGTAATCCTGATTGGTTTACTCCTTGGTGTAAAAGGTATTCTGCTTTGCATTTACTATATGACACAAATACTTACAGAAACTTCTGATAAAGCTGCTCATCCACAATCACTGAAGGGTAACTCAAAACCCAGAGAAAAAAGAGAAACAAAACAGACAAGACACACACAGGACTGAAACCTGCCTGACCCACAGTAAGCTAGTACACAGAGCTAAGTGAAAAGAAAATTGGGAAGGGGGACAAGGGATTAGTTTCGTTATATTAATCATCTCATTATAAGGCCAGACAAGCACTAATGTTAGCACAAGGAAGCAACAAAGGCATGCATTCCAAGACCACCCCTTCTGGCAAGAGATCACCTTAGATCAACTTAGCTGTATCATAAGACAACATCCTGTGGTTAGACACCAAATTGGCATTGCGAACAAAAGAACAGTCCAGGCTGCTCATTCCTCACCTCCTGTGAGCCAGCACAGGTTGAACCAGATCAAGGAACTGACCTGTGTTAAATCTGACCTGGCCACACACACACACAAACTACTAGTTTTAATCTGCATTAGTTCCTGATCAGGCTTGCCACCCAGCCACACAAAAACTTGGGCTAGCTTGAGGGAGGATGAGGCACAAAGCAACGAAAAAGAAATCAGTATGGCTACTTTTGGTAGCAATATCACCTTAAAGTATTAAATTTATCCAACATTCATGTTGAACATGGACATGTGCACTAGGTCTTCACATATTCAAGTTGCTTTGATTTTGGCAATATCCATATGGCATAGTCAAGATCTTAACAGTCCCCACTTAAATGAACTAAAGAACAGTACCACCTTCCCTAACATGAAACCTCAATAACTAAAGTAAAACATACAAAAGGGATTTAAAAATAAGTAAGTAAAAATCAGAGAGGCACAGGGGAAAAAAAAAGACAAAAAAAAAGGCACAATTCCCAAATCAGCCAAGGACACCTCTATAAACAACTTTCCCTGTTTGCATTTTGGGGCTGAGTTGCCAGGGTAATAGCAATTTCCTACCAATTTAAGAATTGCTAAGCAACCTCCAGCACCTAACAGCAACAGCATGTGTGTGCAGCTGGGCTATTTTGAGAGGACAGGTTTTTTTATTTTAAACTTAAGAGCAGGCTTCTGCTAAATGATTATGCCAACTGAGATCATCCAACCAGCAGAAGAGGCAATCTTGGGGCAAAGTGCTTTTAAGCGGATTAATCTCTGAAATGAGTAAGAAGACAATGCCATGACACACTCACAGGCAACTATACACCCCTGGTCATCACAAATCAAAAGAATAATCCAGAAATAAAGTTTGCAGCAGATAGATGCCAAAGCATCACATTAGCTTGAAAAGCTATAGCGATCAAGAGTGAGAGATACCTCTTTTATCTTTAGATAAACCTCATAGCCTTCTACGATCTCATGACAGGCTGGGTAGATGGAGGGAGAGCAGTGGATGTCATCTACCTTGACTTCAGCAAGGCCTTTGATACTGTCTCCCATGACATCCTGATAGCAAAGCTGAGAAAGCATGGGATAGATGAGTGGACAGTGAGGTGGGTTGAGAATTGGCTGTCGGACCGAACCCAGAGGGTTGTGATTCGTGGAGTAGAATCTGACTGGAGGCCTGTTACCAGCGGTGTTCCCCAGGGCTCAGTGTTGGGTCCAGTCCTGTTTAATATCTTCATTGACGATCTTGATGAGGGAATAACATCCACCCTCAGCAAGTACGCTGATGATACAAAGCTGGGAGGAGTGGCTGACACGCAGGAGCACTGCGCTGCCATCCAGAGAGACCTGGACAGGCTGGAGAGCTGGGCAGTGAGAAACCAGATGAAGTTCAACAAAAGCAAGTGTAAAGTCTTGCACCTGGGAAGGAACAACTGTTTGTATCAGTACAGGCTGGGGGATGACCTGCTGGAGAAGAGCTCAGTGGAGAAGGACCTGGGGGTCCTGGTAGATGACAGGTTGGCCATGAGCCAGCAGTGTGCCTCGGTGGCCAAGAGAGCCAATGGGATCCTGGGATGCATCAGGAGGAGTGTAGCCAGCAGGTCAAAGGAGGTGATCCTCCCTCTCTACTCTGCCCTGGTCAGGCCCCACCTGGAGTATTGTGTCCAGTTCTGGGCTCCTTGGTATAAAAAGGACAGGGATCTCCTGGAAAGAGTCCAAAGAAGGGCTACGAAGATGATTAAGGGCCTAGAGCACCTCCCCTATGAGGAAAGGCTGAGTAAGCTGGGACTGTTCAGCCTTGAGAAGAGAAGACTAAGGGGGGACCTAATCAAAGTTTATAATTATCTGAAGCAGGGGATGCAGGGGGAATCAGCCAGCCCCTTTTCAGTGGTCTGTGGGGATAGGACAAGGGGCAATGGCTGCAAGTTGGAGCATAGGAAGTTCCGCACCAACATGCGGAAGAACTTTTTCACAGTGAGGGTGACTGAGCACTGGAATAGGCTGCCCAGGGGGGTGGTGGAGTCTCCTTCACTGGAGATATTCAAGACCCGCCTGGACGCCTATCTGAGCAATATGAGCTAGGGAGCTGCTTTGGCAGGGGGGTTGGACCCGATGATCTCTCGAGGTCCCTTCCAACCCCTACAATTCTGTGATATCAAAGAAGAGTCACTAACAGTAAGACCTACAAGGTTGTATTAAGAAATATTTAGTTTTCTGTCAGTCAGCTTAACTCAGGCACACAACCATTGGCAGAATTCTGTCTCCAGTTAATTAAGAGTTAAATTGATGATACTGCCCATGAAGTACATACAATACAGTAAGCAACAAGGCAAGCATCACAAAGACTGTACCCTGAAAATCTAACAGTTGGCTACTGAGGAACCACCATAAGTTAAGAAACCAAGCTATGCAGACCACTAAAGACAGATCTTCTTAGACTATGGAATTTTAACACACGTATTCCACATGCATTTGTCTTCTGCAAAATGAACCAGTCATCAACTTCCTTCACTTTCACAGTAATTGGGGGCAGGGAGGGGCAAGGCAAAAACAGTCAAAAGTAAATTTGTCCTGGGTTAGAATCAGTGATTTGAAGGTGTAAACTGTTCTTTTTATCATGATCACAAGCCAATACCCTACAATGCCCCTATTAAAAATTTAAAGATTGCAACACATGTGAACAAAGATGCTGGTAAAACATGGATGAGTGAATCGGAATCCGTATGTATACTGTGCCAGTAGCGTCACCAGAAGCCTCTCCACTAACTGCCTCTAGCAAATCTATCAGTACAAAGTGAAAAAGACATGCTCAGGCCAGCAAGAAAATGGCAAGAAATGTTATCAGACAAAAGGCATGAACAGCTGTATAAAGAAGTTCGGACTTGAGGGGGAAAAGATGCAAAGAACAAGATATCAACTGCATAATTTCTGCTGTAGACAAGCATAGCCCCACACACGATTTTAACAACCGCTCATCAAGAATCATATTTCTCAAGCCCTAAGTATTTCCTTCCAAGGGCACCAGCATTTATTTCACTCAGTCCAGCAGTGATAGAAAGTCTTCAAGAGGTTTTGAAAAATCATCATCAAACGCCCATTTCTTAAAACCACAAATAGCAGGCTAAGAAATTTAGTTTGGCATTCCAGATGTTTTTTAAGAAACACTTTTCATTATTTCATCTGTATTTGGAGGAATTTTGTGGCTTTCAAGCTCATGGAACTCTGGGTAGACAGAAGAGCTGATAATACCAAAGCTAGTTTGCAAATCACAATGATATTTATAATAAACAAAACTTGCTCAAAAAGAATTAACTCCCCAGCAATTTCTGAAATTCTTATTTAAGCTCAAAGCATGAACAAGGAAGACATACTTCTACTTTCAGAGGATGTTGAGCCTTAAACTGGTAAAGCGGTTTACAGACACATAGTTCTATCATACCTCTCTCAGTGTGCTGAATTAATCACCTAGTTGGTCAGACTAAAGATGGTAGCTACTGAAGAAATGTCAATTTCTACTGAAGTTCAAAGAAGAGAGAGAAAAAGATGCAATGTTCAGGTCCTGCATCAATGAGCACACTTGTATACTTTAGGTCTTGGTCATGATACAGCTCAACATGATAATTAAAAGAGGAATCCAGCCTTCTGCTACTGAGCTATTGGTTCCTGCTGCTTCCCTTTTGTCTGATCTAATGAGTGTGCACCCACGGGGTGACTCAGGTCAGCTGAATCAGCAGACGATTAACTCTGCAAAAGATTAGAAACCATTTTCTACAGGATCAGTCAGCTAGTTGGACGTGCCCTGTGGCTGCACAATCACTAGCTCTGATGCAAAGGAAGAAGCAGGAATGCACAGCTGTGTAGATGGTTCACCAGCCTTTGCAATAGCAGCTCACTGAAAGATCAACTTAACAGTAATGTCAAAGAGCACACTTAAACATCTAGCAGCGGTGCCAATTTAAGCAGTCTGCTACACATTCCCACTCTCATACCTTCCTCATGGTGAAAGCAGCATAAATCTTACAGAGACAACGTGTACTGGGCCAGATGAAAAATAATCTAGAAAAAAACACTTCTTTCCAGTAGGATCTGTTCCCCAGAGTGGCTCACCACGGCCACAAAAACAGCTATACCAGCAAAACAGAGGGAGCCGTGAAAAGGAGCAAGCTGTTAAAGGCAGCACTGGTGCCAAAGAAATGCACGGTGAACTCCAGTGTGTTAGGAACAAGACTGCAGCACTGGTGCCAAAGAAATGCATGGTGAACTCCAGTGTGTTAGGAACAGGACTGCCTGTTTCCACCACCTTCTGACTGGCTTCCATGCAATTGCTGGCTGATGCATTTTTTAAAATTTCCTTCGTGTCAGAGGCAAAGCATTCCTCCCTGCCCCTCAGGAGGAAACAAATGCAGCACTGGATTCAGACAGCAGCAAAGGCATGTGGCAGCGGGTGCCAACAACGGATGGAAGGAGGGAGGCTGCAGCAAACTAGAAAAGGGAATGCTGACGATCTGCAGCCAGATGTGAGCTTTGACTTGGAAAATTCATGGCAGGAAAACTGAAGGACTGAGAAAGTACGAAGGAACTCCTGTAGAATATGGATTTAGAGACGACTGGGGCAAGAAAGTTCTTGGACAAATGAAGAGTGGAAATAAGACCTCACAAGAAACAACAGGCTTTCAAACGCAGATGACACAAACTTTGGGACAAGAACAGGAAGGAAAGATACCTTAGGAAAAAAATTCTAGACTGAAAAAAAAAGAAAAAAGGAAATAAAACAAAGGTAAAATATTGAGATTTCAGTCAGTTCAGTTCCTGGCACAAGTATTCACATCAGCACAAAACAGCAGGCACAACTGCAAAACTTAAGATCAAGAAGTACTTTGGCAACTTAATTTTGTGTGGCTGAGTAAGTAGTTTATGTTTTATCTAATTCTGTCTGATCACATGCTGTGTCTGAGAGTGTAAGTCCCTGCTGCACTGCCTCACCTCAGTCTGAAATTCTTACCTCCCTGCTTCAAATCTAGTGGCTGTGCAGCCACAATGCAAGTCATGTCAGCTTTCTGTTCTGCTGGAAAAATGCTTGTTTCCCATTGTTCTAGCAATCTGAACCCTGCAGAGCCACAGGGTTAAATCTCAAAAAAGTAAAATCTAAGCAAGCAAAACAGAAAAAAAATCCCAAACAAAAAAACCCCACAAACAAACCAACCCACCACCAACCCACACAACAGAGGAACAGGGCCAAATTAAAAAGTGACTGCTTTCAGTTACCTCATGTTAGGTAGACTGTGAAACCAAAGCCTGAAACAGTTTTCTTACCCCAGTCACATTCTTTATTCATGACAGTTTGAAACTGTCTACAGAAATTAAAACAATCTGAAGTGACTTTGCCTCTCCTCCCCATCAATGGACACTGGGTGTGGAATCAAAATTTATTTGAATTTATTAACAGCTCCTAACACAGCTACCCAGCATGATACTCATTTAAGTGGAAAGTTCAGCAACTGAGCCTGAGTTACCAGATCTTCTGTTCCCTTTTACCCCTACAAGAGCTGACTCTCCATCCTTGAACTACCCCACTACTGAAAAATAGGAGTAATTTTCTTCAGTGACTAACAGGGTAGCATATATCAATATTATTGTACTAAGCTAATCAATTTATTGAAAAGAAGTACTCAAGAAGTGCTCCCTAGCATGTATATCTAATGAAGGTGGGTAAAGAAAATGGTGGAGGGGTGGGAGAATCGGTACTGTTGCTGTTCTGGGCCAATTCAAAGGATACTGAAACAAAACTTCATTACTTCTTTTTCTGAAGCAATGATATCTAAACCGAGACTTTTGCTCTGGTGTTAGAATAGGTTAAAACACTTTCTATGCTTTACTGTAAGGCTCAGCCTGGCACAAAAAAAAAAAAATGTCTGAATGCATCACTCTCTTTTCAGTGCTACTGTATCACTCAGTTTTGCAGACATTACAATTTTACTGCATAGATGTAATTGTCTGCACTTATATAGGCGAATCAATCAGTCTAGGGAGCCAAATACTGGTAACACTGAAAAAAGTTTGCAAGGCAGTACCAGCTAACTTGTGACAAGTCTGACTAACTGTTAGGTAGCATTGACAAGGGCACAGTTGTGCCATTTATACAGAGACCATGAAGTCTGTGCTAGACAGCTGTCACACCTGATACTAGTACAATTTCAAAATATTCCATCTCTAACACACTACTGTCCCTCATGTTTAGTGACCACAAGCAATTTTCAATTCAGCACATAAGAAGAAAAGGTACAGACTAAAGACAGTGAAGAGAACACAATACGTACCTTACTCACAGTTCCCACGGACAAACCCAGCTCACTTCCATGCCAGCAGCTCTCTCCTCAGTCACTGGAAGGGAAAACAGGACACATATACTTACAGATCTAAAAAGAAAAAACAAAACAAAAAAAACCCCAAACCCACACCACAAAAACCCAGCCCATTTTCTCATTTAAGAGTAAGGAGCAAAGTCCTTTATCTGGGATTCTTTTTTTCATATAATGTTTAATTCATTTGGCATGGAAAACAGAAGTTGGACTGAAACACCACAAAGACTGCACACGTGTATACACATATCCATGCTACTTGTAGAGTAGAACTTTTACTTAAGGCCTAGTGGTTTATCAGTTCTGAAGAATCCATTGTTTGAGATTAGTAAACCAGAATATTCACCAAATGATACACTCAATCCTCTTTCTTGTGCTGACATAATTCTTAAACACTGGAAACACTGGAGACTGTTATGACTAGCTTATTATACCATGTTATCCATCCAAACAAAAACAAAGCAAGGTAAAGGAGTACATTTCAGAGATTTGTTAAGGCTGCAATGGGAAGACCATTTTAGAGCAGGGGTGGGGGGAGGAGGCAACCATCTTGCACACCTTAAAAACTCATAAAGGTACTGAAGGAACACCACTTTTCCCTGGCAACACGGTTTTAACAAGCATGCATAGCAGTACTGACTGGAAATAATCACTTCATAGGCTCTGGAACACTACTGTCCCAAACGGCAATAGGAGTCAGAAGTTGATTTACTCTTGCCCAACTTTCATTTGTACTTCCTTAGCCACCTTAAAAACCAACAAAACAACAAAACCCCACCCAACCCCACAACAAATCATGGTATAAAGGCTTTTACACAAAGTTTCCATTCCATTTCCTCCTCTGAGCTTTTCAGACAGTAGGACTTTCTAGACACCAGAAGCACCCAACTGCAGTTAAGATGCCATGATACTCTGTCAATAAGAGAAAATGAAAGAAACTCAGGCACCTTCCCAAATACAAACTGCAGACCAGATACAGGACGGACTTAGGACACAATCCTGAACACAGCTGAAGTGGAGGGGGGAAAAAAAAAAAAGGAAAAAACATAGAATGAGCTGTCTACTACTGTAACATCAGAAGGAATAAGACTCACTAATCTCTTCTGAAGAAAGAATGACCACAGCTAGACACTTGGATAATGAGGATATTGCAGAATTTGAGAGTTCCCTGATCCCCAACAACTAAAAGAACAAAGCTGTTCAGAAGCAGCTACAGGTAATAAACTGCATGTCTACTCAGTCAACTCTCCTTCAATTAACAAATTTGCAGGTGAAGGGATTTACAATAATAATACACATTTTAAAAAGTAAGGACCATCATTATTTTAGAAGTTTCCCTTACGATCCCTTTCAGAGAATGCTTCAAGTTTTCTTTGAATGAAATGTGTCAGCACACATTAACCATGGCTCTACCACAGAATCATGTAGGCATTCTGCCACCACTTACAGTATTTGTCATCAAGTCAATATTTAGACTTACAAGCATTTAAACAATTAATTCGATGTGAGAACCTGTAACAAGAAATTATATTTTCTTTCATAAAGCAGCCAAACTGATAGAACCACAATTAAAATATGATAATGATGCAAATCTACAAAACCAAGTATATACTCACAGCATGCTTTTCACAGAATTGCAGATCCTGGATTTCCTAAATGGCAAGGCAAAAAGGCCTCAAGAAGTCAAGAAAGGTCTTCCACAAAGCTAGTAAACAATTAACCACTATTAAGAGTTCAATATTCCAACTTGACGAACAAAGTACCTTATTATAAAATCTGATAAAACAATTTTGCTGGAGCTTTCTTCTGACAGCATTAAGCACATGACATCGAAATTTAGGTATGGAATGTTTGCTTGCAATGGTAGTTTTTTAAAATCAGAAATTATGAGTGACTGAAATTTATGCATATACTAAATCCAGTGCAAACTTTTGGTATTGTTTGGTTTTCAGCAGGATTTTTTTTTTAATTTAGGGTTTGGTTTGGGGTTTGAGATACAGACACCCCAAAACTGCTTTTCACACATGAATGCATGGAGATGCATTTCATTTTAAGATTTCTGCTGGCCAATCCCTAAATTCCAGTAATCCTGCTTCAACGGATATTCTGTTCCAATTCAAGACTGCAACAGCACTGATAAACCTGGAAAATCATCATGCTGCTGCATTACATTTCCAGCACTTAAAATCCATGTTCTCCTGAGTCTCATTTGAGTCAAGCCAGCTCCAACACAGAGCCATCTCTTGGTCTGCCTGTCCTGCTACCTAGTACAGGGCATCTGCTAGTCTTTTACAGTAGCGGGGCCCCATAATCAGACAATAAGAATCTTCGTATTTTCTTCAGCATTTTTGTTCTGGAAAACTTCAAACTGATAATATTCCAAGTCTGAAGAACATACCAGGCTATCCTAATCAGACGAAGAAGGGGGAAGAACTTCTCCCAGTTTCATACTTCTGAGGCACTCATTACCAGCAACTGGCCAACCCAAGACACCAGGATGGACAACATTTCACCTGGCACAATATGGAAAACCTTGAAATCTTACTTCTTAATGTATGCATGAAGATTGTATATATTTATATATATATATGTAAATACAAACATAGACTCAGTAACTTTTGTCATCTTTGCAAAAACTTAGCACTATCCTTCAGCAAAGCCCATGTGTGCATGCAAACACACAGAAAACAGGACAAATTATTTCAATAACTTTCTTGCCTAAATTTATTTACCTCTTCTGATTTTGCAACACTTCCATTAGCCTTCTCAGGTGTCTAGAGATCCTTGTTCTTTTACACATAACTCATCCTCCAGGACAGTATATATTTATCTTTCTTTCTCTACTAAGAATTAAAATTTTATTCTAGATGCTCTGATGCCAATAAAAAGCCAACTTCAGAGCTTTCAGTCCTATTTGTCAAGGAAGTTCCTGCTCAATCTTAGCAGGTGGTTAAAGTATTGCATCCCATGATTTACTGCTTAGTCATCTGAATCCCAAGTAGGAAATAAACTGGCTTGCAACAGGCATGAAAAGTCATCAACTTTTTTTTAAATGTGTGTGCCACCAAGCTAAGGGATGCTGCAGGTATAATGTATTTCTATCATTATCCTTATGCAGTCACCCTACAGAATTTCAATCCAGCTTGAAGACAGAACAGAAAACATTGACAAACCCCACCTTCAAAATAACAAGTCAGACTTCACAACAATTTAGCAGAACAGCCTTAAAAATGTAATGGAAGACAAGCTCTGTACTGCTTTTTTCCATACTGCGGCGAATGAGTAAAGATTAATCTGATAACTGAAACATTTTCTGGCAGAATTCCATAGTTAAACTGCTTTTGTTATTCTTTGCTTATAGCATATTCAAAACATTCCTGTAATTCTCCTTTTGCCTCTCACTATACAGTCAACGTAGGCAAAACTCTACTGTCCTAGATTTTCTGAAGAAAAAATAGTGTCATCCCTAAGAAATGCAGAAATCTCATCTTGCTGATAAACTTCTCCATCCAATGGAAATGTTTATATGTCAGTGTTTACATGTTCAAGCCAAATGGCCGCTATTCCAGTGATTACAATGGCTTATTGCCTTCAGTGGTGACTTGGAGTTCGAGCATGTCTGAACAACACAGAAACTCACTGACATGATACGCAAGTCTGAGCTGAACATGGCAAAGCCAAATTCATCTCCCATCTTTCTAACAGCCATACGACCTCTCAGATGGAGGCTTTGAAAAGATTCAGACTCCAGGCGAACTGTTGCTTTAAAGCATGCCTGACAGGACGCCTGAGAGAAAATTTAGACAGACAATTCTATTAGGCCTAACATTAACTTGGCCCTACCAATCACTCAGAGATCTCACACAGGTTTGGGTACATCTTACACAATGGAGTAGAAGTTAAATTACAGTGCTGACCTGCCGACTGTAATCACATTCTTACAGTGCTATAAAACAAAGCAAAAAAACCCCTTAAAACCCAAAAAAACCAGTAAAGACTCAAAATATTTTTTTCTAATCATTCGAGTCTTTCGTGCTTTTCCAAAAGTTTCTACCTCATAGAAAGTGACTCCCGTTTCATCTTTGCTCAGAAATGTACCTTCACATATATAAACAGCTGTAAAAAGAATGGTTCATCATAACATGGGTATGGCTTTGTGTAAAGAATGATCTCATTTGAGTAAGCCTAACTGTGGTGTCAACCATATGGATCAATTGTGCAGTAAAGACATATCCTCAGAGTCTCTACCAAGCCACAGCAAGGGCAGACCTCAAGGAACCGCGGTATGTACACATCCCCTCCCTAGCATGGCTAGAACTAGTCCTAATTGCCATATATTACAGGAAGCATTAATCTGAGGTTGAAACGATCCAGAATGCTGTCCCAAAACAAAATTAATTTTACAAAACTAGACACATCATTTCAGTCTCCTGTTCCCCTAACATGAAGGTACTCTGAAGATGATGTGTAGTCAGCACATGTATTTGCCTCGCTAGAAGACGGCAAAGCAGGAGAATGATCTGCATTGCTTTATGTCAGAGGCTCCTGCATTGTTGAAAATACATACTTTTAATATGCACCCACAGCAAGGAGAAGTGACAGCAGCAGCAGCTCCTGACCATGTCCAGGGGAAAATTTTTATTTTGGTGAACTTCCACAGAAGATGCCCCCAGTGATCAGCTGTTAACAAATAACGTGCTGGCACATGCAGCAGCAGCTAACACGCTGCTTTGCTGGGCTCTACAAAAACACTGCTTTTCTGGATCAGCAGGGCCAAAACAAGCTGAAATAGGGAGCACAAGTTAATTAAGAAGGATAAGTAGAAGTAGTTGGCATGCTAGTTTGTGGTAGGAGAGCAAAAGCAGATGGGTGGTATGAGGTTAAGGTGCAAAAGAAAATCCCCAATTAAAAGCTCAACCCTTAGCTTTCAAGATTTAAAAAGACTTGTGACTGTGTGTTAAATTTCACCTTCTTGCAGAGATGTTATCAATATGGCTGCGTGCCTAAATCCAAAATATTTCTTCACACAAGAATAATGATGCTGCACATACACATGAAAATGGGGGAGGGAAGGGGAAAGGAATGCTGCGCAAACTAAATTCATTACTTCAATTTCTGAAATATAAACCAATCTAATTTAAACAATTACTGTGCTTTGCCCAGTGACAAACTCTTAGATTTATCTGTGTGTAAAATAAGTGTCTCATACCAGAAATAAAAAAGGATCAAAGAAAGTGAGCTACCTTTACCGACATTGTTTCTTAAGGTCTGAAAACAAAACCCTGATGGCAGATTTCTGTATAAGCTACACGCACCATTTGCCCTCCACAAGGACAACCTGCATTTAAAAATCCTGAGGCACTGACTGACCACTATGGCATACCTCAGCCTGGTAATGTAAACTGTCCTCACCCCAATGCCATTCATTTCCCTTGAAGAAGCCACTTAGCAGTGTTTGCACTCCATAAAGCACTCAAAGAAGGGAAGGTAAAATATACACATTAACCACACACATTATGTCCCTGAAGGACTGGACGGAGTATTTGACAAAGGAATGAGAGTTTCTGAACTCACGCAAGCTCATCCATTTCATCTATTTGACACACACACATAAAAGAAGAATCACAGAACAGTTTTAAGCTATGGTTCCAAAAATGTTCCCTTTAGCTGTAGCTGTTAATAATCCGCTTCTGTGCTTCCTCCCCTCCACTCCAGCTATGCATTCCTTCGTCCCTCCCCCACCTTTTATTTTGGGGTTGAGGGGGAGAAGAATAGAACATGCACAGGTTAAAAATCGGGTCTCTAATGTGGCTCAGCATGCAGCCCCACAGACATATGTACCATCACTACTGAGGTGGCAGCACATGGTGGGGAGGGAAGTAGAAGAAAGAAAAAAAAAAGGCAGATGGGAATATGAGCTGTTTGAGACAGCCCCACCACTAAAAGAAATGCCTGTGTAACCACATCCTCTGTTTTCAGTCTCAGTTCAGCAATGCGTCCAGCAGGAAATAATTAGATTTGGCTTTCCCAAAGTAGGTGTTTGACAGTTTCAGACTGCTGAACAGTTGCTTTTTCTGCTTCCTCTTCAACAATTTCTCAGGAAAAGACATTGACCCTCAGGACAGAGTTGATAAAAAAAAAAAAAGTTTAAAGGAAGAGCATTGTATAACAAGATTTACGAATTGTTACCTCTTTTTACACAGAGGAAATCAACTGTACTCTTCAAAAGGGATCTTAATCATAATACTAAGTTATCAGTAAGTAAACAGACATTGAGACAGTCTGATTATTCATCTACAACTCTGAAAGGACAGCTGAGTATAAGGACTTGGAATTACTATAAAATGTTCTTTTTGAGGTAACAAGTATATATGGAGACAACTCACACATTTCAAAGCAGTGCAACAATTAATCTTATGGTATCAATTTGAGACATCCAAAGAATTTATGTGCTTTCTGCACTAACATTCAAGTCCTTTTCGCTCTCATCCTCCTCAATACCTAGTACAGCTGCCCTTTTCCCCTGCCAAATACTACACAGTAATGTAATCATGGCTCAACAGTGAAGGAAATCCAGTAGAGCTTTTTATTATTATTATTAAATTAAGGGGTATTTTGATTGCCTGAGTTTACATTTCACCTGGAGGTTCAAGGATGAAAGGGTCTGTGAAAAACACTGCTGCTGCCCTACCATGCCAGCAGAAGCCAGAGTTATAAAAAGCAGTCATAAGGAAGCACTTCTTCCCAAAAAGAAGAGTTTTCTATTATTTCATATTCAAGGGAAGGAAAATTTAAAGCATGCTTTTGGAAAAGAAACCATATTCTCTTAGTCAAGATATCAAAATGTCTTCTGTACTCCCTCTCTTTGGATTTTATTTAACTCCCTGCTCGTTGCCTGAGGATTTGAGGGTCTTCTCCCACATACTGTTAGAGTGGATGGCCTTAATTAAGTAGAAATTATAGACACTTCCGCAACCGTTGGAACCAGCAAACACAGCACTACTTGCATTTTGTACAGAACAGTATAAGAAGATAAAACTAGCAATATTTCACTCTTTTCCTGAAATCACATTTAGTATCTAAATTGTTGGGAAGGGATGAAAAGGGCTCAGTAAGTTATTATCTGGTAATTAAGAACGGCAAATTCGCCTACTTATGAAAAGCTTAAGGCATTTGCTTTCAGGCCTGAGTTTCTTTCTCCTTTGAGCCTAAAGCAAAAATCTAAAGCACAGAAAATGAGTTCACAGTCAGCTTCAGATCATACACTTATTTTAAAATCTATTATTAGATTCGATTTAATCACAACTATTAGATCACACATTTAATCACTGGGGCAAACGTGAACAAATGGGTGTCCCTTTCACTTCATATTCAGAAATGAGTGAAGTATTTATGGAAATATATATGAAGACCTAAAGGCATTACACTTCCAGCACTACTACAATATGGATTTTAAGAGTGTCTTTAAAAAATTCCTACTGAGGGGTTTGGTTTGAAATCAGTGCCGATAGTGTGCTTGTATATTTACTCGAAAGTAAAACCAACACACAATTAGAAAGCGCGCTTTCAATAAGTCAGCTGTGCCATGGCTAACTACCCCTGATGCCAAATGCAAATTTGAAATGACAGAACTACATAACCAAACTGTCTCACTGCCTATGCTGGAAATGATGGCAGATTAAGATGCAGTTTCAAGGCACAGGCCCTGATATCATCCGGACAAACATGACATAAGAAAGGAAGCGCTATAAGCAGCGGCCAACCTGAAACCCCCCATCAGGCCAGTCAAGGTTCATCTCGTAAAACAGAACCACACACAGCGGTGTTAGCGCATGGTTTGCATGATGCAGTGTAAGGGTACACGGATTCAGATCATAAAGCTCTCAGGAGGCTATGTCCACTTACGCACACGGCAAACGGTCAGAGTTTTCATCCTTGATCAGGGGATATGCGAAATTACAGCCTTCCCTAATACAAGTCTTTACAGGCACAGACAGGGAGATCTAGTCCCCCCCACCGGACAGACATCTGGAACGAATGGATGTTACTTTAAATACACATCTAGTCATAGCATGGGCAGGTATCCTCTCAAGGGGGAAAATTAACCCCGCTGAACACAATATGGTGTGTGCCTGGAGCTGCGGGCACGGCAGGGGATTGCTGCTGCCCAAACCCTTGCGAGCTGCTGTCACCACTACAGGGCCTGCGGAGCGGAGAGAGCGCGGAAAGAAAACCACCGCCGGCCGACTGAAGGCGAGGCCCTGGGGACAAGCCCCTCGCGGGGGGAGAAGGCGGGGAGATGCCGGAGCGGGGCAAAAGCGAGCCAGGGGCCGAGGGGAAACAGGCGCGGGGGCCGAAGCCGACTCGCGGCTGGAGGGAGCGGCCATGGCCCGGCGAGGGGAGGCCCCTCGGGACGGGACGGGGCCCCACGAACCGGAGCTGTCCAGCCGCGCTGGGCAGCCGCCTCACCCCCGCGACGGTCGGCTAAGGGGAGACGGGGAGGGGGGAAGTACGGGAAGTCGCCGTCAGGGGGCACGCGCTGCCCGCCCCCCTCAACAACGCTGAAGAGAGGTCCGGGCGGCGGCGCGAGACCCGCGCCGGGGCGGGTCCCGCCGGGCAGGCCCGCGCCCACCCCCCTCCTTTCTTTGCCCCTGGCGGCTGAGGTCGCCTCGCAGCTCCCGGCCGAGCTGGAGCTCCGTACTCACCTGGTCACGGCTCCATCTCGCTTCGACCCTGCCCGTCCCTGGCGGAGCCGCCACCGCCGCCCGCCGAGAACGCGCTCGCCCCGAACCCGCAACCCGGCCTCACCACCACCGACCGGCGCCTCGCAACCGCGGAAGCGCCCACCCGCACCTCCCTGCCTCGCGACACGCGCCGGGCTTCACCAATCAGAGCAGAGAGGTGCGGGTGAGTGCCACCGAGACTCACCAATAGGCCGCGAGCACCTGGGGAAGCTAACGGGGCTGAGGCAGGGCGAAGGGGCGGGGACGGGGCGGGCGCCGTGTGCCTGACAGAGTGGGTGGCCAATCGAAAGGCAAGGATGATGTCATCGCTTGAGGCGGCGGGAAGGGGCGTCCCCCGGGAAGGCGGGGCGGGGCCGCGCCCTTAAAGCGATAGCAGCGGGGGTGTGGGCGCTCACTACGTGGGGGACCCCGGTCCTGGGGCCGGTGTTCAGCGCTTATGGAGTTCGTAGGTTGTGATTTCGTAAGGAGACGTATTTCCAAACGCGCTGCGGGGGGGCACGCCGAAGGCCTGGCTGGTGCTGGGGGGGGCAAGAGGAATCGTGAGGCGAGGGCAGGGGCTGCACGCCTGGGCCCTCACCCCGCCTCCCCCAGCCCTCGGGCGTGCCTGCCCAGCGCCCCACCCCTAACCCCTGGGGTGGGTGCCCAGCCGTGGGGGAGCAGGAAACCCGGGTCAGATGTGGCGGGAAGAGGTCAGGCACCATGGTGCCACCTGCCCAACCCGTGTGGCTGGAACATCGCGGGGGGTGGCTACGCTTGTCTTGGAGAAGCACCTTAGTTCTTGATTCAGAATGAAGCCAGGACAAGAGATCACAGCTGTGACAAATGTCCACAATGAAACCTTCAGTTATGAGACATTAGAGGAATGATGCTGTACCTAAAGAGCAGGGCAGAGGATCGCAGTTAGACCATATTGTTATAAATAGTTGGAGAATGTCGGTCTACCTGCGACATTGTTCTCACCGCTGCTTACTGTATCTTCAAAGGATGCTGTGGATGTGAATTGCGACAGAGAAGAATTGTTTCACACTGCAACACTGAAAAAATTAGAATCAGCTCTTAAAACAAAGAAAAGGCGGAAGCGAGGAAGAGATAAAGTAATAAATGATATAAAGAAGGCAAGCTTGTCCATTCTTTACCCTCTCATGTAGTCAGAAAACTAGAGAACATGATATAACTGCAAAGCAATGTATGTGAAGTAGTTAGGAAAAAATGTTTGTGCCATGTACAATTAACCTATGAAATTCAAGATAAGAAGGTTGATGAGATGAGAATGTTAAGAAGAACCAAACAGCCAGTTACTGCCAGGGAGCCACCATCATGCCCTAGTTTCTAATCCTGACATTTACAGCTCTTTGCTTTTCATTCCCAGGGATCCAGTTCAGCTTTGGCTATGCACATAAATCTTGATGTAATGTAATTCTTCTCCATGCTCTTTGACAGGGTTAGCCCTCCAGAGGTAGTTTAGTGAAAGAGCAAACTCAAAAATATGAAATGTTCCCATGGATGATGATAATTCTGGGAGCTTTAGGTTTAATGGCAAGTCGGGAGTATTTACCTTCCTTTTCTCCCATGTTTTCTAAGAATAGCTCTGTAAGGATCTGAGAGAAATGCTCTGAGTGGATGAGAAAGCATGGATGTCTTTCTGGTTTACATTGCTGGCTTTAGCAGGAGAGATGCAAGGCTTGTTCTTGAAATAATTTGCTTGGGAGACTTGTTAATAGGTCTGTTTACAGTGTGGGCAGAGCGATGGTGTGTCCAAGGGCATACCACAAACTGATGTCAAAGCTCACAGCCATGCCCATATTTTCAATTCACAAGCCAGAGTCCTACTCACCAGACTATTTCTTACTTCAAACAGATGAACATTTAAGAGATGGAAGCCTTTCTCTTCATGTCTGTGCTTCAGTTTCATTGGCTTGCTGTCATCTCTACTGATTTACATACTCTACATATTACTGATTGTTTTCAGTATCTGCTACTACATTTTTCTATGTTCCAAAGGTATTTACAGACCTGGATAAAGATACAGAGGGAAAAATAGAAACCAAGAAATCTGCTTGCCCATAAAAGCTTTCTGGCTTCACCAGAAAAAATCAAAAGGGACATACACATACTGCAGGCAAGCTATAGCTTTTTGTTTATGTTTGAATGTCTCTGTTATTTTCAGTAGCATTTCATTTCCTTGAAGCTTATAAATGAATGAACTAAATTCAGATTTTATTAACATGCATAGGAATAGTCTGCAGTATTGCTAAAGACAGCAGATCAAGTATATTATATGACTTCCATTTGATTTAATGTTAGTTGAAAATTTACACTGAGCAAAGAAAACACTAGTGAGGTATAATAGGATATAGCAGAATTCAGTCTAGTTACAGCGGGACAAACTCTTAAGTGTAGACTAATTCTGAACTGAACTGCATAGTTACAAAATTAAGTTACTTTTGGGTGCCTATCACAAGCAACTAAGCTTGGAATCTTGCACAGAAATATTTTCTTTTCCTACCCTGATGTCTTAGTCATCAGTGACAGCATTGCATTCAGTTCCGCACTTGGATTGCCTTTCTCTTTAAAGAAGAGCAGGCAGAATGAGGAAAAAGCACCAGAAGTGGACAAAGCTAAAAGGTGTTCCTAAGAACATTTCTAAAGACAAAGTTCTTAAAATGGCTCAATGCTAACTTTAACCCTAAAGGCTGGATGGCCTTCAGCCATCTAAAGATGGCTTAAAACTGCAAGATATTAAAGGAACGTTAATAACCCAACAACTCAGAACATGCCTAATAATGAATATTGTCTTGGCATTAAGGTGATGGACAAATCATCTCCTGGTGGAGAAAGAACCGGGTTGGCACAGCTAACTAGTCCAGCTTAACTTCTTTGAAAGTAACCAATTCTGCTAACTTGGCTTCTGACTATTACACACATCCTAGCAGCTCAGCAAGACCCCAGGTGTCACAGTGGTTTGCATGGGGCTCAGCAACAGATGCCTACATGCTTGTGTGCACAGAGAGTGTGTTTCCAGGGCCCTGAGGAAACTCCACCCAGAGGCTCTTGGCCAAACAGGGGTGATTGCCAGCCCCAGGCTCAGGCAGGGCTTGCGTGCTGGCCAGGCTCCTGCAAGGCACTGACCTGGACTTCAAGGAAAGCCACCTTTGCAGCACCTCTGCCCAGCAGCTCTGGTAGCAGTTGCACATAGATGGTTTCTGCTGGGCGATAACTGTCTGCGTGGAGGCTGGATGAGCTCTTCCACCAGATGAAGTGCTGTCACTCACCTGGTCAGCTCAGCTTCTGTGTATGGCCATCTGTGTAAGCCAGAGCCTACACTTCCCTCTCAGGCTGGAAGGCAGAGATTGATGAGGAGGGTGTGCCGGGCAGGGATTGGCAGGAAGAGGAATAGGAGGGTGCAGAAGCTGGTACAGGTCTTCAGGCACATGTATTTGAATACACAGGAGGAGTAGTGGACTGTAGATGCTGGAGATTGAGCTCCTAATAGAGTGCAGTGTGAAGACATCCGTCTGGCTCTGAGCAGGTGGCTGCTGCACCCACCTGAGGTGTTACCAACATCCTCCTAACTTAGGAGCCTCTGTGGAAGCTTTACAGGCAGCAGTTGAGTTTGGGGTTGTGTTGTAAAACTAGGAGGAGATGGTATGTTCTCAGTCTTGTTTAGACAAGTCCTGACAAGCAAGAGCAAGAGAAGACTGGAGGAAGTGCCTGACATGATTTTCTGCCTTCAGAGAGTCCAGTCACTTGCACTTTTTAAACTGAATTATGCTCTTTACGTGGTTTTGTTTACATTTTCCATGTCCTCGATGCCAGCTTGTTGCTGTCCAATAATCCCCACAGTACAAGTGCCTCTTGAGAAAGGAGGTGGTAGAGCGCAAAACCTTCTTAGATCGGTATTTCAGTGGCTGTGTTCAAAGCACAGGGACAAGCTGTTTTCCTCTTACTAAGGATTTTTTGGTTTGAAGTGGGTTAACTGTTTCAGTTTGGTAAACACCAACATATTTCTTTTAATGTAAGCTCTGCTGAGCAAGCAACCTACCCTCCTTGCTGTCCTTTTCAAGAAAAGACGATTGTGTGTGTGTACTCAACTGCTTGAAGGAAGATCAGCACAGAGGAGAAGGAAAGGGAAAGCAACTGAAATCTTAAAAAAAATATTTCCCTTTGGCAAACACCAAGCACCAGAATTCCCAATAAAGAAAGTGTTTGGAGACGTGGTAAGTGCATGTTAAAAGGGTGTGAGCAAGTATCAGAGTTAATAATTACAGTCTTGTCTATCACAGAATACATAAATTATTAACTTAAGACTGTGGCTTCCAAGTCGTAATCCACACGGGTAGAAAGTGTTTGCTGTAGGAGGCACTGTTTGCAAACTGATCGGTTCAAAAGTGCAGTGGTAAAGATACACTGCGGTCTAGGAGAAGAGCTGAAGGTTGGCCATAATCTTTTGGTCTGAGAGGACTGGAACAGACACCAGCTCATTTCTGGGGTTATTGTAATATTTTACTGTTTCCCATAGATGGAGCCAAACTCACGTTGTCCAGCTGCCTGTGACTCACCAGCAATGAATGCAGCTTCCCGAAATCTCAGAGGAGAACTGTAGTAGGAGAGTTTGTCATGTGTCCCCAAGCCCCATTTCCTGCCCATTCCCCATAGCTGACTCTCTTAATACTGCTGCGTTCTCTCCCAGTTCCGTTCCCACAGTACAGCGGCACCAGGCAGTGACACAGGAAAGCGCTCATCGGCCACTGACCTTCTCATGGAGCCTGAGGGGAAATGTTTTTCAGATGTAACCAATACTACCTTTCTAACTACACATTCTATCGTGTTGGCTATTGGTCTGTTCTTCTGCATATTGAATGGATAAGGCATTAGAAAGGGTTTTAGGAAACATCTTTTGGAGGCTTCTTCTTTCCACTGCCACACTGTGATCTTGGGCAAAATTCTCACCTCCCAGGTCTTGCGACTCTGCCCTTCCACAACAAAATATTTGGGATCCATGGTGCAATGCAATGACATGTGATAAAAAGCAGGAGCTTCAGAGAACAGAGAGTAGGACTCTACAATTGCTGCCACTTGAGACATGAAAGCTGAATTACAGCAATTTGATCTAAAAACTGCGTAAGGAAGACAGACAGAACTATCAGCCAAACAAGGATAAAAGCATTACAGGGTGAGGAGGGAGCATTTCCAGCCTTCAGGAGTAAGAAATCATAACTACCCTCCTGACAGCAGCTCAGAGTTCTTCACTCACTTCAGGAGCCAAGGAACGCATCTTCACATCTGAGTTCTGAACAGTGCAAAGCTACTCATGTCCCAGTAAGGGGCAAGAGTAAACACTTCCACATAGATTTTACTTACCTATCAACAGGTTTTGTTACACTGGTCTTGAAAGTGTTGCAGAAACATCTGGGGCAACTCACTATATAGACAGAGTGCCCTTTTGCTAGCCTTTTATTTTTAAGCATGACCTCAAAGCAAATAATTTTCTTAAAAGACTGTTACATCTAAGGTGCTAGTCTGGATATCCTGCTGTTTGGTGTTCAGACTGAATCACAAAAGAAGACTTGAAACACAGAAGCTATGTGTCTGTAACACCCCAGTTATATGAATGTGTGACTATCTGACAAAGGTGTCAGAGTCTGGTTTCATATCCATCCCTGGGGTTCTGTGCCTACAGTTAGTTGCATTTGCAGAAGTCACAGTACTTTATCCCTTTCACTGAGGCATGTGGAGTGCAGCAAGAGCCTGTGACAATTGAACAGTTGAGGAAGCAGGAAAAGGTTTTCTGGTGCAGGACCAGTCTTTTGGATGGAGCACCCTCTTCCAGCAGCTTGCTGGAAGACGTGCTGGAGCCCACTTTGGTTTAGAACATCTTCATCAGGACTGTATTATTTCCCAGCTGACCTTCTGACTCCAAAGTCTGGTCTTGGAGGAGTTATGTTCTCCAACTTTCTTTCATTGTTAAAGAAGGTACAGCTGGAGGATTTGGAAAGAGGAGATTTGATCCCCACGTAGCCCCGGGGCTCCCCAGAGAGGTGAGTAGTCAGCATGGAGAGAGGAAGTGTGTGACACACATCTTTACTTTGTTTAGATGTTTCTTATGAAGCAAGTGAGTACAAGAGGATCTTCTCTTTGCAAAGCCTGGGTCTGATTTGAGCTGCAATGTCATCCTGAAAGAGCTGACTCACTCAGCAGGGCTGCAGCTCCAAGGAACACATGCAGAGGCTGGGAAAGTTCAGAGTTATTTTCAGAGCTATGGGGAGTTGCACCGTGGGGTCCCACTTTCTGGAAGAGGTGCTAGACAGAGAGTGTGCTGTCCAAGAGGCTTAGTGAAAGCTGGACGCTGCTGTGACCCCACAGGCTTCAAAGGCAGAAATTACTAGAGGAAAATAATCGCTGGCCACTGAAAAGTGTTTCTTTGGCATTTTGGTCTTGCCAATCACATAGCTTAGTGGCATTTAATAGTCCCTGGAGCAGGAATTTGGCAGTGCCCAGCCTGAGATCATTCACAGGGAAACCGTGCTGCACAACGGCAGAGCACGCTGGTACTCACCAGCCTGACTGCAGTTTCCCTTCTGCCTCAGTTTCCCTTTATCTGTTTACCTCAAACCAACTACCATGCTTGGTATTTCCAAAACTCTCCCTAGTCTGGGTAGGGCTTGTTAATATAAAGTTTAGCTTTCAGCTTTACTAACAAGTTTCACAACTGTGATAATAAAAATTATAAAATGTGATTTAAAATATATGTTAAAAGCATTGGAGGGGAAAGCTCTGGAGAGAAATTAGAGTATTCTGATTTATGTCTGAGAAAAGAGGGATCAAATGAAAGGAAAAAAACCCAAACGAGTTCTTAGTGCTGCCTGGGGAACACAGCAGCAGCCTCTTAGAGACAGGCCTGATGTTCTGACAAAATCACCGATCTGGGAATGAGCGTCCCAGGGAGCAAAAAAAAGAGAAACAGGCATGAACAAAGGAAGTAGGAATGAAAGTCAAGTGGAGCTGCTTTCCACTTTGCCCTGCCTCTGCTTCAACACAACACTGAGCAGACAAATTTGCTCCCAAAGAAAGATATCCTTGTGTGGCAGAGCTGCCCAGCAGACACCAAAGACTCTTCCAGCTGCTGGCAGCATAGCAAGAGTGACTGGCTTCTGGCCAGGGCTCTCCTGATAGAGCCCATGTAAATCAGAGAAGTGCCTGTGGGCGGTTTGTTAGCACTGGGGCTGCTCAGCATCTTGCATGCCCACACTCCACAACTCCTCCTGCTCCCGGGGAGCCATTTGTCAGTTAAATGTCTGGTTAAAGGGCCTGATGATGAAGTGCCCTCTGCAGAGCTGATTTCTCCAGAAATGTGCATGGTAAGAGGATGTAATGTCAGGAGGCAGCTTTACCTGGAATATCTGGGGGATCTCATTACAAAAAAATGGATATTGGAGGAAGGGGGTACGTTGGGAATTGAAGGACAGCTATGATTAAAGGGGCAGAGAGATTGCTGTGCCGAAGCCCCTGAGATTATTTAATTTACAGGGAGACATAATAGAAGGTCCTCTATTGGGTGCTGCTTGCTCCTAAACTGAATGAGGACTCATTGAACTTGAAAAGTGAAGAATTTTAAAATGGGAAATAGGAGATGTTTTTATTACAGAATAATGATACCTGTGTACAGGGAAAGTATTTACTACAGAATAATGTCATTTGGGAGAGTTTCACAGACCCTCATTGAGAACAAGAGCCAGTTTAAGTCTTAAATAAGATTAGAGTGGGGGTAAAAAGAGAATAATTAGAGGTTGGAACTTTTATTCTCTCTCTCATGTCTGAGGGATAAAATCCCACTAGCTTCAGGGCATACAGCAACCTCAGAAATCCCATGACTAGAAATAACTTCTTATATGGGCAAATTATCCTATTCTTCTCTTGAACATTTTTGGGAGTAAACCTCTACTGCTTTCTGTCATAGATAGGCTAGTACCCTGCAGGGGTACTCACTTTGGTATGTTTGTTGCTGTCGGGGTGTGTTAGTAAAGGTACGTGTGGAATTTCAAAGACTGCTTCCAGGCCACTTTCATGGTCAGAAAAACACCGTGTGACAGACATAGATAGACATAGAGTGAGTTTTTCACCATTCAATTCTATCCTTAACATAAGGAAAAAAAACATCTCTACTTTTTTGGCTGTATTTCTTTTTCCACAGGAGCCCAGTCTTCAGACTATCTCTTAGGTTAATATTGTCCCACTTTGTATCTTGGGGATCATCTGTCTCCTGGATGTTGTCTGCATTTCTATTGCTATTCCTGCTGCAATCTTCTCTGGTGCCAGCATATTCTAGACATCTTCAACCTTTCCATAGTTGTTCACCTTTGGGATCTGTCACTGTATAGGCAATGAGATGGGACACATTGTGAAACCCCATGTTTGCTCCCCCTGCTATGGATGTCAGCAGTTCTTCAGCACCCCTATTCTCACCACTGTGAGATAGGCTGGTATCTAGCCACTGTCTACCAATCTTCTGCCTAAGATGTTGGAAGTCCCCTCTTGCTGATGTGATCATTTGCCTCCTCCTTGCCACATCCTCATCAACTTCACCCTGGTTTGGTTCCACGGCAGGATCATCCCATCCCTGATGGTGACAGAGGTTCTGTCATTTGCTGTCCCCTGGCTGTGTCCTGCAGTGGCCTTCACTTCTCACAGGGTGCTGCATGCAGACAGATACTCCAAAAAATTAAGTCTTTTCTGCCCCAGATGTCCAGCAAAGTGCCCAGCTGAGGGTGAAGTGAGCCACACAAACTGTGTTTGCTGTATGTCTGATCATCTTTATCTGCTGGGTGTGGTACCACTTGCTGCCATGGTTACATACATCCCCTGCTCCTCATCTGCTCCTGCACCTGAAATGTGTGCATCACCCTGGGCTGTGCAGTGGAGCTGGCTCATCCCTCCCCATGTACTTGGTGGGTCATGAGAGCTGTTACTGGATCTCTCTGTCAGGTCGGTGGCCCCGGACTGGCAGGGACTGACTGCACACTTAGCAGGAGGAAGATAGCAAGGCACAGTTTTAAAGTGTTCACCCTAAACGGGACATTGAGTGTTAGGTACGGGTGCCTCAAGTCCAGCACAACTTCAGAAGAGTGTTTAATTTTCCCTGGTGAGTGCGTGCTTTAAACAAATCAGATGTATAATTCGGTCGAATGACAACTCCAGAAGAGAATGTGATGATAATTCACGAAACTTTGGAGGATGTAAATGTCAAGGAAGGAGGGGTGGTTACAGTGGTTCTAGTGTGACAGCCAGGATGACTCAAGTGAATTTGAGAAAAGGAAAATTTTGGCTCAGTACAAGGAACAAAGATATAAACTAAATAAAGAAACCCAAAATAAGTAACTGTACAAAGCCTAAGAAACCAAACAAAACCTTTCCTCCACGTAGTTATTTTGAAAGAAGAAAAGTACCAGATACTACACTGAGTTCTCTGCGAGCTTCACTCTTGTTAGGAGTTTTTATATGGGAGCCACTTAAAAAATTACAGTGATGGTGGTTGCCTAAAATGGAAAGAGCCAACAATAATCTCTGCTTGATTTGAATAATCCCCAAAAGGGAGAGGTTGAAACCCCTCAGAAGCAGTAAATTAAAATTGAACAGAAACCTGGCACGTAGAGTAAATGACGCATATAGTGAATGGCACAAACTTTTGTTGGGCATTGCACACAGAAGACAGACATGTTATGATTTTCCATTTCTAAAATAAAAAGCCTATAAAAAGTACTTCTTCCAGTTATGGAGACAAACTTGACAAGAGTGATTTGTCTTCTTATTACACAATTGATCCTTTTTTTCTTTTTTTTCTTTTTTTTTTGTTGTTTCCTCCTTTCCCTGGTGAGCTTTAAGAGCAGAGAAAAAAAAGTGTCTGATCTGGTAAGAGTCTGGTGCAGATGAGAGGTCTGATAATGAGAAACTATCTCTACTTTTCACATCAGCAGCGCTCTATCTTCACTGGAGTGTCCCTGGGGTTTAGAGGATGTGATAAAGTATGTTCAGTCCAAGTGGAGGAAACGCTAAAACTTCACACAAGAACAGAAATAGTCTTTAGATTTAGGCACTGCATTATAAAATTGCAGCAGGAGCCAAGCCAAATGTTTAAAGACGTGGAAGTTTAAAAGCAGGATCCTGGTCAAAACCCGAGATCAAAGTTGAACTTCCCAGGCAGACTTTTTCTATTTTTCTGAAGAAGTTTTTGTTTTTAAATGCTGGTGACTGGTGGATGAACATGCAAAACAGGGTTGGTCACTGGATCAGATGCCACGAAGCAGAGCATCCTCTTCAGCTTTCTGAAACACTGACCCCAGCGCAAGTGGGGAGGCTGAGCTGCTGCGCCACATTTGCAGAACATTAACCACTGGCATTTTCAGCATATGCCAAGCCCCAGATCAAATAACTCCACCATTAGATCATGCTAAAGTGCTCTGCTGCTTATTTCTCTCTGTCACACACAAGTTACTGGGCTGCAGAGGCACTGGTCAGAGTGGTACATGGAAGTTTTAAACTATATAAACCTTGGGTCTTAAAACAAACAAACGTGCAATCAATGAGCACTCCTTGCTCCGTGTTTATGCTTTGATGAAGAAGGCCTGGGGTTCCTGCTGGAAAGCAGGATGACGTTTTTAAAAGGGCAGGGTGCAGCGCTGGACAGCAAGTCCCTGCACGGCCCCAATCTGCCTGGTCCCAGTAGTGCCAAGCCATGCAGAGCCCTCGCTCTGCTCCTTCACACTCCCTCTGATTCCACGCCCACGGCAGCTGGCCCAGCACTTGCCTCTCTGCAGGTTTTGGGGCTGAGTCAGGACAGGGAGCAGGCAGGGGATAGGAAACGGTGCCATGATGGCACTCTCCCTTCTCTTCTGTTGGCATTTTTGAGTCCTCAGGCATTTCCCTTCAGGGGCAGTGCTCTGGGATGCTCTCATTCACCTGTGTTTGCAGGTGTAGCTCTCTGCCAAGGCACACGCAGAGAGCATGTTATTTTTGATCCAGGAAAACCTCAGCATGCTTTCCAAGATAGACAGTGGAGGCCCAGGAGCTACCAGCACACACTATAGCATCTTAGCATCTGCGGTCTTTCTTCAGGCAAGGCTGCCATCCCACCCGAGGTAGCAGACATCGGCGCTCAAAGCGGCGCCTGGCTGGTTGCAGGAGAGGCTCCCCAGCTGGACCCTGGCCAGAGCCCGCAGCCCCATCCCAAGCCCAGCCCTCGGTGGGGGAGATGTGCAATGCCGTCAGTGCTCTGCTCTTCCTCTGCTCGACACAGCAGCCCCGGGTGACAGCACTGCTGATACGCTGGAGAAGGCTCTGGACTGCTTCAGCCGAGGAAGGGTGGGGAGATGAACTGGAGTGCCCTGGCAATTGGCAGAGCACACAGAGATGGGTTTAAATCCTCTTTTGTTTTGACACAGAGTCCTGCACTGTCCTCTACCTTCCAAGCCCCATCCTTCCCTCTTTTTGGATCCTGTTTATTAACCTCTTCTCTCTGAAGTTCTACCACTGATTTTTTTCCCCACACCTCCTGACTTTTGTTTTAACTTCTCTATCCCTTCTACTAACACCGACCCAGCTCCTACACTTAAACACAAATACTGGGAGATCTGAACATGCCAGGGACCGTCTCTCTCAACATCATCGACATCATCATTATTATTACACCATGTAATAACTACAATAATATGTAAAGCAGGTAAAATAACACTAGCAACATAACAGAACCCTACAGCTGGGAGGAACAATTCCCAGGAAAGCTCTGCTCCATCCAAGGATGGCACGTGTTCTGGGGACACGGTCTGTCCGTGCTGAGGGAGATGTAGGAACCAAGATGGTGGTGCTCTGTGTTTTTATGTAAAGGCTGGTAATCCCAACAGGCAGGGCTGCGCTAGAAGACCGTAATGAAAAGGATGTGGTTTTCTTTTCACACTAACAAAGCTTGTTTCCCTGAGACAAGTTTGAAGAAATGGCTGAGTTGTTTTAGCTGAAATTTCCCTGAGACAATAAAGGCCATGAGCAGACACCCAACACAGAAACTTTATGCCCATACCACTGGTCAGCGTAATCAGTGACTTTAAACAAGACGTGGTAAAAGGAAGGCTCAGGTAAACTCTGCTATTAGTATTCCTCTTGTCACAGAAAATGTGACCATGGAAGTAGCTGGACAAAGCCTAGGTCAGAATCAGCAGGAACAAATGTGGCTGCGTGTCTTCTCTTGCGGTTTGGACATCCATATGCTTAGAAAATTGAATACTGTCCAAAATAGGCAGAGAGGTCTCATATTTGCCAGCTCCAGGGCTGTTACGTTAGTGGTATCTAGAGGGAAAACAGACATGTCAGCAAGGTCAGGTTGCCTCAGTACATGCTTATTTGTGTTTTGGATTTGCTGTGAGCAGGGCTCTGTGACCCAGCAGCACGAGCTCCAGCACCTCGCTTTGTAGGGGAACACTCAAGGGGGTGTTGAGGAAGGGCTTGGCAATGGGGGTCCTCAGGGCAAAAGAGATTCAGCTCTGTAGCTTTATTTCTAGAGCCTGTGCTATATATAGTAGATCTCTGGATAGACGTCTGAGACCATCATCTCCTGATTCAAGCTTCCCGCCTGTGCTCATGGAGTCATTGCTTCCACCTTACAACTCCAACTTCTCCAACTTCCCCCTTACATCTCCAACAGTTCCTTCCTTCAGCTGCATCTCAGGACACCACCTCCTCTGCAGCACCAGCACAATGGGTTACAGATTTGAGTGTTGAACCCCATCATGGAATTGATCCAGGCGAAAAACCTGGTATGGTAGAGGGAGAAGAGGGCTAGGTGTCTTTATGTCAGTGTTGCCACAAAAAACCCTTCAGAAAAATGCGGCTCCCTGGGCTCAGGTGGCTGGATGCATGAGCACAGGGCTCCTCTGTCCTGTTTGCCTCTCCCCAGGAGACCAGATGGGCACCAGGCACCGTACAGTCTGTGGCCATGCTGACACTTGCAGACATCCTGAAGCCTCCTCAGGGCTGGAAACCCCAAACACCCACAGGCCATCTGGATGACTCTTTGAGGTGGGAAAAGCAGATCTGCTAGAAGAAGCATATCTACATGGATGCCCTTTTGTCACCCCACTTTTTGGTCTCTTCCTGTGTTCAGAGATAATCTTCACATTGAAAAAAAGAAGGGAGGCAGCTTTCTGCCCCCACTTTTTCACTAGTCAGTGATAAACACAAGTGTTTTGGGAAGTGCCCTTCGTCACCTTCAAACTTTTCCACTGTGTCAGAAATTCAGGTCTTAGCAAGCTGGTTTCCTTGAAAGCTTCAGGTCATGAAGGAGGAGTTGTGTGAACTATCAGCAGCAGCACCATTCAGGAGAAACCTGAGGGAGGGGAAATGAGCTCATTGAGACTACCTGGAGCTCTGTGTGCCACTGTGGGGACTGATGAGCAATGGGCAGAAAGAAGCAGTGAAAGGTTTCCAAGAGCAGTAAGGAAAGCAGCCATTGCTTGGGATTTCACTGGTAAACATGCTTTGCAAATGCAAAAATTCCCAAAAGTAGACAGCACTGCCAGTGTTATACCCTAATAAACCTCTCCCTCAAATTACAGCCAAGGACCCCAATTTTGCTTGCCATTCAGCTTCTTCTTCCACGGCTTTTGGGTTTTCCACCACCACCATAGTTGATGGCCAGCCCCACTTCAGAGCCTCCTGCAGCCTGAGCTCTGCTTACTCACTTGGTGAAGTAAGTCGTTACATGTTGTTGTCCTTTTGAAGTTCACCACTCGCTTCAACCACAGTCTGAAAGAGCTGCCCACACGTGGAAGTGGGCTGAACCCCAGGCAGATGCTGCTGCTCGTAGTCGGAGCTCGGTTAAAAAAATATGAATCTGCAGGGGGCATAGTAAAGGCATGAGTGCAAACTGGTGGTGAAAAGGAACAGTGAATTGAGCCCTAAGCACAACATGTCTCTCTTACGCCTAATTTAACACTCATTCTGACAGCTCCTGGTGATGCAGACCTTTTATCTGCTGGCCACAGGCTCTCCCGCAGCCATGACTCGGCTGGCCCTTGTCTATATGCCTTCTTTGAGGAGGAACCTCTCCAAGAGGTCCTAATATTACTCAGTCCTGTGGGCTGCAGCCATTTCTGACTTCTCTAGGCATGATTGCATCAAGCAAGGCCCGGGAAGGTCTGGTCCCAGTCACACGTTGTTTGGGAAGGGGAGAAGTTCTGCTCCAGGCCTGAGCTCGCCTGTGGCCAGGAAAACACATGCAGGCTGTTGCTGTCTGTCCTCCCCATTCCGTGTCCTCTGTCCTCCCATTTGAGGACCCACATGTTTTATTACGTCAGCCCTACTGGAGGCATTGCACTTGCTTGTCCATTTCTCTCAGGTGAGGGCAGAGGAAAACGAAGCTGTGAAGGTTTGATGGTGCTGCCGTCCATCGGTGTGCGGGTCGGGAGTTTGGTTGGCAATCAAAACATTAGCATTTCCCTCATAAATTACCATTTCCTTTATAAACTGGCTTCCCACCTGGCGATACGGTCCCCTGGCCTCTCCCTCTTGGCAGAAGAGCTCTGCCACTGAGAAAAGCCACCCTGCTGACCACCCTTGTGCCACCCATGGCAACAGTACTGCCCGATCCCATGGAGAACCAGTCCAAGAAGGTAGAATTTAGAAAAATATAAAATAAAATTACTCAAAGATTTAAAAGAACAAATGGGAAATGTGTTTTTGTTGTTTTCTGTCAGATCTGCTCTCTGTGCTGGATCACTAAAGGTGTCAGTGAGGATTATTCTGAGTGGGGGGAGGCTGGCCCTACTTGCTCTTGTCCTTGCATCGGCCCTGCCCTGGCACTGACCAGCTTCTGGCTGGGTGACACAAAGGGCTCTAGCAAAGAGTGCTGGATGCAAATTAAACCAGGTGGAATCTGGGTGACAGGATGTCACGAGCTGTTTGACCACACAAGTGCTTGGGGGAAAAAAAAAAGCAGTGAATGAACAACCAGGGAAAGGGGGGTGATGCTGAGCTCAGCTCCCTAAGACCTGCCAAATAAGTTCCCTGGGATGTTTGGGGGATTTCTTGTGTGCTGGAGGACAAACATTGCTGCTGCAATCCTGGGCTGGAGATCCAAGAGCTTCTTTGCTCTTTTTTTCCTGAAATGCTGTGAGTTAGTATTACAAAAGATACAACTTCTCTCCACCCCTTGCCTGCAACCCTCTGTGGGCTGAAGCTCTTCATCTCAGCCTGAAGTTTCTCCAGGGGGAAACATATGTGTTTACAGTGGTTTTGCTGCTGGGCTCTGTCTCCTCCAGCATTCAATGTCCCCTCATACGTCTAAAAGACAGCCAGATGCTCCCAACGGATGGTCCAGCTCCCACACAGCACCACCCACACCAGCACTTGGTGTGCACTGTGATGCACATGGCCAGGATGTGTAAGAGCCAGTGGGGCTAAGGTCCCTCTGAAAGAAGCAAACTGAAATTTGGTGGGTTGGAAGTGGTGTTCACAGGGCTGGCTGGCTGGCTCTCAGCAGTGGCTGCAGCAACACAGAGTGTTCCAGGATTAAGAGGTCAACGAAAAATTGCTGTAAGATGGGTAGCCTAAGAGCAGGGATAGCTACTGACTGTGCAAAGTCCTGTCACATAGGAAAATGAATTTAGGAGCAGAGAGACCTAAGGTGAGGCTCTGCTGCCACCCAGCACTGTCCACTCCCCATCTTCACCCCAAGCAAGTGCCCAGAGGCAGTTTTGGTCCTGGCTCACCACTTTGCTCCAAGCAGGAAATGAAGAAATGTGTTTATCTCTTCCTCAAGAGGAAAGTAAAACAAAAACAGAGCAAAAGCCTCCACTCAGGATTACGGGAATGAAAGATGGGCAATGGGAAACTCTATTTCCAGTGCTGAGAAACGCAGTTGTCATGTCAACCAGCTGCTGTCGGCAGTCCCACGTGGGCTGATAAATGGGATCAGGCTTGGCAGGGAAGGCGGCTAGCCTGCGCCGGCCAAATCCTTTGGGAAGACAACAGAGCTTGAGAACAAGTTTGTCTGCATCCAAACGTGGGTGGCATTGGGCTGTATCAGCTAACAGTGTCCTCACCAGCACCTGGTGACACAGGCACCGGTGGAGTGCCACAGCCAGCAGCGTGCTATGGGATGGATGTGCCACTGGCATCCCACACCCACCCACACAGTATGTGCTCAGAGGTCATTGAGATTTCAAAGGAAAAGCCTTCATGGTGACCACAAAGCCAACATCCTCTTCAGCCCAGCCTGAGATAACAATCACGGAGAGAAAATAAAGGAAGCAAATGAGCTGAAATAGCTGAGTTCCACCAAAGCCCTGGGTGTTTGCGCTTGTACCCACCCACCGGGAGTTTCCCTTCACCTGATGCAGATGAAGGAGCCATCAAGAAACCACATGGCCCCTTTCAAGAGCATCTGCACCAGCTCTGTGCTTGCTGAAGCATCCACCTCGTTGACCTCACCGGGGGCAGGAAACCCCAGTGGGCAGCTCTGCTTAGACAAGAGTATCATCAACATGTTGGCTGTGACATCTTTGTGGCCCAGGGAGTACACAGACGGGGACTCCCTGTTACAGTGCCAGCAGCTCTGCAGAACAGTGCTGATTTCTGTGTATCAGAGAAGCAAGGGTGCTGAGTCCCTTCCTCTGAAGAAGCCAAAATTGCATTTTCTGTTGCAAAAGCAACCCTAAATACTAACACCCTTGCCCATGCTGTCCTAGGGGAGACCTTACAAACTTTTTTGGGCAAATCAGTGTTTCCAGACAGGGTAACAATCACCTTTCCCTTCAGTTTCAAATAGATTGCCTTAATAAAATGATAATAAAATGAGTTTGTCCCTATTTGGTGGGGCGGGGCGGGGGGGCTAGTCAGATCATTTCATTGCTCAAGCATCTGACGTGAAGGACTCCCTGATGCACTGAATGCAAATATGCCAAGCAGAGTGGCTTAAGAGCAGCAACAGCAACTTAGTCCCTTCCTAATGGCTGGTGACAGTATCTAATGCCATGGTGATGGCGTGCTTTTAAAACAGAGAGGACTATCAGTGCGCCCTTCTGCTCACACCTACGTTTGTGAACTTTGCGACCCAGCTCTTGCCAGGAGGCAGGGGGAGGTCAAAGCCTGCAGCAGTGGGTCACTTGGCTTCTCTGGTGTGTATTTTGTCCCCTGCTCTACAGCCTGCATTTTGGTTTTGTCCTGTGGTAGGAACCAATGCAAATGAATTATGTTGAAAAGGGACAGGAAGATTGCTCTCAGAGGCACTGGACCTTGGCCCTTCCCCCAAACTCTCATTTCCACAGACGAAGTTGTTTAGAAGGCTGCGGATGTAATTAATGCCAGCCAGAGGGCACCTCAGCCAAGGACAAAAGGTGATTCTCTGGGAAATAAGCTTCACTTTTATTGGTAAAAATAAGATTTTAAACTGTTCAGCTTCACTGGTGATGTCATGGCTAAAATAACCAATAAACAACGTAAAAAAGCTTGACAAACTTGCTCTGCTATTGTCTATCTGCTCTGAGGAGCTTTGCTTTTCCTGTGGCCCCTGCCCCGGCACAGCAGAAGGGCAGAAACTGCTTTTGGCCAGCAGCTCCTCTCTGGTGACCTGGCCCATAGCTGCTGCTGGAGGAGCGGGGCCTGGCTGCAGGGACAGGCAGGGATGCTGAGTCTTCCAAAGCAGGAATGGGTCCTGACATGGAGGCAAGCATGGCTGGTGCGGCAAGGTATGCGACAAGGGAAGGAATCCCTTCAGCTGCAGCAAAACCCCCGTATCCAAGTCATGGCTTGGTCCTGACCTCCGTATTTTTCACCAGCCTGGGGCTGGGACCATGGCCAGAGCAGCATGTGGTTCCCCATTCCCAAATCAGCCAGTATCGCTGGAGGCCTCTCCTGAACATCTCTCGCTGGTTGAATTTGCCTTTGCTGAAGTACTGACAGGTCCCAGCAGCGATTGTGGGGTTGGGAGATGACAGGAGCTGGAGCTGTTGCCAAGAAGACAGGCTTTCTGCTGCTGGTAGGTGGGTATCAGTGGGAAAGTTGATCCAAGAAGAGGGAAAAGGGGGAAATCAGCAGGATACATCAGTGTTTGCTCACCAGCACTAGCAGGTCTTGCTGAAACTGCAGCCCTGAGCAATTGTCAAGAAGAGCTGAATCAGCACTTTTGGGAGAGAAAATGAGAGTGAGTGGGAAAACAGGTGGGATGAACAGGAAAAGCAGGAAAGCGGCAATTCCTGCTACAGGTCCCCACAGCACGTCCTTCCAAGGGCTTCATAGGCTCTCACCCACCTGCCACTCACACTACAAAGTGCTATGTTGAACAAAAAGTGACTTAGTTCCCTACTTCCCCATCACTGGTGTCCCCTGTGCACACCAGGTGGCCGAAACCTACTAAAACAGAGCCA
This sequence comes from Porphyrio hochstetteri, assembly GCA_020800305.1. Taxonomy (NCBI): domain Eukaryota; kingdom Metazoa; phylum Chordata; class Aves; order Gruiformes; family Rallidae; genus Porphyrio; species Porphyrio hochstetteri. Next base: position 19,463,414 of record CM036905.1, on the reverse strand, counting down.
GCCTTTTCTCTTAAGCACATCCCACTTTCTGGTTGCAGGGCTGCTGACACCCTGAGGGGTGAACCTGCTGATCTCCTGAGAGACCGAATATTTCAACACAAAGCAGAATGGGTAGGAGGGTGGGTTATGATGAGGCAGAAGAAAGCAAAGCTGTATGGGTGTGAAATGCCAGGAGCACCTAATGGTGGCTAGGAGGGCTGAGGAAGGTTTTTTATTATTAAGAGCAGTTGAAAAGGAGGGGACACCTGTCCTCTAACTTCAGAGCATGGAAGAAGGAGCCCATCCACTTCCACCTGTAACCCATCTGCGCTTGCCAAGGCCACTGATGGACAGTCACATCTGTAGTGTCAGATTCTACCATTGAAAATAACTGGTGGTGACAATACCAGTGGCATGCCCCTTGGGCCAGCTGTCACCTCCGGAACGGCCAGCAAACTCACCCAGGGCACCGAGGCAGCAGTCAACTGGGGAAGATTTCCACAGGTGAGGGGCAGGAGGCTGTCAAGCACAGAAGAGCAGGCAATTTGTGATGACTGAGCAGACATAAAGTGAGCAGAAGGTCTACCAGGAGCAGGGGCAGGAATGGAAGGGTGTTCACATGGAATCCTTCCTCATCACATCTTCCTAATGGCTCCCAGGATCCACCTACACCTGCTCCTCCACAATCATGACTGGAATTGTGCAGGCACAGCTCAGGAGACATGCACTGGCCTCACACTGGGTCCGAGACACCCTGTGCTGTGCAGTTGGGATGTCATGGAGCGCATCGGGAGGAGACTTGGGCAGACAGTGCCCCTGTCTGTACCCACAGAGGAGGTTTTCTGTTTCAGCTGTTTGCCTCGGGGGAGCACACAGGGGCGTTGTGTTCCCAGACTTGCCGAGGATTGGACAAGTCAGGCTGGTTTTGGCCTGTTACATGGCATCAGGCCCATTGCATGGCCTCAGGCCCATTCCCTTCAGGCTTTGCCAGGTCACATTGCTGTGATCCCCAAGCAGAGCCAGGAGCACTGGGGGTCCCTCCGCATAAAAAGGGACAGCTGCATTTATGGCCTTCATGAGAAAGGGCCTTTGGTGGAAACCTCACAGCCTCTCTTGGTCCCAAATGACTCAAAAAAACTGCTTTTTGAGGCGGATGCAAAGCTGCTGTAGGAGGAAGGGATGCTCATGGCCCAGGTGCAGAGGGCTTGTGCCAGAGGGTTTGGTGTTTCGCCAGTTGCACTTGAGCAGCAGATACTTTGTGATTCCCTCAGGTGGGCATCTGGGTGGGTCAAAGTCCCTCGAGCCACACATTGTGCAAAGGGAGCAAGTGACAATGATGATGCCAACACCAGCAGCCTCCGCAGGGCCCGCGGGGTGAGGAGCAGGAGCAGGCAGGCGATGGCAGCAGCACGCGGGGATACGAGCAGGGGGCAGAAACGGCAGCAGGTTTTCACATGGATTAGCTGCCCACCCACCACACAGGCACCACCACTCACCTCTTCCAGCCAGCTCTTCTCTGTGGCACAGCTGGGAGGAATGGCAAGGCTGCAGCCCAGCCGGGCCCCGGCCCCACCGCTGCAGGAAGGGGGGCACTGATGCCTGTTTGGTGGGGGCATTAGACATCAGTCTCAGAAAGGCTGCTTTGATTGCCTTTCCCTTCTGTCATTTTCCCACATGATTGTGTTTCCAGGGGGAAGAGTTGGGGTTATTTTTTCCATTTTGGGGGTAGCTGGGTTTGGGGTTCGTGGTTTTTTTACACTTGTGTGAAGAAAATATGGGTTATGAAAAGACAGGGCCTAGAAGAGACAGACATGTCACCGTCTTCTGACAGCAGGAGAGTCCCTGGCTTGCTGCCACAGGGCTGCAGCCCCTCATGGACACATCTGCCTGCAAAAGTTGACATGGTTTTACCTGAACTGGACACATGAGCTTGGCTGGTCCTGCAATTACACAACCAGGAAACACATTTTAATCAACTGCTCTCAAATACTTTCCCATGCAAGCAAAACCTGAAGGATTTCTTTCCTCTGCCATCATTGGGGAATCTCAAAGGGGATACTGAAGGGCCCTGAAGTTCCTTTACAAAACCCCCATGAGGCATAGGGACCTTCAGGTAAGGGAGAACTGGATTCCTCAGCCGTCCCAGGAGGAACTTCAGGGACTGTCTCATTCAGATGTTCTTCATCTTGCAGGAATGTAGTGACAGCTTCTTCCACTCCACCTGTGCTAGCTCCATCCACCCCATATTGCCAAACCAGCATCCTGGCACTCACCCTGAGGCTCTGATCTGCTTTAATGAACTACCGGTCTGCACAAGAATTAAACTTTTGAATGGCTGGAGAAGTGGTCGAAGCTGCAAAAGGGGGTGAAAATTATATGTATGTGACTGGCCAAGGAAATTATAAGAGTAACCTAAGAAAATACTTAAACTACCCAGCATATCAGTGACCCACACATACTACTGACTGAGATGGGGGGCTGCTGTCTGATTTTAACCCAGAGATCTGCCTGAGAATCGAGCCAGAACAAGAAGTACTTGCTTAGAAAAATCAACAGTGATCCCACAACATTTCTCAATCAGCGTGAGAAATCGGAGCCATATGGTATTTTTCACCAAACACCCCACATTTCACAAGACCACTCTCAAGAAAGTCCCAAGCTCTTCTGTATGTTCCAGAAAAAGCTACAGATGTATTTTGCTTGTGCTTCCTGATGCACATAGGAAGCTTTAGAAGTCAATCACTGACCCTGTGCTGAGAATTTTCAGATGTTTTTGGCTGTAGCCCAGTATGGGGAAAGATTTGCCCAATGGCAGTGGAAGAAGGCAGGAGAGGCAATGGTCCCCCACCCTCAGGACAGGGCTCAACATCCACCCCCAGGCAAACCGCCCCGCTCTACGACTGACTCCCCAGGTCGCCTGCCCCAGCTTCATAGCAAAGCCCGAGAGGAAGGTAACAGGGGTTCAATAAATCAGATGTGAAACATCAGTACCAAGCGCAGGGAGGGGGGCAGATGAAAACCGTTCATCAGTTGCTCATGAGAGTGCAGAAGCCGCCCTGAACTTATCTGCTGGCTGCAAGAGGTGGGGTCTTTTGTTTCCGATCCCAGACCGTATGCTCTCGCCCCAGGCACAGCGGCAGGGGACACTCTGCTGCCGGGCACTCCCGGCCAAAGTCACGCCTTGACCCATCCCCCTTGGCTTATGAAAGATCCATCTGTAATGCTGCAACTCCCTCGAGTGCTGTGATAGTCCAGATAAAGACAACCACAAGAAAAATGTGTCAGTATTTTTAGCTCCCATCCTATTTTTTCCCTGGGCCCACTATGAAAGAGGACGACAGGAAAGATTACGCCTTCTCTGTGAAATGACTAACACTCTCCCGAGGAGAATTAGTTCAGCCAGTTGACTCCCCCTCATGCCAACCTTGCATCTTAAGCCTGAAAAGCAGGAAGACAGATTAGACCCCTATTTTGTACAAATAGCTCCAGCCACTTAGAAGGAAACTATTTTTCCACTCTGTGTATCTTGTCTTCTTTTCTGCCTAGTGCCAACCATAGTCAAGTGACACATGGTAATGAATCCAGGAGCTTCACACTTGCTTTCCATTGGAAAGCACTTGAAGCTTAAGTTTTCCACCTATTACCAAAACAAAAAGGGGTTTGTACAGTGAGGGTAGAAAGAGGAAAGGACCCTCCTTCTGCCTTTGCCATTTGCATCTCTTTAAATAATCCACACTAGAGACCAGAACTACCAAATAGTGGCTGATAGAGACAGTCCTCATTCCTGCCAGATCTTTTCTCAGTAAAAGAGCAAGTAAAAAGACCTCTGATCTGTATAACCAGAACACCAGGCTCCTCTTTCCAGGGATTTCTCTACTGAAAGCAATAGCATGTTCAGACCGTACTTGCATGTCTTGTTTTTCCCAGCTGTGTTCCACAGTAGCGATCACCGCAACGATGGACACAAAGCACCAGCTCACCGCAAGGATGGACACAAAGCACCAGCTCACCGCAAGGATGGACACAAAGCACCACCTCACCACAAGGATGGACACAAAGCACCACCTCACCACAAGGATGGACACAAAGCACCACCCCACCACAACGATGGACACAAAGCACAACCTCACCACAACGATGGACACAAAGCACAACCTCACCGCAACGATGGACACAAAGCACAACCTCACCGCAACGATGGACACAAAGCACCACCTCACCGCAACGACGGACACAAAGCACAACCTCACCGCAACGATGGACACACAGCACCACCTCACCACAAGGATGGACACAAAGCACAACCTCACCACAACGATGGACACAAAGCACAACCTCACCGCAACGATGGACACAAAGCACCACCTCACCACAAGGATGGACACAAAGCACCAGCTCACCGCAACGATGGACACAAAGCACCAGCTCACCGCAACGATGGACACAAAGCACCAGCTCACCACAAGGATGGACACAAAGCACCACCTCACCGCAACGATGGACACAAAGCACCACCTCACCGCAACGATGGACACAAAGCACCACCTCACCGCAACGATGGACACAAAGCACCACCTCACCGCAACGATGGACACAAAGCACCAGCTCACCACAAGGATGGACACAAAGCACCACCCCACCACAATGATGGACACAAAGCACCACCTCACCACAAGGATGGACACAAAGCACCAGCTCACCACAACGATGGACACAAAGCACCACCTCACCGCAACGATGGACACAAAGCACCACCTCACCGCAACGACGGACACAAAGCACCACCCCACCGCAACGATGGACACAAAGCACCACCCCACCACAAGGATGGACACAAAGCACCAGCTCACCGCAACGATGGACACAAAGCACCAGCTCACCGCAACGACGGACACAAAGCACCACCTCACCGCAACGACGGACACAAAGCACCACCTCACCGCAACGATGGACACAAAGCACCAGCTCACCGCAACGATGGACACAAAGCACCAGCTCACCGCAACGATGGACACAAAGCACCACCTCACTGCAAGAGGCAGCATCACGCAATGGACCATCTGTAGGAGACCTGGAGGAAGGCAGCTTTCATAGTTCCCACAATTTTTGTTCTCTCTTACCAGACTCCTGGCAAGACAAGGAAGGAGTAAGTTGTTACCAGTTGTAATGGTGCCGGTACGGTGTAGACTCCTGTCCAGTAGCAGCCGACTGCATGAAACTACTTAGCCTGGCTCATGAAGCAACCATCACAAGGGGAATTCCTGCACTTACATCATCTCTGTGCAGCATTGCTGAGGTTTAGGAGGTCTCCTAAAGGTCACCCACCAGCTGGAAGAGCTCAGCACACCCCCACAGCCACAAGTTGCATCATGGCCAAGAGAAGAATCATAGAATCATAGGGGTTGGAAGGGACCTCGAGAGATCATCGGGTCCAACCCCCCTGCCAAAGCAGGCTCCCTAGCTCATATTGCACAGATAGGCGTCCAGACGAGTCTTGAATATCTCCAGAGAAGGAGACTCCACCACCTCCCTGGGCAGCCTCCCAGGGCTCTGTCACCCTCACTGTGTAAAAGTTCTTCCGCATGTTGGTGCGGAACTTCCTGTGCTCCAGTTTACAGCCATTGCCCCTTGTCCTGTCTCCACAGACACTGAAAAGGGGTTGGGCAATTCCCCCTGCATCCCATACTTAAGATATTTATAAACATTAATAAGGTCCCCCCCCCTTAGTCTTCTTTTCTCTAGGCTGAACAGTCCCAGCTCACTCAGCCTTTCCTCATCAAGAAAGATGTTAAACTGCCATCCTGAGTTATTCGTAACCTCTCCAGGTGGTAAAGCTGGGCTTTCCTAAGCACCTCCACCTGCGGTTACAAAAAACAGGAACCACGTTGTGTTCACATCTCTGACTACATGCTTGGTGGACAAGGGAACTTTCTGCAGCTGCATCTAGATTGGAGCAAAGCACTGCAAGGGAGCATCAAGCCATAATTCCTTTAAGATGTCAATATCACCACTAAGGTAGACAAGGTTATGAGAGCATACCTGCTTTGTAAGCTCTCAGAAATGGAGTTTGTTTGCTCTATCCTGCCCTGAACTCGATTTGGCCACATCTTGGCAAGCCAGTGATTGTGTCAGCAGTGGTTGCTCCAAAAGTCAGCATTGAACCAGTTTACTTTTCAGGCTTAGCAGCAGGTTATACTCACATGGCATTTCAATGACTACAAAGTACTGAACAATGAAACGATTTTTATAAAGTCCTCTCAGGAAGCATAGTCAGACATTATCTCCATTGTACTTATCATGAGACAGGTGAAAGGGCCAGATTTTGCTATGAAATCCAGCAACTTTCCTTTTCTACACAGCGTGGGACACCTGGAAAAAGGTTTATGACACTGCCTGAACCAAATAAGACGGCTAGAAGATCACAGAGCCCCATCCATCCCTGGAAGTGTTCAAGGCCAGATTGGATGGGGCTTTGGGCAACCTGGTCTAGTAGATGTTCCTGCCCATGGAGGAGGGTTGGAACTAGATTAAGTCCATTCCAGTCCAAACCATTCTATGATTCTATGCTGTTGGTAGCCCACATTCAATCATTCTATGCTATGATTCTATGCTTGGTAGCTCACAAGCTCCCTTGAGGGAGGGAGGACTCTTCACATGGACCAACTCGCAGTGTATGCTCTGTGCTCGGTTTTGTATCACACAATAGAGCCAGTTGGATGTTGGGCACCACTAACCACGTGGCCCAGGTTGCACACAGGCACCAATCGTTTGATGGATCCCACCATCCTCACACCACAGGCCATGGCTTCACTTCTGTCTATATACTGGCCAAAGGGGTTCATGAGTCCCTCAGCCAAAAAGATTGCAGGGACCGATTCCTCCAGCCTCTGTTTGAGAGATACTTGGCAAGGAAGGGGGCCAGGATGAAGCCCCAGGCAGGAGAAATTGCTCTCATGGGTCACAGGTGGCCTTTGGGACATGGCTGGTGCCTATATTCTTGAGAACAGCTTGCTGAGCAGGGTCTGCAGAGGCTCTGCCAGAGACCCCTGGCCAAGGACTGTCAGATGTCTTTCTGGGTGACATCAGAAAGCTGAGCTTCATGCTCAAACATTCTATCATATGTTACATTAGCTGCTCAAGCAGCTGGAAAGGGACAGTCAAGATTCATTAATGTGGTTTTAACGTTAATTACACCTGTAGAGCCGTGCTGCAAAGAAGCCTTTTGACAAGCACATCTGTCCTTGGCTGATGTGCCCCAGCAAGGTGAAGCTACATTTGTTTTCTTCTCCTCGGCCTACCAGAACCACACACCTCTTTGCACCAGCAGAAAACAACAGAGCATTAAGATCTGCCAGGACAGAATGAGAGAGTTCAAGGTCATCGTGATGTCCTCTTGACTGATGATTTTCACTTTTCCTCTCCATTCCTTCCAATGTGTATAATACCAGATAACTGCCCTGTGGCAAATAACCTAAACCCCTCTAGCTTCTGGAAAGCAACTGGAGAGGTGGCTGCCTGGGAGAGTTCTGAGTTGCAGAGCCAGCTTAACACAAGGCTTTGAAGCGCTAATTTGTCACCTCAATCAAAGGAAGTCCTCGACTACAACCACCCTACAAACTGCACAGGGTTTTACAGTTGAAAAAGTACATTTCCACATCTATCAGGCCACATTCTTTCATTCACCTATGACTTTGTAATGCAACTCGAAAGCAAACTCCTCAGGAAAAAAAGCCTATATTTAGGGAGGCTGAGAGCTGTGCTGAAGTTGTAGATGGGCAGAGGAAGGACGACTCAGGCTCAGTTCATCAGAAGGGACTCGACTGTACAGACCAGAAAGCATAGTCTGAAACCATGACTGTGGGTGGCACTGTGAATTCATTTGGTGATATCCCTAAGCCAAGTGCTAGTAAGAAGCCTCCCCAAAATGCAAACAATCACATGTAGCAACAACATCTACTTTTGCCAGCCCAAGTAATTCACTGTCTCACAAAATCATGCCACATCTGTGAAATACAGATGACACTGAGATGGCCTAGCAGGTTTTGGTGGCAGTGGTGGCAGCAGTAGAAAAATCTCATCCCACCACATCCCTGGGGTGTGGGGTGTCCCAAATTCAGATGTAACCTTTTGACACAATCACTTTACAAATGCTTCCTCGTGCAATGTAGGTCTGTGGATTGGACTCTCACCTCTGAAATGCCTTACACTGAAACACATGACTTGGCTACTTCTCTTCCCACCCAACTGCCCCTCACTTGGTTCAATGTACACTGGCTCAACCAGAGCATTAGCTTTCCCAGCAGCATTCAGCGCAATAGGCAGCACATTCAATTCATTCATGTTCTGACACAGCAAACAAAACTTTCACTGGTATTGAAACAAAGGCCTTCAGTCCATCTAGAATTTTAACTTACTATAATGCTATGATGACACCAAGGAATAAAATTTACCCCACCAACTTGCAGGACACCTTAGGATGAGGAGAGCGCGGCACAAGAGTGAGTCTCCTCACCCTGCGAGAGCGCGCAGACTTCTTATCCAGAATGACACGGGCTCCATCCCACTTCCAGCTCCCGGCGTGCCCTTCCTCCGGGCTAAGGTTTGAATTCCTCAGGCTGGAATCTGGCTTCCTTTGGATCCCGCAGTCCCCGAGCTCCAGCGCGGGGCTTGGCTGCCACCTGCCGGTGTCCGGCCTCCCCCCAACTCCCACAAAATGTAGGAAAACACAGAATCACCCAAAACTGCCAGTACTACAGGCACTGCCCCCGGGTCTCCTGATCGCGCCCCCTCTAACCCAGCAAGAATAAAATAGAGTTCCCAAGGGGGAGGGCTGTGTGATCCGGTTGCTGAGCTTGAGGGTGCTGAGCTTCACAAAGTAGTGTCATCGTAGACTCGGCTGCGGAAGCTCGTGGTGCAATACAGGAGCAGATAACCCCCTGCAGATGGGAGCTGTGAGGTCTCCAGGGTCAGTTTTCATTTCTCAAAGGTCAGTCAAACATAGACCTTCTCCAAAGCAAGACCAACGTGCCACTCTGACAAAAAGACTTCCACAAATGTTTCTCTGTTGGCTTTGGATAAAACTTGTACGTATTCGCTCCACAGAAAAGCAAGGAGGAATTAGGGATGATTACTACTTTCTCCATTTCTTTGTCCTCTTCCCTGAGGAAGAGGAAAGGAGGAAATGAGGAAAGGAGAAAATTTTTATGAGGAAAGGAGAAAATTTTCCCACTCTATCTTTCAACACTAAATGCAGTATTTCTGTTTTCTTGGAACATTCTGGCTTATTCCTGATAACTACTTTAAGACAAACAACATGTGAAATCTCCAAGTTGTATCTTTCAAAATGTTACAGAGTAGAAACACAACATGGAGATAAAGGCTGTCTCCTCTGAGAGGCAACACTCCTCCAGACAAAAAAGGTCACATGTTGACTGCTGGGCAGACTGGAAACTAGAACTCTGGCATCAAAGTGTTTTTCGATCCACAGCCACAAGACAAGCCTAGGAGAGAGAATTCAGGAGAAAGGAAGACATTTATTTTGTATGCACTGTGTGACTCGGAGGCTTAGGACTGCATGGGCACGTGCACAAGGAAAGATGATGAGAAAACCCCATTAAATTAGTTTTCTCACATCAGCATTCATGAAAGGCAGCACTTCATAAAGCCTTCGCATCAGCAAGTCACCCAGCTCCTCAGGACATTTGCTGTTCTTCTGATGCCTCTAAGAACAACACAACGGGGAAGATTTTTTTGGTTCAAAACTGCAACTCCAGGCATCCCCACGTGCCATCACTCAGCTGGGATAACAGGACATTTAGCAGGGCCCATCCCATCTCTAATCCACACAGACATGCCAAGAGAAAGACCAAGCCAAAAATTTCAAAGCAACCATTTTCATTAAGGAAGCCACAGTGAAGCCTGCCAAAGCCTGGCCGGCATTTGTCTCTAATTCCAAATAAATCCTATTGGAAAAAACCCCAACAAAAACCCAAACCAAACCACAGCCTCCATATCAGGATGTAAGCACAGAGAAGAGATTAGCCCTTGCTAAGAATAAGGCCAACACAGGCTGTGAGGGCAGCTAGATAAGAAGCGCTAATGATCGCAACTCTCCCGCTGTGAGCCGAGCACTGGATGAAGTGAGAAAAGGGTGTTTCCCTATGGATAAACCAAGGCTGATCCCACCGGGCCGAAGCTGGCAGATTTTGATCCCAGGCCCCTTCCACACAGATGCCCCTGAGCCCAGTATACGCCTGTCCAGCTGGATTCAGCATAGAGATAAAGCTACAAGTCTGCAAATACAACATCATGAAGAGGATGAAGTGGGTAAAATCCACTCCTCTGAGGAACCGTTCTCAGTGTGACCAGTAACCGTAGACCTTTTAAGTCAGTTACAGCCTAACATATTGGCACAGCTGGGGGATCTCCTAAATGCCTTAATGCAATTTGGGTGGCCAAAACCCAAGTGAAAATCCAGGTGACCTGGATGCACCTATCGCTTCCTTTGCTTTGAAATATCACAGCAACCACCACCACAAATTAAAAGCACTACACCGTGGGGCAGTCTGCAAGAGACACTCCTGATCCAGACTGTTCCAGCTCCAGAAGACTATATATCCTATTTGTCAGCCAGTAAAATTGAAGACTTTCACCACTGATACAGCTGAGGGAATTAGGTGAACGGAGTAGTTCATTACTGCTGCAATAGCACCCCCGTGAGCTAGGCCCACTGCACAAGTCCTGCATCAAGACGTGCAGGAGATAGGAGGTGTACATCTGGGAGCCTGTCACAGAGAGCTCTGGCACTTGTTACCACTTGCACATCTCCATCGTTGCTAGCTATGGGCGGCAGATTCCTATCTCGCCAAGCTTTCTGATCTGAACTGCCACCAAATCACAGGTCCTCCCTCTCCTCCCACCTAAGCGACTCCACTGGTGCCTCCCTGACTGCAGGGGATGCAGAAATAAATCTATCTTTGTGCAAGCCTCTGCCCCTTACCTTGAAGGGGCTGCGCTGTCCTCCCAGCTCTTCTCACAGATCCACTGCTTGCTGCAAATCGCTGAGAAAACTGTTGGTAGCCAAATAGAAAGGTAAATGCATCTCTTAAATTACTGTTTTCCAAAAGCTCTTGGAGTCTATTTCCTTCAAATAGAAGAAAAAATTCAAATGGAAGAAAATAGAAGTCAAATAGAAGAAAAGTTAAACTAATTCTGTACTAGGCAACTTGTTGCATGGTGTAGTGCCACTTAAAGTCATCTCTTTTGCTGTTCTTTATGAAATCCTAAGACTAACCTAAGTTATCTAGTGCTACCAAAACATGTGAACTATAAATATTAAATAAATTACATCCTGATGTTACCCACTGGTGAAGTTATTACACTGGGCTTACAGTGGGTCTGCATGAGCAGCCCCATGCGGATTGTGCAGTTGCACAGAGCTTTATTTGTGCAAGAGATGGACCTGTCCCATTCTCTGTACCATGAAAACCTGCTTTGATGAGGTCTCTGCATGCCACACCATCAGAGCATGCCCTAAAAGCAGGAGGCTCCTGCTGCAAGAGACAGCAACTGCAAGAAGCAGAGCGGTCTGTTATGCAAAGACCATCTTCTCCCCCTCTGCCTGAGGCAGCCTTTGTGCACACAGAATTCAGCCTTCTAGATTAGGTGATTAAACAATTGCAAGAAAACAACTGGGGTAGATATCCTGCCTCCCCATTTAACACTGTGCTTCAAATCATGTTGATTTAAGAGGGAAAATAATAATAACAACAACAACAACAACTTAACCAGAGGCATAAGCACTGCTGGCCTCCTCAAGAGCTCCTGCTTTCCCGTGGCTCTGTACTCCCATGCCCCATGCCCATCAGTTAAGAAGTGTTTTCCACAGGTAATGGAAAAATAAGTCCATTGATGGCAATAATCTCATTTTTCAACAGACTCCTGTGCAGGAATATCCCTGTCTTGAAGGTTCACCTGTTTTTACCAGAATAGCTTGTGTTTGCCTGCCTGTACTCCAGAAGGCCAGCACGGAGCAGGGCCAGCACTCCCTAAGTAGATGAGCAGCAAGATGCGTAATGGAAGGATTAATCCTTAGGAGCAGCTCTGCAGTGCAGCACTCTATTCCTCTTGGACAGCCCAGAGGCAAATCTTGGTTTTCCTCCCACACAGGGTACATGCCAGCTTTCAGGTTTTAAAGCTTTTCTCTGGTGCAGCCAGCAAAGGCAAACACTGTGATGGAGCAGCTCCCTCCCAGCAAAGCACAACCAGCTCTGTAACAGACACTGCTATTCAGCAGCATTCAGCAATTCAACATTATTTAAAACAAAGAGTAGAGGTTGTACCCTACCAGCTCTCAACTTCCAACCTGAGCCTTAGTGAGCAACATTAAAAGAAGCTAAAATGTGTTAAATACCATGTTACTATTATTTATACAGGCAAACCATCTATGTAATGAGACATAGTCTTGAATACAAAGAGGAGCAGAATTCATCCCAAACATCAGAGATACCCGAGAGGCTGCCTGCTTCACAATTTCTAAGGTGCCTTAGAGACCTCCTAGCTTCAAAGCGCAGGGTAAGACGGACAACAGGACAGGGTTAAATTTAAATCTAAACTGAGTCAAAGACAGAATTACCCATGATGGAACTTGGCTAAAACAGATGATCTTATCTGCTGCTTTCATAACCATTTCTCCCTTCTTTCTTCCCTCAAAAATTAGTATTTAAAAAAAGGTTTGTTTTCCACTTCAAGATGAAAATATTTTCTGTTTGGTTCTCCAGAAGTGAATCAACAGTTTTTTTGGCTGCACATGCAGTTACATACCGATCCAGAAGCATAGTGCACTGGCAACTGCAATCCCAGAGTCCTTCATTACAAGCACTTGTGCACAGAGCTGCTTGTGCCACACCACCTCACACTGTGTCCACATCTGTCTCCAACTTCAAATGTCAAACTCATGACAATGAGGAGGCACTTTTGCCTAAAAGGACCCTCACATTTTGTTCTGTTGGTCATAGAAATGCATCATTAGTTGTATTTTTCTGTGAAATAACTGAACTACAAAGCAAGGTTAGCTGAATCGTATCTTTATAACACATCCTGAAGCTGTATGCTTGCTGTGAGGGCAACAAAGGAAATAATAATTAATGTACATGTTTTAAAATAGACTAAAATGACCATATTTTGGTTTTCTTTCTGCACAGTATTCTGCACTCATCTACCATGGGTGACATACAACTTTAGCACAAAGATTAGAAATACTGTCTTCCATCGTTTGCTTTGATAAATTCTGCTTTTTTAATCTCAAAGATAGTCACATACGCCCTCAAAGCCCAAAATAGTTTTAGCAATTGTAACAGAAATGTCATCATCTGTTCAAACTAGGCCTGAAAAACCTTAAGCAGAGGTACCGCCCGCAAGATGAACCTTTGCCTGCTGACTGAACCACCAACCGAACAACCCCTCAAACCTCGAGTTTGGCTCAGTCACGCAAGGTTAAGAAGTTCTTCAGTGAATTCAGTCTAAATCTAAATTGCAGAATGCAGGAAAAAAGAAAAAGATATGACAGGTCTATCATTGAACACAGAGTGAAGACACTCCCATCTTCAATCCCTGCTGCTTTCATCCCTTCATGAAACTGTTTCACTGTGACAACTGGTCAGCAGAGAGTTAGTGCAAAGTGCCTGTTCCGGACTGAGCAGTGACAAGGCCAGAGCCCAGGCCTGCACTCACCCCATCCGGCCTTTTTGCCAAAATACTTGTTCCTTTGGAGCCACTGCCTGGTAGGCAAGTATTTTTCAGCTACGTAGCAAGCAAGCCTTTACTTTCTTCCTGCAGGTAAAGCAACCAGAAAAATCTCTCTGTATTTACAGGGATTGCTCCTTCGTGCCACAGACCAGAGACATCCCAGAAGTGCTGAACTAAAGCTTCTACCAGCCACACAGGTTTCAGCCAAAGTGGCACGAGAACCACTTTGTGTTTGCACAAAGCCAACAGCCCCTCAGCTTCCTGCCCTCACTCTGACAGCAGGAATGTCAAACTGAGACAGCTTATCCAGAGCCATGCTGCTGATTCAAAATTTTTTGTTAAAAACACTGAGATGACATCAGCCTATCTTTCCTTGGGACAACTCATTTCAGTCAGCAGAGTATTTTCACTGAAATTCTCAGAATTGTGATTGTTTCTTTTCCTCTGGTAGGTTCCACAGAATTTATCATTTGATTTTATGTCATCTGTCAAAGCATAATTACAGCTCATTGTGGTTTGTCATTCTTACTTGTCCTATGTAGATCCCATTTGGACTGGAAAGCATCAAGCATCAAATGCAGAGGATGTTTCTTGTACATAGATACTCACAAAACTCTTGAAGCTGCAGTGTAAAGGTTTTTATTCTCATTCAAAACACGCATTATCTGCAGAAATGCATTCCAGTTTTTCTTAGAATTGACTCAACTGAGACAAACAATTGACATTTAACATTGCAGTAACATATTTCCTGCAACACTTCATTCTTCTCCCAAGACACCCTTGGTGTTAAACTACCATGGAGTTTCTCAATTCTTTAAATATAATACTGTTCTCCAAAAAGATCTTGCTGAAAACTCTGCTCTCTGTCACCATTTGGATTTTATGGCCTAGGACCGTTAAACAAAACTATGCAAGAAGAACATATACACTTAGATTAACTGGAACAACAGTTATGACCTTTATGCTTTATGTTCAGGAAAGCATCTGGGAAGAAGATCTGTGGATAAATAATTAAAGCACATTTTTGAGAGGGCATAATGCTTCTGAAGCACAGGGTACTGCTCCCTGCCTGCATGAAAACATGGTGCGAATTCACATTCCCACAAGGAATGGGGTTACAGAACTTTGTGTATTCTGCATAGCAAGTCCATTCTCTTGAAGCAGCGTGAGGTACTCGGCTTGAAAAAGCAAAAGGATACGTTCCTATCTAGCAAGTACCTGCATTCAAAGCTTTCAAGATTCAAAACAGGTGGATTCAAGAAGGCAGCGTGCCTATGCCTGGGTAGTGTACATTCTAGCAGTTCAGAGATCTCACCACCAGATATTCAGGGCAATATCCTATCATTCTGTGCCACAAACACACCTGAAGGTAAAACAAAACTACGCTGAAAACCTTGTTCTTTATGAATTATTTTAATGAACCAAATATAAAGTGACATAAACACAGGTGAAGGCAAATAACATGAAACCAGCCCCACCAGCTGCTGACAGAAGGTAAGAAGACAGAAGAAAGGTTGAGGATGATTTGAGGGGAAACAATACAGCATCATGAGATACACTCATTCTTGCCAAGAATGCCAACTATCTCATAGTAGCTAAAATTTCATGTCAAGTGCTTAAATAAGGTTTCTGCTTAGTTTCTTAACACAGCGAGTCCACAGAAGAGTAGGGAACAGCCTATCCCTGAACTCGTGGCAACAGGTCCTACAGAGCATATCCCAAATTTCTCCAGATAAAGGAGATGGAGGTGGATAAAAGGAAAGAAAAACAGAGGAAGTGAGGACCCTTTGTTACCCAGCCCGGTCTCAGAAATTCCAAGTGTTTTCCAGACCCCATAATCTTTGGCACAGGTTCCTTTCTTAGTGTTTGCGCACATGCTTTAACCCCATGACTGTGAAGGTGGCAGCAGCCAGTTTCTCATACACTAGAAACATAAGAGCAGCCGTAAGGACTGTCTGCAGCAGCTTTGCTTCGAGGCCTTTGTAGAGTCCCACTAATCCAAAACGCCTACGAAAAAAAACACAACAAAAAACCCAAGAAAACAAGTGTAAATAGCTTTCTCTAAGCACATCAGCACACTACAGAGACTTAATACCACAAGTTAATGACAACTGTAAGAATCTTAAATTCATTCTTGATGTCTTGAGTACCAGCCATGTTTACTAATATTTTAAAGTGAGAATTTTGCAGAAATGTTAAGTCTTTTAAGAAACTTGCTTCTTTTTGAGATGAGAGGGAAACAAATTGGTATGCATAGATATCCTTGATATTATCTGTACAGCACAAGCGGAGAATTTGTGTTTGAGTACTTATTCTGCTATACATGACAAAAACCAGGTTGAATCAAATGGCAGGTTGGAGGGGAAGAAGGAAAATTCGTATCCACCAATATTTCCAACATATTAGTAATACTCAAGCCTTCTATGTCATATTATAAAAAAAAAAATAAAGAAATGGAAAGCTCACCTCACTCTCTGCTGAAGAAGGTAAAGAACATTTCTAAGACTGCCTAGTGTTCGGTTCCCTGGGTTCAGCCTGTGGCGTCCAAACTGAAAAAGAGGAAAAAGGTTTTGTTGTGCTATTTCCCCAGGAGCCAGGCAGAGAACCTTCTGCACATGTAAAATGTGAAGAGTCTCTTAAACCTCAAGATTTTCCACGTTTTTCTAGCAGTCAGCAAAGAGCCGAAGCCAAAGCTCACACTACCAAACTTCACACAGCAAGCATCCAAATGGTACATGCTACAGTAATGTGGTCTGGCTTTAAGATAGTTTCTAAGTGTTAGACATCTCTGTATTTGCTCTCTTCCAGTTGCTCTGGGGAAAAAATACCATTGACTGTAGTTAAGAGTAAAGAAGCACATTTAGGCAGTTCAGAAATTATAAGAAAGTGTCAGGATGACACAAGTCCCTTTGCTTTATGTCTTAGGAACTTGGATGGAAACAGCAACAATGGAACATCATTGGAAATCTCCCTTTATTACACAAATCCATTATCTTATCAGTAACAAATTCATCTGATATTAATAAATCAATGTTAAGCATTTCTGTCAGACTTAGACACATCCCCAAAAATCTGCTATTTAGGTTCCAACTTACAGTGTCAAGTCTTTACCCAAATTACTCCTGCATTTTCAAACTACACCAGGATTAGGTGCTTCCTTCTCCTTTCTCTAGCACAGGACTACTCTTGTACCACAAACAATGCTCCATTAAGGGGGTAAAACACCCAAACAACCTTAACGCTTTCACATCATCAATGTATCGCAGATTACTGCAGAAGACTTCCCAAAGGGACCAGCATTCTCTACATTAAAGAAACAGAGGTCTGAGTTTTAAAGTGAACTTTTTCACCCCAGATTACTAAGAACATTAACAGTCCTGCTATTTCTTCAGTGGCAAATTTAATGTATCCACCATTTACTGACATGTAGGCTAAACAAGTTTCACTGCTGAATGAGTAACACAAGCACCGTGTATTTTTAATGACTGAAAGGGAGACAGACATACCAAACAGCAAGGCTGGAAGCTGCTTGCCACTATCAATTACACAGGATAACTGTTTGCTATATGGAAGCAAGAAAAGCACTTTGCCAAGAAGTTGAAAGAAAAGGTGCTGCAACTTCATCACAGAGTTCTCATAACTTTCATATTTAGAAACTTTCTCATAAGTTTCTAAAAGTTTAAGGTTGAAAAGAGAAAGTACCGTACTTCTACTTGGATGATAGAACTTAACTATGATGTGTTAAGTTTTATAAATTATATCAAATTTATATTTAGCTTGTGTGTAAATCTGCTAAAACAATTTCAAAGCCACATCTATACAAAGTATACTTCATGCAGAATGTTATTTCTGCAAATACTGAACCTCTACTCATAACTTTTTTTAACACCACAGTAGGAGTGTCAAAAACTTCATCAAATATGAAAGCACTAGCTTTAGATTAGAGAACACATCACACAGCATTGCAAGCTTGAACTGGACAGAATGCACAGTCAGATGCACATTTCTGCTGTTCTCACTGGAAGCGTTCGGGTTTTCTAGCTGATCTTTCACAGAGCAAAGGGAAGGAAGTTAACCCTAGTAACTGCAGAACTAGAGATAGGGTCCTTGTATTGCCCATCACCACAGGGAGAGGGTGGGCTGGCATGGGGTAGCAGCATACAGGCCATTTAATTTCACAGAGGGCCACTGCGAGGAGAACCCCACCATCAGGATACTGATGGTTAGCTACTCTCTAGTGGAAAGGCAGCTCATCACTGCTCAGGCAAGGCAGCCTGATGAAGTACAGAATGAAAGAAGAGGCATCTTTATCCTTGCATTGTGCAAAGGAGCTTCCAAAATGCTGGGTTCATTAATGCAGAGAAGAAACAAGCTGTAAGAACAGGGCTGGCATTACACAGAACAAGTCACAGGCAGTTACCCTGAAATGAAGTCATTGCTTACCCGCAGAATCGACTGTACTGTCTGCAGAGGATAAGTGAGGGTGGTGGCAACTGCTTTGGCTATTGCACCAATGACAAAAGCATCCAAAGATGTGAGCTGTTCAATAGATAAGGAACATGTTACTTCATGTAGTACCACAACAGCCAGATACCTGTACACATTTAGGGATTTACCAGTACCTGCTACTGGGTTATTTAAGCATCTAGATCTTACAATTTAATAGAGCTATAGGTCAACCCACTTCCTTTCCCACAACTTAAATTTATTTGTGACTTCTACCTGCTCACAAAAGCTTTTACATTCCTCACTATAATTAAGTTACTGAAACATAGTGGAGATAAACCTGTACTAGAGCAATTAAAAGCACCAAGAGTAGGCAAAAGGGAAGTAGCATTTAAACATACCATCAGTCAATCAGCATTCCAGCTTTTGCAACATTTAAACACCACACACTTGTGACAAGGAGGCAGTGGAATGACTCCTTGAAGATCATTCTAGAATCCTGAGATATAATCACTCTGCTATCACACAGAATTTCAGTCTTGATGACAGAGGGTAAAGCTCTAACCCCCTGTTAATCAAGAATACCTGCTGAAAGCCCTCCCCCACCTCCAAAGCCCACAGTGTTCCATGATGCACCAAAGCCATTGTTACAGCCTAAGCTGGTTACAGCTCATCTCAGTCTAACAGTGTGAATGAATACAGGTGCCCATATCAAAACATGCTCCAAATTGGCAGAACATATTGATTCCGATCAGAAATGCACACACATGCACATACTAAAGAAGTCAATCTGATGTGCTGAAGACAGTGAGGAAAATAGGAAGAAAAATGTTGCCCAAAATAAAAACATTGATGGAAAGATCATTGCTAGGAGGGGAAGGGAAAAAAAGTATTTTCCTTCTCCACTGATCATGGACAAAACATGATGTGTTTTAAGGCAGAACTAAGTAATTTAACAAGAAACACAAGAAATAAATATAGCTATTAGCCACCAGGCAAATAACAATGCAGAGAGTTCAGCTCATCACTCAAAAGATGTATTACCCATAATGTTACTGTATAGACCCATCAGGCACAAATAAAGTGTAACAGCTGCAATACTGACTTAAGGATGGTAAAAAAGCCCCAAACCTCATTTATGATGCAACCTCTCATGTAAAAATAATTTCACTATGTCTTTAGGAAAAACAAGATGGCCTTGTAACATACTGATACGATCTAACATTTTAATAGAGCCAAATGCATTATCAACTCTTAAGTTAACAGCAAAGCACTTCAGGAAGACATATTATGACATTATCCAAAAATGTAACACAACTCCTTTTCAATTTGCTAGAGCAAAAAAGGAACATGACTTCAGGTGAGCTACTATGTCTGATACACAGGAAAAAAAAAGGGAACTATAAAGCAGGGACAGAAAAGTGATTCTACTTCTATTTAGAGGATCAGGGAGGTATGACTGACATGCTGTGTTCAATTCTAGTGTCCATTCTTGGAAAAAGGATATAGAAAAAAATGAGTGCTTCAGGAAAAAAGTGTTATTAAACTGATAGGGCCCAGAATAAATGTGTGATGCTTCAAAGGCTCAACATACTTGATTAACTGGAGAAAGGGTTAAGAGGTGACTTCAAATAGTCTGCAAAAGCATACCTCTAAAACAGGTTTTTAAATTCTGATGTATCTACCTGATATCAAGACCTGTAAACAAATAGGACAAGCAGTGCTATTTTATTTTTACAGACAAGGAATTAATCACAGGAATATCTTCCCTAGTGACATGAAGGATTCATATCTCACTCCATGATCATCAATCTTTTTTAGAAGACACACTAACTCAAAAAACCTCTCAGAATACAAGAACTATAACCAAACCTGCATTTCTGAATTTGCTTGAGCAACACATGTAAAAACCTGTCTTATAACAGCAAATGCCCATCACGTGGCCTTAACACACACTCACTTGCAGCTGCTTTTTCAACAGCTTCCGTTTAAAGCCTTCATAGAACATGAACTGTATGGCAGGATTGAAGACCAGCAGCAGAGAGGGGAAAGTACCATTCCATAAAGCTAGAACTCCTTCATCTCGGATTATCTGATGAAAGGCATCTGAACAGAAAGGTGAAGAAACAAACAAACTTAGAGTTTTGAGTACAAAATTTAGCCTGTAGAAGATAGGCTTTAAGTTTTTAACTTTAACTTTTCTCAATATTCAAAGTGTATAGAAATTCACTTCAGTCTTTTATGTTACTTTTTTTCATCTTCCCTTCTAACCTGGAAGTTCACAGGAAAACAGTGGCAAAAGAGGTTCTTGCTCACACCACAATTAAGGTAAACAAAGCTTATCACCTGCACAGACACCCCGCTCTCTTCAGTACAAGCTCAGCATCAACATTAAGGTCTAAATCTTGTTCAAAACAACAATCCTTATTCATTTATTTATTTTAAAGGAGGAAGACAGCCTGAATGTGTGGGTGATTAAGAGATTAAGGTGAGTGACATTTAATTTGCAGATTCTGTCCAAACTCAAACTCCCAGCTACCACCTCACTAGACTCACTGCTACTCCAGGATCAGGATAAGATACCTCCCTTTGCAACAGGTATTTCAGTTACAGATGTGCATACTACAAACTCTTAATTACTATCAGAAATGGCCAAGTTCAGTTTTCTGTAAAACTCTGACTGTAAAGTGACAGGGAAGCACAGAGATTCCAAGGTGAAGCCCACTACCTGAATAAAAGTCTTTGACATATTTCATTTAATGAATTTCTCTTTGGTTGAAGAAAACAACAGGTGCTTACCTATTATGCCTTTATAATTGGTTGGTACAATGTCTTCATTTCTAAATTTTGCTCCCTGCAGCTTCAGACGTGTGTTCACTACCCAAAGAGGAGTGGTCAACAGGACATTCACTACACCTAATACAAAACACAGCAAAAAGAAAATCAGCCAGAACTGGAAGAGTTCAATCTTTTCATGCCCTATTTCACTCCATGATGACTTGCTGCCTGCCTACCTCACTTCACATGCTGCTTACATCACTAGTAGGAAGAGGGAGAAAAACTAACACAGCATAACAGCAAAAGTAAAATGTTAATTTGTAACAAGCTGCTTGGGCATCTCCCCCTCCCCAGCTCCACCAGGAATTAGTTGTCATCTGATGGCGGGCAGTGGGAATGCATTTCTGCTACTCCTCCCCAAAACTGAAACAATACACGAAAAAAAGCCCCACTCACAAAGGAACCCTAAACACACAAAAGCAAACAAAAAACCCCAACAACCACACCAAAACCTCAAACCACACCAAATATGAACAGGATGAAGCAATCCTAAAGTGTGAACTTGTTACTTTGCTGCATACTACAGCCCACTGGAGCATAAGGTACTCTACTTTTCATGCCCTACTTCACTCCATGATGACTTGCTGCCTGACTACTTTCAGAAAGAAATAGAGTGAGGTAAGATTAGAATGATTATTTTATGAGGAAGAATCAAGACAGATGAATGGACGCAGCTTGATCACCAGAACAGAGCTTGTACACAGCCAAAAGGAGGAGAATCTCTAGTTTCTAGAGTCACTAGGCACACTATAGGTGGAAAACAGATTTCTACAGCAAATATTTTAAGCGAGGCTTAGAAGGGGCAAGAGATTACACACAGTAACAAACCCCAATAGCAATGTTTACAAGTTGAGTATCAGAGAGTAGGGTGGGGGAGGAGAAATGGACAAACACACTTCAGGCTGTGCAACAAAGAGGCAGTGCAAAGTAAACTCAAAGGGGAAAGATTAAGTGACATTACTCCTGCAATCACCAGGTACAGGTCTTTCCTTTTCAGTAATGACAGAGGCAAGAACTTTGGAGTAACTATGTAAAAACAAGCTTCTGATCTCTGTACTATTTTGGCACCCAGAAATTAGCAATTGCTCCTATACTGGTTACTTTGGTAGGAGCCTGAGCGGGTGAATTATTCCGCTATACTGAGATGGACACAGTGTATCACCATCGAGAACAGAACCTCCTAAGATGATGCTTCACTATCTACATTACTCCTTTTTGTTCTTTTTATTTTCCTTTAAGAGGGTTCAGAAAAGCAGACTATAAACATAGCTATATTTCAGTATCCTTCCTGAGGACTACAATCAGCTCAACAAAGTTTTAGGCAAAAATCAAGCACTAGAAAAGGTAAGCCACATTAATTTCTCTTAACAAAGTCTAGGTGGTTATATCGATGGGGCCACATGTTAGAGCCCAATATACTGGTAGTTTTTAACCCAGACACAGTTAAAGGAGAAGATATAAAGCTTTTTCAGACTGGAAAGGTAATTTTTTCATCTATTTTTCCAATCTGTATTTTCTATCAGTAGGAAGAAGGAATGATGAGAAGAGAGAACTAATAAATACCTCAAGTGCAATTTTTCAATTTACATCAGATATTAATCTAATATAAGGATATACAGACATTGAAGAAGTCATTTAACTGACAGCTATTACCCTAATTCCTGTACCCTTTGTTCCAGAATGTAATTACAAGAAAGTTTCCCCAGTGATAAAGCCAACCTAAACTCTCCCCTTACTTTCCCCCAAGTAAGCAGCTCCTTATTGTGCCTACAGACTAAAGAAGCTAGCATAAAGTAAACACACACCTCCACCACCACCACCCCCCAATAATCACAGGCCATTTTTAGTAGCATTTTTAAAGTCAGCTTGTTTCAGAGCAGTTGCATGAGCATAGTACAGGCAAACAGTAGTGATTTTTTATTTTGAATTTGCTAGAAAAGCCAACACTGCCATCATCCCATCAAAGAAGCCACTGTAGCATCCACATAAGAAAGAGGGATGAAAAAAGAACATAAAGATCTTACTGTACTTGCACATATCTAGGGACTGACTGCCCCTTTCAGATGGCAACCCAAATCTTTACATTAAGAGCTCTTATTTGTTCTAATTAAAATAAACATTTCAGAGTTGGTATCTATCTTTTCCTGGTGTGTGTGTGGGGGAAATCAACAAATTATCACCTCTCCCCGCCACTTGACTCCATCACGATGCTCAGATATGATGGTGAACAACATACCAGGCAGGCACAAATAAATACTACACTGTAACAGTGCTGTGCTGGGTGCCAGCATTTGCAACAGGAACAGCTGACACACTTAGTTACGAGGTGGGGAGAGCACAGAACAATCAAAGGGATCTGGACAACGAAGCAGCTCTGCTCACAGTGGGATGTGTCAGCACACAGCGTCCCCTCCAGTGGACTTCATAAGAAAAACACTAGATATGCTAAAAATATATATTTTGATTAAATGGAGATTTAAGTATTACCTGCAACAACTCCAAGAACCAAGTCTTTTCCAGTGGTTGAATGCTGACCTTTGACCCAGAGAGCTTTAAGACTATTAAATGTATAAAAATAAACAAAATTGGAACAGCAAAGGCTGGAGATAACGGGAAACCATCCTCGATACGGTGCCAACCTAATGGAGAGGAAAAAGTCATGGTAAGGGACCAGCAAAATATTTGTGTGATCTGGTTGATTTTACAAGCTGGTGGAAGGTCCCTGAGATACAATGCTGTATACTACACACAGTAGTAGCTAGATGTGTCTTGGAATACCAACTAGATGTGTGTTTATCATTAATGATAACAAATTATACCATACTCAACTCCTGACTGTACCATAAAAAATTAAGCACTTACAGTAACCAGGAATAATTCCATTAAAAAGGAGCTGCAGAGGTACAATGTACTTACAGTGAGAGAAGCTTGGAGCTCGCTCACTCCAAAAGTGAGTATTATGACCATATTTGCTCTCTACCAACAACCAGCAATGAACTACAAACATCCAGGGGATGAATATATGTTTGAAGTAGGTATGTTAACATGCAGACTGATAGAGCCAGTTTAAGCCATATACTAAAACAAACTAAGGCATGAGGATAATTCCCATCTTTGTTGAGAAACAGAGATGTCAGTCTAATAAAAACATAACACCACAGTAAAGAGAAGCTCACATCTCCAGGGAAACAAAGGAATGCTTTAACATAGCTGGGGAAAAAAAAAATAAGACAACTATTCTTTCACTATAAAAGAATTAAAAAAAAAAACCAAAAACCTGAAGTAATAAAGAAAAAAATCTGCCTGGATTTTCACCTAAAAAGAGAAAAGAGATGGAGGACGAGTTACTGAAATTAATATACTCCACCAAGGAGAGACTTCCAAAGAATGCAACCTGAGGCATGAGATATGCAGGTGGAGGAATTTCTAATAAATGCCTTGCAGTAAAATCTACTACAAATCAGTCAGGTAAGTGATAGAGAAACATTACCTATTTAAATTTAACTAGCTTAATTACAGGCAAAAAACCTACTACCTCCTTATGATTCACAGCTACCTTATTTTTCAGGTGTTGTGAATAATTACAATTGTTCATTTATCTGTTTATAATGTAAATCAAACTTGGGTTAATGATGATTTCATAATAGCTGACTAACAAGGCTTCCTTCTCTGACAGGCCTGATGAGCCAGTAGAACAGGGACACCTCAGTAACTCCCCTACATTGTACTGCTGCTACATCCCCAGCACCTTCTACCATACATCCTTCTCTGAAGCTGCACAGGCCAGGTAGAGAACTGGTATCCTGTTAAGAGCATAAGAAATCTCCTCAATGACCATCTTAAGACACATACAGAATGTAAGGATCCCCAAGGAGACCATAAAAGATGCTGCCTTTACCAGCCTTGCATTGGACTGCTCTTAAGATGTAAATGCTAGGTTTTCATCCCGGATGCCACAAGAGCTTTTCCCTCCCACATACCTGGAAACACACCATGATATTAGGACTGTTTCTGAAGTTACAGGCTTAGCTAACAATACAGTTAATTGGGAGTAGAATTAAAAAAAATGTTTGCATCCCCTGTCTCTTCTGTGCTGTGGCCCTTCGGCAGACCATGTCCTCTAATTGAGAGTGTTAGTTTGATTTTGCTGGATTTACTGAAAGTCATCATCAGAAATCATTTAAAGAAACATCTTACCATGTAAAACATGAAGCAATTATAAAACACATGGATTTCTTTTAATGACTTTGGTTGTTAGTGCAGGAATCCATAATTTCCACACAAATCCTTTTGCACACAAATAAAACCTAAGTTCATGTTCCAAACTGCAACCCTCAGAACAACTCAGTGACCACCTTTCAAAGCACCTAGAAAAGGCTGGAAGTGCAGGTATGAAAGGAGATGTGTTTGATGAACTTCTACAGAAAGTCTGTTAGCGAAACCTATTTGCTTTAAGTTACATCTAGATGAGAAAAGCAGTCTCACAGAAGTGTAACATGAGACAAAACTCTACAAACCAACGTGAACAAGATTCCAAGATCTCACATGACAAATTTAGGATTTGTTCTGGGGTTTTCTGTTGGTTTTTCAAGGTTTGGTTAGCGGGCTTGTTTTTTTTGTTGGGTTGGTTTGTTCCAGACACATCTCTAAAACTAGTATAATTGCTTAGCCAGGCCTTGCCAATACCTTTGGAAGGAACTATGCATAACTCTTGCCAGAATTACTGTTTTTTCTGTTTCACAGAAAAAGTTGGATGACCACTTTTGCAGTCTCTCCATTTCAGGTAAACTCTTAGTTTTTATTTTTTTTTATTTTTTTTGTTTGTTTTTTAATTGGCATGTACTCTACACCTACATGTAACAAATATAATATAGAAACATGAACAAAAAGGATTACTGACAGAATGAGAAGTCCTTGTGCATACAACTGCCAACAGCTCAGGTTCCAAGATGGCAAAACATTATTGGCCAAGTTCAATTTTTGTCAACTTTAATGTCTGGGGAACTCTGGTCTACAAAGAGTTCTAGGGGTTCACTTTGGAAAGTATCTGTAACAAGGACACGCATACAACTGTTTTTCCTAGCCAACTCAGCTCAGACTGTGTGGCAAAAAACCAGCATAGCTGAAAGTTAACTGCTTGTAGAGAAACCTTCAGTCTCACCAGCATAAAGTCACCACTCACTTGTTTACTTCCACATGCTTAAGAGGACAAAAAGAATTCCAACTGGGAAACATGTCTCAATTCTCCTGCTGAAAGTGGCTCAGCTGCCCAAGAGTTTCATTTTGGTTATGAGAATTGGACACACCCAGGAACCCGGTGAGACGGAGCTGGTTTATCAGGTACGTTCAGGCACCAACCTGCACCTCTGAGGGCACGGCTACCTCCCTAACAGAGCCACAGTTACACCACTCAACAGCTCAATTGCGTAAGATGCTCAAGAAACTTAATTCAAATTAGCTCAAGATGAGCACAAGATGATTATGTAAGTCATACCACACTTACACGAAAACATTGGAAATCAAAGTGAAAGTCTGTCCACATTGGCTAACTAATCCACTCAGGCAGAATCACTAAGTTTTAGAGCTTGCCTACATGAAGTCAAGAGGAAAGTTAGTATCTACTCACAGGCCTTCTTCTTTGATTATTTCCAACAGGACTGCTGGTGTGGTCTTAGACTTCCGCTTCTCATCAACTGGAAAACAGAAGAATCAAACTTTTTGACTATTCTGATTTTTAACACTCAGTTTCATCTCTCTAACCTTCCTTACTGTAAACAAACCCCAGAAGAGCAAGTTTTTTCCTCCTCATAAAGGACAGGCATTGCCTGCTCCTGCAGCAACTCCAGAAAGCATCTCCTTATTTTCATTTGCTAGGTAAAGCTACTTCATTTTTTCATTCTTCCACAACTAGCAGGTTCTGCTGGGCACCAGAGTATCTGCAGTTACAAATTCCTAACCTGATAGTTGCAACATGAACTGAAGGCAGGTTCACCTTAGGTAAGAGACTAGAATTGGGCCTGCCTAACTGCTCTCAAAATTGCACCTTGGACTCCAGACCAGCTCCACCAGCAGAGTAATCTCTTCCAGTTAACCCACACAGAGCTAAGCCTTATCAAACCACTGTCTCTTCCTGCACTGATAGCTGCTCCACAGCAATATGGTACCACTCATTTCTGACAACCTGGCCGATGATCTCCCTTAGCTCTTAACATGCAGTCACAGTGCTAAAATCCTTGGTGATTCTGTGACTTCTGATTGGGAGATAGAGCAGCAGAACAAAGTTTATACCCAGACTGCATTCTTCTAAGTGTCAGATATTCCTACCCCCAGCTCCAACCCTGACTCTTCCCTATAAACCATTCTCAGGAGTATCTCCAGACCAGTTTTCCACGATACTTCCCCTGCTTTTTGAAGTGTTGTGAGCAGCCAAAAGCAGCAACACACAAAGCAACCCAGTGTAATCTCACATCTTTATTTTTGGTTTTGGTCTTTGATAACCATTTAAAAGCCGTGTCAGGCCACACATCACACAGCCTTTACAGCCAATTAAAAGGTTGCCCAATACATTCAAAAGAAAGAGTTACCTTCAGGTGGAAAAACTGTGTTAGTGATTAAATGGTGCTGTTACACAAGTTAAGACTCCTGTTCATGCAAGACAGGTCCCCCTGTGACCACCCTTACAAGTGCCCAAGCGAGGATGAACAGAAACACCACTGTACAAAGAAACTAGAGTTTCACACTTACCCTGAAGTCTAAGCCTAGCTGTATCCAAAGGAAAAAACACAGTCATTGCAGTCATACTGCCCTGGAAAACAAAATAAACTGGCTATATGTGGTATCAGTTCCTTGTATAGTGCCTGACAGACTCTTTGTATCCCTTCACTTCTCACACAAAAAAAAAAAAAAGAGCGTTGAATAAATTTGAAAAGGGGATAAACTCCATACATAGCAATACCTTTCTGAAGAGCTTTTTGGTCCCACACTTACAAAACAAGGTGGATTTTTTTTCCCATGTATTAGATCAAACTAAAATTAAAACCATTGAAAGCTGAATTTCTGGTTTAAAAAAAAGGAAGAGTATTACACAAGTAACCATTGTGTTACAATAACCACATTCTGACTTTTAAAAACCAAAAAAACCTTCTGTTCGTTAAAAACCCAACTGTACAAGTTGTTCAGGACTGTATCTAGCATTGTACTAAATTCCAATTTAGGCAACAAATATCTGCCTACCAAGACACCCTCTGTGCCATGAACTACATATGATGAATTAGATCAGGCCTTAGATGTCACCAGATTTAATTCCTGTGAATCCAAAGTTCTGAGAGATCTGACCTTTAAAGCCTCCAAATGAAACAAAAGCAAACAGCCACTCTCCTCTACAACAGGGTTAAAGGCGTTTGCAAATACAGTATTTATCTCCCCTCTCTGCCTGGCCACCATTCAGCTTCTTGGAAGGGATATCTAACTCACTGCAGCTTTTGGAAGGGATATCTAACTCAAAAAGACCCTGGCTTGGTGTAAACCCGTTAACACGTAGTATTAAACGCATTAAGTGGCTGCTAAAGCTGTGGCACTCTTTGGTCAGGAGGCACATAAGCTGTTGGGATGGTGAGTTACTGAAGTCACACCAGCGCTGCATTTGAAGCACGCACACAGCCTGACCAGAACCCTTCTAGAGCGATGTCATGCCATGCACTCAAGCAAGCTTTGCTTCTGGAAACCATCTGGCTGCTGAGCAGGCTGCTTGGACCTCTCTCTACACGTAGCAACAGAGGATTGTTTTTGAGGTGGTGTTTCCTCACTAAGGTTAAAGTCTTAACAAGACTTAAGTCCCTCCAGTTTTCATAACACCGGGGAGAAGGTGAAAGAAAACACTTAACCATAGTTACTTGGTTATTTTAACCTATTTAGTTTGGGATCTAGCCGAAAGGGTTGGTTCTGCTCTCGCATGTACATGTCCTGTAACTTGATTAATTAATGAACCCATCTGACTAAGACTTTACAAGAAATAAGTTTCAGTTAGAAAGCCAGCATCTGCACCAAAAAAAAAAAAAAAAAAAGCACCAGAAAGCTAGAGCTCAACAGAGTATGATGAGATAACTCAGCTGACCTAACACATTACTGCCAATACATGGTATTTTGTACCCTCTTCCATCCTTCTGCTAAATTGAAGGAACTAAACTCAGAAAACCAGAGTTACATTTCTCCTGGGTTTATAAACAGAACAATTCAACTGCACGGCAAGGAGACTGACGGCAGCGCATAGAGAAGATTTCACAGCTACAAGAAGAGGGATGAGCTGGTCCAGCCCTTTCCCCAGCAACAAAAACCCTTGAGGTGGGCTCAGGTTCCTTACTGATTCAGACCTGAAACCAGCATGGCCAGTAACCAGCACTACTGAAAGCGGGAACATACTGGAACGAGGCCCTGTACTGCTGAACGGGTGAGGTGGCACCGCCTGCCTTCCCACCACCTCCCTGTCCCAGCTGAATCCCGGCAGTTCGCCAAGTCAAGCTGTGGCTGAACAATCGCCAGGACACGTACAAACCCGCCTAAGGAATCCCAGCTCTTGGGTCGACTACATTTGCATCCCTCTGTCCTGGTGGCATAACTTTTTGGGCACCTGCACAATGATGCAGATGAGGAAACTAAGCCTGCTGGAAAAGTAATTTTTTCCCACTTTCTCAGTCAGTTCCGTTCTCTGCTCAGCTGTGGCGCCACAAACAGCTGTGCAGCAGGCAAGGGACGGCAGTAAGCAGCCAGAACAAATGGCCTGAGGTGACTGTTGCCAAGAAGTATGCAGGACCATAGCCTAAAGTTTGGTTTTAATAATAATAATATATTTTAAATTTTAAAAATGCCAGCCAACAGTCTCAAAAGTAGCTTGACTGATGCCAAAATGCTTTTATAAAATTCTCATTCCTACAGCTTTTGGAACAGGAACTTTATAGCTATAACCAGAGATAAAAAATACTTCCATAATTCAATTAAAGTTCAGAGGGAATCAAGCACTCATTGTTTTGCTGCTCACAAAACTGCTCAATTATCTTCTGTTTGACTAGGTAGCCTACCAGATAGATGAACTTTCACCAAATTTGAATGTTAACAGAAGTGATCCTGTTGTGATCTGACACGTTCTTCTGACTCACTAACTCAGTGCAGTTCTGCAGGTTGATTTTACTTTTTTAAAATTCTTGCATCACATCTGCAGATGAGCACATTTTATAATAATTTAAACAAATAAATTGTGAGAGAATATCAGAACAGTTTAGTACCCACAGCAAAAATCTGGCCAAAATTCCTAACACCACGACCACAAAAAGTTTCCAGGATAAGAAATTATTGCTCCAGAACTTTAAATTGTACGTGAATATTAGTGATTGCAAGTGACAGTCACGAGGTTACAGAAATCCAATAGCTCCAAAGTTTTGCCTTCCTTCACAGCAACATTACTACTGGGATATAAGAATCTTCAAATTAACAGAATCCCTAGGTCGGAAAAGACCTTTGAGATCACGTCCAACCATACCTGTCCTCTACCAAACCGCATCTCTAAGCAAGGAACCCGAGATACCATTTTATTACACACATAAAGTTTATGGCTGGATTTATAAGTTTAGTTCACACCACAAACTTCTTTCAGGACCACAGCCTGATTATAGTGTCCTGTAGGTAAGAGTGAGAAGGTGACAGTGACAGCCAGACAGTACTACCAATCTCTGTACAAGTCAGCAAAGGGAGACCAAGTGGTATTTCAGTGATAGAGATCATTTGAGAAAGGTCCGTTTCTTGGAAGTGGAAACAAAATCCTCATTGCTTTTGATGCTTAAATAAGCACTTAAAATACTTTAAAGAGCAGACAATAATCCCATGTTTATTTACGATAAAGTCAAAACAATCTTTAGAGTCTTTTCCTCTTAGAATCGGCCTTTATTGTTCAATAACATTTAGTGACTTTCATCTCTATGAGACATTGTGTGTTATTTTAAGGACTCAAATTGGAACAGGAAGTTTTCCCAGAACAGCAGATCAGCAATTGCTAAAATACATATTTAAGCACTCTTGCCTGTCTGGAAAAATAAAACAGGAGTAAAGCTGCATCAATTCGCTTAAAATCCATCAATACGACTGGTCCAACATGCTACGCTGTGCTAAAATTCTTAAGCTTGCTGGAAGTACAAGACTGATCCGCTGTTTACAGAGCTAGCATTCACTCAAGGGCTGGGCATCCTAGGAGTCTACAGAAAACTAAACACTACTTCTTGGCTGGACCAATAATCTTATGAGTGTCTTGCAACGCAGGTGACTCTATGGTTCTTGAGTTAAAATTTAATTCAATAGCCCATACAAACCTCCTCCAGCTGCACGGCACTTTTTTCCTGTTTTGATGAACAACTCACCCCTCACAAGCCATTAAGAGAAGTGCAGAACGTGGGCGCTTAGTACAACTCGTTTCACACAGCTGAAGTGCTGTCCCTCTACCTTAACTGCTGCGAGGCTTAAATTTCCACAACTAGCCTGACGCCCAACTTCGGATGGCTACGTGCTCGCTTTCTGAGGCAACCCCCAGCCCCCCTGGGGTCAGAGGAAGCTCCAGCTGCCCAGGCCGAGAGCCAGCCTCACGGTTCATCAAATCCCACGTTCAAAGGCAGCGACAAGCAAAGCCAGGGCTCTGCTCACACGGGGCGGAGCCGAGACCCAGTGCCACGGAGCCCTCACCCGCATCGTCCCGTGGCCAGGAAGAGCTCGGGGCGCGGCGGCGCACGGCTCAGAGCTCACCCCGACCCTGCTGGGCCTGCCGGCCCACGCCTGAGGGGCTCCCGGCCTCCGGACCCCACCGAAGCCGCCCTCAGGAGCGGCCCCCGGCGGCCCTCCATTCAAATAAGGGCTTAAGGCGAGCCACGACCTCCTCAGCGTCCCCCGCCAGCCTGGCACGGCTGCTCCACCCGCCTGCCCTTCCTCGGCACCGGGGCACACGCCAACCGCCATCCGTCCCGGCCGCCGGGTACCGCCGAGGAGACGCCCCCTTCCCCCGCCCGGCGCCGCCCGCAACGGCTCCGGGGCGTGCGCCGGCTCACCACGGCCCCCGACACGGCGTGCACCAGACTCTCGTAGGAGACGATGGAAGACATCGCCGCCATTCTCGCAGGCTCCGCCGTCAGCCGCTCCGGCTGCACCGCAGCGCCGGTGAGACCCGAGCCGCCAGCCGCCACCCCCACTCGCGCCATGGCGCTCGCCCGCCCTCTCGTCACGTGACGCCTCGGCCCGCCCGCCGCCGCCAGCGGCCCCTCCCGCCGGTTGGCGCGGCGCATCCGCGCTGCCGAGCCCCGGCCGCCGGGTAGAGTCCGGCGGTCGGGGTCGCCGCGAGGGGCTTGGCGGTGGCCGGGCCGTCCGGGGTTCCCGGGGCCTCCGTGGGGCGGCCACGCAGGCCGACCGCGAGCGCCCGCAGGAAGGGGGCAGGGACAGCGCGGGATCGCGTTGCGCGGGAAGTGTTGGCCCCTGGCTGCCGGAGTCCGCCGCAGGGAGATGCATTAGTGGGAGCCCCCGGGGATAGAAAGCTGCCTGGGTGTGCGCGCCAGGCGCTTTCTCTGCACCCAGCAGGCCTTGCCCGCACGGCTCCTGAGGGCGCTTGCTGTGGCTTGAAGTGCAGAAGCGGAGCAGGTGCTGGGAGTGCTGGGGAAACCCATTGCTCCTTCCTGTGAGACTGCAGAACTGCCATCCGGTCCGTGCCACGCAGCCGGGTGGGCCCTCTCCTTTGGGGGAGGTGCTCCTTCATCAGGTGGGCCCATAGCAGACCGCTTGTCTTTGCACTTGCTCGGGGAAACTCCCGCGATCTCTGAGGACAGCAAGCCTGTCGCTTGAGGAATGTTCTTGCAGCTCTGACATCCCTGTGCTTCGATGTTAGATGCCCACGCCAGCAACCTCAGAGGCCACAACTGGCAGTTCTTCCACGCAAGGTTGATACCACTGGCAGTCCAAAGAGTGGGGGGTTTTCATTTTTTATTTTTTTTTTTAGTAAGATCCCCTGTAATGGATGCACCTACTTTGAATGAGCAGCACTTTGGTGCAGGTACCACTGACAAGCAGGCCTGACTGAAATCAGCCCTGCTGTGCAGACCTTGTGCTAGGCCTCATCTTCTCAGGAACTAAGGGGTTTAAGCCATGTCTTATCAGGAGGTGCCAGTACCAGCTTGAGCTGGGGCTAGACAAAACTAAAGCTACCACAGCTGAACAACCACACATCCACCAAAAGGGGGTTTGACTACGAGTCAGTTGCTTTATGCTATAAGTCTCTGTAGGCTCCATGAGTCCATTGAGTGTGCCTGTACAGCAGTGGGCTGCATGGCAATGATCTCCCCCTTGAGCAGGAACATCTCCCAAGGTTCAGAGACCACTTACATGGCAGTGTCTGATACCTTTAATGAGGTAAGAGACATGTAATGAGGCCTAGTGGCATTTTTATATATATCCAGCTATAGCTTAATTATTAGAAGTGTAGTAAGTAATAGAGTGTTTGGCCACTCTCTACGTTATTGTTTAAGCCATAATTTAAATCATTGTCAAGTCACTGTTTAATTACTATTAATTTATTACTTAATAACCATTCAACAATTACCATTAATAAAACCCCTTTAGTTAACCCCATAGTGATGACTTCTCTTAACTCACCCATGACACCCCACCCCCACATGCAAAGGCCCAACCCTTATTTTGGAATTAAGGTGTAGAATCTTCAGTGATTATCTCCTGTCACTAAAGCAGCCAGGAGCAGCTTAGGTTTTACAAAACCAGAGAACAATTATGCAAAGTGACTTTGCACAATCAGATACATGTACTTTTGGAAGGAATGCCTCGAGCAGGACACAAACTCGCTCACATTACTGCTGTTCCCTGTGATCCCATCCATCTTGTGCAGAGGGAAGCTTTCACCAGAGTCAGTTTGTCCTGCATGTTGGGTTTCCATGTTTGGTGCACCCAAAACATTCTATACTACTACTATTCTGTTTAGCATATTTTTAATACAACAACAGCATGCCCTGTTTATATTGCAAAACAGATTAACTGGTAACACAACAACTGCAATATTCCAAAACTAACATAACTTTCTTGTTGGATCATATAGACCTCGTGAAGCTGTCCAAGAAAAATGATGGAAATGCTACAAGTTAAGATGCGCCAGTATGTTCTGTAGGGGAAAAAAAAAGGAACCTACCTATAAAACAATCTGTGAAGACATGGCTTTAGGTCTTCACAGAAACACTGGAGATTCAACTAGTCTCCAGGCAAACAGATAGTATGTGCAAGCAGAACTCAGTGAAGGACATAAGGCCCAAGTTGCCTCCTCTTCCTCAAATCCCTCAATTCCACTAGAAACCCTAGAAGTGAACCAAGTTAAGCAACTACACATTGTCTGTACGAGAACTGCATCTTAGTGACTTTTTATTTGCGTAACTTTAATTCTGTAGATTCCTGTACAAGGAGGTAACAGATCATGAGAAACTGTCAGATTTTCTTTAGCCGCTCCACAGCTTTGTGTTTGATTCATGACAAAAGAATGAGGACACTTAGTGGCTCCAGAGGTCAAACTAACTGCCTCTGCATTGTGTCTTACTTCAGCAAATAAAGGATGAACTCTGAACTTAAACCAATTTTACCCCACTCCTCTCCTTGTTCTAACATTCATTTACAAAAGAAAATTTAAGAAATGTGTGTCCTCTATTTTTTGCTTAGAAATTCAGTTCATTAAGGCAGATTTAATTACTACTTTCAAATGGACTTTCTGAATCTGCTGAAGAACTTACTTTTCAGGAGAGGTTGATAAACTGGATCATACTCCCAGCACATAATGGATTAAAGCAACTGGAGATTACAAATGAGGCACGTGTGGTGATGATTTTAATTCATCAAATAGCACAACGTTTGATCACGTCACCTGGGCAAGATCAGGCTTCGGTGTAAGATGGTGGAAAGATCTGCCAATTCCAGAAGCAAACACTGTTATCACAAGCGTATTGAGAAGCCCGTTTCTTAAGCACATGTGCACGTGTGCTTTGCCTGTTAGAGAACTGAACAGATTTTTGGAAACCTGTGGAGTTCTGCCTCCCCACTTCATCTGCACCCAGGGACATCAGAGAAGTTGAAATACTTTTCAGTTCAAAGTACTTGCATTTGCCATTATTAAATGTGATCTCCTATCATGACACTTGTTCAACAGCCTTACTAGTTCAGACCAAACATACTTAGCCACCTTTGGTAGTTCTACACAGACAAAACAATTGTTAAACACAAGTTTTGGTCCCTTGATGTTTTGGGGTTTTTTTGGTTTGGTTTTTGTTGGGTTTTTTCCCAGGCATTTGATAAATGTCTAGTGTCTGTTCTAATGGCACATTTTTGGT
Organism: Porphyrio hochstetteri; assembly: GCA_020800305.1. NCBI lineage: Eukaryota > Metazoa > Chordata > Aves > Gruiformes > Rallidae > Porphyrio > Porphyrio hochstetteri. The sequence continues at coordinate 19,428,006 of CM036905.1, read as the reverse complement.
GGTCTTCTGGTTTTGTTTTTGTGGTGTTTTTTTTTTTAATCCAGGTTTGATTTTTATTTGTTCTGTTTTGATAAATTTTCATCCAGGAGATTAAAGAAAAAAATTATTATAAAACAACTTCTGAAAATCTGTTTTTTTCTTGAGCACTTTTCCTTGTTACAGAGTAACACACAAAAAAGCTAGAGCAAATCTTTAGAACAGTTGTGTTCATTTTTCCCTGTAAATTGTTACCTGTAAGCCACCTTTTTTGATCCATTAAAAAAAAATCTGAAATAAGAAAGCACAGGTGGCACTTGGTGCTTTTCCAGATGAGAACTAGACACTGGTGGCTGAGCTTCAGCGTGAATATTCTGTAGTGGGAGGCAGTGCAGTTGACAGCAGCTCAGCCACTTTGTTCTCAACATAATACCTTGATATTTTTCCATCTAATTCTGAAGACTTCCTAATACCTTGTACCTTCAGCCTATTTTAAAAGCTAATTTCATTAAACGCTGCACTGGTTGTTAGGTGACTGCTCTGATTTTTTGCTTTGATACTTTGCTTTCTGAAATGCAAAATGCACACTAATTTCCAGAAACTCTTACTCTCCAAAGTGAGAACATTAGATTTAGAAAACTAAAAGTTTAAATAACGTAATTCCCTTTACTACTACCAGATTTAGACCTCACCCCCTTATTATTTACTTTATAATTCACAAATGAGCACCTTGTCTTTCTGAATACCTTTGTTCTATGCAAGCTGTGCTCATCATCTGACTGCTTCAGCTGCTGTACTTTAGGAATACATTCCAAGATAAAGTGCTACCCCCGATCCTGTAATCTTTCACATGTAATTTCTTTACACATAGAACTTGTATTCTTTGTAGCTGCTGAAATATTTGTACATTAAGAAAAATCCTGGGTTTAGTAAATGTGTGCAGCAACAGAGGTGCCAAAGGTTGTTACCCGCTTATTAAACAAAAGGAGTCGTAGCACATTCTGCAAATACATTTATTGTCAAGATCTCAATCTTGTCTGAGACCGTCCATCTAGAACATACATTTCAAGAGCATATTTGTACATGAAAGACAGGTACAGTAATTACACTTCATTAGCAAGATTAGAACTTAGCATCTTGATTTGATTAGTCATCAAGATTCAGATTTATGGGAAAGTCCTTGGTATTTACATCAAGAGGACCTCCAGTCAGCTGGGGTGAAGGAACATTGTCTCACATAAAGTTCTTGTTTATGAGGACGACACCAGGAGAATATGACTTACCTAAGCCCTGATTTTCAAGGTGATCAACTATTTATTGCCCAGTTACTTGATTTTTTTTTTGTTGCTCCATAGCACAGATCCACTGAACACCACCTGAGCTACTTCGTCACATTTTCCTGCTTCCCCTGTATTTGCATTGGCTTATAGCATGCTACTGCCACCCTGTGACTTGTTCTGTAGTACTCAGTGTAGCGGTCTCCTCACCCAGTTGGAAGTTACCAATTTTACTCCATTTCAGCTCTTTGGTAATCCAGAGTTACTTTTCTACAATGCTACCCTCACCCTGTTGCATGAAATAAGTTTGAGGCCCACCTGTGCAATGCTCTCATTAAGGTTCACAAGACACCCTTCTCTAGACTAATTACTGCTACCATTTTCTTCATGAATCACGCTCCTGCTGAAGGATGCCAATCCACTCCTGTACCAATACCCTGCAGCCCATGAAAGGAAAACCCCTCTAGCCTCTACCACTACAACCTGCTTGCCCTACAACCCCGAAAGCACTGCAATACCCTCAGCCTAGGTGCCCTCTGGGATTTCAAAGGGGCTCCAAACACTTCCAGTCAGGAGTATGCCATGCCCCACAGGAAGGTAGATACCAAAGCTGACCTGGCTCCAACTCATCCTGGCTAGGACCACAACTTCCCATCCCTTTGGGTGAAGGAATCTGCTCAGACAGCAGTTGCTACGAGTGCTTGTAACAGTGTTGGTTGCTCTTACATCTCACAGGAGAGTGGTACACAGGTGTACCTGAGAGCATGGCTCCTATTAGCCTCATGCAAAGGTCCTGAAGGTGGCAAGAAAAACAAAGTAGCATTTAAAGACAGGTATTTTAAACTACAGATAGTCCTGCTGGCCACTAGCAACAAGCTGTTTCTACCACCTGGTGTTACCTTCACATGGCTTTTTAATACTTGTTGGCCCATCCTGTCTCTGGCCTAGCACTGCAATACCCAGTCTTGTTCCACCTGCCTTCATCGACCTTTGCCAGAGTGTCTCCTGCCCCTCTGATGACTGCCTCCCAAGAGACAAACCAAGCCACTGTGCTAAACAGCTCACAGCGCAACACTGAAACAACAGGAATTTTCAAAACCATTCAGGTGAAGGCACCAGGCCCTGGATTTTCCCCCATTACTATGCAACAGGGCTCACTGTGAAACAGTACAGTGTGGAAGTGGCATCTCACTGACATTTCCTATTTTCCCATGGGGCAACAGTTGAGCCTCAGATGACAGGCAAATCTCTCAGGCTCACACACACGATAACAAGGCTATGACTGTACCACCTGCAGCTGCAGGTCTGTTGTCATACTCTGGGAGACCAGGTCATCCAACCTTTGGGACTGGATGCACACCTCAAACTGGTGCAGCAGCTCAGCCACCATGCTCTGCTAGGTGAGCCATGCTGGCAGCTCAAGCATAGAGTCAAATTGTCAGCTAAGTTAGTTATTGCCACCTTATTTGCAACAACCACCCCTACCCAGTGCTGCAGTGGAAGCAAGTAACCTGAAGGAGCTGCCAGTAAATATTGGCGCAAGCACTGAATACCTTCCTCATGCAGCTACATGTGTGTCCCACATTTGGAACTCACCAGTTAACATTCTGCACTTGCCCTTCTGTTCAAACCAGTTCAGCTGCTTAGATGACCACATGTTAACTTTGGGAACACGTGAGGTCCAGACATCTCCTCAACTAACTTATTGGAAAACATTAAAAACAAAAACTCAAGGGAATCATGGGATGCACATTCCCAAAGGATCACAAGAATTCAACTAGATGGACAATGCTACTACCAAAATCAAGGAGAATATTTTTGAATCAGCCAGTTCTAAAGGGTGAGTGATGTGTAAGCAAGCAGGCAGGACACAAATACAACCATTTCTACTAGCTAGGGGTAACTTCCTACTTTTGACTAGTCGTGGGTAGAAAGACACAAACAGCTACGATGGAGTAACAGGCATCTGTAGGAATTCATCTATACTCAAGATGCTCTAATTAAACCACAGTACATATACACCAGCCTGAATGAAGTCAAGTTTCAGCCTATGCTGAGGAGTGACACACTTCGAGTATCTCAGCAATGGGAGATCAAGAGTATGACAGAGAGCCAGGGACACAGCAACACTCAATCCTAACTCGAGCCCGTTTGGTCATGAAGACAAGCATTTTGTTCCACTCTGAACTGTGAGTTACACATACAGTTTAATTGAAGCACTTCCATATTCAAGCTAAACAAAATAGGTTTTATCAGAAAGTTACACAAACCCAAAAAGCTTTATTTTTCAAAACCATACTTTATTTTTAAAGGCTAAGAGGAGTATTCAGAACTATATTTCTTAAGCAAAAAGATTCACATTTTTTCCGCAGGATCATTAGTATGAGAAAAAGCAGTTGGGGGAATTTATTTTTTTGCAACTGTTGTTGAGTTCCTACACACTTTCAGGTTTATTTAAACATGGCAACATCAGTTATGGCTTAAGATACAGAATTACAAAAGAGTAACATGAGTGTTGAGATTCAAGTGGTGAACAGGTAACTATGGTCATTTTTCTACAGAAAGATGTTTTAGCCAAGACAAACAGAAGCATCAGTCTTTATTGGTAGACAAATCAACTGAACATCATCAACACAGACACTGCTTCAAGGACACCCATGCTGTTAATCCACAAGTTAGAAGAATGTTCTGTCTCCTCCCATTACCTCACCTTTCCCTCCATAGCACAAGCCTCAAAACACCGAAGTATGAAACCACAACTACAGCTTTTTATTTTGTTGGGGTTTTTTGTGTGTGTTTGGTTGGGTTTTGGTTTTTTTTGTATCTTTGCTTAAAGAAAATGATACAAGTAAAGATGGAAGACTACAGTATGTGGTGAAGGAAGAGTCATCACCTCTAAAACAGACAGTAGGACTTTGGCCAAGAAATTCTAATCAATAAGCATTGAAGACTCAGACAGACTCAGAACCCAGAGCTGCAATTTTGTTGGGTATTCTCCCCTTCACTGATTCATAACTGTATTTACATGTTCTGGATGGCTTGGAATCAATGGGACAGAGGTAGTGACGGGAACAAGACTCCTTCCCTAAATTTTCCAAATCAATGAAACCTGGTAAGCAAAGCCCCAAGGAAGGGTGAGTGCAACCAGCAGAGGACCTGCCAACTGGGAAAGGACAGGAGCACAAGCACAGACAGCAAGCTGCTCTCCCATACCCAGGCTGATACATAAAACATTACATAAAGGTGCTGGACAAGAATTGAGCAAGTAACAAAACCTCTGTGGCCGCTGCAATACGTACTTCATGCCAGGTTGTGCAAAGGACAGGGCTGTGCCTTTGCTACACAGTTGTGGAGATCAAAATATTACATTATTTGCAGTACTGCCAGAAGTTCCAGTGTGTAACTAGCTAGCATAGTTATACTGGTAATTTTAATAGCTATATAGTCAGTCACCCATTGAAAAAAAACCAACATCATAAGGACTTGTATTTGCAGACAATTCCTTTATCCAGTTAATTCTTCAGACTTGTCCCACCTTTGCTATGTATGTGACTAGGCCAACTTTTCTGTCCTAAGAAGATTAAGACAGACTTCAACTGTTCAAAATTCCTTGCCCTTTGCTTACAGAGAGTAATGAAAAAACCAAAATCCAAAACAATACAACAGCAGGTTTTTATCTTACGCTCCTGGAATATTACTGTTTCTTACAGGAGTGCTCATTGAAAAGAAATTGTCTGTAACACTTAGGATAAAACGCTGCAACTCTTGGACAAGGAGGGATGGTTCAAACTAGGTCATCTGAATATAATTTGAGTGTTGTAAACCAATCACTGAATAAAGTCAATGCTTGGGGCTAGAGAGCAGTTCTTACAACACCCCATTTCTCTTCTTAAGAAGATCAGAGGTACAATGGTTTGTTCTATTGCAACACTGGTTAGCCAAATCCAATCCTTCCCATTCAGATATGATTTCTGAGAATCAGGGACTTTATGGTTTACTGCCAAATTTGGCAGACAATTTACTGATGAGATTCATGACCTTGGGATTGTTTTGGTACTTGGACATATTTGCTGGGTTCTGGACAACATCTTGGAATGCAGCCATAACTTCAGGATCCTGCAAGACAAAAAACCAAACAAAGAGGGCATTTATAAGACAAGTCTACAAAAGTTAGTGGTTAGGTGGTTTTAACACAAATTTAAGTCTTGCTCAGCTTTTCACATAAGAAAACTAAATTAGTGGTTTGGGCAAGAGGTCTCTAAAGAGAACCCAGTGATACAGTGCATGCTGTTAACGCTGCCATCAGAAAAAAAACAGAGTCAGTACTGAGTGTCCTACAGTAATAGTGCAGTGTGGGAGAAGGGGGATAAGCGAAGAGTTCTCTTCCCCAAAACAGGAAGCATCAAACATAGCCACACCTACTGGATTATTCAGGCATCTTCACATGCATTTTGAAGGGAGGTGTGTAGGAGGCATGATAGGATAACCCTCCCCTGATGAGCTGCTACTCATCCCTTTCACCCCCTTTCTAGCAGCAGAAACTTTTTATCTGCTGGACTGTGAGCAGATGCTGTGGCACTGTTTGGCTTTTAAAAATGCATTTATTTCTCAAGTCACTCCCCACCTCCTCAGAGAAATCACAATTGGAAGAAAACTTTGTTCCTGCTCATCACGTTACTGTGTTCAGTTTAACATACATGTTATAAAGTCAGCAGTCAAAAAAAAACCCCAAACCCTTCATCTTCTTTACTTAGTATGGAGCAGCATTCATACTTTTTTCTGTATTTCTAGCACACCTTTGGCTTCCACTGAACTAGATCTGGTTTTACTCATTTTACACATATAAGTTTTTAACAGTGGCCTTTAATAAAACCGTATAGACTGATTTACATCTCAGCCTGGAAAAACGTTCCCATTCTACGCAACTTCTGCAGAGATTCAAGTTGTCTTTAACTCAGCCAAAGTACAAGCAGTTCATTAAGCCCAACACAAGTCATCCACATTAGCTGTGGTTTTATCTGCTGTTCTTTCTAGCACATTTAAGTAGTTTCACTAAAAGAGACAATCTTCACTAGACTTCTAGGGCATTGCTACTGCAGATGTATTCTTTGGGAACCATCAAAACCCACGTGGTGTCCCAGGAGCTGTCTTGAGCTGCAGTAACACCATCATGTATCTATTCTAGGATCAGATACAAACAAAAGCTGCTTAGCAAGTAAGATCCAAAATTGTATTTGTCAAGTGTGGACTCCACTGAAATCACCTGCATGGTTCAGTCCTGGTTTATACATGTTGGGAACCAACAGTCAAGTCTTATCTTTTGTTAGAAGGATTTAGAAGTGTTTTGTCTCCCTCACTAAAGGGAATCTGCAAAGTCTATGAAAAATAAGATGCTGAAGTTCAGAGAACAGACACTAGATGTATTTTCTTCACTTTATATAGGAAGATTCTTATGCAAAGAAAGATGACTTTCACAACCTCAAACTTACTGAATTTCAGATTTCAAACTAAGGCATATGACAAGAAAGATTGTGTCATGTAGTTAAATCCGTGCTGTCATGTATGTATGAATTCGGAACTAAAAGCTGCGTAAGCTTAGTTGCTGGTCTGTGTCAAAGCACACCTAAATGAACGTTAAATATCCAATCTTATGCTATGTGTTTTATGGTCCTTTAAATTCACAGCAAGTCAGTCATTCTGTACTTGTGCAACTACCTGGAAGCCCTCAACCTTACACTGTATTTCTAAAAATGTTTAACACATCCAAGGTTTCACAGAGGTTTTCACAGTCTCAAAGATGATCACACAATAGTCACTAAGTCTAAAGAGTCTGAGGTGGTCTTCACTCTCAGAATATTCCAACTTCAGCAGTAACTCCTCACTATGAAAAACCTCGATATACTGTCAGTTAAAACTGTGTATTAAAGCAAATAATTTTGAAAGAGACTTGGGTGATTCAGTATCCTCAGACCTTCTTGTGACACCTCAGATAACCTATGCTACCATTATCCACCAACATATTCCACCGGGGCACTGAGCAGGAGCCAAGCAGTACAAGCTACTGTCACTTAAAATCAGAGCATGCACTGCTGCTTCAGCGCGGCCCAGGACGTGGTCAGCTGGACGCTGCAGGAAAAGGCAGCGGTGCAGACAAACATGAAACACTGCGCGAATCGTATCTAGCACAGAGATCAGCAGGAGATCCCAGGCTTTGCTGACAGGTTCCACATGTTAAAGCCTGCCTGCCATTATCAGAAAGCAGTGTCAACACATCTTCTTGCAACAGAGTCCTACAATATGTTGGGGTATGTATAATCAGAACGCAATGGGGTTGTCTTAAAGGCATCTGGCAAGTGGTTAACAATTAGCTGCACCTCAAAGCTCTGTTTTCAGCAACTCTAATTTCAAAGTTCTGTATTACAGCATAAATTAGCCAGGTAATGAGTACAATTGTAAATCATGAGCTTTTCTGGACTATTTGCACACACATCACTGTTGCTGACTTGTGGCAGCCTAAGCAAAGGCATGTTTCCAAACAGCAGTGACCATTAACCTGCGAATTTTTGCATAGAAAGAGATGTTTTTTGTGATCTCAGGACATACCAAATCAGGGTCCCTTGGGATGCTATTATTTAGCTGGGATCACAACTGTTCAGTGAACTGAGAACCACACACAGTTTAGCCACAGCATTTCAGAACAAGACACTTTCACACTTGAGCATGTTAGTACACAAATCTAACTATTGGTCAGATCTTTCCTAGCCTGCCTGCCCTGAAATTGATGTTGGCAAATACGTTCTACTTAATCTGCTGGAATACTTCTCTTGTGTAAAAGTGGCTATGACATTGAGCAATTCATTAATTGAGCTGCTAATGAAGCCCACTGGGGAAGTACACTTTCTGACCACGAATTTAGAAAATGCCAGATGCAGAACTATTCTGATACTACTTTGCCTCTGGTAAAACCCAAACACTTAAGCCACTAAGAGAAAGGTATTTTTTAATCTCAGTATTATTGCAAGATACTGTATTGCAAAAATATGATAATTTTCTGTTTGTGCATAATTACCTTGCCACAACACATTCAAATAAGGAGCAAGTATATTATACCATGTGGAAAACAACCATTCAAGAGACTCAGAGATGGAGAACTCTATATAGCATGTAGCTTTGTGTATCATAGATGAGTATGGGGCAGCACAGGGAATCTTTACTTAAGCTCCTGTACTTTGAAAAAAGCTAAGAGTCTGTTCCTGCACGCACAGGACAGTCTCACAAGAGGGAAAAGCAAACATCCCATAGCTATCCAGAAGGTCACACGTTTCTTCTTTCTTTTAGCTCATAGGTGCTCTTCTTCCCTTGTTCAGAATATTTAGCTTTGATTTTTATACTCACCTGCACAGCCACCAGGACTTCTGGATCACTGAGAATCTCATTGAGACCTGGTGCACCTCCAGGCATAGGAAATCCACCTGAAAACCCAACAGATGAAAAACACTTAATTCATCAACACAGGAGGCTCGCTGAGAGAGACCAAGTTATACTTCTTTTGCCACACCTCAAGCCATGTCTTCCATAAAGCTACAGCTGGTCCACTGAATGGAAAGTAGGGTCTTCACCTTCTCTTTCTGTGAAGACCTATGCCTTACTTCATGTGTTTTTAACCCAACCTCACAGGAGCCTTGTAATGTGTCAGGTACCAGCACCTTGTAGATGCACGCACTTGTTTTTCTGATTAACTCAAATCAGGTTGGTCTCAAGCCCACCATCCTGGTTTCAGCAGGGAGGGGTTTTTTTCCTAGCAGCTGGTGCAGTGCTGTGGTTTGGATTTAGGATGAGAATCACGTTAATAACACACTGATGTTTCAGTTGTTGCCAAGCAGTCAAGGGCTTTTCAGCTTCTCACACTGCCCCACTAATGAGAGGGTTTGGGGTGCACAAAAAACTGGGAAGGGACACAGCCAGGACAGCTGACCCAAAGTGGCAAAAGGGGTATTCCATGCTGTAAGATGTCATGTTCTGTATATAGCCAGGGGCTTGGCCAAGAGGCAGAGCAGCTCAGGAACTAGCTCAGCATCAGCTTGTGAGCAACTGTGCTATGCATCACTCGGTTTGTACATTCTTTTCTGTCTTATTAAACTCTCTTTATCTCAACTCATGAGTCTTGCTTCTTTTTAAATTTCTCTTTCTCTCCCCCATCCCACTGGGAGGGGGGTGTGAGTGAATGGCTGTGTGGTTGTTTTAGCTGCCAGACAGGTTAAACCATGACACCCAGGAACACAAGGAGTTTGGATGCCTGGGTGAATTATTCAAGGAAAAAAGCAGAGCAGCAGTAGTACATCCAAGGCACATTCAACTTCTGGTGGCAACTTTAGGTTTGAAAAACCTGTACCACCAAAGGAAAAAAAATATTCTTGAAGCAAGATGTTTGAGGTTTGTTTTTGAATCCTTCAGCAGCAGCTTACCTCAGCTGTGCTGAGCAGGACAGATATACGTTCCCCTGACAAGCTGATTCAGTTGCAGCATGCACACAGCTTACCTCAATTACATGTCAATCTTCAAGACCATTAGCACTTATTCTTGTTTCTCCTTAATTTATTGTACCCAAAAATAACATGGAAAGCACGATTTTCATGGAGCTGTTCAAGGGCAGCTTTTCCGTACGGTAAAGGGCACTATGTCCTTTGCCTATTCTGTTCAACAGCGGTTTGCAAACCCTCCCCCAGATTTCCCTAATATTCAATTCAAATTTTCCCCTTTAAAACTATTGCAGAATGGGTCATGTAGAAAACAATTCTGTATTAGTTTTTCAGCACATACAATTGAGCAAATACTGCACCTTTGTTTTCTCAAACCTAAATCCTTTCATTGTTATCCATCATTACTGATTTCTGTCTTCCCTCTTTAAAAGAATCCCATCCATCTTCTCACTCGTGCTCAGTTATTTGTAGGCAAGTTCTAAAACATCATAAAATGTTTTTCTCTCCATTTTCAGAACAAATGCTAAAAAGCCAATGGATATAATACTTGACATGGAAACTAGAGTCACCTCTACCTCAAGTATTGATGCTTAAAAATAAATAAATACCTGGGAAACCACCAGGGAAACCACCAAACTGAGCTCCTCCTGCCTGCCGTCTTGCTTCTTCCTCCTGCAGATGAAAGCACATCATTCCAGACAAAGCAATGGAACTGCAACCTGATTTCTACTGCTCTACTGGTTTTAGGAGAAAAAAAATAGCTGAGACCGTCTCCTATCACAGCCCACCTGCCTGAAACAAAGCATTTTATGTACAAAACCACTGACAAGAGATAGCCATGCCTGCTCTTACTTTAGTATGTTTGTGCAGGTAAGTTATGCAGAGTACACTTTTATGAATATGAACTGTATGATTTATGTCCTCAACTTACATTTTTAGAACTAACTCACACTTCCATCATAATAAAACGTATCAGTAAAGCATGAAAAAAAAGCAAACTCTGCCAGGAAGTGAGGAAGAGAAGGTAGTATCATCCTGTATTTAAAACCTCCCACTTCAGGAGACTTAAGTGCTTTAAGTGAAAGCTATTCTGGCAAAGTCATACAGTAACTGACTTCTTGAAATACAGGATTAGTAGATTCCAGAGCCTGTTTTTGTCATGAGCAATAAAAGCCAATGCAGTACAATGCCCTCTTCTCCAGATTTCATTATTGGTCAAGTAATTAAGACAGAAATCAACTCTCTAAAATATAAAAGTTATTCTCCTCTGTAATTCATTTTAACCAGAATAACTGTGACACTCTCCAAATCATTAAGCAACATTAAAGCTCAAGTATTCACCCTCTGTGCTCTCTCATGCTCCTCCCGTGCCTTCTTCACCCTTTCCATTCTTTCCTTGATTTCCTTTTCTTCACGTTTCCGTTCGTATTTTCGGCGATGTTCTGCAATTTTCTGAGCCTGTTAAAATAAAACACCAAGATTTAATACACATTCCTAGCATACCACACAATGAACTTCAATACAAAATACATGCAAGCATAACCATCTGCTTTTACCAGTGCTTTAAAAATAAGATCCAACTTCACACATCCTAAAAGCCCCTTTGTTTTAGGAGCCATTTGCTACTTTCTCTCTATGGCAATCGGTTACTCATGTCCAGTCAGCCCTACCTGGCCTCATCACAACATACACTCTAGTACATGTTTTTGCTATATAGCTCTGGGACTTACACTGTAGTTAGAACTTAAACCCATTGTCATTCCATGTCCCTTTGTGCTTTTGTGCTGAAATACTAATTTCTCCAGGGCTAAAACCTGCAACTTCCCAGGAAAAGAGTTTGAAGTATCAGAACAAGCAGAAATCTGTTTTGCCCTGCACATACACACACACAGAGCACTGTTGTTGTTCCAGATGCCTTTACAGCATATAGAGCTTGACACAAGCAGACCAAAGAATTCCTGAACCAAACCAAGAAAGGGCTGATGTGGAGGAAAGCATGCTTCCTGATACTAACCTTTTCACAAGACTATCAAATCTACAGCCCTGACAGAACAGAGTGGTTAGTAATGACCTCCCCAGGGCTCCTCACTCAGGGTTCATTTGTAACAATAGAACTAACTGCAGCACTGCTTTCCTGAAACCAGGATATAGCACTGCAAAAGGGTTCATGATCTTACAAACTGTGTACCCTGTAACACTCCTGGAACTACAAAACACGCAAAAATCAAGGCTCAAGAACAGATAACACTACCTACTCCTACAGTGAATACTCTTCTGTTCTTTCAGACTAAACTTTAAACAAATAAATGATTTTAAGTAGTGAGGTTTTGACACAACTTATTTTAGCTAGGAGATACCATTCCATACCACATCATTCTTGAAATCAGAAAGCACACAGCAGGCAGCAGGGATAACTGACACTGAACGCAGTACGTGTTATCAGAACCAGATGTTACAGCCATTCAATAGTTCATTAAGAGAGAGGTAAGTATTTTGTTGTGAGGTTTTTTTAAACGAAATAAGGAGTTTCCAAGCTTTTGATTTTAAGTATTTCTCAAAATGAACTAAGCATTTTTAGGATTTGACTCAATTTCAGCTCAAAGTGCTAAAAACAAGAAAGTACTAGGAAAGTGAATAAATTAGGTGAATGCATATTCAAGGTTAAAAAAAAATCCCTCATGAACAAATCATACATTTTTCCTTGAGCTACATACACAAAGTCCCAGACAGCTGGCAACTGCACATCAATGTATCAGACATACTCTGCTGTTTCTGTGCACAGGCAGATTCACTGGGAAATAAAAGGTCCCCCCTCTGCCAAGCGTTAGGTGTACCTCTTATAAAAAAGATTGAGACCTAAGTCCTCATTACAGTTCCCACAGATCAACAGTCCCCAACACAGAAGACTAATACGTTATAAGATGATTTCCATTGTTGTTTTGCTGAAGATGGTGTCTTCTACAAAGACATGGTAGGAAAACTAAAAGCTGAAGCTATTAGACACTGGAATGTTTGTGGTTTGTGGAGGGAGAGCCAAGCTCAACCTACAACAGGACAGGGAATGAAAACAAGATGGAGAAGCTCCTGGCTTTAGATAAAGGCAGGGAGATCACTCGTCCATTACCATCATGGGCAAAATGGACTCAACATGGGAAAAATTAATTTACTGCCAATTAGAGTAAGATTATGAGAAACAAAGACAAAACTAAATCCACCTTCCTCCCATTCCCTTTCTTCCCACATCTTCATCTCCCCCCCCACCTTCCACCTACTCCCCACCCCCTGAACAGCACAGGGGCATGGGGGCTCTGGTCACTTTGTAACACCTCTGCTGCTCCTTCCTCCTCACACTTTTTTCCTGCTCCAGCATTGGGTCCCCCCCAAGATACTGTCCTTCACAAGCTGCTCCGGCGTGGGTTCTCTTCACAGGGTATGGTCCTTAAACAACAGACTGTTCCATTATGGGTCCCCCATGGGCTGCAGCTTCTGCATGAGCTTCTCTCCACAGGCCACAGTTTCTGCCAGGAGCCTGCCCCAGTGTGGACTCTACATGGGCTGCAGCTTCCTTCATGCCAGAGAACAAGTGGATGTGCCCCATCGCCCTCCATGGGCTGCAGGGTAAATATCTGTTCCATCATGCACATTCATGGGCTCAAAGAGAACAACATCTTAAACCACAGTCTTCTCCACAGGCTGCAGAGGAATCTCTGCTCCCATGCCTGGAAAACCTCTTCCCCCTCCTCCACTGATCTTGGTGTCTACAGGGTTGCTTCTCTCCTATTTTTTCCCCACAATTACTCTCTCTCACAGCTGTTTCACTGTGGATTTTAACCCTTTCTTTAATACGTTCTCACAGAAGCACCACCGACATCGCTAACTGGCTCAGCTTTGGCCAGCAGCAGGTCTGCTTCGCAGCAGCAGGACCTGGCTCTGTCTGACACAGGGGCAGCCCCACGACCCTTCTTACAAGAAGCCAGCACTGCAGCCTCCACCTCCCCAGAACCTTGCCACTTAAACTAATACAATGCAACAGCTGCAATCTGGAGTCTGTCCACCACTTTAAAGGAGCACACACCAAAGTTCTTCCTCAGACGAATGCTGAGGTCAATCACTTGAGAAAGTGATTTAGAGAGACTATGCTGCCCTCATGGGGTAGGCTAATCAAAGTACAAACCGCAGCAAAGAGCGCTTCCTTTGTAAAATTCATTTAAGATGAAGCTTTGTGATAATGGATTTACTTCAAAATGTTTCTGAACTGATCGGTGTTCTCTTACTCTTCCAAATGTTTTAATCTGAATTCTACAATGCCCGATGAACTTCAACTATTTCAAATTCTGCTGTTTAGATTTATAAAGGGAATATATTATTTCATTGTTCCGTTACATGCCCAGCCCCAGAGACAACTGTGATGGAAGACACAAGTATTTACAAACTCAGTATGAAGCGCCAGATGACATACTTCCATAAAACAATGCATGCTGCAAGAATTTGAAGGCAGCAATGTCACTCAAATAAATAAGAGGAGGAACCTCCGTTATGCCTCCCCACTTACTCTTGGTTGCACCTCCTTCAGCATGGCACTAGCATCTTCATCATAATCCAGCTTACAAGCTAATGCAAGATCATGAGCAGCCTTCTCCCAGTGACCCAGAAGTCTGGAATTCAGAAGATACCAACATTCAGATGGAAAAAGCCAACTGAACTCTTAGTAGTTCTTTAAATATTTAAAAACATGCAACATTCAGTGTTTTTATCTGTAGCTATGTGGACTTACAGAAGTTTTAAGTTTAATAATCACGGTGTTTTCTGTAACCTTCACACTAGGATGCCATCAGAGGATACTTGCTTGTTTCATACACTTGCAGTAACTTTCCTTTGAAGTAAAAGTGATAATACCCCTCAATCTACTAGTGCCATCGTTTGCATCACTAGGCACATGTTCAGTGTAAAACTACACATTCTACAAGTCTACACTACCACTACCTCAAGCTTAAGCGGACCCTCCTTACTCAGCACCCAAACATCCCAGCTAACTAGATGCACCACATCTTAGTTGAAGGTGTCAAACAAGCTACTGTGCATGCTTCCTCACTATTCGCTTATACAAACGCTTGAGAAGCAGAGATTTAAGCAAGTGGTGGTATCCCTAAAGGGTCAAAGCCCTGCTGCTTACAGAGGTGTTAATCCAAACCATCCTCCAGTCTTCTCAGTCTTCAGCTCTATGCAGTGCATTAAAACTGCAGACATTAAAACACTGCTCTCTGAACATTGTTTAAAATGCTTTTTCCTAAATTCTATTAGAATTTACTCTTTCCAGTTTTATTTACTGCTTCCAGACTAAGAAGTATCGCTTTTTCCTTTTTGCCTGATTGTCATTAAAAAAAAAGTTTAACTATAGCTGGAGGAAAATGCACACTGGCCTAAGGCCATTCTGAATAACTGCACTATTTGCTTAGTAACACTCTTCAGTTCCAACAAATGATTTCCTAAACAGCTAGGTAGTTTAACTTACTATGTAAAAAAGCTTTATGATCTAATGGAACAAGGGCAGCAGAGAAATGTTTAAGAATTACAGGTTAGTAAATAAAAACTGTAAAAATGAAAGCTCCTGTGGTGGTTTAACCTTGGCTGGACACCAGGTGTCCACCAAGCCATTCTATTACTCCCCTCCTCAGCAGGACAGGGAGGAGAGAAAAATAAGATGGAAAAAACAACCCCAAACTCATGGGTTGAGATAAAGGCAGTTTAATAAAGTAAAAGGCCATGTGCAGGAGCAACACAAAAGCCAAAGATTATTCTCTACTTCCCATCAGCAGGTGATACTTGACCATTTCCCAGCAATCAAGGCTTCAGTACACATAGCGATTGCTCTGGAAGATGAATGTTGTAAGAACAAATTTCCTCCTTCTTCCCCTCATCTCTCAGCTTCTTACTGCTGAGCAGATGCTTGAATATAGGATATAGTATGGAATACCCCTTTGATCAGTTTGGGTCAACTGTCCCAGCTGTGCCCCCTCACAAGATCTTCCCCACCCCTAGCCTACTGCTGAGAGGGTGTGGGGGGGGCAGAAATGTTGTAGAGACAGCCCTGACATGTAGCAGCACTGCTCAGCAACAGCTAAAACCCCGGTGTGTTATCAAGAGACAGCGCAGCACTACGGGGGCTGCTACGGGGAAAATTAACTCCATCTCAGCCAGCCCAAAAACACCTCTAAATAAATAAACAAACCCACAGTCCTGGAACTCCTAATATTTAGAAAATTATTAGAATATGCTATTCAGAACAGCACAACAATTACTTGGCTCATGGTTATTGCTCTCAGGTACAAGACAGTTCAGAAACTTAGAGGAGAGAGTGCACAAACAAGACTGTTCCCCCCAAGTAAGCAAGGTATCAACTACAGGTGCGGTGCAATACCTATGTGCTTTCCCTCTCCATTTGTAGGTCTGTGCAGAGTCAGGATTAATTTTGATGGCTCTGTCACAATCTCTAATGGCAGCATTTGGCTTCTGGAGTTTCACAAAAACACTGTGGGAACAAGAACATTTATTGTACATATTGAAATACCAAGTTACTAACTTAAGCTGGAAATAATTTTGGATGACTAACAGGCAAGCTAGTGAGATAATACATTTGAAGAGCTGAGTTCAAAAAGATTTCTAGCGATAATGAAGTCATTAAAATTTATTTTCCTCCCTCCCCCCACCACTGTAGGTGAATCATTAGCAAGAAGCAAAAGCATTCAGTGTTCAGACTCAAGAGCAGCAAGAACAACTTCAGGGTGCAGGAAAGGACACAAACACAAAGGAAAGTTCAGTTCCGTGGGGCTTGGAGTCTATAGCCAACAGCAGCCAGCAATCTGAACAAAACAGCAACGTTAGGTATGCCATATCACACAGTCTTTAAAACAATAAGACAAAGAAAGCACAAGTTATCATACAGGCAACAAGGATCAATAGATAGAGTCATCAGGAACTGCAGGAGAGAGGAGATGAGTCATCAAAATCAAGACAAGCAAAACAAAACACAAACCCACAAAGTAGCCCAAATCCCTTGTCAGTTAAGCAAAATAATTGCTAATACAATACACAATACAGAGTAACTACTAGAGCAGTATGTTTCAGAGGTTCCAGCATATCAAATAAAAATCTCTGAAGGAAACACTACAAAAAAATAAATTCCTGAATTGACAGAAGCATTTGATGTTCAAGATACTTGAAGTCAGAACTTCTGCCCTTTTATACCTACTTGAAAAAAATTATCAGCAATTAAGAGTGGCTCTAACTAACTTCATCATTAAGGCTTCTTATAAAGGAAGCAAAGTCACACATTCTCTTCTAGAAACAAACAGATGGACAATGCATCAGAAAACTGTCCCAAAGCTACATCCCATTGGTGAGACATTCCACTGATGTTGGCTGCACAAAAATCCTAATCACCCAAATACCTGCTACAAACCAAAACCCAAGACCACCAGGAGAGGCAGATTACTCACACCACTTGATCAGCACTGTTGTTAACACTGTAGGTTTTACAATATCAAACATATTGTTTGCTTATTTCTACAATAGACAAACTGAAGTAACTTTTATAACAGTCTTCTTTCATTGCTAATCCCAGTCTTGAGAAGACATGGCACTATCAGAGGCTTCAAAAAAATACTACAACAGCAACAACCACCAGAGTGTATTAAGGTATACAAGTGGTGTTATATGCAAAGACTTTCACAGGGAAAGGAAGAGCAAGGCATGTACCAATTAAGATGTACTGGAATGGAACAGTTGAAGGACATTGATTAATCACACAAAAGTCATAAAAAGTTGAATATTTCTTTGAGTTATACCTTGCTACATAAAAGATCCACTAAAATATCAAATCCTCCGTGGTTAGTGGGGTTTTTGTGTATAAGGAGAGAGAAAAAAAGAAAAAGAAAATCCATGAGAACTTGCACTTCTACAACCCCCACTCGCCCTGCCATCCTCAAGAATGAGGAGATAAATATGCTTGTGCAAGATAGAGTTGGGGTTACCACATATCAAATCTGGCTATGTTCCTCATGCATTATCTGCAGTCTGGCAGACATCACTAGCAGTAAGGTGGGTACAGAATGGGTTCAGGAATAAGTACGACCTGTTGAAACACAGGACCACTGAACAGAAAAAAGTCTACTTCAAAGTGAAAGAATTCATTTAGCAGATACAACAGGGACAGAATTCACATGATGTACAATTAACTTTGTATCTACGCAAGACATGGTTTCAATCAGCATCTTAATCCTAAAAGATTCTGCAAGTGTTTGTTACCCATCATTACTTTAACTCGATATACCAAAAGGCTTCTTGCCACAATGCATTCTTTCCATTACATCTTTCCGTTACTTACTCAATATATTATCAAGCTTGTTTAGGTGGCTGCTTCAGCTATCAGAGAAAATGCATGAATGTACTTTTCTCTTTCCCTCACATGGTTTAAGTGTACACAGATCCTCAAGCTGCCCTATTATTTAGGTCCCTTAAGAAAAATAACAGAAGAGGCAGAAAGATAAATCACTAGTTTATAATGACTCACCTTGCCCTCTTGGCATACAAGATGGCCAAACAAGGATTCAGCTTGATAGCATCTGTGAACAAGTCGACAGCCTTCTGAAGTTCACCTGAATACCAGTAAAGTTTCAATCATTACCCAAGAAATGACATCCAAATTGCCACACCTGCCTTACAGGGTGTTATGTCCCTAGGCAGGTCTGAAATGGAACGTTATCAACAAAGGAAAACCAATTTTCCCTTCTTGAACTTTTCTAACAGTTCCAAAATTACTGCTGGAAGGGAGGAGAGACTTTTCCCAGCTAAATCTGCACTTTTAGCTTCACATACAATCAAGTTGGAAGTCACTTTATTACACAGCTTTTCACTGGATAAAGACAAATCATGAGAGACACTAATCATCAAATGTAGGGAACTACTATGACAAACAATTTGCAATTAAGACACTGCAGAAGTTTGTTCTTGCACAAAACTAGAGCTACATTGGGAAGACAGTACTTAAAGAAGTTTTCCTGTTCTAGATACTTTTGGGTGTCCAACAGAAGTGAGTTTTCTCTTCCCCAAAAGCATTTAAAATGGTCCATGATATTCACTTCCTCTTAAAATTGAGAGCCAAACATAACATCCTAACATGTACTAAAAAAAAAAATTTAAAAATATTACCTTCACTTAGAGCATTTATTGCTTCAACCTTCTTCTCATTGGCCTGATCCATCATCTCTTCAGTTACCTAAGAAAATGAAAAATACACACGAAACCCAAGAGCTGTAAAGTCCAGGCCAGAGTCACCATGCTAAGGCAGCACCAAAGGGAGCTCCAGTTTTACAATTCCAGAATGTTTTTTAATTTGCACTGTAGTCATAATTATAGGAAAAAAAAAATTATTTTGCCTTCATCTTGGAGATGTTAGTCACCTCTATTTTTAGCTAGAAAATGCTCAAAAGGTAAGTTGAATGGCACATTTCTATATATGGGAGTTTCTATATCATGGGTGTTTTGATTATTTTTCTGTAGTTTTTTACCTGATTTTCCTCCCTCAACCTTTTGATAAGAATAAGACCTTGAATAAGAAAAGACTGTGGCTTTAAGCCAGTAAGTTTTCTATTTAGGAGAAAAAAAGCCAAAGCAACTGCTACCAGGCTAATATAGTACTCATTCTCTCAGCTGCTATCCTTGACTAAGCTCCAAACCTCATTTTCTTTCCTACTGCCACAGACATTAACAATATCGTGCTTACCTCCACATTTTCATCTCCCATTTCTTGAGGGTCATCATTGTCTGGTTCAATCACTCCTTCATTGTCAATTTCTGGGGGAAAAACAAAAATCAAGATTAAGCTCCACCTACAAACAGAGAGAGGATTTCCAGAATCACATTCAAATTGGCGACACATGATGAAGTCATCTGTTTTCCACACCTAAGTCACTCTCTTCACTTTCTGGTTCAGGTGATTTAACTGGCTCCTCCGGCTGTTCCTCTGCTTTGCCCTGAAAGAGAAACGTATTTCTGAGTGATACTCTATTCCAACTCAAATAAATAACAATGCATCAGAAAATCCAAAATAAATCTTCAAAGCATCAGATTGCTCCGTGGCTGAACTGTTTTATTTTTAAGACAGAGTCCCCTTTTTCCTCCTCTCAGGTAAGTCTATCATGCACGCAAATAATTCAGAGTCCAAATTTTGACTCAAGAACTTCTATTATTGGTAAAACCTGTCCTTCAAGTTGCTCAATTCAATAACCAAAACCAAGTAATACAGGTTATACCAAATTCAGAACCAGTTTGGCAACTAACCAACCCTTACAATCTTCCTGCCTTTCTTCACATGTTCTCTCGATAGGAAATTCTCTCAAGCTAATACTATTAAGCTTTAGGTCCTTTAGCACTGACCAATAAGCTGGTATCAACAATCAAAATATTGTTTCCATTTGCCAAAGTTGGAGATCTTTGCCACTTGTGCATACTTGCAAATGCTTTATTCAAATGTTTTCCTATCAAATTCTAACTACAACTGACTTCCCTTGAATACCGTTATTTAGCAGATCTTGCTTTACCACAGACATAAGCCGCTTGTCTTCATATTCAGTGGCATAGACAGCATTTTTTTTCCTTCCTCCACTCACTACTTTTTGCAGAGCCCAAATGTTAGTTTTCAACGATAAGTTCTTCATATCTTACCTTACTTGTCTCCTCTGTGGAGGCACTGGCTGGAGCAGGTGGTATTCTGCCTCCCATGCTTTTCAGCAAAATAGAGAAGAGAAGAAAAGAAAACAATAAGATTATCAAAACAGTGACATATGTGATTTAAATCCTGCTGATAATCTCAGATTTTTGTTGTGACACAAAACACAACGATCCAACTCACTGTAAAGCCAGCACATAAAAAGTGCACATTCACCATGCTTTCTAGGTGTAACACAGTGCACACTGTGTCTGCTGGCTCTTTCACCCACAACTCCACAGTGACTTGTGCTCGTGCACAGCACACATCACCCAGCCACCCTTTCTCATGCAGAAAAGCTGCCTCCTTGGCTGGAATGGATTTTCTCCTTAAAATGTAACGTATGTTTCAAGTCAAACCTAAATACTGTTATTACAGACGTTACTAAAATTAGAAAGGGTTTTGGTACAGAGGTTGATCAAGTTAAGAGAACCCTAATGGCCCAAACTGCTTATGCAACTAAAAAATTGCTGCCTAGAGAACAACTTAACTTCTCTTACATACTGCAATATTCACGCCTTTCTTAGCTACAAGTTAAGGAGCATTCTCTGTATAAACGCCATTCTTTCAATATAGAATAACCTTCTATATTATATCAGCTTTGGTTAGAAGCCAAAAATAAGCATTGGCTGAATTCTCCAGCTGTTTCATATAACATCTACTCATACCTAATGGCAGGCTGCCACAAGGACTGCCATTCCCATCTACTGAGTTTTCAATTGCTCTAGCCATACCCACTCCGAAAAACCCCAAACAAACCCAAACACATTTTTATAAACTTGTCAGGCTCCACCAACTCCTTGGGTCCCTGCACAGCTGGTCAGACATAATGCAGGGAAGAGGAGAAGCAAGTGGCCAAACAGGAGTGGGCAGGAGGAACTGGAAGGCTGCAGGATATCCACTTCCAGGAATTACTGCAACATAAACCTATATCCTAAGGATGAGATCCTACAGCTTAAGCCAGGCTACTGCAGTACCATTCTTCCCTCTTTTCCTCCTCCTGTCACAAGCACCATCTCACAAGTCAGGTCCCAAGCTGGCTGAAAACAAACCTGGATAAGGAATGTAGGATGGGGACAGGGATGCATTGGAGGAAGAGAGGGTAGAAGAGGGAAGTGAATATGCCAAGATTGACAGGTCATGGCAAAAGGCAAGCAAACAGCACTATGCTACCTCTAGTTTACAAGTATAAACTATCAAGAAAAAAAATACCACAAGTTACCCAATAAAAAGGCATCTTCTGAAGCTACTGCAAAAATCTAGATATGTCCTTGGAATGCTGACACTACTTAATCTAAGTTACACTGCAAGGACTAACCAATGGAAATTTAAATCATTACAGAGCTAGGCAAAAACCACAGTCAAAACCACAGTGTGTGCAGTAAGTGATCCTCCTAAATTTTTACCCTTGTAGGCTGACAATAGGGCACATAATTATTTACCACTGTAAAAATCAGAGAGCTTTACCTTGGACTGGCTAGAAGAAACTACAAATTCTGAAGTATTTTAATAGTGATAATAGCTAATATAAAGGGTAACACAATGCTTAGAAGATCCTTCTAACACTAACACTGGTTTTTTTTCAATAAATTTTAAACTGACTGAGTCTTTCAAAGGCTGGCTTACTGGAAAAAGACTGAAAACCCTCTAACACAAAAAGGTCAGCAACATTCCCAGCTTCCAATCATGTCTTTAAGAACAGCTCAAGCTAAAAAAGCACAGGAATCAAATTCTTGAGCAATTCCAAATTATCAGTCTCAAGATCAGCTGTTTAAAGTCTGACACCTTGAATCATCTCGAAGCTGAAGCAACGTGGTCAGTCTCCTCTGCCCTCTTCACACACCCTTAAAAATCTATCCAATCCTAGAACAGTCTATGAGTGTATTGTTTAACCAATACATGTACTATTTCTGCCAAGGCTTAACACTTTTACTCCTAGTCCCTTAAAATGTTTTTGCTATCCACTTATCCCCTATTTAATTTAGAGTTACAACCCCCGAACAATTCAAATTCAGTTACTCTAAAAATCATCCCTGAGAATAGTATTTGATTACACCGATCAAACGCACAGCAAGGACAGGCAAAGTTTGCAGTGTTTAATCTCAACCGTGCACAGCTATGAGGCACTCTTGTAGGAGGAGGGGGGTACTGAGCGGTATAAACAGTGTGCACAGGCCAAAAAATTAAACCTTTGTACTAAAACGGAGTTGTGCAATTCCAGCAACAACTCTCAGGAGCTGTCAGGACTCTGTTGCCACAGTGACTCCTTACTTCCACTCATCACAGTGATGAGAAGTGCTACTTTTATGACTTGTTGGAAGAACTATAATTATTATTTTTCCATCCACTTCCATCACTGTCAGCAAAACAGTCTTTAGAGAGGAACTGAATTGTCAAGAATTCAAAAGGGTCAAAATCTATCTGAACAAAACAACAACAAAAGGCAAAAAGCTCTGTTCATCAATTTGGGATTCTGTGCTTTACTTTTAAGGACTGCTATTGTTTCTTTCCTCAGCTGCAGATTTTTGAAACACATTCGCTTTAATGACTCATTTCACAATTCAAGTCAAAATATTTGTATTTTTATGCAATTCTGAAAAAGCAGGCATGACTAAAAAGGGTGTCAAAACACTTTCCAAACACAGTCATACACTTGTATATGCTTTCTATACAGAGAAATTAAATACAACAGCTACAGAGAATAAAGGTTAGAAGATAACAAGCACATGAAAAAAGTTAAGACTTAAGGTTTCTAGTGCAGCATTACCAGCCAATCAGAAATAAAGCATCCCATTCTGGCTTTATAAGCAGTTAGCATAATTTAAGTTAGAATCATTAACTTAAAAAAAAATTTAAAAAATCAACCATCAGAATTTTGGTTGAAGATTTGATGATGGATTTCAGTATCATTTAGTCACTATTCTGTAATCACTCACATTGCCTTGGTGACTAAACTGACACCTCTTAGATTAATACAGGTAAGCCTGACCAAGAGATACCAGGCTCACTGAGCTTATTTCCACCTGAAGCTAGTCCATGCTAAGCTTCAAGCAGTTTCCAAAGAACAAGACCCTGTAAACACTCCTCATAGTCCCACTGCAAACTGCACAAAAATGGCAGGTGAGAGGGGAATCCACCAGACTTCCTGTTCTGACATGAAAAGCAATTTGGCTACAGCTCCAAATATCCAAGTGTGTAACTCACCCAAATGTTTGGGTCCAATATGGGAAAAAGCCCAGAACACTCAGAAGAGCTACGGGAGGTTCTACTTTGAAATATTTTTAAATTTCTGAGATAAAGCTATCTAGTGAGGAGTTTACATGGAAAAACATGGCACAGTTCAAACATCATCTTTATACTTAATAGGAGCACCCTTCTATTTACCAAATACAAACTCTAAACATCTATATGGAAATTAGGACCCTCTCCACTGACATGGAAAAATTTAAATTACAGATGTTCACCTTTCCCTTCCCTAATGCTTTCTTTAACCAAAAGAAGTCCTGGTGGACAGTAGGATGACCATAAGCCAGCGATGTGCCCTCATGGCTAAGAAGGCCAGCGGCATCCTGGGCTGTATTAGAAGGGGTGTGGTTAGTAGGTCAAAAGAGGTCCTTCTCCCCCTCTACTTTGCCCTGGTGAGACCCTAGGCCCCTCAGTTCAAGAAGGACACAGAAATCCTTGAAAGAGTCCAGTGCAGGGCCACCAAGATGACTAAGGGAGTGTAACACCTTCCTTATGAGGAGAGGCTGAGGGAGCTAGGTGTGTTTATCTTGGAGAACAGCAGACTGAGGGGTGACCTTATTAATGTTTATCAGTATGTTAAGGGTGAGAGTTAGGAGGATGGAGCCAGGCTCTCCTCAGTGATGGCCAGCAATAGGACAAGGGGCAATAGGTGCAAGCTGCACCACAGGAAGGTCCATGTGAATAGAAGGAGAAACTTTTTCACTGTGAGGGTGACGGAGCCCTGGAACAGGCTGCCCAGAGAGGTTGTGGAGTCTCCTTCTCTGGAGACATACAAAACCTGCCTGGATGCTTTTCTGTGGGATTTAGTCTGGGTGATCCTGCTCTGGCAGGGAGGTTGGACTAGATGATCTTTTGAGGTCCCTTCCAACTCCTAATGTTCTGTGATTCTGTGAAGTGTTCTCCCTCCCAGAAACACTTTCTTCACAGCTTAAGAATTACAAAACAGAATAATATATGTAACCTAGGGTGAGACACTGAAGCAAGAGGAGCTAGAGACCTGCAGTAGAATGCAATAGGCGTGCATTGCCTTCCTAGGCATATATGCAGTTACTATCATAGAATCATGGAATGGTTTGGGCTAGAAGGGATGTTAAAAAATCATCAAGTTCCAGCCCCCCTGCCATAGGCTGGGACACCTCTCGCCACAGCGGGCTGCTCAAGGCCCCATCCAACCCAACCTTGAACACCTCCAGGGAGGGGGCAGCCACCACCTCCCTGGGCACCCTGTTCCAGTGCCTCATACAAAACCAAGCTTAGTTAAATTGGAGTGGTTTTATAACCAGGCTAATATTCAGATGCATAAAAAAGTTTAAACATTACAGTAAAATAATTTAAAAGTAGCTCACTGTACTAATTTTCATTATGTGACATAGAGTGAAATGCCAGTATTTATTTATATACTACATGCACATAAAGCCCCATTACTTCTTCAAATAATGACATGTACTATAGAGCAAAAAGTATAGTTAAAATATTTTTCAGATTAAAATCTAAAGCAGATTTTCTAAAACAAACACCAGCTCGTCCCTAGATAAACATCTTTCAACTTCCCCCCTCACAAAAACGTGTATCAGAGCACGGCCTTTCCTCACATCATAGAATAGCAGGGATTGGAAGGAACCTCAAGAGATCATCGGGTCCAACCCCAACCTCCCACATCCCGGAGCGTTTTTAGAGTAGCAAGGGTTGTGGCTTGAAAGCGAGGCAGAGGCACCCCAGCGGAATCGCAGGGGTCCCGCGAGTTCTCCGCCAGCAAAGAGCCTCAACATTCCCAGCCTGGGCGCTCGGGGTGGAACTCCAAGAGTTGCTTTGCTACCGCGAAGCGGCTGCTGCGCCACAGGGCGCAGGCCCGGGAGGCTACGCGCGGCGCGGGCGAGAGGCCAGCTACTCCACAGATAAAAACCACGTTTCGGGCAGGAACCACGCCGCGTGCTACGCGACAGGTAGTTCGCGCCTCCTGGGCGCCAGGACGCAAAGCAACGCCGCCCGCCTCCCCTCAAGCCCGTCTCCCTTTCAGACAGAACAGCCAACTCCGCTGCACCGAGCGAGAATCGGCTCGGGAAGCGTTACTCGGGGGCTTCCCAGCCTGGAAAGCTGAGACACCGAGACAGCCCTGGGAAAGGGGGCGGAGGGGAGGATAGGTTTTTGAGACGGGTACAGCCCGAGCTTAAAGACGAAACAACAGAACCATAAATCTCTCGGGCGCTGAAGCCGTAACCCCGGCGCGGAGGGAGGGGAAAGGGAGAGGAGGGGAGGCACCAGCCGCTCCCCGCGAAGACCCAGGGGCACGCCGGCCCCGCCGCACGGGCGGGAAGGGGGGCGTGCGGATGCACGCGCACGCACGCACGCGCCCCACCGTCCCCCTTCCCGCCCGTGCGGCGGGGCCGCGCGCCAGCAAGCGCCGCCCCTCCCCTCAGTGCGTCCCGCGCGGAACCACCCCTCCCCCTCTCCCCGCTTTCTCCCTCCCCTCACGGCCGCCTCAGCGGCGGCGCGGCCCGTCACCGACCTCTCCACCCACTCGCGGAGGAAAGCCAGCTCCTCGGTATGCAGCAGCCCCGGGTTCTGCTTGCAGAGCCGGACGAAGGCCCGCAGCTCGCTCAGCTTGCGGGAGTCCATAGCGGAGCGGCAGGCAGATGGGCACAGCTCAAGCGAACCCGCTTCCCTGCCCAACCGCCGCGCGGCGCCGTGGAAGCTTCCAGCCCGCCCCGCCCCCCCAGGCCCCGCCCCTCCAGCCGTCGGGACACTCCCACACCCCTTCCCCGAGGCATGGTCCCGCCCCGTCGCCGCGCAGCGGCGGGAATGTTCTAGAAGTGGAGGGGGCGGCATGGCTGCGTTCTCCCTCGGCGCGGCGTAGCCCCTTTCCCTCCCCGTTGCCAAAGTCTCGTCGCGGGCCGGCTTCCCCCTCCCATTTCCCGTACGGGCGAGACAGGCGGTCTCCGCGGGCGCCTAAGCCGGTGTGGCGCTGCTCATTGGTGGAGAGGAGGGGTGGGTAGTGCCGGGCGTCCGCGCTCGTTGATGCTGTCAGCGCGCGGCGCCGCGCAAGAGAAGGCCCCGCCGTTGCACAGGCAGGGCCGGGGGGAGGGGGTCGGGCTTGGCGGGGGTGCGGGCGGGCCCCGCGTTAGCCGCGTCCCTCGGACATGTCGCGCCTTCCGGCCCGGAGGCTTTTCGCGGCGGTGAGGGGCTGGCGCGGCTTCTCAGGTCAGAGACTCCTCTTCCTCCCACGCGCCTTATTTGCCCGGTGCAGTCCCGCTCGGTGCCGCTGCGTCCCGTCCGGCCGCGGGCCCCTGGTGACTGACTGTCCGAGGCACGCCTCGCGTTACGGCCCCGCAGAGCCCGCCCTTCTGCCCCCGGCGCCATGGCGGCGCTCAGGGCCGCCCTCGCCTGCGGTCGCTGTGAGGGCGCGGGAAGGCAGCGCAGTTGTAGCCTCGGTCACGGCTGAATCCGAGGGAAAGAGTGACGGATCATTTGAAAAATAAAGCAACGATGTGGAAAGCTGCTTGCTGTCTTCAAAATGCGGCTTCGTTTAATGCCCATTGTACTCCCTGTCTCGGTGCACGCTATCCAGTTTGTCTTCTGTGTACGTGGGGACAAACAGTGAAAACACTTGGTAAACTGCACAGAAAGCTGTAATCCTACTCCACTGCCTGTGTCTCCAGACTGTTACGCCAGTCAGTCATCACATAGTGAACGCTTTATGTTATGACTATCAGTTGTCATGCATAAGTGATCTTCAGTTAGCAGCTAATCATGCTGGCTCCCACAGAAAATCCACGGTCTATACGTTCTGCTATAAGTCTCTTGAGTCTCAGCTCCCTGAAAGGCAGGCAGCTGTTTTGCTTGGGTTATACTTGCTTATGCTAGTGAAGAGTTGATTATCATCTGTTCTAAGAACCCAGTGCCATGCTATGGCAGTGTGAATTGATTTCGTAGCAGACACATGGTAAGTGACAGAAAAGAGAACCAGTTTCCAAAACATCAGCTGGCAGATGTTAGGGAAACTGATTAGCATCTGCTGCTGTGCGTCTGGTGATTTATATCCAGGCATAAGTAAGTCTTCAGCTGCAAAAGGCTGTGACTGAGAATTCCTAAGTTGGAAAAGGCTGTGACAGCGATACTTAATTTTAGCTTTTGTCTTTTTGTGGACACCCCCAGCTCCCAAATGCACACATTTGTAATTCTCTTCAAAACTTGTCTGCTTTGGCTGTGGATTTGGAAGCAGGATATGTAATTGCATGCTTCTGAGGAGCTATTTTCATTGTGGCTAATGCTACTGTCAGGTAATTTAAATACATAAATAGTGACTCTTGAGTATCTTCTATTCCATACTGGGGGTGTGAAAAAAATCACATTGCTGTAGTAACCTGTGTTATTTGATTGTGGTTTCTTTGTGGCTTTTATTACTAAAAAAACCAAAAGAACAGGAAAGGCCTTGAACTGTACAATTGTTCTAGATGAGTGGTATTTTTTGAAGACATAGTCAAGAAGAGACAACACAGAGGTGTTGTGCTTCAAGGCCCACAGTGTTTGAGGGAAGCAAGGGAGGGAGACTGCTGAGTGCATCATGAACACCCAAGTGTAAGAAACTGGGATGTGCCAACTGACCTAGCACTCTGGGTTTTCCTGCTGGGTTGTCAAGTTTAGCATGTGCTAATGTCTTCTGACCTGATGAATATTTGAGCATTAGTTGAGTTCTATGCACATAGTTTCATAAACTATTATAGTAGACAACAAACAGAGAAGTTCAGGAGGGATGTTTATGTCACAGAAGGTGAATGCTGCTAGGAGTATAATTCTGCAGTTTTCTAACTGGAAAGGGCTTTTACCTTGACATGCTGCATTTCTTTTCCTCTAGTGTGCAAGTCATGTGTTCTCCGAAGATTTTCCATCCAGCCTGCCCAGCAGAAGAAGATTCCAAACCGGTATTTGGGCCAGCCCAGCCCCTTCACACACCCACACCTTCTCAAACCAGGTTAGGTTCAGGCCCTGTGTGAGCCAATCATTGGTATTCTCTATTTTGCTGAGATGTGTAAGAGTATTGATTTGCTGCATCATACAGGTGTCTGTGGTTTCAGCTGTTTATTATTACCTTCCTTAGGCAGTGATTCTATTTAGTAGCTAATTTTCTTGGCTGAGATGATACTGAATCCAAAAATAGGCTTTTTACCTTCTTCCCACAGAGTGCTCGGTGTTGCTGACTTTAGTACTGCAGACTTTTCCCAAGCTCCTTGTCCTGCAAATACATGCAATTTATATCAAGGGGGAAATGCTTGTGCAAGCTGCACGGCCAGAATGCTCCATACCCAGTGTCTCGTGAGGGGCAAAATAGAGGTGTCATTTGGAACAGGAGATGGGTCAGGTTTATTGGTAGATGGAGGCCACTTGTCTAAAGAACATGCCCCCTGAAGAAGGGTATTCCACCTGTGAGGAAAAGAAGAGACTTGTCATTATAGAGTTAGACAGTAGTGGTGAAAGAGAAGTTGAGGTTGTGCACTTATCTATGAGATAAATGAAAATTAGCAGGTAGGTGTGAGAGGACGGGGATTCAATTTAAAAGAAAAATAAAGTAAAAAAATATTCAAGAATGTGCCCAGCAAAACCTTGTGGTTCTGTGTTCTTTTTCCATCAGTAGGTGTACAGACAGAACGGATGACTGTATAACCATGCACTTACATGTTTAACTGTAGGATCATGCAGGTCAGAAGAAACCATCACGAGGTCCACCCTCTGCTGGAGGCTGAGCTAACTTCAGTATTAGATCAGGCTGCTCAGGGCACTGATTAACAGCTCAGTAAATGAGGCTGACGCTTTAAAAGCACTCACAACTGAAACACAAGATTAATTCTAGATGCCCATAGCAATTTTCCATTTAATAAAGGAGTGGTGTTTTCTTTAGAATAATACAACACTATTTACTTCAATTATTGTTTAAAAAAACAAATGCCTTTAAGGCAAAGAGAGTTTCCAGACCTTGCAGTCAGAATACAAATCGGATTCCCACGCTTCAGCCTGCCACAGCTTCTAAACTTGACTGAATTGTTTGTGGTAGATAGAAAGCTGGCTGGAATACAGTGGACCATAGGAAGTTTGCAATATAATATTGGAGAAATGTGGGGTCAGATTGCATTAACCAGTTTCTCTGTCCTCTGTCATTTCTAGATTGTCTACAGAGTAAAACAAATTTGGTGGTTCTGGTTTTTTTCTTAAAAAAATAAATACTTGCACTACATAGGTGTTGGGGATGTATGGTGTTGAAAGGATGTAAAGTTTAATGCAAATACAACATATGTGATTTTAAAAAATTCTCTTTTGTCAAGGCAGAACATTCTGGATAGAACTTCTCCCCACCACCCCCCCCCCCCATGCAAGAATCCACTTACAGTACAAGACAGATTTCAATTTTTATTCTAGAATTGTCACTGTGTGACACATTAAACAGAAAGAAAAGATTATGAAAGTAGAAACTTAACAGTATGACAGTGAAATCTATGGTACAATAGGGCATTAGCCAAAGTACTGATTAAGGCTCATGTGTTAATTCATAGTTAAGGAGTCTCACATTTAATAAAATACGTACTTGAGCTGTTGTTGGTTGATCTTTCAACTTCAGTCTGGTTTTGGTGAGTATCTTAGTTAATTGAGAAAAGCTACACCTGCCCTGGAGAAGATTCCTTCTCTTAATCGGAGTCTGCCTCCAGCCTGCAGTTCATGGTTTCTTTCTGCCTGGAATCTTGTGACTGGTTAGACTCTGCAACCTCTGTGTTTCTGCCTGATCTCCCAGTATATGCAAGACTCAATCCACCCCTTATGGGTTAGAACTAGTTACTTTATGGGTTGACTTAGTGTGTATTTGAATAGACATTCTTGCTTTATCTGGGGAAATAAATGCTCAGCCTCAGAAGGTAATCTTCTGTTCAGCGTCCAGATGCTATAAAAACCCATCAGTTTTCAGCAGTCAAAGTCCAGTTTGACTTGCTCCTTCCCCCTTCTCTACATGTCTTTCTGAAAACACCCATCTCTGTTGGATCTTTGTCTAAAGGTACCAGGTTTGGTGACTTCTTCTTTTGCACAGAAGTGCATAGCAGAAAATCCGATTCATTAAGTTCCTGTCTTTGCACCACAGGGGAGCAGAGTGAGCCAGGTTGTGCTGTAGGGATGGAAGCTGAAGAGGTGCATGAGAGAGCAGTGGAAAAGCTGATGAGAGACCACAGTGAAGCTGTGCACAAAAAGGCATCAGGGACTAGGCAGGAATTAGGCATGCAACTCATAAAATATGAGTGCCTTGAAGTTCTCAGTCTGGTTTGTTTTGTATTTGTAGGAGAGGTAACCCCAGGATTGTCACAGGTGGAATATGCTCTTCGCCGACACAAACTGATGTCATTGATCCAGAAAGAAGCCCATGGCTGGGATGGATTGGACCACACAGTGATTCTGCTGTCCAACCCCACATACTACATGAGCAATGACATACCCTACGTTTTCCACCAGGACACTAACTTCCTCTACCTCTGTGGGTTCCAGGAGCCTGACAGCATCCTGGTGCTGCAGAGCATTCCTGGCAAAGCCCTGCCATCCCACAAATCCATACTTTTTGTGCCCCGGAGAGACCCAAGCAGAGAGCTGTGGGATGGGCCCCGGTCAGGCACAGATGGGGCAGTTGCTCTCACAGGAGTGGACGAAGCTTACACTATTGAGGAGTTCAGGCACTTGGTGGCCAAGCTGAAAGGTAATATAAAATGGAGAGGGAATGAGAGGAGGTGTCATTTGCAGGGTCTGAATGGTATGGGTTCAGAAGGTGGTTTGTGACACCAACTCAGTCGTGAACTTGGGGAGGCACAGGGAATATGATGGTATCATGAAGGCAGTTGGAAGTTCTTGGTGGTCACCAGTGGAAATGTAATTTTGAAAATAGCAGGATTTCCTCCCCTCTGAATTTCTTGTGTACCCGTGTGAATACCAGTGTGTATACCTGTGAAATGTGAGGAACAGGAAAAGGGATTCTTGGAAAATGCTCCACACAGGGAGGTTGTTAGTCCACTCACTCTTTTTAGCTAGATGTTGAGTTACTCTCAAAATATCAACATTGCTGTGCTTTTGATGTGTTCCTCTGCATCTAACATCACCATGTAGCCTCAATACTTATAATCCAGGGTGAACTTAAATGCATTATAAAATGAAGCTGAAGGCTTATGACAATATAAAAAGGTCAAGTGCTTGGGGGATTACACAGATAAATAGAGTGAAATGCTGGAGTCTTAAATACCATCTCGCATTCTAGTTACTTCGTTTCAAAAAAGACACATTTTTTTGAAAACAGAAAAGTCACAGAAAGGGCAACAAGGATGATCAAAATTATGGGGTGTGTGTGTGAGATACATGCTGGACAAACCCAGTGTGTTTGAAAAAGAGAATGGAAGGTAAGGTATGAGAAATGCATATGATTATTGAAAGCACAGAGAGGACGAGTAGGAATGATCAGTTGCTGGTTTTCATCATTTACAAACAAAGGGAACACTGAGTGAAATGGCCAGATGGGAGGTTTTGACACCTTTTAAGTTGTAGTTCATTCATAGAAGGTTTGGAATGTAAAAATGGATTTAAAAGTTTTTAGTTCCTTGGGGGAGGTCCATGAAAAGCAGTTAATCACTGTTACAGAGATGCAGCCTTGAAGAAAGCAGAAGCAGGGAGGATGTACTAGGGAAATGTTCTCATAAATGCCCAGTTTCCTAGAAACTTCTTGTAAACACCTGCTAATGGCCACTGTCACCAAAGAAGGAGGGTGTAGGTGGATGCTAGCTGTGACTCAGCATGGGCTTTCTACTCATTCATATTTAAAATGTTCCTGTGGGGAGAACTTGGGTGCTAACTTTGATGTTCTAAATACATTTCCACATAGCTAAGTATGTTTGTCCTCGGTAAGTTCCTTTTCTCTCAGTGGCTGAAATAAGTGATTGTTCCCCAAGGACAGTCTGAAGTGTCGTTGATAATGACCCTGATTCCCTGTGATGGGTAAAAGGTAAATCGCTGTACAGCGTCAGAGGGGACAGGCTAAATGAGAGAACAGTTCAGAACACGCACCCCTGCAGTGCAATGGCTACTTAGCTTACACACGTGCAGCACTGATTTGCAAACTCTGAATGGATCTTTGCAAGATCCCTATATTCAGTGATGGTCAGGAAACCCAGTATTTGCATACAGGTCGGGGTTTGTCAAATCTGCACACTATGGGTTGGTAGTCTTCCACATCTTGAAGAGATCCCCAGTAACCTGTGACAGAAAAGATGTTTATATGGTTTGTAAATGCCAATTCAGAGGCAAAATACAGCAACATGTCTAGTTTGGGAGGAGTGAGTTTGTTCAGTATGGGGAGGACATTTCTGTATTTATTTTTGTCTGTGTCAGCTTTTGGTTTGTATTCCAGGTGAGTCGAACGTTGTTTGGTACGACTTGACCAAACCAGTGCACACGGAGCTGCACTCTGACTACATGCAGCCCCTGGCTGAGGTAAAAGGTCGGAACAGAAAGCACATCCAGGGCATCCGACACCTAGTGCAAAACCTCCGTCTGATCAAATCTCCCGCAGAGATTGAAAGGATGAAGATAGCTGGACGGGTGACAGCAGAGGTATGGGGTTGTTTGCTCTCCAGGTGAACCAGTGCATTGCTTTAAGGAGAAAAAGGGGAGAGGGCTGTTGACGGGGTCACACTGGTTGGAAGGATAGCATTGTCTAATCTGTTACTGAGCACCTGTGTCCAAACCGGTGGCTGGGCTCAGCTTCCTCCACATGACACTAAGAAACAGACTGCTTGGCCTGCCAGCCTCTTTCTCTCAGTGTAACTCCAGCAAAGACAACCCAGCAGCTGTTAGAATGTGTTCAAAAGCGGAATCTATTCAGGAACAGGGGTAGCCTCTTCACTCTCTTCCCAGCTTCTCCTCTCCTTCCCCAAACAATTTTCTCCCCCATTTATCCTGCTTTAGAGGAAACAGGATTCTTGTGAACACATTGCCTCTGTACATTTCCATATCCCCCTGCTCCCTCAAACACCATGTGAACTCACTGGTCAGATTTTAAACTAATCTGACAGATAACCTCAAATGCAATTATGTTATTGTAAATGTTATTAAAATAGATAGCTAAGCAGAAAAGAGGCACAGCTTGTCCTTCTCTGCCTCTGGTTCCTGTGTTCAGGGCTAGCTGATTTTAGACCTTCCCCAAAAGACATCAGATAAAAAAGAACTTCTCTCAAGTTTGGGCACTGTGCTAACTGACAAGCCCTTCTTTTTCATAGGCTTTCATAGAGACTATGTTTGCCAGCAAATCCCCAGTGGATGAAGCCTTTCTGTATGCAAAGGTGAGTACTTTGTGGTTGGAGGTGAGACAGAAGCACTGCATGTTAGTTTTCTTTCCAGGAAACTAAAAATGTCAGATCTGTCTATAATGTGCTTCTCACTGTAGCACATTTCTATTTCTCCCCACTATTGCAGTTCCTAGGATGTGGAGAACAGTCAGTGTGAGGAATTCTTCAGCTGTACTTCCAGTACCCGTATGGAATGAATGTAGTGGTTGTCCAGGTTTCTGCTATGGACATCTTTTTCTACTGTATTTAAATACAAAACCTGCTAAACAAGAGACATGATTATTGTCTTATTCTATAATACAGTCCTGTTGTACAGAATTCAAATAGTTATAAGACCTATTTGTAAAGCCTGCTTCTCTTCACTCTAGCCTCTTACTACATGAAATTACTGCAGCTATCTTGAAGCAGTGTAGGCATCTCTCAGTTGCACAATAAGGACTAATTGGCCTGTGCGCTTGCTAAGGAATTTTATAAGGAATTGCAGTGAGATGCCTGCTTGAGAAACATCAGCAGGATTTGACCCTGTGTTATGACATAGATGGGCCTGTGCTGACATGGCACCAAGCAGGAGTACTGACTTGCAGAGAAAATTACTTTAATTAAAGTGTATTTTACAGATCAATTTTTCACTCCTGAATCAGGATCATAAAGCCTGCTTTGCTACATGCAGTCGTCCTGGAGTGTTCTCTCCCACGTGGTTTTGGTAATTATAGAAAGGACATGTTAATAATATCTTGAGAATATAGATGTAAGATAATTAATTTTATGATTTTATCAGCTTCATCACTCAAGAAAGGTAAAGATCTTGAGGCTTACATTGCCTTTTTTCCCCCTCAGACATCGAGGTAGTGCATGCTTTCAAACCTCCTTAGTTCAACGGAGTCATGAAAGTAGATACTGCTGTAATAATGCTGGGACTTTATAATCTTTAAAGATGAGAGCAAAACACAACTGTTGTCATGCTGTCATTTAGGATCTTAGAAAATTTGCAAAGTTTATGGCAACTAAGAGCGTTATTTAAGAACAAACCCTCACCTGGATTTATGACAACGTAATGAATGTTTGATGCAGTATTGAACAGCTTGCACCAGAAAGAGCTTCCATCAGACCAGATGCAGTCTTAAAACACTCCCTTAAAAAGTGGAGGTTTTTTACTCCAGTGCTCTTGGAAAGTCTTCAAGGCTGCTTCCATTTAGCAAACTCACTTTCCAGTTTGACTTTGTGTGGTACAAATTCAGAAAACAGTTGTAGGACATGAACTATAGTAGCCCCAGGACAGTTAATCACCTGAATTGGCACTGACAGTCATCTCCTTTCTGGATTGGTATTCCAGTTTGAATTTGAGTGCCGGGCTCGTGGTGCTGACATCTTGGCCTACCCCCCTGTTGTTGCTGGTGGCAATAGATCAAACACTTTGCACTATGTGAAGAACAATCAGCTCATCAAGGTAAACCATATGGTGTCTGGTAAGTTACAATGCAGTGCTATGACACACTGTCCCCATGTGTGTCCCCCAGCTGCTGTTCGTTTTGACCGAACAGATCAGAACACTTAAATACATGTTTTCAAGTGAGCAGGGGAAAGGAATCCTGCCCTGGTTCATTTTATCATCAGCCAAAGATTAACTTTGCTCCATCCAGTCTCTTTCTCTCCCCCTCATGCTTGCTGCAGTGTTTTCTAAACAGCAGAAAGACTTACAGACAAGCTTGCAAACAATTTCATCTTGCAAGCACATCTGTTCCCACACTGTGTGCAACAGTGGGCAGTGCTGGTGGGTTGCTAACCTCCCAAAAGAGAGAGGGTGCTGCACCAGGCAGAGTGAAGGCACTGTGGGGGTCCTTTGCTCTCATTTGCATTGCTTGACCTTGCTTTGCAACATGGGGCACAATAAATAACTCGTTCCTGCTCTGGTGAAGCCAAAAAGCATTTTGGACTCCGTGTAGGCCAGCAAAATGGGAAAGGGGGAATAAGGAGGGAAAGGATCAGTGTTAAATGTTGAGAGGTAGATTTGATGTCTGTAGGTAAATTAAGATGTCTTCTTTACTTTGAAGATTCCTGTTATCAAACTGAACCCTCTCCAGCTTTCCTGACAATACTGTTTTAGATTCAGACAAGTATTTTCAGGAGCAGCATTTCCCCACTGCTCTCCTCATGATACTTTTCAGGGAGCATATTTTTCTTCTGTCCTAATGCAGGATGAAATTTTCCCGCTAGCATTGTCTTTTCTTGAAGCTGACATGCTAGCAGGCCTTGAAATGATCTGCAGAGACAGACATACAAAAGATATGACAGGCTGCTTTTGGCAGAAGGAAGCCTTCTTTGTTGTACTGTCGCCCAAGGTCAGGCGTGCTCATAGTAACTCCAGTTGCTTCTGTTGAAGTTGTTCAGTTAAATGACTGTCACTTGTTTGT
Source organism: Porphyrio hochstetteri (assembly GCA_020800305.1). NCBI lineage: Eukaryota > Metazoa > Chordata > Aves > Gruiformes > Rallidae > Porphyrio > Porphyrio hochstetteri. Next base: position 19,391,496 of record CM036905.1, on the reverse strand, counting down.
TTTTTTTCAAAACTGTTAAGTAAGAGGCTAAACCCATAAACTTGACTCTCTCTTTTCCTTTGTGTGCCACTTCCTACAGATCTTGTTGCCAAATAGGTCAACAAAGTGTCTAATTTGGAATGTACTTGAAGGCTGCTTGTGGCCTCATGTGGACTTCATTCAGTCCACCACTTGACTCAGCATTAAAGAGGACAAGATGCACAACATAAGGCACTTACTGCATGCTCAAACCACAGGCCGAATTCCCTTAGCCAAGAAATTGTTACTTAGCTTCTTTAATTGCTTGGAAGAGAGCAGGTGCTATCATTTCATGTTATTTAAGGAATTGAACCAACTATTCTGAAAAAGTTAAAAATCTAATTGAACTAGGTAGCTAAAGGTCTGTCTATTAAGTGGGACAGTAGGATCTGCTCCCTGCTAGTTTATCCACTCTGTAAGTGTTTGTGGCACTTAACTGTACACAATGATAGTAGCTAGGACAGGAAGTAGTGCTAGCAGTGAAACTGCTCATTGTTTCCCTTAATGTGTTAGAATGATTCCTTGTCCTTCCACTTATGACTGCTGGCACTGTCACAGATTGTGGGATGAATCTCTATAAAAGGCCTTGGATTACATGGAGTGTAATTCCATGGAGAATTTAATCCACTCTTTTTACAGCTCCCACTGCTGTATTTGTTGTTAGTCCCTTTAAGGAGGGTGAGCAAAGCAGTGATTTTGTTCCTGGCCCTTTGCCTTTTTCGCTGTGCTGTCAGCGGTTTAATTGACATGGAACAGGTTTGCTGAAGCGAGCTGGAGGTTCACGTCTCCAAAAGCTTTTTCTTTGTCACCAGTTAGATTCAGAAGTAGATTTTAGAGCAGTCAAGGAAGTCCCAGAAGAGAACAGGGAAGATGGCACAAGCTATTCAGTAGTGCATTTACATAGTGATACACTGTCAGAGAAGTGATGTTGCTGGGTCCTCCTACTTTGTGAAAAGGCTAAATCTTTAGCTGTTAGCAATCTCATGGGTAGCTCAGGAACGTATGTTTCTGTTGCAAAACCCTTCTGTCTCAATCACTAGCAGAGAGCTGCTGGGGAGAGGAGTCGCTGGTGTAGTTTGCTGGAGTAGGACTGCTGTCTCAGGGCACAGAATAGTTCAAGGAAAATGTCTTTTTTTACTCCAAAGTGTTTGAAAATCAGTGTGTTCAGGCTGTAGATAAACATAGCAGTCAGGAACTACCTTACAGAGAAACGTTCCAACTGGAATAGCCTATTTATAAACAGTAGCACCCAGAGTGTTGTTCTGCTAAAGGAACTCCCATCTCTGCAGCTGCTTTGTAAAAATGTAATCTCCTTCCCTGCTCTCAGGCAGGAGAATCAATTCAGTTAATAGCCTGACTGACCCGCGGGGCGGTTTTTCCTCTTACTCTCCAGGACGGTGAACTGGTCTTACTAGATGGTGGATGTGAGTCTTCCTGCTACGTAAGTGACATCACACGTACCTGGCCCGTCAATGGAAGGTATGCTGCAATAAAACCCTCTGAAGAACTTTGAGATGCTCTTAAATAATTGATGGATTGAGTGTATGTGTGTTTCATCTCTGTGTGAGGAGTTCCATTTGATGGTTCATTCAGTGGTTCTTCAGAGTAATCAAATTATATGAACTAATCTTTCAGCATGAGAAGCTGTATTCCCCACTGCCTCGTTAATTACTGCATGAATTTGTGTGATTACTGTTATTTTCAGCTATTACAGCATGCTGAAACTGCAGAGAGGGCTTCTGTGCTCAGCTGTGGCTGACTGTGCATAAGAGAACAGGAGTTCAGTTGACCTGTACACGGGTCTGTCAGTTGTGAATTCCCTGGCATGGTGGTCCTGTGGTTGTGTATTTGATTCCTGTTTGTTTTGGCTCACGTGTGTTCTTTTTCCTGCAAAACCTTTGCCTTACCTTGCTTTGGGATTAGGTTGTCAGCTAAGAAACCCTGCCTCTGCCCTGTGTACTGAAGGACGTGCTGAAGTCATGCCTTGTCTGGCATTTCATACAAGGAGCCAGTTGCTTTCCTTTCTGACTTTCTCTGCTACAATCCTGAACTGAATCTGTCCCAAAACCAGGTGCTGGGTAGAGGTTTAACTTTTTTCCTCTCCTCAATGGTTTTCAGGTTCACCAAACCCCAAGCAGAACTATACCAGGCTGTCCTGGATATCCAGAAGTCCTGCCTGAGCCTCTGCTCCCCGGGCGTGAGTCTAGAAAATATCTACAGCCTCATGCTGAGCCTTATTGGACAGAAACTGAAAGAGTTGGGGGTCCTAAAGAGCAGCATCACTGACAGTCACTTCTTCAAGGTACTTGAAGGTTTTTTTACTCCAGCTTCCCCCCACTAGCCCTTCCTGTTTTCTCCTTGGGCCATGATAATGGCTTTAGTTTGGCTCAGGAACTTGCTTTTAAGATTAGTCTTCTAATTGTCCCCACTTGTTATGCTTTAATTCAGGTTGTGGGCTGGTCTCAGCACAGGATTAGGTTTCTCTCAAACAAGGCTTAGCTTGAAGACGTGTTTCAACCATTCAGCGCACAATTTGGGCTGAAGTAGCCCCCAGCCTTACACATACTTAGTGTGAATATTTACTCCTCGAGGCTTGTGCACTGGGGCTGGCTGCAGTGGAGTTAATTTTCCCCACAGCAGCCCTGCAGTGTTGTGCAGCCAGCAGGGTGTGGGTAACACACCCAGGGCTTAGCCGCTGCTGAGCAGTGCTGGCGCAGCACCACCGCTGTCTCTCCAACATACCCCTTCACCAGCAGGCTCGGGATGGGCAAGATCCTGGAAGGGGACACAGCCAGGAGAGCGGACCCAACGTGAGCACAGGGGAATTCCATGCCGTGTGGCATCTGCTCTGCAATAAAAGCTGAGAGAAAGGGATTTGTTATTTATGTCTTCTGGAGCAACAACTATGCGTACTGCAGCCTTGCTTCCCAGGAAGTGGATGGGCATTCCTGCCAGTGGGAAGTAGGGAGGATAAATCTTTTGGGTTTCCTTTGCTTCTGTGCACAGCATTTTGCTTTTGCATTATTAAGCTGCCTTTATCTTGACCCATGAGGGTTTTTCCCATCTTATTTCCCCACCTCCCACATCCTGCTGAGGAGGAGAGTGATAGAGCAGCTTGGTGGGCACCTGGTGTCCATCCAGGGTCAACCCACCACAACTTGCTGTTTCTCTCCACAGATCCATTCCCAGTCTGCACTGCTTGTCAGTGTTGATGTAGCTGTACAGATAGTCTGAAGGAACCTGTAGAGACATTGGCACTGACACAAAATTCTGAGTCCCAGGCTGGCTGCAGGCAATTAGTCAGAGTTTTGTGTTTAACACAGCATAAATCTGCAGTGCCACCAAGAGGTCCTATTTTTCTCAGTCATTCCACCTGCTGCCTCTTCTGCACCATTTTGTGTCGGGATTGGGATTCGCAGAGCTACCTGGTGAACCAGGACCAGGAAACTGGTCTGCCTTATTGCTGAACCTGCAGATAAAGCAGGATTGCTTTGCAGTGGGAGAAGTTTATCCGGTCCCACTCACTGCAGACCTGCGTGACTGCTGATGCCGGTACAAAATAGATGGCAGAACTGGGTGACAGAACTACCAGGACAGATTTCTGCCAGATTTAATTGTCCTACAGTGTCAGTGCAGTAACAGCACCGTTCTCCTGTGAACGGAACCTGTCATGCCGGTTTTTCTCGGCAGGCGGCAGCACAGCCCGATGAGATCCGCGTCTGCCTGCAGCTCATTCCCCAGTGAATATGAGGAGCGTGGGGCAGAGAAGGAATTAGCTCTTTGATTCTTGCTGTCAAAGGAGCTTCTCTCTGGAGGGAGGGGGATTAGGATGGCGCGGGGGGAGGTGGTGTCAGTGCCCTGTAGTGGTGGATTAAAATCCTTTTGTAGCTGCTGAGTGAAATCAGCACAGCATCCGCTCTGTGGTGCATGAGACCTACCCCTTTGCCACATGACATAGCAGCTATATCAGCTGCTGCTGGTTGTCAGGGTCTGCTGATGAGAGCAACCCAGGGCTTGGATGTTTAAGGGATGGAAAGGTTTTGGGGCAGCAAAGCTCAGTGAATTGAAAACTGAAGTCTTGCCTGACATGCTGAGCAAGGGGGAAAGACAGTCTGCAATATGCTCATGATAGGTTCTGCTGGTTTTGAGGGCCATCCAGTGCTGGTAAATGCAAGACAGCCTCTGGTGACCTAGTCATGGCAGTAAGATTGCTAGTTAAGCACATAACTATTCTGTCTCTGCTCCACATCTTTTTCACTGGAACAAGAGGTTGGGCTGTGTGTAACTGCCTCCATGACACTTGTTCTGTCTTCTGCTAGGCCGTTCGAAAGTACTGCCCTCATCATGTGGGTCACTACTTGGGCATGGATGTTCACGATACCCCAGATATATCTCGATCACTCCCGCTCCAGCCAGGCATGGTGATAACCATTGAACCAGGTAAAAAGATAGGCAGTTGGTGGAGAAAAGCATGACACACTGAGGATTACAATATTGCTTTGAGTAGCTAGTCCTTCAGACCAAAGCCTTCAGGTCCCGGCAGGTGAAATGGAAAACTGTTACAGGATTAGAAAACCTTATGTTATTCCCCTCCCAAAGTCACTACAGTATTAGGAAGCCTCATTTCCCTCCCAGACTCAGACAAGGTAACAAATTGTGGTAAACTCTCAGAAAGTGTCTGGGCAGCAGGACACAGAGTAGTGTAGGTCTGGGACTGCTAGAGTTTGACCTACAGCAGCATGGGTCAATCACAGAGCAGAGAAGCAGGAGAGACTCACTTGTCCTGTGGTCCGTGTTACTGTGACTGTGCAAGTACCAGTCACTGGCAGTGTGAGTCTCAAGCCTTGCAGCCTGTAATGGCAGGCAGTCACAACTTAGCTTTGCAGATTGGGCATTTTGCGATGAATCTTTCGGCTCATCACTGGATTTGGAGCTGTCAGCTGGAAATTGACATTTAATGCTCAGCTCTTTCTCTATTCAGAGCATTGTTAAAACCATCACTGGGGGCGTGGTGTTGAGAGCAAGAGGTGCAGAAAGGCCAGCTGTAATTGCAGGAGGTTTTATTAACGTGCCAGTGTACACAGGCACTGAGGGGCACTTGCTTAGCCCTCCAAGTGCCAGGAGTGAGGAGAAAGAGCAGCTTTCCCTTTCAAAATTTTTCAGGATCAAACTTGTGTTACGTTGCTGAAAAACCTGTCCCTGCTGTCGTGGCAGCGCAGTAAGGGAGCGGCGTTGTTCGGGAGAGTGGTGTGTGGTTTAATTCCCTTCTTTCCTTCCTTCAGGCATTTATATCCCAGAGGATGACATGAGTGCCCCAGAGAGATTTCGTGGCATTGGCGTGCGCATTGAGGATGATGTTGTGATAACAGAAGATGCACCGCTCGTCTTATCTGCCGACTGTCCCAAGGAGATCTACCACATCGAGCAGATCTGTGGCCGCAGCTCATGATGCCCCTTCTCTGCCTCTTGCATCCTCCTTGGGAGACACATCCCTCCAGGGATGCAGATCCCCATAGGCTGTAGTTGTCAAGTGATGGAGGGTGTGGAGTTGATGGCTGTTTCCAGTGCTGGGGCTGAGCGACGGAATGCAGAAGGCTTGGGTACTGAGGGATGAAAAAGCAAAGCAACCTTTTCTGTTTGCAATTTCTTTTTGATTTGATCAGTGCTGATGTTGAGCTGTGGTGGGACTTGAGGGTGGATTCTTCTCTCTGCTGTGTGGATCCATCTGTTCTGGTGCCCTTGGAGGGATGAATTTTGTCAGTGCCACCAGCAGGGCCTCTGCGTGGTCCCTCTCCAGATGCAGAGGTGCAACTGCTGAGATCAGGGCCCTGGGTTTTTTACCCGTTAGACATCAGGGCCTCATTTTTTTCCCCCTTTAGCAGTAGTTTCACAACGGTCAGATTTTTAAAATGAAGTTTTGATAAATGCTGTTTTGGGGGAAATAAAGTGTGTCAGACAGCTTTGATTGGTTTTTTTACAGAGCCCTGGAAGAAGGAGGTTAGGTGATCAAGAAGATGGGTTTCGTTGGGAGGTAGTTTTATATGAAGCTTGTGGGGAATGCTTTTATTATTTTAAGGATAAGGACGTGTTTGAGCCTTGTTCAGGCGTATGCAAAACAGGCCAACAGCAGGAACAAGCATCTCATCTGGTCTTTAAACTTCTTGGAGTGTTCGGTAATTTCAGAAAGAACCGATAAGGTTCAGGAAGTTGGACATACCTGTTCTTGCTGTCTTCCACATTCCCTTCTTTTTGTCCCAAATGCCCATTCCAGTCTCCTGTTCTAAGCCCACCTCTGTCCTGGGAACCAGGTCCAAGACTGGCTGTGTTGAACTCCTCTGGTGAGCTGCTGGTTGTCACCTAGATGTAAGGTGTCTGATTCCAAGCCAGTCACAGCATCTTTCTGCTCTATGCTGTAAGTGCCAGCAGCCTCAGCAGCAGAGTCTGCCCTGTGGCAAGTCTCAAGTCTTTACATGGCGTTCATGCAGAATTTGAAGTAATTCTAAACTCTGAGGGCAGGATCACAGCTGCCTTTTGCTTTTTGCCAAGTGCAGTCAGTAACTAATGCTCGGTGATAAGCTTTTTGAGGCAGCTGCAAATGTGCTTAGGGGCAGGGATGGATGAGGAGAGTTGTCTTCCCGCAGCATGAGCCCACCGCCCAGGCCGTGGTATGCTGTAGTAAACACACCTGCTACAGGCAAACGTCGTGTCTGTGTATTTACTGAAAATATTTTGACAATCAGCTGTTTAACATGTCTGAAAAAATGCCTCTCATCAGTGCATCTCCTTTTATTTATGCTTGCTGTTGCATCACAGCACCGTACTTCCTCTCTGATAGTTGATTTCAGTATTTTTCCTCTGTTACTCTCAATTTTCTTTTTGATTTCTCTTCATATATTGTCTACGTTTGACCCACTGTAATGTCACTGCTTCCTAATCCATTTTTCTACTCAGTGCCGCTGCCTTTTCCCCAGCGTGCCCTAATTCCTCACAGTGATTGTAGTCGGAGGCATGTGGGGAGGTTAGTCAGGGCTCCCAACTTCAACCCCTGGTTCTGTTGCTCTGTAACCTCTGGCAAAAGCTGCTCCTTTTTTCTCTTTTTTCTTTTCTGTGTTTCACCTCACTTAGCAAAGGCCAAACAAGACAGTGTCTTGCATCTCTCCTGCTTTTAGTGGGAGCTCAGTGCATGCACTTCGGTTTAAATTTGGCACTTGAAAGGAAGCCAAGACATGCCAGAATTTTATTTTATTTTATTTCTCTTTTATTTTTTTTTGAAAACATGATGAAAAGTAAATGAGCTTACAGCATTTAGTGTATCAAGTTTCACCTAGTTAAGAGGATCTGCTCATCTTTGATGGAAGCCATTGTTAGATGCTCACACGTTACAGTGATGGGTACAGTGCACATTGCTAGAGGAAGGCTTGCTGAGCGTGGGCACAGAACTGATGAATACTTTTGATGTTGTTCTGAAATGTTAACACATTTCTTGTTCCAATTACACCTGTTAGAGCCATGTCAACTGGGACAGATCTTGGATTCTGGAACTAAGCAGCTTAAAATAACATTAACCTGAAAGCTACATGTGTGTGCTGATCTGCAGATCCGCCCGTGTACCTGACAGAGTTAATAATTGTACTTAGTGTAAATAAGTCTTTGAAATACATATAAGAAAAAGTTATTTTTAAAATAAAACAATTTGTAGAAAGTGATTTCTCAGGCCATCATGCATGGCTGTTGAATATAAGCACTTCCAGAAAGAGCATTCTTTTTCAGGGAGATGTGTACATTATCTGTAACCTGTCTTGGACTTGAAAAAGCATTGTCAGATGCAGGAACACAGTAATTCCTACTCAGGAAAATCCTGCACCTTGCAAACGCCAGTAGATTTTAGGGATGTCACGGAAGAACGTTTCTGTCGGTCAAGAAGAGTTTGTGACTTCGCTGAGCGGAGAGTAATGGGTCTGCTCGGGCTGCTGTGCTCCACTGTGCCAGGGGTGTCTCATCTAGGCTGTGTATTACTCCATTTTCTGTAGTTTTTTCCACAGTGTCCAGCCATTTCTTCAGGATAAAGTGCTGCTAATGTTTTGAATCTGTTCCATGTAAAGAAGAGCATGTTTTGCAGAATGCAATAAATGTGAGCCTTGGTCAACCTGAGTTCTTGAAGGCTTTTTCTCACTTGTTGCAGAGGTGGGTAATCAGAATATTATCTAGGACCTACGTACATGCCATAGTGTCCTAACAACCAAACCCACAAACATCTTACATGAACCTTTGTCAAGAAACAGTAAAGAATCCTTTCTCCAGCTGCACATACCCGTGGTGTACCTACGTCCCCAGTCGGCAATCCCATCAGCCAGGTTTAGGCTGTCTCTGCCTCACAAGAAATTCCTTGCTTCAGCCACTTGGGAGCAGGAGCAGCTCGGTGGCAGCACAACTCTCCAGCTGCTTGATAAGGGCGTTGGTGGCATCACTGGAAGCAAAAGAGAAATTGAGGTATGTGCAAGTTCACTTGGGGAGAGGTTTTATTGCAACTATGGCGCGGCTTTTAAGGGCATCAGAGCATGAGAGATGATGAGAACCACCCGTCCCTCTGGAGAAGCTGCTTTGCTTTCAGAGGAAGCCTGTGAGGCTTCTCCTGGCTTTCCCAGGCTTTCCCATTTCACCTTCTACCAGAGGCCTGCTTTGCCTTGCAGAGGACTAGTTAGTAGTAAAGTCCTGTTGTTCAAATACACTCTGAGCAGAGGTGCCTGTGTGTACGTATGTTTCTGTCATCGAAGCAGAAAGCAATTTGCATTCTGTGAAAATGCAGTCTGGCTTTCCTGAGCCAGATTCGTTACTGTGCAGAGGAACTGGATGGTGCAGGCAGAGGGGAACCGAGGGAGCATGTAGGAGAGAAGGGAGATGGGGAGTTTGGGGAACATACAAGGCAGTAGAGAAGATTCAGGAGAAAGGTGTGATTTGGAGCCATGGGGATGTGTGAGGGCTGATGTGAGAGCAAGGAGAGAACAACAGGGTATAAAATGGCTTTTCAGGATGTTGGCGGAGCGGTGCAATAGCGAGGGAACTGGTTATGCTAACCAGGAGACCCTGATTGATTTGTTCTACTCAGGAGGGGGGGAAACAAAGGAGTCAGGTTGTATTGATGAACTTGGTCTTAACAGTTAGTTTAAATTATTTCTTTTTAAAAATCAATGGAATTATCATATGAGAAAGTTTTCTGCAGTTTCATGTTATTGATCATGTGTCAAATTTTAAATAATGTAGAGAGAAGAAAGTATGTTTCCAGGCAAAATCTTCATTGTGATGGAGGGAGCCAGGCCGAGGTTACACGCTCTTACGCTCCCCAAATTACTGCTGTGGCAATTCAGTAATTACTCCCAGGAGAATTACCATAAAGCAAAAGGAGTTAGGGTTAAATTTAGGAATAAAATCTATAAGAAAAATGACAAAAATGCTTTCATTATGATGAGATGCTAAATACTTTCTGTAACTGGGTAACGTAACTCTGCACCACAGTAAATTGACTTTTTCTCTTTTAAACGGAGTTGTCAAGAAACTTCTATGGGCACCTCTGCACTCGTATGCAGATCTGAACTGCACCTAAGGTTATCATTTCATGGGTTCATTACAGAATCTCTTTCAGTGTGCTCCCTATGTGCATGCTCAGCCTCTACCTCATTTCCAGTCCTTGTTTGGACGCTTGTGATGCTGGCTCTAGGAATGGGTCTGACTTACAAACTTCATTGTATTTCAGAGGTTTGTTTACAATCAGTTACATTTTAAAGCAGAATTCATAATTTAAATGGCCAATGAGGCACGGTGGGCTCAATGACACTCACCTTCTCCCCTCAGCTCCTTTCTCCTACTCAGAGTTCGTCTTGCTGCCAGCTCTGATCCTTCCTCACTACCAGCAAGCTGTCAGGGAAGACAGCAGGCCTGCTAGCAGCCTAGCTCTCTTCTCCCAAGATTTAGGCCCTGACAATATTCTTCTGTTCCCATGAGAGAGGAAAAGTTACTCATGCTGAGAGGATCCTAATAATCACATTCTCAAAACACAGCGGCCTTGTTGATAAGGGTACAGGCTACCCTAAACCAAGAAGCAGTTATGGGAAGGTATTTGGGAGTAACAGAACATGTTAGGAACCAACCATAACAAGAGGGTCAAAACAGCAGGTGTGCAGATACTTTTAGGCATTAAAAGTAAACTAAGGATATTTAGCTGTAAGATGGGTTTATCAGAACTCGTTATAATTACTAACCAACCAATACAGTGTGAACAGTGTGTGTAACCAATTCACAGTGTTTTAGCTTGCCACGTTTGCAGTAATAAAGGTGTATAACCTGTGTGATTTCACCTAATGAAATGGCTTCACCTAAGATTCATATCAAATTGCGTTTTGCTCTCTGCCAGTCACCACGGCAAGTGGAGGAAGGAACCTGAGAGAAGCTTGCCTCAGCCCACCGTGTTGTGTCAGAGCCCAGTGTTTGGCTAACTAAATCTGGGCTCTCAAGAGGGTGAGCAGAAGGGAATAAGGAAGAATCTCCAGGTCCTCCATGTGTGTTACCTTTTGCTCACTCTGACCATGTATGGTATGGACAACTCACACCGTGATGGTTATCCATTAACAACGGCAAACAAAAATTCCTATCTGGATAAGACTGATAGCCAGATCTTTGAGCCAAGACAAAGTAAACAAGTGAGCTGGTTGTAGACCCAGGAGTGAGAATGGATACCATAGGGTTCAACATACTCCTTCCCCATGGATGTTGAGGAAACGAGTAGTACTGGAGGAGTGATGCGCAGTCTCAATTTGGGAGCTTCTCGCAAATGCTGGTGTGAGATGCTGCAGTGGGCCAGAACTGAGGGTGGTTAAAGCTCTGTCTTGGTTTTGTCCTCTTGAGACCATAAAGAGCCTGTGGCATTTTAAAGGAATATCTTTTTTTTTTTCCAGGATTCAGACAGGAGTATCACAGCAGCAGAGGTTGAGAACATTCAGCCTATGGGTCAGTCATCAACTAGGAGAAGTTGGCAGTCCAGCAAAAACTGAAATGCAGCTCTTCCCAGGGAACTAGGCTCACTGCACTTTCTACAGCACATTAGGCCAATATGAGCAATACTGTGTGAGGGGAAGAGAGGCTCAGCATATTTTTGTTCCCAGGCACAACGAGACATCTGCCTCCATGTGCATTTTTGGCAGATTAATGCAAAATGGGATTGGCCACTGATCCGAGTTACATTTCAGTGGCCTGACTTGTATCAGGGAACATTTAGCAGAGGTCGGATGATTCCTTAACATATGAATCCTTGGCTCAGAGAGGGGGTGCTTTAAGTTTGGGTGTAACAAACTTTGCTTTTCCAGTCTAACACACACGCAAAGTGCAACATGTGACATCAGTTTTACGTATGGGTGCTACGACCAATACCTCTGTAATCAATAGTATCACATCTCAGTTGTGTACATGTGGTGGTTTGACCCTGGCTGGAGGCCAGATGCCCACCAAAGCTGCTCCATCACTCCCCTTTGCAGCTGGACATAGGAGAAAATATATATTGAGAGGCTTAGGAGTCAAGATAAGGGCAGGGAGAGACCATTCTGCAGTTAGTGACACGAGCAAAACAGACTCAACACAGAATACAGGAAAGAAAACTCTAATTAATGACACTGCACTGCACACAGTGAAACCAGAGTTGGGTAATGAGAAGCACAACCAGATGTTAAATCACCTTCCCCCATCCCTCTCATGAACAGAAATCTTCACAATTTCTCTCCCTTCTTTCCTCCCCGCATCGTGGCACGGGGAGGGGCAGGGAATTGGGAATGGGGGTTTTGGTCAGTTCCTCACGAGTTGTTTTCCGTCTTAGCTGGGGGGGCAGGAGTGGGGACATTTCTCACACTCTTCCCCTGCTCCAGCGTGGGGTCCCACCCATGGGAGACAGTCCTCCAGGAATGTCTCCAACATGAGTCCTTTCCCATGGGGGAAATCTTCACCAGCTGCCCCAGCGTGGGGCACTGCTATGGGGTGCAGTCATAAATCACAGAATGTCCCTCAGGCCCAGACTGCTTCAGCCTGGTCCTCCACAGAGTCACAAACCTCCCCCACCCCCTGCCCCAGCAAACCTGCTCCAGTGCGGATCTCTCTCTCTTATCTCTGTGTCTCTGTCTCTCCATGGGCTGCAAGTGCTGGCACAGCCTTGCTCCAACACAGGTCACAGCGTCTTTTGTGTGTCTCCACCTGCTCCAGCGTGGGGCCTCTCCACAGGCTGCAGGTGGGGTCTCAGCCTTTTCCATGGGCTGCGGAGGGACACCCGCTCCACCATGGGTTTCTCCATGGGCTGCAGGGGCATCTTTCTCTCTGGCACCTGGGGCAACTCCCCCCCACCCCTCCCCGGCCTTGGTGTCTGCACAGTCTCTTACATCTTCTCACTCCCTTCTCTGGTGGCAAAAAGTGGCTGCTTGTGTTTTTTTTCTCCTAACTGTGATTCCCAGAGGGGCTGTGACCATCACTGATGGGCTGGGCCTTGGTCAACAACTCTGGCCTTGAACCAGCTGGTGTTTGCTGTCTGGGGCCTACAGAGAGCTTCTAGCTGCTTCTTGCAGAAGCCATCCCTGCAGCCCCCCACTTCTGCACCAGAACCCAGCCACACAAAACTACAGCAGTACACGTAGCATCATTCAGAGGAAGCACGGCCCTTAATGGCACAGAAGGGGTTGAGGTTTAATCTTTCCCCGTGCAGGTCTCGTTCCAGGCCACAAAACCTGGTGTTTCTGATACTGCCTGTGAACACCTCGTCTTACCCCCTCTTGGCAGACTCGTCATTTCTGTTGAGTGGCCTCTCGGAAGCTCATTGCCTGTGTTTGTGTTTCTGCACTGCTGTCCTAATGTGCCAATAGGACCCTACCTTGAGCTAGTAGCTGCCTAACATTTTTAACCTTCCTTCTTGGATAGACAAGGTTCGATATGGCATCAGGGATTAGGAGAGTTCCCATTTTGGGATTGAAGCTGCTGCAGAGCCAGGTCTGCCTGACTCCTCACACACTTTGTGTGTGCTCCTTCAGCCCAGTTGCACGTGTCTTCTTGTTCTCAGAGGTGCAGACAGACACAGCCCCACTGACGGCTCAGGAATCTCCAGTCTTTGCATCCTCCTGCAGCTGCCCCTGTCATGGAAGGCTTAAATCTCCTACTGTCCTTCTGACTGTTCCCCCTCTGGATGTGTAGAGGCACCAGTCTGCAGCCGAAGGAGCTGTAGCCTCTGGTGTGCTCGTAGCACTGACCTGTTGGTTGTTGTCAGAGTCCATAAGGGAGCGCTGAGGTTCGTGTGATGCATTGCAGATATCTGGTATGTATAGTGCTTTCTCATTTATGCTTTGCCCTGTCCTTTTATTTCCAGGAGATGAGCTTTTTAACAGCTACACGGGGGTTACTGTGGTGACTGTAACCAGGCAGAACCACCCAGTTCGTGTTGGGGTAGTTCTGCACATGTGGACTTGGAAGTTGTTTAAGATAGGGTTTTTTTAATGGCACACTGTATGTTTTGCCCTTGCCTGCAAAACAGAGGGAGGTTTCTAATGAACTTTCAGTCACACAGTATAAAGTGGAAATGTTTGATTTATCTTCAAAAGCATGTGGGTATTGGGGTGTGTATACACATACACACATGTATCATGCAAACAAATGCTGTGACTTCTAGATAGTTGCACATTTAGAAGATATTTTCTCCAGGCATAATTAAGATTGTTTAGATATTTGACTCTTCATTTTCTTACACTTTATTTGGATCTATTGTTAAATTTAATCTTACCTTAGAATCTCCAGGTTTTATAATTCTTGAGGTTTGAATAATTGGATTATCTCTGTAATGTATTTTACTAGAAATCACTGCACATAGCCGTAACATTACCTCCATCTTTGGGGGTTTTTCAGTTTTATAATATCATTTCCCTGCAATAAGAGGCTTTTGAGGAGGTGGCGTTCTGTGATTCTCACCTGAAGAGCGTCTTTCCAAAAAAGGTGAGAACGTGCCATCTGAAAGATGTGATTATTACTCTTGAAGTTCAAACCTATAAACTGCATGAGTTTTGGACCCAAATGTCTCACACTAACTTTCTTAGAGAAATAAAATGGAACAAGTGTAGCAATGAATGAAAATGTAGCGCAAACCTAAATGCCTGATACACTGATGACTGGAAATTAATCTCAGCAATTAGATATGAGACCTATTTTCCTCCAGTGTGCAATTCTCTCTGAAATTCTAGTGAATGTTAATAATGAATTCGAAGACTGATAAGCTGTTTTTCTAAGCTCATTTAAGACAAGAAATGCACCGAATGTCACCTTTCTTAAGGATGCCGATTGTAAAAAGTCACAAGCTAATAGAGGACTGAGTTGAAAATCCTCTAGAATATTGACTGTCTTCAGTGAACAGTCACTGAACGAAAGGGTAGGAGGAGGCACCCTTCGATCAAGTAGTTTGAGCACCTTCCTCTCACAGCCATTGCATTTTACTTCCTCGATTCAGCGCTGAGCCCAGTAGCTCATGTGTGACAGCAACAGACCCATCAGTACAGTGTTGGGCTTTGGTCTGAGGCCTGGGGGAGGGACAAGGGTGAGATGGAGAACTGTATCTTGCAGTTATTTGCTCCAGCTGTTAACCATCCCATCATTAAAAATCTATGCACCTTTTTTCTTTGCTCACCCCCCGCCCCTCCCAGCAGGCATTATGGGGAGGAGAAGGAGCCATTTTGTATGTTTAATGAAGAGCTTGGATACTTGCTCTGGGTTCAGTTTAGCCTTGACAGGAGAACTGTGACTACACTTCCATTAAAATGCCTACAACTCTGAACTTCATGTCCTCCTTCGGTTGGAATTCTCAAGAGACCCCAGAGCTGCACAACCCACCACAGGTACGCTCATGGTTTAGCAAGGAAAGCAAACCCAAAAGGACAAAGGACCAGAGAGGACAGGGAGAAAATAAGCAAGGAAGAGCCAAGCGTGTTGCATGGCTCTCCTCTGGTAGAAAAGATTTTGGACACATCCACACACACAAAAGAACATCAAGTCTTTGCTTGATGTGTCATCTCCTTTTCATTCCTTTTTCCCTAGTACTTAATGTCATCTTTCTCTGCTTCAAAAATGAAATGTAAAGTTGCAAAAGGGGCTGCAAAGTGACTCATCTGGAGCTGGATTCTGCCCCTCTTTTTGCCATCATGTTTATTCCTATAAAACAAGGGACTGGGCCAGACATGAGCATAGTCCAGATGTTATCCAAGTCTCCCATTTATGCCCTGAATCACCTGGCTTTGGAGATCTCAGACTATTTGTGTCAACACAAAGTGAAAGAAAAATCTAAATCCTGACATGTAAGTGCAAAGGAGAGAACTGAGAAACCCTGTGGACCGATGCTGCCTGTTAGTTTACGTTCTGGACTCAGGATCTGGTGTTTCAGAAAAGACCCATCCTCAAAACCATGTTCTGTTACATTCATTCACTTTAACCTCACCAACAGCAAAGGTCTTCCCTTGAAATCCTCAGTGTTGGTTTGTTGTTCTTGTTTCCCATTTGACATCTAGCCATTCTACCTGATAAACTTGTATCGATCCAGCTGCCACAGGCTGTGGCAGGAGATATTTCCATCCTGTCACTTGATGTTCCCAGAACGATTCCACTGGCATGCTTGCTCCAGCTTGCATGCTGGAAGATGCAAATGCCACAGAGCGTAGTTAAAAGGAGGGTTGACCTTTCACCAAGCCCATAACCTGGATTTGCCCTGAAAAAAAGTTTGGAGAAAGTCTGGAGGAGATTGATGCAGGCGTCCTGTCCCAACGCCAAGCACTGACCAGGAGGATGTCTCCATGACAGCTTTATTCCATGCCTGGAGGAGAAGAGCTGTGAGCTTGTGCCCACCCACTATGTGCTTTTCTGTGTGGTTCCTTTTCAATTCAAATAGGGGGAAGTAGATACACACCTAATTTCCTCTGCTGAGTAATTGATCGGCGAGCAGTGACCATGCAGCACAGCAACTGCGAAGCGAGCACGCAGCAATGGGCAGTCTCTGTTGCTTATTTTGAATTCATTATTTCCTCGATCCTTTCAAGCCAGTCGTATTGCCATATTGCTCTTGGCGTGCCTTGCTCTGCTCAGGCTCTTCCATTCAGTCTCTTGTAACCTGTCCGTGCCACAAAACATTGCTTCCTTTTATCTGGAGGTGGCTGGACTGGTGATGATAATATTTAATCCATTTCAGGAAGTTTTGAGAGGTCACCAGTGTCAAGGAACAGCAATTTTGCATTATCTCTTTTATTATATCTATTACTTCTTCAAAAGAATATTATTTAACTACCAAATGGCAAATAGAGGCATTCTTGAAATCTACACCTGTGGCAGATGCCACATCCCCCTCCCCCAGCTTTGACGTTGATAGATAAATTAGAAGATTCAAAACATTTTGGGGTTATACAGATCTGGGCAAAATGGACCTTGGTTCCTCATTTCTAGCTTTTTATTCAAGAAACACATTTATAAAAAGATTTGAAGTAGATAAACTGATGTAGAAAAGTTAACGACATGAATTGCAGTTAATAGAGTTTAAGTCTTTTTTGCTGCCTCCAGGGACAAAACCGCTGAAGTAAGTGGCTGAGATTAGACTGGTCTTGAAGCAGACTGGCACACTGCAGCCTCTGACTGGAAGCACAGTTTCCATGGGGTCTGCTACTGCACAGCACACGGTCAGCTGATTTTCAGCAAGAGGCCACCCGAAGTATTGCTGAGCCCCTGGAAACAGGAACAAGTGTTTCCCGTGTTATCCCAGCTGTGTTTCAGTTGTTAGGGTAGGACTCGCTCCTCTGAACTCCAGTCTTGATGGAAATGACCGATGTTCTCCATCACTCTCTTAATGAGTATTTGAAACGTTGAGCATTAACGATGCATCCAAATTATGGACAAAATGCCTCCCATTTGATCTGGCCACTCCTTTCCTCAGAGGACCATTCTCCATGGGGCTGCTGCTGGGTTAGTCAGATGCAGCGAGACGAAAAGCTCTGTACCAGCTTTTGCCTGTGGGGCCAGGAACAAACTCCCGTTCTGTGGGAAATTAAGTTCTTTTTTGCAGCTCTGTATTAATGTGCTAGCACTAATGGCAGAAGCCACAAATCCCCCTTTAATTAAAATTATTGCATAAAAAGACAGTCACTTCACTTATTCTGTAATTTCAGAGTAAAAATAAACTAGCTTGATGGTTTTAGGCTAATGTGTGCCATCCTCCTGGAGAAACCTTCATCCATTCATTACTTGGAAAGTTTGTATCTCTTTGGGGGAAAAAAGCAAGCCTTCAAAGATTTAACCCTTGACTGTTTTACAGCAGTTTCCTGTGCATCATAGTAAATTAATAAAAAATTGTTGCTTCTTTTTCAGGGCCCACATCGCTCTGGGGCCCCCAGCATAAGGAGAGGTGAGTTCAGAGGAGGCCATGAAGATGGTCACAGGACTGGAGCACCTCTGCTGTGGGGACAGGCTGAGAGAGTTGCACTTGTTCAGCCTGGAGAAGAGAAGGCTCCAGGGAGACTTCCAGTACCTAAAGGAGCCTACAGGAAAGTGGGAGAGCAACTCTTCATCAGGGAGTGTAGTGACAGGACAAGGGGTAATGGCCTTAAACTGAAAGAGGGCAGATTTAGATTGGAAATAAGGAAGAAATTCTTCTATGAAGGTGGTGAGGCCCTGGCACAGGCTGCCCAGAGAAGCTGGGGCTGCCCCCTCCCTGGCAGTGTTCAAGGCCAGGTTGGATGGGGCTTTGGGCAGCCTGGGCCAGTGGAGGGTGTCCCTGCCCATGGCAGGGGACTGAAACTAGATGATCTTTGAGATCCCTTCCAACCCAAACCAGGTTGATTGTACCATTCTTTTTCACACTCTTTCCCTGACTGTTCAGTAATTGAAACGTCAAAGCCAAAACACACATGCACATGCACACACACACACAAACACACACGCACACGCGCTGCCTTGTGCTCTTGGTCTTTTCCATGTAAAGCAGGAATATTCAAAACACTGTTACAAGCATCTGTGTGAAAATAATATAAATATTATTGTTCACAGCCAGTCCAGAGTTCTTCAGACTATTACACCATCCGCAGCACAGCCATGATGTTTAGAGGACGGAAAAGCAATTGTACTCCCCGTGTTCGGGTTCCCTGAACTTACCCTGAGTGGCTGTTCATACCAGGTGGAAAGGACTTGCTTTCATCTCAGAGAAACATATCCTTGAAATTAGATGTATGCTTTGGTGACATACATCTGTGAATCGGGAACAGAGACCAAATTTCAACCTTGTAAATGTGTATACATCTGTTATTCTTGGTCCTGGGAATAGTTTGATCTTATTTTTTTTAATAATATCGTTTCAGATTTGCAGAGGGGTGTTTTCTACTGAGTTCCCTGGTGTTAGTTACATTAGCATTTTACAGGCTGTTCATGTAAACTCTGGAGCTTTCCTGGCTCTCAGTATTAGCTTTTTAATATAACACAGTTCATTTTGGCTTTTACTGCTGTTTAATTTAGCTTGTGTTTTTTATGTGGCTCCTCAGCTGCACAGAATGCAGCCTATACTTGTTTGAAACTCTTCTTGTCTGTGTAAACCTGCCATTGATGGCCTTTTTTCCCCCCTGCATATTGTAACATACTCAAAAGAGCTAAACCTGGCCATCAATTGCTCTACATAGCAAACCTAGATCTCCTCTTGCAAGTGGGAACCCAGAACTTTTATATAGTAACTGGAAGCCTCTCCTACCTTTGCACCATGTTTTTGGTTGTTCCACAGATACAGAAATCCAAAGCAGAATTGTCTAAATAAATAATTCTTAGCAAATAATGCCTCTTATTCAAAGCACACATGCAAATAATTCCCAGCCAAATGTTAGTTATTGGCTTCTGACTTTGTGTGCTTTTTGAAGCGATCCCAATATCACTCTTCTGGGCATCTGAAATTGTTTAAAGCAACATGTGGTTTCTCACCCTTCTGTAAGGAAAAGGCAATTTCTAAATAGGGTGAAGAAAAATGTAATTTAAATGAAAGCGTATTTTATTTTGCATATTTTTGTTTATAATAGAAGCTTCCTCAATGGAGAGATAATTTTTTACCTAAAAAGATCTTTCTTAGTAGTTGTTCTAGATACATTTTGTATGGACAACTTGGATAGTTTTAAAAAACTCTGCATAAGATACTGAGAGGGGCAAAGCTTACGTGTTCACAAGTGTCACGAAGAAATGATGCTCTTTCTTGTGCATTAATGTGTTTCATCAGAATTCCTGGGAAGCTGTCCAGCAACACATAGTAAATATTTCACATACCAATAAAGTGATTCCTCAACAATTCAACCACTCATCACAAATGAGATTTAATTTATGACAAATATCTGCACCTGTTAAACAGTAAAAAGGTTCCTGACATAAGTGATCCTTTCATACTGATATTTATCTATTTTATTAAAGTTCCTATCTTTCCAGATTCTAATCTTCTAATGATGATCATTTAAAAAAACATTCCCAGGCCCCAGTTTTTAACTTCCACATTGAACAGGGGATGTATGGGATTTTGAACTAAAATATATACATGTAGTGCTAAGATCACCACCATCAAGGGAAGGCATAAAATGTGCCCATTACTGAATTAGGCATTTGTTTTGTATATCTAATGATAAAATCAATACATGGCTCCATCAGACAAGAGATCCATCAGCCTTTATCTTGCTAGCATTCAGTCAAGAGATTGAATTTGCAGGCTCTGAGAGGAAGAAATGTTTCTCCATCTTTTGACAATCCATATTACACTAATTCAGACAGCTTTTACACAGAGCCGCACCAGTTTACTCAAGTGCTGCCTTCAATATCATTTCATTAAATCAATGCAAAAGGCTGTGTTGACCTTTTAAATATATATTTAAATCTGATCAGTGGAGCTTAAATCGATTAGGAACTGATTTTAAGCCAACTCTTAAGGCAAATAAGTGTGTCCACATGGGGTTCCTCAGCTGTTCAACGAATTGATGTGAAATCAAATTTAAATTAAGCTGCTGTAAACAAACCACTGTTGTGTTGTTGTACACGAGTCCCAAATGTGCCCTCCAAGTTCTTTGACAACTTTCCTTTTTACTTGCACAGCGAACCCGAGGGAGATACAGTTAATGGAGTGAGATCTGCTCACCCCCATCAGGAAAGGAGGGCTGGCTACAAACCATGGTCAGAGGCTTCCAAAAAACATCCAAAGATTCATCAGAAAGGTGAATTTGTGAACCTGTCCACTGTCAAATGATGGTTGTTTTTTACTCTCTCGGCAGCTGTAACCGCAGCGAAGAAGGCAGGTGGCAGCAGGAATACCACTGCTCACCGGACTCTGGCAGGAGAATTCCTCCTCCCCATCCCAGAGGCTAAAAAGATCCAAAGTGTATTTAAAGGAAACCCCTTCTAGTCCATGTTTGCCAGGACACCTAAAGTTTCCAACCTTTAGCTTGCCTTCACTTCCTCTGGTGTTTCCACAGAGTAGATTACTCCTCTCTCCTGAAGCCTCCCCAAAGAGGACCACAGGAAAGCCCCTTTATCTTCACAACACATAAACCTACAGGGGAATTTCAAGGCTTTTGCTCTCGCAGCAAAGAAATGGGGGATGCAAAATGGGGGATGCAAAATGAACTGTGCTCAATATTGATGCAGAATGCAAATAAGGTGGCGTGAAAGAGGTGTCTGTAGAAGGGAAACATTAGCTGGTAATTTCTACACACCAACAAACTTGCAACCTGGGTTTTAATGACTGAGTTTAAAAATGTAAACATACAACCAGAGAATCATACAATAAAATACACTGTGAGAGAAAGGAGGGGTGGAAGGAGTAAATTGAAGGAAATAGTAGGGTAAATTGAGAGAAAAATAGTCAAGCATAAGCAGCTCAACTCCTTATTAACCAGAAAACATGGGAAGGAATGCAAGCTGCACGCTGCAAGCTTCTGGGGGCTACTGGTCCCTCAACCTCCCACACCCCACTCTTAGATAAATTGTCATCTGCTCCATATTCTCCCGTCCTAGAACTGAAGAAAGAGAAAGTGAACAGTTTTCCTTGTACCATCCAAAATGTTTTAACTAATGGGCAGGTTTGCTGTGTGAAAGCATAGTTGCAAAGTGCTCTTCCTCAGCTTCAGACCCCTTTCTAACCAAAGGCTGCTGTCTGATGGGCATTTGCAGAAGTTGTCTTTGCCAGCCCAACCCCACCAGGAGAAGCATATCTAAATGCAGAGGTGGGTACTTTGTCAACACTTGTATGAACAAAGGAAAGTAAGAGAATTGGGCTTTGTTTTTATTCCTCCAGGGAATGAAAGGGGGTCTGGTAACTGGTGATGGTTTGTATGTTTGTATGATATCTGGCCTCTTGTTTACAGTTTTCCTGTTTCCTCAAATTCACTTGTAACATTTCCATTCAGACCTGTGCGACCAGTTGTTTTGACTGACTGCAGACTCACAAAGGAGGGTCATGGGATGCGAGCAAACATGAACATAAGGATCTTCCATGATAAACTCAGTATTTCTATGTAAAGGCATTAACTACTTGGTAGTTGTAGTAAATGCTCATCCAATATAGAACTTCCTATATGTCTTGCTAGAGCTTCCCTGAAGCTGTTGCACTTTGTCCTGTTCTTTTTTCTCTTTTTAGGTCTGCAGATGGGTGGGGAGAGTACTCCTGGTGCTGGGTATGGCTCCTTCCCCTCCCTCCTAGCACAAATTGGAATCAATGACTCTTTAAGCTGGAGTGAGAAATATGATTCAAAATGTGGTGAGCAGAGAAAAAACAAGACAAGAAGAGAGAAAAAAACCCCAAAACCACAAGACAGGATAGGGGAGAAGAAGGAACTATATCACCCTGCGGTAGGAAATCACCAAAAGCAGCAATTACCAAAGCAGGAGCCCCTGCACTTTACACTTGTTTCTCTGCTCACTCCTATTTTCTGCATTTCCTGAAACTGTCAGGATTGGGGGGCTTATGCTTGCTGGGCAGTGACAGCACGCTGCTTCAAATGACCCTTCTTTCCACTGGTGTTGTGGAGATCCAGTCGTGCTGGGCTTTGAAATTAAAGGAAAGGATGTTTGACACAGCAAAACACACTGAAGGTATATGAACCTGCAAAGAAGTATGACAGTTCCTTAACGTATCGTATTGTTCAGTACAGGACTGGAAGGCAGACCATCTCTTGTGGGACTCGCTGGCCTAGATGCCATAATGGACTTTCCAGTGGAGTCCAAAGTAAGGCTAAACTCAATATATTGTCTTTATCTAGGCATTCATGACAGAGAGGGGTTACATGCATAAAATAATTAAAAAGCAGCTTGTATTTGGATTTTTACACTTTTCAACTGCCAAATGGTGTCTTTGCTATAACTACCAGGTGCTTACACAAAATGCTTTTACTGACAGCAGCATCTCTCCTTTTGTGACAGACAGTAAAGGCTAATGAATTGTGTCTTGTTGAGCATGGCCTGCAGTTAGGAACTTGATTCGGAAGAGATCTGGGGAGGAATTTTGGGATACTGTATTTTTTGGAAAAAGAGCAAAGAATTAATGGAGGAAGAGAAATGGAAAGCTGTAGCTCAATGGTTCTCACATTCTTTCAAACAGTAACAAAACCTTTGTCTGAGTGAAGGTAGCTTCCAGGCCTCCCTTTGGTGATAATGTGGGTCTTTTTCTGATTTTAGTACTTATTCCCTCTCTGTGACTCTCTCCCCACATTCAAGACTGTGAGGGAGAAGTTGTAGATGAGAGTATCTGTAAACAGTGCTTTAGTGTCTCCCACACAGCAGTCTGGAACGGCCTCTCCTCATGTAACTGAAGGTTCATGGATTTCCCAAAGCAGTAGGAGTTCATTGATTTATATGCAGGCAAGTTTGTGTTACTACTTCAGTTCCTCTCATGGTTTTCCCTGGCTATTGTTAATTAGCCTGGCAGCATCTTCCAATGTTGCTTACATGCAGTAGTAGATGAATCTACCTCTAACTACTTGTACTGAGCTGTTATAACATTCTCCTTTTTTAAAAATCATAGATATAAGGCCCTTTGCAAACTCCCATCTAAGCAACAAGGGAGATCCAGACTGTGACCTGATTTTCAAACAATGCCTCTAGTACAGTTAGTAGTGTTGCCTCCTATACTTGGACTATCCTGCAGCCTCCCGTCACCTCAAGCAGTTCCTCTGGGATGTTCAGGTTAAAAACAATCGCTCCCCTGCTCTTGGTTTCCAGTTACACCCCTGAGAGGCTTGCCCTCCCTCTGAAGTACAATTTCAGCCTCTGCCTCTGCCACCTCAGCTCAGGTTAAAGCAGGACTCTTTCTCTCTCGAGACCTCACTCTTTCCTGCATGAGCGGTTTTTTTTTATCTCAGTTGCTGTAGGCAGTGTCACCCTCCCACCTCTTCTTCAGCCTTGTGAATAAAAGAGGCGGCCAGGCTTGCAGCTGACCTAGAGGTATGGTGACTCTTGGGCCCATGTCTTGTTTTCCCAGGCTACAGGCAGCATAGAGAACCCTGGCTCCCCTGGAGATCTCCACGCAGGCTGCGAGCCGGGCACAGAAGATGTCCTCTCCTCTGAGCAGAAGCTGGGATGCTGGTTTCTCTCAGGAGGTGGCAGCACAGCCAGATCGCATCAGCATCTGCAGCTCCACACCCAGAACTGCAGAGGGTTGGCAGGGAGGAGGTGGGGTTGGTGTAGGGATTCCTCCTAAAGTGGAGCTCCTTGCTCGGGGGGTGAGGATTAGGATGGGGACCACGGGGGAGGGGGGGGGCTGGGGGCGGAGCTGATGCAGAGGAGGGATAGATTCAAACATCCCAACATCATCACCATAATGCACTGGGGTCTGTTGATCCCACTCACGTTTCTCTGTATCAGCTGCAAGTGACTGTCAGGCGTGGGCTGAGATGCTCACTGTGAGGACAGTGTCATTTGTTGAGTCTACAGCCACAGCCCCAGCTGCTCTTTTCCATGTGTAGGGAAAGGCTGTCTGCAGGAGCTTGGTACTGTGGCTTTCTGTGAGCACATGCAGGCTGCCACGATGGTTGTGTGTTATTTGAACTACAAGTTATCAAGCGACTTAGGTAAAATGCCACGAGAAAGGAAGAGCAACAATTAGTCACCCTCCTGTGAAACGGTACAACCTGCTCCTCTCTCAGAATCTCATCTGTTCTTAGCTGGATTACTAGGGGCTGGAGGCTCCATTTCTCTCCTGAGGTTTCAGTAATGGATTGCAAAGCCGGGGGTACTATAATGGAGTATAATGTCACCATCATGTGGAAAACATGCAGAGGCAGGGGGGTTGGGTTTCTGCAGAAACCAAGCACGGTCTGGTCCAAAAATCTATGGGATATATTGCTTCATCTACCCCTTTGGCTCTGTTCTTTGAATTCAGTTTTCCTATGCCAAGCACACTGAATCAGCTGGGGATGCTGCAGAGCCTCGGTGGGAAGTTGCCTGCTTACTTCATGAGCTTTGAGAAGTTTTGTGGCGATACGGAGAGACAGCAGGTTCAGTTTTGCCCCGATAGTCATTTGTGAATGCTGCCTGTGGGTGTGGGCACAGGCACCCTTTTGCAAAAGCAAAATGTGCTAGAAACCCCAACTTAGTCAAGTCAGATGGTTTTAGTAGCATGGACCCACGGGCAGCCAGCCAGCCCTACAGTTCTTAAAAGGCAGCAACATGCACTTTTTACCCTTGTTTTGCAAGTACCGAAAGGGAGGTAGGCTCAATACCAGATAATTCCTGCTTAGGGCAGTACTGAGATCACACCTGAAGCAGGCAGCACTGAGACGGTGAAGCACAGGCAGGCAGCAGGAAAACTTGAGGTTTGTAAGCACTTAGAAAGGGGATAACCTCCCTTTTCCCTGGCTCTTTGTTCCTGGCAGTTTTGGAAGGCCTGTCCCTCCTCTCAGGACCGCACAGTAAAGCAGAGCGCTGCTCTGAAGCGTGTTTGAAAGTGTTGCAATTCTCTCTTGTTTAATTCCCCGGAGTGACCAGAGTGCCCCAGAGAGATCCTGTGGCACTGGTGTGTGCTGAGATTGCAACATGTCAACAGAAGATGCACCACTCAATTTGTCTGAGGGGCTGGGAAGACTGGAGAGCTGCAAACAGCTGCCTCTGCACCAGCAGTCCCATAGCAGTCCAGGCAGACACACACGTTCAAAGGGTGCACGAATGGAGGGCGTGGTGGTTGATTAATCCCATGTAGGACAATGTGGGTGGCTGCAGCACAAAACCACACCAACAGAAGGACCGTGAAGGAGAAGGACAATAACCAAAGTGAAAAACACAGGGTTCCAAAGGTCGCTGCACAGGTTGGTGGTACTGTGACTCTAGGAAGAGTTTCTGACAAGTGGGAGAGGGAGTTTGTCTCATTTTAATTCGGACTAACTATATTCAAAGCAGTTTTTGCGTGTCCCCTGGTCTGTCTCCCTGCCTCTTCAGCTTTGCTGTCTCCTCTTTTTCCTGTGGATGTCCTGGTGATTTGAAAAATGATCCATTCTTCAAAGCACCCCAGTAATCTGGACATTTCTTTTGAGGCTGATGCTTTTCAAAGCCTTTCTTTCTGTAGCAGCTACTGATGCCTCTCTGTAACATACAGGAGTGGGAAAACACATCTGAGGGGCTGCACTTTTCCTAGGAGGAAATAAATAAAAGGTGGCACTAAAATCAACAGAAAACAGATTAATTCATGTAAAGAGGGTAGCTCAGATCTTGTTATGAAGTGCAGGAATATCGGGGAACACAAGCACACTGGAGATCTCTCAGTGTACTTCGTATCATTGGCATTACGTATCTCCATGCACCAATCAGTAACTATTAAATAAATAAGCATGCAGATTTCAGTTCTATTCTGCACCATGTGTACCTTTTTTTTTTTAATTCCCTAAAACCACCACCACCTTTTTAGCAAGGTTTAACTCAAGAATCAGCATCATTATATTCTTTTTTGTTGCCAGACACAGAAAGATAAATCCAGAGCATACGATTGCTGGCTGCATAGCTTTCACCCATTGGTGACCAGCTCCCTGTGGTGACATCAGCTGAGGGGGGAAGACTATAGCTTCATATTGCACTAGTCACTTAAAGTGAAAATTAATGTTAACATTTCTCTGGTATGTATACACCCTAGTGTTTGTTGAATGTCCTGGATTCCTACTGGGAGCATTATCATACAGATTTAAGCTTAAAATTCATGTTTCCATTAAAATCTTGCAAATTCAGCTTTGCAAAGAGCTCTATTCTTGAAGATGGAAAAAAAAAATCAATATTCTCCAGCACTCATCTCTCATTTTCAAAATACTGCTTTGCAGTGGCCTTCATGCTGCCATCCTGAGTAAGGAGCAACAGGATGAAAAGCTGAACCTGTGCAGCTTCGTTTTGTTAGTGAGAAGAGCTGCACCATCTCTGAGCAGCACCCAGGGAAAGGGGCACTTACCAGAAATGTAACACCACGTAGGTAACTAGAGGTGTTAAAGGATGTATAAATCAAAGAGAGTGTTTTTCTTCTTCAAGCTTTCCTTTACTCCATGTGCACGTAACTTTCAGGTTCAGCCTGACCCTGCAAACAGTTAAGTGTGTGCTTAACACAAGACACAAGCATTACATGTCTTTCAAATAAAAACTGCATTGAAAATTATTCTGAAATATCCGGTGGTATCATCATCTTGTTCTTACTGCCTGCCCCCAGTTTAAAGTAGATTGGAGACTTCTAGACATTCCTGCGGGCACTGGATCTCAGGTAAAAAGCTGTATGCATCCAGCAAAATGAAGAAGCCAGACAGGAATGGTGCTGTTGCTGTACACCCCAGATACTTATGATAGGTACAGCATAGATATCGCTTGCCTGTATGCACACAAAAGAACGCTCTTTCTATGCTTCTGCTGCCTCCTCCTTCCTGCATCCACACAGCAACTC
This sequence comes from Porphyrio hochstetteri, assembly GCA_020800305.1. NCBI lineage: Eukaryota > Metazoa > Chordata > Aves > Gruiformes > Rallidae > Porphyrio > Porphyrio hochstetteri. The sequence goes on along the minus strand of CM036905.1, from coordinate 19,364,528 downwards.
AGTGTACAAATCAACTGAAAAGGGATGACTCTGCAGAGGGGTAGTACATCACCAAGGACCTGCAAAGCTGGGTGGTACTTCAAGACCTGCTGTTGTCTTGCAGGGTGCATCTTCCCCTCTGGTGCTGTACTTTGGAGACTACTACTAACCGCCTTCTCAGAAAAGTCCTCTGAGCTGTACTGGTGGAGAGAGGAAACTTCCAGTACCAGCTCCCATGCCTGTTGTCTCCATCTTTGCAACAGAATAGGCAAGGCTTGGGCAGCTCCAGCAGCACAAGTAAATCCGATATTAATTATAACGATTATTAGCCGAATTTGCATGCTAAATTGTGGTCTGGACAACATATGTTTTTTCTTCAGCAATTCTGATAGTGCATTAAAAACCAAAATCCTGGACTGTTAGTGAGCGAAAGGGCTACAATACTGACACTAAGGGCTTTACCTCATCCTGCAGCTGCTGCAGGCCTTAGGATGCCAGAAAACAAGGTAGAAGTTTATTAAGGGCCGCAGCCCTTCACGTTAGGGCACAGATAGAAATCCCAAGTGATCTCAGTGAAGCGCTACCCAAGAATCAGAGCTGCAGCATGCACCTTGCGGAGGCCGGGGCTGTACTCAGGAGTGACGCTGCAGCCGGGGAGCCAAACCCCGCTACGGGCACACCCTGACCTGGGCGCCCGCCCCGCGGGAGCCAGCCTGGCCGGGCATTCGGCCACTCCAGACAAGGAAACTCCCGCTACAACGACGAAGCGGGGCCACTTCCCACACAAGAGCCTGTCACCTGCCCCGTGCCCCCTCCTCCCCTGCCGCCTTTCTCCCGCCTCGCTCAGCTCTTGTGGAGGCCGGGGACGGTCCCGGAGCTGCCTGAGGCCAGCGGCCTGGCTGTCCCTGCCTACAGGCAGCCCTGTTCACGCCGGCCCAGCCCGCGGCACCTACTCCTCAGCCGCGGGGGGGCGAGAGCGGCGCTCTCGGGCGGGCTGAGGGACGGAAGGAGGCGCAGCGCCAGCACCGACGTCGGTGCGCTCCTCCCGCTTCGCCTGATAGGCGACACGGCCCCGCCCAGCGGCCCCGCGCAGATCAGGACCGGCCCAGGGCCCCGCGTGCGCAGGGCTTTAAACGCACCTCCCCGCTCCGCGTCCCCGCCCGGCCCGGCCAGCCCGCCCCCCGGTTGCGCAACCCGCCGGGGCTGTGAGGGGGATGAGGTAACGGCGCGCGGCCCCGCCCTGACCGGCGCCTGCAAGAGCCAGCGTCACGTGACCGCCCTCCCGCCGGCGGCGCGCGCTGCTCCCGCCCGCACCTGCTGGAAAGGGGCGGGGCGAGCGAGAAGGCGGGACCTGGAGTGAGCCCGGCCCACCCCTTCCGCTCGCCGAGCGCCGGGCCCCTCCCCGCCGCGCATGCGCACCCAGCCGGACGGGCGATTCACGCATCCAAAATGGCGGCCGCGATGGATGTGGACACCCCTAGCGGCACCAACAGCGGCGCCGGCAAGAAGCGCTTCGAAGTGAAGAAAGTGAGGCCAGCCGGCGCGCTCCTTCAGCCGGCCCCGGAGGGAGGGGGATGCCGGAGCCGGCCTGGTGGCGGCGAGCGAGGCGGAAGAGAGGGCATCTTCCCGCTCCCCTCACGGAGCCGGGCGCCCGGTTCCGCACCGGCGCGGCGGGAGGGGCGGGGCGGGGCCTGTGGGGCCTCTAGGCGTGCGCCCGGGCTAATGGCTGAGGCGGGCCTCTGCACGCGGCGCGGAGGCTGGCCAATCAGCGGGTGCGGCTGGCGTGGGCCGCGCGGGCGGGAGGAGGGAGGCCTGAGGGGGCTGCCCCTGTCAGGGGGCTCTGCCGTCGGGAGCTGCCCGCCTTGCCGGGCCTCGACTGCTCCGTTCCTTCGGCGGGGCCGCCTTTCGCGGAGTTTCTAGGCAGCTCAAGCCGGGGAGCAGACGTGGAGTGCTGTTGCTTCTTCCTCAGTCCCGGCCGCTTTGGCCCAGTTGTGCCCCATGTGCTGTGTAATTCGCGCGGCACGAATTGGTGCGGCTGCATTTTCTTCTTTACATCAAGTTATAACGACGTGTGTGTAGTTAGAAAATGTTCTCCTGCCGCCCTGACTTTGTCTGCTTCCCTAAAACAGCCATGTCACTCTTCTGACTAGTGCCACTGGTTTGTCTATAAACTGGATGCCCAAACCTGTTGCGGAGTGTACAGCAGAAGTAGTGAGGCTGTGTGGGCTGTGTTAGGCTTGTACTGAGGTAGAATTTGAGGAAAAATGACCCCCGGGTTGGATATTAGCAAACATTTCCAGTGATTCCTGGTCATAGATAAGAGTTTGTTTGAAATGCAGCTGTCATTGGTGATTTTGGAAACCCCTAGCTCTGTACAGGACTGCAGGTCTACACAAGGAGATGTTTGGATGGTGTGATTGCTTGTTCTTTGGAAATAGGGACAGGTGTAATAGCACATGAGAGGAGCAGGGAGCGGCAGCTTTTATGTGTCAGTGGCATTGCTCCTCCCCGGCAAGGTACATAAGCACATTTGTTCTATGTGTGGCTCAGTACAGGTATGTGGGTTGCTAAACTAGCTTATGTTGGGATAAGAAATTAAGTACCTGAAAGTGTGGGAGAGATAAGAGTCCTGTCTTGAAGCATGGATGAAGTCCTTGAGAGGGGAGTATGTCACCCAGAAGGCTGGTTAGACCTGAAGTTGGAAGATGGAGGGGGACAGGGCGGGGGACAGGGAGGAGAAATTGCTACTGACCCATTTCCTGAAAGATCTGGTAGTGTTATGATTACTTTTTGTATCTGTGTTAATTGAAGCACTTATGAAAATTGATACTGCTTATCAGTACTTGGCAGTCTGCATTACTCTTTCAGAATCCCAAACTGAGCAGAAGCAATGATAACAGTGAGACATAAATGGAAAGAAGTAGAGACAATTTACTGTAGTACAGTCAGTATGATCATAAAATGTAAGGAAACAAAATACCTAGACTACTTAAGTAATAAATTATTATTATAGCTACCACTATGCTGTTGGATTGCTTTGAATATTGAAGGCAATTTTTGTAAATTCAATTTAATGAATTTACAAAAGACCTGATTGAAGGGGAGGAATAAAAAGTGCTAGGCTTTTCTGCATAGCTTGTTGTAAAGTCCTTATTCTGAATCAGTTTTCTAACATTGTTGTGGAAGCCAACCCTTCCCATGAAGTAGAATGGGACAGAGAAGAAGAAATGCAAATAATGGTAATTACTCTTAATATGATGACATCTGAAGTGGCCTTTCCATTGGATTTCAGGATGTGGCATGAGCTTCTTCTGGATCTCGAATAGAAATGCAGATAGTTGCATTTTTTTGACAAAAAAAAGGGACTTTGGCAGTTATCTTGTTTCTGAAGTTGGAAGGAGACGCTAGGTCTGAGAGGTATATGAGAGGAATGTACCACTGCTTTCTAGTAACACTTATGAACTCAAAATAAAGAATTACTCCACTTCTAAGGTTTGATTTTTTTTTTTTTTTTTTTAATAGCCTGGCTTTTCCATATTAAAATTACATGGGATCTTGAGGAATACAAGGATTTCTGTGTTCTGTAAATTGACTCAAACTGTGTTTCTCTTTTTCTTTTTTTCCTGTCTAGTGGAACGCAGTAGCTCTGTGGGCATGGGACATTGTGGTTGATAACTGTGCCATTTGCAGAAACCATATTATGGACCTATGTAAGTAAATGATGGGGAAGATAGTTGACAGTTTTGACTTGTACCTGATGCACAGCTGAAATTGCTCCAGCTGAGGGTATAATTCAGCTCTCACTTAGGACCTAAGTCTTTGCAGAGCAAATATTCTGTCACCATACTGCTTTTCCCTCACCCTTTTTTGTGAAGAGTAGAATCACTTGGTTACCACATCTACAGATGAGATGATGTTGCTGAGTGTATTTCGAACGCAACAAAGAGGAAAAGGAGTAATAATAGAGAGCTGAGCTGAATTGAAAGGAATTATTCACGGTGGATAGGTATTGCTCCCAAAAGGAGGCATTAGAGTACAGAATTGGGGACGTTGTTATAGGTATTAACTTTTTGATGACACTCATCAGGATGAAATCTTGAAATGCTTTCTGTGTCTGACTGGCCAGGAAAGCCTTGGACCAGTGACTTCGTTTGACTCCTCACTCTACAAAAACTTCCTTGCATAAATTAATCAGCTTTATTGTATGGGGAATTTTGTGTCCACTGAAAGAATTCATTGTTCATTTACAAAGGAGAATCATCAAATGCTGAAATAAAAAGCAACGTATTACTTTGAGGTTTAGCTCTGCAATCTGGATGGTTCAATTAACAAGTATGCTTGCTGTGTAGGAAAATAAAGTGATAATGGAATTAAGCATACGAATTCCTGTTATGAAATAGGTGTGCATGCACAAAGTCACTGCTCCCAGTCCTATAAAGGATCAGTAGTGAGTACAAAACCATCCCTCCCCAAAAGAAAACTGACAAGATATTATTGGCACTGTAACTCTCCTCCTTGTTTGAGCTGTGAAGGACAGAGGACACTTTTAACATACCCCAGACAGATATTTGCCAGCATAACTAAAATGTGAGGGTTGTGGTTTCCCCTACAAATGAGAGCAGGTACAGCTGCAGTGCCTGGGAATGGCCTGTCACTGTCTGGTTGTGACAGTCCTGTTGCACTTTGTTTTCATGCAGTAGCTCTTGGAACTGCTGGTAACAGTAACTTGCTATCAATAGGCATATATGAAATAAAGTGCTTCAGAAAAATGGCACCTCGAGTTTAGGTAACAGCTCGTGAGAGATACACCTGATTGCATGTCATATTTAAAGAGTAATTACAAAACTACTTTCAGAAGTGTGGTTTTTGGGGAGGTGGGCAGGGGGACTGGTTTTTTGTTTGGGTTTTTTTGTAATAAAAAACACAGTGTAATGCACAGGGCTGAAAATTACTTGAAAAACATCACATCTTCACTTTGTGGCAGATATATTTGTATTTTGGGCCAGCTACTGCCTATCTATGCCTCAGTTTATTATTGGTTATTAGAAAGGGAATGGTACCACTGAAGAGAAGCAAGTGAGAATAGAGGTTATGAAATATGATGAGGCTCTTTGATGTAAAGATTTTATTTTTTTAAGTACTTCTAACCTGTACCATCTTAAAAAGTGGTTGATTTCGATGCTGGACTACTACTTAGTCTCTTGGGTTTGTGATATATTAGAGGGGAAAGCATGTTGCTGACACGCAAATGGAATTTTAAAGATTGGTTAGATCATAAGTTACATTTATAGAGTTTGCAGATGTGTAGAATAAATAGATAAAATCCCACAATTTAAGAGAATTGTTCATGATAACTGGGATATGTGGTAAGATAGTGGATCCTGGTGTGTTTCATTCTGTTAAACTGCCTCAAAATTAATAGTGCCTCCTATGAGAAACTACACACAACCTCACATATTTGCTTTTTGTTTTTTAATAAATATCAAATAGGACATGTGAGAATGAAGGAGAGATGTGGAGGAGCTGGAAGGAGAGTGGACATATTTATTTTCCATAGTGAAATTTGTGTGTCACTCCTAAAAAAACCCACAAAAGCAAACCAAAAAAACCAAGCCAACCAAAATGGGGGTGGGGTTGAGAGTAGATTAGGGAAAAGGTGAAGGAAGAGGGCATGGGTAACTTTGGGGTTTTTTTCTTTTTTGAGTTGGTGAAGCACAGCATGTTACAAAAAGCCTGGACTGCAAATGAGAGACCAAAATTGACATTATTACAGATTAGAATGTGTATCTAAATTGGTGTTCCGAGATCGGTGTTGGCTCTGGATTTACTTACTTCCTTGTTACAGATCATTAATGTTCTTAAACAACACTTTAATTAGATTTTCAAATGTAAGATGTGAAGTGATGGGAAATTGAGGAAAAATTAATAGAATGTTGATAAGATGCAGGATGCAAATGTCTCCCTCTCCTAGTGATGATGAGAAACCTTGAAAGGGAAAACATTAAAAGAGTGATAAGTAATACCAGCCATGCTAATGGAAGATTAAGGTTATAAATTCAGGCATCTAAAAGCTAATTTAAGTGTCACACAGTTCTTCTCGTGCATGTACATTATGACTTGGTAATAATACAGTCTAAGATTCCCCCCACCTTCAGTATGTTTTGTATTCAGTGTACAGAAGGAATGAGTAGATTTTGAGTGTTCCCTGGAAAGACCTAGATCCTATTCATATTTTTCTTGAGCAGTGTTCTTGATTTCTTCAAAGGTTTGTTCTCTGGCACTTTCGTTCCAACATTGTAAGTTGAGGAGTGTTAAGAAACACTATGTTCAGTACCTTCTGATCTAAAACATGGAATTTAATATCATAGTAAGATAACAGGTATAGTTTTGGGCTGTGTAAGATGTGCCATAAAAATACCTTCCCCTCTCCTTGCTAATAAGATGCATAATACCACATTGGATATTCCCGCTTCAAATAGATAAATGGTATAGAATACAAGAAAGGATCTCAGGGTGCTTAACAAGTTGAGTCTTTGGGCTTTGTGAGAAGAATACAAGTTCAGAACTAAGTAAACATAATCTGCTACATCATAAGTAATAGTAGAAGATGATAGCTGTGGGCAAATATTTTGAGACTGTGATAGTAACAGGAAATATGAGCATCATACAATGGGGTTACAAGTAGAAGGAACCACGTGACAATATGATGGAGGAACTTAGGATTTTGGTAAAATCTGCAGATAATTCTGAAGAAACTGGAGAGAATGGCAAGGGGAAAGTTAAATCCTTCCTAAGTTTGAAAAGCTAACATGGAGAACTTGTTCTGCATTTTAGGGGCAACAAATGCACTTCAAATTTATTGGCCTGGTTATTTGATTTCCCTGTCTCTTTTCTGAATGAGTACATTATGTGTTGTTAGCCAAGCTGTGTGTATTTAGTTACCTTCTTCCCAATAAGTTAATTCCTTCCTGACATAATTTAGAAGGCAACATATCAAGAGAAAGGGAAACCCATACAGTGGTTACCCTTCTTCAAGTGGAAGCCTCTTTGAAGAGCTCTTAGCAGATTTACCCATGCAGTGGGCTGTTACTGCATCTTTGAACAAAGGCATGTATGTTACCTCCATTGCCTGCCACTGTGGCTTCTTAAATCTCAGGCTACTTTTCTTGTTAGGTGAATGTACAGAAGATTTCTGCATTAGAAAAGGGATGGTTCTTAACAGATGCAGGATTCAGGAGTCACCATTATATAATAGGTATCTCTGTAACTCCCTGTGTTTAAATGCTTCCATTGCATCTTTCACAATTATTTACAGGTATTTCAGGTTTTAGCTGCATCTTTCTGCCTTCACCTCCAGATACTCTGTCAAAAGCAAGGCAAAAGATTAGTATTCCTCCAGTATCTGTTACAGCCTATTACCAGTTCTTTTGGGTCTGCAGCTGGTAAATGGCTGCTCTTTTCTTTCAAGAGCCAGGATAATCATTTTTCATTCTCTGACAGAAGATTGTTCATTTGTTTTACTTCTTAGTTGATATATTGTCCTTTTAGAAATGAGGCAAGTGGGATGCCAAAAAGTGTTTGAGCTTTTGGGAGACCCTTTTTGGGCAGCCAGAGGTAGTAGTGCTGGCAGTAGTCCAGCCTGTTTGATGGGGAGAATTTAAGCTGGGTGTCTTGTTGGAAGGGCTTTATATTGTCACCAAAGGACTCCTCCTTAGCTATTTCTGCAAAAGTTCATCTGTCCTCCTAAGCTTTTGGGACAAGACAAGTATATTGTGTGCTGGGATATTTTCCTTGCTTGCAGCAGAGACTTCCTGAATTAAAGTTCACTTACTAGCTGACTTCCTTCAAATTAGTTACTTCCTTCTCACTCTCAGTCAAAATAGAGTCCTTTAAAGTCTGGCGTAAAAAAAAAAAGTATTCCAAAGCATACAGCTCGTGGGTTAGGGCCACTTGGGGGAGGGCAGGGGGGCAGGGAAATAAGACAAAATGACATAGAAATGGGCTAGGTAGACTTCAGATCTGATATGCCCAATACCCTGTTTCCAGCAGGCAAAGAGGAGAAGAAACAAGACAAGTATATTGTGTGCTGGGATATTTTCCTTCCTTGTAGCAGAGACTTCCTGAATTAAAATTTGCTTACCAGTTGTCTTTTCTTCCTTCAAATTAATTTCCTCCCCTTTTCCTCTTACTCATCTTCTCACCATTTTCTGTTACTGTACAGGCTGATGCCAAATATGCAAAACAGTGTGATATGCCCCATGATACTCAGCAAGACCAGGAGCCTGTATGGCAGTAACAGTCAAATTGTTGCAGCAATCTGTGTGTCAAATTGTAGACAACTGTAAACAAATGTCCAAAGTAATTGAAGCTCTTCAGGGTTCTTGAGCATCTTCCATTTTCTTAATCAGATTTAGTTTTATTGCTGTATGTGTTGAGGGCTTAAGGAATTAAGAGAGTAGACATTTCAGGTGCACTGCATTTTGTTCTCTTCTGTAGGCAGGCCAGGGATTGAGCTTTGGACTTCCTGCTTTGTAAAAGGTATCTTGATGTAACTCATGTAATAAATACAGGTTCATTCAAATCTTGCAGAACCATAGTTGCTACAGAGTTTCTTTAGACCTCAGTCTTGCTTTGAGTAGTTCCTCATGACCAAGGCTAACTGTTTTCTCTCACATCTTGGGAAAAAATGGGCCTTTACTCTTTTGTTCATCTCCACACCTGACGTTGAGAAAGGGGTGAATAGGACAGAGCAAATAAAGATCGTGTTTTTCATCAAAATCTGTGGGGTTTGAAAGTTTCTGAATCTTTACTTGGTGAATCAAGTTGCTTCTCCTCTGAGAATATTCAGACACACAAAACCTGGACAGACAATTGGAACTCATTCAGACATTTTTTCTTTGCCAGGAAGAAAAGAGCTGTGAAACAAGCAAGCAAAAAGCCCATGTATCGAGTTCTAAGCTGATTGTCTATCAGCACATCTTTTTTTAACCATTTGGGCTTGACTTTTGAAGAAGGCACCTATCTGCAGGAAGTAGAATGTTGGTCTCATAGGTTTGTGCTGCTGACTATGGAGGAGTTGGATATAACCCATTTTTTTTTTTTTTTCCCTACTGAAAAATTGTATTTTCTGTTGTGTATTTTTGGGCTGTGCTTACCTGTCGTGAGACTAAGGAAGAGAGACAGGCAAACTTCAGCAGCTTAATTTGTAAATATAACTGACGGTACAAAATATGTGACAAGACAGTTAATTTATTTTTAGAGAAATCTGGGGAAGAATTTAAGTAAACCTTTTTTCTCCCACAGCTCTGCTACTGCAACTGATCATCAAAAGAAATCTATTTAAAAAAAACCCAAAACCAAATTAACACTATTTATCCTTAAAATTTGGAAAGAAGACATATATTACCAGTAGATGAGCTATCTGCTTTTGCCCTCTGGTAATCACAGAATCATTAAGTTTGGAAAAGACCTCCAAGATCTGGAATACTAAAAATGTAGAGGAAGGAGGAAAGCAGGATGAAGTGTATTTTGATCTGATGCTTTTGGGAAAACAGTACACATTACACATTGCACCAAGAGCTCTTGACACTTCCTGATGTAATAAATACAACAAACCAAAGAGCCCTTCTCCCCCACTCCCTGCTATTATGAAGAAATCTAGCAGTTGCTGTTGCATGTACATCTTTTACTCCTGCATATATGTGCTTCTGTTTTCACAGGCATAGAATGTCAAGCAAACCAAGCATCAGCTACCTCTGAAGAGTGCACAGTTGCCTGGGGTGTCTGCAATGTAAGGAAAACTGTTCTGTTACGGAGCGCATGTGTGGTTGATGCTATCCCCTTTTTCATGACTCAGGACAAAACAAGTTCTATATGATATTTCATATAATCCATCAGAAAAAAAAAAAAAACTATAAATGCAGTTTGTTTAGTAGAGTGTAGGAAGGAGAGAGTAGGAAAATTAAAAAGAAAGTGCAAGGTGGAGAGGTGCAGTACAGAACGAGGCAGAAGAGCTGGAAGATAGGCTTTTACACCTCACCTCCTCCCCCTCCCCCTTTTTTCTTTTTAAGAATAATCTTTAACTCAGAGCATGATTTTCTGTATCAAGGGGCTGCCTAGGAGCTATGCCTTTTTTTTCCCCCTGATAATAGGATTACTTGTATGTCAGCATGCTTGATGTCTTTGTGCAAGCTGATTCAAGGAGTAACTAGGTGATTGCTTCCCCTTTTGGAGGAAGATTACACACTAGAGCAGATTTGATCTCTAGCTCTTCAGTTTGTTGCCATATGCCCTCCTTTGTACGTGATCCTGCTAGCATTTGAACTCGAAACTTCCATGCCTCTCAGCTAGCCTGGGCCTGAGCTGGGTGATACAATTTTCCATAATGGAGCAACTACCTGTTCTGTGTCCCACCTTCACTGTGGTGCCGGATCAAGCCACAAGGTGATAATGCTGGAACAGGATTACAAATGTTGCAGTTCTGTTTGTAGAGGAGGAGCTATTTTTTAAACCATGTTACAGTATTTAACTGTCAAAATTTCAGTTTTGTTTGCAAGAGTTACCACAAGTGAAACCTTGTTTCTTATGGCGTTAATGGAAAAAGGGTGGCCTTATAACACACTGCAATGAGATTTATTTTTCTTTCTAATTTTGCAAGTTCCTTTTTATTCAGGTTTTGGTTTGTCCAAAAGACTTACAGAAAGCGTCGGCATGTATACAGACATATCATCCCTGCTACTCACTGTGAAATCCTCTTTCTTGTCTTTCTGATTATGCTTCTTATCAACATCTGCTCTGCCAATTTTAGCAGCTGCTAAACTCTGCATTCTCTCCTTCATCAGAAGTCAGTCACTTGCCACTGTGTTCACTGTGGAACTGGCTCCCTGCTGCCATTTCACTCACATTCCTTTCCTTTCTGAAAATGTGCATCAATTCCTTCCTGTTTACCAGTGAGCTGGCTGATTTGTGCTCCCCACCCCTGTCTGTAAATACTTGGTCTCTTACTGTGATGCTTTGTGTGGTAGTTTTCATGTTGAGGCACCTTCATATGTTCTGAAATGACGTGTCCTGAACTTTGTCTTTGCAGCATGCTTTCCACTTCCACTGCATCTCTCGCTGGCTCAAAACTCGCCAAGTATGTCCGCTGGACAACAGGGAATGGGAATTCCAAAAGTAGGTATCCTGCACAGTTTTCAAAAGAAAAAAATCCAGTTGTCCTTCTGTTAATTGAAATGAACAATGTCAGAGATGTGGGTAACCTGTCATTTGGGGGTCTGAGGGCATAGATGCTGTTGGGAAAGGCTTTTCCTCTGCCTCACTGTGTAGGGACCATTCCTTGGTCACCAGTGGTAAATGAGTTCCGAAGGTAGCCCTGGCGTGGGTGGGAGTTGTTAAAAAGTAGCCATTTTCATTGATGTGCTTGCTAAAGAAGGGAGAGCAGAAGAGAAATGGAATTCACTGGAAGTGGGGCCTCTGGTGAATACTGTGCTGCCACATGAGCAATTTGGCTTTAGAAAATGACCTGAATTTAGCTGGTTGTGTTCCAGAGCATTTGTACTGAGGTGCCAGAAGTCTTATTGGGTTCCTCTGTACCTTGGTGATTTGATGTACAACTCTGATTGATAGGTTCCGAGGTTAACACAGCTGATTTCCTGGCATCTGGAAAGCAAATGTCCATGTAGCCATTGCCACAGCCTTGGCCCATGTATTCGTATTTTGTTTTGTTTTGTGTTCTTCAGAGGTCTGTTAAAATAGTGGTAGGAGATACGTGGGTGGCATTTTGAGGGGTAATTGTATTTTAAGGGGTAATTATAAATTGATAGTAGTTAAGAAGTTGGCCTCTACTTGCCTCGTTCTGCACCATTAATATTTTCATAACTGTACATTTCCCTTCCCCTACCTTTTTAAGAAATAATGACCCACATCTGTTCTAACCAGAGCACAGATTGAAACAAAGCAAAGCAGATACTGTAACTGCTCAGGATTGTCTTCAGCATCTGGTTCACAATCAGTTGTGTAAATCAGCATTAACACTACAACTTGAATACCTCAGTTTTGCTATTAAGGAGTTTAACAAGCAGTTAATGAAAACTGAGCCAGCGTTGCCTGGCCGGTGACTACTGCTGCATGAGCAGTGTGGTGAGAAACAGACATGAATGAGTATCTTCTTTTTGGGTGCTCAGTAATACGTGTGGGGCAGTGGCAGGCAGTGGCCTTGCTTTCACGCAGGGCACATATGAAACAGGTTACGATACTGAGGGTCTCTTGTGCATGATATCATGGATAGCTCAGTCTCCTAACTAGTATCTGGATAGACTTTGGGGAAAGTGAAATGTGGAGAACTTGCTGAGGTTTCCATAACATAGCATTTCATGGAATCATTGAATGGGTTGGGTTGTAAGGGATAGCAAAGATCATCTTGTTTCAACCCCATCTGGTTTACATGTTAATTACATCGTGGTAGAATGAGAACAAATCTGCCCAAATCAGCACTTGTATGAAACATGCTTTTTAAAATAAACATTAACATATTATTTATTTGCAGGTATGGACACTAGAGAGATGGTCGCCACGCTGCTTATGTCGTCATCCTCACTTGTTCTTGTCCCTTATGGCTTTGTTTCAGCAACTTGAAAAATCAGTAATGTATACAATTCTTTAATCTTAATTTCTCCCTATTGTATACCATTAAATAAAATCTTGCTGGAGCTTCCTGTCTAAATTTTTCTGTCTTGTGTTCAGGAGTGAGCAGTGGGTGAATGAGGGAGGAGAATTACCTGTAGACTGGGGACTTCAGCTGGGCAGCTCCTCTTGCTGCTGTACCTGGTTTTTGACTGTGGGTTTGGTCTTAATCCCATGTGATTGAGAACCACTGAGGTTGGCATTCAGAGTTGAAATGATGATCTGTACAATCAGGTCTTGTGTCACTGCTAGAAACTACTCTTGCTTCTGCTGTGGAGTTTGACTAGACCAGCTCCCCTGCAAAGGAGAATTTCACCAACTGTTCCCAGTTCCATCTGTTGAGTTTAGGGGACATCAACTGGGTGTTTTTATCACTTCTCATAAAGCACTGTCATGTGTCAGGTGAAAGTAAACTTGGGAAATTCATGTGCTAGGTTGGCTGGGAAGCTGAAAGTAATCGGGGTATGAACGAACTAATTCTTGGTTGGCTTTCTACTGGTATTTTCCCAGTTCAAGCCACACTGTAGTTCTTACTGGCCAAAGATAACTGAAAACTACATAATGTTCCGTTTGGAATTTCCTGTGCCAAGTGGCCTTGTATCCTCACTGTGTCAAATTTTGGCCTGCCCCTATGTTGGCAACTTAAGCAGACACCAGGAACTCAAACAGGGTCAAAGAAATTCTTCCTGTGATACGAGGCTGGATCCCTTCATGTCAGCAGAGACACTGAATTTCTCACATTGGTTGGTCGTGATGCCAACTTTGGGTCAACACTTTTTTGCTAGTTATTAAATATCAGTGTGCTGTAGTGGTAGGGAATAAAAATGGTCACCCAGAGAACCAAAACTTGAGGGATGGGTTTTTTCCAATAATTACTGGGGCTTTTTTAATCTGCAGCAAGCAAATGTCAGGATTGTTTTATCACCTGGTATCAGTGCTCCAAAATGATATGGTTCAATGTTTTCCACCCCAAAGAAGAAAAAAAGTGAACAACTAAAACCAGGAGAGTTTGTAGCAGTTTATTTACCAGGTTCAGGGCGTAGAAAGTTCATCCCGAATTTGCAGGGTGGTTTTGGTGATGGGGGGCAGGAATGGAGCAGAAGGGGAGTGGGGAAAGGTGATCTTCTCAACAGGATCAAAGCATTCATCCAGGCAGCGGGATACCCATGCTTATGCCGTTACCTGAGATTTGAACTCCCGTTTAATGTCCTGTCCAGCTGAGTAAGGTGTCAGATGTCCCTGGTGATGGTAGTCCAGTTTATTTGCAGTCTTTGAGTTTTGAGGACCTGGGACCCAGATGCTCACTGATCAGGGAATTTATTTCCCCAAGAACTTTGGTTTGGGTCCAGCTATATCACTCTGCATTGTCTCCCTTTAGTCTGTATATTGCCCTGAGCGTATTTTTTTGGCTGGGGAGGGAGACATTGGCACAGGCATTTCCCTCTCGTGGCTTTAGCGCCTTTGCTTGAGGCCCTGCCCACAAGAAGTCGGTTTCTTTTTGTATTTTTTGTAGTGCTTACTTTTCTCTAACAACAGATCCCTCCAAATGGCAGGCTGCAGGCACCCGTCCCCCCACTGCACCCTCTGAACCTCAGTTCTGGCGCAGTGTGTGAAGCCCTAGCTGTTACACTGGGTTTCAGCTTGCTGTTGCACTGTCTGTCCCAAGCCTGGTTTTCCCAAATGGAAAAACATGGACTGTAAAGCAGCAATTGCTTCCAGACCAGGGAGAGAAAACTCTTTCTCAGCAGCTGCCCGGTGAAGCGGCCCTGCTGTCATTCCCTGACCACGAGGGCTTGAGCTCTGTGATGACCTGTGGGATCTCAGCACAGTGCTGGTGGCAACCCTGTTTTCTTACAGCATTAAGGCTTGTGGTTGGGGGGAGGAGAAGAAGCGTCAGCAAGCGACCTAAGGGAGCGGCTTTGCGGCACAGGGCGCAGCAAGTGAAGCTAAGAGGAGAGACCCGTTTTCCCAGGGCACAGCTGCTTGCTCTGGCTGGCATCGCTCTCCTGCCTTCTGTGTCTCAGCTTCCATCTCCCCTGGATGTGGTCGTGGTGGTGAGAGGGGGAAGCCCCATTCGTTCCCACCGCCTTACTCTTCCCACCCCGCCCCTTCAAGCAGCAATCATTTCAAGTACAGCTTGTTTCCTGCAAAATACAGAGATTTTGGGGGTGGAAGAGGGAATCGGACACATTTCTAAGCATCCTGGAGAGCAGGTAGGTGTGCAGGGGAGAAAGGATGCCTGTGTTGGTGCTGCTTCCCCCTCCTGTAAATGGAGGACATGTCTGAGCTGTGGACCCAAAAATAAAACCAGGAGGAGCTGATGGTTAAAGCTGCAGAGTAGCGTATCCTGCAGCTGCCTGGCTTAAAGAAAAACAAATCACTTGTGGACCTGCTGCGCTGCAGAAGGCGACTTTGACATTTCTGATGCTTTCCACCAGTTTGTGAGCTGAGGTGAGCTGCATCGCCGAGCAGGCCCTGACAAAGAGCGCTCCAGGCAGGCCAAAGCGACCAGGCAGCGGCTTCCTTCTCTTCCTTTTGGAAAGGAGGCAACGAGCTGCAGGCACCGCTCGGCATCGGCTGGGCCCCGTGCGCCAAATCCCTCACTGCTCTCGCATAAAAATGCCCGAATCAGGATGATCTGGGGCTGAGACAGCAGGTTGGGTTGTGCGGAAGTGGGACGGAACAGACAGCAACCAAATCGAGCAGCAGATTGAATGGGGAGTCTCAGGCTGTCGCATTTTCCCCTCAAAAATCACGCTACAGGCCATAGATCAAAGTAATGGCAGGCTGTCAGGAGTCTACTGGGTGAAAGGTGTCTGTTGTCTGAGAAGAATGGCTGAAGCTTCAACCAGTTTTCCAGGCTTGTAGCAACACACCGTGGACTGAACTTCATGGTTGTGTCCTCCTGCCTCATAGAACCACAGAATGGTTTGGGTTGGAAGGAGCTTTAATGGTCATCTAGTCCTCCCCTCCTATAATGAGCAGCGATATCTTCAACTAGATCAGGTTGCTCAGAGCCCCATCCGACCTGGTGCTGAATATTTCCAGAGACAGGGCATCTACCACCTCTCTGGGCAACCTGCTCCAGTGTGCAGGCAAGCAAAGACAAACATGGCAGGGGGGAACTAGATGATCTTTAAGGTTCCAACCCAAACCATTCAAGCGAGGCATTAGCATCCATCAGCCCTCTCCCGGTAGCTCCCAATGAAGAAGGGAAATGCATCTCAAAGTGATCTGGGACCACAAAAGGTAACTCAAAGAAGAGATGGGCAGAGGCAGAGATCAAGACCAAGTTGCTGCCTGTGCTTGCCCAGACATAGCTCCCATCAGCAGGCAGGCGAGGAGATGTCCCTATGGGTGAGGACTACCCTTGATGGAAAGCACAAGTTTTTCCCCTCAGTACCAGGGGAATTCTCCCATACTGTTCTTGGGCAGCAGGGACATGGTGTCATCGAGG
This sequence comes from Porphyrio hochstetteri, assembly GCA_020800305.1. Taxonomy (NCBI): domain Eukaryota; kingdom Metazoa; phylum Chordata; class Aves; order Gruiformes; family Rallidae; genus Porphyrio; species Porphyrio hochstetteri. The sequence goes on along the minus strand of CM036905.1, from coordinate 19,348,411 downwards.
GACAGCAGTGAGGTGCTTGCAAGCTGCAGAGCGGATGCCCATGAGCGGTGCTTGGCCAGCATGCTGCCAGTCTCTTCCCTGGCCCACCATAAAATCCCATACTTTTGCCCTACAGCAGCTGCTTTAGCACCCAGCAAAGTGACTCCCTCAGCAGGGAGCAACCAGGCTTTGGGTGGGCTCAATCAACGAGCTCTGGTGTCCAGGATCGTCATCCCAGCCCAGGTGAAAGTCACCACAGCCCAAAGACCCTCCAGGCAGCATATGGAGAGAAGGTGGGGGAAGATGACACTGCTGAGCAGCTTTTCCTACCACAGGTTCCCCAAGGGAGAGGAGGACAAGGATGCGTGTGGAGCAGCATTTGTTTTGCTCACCCTGTTCTTCTCCCCACAAAACCCATGCAAAGAGTGAGCTCTTCCTGCCTGCTTTTGCTTCTCTCCAGCTCCGCCAAGATTGCTGCCGGCTTTAATCTGCTGTGAGGAAACGCACAGTCTCCCCCCCCGCCCCCTCCCTTCCCGCTCTCTGCATTGCTTTGTTTTCTTCCCCAGTGCAGCGGGTGTTGCAGGAAGCCTGTTGTTGCTCACCATGGGGCATCTCGGCCGCACAGACGGCTTCCACGCGCCGCTCACCCCACAGCAGCCACCTCCCCATTCCCTGCTGCTCACCCTGGGCTGCTCTCTGCTCTCATCTTCCACTTTCCCCCTCTCTGATCCGGTTCCCATGGAGATCCCAAGGCAGCAATGGTGTCAGTTTCTCCCTCTGCATCCCAAAAGGGGGGTGTGGGTGAGATGATTTTTGGTTCACCTGGGCTGAAGTTGCATCCAATCCCAGAAGTCAAGCTACAAGTTCCTGGGAGGTCTGATTTGTCTCTGTCGCTTGACTCCTTCACAACAGGACACAGACCCATCGTCTCACTTTTTTCAGATGCTTTCCAGTGTCCCCCCATCAGATGAGGAAAGGGCTGCTGCCCAAAGCTCAGCCCAGTGGCAGCGCAGCTTTGTTGGGCCTTCACACCATGCCACTGCCAGCAATGGCCCCAGCTGCAAAAGAGCAAAAGCAAAAGGCATTCGAGGCTGCAATTTAAAACTCTCATGAAAAACAGCACCGTCTGATTCTGGAAAGGCCGGCTCTGGGTGCAGGGCCGTACCGCTGCCTGCCACCTTGCTGCACCTACCCGCTCCACTGCAGCAGCAGGAGCTTGTCTGTTCGATGCCTTTTCTTTCCACAGGGCTGTGGACACAGCTGAGCCGCCTCATTTCATGATCCCTGTGTGAAAGGTGAGTCCTGGCCTCGCAGCTCCAGCACATAAGCCAGGAAGAGGACACAGTGGTTGCTTCTGAAAAGCTACCAGAGGTACCAGTGTGGTACGTATCAAAGCTCAAGATGGGACTGCAAAGCAGCGGTATCCTGTTCATCCCACTTCCTCTTCTGTGTCCTAGAAGATATCAGCCACACTGCAAATAAAAAGGGTGTTCATCTCCCATCCTCTCGCTGAGGGAGAGAGCTCACTACGCTCTCCACATCTGCTCGCTATGGAGAGCATGCTCTGGCATGCTGCTGGAGCAGACACTTCATCCCAGTTGTATCAGATGCATTGAAATGATTCTTCATGTCATTTTAGACATGAAATGTTATGATTTTTTAATGCAAAACATGGGCTTGGACATTTTGCGTACTTCCCCACTCCCCTCCCTTCCCCCCCCAGCTAATGTTGGTATTGTGGGCTTTTTGGAAGGGTGTGCACTTGCCAAAATTCATCCCAGAGCTGCAGCCTTTTCTGCAAGATGTGAGTACAGTTAGGTACCGTTGTCACAGTTTAACCCCGGATGGTAAGTAAGCACCACGCCGCTGCTGGCTCACCCCAAGCCCACAATGGGATGGGGAGGAGAATAGAAAAAAAATACCTTGTGGGTTGAGAGAAAGACATTTTAATGGTATTATTATTGTTACTGTTACTGTTGTTAATAATAACAATAATAATAGTAGAAAAATATAGAAGAAGTTATGCACAAATGCTCACTATCTGAAAAAATAAACCAACCCGATGCTCAGCCTGTTTCCAAGCAGCAATTCTGCCTCCTGGCTAGCTTCTGGTTATATATGGGGCATGATGGTGTGGGATATCCCTCTGGCCAGCCTGGGTCAGCTGCCCTGGCTGTGCTCTCCCGGCTTCTTGTGCATCTGGCAGGGTGTGAGAAGCTGAGAAGTCCTTGACTTAGTCTAGACACTACATCTGCTTGGCAACAACTAAAAACATCCATGTGTTATCTACATTATTCTCATCCTAAATCCCAAACGCAGCGCTGCACCAGCTACTAGAAAGAAAATAAACTCCATCTCGGCTCGAACTAGGATGGCAGCGTTGCTGAGTGAGTCACTATGGTTGTCACAACACCCTTTCGCTCGCGTTCAGTTTGGGGAGTGACAGCTGGCTGCAGGTGCCAAGGCTCTGGTATCTGGCTGCCCCACGCAGAGTGAGTGCCCATCCATCTCCCTGCTCAGCTAAGTGGGACCAAACTTTTAAAATACTCGTAACTCACTGATCTCCCAACCATTCAGAGACGCAAGTCTACCAAGAGAGCTCTGTGAAGATCATCCCTGAGCCTCTGGTTTCTCCAGAAACCTTCCAACAAGATAAGCCCCTTCATAAAGGGATCCACACTGATCCACACGGATCCCAAAATGTCTGCCTGGGACAAGAAGTCTGGGTTGTTCCTCACACCAGGAGCAACCCAGACTTGTCCTCCCAGGCAGACATTTTGGGTGTCTCTCAGTACCACTGTGTACCTTTCCTGCGAGGCAGTGTGACGGTAAAGAGACATCACTCCCATGTAGGTGCAAGAACGAGATATTTCATCCTTTTTCAGGCATTTTAGGGCAGATTTTATTGTATTCATGCAGGATCTTCTTGAGAGGGCTGAAGTAAATGTCAGTCCCTACGATCCTTCTGGACATCATTGCCAAGAGGGTAAAATTCAGAAAGGCCTGCACTGGATTTGCTTTAGAAGGTTTTTACCTGTTTCCCAGGCCTTTTCCCTACCCTCCCTTCAGTGTCATCCACAAGCATCTGCATGTTTTCAGCCACCAGCTGTTGACAAACCCAAACAACAGTCTCCTTTATTTTGGTCTAGATGCTACCCACCTTCAAAACCTGAGACTGGCACCCAGAGGTGCTCCTTCTGCTGATGGAGAAACCAAGCCCATCCTTGTTCCATTCCCATATTACATAAAACATCTCTCTCAAAAATGATGTTTACTGTTACTGGAACCACTGTGCACATGAGACATTTCTGTCCTGGGTTGCAGCCACCTCCAGTGCCTCATCTACACAGCCTGTCCTGCTTACAGATGGAGACTTACAAGGGGGACAATGGCTTCTGCAAGAGACAGACACAGTCAGTCCTCAAAAAGACAAGCACCAGCAGCATTTGTGCTGAAAATCGATGTTAGAGCCCTGGCTAATGGTCATTTCTGTGGCTGTTTCCTCAATTCCTGTCTGATGCTGGAAGTTGTGGTGGCAGAACAGAGCTATGGGTGATGATGGTGACCTCTTTTATACCTGGGGCTGTGGCTGCAGTTAATGAACCATCTACTGAAGCACCAAAAGCAGCACCTGGAAGATGAGACAGCCTCTTTTCCCTTCTCCTTTCCCACATGTCTTTTCTGGGGTCAGTACAGCATTTTTTGGCTCATTTCCTCTGTCAGGCTCTTTGAGTTGCCTGTAAATGCAGCATCTTCATTAGCATTTAGTCAGCATGATGCAGGGCCATCTCTGAGCAGAGGCCCACAGAGATGCTCTGCTGTGGACAGAGACAGGGATCTCCTTGAGAGAGTCCAGAGAAGGGCTACGAAGATGATTAAGGGCCTGGAACAGCTCCCGTATGAGGAAAGGCTGAGTGAGCTGGGACTGTTCAGCCTGGAGAAAAGAAGACTGAGGGGGGACCTAATTAATGTTTATAAATATCTTAAGTATGGGATGCAGGGGGAATTGGCCAGCCCCTTTTCAGTGGTCTGTGGAGACAGGACAAGGGGCAATGGCTGCAAATTGGAGCACAGGAAGTCTTACACAGTGAGGGTGACAGAGCCCTGGGACAGGCTGCCCAGGGAGGTGGTGGAGTCTCCTTCTCTGGAGATATTCAAGACTCATCTGGATGCCTATCTGTGCAATATGTGCTAGGGAGCTGCTTTGGCAGGGGGGTTTGACCCGATGATCTCTCGAGGTCCCTTCCAACCCCTACGATTCTGTGATTCTGTGATTCTGTGGCCTGCCAGCTCCAGGTGGGAGGTACCTGTGCTTGGCTGTATCTGCTGGGGTAGCACACACTGCTCCGAGCTTTGTAAGGAGAGTGGATGTTCCTGGGGCAAAGACGATGACCTCATCCCAGCTCCTTTCTGATGCCCATAAAGCCCATTAGAGTATATCAAAGCCCTGAACTGTCAGCACTACCTAGATGTAAATACTGTAATTATCCTAAGTAAAATTAACAGTTTATCAGACTTCCTGTGTGGAATCTTTTTATTACAGGCTCGGTTTTTTTCATCACAAATTTGATTTGCCTTAGACCTTATGTGACTCTGGATTATAAAGGTTTTCAAACACTACTTGACATCACGAGCTGTTGCAGCAGCTAACTGGCAACTGCTCAGAGGCTGGTTTTGCTGAGGAGAAGGCTTTTTCCTGGCAGCTCTGAAATTGGCGGGTGCCCTTCAAAAAAAAAAAGGGGTTTGCACATGTAACAAGTGATGCCACATCCATGTCAGGTGTTGCACTTGGGCCGGAAGAATCCCAGACATAGATACAGACTGGGAGAAGAGCTTCTTGAGAGTAGCCCTGCTGAGAAGGACTTGGGGATTCTGGTGGATGAGAAACTTAACATGAGCCAGCAGTGTGCTCTTGCAGCTCGCAAGGCCAATGGTATCCTGGGCTCCATCAGAAGAGGGGTGGCCAGCAGGGACAGGGAGGTGATTTTCCCTCTATACTCTGCCCTCCTGAGGCCCCATCTGGAGTACTGTGTCCAGATCTGGGGCTCCCAATACAAGAAGGATGTGGAACTGTTGGAGAGGGTTCAGAGGAGGGCCATGAAGATGATTAGAGGCCTGGAGAACCTGCCCTACGAAGAGAGGCTGAGGGAGCTGGGCTTGTTCAGTCTGGAGAAGAGAAGGCTGCGGGGGGACCTCATTGCAGCCTTCCAGTACCTGAAGGGAGCTTATAAGCAGGAGGGGATTCAACTTTTTAAAAGGATAGACAATGGCAGGACAAGAGGGAATGGATTAAAACTAAAGGAAGGAAGGTTTAGATTAGATATTAGGGGGAAGTTTTTTACAGAAAGAGTGGTGAGGTGCTGGAACAGGCTGCCCAGAGAGGTGGTGGATGCCCCATCCCTGGAGGTGTTCAAGGCCAGGTTGGATAGGGCCCTGGGCAACCTAGTGTAGATCCAGGCCTGAGGTTGGTGGCCCTGCCTGTGGCAGGGGGGTTGGAACTCTGTGATCCTTGGGGTCCCTTCCAACTCATACCATTCTATGATTCTATGATACCATGGGCCATAGTGAGGTCCTGTGGGATGCAGGTATGGATGCCACCCCACGTGGCTAAAGGAGCATGTGGGGTGGTGGGTGTGGGGAGAGGAAAGGGCTTGAGCCTTCCTCAAACAGAAGGCAGCAGTTTGACGTAGTGAATGCAAAGATGATCTCTTCAGCCCAACATCCCCACCGACAACTCCGATCACAGATGCCTCCACATCAGGCAAGGCTGCTGACAGCGGCTGCCAAGGTAGGAGCTTCAGACAGGAGCCTGCACAAAGCTGTGCTAGCATCAACAGTTATTTATAACACAGTCAAAGCTTTCTAGTGATTGTATCAGGCTGCAGAGTTCAAGTCATGTGAAATCATCTAACTGGCTTTTATTTTTCCCCCTCCCCTTTTTTTCTCTCCCATCAGAGCAGAAGCCGCTGAGCAAAGTGACTCCGGTAACAGGGAAGCACCCGGCAAACCCAGCGCTGCATCTCCCTCTGTCCCACCTCCCCGCAGCAGAAGCCCATGGACAGCCCGCACAGGCACTTCACTGGGAGTTACAGGCAGCTTGATTGAGAAAAAAGGGCTGCACTTCGAATATACACAGACACAGACAGACACACAGACACACACAGAGCCTTTTCTCACACACGTCTTTGCATGGCACTAGGAGACAAGCAACATTATTGCTTCTGTCCCAGCAAAGCCTGGAGTGGCAGGTTCCTCTCAGATGGTTTTCCTGCCTTTGACTCAGCCTCTTCTGTGCCTTTCCACCAGCTCCACGCCTCCTGAAGGTGATTCAGAGAATGAAACGTGACAAAACAAAACTCATTGTAATAGCTTGTCTTGGCCGAGGCCAGCCAGGACTACAGCTCTGTTATTATCATGAGCTGGAATGCAGAGCTATTTACTTCATTAGCAGGAACGACAACAAAAGAGCAGTCCACAGTTTTGGCAAGGGTAGAGCCAGAACTAAAATATTGCATACAGACCAGAAAAAGACCTGGAATAAACTCCTTATTATAGATCTAAAATCATTTTTCTTAGACAGAATAGGCTCAAAGGACCTCTCACAACAGCTTGTGAGAGGCTTTTGAAAAACAGGGCTTTACCCAACAGCTGGCTGCGCAAACCCATGGCATCCTGAGGAGATGCCTCCAGACAAGAGCCGGGGGCTGAACACTGACACTTCACTGACAGGTGAATATTTAAAGGCTGGAAGCTGAAGGACAGAGCTAAAACTATTAACCAAAGATGGTTTTTTGCATTTTGGGCTGACTACAATTCTGGAAGATTCACTGATTATGGATAACTTCTTTCAAGGAGGTGATTTCATTCCCCAGCTGGACCTGGAGCAGCTCCCCTCAGCGATATGGACATGGAGGAGTTGCCTTCTCTTGAGAGAACAGTTAGTCAGAAGTACAAAACAAGAGGATAAAATGTAGAAAGGTCTGCAGTAAAGTCTTCTTATCTCTGAAAGAGGAACAAAGTGTTTATCTGGTTGTAACAACATAATGTCCTTGGGTTTTGTTCCAATTTTTCAGTCTATCATCTTGGACTATGTTTTGCATCTTAAGGAGATCAAGCTGTTCCTAAATCCCCCATGAACATACCTGAAAGCAACATGTGCTGTTCCTCAAGCATCCCAAATGTCTTCTTCCTCTTCTTCAGTCCACTGGAGAAATCTTCTAGATTAGCTCTCCAAACAGCCTTTCATGTGAGGAACCTGTTTGTAGGATTTCAATTTTCCCTCCATGTGCCAGACACTCAGTCTGTCTGTCCTGCTCAGCACCTCCCTGTTTCCCTGGCTGTGCCTCTGCTCGCTTCCCATGCACTTACAGGTACTCCCGGAGTCCCTGCGCCCACCTGCCCTGGGAGGTGAGCGCCTGTGGGAGGGGAGCACCAAAGTTCTCCAACAGCTTTAGTGACTGGCATGGAGAGCAACCCAACAGTCCCCGTGGTGCACCAGGCTGCACCACCAACCCTCCGACTCAGCGCACCCAGGAAACGAGTCCTCCCACCCTCATTCAAAACTGCTGTGAATGAGGAACGTGGCTGTATGTGCTTCCCCCAAGCCATGTATGTTGATGCCAGCTTTAGGAGGAGATATAAAAGCTGGCAGAGCTGCTCTGGCTTCCTTCTTTCCTCAGATTATTTCCATTGTCATTTTTCCCCACGCCGCAGGTTGGGTTCAGCTGCAGCATAAGCCATGCAGAGGCTTGAAGAAGACAAGGTAAAGTCTGGAAAGGATGGGCTTCGAGATGCTTAGTCCAAGGGCATGCCTGGGTGCAGAATGGTGTTCAAAGGGATGGCAGGAAGGGAAGTATGGGCAGCGAATCCTGGCTGTGCCTTTCTGGAAAGGCTGTGTGCAGCAGGGAAGGCTGCAAATCTCAGCAACACCCTTGCGCTCTTGGTCTGACTGCAGCCTTTCCGGGACGTGCGGCTCTCCCTCCGCCTCAGCCTGCTCATCATGAGCCTGAGAAAGCAACGTGAACACCAGTTGCACAGGGTGAGGAGCGATTACTCACAGTCTATGGTGCTCTGGATCAGAAAAGTGCTGCACAAGCACTCTTACTATGTCGGTGCTGAACCCGTGCGGTAATTATTCAGTGCCGATGTGTTTGGGCTGCTTTCTAAGTCTGACTTTAAAAAAACCCCACAACACCAGGAGGAACTGGTCGTCACTGGAGACGTCGTGCAAAGATGAGCTAAGGTAGGGAGGCTTCTGTGGTGAGTCACAGCGAGAACAGAAGTCATTTATCAGCGACTTCCCGTCCTCCTCTGTCTGTCCTGAGCAGCCACTTCCCATCCCGCTGGGTGGCCTCCAGGCAGCATCAGCATCCAGCATCCCCACACACAGCCCCAGTCCTCACCTGTCTGCTGCAAGTTGCTGTGCATGGCTCACTCTCAAAGTTTTTTCCTCTCCAGAATGTACTCTTTGGGGTATTTTCCTCAAGGATTACCCAGAATGTGAGAGACATTTACACTGAGGCTACACCGTAAGCTCTCCTCTTACGAAGTTTGAAAACAAGCAAAACCAAAATCTCAATTTGCTTTAAGCTACATTCCCATCCCCTCTTTCTGCTCACACACTGCTCGAGACACAGATTTAATTGCAGGAATAGCAGGCTCCAGGGGGTAGAGGATAAAAAACCCAGAGCCTTGTAGTACAACTACAACAGCGTTTCCTATTCTCCGGGGTTTTCGGTGACTCTTTATCAAGGTTTTAGTCACACACAATTTAATGCCAATTTTTATTCTGCTCGTTCCTCACCAGGAATGTGTGCTTGACCTTTGCAAAAAACCCACTCTAAGGCCTCGATGCATCAGTGCTCTTTGAGTCCTGGGTAGCAGGAGGGCCCCAAAATTATTTCTTCCTTTGGTTTACTACAAATCGACAAGCTTTTTCTTCCTTTCTTCTCTCCAGCGCTGGATTAACAGATAGGCACTATCCACCTGTGCCAAGGTCCCAGCTCCTGGAGTGAGGTGATGAAATCAAAATCTCCGCTCCAAGAGCTGAGATTAATTCTTTTAATAAATCAAACTTCCAGCCTTTCATCATACTGAGAGGAAATTTGAAAACATCACCTAGAAGACATCTGCTGGAGTCTCTGAAGATGCTAGAGCTCAAACAAGAGATCCACTGCACTGGGTATCTCAGCTGGGACTTAATGACCGGGTTTATTTCTACAAGGGCTCCCTGGCTTATGGCTGGAGAACAGCATGGTAAGCCCAAACATTCATCAGCCTGTAAATCTGGCTGCTGGGGTCAGAGTTCTGGCAGAGGTCTCTCTTACTGCCAGAGGTGTGGGAGCCTCACAGCCTGATGCAGGGTTTGACATTGTACCCAGGGTGGTAGACTCCCCACCATGGAGGTATTCTGGATCACCTTTGGAGATGATTAGGAGGCTACAGCAAATGGAAGAATGGATGGCTGCCAGCACAGTGGAGCGAACCCCATGAATGTGCCATACCATCCTTGGGGGGCTCATACTGCAGCCTTTTTGGGGTGGCTGGTAAGAGTACAGCAAGTCCTTTATAAGAGACTTGGCAATCTTCAAGACCATCTGCTCCATGCCTCTCATCAGGAGTGCTACGATCACTGTAGCCTCCATGGACAGAAGTGGTGGGACAGGGAGCAAAAGGCAGTGATAAAGCTCTCCAGGTGTCTGTGGGCAAAGCGCCTGGCCTGGAAAACAAATCTACCAGCATTTTAGGGAAACAAATATCTTAAAGCACATGATGCCGAATGTTCTCACTAGATCTGCTCTGTAGGATTATGTTCCCCTTAGACCATGTCAGAACTTGGACATGTCAGTCCTCGGGGCCCCAGGAGGCTCTCTGGGGAAAGCCAATCCCAGGGGACTCATGTTCCCAGCTCTGAGCCAGGAGCCTTGTCAGATAAAACTGCCATAAGCACTTAGCAAAGTCCTGATTCCTTCTTTTGCCATCAGTTCATGCACCTTCTTGCATGGAAAGATCTCACTGCCATCCCTCGGGTGCTTGCAGCCCCTGTACCGTGGCAGGTGATGATTCAGGCTTTCCTATGCTGAAGGAACTGGCTTTGGATCCTGCTGCTTTAAATTATTCACTTCCTCTTGCTGCTCTTACTATCTTCCTTTTTTGATTGTTTGTTTTCCTTGAGCCAGTGAAAGTGATTTGTCTGTTCTTGGAAGTTCTGTTTTACCTGCTCCTTCCCCAGGCCTGACACAGCTGCTTGGGACCAGGAGGTGACTAAGGGCTTGGCTGGAGCAGACACCAAGCAGACATCCCTGTGAAGGTGTATGCCATATATGGCAGAGATGTGAACATGAGGAAACAGTTTCAGGGCAGGGCTCGGTGCTTCAGCAGCCACCTCTGCCACAGGCTGCCCAGAGAACCTGTGGCTGCCCCTCTCGGGGAGAGTTCAAGGTCAGGTTAGATGGGGCATTGGGCAACCTGGGCTAATGAGGGTGTCCCTGCCCATGGCAGGGGGGTGGAACTACATGATCTCTGAGGTCCCTTCCGACCCAAACCAGTCAGGGATTGTATGATTCGATGATACATACATAGATACATGGAAATGATGCTCTGAGATCAACCGATGGAGAGCATCTAAACCTGTACACAGGCATTTCTCATGTGGAGTGCTGCATTTCAGCTTCTGCTTTTTCTCTGTTGCTAGTCCCTAAACAACTAACTTCCTTCAGACCCTTTGCACTGGAGCAGGATGGTGCTGAGCAGAAGCCAGCCGTGCAGCAGCAACCCAAGCAGGTTTTCTTCCTCTTTTTCTTTCTTCTCTCCTGGGTGCTGAATGAAGTGGCTCTTGGGTGAACAGCAGTTGTTTACATTCTTCCTAAAAAAAGTCAGGATTTCCTCTGATGCTAATGATCTTGTCACCTGTACACAGCCAGCCAGAGTGCTTGGAATGGCTTTTTAGTAACGTCTGGGCCAACTTGAGCGTGCTCATCGCTGGTAGGACCAGCCCCCTCAAAAGTTGACCAGAACAGGGAGGGGACTTTTCATTGCCACCACCTTCTGTGAGGGCAAATACCACACATTGCACCCAGCACACCTTGGGCATGGTGCAAACCTACAACCTGGTTTGCAGGTTTATCAAAGCACCCAGCACTACTGTTGGACTCGCCAATGCATGCTGGGGAACCCTGATGTGCAGGGGGGTGATCAGCCAAAGAACCTCAGACCAAGTCCCATCTATCCCAGGCGTCCAGCCAGGTTTTCCACATTTGTGTTAGTGCTGCCTAGTAACTTAAGGTGATGTTTTCTCTTTATCTGAGCATTTCTGTGCCATTTCAGTACTCCTTTTGTCTCCAAGGGTTGGCCTTGGTCTCAAACATGTGGCAAGGTGAGGAGGATGACATTTTTCCAAGTTCCCCTTGGCAGGTGGGGGTTATCCTGAGGAGGGGCACAGCCTCTGCCAGGTATCTGCTGGTGTAAATAGGGAAGAGCTCCAGTCTGACAGGTAGAAGCGTTAACTCCTTATCCAGGAGGAACAACGTGTCCCTCTGTGATGAACAAGCATCTGCAGGTGAAGCTTCCTCCTGCACATTCGGAGGCTTCACCTTCATTGCTTCCCCTTTCCACCTGTCCCCTAGTTTTGCTGGGAGTACCAAGAGGGGTTTCCCCCCTCCAGGGCCAGCCACAGGTACGCTCCAGGCCAAATCCTCCCTGAAGGGCTCCTGGTCTGTCCTGGTGGGCTCCTGCCAGGCCCCTGGGAATCGGGGCAGGGGAGTGCCTGAGTAGCCCTGCCACTGCTCTTGCTGCTGCAGGCCACCCTGGCTGGGTCATACTGAGCGATCTGGTGGGTTTTGCACCCAAACCAGGGGCAAAGTAAAGATCTTCCTCTTCCTCTCCAGTGTTCTCAGAGCACTGTGACAAGGACACAAAATGGATATAAACTCTTTTCTTCATTTCTGTGGGTGAATTTTTCAGGGTCAATGACTGAGGTGGCAGGATGGGGAGCAAAAGGCAGTGATAAAGCTCTCCAGGTGTCTGTGGGCAAAGCGCCTGGCCTGGAAAACAAATTTACCAGCATTTTAGGGAAACAAATATCTTAGAGCACACGATGCCAAATGTTCTCACTAGATCTGCTCTGTAGGATTATGTTCCCCTTAGACCATGTCAGAACTTGGACATGTCAGTCCTCGGGGCCCCAGGAGGCTCTCTGGGGAAAGCCAATCCCAGGGGACTCATGTTCCCAGCTCTGAGCCAGGAGCCTTGTCAGATAAAACTGCCATAAGCACTTAGCAAAGTCCTGATTCCTTCTTTTGCCATCAGTTCATGCACCTTCTTGCATGGAAAGATCTCACTGCCATCCCTCGGGTGCTTGCAGCCCCTGTACCGTGGCAGGTGATGATTCAGGCTTTCCTATGCTGAAGGAACTGGCTTTGGATCCTGCTGCTTTAAATTATTCACTTCCTCTTGCTGCTCTTACTATCTTCCTTTTTTGATTGTTTGTTTTCCTTGAGCCAGTGAAAGTGATTTGTCTGTTCTTGGAAGTTCTGTTTTACCTGCTCCTTCCCCAGGCCTGACACAGCTGCTTGGGACCAGGAGGTGACTAAGGGCTTGGCTGGAGCAGACACCAAGCAGACATCCCTGTGAAGGTGTATGCCATATATGGCAGTGAATGTAAACATGATGAAGAAAGTTGCAGGGCTTGGCGCTTCAGCAGCCGCCACCGATTGCTCCCGGTCTGGATGAATCACCCTGGAGCGCCTGCTACATCAGGAAACTGCAGCAGAGCAGTGAACGGGCTCCTCTGCTGCCACTAGAGCCCTCACACCACCTTCACTGTGTCCTTTTCCATCTCAGTGTCACAGGATCACAGAATCACAGAATGACAGGGACTGGAAGGGACCTCTGGAGATCATCTGGTCTAACCCCTCACCCAGAGGAGGTTCACCTAGAGCAGGCTACACAGAACAGCATCCAGATGGGTCTTGAATGTCTCCAGAGATGGAGACTCCACAGCATCTCTGGGCAGCCTGTTCCAGTGCTCTGCCACCCTCACAGTGAAGAGTTTCCTCCTCGTGTTTAGGTGGAACTTCCTATATTCAAGTTTGTGCTCATTGCCTCTTGTCCTGAAACTGGGCACCACTGAGAAAGACTGACCCCATCCTCCTGACACCCACCCCTCAAGTATTTATAAGCATTGATAAGATCCCACTGCAGTCTTCTCTAGGCTAAAAAGTCCCAAGTCCCTCAATGTCTCTTCATAAGAGAGATGTAATACAGAGATTGGAAGGGGTAGATTTTGATTTGATATTAGGAATAAATTCTTCACTCTGAAGGTGGTGAGGCAATGGAACAGGTTGCTTAGGGAGGTGGTGGATGCCCCCTCCGAGTTGGATGGGGCCTTGAGCAGCCTGGTCTAGTGAGAGGTGTCCCTGCCCATGGTGGGTGGAGGTTGAAGTTGATGATCTTTAAGGTCCCTTCCAGCCCTGACCATTCTATGATTCTATGTTCTAGTCCCCTAATCATCTTCATAGATGTTTTCTGTACCCTCTCCAGTAGCTCCCTGTCCTTCTTGGACCGGGGAGCCCAGAACTGCACACAATATTCTGGATGAGGCCTCACCAGTGCAGAGCAGATGGGGAAGAGAACATCCCTCAACCTGCTGGCCACACTCTTCTTGATACACCCCATCCTCTGGCACTGTTTCATCCAGCAACAGCAGCAGTATGTGTACCACAGAGCCACAAGTGCTCTGCTCTCCTTGTGGCTCCGGTGTGATACCTGGAGCCTGTCTGGCATGGTGGGACTGGTGTCATGGACTTACTAGGTGACATAAGCACAATAGGAGAGAGAATCTCCAGCTGGGAGGTCTTGTGGAGGAGTCTCTAGAATAGTTCTGGGTTGTCCTGAACCTGTGTAATCTTGTGACAGCAGTATGTGCTGCTGGTGGATACTGCTTCTCTTTAGGTAGGCAGAGTGATTCGATGCCCCTAAAAGCAATAAACTCCCAACTGGAGTAAAAAGGGCTGGGGGGTCAGCCTCACTCAGGAAACCACTGAACCTGGATCACAGGGTACAGGTGAGCTTGAGAGGTGGCTCAGAATCCCAGAGAGTTCTGTAACCTGTTGACACGCCACCCACATCCCTGGCTGCAGTGTGTGAGCTTCTGCCTCATCTCGATTGAATGGTGGTTTGGGGTTGGGTTGTTAATAGTTTGAAACTGGGTCCTTCAGCAAAGAGGGGTGACCAGAAGATGATTGCTTTTATAGTTGCAGACAGGCAGAAGAAAGGAAAAACTCTATGATGTGGCAATTCATTTTTTGGTCCTGAATTCAGCTGCTGCTCTTTCAGCTCCCTAAGATGAAAATGCAGTAGAACTGGGATTTTTCAACTTGACTCCTTTTCTTTACAGTAGAGGATAAGGGCAATGCTGGCCAAATGTACTGATCTCTGCTGTGAGACTGTGGCTGGGGCTGGCAATTCCTCTATGGGACCCTGGACTGCAGCGAGTTCTACAGTTCTCATATTACAGTCCTTCCCATACCCCAGATCTCTGGGAGCTCACACGACACCATGTCCACTTACAGCTTTCGGGGTTTCTCCACCTCTGCTCCGGTGACACCCCACCGGGAGCACTGCATCCAGCTGTGGGGGTCCCAACATAAGGAGGACACGGGGCTGTTGGAGTGAGTCCACAGGAGGCCATGAAGATGATGACAGGACTGGAGGTCCTCTGCTGTGAGGACAGGCTGAGAGAGTTGTGCTTGTTCAGCCTGGAGAAGAGAAGGCTCCAGAGAGACTTCCAGTACCTACAGGAGCCTACAGGAAAGTGGGAGAGCAACTCTTCATCAGGGAGTGTAGTGACAGGACAAGGGGTAATGGCCTTAAACTGAAAGAGGGCAGATTTAGATTGGAAATAAGGAAGAAATTCCTCACTGTGGTGGTGGTGAGACGCTGGCACAGGTTGCCCAGGGACACCAAGCAGACATCCCTGTGAAGGTGTATGCCATATATGGCAGAGATGTGAACATGAGGAAACAGTTTCAGGGCAGGGCTCGGTGCTTCAGCAGCCACCTCTGCCACAGGCTGCCCAGAGAACCTGTGGCTGCCCCTCTCGGGGAGAGTTCAAGGTCAGGTTAGATGGGGCATTGGGCAACCTGGGCTAATGAGGGTGTCCCTGCCCATGGCAGGGGGGTGGAACTACATGATCTCTGAGGTCCCTTCCAACCCAAACCAGTCAGGGATTGTATGATTCGATGATACATACATAGATACATGGAAATGATGCTCTGAGATCAACCGATGGAGAGCATCTAAACCTGTACACAGGCATTTCTCATGTGGAGTGCTGCATTTCAGCTTCTGCTTTTTCTCTGTTGCTAGTCCCTAAACAACTAACTTCCTTCAGACCCTTTGCACTGGAGCAGGATGGTGCTGAGCAGAAGCCAGCCGTGCAGCTGCAACCCAAGCAGGTTTTCTTCCTCTTTTTCTTTTCTTTTTCTTTTCTCTCTTTTCTTTTCTGTTTTCTTTTTCTTTTCTCCTGAGGAGGGGCACAGCCTCTTCCAGGTATTTGCTGGTGTAAATAGGGAAGAGCTCCAGTCTGACAGGTAGAAGCGTTAACTCCTTATCCAGGAGGAGACACGTGTCCCTCTGTGATGAACAAGCATCTGCAGGTGAAGCTTCCTCCTGCACATTCCGAGGCTTCACTTTCATTGCTTCCCCTTTCCACCTGTCCCCTAGGTTTGCTGGGAGTACCAAGAGGGGTTTCCCCCCTCCAGGGCCAGCCACAGGTACGCTCCAGGCCAAATCCTCCCTGAAGGGCTCCTGGTCTGTCCTGGTGGGCTCCTGCCAGGCCCCTGGGAATCGGGGCAGGGGAGTGCCTGAGTAGCCCTGCCACTGCTCTTGCTGCTGCAGGCCACCCTGGCTGGGTCATACTGAGCGATCTGGTGGGTTTTGCACCCAAACCAGGGGCAAAGTAAAGATCTTCCTCTTCCTCTCCAGTGTTCTCAGAGCACTGTGACAAGGACACAAAATGAATATAAACTCTTTCTTCGTTAAGAAATTAATGAATGCAACAGTGCACCACAAAGGTTTCTGAAAGTTTTTCCTTGCAGTGTATCATTTCCCTCTGGAATTCAAAACCACCCACTAGGAATTTGAATTAAAATCACTGGAAATATAAAAGCTCCAGAAGCATTTCAGAATGAAACAGGTGGACAACAGACAGATTGCAAAGCTGCACACAGTCGCCATAGTGACAGGGCTTCCAAAAGGATGCAGGGGAGCCCCAGCCTCCGGGAGCATCACCAGTGTCCACAGCACCAGGAGAAGCACGAGCATCCCAATAGGGTCGTCGGGGTTGTCCTTCACAGGGAGCCTTCTGGGGAGCAGGCAGGATGTTGGGCAGGCACAGTCCTTCCTGACAGCCCCCTTGCCAAAGGAGTTATTGGGAAGATGTGGGCATTTTTGGTCTTGGGTGGGGACCCTCAGAACTGTGGCCTTGGCACTGCTACTGGGTCATCCAGGCTTAAAGCAAGCACTGGGGAAGGGAGGTGACACTGGTATCTTTGCTTGCTGAAATTTCTATTTGAGAGTGAATCCAGAAGAACTTTAAAATATACATTAAAAGCCTGACAGAGGTCAGGGCAAATCAGCTTGGCTCCACACAATCTTCCCCACTGTGAACCCACAAAAAGAAAGAGCAACGGACACCCCTGACTCCAGCATAGGGCACAGCTCACAGAGGGCATAGGGCACAGCTCACAGAGGATTTAATCTCACGCTGTAGTAAGAAGGTAAGTAAGGAAAAGTGTTGCTCTGTTACTCAGCAAATAGCGAATACTACTGATAAATAATGTCAATAAAGCCAAAGTGCCCAGTACTTTTTTGTATTACCAGTCTTCAGTGAATATATTGCTGCTGAGCAGGCAGCCAAGAAAGGAATTGAGATGAGAGCCTGGAAGAAAGAAGTGGTCACAGAGCACCTGGATAAGGTAGATGCTTCCAGTCTCCTGGTACAGGAGGACTGTCACCCAGCACTGACTGACATTACCTCAGAACAGTACCTGGGTTAATGTGGGGAGTTTGTGACGGACACATCAGGGCACCTGAGGATTGAAAAAGGGCAAAGGAGTTCCTATCAACAGAAAAGGGAAGATGTGAGGAGCCAGGGAATCACAAACTGGTCAGCTTAACTTTACCTCTCTGGAACAAATAATTTATTTGTAAACATCCAGGAGATGGCAACAAGAAGAGAAGCAGCCAACTTGGATTCCTCCAGAGCAAACCATACCAAACTAACCCGTTTTCTTCCTAAAGCAATGTAGCAGCCTGCTCCGGGGCAAAAGGAGAAGCTTCAGATGTGCTGCAGCTCAGCTCCAGCCAGGCTTTGACACGGTCTCATGTGATGCTCTCCTAAACCAGGAAGAGAAACTCATCAGATGAAACCAGCAGAGGACCAGTGGCAAAACCCTGTGCTATTCTGGTCTTTAGAAGTAACTCATTTTCAAAATGAAAGGCTGTATGGAGTAAGGGTGAGCCAGGATCTGGTAACGGGCACAGGCCCCTATGCAGCTCTCATATAAATATCTGCCTGGAAGAAGAAAGATTACGTGAGTTAAACCTGCAGCTGACCCCAAGCTGTGTCAGGCTGCAAGCAACATAGATAACTCTCCCTAAAAATAATATAAAAGGGGCTTTATAACATAAAATAAGACATTCAAATTTCAGATATGCTTACTGATAGCATCTTGGAAAGACTGAATATACATATAGATGAGATCAGTCAAAATTCTTACCTACATATCACCCTAAATCAGGAAATTGCTTTCCACCAAAACATGAAGCAGAGCTCACCTCCTGATTTGTGCTGTCTCTGCAAAAGGGGAACCAGAGAATCTTTTATTTTACATTTTCATTTTTTATTTTTAAGGCCCCCATTTCACCTCAGGCATGCTATAATTCACCTCAGTGACAAAGAAATGTGAAAAGCCTTCATCACATTACCAGCAAGCCTGGAGACTCCATGAATTGGGAATTCAAATATATTTTGAGCCTTGCTTGGACTGGAGGTTGTGGGAAGAAAATAGGCCCAAATTAGAGTCAATCCTGAGAAAACTTGAACAGTCAAAAGCTGATTAATATAACAGCATTTTGTAGTTTTAGGTCACAAGTGATGAGAGTAAGGGAAAAATTACCTAAGGTAGTTCCCCAATTCCTTTCCATTGAAAAATTCACCATATTTTAGCAACCACTGAGAATGCTGGCTCCAGAGACATAGTCAGGAGAAAGCATGTTGAGTAGGATACCAGGTCTTTTTCTGAAAACTGCTTTCTGCTGTCAGCGTTTTATACTTCTTGTACCTCCAGGGTAAGAACAGCATCTGCCTTTTGACAAGGCTGCCTCCCATACCTGTTCATATTTGATATTACTGATCAATTATGATTGGGTAAAATTAAAGGTCACTTGCTAACGGGACTTTTCACCCCACCTTGTAGGGACCTGGGTAATAGATATCACCCCAAACACCAGGGTTCACAACTGGCCCACCAGCCATGCAGCCTGAAGGCTGAGCTACACAGAGGTTACACCTATACAAATGGTAACGCTGTGGGAAAAGGAGTCCTTTTGTGTAATTTGTTCTTCACAATAAAAACACCCACACCCACATCAGGCTGGCTCCCAGGAAACCTTATTGCAGCATTCCAGCACTGGAAGGGGCCCTGCGGGACACCAGGAGAGGGACTGTTTACAAGGGAAAGCAGTGGCAGCACGAGGGGTAAATGGCCTTAAACTGAAAGAGGGCAGATTTAGATTAGACGTCAGGAAAACATTCTTCACTGTGAGGGTGGTGAGGCCCTGGCACAGGCTGCCCAGAGAAGCTGGGGCTGCCCCCTCCCTAGCAGTGCTCAAGGCCAGGTTGGATGGGGCTTTAGGCAACCTGGTCTGGTGGAGGGTGTCCCTGCCCATGATGGGTGGAACTAGATGATATTTGAGGTCCCTTCCAAGTCAAACCAGTCTGTGAGTCTATGATTCTGTGATCACATCTCTGCACTGGGTAACCCATGCAGAGGAAGACAAACTAGACTTGAACAAAGGTTCTCACAGGGCTGTGCAGGCTGCAACCTGCTCCGTGACCACATCAGGTCCCATGCTGAGCACCTGAAGGGAGCCTTCAGTGCTGTGCTCAGCATAACACAGAAACTCAGACAAGAAATAAAACCCCCAAGAAATGATGCAGATGAAATTACCTTGTTTATTTTTAGCTTTAGTTTAATGACTGGATTTCTTCCATTTCTGTTTTTCTGATTTTCTGTTCGTATGAATGAGTGAATGGGTGTGTTGGTGGGAAAAATACCCTTGGAGGACTACTAAACTTAAGTTAACTGCAAATGAACCAGTGTGGCAGTGTTTGGAGCTGAAAACAAGATAATCCAGAAGTAGCTGAGTTTGCCTTGCCCAATCCCTCTGCTTTAGGAGGGGGGGAGAAATGGGTTATTTGTGAAATGGGGATTATGCAAACAAAAAATATTAATATGTTCAAAGATAAGTTTAAGGCCTAAGGAAGATGTGTCAAAGCAAAGTTACCGTGGAGATACCTCTCGTTACTCCCCCTGAGTTAAGATAAGATTACCATATGACCTGATCAAGTAGCTTGGCAAAAAATCCAAAACAGACTGGACATCCTCCTTTGAAGAGGGGGAGATGCATCCTTGGAAGGCGGGATACATATCCTTATAGCCTTCAAAGGCCTACATTCTTCATCAGGGGAGTCACTGCATCTGCTGGGAAGCTCACTGGGGTTTTAGCCTGAAAGGAATCTGACTCCTCCTTGAAATGTCCCTAGACAAGATTAAATCTAAGCACTTCCTTCAGTGGCAACTTCACAAATCACTTTGATAGATGGATATATATAATCTGATGACCAATCATTTCAATCTATTGATTTATTGATTTGTTCTTAATCATGATCTTGGTGTGTTCACTTCATTGGTCTGCTTTTAATTAGCTCAGTAAAAATAATTAATTAGTTCAGCAATATCCTTGCTCAGGTGTGCCTTCATCCAGTCATACTTTTTAATCATCTCTGCAGGGAATATGCAAAGTAGGTTTACACTACCAAATAGTCACTGAGGTCACAAACCTGAGGGCAGTGGTAAATTTGGGTAAGGCATATGCAGGCACCTCACCTCTGCAGCTCTCTGGCCAACACAGAATCACAGAATCGTAGGGGTTGGAAGGGACCTCGAGAGATCATCGGGTCCAACCCCCCTGCCAAAGCAGCTCCCTAGCACGTATTGCACAGATAGGCATCCAGACGAGTCTTGAATATCTCCAGAGAAGGAGACTCCACCACCTCCCTGGGCAGCCTGTCCCAGGGCTCTGTTACCCTCACTGTGTAAAAGTTCTTCCGCATGTTGGTGCGGAACTTCCTGTGCTCCAGTTTACAGCCATTGCTCCTTGTCCTGTCTCCACAGACCACTGAAAAGGGGCTGGCCAATTCCCCCTGCATCCCATACTTAAGATATTTATAAACATTAATTAGGTCCCCCCTCAGTCTTCTTTTCCCCAGACTGAACAGCCCCAGCTCACTCAGCCTTTCCTCATACGGGAGCTGTTCCAGGCCCTTAATCATCTTCGTAGCCCTTCTCTGGACTCTCTCAAGGAGATCCCTGTCTTTTTTATACCAGGGAGCCCAGAACTGGACACAATACTCCAGGTGGGGCCTGACCAGGGCAGAGTAGAGGGGGAGGATCACCTCCTTCGACCTGCTGGCCACACTCTTCCTGATGCATCCCAGGATCCCATTGGCCCTCTTAGCCACCAGGGCACACTGCTGGCTCATAGCCAACCTGTCATCAACCAGGACCCCCAGGTCCTTCTCCACAGAGCTCTTCTCCAGCAGGTCATCCCCCAGCCTGTACTGATACAGATGGTTATTCCTCCCCAGGTGCAAGACTTTACACTTGCTTTTATTAAACCTCATCTAGTTCCTCCCTGCCCAGCTCTCCAGCCTGTCCAGGTCTCTCTGGATGGCAGCGCAGTGCTCCTGCGTGTCAGCCACTCCTCCCAGCTTTGTATCATCAGCACTTGCTGAGGGTGGATGCTATTCCCTCATCAAGATCGTCGATGAAGATATTAAACAGGACTGGACCCAACACTGAGCCCTGGGGAACACAGAATCACAGAATCACAGAATCACAAGGTTGGAAAAGACCTTTAAGATCATCAAGTCCAACCATTCTCATCCTAAACTAAACCATATCCCTAAGTACCTCATCTACCCTTTTTTTGAACACATCCAGGGAAGGTGACTCAACCCCCTCCCTGGGCAGCCTGTTCCAGGCCCTGACAACTCTTTCAGTAAAAAATTTTTTCCTAACCTCCAATCTAAACCTGCCCTGGCACAGCTTCATGCCATTCCCCCTTGTCCTATCAACTGTCACCTGGCTAAAGAGACCATCACCTACCTCTCTATAACCTCCCTTCAGGTAATTGTAGGTGGTGATAAGGTCTCCCCTCAGCCTCCTCTTCTCTAGGCTAAACAGCCCCAGCTCCCTCAGCCGCCCCTCATAGGATTTGTCCTCCAGCCCCTTCACCAGCCTGGTTGCCCTTCTCTGGACTCGCTCCAGGACCTCCATGTCCTTCTTGTGGTGAGGAGCCCAGAACTGGACACAGCACTCGAGGTGTGGCCTCACCAATGCCGAGTACAGGGGCACAATCACCTCCCTAGACCTACTGGCTACACTGTTTTTGATACAAGCCAAGATGCCATTGGCCTTCTTGGCCGCCTGAGCACACTGCTGACTCATACTCAGTCTGCAGTCGACCAACACCCCCAGGTCCTTCTCTGCCTGACAGCTCTCCAGGCAGTCTCCCCCAAGCCTGTAGCGCTGCATGGGGTTGTTATGTCCCATGTGCAGCACTCTACACTTGGCCTTGTTAAACTTCATCCCATTGGACTCAGCCCATTGGTCCAGTCTGTTCAGATCCCTCTGAAGAGCCTCCCTACCCTCAGGCAGATCAACACTTCCTCCTAGTTTAGTGTCATCTGCAAACTTAGTGAGGGAGCATTCAATCCCTTCGTCGAGATCATTGATAAAGATGTTGAACAAGACTGGACCCAGGACTGAGCCCTGGGGGACGCCACTCGTGACCGGCCTCCAGCTGGATTTTGTTCCATTCACCACCACCCTCTGGGCTCGGCCATCCAGCCAGTTTTTAACCCAGCTGAGGGTCCACCTGTCCAGGCCAGTGGCAGCCAGTTTCTCAGTCAGAATGCTGTGAGAAACTGTGTCAAAGGCTTTACCAAAGTCCAGGTAGATCACATCCACAGCCTTCCCCTCGTCCATTAAGCGGGTCACCTTGTCATAGAAGGTGATCAGGTTAGTTTGACAGGATCTACCTTTTGTAAACCCATGTTGACTAGGCCTGATCCCCAGGCCATCGTGCATGTGCTGCATGATAGCTCCCAAGATGACCCTCTCCATGATCTTCCCTGGGACTGAGGTCAGACTGACAGGCCTGTAGTTCCCTGGATCCGCCTTCTGACCCTTCTTGTCTATGGGTGTAACATCTGCCAGCCTCCAGTCGAGTGGAACTTCCCCAGTCTGCCAGGATTGCTGATAGATGATGGAAAGGGGTTTGGCAAGCACATCTGACAGCTCCCTCAGTACCCTTGGGTGGATCCCATCTGGCCCCATTGACTTGTGGGTATCTAACTGGCCAAGTAGGTCGCTAATCATTTCCTCCTGAACCATGGGAACTTCGTTATTCTTCCCCTCCCTGTCAGCCAGTTCCAGAGGATGAATACTCACAGAATATCCTTCTTTACTGTTAAGACTGAGGCAAAGAAGGAATTAAGGACCTCAGCCTTGTCCTCATCCCTTGTCACTAATGTGCCATTAGCATCCAATAAGGGCTGGAGATTCTCCTTGCCCCTCCTTTTACTATTAATATACCTATAGAAGGACTTTTTATTATCTTTTACAGAACTGGCCAGCCTGAGTTCCAGATCAGCTTTAGCCCTTCTGACTTTCTCCCTACATGATCTCACTAATTTCCTATAATCATCCCAAGACACCTGCCCCTTCTTCCAAAGCTCATTAGTCACAGGCCTCCATTCAGATTCTGTTCCACTGATCACGACCCTCTGATCCTGGTCTGACAGCCAGTTCTCAACCCACCTCACTGTCCACTCATCTATCCCATGATCTCTCAGCTTTTCTATCAGGATGTCATGGGAGACAGTATCAAAAGCCTTGCTGAAGTCACTCTGTGAATGAAGACATGTCCAAGCATCTCTGGTCTCCAGCATCTCCCAAAGACACCCTGTTGCACCACTGAACTGCACTGATGCGCAGAGGGCATAATCTCAGAAGCAGTCAAAGTTTTCAGGGACATCTTTATGCTGCACCACGGAGGACAGGACAGGGCACCCTGGGGCCCACACCAGATGGTTTCATAGAGTCACAGACTGGTTTGTGTTGGAAGGATCCTTAAAAGCTCATCCAGTTCCAACCCCTTGCCATGGGCAGGGACACCCTCCACTAGACCGGGTTGTCCAAAGCCCCACCTAACCCGGCCTTGAACACTTCCGGGGGCATCCACTCTCTGAGTTATCCTCCCTCAGCCTTCATGTGTGAGCACGTGACCCTTTTAAGAGCTGTGAGCCAAATAACTGAAAGAGAAGGTGAGATTTTGAACTGTAAGATTTTGAGTAACACGAACCCGGAATCATAAGCATCCCATTCTGTTCTTTATTTCTTACATTATTGTAGTTCTTGGATACCAGGAGAGATCACAGCCCCTGTGGGGAAGGTACCACACAAAGAACAAGTCTCGATGGACTTGCATGTGAGATCGATGGATGGTGGAAAGAAAGTGTCAGCTGAAATCCCACCAACAGGCTCTCCATTGGGTATCTGCACCCAGACTGTTAGACATTTTGAGCAGAAAGGCTGGGGCTATATGTGTGGTGCTGGATGGGAGGGAATGGAGAGAGAAGGAACCAGAGTGGTGTCCATGGAGTTACCCACCAAAAGAGCACGTGATCACATGGTTCTCAACATCCTGGTGACTCTTCTTTTGGGGCAGATGCTTTCAAATTGAGGTCAACTGAATAATCAAAACTGAATCAGCAGCAAAAAGCCCCCCAATTACAGAGGCTGTCACACCGTGAGTATGGGATGCAGCTTCCCTGATCAGTCCATTAGTTAATCTTGTTCTGTACAGATACTGCAGTCTGTTAGCTTTGTGAGGAAGCCAGAAAACATCATTTGAACTGGCCTAAAAAATTATAAACAACCTTTTTTTTTTTTTTTTTTTACTGGAGAAGATGTTAGAGGCCTGGTTTGAAGCCAATTTAAGTCAAGGGCAGGATTTAATTGGGCTTTGTTTCAGACTTGGCAGCAGCCTCTTTTAAAATCATTCCTCTGCTTATAATCAAGACTGGTCCCTGTCAGATTTTAATCACTTCTTCCTAGGTTAGACACCGGGAAGAGTGGCTGATGGTCACTGCTGCAGTTGCATACCACTCGTGCGTTCTTGGCATTCGAAGCCAAGCTGCTTCACTGTTTCCACTGCCGACTGTTTGCAAACGCTGGAGAGGAGCTGGAAGGAACGGAGTGATGCAGAGTCGGGGAGGGAGGGGTTTGGTGGCTGGGCTGGAGTTAGTCACTGCCAACTTCCATTTCCAGATCGCAAGGAAGGACTCAAGCCATTTTAGGCATTTTCTTGGACTTCCTCCCCAGCTTTTAATTTAAATACCCAGGAGGGATGGAGGAATGCACGGGCCTGTTTTACACCGATGCAGGATACTCACGCACGAGTGCAGATGCACTTGCCCTTCATATCGTGTTGTTAGGCCTCTGCCGTTAGCCCTTGGCCTGGCTCCTTTGAGAACAGGGAATCTTCCATACATGTCTCACCTTCTGATAGTGGGTGCACTTCTCTCTGAGTAGAGATGTTCACATTGGTGCAAATAATCTGTAAAGTTTTTTCTTGCAGGGGCTAAATATGCCAGGATGGCTTGTATAAGCAAAAAGCACTTCATTTCTATATCCCTAAGGTGTATATATATATATATTTACACATATATATTTATGTGGCAGTGGCACAGATAGAAAGATACATGAACCAGCAAACTGCAGAATCACAAGAGGCCTCGGGCACCTCTGTTTCTTTTCAGTAGAAATTCAGATGCCTACATCTAGCAGAGCAAATGAGAAAAAACCCCTGTGCAGCAGCCAAGAGAAGAGGCACATCCAGCTGACAGACTTTTCGTTACGGTACTCACTCCGGTGGTTTAAGCTTTACATCTCCCCACGCGCAGCAGCGCTGTCCTTTTCGCCAGAGCAGCTGTTTGGGACATCACCACAAAGATGTCCCCTGGGAGGCAGGCAGCAGGCATGCCAGGAGCACATCCAGTGTGGCCAGGGACAAAACATTTACTCATCACATGTATCTATTTTGTACCTCACACCTTGTGTTTCGTTTTCTTAAAGCCAGTTCTTAAATAGCAACTTTGCAGTCATATAAATATTGACAGAAGAGGAGTAACATAACCTTGAAATTGTTGCTTTCCTGATCACTAGAAAAGCTGCCTATATTCCTCCCACACCAAGTTACCTAAACGTTTCTTCAGCTCGAACAAAAGACAAACAAAGCGTTTTATCTTTGAATGGTGAAAGCCACATTAAGAAGTTAGCTGAGATTTGCTGCTTGACAGGACTCGGCACAGTTTTACTTCTCTCCAACGCACTAAAAGCTCCTATCTGCAATGTTTGCCGTACTTCCTTGCACCTACATCTGTGAGAGACCTCTGTATGTAACATATTTTGTCACAAGCAGGCAGGATGGAGACCTCTGTCCGTAACTTGCTGAGCAGCACCATCCTTCTCTGAGCCAGAGACATCAGCTCTGTTTTCAGGCAGTCAAGCAATATGGTGTCCTTGTGTCAGGGAAGACAGCAGGCCTGCTAGCAGCCTAGCTCTCTTCTCCCAAGATTTAGGCCCTGACAATATTCTTCTGTTCCCATGAGAGAGGAAAAGTTACTCATGCTGAGAGGATCCTAATAATCACATTCTCAAAACACAGCAACCTTGTTGATAAGGGTACAGGCTACCCTAAACCAAGAAGCAGTTATGGGAAGGTATTTGGGAGTAACGGAACATGTTAGGAACCAACCATAACAAGAGGGTCAAAACAGCAGGTGTGCGGATACTTTTAGGCATTAAAAGTAAACTAACGATATTTAGCTGTAAGATGGGTTTATCAGAACTCGTTATAATTACTAACCAACCAATACAGTGTGAACAGTGTGTGTAACCAATTAGCAGTTTTTTAGCTTGCCACGTTTGCAGTAAAAAAAGGTATATAACCTGTGTGATTTCACCTAATGAAATGGCTTCACCTAAAATTCATATCGAATTGCGTGTTGCTCTCTGCCAGCCACCACATCCTTGCTGCCAAATTATCATGCCAGCCACAACTTTCACCTCTCATCAGATGGATGAAAGCTGTTTTGACGGCAGTTCCAGCCCTCTCAAAAGTTTTCAGCTTTACTTCCAGGTGGCTGCATCTTTGTTGTGGTGCCTGCATTGCATGTCAGCCTCCCCTGACACCTCACCAACGGGCTGTTTGTGTTCACCTCCATGCATTTAATTGGGGGTGAGCTGTGGCATCCCTCTCTCATGCCTGTCCTGAGATGAAAAGGAAGGCACCTGAGATAGCAAAAGAGGTTGGAGTAAACTCCACAAATCAGCTTGCACCAGCAAGAAATGATCTGCAGAAATGATCTCTCTGGGGCTTCAGTAAACCTGGGAGCACGAGGAGGAAAAGCGTGCTGCCAGGAGCTGCTATGGCTTCTGCCTTCTTGCTGCTCTCTTGGTGGCTTTTGGTAGCGTAGCACCATCAGGGCTGGTGCTTGCTTCTGCAAGGCTTGAAGGTCTCAAATATGGGGCACTCACAGGATGTGGACAGAAAGTCCAGGTCTGCCAGATGTCAAAAAAACAGACAAAAAAAACCTTATGGGTGTTGAAACAGGAGGGTTACTGAGGGAACTTCTGGGAAGAGAAGTGGTAAACCCACATGAATTAGGAAGGTAAGGAATTGAGGATTAACCCTATTGTTTTACACAGAGTTGTCCCAGTAGAATCAATTGGCTTCTGGTGTTTGTCGTTAATGATTGACCTTGTGTGTAGAAGGAAAGGACTGTATGACAGCACTGCCTTTTCTAGTGTATCAAGAAGCCACAAAAGTACAAGATCTTTTTAAAGAAAAGCAGAAAAAGAAAAGGAAAAAAAAATACACCAAACAAAACACCAACAACCAGACCTATATTTCCTGTGGAAAATTCTTCTTCCATGGCAACTGTAAAAACAGCTCAGATTGTGTTGATTAACTAAGTGTATTATCCCGTGAACAACAGGGTCCCATTAGCTCCGTCAGAAGGCCAATACCCTCTGTTCTGAAAACCTCTTGATTCAGTAAATTTCTCTGCTGCAGAGTAAATTCTGGCCTGGCCCCACTGAAGGAATCATTTTATATCTTGGAGCATGAAAATGAATAAATCAGAAAAAAAATGTTACTTTTCCCCTCTTTGCATTTTGATTGCAGACATCAAACAACACATTGCAGCCCAGCAGAGAGAAACATGTAGCACATAAAAGAAGAAATCTGAATTAAGGAACACTATGTGAAAAAAACCAGAAAAGGAAGGGAAGGTAGAACAGAAATAAATGTATTTTGTTCTTTATAAGTATGTGTGGACAGTGGATTTGCATCTGTGGGACAATTCAGGAAACGAATGAAAAGATAAGTTTGGGGCTTAAGCTCAGCAGATTTCCAAGCACATTGTTTATACCTTCTGCAGTGCAATAAAGCTTATCAAGAACTTTACCGTTGGATACCAGAGTCAAAAAGAAGTAAGAGGAATGCGAGCAGTGTGCTTCCTCTGGGTTGTTACAATAACTGTAATTCTTTCAGCACAGATTTCCCATGTTAGCTCCAGCTCTGTCGCACAATGATCATTTTTAGCAGATCATTGTAAATATAGCGCTCAGCGGACCGAGTTCTTCAGAAACTGGCCATCCCTTCACCTTCCACAAGCTCAAAGCACAGGGCTCTTAATTAAAATACTATACTTTCACTCTGGAACCTCTCGCTTGTGTCTCTGTAATACTCTGGGACAAACTGCTCATGTAAACGCGTTAATTTCAGTGTTGTTTCATTTAGAAGATATGTGAGTACTACATTTTCATTTAATGTGCTTTCTGTAAGGGGGGGATCACGTCACTGTTAGAGAGGGGAGAGCTGAGCCTGGGAAGTGAAAGGCAGCGATTTGGCCAGCCCTTGGTAAAGCTGGGGGAGCACACAAGCCTCTCACTCCTATTCCACATTTGCGCTTTCACCATGAACCGGAATACGAAAACAATGTATAAAGATACATACATTTCAGAGCATGAGAATCACCTCCCCAGACCTCGAAGCTGTGCTATTTCCTAGGCAGAGTGTATCTCTGTCCCGCTGCTAAACTGAGAGGGCAATTTTTGTCTTTTTCTATTTCGTTCCTGCAAGGGGAGCCTGCATGGCATGTTTGTTAGGACTATAATGTTGCATTTGCTAATGAAATAAAGTGGGGTGGGTTTTTTTTGAGAACTTCTTTTAAGCAAAACCATGTGTTCCAGGGAGGAAACATTCTTCTGGTAAACAGCTGAGCCCTTAACATTTAGCAACATAACTATTGAAAACTGTATGACCGAGGAAGGCTGCATTTCTGGGGCCAAGGATTGAAAGCATTTTGTTTGCTGTCAAAAAGCCAGCCCTTTCTTTTATGTATATGCAAGATGCAAGAACCAGCTATTGGATGGTTACTTCTTATGGTTTTAATAAAATTTGTCTCCTATCAAAACGCTGCTGTGTTTTAATGTTGATGCTGCGCTGAGCCATGTGCTCTGCTCCGGCACAGCTGGCTCTTGCTTTCCAGAAATATAGCTGCTCCCTGGCATTACTTGCAAAAATCGTATCCTTAAATCATTTCTTTACCCCTCTGACCTGTGCCAGGAAGGATCCTCCACACGCAGAGCTCCCCACTGGTATGGAAAAGGGGGTCATTCCTCTGCTCCCTGGGAGCAGTGCTGTGCGAGCAGACAGCCAAGGCTGCGGGAGGTAGCTGGGGAATGGGAGAAATTACCTGCAACAGCCCTGGAAAGCTCAGAGGAACAAAAGAGAATGCATCTGGCAGGTCCAGGCAGAAATAGGGCCCTGTCCCCCCATCCCACAAGCCCCTCTCTTTTGGAGACGCTTGTCCAGCTGCAGGGCAAATCCTGCTGAGGGGAGCGGGGAAGTTTTACTTAGTGTAAGTGATCTCCCAGGCAGCTCTAGGCAAGAGAGGAGGTTGGTCGGGTGACTTTGAGATCAGACACCGACCGCTTCTCCATCCAGCAGCTGGAAGGGGAAGGCCACGGACATGGCTCCCTCTTAGCCAAGGGAGATCATTCCTTTGCCTGCTCTGCTCACTGAAGCTGGGATGCTGGACAGACACTTGGCAGTACACAGGCACCTCATCTTGTTCCTTGTAGCCCTCCAAACAGCTGAGCATGCTTACAAATTTCAGTAATTACCAGCTAAGGCCAACCGAGATCCCATGATAAAAGTTCAAGGCCTTGCATTCCTGTTCTTATTGCTTTCCTGAGCAGATTCTCATTTTGATCGGACTTATGGTACTTTCATCCCGTTATCTGTAAGTTCATAATGACTGCTGTAATTACTGGCAATAATGAGCTAATTAATTCTTGTAGGTATTATTTTCAAGGGATAAACACTATTATCCTTGCTGTAAGAGCGGGGAAACTGAGGCAAGGAGGAGTAGTTGTTCTGTGAATAGATTTGTTTTACCTTTACTAGTATAATCCTTTCCTGGGTTTATTTGTATAGATTTATGTATTTGCTTCTTAGCATGCTTTGTGTTCTATTATTGCTTTCCAATAATTTTGTGTGTCATTATTTTGGCTGATAGCATTTAGCAACAGTTGGGTGTATATATGTACTAAGGTTTATTTAACAAAACTGCAGTGTTTTTAGAAAAACTAACAAATGCTGAAAAGTGAGGTTTTTTGTGGTTTACATATATATGTTTGATTTATCTGAACCCTGTTTTCCTCCCTCTTCCTCCTCTCCTTGTTTTAGATGACCTCCTTTTTTTTTTTCAGAAAAAACAAGACAAGTAGCATTCTACTCTATTTAATTTCCATATACTTCAGCTTGCATTTAAGTCTCTAATATGGAAAGCTAACTGAAAATGGCTTTCTAATACATAAAGAATGAAGCTATTCTAGTAGTTGTGAGGCTTGCAAGGCAGAGTTTTGGGGTTTTTTAAATTGCTTAGATCTGTAATTCATATTCAGAAGATATATGCTGGTTCAGTAGCATTTACTGAAGTGTACACGTTTCCCACAGTTCAGGTATGCCTCCCTGAACTCATTCAAAGGGTAACTCAACAGGTAGCCAGTGCAGAGAGAAATCTGCACACACACACACACACAAATCCCACCCATAAAGGACTTTATTTGTTTGTCACGTTTTTCTAGTATTTAACACAACTAACTGATCCATGCAATACTTCACAGAGTAGCAAATAACTACTCAGTTCTTTAGCTCTTATCTCTCAGGCTGTACTCCAGCAAGCACGTGTGCTTCATTTTACTACGGCGAGTAGTACAGCATGATTTCAGTGGAACTATGCACAATATAAAACTAGGTATACATGCAACTATTGGTAGGATCAAGTCTCTAGATAGGAACTAGTGTCATGAAACTCTTATTTGAAACATCTGCTTTGCTCCAAACTCCTTGTTTAGTAAGGGCTTGACTTCTAAAAGCATTTAGGTGTTTACGTGCACCTTGGTGTCTTTATAAAGCTGGCATTAATTCCTTATTGAACTATGGATTAAGAGCCTCTAGAGAGTCTGAAAACCTTATATAGACCTACTTCAGTCAACTTTTAATTCTAAGGAGACTTAAAAAAAACCAACTTAAAATTAGTCTCAGCTGTTTAAAAAAGTGCTTCACAAGCAAGGGACATAATCAATCTGACTAAATAAATAAATTGAGGTAATACAAGACTTCTATAACTGGAATATTTCAAGGAATGTAGTAGCAACAAGAGGCAAAAAACCTGTGAGAATTGTAATGTAGCCCCCAAGGTTAGTTACTAGGTTTGATGCTGGGCTTGGGGTCCTTGCACGGCTCCCTAAAACATATAGATTTGTGCACTGCCTGTGGCTCCAAGGCTAATGCATATAAAATCTTTAAGCACTTTTGGAGCAATTTGAGTGTAACCCTATTTGTGTTTTCCCTTTTGTGTTGGGAGGGACAATGACAATCTTGCTGGAAATAAAGCCCAAAAAAGGGAAGCTGAAACATGGGAGTACGTGAGGGAGCTGTTACAGGGCTGTGAATCTCCACTCATCCCTCCCCTCCGCCTGTGGCATGTACTCTGGCGTTTAGGTCCGGCTCTTCCCAAATACCTAGATACCTGCTTCGGTTCTTACACGCAGGGCTGCAGTGAGCTTGGCCCTGACCGCGGGCGGCTAGAGAAGCCCTCGCAAACGTCCTGCTTGGATCAAACAAAACTGCTTTTTCCATCGGAAACGTACACAGGGCCCCCGTTTCCTTCCCACCTTCGCCTGACGGCGTAGGGCCCGAGCGAGCCCCAACGCACCCAAGAGAGAAGCAGGGATGGGGTGTTTCCTCGCTGGCGAGCACTTAGAAAGGTTTGAGGAGAAACTCTTGGGGCAGGTTGGTTAATCACCGCCTCACCAGGCTCAGAGAGCCGCTCCCGGGGTCAAGGCGGCTGAGGAAGGGCTGCGCGAACGCTGCCTTTCCCTACCCAGAGCCCGTGCCCAGCCTCGGGGGAGCGGGTACGCTTTCAGGACGCTGCCGCATCGTCACGCCTCCTGCCTCCCTTCCCAGCGCGCACGGCCGTGGGGGCCTGGGGGTTTTCGGCATAGTGGGTTTGTTTATTCTCTGGCATGAAGGCAGCGGGGTTTCCTTTTTCTTGGGGGGGGTTCTTAATTTTTTTGTGGCAACACTGACGGAAAACCGCGGCGGCTCTCGGGCCCCCGAGTTACGGAGCGTCTCTCCATCTCGCACGCTCGCTGCCCGCCGGGCCTCGGCGGGGGGCTGCGGCAGCCGGCCAGCGGACCAGGGTGCCGCTCTCCATTCCCGCTTCTCGCAGCCCGGATAGGTTTGGGAACCGTACCCCTGCCCGGGCAGCGCGCCGCCCCGGGGCCTGCCTCCCGGCCCGGGCTGCCATGTCTGTGGCGCAGCAAGGCCCGGGAGAGGCGAGAGGCGCGCCCCGCCCACCGGCACCGCGGGGAACCGACAAGCGCTGACACCCGGGGCGGGGAGGGGGGGAAAGCACGGAAGGAGAAATTCGTTCGGCACTCCGGACCCTCAGCCCACCGGGCAGGGGAGCGGCTACCGATGAGGGAGCGCGGCGCGGGGGAGCAGCCGCTTCCCTGCTTGCCGCGGGTTACGGCCAGCCTCTGCCGGGCAGCCGCCGAGCACTTTCCGGCGAGCAGGAAGGCGCGTGCGGGAAGAGGAAGCGGCGCTTCTCGGGCTCCCTTGGCAAACCCCACCCTCGCCTCTACGGGGCGGTGCCAGGGGAGTTTGCGGAAGAGCCCGGCAAGAGGCGGGCGCTGATTGGACAGGCGCGGTCTCGTGACGGCGGGCTGGCGGCTCCGCTCCCCTACCGCACCCAGCGGCACGCCAGCCCCCCGCGTTCCATTGTGTGCGCCAGTGTCGGCCGCTCCGCCCCCAGGCCTGGCCCCGCCCCTTTTTTCTCTTGGCTCATTTCCGGCCGCCGCCGCCGCCGCTCGCTTCCCTCCGAGGACTCGGGAGAGTGAAGAAACAACAGCCGCCATTTTGTTTGTGTGTGAGCGACTGAGGGAGGGAGCGAGAGGCCGAGCCGGACGGGGCGAGCCAGGGGGAGGGCAGCGCAGAGAGACCCAGGGGCCCGGCCAGGAGACGGGGAGAGAAGCGAGGAGCCGAGACGACCCCCCACCCGCGGCAGCCTGCCCGTCCCTTCTCTTTCTCTCTCTCTCTCTCTCTCCTTTTCCCTTTTCTCTTTTTCCCCGACTTCTTTCTCTCCCCCGCTCCCCTCCACCCCCGCTTCTGCCCGCTCTGCCACACACGCCATAGGAGCGGCCGCAGCCGGGCCGCCGCCGAGCGCCAGGCAGGGGCAGTAGGGAGCCTGCGCTCGGCCCCCGCGCTGCCTGCGCCGTCCCGCCCCACCCCCCCCCCTCCCGCCGGGGAGCGCCGAGGACCCCCCTCCCCCTCCCGGCCATTTAACCCACCCCGGGGAGAGTTCCCCGCTTTCCCCCGGCGTAATTTTTCTGATATTTTATTATTTTAATTTTACCCCCGCTCTTTTTTTCGGAGGGGTCGCTGACCGGCCTCCGACTACCAACCTTTTGGCTTCCTTCCCCACCCTCGCAGAGGTGAAGAGGGAGTCCCCGCCGCACCCAAGCAGCGGTCGAGGCTTTTCCCCCTCGCTTTCAGCGCCCTGCATAGCCCGTGGGTCCGCGGGAGCGGAGTCGGGCAGCCCCCTCCCAGCTCGGCGCCAGCGCTCGCAACCATCCTCGGCTACCCGGGAAGGGGGGGAGGAAGGTAGGCAGAGAGGGGGGGAGGGGCCGGCTTCTTCCTCCTCCTCCTGCCGCTACTGTGGGATCGGCCCCTCTGCCTGCGCCGGAGGGGGGGACAGCCTGCTACTGAGATCGAGAGAAAGAGGAAGGGGAAAGAAGAGAAGAAGGGGGGGGGGCGGCAGAGAGGGTGTTGAAACCCGCCCCCCACCTTCCCATCCCGCGATCGGTGCTGCCTCCATCAGGACAACAACCCCTCCTCCTTCCCTGCACAACAAGATGTGAAGCGAAGACTCCTGGGACTTATCCTCACCCTCCTCATCCTTACAGCTCCCCTTTCTGCAGCCATTAGCGACGGGCGAGGAAGAAGCGAGTGGAGCTGGGGACCCCGCGCACGCCTTGCCTCTCTCCCTGCCTCCCCCCCAGCCCTGTCGCTGGCGGTGGGTATTTTTTTGCAGGGTGGTGTTGGAGGGGGAAGGAGCTGCTGCTAGAGGACGGTGATCTTTTTTTCTTTTTTCCTCCTCCTCTCTCCTCCTTCGCCCGCCTCCTTGTGGCGATGAGGAGGAGGAGGACGGCGCCGAGGAGGAAGAGGCTGATGGCGGCGGTGAGGAGGCAGCAGGAGGAGGAGACCCCCCGAAGGATGAAGATGATGGTGGTGGCGGAGAGGAAGCACCAGCAGCACAACAGCCGGGATTAATTTTACGGGAAAAAACCAACCAAACACCACCAGCCTTTTTTAAAAATTTTTCAAATTTTTTTTTTTTTTGGCGGGGGCTTTACCTGCTCTTTCCATCTTCACTCGGCCCTTTCGCCTGGGGGGAGAGGCCCCTTTGCCCGCCCGCCGCAGCTCCCACCTTCTCCCCGCTTCTCCGCTGCCGCCCTCCCGGAGCCCGAGGGGCAGAAAAAGGGGAACTTGGCCCCCCTCCTCCGCCAGATCCTCCTTGCTCGCTCTCGGCGTTATTGTTGTTCTTCAGCTGACTCGGGGCCCGAGAAGAAGGTGAAGGTTTTGGGGTTCGCCCCCCACCGTCTCTGCTCTGAGTGATTGTCTAAAAAAGAATTAAAAATGGCCGAGAATGTGGTGGAGCCGGGCCCGCCTTCAGCCAAGCGGCCTAAACTCTCCTCACCGGCGCTCTCCGTGTCCGCCAGCGACGGCACAGGTCAGTCTCGGGGGCCTAAGCCCTCCCCACCTCTCGGTGCCGCAATTATTGCCCTTTTCTCCCCTCTTCTGCCTAAATCTCCTCCTCCCTTTTGCTGCTGCAACTCGTGCCTGCCTTCGTCCTTTCTGTCTGTCTGTTTCTACCGTTTTCGCTCCGCTTGAACCCATTGGCGTTAATGGCATATAAGGGAGGGTGTTCGGATGTTTCTACCCTTTTATTTTTATGGAAGTGATTGAAAGCAAAGCTGTGCACTTTATTGTGCTTTTGATCAACTGCAGATAAGACTTAACAGTTTGTCGTTTTCATGTCTTTCCCAATAGTAGTTATTACTGAGCTCCTTGCTAAGCATATGCCTTTAACGCGGGTTGCAGGAATAGAGTGTTAAAGATGATGCTTTCCTATGCTTTATTGTTGAAATGTGTGTATGTTCGTACGCACGAATGTGTCTTCTTTCATATTTTATTTTGCGTATACAAGGGGCTTTTTACAACTCTTTTAGAAACAAGATTTCTCTGCTGTTTTTCTTCTCTTCTTACACGCACTCCGCTTATTTGATTTACTTTTTACTATTCTCCTTACTCTTCCGGGTAGAAGGATATGTAAAAACTGCTTTTCTGATTCAAATAAGCCATCGACTTTATGAAAAAAACCCAAACCGAACAGCTAAAACCAAAATCCAGATCCCGAGCTTGGGACATAAGGGCTATTGAGACTATTACCCCCTTAGAAATTAAATGTTATTTCACCTTATTTGCATTAAGAATCAATATGGAGTGTAGTTCATCTTGTGTCTCCCATTTCTTTGCTGCGAGACCAAAATGTCTGAAATTCCCCCCTAGACTTACGGACTGGAAGGATAGAAAGGGCTTCTCTGCAGGACTGCAAAGGTTTTCGGTGATGCTGTGGAAGTTGGAAATCTTAGGTGGCCCATTCCCTGGCAAATACGAACTGGTTGTACTGGGAGGGAGTAACAAAGGGCTGTTCAGCTTTTTAATGCTTCTTGTGAAGCAGATGAGTATTTGGTGTAATTTTGCTATGAGAGTACTTTGTTACCTGTCCCACAGGAGTTTCTTTGAACTCACTTTAGATCTTTTTAGCCTATGGGGTATGGAGGAGGCCTTCTCCTGCCGAAGTCTAGCGAGTTGGTGGCATTTCTGATGCCATCGGTGGTCTTGTTCAGTGCAGTTACAGCTGGCAAGAAAAAGGAAGACTTAGCTTTTTAAAAACAACACTGCCCCCCCCCCCCCCCCCCAAAAAAAAAAATCCTACCTCGTCTAACAGAGTCAGAAGGTCGTAGTGGCTGGTTTCTGGTTGAGCAGTCGATCTGATTCTACTTGGAATCATCTTGAAAATCTTTATTTTTGCCTTCTCTATACTTAGTGAATGATATGGTAGTTTTGAAAAGCTTGTGTGTAGGTTGTAGAGCATGTTATGTGTAGGCAATGTTACATTGTAACTGGAGGACATGTCTATTCCTACTATCAACAGGCCTCTAGTAAGTGTAGATTAGGGTTGGGGAAGCTGCTCTTTAGCTAGAGCCAGTTGTTGGGTGTTTTACTTGGAAACCAGTGCTTCTTTCAGTAATAACCATTTTTACTTTGTCTTGCTGGTGGCTATATTGCTCTGTTTAGAGAGGTAAAATAAAAATGTAGTTTGTGAGAA
This sequence comes from Porphyrio hochstetteri, assembly GCA_020800305.1. NCBI lineage: Eukaryota > Metazoa > Chordata > Aves > Gruiformes > Rallidae > Porphyrio > Porphyrio hochstetteri. The sequence continues at coordinate 19,311,987 of CM036905.1, read as the reverse complement.
AAGTCCTGAAACTTGAAAATATGAAAGGTAAAAGTGTGTTTTGATTCAGGTGAACACATGTGCCTTAAGACATTTTCAATCAAATAAAATTTGGATAATTTGTGAATGTATTTTAGTTTAACAGGTGCAGATTTTCACAGAATACGTAGTTTCTTTTAATTGTTAGCTTACCAAGCAGTTGTTAAATTAACTTTTTACAGTTATGGTGAAATACTAGGGATTATTGGACACTTTCAACAGTGCACAAATGAGGTAAGTTTTCTCAAAGTGGTTGAGATTGTCATCACCTGACAGCTGTGCCCAGGTGTGTAGTGGCTCAGACATTTGGTGTATGCCACGTAAAAACTGTTACAGGATTCTTACTCTTGATGGATTTTTTTTTTTTACCATTTATTACCTGCATTTGGGACAATTTCACTTTCTATGTTTTAAAACATACCATATCTGTTTCCCTAATTTTAAAAACTCAAACCTCTTAACCCTCAGAAGACACTTACTGGTTATGGTTTTCATTTGCTGCTCAAGCCTGCACTTTTTTGTCTGACTTTTGCTGTTCTGGGAAACTGCTTTGAAGTTTACTTTTTTAATCTATCTGCTGCTTAAATTTGCTTTGAAATAGTGCAAGCAGCTCTCATTAAGTAGATTCTACTTATAGAATCCTGTATTGTCCCTACTCATTAATTATAGAACATAAATAACATGGTGCTTAGGTACTTTTAAAAAACTGTTAGATTCCCAGCATCATTAGAGAGAGAGGGCAAGAAACTTGCGCTGTTGATGAAACTTTTTCAAGCACAAGAGTATGGCTGATCTTTTCAGTGTTTCTTTTGTTTTAACTTTTGGACTCACTTCTTAATCTGAAATACTGTTTTAGCTTGTTAGACACCTAAAAATAATGTCTGACTAGTTAACTTGTTCCCAAACTTGCAGAGGTTAAATGTATTTAAATTGGACACTAAACAAGTCTCTAACTCATATTTTCACTGCAGACCAGGATGATGCTGATGTTCTGGCCTCAGAATGTACTAAACTTAACTGTTGGTGGTTTTCTTCTAAAAAGTCAGCAAAGAATATCCTAATACACTTCATTTACTGGCAGCAGCCAAATATAGCTGCATTTCCCACTGTTGTTGCAGTGCTGCATCTCCTTCTACCTTTAGTCTTAAATGGTTTGGGTGTTCCCTGCTCAGAATTTGCTCTGCCAGAGAAGCTGCTGTATTAGTGTAGTTTTGAGTCACTTTATTAATGCCAGTTCCTTCTTTAGGCAGTTAGAACAAGACAGACTTTATGGGGAGAGTGAAAGGCTTGTAGCATTTTTGGTAATAAACATTTCTGAAGTAATTTAGAAAGGCTTAGTATTGTCCATGTTCTGTAGTATGATGGAACTTCTAAATGGTCTGTTCATAAGTGTTGTGTAGTTCTAGAATAGCTTCAGGAGCAGTAGTGTGGGTTCCTCACGCTGCCTGAAGTTTTCTACAACTTTCTCTTCTGTGCTCAATCTGTTGCAAAGAAGAATGGTAATTATGCATTGATCTTGTCTAGATGTTCAGCTTTCTGAAGACTGTTACAACCCTGCAGCGGGGTCACCTTTTTTTGGTACAGTATCCTTAGGGTACCATGCGAGTTTGTAACCCTGGTTGCTGGCACAGCTCTTCTGTACTAGCACAGTTACATTGATACAAGTACTTTGCTACTGTAGCTCTCTTTGCATTACTGGTAGAAACACTGTATGTTGCACCTAGTTTGACAAAACTCCTTAAACATTGTATTAACAAACTGGTGTACTCCAGTCTTATTTGCCCTCCCACCCACCACCCCGCTATAACAGGATAATCTGAGTGCATCCTGAAGTAGTTATCTCCATGTGTGAAGTGCAAGATACATTTTTAACTGGATGCCTTAATCCAGTGACTTCTTTGCCTTTTTAATTGTGAACCCCATATCTTTTTCTGCAGTAATGCAGCCACACTGCAATTGCCATGTACAGATTTCTCTGTGGTGTGTTCAGGAAGGGAGGGTTTAATCATTCTTTACAGCACCCCTTCCCCTTAGAAATAACCTGCTTTCTGTGAACTAGGAAAGCTCTTGGGGCTCTGGGTTCAGAACTGCGGTGTTTTGCCAAGGAATAAAAAATGGAGGATGCTCTCTGCTGCAGCGTGGTTGTGTGGTATCATGTCTTTGGGTTGCTAGATCCGAAAATAGGATTGTAAGTGCTTAGTGTTTCTGGCTTGCTGTAACATTGGAACTTGGTTTTCTACAATTAGTTGGCATGTGTATTATATGTGATCAGTGTATGTGTTTGTGCTATGTGTCTTAACATCTCTGTTTCCTATATCCAAAAGCTGTGTTTTTGAGTAATAGCACATCTTTAACATCCCTCTCAATACCCATCTTTCATAAAGTTCATATGTTCCTGTTTTTTCAGGAACTGCTTCTGACCTTTAAAGCTTTACTCTCCCTTACATCAAAAATGTAAAACTTGTAATGAAACTTGTTGCCTGGACTACTGCAATTTTGACTGATACTCATCTTTCACTTGTTCCAAATGTGCTTGAAATGAATCATATTAATTGTGTTTCACTGCCTTTTCCAGAGGCATATGTGTGGCTTTCGAATATGTTTTCAGACAGCTATGCATTTTCCCTAGTGTCTGTATATACAACTTTTAAAATTAAATACTTTTCACAAAACTGTTTCCTAGTGTTTAAGACCAAGTTGTGTAACTTGCAGCCATGAGTTAAATATTTTTATTCCTTGTTGAAAGCCACTTTTTATTTCCCCCTCAAGTCTTAGCTGTTGAGAGATGCCTTAAAATATGTTTTGGTGTATGGCATATACTGTAAATTGAGTATTGCTGTAGTGGCTGCTTGTGTGGCAACAATGTGCATCTTTGCCTTGTAGCTAAGTAAGTTATCAAAGTAACTGCATTAGGACTAAGTTAGTCTGCCAGATTTTCTTTGAGAAGTAAACTTATTCATATGGTACTTAGTAACTTTTAAAGGAAAATCTTGCAGACTTTTGAATCTCAAAGACTTCTAAATCACTGTAGCTCTGCTTTTTTTTTGTCCCTTTCATCAAGTGGATATGAGTGTGCCTGACCTAGGTGTGAACTTTTTCTGAACTTTATTAAAGGTATTTTTTTAAAAAAAGAAATACTTGCTACAACACAAGGATGTATTGTGATGTAAAACTGAATCTTGAGCACCTACCAAAAAACCCACCTTTGAGACTACAAACCAGTTTACAGTTGCAAGCTAAAAATACAGGTTCACACGTTTTCTATTGTTAGGAAAACCTTTGTTGCTGAACTCAGGAATTTAGATCCTAGATTTTTTTTAAAGAAACCCCAACCTACTAACTTTTGCATCTTGTCCCTTGCAGTCTAGAGCAGGGTTTGAATTTAGTCTAGAGGGTCCCTAGTTCTGGTTGTTGGTTGGTTCTATATTTGCAGAAAACCAAAGTCTGTCTGGAAGGGTCTAGCAGACTCTAGGGTTCAATGTGTTTTTAGGGATGTGGGTTTCCTGGGGTACTAGGCATAAACACTGAACTTCTGTGCAGGAATTCTGGCTTTCTGAACCTTCACAACTTAGAGAAAGTGTCTTTATTATTACATTCTGCACCATTTAGTAGGTATTCCTTGAGTCTCCTCTGCAGGCTGCTTGATTATGTCCAGTGTCACCTCAGTGTCTTACTTAGTTGCTTTAGCAGCTAAGCAAGGGCTTGGCCAAAAGTCCTTTAGATTTATTATTTGACAAATAGAGTAATTTTGCTGTGTAGATTTCACTGACAGATAAACAATGCACACCTGTCTCCAAGGATTTGGCTTTTCTGTCTCTACTTAGACTGTAGCAGCAGGCTGAAGTAAAATACATCTGTGTCTGCATATGGTTGTATGTAGTGACAAAAAGCTTCCATGGTTGCATTCAATTTGTAGAACTTAAAATTGAGCTTGAACCAGGGGAATTTGCAGAAATCCTCTTACTGAGCAGTAAGTGATATATCTGGCAACATGATTTTGTTCCCTTCCTAAATAGCAACAAGTTTCCTTAAAATGGATTGGCAATTGAATGTATTTAAAGTTTTCTTAAAAACTCAACATGCTATATGTATTCTGCATGCATTTCTTCCAAAAAGTTTTGAATAAAACTAGGAAAAGGAGTATGGGATTCTGATGAACTCCAGTTAGGGTGGCTTGTGGCTTAGTTGATACCAGGTGTGTTTATAGGAACAGCAAATTGATAAAGTTGTGGTCCAAACTATGATTTGCACAAAAAAGTGCAAGTTAAGTATAAGACTTTCAAGACCAGCATAGGCTATTTTCTGTTGCTCACGATTGTGAGATGGGGCAGAGAAATTACTTTGTTTTCCATCTGATGGTGCAGAACACCTCTGAACTGCACCTTCTGTTGCATCTCCATAGGAGATGTAAGTAGAGTTTCAAACTGTAGCTGCTTGCTTCCAGAATCACAGTTCACCATTTCTTGCTTTGTAGAACTTCCAAATACAAGTGAATAGATAATCTTTCTTACAACCTATTCCTACTGTGTTAAAGAACTGAACTATTCTAATTCTAATAAAAAATAAAGCTCTGGCAAAATGATGGTGTATGGCTTGCCCGGTACAAATTCTGCTTAAGCTAAACTGCCTTTTCTGTATTCCTGAATATAATTTCAGGAGCTCTGGGGAATTACTGGCTCAGGATAAAGACGCTGCTGACTTCTGTTTTTTGTTTACTTTATATATATATATACACACAAATATATATTTTTTTTTTTTTAAAATCAGCATTGCTTTTTGGTTTTGCTCAGGTGTAACATTGAATGAACTCCAGTTATATTCAGAAAACTGAGTTGACTTTCTGGTAATTGTATATGCAGATTGCATCATTTCAAAGCCCTTGTTAGCTTGACAAGGAAGCAAACCTGAATCTTTTCTTGAAACTGATTTGCTGTTGCTTATGAGGTGAAATTGATTCTGTTTGTTTGTGCATATAGGGGTGTTCCCTTCCTATTTGCATGTACCCAGTTTTTGCCCATCAGTATAGCAGACCAGCAAGGCATCTCTAAATTTTCAGACTTGTGTGTGTGGTGGTCCATAATTGATCAGACTCCAAACTGAAATGCCATTCTTACTATTTAATGATACCACAGACCAATAGTAGGTAACTTAAGATGGTCTTATGGGAATTTCATTGGCATACACAGCATAGTCTTGGGAATAAGAACACTAATTTAGACAAAGGTAGCCCAGGGAAATTTATGCAGAGTGTAACATGTTCACAAGGAAACTATTAACTGTATGACTTCAATATTTTGGTATGAAACTGGCAAAACTTCATCATATTTGGGCCATCAGTGATGGCAAAACAGGTACCTTTGCATTGTATTAAGTAACAGTGTGAAGAGGCACTGAAATTCCTCCTTAAGTAATGTGAAAACATTAAACATACCCAGTCTTGATCCCTGCACCCAGCTTTTTTCCATATGGTGGCACCACTTCTGCTTCTCTAGAACAACTACAATTTCATTTTCCAGAATCATAACCATTGAATTTTCACTGTAGTTTTCAGTGGTAAACACCTGCTGTCATCTGTATCTCTAAACACTGTCTTTGGAAGAGCTTTGAATATAATGATGAAAATGAAAACAATTTGTTATAAATAGCTTTTCTTGCAGAACTGCACATTATTGAGACTTTGCAAAAATGAGACTTTTCTCCTTAAGCAAGAGTTGATGTGTTTGACATGAGTATTTGAATAAGAATTAGGATAGCTTGGAAAGGAGAGTCAGGTCCTAACTTTAGGATTTTGATAGATGTGAAATAATAAGTTGTTTCTTCTTTAGAATGATTTTTTTATTTACACTTTCAAAATACTCTAAGCTTATACCTGGTTATTACAACCAATAATGAAATAATGTGTACTATTCGAGGTGGGGAATTGTACTTTGACCAACAGATGCTTGGTTGTTTTTAAAAGAAATAATCTGTGCCTGGCGTTGTGCGCTACCGTGTTACGCTACCGTGTTTTGTGCCTTGGCAGTTGCTGTTTTCCAGGGCTTTTGAGTATTCCTTTCAGACGTGTTTTCTGCCTGTGGTGTTGGTGGTCTTCAAATTGTCAAGTTTCTTGGTGAACAAATTCTGGTCTTTTCTGGATTAGCAGGGAAGGAAGGAGGCAGTGCTTCCCCAGTTTCTTGCAGGGAACAGAATTAATATCAAAATCTAATGCTGAAGGTTTTGATACCCAAATAGTGTAATACAGCAACTGAGTGTTCTTATTTTGTTGCCTAAGTGGTAGCAAATACCTGCATCATACTTGCACTTCGGGGGGTGCATGACGATTCGGGTTATATGGGGGCTGTCCTAGGACTTCGGAAGCAGTAGATGAAATGATGAATCTAGACCTTAATATTTTGGACTGATGTTGAATTTTTGCCCCTTCCTTTGTGTCAAATTAGTAAATTATTTGAAATTAACTCTACATTTTAAGTTAGGAAAAATGGTTTGGCAAAGTTTGTGTTACAGTTGGATAATTATGGCTTCATAGAAGATCTGCATGAAAAGTCATCTCTGTAATGGGTTTTAATGGTAAGAATAAATCTGATTTTCTAAATGCTGTATAGCAAAGTTCACTCACACCCACCTGGTAGGCATCTTGGAGTTTTTGTTCTTCTCTTAGATTGGGGGAAGGTGGTGGTGTGTGCTGGGTTTGGTTTTTTCCTTCCTCCTTGATAAAACATGTCTAGTTTAAACTTCTACCACTGCAGAGGCCTTGGGAGTTGATGACTTTTATTAGTGCTTTGTTTCATGTCTGTGCTTTACCTTTGCTTCTGTGTTTTCATGGATACGTCAGAATTGTCTTGTGACAATGTGTCTCCTTATCTTGTTCTTTTTTATTTTTTGTGGTTTGAGTTCTGGCTTTTTTTTAAAGGGCGTTTCAGACAGTACGTTTTAGGGCCTGTAATGCTGGTGCTTGACTGAGCTTGAATGGCTGGTTTCTCTGGAATATTGGTTGTATCCTCTGGGCACTCTATTACATCTAGGCCCTGTTCAATTCCTGGATAGCTTTCATGTTGCCATACAGAGAAGATACTGACCTCAGCAGCTTATTGTTGTTCTTTGTCTGGAAGCACAGCAAAGGTATCCTGTTTTCTGTGTAGTCCAACATCATCCATTGCTCTCATTAACCCTGTCTCATGCGTTGTATTCAGTGTCCTGTATTAAGCCTTGTCCACTTGTTCAATTGTGAACCTAATGACTGTGCTATAATTTGATCCACTGATGGGTTTCTGGATCCCAGAAACGTTTGCACAAAAAAAGTGGCTGTTCAGCAGCTTTCTAATTTGATATGTCTGTGTTTGGTATATAATATAATAAATGGGATGTAGGGACAGGAACTGTGAAGTTTCGTACCTGTCAGAGAGGTTAGCACTGGAGTAAGTTGTTGCCTTACATGTCAGGCACACAGGGTTCTTCAGGCGTCATTGATCACACGTGATGCTGTTTGGTGGACTAGCTCTGTGACTGAATGCTTGAACGTCTGGTGTCTGAGGGTGCAGTACATGTGAGAGTAAAAGCATTCTTTCTTTTTGGTGTAGCATGTGGGCAAGTTCTTAGGAAGCTAACAGCCTCTCTTCTAGACCCAGATATCTCCACATGGATAGAAATGCCTGTTTTATTCTGAAAGGTGAATAGAGGGCTGTTGTCTTAATCAAAAAATGAGAAGATGACTGCATTGTGACTGTAGGCTAGAAAGCATGCAAAAGAAACCAGTGTGTGCCGCTTGAACCCGTGTCAATTTTTTTGCCAAATAGCTAGTATGGATATATCTTCTTCATGTCCTAAGCATTGGCAGAAATCTCTACCTTGACTTGCATGCCTTGAAAGCTGCTTGCTCTACCAGCCACTCTTACAGGAAAATGAACTTGAATACTTTATAACTTGTTTGAAAAGTCTTTACTTCATAAGACACTAATGTCTTACTGATAGGAAAATTTTTATTGCACGCTCCAAATCTTTAATAGTTTCAAGTCAGTTTTGGTGCCAGGTGGGTTTTTAGCCCATGCCAGCAGTTTCTTTGCATCTTGCAAATCAGGCACTGTCAAGGTTAGTTTCTAAGAAGTTAGCTTTTCCTAGGGTCCAAAGCTAAGAAAATAATCCATAGTTAGCATACTGATTTTTTTGAAGCTGCTTTCTCACAATTTAGGGTGCAGTGCATATTAATCCAGTCTAACTGGACTGCCATTGAAAGAAGTAGACCTGCTCCCTCTTGTGTTTTCTAACCCACTTTCTCACCACAGATCTAACGTACCCAGGGCAAGTCAGGCCAGTTTCTTGACTTTACAGAAATAGACTGAAGTGTTTAGTAGTGGTACAGCTCCTAAAAGAAATTCTTTTATGCCTTTGCATGTTGAGACTACCTCAGGTTAAGACTTCCTGATTACCTACTTAAATGTTGTTTTGTGGAGGTACTTCTCTTTCCTATGAATCCTAGGTAGCAGTGGCAATCAATTCTTCATGTTCCTGTTACTTACAGGAAGAAATGCAATCTTAATACTGTAAATAACATAATGTGGAATCACTCTGAGATCAAGATTCAGCTCTACCGCTTACTGCCTGCATGTTACTAGATGTTTTTGAGCTCTTACTCCAGACACTGTTTTGTTACATCCAAGTTTTTCTGTGTCTGATTATACCCCACATAGGGACTATGAATCAGGTAGGCAAACCTTTGCAGGACTAATTGCCTCCTTTGCCTTCCCACAAACTTTATTTTGTTAGCAAGAAACTTTTATGTGTGTCCTTAATGAAAGAGATGACAAGGCTAGCAGTGGACTCAGTGTATTGGAATCAACCAGTTCTCTGGATATTTTATCACCGTTGTCTCAAGCTATGCCCTCTGGTCTTGTGGAGTTAGTTTATTTGCCATTGTTTTCATGTAGGCTATGAGCTGGCCCAGCCTTGTTGGATTTTGGATTGGTCATAGGTAGACTTCTTTACAGTGGGCTTTAGGATACATGTTATATGTAAGAGGCTGTGAAACGGGTTGCAGCTGCTGCTAGACAGATGCAAAATCTTATTCATCTTTATGGTTTCTTGAGACTGTGTTTTGGTCCTCTGTCTGAAAACAGTGTTGACCAGACAACTGAAAGTTGGGTGTTTTTCTAGTTTAGTTATTTACCTACTGGCTGAAGAAGACTTTGAAGTTTTGGAAAATGTTTAGAAAACCAGTCAACTCTCACCAGAATATGGCATTGTTGGTATTTATTACTTACGGTTTTTGGCTTGTAGCTGATAGTATTCTTTTATGAGGAAACCTCTGTGGTGTATTCTTTAGGATTAAAAATCCTAATAAGTTAGTTTTATATGGAAAGAACGATTTACATGTAATGAACTAATCCAGTTGGGATTTTGGGTTTGTTTGGGATTTTTTTAATGTGGCTCTTGATTTGATGTGTTTTGATATATTAATAAAAATAATTAAAACAACACTTTGAGTGTTTATGACATTTTTCTTCCTGTCCATGGGCAGCACAGAATGACCAGACGAAGTGGCTCATTTTGTACACATAAGCAAGTCTTTGTCTCTCAAAACAAGAATTGCACTGCCTCATGGCAGTATTAATCTGAAATCATCTAAATGTGTCTTTCTGAGCAAATATTCTGTGGTGGCTTGAAAAATTAATTACTTCATATTTACACATATACTGATTGCTTTGCAGGTAGTTTTGTGAAAGACTTAATGTTGGTCTGATTGCCAGAAGTGTGAAGTGGGATTTTTTTGGGAGTCTCCCTGTTCTGGAAGCTGTGTCTGTTCAAGAGCAGAAGCTCTTTCCCCAGCAACAATCAGTTACAAAACTGGCCTTTGACCTGTGTGCTTTGCCTTAACAGCTGTTTCCCAGTTTGCAGATGGGAGATCGCTGTGTGCTGCCATTATGGGTATGTTGTAGGTACAGGGTTCGTGCTGGCTCGTGTTCTTTCCAGACACTTTCATTTTCAGTTTTGTATGTTCATCATTAAGACCTTTTTTTTCTGGACAACAGATTAACTTGTGAATTGCTGATTGGTTTTTTGGGGTTTGTTTTTTCTTTTTACTCCTTCCTCATTCATGTGCTCTTCAGCATGTTTGATTAGGTAGCGTGTTTTCTGGATATAGTGCTTTTAACATTTGCTGTCATACATCCTAGCAGGCATCTTAAGATACCAACTATCATGGGGGTGGGTGTGTGTAATTCCTTTCTCCATTTCCTTGATCTCTGCTCTCATTAAAGGGACTTTTCCACTGTAATTCTTCACACATTCATGTTCAATAGTATTCTTAAGCTAACCACTGAGCATTGGTTTTGTGGTTGGCTTTGGGGTGGGGGGATATGTGGAATGTCTTTTGAGATAAGTCTAGCAAGTGACACACAGATCTAAATTTTTCAAAGCTTTATTAACAAGATTCTTTGTTCACTTATGAATTTTCAAAGATACCAACTGTGCTGAAGAATACCAGTCATGCAAATGAAAGATGAGCCCTTAGTATGTGTTGCAAAGCATAAAGTATGAGATCTGTTTGCATGAAGAATGGGCTAACTCATTTAGGGTTTAAAGCATAGATCTTTAATGGAAATTTTCATTCTATTTCTGGTGCTTTGCAGTAACGAAGAATATAGAGAGTTTAAAAATCTCCTCTGTTGTGGTGTACATGCATTCTTGCCAACTTCATACTGTATTTTCATGATTCTTAAGTCATGATGTTATCTGTGATAACAGTTGTGAAGTTGTAGAAACTGTTAGTACTGGAGTTTGGCAGTTTGAGTATGGTCTGGTGTGAAACGTTGAACAGATTTCTAATGCTGATGAGTTTTTCTAATTTATATGCTGGTTAACTGTAGTCTTTCCATTAATATTTGGACCAAGTCATCTTGTCAGTCTCTAGAATTCAGTGTAACTGACATTTCCCTTTTAATGAGGTTGCTAAGATGATGAGTAGCATTTTAGGTTATTGTCTAGATCTGAAGTTTTTGAAAATGCAGTGCAGTACCTCCTAGAGAGCATCCATGAAATGACCCTTCTAGTAGAAGTGGTGCTGAAATGTCCCCAGAAAACCCAACCACCCAACCCTCTTTTACTAGGTGTGCTCAGATTCCAAATGCTAACTTCTACAGCCTAGTAATGCACATCACATGGTGGACCAGCTTTTAGCAATAAGCTTTCTAGTTTTTGGGTTTGTTTTTTTTAAACTCCTGTAGATTAAATATTACAGATCAAGGTTCACACTGCTTCTGCAGACATTAGAATTTCTTATTTTCCTGAGCAAATTGATTCTGGATATTGTGTAATGTTCTTCTATCCATATACCCAAATAGCAATCGTTGTACACGTGGTTATTTTGGAGACTGTTTTGCATGGGCTCTCAAGATGTGAATTTGATTTTTCATTCCAGTGTTTTTTCACAGCTTTGTGGCCAGGAAGGTTACTTTGTTTTCTGACAGTTCATTGTGGGAAGATACTGGCAGTCCAGTGAAGCTCAATGGAATTTTGTAATTCTGTGCTAAGAATGGCTAGATGTGGAATATTAAAAAAAACCAAACCAACCCTACTACCGCCAAACCTCTATTACTTTATAAATAGATAAATAGTAAACTTTTTCTGTTAATAGTTTAGTGAAGTCTGTTCCACAGGTGACAATTCAGTGAAAGTTTAACATTAAAGACAGCGCTTTCCTATTGACCTTTTAATTATTTGTAATAATTGTTGTCTAATTTCATTGGCTAACTCTGTGGGATTTGTAATAGGGTTTTTTCCTCTCCTTCCTCATCAAATTTCTCCAATTGAGAGATTAAAGCCTGAGATACCACTGATCTTGCAACACGGTGTTATAGGACAGTGAAGTTGAGTGGTGGTCTTTAGTTAAGACTCTGAAAAGTTGAGAGATTACTCTTATTGTGATAGGTTTTGGTAATGACTGATTCAGGAATTTTGCTGCAACGTAGAAGGTGAAGTGTTGCTCGTTAATGGAAATTAAAAATTAGAAATGCACGAGATCTTTTCTTCAAGACACTGCTGATTGTTCTGACCTCATATATAACATTTGTTTTTCAGATTTTGGATCACTATTTGATCTGGAACATGACTTGCCAGATGAACTGATCAGCTCCACAGAACTGGGACTCACCAATGGTGGTGACATTAATCAGCTGCAGACCAGCCTTGGCCTGGCACAAGATGCTGCCTCTAAACACAAGCAGCTGTCTGAACTTCTACGGGCTGGTAGCTCCCCAAATCTCAATATGGGGGTTGGTGCCCCCGGTCAAGGCATGGCTGGTCAAACCCAACAAAATAGTCCTGGAATGGGTATGTTAAACAGCATGGTGAAGAGCCCCATGACACAAGCTGGGTTGACTTCTCCCAATATGGCAATGGGTGCAACTGGACCAAACCAGGGTCCTTCAGCCCAGTCCACAGCAGGAATGATGCCAACAGTAAACAGTCCAGTTAACCAGCCTGGCATGGGAATGAACACAGGGATGAATGCTGGCATGAATCCTGGCATGTTGGCAGCAGGAAATGGACAAGGGATGATGCAGGGGCAAGTCATGAACGGTTCAATTGGAGCAGGAAGAGGGCGACCTAATATGCCATATCCAAACCCAGGAATGGGTAGTGCTGGTAACTTGTTGGCTGAGACCCTGCAACAAGGCTCTCCACAGATGGGAGGACAGGCTGGACTGAGAGGGCCACAGCCTGGAGCCATGAACAAGGTAAGACAAGCTAAACTTGACTTTATTACCTTCCTTCTTGTTGTTGACTTTGTTTTGTAAGATTTATTCCTCTTCAGTGTGGGTTCTATAGAACAGGATTTTTTTTTTTCTTTTAAGAGTCCTGGATCATGTAGTAAATAGTTTACGGACTGCTAAAGTGGAATTTGTGGCAGCCATGGGAGATGAAAATTGAGTCTTGTGCAACACACAAGACTATTGCTAGATTAAAAAGCCTGTTGTAGAAGTCCTTTGGCAGTATAGATTATCAACAGTGTTGAAAAGTAACTTGATTGTATTTTATTCTATTTTATGCTTTGTTCACAAATGTGTTTACCCATCTAATGTGATGCTGGTATTGAGTGTGATTTGGAATCCATCAGGACCTCTTAGATGTTGGGTCCTTTTTTCCTGTGTATTTAATGAGAGTATTTGTTGTGGGAGATGAGTGAGTGTTTATGCTGTAGCAGATGCTGAGGCACATGCAGGTTTGAGTGGACAATACGCTGTATGTGCGAAGACATACATTGACCCTGTTAAAGAGTTGTTTGAGTTAATGGTGGAGAATGAATGCTTGCATAAACACCTGAAGACAAATGTTGGTTTCTTAAGAAATTTAATCCAGCTCAGTTCTATTTTTAAAGTTTATGCAGGGTTTGTGTACAGGAGAGTATACCAGAAAGCTGAAAGAAAAATGCTAATTATACTGGAAAGGGAAATAGACGTGCTTTTGTAATTTAGGAGATTGGAAGTTGTCATGAGTCATGGAAAAGATGGGAGACCTAGTGATTTAAGTGACAAGGAGATGTATAAATTTAATTTTTGTTATGCAGAATTAGCTTTTTTGGAGTAGGGAGCCACTTGAGCATTTCTTAAGTGTGTTGATCAAAAGCCTATAAAATACTTAAAAGTTTCAGTTCACTTTAGGTGGGTATGTTGTATTTCTTGGCTAATGAGGGGAAAGGGTTTTTTTTCCCAAGGTGTTTTGCAGTACCTGAACACATCTATCTTGGAAGTCAATCCACTTGGAAGGCTTGGAATGATAAATGTAGTTTTTAAAATTAATTTTAAACAAATAAAAATTGTGGATTAATAGCTTTGCTATGCCTTAATGTATTCAATAAAGTGAGTTTAGTGTCTCGTGAATGCTGTTAATTATGAAGTTCTTTGATCTTAGCTGTTTGCTTAAGCTCAGTGTGCTGCTAACAGGGATTGTGAGATAGATAGATGTGTGTGTGTGTGTATTGAGTTGATTTTGTGGTCACTTCAGATGTTTTTGCCTAGTGGGAAAGTTGTTGCAAAGCTTGATTGCTACAGTTGAAAATTTGTATGCAGTTTGCAGTGGAAAAAAAAAAACCAAACTACTTAGAAGTATTATTGTATTGGAATTATATAATGTTTCATCCATTATTCCTTGGCTAGGAAAAAAAATTAGATCTTCAGAAAGCTGTATTCAGAGGTCCAAAATTGACATATTGGGTATTTGGGTGAAATGCAGCTTCTCAATCCTTCTTTGAGAGCTAAATTAGGGTTATTCTCTATAATAAACTCATTTATCTAGGGGAAGTAAAGAAAGGATAGGAAATTAAGCTTTTGGATGATGTATCCAAAATTAAATTGTCTTCCTCGCTTACTTAAACTCCAAAACGTGTCATACATCTAAAGTAAGACCATCTTGTACTTTCGGGAATATTCAGATCAAATACATGCTAACTTCTGATTTTTAGTCCATAGTCCCAGACTGGTTAAAAATACTTAAGAGTTCTATAACTGCTGATAAAAAGACAGAGACTCTTAGTATAAGTATGGTGGGTATAGCCACCATAAAGGACTTGAAACAGCCAGATGAGAAAGAACAGTCTGAAATGGAGGCTGAAATTCCAGAATGTCTTCAATTGGTTTGGTTGTTGGCAGGGAGCCTGTGTTTCACTTCATGCAGTGGAGTTAGCAAAATCTGAAAGCAGTAATGTCTGACCGTTTTATCTCTCCACCCATCTGCTTTTGTTTTTTTCCCCACCTACAAATCTTCAAAAGTAGATGAAAACAGAGGACCCAAAGCAGTTGTTTTTTTAAAAGCCAGGTTTTTTTAATTGGTAAATTTAGTACTGTGTTGCTGTGAATGTGGGAGTTTGTGTAATAACTTCTGTAGGTTTCCTTCATCAATGCAAAAAATAGGCATTATCTGGGAGCTGTCCTCCAGTAGGAGGAAAAAAAATAGAGCAGACACTTTGGTTCTGTTCAACTTCATCATGTTAGTTTGCCAAAGTCAGCCCCTTGAGGTGATGGGAGGGTTGCCTCTGTGAGTTCTGCCTCAGCCAGAGGTGTGTTGTCTGTAGTGGTTTGTATGGAGGAATAGCTTGAGTTTCCTGTGATATTAACTAGTTGGGAGGAGGATGTTACTTTCTTTTAACAGTAAAATGAGCACCAAGTGTCCAGTCAATGTGGAAAGCAGGCTTGGTTACATTTCTGCTTTGTTCTGTTGTCCTGTAAGCTACTGAAGCCTTTTCTTCCTCTCCTCCCGTAACATTGGTTAGCGAAAGTGGAAAAATGGCCTTACATGAGCCATGTACTTCCCAACATTTCTAGTGTTACTTTTTAGGACTTAAAATCCCAAATGTCAGTATAAATGATTGATATGGGATCACCTGGGATACATAAACTTGTACTGTTGTCATCTGCTGCTTACATCGTGTGGTCTAATGCTGTAGTTTTATGCATGATGTAAGCAGTCACTGACATACAAAGAAGCAATTCTGTTGGCATGCCATCTCTGTGCCAGTTGCACAACAGGCTGTTAGGGAACTCTTCCAGGTTGGAAATTCACATGGTCACTTAAAGGAAAAAAAAAATGGAACTGTATTTTCTGGTCTTATTTCTGTGCATCATTTGGAAAGCTGGTGCTGATACTAGGGAGGGGACATATTAAAGGAGTTTGTATTGCCAGTCAGGAGGGTGTGGACCCTGCTTTGGTGACAGTACCAGTTTTAAAATGCCTGTGAAAGTCCAGCCTGAAAGGAATTGTGATAAGTTTGGAGGGGAAAGGAATTATAACAAGTTTTGCTTTCTTGAATAGATATTTGTTTTCTGTGTGCTTGGTTATGTGCAGGTTCGGAGGATGACAGATGTGCTTATTACTCTTAACTTAGAGTTTTGGAAATTGTCTGTAATGCTTTGATAATTTTTTTTAGTATCTAGGCATTTTTTCATTTCACTGGATAGCTTTATAGCTTTGATTAATATGAAAGTAAGCAGATAACAAATTCAAACTTTGTAATAAGTTAAGAACAAATGTGTGGTTCCTGTTTTGAACCACTCTTTGTTTGGAACTGTATCTAGTTAAAACCTTCAGCTTGCTATTCCACTGGGTTTTGTCAAGAATGCCCAGTTACTGTCTTTCTGTGCATCATCTTAGTACAGGAGGAGGGTATTTTGTGTGTAAGTTGGTGTGTGCATTTTTGTGACAGCCATGCTCTATCAGAAAGTGACTGAATTCACCTCACCTTCAGGTTATTTAGATTTCCTAATCAGCTCTTACTGATTCAAGAAATCTTCTATTACTCAAGTAATGAAATGGATGTGAAGGCAGTTCATATTAGTAAGGTCATTACTGCCACCTCTGCTATGTGAGTAATTCTCTTGCATGTGGAAATTACTTGCAATGTTTAGAGTTCCAGTAGTAATTTGCCATTTGGCTTAGTTTTTGTACACGGAGGCTTTTCTCCTATTACAATGGATATGCTTGGTTTTATCAGTGTGATATCTATTGAGAAGAATCGATGGCAGCATTTTGCAAAGACAGATGTAATTCTTCAGAGTCTCTGTAATTTCCTTTAAGTAAAACAATGCGAAAATTCTGAATAATAAAGTTCTGACCAAAGTTGCAGGGAGATTGAAGATTATATCACCCTCAAGTTGTAAAATTAAAGAAAATAAAGTCTGTTTAGTATTAGCGTGTTCAGTGTCACATTTTCAGTAGAAGGGCAGTGTTATTGATTGATGTACTATTTTCGTTAGCTGTTTGATCAACAGATAAATGTATCCATACTGTTTAGACTCCGACCAAGTGTACCATACAATTGATTACAGTAATCCATTAAAACTATGGTTGTGTGTTCTCATGAACCAAACTGAAAAAATGGGTAATCGCTCACTTTAGTGTCAGGGAGAGCTTGTTTGAGGGAGAAATGGCGCAGTAAAGTCTTTTTGTCCGAGTTTCTGGGGTGGATTGGGGATGCCACAGATGGCAATGAAATGATGGTAGTGTCTTGGAATGGGTATCTTAAAATACTGTGCAGTCAAATGCAAAGGATGATCATCAGTTAGTCATTAGAAAGATTGTAGTGGATACCACTTGCAAAATGTTTAGTTTTGCCTGGGTCTGGGAATGTGCTACCAGTCAGTAGAGTGGCACTAGAAAGTGATGTACATTAAATCTGTGTTTTTAAAGAGCCAGATGTAATTTACTATGAATTTCCTGTTTTGGGAATGTTAATAAACTTCCACTTGTGAATAGGGAAACCTACTAGATACCATCAGTGTGGTCTTAATTTAGTGCAGGTGCTGCAGCTACCCTAATAGAGATGCACAGTTGATACAGCAAATACCGAATTATTTGGAAGAATGTTATTAAAACTTAATTCTTTTACTTCTCCGTGCTTATGGTTATCTTTGTAAACCTTCAAACTGGTTACTGTTCGGTGCTATTACTGGTACTTTGTTGTCTTTCAAACATTATGCTGCAGTGAAGCACTTGTTTTTATAGAGAAACAGTAGAGTATGTCTATGTGCATAGCTGTATTTCTCCTCTACTTCTACTCTGGTATCAACAGTAAAACTAAAAGCAGAGTTTTGACCTTTGTCCAAACTGATGATGAGTGTGTTTCATGGTAGTAGGACAAAACTTGAGGTGATTTCCTTTGCCTTCTGTAGCTGCTCCTTTCTAGATGAGGGGAGCATCTGAACAGCCCTATCTGCTGCTCGTGCTTGTGAACTGGGGTGTTTCTTCAACTATTGTCCACCATACTATTTATGTGGCAAGAGGCGCACATCTACCGTTCTGGTAATGACAGCCTCTGCTTCTGTTTGGGGCAAGAAAGCCATTTTCATTGTGTATGTAGAAGATATAAACATTTGAGATTACTTTTGCTGTCTATTAGCCATGCTTCATCATCTTTTGCTGTTTTCCTTGTTTCTTCCTCTTCTCCTTTACTATGATGTAGATTTCTGTCTGCTCTCCCTTGTGTGCAAGACCTTGCATATGTGATGAAAGTAAGTTGAGGCTATCAGGTGAGGAGAGGAAGAAAAACAACAGATGGGATGGATAAGAAGAGAAATGGGAAGAGCAGTGGAAGGAGGTGGTGGCCAGGAAGGAGTGAGTAGAGGTTGCACTCACTGATCTGTAGCTGTGAATCAGCCATGTATGTTTTTGCATGGTATTGCAGATGAAGCCTTGTACTTGTTTCATGCAGTGGTACTAACACCACCTTTCTTTGGCTGGTTCTTCTGCACTCAATTGTTTATCTACCCCTCACTCCCAATAGATCATTAATATGGTGATAAAATATATATGTCAGTCTTTCTGGTTGTTTCCTACTTATAAAAAATTGTACAGGATTGCTGTATCTTCCTTCTGTAGTCATGAGGTAATCCGTTTCTTGATGATTGGTGTTTTATTCATGTTTCTCAATATGTCACAGCAAATGACGTGAACATGCTCCTGCTTCTTGTGCCAGGGTCATAAAGGCCACCTTGTGCGAGGTGAAGGGTCCCAAATGACCCTTCTCTTCACTCAGTCTGGAATTGCATGCAGGCTGCTGGTGTCGATTCTGTGACAGCAAGACCAGTGGGCATTGCTGTGAGGTTCAGCTGTGGATCTGGTAGGTGTCAGTCTTACCTGGATGAAGTGATGACTGCTGTTTTGTTCCAGGAGACCTTGAGGCAACCCATCTTAGGGGTTGCTTATGTGGCTTTTGAAGTCAGTTTGGCATGCTTGCCCTCTGACCTGATCCATGCTTCTCTGGTCTTGGCATCTCCTGTAGGCTGAGATGGGGAATTGAGGATTGTCCATGTCTGGAGCAGCTGGGTATGTAGTCTGCTGCTGCCAGGGCCCTGGGTACAGCAGGGTGGAGGAAATCGCCTCAGTGAGGTGGATGATGATTCTCAGCCCTAGGAAGACTGGAGCCCCTGCATTTCTGCCATGGAGACAGACTTATTTGATGGGTCTGGTTTTTCTGCTCAGACTGTCCCAATGGCTCATGCTTGAGAGCATCAGAGATCTTTGTGCTGGCCCAACTTAATTATCTTAAAAAGGTCACATGCTTCACATAGTTTGTTTCCAGCTGTATTGCAAATACAGAGGTTGGCTGGCATGGTCAAACCTCATCCCTAAGTTTCATCAGAAAGCTTCTGTTTTGGGTGGCAGAGCAAAGGTGCTTTTTAAGTCTAGGTTTGGGTTTCTACCCCTTAAGTCAGAACGGAGCTGGCTCATCAGGCTGCACTAGTTCTGAATCCTTTGGTATCAGTGTATGAAATTCCTAGTTGAGTCAGTCTTGATTTTTTTTTTTTTTTTTTTCCCCCCCCCCCCCGTGATGTCAGGGTGTGAAAACGTGTCTACAGTCCTCAATCCTGAATTGTTCAGTTAGGTTTTGTTTCTTTAAGGCTGATAGCAGTGTAAGATGCAAAAGTCATATGGGAACAGTGTTAGGGATGGACAGCATAGTCTGTGCTTTAGTTTCCTCTCAAGTGTCAGCTAACTTTGGGAGCTATGTTAATTACTGAGTTGGAAAACTTGGCTTGGAATTTTCTGGTTTGGTGGATATACCTGCATTCAAAACACTTTTTGGAGTCCAGGGGATCAGGTTATCTGACAGGAAAACACATCTTGTTTTCTTAAGGAAATAATCACTGCTGTCAGTCCGTTGCTCAGTTTGAACCTGTTGGTCAGTTTGAGGCAGCAATGAAGATGGGCAGGAGTCCTGAAAGTGTGTTTGGTGACACTAAGATTTTCTTCTCCCTTTTCCTTCTACTCAGTCTGCACATAAGATCTTACTAATCTGAGAGAGGCAGGCAGGAAGGGTTTGAGTCTTACCTGCTGATTTTGGCAGCAGCTGCTTCATTGGCCACCATATATGTGTATTTATTGAAGTGGAGACATGGCAAGGGTGGTGCCAAAGGAGACAAAGGGAGGGAAGCTTTTCTAGTCCTATCAGATCATTGCATAGTTTATCTGCCATGCGTAGAGATTTTTTCATTGCTCTCTGATGAATTACTGCTCAGTGGTGGCTATTGCTTGTGGAGGGGGCCTCCCCTTAAGGGAATTCACTTGTACATATCAGATGTCTAAAGTGGCAGGTTCTTTAGCGAGTTCTGTGCTCCTTTTGCTGTAGCTTGTTTTTGATCGTGCTTTATTCTGTAAGTGCAAACTAAGGTCCTTACAATGGATTGGCAGATGTTACAACCTGAAAAAGGAAAGTGATCGACTAATTGCAGGTAATCTCTCTGCATGTGTGTTACTTCCCTGTTCAGGTTGGAGAAGCTTCGTAAGGAGCAGAAGTGAGGTGTTTATACCAGGGAGGATGCTTTGAGAATAAATGTGGGAGTGATTGGAAACAAATTTACCAATGGAGCTTGTATGCACTTTTTTTGGTTGCAGGAAATTGCCCAGAATTAAACAAAAAAAAAATGGAGACTGACACTTAGTCAAATGCTTATGAGTTGAAACAATACAGCTTGTAAAAGTATTTTTGTGCCTTCATTATTCAGTTATGGTTCCTCTAGGATCCTGCCTGAGTAATGGTGAGAATGTGGTAATCTTAAAAGATCCCCAGTTTTCCTAGTCCTCTATAGCTAGTTGTTTTGGTCCTGAAGGTCCTGTTTTCTATGGAAAAATAGGTGGGAATGCAAGAAGAGGGAGTGGGGGTTGGTGAAGACAGGACAAGATAAATAACTTCATTAGCAAGATTGATCCCAATTTTTTTTAGGTTCTGGGGCATTCGAAGGCAACTAATGGTATGTTGTGGTATGCTAACACTGAATATACAAACAGGTGATGCATATTGCAGAAAGGAGCATAGCTTGTGTGAAACATGAATCTACTTCCCCTGTGGATGAATGGTTCAATAGTTTGTTTTGTTTGCGGAGTTCCTTCCTACCATCTCCTTTGACCTCTTGTACTGCACACTGCAGAGGAGTTACTGTGCCTGTGAGTGGTGTTACCTATGCATATATGTTCTTAAATTGAATTGTTACCTGTGTATTCTTGAATTGAAAACGGTTGTGTACTGAAAATGGAGACAGGCATTGTTAAGCCTGTCTGGAGAAGGAGCTGTGGGAGTGCTGACAGTTGGTTAGGAGGTATTTGGGATAAACCCTGCTGATATGAATGAAGATGGTATTTGTCTCTATTTAGAGCCTGCATAGGTGCAGGGAGCAGAAAGATTATTCTACTTTTGAGTTATATAGGCTGTGGTACAAATTTGTGATTGGGAAAACTGAAACGAGAAATCTGTTGAGTAAAATCTTTGATAAAGAAATAACTGGACTGGCCCTCACCAGATTCACCTCAAAGGTTGGTAAGTCAGCCTCGCTGTCTGGTTAAGGAGTTAAGTTTTGTGTGATGGGTAAATACATGCACATGAGGGAGTAGAGGAAGCATGTGGATCAGTATTGCATTGCATCTGGTTCACGCTGTGATCACTGTTGGTTCTCTGAAGTATTAATTTGCCTTTTACATTGTGAATATATGATATCTTACATGAACATGCTACCTTTTTAATTCCTAGATGGGAATGATGAGCACTCCCAGCCCTTATGGCCAGCCATATAGTCAGAATACCGGGCAGCAGATTGGAGCCAGTGGACTTGGGCCTCAGATGCAGAATAAAGCTGGACTGCAGAATAGCTTACCACAGTTTCCAATGGACAAGAAGCCGGTTCCTGGAGCAGGAATGCCTAACATGGTAAGTAGAATGAAAGATGTCTTCAAAAATGTCATAGTAGACCACAGTGGAGCAATGTCCTCTGGTGTTCCCATGTGCTAAGTTTCTGCAGCTGTCGTACCCAGTGGGAACGTGTGCTGTGAGTCCACACATGATACACTTGCCTCAACTCTGAGAGGGCTGAGTTGTGCTTTCTCTGTTGATAAATTGCAGAGGAAATAAAAGGTTGCTCTTCAACTCAAGTGAGCATTCCCACCTTTTTGGACATCTCTGCTCTCCTATCTCTTGTGACTGGCATATTGGGTCTCTTCTCAGTGTAGCTTTGTCTTGAGGATTGTTTTCCTGCTTGTAGTCACTGACACTTTTGGAAGAGAGAAGTATCCCTTCTCACCTATGAGGGGGTTTAGAAGCCCCAGTTGTGTGTGTGTGTGTGTGTTCCTATTCTGGATTACGATGCTGGGGGTTCCCTGTCAGTTGTTGCTATAGTAGCCTCGTTGCCTTCCCCTTCTCCCCACACCCCCATGATTGCAGCAGGAATTAAAAAAAGGGAGAGTAAAGGTGGGAAAAGTGGTTGTCCCAGAAGTGAATGGCTCAAGTTTAGAAATAATACTTCAACATTAGGTTCACTAGCTTGAGCTTAACACTGGTGGTTGAATATGCTTGCCTCATTATTTGAGAAGCTTAAATTGGCTAGGGGTATGACATCCAGCATGTTTTGCCTTCCCCTTCCCTCTCTCTATATTTTTCTTAATTTGGGGAAAAAAATTTAACATTTCTGAATATAGCGCTTGTTTCTCCCTGCTTCACATTCCACCCACCCCCAGGAGGGTCAGTCTCCTGATGTTAGTTGCTGAAAAAAACATTTCCAGGTAACTTTTGTACCTTTGAATTAAAAAATAGCTCAATCCTGTCGGTTCTATTTAATGTTTAAGTTGAGCATGAAACACTGGAAGGCCAGCAAACCTTTTGGTTGTATGAAGCAATAAAGAAGCAGCCAAAACTTGATGTTCAGAACCCCAGCTGTCAAGCTTGTGTTCAGTGTGGAGTATATAACTCTTTTGAAGTTGAACTGCTATCCAGCTGAACCTAGAAATGAAAACTGGCTACTATTCCAGTTGTCATTTAGAATGAGAGGCTGCAAACGAGGCAGTTACGCTCATACTGGAACCCTGAGGGGACTGAGTAATTGAAGTCTCCTTGTAAAATGAAAGGTTAATGCTGGTATTGAAGAGCTATGGAAGAACTCAAGTTTAGGAATATAGGTAGCTGAGCTCTAAATTTCTGGAGATCTCCAGAAACATCCTCTAAAACCCTCTGTCTGTTAGAAACTGAAGGCGGGTGAACTGAAGTAATGCAAGCAACATAGTCCCCAAGCCTCTCCTCTTTGAGTGCTCCTCAGTTGTCACCTGGAAGAAACAAGAAGTCTGAAGAAATAAACAGAAGTACTAGATGTTGCCATACTTGACATTAGTTCTGTGGCATTGTGTATCCTGAAGTTGTGTTTCATCTCCAGCAGAGACTAGGAAATGCTTGTTTCAAATGCATATGGGCAAGTTTCCTGATGGAAAAAGGTTTCCAGAACTTCCCCTACAGTCTCCTTCCCTAGGAGCAGTAAAATTGAGGCACCTTATACTGAAATAGAGGGAAAACTATTCTAAAAGGTGCTTTCTTCTGATGGTGTAAGAGTTGTGGATGCAACTTTCTATCCTCCAAGATGAGGAGGAGGTTTGAGGCCTAAATGCTACTAGTATTTTCTGGTTGGTCTAGCACTGCAGATTAACTGGTGAGCATATGCAAAGTTCTGCTGGCCTTTGATAAGGCAAGAGCCTTAACACTAGAAAAGTGATATGGAGAAGAAATTGTGGCTGGCAAGAGAATTATTACAACCTTGAAGGGAGGTTGTAGAGAGGTAGGTGATGGTCTCTTCAGCCAGGTGACAGGAGATAGGACAAGGGGAAATGGCATGAAGCTGTGCCAGGGCAGGTTTAGATTGGACATTAGAAAAAAAATTTTTATTGAAAGAGTTGTCAGGACCTGGCACAGGCTGCCCAGGGAGGGGGTTGAGTCACCTTCCCTGGATGTGTTCAGAAAAAGGGTAGATGAGGTACTTAGAGATATGGTTTAGTTTAGGATGAGAATGGTTGGACTTGATGATCTTCAAAGGTCTTTTCCAACCTTGTGATTCTGTGATTATTGCCAGAACTGTTGCTAAGGGGTATATTTAATGTGTCATCCAGAACTACAGATACATGAGCTATACCATTAATAACAGAATATAGTATTTGTTTCTCCTCTTTAATTCTTTTTGGTTGTTATTACTTATTCTCAAAAATAAATTTATTTCTGGGAATTTCCTTTTTACCTTCTCCAGGGCCAGCAACAGGCTCCCCAAGTTCAGCAAGCTGGGATGGGGCCAGCGGCGTCTCAAGGAATGGGGTCTGGAGCACCGACAGCAGATCCAGAAAAACGCAAACTGATACAGCAGCAACTAGTTCTCCTCTTACACGCTCACAAATGTCAGCGGCGAGAACAGGCCAACGGGGAGGTGCGACAGTGCAACCTCCCTCATTGTCGAACCATGAAGAATGTCCTAAACCACATGACACATTGTCAGGCTGGCAAATCATGCCAGGGTAAGTGGAGGAGTGGTTATATAGATGTAGTCAATGTTTTGCAGGACCTATCTGTCCACTTCAGAATTGAAATCAACTTCTGAGCCTTTAAAGTTTAGACTTGTTAGTGGGGCACAAGACAGTACAAAGAGATGAGTGAAGATTTCTTGCTTAACTTATAACTTGCTGTAAGATCTTTTGCGTGCTGCCTTTCTGTGAGGGTAGACACAAAGCAGGAATCTGCAAGCAGGAGTCTACCTTTCACCCAGAAAGAAACAAATCTCAAGCAATAGCCAGCCAGGAATTAAGCTGCTACTGGTACTGGTGAGTTCTTGGTTTATCCTAGTAGCCAAGGAAAATTTATACTACTTTTTTGGTAGCTTATGCTTGTCTGGGTTGTGCCAATTACTGACATCTCAGTTGCTTAGTACAGCCTGCCTGATGTCTACAGTGTTATCCTTTGAGCCAGGGGGATACAGGCTTGGGCATGAACACAGGTATCCAGTAAGCTTTAGTTGAGCCACTAGTACCTGGAGAAATCTAACTAAGTTTTCAGGGCTAGATAGTGCTGAACTATTTCATGTAATACTTTTACTGACCTGTATTTGATATAGATGTATGAGAGAAATAGTTGCTCCCCGCACGGTCTGTGTTGACCATGTAGAGGTACTGGCAATAGTTTGTAAAGGCTTTTCATTCCCTTCCTTTCTCAGTGGCACATTGCGCGTCTTCCCGACAAATCATCTCGCACTGGAAGAATTGTACAAGACATGACTGCCCTGTGTGTTTGCCTCTCAAAAATGCTGGGGACAAAAGAAATCAACAATGTGAGTCTACTGGCGAGTTCTTTGTATCATGTAAACCATAAAATGCATGTGGGGAGTTAAAATGTCATGTGCTCAGGTGATACTGGTGATGCTCCTGGATCTGCAAACATATAATAAGATTTTTCCTTTTGCTTTAGTCAGAGTACTTTTCTGTCTCTGATTGCTAATGTTTATGGAAGCTTTCTTACTTTATTGGATTTTCCTAGCCGGATAGTGGTGAGGGTGAACAAGTCATAGTGCTCTCAACCAAATGATTGGCTTTTCACTACTACCTCTTCCAGCTGCCCAGGTTCTGGAGACAGATGTGCATGCACAATAAGGTTGTCATTTCAGCCCAGATGATGTTTGGTTCTGTCTTTATCCTTTGTTTGCATTATATGTCTCTTCCTTCTCTGTGCCTCCTTGTTCTTCCTGCCAAAATCTTTGGCAAGGTTTTTCTCATTGTGGTACCTGTATTCTTTTCTCCTTTCTTAGTGTTACTTTGGGTTCTTCTCCTGACTATTATGAGCTATTTCAAGAAAATGTAAAAAGAAAGTATTAGGATGGCTGCTGAAGAGCTCTGTGTACCCTTCTGCCTTTAGCCTCTGTGATATGGTGTGCCTCTGTTTTCAGTTTGAAGCAAACAGATGTGTCCTAAATACTTGGAGTGGGATTTCCTCTCAGCAGCTCAAAGGGGAAACAGCACTTTGTTGGAATGGCTGGTTGGGTCAAAACTTGTCTCCCACTTTCACGACAGGTTTTCAGGACCTGGCCTCCTCTCTGCATGCTCCTAGAAGGAGATGTTTTAGTTCTGATGAGCCAGTGCAGTCTTTATGTTCTTTTCCTGTTTTCATGGACTTCTTTTGCTGCTGCCTTTGGTCACTATTAACTTCGCATGTATTTTCTAGCGCTGCTGGGCGGAGCTGCAGTAGGACTTGCAAATACTGGCTCCGTGGGCGTGGGGCAGCAGACAACGCCCAGCATAAACACTACCAGTCAGATAGACCCCAGCTCCATCGAGAGAGCCTATGCAGCCCTTGGACTGACCTATCAAGGGAACCAGATGCAGACACAGCCCCAGCCTCAAGTGAAGAATCAGCAACAAGGACAGTCACCTCAGGGTCTGCGTCCTATGAATCCTATGAGTAAGTTAATCTGTTAATGTTAAAATAGAAACTACAGGCAACTTTCCTGTGTTATGTCTAGTGCAAATTTTCTTAGCCTACTAACTTATACTGCTAGTTAACTTGCAAAAGGTATGGCTCTGTAACATTTTACACTTCAGATAGCAAGCTACTCAGTGGAAAAGGAGCATTGGAGGGCCCAGATGCCTTCTCTTGGAAGAACAGGTTTTCTGGGAAAAGTATTTTCCTTGTAAAAATGAACTTTTTTGAACAAAATTTCCAAAATATTTGTTGTTTTGTAGCTTTATAATTGTACTGTAATGGAAACTTAAAGCTTTTTAGTTCTTAGTTGTAAATATATGCACTGGAATGCCTGTATTCAAGTAGGCTTCTTTGTCACTCAGACTGCAGCATTTTACAGTGGTATCTCAGATTTGTAATGTTTGTTGTAAAAGTGAAAAGTAGTAAATAGCAGACTTCCTCTCATGTGGACTCTTATAACTGTAAATTGGCTGGCTGGCTTACTGCAAAATAAGAAGAGAGCCCATAAGAATTTTAAATTGTGCAGTTAATTCTAACCTGGTTATTACTGGTATCAAATAAAGTAACTTTAACCATCAGATCTAATTTTGATAGTTTGAGATTGTCCTGGATTCAGCTAGGATAGAGTTAATCGTCTTCCTAGCAGCTAGTGCAGTGCTGGGTTTGGGAGTCAGGATGAGCAGTGTTGATAACACCCTGATGGTTTAGTTGTTGCCAAGCAGTCAGGCACTTTTTAGCTTTTCATGCTGCCCGTCTGTCGAGAAGGTGAAGGGTGCCCAGGGGACACAGCCAGGACAGGTGACCCAAACCAAAAGTGTATTCCTGTACCAATGAGGTCATGCTCAGTGTAGAGGAGGGCTGGTGGGAGGAGCTTACAGCTCCAGGATGTGTGGCTTGGGGACAGTCTGGCTTTAGGATGGCTCTGAGCTGTATGATCTGAGTTGTGCAGTTCAGTGAGAAACTGTCTTGGTTTATGTCATTTTGTATATTGTTATAAGTCCTGATATTGTTATTTTTTCCTCCCTTTGCTTTTCCAGTAACCTGTCCATATTCCAACCCACAAGGTTTGCCTTTGGTTTTTCTCCTCCCACCCCTTTCCTCCCACCTATTTTTGCCCTTGTTGAGGAGGAAGTAAGTGAGCAGCTATGTGCTGCTCAGCTGTCATTTAGGACAACATCATAGGAATTTTTCTCACCCCCAGTTCTTTGCTTGAGTTGCTTAAGTAGCCAGGGTTTGAGGGTTTTCTGGTGGGTTTTTTTTATTGGAGTTTGGGGTTTTTTGTGTTGTTTAATGGAAAAGAGGAAAGATGAGCTAGTAGAGACTTATCACAAGCTTGTTTGGGATTGCAGTGATCCTTCCTACATGCCCCATGAGAAACTTCTGTACAGAATGAGTGGTGTGTATGTACAGGAATGCCATGGGGAAGGACCTGAGAGATTGCAGAGGGAAGTAGCATTGTTTGGTGGCTGCAGTTTGGTGTGCTCCTGCTGCACCAGAGGACGTTACCCTGAGTTACTCAGGAAAAGGCTGTTGGGTAGAGTAGACTTGTTAATGAGGTGAGTGGTCCTCATAGGTTGGGTGTGACTTGCATACTGTTAAAACTTTTGTAAAGCCTTTCTTTTTAAAAAAGGTAGGTAGCAGGAGGTGGGGAAGAAGGTCCTGAGAGCTTAGTTTTAAAACAATTACATTAAAATAAGGCTTTCTACTGTGCATTAGTGTTTTACAAGTAGATTAGTTTCTGGGAGTCCCTGAGTGTTATAGCAAGGGCCTTGAAGGGTTGAAAGGAATGTCATCAATTTTTCAGAAGGAAATTTTTTTTAGCTTTTAAAAATCTGTTTATAGACACACACTTTGGCCTTTGCATTCTTACTGGGCACTCCCAATGAGTTGGGGTTGAAAAAGCTCTTGGTGAGTGAAGAACTGAAGCTTAATGTAGAATGGACAAGCATGGAGAGAGTAAGTTTTTTGACTTGTTTCATTATTAGGAGCAAGCGGCTAGGGAAGGAATTACAAGTGAGAGGAATCACTGGGACATGGCCTACATAACAGGGATAGTTTAGGAGAAACAGCAGGATTTGGTGAGGACTGTGATTGAAGAGATGTCCTAAGTAGACCAAAAAATTGTTGAGTTTAAGCAGTTGAAGAGTTAAGGCAAAGGTTGACAGTTGTCTACTACACCAGCTTGTTTTCAGATGGCAAAGTGAATCTGTGACTGAGGGAAGGGTGGCTGGGTGGCAGCTTTCTAAAAAGTCTGTAAACATTTGGGTGTGATAGTGGGGGTATGTATTATACTTGATTTCAGTGGCTTTCTTGTGTGTGCCGTGCATAATTTTTTCTTGAAATACAGATTCTGTAGGATTCTGATGTCCTTACATACATGTGAAGCTTGGTAGTGGCTTTCATGCTGC
This sequence comes from Porphyrio hochstetteri, assembly GCA_020800305.1. NCBI lineage: Eukaryota > Metazoa > Chordata > Aves > Gruiformes > Rallidae > Porphyrio > Porphyrio hochstetteri. Next base: position 19,283,316 of record CM036905.1, on the reverse strand, counting down.
TCCCTCAACTTCACAAAGTGATCTATTCAGAAGTTCCAGGCAGAAATATGCTGCTTTTTTCATTATTTTGAGTCTTAACTGTAATGTGTGAAGAAAATAGGCACGTTTTTATGGTGCTTGAGATGTGCTGTAATTCAGAAAAGCAGGTTTTGGTGTGAAACAAATTACCAGAGGCTTTTTCTGCAAAGGAAAGCACTACTTCTTAGTACAAATATTGGAATTAGTTTTAGGGCCCTTAAATGTAGGGAGTTGGGTGAGAGGTTACCTCGTCAGATGTTGGTGGTAGCTGATGTTTTATGTTTTTGAAGCCTTTTGTTACTATATATCCTAAGCCCCTGAATGACAAAAGAAAAAGACACACCAAAACAGACTGCTTCTAAACAAAAAAAACCCCAAACAGAAATGGTTGGTAATGCTGAACCTTTAGTTAAGGAGTCACAGGAAAAGACTTTGGTACATAATATTTGCAGCAAATTGAAATTGCCTACTTGCTGAGAGGTTCAGGAAGATATGGGGAAGGGACAACCCTGGCTACAAATACAGACTGGGAGATCAGACGCAGGAGGCCAGCTGTGCTGAGAGGGATTTGGGGGTCTTGGTCAACAGCAAGTTAAACATGAGCCAGCAGTGTGCCCAGGCAGCCAGGAGGGCCGACCATATCCTGGAGTGCATCAAGCATGGCATTGCCAGCTGGTCCAGGAAAGTGATTGTCCTGCCATGTAGAGTAGTGGTATTGGCCTCACCTTGAGTACTGTGTGTGCAGTTTTGGGTGTCACAGTACAAGAGGAATGCAAAACTACTGGAGAGTGTCCAGAGGAAGACAATGAGGATGGCGAAGGATCTGGAGGGAAAGTTTTACAAGGAGAGGCTGAAGTCCCTTTATTCAGCCTGGAGAAAAGGAGACTGAGGGAAGACCTCATCATGGTCTATGGCTTCCTGACAAGAGGGAGCAAAGGGACAGGTAGCTGATCAGCTCTCTTTGACAACTGGTGATAGAACCTGAGGGAACAGTATGAAGCTGTGACAGCAGAGTTTTAGGTTGAATATTAAGAAGAGGCTCTTTACTGAGAGGGTGGTTGGGCACTGAGCTTGATAGAGGTAAAGAAGCATCTGGACAATGTACTCAGTCCCATGGTCTGACTTGGTTGGTCCTTTGTGGAACCAGGAGTTGGACTTGATGAGCCTTATGAATCCCAAATTCAGGATATTCTATGATTCTCTGTGCAGAAGAGTAATGTGGTGTGATGCTTCACTTAGAGGTCACCAGTGCTGTGCCTCATACTTTTTTTAAGTTTGTAAACTGAATAGGTTAAAGAGCAGAAATTTAACTCCCTTCACAAAAGTCAAAGCACTTGAAAGCCTAGACTCTTGTTATTGCTGAGCAGTTACTGAATTTGCACAGTACGTGGACTGTTCATTTAAGAATACTTACTATGTTTTCTAGGTGCAAATCCAATGGGAGTGAATGGAGGGGTAGGGGTTCAAACCCCTAATCTGCTGCCTGACTCAATGCTACATTCAACAATGAATTCTCAAAAGTAAGTTGAATTATTCTTTGCACCCCAGCAATACTGCTCAGCTGCAAATAATGCTGACTGCCTATAACACATGAGAAGGAAGGGGATGAATGTAAGGATATTGAGTGCTTATGCTAGGAAGGACTAACTGGTGTTTGCTGCTAAAGGACAGCCTCATAGATGTGATGTCTTTATTCTTGTCCTTTCTAAAGGGCTTGGTGTCCGTTTTAACTCTGTCAGTACTTGCAAACTGATTTTATTAGGCCACAGAGGTTACAGGTGTTATCTGCTTCAGTATCTGGGCAGACCTGAAGCTCCAGTGCATTTACTGATCAGGGTGGCATACCACAAACCTGCCATTAAGCTGCAGTGGGAGTAGGGGCGAGTTATTCACTGAGGTGTAAAAGCAATTCTTGTGTTTAATCTCATGGCACTTCTTGCATAAACAGTGAGGTAAATGCCATGTATGGTTATCTATCCCTTTTGGATTTTGTAGCTTTTGTGAAGTTTTCCAAATCCTTGGGGTAGGACAGCATGTCCTCTTTCACGGCGTTGTTTTGGTGTCTGTGCAGCTATTTCTGCAGAGTTTGTCCATTGATTAGGGAATGGCTGAACTAGCACTTTGTCCAAACATTATTCTAAAAGAGGCTATGACTGTAAGATGATTAAGCTTGGGCTAGACTTTTGCCCTCAATTCTTGCTCTGTTTTTGAAGCCCCATGATGAGTGAAAGCGCTAATGTTGCCAGTTTGGGAGCCATGCCAACAGCTCAACCCTCCAATACTGGAATTCGAAAGCAATGGCATGAAGACATTACTCAGGATCTCCGAAACCACCTTGTTCATAAACTGTGAGTAACTAATACCAAAACAATCTCCTGGTGGGTGAGCTGCTGCCTCTGAGGTGGGGGCGGTGGGGAAAGGCAGGAGAAGTCTGGCTTACAAAACCAGGGGTCTGGGCATGAGTTTTCTTGGGTTGCATGAAGCGGGAAAGCAGAAGCCCAGAAGCTCCATTCCTGCTTTCCTGGTTGTTAATGGAGCCACAGCTGCTGTTTTGGGGCTGTTGTGTTGGAAGAAGTGTCCCACTCTGTACCCGGGCCATGAACACGGGGTGGTGTCCCCCAGAAGCCGTAGCAGAGCCTCAGTCTGTCGGAAGGTTTCCTCACTGCTTTGTGTTTGGCTCACTGGAGTCTCTGCTGATGTCCTGCTCTGGGGCAACCTCATCATTTGTGTGCCACCTTTTTATTTTGTTTGTTTTCCCCAGAGTCCAAGCCATATTTCCCACTCCTGACCCCGCAGCACTGAAGGATCGGCGCATGGAGAATCTGGTGGCATATGCTCGGAAAGTGGAAGGGGACATGTATGAATCGGCAAACAGCAGGGTGAGATGCTGTCCTCTGTCAGCCAGTGTCCTATCCCATGGGTGTCTGCCTTGATCTAACAGTGATGGGGAGGGAGAGGAGTGAAAGCCCTGAGGCCGTGTGTGTTCAGGGGCTGCTGGGTGGGGTTGAGGAAGCAGCCAGCTGCCAGCTTCTGCCTGGGTGTGCCTGGGTCAGGGTGGTGCCTGTTGGGGTGTACTGTACCGGAGACTTCTCAGGGTCCCCTGAAAGCAGCATGATGCCTTGCTGTGGCTCTCCCAAAAAAGTGAGGGACACCAGAAGAGAAGTGGCTGGTGCTGGCCTTTAGTTTCCTGGTGGCCTTTTTGGTGCCTCCTATCTGCATGTTAGCCCCTGCAAAGGGAGAGCCCCCCCACCCAAGCAGAAATGTGAGGGTGGAAAGCTGCTTTCTAAGCTTGGATCACTGAGACCTGTTGACTTAATGTGTCTGACATGTCCTTTCCTGATTTGTGCTGCTCCCCAACAGGCAGAGTACTATCACTTGCTAGCGGAGAAGATCTATAAGATTCAGAAGGAGTTGGAGGAAAAACGCAGAACCAGGCTGCAGAAGCAAAACATGATCCCAAATGCTCCGGGCATGCCACAGGCTCCCATGAGTCAAGGGCCCAGCATGGGACAGCCCCAGCCAGGAATGTCTGCAAGTAAGAATGGTTGGGTGACTGACTAGCAGGGAAATCACAGAATCACGTGCTGTCATTTTTGATGGGCTTATGTCCATTTTGCCTTTCTTGTTTCATAGGTACCTGACTTGCTCAAAGTTAAACAGAACTTTCTTCTCTGTTCAGAAGTACTTGTAGAATGTTTGCCTTGCTGATGTGTTATTGATGACAGATTATCTAAAAGCATTTAGTCGTCTGAATAAAGTTGCAATCTTTTAATCCTTTACAGTTACTGTGGTGGATGGAATATTGATTAAGTTGCATTCTTAATGTTGCAGAACTTCAGGGTCTTTAGATTCACCTCTAGAGTTAAAGCTATCAACTAGTATAAGAGAAATATTGTCATTGTATTTGGTTGTGTGGTGTTCAAATTGATGATAGCTATTGCTATTTTTGCTAAACAGAGTATGATGATTGGAGTGCTTAGGTATTTATGCCTTTGAAGGTTTTGATAGTCCTTGTTCTATGCCACGTTTGTTTTTTCAAACAAATTACCTTACCAGCATGCAATGAAAACCAGATTTCACTTTTTTCCACATGCAGCTGTATTCTATTTCACAGTAGTTCTGTTTCTTGAATTTACGTTCCTAATGCAAACCAGATTATTACTACTGTTAAATTCCCTGCTAACCATGCATTTGTATATTAGAATAACATTTATTTTGGAGAGGTGTTAATGATCAAAGCTGTCATGCTGCTAAAGTGTTGAATGTTTTTTTTACAACATTAGGAAGGGATGAGGTGCTGTAGGCCAGCAGGTATCTAGTATATTTTTATTTGGGTAATATAAAACAGGTAACACTAGCGTGGATATTTTTAGTAAATTGGCAAAAGGCTTCTGCTGACTTTAGTCTTGTATTTCTAGTTAAGTCCTGTAAACAATTGAAATATATCTAGAAATGTATCTAAATTGTACATTTCTAAATAGAGTTGCATCTCTTGCTCTGTATTAACTGTAAAAGAGAATTAATTATTTGGACAAAAAGTCTGCTTTAAGAGTTTTTGTCTGTGATTCTGGACTGGCAGCTCTCGAGACTGAAAAAGTCTTTCTTAAAACTAAAAGCAACAGTTCTGCAAAGATACTTAGAGCACACACCATCCCACCCCTGTCTCTCCTCAGTGTTTCTCAAAAGAAAAGGATTTTCTTCTTCGTTCACACAGTCCTGCACGTTCTTAGATACTTTACAGTTAAGAATTGAGTTAAGGACACTCATGGGAACAGATGTATAGCTGTCAGTGAGACTGTAATGAGTTGTCTGAGAAGATAGATCAAAATTTGAATTAGTCAACCAAAGAGACAAACTTCCTATTTTGTTTTTTTGTAACCCTGCAGAAAGATCCAGTAGCTTCAGGCCTGTGCTGTGACACTGAGTTCTTTTTTTCTCCTGCTTAAATTTGAATGTATTTTAGTAAATCCACTTCTGGGTCTTTTTATACTTGAAGTCAGAACAGAGTTTACCGAGATGCATTACTAAGATCCAGGAAAGACTCTTAAAGGTTGATGCTGTGGCTTTGTTTGCTGTAACTTCTACAGAAAGCTGATGCTCAGCAGATGTATTGTTTGGTTATTTATTATGTACTCCAAAAGTCCCCAAACTTAAGAGCTTTGATAAATCTGTTGAAAGATAGCTTTCATAGTGTTGCAAATCTAGAGATGTAGTAACAGTGTAGAGTGGTCTGCAAAGTTCTTGTCTTGTGGAAAGTTCGTGAGCTGATGAGTTTTTGTACCTGGATAACATCATTCAAATGTGTCATCAGTTTCTTAACATTGACTTGTAAGTCAGGGTATTTCTGTCAATGGAAGATGCTCAAGTTTTCAAGGAAGCTTCTGGTTTTGCTGCATGCTTTCAGGACTCTCTTGAGTGTTTTAAGAGTTACTGGACTGTGTCCATACTAAAACCCATGTAGAAAAGAGTGTGTAGTTCTCACGAAAATGTTTGGCAGATAAAAGCTGGTGGTCTTCAAAATGCCCTATCACCTTATCCAGTGTCTTTTTTACCAGATGGTCCTCTTCCTGACCCAACCTTGATACGTGCCAATGTGCCAAGCCAGATGATGAATCGCATGCAGGCACAGCCAGGTAAACATTTGAAGGAAATTTGATGCTATGATTTTGAAGAAATCTTGGAATTGGGTGGTTCTTGCTGAAGTGTCATTGCCCTTCTTCACCTGCCATTTTCTCATTTACATAAGAAAATAGCTGTCTATATTGTATAATATTTATATAACCAATATATATGTATTTTATTATATATATATGTATATAATCTTGTTCATTTGAGCTGCTTGCTTTGTTAAAGAGCTTGATGCTTTTGGAACTTATGATCATATGAATGTAGGATGGTGGGGTTAGTCAAACACGTTGGGCCTAGCCTGCTTTGCTCAGGACGTGTTGGTGCCAGGGGATGATGGTGAGAACTGTTCCTCAAAAGGAAGGGGCAAAATCTTTGTTACCTATTCAAGAAGTATTGTAGCCAACATATGAAGTACGTAAGGAAGTGAAGATACAGTTTTAGTTTCTCTAAGTGAATTTCTAATACATAATTAAGATAACACAACTTTCTGTTGAAAGTTGATCTCCAGCAGTAGATGTGATACTTCCAGTTATTTGTCATGTACTCTAGTAGTTGTCAAACTTCAGAACTTTGAGAATGATTAGTGGGAACAAGCTTAGGGTTTTTTGACGGGCGGGGAGGCACACAACGTGACCCTAATCTGTATTCTGAGCCTGGGGTCTGGTAGATTGGACACATTAAGATTGTTCCATGTAATAGGTTGACAGAAGGAAATACGTCCTTTATAGTAATTCATGCTTCAGAGCTGGTTGCTAGAACATGAAGTTAGGAAGAAACTGACAGCATTTCTTCTCCAAATGTTGAATGATGCCCAAAGGAGAATTCAGGCCTTTGTTTATAAGTGATTTTTTTTGGCACAAATGCACAGGAATGAGTCAGTTTGGCCAGATGAACATGCAGCTGTCTCCGATGGGACCCCGTCAAACCCCTCCTCTTCAGCACCCTGGACAGCTAAGCCAGGCTGGGGCCATGAACCAGGTCAGTGTGTGTTTTGTTCAGGGTATTGAGCTCACAGGTTTGCGTCTGTTGGCTATGGTTTCCTTAAAAGAAATAAATTTTTTTTAAAAAAAACCAAACATTATTTCTTCATTCTTTTGATCCTTTGGTTCCTCCTTTTGCATCTCCACTAAAAAATTTGACTTGTCTGTGGTAAGCCTTTGGATCTTGGTGGCAGAAATTGCCAGAAAAACAAGTTTAAGTGGCTTTTTTTGCTGTTGCATCCTTAAAACAAGGAACAAAGATAAAACTTCAGTCAGTCCCCAATCTAAAAACAATATCCTTTTCCTTGGCTTACAAGGGAAATTATTGTAATACCTCTTGAGAGGAACTGTAAGTAGGCTTTCCACATTGTATCCTACAGATAAGCAACAAGCATCAATTTTGGCAACAAGATAAATGTTGTTTTGTAAATGTTATGGAGGTGTATGCATGTTGTGTGAAGTGAGTTCCTTTCTTTTCCAACAGATGGGATTTCCTTCACGTATTCAGCAGCCAGGAGTTGGCCAGCCTTCTGGTCAGAATCAGTTTCTACAACAGACCCCGTTCCCTGCTTCTTCCCCAGGAATGAACGCAGCAAGCATGCCTATGACTCAGCCTGGCAATCAGACACCAGTTTCTCAAGTAAGTTTCTGATTTTTGGAAGCAGTGGCAGTGGGCTCTGTCATATTCTGGTTTCATTGTTCAGTTAGTAGTAATGGAGAAGAACTTGTTTTCTCAAGATGCTTTTGGAATTATAGTCAAGTGCATTCACTTATTGAGATTCTGAATTTTTCTGAAGTAGCATTGGGAATGGTGAGGGTGAAACGTTGGCTTGTTCTCAGGCATGTTTGCGTGACAGAGGAATTAAGTTTGGTTTTATGGAGCAAGGAAGAGATACTCGGCATGCAGTAAAGAATTTCTTGCTTAACAGTGAGGCTGCAGAGCCTGAGAAAGTAAAAGATTGTGGAAGAATAAGTGATAAAAAGGCATGTGTTTCCAGGATCAATATGTATTACTGGCTTTGGGGGATAGGAGGGTTATCGCTACTAAAGATCTGAACTTACAGTCTAGCAGTTTCCTTTCTGTCCTTTCCCTCTCCCTTTTCAGCAAGAACCTTTCAGGCCAGGAAGAAGTAGGGAACGTCAGTTTGCTTCTCGTTGATGCTTCTTCCTAGTTTGCAGGCAAGATTATTGTGGAGTGACAAGATTTTTTTCCTTGACCAATACAATTCTTTTTTTTTTTTTTTTTTGTAATCTTGCAATGGTACAGTTACAGCTGTACTCATTTCTGATAAACTCAGTTTGTAGTCTTGGGGGTGGGGGTATGGGCACACTAGTATATTTGAATGCAGTTTTTCTCTGTGGTATGTTGTCCCATATTCAGGATGTACAAACCTGAAGTTTCAGAAATAAATATTTTGTGAACTGGAAGTGTAGGTGTGCCATTCTTTAAACATATCTTGATATGTTTAAAGAATGGTTACTCTATTGAAACCTCTCTTTTTTAGAGCTGAATAAACTTTAAAACAGCTTTATGTTTGTGTGGAGCAAAATAAATTGAATAGAGTATTTCTCTTTTTGAGATAGAATTATAAAAGAACAAACCAAATAGATAGTTTGTCACATTTCTAAAAGTATGGCAGTAACTGTGGGAAGGCAGCCATTTGACAGTAATTCCTCCCTTTCCTATTTCAAGTCATCACAAACCTGTACTTGTTTTCCTCCAGGCACAAATGACCAGCGCTTCCTGTCCTGTGAATTCTCCTGCAATGGCTCCAGGTTCTCAAGGAAGCCATATTCACTGCCCACCTCTTCCACAGCCTCCCATGCACCGAAATTCTCCTTCTCCAGTACCTAGTCGAACCCCAACACCTCACCACACACCCCCAGGCATGGGATCACAGCAACAGCAGGCAGCTGCCGCTGCCACTACTGCCTCCACACCTACTCCTCAGGCAATGCCACCTGGACCACAGTCGCAAACTATGCATCCCCCTCAAAGGCAGACTCCAACGCCTCCTCAGGCACAGCTGCCTCCACAGGTCCAGCCTCCAGTTCCAGTTACCCCTTCTGCAGAGCAACAGCAGCAGCCTTTGTCGCAGCAGAGCACGACTGCATCTGTTCCCACACCAACAGCACCGCTGCAGCCTCAGCACCCTACAACACCTGTAAGGAAATACTTTAATTGTGCTATCCCTTCAGATGTTTTAACTGTTAGGTCTAATTTTCAGTTGATACTTATTTTTGTGAGAGTCCGTGATAATGGAGGTAGCTCCTGGTATATTTAATATTAAAAAAGGGTTTACTGCATTTGGGAAGTAACCTTTTTACAGCAAGACAAGTCTGTAGATGATCTGGTGTTTCCCAGAAGGGAGCATTTGTCAGAATTATAGTGTGTGTTTTGAAATTCACTGTGAAACATCAGTTTGGTCTCCATATATTTAATGGTGGTGTACAGTAGGGAAACAACATGTAATTATCTACATGCTAGGCCTTCTAGTGCATGTTTCTGTTGCATGTTTTTCTGTAATTGTAGTTGTGCAGCAGTATGTTCAAGTGAAGCAAGTGGAATCATAGAATCCTAGAATGGCATGGGTTGGAAGGGACCCCAAGGATCATAGAGCTCCAACCCCCCTGCCACAGGCAGGGCCACCAACCTCAGGCCTGGATCTACACAAGGTTGCCCAGAGCCTCATCCAACCTGTCCCTGAACACCTCCAGGGACGGGGCATCCACCACCTCTCTGGGCAGCTTGTTAAGGACTAGCCTGGAAGGACTAGAGTGCATTTAAACTTGGTGGAAGCATAGTATAGGTAAAAGGTAGATTATAAACAGGCTTCTAATGAGCTTATTATTACTGTTCTAATGTGTGTTTTGTTCCCTCAGCTTTCACAGCCAGCCGTAAGCATCGATGGGCAGGTGTCAAACCCTCCATCCACCAGCAGCACAGAGGTGAACTCTCAGCAGCCTGTTCCAGAGCAGCAGCAGCCACCCTTGCAAGAAGTGAAAATGGATATTAAAACAGATGAAGGGGAACCAGAGCAAACAGAGCTGCCAATGGAGGAGAAATCTGAGGTGAGATTCTCATTTAGCTGCTGGGTAGAACATGTAGTGCTGCTAGATGCTTTCTGTTTCCACACAAGTCATTCCTTCCAGGGTTCAGTGAGAGCTGTAGGTGCTACCTGCTGCTTGTGATATTTTGTGGTGGTTTAGCCCTGGCCGGAGGCCGGATGCCCACCAAAATCAGTCTATTGCCCCCCTTCTTAGTTGGACAGGGGAGAAAATGTATATATCAAGAGGCTTAGGAGTCGAGATAAGGACAAGGAGAGATCATTTTATCAGCAACGGCGTGGGCAAAACAGACTCAACACAGAGTGCAGGAAAAACTATTCTCATTTATTACACTACACTAAAAAGAACAGTGAAAAACCGGAGTCAGGAGCACAACCAAATCTTAAACAAATGCAACCAGATCTTAAAAACACGTTCCCCCCACCACTCCCTTCTTAGCAGACTTCACTCTAGTCATGATTTCACTCCCTTTCTCCCCCCAATCACAGCACAGGGGGGGCAGGGACTGGGAGATGGGCACTTTGGTCAGTTCCTTGCAAGTTGGTTTCCTTCTCAGCCGGTGAGGGGGCATTTATTCCACACACCCTCCCCCTGCTGCACCGTGGGTCCCACCCACGAGAGACAGTCCTCCACAAACTTTCTCCAACATGAGTCTCTTCCCCCAGGGCTTTATCTCTTCATCAGCTGCTCCGCCTGGATCACTGCTATGGCGGGCAGCAATAAATCACAATGTCTCTCAGTCCCAGCCCTCCATGGGGTCACCAGCCTCCCCCAGAAAACCTGTTCCAGCGCAAAACTCTCTCTTGCTTATCTCTGTGTCTCTGATTCTCTTCATGGGCTGCAAGTGCTGGCAGGGGGTCACAATCTTCTCTATGTCTCCACCTGCTCCATCCAGTGTGGAGCCCCTCCACGGGCTACAGGTGGGGTCTTGGCCTTTTTCCATGGGGTTGGTTTCTCCATGGGCTGCTGGGGCATCTTTCTCTCTAGCACCTGGGGCGCCTCCTCCCCCGTCCTCCTCGGCCTTGGTGTCTGCACAGCTTGTTACATCTTTTCACTCCCTTCTCCAGTGGCAAAATGCAGGTGCTTCTGGCTTGTTTTCTCCTATATGTGATTCTGAGGCGCTATGACTATCTCTCATTGGCTTGGCCCTGGTAAACAATGATTCTGGCCTTGAATTGTTTATACTTTACAGCTACGGACAATTCCAGCAGCTTCTCGCAGCAGCCATTTTCTGCACCCCTGTTCTTTTCCAGCACCCAACCACGCAAGACTGCAACATATTTTGATTGTTGTTTTCTGGCCTTTCTTCCCAAAGAAGGGTCTCTGTTTTGTGGTGAAATGGTGGTAGAAGCTAGTTGCCACTGGAAAGACCATGGTAACGTGATGGCAGCTGTGAAGCTTTTGTGTAAATGCCAAAGTAAGAGGGCACTAAGGTCAGTCCTTCAGATGTTATTGGCAGCTGTTAAATGTTAGAATAGCAGATATGTACGTGATGGGCTGCTTTATTGGGCTCTGACAACTTGTCACCAAGGACAGCTAGGAGTGAGGCCACCAACAGTGTCACCCTTGCAGCCCTGATATAGGAGAGACTGTCAGACCTGCCTGAAGAGCTGGATAAACACCTGTGTGCTCAGAACTGGGTAGCAGCTCATCATTGCTACTACTGCAATGCTTAAACATGCGTTCTAGCACATCTGCTAAAGTTCTAGGCAAGTTCTGGCTACAAAGTAGATGCCCTTAATCCTAAGGAAGAGTGGTGGGCAGGGTGGCAGATGGGTTTAAAGGACAAAAATGTGGGTGGATGACTTGGATGTAAGGCTTAACTGACAGTCTCTAAACTACTTTCCAGGTTAAAGTAGAACCAGTCGTGGAGGAATGTAAACCAGAACCAATGGAACAAGATGAGAAGAAATCCGAGGTGAAGACAGAAATACAAGAAGGGGAAGAAAGACCTACTACTCCAGCTACTCAGTCTTCTCCGGCAGCTGGGCAGTCCAAGAAAAAAAGTAAGCAGGAATACTCTTCTGACTGAAATTCCCTGCATCTCCCTAGATAAATTCTTGAGGGAAAACACCCAAGCATCCTTTGGTATTTAGGAGGCTTATATGGATTGTCCTTTGACTTCTGGACAGAAACATCTAATACATGTGCTTGTAATTGGCTTTGGGCAAGTTCTTCAAGGCTTTAGTATTAGATATTAAGCCTTAGTAATGTTGTCAGTACAGTAGAGATTTGAAATACTCCGCAGTTACAGATCTTCTAGACAGGCAGGTTTCTTCCTTACAGCTGTTTCTGCTATCTTTCTAACGTTGATTTGTTTTTCAAAAGTTTTCAAGCCAGAAGAGTTGCGGCAGGCACTTATGCCAACACTGGAGGCACTTTACCGGCAGGATCCAGAATCTCTTCCATTTCGACAGCCTGTGGATCCCCAGCTGCTAGGAATTCCTGTGAGTGTCTTGGCGAGATACTTTCCCTGGCTTTAATTCCAAGATACTATGCTATACCTGTGGAAAACAGGCTTAAGTATCTATTATTAACACTTTTATATTGAGACCTTTAGCTTAGGCAGTGAAACAAAATGTCTGACATGAGAAAAGATGTTTTTTTCCAAAGTTCGATCAGTTCTGATGGATAAATAAGCAGGTACACCATTTGCTGAAGTGATTACCAACAGATCCCCAGTGCTATGCGGGCTTTTATGGATGCTGTTTCATGTTGTGATGCTTCCATTCCTGAATTTCATAGGTGTTTCTCATCATATATAAAGCTTGGCTGAATATGTAGGAAGCTAAGCAGATCAAAACCACTAAAAAATAATCCATCAATGCTTATTAATCAGTTAAAATCAAGGAGGAAGCCATTAAACTTCCGGTGTTTTTCAGTTTAATTTTCTGCTTGTTCTATTATCTTCAAAACGCGTTATCCTTCAAGGATCTGTGTTTTAATTTCTCTAGATTACCAAGCAACTTTACTGTGTATACACAAATATGCGTATATAGAGATGTCCTTAGGTGCTTCAGGCAATGTATTTTTTGCCTTGAAGCGAAAGAGGGTTTGTTTTTCACGTGTGGGTTTTTTTAGGATAGATAGTTTAAATATTCAAGGCTTTCTGTATTATAAGCAGGCGTATATGTTGCTAATATTCTTTAATGAGCTCTCAATTGGCTGTCATACTCTGAGGACTTCTGTAGAAGAAGTGGTTCTATAACTGCTTGGGTGGGAATTGGAAAAAGGCATTCTTTAGTGGAAGCATGATATATTTATCATCTAGTAGTTCTTTTTGTTTTACATTGTCTGGTCTACTGAAACCAGTCACTTTCTATTAATGCTCTTGTGTATATCCTTAGATCACAGTGGCTGCAAAGCCATTGCTGTTTCCTACTTCTTGTAATACTTGTTTTGCTGACTAAAATTAGAGTGGCTTCAGAAGTGGCAGAGCAATAGAGCCTGAGAAATAAAGGAATAATGGAAAGGAAGCACTGGGGAGTGATATGGTATTGCTTAGCGATTTCATTGTGTGTCACAAGCAAATTGACAGTCAAGTCAGGGAGGAACCTGTTTTTCTCGATGTGCCGCAGAAGAATTTATGTGCTGAGAATGCACATGCTGTTGTGTCACAGCATAGTTCTGTAGGCAGATTTTGATACACTGCCTATTCCTGCAGGATTATTTTGACATAGTGAAGAACCCCATGGACCTCTCTACTATCAAGAGGAAGCTAGACACAGGACAGTATCAGGAACCATGGCAATATGTAGATGACATCTGGCTTATGTTCAATAATGCCTGGCTGTATAACCGCAAAACATCCCGGGTATACAAGTACTGTTCTAAACTGGCAGAGGTGTTTGAACAAGAAATCGACCCAGTTATGCAGAGCCTTGGTTATTGCTGTGGAAGAAAGGTAAGGAAACAAATGTTTTTAGTCTCTGCTGCTTGCTTCCTGATAGTGAAGGGCAAGGAGGGAAGGGAAATACAGCAGTTGCAATTGTTAGCAGTCATGGTGCTAACAAAAAAGCCAAGAAAATCTGAAAGTTTACCAGGATTTAACAATCCTGAGTAATGGGATTTTGGGGGGTTTATGGATCTTCTCATTCTATCTAGTGCTTAAATAATCTATTCCTATATAAACCCTTGAGGGAAACAAGTCACTAACTTAAGTCTTATTTTGCTTAATACCTGTTTGCTATTGCAAATTAAACAGCTGTGGGTTTGTTACTGCAGAAGGGCAATACTTCTATGTCAAGACTGTGTGTTTCCATTGTCTTGTTTTGATACACTTTCCATCTCTGGAGAAGAGCTTACTTGAGAATAACAGACCACTGAACATCTCTGACTAGCACTTCATACACTGGCTGTACTCTGAGATCTGTGCACAGAATAAAGTGGAAATGATCACTGTCTGGGTCACGCTTGCTTCCCATGGAGAGCAAGTGAAAACACGTATGAGTACTAAGACGACCCATTTCTTTTTGCAGTTGGAGTTCTCACCACAGACCTTGTGTTGCTATGGCAAACAGCTATGCACAATCCCTCGAGATGCCACTTACTACAGTTACCAGAACAGGTAAGGAAAACTCACTTGGTGCAATTTTGTGCATGCTGCAATCAATCTGTTAAAAGGCGTGCATGTGTTTACGTATACACCCTCTTTATATGTCTACACCTTTGTGTTTTAAGATTAAAATTTGCTGGAAGTGCCCTTGAATTTTTACCTTGTGTGTTAATGATTTCTTTCTGCAGAAGTCCGTTGCAGTCTTTGCTCTTTCCCTTTTGTTTGGAGAAACATGATGTTTTACTAAATTTTTATCCTGCAGTTATTAAACCGTCAGTCATCTACAAATCAAATATACAAGTCTGTTGTCTTCTGCTTCCTACCATGCAGCAGTATTTTTTCCTGCAGAACACTGAGTAAACTATGCAGCAAGTGTATTAATGCTTGTAATACTACTTATACTTGGCAAGCCTCATGATGTTAACACTGAAGAGCAAACTTACTTTTGTGGTGCAGGTCTTCATTGGAAGATTGTGTATTCAGATCTTCAGTCGATTGATGCTTGCTTTTTCTCCCCAAGTTGCCTTATGGGAGCTGCCTTGCACAAGCTGTCAGCAGCTGTGTAAAGAGCCGTCACTTCTACTGCTCTTTTGAATATTTCTTTGACTTGGGGTTTATGAAAGGATTTAAACTTACTTGACTTCTGAAAGAAAGTTTCTTTCTAGTTGTTACTTTGCCAATTGAGGAAGTGAGGCAGGAAGAAGCAGGGAAATATGTTCTGTAGCATTCCCATATCCCCTGGCCTGTCACCAATATGTGCCTGTTAGAGCAGAGGGGTGCTCACCTCCAAACTCTCGCTTCCCTCAATTTAGTTCCTGCTGTCCATTCTTTCCAACAAACAAAACTCTGCAGGAGAAACAAAAATAAGTAAATAAGATACTAAGGCTTTTACCTGAAAGCAAAAAAGATTTTGCAATAATTGTCGTTTTCTTAAGCAGCTGATCAGGTGAAAGCAAACAGAGCTGCAGAAGTGTCATCTTCACATTTTTTAAACTTACTCAAGGTTTCAGCAGTGAATTGGAGGTCTTCAGGAGTAGAGTAGAACTTAAGTGTATAGTATCCCACAATAACTATTATACCTTTAGACTTGTATAGTGTAGAGCTTTTTGAATTATAAGTCAGTATCTTCTGCTTATGTTTATCTGTGGGCAAGCACTAGGCGGACCAAAAGACTATTATGCAAAAATTCTATATTCTTTATATATCTTCAAACTGTAGAAGGGAATGTTTGCACTGTAACATGTTTGTACATATGACTTGTAAATTATGTACACATGTGTATATAGACTGAAATGTGCAATTCCAGAAGTACTCTGCAGTAGCGCAGATGAAAATTGCAAGGGTTGGGTTTTAGCTTAACAGCTTCTATAGTATTGGTTTGTGTAGCTCTATAATAAATCTGTTCTATTTCTTTTTATTTTTGTCTTGTGCCCTCAATTAACATGACTTAGTAATGGAGAGGCCACAGTTTTAGAACTTTGTTGAGGGCTGAGGTAGAATCTTGATTTAAGTGTAAATGAAATCTTTCTCTGTAATGCTTGTTATATTGATACCTGGACTGTTCTACACTCAGACTGGTTTTATGGCAGAATCATACTAATGTAGAGCATTATATGTGTGTAGTTAATGTCAGGTATTCAGTTAAAGTACAGTTTGATAGTACTATAATGTCTGTAAGATTTTTGAGCATGGCTTTTTATTGTTCTTTAAGCTTCTGATGTTTAGCTTTCCCTTTCAACTGGGAGAGAATCCTGTGGCCTTTCAGCATTTATACATTTAAGATGGAAGACTATCCCTCTTCCATTGATCTCCTGCAGATCCTCCTGCCAACAGAACTGCTGTGCTGATACACAAGTCAGAGTAGCAGTTCTTCCTTCTTTCTGCTCTTTTCCCTTTCTCATTTTAATTCTTTGCTGTACGTGGCATGGATTATTAAAATGAAGAGGGTATGGGTATGCTAAAATGGAATACTCTTGTTTAATTTGCTTTAATCATTTGCTGCTTGTGAACCCATTTTGAGAGATTTAATGCTAATCTGTGCTTTGCCTTGGCTTTCTGCTTTGTGTTGTCTTGTCCTGCTTCTGTGTTTTTGTTTTGTCCTGCAAACCCCCATTTCTTTGTGTGTTATTTTTTTTTTCCTCCTTCATGCTTGTCATTGTCTGCACTTGGCTTTGATTGCGCAAAAAAACCCCAAAAAATGCAAACCAAAAAAACCAAACCAACCAAACACAATGTGGGGCCCATAAATCTGCATCATTGAATATCCCTGTCGCCGTTGATGACCTGCTCTCTGCTCCTGTCCCTTCCTTGGCCTGCTGTGATTGGTGGCTCCGTTGCTTGGCTTGGGCTGTGTTGTATGGACGGAGCAGTTCACCCAAATATGGCCTTCTTGCTGACAGGTATCATTTCTGTGAGAAGTGCTTCAACGAAATCCAAGGGGAGAGCGTTTCTCTGGGAGATGACCCATCACAACCTCAAACGTGAGTTACTCCTGTTTGCTTGAGCTGTGCATTTATAAGCTGTGTCATGGCCGGTAGTGCTTTCTCAGAGGGAAGGAATGCAGTGTTAGGAAGCCCTTGCTGTTTGTAGGCTGGTAGAGGGTGGGCCAGATTTTGTCATAAAAGCCTGGACTTGTGCTGTAGATGTTTTTTCTTTAAAATCTGAGCTGACTGAACTGTAGTGAGAAACAGGCATTTGGTGCTTAAAATTGCAACTATACCAATAGAGGGGAAAGAACAGAATCGCTTTTTCTGACAAAATGTGAAAGTATTCCCTGGCAGAAAAACAACTATTGCCTGCAAGCAGGTAGATGACACAGTTGAAACAGCCAAACCTACCATTCTGTTTATAGACTGGCTGTGTTATTTAACTTGTATTCAACTTCAGATTGGTTTTCATCCAAATCAGAAGCAGGCAGCTTCCTTTTGCCACACAGATATTTCACTGTTGGAGTGCCATCTGCTTACGAGAAATACCGTGCAGTTGTTAAGGAGATCGTGATAAAAGGCCATGCATGGGTTTAGCTACCTTTTCCATGCTGGCAGGAAACTTCTGGGACAGTCTCATTCTGGTGAACCCTCTTTACACCTTGTCCAAAAATCTTGAAATAGAGTTTGGGGAGACTAAGGAAACCCTTGAGGGACAAATGAATGCCGAGCAGTTACTCTTTGAAGTGTTGAAGAAAGCTCTCTGAGGGGAGAGCATTTCAGGAACACTGCAGACAGAAGCAAGTGAGGAACTTAAGAAAGCCTGAAGCCAGGGGAGAGCTGTTGAAGTTGGTAGTCAGACAAACAGTTAACTTTCACCAGAAGTAGTTGTTGTCTTTAGCAGCATTTTACCAAACTCTGCTGTAGTGAAAGCATCCACTGGAGCTTGGGAAGATGTAGGATGTACATCTGCCCTTCTGGAAGGAAAAAGAAAGCAGTAATGTTTGTGTGCTTGTCAGTACAGTGGGCTGTGTCCCAGTGGATAGTGTGGATTACTACTGAACTAGAACCAAAGACCCAAAGTTGAATCAATGTTGTCCAGTTTTGTTAATATAAGATGTGAAGTATGAAGTATTTACATGAGAAGCAAGTATCTATATATTGTAAATCTGTCTATAAACAACTACTGAATATGTTCGTGTATATATATTTTTTTGTTGAGCTGCTGAGTAGAGTCTTTCCCATACATGTAAGTTGGGAAGGTTTGCCACAAACCTTCTGAGGCAGGGCAGAAGGCAGCATAGAGTGCTTTTGATTTTTACACTAGATTTGAAAGCACAGATGCTGGATACAATATTTTTTTAATAATGAAAACAATCAAAAGCTCTTTGAACGCAAGCAATGGCAAGAATGTACTTCCAGCTCCTAGTATTCTTTTTTTAGCTGATTTAAATGCTCAGTAGTTGTGCAGTGAAAATGGAAGCTGTAGTCTGCACACGAGGAGCAAGTACGCTTTTTAATGTTCCCTGACCTGCTTACAGGCTTTCTCTTGGGTGCTCATTTTACTGGGGCATAGAGATCCCTCTCTTCTCACAACCTATAGTTAAATGAACAAAAGCAAAAAAGATTAGCAATACGTATGTTAAGTCCTTTTTACAGTTCCACTCACCATATTGGAGCTTGAGGTAACAGGGGAGATTGAACCTCCCTTCATCTGATACGGATCTCTGCAGGTGGCACTATTTAGAATAAACACTGAAATAAAAAGATAGGAGAGTTAACACACCTCATGCAAGCTAGATTGTGTTACTGTCATTGGCTCTCAGAGGCATGTACAGATCATCTCACATCTTACAGCACCCTGTTTTATCTCAGAGATATGGGTAGTATTATATGGTTGTTCTGGACTGTTTTGAACCAGATTGGTATAAAATATACCAGAGACCTCACCTTCAAAAAGATGGAATTTTTAGCCTTGCAAATGCTTCAGGGAAAGGAAAGCTAGTGTAGAGTAATAGTTGGGCTGGAGGTGCTGGATTTGGAAGCTGAAATTTACCCTTTGAAGTTAATCTAGGAGGAAGGCTAGGGGAATCTGAAATGAGATAACCTACCTTTCTCGGTAATCAAAGATAATTGGAATTCTCTGCTTTCAGAATATCAGAGGGGCATATCAAATAGTACTTTCACAATGAAATACTGATCAGACTGGTCCCAAACTTGAATGTCAGCAAGTTTTACTGTTTATCCTTATTATGTGGTTCTTTACAAGCTACTGTCCCGTAGAAAAGCATGTTTTCCACAGGCAGAGTCGGGGGTTGTGTATACTTTTGTTGTCTGTCACTCTGTGAAATACAACTCCTTTCCTTGTAGTGCCAGTGAGTATTTTAAAAAATCTGCTTGCCAAGTTTTGTTTTGGTGTGTGGATGCGTGTGCTATGGCACTGAGTGTATGTTGTCTTGTGTTAAAACTGAGTTTTATTGCCTGTTTCTCCGTAGCACGATAAACAAAGAACAGTTTTCAAAGAGGAAAAATGATACACTGGACCCTGAACTGTAAGTAATGCTGTCACACTTTGAATGATCCTCATGATAGCTGTTCTGTAAAATACATGTTATTCACTCACTGTCAGCTTTGTTTTTCAATGTTTTCCAAATTTCACGTAGCTGGAAGGGGTTGCTCAGTGAGTGGTGTATCTGGCATTCTGTCCTGAGAACCCAAACCACCACAGCTGTACTTGAGAAATATGTAGCGCTGTATTTATGGGCCAAAATTAGCACAGTTTGTTGTCTCGAGCAGAAAGATGATTCAACAGAAAGATGAGTGCAGATAACTGCTTTGAAACCCTGTTGTGGCAAATGTTCAAATCTCAGAACTGATTTGGGTCATTTGGCAGTAGCTCTTCTGGTGCTTTTGGCTTTTCTAGTCATCTTTTACAGGCGATTGTAGTAGAAGGGAGAGTTGTTAACCTGCTTTTTCTGCACTGCTCTGAAAGCAGAACTGTAGAGATTGAGTAAATTTAAGAGGATGTTGACTCAGCTGCTTTTCTTTATATTCCTGATGGCTTTTTTGAAACCGCTTTACACGTTCCTGCATGATGCACCTATGCTGGTCCTCTGCAAATGTTACCTTCATTTTAAAATGACTAAGCAAAAAGGATATGTATTCTTCCCACCCCATCCTTCTAAGGGCATAAGGGTCAGCTGGTTCTGTTTTACAAGGGGTGTGTGAAGGAGAGAACAGTAACTCGATTTCTAAGATTTCTTTCCCTTTGTTACAGTGATGACGCAGCCTGGTGCTAAGATACAAACCTAACTTACAGTATGATACCATATGCCCTACATAAATGACAGTTATTCATTCAAAGTCTCAGACTCTTATAAATAGATATGTTCAAAAGGATTCACTGTCCTGATACCCAAAGCAACCTTAGTTATTTTGGAGAACTGTATTCACCAACATCTGTGAAGTAGGACCAGTTGTC
The DNA here is from genome assembly GCA_020800305.1 of Porphyrio hochstetteri. Classification (NCBI taxonomy): domain Eukaryota; kingdom Metazoa; phylum Chordata; class Aves; order Gruiformes; family Rallidae; genus Porphyrio; species Porphyrio hochstetteri. Next base: position 19,263,159 of record CM036905.1, on the reverse strand, counting down.
CTTAAATCTCTGCTAGTCTTCTGAAAGTGACTTTGACATTGCTTCTGTTTTCTTCCATCCCACCTTTCTGCAGTATATTTGCTTTGTATCCCAGGCTTCAAGCATAGTGGGGCAACTACCAACAGACTATTTCTCCTGGTTCTTTGCTTCTGAGACCTCTGAATCCATTTTCCTCTCTTCATTATAGCAACAAGCTGTTTACAGGTTTTCATCCTTAGAAGGGTTTAACTTGAAAAAAAATGAAATAAATGGATGATAGTAAGGCAAGCAAATGGTTATGTGTCCCTACATAGTCTGCCTGACTTGAGCTGACAGAGTCTTAATTCATTCCAGAGAGTGTTCTCAACATATATGTGCCCTGTGTGTTAAAATAGGCTCAGGAGCAGAAATGCCAGAACTCCTCCAATAAAATGTTACATACAAGCAGTGATACTATTAACCTTGTTTCCCTTCATCTTTTTTCCTTCTACAGATTTGTTGAATGTATAGAGTGTGGAAGAAAAATGCACCAGATCTGTGTTCTTCATAATGAGATAATTTGGCCTTCTGGGTGAGGAATTTCTTCTTAAGTAGCAAGAATACAATACATTTACTAGAGTTAATGATAAGCTTCCTTAAAATGGTTATATTAAAAAGAGTATCTAATGGAAGAAGTTGCATTTACACCTGTAAATTTTACAGAATACATAGGGTAATGTCAAATTTAGGCATCATGTCTTACTGTGCTGTCTGTAAAGTTGTTTCTAATATTAAATGGTTTTTTACATTCCTGTGTGGGGAAGAGAGGGCTCTTCAGTCTCACCTTTCAGCCTTTGCTGTTGAAAGATACTAGTCCTTCATGAAAAGTCATCTTTAGTTCTGGTAACAATTCTATACTGGTTTGGTTTTTGTACAAACAATATTGCTTTATGTGAAAAATAATTGTAACCAGTAAAGGTTTTAACAGGTAATGTCACTTTTTTGACTTGTCAAACTTTGACTTGTCAAATTAAGTCTGAAAAACAATCTGGCCATCTTTAGATACTCCACAGTTCTTGATCAAATTACCAGCATTTATTTCTCTGATTGAGCTTTATCTGCATATAATTTATCAGCTTTTAAAAAAACCTTTTAAAGCAGAGTTTGAGCGTGTTCCCTTTCTTGACAAGAAAGACAGGACTCTTTCACCATTCAGTTGCCGTCCATACTGCTGCAGAGGAGGGTAGACATCCTGTAACTAAGGAAGAATCTGTCCATCATTTCATGCTACAGCAGTGTTCAGAAAAAAAACCACCAGCCTTTTGCTTTAAGTATTATAGTATCTCATCTTTATCAGACAGCACTTTGAGCCTCTTTTTCCAAGAATATTTTAAGCCAATATTGTTAGACCTGCGAGTGGAGACCCTGTTTCCTGGGCTTGCCGGTGGTGACATGGATGACTGACAGGCAGTGCACCACCCCCTGGAGCTTAGATCTTCCTCTGCAGCTCTGAAACAGCTGGGCCGATTCTGCTGGCACTGTTCTTTGTGCTGTCTTTTATTACAAATTTCAGTTAAGGTATTTTCCAGACCACAACATCTGGTAAAAAATTTTGCTTCTAATGATAAAGTTGCTAAAGAACTTTGCGCTCTCACTTGGAGTGGTTTTTCACTTCTGTTTTTGCTTCAGCTTTGTCTGTGATGGCTGCCTGAAGAAAACAGGACGGACCAGGAAAGAGAACAAATTCTCTGCTAAAAGTAAGATTCTGATGCACCAACAAATTGTAAAACATTTGTTAAGAATGGGAAGAGGTGGCTTTTATGCTCGTTTTGCATTTATTTCCTTTTTTTTGAGTTAAAGGAGGATCCTTTTAGTCAGCTTTGAACATCAGTTCTGTGGTGTTCAGAATGCTTGTGTTCACAGGTGTTGGTTAGTAGTCTGTTGTGGAGGATTAATCTACTGTTTCAGAGCACTGCTAATGCAAGATACGTCCTTTTATCTCAATTGCAGTATTAATAGCATTGGGAAATGGTTCCTGTGTGACTGCAGCCTACCTTAAATTTAAGATAGCATGTTCAAGTCACCGTGACTACTGCTGCTCTTGAAAGCTTTGATGGACATGTCATCAGCTGGTGACAAAACTCTGTAGAGATTTCCTCTAAATGAGGGCAGTGTAGGAGGAAATTTGTGTAGTCCTTGTCCATCTCTCCTAAGGAAGGAATAAGTCTTTCAGAAGCCTCTTAGGTTGGTGTACTTATTAGGAATAGTACTTAAATTTCCACTTAAATAAAATCCCCAGCTAACCAAATAGCATCAAGATCAAGTATTAACTGTAGTGTTAAGCAGCTACTTTTTAAGGTCCCTCTTTAGAGAAAGAGAAAGGAGTGTATCAAAGACTGTAAATTGGTTTTAAGTTTGGGGGTGGCTCATGGTTTGGTCACAAAAAGTGTTCTCTTCAGCTGTTATGAAACTGCTCAGTGAGTGGTTTCAGCACCTGAGGCTTTTTCCAAAATCACACCTTCCTAGACTCACTAAGAAAACAGGGGTTCTTTTATAGTTTATATCAACTTTTGCTTCCAGCCACTTGTATGTGTTGCATACTTAAACTTAACTGAAAGGTGTCAAATTGAAAAACTGAAAAGCTGGTTGGCAGGTATGTAACTTGACCAGAAGCAATGGGCAGCAGTGAGATAGGCCCTGCTACACTCTTAAGTCTTAAAACTCCCTTTCAGGCTTAGGTTTTGTGTCAGCTAATGTTGTGCTTGTACTTCTTTTGTATGCAGATCACTGGAAAGTTAGAAACTCCTAAACTAATGATGTTATTGTAGTTAGTCGCTCTTTCAATTACTGAAATAGCTTTTCCACTGACCAAAGTAGTATAACTTGGTTAGTGTGGCTTTATAGACAGAACTTACTTCCAAATGCAACAGCTGCTCTTGAAGCTATGTCTGAGCAGTTTTGTAATCCAGTTTAGTTAATTAATAGCTTCTATTCGAGAGGAGTCTTAATTGTGATTGACCTTTAAGACAGATAGAAATTGGGTTGAAATAGAGATTCTTTCTTCATGTCAGTAACGTATAAATCATAAATGTGCCTGCAGATGAAAAGCAGCTCTCACCCCATCTAGAAGTGTTAGTGTCTAAAGATAAAGCTTTGGCTTATGATAACGTACTGCAGGCATTAAGAGTCACTTTTCATTTAACATCTGAATGGAGAAATCACATTTAAACAGCTCTTTCGTGTATATTGAGGTGTGTGTTCTATTCCTGCAGGGTTGCCAGCTACAAGGCTTGGTACCTTCTTGGAGAACAGAGTCAATGATTTCCTAAGACGACAGAATCACCCTGAGGCGGGAGAGGTGACAGTGAGGGTGGTACACGCATCTGACAAAACTGTCGAAGTGAAGCCAGGAATGAAAGCAAGGTATGTCCTTTCCATTTCTCATTTTTCTCTCTTTGGGGGGAGATGGAGGCTGTTTGAATTTCCTTACATGCTACTACTTCGTGAAAACACTGTTGTATTCAAAACTTCACCACTGACAGTTCTTGAGAGATGTTATGGCAGCATATTAATTAGTGTCATCTTTTTCATAGTAAACAGTAGATTCCTTGCATTTTGAGTAGCGTGTAAGCATTTAACTTTAAAATTGCACTAACATTATACTTGTGGTAGCCCTCATCGTTGTTACCTTTCCCTAGCAACGCGTTCTCTAACATACGGGTGTATTGGTTATTCCTCTTTACCCTCTGTAATCCGCAGGTTTGTAGACAGCGGAGAGATGGCTGAGTCTTTCCCTTACCGTACAAAAGCGCTTTTTGCCTTCGAGGAGATTGATGGTGTGGACTTGTGCTTCTTTGGGATGCATGTACAGGAGTATGGCTCAGACTGTCCTCCACCCAATCAAAGGTGAGGGGCTGCGTGGAAGCTCATTTTGGTACTCCTAGCTGGGTGAACCTTTGGAGTTTCTGTACAGAGCATCATGCTGGATATGTAAAGACTCTGTACTGTTAGCTTCTGGAAACAAAGTAGCTTGTGTCTTACTGGAGGTGCTGGCTAGCAGACAGTGTCGCCTTAAGGATCAGTCATCAGTGTTCTACAGGAGAAGATTGGATAGTTCTAGAGATGAGTCTGGGATAGCAAAAGAAAGCTGAGGTGAATTAGGATCAAAGGCTTTGAAGATTGCTGTTGTATTGGATACTTCAAATGTATAAAATGTTAACATGTGAATAAACCTGTAGAACTTCTTTGAAATGTCTGTTTCTCATTGTGCTGTGGTTTGCTTTTTGGTTTTTTAGGCGAGTGTATATATCTTACCTCGACAGTGTTCACTTCTTCCGCCCTAAATGCTTGAGGACTGCTGTCTATCATGAAATACTAATTGGATATCTAGAATATGTCAAGAAACTAGGGTAAGTTTCTTAAGGTTTTCTTCTGTGCAGCATTTGTACTAGGTAGTTCTTATTGAAATTAAATTATTGCATCCTATCGTATGGAACACGGTGCCTAATATCAATTGGTGATAGAATAACTTGGCAACAACTACGTATAATTGAAAAGGAGAGAAGACAAACATGGATTTGCAGGTTTTTTAGGAGAGGCTTATGCTTCAGATATTTTCAGATTTCCAAACTTAAGTAAAAATTCCTTAAGTCTAAGTAGAGAAAGTGAGCCTTTTTATCAGGATCATAACATTTTCATGGGCTTGTTGATAGTACAGTCCTCATGAAATGCCACTGCTTTGACCAGGTCATTCGTTTGGGCTGGCAAGTAGGTTTTTAACCATGTTTATAAGGAGAAAGGTAAGCGTATTCCCTCCGTACTGACTAACTCTGTAACAGCTTTTTGAGGGCACTAAGAAATCTCTTATAGAATAAGTAGTTGAAATTGTGAGAAGCTGAAAGTTAGAGCAAGAGGAGAGTGTACTTGAGACAGCACAAAAGAGAATGCAGAACAACTGAAGAAATGAGAGAGGTGGAAATTAAATGACTGTGTTTTCTGAAGTAGAAAAGGCAGTGAAGTAAACATCAATCTATTGTCAAGGGTATCTGGTGTAGCTTGGCAGAGAGCTATTCATGAAGAAATTGTTAGGGACTGTGCAACAAAGTAACTGCATGGGAAAAATTAGGGGAATCAGAATTGGAGGTGGGTGATAGTGTCTTCAGTGTCTCAGAGAGATGATATATATTCCTTAGTACTTCAAAGGCTTACATTAGTCTTCTGTTAGTTATTTTATTGTGTGTTTTCTAACCTGTGAGCCCCTACAATTGCTGCATAAAGCTCAGGCCTCAGTTTCATTTAATGCTGTTTCCTGTGCTAATGAGTAACATCAGCTTCTCATTCTGGGAAAACAATATTGGTCACACAGTATCATCTCTGTCTGCTCAGGCAGAAGGAATGGCAGCTGGCTGCAGTTCCCAGGGTTTGGGTAGGGTTCTGCAGAGCTGTTTCTCAGCATGGCAAGGATGGTTATTTTTCTCTAACTTGAGATCTGATTATTCCTCCTACTGGAGTTCTTCTCAAAAACTAATAGAGAAGAACTGAGGATGAAGAAATGATCCTTGTGGTATTATATTCTCTGCAGCTGCTACTGTTTGGATGTCACCTGTCTTCATAGTACTTGGATTGTACAGCCAATGGCATAGGGGTTGACAGTGACTGTTTATTCCCAGATAGAATTGTCAAACCTTTTAAAAGCATCCTCTAAGGTCTTTTTTTAAAAAGAGGATTTACAGTAGGAAGGTGAACTGCTTTTAAGTAAATTTGTTTTTAAAATATTGCTGGGTATTAAATGACTGCACTGTCTCAAGGAAAAAGAATTCTGTCTTTTACTACTCTAATACCTAGTCTCCATCTTTCTCTTATTAGTTAATTGGGAGGTGGCAATTGCTTGGGCTTTGATTTTTATCTAGACTGGAAAATGTGCACACTTAATATAAATTGCTCTGCATATAGCACTGCATTTTCAAAAATTAGTGAAAAGATAGTAATGTTATCACATGAATGAAGCTGGAATGAACACTAGAATTAAAGTCTTGGAGAGCTATAATTATTGTCCATCTGGTAACACCAGCCAACTCTGTGGTGGCTCCATCTCGTGGCAGAGGAGAGTCAGGTCTAGTATTAATTGTCACAGCCTACATGTACCATTTTTTGTCTAATGATGCTAGGTATACTACTGGACATATCTGGGCTTGCCCACCTAGTGAAGGAGATGACTACATCTTCCACTGCCATCCTCCTGACCAAAAGATACCCAAACCCAAACGACTGCAAGAGTGGTACAAAAAGATGCTGGATAAATCTGTGTCGGAGCGCATTGTCCATGATTACAAGGTTTGTTAAGTGTGTGATTGTACTGGGAGGAGGTGTGGGAGGGGTGACCAGTGTTGTCTTGCTTTCTTGCCTTATGCATTGTTCCTTACTCTGAGTTTACTGTGTTAGTGCTCAATTCACTTTAGTTTTAAGTTTAGAATTAAAATACATCCTCTTTAAAGCAGGTAGCTTCTGGGAATCATTCTAGCAAGATACTTGGAATGATTCCTTAGAATAAACTAAATTCTTGAGGAATACTGTAAAAGAATATCATCCCTACAAAGAAAATAGGTGGAGTCTTTAGTCTTTCTGCATTGAATAAAATTGCAGGGTTAGGCTGTGACTTCAGAAGTGTGTAAAATCTTTAGAAGTATCAGGACATAGGCTAATGTCAAGAATGTAGTGATGATATTCACCCACTTGGTAAGTGTGTATATGGATGTCTAGCACGTAGGAAAGATTCATTTCTTCAGAGTGGGAACATTTGAAATGTATTTGACAAACTGCCTGTAACTGATGCTGTGTTAAATCTGCACTCAGAATGTGCCCTCACAGTAAGTTGTAAGATGAAGCACTCCTTTGGTCGATGGGTGCCTTTTTGTACCACTTACCAAAAAGTTGCCTTTACTTATGTGACTTGTAATAGCAGTAACCAAGCGTTCTGTGCTTTTTCAGGATATCTTTAAGCAGGCAACAGAAGATCGTCTGACAAGTGCAAAAGAGCTACCTTACTTTGAAGGGGATTTCTGGCCCAACGTCCTGGAGGAGAGCATTAAGGAACTAGAGCAAGAGGAAGAAGAACGGAAGAGAGAAGAAAACACTAGCAATGAAAGCACAGATGTAAGAATGCTTCTGTTTCATGATCTAATCTAAAACTTGTGATTACCTGTGGCCAGTTAAAAAAGGGGGGGTGTGAGTGTGCTAGGCATTTTGATTAATTGATGGCTTTTTAACCTTTCTAGCTTCGCTCTAATATAAATTTCAGCTTTACATATTATAAATTAGAGCTGTTAAAATACCACTAAGTGGTACACAGGCACATAGTTACCTTTAGCCATAGCTAGGCTATAAACCGCACTAATTGCCGAAGTCAGTTAGATTGAAACAGCTTCTAGTTGAGTATTTTGCTCCTGAAATCTAATTATCAATGTTCATGCTGCAACCTCAGCCTGATTTGGAAGCATTTTCCTTCGGCTTTAACTTTCAGCCAGAGGCCAACTCTTTTCTTTCCAACTTAGATGTTATTATAATACCAATCTTACCAGAATGTTCTGTGAAAGTAACAGTGTGGTTAGTAGGTTTTTTAGTAGAAAGCCTTAGGGCATTGAGGATCTGAAGGACAAATTACTGCTGAACTGTTGTTGGGCTACTTAAACCAGAGAGATCTCTTGCTGGTATCTTGTGCAAATTTTGGGGCTGTTTTTGGAGAACATGCAACAGCTGTGCTTTCACATTCCACAAAGAACAAAAAAAGGCCTCTTCAACAATCAATTTGAAAATGAACAGATTTTCAATTTATGCCTCTGCTCATCCTTGGATCTTCTGAGCTTTTATGGAAGAGGTGATGAATCTAGGGTAAAGTTAGTTTTGCTCACACTGCGTACTTGCTAGCTAACTCTGAAACACTGCTGCTTCATCACCTAGATTTTTGGGGGTTAGAATTAATCTTTTTTAAAAGACCTTCGGATCAAAAAAGTTAGGTTTAGCATTAAAACTTAGAATTTGCAATACTGCCTTTGAAGGACTTTGAATAAGCTGAGTGTAAGAGTAACCTGGGAATTAGGCAACTTGGTATCGAATTTGCATTAACTAACATCTTATTTAGGAAGGTATTATTTAAACATTTGTTTTCCACTCGGTATAGCTGCTAGTTCCCAGCTCTCTAATAAAGCAGAACCCAGTTGTAAGCAATCTGACCTTGCTGTGTGTGAGGTTGATCAACAGTTGATCCTTTGCAGCAGTTTGGCCCCAAAATCCTGCAGTGGAGGAAGCTTGCAGCATGTTACTGTTTAACCTTGGTTATGAAAAATAATTTCAACTCTTTATTGACCCCATGTTTCACTTTTTGAAAATGAGACAATAAACTGTACTCTCCGATGAAGTGATAGTCACTCATGTTCACTGGAAATTTCCATCCTTCCAAGTTGTCACAACCTTGGGAAAAATGCTTATTTGGATAAGAATTTCTTTGATCCTCAGTCATGATTTGCTGGGGTGTTTTGAGGGGCCCTCTGAGAAGTATGGAAAGGAGTAAAGTGTTTATTGCTAATTGATTAGCATTGAAATCAAGCTGACTGGTTTTGCTGTAGGATGTGACATGAATATACTAGAAATTCCACTCTAATGTGTTTTGGACTTGGAAGAATAGCTTCATATCAAAATCAGTTTAATGAAGTCTATTAAAAATAAAAACAAATCTGCCAGAGAGCTGTAACAGGCTGCACTTAGGTGGATGAAGCCTTTCTTGCCTATGGCCAGCGCAATATCAGTTGTGCTTTTCAGTCATTTTTGGTTTTGAACTGCACTGAGAAGTCATCTGCTGAACCACTTTGTGATTATCCAAGAGGTTCTTTAGTGCTCAACTATCAGAGACAAACAGGTTTCAGCAACACCTTGCACCTCCTGAGCGTTTATGCTTTTAATGTGTTTAGAACTATGTATTGCTGATCACGATATCTTCTGGAGTAATTCTAATGAAATTAATGTTTTAGTAGACCCTGTTATGTGTCTTAGGAGTAAATTATTGGCACATGTGTTTTATCCTGCTCTTGCAGAAGATGTGACAGTAATGAAATGCTGATGTGGTGTGACTTAAATACCTGACATAAAATGTCTTTAATAGGTGAGCAAGGGAGACAGCAAAAATGCCAAAAAGAAGAACAATAAGAAGACAAGTAAGAACAAGAGCAGCTTGAGTCGTGGCAATAAGAAAAAGCCTGGCATGCCCAATGTGTCCAATGACCTCTCCCAAAAGCTGTATGCCACTATGGAGAAGCACAAGGAGGTAAGAGTGGATAGAATGAGAATATGTATTTTACTGAAGTAGAGGGGTGTACCAAATGTTGATACTTCAGAGTTGTGCCCTATAGATTACACAGTTTTGGCTGGAGAATTGAGTGGCAACCTAGATAAGCGTGATGTGGCTTAGGGAACATGGCTTAGTGGTGAATGGCAGTGCTAGGTTAACGGTTGGACTTGGTGATCTTAAATGTCTCTTCTAACCTAAATGCTTCTAAGTACCTGTGAGTCTGGGCACTTTGCTGCAAGGGCAGCGTGGATAAATACAGCTGTGCTCATACAGAACTTCTGAACAGTCTAGACTGTCAGTTTTACTCCTCAGTTGAGTGCTCCTTACCTAATGCCTCTGGAGTGGGCAAACCAGATGTTTGAAATTTCCCAGCCCATACAAGCCCACCACCCTGGTAGGGCACATTCCCGTGTTAGTTGGTCCTGGAATTGTATGTTCTGTGTAATGAAGTCTGGTGACCAAAGCATCTTGGTAAGTGCTGGCATTAAATCTTTTTTACCTTTCAGGTCTTCTTTGTCATCCGTCTCATTGCTGGCCCTACTGCCAACACTCTGCCACCCATCGTGGAGCCTGACCCACTCATTCCATGTGACCTGATGGATGGGCGTGATGCTTTCCTAACCCTTGCTAGAGACAAGCACCTGGAATTCTCTTCACTCAGAAGGGCTCAGTGGTCAACCATGTGCATGCTGGTGGAACTGCATACCCAGAGCCAAGACCGCTTTGTTTACACCTGCAACGAGTGCAAGCATCATGTGGAGACCAGATGGCACTGCACTGTTTGTGAGGTATGCTTGGTGAAGCTTTCCCTACTTGTCTCCCTGTATCTCTGTGCCTAGAGTGCTTTACCTGAACTAATTTCTCTAACTGGTGGAAAAAACATCTGTACAGCTCATCTTCTGGCAGCTCTGAAAGAAAAAGGAGGAAATGTTCCCATAACAAATGATTCTACAAATCTGCTACTTGGTTTGATTATTTTCCCCCCCGCCCCTTGCTATTTTCAAGCAGTGGAGAGCAGAAGTAGTATTCTATTTCCTGTAGCTTAAGGTGCTGCTGCTTAAGTAGTTGGGCATCACAGCAGTTGCTTGAGCTGTAATGGTAGGATCCACTGACTTTCCTGAAGGGCAATGGATCCTTTTTTCTTCCAGCGTCAGAAGTGGCGTGCTGCAGTATGTCTCTAAGTAGGGCTCTCCCTTAGCTTACAGACACAGAGGCTTTGCTGTGCTGAAGTCAGACTCCTGTACTTGGCTGACTCGTGCTACCCTGGTGTCTCTGTAGAATGCTGCAAAACGTGTTTTTGTCTTCAGAAGTGTTTGCAATGCCTTCAGTGTGTTTGAAGATTGAGCCCAGTGGTCTGGGTCAATGCAGTGCCCTCCAGAAGCTGGCATAACCTTGAATCTAGCTTGTAACTTTATTTTTTAGCCTCCTGGAAGGAAATGGCTGTCTGGGATTCAGTTCTGTAAAGTTCTAATTAAAATTTGATGCTCCCATTTCCTTGTATATACCAGAAAACAAATTTTAAATTTCCTGTGGATTAATGAATGCTGAGGACTTGGACCTCATCTTAAAGGTCAATTACTGTCGCGTGCTGCTGTTTTCACAGACTGTAAATGCTGTTCTACTGTCAGCATGTTCTGCTGTTTAACTCACCTGAAAACTGAAAGTGCATCTTTCATTCTTTTCTTCTTGGAAAACTGATACCTCTCCTGCCACTCTCACCCTCTTCTTCTGAGGCAGCAGCAGATGGGCAGTGGTTTTTTTCCTAGCCTTTTTCTTCTCCTTTCCTATCAGGAAAGAGAGGGATTCTTCTGGTCCAGCTGAACAAAGTGTGACTTACTAGCTCACAGCAAACTTGTTTTTCAAGCCATACATATCTGTGTAGATGTCAGCCACCCTTACACCCACAGGCTTTCCCTGGCTATAATTTGGATTTATTCCTTCTCTAGTACCTCCATACAGTGTGAAAGATTGGGTTTATTTTTTTCCCTAGAGCAACAGTTTGCCTGGAACAGACTGGGAGTAATTTGTTGAGGTGGCACGAGATCAGATCTCCATCATATGGAGGTTCAGGAAGACTGATAACTTTTCTTTTGTTGTCTTTCCAGGATTATGACCTGTGCATCACCTGCTATAACACTAAAAACCATGACCACAAGATGGAAAAGTTAGGCCTTGGTCTAGATGATGAGAGCAACAACCAGCAGACTGCAACCACCCAGAGCCCCGGTGATTCCCGCCGCCTGAGCATTCAGCGCTGCATCCAGTCTCTGGTCCACGCCTGCCAGTGTCGCAACGCCAACTGCTCGCTGCCGTCCTGTCAGAAGATGAAGCGGGTTGTCCAGCACACCAAAGGCTGCAAGCGCAAAACCAACGGAGGGTGCCCCATCTGCAAACAGCTCATTGCGCTCTGCTGCTACCATGCAAAGCACTGCCAGGAGAACAAGTGCCCGGTGCCCTTCTGCCTCAACATTAAACACAAGCTCCGTCAACAGCAGCTTCAGCACCGCCTGCAACAGGCACAGATGCTCCGAAGGAGGATGGCGAGTATGCAGCGCACCGGCGTGGTAGGCCAGCAGCAAGGGTTACCCTCGCCAACGCCAGCCACCCCGACGACTCCAACAGGCCAGCAGCCCCCAACGCCACAAACCCCGCAGCCCCAGCCACCGCCCCAGCCTGCCTCACAGCCTCAGCAGGCACCTCCCAACAGCATGCCACCCTACACCATGCCAAGAACTCAGCCTCCCAGCGCTGTGTCCCAGGGCAAGGCAGGTGGCCAGGTGACTCCTCCAACTCCACCCCAGCCACCTCAACCACCTGTTCAGGGTCCTCCTCCAGCAGCAGTGGAAATGGCCATGCAGATCCAGCGGGCAGCAGAGACCCAGCGTCAGATGGCACAGGTTCAGATCTTCCAAAGGCCAATCCAGCACCAGATGCCCCAGATGCCACCGATGGGAATGAACCCTCCACAGATAGGCAGAGGTCCGGGTGGCCATATAGATCAAGGAATGGGGCCGGCAGGAATCCAGCAGCAGCCACCGTGGGTGCAGGGGGGCTTGCCTCAAGCTCAGCTGCAGCCAGGAATGCAGAGGCCATCCATGATGTCAGTAGCCCAGCCGGGTCAGCCAATGAATATGGCACCTCAGCCAGGGATGGGTCAGGTACCTGGCGCTGCTCAGCCCAAACAACCACCTCTGCCCCAGGCAGCCTTACAAAACCTACTGCGGACTCTCAGGTCTCCCAGCTCACCCATGCAGCAGCAGCAGGTGCTTAACATCCTTCACTCCAACCCTCAGCTGCTGGCCGCTTTCATCAAGCAGCGGGCTGCCAAGTATGCGGGCACCCAGAACCCCCAGGGGATGGCAGGTCAGCCTGGCATCCCCCAGGGTCAGCCAGGGCTCCAGCCACAGCAGACCATGCAAGGGCAGCAAGGAGGGGTGCACCCCAACCCAGCCATGCAGAACATGAACCCCATGCAAGCAGGAGTGCAGCGGCCCAGCATGCCACAGCAGCAGCCGCAGCAGCAGCCACAACAGGCCATAGCTGGGATGAATCCTCAGGCGCAGCAGATGAACATGAATCACTCGGGGATGGCTCCCCAGTTCCGAGACCTCCTGATGAGACGGCATCAGATGATTGAGCAGCAGCGCCACCAGCAGCAACAGCAGCAGCAGGGAGCAGGACCAGCACTGGGGCCAGGGATGGCCAACCACAGCCAGTTTCAGCAGCCCCAGGGTGTGGGGTATCCCCAGCAGCAGCAGCAGCAGCAGCAGCGGATGCAGCACCACATGCAGCAGATGCAGCAAGGAAACATGGGACAAATTAGCCAGCTTCCACAGGCGATGAGTGCAGAGACAGGAGCCAGTCTGCAGCAGGCTTTCCAGCAGAGGCTACTTCAGCAGCAGATGGGGTCCCCAGCTCAGCCCAATCCTATGAGCCCCCAACAGCACATGCTCCCCAATCAGGCCCAGTCCCCGCACCTACAGGGCCAGCAGCTCCCTTCATCGCTCACCAATCAAGTGCGTTCTCCGCAGCCTGTACCCTCACCGCGGCCCCAGTCCCAGCCCCCCCATTCCAGCCCGTCCCCCCGGATGCAACCTCAGCCTTCTCCGCATCACGTCTCCCCGCAGACCAGCTCCCCACATCCAGGACTGGTAGCTGCCCAGGCTAACCCCATGGATCAAGGGCACTTTGCCAGCCCGGACCAGAGTGCAATGCTTTCCCAGCTTGCTAGCAATCCCGGCATGGCAGGCCTCCATGGTACAAGCGCCACGGAACTGGGGCTCAGCTCCGAGAACTCAGACTTGAATTCAAACCTTTCACAGAGTACACTAGACATACACTAGACACATTGTAGCATTTTGGGAGCAAAAAAAGAATAAAATAAAAAAAACTTATTTTCTCAAGACTTTTTGTACTGAAGACAAATTTTTTTGAATCTTTCTTAGCTAAAACAACATTTTTCCCTGGAATACATCTGAACTCCGCAGGAGTAGTTCGTGGTTTTAAAAACAAACCAACAATGAACCTGAGGGATGGTAGAGTACAAAGAATATATTTTTGTTATGGCTGGAATCATAACCAGTCCTTTTTCTTGGTTTTTTTTTCTTGTGTGCGTTGGGGAGGTCAGGGGGAGAGGGTGGTCTTTTGGCTGTTCACCAAAGGGTGCCCTGCTCCTGCCTCCAATAGGTTTTGTTGTTTTTTTTTAAATTAATGAAAATATGTAATATGGATAGTTATTATTTACTGAGGCAGATGGTAAACATTTTCCCTATTCTGGTTTTTCTTCATGTCACTGAAGGAAAAAAAAAAATCAATCGCAAGCAAACAAACAAAACCACAGAGAACCTTTTCTTAACCGGAGGACAAAAGGGGTTAATGTTGCTTTAAAGATACATTGCATATATAAATATATATATAAAAATAAATACCGATCTTTTCCTCTTTGGTGGGAAATATGTCAATTCTTTGAGAAATGTAAAAATATTAAATAACTCAGTCCCCTCCTGAAGTCTACTTTTGTCCTCCAAGAATTTTCTATACAAGAGTCTGAGCTTAAAAAATAAAAAAAAACTTCAAGTATTAAAATAATTTGTACATGTAGAGAGAAAACAACATTTTTGCAAATACACAGGGGCAGCTGCCAAATGGATGTAGTATATATATTGTGGTTTCTGTTTTCTTGAAAGAATTTTTTTCGTTATTTTTACATCTAACAAAGGAAAAAATAAAAATAAAAAAGAGGGTAAGGAACAATTCCATCGGGATGATTTTAACCTGAGAAAGTCCCTGGGGTTTCTTCTTTATGCTTGCTTTCTCTCCCAGGCCCCTTTCCCACCCTCTTCCACTTTCTGTAAAACTTGAAGATAGAAAGCAAAAAACCCTCAACTGTTGTAAATCATGCAATTAAAGTTGATTACTTATAAATATGAACTTTCGATCACTGTATAGACTGTTAAAAATTGATTTCTTATTACCTATTGTTAAATAAACTGTGTGAGACAGAGAGCCTGTTTTTAATGTTTCCCTTCTCTCCCACATGTGTTGCTTGTTCTTGAAGTGGTGGGGGGTAGCAGAATCCAGGCTGCTTCCTTCAGATGTTCGCTGTGTAGACGTCGGAGAGCTATTTAATGTATATGACTGTTTTAAAATGCAAATCTCTAAGAAGGGATGTGGAGTAATAATTAGTCTTCTAAATGGACACTTTTGGTACAACTCTGCATTCGCGTCCGTTCCCAGCATGTATCTTACCAAAGAAACGAGGTCTGACCTCAGCAGTTGTGCCAGTCAGCTGTACCCCTGTCCTGCTCACGCAGCCTGGGAGCAGCTGACCTTCAAAGGACCTATTTTGCATTTTGAAATGAGAACTATTGTTTGGATATGTGATATTAAAAGATCCTATTTCACTTGGAACATATTGTACACCTTTTGGTGCTGAAGTGTGAGCGTGAGGTAAGCTTGGGTGGTTGGCCCGTAGATGCTGCGCCACGATGGCGTGTGGGTGTCCTGTCGCCCCATGTCGCATCTGGTGATCTGCCAGGCGTAGGGCACGTGTGGTCGGGTACTGTCTATTAGGGGTATTTGGGGGGTTTCCTGAACAGAAATCCCTCAGCCATGGAGCACATGAGTAGCGAACCCAGTGTGTGCTGCCCGTAGCTGCTCACAGGTGGAGCGTGATCACATCCTGTGAGAGCATATTGTGTGTTGGGTGACAGCTGGGCCCTGTGTGTGTGGCTGGGCCTGTCCAGGGCTTCCCAAAATACAGCCTCATTCTGTGTGTGTATCTGCAAGGCCAGCTGCCTAGGGAATTGCACACCTGGAAGACTTGGATGTGACCAGAGCACATCATCTGTACAATGCCAGCTGTGGTGTGAGCATCTGCATATTCAAATCCCCAACAAATAATGCTGTGAGCAAGCTGCCCTCAGGAAACTGCTGGGGAAAGATGATGGAGGGGGGGGAGCCTGGAAGCTGGGAGCCTCAGCCAAGGGCCAGACAACAGTCATGGTGTATGGTGATGCCTATATCAAAAAGGGTGTTTGATGGTGAGAAGCTGTCAGCAGGATGGTGGAAAGATCACGGGGGGCTTAAGGAAAGCAGCCCTGTGTGTTGGTGATCTCCTGTAGGTAATCCTTATATCAAGTCACCACCCCCCCCAGTGCAGACCAGCTCTGCACCAAGCCCACAACAGCTGCCTCTGCTTTCAGAGAGACTGTTGACCTGTTCTGAAGGAGAGCAGGAAAAACCCATCTGAAGGCTGGGGCAGCAGCTGGGGTGATTTAGATCTGTATTTGCCATGGTGAGCTTTCCTCTCCCTTTCCCCCAGCAAAGCCCAGTTTTACTTTCAGCTTTGGGCCTTCTCACGCTGGACTGTTAAGTAAAACTCCTGACCATGTACTACCCGTAGATGCAACCAGCTTTCTGAGTTGTATGCTTGTGTGTCCCAGCTTAGAGGCACAAATGGAAGCTGTTTGCTACAGTAGCACAGAAAACCTGTTCTGAGTTTGTCCTGGCCTGCATGAGGCCATCTGGTCTGCACCAGAGTGGAGGAACCTTAAGATCTTGCAGAGCAACTGATTCAAAGAGCTCCAACTCTGCATACCAATGGAATGACTTGCTGAAAAAAATGCCATGAGGTACTTTATGCAGCATGGCTGCTCGGTCCCTTGTTGTAGGCACTGTATCTGAGCCGAGCTCAAACATCTACTGAGGTGTGGAGGATTGAGGGTATGGAAGTTCTACGGGTTTTCTTTCCCTCCCTTATATCCCTCTGCTTACCCTGATGCTACTGGAGGACCAGAACCACTTGGGGAAATGCTATGGCTGGCTGAGGAAGCAGCCAGCCTTCAGGATGGCAATGAAACTAGAATATCATCCGTATCGCTTCTCTGTGCTCTTACTAATCAGTTGCACCTTAACTGAAGTAGCTTATTTCACTTCTTGGGCCAACAAAGAGACCTTGCTCCCAGTGTTTTGGCAGTCAAGTCCAAGGTTTCCTGCCCAGTTAGAATGCTGCTAGTGCCTGTAGTCAAACACCAGCTCCAGTGGCATAAGCTTTCTGATGTTTAGCCCTTCCAATGCCCCTTTGAGGCCTAGGGTCAGTGACTGAAATCACAGGTGGGGAGGGCTTACAGAGTCTAATCGTGGTTTCTCCCTCAGTCTTGGGGTCATCTGTTTGTAAAAAATACACCTTGCTCCTCCCCAGTTCGTTGTTAGGTACTAACTTACTGTTCGTGGGGTGGTTTATGTGTGTTGTGTACTTCTCCTTTGCTACCCCAGGCCTGGTTTTACCCAGCTCAGGGTTGTTGTGATGACTTGGCCACCAGTGAAGTGCCTGTAGCCCTGGGCCTGTGGTGCTGTCCGATGGCTGTGTCTGTCTGCACTGGTTGGTTTTGCTTTTATCTTCTCCCAGATTCTGGCGTCACACATGAGTGTCTCTGTGTAGAAGGAAGTGTTATAATGGCACCGCAGAAGGGCTGAGGTGGGCAGAACCTCTGGAGATGTAGGCCACCATCCTGCTCGAAGCAGGTTGCGAGGGGTCATGTGTAGATGAATTACCTCCAGGATGGAGGTGCCGCAGCCTCTGCCTGCCTTTCTGTACAAATAGAGGAGATCCCCCTGAGCCTTCTTGGCTTCAGGCTGAACAGTTGCAGCTCTCTCAGCCTCTCCTCATATAACAGATGCTCCAGTCTTCTCCTCATCATCTTCCTGGCTGTTTCCTAGACTCACTCCATGGTGTCTATGTCTGTCTTCTATGGGGGAGACAAAACCTGGATGCAGCACTCCATACATGTCTCACCAGTGCTGAGGGGAAGGATCACCTTCCTCCACGTGCTGGCAATGCTCTTCCTCATGCAGCTGAGGAGGCTTATGGCTGCCTTTGCCACAAGGGCACATTGTTGGCATATTGTTCAGCTTGTCACCATGACCCCCAGGCCCTTTTCTGCCAAGCTGCCTTCCAGCATGTGCTGTTGCCTGGGGTTCTTCCTCCCAGGTGGAAGACTTTACACTTCCCTTTGTTGAACTTCATGAAGTTCCTGGCAGCCCCTTCCTTGGGCCTGGGCAGGTCCCTCTGGACAGCAGCACAACTCTTTGGTCTATCAGCCATTCCTCCTTGTTTTGTACCATCTGTGGCCTTGCTGAGGATGTACTCTGCCCCATTATTTAGGCCACTAATGAAGATGATGTTAGACAGTATCAGACCCAGTACCAACACCTGGGCTGCGTGACTGGTGATGTGCCTCCCCTGGACTTTGTGCCAGTGATCTCAACCCTTCAGCCTGCCTTGCTGTCTATTTATTTGGCCCATACTTCCTCAGGTTATGAGGACATGGTCAGGGATAATAGCAAAAGCCCTAAGTAAATTCAAGATAAACAACGTTCACTGCTCACCTCTCACCAAACCAATCATCTCATCACATAAGGATGTTGGGTTGCTTAAGCATAAATCCATGGTGACTATACCCATTCACCTTCTTGTTCTTAGTGTGTCTGGAAATGGTTTCTGGGAAGGTTTGGTCTGTCACGCTCACAAGGGTTAAAGTGATGATGACTGGTCTGTAGTTCCCCAGGTTCTCTTTTGAGATGGGAGTTTCATTCTTCCACTCCCCAGGAACATCACCTGGTCACCATGACCTTTCGCAGAGAGTGGTGGTGCAACAACATACATCAGCTCCCTCAGCACTTGGGTGTGCAACCATCAATACCCATAAGCTTGAGCATGTTGAATAAGTGTTCTTAACGTAAGTCTGCTTGACTGAGAGTGTCTCCCTTGCCCCAGACATCCCTGCTCAGGTTTCAGGGAGCTGGAATTCCTGAAAGCAGGGAACTTCAGAAAAGCACACCAGCTGTACGACCAGTTGTTGACCTGCAGGTTGCATCTCTTCCTTCTCAAGCACTTTCACTTCACCAGCAGAAGACCACTCAACCCCAGTGCTTCTGCATGTTGCATCCAGAGCCATGAAGTCACACTAGATATGCTTCAGGTCTCCCCTGGCAGTATCTTTGACGCCCACACAGAAGTGCAGCAGGGAGGGGACAGGGACAGGTCACAGCATGAGGGCTAGAGAAGCCTTGGCAGCCTTCCAGTAACATCCTGGATCTAGGTCCAAGATCTCCTCAGGCAGGTTGGTAGATGTCCCCTGCAGCAGGGAGTCTCTCACTACCAGCACCCACCACTTATTCATGGTGCTGCTGCACAGCTCAGGCAGTTCAGATGCTTCACTGGACACAGCCCACAGCCCCACATCTGCTGAGAGGGCACAGAACCAATTCTGTGGTTGTTGTGTACATGTGTAGGTGGAGCAGGAGATACCCTCCTGGTGCCAAAAGCCACAAGCTTCCAGCCTTTATCACCATGGGAGTCTCCAATGCCCAACCCGATGAGCAGACTCTGCCTTCAGTATGGATGTGGTGTCCAGGCTCTTGAAACTGCAAGGTCTCCAAGACCATCCCATCCTGCCCCAGCCAGAGTGAGACACCCCCAAAACGCTCCCTGTAGCTGAAGACTTGTAAAGCCATATCCTCCTCCAAGAGAGCTCAGTCTGGCTGGAGGCTCTGATGTTACAGGGAGAGCTGTTCCAGTGGCTGCTGGAGACCATGCCACCTGGCACATCACCCTGATTGCCAAGCATGGGGACCCTGACCCAGTTCTGTGCCCCCTGCTGTGCACACCCCTGCATCTGTTAGCTGTACTCCAGACCCAGCTGTCACATAGCACCTGTCACACCACATGATTGTACAAAAACTAAAACAATGTTGGCAGCAGTCACCTGGTCATTAGACAGTTGTAACAGTGAAACGAGCTACAGCGCAGCTCCAGACAGCCAAGACAAGTCCAGACAAAGCCTGACAGGGCCCAAGTTACATAGCTCAGAGCTTGTGGCCTCTTAAAAGTGGTGGCAGCACCAGGACAAGTCTGGGGTACACAATGTGACAGTGACAACCATTCCAGCTTGCTTCCTTTTCCAGTCCTTCTTGCAGTGTTTCATACCTACTTAGCTCCTCTGAAAGAAATTCCACCTGCTGCCTCCATGATGGTCACACACTGGGCCCCTGATTCGGCAGCTCCCAGGTCCAAACAAATTCACTGACTCTGGCCCAGCCTCTCAGGAGAGTCTGGAGCAGGTCCTGTATTGATAGCAGCGGTCAGAAGAGTCTGCTCCTAATGGTTTGTTCTAAGCATGAGGAGGCCTCCCACCCTTAAAATGAGCTTTTCTTTGAAGAACAGCCATATGTTGCCCTGGCTGGGGAATGTTTGGTGTTACAAACCCTCTTAGCAGCTGCCTTGGTCCAACACAACCCTTGGGTAACTGTCAGTTTGCACAGGGAGCCATTTCCTCCCTCGGCTTGCCAAAACTGGTCACGTGCTATAGATCCCAGCCCGAGACAGAGCCTAGCCCGGCCCCTGAAAGCATGAGAGCACAACGGGCTCCATCTGCAGTCGTTTCAGTGGCATTTATTTCTGCGTCGTGACTGAAAAGCCACTGAGCTGCTCCGTCGGCCTTGACAGGCGCGTCGTGTGCATCGGCGTCTGCCTGCCCCACCTCCATCTGACACCTCACTCGGAAAAATGGGGTTTGGTGGTCTGCTTGAGTTGCCTCAGCTGCACTCCCTTGGGACAGGGCCTTGGCTGTAACTCCCCAGCAAGGATCCTGTGCACAGTGGATGTTTGAAAGGGAAACCTGTTCCGTAACCGGTGCTGTGGGTAGCTGATGGGCAATCAGCCATGGCTCCAGTCTGTGCTCCCTGTTGTGGTGGATTTAGGAAGGGTGGAGGAGTTACTGTTGGCATCATGTCCCATACCCCATCTCTGAAGCCCTTCATAGCTCCTGGTGAAGCTGGCATGGCTCAGGCTGTTGTTTTCGCCAGGTGTGCTGGTGGTGGCAGGCTCCAGCATATCCTGGGAGCACAGAGCTATGTGGGATGCAAACATGAGCTCTGTCAGTGGGTGTTTTGCTTCTCCTCATGCCCCTGCAGTCCCCAGGGCAACAGCAGGAATGGGATGGCAGTGACAGTGGCATTACAAAAACACTCTTTGCCACCTCTGCTCCTCTGGCTGAAAGGGCACAGCTTCTGCTGCCCAGAAAAGTGGCAAGTCATTCACTTACCTTTATTTCCTTCTTCACTTTTGCTTTTCATTGTCTGCAATTGCTCCCCACCGTTGCTGAATCCTTCCTAAACAGGGAAAGGAGGCAGGTACCGCTGCGAGCACCGTGGAGGAAAAGTCGCAGCCGCATGCGACCCTGGGCCTGGTGAGGCAGGGGCTCAGATGTAGGGGCAGCCCTGGGCTGCTATAGAAAGGATCTCCAAGGGCTGGACGGTAGGATTTGGGTGTTAGATTTTGGCTGGGAAATGAGGCCTGGTAAGCCAGGGCCCAGCTCTCTGCACTGCTGCTGGGGACAGTGGCCGCAGGAGTGGAGGCTGCAAACACAGCACTGGAAGCCTGGGCCCCGTTTTCTGCTCACAGCGACCCCAGCTCCCTAAGCTGAAGGTCCTTCAGGCGTTTGCTTTTCCTTTGCTTTCCTGAGATCGCAGCAAGAGCTACAGCAGCAGTCAGGGAATCCCACATCCTTCCTGTGCAAACGTGCTCTGTTCTGGCAGCAGCCAGTAACTGTGGGTTTCTCTGAAGAAGCCCCCTGGGCAGGTATTTTGGACTTTTCTTTTTTTGAAGCCCCCCTGCTGTAACTCATGCTGCTGTTCTCCTGGACTGTGGTCCATGTGCTGTGTCTTGCCTGGAAAGGTATGACAGGGCACCTGGGGAGGTGGGAGGGAGGAAAAGGATGCCCATCCCTACACAACTCAGGCAGCCTGCTTGGCTCATGGAGCAGCACCTTTTCTTTTCTTTTCTGTTGTAAGAAGCTCTGAAAGCTTCCTCTGCGGGCAGGAGAGCTGACAACAGGTTGTAGGAGAGGCACTAGCAACTCAGCGTGCTGTTAGATCAGCACAGTGCTGAAGCAAAGAAATTCATTCGCTTTGATCACAGCTGCAGTGGAAATTACAGCTTTGTCCAGTCAAAGATCAGGACTTGCTTTTTAAGTTGGTGTTCCAGACAGCTTCCAGTCTGTGGTCTACACCAGGTCACACGAACCCATGGTCAAGACAACTGTCTGCCCTTGCTTCGTGTTGCCACTAAAGCCCAGCACTGCCCAGGCCAGCTGGCCCCCTGCAACCTGCAAGATGAGCTGAGCTAACTTACTCGAGCTCATCTGGAGTCACCAGGAGCCAGCCTGCTGGCCTTAAGAGGAATCTTTTATTTGACTTCTCTGAACTTGAGAAGAGCAACCATCTGGTTTTGGACTTTGTGCTTCAATTCCATTACTATTTTAAAGCTTAGTCATTAGCACAGAATGATGAAGGGAAGCTGTAAAGACAGGATAGACAGTAAATATCCCTGTTATCACTACTGGAGAATGTTGTAAAAGTACCCATGCTTGTATTGTGGCAGTTTGCCTGTGAAGTCCTTGGTCTGCAGCAGCAAAGAGTATTTCCAAAACCCCAGGGCTTTCAAACAAGAAGTAAACAGTTAATTTCCAGGATTATAGAAAGAAATGTAGATGTTTCATGGTGAAATGTTTTCATGATAACTTAATATCGAACTGCTTCCAGCATTCTAAGGAGGGAAAGTTTAGATTAAATACGAGGGGGAAGTCTTTTACAGAGAGAGTGGTGAGGTGCTGGAACAGGCTGCCCAGAGAGGTGGTGGATGCCCCGTCCCTGGAGATGTTCAAGGCCAGGCTGGATGGGGCTCTGGGCAACCTTGTGTAGATCCAGGCCTGGTGGTTGGTGGCCCTGCCTGTGGCAGGGGGGTTGGAGCTCTATGATCCTTGGGATCCCTTCCAACCCATGCCATTCTAGGATTCTATGACTCAGCTGCCCGTACAAGGTGGAAGACAGCCATTAAAGCAGCAGGTGGGACTGGTATAAGTGTCTTGCAGGATTGTGCTTGGGCAGCAGGAATTCATCACTGCCTTTCTGGCAATGTTGATGGTGATGTTGGTGTAGGAGACAGAGCCCCCAAAGGCAGCCAGCCCAGAGGTGCCACTTCTCAAAATGGCTGGGGTAGCGGTGGAATGGATGCTGGGTGCACGAAGTGGAGATGAATAGAAATGGCCCCTCAGTGATTCACAGCAGGTACCTAAGGCACTCTCATTCTTTTGTGCCTCTTTTGAAGGAGAATTCAGGAATCTGATATCTCCATCCACCCTGTGATGATCATGTGTGTAGTAAAGCAAGTGGCTTGTTTTAAATCCAGATTCTTCCTTGGATCATGTGTTGTGTTATGATGGAGGCTCCTAAGATCTCCTTGTGGTACTTGTGACACTTCTTGTCTGCTTTATGAAAGGGGTGGCTTCTCTCCCCTTTACCTCCATCCTCATCTGGGATTGTCTGTCCATGTCCTGGGCCAGCAGAAATGTGCAGCTTCCATTAAAAAGAGCCACTTTTTTCAGCGAAACCCTATTTTGTACAAAGATCTTGTTTATCTTGCCTCGCAGCCTCTTGTTTTCTCATGATGTGGCTTCATGCTGCACATTGCACCGAGTTGCAGCTCAGTGATCCCAAATGTATCTAAATATCTGAAGTCAATTTAAAAGATCAGGTACGTGCTGGGAAAGACCCTAATTCCCTTTGCTGCGGTGACCACACTGTGGAACACAGGGTGTATGTGGGCCACCTGAGCAAAGGGCACCTTCCTGCTGGTGCCACGGCCTCCGCGCAGCTTCAGCACATGCTCCCTCCTCCTGCCTTCGTCTCCAGCTGCCTGCCAGGCCCTGTGCCGCTCATCGGCAGGCACCTGTGTCGCCCTACGGAGGCCTTGAGTGTGTTTGTACTGCTGGGGCGTGGGCGGTGAGGGTGGCAGGGCAGTGAGATCCCATCGCTGCCCTTCCCTCTTCAGTCAGGTGGCTGCTGATTACAGCAGCTCGCAGCTCTCTGGCTGGCAGTTCAGTTGGCTCTGAGGAATCAAAGAGCAGGATTTATTACTCCCAAGCAAATCTTTGCCCGGTGCTGAGATAGGGTGGGGAGTTACAATCACACAGCTTATTTCCAGCACGATTTTAGGAGCTTTTCCCTCCTCCCTCTTCCAACAGTAAGGTGTGAAGATTGGAGTGCAGTTCCCAGTGCAGAGTAGTGTCTCCCTGGTGAGCAGAGAGGTTCGGGAGCCGTACAACAGGTATCTCACCAGGCTTGCGGGCAGGAAGCCAGGGCAGCCTAAGGTCTGAGTTGTGACTGGTTTAGCTGTTGCTCAAGCAGTCAGGGACTTTCCAGTTGTTCATGCTGCCCTGCTAACAAGATTGCGGGGGCACCCAGGAAGCTGGGAGGGGACACAGCTGGGACAAGTGACCCAAACTGGCAGAAGAGGGTATTCCATGCCAATTACGTCATGCTCAGTATACAGGGGAGGAGCATGCAAGCTCAGGACATGCCGGTTTTGGGGACAGTCCAGCTTCAGGATGGCTCTGAGCTGCACAGCCTGAGCTGTGCGGTTCGGTGAGAAACTACTTTGTGTGTCACCAATTTCGTACATTTTTCTATAAAAGTCCTGTTATTGTTATTTCTCTCTCTGCTGTCCCAGTAACCTGTTCTTATCCCAACCCACGAGGTTTGCCTTTGGGTTTTTATCCTTTTCCCCTTCCCGTTTCCCCCCACAGAGAGTGAGGGACTGCGCAGTGCCCAGCTCTGGGCTGGGGACAGAACCACGACAGGCTGTGACCCGTCCTCAGGCAGCACAGGGTGTGCCTTCACTTGCAGAAACACAACGGCACACTGGCTGCACTGCACCTGTGGCATGACATGCTGCCAGAGGACCCCAAATCAATACCAGGGGTGTTAAAAGCATATAAAACAATCAATCAATCAATCAATCAATCAATAAATGTGTGCATGGATGGAGCGTCCTGCCTCAGAGGTGCGTCCTCAGCTGTCAGTGCTTGAGGAAGTGTTGACTTCTCCCCGCCCCGGATAGGGTCACTGTAGGGTTTGCTCTTCCTCTGTGCTGGGAAAACCTCAGCCCTGAAGGTATTTTAGACAGTTTCCCAGTGAGGGTTGTGCAGTCGGTGCTTCAGTCAGTAAACTGCAGCAGTGCAGGTCACCATGAGCTCTGAGACACTGGGCTTGGGGTCAGGAGGCTCCATCGCGTCAGGGGGCAGCCAGAAGCAGTGGCATGAACACGTTACTCAGGATCTCCGAAACCACCTTGTTCATAAACTGTGAGTAACTAATATCAAAACAATCTCCTGGTGGGTGAGCTGCTGCCTCTGAGGTGGGGGCAGTGGGGAAAGGCAGGAGAAGTCTGGCTTACAAAACCAGGGGTCTGGGCATGAGTTTTCTTGGGTTGCATGAAGCGGGAAAGCAGAAGCCCAGAAGCTCCATTCCTGCTTTCCTGGTCGTTAATGGAGCCACAGCTGCTGTTTTGGGGCTGTTGTGTTGGAAGAAGTGTCCCACTCTGTACCCGGGCCATGAACACGGGGTGGTGTCCCCCAGAAGCCGTAGCAGAGCCTCAGTCTGTTGGAAGGTTTCCTCACTGCTTTGTGTTTGGCTCACTGGAGTCTCTGCTGATGTCCTGCTCTGGGGCAACCTCATCATTTGTGTGCCACCTTTTTATTTTGTTTGTTTTCCCCAGAGTCCAAGCCATATTTCCCACTCCTGACCCCGCAGCACTGAAGGATCGGCGCATGGAGAATCTGGTGGCATATGCTCGGAAAGTGGAAGGGGACATGTATGAATCGGCAAACAGCAGGGTGAGATGCTGTCCTCTGTCAGCCAGTGTCCTATCCCATGGGTGTCTGCCTTGATCTAACAGTGGCGGGGAGGAAGAGGAGTGAAAGCCCTGAGGCCGTGTGTGTTCAGGGGCTGCTGGGTGGGGTTGAGGAAGCAGCCAGCTGCCAGCTTCTGCCTGGGTGTGCCTGGGTCAGGGTGGTGCCTGTTGGGGTGTACTGTACCGGAGACTTCTCAGGGTCCCCGAAAGCAGCATGATGCCTTGCTGTGGCCCTCCCAAAGAAGTGAGGGACACCAGAAGAGAAGTGGCTGGTGCTGGCCTTTTAGTTTCCTGGTGGCCTTTTTGGAAACCTGCCTCCTATCTGCATGTTAGCCCCTGCAAAGGGAGAGCCCCCCCCACCCAAGCAGAAATGTGAGGGTGGAAAGCTGCTTTCTAAGCTTGGATCACTGAGACCTGTCGACTTAATGTGTCTGAGATGTCCTTTCCTGATTTGTGCTGCTCCCCAACAGGCAGAGTACTATCACTTGCTAGCAGAGAAGATCTATAAGATTCAGAAGGAGTTGGAGGAAAAACGCAGAACCAGGCTGCAGAAGCAAAACATGATGCCAAATGCTCCGGGCATGCCACAGGCTCCCATGAGTCAAGGGCCCAGCATGGGACAGCCCCAGCCAGGAATGTCTGCAAGTAAGAACGGTTGGGTTACTGACTAGCTGGTGCAGAGAAAATCACAGAATTGCAGAATGGTTGGAGTTGGAAGGGACCTCTGGAGATCATCTAGTCCAACCCCCTCTGCCCAAGCAGGATCACCCAGAGCAGGTCGCACAAGATTGTGTCCAGGACGGGGGTTGAATATCGCCAGAGAAGGACACTCCACAGCTTCTCTGCATGGCCTGTCCCATTGCTCTGTCACCCTCAAAGTTAAGAAGCTTTTTCTCATTTTGAATGGAACTTCCTGTGTTCCAGTTTGTGCCCATTGCCCCTTTTCCTGTCAGGAGGCACGCACCATTGAGAAATGTTTGTCCCCAAACTCTAGACATCCACCCTTTTGATCTCCTCTTGGTCTTCTCAGACAACGCCCCAGCTCTCCTGGCCTCTCTTCATACAAGAGATGCGCCAGGCCCCTCATCATCCTTGTAGCCCTCTACTAGACTCTCTCCAGTAGCTCCTTGTCTTTCTTGAACTGGGCAGCGTAGAGGGGCAGTATAACCTCACTTTGCCTGATGGCCACGCTCTTCTTAATGCACCTGTGGTGGTTTGGCACTGGCTAGAGGTCAAATACCCACCAAAGCCACTGAAAAGGGGAGAAAACATCTATCAGGAGGCTTAGGAATTGAGATAAGGACAGAGGGATCACTCTGCAACTAGTGTCATGGGCAAAACAGACTCAACACAGAGTAAAGAAAAGAAAAGAAATTTATTACATTACAGCTACACACCCAGTGAGCCAGAGTCGGGTAATGAGAAGTGCAGCCAGGTCTTAAAGCACCTTCCCCCCACCCCTCCCTTCTCAGCAGACTTAAACTTCATCACGATTTTACTCCCTCCTTCCCCCCCCCAACATGGCGCGGGGAGGGGCAGGGAATGGGGAGTGGGGTTCTGGCGGTTCCTCACAAGCTGCTTTCCTCCTCCAAATCTTAACACTTCTACTTCCCCCCACCCCTCCCTTCTTCGCAGACTGTAGTCATAAATTCGCTCCCTTCTTCCCCCTGATGGCGGCGCAGGGAGGGGCAGGGAGTGGGGAGTGGGGGTTTTCAGTCCGTTCCTCCCCAGTTGGTTTCCTTCTTAGCTGCAGGGGGGCCATTCCACACACCCCCCCTTCCCCTGTGGCACCATGGGGCCCCACCCATGGGAGACAGTCTTCCACGAACTTCTCCAGCGAGTCCTCTCTACCAGAGAGTCATCTCACCATGTGCCTCAGCACAGCTCCTTTCCATGGGTGCTGACCTTCGGGCCTAGACTCCCCCGGCCTGGTCCCCCACAGAGTCACAAATCCCCCGGCAAACCTGCTGAGGCACGGATCAATCTCTTCACAGGCTGTAGATGTCTCTGCTCCCCGTCCTTATCCATGGGCTGTGAGGGGACACCTGCTCCACCATGGTCTTCTCCACAAGCTGCAGGGCAATCTCTCCAGCACCTGAAGGGCCTCATTCTCCTCCCCTCCTTCGTCCCTGGTCTTGATGTCTGTACGGCTTCTTACATCTTCTCACTCCTTTCTCTGGTGGCAAAATGCATCTGCCTGCATTTTTTTTTTCTTCTAAATGTGATTCACAGAGGTGCTGTGACCATCACCGATTGGCTCGGCCCTGGTCAGCTGCAACTCTGGCCTTGAATTGGCTGATGTTTACAGCCTGGGTCCTGCAGAGA
Source organism: Porphyrio hochstetteri (assembly GCA_020800305.1). Taxonomy (NCBI): domain Eukaryota; kingdom Metazoa; phylum Chordata; class Aves; order Gruiformes; family Rallidae; genus Porphyrio; species Porphyrio hochstetteri. Next base: position 19,235,284 of record CM036905.1, on the reverse strand, counting down.
GCTTTTAGCAGCTGCTTGCAGAAGCCATCTCAGCAGCACAGCTATGCAAAACTGCAACAGCACCCCAGGTACCACTGGCCTTCTTGGTCACAAAGGCACACTGCTGGCTCATGCTTCAACTTGTCCACCTGGATTCCCAGGCCCTTCTCCACATGCTGCTTCCCATCAGATTAACCCCTAGCCTGTCCTGGTGCTTGGGGTTATTCCTCCCTCAGTGCAGGACCCTACACTTGCCTTTGCTGAATTTCATTAGGTTCCTCTTCACCCAGATCTCTAGTCTGTCCCGATCTGGCTGAATGGCAGTGCAGCCTTCTGGTGTGCCAGCCACTCCTCCCAGTTTTGTATCATCAACAAATACTCTGTCGCCTCGTCCAGGTCACTGATGAATATGTCAAATCAGACCAGAGCCAGCACTGACCACTGGGGCACACCACCAGCTACTGGCCTCCAACTAGACTCTGTGCTGCTTATCACAATCCTCTGGGCTCTGCCACGCAACCTGCCAGTTCTCAACCTGCCTCACTGTCTATTCATCCAACCCACACTTCCTAACCTTGCTTATGAGTGTGATAAGAGATGGTGTCAAAAGCCTTGCTGAAGTTAAGGTAGACAATCCAGTACTGTCATTGTCACCATGGTGGTGACAATGGTTACCAAATGCTAACCATTTCCTTTTTTAATTTCATGGTCACCTTTGTAAAACTAGTCTGCCAAAAGTTGAGCAGCACATGATTGGTCTGTTGGTATGTTTTACTTTCCTTTCTTTTGTCAAACATAGTATCATGGACGTATGACCAAGGGTTACAAGTCCATAAACATTTTTCTTTTCAACATACCATTTTCTTATGGAGTCAGCATAGGAAGTGAGGGGGGAAAAGCATTGCTAAAGCGGTGTGCCACTTCCCACTGCACTGGCCCTGCAGAACAGCTGCCACTTGTGGGGGAGTGAAACTAGCCCCATGGACTGCCAGGGTTCTCATGAGCTCTTTGAAATGACAGAGAGCAGAAAACTAAAAGAGGAGGCTGATGAATTAATGAAACCTGGGGACCTGGAGCATGAGCTTCTAACCCCAAGAGCTGGGTGAGGGGACAGTCCCAGCAGACTAGCACAAAGAGCCAGCATGCAAACGCTTCTAAAGGATGTTGTGGTGATGAGGGACAGAGCTGGCACTGAAGTACAAAAGGCTTCTCCAGGTGCACAACTTGGAGCTGAGTGCCTGTGGCCAGCTCTGAGAAAGCAGCCTAGCCTCTCCCATTGCATCTAGGACTCATGTGCTTTGGATCTGCCAGCAGCCTTTTTATAATAAGCTTTCTAAACCTTTTTTATTTCAGATGGCATCAAAACAGAGACCAGGCCCCGGTAAGCAGTAGGGAAGAAGATTGAAAAAGAGAAGTTTAGTTTAAGTTTGGGATTTTGGTTTCTTGAGATTGTTGGTACTGTTAGATCCCTAAAGAGAGAAGATGGCTTTACAAGGATTTTGCAATTAAGGTCACAAAACAAAGGGGGTTTTGTTTAAGACAATATACATATTCATTAATCAATTTTAATTTGATTAAAACAAAAATGAAGTTATTTAAATACTACTATTTATTAAAAAGGTTTATTAAGAGTGGCAATGACAAATGAATAGCCATGGGATGGGGACTACCTGTAGACCTGTTCAGTGTCAACACAGAGCTCATTTTTGCTTAAGCTTTTCAAGAAGCCTTGAGCCTGTCTGCGACCTAAGAGAGCAATTCTGCTTGTTCTGCTCTGGGAAGGAACCAGGGGATGCACACCACCAATACCTCATAATGTGTTACATGAAAGATTATTGCAGTAGAAGAATTTAATGAACCTTTAATTTTGTATCTGTGTCTTTTCTGGAAACAGCTTTGTTGTCTGCCATGCAGTGCACTGTCTAGCAGTATTTGCAAGGGAATAGCAGCCTTTGTCATTTGTTTAGCTATTAACTGCATCATTTAAATGCTTGAAAAGCAATATTCTGTTTCCTAGCAGTGCTGGAGAATTGGATGCAAAGGCTGAACCTGGAGCACCCCTGACACTACAGAAATTTGCCGATGAAGTTGCACCCAGTGGGCTTTGCGAGCACCCAACCACCGTCCCTCTCTAATTAATCTGTGCCCCAAATCGCTCCTCACTTTTTTTTCTCTCTACAATGGCACCACAATGAAGGTGATAACAAAACCCAAGGGGCAGAATGGGAAACAGAACGTACTCCAGGGGACTCACCTTTTGTGTAAAAGATAATCAGTGCGAGACATAGAGTGAGACACTTGCATCTAGGGATGTTGCAGCCAGTATGACTAAGACAGCACCAGCTTCCCATGGGGAAAAAAAGCCAAAAACATTTGTACTATGAAGATTCTATGCTATAAATGTGTAAAAATTTTAAAACCAACTGCCTAGCACAGTAAGCACTTCAGGACCTCTTCTGCATAGGTAATTCTTTCTTTGCCAAATAAAATATCTATTGATGCATGAAATCTCCAAGACTGATCATTTGAGGACATGGCAAGCAGGAGCAGCATTAACTCGTGTTAAGGGGAGTGATAGAGCAACTTTGGTGGGCGTCTGGCCTCCAGCCAGGGTGAAACCACCACAGTCCTTTTTGGCTCCCAACATGGGGCTCAAGGAATTTGAGATAAGGTCAGTAATTGTAAGAGGGGATGGGCAAAACAGTCTGAACATAGCTGGGGAGTGGGGGAATTTCTGTGCGATGTGGATTTTAATGATAATGCTTAAATATGTGATTCACAGAGGTGAAGGGTAGAATGTTGTGGGTTTGTGTGGCTGGGTTCTGGTGGGGAAGGGGAGGCTGCAGGGGTGGTTTCTGCAAGAAGCTGCTACAGGCTTCCCCTAGGTCCAACAGAGTAATAAATACCATCTGGCTCAAGGCTGGACCCACTGCTTACCAAGGCCGAGCCAAGCAGCGACAGTGGTAGAGGAAAAAAACCTGCAAACGGATGCTTTTTGCCACCAGAGAAAGGAGTGAGAAGATGTAAGAAACTCTTCAGACACCAAGGCCAGGGAATAAGGGGGAGGAGGAGCCGCTCCAGGCATTGGAGGAAAGATTCCCCTGCAGCCTGTGTAGAAGACCATGCTGGAGCAGGTTGTCCCCCTGCAGCCTATGGAAGATGATGGGGAGCAGAGATCCCACTTGCAGCCTGTGGAGGATCCCACACTGGAGCAAGTGGAGACATATGGAAGATGCTGTGACCCACCTTGGAGCAAGCTCCCAGCAGGCCCTACAGTCCATGGAGAGAGGGGCCCATGCCAGAGCAGGTTTTCATAGTGGGAGGCTTGCGACCCCATGGAGGACCAGGCTGGAGCAGTCTGGGCCTGAGAGACATTCTATGATTTGATGACTGCACCCCATAGAAGTGACCCGCCCTGGGGCAGCTGGTGAAGAGCTGAAGCCCCGTGGGAAAGGGCTCACGTTGGAGAAGTTTGTGGAAGTCTGTCTCCCATGGGTGGAACCCCAAGCTGGCACAGGGGGAGAGTGTGAGGAATCCTTCCCCCCAGCTAAGAAGGAAAACAACTTGTGAGGAACTGACTGAAACCCCCATTCCCCATCTTCCCCTGTGATGCCTGGAGGAGAGGAAGGGAGAGAAATCAGTAAAGTGGAGTCCACAAAGAAGGGAGGGGTGGGGGGAGGTGTTTTTAAGATTTGGTTTTATTTTTCATTATCCGACTGGTTTCAGTGTGTGTGTGTAATAAATTAAAAGAGGTTTTCTTTTTCTGTTTTAGTCCATGTTAAGTCTGTTTTGCCCGTGACGCTAACGGCAGAATGGTCTCTCCCTGTCCTTATCTTGACTCCTAAGCCTCTCACTATATATTTTCTCCCCTGTCCAGCTGCAAAGGGGAGTGATGGAGCAGCTTTGGTGGGTGTCTGCCCTCCAGCCGGGGTCAAACCACCCAAGTTACGTACAATGCGATTCCTGGACATAGCAGGGCAGGGTGGGAGTGACCAAGTGAGTTCACTGTCCTCTGCACCCTGCTTGCCTGGCAGCACTTACCAGCGTCCACTGACAGCCTGGGTGATGTGCTGGTTGTGTCAGCGGTGTGGCTCAGGGATGAAGTCATTGTTAGTGTGACATGAGTAGAGGCATTCCTCCCATCTAAAACCAAACCCTTTCCTGCTTACTGAGGTTTCTAGGACATTGTGTGCACTCTCAGTTATGTTTAAGGCACACAACCCCAGCTGTGCATCTCCGCAGGGCTCGGGGCCGTTCGCACCCACCCGCTGAGAGTCCCTGGACATCCAGCCTGCCTGCGGGGCTGAAGCTGGGCGTTGCTGGGTTGTTGTTCGTGTGGGGTCTGGGGGTTTCGCATTTGTTTTGTTGTTGACACAAGCTTCTGGGACCGTGAGACCTAATCCAGAACTACAGGAACGGGCGGGGTGGACTCTCCAGGACTCCCCAGCGCCATGCCCGGGAAAGCCGGGAGCGGCTCCCAACCTCTGTGCCACCCCCGGGTGGGGCCGCCGTGAGGCGCCATGGCCGCCCTGGCGGGAAAAGAACTACACTTCCCGTCGTGCTCCGCGGGGAGCGCGGCGAGAACAAGCCCATCGCTGATTTGCTTTTCTTTTCCCGGCTCCAGCCAATCAGAGGCGTCGCTGGAGGGGGACGTGCTCCCCACGCGTGAGGCGGGCTAGTGTCGGCCGGGGACTATGGAGCAGGATCGCGGGGAGGTGAGCGGCGACGGGCCGGGGCTTCTCTGGGGCCGCGGCCGGGGTAAAGGGGTGCAGTCCGCCCCTACAGCCGCGGGGCTGCCCGCAGCGTGCGGGGGAAAGGCTTGGGGCGGCCCGGTGCCCTGACGGAGGGCGTGAGGCCCGCGCTGTGTTAGCGGGTAACTAGCGGCTCCCCGCGGCCCAGCGGTAACAGCTGCCCGCGGCCGGGAGCGGGCGAGGAGCTCCGCGCCGCCTCCTGTCGGCCGCCGCGGTGGTGTGGTGGTGCCCGCCGGGGCCGTCTGCCGGGGCCAGGGCTAGTGCTGGAGGGGATGGTGGGTCTGACCCGGGCGGCCCGGGCTTTTGTGCCTCCCTCGGCACTGAACCAGCTGCGGGTCCTGCTGTCCCCGCTTGTCACCCCCGGGAGCTTGGAACGTGTCCGCAAGTTTCGTTCGCCTTTGCTGGAAGAGTAACGGCCCAAAGGTCACAGAATCACACGATGGTTTGAGTTGGAAGGTACCTCAAAGATCATGGAGTTCCAGCCCCCTGCCATGCAGAAAGAAGCCCCTTGCCATGGGGGGAAGATGCGCACTTCCTGTGAGCTGAAGGAAGCTGCACCCCCAGAACGGGTCGAGAAAGAGATTAATATGCTTTTTTTGAGGAGTTCAGGTCTTCCAGATATCAGGAGTGCTCTCTGAGGATGTTGATTTGCAGGAGAGCAGCTCCTGTCTTTGGGGAACAAGCAAGGTACCCTAGGTCTGTTCTGTGTGGAAGCCATGGAGGATGTGGGGAAACAGCAGTGAGTGAATTCTGATCTTTCTGTTCCTGTATCTGTAATAATACCCAGGAGCCAGGGATTGGAGGGAAATTAGCACTGGAAGGTGATGGACTTGCCATTGATACTTCCATTGATACGCTTGGATGAGCAGTTGTTTCCCTATGCCTGGTGTGGCTATTGTAATCCACCTTTCAGTTCCATCTCTGTGCTGATGCGGACTTTCTGCTGCTCTGTCATGAGTTGCTAACACCTTTTCCACAGCTAATTTTGCGCTTATTTAGAGCCTAGTTCAAGATTATTTTGTTCTGACAAACAGTAACTGGACTTGTATGCTTGTTCTTCAGCTGATGCCTCTCTGCTCTGGTGGATCCTGCCCCTGGCTGGACATATTAGTACAAAGAGTTAGTGAGGATGTTTACGTGTAGAGACATCTGGTTATAGAGAAAGACACTTAACAAACATTCTGTTGGTCCTGCTGATGCAGCTTATGAACGGAGGTCAGCTCTGGACTGTGCAGTTTTCAAAGAACTTGAACTTTTTCCAGAGACAAGTTTGTCCTGCTGAAATCCAGGCTGTCCTGGTCTTGTGAGCTATGGTGGCTGGAGTGTGTGCCTTTGTGCTCCAAGCTGGATGTTTGTGGTGACTTTATGTTGATGGTGTCTGCACTGCTGTGCTGTGCAGCTGTGTTGGGAGACACAGTGCCTGGAGGGATGAAGTCCCCTCTGTCAGCATGGCAGTGTATTTCTCTCTGTTCTTTCCATGTTGCTCAAACTTTTTTCTGTGTAGCTGCAGTTCCGTAGCTATTTGCTCTTGGGAAGCTGAATGCAGCCTGTGAAATACTGTAGAGGGACCTGTTGGAAGGGTAATAATTTACCTGCTGGGGACTCAGACTCCTGCCTTTGGGGTTGTTTTGTGGATGGTTGCTCACCCTGAGGCCTCTCCCTGGTCCAGGAGGCAGCCCAAGCAATAAAGGGAGGTTTATTGGAGGGTATGGTGTAAAATCCCTGTTTTATAGCAGACTGGCTCTTTTCAGGCGGTTTCTACCTTCTGCCCCAAAAGTTCCTCGCTGAAACGGATGGAGGAGGAAGGGGATGATGATGAGGATGATGAATTGGACATCTTTAAGGGTTATGACAGCTTCCAGGGCTGCAACACTAGCATGGGCAGTGACAGCAGCTCCTGTCTGGATGAATCCAGTGATGATGAAGTGGCAGACCGGGAAATTGGAGAGCTTCCAACCTCTCCTGTGCATCACATGTCCACAGGCCGGCTTACAGACGACAGCGGCTCTGAGCCAGGTACTGCAGAGCCTGCCAGTTCTACCTAAAGCTCATGTGTGAGGAGGAGAACAAGGGCTGGGGGAAGCTGAAGGTTGGGGGTGGAGGTGACTGCATCTTTAGTATGCTTTGGGAGCAGTGCTGGATTGACACTGGCTTTTCTGGGCCTCATGAGGGGGCTGCTGTGTGTGGTGAGGGTTACCTGGGCTCAGCTCTGTCCTTGTAATGTATCAGCTCTGACAACTGCTCATGGTTTTTTTGCCTTCCTTCTCTCAGCTGTGTGCGAGATGTGTGGGATTGTGGGCACCAGGGAGGCTTTCTTCTCCAAGACCAAACGTTTCTGCAGTGTCTCCTGCTCCAGAAGCTACTCCTCAAACTCCAAGAAGGCCAGCATCCTGGCCAGACTGCAGGTAAGTCAAACCCCTTCCTTCTTTCCTAGGAGTGGAGTGGGATGTGCCTGTACGCAGGAGTGCGTGATTGTTCTCTAGTTAAAATGCAGGCTGCTGTTACCAGTGGTTTGTTCTTCCTGGCTGAAGTCCCCAGAGAAGACATGTCTGCTGGGTGGTGGGGTTTCCTAGAAGCTGGGGAAAACCACAATTATATTTTACCCGAAGTTTGTTATTCCCATGGGCATTAGTGAAAATGCAGAAACCTGAACATCAGCTCAAGGAAGAGATGCATGTGCAGCTAGCCAGTTGCATGGCCTGGATCCTTGTCCTGTGCCCCTAATGTTGCATCTTTTGTAGGGGAAGCCGCCAACGAAGAAAGCTAAAGTTCTGCACAAGGCAGCCTGGTCAGCCAAGATCGGGGCCTTTCTCCACTCACAGGGCACGGGACAGCTGGCAGATGGGACACTGACAGGCCAGGACGGTGAGTGTAGGGGGGGTGAGAGGAGGTGCAGCTCTACAGTCCTCTTCTCACCTCTGGCCTTGTACTGAAACAGTGTGCATGGACTGCTCTCAGACAGGCTGGCAGGACACAGGGCACATCTCCTCTCTGCCAGTGCTAACGGAGCCCTGGTGGGTTCCCCCATCCACTGTTGCAGCCTCCTACTCACAACTTGGACCGAAACATAAGCTCTCTAGTCATAGTCTCACGGCATACTGGCAAAGCTGACTTAAAGCTGCTCTGCTGCTCTCAGCCGTTTGCTGATCAACTTGAGGAACAGCCAGTTGCTGCAGCTGAAGGATTAGCAAGGTGCTGTGTTAGGGCAGAAGTGACCATACCCAGGGGGTGGCAGCTTGAATTGATCCCTGAGCAGCCTGCTGCTGGAGCAGAGCTGTAGCCTTGGATCAGGAGTGACTGTGAGATTAATCTCAGTGCTTCACTCTGATTTTCCAAGCACCCTCTGGGAAAGCAAGCATTGCTGATGTGACCCTGTGGTGTTGCTGCTGTGAGGCAGAGCTGTTAAGTGGCTTAGCACTGACAGGATTCAGTCTCTTCTCACCCTGGAGTGCTTGAGCCCTGGGCTGGATATGACCCCTTTTTCTGCCCCTCCCTTTCCCAAAAGCAAGTAGCAGCAAGGATTGATTAAAGTTGTGCTTGTCTTGAGGGCTGGTTCCCATGTATTCATAGGATCTAGTTCCCCACTAGGGAAACGCACTGGAATGCAGAATCTCTGTGTGCTGGGGCAGAGGCCACAATGTGGCTGCGAGCTGTAGCCCAGGGGTAAGGGAGCGTCCTGTGCCTTTTCTGTAATCTCACCCCATTTCCCTGCTCTCATGTCTGCTTACAGCACTCGTCCTGGGCTTTGACTGGGCAAAGTACCTGCGGGAGCACGGCTTCAAGGCAGCTCCTGTCAGCTGCTTCAAACATGTGAGTTGTTCTTTGCTGTACCTCATCCTGTGAATGGGACATGCTGTATACATGGGGCTTCCCTGTATTCCTGTGACAAGTGGTGGGGAGAGACCTGGGGACCTGGTTCTTAAGGCCCAGCTGATGCAAGGAAAGAAGTTGGGGCTTCTCACAGCTAAGGATGGGAGTCCTACAGAGGTACCAGGAGTTTCGGAGGAGGAAGCAGAGGGGGACTTGGTAGAAGCACTGACAGTGGTGATGGCCCAGTGCTGGCTGGGGATAGAATTAATTCTGAATTGGGGCAGATAGCAGAAAGCTCCTGGTTGCAGTTTGTGTGGGTAAGCACAACCCAGGGTGATGTTCAGTCAGGACCTCAGCTTATGTGGGCCTGGCAGTAACTGCCTCCCCAGCACGTCTGGTTCCTGCCATACTGATTTGCAATCCTTGTGGGCCAAGCAGCCAAGGCAGGTCCATGAAGGAACGCCAGCCCCAGCCTCTCTGTGTATTAAGATTTGTTATGTTCCTTTTGAGTTGTAATTTGTGCTAATACTAACAAAACTTTATTTTTCTTAAAGATAAGGTCAGACAGACACAGCAGTTTGATGGTTAGGGATTTTGATAACACACAGGGATGGCAGCAGCTACTTTGGGATAATAGGACAGCTGGCAGTGAAATATTTAAGTGTTGCCTTTTTGGATCCTCTGTGAGCACCCCAGTGAGAGGCTGGGACAGTTTGGTTGTATTTCAAGCTGTTGGTAGATAGAGAAAGGGTAAGACATGCAAACCTGGGCTTAAGGTGAGAGTGTAGCTGCCTGAAATGTATCTCTGAAAGCTAGCACTACTGTAACAGTTGATATCCCTTTCCCAACGTGGCTGCCTTGATTCCTCAGGTGCCACTCTTCGATCAGTGGGACGATGTGGTGAAAGGTATGAAAGTGGAAGTGCTGAACACCGATGCTGTGCTCCCCAGCCGTGTGTACTGGATTGCATCTGTCATGAAGACTGTAGGTATGTCTCCAATGTAATTCCTAACAGCTGGGGATGGAAGGGTAACCTCTCTGGGAAGCTTTGAAGAGCTGAGTGTAGCTGGGCAAGTAAAACTTAAGCTCTTAAGAGCTCTGCAGTTGCTGAAAGATTTTTGAACAGGAAATACCACGGTGTGGGGGTTGGAGGAAACCAGCATCTGTTTCCTTGCTGGGCTCTTTGCAAGTGAGGGCCTGCCTCCAGAATGGTTGGAGAAGCTCTGATGACCTGTACAGAGCTCCAAAGGCCGTGCTGGAGGGAATAAGCCTGTGGTGCCCAACAGGGAGAGGAGACGTTCTTGGCCTCTCATGCCTTTCTCTCGTTGTCTGCTCTGTCCTGGCAGGGTACAGGGCCCTTCTGCGATATGAGGGATTCGAGAATGATGCCAGCCACGACTTCTGGTGCAGTTTGGGCACGGTGGATATTCACCCCATTGGCTGGTGTGCCATCAACAGCAAAATCCTGGTACCACCACAACGTGAGTGTTGAGTGTTGGGTGAGAGGGGCCAGCATGTTCCTGGGCATAGAGGAGCTTTGGTTTATGTTTAGTGTAGTGGGACAGGAGCTCCCACTATGTGGGAGCTCTGAGTTAGAAGGAACAATTAGTTCTTTGGGAAGCTGGGCACTGCTTGAGTGCTCCCTCTGCATATCCCTGGGGTTGACCTGGGGGTGCTGGATGCAGAGCTGGTATTAGACCTATGGACAGAGGCCAACTCAGGTGCCTATTCCTCATTCTGACCCACGTGGTGGCTACTCTTAAACCTTTGGGGGAATGTTATTTTGTCCTGCATTCTGGACGGTGTCTCTGGGAAGCGCCCTGGATCCAGCCCCTGCTCAGCAGTTTGGAGAGGGATGCTGGTTTAGCAAAATGCTGGCAGGCTCAGATCTGCATGGTACAGCTCATGTGGCTTTGCTTCAATAGCAGTTCTGTGTCTGGATCAGTGGAGCTGGGTATCTGCTCAGCCCCGTCCGTTCTGTAATGGTGACAGCTTGCAGGCAGTTTTGAGGGTGAGCCTGCAGAACAGGGTCTGAATGTGAAGGGGGCCCTTTAATGCAGATGGATAAAGGTGTTAGTGTGGTGCTGTAATTCCTTCAGTCCTAAAGATGTGCTTTTCCCCCCTGTATGTAGCTATCCATGCCAAGTACACTGACTGGAGAAGTTACCTCATGAAAAAACTGGTGGGAGCCAGGACCATCCCAGTAGATTTCCACATCAAGGTAAATGTGGGAGGCTGTCATTTTATGTGTGGAAATGAAGCCAAAGCCAAGAGGTGTGTGTGCAGCACGTCTCTTCTGGTTCTGATCTGTGCAACTCCTGTGTGTGTCCCCTCAAAACCTGGGTGGGATGGGGCAGTGAGCCACCTGTTGTGATCCTGTAGGTAATGGCACAGCCCCTGTGGACAGCAGACCCATTTCCCCTTTGGGTCATAGATGGGCTTTAAAAGCTCTTGTCATGTCAACCTCTGCTAGAAAGTACTAGGGATGAGTTTACTTCTCCAGCCTGGGCTTTCCTGGCCCTCTTCCAGGGCTGGGGGATGACTCTGAAAGTCAGAAACCTTTGGCTTCAGTTTTAGTAGTAGAGCAGCCTGTGAGGAGTGAGTGACACAGGCTCCCTCAAAGTGCATGCAAGCAGCTGTGCCACGGCCTTGGCAGCTTTATAGCTCCTGTGGTGATTTTGTGTAGTCTGCACTGAGGTTAGACCTCCTTGGGGAGAACAGGCTGTTGTGGCTGGCAACTTTGTAAACCACAGATAAAGAGCTTGGCCTCAGAGGCAGCAGGCAAGAAGGCAGATTATGGGTTTTCCTCTGTGTGAGGTGATTGGTGATGCTGAGCTGGAGACCTTGTAGCTGGCGTTTCCCTTGTTATGTCTCAGGAAGTTCAGAGAATGTTCTTAGCAGCTTGTTCCTGGGCCAGGGTTTGTAGCTGAGAGCTCGCACCATGGGGAGGAAGTGCTAGAGAGAGGCATATGTTGTCTGTATCTTTCTCTTAACATCTTCACTCCCACCTAATGAACAGGAGGTGGAAGGGGAAGACCTTCAAAAGGTCTCCTGGATTCAGGTGTGGGTGTCTTGAGATTGGTTTGAGCAATGGTTCCTAGTTGCTGTGCTGGATTCTGGGATCTCCAGTGCCAAAACGTCAGGAGTTCTATAAACACCTTTGAGTGTTTGTGGGTGAGGAGGTCTAGGATGTATCGGCAAAAGGAAGGTCTCGAAAAATCAGTTAGAAGGCAGGCAGTGGCTCTTTTCACATGCCTTTGAGTCAGTCTGCAGGCTAACTCTGGCATTGGAGATGGAGTTGGCAGATAGATCATCTATCTATGATGTTGCTCAACCTCTGATCAGAGTAAAAAGAAGGGCCTGATCTCTTATAAAGTCAACCGAAAATCATGTCCTTTGGGAAGGCACACTGCTTCCAGCCTCAAAACACTTACAGTCTTTCGTGACTGAAAAAGACATGTGATTCCCCACTCAGTTCTTGGTGAACAGGAGTTTCTGATGCTCAGAACATTCACACAGTGTGCTGCCTGTGCGTGGCTGCTGGGCAAGGGTGGGAGTAACAGTTGTGGGGCCACGTGACAGAGGACACTTAGGGTGTGTGCGTTCAAATATGCTGTCATGTATGCAGCTGGCAGCTCCCTGTCCCCCAGTGGACCTTCCCCTGTGCATCCCTTCCCAGAGATGTCTCCCAGTCAGCTTTGGGCAGTGCTGGGGGTTGACCAGCATGTCTGTGGGGAAAGCTGTTCTCTGAAGAGTTTGGGGAGGAAAACACCGAGTGCAATTGATCTCACCTCCTCTGCTGATTGTTGCCAGATGGCAGAGAGCATGAAGTACCCATTCCGTCAGGGCATGCGGGTGGAGGTGGTGGATAAGAGCCACGTGTCCCAGACGCGCATGGCAGTGGTGGACACAGTGATCGGAGGCAGACTGAGACTCCTCTATGAGGATGGTGACAGTGATGATGACTTCTGGTGCCACATGTGGAGTCCTCTCATTCATCCTGTGGGCTGGTCACGGAGAGTGGGCCACAAAATGAAGAAGGCAGGTAAGAATCAGGCCACCACAAGCATCTTCTGATTTGCTAAGAACTGCCTGGACATGCTGGGAGCCAGGCAGTTGCCTCAGGACCTGACAGATACAGTCTACACAGCTTTGTGTCTGCTCCTTTTCCCCCTGGATAGATAAGAGTCCAGTGATCTTCTGCCACAGGTCAGGACAGGGGGACTGTAGGGTGTCTTACCTGAAGCAGGTAGTTTACCCCTGTAGTGTGAGAACTCAGTCTGCGACATCGCAGGTTTCTTGAGTCTCTCTGAGGAAGTCCATGCTGGCTTCTCTAAGACTGGATGCTCTCAAGTTGTGTTTTTCTGGACTTCATGGAGAGGAGTTTTTGATCAGCTTAGACTAGCAGAAAGACCCAAGCCTTGAGCCCTGCTGATCCTTCTGGTTGTATCTCCCTTGCTGCCTCTCCCTGGTGATTACAGCTACGTGTAGAGGCAGTGTCACTAGTGCTCAGGCAGCTTAGCCATCTGCTTTTGAGCAAGCCTGGCATCACAGCCCATGTTAGGAGAAACATAAAGGGACCGACACGTTGTTTTTATTGCTTTTCTGCTGGTCTCTGATCTAAGTCTTTTGTAGCAGCTGAGTTCTCACTAGGGAATTAAAAGCCAGTGTGTTTTCTTACTGCAGTTGCTGCAGGTTTTACCTGTTTCTTTCATTCCTGACAGAAGAAAAACGCAGTGACATGGCAAGCCATCCCACCTTCCGGAAGATTTACTGTGACGCTGTCCCCTACCTGTTTAAGAAGGTAGGACGAGCCTGCCTGTGTTTGCTACAGCGAAGGAAGCAGTGACACCACTTCCTTCCTTGGGCATATGTGCTGCTGGGTGGGTTGTTAAGGGTGGCTCCTTTGTCTCCCTCACAGCTGTAGGGCAGTAAGGAGTTTGGGGGGAGGGGTGTCACAGAATCACAAGGTTGGAAAAGACCTTTAAGATCATCAAGTCCAACCATTCTCATCCTAAACTAAACCATATCTCTAAGTACCTCATCCACCCTTTTTTTGAACACATCCAGGGAAGGTGACTCAACTCCCTCCCTGGGCAGCCTGTTCCAGGCCCTGACAACTCTTTCAGTAAAAAATTTTTTTCTAATGTCCAATCTAAACCTGCCCTGGCACAGCTTCATGCCATTCCCCCTTGTCCTATCACCTGTCACCTGCCACCTGGCTGAAGAGACCATCACCTACGTCTCTGTAACCTCCCTTCAGGTAGTTGTAGGTGGTGATAAGGTCTCCCCTTAGCCTCCTCTTCTCTAAGACTGTGTCAAGCCTGTGGTTGAGCAGGGGCAGGTCAAAAGAGGAAAATGGAATAATTAAAAGACAATGACAGATCAAGGTACCCGATTGAAGGGCAAAAAAAAAATTGCTTGGAGCATTAAGTTGGAGAGGGAAGACAGTTGCATAGGAGAGACCAGTTCTGACAAGGAGCTAGGTCATACTGGTAAGGACTAAGATGAGAAGGAGGTTTGCTTTGCTGTGGACCAGCAGCTAAGTGCTGGGCCTGGCTCGCTGAGTGACCAGAGCCTTGGCAGGAGATGGCTGACAGAAACGCAGCATTAGTCTGGCTGCCTCTTTGTATTTCTCATAGTTTTTCTTCTTTCCCCTTCCAACTTGGTTTGAGCCAAGTAAAGAAGCTCTAATCCTGTTTGCACTTGGCATGGTTGGTGTCAGGGTGGGACTGTCCTGTACTCCTGACAGCACATGATACACCAGAGTTTCATTTAGGTACGAGCTGTCTATGCTGAAGGAGGATGGTTTGAGGAAGGCATGAAACTGGAGGCCATTGACCCTCTGAATCTGGGCAACATTTGTGTGGCCACTGTTTGCAAGGTAAGTTCCGTAGGCAGAAGGGGGTCTACTGTGTTTACCAGGATAACTCAGTCTCTTCTCAGGTCTTCACACACAAGGAAGACTGAGTAGGATTTTGCAGGAGAGAGAGAGGGCTGTCGAGAGGTTGGCTGCTAGCGCATGGAGGAAGTGGGGGCATTACCTCAGAGCTCCCAGAAGCTGTGCAACCAGCAGTTGTCTGCACGTGTCCAGTGTGTGACTAGCAGCCACCCTTCTTTCACGCTTGTGCATGCAGTAGGGAAGACTATGCACTCCAAGAACTGGAGAACAAGAGAAACACCTCTGTAGTGCTTTCTTGAGGAGCTGTGGGGTGACCTCTGTGTTAGGAATTGGGTGTATCTGTATGGGCAGCATTTTCTGGCATAGGAAGCTGGGGATAGACGTGTCTCCTGCAATCTCTCTTGATTACGAGGACTCCTGTGCTAGTGTTGGGAAGTATATTATTTGGCCAGGTTTCCTTGGGTGTGTTGCATGTCCTAAAGCCTAGCATCAATTTGAGGTTTGGCAGGATGTTTGGAATGCCAGGAAGGCTCTTTGCATCTGTAAAACGTTCCCTTCAGCCATTGCTTGGAAATGTAAAGAGGTTGGGGCAGAACGTGCCTGTCGCATCTGGTGGGCACCAGGAGGGGACAAATCTTGTTGCTGTCGGAAGTGGCAAGTCTGAAGGTCGTGCCCTTCCTTTCTGCCCAGTAACAAATTCATGACCTAGCTGGTGGAGAGGGTCTCTGGGCTTCCAATGAAGTCTGTTTCTGAGGCAGAACATTGCTCCTGACCATTTATGGCTGAGTTCTTTTCACAAAGCTATCAGTGGTGCTCCCAGTCCTGCAGAAATTGCTGCTGTGGGGATTAGCTTGTGTGACGAACACGCCAGGAGAAGCTACAGCATGCCCTGGAACATACAACATGGCATTTTACTGTCTAGTGGTAATGCTGATCCATCTGTGGGGACTCTTGAGAGGGGACTTGTGGGGATGTCTTGTGGGGACTCCTTTGAGAGGAGAGGCTTTAGAGCAAGCAAAGCTCTATGCTCATGCCCTTCACTCCCACCTCAGGTACTTCTGGATGGGTATCTCATGATCAGCATTGATGGGGCCACATCCGCTGATGGCTCTGACTGGTTCTGCTATCATGCCTCCTCACATGCCATCTTCCCTGTCAACTTCTGTCAGAAGAACAGCATCAATCTGACCCCTCCAAAAGGTGAGATTTGGGCTTTGCCCAGTTATACAAACCTGCATGCAGAATCTGCTGGGCTGTGCTTTTCTGACAGGGCTCAAGTTCAGCTGAACCAAACCCCGTGGGCTCAACCTGCCTGTTTCTCAGGGGGACAGGGCTGGTTCAGAGCACCAGTCCACATTGAGCTCTGCCCATATGCCAAGTCTTGGTACTTGATTGAAGGATATAACATCTCCAGAGGGCATTAATGGCATTGTAGTTAGTTCCTGGTCAATCAGCATGAGAGGTGTGTGATCCCCAGATTGAACAGAATCAAAGGTTTAGAGGACAAGGAGAGTGAGAAGGCATAAGCAGAGCTGTTGCTGCATGACTTGGTGCTTAAAAGTGGGAGGAGTCACCTCTATTCTGTTGGTATTAGTAAACCTGAGACCAATATTTCCACAAAATCCTGCGAGGCAGTCACCCTAGGAGTGTGCTTACTGCCTCATCTGGCCACACCCAAAAATGCCTGCTCCAAATTTCTGTGTTGCAGCCCTTCTGTGCAGTCCTATTCTGTCTTCCTTTGATGTTCCTGATGGTGGGATAAAGATTGGTCTTAGTGGTGTGTTTTAAACATACTTCTGCCTGCCCGCTGCTGCTATTCACCTCTCCGTGGGGTTCGGATAGGTGACTGACACAAGTGTTGAGAGTTGCAGCTTGCACTTTGCAGTGCTTGCCTGCTGGACAGGAGTGCTGGACTGCCATGGAATCTGGACTAGATTTACACCCAAGACCAGGCTGCACTGCTGGTTAATGAAACTGTTTTGCAACCAGTTGCTATACCTCCTTCCTGCCTATTCTGCCTTTTGTCCCAGCTGGTCTGCCCAGAGACTGTGTTTTTCTCACTGACCGTTTCTTCCTGCTGCAGGGCAAGATGCACAGACCTTTGACTGGGAAAGTTACCTGGAAAAGACTAAGTCAAGACCTGCTCCAGCACGGCTCTTCAACACAGTGAGTGCTGCCAGGACAAAGAGAGGCATAAGGATGCTTGCAGTCAGGAAGTTGGAGCACAAGAGCGCTGGCTGTCACAGAATGGTTAGGTGGAAAGGACCTCAGCAGGTCATCTTGTCCAACACCCCTGGTGAAGCAGAGTCACCTAGAGCCTATTGCCTAGGACCAAGTCCAGTTGGCTTTTGAATATCTCCGTGGATGGAAACTCCACAACCTCTCTGGGCAACCTGTGCCAGTGCTCAGTCATTCTCACAGATAAAAAAGTTCCCTCTGATATTCAGGAGGAACTTGCTGTGTTTCAATTTGTTCCCATTGCCTCTGGTCCTGTCCCTGGCACCACTGAGAAGAGACTGGCTCCATCTGTGTACCTTCCCTTCAGATATTCACATCATTGATAAGAGCCTTCTCCAGGATGAACAGTACCAACTGTCTCAGCCTCTCCTCATATGAAAAATGCTGTAGTCCTCTCATCATCTTTGTGTCCCTTTGCTGAACTCTCTCTAGTATGTCCATTGTATTGAGGAGACCACACAGTACTCCAGGTGTGGTCCCGCCAGTGCTGAGTAGAGGGGAAGGATCAATCACCTCCTTGATCTACTGGGATCATTCCTCCTAGTGCAGCCAGGGATACCATTAGCCTTCTTTGTCCCAGTGACCCATAGCTGGCTCATGTTCAACTTGGTGTCTACCACGATCCCGTGGCCCTTTTCTGCCAAGCTGCTTTCCAGCCACTCTCCCTACAGCAATGTGTTGGGGCCTGGGGTTGTGCCTCCCAGAGCACAACCTTTCCTTTTGTTGAACTGTGTGGGTTTCTGTCAGATCATTTCTTCAGCTTGACAAGGTCCCTCTGGATGGCAACACAACCCTCTGGCGTACCAGTTTTGTATCCAGCAAACCTGATGAGTTTGTTGTGACTCTCTGCCATGTCATCCAGATAATTAAGGGAAGGCACTGAACAGGATTGGACCCAGTATGACCCCTGGGGTACATTGCTAATTACTGGCCTCCAACTAGACTTCTTGCCACCAGTCACCACCTTCTGGGCTCAGCTGCTCAGCCAATTTCCAGTGCCCCTCACTTGTCAAGCACCTTAGACTTCCGTAGGGCTGACTTTGGCTTGTTCAGAAAGCTGCTCGGTAAGATTGCATGGGAGGCAGCCCTGGAGGGCAAAGGAGCCCAAGAGGGTTGGTTGCTCCTCAAGAAGGAAATCTTGGTGGCACAAGAACAGGCTGTCCCAGTCGGTCAGAAGAGGGGTTGGCAAGCTAGGAAGCCAGCCTGGCTGAGTAGAGAGATTCAGGCTGATATATGGGAAAAGAAGGAAAAATATGAGCTTTGGAAGAAGGGGCAGGTGTCTTGGGATGATTATAGGAAATTAGTGAGATCATGTAGGGAGAAAGTCAGAAGGGCTAAAGCTGATCTGGAACTCAGGCTGGCCAGTTCTGTAAAAGATAATAAAAAGTCCTTCTATAGGTATATTAATAGTAAAAGGAGGGGCAAGGAGAATCTCCAGCCCTTATTGGATGCTGATGGCACATTAGTGACAAGGGATGAGGACAAGGCTGAGGTCCTTAATTCCTTCTTTGCCTCAGTCTTTAACAGTAAAGAAGGATATTCTGTGAGTACTCGTCCTCTGGAACTGGCTGACAGGGAGGGGAAGAATAACAAAGTTCCCATGGTTCAGGAGGAAATGATTAGCGACCTACTTGGCCAGTTAGATACCCACAAGTCAATGGGGCCAGATGGGATCCACCCAAGGGTACTGAGGGAGCTGTCAGATGTGCTTGCCAAACCCCTTTCCATCATCTATCAGCAATCCTGGCAGACTGGGGAAGTTCCAGTCGACTGGAGGCTGGCAGATGTTACACCCATAGACAAGAAGGGTCGGAAGGAGGATCCAGGGAACTACAGGCCTGTCAGTCTGACCTCAGTCCCAGGGAAGATCATGGAGAGGGTCATCTTGGGAGCTATCATGCAGCACATGCACGATGGCCTGGTGATCAGGCCTAGTCAACATGGGTTTACAAAAGGTAGATCCTGTCAAACTAACCTGATCACCTTCTATGACAAGGTGACCCGCTTAATGGACGAGGGGAAGGCTGTGGATGTGATCTACCTGGACTTTGGTAAAGCCTTTGACACAGTTTCTCACAGCATTCTGACTGAGAAACTGGCTGCCACTGGCCTGGACAGGTGGACCCTCAGCTGGGTTAAAAACTGGCTGGATGGCCGAGCCCAGAGGGTGGTGGTGAATGGAACGAAATCCAGCTGGAGGCCGGTCACGAGTGGCGTCCCCCAGGGCTCAGTCCTGGGTCCAGTCTTGTTCAACATCTTTATCAATGATCTCGACGAAGGGATTGAATGCTCCCTCACTAAGTTTGCAGATGACACTAAACTAGGAGGAAGTGTTGATCTGCCTGAGAGTAGGGAGGCTCTTCAGAGGGATCTGAACAGACTGGACCCATGGGCTGAGTCCAATGGGATGAAGTTTAACAAGGCCAAGTGTAGAGTGCTGCACATGGGACATAACAACCCCATGCAGCGCTACAGGCTTGGGGGAGACTGGCTGGAGAAGAGGAGGCTGAGGGGAGACCTTATCACCACCTGCAACTACCTGAAGGGAGGTTACAGAGAGGTAGGTGATGGTCTCTTTAGCCAGGTGACAGGAGATAGGACAAGGGGGAATGGCATGAAGCTGTGCCAGGGCAGGTTTAGATTGGATGTTAGAAAAAAAATTTTTTACTGAAAGAGTTGTCAGGGTCTGGAACAGGCTGCCCAGGGAGGGGGTTGAGTCACCTTCCCTGGATGTGTTCAAAAAAAGGGTAGATGAGGTACTTAGGGATATGGTTTAGTTTAGGGTGAGAATGGTTGGACTTGATCTTCAAAAGTCTTTTCCAACCTTGTGATTCTGTCTCTTCACCCAGCCCATACTTCCATCAGCTTCTGTATGAGGATCTTCTGGGAGACAGTGTCAAAAGCCTTCCTGAAGTCAGGGTAGACAGTATCCAATGTCTCTATCTGGCCAGTTAGCACCTCAGGTTAATGGGTTTGATCAGGTGTCCCTTAACTGTTGCCTGCTGCTCTCCCTTGGTCGGGGTCTTGTTTCTCAGGGCTGGGCTTAGATTAACCAAGGACGCAGCTGGCCTTGTATCATGCGTGTCACCTTCTGTTATGAGACTCGTTCTGTTGTGTAATTGAGGCCTTGTTCTCTCTCTGCTTTAAGCTGGAGGAGTAGCTGTTGTAGGCTGCTGGTGGTTGGGTGTGGGTTTGGACTGGGTGCGATGGCCTTGGGTTTTCTCTTTTCTGCACCCAGGACTGCCCAAACCACGGCTTCAAGGCAGGCATGAAGGTGGAAGCAGTGGACCTGATGGAGCCTCGGCTCATCTGTGTGGCCACGGTGAAGCGTGTAGTCCACCGTCTCCTCAGCATCCATTTTGATGGCTGGGACAATGAGTATGACCAGTGGGTGGACTGCGAGTCTCCAGACATTTATCCTGTCGGGTGGTGTGAGCTGACTGGCTACCAGCTTCAACCACCTGTTGTTCCAGGTGAGTGAAGACTTGACTGTGGTTTCTAATGCTAGAGGAAAAGGTTTCTTTCCTCCTGCTCTGTGAGTGGCTCCTCCTTTTTGGGCCTTGTAGGGAGGAGAAAATTGCCTCCTTGATGGCTACCATAATTCTTCCTCTGCTGCCACACATTCTAGCAGAGGGAGGAGTCTGTGTTGGGGAGAAAACAGCCTGAGATTTGAGGTTGGCTCTGTCTTCCCTCTGTTGCCCCACCTGCACACCAACAGAATTGCCTCTGATAAAGTCGGGTAGAGTTCCAGGTGGTCCTGTCCCTCACAGCTCCCTTTTACTAAACACACCTACAACCTCAGCCAGGTAGTGGGGGGAGCTCAGCCCCTGCTCCCTTTTCTCATCACTTCTCTGTCTGTAAAAGGTAAGAGCATCCCTCTCGAGTTTATTTCTTCCCTCATCGCAGGGAGGCCATTGCCTCACCTTGGCAGATGCTTTCCTTCTTGTCCCAAACTGAGTCTTGTTTCTCTACTGCCCCTGCCAAATCTCTACTGGGCCTCTCTCTCCTGTGCTGCCCCAGCCTGGAAGCAGCGAAGAGCCTTGCTTTCCCCTCAGCTGGTTGTCTCGGGAAGCGGGTGTTGGCTCGGGGGGATGGGTGTATCTTGTTTCTCGCTTATGTCACTACATCCCAGTTACCTACTGGTTGTGGGACTTGGCTTTCGTTTCCCTCTCGTCTCCATGACAGAGCCCACAACTCCAGTGAAGGCCAAGGAGGTGCCCAAGAAGAAGAAGAAACCCTATGGAAAGAAGAGTGAGTGATGTTTGATTAGTGCCCTCCTGCTCGCTCGCAGGCTGGGCCCAGTTAGAGGAACCCTGTCCATGTCCCGTGAGAGCAGGAGAGAGAGGCCTTGTCTTGCTGTGGACACCCTCAGCCAGCTGTGGGTTTGACAGCATAGCTTCATCCTTCTTAACTGCCCTGTTACCTAAACGAGCAGAGAGCTGTGTGTGTTGGGAGGACCTGTTTGCAGTGTGTTTTTGTTGGCCGAGGTACAGATGGTGCTTGCTTCCAGGCGTGAGGCTGTGCTGCTTTCCTCACTGTGTCTGTGGTCCGAGGGAGATGGTTTGCTGCAGCTGGAGGGTAGCTGGAGAGCAACCCTGCCTGCTTTGTGCTGAGGGGAAGAAGGCCTTAAGATGGCTGAAGAGGTTGGTAGTGGGGCTGGATCATGTTATTGTTTCATCTTGTTGTTGTTGTCATTGTTGCAATAACTGTGGCAAATCATGTGTAGACAGGCAAGAAATTCCTTGGGGGGGCTGGGGGTGTGTTGGGGAGGGTGGAGAGGAAAAGACATCTATAGAATATAAAGATGTTCAACCTAAATTAAAGTGTCAGCTAAAAATTAACATGTTAATGCTCCAGTGTCCGTGCCTTGGAGCCAGCAGGCCCGTTGCCTAGGACTAGGCCCAGACAGGTAAGCAAAGCTGACTTCAGACTGATTCCAACAGGACCTGCTCCTTGGAACTTATGCACATGAAGTGCCTTGCCTTTAATGAAATAGAACACAGAGGAGCATATTTTGAGATGATTGACCATAGAGTTTTTCTCCAGGAGGCCATTTCTGTCATGTAATCAGTTGGCAGCTAATGACCACGTAGCTTGCTGGTCAGTTGGACTGGTCCCTGGCCTGTGGTTCCTCAATGAAGTGGGGTTGCTGATCTTCCTAGGGAAAAGAAACACACTTTTCCCCATGCTTTGTTATCTCTTTGTTAAGGAAAAAAGTTACCTGCCAAAACCCGCAACATCAAGCAGACTCTCAAGAAGCCGTCGGCCCCGAAGATGAAGCGAGAAGCAAAAGCTGCCAGCAAGGCGTTGCCAGAGCCAGCGCCGGATGAGAGTAAGGGAACGAGCCCCCGGCAGCTCTGCCCCGCCTGCTGCCAGCCCCCAGGGCCTGTGCTGCCTCTTGGCTGTTAAGGCAGGGAAAGGCAGCATGTGACAAATGTCCCTTCCCCACCCCTCCAGAGACAGCGAGAGTGGAAGAAAGCCTTTGCTGCCTTTCCCTGGGAGGTTTGGCCTCCTAAGGAGGTTTGGTGACAGCAGTACAGCCAGTTATGTTGATGCTGTTGATACCTGCTGAGGGCCTGGCTGCCCAACCAAGCAGTCTGGTTGCATGAGGTCAGTTAGGGAGGAGAGCCAAGACTGACATGTCAAAGTGTGCTGTCACATCCCAGTCCCCATAAGGGCAGTTGCAGAATGTGAACATAGCCCTCAGATACCCCTGAGGCCCGGGAGATATGACCAGAAGAGCAGCTGGGTCACCTGCCAACCCTAGTGGGTGCTGGGGAAAAGGGTGGGTGAAATGATTTCATGGGGATGAAGTCTCATGAAGGTCCCTGTTCCTCATAGATCTTTACCTTTCCCTGAATGGATTGAGGCAGGCAGAGGGTGGACCCCACTGGCTTTTCCTCTCTTGACCCTAAGAGAAGTTGTTGGGAGTATGCAGCTGCGTGCTGCCAGGGCTTAGTCCTGTCCTGGGGCATTCTGAGCATCCACATGAACAGAGCTGATCTGGGCTGCTGCAGGCGGGGCGAGGAAGCCCGGCTCGGGTTGGTTTACTTCCTTGTCCCCCTCTCTTCTGTCTCTCGCTAGTCATTGCCGTGCGGGTGAAAGAGGAAACCATCGACCCCACGGTAGCAGAGTTCGGAGCCGCAGAGCTTCCCGTTCCCATCAGCAGCATAAAGGAGGAGGTCACAGACTGATCCTGAGTATTCCCCAGCTGCCCCAGCAGCCTGCGCTTCACCTCGTGACGCTTTGGGGAAAGTCCTGGCAAAGGGAAGGCTAAAAGGGTCTGAGGCAGACCACCCTGCAGCATCACAACTCTGCTCCTGCTGTGCAAGATTTCTCTCAGACTTGTCATTTTAAGCCCTGGGAAACAGACTCCATAAAGGCCACAAGCACGATGAGCGTGACCAGGATGGCTGCTGGGGTTATGTGTGCCTGGCTTTGAAAGCACCTTTCAGAGCAGGAGCTCCCAACAGGGAAAGAGGCTGTCAGAGTGTGAAGGGGTGGTTTGAGTTCCAGCTGTGGCTGGAGCTGGTGCACCACAGTCTGAGATGATGTGTGCAGGTCACATGCATCAGGACATCAGCAGCCCGTGTAGCACATCAGTGCTGTGCTCCCTGCAACGCCCAAGAAAGTCAGGACAGGATGAGAGGAGAGAGGTGATGAGAAACCAAACCAAAAAGGGATGATGATGCTTCTTGAGGGACTGAGAGACCTTTCTGAGTGTCATCATTTCTTGCTTTTGAAGCAGAACTGTAGAGGACAGTATGCAGTTGGAATTTTTGATTTTTTTAGCAGTCCTACTGTAACTTTGATCTACGATCTGTACCCTAAAGCCCTGTGAATTAAAGGTGCATAGAAGTCAACAGTGTTTTGTGCTGTCTGGGCATTTTTTTAATGTTTGAGGGGGACAATAGGCATTCTCTGGGCACTCGCCCTGTCTGTTTGCTGGCTCTGCTGAGAATGCTTCAGGGGGGATGTCCTTTCCCCTGTTTTAGGGTAGAACTCTTAATGTTCCTCTCTCTCCTCAGCCCGGCCATCACAGTTCAGGCCAGAAATCAGAAAGGTCAGTGTGGCAACAGTGATGCAAACCAGTTTTAAATCCCTGGTTACAGGTCCCTGTGAGCTTTGTGCAGGTGAGGAAGCCCCTTGGTGCCCCTTGGCTGGTCAGCTGGAGGGGAAGTGCCTTGTCAGACCCTGCAGGGAAATGGCCACCCAGCATGCAGCCTTGGTGAGAGCTTGTGGTGCCAGAATAGTTCCTGCTTTGTGCAGAGGATTGTGACCGAACAATAATGTTGGCAGGCTTACAGTCCAGAAAACACAGGGAGGAGGCTGGGGGTAATTAACGGGGTCTTCAGCCTTCCTCTTTTCCCTCCTAAAGAGGCAAACAGCCTGCAACTGGGGAGGGAGGAAAGGTTGTGGGGGAGCAATGAGACACCAGTGGAAAGAGTGGAAGGGTCTGTGTCAGACCGGAGAGCTGCACCGCCTCGGCCTGGCCCTAACAGGGACACCCCAGGGCTCGTGGTGGGGAGAAGGGCACAGGGGTGTGTGGTGTTTATTGAAGGCATGGAATGGGGCTTCCTGGCCTGCCTGTGCGGCAGCAGGAGATGCCTTAGTGTAGGAGGATCCTGTTTCAGCGCAGAGCCATGTCCTCTCTCTCATCCCCTCCTTCCTGGGCTGCCACCTTTCCTCAGCTGTGCCAAACAGCGGAGCCTGTAGGCTGCCTGGCTTCATAGATGGAGAATTTCCCAAAGCCTTTGGCTTTCTTCCTGCTGCTCTTTGCTGTAACAGTGTCATGCCCCACATTGACGCTTAAGGCTACAAGTGTTCACCTTCAAAGGCACCTCAATTCAAACAAGCTGCTGCCTTTCAAATGGTTCAGGGGGGAGGGTGTCCCAACCTGGGCTGCTACGGGGAACAGGTTTGGCACATCTCTCACAATGGGATCAGTGATCCCGTTCCACCCATGGGACCACTGACCAAATGTTGCAGGAAATAAAAGAGGTTTTGATTTGCTTGTGTTTTAATTGGGAGGAGCTGGGGGGGACTTGGGCACCGTTTTCACCAATGAGAGTTTTTAAGTTCTCTGCTCGAAGCTTTGAGGCAGTGCAGGACTTTGCCTTGGTGCTCTTTGCTGTCCCACTCAGGACCCTTCAGTTGGTTCTGGAGCTCTGAAAGCACTGTGCTCTTAAAAACAAAACCAAACTTGTAGGTTCCAGCTTTTCCACGTGGCTGGAGGGAGCCTTGGGAAGAAAAGGAAGCATCTGGCTTTGCTCGAGGCACGACAGGCTCTTGTGAATACTACAGAAGCTCTTTGCACCAGGTCTGGCCAGGGTCGTGTGCTTCTGTGTCCTGCAAGAACAAGCCCTGCACCTTTGGCAGTTCAGCATCGCTCGGGTGCCACCAGGCTCTCGCCTCTGCACCTTGTGTGACACCCGTGTCGCTGCAGCGGGCACAAGTCTAGAAAAGCTGCTCTCCCCAGCCTGTGGGCACAGTCCTGTTGCAGCCTGTGCACTAAGCTCTGCTCTTGAAGCCTCTGGCTGGTGATTTTCCTGATCGCTTTTTCTTGCTGGGCTTGTTTGCAGCCGTGGCCTTGTCAGGACCGGCTTCCCCAGCCTTGCCTCGGCCCCAGCCAGGGCAGCTTGGGAAGGTGGTGGAAAGCTTCACCTTCAGCCCACGGGCTTCTGCAGGGGACCCACAGGTGGCTCCTGTGCGGAGGTTGAGTTTGTCGATCCACCTGAAAACATGGCAGAAGATCAGGGAAAGGAGCAGGATGGGGCAAAGGAAATCACAGAATCACAGAGCATTAGGAGTTGGAAGGGACCTCAAAAGATCATCTAGTCCAATTCCCCTGCCAGAACAGGATTCACCCAGACTAAATCCCACAGGAACACATCCAGGCAGGTTTTGAATGTCTCCAGAGAAGGAAACTCCACAGCCCCTCAGGGCAGCCTGTTCCAGGGCTCCATCACCCTCACAGTGAAGAAGTTCCTCTTTATATTCACATGGACCTTCCTGTAGTCCAGCTTCTACCTGTTGCCCCTTGTCCTGTTGCTGGCCATCACTGAGAAGAGCCTGGCTCCATCCTCCTGACTCTTGCCCTTTACATATTTATAAACATTAATAAGGTCACCCCTCAGTCTCCCCCAAGCTAAACAGGCCCAGCTCCCTCAGCCTGTCCTCATAAGGAAGGTGCTCCACTCCCTTAGTCATCTTGGTGGCCCTGTGCTGGACTCTTCCAAGGATTTCTGAGTCCTTCTTGAACTGAATGGCCCAGAACTGGACACAATATTCCAGGTGCAGTCTCACCAGGGCAGAGTAGATGGAGAGAAGGACCTCTCTTGGCCTACTAACCACACCCCTTCTGATACACCCCAGGGTGCCACTGGCCTTCTTAACCACGAGGGCACATTGCTGGCTCAGGGTCATCCTGCTGCCCCCCAGGTCCCTCTCACCTACGCTGCTATCCAGCAGGCCAGTCCCCAACCTATGCTGGTACCTGGGTTGTTCTTCCCCAGTTGCATCCCCAAGATGCACTTGCTCTTGTTAAATCTCAAAGGGGAAGGGGACGCTTCTTGCCTGTGAGGGGGCACAGGTCACTTCAAAGCCAGGTCATGTTGTCCAGAGCCTCACCTGGGTGACCTCTGAGTATCTGCCCACCCCAGTTTGTGACTGCTTTCCCTACATGAGAAAAGCCCAGGCCCCTTCTGTCCCTGCACATAGGTGTCTTCTCCATCTCACCACCATGGTGAGACCCAAAATTCTGGCCAGTGTGCCATGGGCTTGTGCCTCTGGTGTGTCAGTGTCTGGCTGTGCCTTGGGTTGTGCCCGAGGCTGTGCCCCCCTCACAGCACTCACCTGCGCAGGGGAAGGAGCTGGCAGTCACAGTGGAAAGGCACATCCCTCAGGTTGAGGATCTCCAGCCCTGTGAAGTTGCTCATGTCAGGAATGTTGCTCATTTTGTTGCTCTCCAGGTAGAGGCTTTTGATCTTGGGACCAAGACCAGTGAAGGCACCAGGGGAAATCTGCAAAGACATGGGGGTGGCTCAGGGCAGGTCTTGAGGGAGGCAGGGGAGCAGATCAGCCTTGGGGGGGCTGAGACAGCCTGCCCTGAATCTGGCAGCCCTGCAAAAGAGCTGGTTTAAGCAGCAGCACTCATGCTCGGGGACTGAATTAACCAGTTTTGGGCCTCACTAGACCCTGCTCGGTCTTCCTGGAAAGAAGGTGACATGCAGGAGGTCCTGGAGTGATCCCTGAGTGCTGTTAAAGGTGGATCACAGAATCACAAGGTTGGAAAAGACCTTTGAAGATCATCAAGTCCAACCGTTCCTGTCCTATGCTAAACCATATCCCTAAGTACCTCATCTACCCTTTTTCTGAACACACCCAGGGAAGGTGACTCAACCCCCTCCCTGGGCAGCCTGTGCCAGACCCTGACAACTCTTTCAGTGAAAATGTTTTTCCTAACATCTAATCTGAACCTGCCCTGGCACAGCTTCATGCCATTCCCCCTTGTCCTATCTCCTGTCACCTGGCTGAAGAGACCATCGACCACCTCTCTACAACCTCCCTTCAGGTAGTTGTAGGTGGTGATAAGGTCTCCCCTCAGCCTCCTCCAGACTAAACATCCCCAGCTCCTCAGCCACTCCTCATCAGATTTGGCCTCCAGGATGATCCTGATGAGATTGGTGTTAGCACTGCTTTCTGCAGAGGATGGAGGAATTCAGGGTAGTGGTGGTGAAAAGTTCCCCAGGACAGCTTGTAGGAAGAGCAGGAGAAACAGGGCCTGGGCTGGGGAAAGGGGGTGTTTGGGGAATGGTCTGGACCCACTGAAACTGGATGTCTTTAAGGACTGAAGGGAGCCAGGCTGTCCTGGAGGAGCTGGGGGCTAGGTTGGAGCAAGAGGTTGGAAGCCTCTCCTGGCCCGGCCATGGAGCATTCCCTGAAGCCTTGGGAGTTCATGGACATTCCTTCACATGCCCTTCTAGGGGCCACCAGCCCTTGCTGTTGGAACAAGATGGGACCTATGGCTGTACCCTGCAGTGCCTCTACCCCTCAGGGTCCCAAATCACACACACCTGCTCCAGGTGCATGTTGTCCAGGTAGAGGTGCTGCAGACTGGAGGCCACCGGCAGGAAGGCACCGTCCCCCACACGCTTGATGGGGTTCCGGGACAGCTTCAGCTCGCTCAGGGCAGGCAGGCCCCTCAGGGATGCTGTGGGCACCTCCTCCAGGCGGTTTCCCTCCAGGTGCAGCTTCTCCAGCATCTTGGCAGGAGCCAGGGCCCTGGGGGCAACGTGCCTGATGGCGTTCCCAGCAAGGTAGAGCCAGCGTAGCCCCTCTGCCCCAGCCAGGTCACCCTCTGCCAGCTCCCTGATGCTGTTGTGCTGCAGGTGGAGGGAGATGAGGTTGGGCAGGAGCTGGAAGATCCCCGTGGGCACGTGGGTGAAATCATTGTGGTCCAGGTCGAGGTAGGCCAGGCGCGGGGCCCCCTCAAAGGTGGTGGCTGCCAAGGTGGAGAGGCGGTTGTTGGTGAGGTAGAGGTAGACCAGGCTCTCCAGCCCTCGCAATGCCCCGGGGTGCAGCGCCCCAATGCTGCAGCTCTGCAGGTGCAGGGACACCAGCTCCTTCAGGCCGGGAAAGGCGCCCGGCGGCACCGTCCCAAAGGCATTTCTGCGCAGGTCGAGCAGGCGGGTGTTCCTGGGGAAGCCCCGCGGGATCTCCTGCAGGGCCTTGTTCTCGCAGGCCCCGTGTCGGAAATCAGGGGAGCAGACACACCCCTGGGGACACTGCCCCCTGCCAGCCGTCTTTGGCTGCTCTGATGGCACAGGGGGGCTGGGGGACAGCGGCAGGGGTCCACATCTCATCTCAGGAGGCCTCAGGGAATCGAGGGGCCGCCCACGGAGGGTGGGGGGTGCGGCACAGGCCCCCTCCGCCTGCACCCGTGCCCTCGCCAGCCAGTCGTGGAAGGGACGCAGGAGGCAGGAGCAGAGCAGGGGGTTCCCGGCCAGGCTGACCCTCGCCAACCCCTTGGCCCCGGCCAGGGGTGGCAGCCCCTGCAGCTGGTTTTCACGGAGGTCCAGTGTGCGCAGCTGGGGGCTGCGGGTGAAAGCATTGGGTGCCACGTCCTGGAGCGCGGCATGGTCCAGGAAGAGGTGCTTCAGGGAGCCCATGGCCAGGGCCTCCTCTGCCACATAAGTGATGGGATTGTGGCCCAGGTCCAGCCGGGTAGCACCATCCAACCTCGCCAGGGCCTCGCCAGGCAGCGCCTGAAGCTCATTGTGGTCCAAGCTCAGCCTGCTCAGGGTGGGCAAGGCGGCGAAGGCTTCACTGCCCAGCACATGGAGGGTGTTGTGGGACAGTCGGAGCCACCTGAGGACCTGCAGACCCTGGAACACCATGTCTGGGAGGTAAACCAAGGCATTTGCTCGCAGATCAAGGACAGCGAGGGACCCCAGATGCCCAAAAGCACCTGACTGGATCTCCTCAATGCGGTTCCCTTTCAGGATGAGCTGCTGGAGGGAAGACAGCCCATCCAGGGACTCCTGGAAGAGGAGGTCTATGTCGTTGAAGGCCAGGTTGAGGTAGACCAGCCTCCCCAGCCCTCGGAAAGCCCCTTCCTCCAGCCTCTCCACCTTGCAGTGCTGCAGGTCCAAGTGGGTGAGGTACGGGGTGGCGAGGAAGGCTCCCACTGGGATGACTGTGAAGCAGTTGCCCTGAAGGTCCAGTTTTTTGGTGAGCTGTCAGTCACATAAATAGAACTCCAAGTTACACCAGGGTTGCCATCCCCACCTCCTCCTCCCCTGCCCATCCATCTCTCTGCCCACCTGCGGGATGGTGCTGGGGATGGCTGTCAGGTTCCCACGGCGGCAGAGGACATGGGAGTGGAGATTGTCGCAGACACAGGGTGTGGGGCAGCGGGCAGCAGCCCTTCCCCCCAGCACCAGAACTGCCACAAGCAGGAGGAGCCCCCAGGAGAGCCTCATGGCAGGGGCACCTGCAGCCAGGGGGAGACACCAGTAAGGCTGGGAGAGTTGCTGTCACCCACTAGGACAGGTCTCCCCATCCCTTGCGCTCCCACCGTGATTTTACAGGATATAAATGAGGAAGAGAGCAGGAAACTGAGGGAATAAATATTTAGACTGAGAAGCGAAGGTCACAGATCGCAGGTCTCCGCTTGGAAACAGCTTTTACCTGGATTAGCTGAACACCTGGCCTGATGCTTGGGAGCACCTACAAGGGGCTTGGCAGGAGGATGAGGGGGATGAGGGTCCCCCACTCATGGGGACCTAGCTTGGAGCAGACACACCACCACCCCCTTCACAGAAAATTGTCCTTATTTGCACCAGTACCAGCGCTCTGCTGGGGTATAACCACCCAGAGGCTGCGATGGTGCTGGCTGGCTGAGCTGCCACCTTTCTAAAAGGGATTACTTGCAAGCGCCCCATCTCTGCCATCCAGGCCACCTCCCAGCTCTGTGCCTCTCACCCCCCCAGCTACTCACAGCAGGCTTTGGAATAGATCTCCACTGTTCAGCTGCAGGAAGAACGGGTTGGTTTTGGCTGGGCTGGAGCGAGCCTCTGAGGCGGAGGCGGTGGAGAGAGGCCGAGGCTGGGGTGAGCACAGAGCGGGTGCTGGGGCTACAGATACAGACAGCACATGCCCCATTCCATCCCCTGCCCAAAGCTCTGGGGAGTAGCAGCAGTGGGGTCTGTAAGGCTCAAACCCACAGAGCCCCTGTGGTACTCACCAAAGCTCATTATCCCCTCCATGACCCCCATTCTGCCCTCCTGCTGCCACTGCAGCCAGCCGTGCCTCGGCTGCCCCCCATCAGCCCTGCCTCACACTCCCACCCTTGCCCCACCTCCCCCCGGCCCCCCGATGTGATACCCCTTCCTGCCCAGCCACCAGCAAATGCCACCAACATCTCCATCATCTCAGCCCCCATCCCGCACCCAGGCACCACCACGGGCCAGGCATCGTCCTGCCACCCCTCCCGCACACCTGGGGTACCTGGGCCTCAAGAAGCAGCAAAGAGCGAGCAGGCAGCTGGCTTCCCCCTGCTCCGTCCAGCGGCTGCCGAGCTCCTGCGCCGGTGTTTGCTCTCCTTGCAGAAGGGAGAGCTGAATGGGCCCCGTTGTGTCGCTTTCCCAGCAGCGCTCTCTGGACAGAGCCAGAAATGTGGGAGGAGGAGAAGGAGGGGGGAATGGAAGGGTAGAGCACCCCTGGGGAGAGGGCAGTGACCCACATCGCCTGCCCCTTGCCTCACGGGGGGCTGGGAGCACTGGGGCTGGGGAGCTAAAGCCTGGCCAGCCGCAGCAGTAGCCCAGCCAGAGCCCGTGTGGGATTCGCTCCTGGGCTTTGCCTTTTCTTTCCTGGGTAAGTGACTGGAGCTGCAGAGGCACAGGGCAGGAAGGTGCCATCCAACCAAGGACTGTGAAGGCAGAAGTAAGTCTGTGCAAAAGGAGAGGAGCAGCCAGCAAACTGGGCTGCAGGGCTAGGCCACACTCGCAGCCCCCGTTCTCCTAAACTTCGCTTCTCTGCTGGCTTTGAAGAGGCCGTGGCAGCAGTACCTGAGTGCAATATTGCAGAAGGCCGTGGGAGCCTTCATCTTCCTCCCCAACTCTGCCATTTCCCCTTTTTGGCTGTGTTTCACTCTCCCAGGGAACATGAGCAGCTCTGTAAGCTGACAAAAATTTGGAAGATCTTATACTAATATCTGCCCTCCCCGCTTCAAGCCCTTCCCCTGTTCCACAACCTCAGCTGCCAGCACCAGCATGTCCACCCTGGTGCCCTCCATGAGCAATGATCCACTGCCAGATGGCCAAAGCCCCCCGGTCACAGCCTTGGGCTGGTGTCCCCTCTGTCCCTGCGGGTTCCTGGGGTGCTCAGTGCAGCCGTGACACAGGGTGGCCACCCCACTGCACTGATGCAATGAGCAGCTCTGAGGCACTGGCTTTCATGTGCAGCTCCACTCTTCTGCACAGGGAGGAAGATGGGGGAAGTAGGTTTAGAGGGGATCAATCTGCCCCAGGCTGGCCCAAGGCACCCTGGCAGCTCTGCCTGCACCCAGTCACCAAGACCCAGAGCTGGTGCTCTGGCTGGTGGGCTTCACCTGCCCCTGCTGCATGCCACCAGCACAGCTGGGCCCTTGTCTTTGTCCCCCACCTCCTTGCCCCAGCTGCTCCTGCTCTGTCTAGCAATGCTGGGCCCACTGCCCCAGCCAGACCCCCCTGCCCACTGCCAACCCCTGTGCCACCACCACTCCAAACCCACAGCACCACCTTGTTCCCACACTGACTGACAGCTTCTTCCCACACCGGTTGCCATCCCTGCCCCCAGTCCAGGGGGCAGCAGGGGGAGCAGCTCCAGCTTCCAGGGGCCTGGGAGACTTTCATTGCCTCCACCTGAACTGCTGCCCCACATTTCAGGGGCAACCCCATCTGCCAGATGGCATGGAACCACTCACTGCAGCTGCCATCACCCCCACCACAACTCTCACCCTGCTCCCCACCACCTGGCTGCCCCCAACATCTCCCCTACAGGAGGCCATGCTTGGCCAACTAGATGGGCAGCAACACCTCCCCAGGGGGGGCCTGGACTCTCCTGGAGGACTGCAGGGATGCCAAGGTGTGATACAGAGCTCTGAGTGCCACATCTGCCCTTTTCCCAGCCTCCCTCAGGCTCTTGGCTTGCTCATTTACCCAGCAATGATCTCACCAGCATTGGCTTCTACCAAGGTTGCAGGCAGTCAGCCAGTTTCTGCTCTTTCTGATGGGACATGGGGCACGAAGGCATCACTCTTGAACTTCCATGTGGTGCTTAACCCATCTCTACCAGGCCAGATATTTTTCTTTCTTAGAAGAGGGAAAGTGTTTCACCTTTGCCTGCAAGGGGCCCAATCCCATCACTCCCACTACAGGGTTGCACTGCTCAGATGCACCCAAAACTGCTCCATGCAGACAGAGCTCCACCCCACCACTGCCTTGCTGGACTAATGAAGTTCAGATTAAAAATACTTCTGACAACAGCAGTGCTTTTGGGATGAGGCAGTTGCACAAGACAGGATGAAGCAGCACTGGAACAACCCCACATTCCTCCAGGGCATTGCTGAGAAATGGTCATCCTCTGGGATCAACATCTAATGGAAGCCAGTTAGCAATTTCCATTGGTTTTGTTTTTCCTTTAATCCCAAGACACAAGCCAATTTTAAGGGCTTTCTGGATGCTTGTCCCACCTAGAAGTGAATGTCTTCTACAGACTGTCACTTCTACCCTCAGCCCCACATTTTTCCTATAGACATCTGATCTTGCCAGTAAATACCAAGAAACTCCCATCTTTAAATACTGTTTGCTTTCAAAAGAAACTTTGGGATTGACACCTCACATTTGTTCTGCTACTTCTGACTTGGCCATTCAAAGCATAGGCTCACTCCAGGACCAGGCCCCCAGGCCATTGAACAAGCAGCAGCATCCTTCTGGCCTTCAAAGGCTCTGTCACCAGCCTTGCACACAGGATGTGAGCCATGGGACCACTGCAGATGGCCTCCTGTAGAGGTCAGTCCCTTGACTTGGTCTTTACATCTCCTTTTTGCCATGACCCTCCTCCAGGGCCAAAGAGCCTGCCGAGCAACATGCCAGGGAGCCCCCAGGAACACTACACTAGGTTCAGGACTTACAGAAAAATAGAGATGCTTTTGTCTCAGTTTTGCCCTGAAGCTCGTGGCAAAATTTAACAGATTGGCTTTTGCAACAGACAGCTGGGAGAAGGGGTTGGATGAGGTGAAGGAGGCAGGGCCCAGCCCACACTGAGTGAAGCTCCTTCTGCTCCTCCATTCCAGTTGACTGTTTCAACCATGTAGACACAGAGGAGTTCTGGCTTCAGGCACAGAAACTGGGCAAAACCATGTTTTGCTCTTAACCTTAGGGTGGCCCTTCTCTAATGAGGGGACACCACTCTCTTCCAAGGGCCAGCACCGCCCCTGCCAGAGAATGAGACACTACTTTCCTGAGCCTGCTGGACCACAGTCACACAAAACTTCCCCCAGCTGCCCCAGTTTCACCCTTGTTCACCTTGAACAGGCCCAGGACCTGGAGGAATTTAAGCAGAGAGCGTGCCTAAGCAGGTCTTGCACATACCACACACTTTATTTCCATCCAGCACCCCCAGTCCCGTTTTTCTGTCCGTGATGCCCACACCCCCTGCGAGGTAACACCAGCGGGACCAGCCTGTGCCTGTGCTCAGCAGTGGTGCAGGTGGGTGCCACAGCCCCACACAGGCACAAAGGCATTCCTCCTCCATCCAGAGATTTAGGGACACCTGCTGCTATTCCTTCAGCACAAGAGAAGTACAGCCCTACCTAAGAACCAGCACAGCCCCAATCCTCCACGCTCTTACAGGCGCTCAGCTTTCACACACCCAAACAGCACCCACAGTCCCCACACTGTGTTAAATGGGAGAGAAAGGGAACACTTATTCCACAGGGATTTCAAGGATTGTATTAATTTCCAAACCAAGCCTATTTAATTGGGAAGGGAAAGGGGCAGGCAAAGGGAACACCACAGGCAATGGCCAAAAAAAGAGACATTTACAATAAAAATATGCTTGTTCCCTTAAGCAATGGCACCAGGGTCAGCCACACTACATGAATATTCCAAGCCACAGCAGCAAGGGAGCAGTATATTAAAATACAAGTCAGCCACACACTGCCTTTGACAGACAGACTTGAAAGACAACACAAGGGGAGAAGACCTTCCCCCTCTGACCCAGCAGGAGAAGGGGTTCTTTAAGCACTCCCCTGGCCTGGAAGAAGCAGGGGCAGCAGCAGCACAGCCTCCCTCCTGCACAGGGCTGAATGCGGTTCAGGCAGGAGTCACAGTCCAACAAAATAAAATACACAACACTGTTGATCCTGATGAGAGAGCTTCTGGGCCCTGGGTTAGTCTTGGCACACCCCTGTCAGTGTGACTGAAGGGGAGGGCTCTTCTTTCTTATTCATGCAGAGCTCCGAGCAGCACTGACTTATTCTAGCGTAAGCACCTGCCCTGCAGACCAGGGAGTCACTTCATGAGGAGTAGAAAATAAATTCAGCAGGATTTGTCCAAGATTACAAAGCAGAAGGAAGGACAGACTTCCTACAGGGAGCACAAAAAACAAAAAAGAAAGAAAACAAGAAGGACAGCACATCTGTATGGGCTCTGGGATCCTCTCCCACCACACAGCTCCGAGTTCTCTGCTGACAACAGTCCTACAAGGAGGGAAGGGCACAACAGCACAGCTCTTCTCTCACAGCTGGTGGAGGGTTTGTAAGAGCATGTGGCGAGCAAACGAACACGAGTCAAGAGCACGGTTTGGTCTGTGGAAAGAGGAGAGACATATTTAGAATACTAAGTTTAAGACTGTTTTGTACCTGACTCTGAGCAAGTAAACCCCATTTCAAACATGGGGCTTGCATGCCCAGGAGTCTCTTCCTTTTAGTTCTCTTATGAACCCATTCCCTGACCCCCACACAGATCACTGCTTCCATCCAGAGCTCACCATGACAATTCTCACTCCTGTTGCTGAGTCAGGAGAACAACAGCCAAGAATCAGAACATTTATTTCCACAGGTACAAATAGCAGCAGCAGACTGCTGGTCTCCAGAGCCCGGTGTCTCAGTTGAGGCAGCAGGAAGCAGGCAGGGGCAGAAGCCCCTTCCCTTCCCAAAAAATGGGGTTTTCCATTTAGATTCACTGCTTAGGGCCCCAAAACACAGAAGACAAACCTCCTCACACTTAAACCTTCTCTTACCCAGTCATCTGCTATCTTTGACCCGACAGTGTCTTTGGTCTTAAGCCTTTAAAAGAGATCAAGTAACAGGTGACTGGGTTTGCCAGGCCAGCTTTCTGTGGGCCTTACTAACAGCCCACAAAACCTGCCAACCATCAGCTGAAAGCACCTGGCACAGAGACTGCCGTATCAAGATCTACCTCATGCAGAATAACCTGCTCCTTGAAAATAGATGATGGAACTACAGTCACATCAGGAGGTTAACATGGAGCTATGTCTCCTACACATTACTGGGAGGAATTTCTGTTGCTACAGGCTAGCTGCTCTCAAAGCATCACTGAACCTTCTAACAGTCTGTAGCCAGCCACTCAGCAACTGCCTCCAAAGAATTTTAATCTGATGCTTTCCACTATTCCAAGAGAGATGAAATTGATGATTTCCAGTCTCCAAGTCAGGAAAATGCCCTTAACAGCAGTGAGGTCTGTTCAGTTTGGAAAAGAGGAGCTGAAAGAGAGATGGAAGTATCTTGGTAGGAGAAAAAAGAAGAAAAAAAAAAAAAAAAAAATCACTCTGGGTTTCCAGCACTCAGACAATAGCTGCAGAGGCTGTTTGCCATAGGGCTCCATGTACATTATGGTTTAACAGAACCACATCCTGGGGAAGAGCTGACTCCTTTTGCCCCCCTGAGAGTCATTCAGTGCACCACACTAAACAGACAGGACCCCTAAAACCTGCAGTTTATCTTCAGAGTGGCTTGGTAAGGTACTGCAGTCACCACCTTTGGAAAAGCCAGCCCTGCCTGCAATGAGCAGGCTGGTTTTGGCTAGGTAGCTCCCCACTTTTGGAAATCAAGAACCTGAACTGCTGATGTTGATCACAGCCAGCCTCCCTCACAGCCTGCACTCCTAACACCAAGCCTCCTCTAACATTAAGAGCTTCCCTTCTTGCTGTGATGTTAAACTGCCAGCCACGCTGCGCTACGGCCTGCTGGAGGAGGCCACTGATATGATCCAATCCAGCAGCAAAGAGCAGTGAAAGACAACACAAAACCCAGAAGCCTTAAGCAAAGCCACCAACTCTTACAAAAAAACCCCCACAAATAAGCCCCAAAACACACCCCACCATGTCCAGCAAGTCACAAGTGGGCAGGCAGACATCTACATTCTTTTAGTGCTTCCTCCTAAATGTTATGGGCACACATGGATTCACAGCACCCTCCTGTGTCCAAAAACAGAAAATAAGGACTGAGAGCAGAGTAAGATGGATGCTGCTTCCAGTCTTACCCATAACTGTATTATTTGTGAGTGAAGAACATCACCTACAAGCCCACCAGCTGTCACAAAGGAGAAGATTGACTACTCCAGAAGCCCCTTGCAATGAGAGGCAGCAGAGCTCTAACATGGGCACCTACAAGAGCTAACTGCAATCCTGAAGGAGAAACTTGGAAAATGCCACACAAAGACACACCAATCTGCCACAAGGGACAGACTGGTGTGTTTGCCAGAGTGGAAGCACATTTGTTGCAGTAACAGAGCCCAGCTGAGCTCTGCTGATTGCTCTGTTAACCAGTTAGGGGTGTGGCTGTGATCTTGTTCTGCCCAAATTCCAAGGGAAGACCAGAGCAGCTGGTTAATCAAGAAGCTGTTTTAACTGGACTCGGTGGTTCTTGAACCGCTTTTGTTCTCTCCAGGCAAGGAATTGATAGCCATTCTCCTTGTTCTCTTAAGGAAAGCACTTTAATACATACATATATCTACAGAATGCAAAGATATACTCCTTGTATATAGTGCTGAGTTCTTTATGCTGCACAGGCCCTGTTTCCCTACGATAACATCCCACCTTGGATGGCAGGAGGGCCTGCAAATCAGAGAAAGATCCAATGCCAAGAATTTCACAGGACAGGGACACTGCAGACTTGGCTTTAGCATTCTCATGGACTGAAGGCCAGGCAGGCAGACAGATCTGCTTGTCTTCTGCAGGGCTCTTGCTCAGGACCTCCAAACCACCTCACATGTTCAGAGACTTTTTCTCTTGTAGTGAAAGTGCTGGCTATGGATTTGATGGGATTTTTTGTTGATGGATTCATTAAGACCAGAATTTTACTCTTATTTTGTCACATACAGCATCATCTACAGATGAAAAAACCACTTCATGGTATTTTGCAGGCCTGGAGTCTGGGAAAGCCCCATACAGGGAGAGGGGGGGGACAAGTATCTTTGGTGAGCAGAGTTGTTTAGAAGGATGTCAGGTTGAATTATGAAGCTACTCTAGAGACTGACAATTAGAAGGGTCAGATGTACTGAACCAAAGCTCACTTTCCAGAATTCCCAGCTTTGAGTGATTTAAACCCTCTGTTTGGAGGGCTGGGGCTGACAGGCACTAAGCAGTACTTGTCTTGCTGTAGCTGGGTCTTGGCATACCTAGCACTTGATGAAGTCAGTCATCATTCTCTTCACCCTTTTACCCTAGGGTTGGTATTGGATCCTTCTGCCATATCCCTATCACCTGTGTTTCCTACTGACTGCTAGCACTTGATGCCTCTGCCTTTCAGCAGCAAGAAGTGCCAAGTGCCTGCACAAGACCCTTACCATGAAAATCAGGAAGGTTTAAGCCTCATTCTGGAACCTGTCAAAAAGCTGCTCTCGCCCTACATGGCACATGGTCTGTGCTGAGCCACAGAACACCAACTGGATTTCAGACCTCTGCTTATTTTGCCTGAAGTGAGGACTTTGGGCTCTCTCCTCTTCTGAAAAGTAGTATTGAACCCTTCCTCTCCCAAAGGAAAGTCTATTCACTGGGGTTTTTTTTCCCTGTGTCTTATCAATGCTGAAGTTCACCTGATTTAACCCAGGAAAGGTATGGCTTCCACAGCTACTGCATTTAGTGTGCTCTAAGGCATTAAAAGAAGCCAAAGCTGGTGGGTGCAGGGGTTGATTTTATACCTAATGTTGCTAATTCTAGTAGAGGCAGGCAGAAGAAGCAGCTTCATTCAACACTTGGGCTCCCACTTCAATTCTCAGGAAGAAGTCTCTAACCATGCTGCTGTCACAGTAGGACATTTCACTTAGAAACAAATTCAGTCTCTGTTTTGCAGCGTTTTGACCTGCTGGCATTCAGAGTTACACAGCATGACAACTCAGGAGAGCCCTGCTGGCCCTCATGCTCAGGAGGATGATTTGAAGGGCACAGTTAGATCCAGCATACTTGTAACTTACTCAAGCAGCAGCTGGAAACCCAGCAGTTTCCTTGAGCTCACAACACCTCTTCTGCAACTGGCATCAGCAGTCTCTGCTTCAGAGCCAGTGAGCTGCAAAGCCAACTTCCCCACTATTTCTTCTTTAGGATCAGATTTTTTTACCTTAGACCTTGCATACTGGACTAAGCAAGATAAAAGTAGAAGCCCATTTGGCTATTAATCCTTCATTTCAGAACAGGTATTCAGTGGGCTTTAACAGAACAGCTTGCATGTAGCATTAACCCTCAAGCAGGTT
Source organism: Porphyrio hochstetteri (assembly GCA_020800305.1). Lineage (NCBI taxonomy): Eukaryota > Metazoa > Chordata > Aves > Gruiformes > Rallidae > Porphyrio > Porphyrio hochstetteri. The sequence continues at coordinate 19,196,348 of CM036905.1, read as the reverse complement.
CCCTAGCTCCCATGGAGAAGACTGCATGGCAAGGACAATACTTACTTTGTGACAAAAGCAGAGAGAACTGGGGCCAGGGATTTAGGGAAATAATCCTGCTGGACCATATGGTTCAAGGTCATAAGAATACCGTGGAGGCTTGGGACAGCTTTGATCTTCTCTTCACTCTGAGAAGAGGACAGTAAGAAGTTGTCAGACATCAGGCAATCACTGTTTTACCTAACACACTGTAGTTCACAGAAGCAGTGAATTCTCTGTCAAATGAAGTGTTCCCATACACTGTAGGAAAGCTGGTCACTAGATTAAGTACAATGTTCCTGAAGACAGAAGTAGCTAATACCATAGCATCCCAATCCCAACATCTGAAATAAAGAAGCATCAAGAACATTCTAGTACTTCTCAATTGACAGCAGTAGCAACGGGGAAAGGGAAGTAATGAGCTTGAAAGTGAAACAGCCAAATCTTCTCAAAGGGCCTGTGTCAAAGGTTCTCCTAAGGAATTCCAGACTTCAACTGAAAGAACTTAGTTGCCTTAATTACATATTTTTTCCTGTATTATTCTGTAGCTCATTTTTAGACCATCTCCAGTTCTTTGTCAGGCTTCCTCCAAAACTCAACATAGTGTTCCCAGAAATAGTTTCACAATTATGTGTGAGATGAGGCTAATATGCATTGTGTAAGGAGGAAGATGACTAAGTTATTGTTACTCCTAGCATGATGCTAGCATATGTGTCCCAACTCTCACTGTTTTATTTCTACACTGTCACTTCAGCTAAAGCCCTTCATTCTGTAGACAGGATCTAGACCTGTGTTCCTAGGTGTACAACCATGGAGTTCACAGTGCTAAGAAATTCTGTCACTCATGGGCTTCCTTCTATGCAGAAACAGAAAATTCTGGAAGCTACTCCCTCTCCACACATGCCTAATTCATCAACAGTCCCCTGTATCACAGACAAAAATCAGTTGGCTGATCCTCAGGCCATTTCCTGGCCTGAAGGAGTTCTGGAGCACAAATCTGCTTTGTGTCTCATGCACACTTGCTGTTTTCTGTATGGGTAAGAGGTAGGTGGCGAGGCCCCAAAACAAGCATTCTGCAGAACAAACACCATCTCAAGTTCTGTTGACCTGTCTGAGAAGTGGGAAGCTCAGCATTGGTCCAATGAACACAGGAAAAAGCTACACTGTTTGGGGATTTTCTTAGAAAATTATGATGTATACAAGCATGTCAACAGCTGTCTGTCCCCCAACAATATTACCAAAAGGAAATCCAGGAACTAAGCACAGGCTGTTGTAACACAGATTGTGGCTACTCACTGGTTTAGAATTGTCTTAGTCAAGGTTTCCTTTCTCAGCTTCTAGATCCCAAGGCTGTGAGAAACATTAACCTTCATAGCATATGTAGGCAAAGGTGGTGCTTTAAGTTGGCAGACAGAACCTCTCTCCCCAGTCATCTCTCACTGCAGGTGAAGCCATGGATATTCCAGTGCAATTCACAGGTGTCCTACACACCCTCCATCTTTCCTTCAAGTTCATTCCCTGGAGCTACACATTTAACACCAGCATTTAGCAAAGGTACTCCAAAGCATGGAGTTGCATGCTACTGGTCTAGCATGAGTAGTGGGATATATGGTTTTGAGCCATGCCACCAAGAGATACCCTAAAGGACTGCATTAACTAATATTGTAGATTAGACTCCCAGGCATAGTTTTTTCATAGACACCATAGTCTAGCAGCAGGATATTTCCTTACCTGAGCCTCCCTACCTTTGGGGGATGACTGAGAATGCAGAGCATGTTGAGCAGAAGAGGTACAGAGAGCTGACACCTCCTTCCTCCTAATGCAACCTTGCAATTTGCAGTTTCTGCTGGACTTCCATTGTCCTTGGGCATTGGGCATGCACAGGCACCCAACCGCTTCCATGGCAACATAATTACCCAAAACCCAGCCAGTCTGGTCTTCAACAGCTTAAACAGACCATAAGTTAACTCTTTCCTACTTCCTCACCTTAAGGAGCCCCATGTGGATCAAGAGGCTTGTGATGAACAGATCTGAATTAAATGTGGCAGAGGTGAAGGCTTTTCTCATCAAGGCATCTACAAAGAAATGAATGCATCATATTAACCAATACAGAAAGGGGTGCTGTTACAGATTTTAAGGTAGAGATCGATCACACAGGACCTCAGAGAATATCAGCTGTGATATTAGCAGCCTTCCAATACCCAAGAGGTGCTTATAAGAAAGCTGGGGAAGAACTGTTCACCAGGGCATGTAGCAACAGGATGAAGGGTAACAGTTTTAAACTAGGAAGAGGTAGACTTAGGTTGGATATTAGGGAAAAGTTCTTCAATATGAGGGTGGTAGATCACTGGAACAGGTTACCCAGGGACATAGTGGAGGCCCCATCCCTGGAGATATTCAAGATCTGGCTTGATGGGGCTCTGAGTGACCTAATCAAGTGAAGATGTCCCTGCTTACTGCAGGGGGGTGGACTAGATGACCTCCAAAGGTCCCTTCCAACTTTACACATTCTATGATTCTATGACTCTGTGAAAGGAGTTTTGGGAGGTAGTATCTGCTAAGATTCCAGTTGTCTCCACAAGGACTAGGCATAACCTCTGAAACAGACACAGATAAAACCCAGACCCTTTAGGTATAAGGCCTGATTCGAAGGACCCCACCCACCCACCAAAGCACACACCCTGCCAAGCTTCAGACACAATTTGACCTCAGTCCATGCACCACAAAATGCTCTACTCGATGCATTTGAACATGCATGCAAATATGGTTGGATGTAGTAGAGCAACAAGAGTTAGAGCCTTCAAATCTTAAAGGCCAGAAAGAATTCACCTTTTATTTGAAACCAAAAGGAATGAGAACACAATGAGAAAACTTGTTCAGCTGTTTTCTGGGCTTCCTCAGGACCAATATTCTGGAAGCACAATGTCAGTTCAGAACAAATCTCTACTTCCACTGCACAAAACAGCATAGCACAGCTTGGTACTTTGTTATCTGGGGTTCCTTGCTGTCAGACAAAACAGTCTGACAGCCTGATCCACAGAGGCCTCCCTCTGCACCGCATCGGTGTCCTTGACACTGAAGCAGTTAGACTATGAAGTGAAGAAAGGCCCAGTTACCTGTTGTTTCATGCACTGCTGTTTTCACTGGGGCTTCATCTTTGAACACCGATGATATCCTTAGGAGAGTTGTAACTACTTTCTCTACATCAGATGTATCTGTCTGAAAGACAAAACAATAAAGAAAAAGTCAGGCACATTCAGTTCACTGCTCACCAGCTACAGAGAACGGGTCTCTGCTAGGGCCATGACAAGAATTACAGCCTTTGGCTGACTGACATCAGTTTTGCCTTGGCCATATCACAAATCATAAGCAACACTATGAAAGTTACTCTGTGTAGAGGCTCTGGTGCCACTATTAATGTTTACTGCATCATCTGCTTCCATAAGGTTCCTCAGGATCACTGGGGAGAAGATAGGAAGCTAGGTCTCAAGAGAGAAAGTTATCACCTCAGGGTGTTAACTGATCTCAAGAGAGAACCAGCCACAGAAGACCACTGGCTCACCTACCTGCTGAGCTATCAGCACAGAGCATTTTGGTCCCAGACGCAGCAGCTTCTCTGGGGATGGGAAAGCAAGGAATGTGGCGATGTCCGCAGGAGGAGATGACACTGGAGTTGAATCCTGAAATAGGCAGAATCCATCTCAAGTTTAGTCTTGGAAGTAAATAAATTGGCTCAGAAGCAAAGGCACATAGGACAGGTCAAGGGACAGATCTATCAGGTCTGGGTTTGTTCTATTTGAAAACTATTTGAGGCTGGAATGAGCCCAGAGTTGGAACAGCCAGAATTTGCAAGCATGACTGCATAGCATTGCCTGTACAAGGCACCCACCATTTTCTAGACACAAGCAGATTTTTTTTTCCCTCTCCATGTTTGTTACAATCACCACTCAGCCTTTCTCTCCATGCATGTGTGCACATGCACACCTTAACAGAACATGTTTCCAAGTCATCCACTTTATTTCCTGCATGTTACCTCCCTGACTGGTGCTACAGTGCCAGCCCACACAGGAATGTGCACGCCTGCCAGCACTCCAAGTTCAGACTGACTCCAGATCTCATTCCCTCCTTTAGCCTCTTCCAGTTGAGAAATCAGGAACACACCTGGAAACAAGCTTACCTGTGACTCAATTATCTTCTTTGGAGTCAGTGCCTCCTGTTCTTGTCCTCTCTCCTTTCGCTGTTGCTGTTCTTCCTCCTCTTCCTCCTCCTCTTCATCTTCATCCTCTTCTTCCTCTTCTTCATCCTCCTCTTCCTCCTCCCCTTCATCATCACTAAGATTTGAGTGTTAACACACGACATTAATTACACACTTGCAGTTCCTGGGGGCTAGAACTCAAAAGGCTTTTTCAAGAGCAAAAAAGCAACCCAGCCTCCCCTCAAGCCTTACTACAGGAAGTACATCTCCATCTACAACAGGTTAAGTGGCCACTCGTGACAGCAGCAGGCAAGGAGTGACAAATGCAATCAATAATTAAGACTAGAATAGGTTCATAAAGAAAACAAGACACAAGGCTTATCCTGCTTGTGGAATCCCCTAATGGTGCTCCACACTGCACACTGAAGCCAGCATCCATCTGCAGTATGACAGCTCTTATTGTAAAAGTGATAGGTGATGAAAGCATTGATGAAAATAATCAGATAATTTCTGGTTTAGACTCTGGTATCCTACCTCAAAGATCCCAGCACAGCTGCCATTCTGAAGCCTTCGAGTATCTCTTGGAGTTGCTCACATCCCTCTTCTCCCAGACAGTTGCCTAGGTTGACAGGGGAAAGGGAGCAGACTTAACAGATGCACACAAGCTTCCTCATGAGAATTTCACTATTGATTCTTATCTATCTCTTATTTCTCAAGTTGAGCAGTTACCAGTCATTTCTATGCAACACCTCAGAGGCAGCAATACAGCCTTCAGTTAGCAGAACCAAACAGTTGTTAAACAAAATCCATTATATAATGGTTGGAGACCAAGAAACCCTTGATTTTTCAGAGTGTGTCCAAGAGACTTCCTACTAGTTCTATAAAGAGCTCTTGCTCTCAGGGATTCTAAAACAAGGACACATGGCATGGTACCACTGAAATGCAGTAGCCTGAGACAGGAACAGCCAAAGTCAACACTGGTCAAAGAACTCCCACTCCTCTGCAGAGATGTGCAGAGGGGTTTGTTTGCAAGCATGAAGTATCCGAGATTGCAATGAACAACTTAAAGTTGTGGTAAAAACAGGTATAGGCATCAGTTTAACCTTTCTGCCTTTTGAGAGTGTACCAACGTACTTATCTTTAACAATTAACTGAGTTCATGGCTTAAGAAAACTTTCAGGATAGTACTTTCTGCACGGAGGTCATCCAAGTTCAGCTACTCTCAAATACCAGTTTTTAAATGCTGACAATTGCAAGACTAGAATATGTGATACTATCAACATTCTCCCCAGCAGTTTCTAGTTGGGATCAGACCAAACACATTTTGATCTAGCAAACTTATATACCATTGAGATCCAGTTTCTCCAACTCTGCCTTGTCTTCAATAGCTTCAGCAACAGTCAGAGCTGCATCTCGTTTGATCTCACAGAAGGACAAATTCAGTTCCTAAGGAGCAGAAGAACATTTGTTTGCAGAACTGCTGTTAACATCTATCATCTCCATAAGCTTCATGTGTTCACAACTGTTCTAGAAAGTCTCATTTGAGGAGGTTCTTAGCAAAAAGCAGTATTTTTAATTTGGAAATAAAACCTGACTTACACTCCTACTGCACACACCTAGAAGGGGAAGTTTGAAACACACTATCTTTAAGAGCAGGACTACTGAGGGTAACCACTCTACTAGAATAGCCAGAGACCAGACCACTCTTTCTGATTGCTCACCTAAAAGGTAACAGACATTTTGGTCTTTATCAGCCAGCTGACTGGAGATCTTCACTTACTCAAGGGTCACAAAGACATCCCAGAATTCACTCACCAGTAATCCTTACTGCAGAAGGGTAGCTACTAAACAGACTGCACATTTGCTTTTGAACACTTACATTGCACGTTCAGGCCTTCAAAATACAAGCTATGGCTGGTACCACTTCTGACAAACCCAGTGAGCAAAGTGTGGATAGTAAGAGTAAAGTTATTTAACAGCCAGGCACCATCCCCCACCATTCCATGTAGCAATCAATCCTTTCCTGAGAAGAGATTTAATATTAACAGCAAAAGGGAAGCAGTCCTTGAAGAGAATGAGTGAGCTACAATTGCTTTATGCTACCCTTCCCTCAACTACTTCTGCTCTAGAAAACAGATTTAACTTCTGGCTGTTCATCTCAATGCCCCCACTAGAATCCTTAACTTGATTTTTCCTAGGAGATTCAGACAAAGTTCCACTAGAACCAGCAGAAGCCCGAGGAAAGGATCTCACACCACAAAGCACTCACTTCCTTCTGCACCAGGTTCATATACATAAATAAACATTAGCACTCAGCTGAATTTTTGTCTTTTGAGTGTAAGCTTGCAAGAGGAGGAACTGTGCCTCCAGCATCTGTCCCAGTGCAGTTGTTACCCACAGCGGCATTTCTAGAGATCCCAGATAACTTACACTACTGGCTGGGCTTAGGCCCGTTTAGAATGTTGTCAAATGCCAGTCCTGAGAAAATACTGATGTAGGACACCATGGTATGGCCAAAAAAATCTAAATATATTTGGATCTTAGATACATGCCCCAAGAAAGAAAAAGCAGTAACTGTATGAACCCTGAAGTGCTGAAGACACTACAAGCTGTGCATGAAAAGGAATGTCTCAGTCCTGGCTCATGACCATCTGAGAGGTTCTAAAATCAGATACTTCTGTTACAGATTTCCCAAAACAGGACTTACTAGGTTGAACCAACAGCTACAAAAATATCAAGTTGAGCAACAGATCACTGATACACATCCACATAGAACAGTCTTAGCTGGATGTGGTGACATCACTGATCTAGGATACAGCTTATTGCTTTTCAGTTTTAAGCACAGAGCCTGCACTGAAGTGAACCCCAATTTAAAATGATGAGTAGCAGTAGGAGAACAGACAGAAAACCAGGAACAGGGAAATAGGGCATTTCCAAGAGATTCAAAGCTTAACAGCAAGAAAATAATACCTTTAATTTATGAAGTCCTTCTTTAACAGCATCAGCAATGGCTACAGCACCCTTTGAACGCACCAAGCAGTCTCCAAAGTTGATCACTTCAATCTGCCGAAGCGCCTTCAGAGTCTGCAAGGCAGCACAAATTTGAAAGTACAGCCATGCAGGTAAACAAATGTCCCATCACTCCTGGGAGGTGGTCACCTTTCCTACTGCAGCACAGCATGTGGCTTCACCAACCCTGAGCTGCTAACACTAACCATATTGGAGAAGACTGGGAGGCAGAGGCCAGACCCAAAGCAACTGCTCAGAACAACTCACCTCTGCCATGGCCACAGCTCCTTTCTCCGTGAAGGTGTTGTCATTCAAGTTTATAACCTTAAGCAATGGGTTGATAGCAAAGGCCTGGGCCAGTGCTGTGATGCCAGGATGGTTAATTCCATTCTGTGGCATATGGACCTCTTCCAGAGTCCCAATAACCTGGGAAAGGATGTAGATGGAAAAAAGCTCAGGAGACATACTTCAATCCAAGACTACAGTGATCTACTCTGTTTGCTGAAAATTGTTTTCCTCCCACTGAAAAGTCCACTAGTTTGTCTATGTAGACCTGTCTTCCAGCAATTATATCACAAATCTAAGTGAAAATGCAGGCTCATGGCAAGCGAAAGATTAATGTAAAATCCTTGATTTTAAGAGTCACAAGTAACATCCTCCCAGCACGTCTGCTCTAGCATACCTTCAAACAAGGGTTCTTCATCTGTGGTTCAATAACTTGAAATGGATCAAGTGACATCAGACATCTTTTTTTTGTCTTTAAGATCTACAATTTGCCCTGACTGTAGAAGCAAACCCAGAAGAAATCAGTACAGGCACTATGGACTAAACAGCATGTCACAAAAGAGTAGTGAACCCCATTTTGGTAGTGCCACCCAGTTTCAATTCCCCCAAATCAGTTATGTGCCTCTCAAGACATTTACAAGATCTTATTTTTACCATGATTGCCAATCAGTAAAAATGGCATCCAGCCAGCTCTTTACAAAGAGCAACCTATAACCTGCAGTATCATTGTTAATATACCTGAAAAACATCCACAGTAACTTAGAAGTCACTTTTAGCAACAGTAGAGGAAGGAAAAGGAAAGTAGGGGGCCCCAACCACAGGGAATTCTCTTTCTCCAAGAAAAAAAAAAAAGCAATTTGGCCAGTGACAGCTGGAGAAAGCCAGGCACCTTTTAGAACCCTCGTGGGATGATCCTAGAGAAAACACTAGGCTGCTTTTGCCAGATGGTTGAACAACTACCTAGAGAAGCACTTGAGAGTCAACTGGTACACCTACCCCAGTGCCAGATAATCTCCATCAGGACAGAGAGAAGAGAACTAATAGAACAACTATTAAGTTACTGGTGAGATGCCTGTTTTCCTCTAGAGTAACTACTTTACACAGCCACTAGTTATGTGTTCGGAAACTTCTGTCACATAAACACCCAGTCATTAATTCTAATTGCACTTGAAGACTCCAGCTTCAGCAGCAAACAGCAACACGACTGTATGTGTTGTCTTCAACAGCAGCACTTAAGTACACCTTGCTCCAATTCGCTGTCAGGCAGCTCTGGTTTGGTACTTACCCCAAAGGCTTCGGCCAGGGCAGTGGCACCATCATTCTCCAGGCGATTTCTGCCAGCCACAAATACTTTCAAAGCAAGAGGCTTGCCCTGGGCACTTGATTTCCTGTGACACTCTTTCAGAGCAGCTGCCAATATCTAGAGATAAAACAAGCAGCTTATAGTCTCTCAGCACCTCGTTCTGCAGGAATCCAAACGTGTTTTGGATACCCAGCTTTCACAAGGTACTTTGGTCACTGCTGAAACGTACCTGCCTCTACTGTAGGCTGTACAGTAAAGCTGTCTAATGTCATCACCTGCACGCTATAGGCTTAGGCAAGAAATGGTAATCTTACAACACTAGAACACACTGACACCATTAGAAACATCCAGTTCTTAAACAGGCAAACACATAGGTTCTTAGTGATAATGACAGCTAGTCCTGGTTTGCTGCTCCATCCAACAGGCATCCTCCACAGCTAGGCTAGACCATATTGCTCTCTCAAATCCAAGATTACTAGTTCTCTTGACATGGAACCTAATGGTTAGAACTGTTTTCCTATCCTGGAAAACCAAATTAGCTCTTCATATTTCAGAAATTTATCCATGAAAACATGTAGAGGGAAAGGATCTTGAGACTGGAGAAACTGGCAACAGGAATCTCATTAAATTTAAAGTTAAATGTTGAGTCCAGCAAAGGGGGTGGAATAGCCCCATGTACCAGAATAAGCTGGGGGTCAGCTGAAGGCAAAATAGTTTGGCAAAGAAGAACCTGGGGGTCCTAGTGGGTGACAAGTTGACTATGATCTAGCAACATGTGTCTGCATTCAAGTGCTGTGTCCAGTTCACGGCTCCTATATGGATATACAGGGGTGAGTCTAGCAAAGGGTGTCACAGATGAAGGAATTGGAGGATTTTATATACTGGGAGAGCACAGAGTGCTGTGATTATTCAGGCTGAGGAAGGGAAGGGTCTGGAGAGAGATCTTATGGATACCAGGGTGAGGCCACATGGAGAAGATGTAAACAAGGCAGAGCCAGTCAAATGCACACAAGCCAATGCAGATAAAATTCCATTTACACACACAACCCTCCTGCACCCTTTTTACTTTGATAGTTGTTCGGCACTGGAATAGATTATCCCAAGAGCCTCTGAAGTCTTCATCTATTCAGACATTCAAAACCTGACTAGACACAGCCCTGAGTAACCTGGTCTAGTAGCCCTGAGCATGGGAGTTGAATTGTGAGATCACCAAAGATCCCTTCCAACCTCAACCATTCCGTGATTCTGTGTAGGACAGTCTGAAGCCAAACGCTGGCTCTGACCTCATTCCCAGTAAAGAGACAAGCCTTACCTTCCCACCACCAATGCCCATGCCACAGTTATTGAGCTTGAGTTCCTGTAGAGTGTAGCACACAGGGCTCTTCAGCAGTGCCTCAAAGCCACGCACACCGTCTGGCCCAAAGGCATTGTCACTCAGGTCCAGCTCCACCAGCTGGGCTCCAGCAGTGATGAGTGCATCCCCCAAAGAGATCTGTAAGGGAACAGATGGCAGTGGGTGGGAGGGAGGGAGTGCACTGACTTTTAGTGACAGCATCACTGAATTCGCTAGGTGAGCTGGTGATGTTGCAAAAAAAATTCCACTTTGGAGACATTCTGCTAAGCTGCATGGGGAAATAAAGCTTTGCAGCCAAAGCCAGAGAAGAAGTTGCACAAATCAAGTGAAAGACAACTGTGAGGCAGTTACCAAGAAGACATTCCATCCCTTTAGGTCAAACACATTTTTCCAAAGTGAGTTGCCCCCGACACTGCTGAAAGAAATACTTCTTTCATTCTGTTTGGCTTATGTTCTTGTTTCACGGGCCTCAAGGAGGTGAGAGGCTTCATAATGCTCTTGGTATAGATGGCCATATGCTTTCATTTAGAAAGTTTAGTTCCCATTCTATCTATCAAATATGAACATGTTCTCCCCAACAAGCTTCTTCACTAGCAGAGACTTGCATTTGGCCTTTTATCAACTCCTCTCCATCTCATACAGAGCAAGCAAAAAAGAATCCCTCACCTATTCTGAGGTACTCAGTGTGAAAAGTGTAGGGAAAGATCAGCTCCATGCTAAGCAGCACACTCCCACAGAAAGCAAGACAGGTGAGAAAAGTTATTAGTCAGAGGTCTCACTTCTAGCCCGTACTTACCAAAGCAGGAGGGATCTCAGACCTTAGTCTCCCCGTGAACATGTCACTCCAGTGACACCTCTAAAATAAGAAACATACAGATAGAAACCATTAAAAATATTTAGGACAACAGAGTTGTACAAAAGTTTACACAATCTGCATTACATCACTGGGGCCAGCTTCATACCTCCTGCCTTCCCTTGGGCTTGCCATTTGATTGTACTAGAGCTATGAGAACTAACGTTAGAATGACTTTGCTTGCAAGGACATAAAGCCACTGAAATGCACATTGTAAATAACACTATACAAGAATTCTTGCTTGCATTCAAGCTGGAATTCTTTTCTACTGGTAAAATTACCACAGGAAAAAGCAGCAGGAAACTGATGGACACATTAGGAATGCAGATTTGACTAAGGGATGGAGCTCAACAACCTGGGCTTGCTCGTAAAGCCACTCTTGGGTGATTACACCTCTCCTGCAAAGGACAGTGCCCCTAGCAGCACAGCGTCCTCCTAACATTAGGCTAGAGCAATAGTAGGAAAACATAGCTTGGACATGGAAAAACCTGGTGCATTCCCTCCATTATTTCTTCCCTACTCAGGCATCCTCTAAAGAACCATTCTCCAGAAGATCTGATCATTTTCTAGAAGATGTAATCCGGCTTTTCCATTAGAACTCAAGTTTCGTTGCCACAGTTCTTTGTTTACAGATGCTGCCTGTGCAGAGAGTCTCCTCCTTGCACAGCTTCCCAGCTTTAAGACTGGAAGCCTTCTGAACAGGAACAGTTAGAAATGCAGATAGTCTTCCCACTACCCCCAAGTTCTGCCATATTTTCACACATTAGCCATATTTTCAATTAGCTTTGAGGTTAACGGCAGGAAGATGAGTGTACATAGGCCTCCAGTAGTTCTACAATACTTCTCCTTCACCATCACCCACTTGAGGATCTCACCTTGAGCTCCGATTTCTTCTCCAAGGCTTTGGCAATGACCTTTGCTGCCTCCACACCCACTGTGTTACCCTCCAAGCGCAGCGCTTCCAGGCCATCAAATTCCTCAATCTGCTTGATCACTTCTTCAGCTGCAAGAAACAGACAGTCCTGTTGGCCTTTGAACTACCACCATAGGTTCCACAGTAACATTCTGATGGAACAGTATTTCCTTAACTTGACCCTTAAAGAAAACAGCTGAACATTATCTGAAAGAATCCCAAAACAGCAATGGACACAGAGCTAAAGTAGCAGGTTACTAGAGAGAACATTCTCTATTATCCACTCCTGCCTCTTCATAACTTATTGCCAGTTCTGTTCTCTGATAGCCATCCTCTTACCCGCAGGGGTAAGTTTCCTTACTCCCTAAGTAAGATTCCTCTGCCACCCAGCACATGGTTTAGGAGCTAGAGTGCACATGCCTACAAAAATGCAAGAACTAAGCTTAAAGTTGAAGGGAACTGGTGGCACATCAACAGGAGAAAGCTCCCACTGACGCAAAAGATGATGTCTGTTTAGCACGCATCAGGGTGGAACAATTTAATCATACACAAGACACAGGAGCAGGCTGCAGACTCTCTCGTATCACTGGGCACTTGTTATCATTCCCAAACTCCAAAGCCTTTCCTCATAGTTAGTGGCTTTCACTATTAAAACACTGTACAAGAAAAACATCATCAACTTTGGAATCCATAAAAAAGGCAGGCACTCTAGCACATAACCTCTCTGAAGAACATGCTCTTTCTTGACATGGCAGAAACATTGATCTAAGAGTATATACATATTCTCTAGCAGCCATCACAAGACATTTTTAATTGGGAAGTACACATACACCAGCAGGAGAGACTCCAGGGGAAAAAAAAAAAAAGAAAACAAACAAGAGGAGTCTAACCAATTGATCAGAATTTGGTGAGAAACTGGGTTATTATTAACATATCAGCCCCATTCCTCTGTGCAGGTCTTTGAAGCATCTGCTTGTTCCAAGTGCTGTCATGCACTTGCTTACTCTTTTTACACAGAGCACTGACCTCTAAGGCACAGCAACTCTCAAACACGCTTGGAGAGAACAGCAAGGGAAACAAGAGTCTCACAGCAGAGCACCAAGCCCCAACTCTGCCAGCTGTAGCACTGCCAGCATGGCCAGTCAAAGCAGGGTACGAGAAGGGAAGGAAATGTCTCTCTCAGAAGCATCTGTAGCTGAAAGACCCTTCCATCACAGCTAATATTACAACAACCTGGCCGTGGAGGATTATCAGAGAGGATTCCCGCAAGGCTTTGGAATTTCAGAGACATTTCCCAAACACAAGGGTACTTTCTCTTACCATCTTCAGCTGTATTGAGCTTAAGGCTCTGGCCTTTGAAGCTTAACTGCCCACCACCCACTTTGGTTTTGGCAAGCGATTCCGCAAGCTCAGCGATGTCCTCTGATGCCATCTTTCTGCCTCTCCAAACGTTAAGAGCTGTCAACTGAAAGAAACAGTGTCAACGTAAAAGCAGCAAGCTATGATACATAATCTGTACAACTAAACACATTGATCTGAACACCAGCGTGGGCTTCGCTCCCAAGACATCTGATCAAGTTCTCAGCACTGTTAGTGTTCTCCCCACCACAACAAGGCTAGAGCCACATTCCAAAGCCAGACACTCAGATGGCGTTGACTTGTCCAATACTGAAAAGACTTGGGATTTGACAGAGTTGTTCTGCTTCATAACCCATAGCAAAAATCGTGGATTAAGGCATCATGAAGACATTAGTCTTTGAGCAACACTTTTACAATTAAAATGTAACGCTCCTCTCTCCACAGCCTCGATCCTTTAGCTAAATAAGCTGTACATTCCCCCTGTGCTCTAAAGCAAGAGGGAACAAACACATAGTTTTTCCCTTTTCAGTGACCTCACCAGTAGTGATCCCATCAGCACAGTTCTAGAACCACTGAGTTGCTGAAAACATCACGTGTGTGGCATACAGAACTCGCTCTAAGGTTTATGGGTTCACATTCCTTTTGGACATCCCACATAGATTTATCAGACACATTAACTGGGATGATCTTACACTGATGAGAAATTAGCGAACATTTTTCCCTCAGGCAAAAGTTCGAAGCCATCTGTGCCTAGCAGCATCTGCGCCTAGCAGCATCTGCATACCACTATTTAATGAAAGTCAATCCCTGTGTGAAGTAACTGGCCTCCATTCATCCAGTGGGATAAACGGAGCCTTAGCTAGGATAAAAGATGATGCACAACTGGCGCTTAGAAGCACTATTCTCTTGAGTAGGTGCTGCCAGGAGAAAGATGCTTGCATAACTTGCTCCACTCCTAAGAGGCCACACAGACACTAGACTGATGGGCACTCCCAACCTATGCCATCCCAACACCAAGGAGAGGGCACCCTCCCACCCAAGAAGGCTTTATGAGGCAGGTACAAAAGTCAGGATTCAAAGCCAGTCTGTTCACCTAGCTCAGTTATTGACTTCACTTCATACCTAATGCCTCATCACTCCACCGTTTAAAAAAATACCCACCTCTGTTCTACTACAACACTCTCCTGCACACTACAGGCATATGGAAGGGACCTCGAGAGATCATCGGGTCCAACATCCCCCTCACCGCCTTCACTTTACACACAGGCCACTCCCAGCATCAGCGCGCAACTTCACTCACCACCTCCCGAAGCCCATTTCCCCGCACACCTGCCAGCCTCACCCAATCGTCCACCTACCAGAGATCTCTGTGCTCCCAAATCTCCCGCAAGGAAGCCTTTAAAAGAGAAATAATTCAAGAGTTAGGGCGCTTGGCGAACAAACCCGGGGCGGGAAGCGCCCGATGGGAGGTCTCCTCGCTAGTTAAACCCCCCTGAACGCGTTATTGCCAACGGCTTGCCCACGCCAACAGCCACCACGCCGCCCTGGGGAGGAGCCCGCGCTGCTCTGCTCTCCCAAGAGCGGAGGGCCCGGCACTCGGGAGCGCTGGGTGACAGCCCAAGGTTACCCCCTCCGGCCGGTGCCGCGGCCCGGCGCGGTTCGCCCCGGGGGCGGCTGCCGGCTCCTCTCCGCCCCCCAGGAGGCTGCCGGGCGGCGGTGACGCGCGGCGGCGCCGGTGACACACGCTCCGCGCGGCCCCGGGGGACGCCGCCGATGACCCCATCCCGCGTGACGCCGGGCGCGCGGGGAAGGGGGGCGGGGGAAGAGCCCCCGGCCGGGCACGCGGGAGGGCCGCGCGTGGGAATGCCGCGAGGCGCTCCCTTCCGGCTCCCCCGGCGCGAGGGGAAGGGGGGGGGGGGGTGTTAGTCTGCAGGGTCGCCTCGCCCCACGCACACGCCCCTCTCCCGGCCACCGCTGCCGCCTCCCCTCACCTCCGCGAAGGATCCCGCACCGCCGTACGTCGCGGGAAGCGATCGAGCGGTGCCGATGGGGGAAGGGTAGGGGGGAGGCGGAGGATTTGAAAGCCGGCAGTTTTTCTCCGCCCTCCGGGATTGGCTGCGCGGCGTGACGTCACGCGGGCAGGCCCCCACGCCCCCTCCGCCCCGCGCCGGGTGCTGACGGTCGGGTGCCGCAGTCGGCCGGTCTCGTCGCGCGTGGGTGGGGCCACGAGGCCCGCGCGGTGCCGCCGGCCGCGGAGCACGCCGGGACGTGTAGTTCCGCGGCGGGAGTGCCCGGCATGCCTTGCGGGGAGGCACCCCGCGGGGCGGCGGCCTGGGCTTAGGCCTGCACCCACCCGCGTCCCGTGGCGCAAGTGAGGCGGTCTGCTCTTGCCCGCCTCCGCCCCTGCCCCTCCGCAGCTCGGGCTCAGAGCGGCGGCAGCCGGTCTCAGAGGGCTCGGTAGACATAGCGTGCGCTTGTGCTCCTTTCACGAGGGGTGTCCAGGGAAGATGTCACCGGAGGAGCTCAGAGTGGCTCTGCAGGCCTCCCAGCACCGCGGGTGGGATGCCTCAACCCTCGTTGAGATGGTGTCTCTGCAGGTCTCAGCACTTCCGTGTCACTGCCAGACCTCTCTGCTAAGGGACATCAGTCGCTGGTGAGGCTGGGTGACCTGGGAGCCTGGTGGACCTGCTTTGTTCTGGGGGAAAATAAAAGCAGTCCAGTTTATTTGTGGAGCATGACAGCTGAAAGAATAAAAGCCATAAACCAGTACAGCAGCCAGATTAACTTGAGCAGAATTTAACTTTTGTAAATAATAAAAGGAGTTTCTCTCGCAACTGAAGAATACTAAGGAGCTGAGGCACTGGCTAGACTACGGTTGTATGTGAGGAGCATAAAGCTGCCAAAAAACAGCAGGTGAAGGAATAAGTTAGTGTGATCTCAAGGAGCTTGAATTTGGAACATGAAGCAAGAAAATCTGCGTTTGTTATTAGTTCCTCATGATCTTTAGCAATAAATAGGATCTTATCAAATATCTTGTTTGCTATGTTTCTCGGTTTTTCTCCCTAACATTGGCTAATGACCTGGGCAGAGGGGTGAGAGTAAACAAAGCCTTTGACTGGGGCTGCAGCTGTATTGGGATGGAGGTGTACCATGCCATTTTAGCATAGATATATAGACTCATTTCCCTAAACAACTCCTAAACAAATCACAATCATTTTTGCGGCACTGTAACTAGTTCATAGCAGAGATTGGCGGTGTTTTGACTCTGCTGACTACCTGCACAAGACTCTCATAACCACACTCGCCAACTCTGGAAGCTTCATGTTAACCACGAAGGAAAGATGTTATTTCATGGCAGGAGCGGCACGTGCTGGATCATGACCTTGCAAGACACCTCTCAGTTTTCCAAGCAAAGGAAATTGCGCCAGTGGGAAGTGTAACAAGCATTTAATGGAGAAACTCAGGCCTGCAAATACTCTTGGATTAAAAACTAGTGTTTATTCCAGTATAACTCTTGATTGTGTGTTGATTTTGGATTTGTTCCTTTTTCACCAGAGCTCTTCTTAAGGTCTCCTCTTCTTATCCAGCTGTGAGGTCTTTCCTTTCAGCACAATTAATCGTGTGAGGTATCCTGGGCCCTGTGACTCATTTGATGGTTAACAGCTTGGTGACGCTGCCCTCCCAATATCACCTGGCACATCAGGTCTCCCTGTGTTTACTTTCCCCCACCAGGCCTGCTCCACCTTTCTTCTACACAAAGCCACCCCTTGGCAGGGATTGTCATTTAGTGCACCTTTCGCTCAGCGGCTTCTTCAGCAGAGGCCCAGCTTGGTTAGACTCTACTTACTGTCACATGTCATTGCCTACAAATAAAAGGTAAGAAATCTGCTGAAGACATCATAAAAATAAACATTGGCCTATCCATGAATAACAGCAATCTTCGGATCATGATGAATAGCTAAAAAGAAGTGCACTGGGATTAAATATTGTGAAGAGCATAAGACAGTGTTCTCCAGTGTCATACAGTACATTATACAATCCACAGCCTATATTTCATAAATGATCAGTTTATTGTGTTGACAGAGCAGCCAGAAGCCCATCCTACTCAATACAGCGAAGTCTTTCCTTTTCCAATCCATGTGTATTAAATTCCAAACAAGTGTAGTACTCTTCAGGTGATACTTTGTACCTGCATCTGAATCTTTTCAGAGCTGCTGAGCAGCAAAGCACAAAGTAACACTGTTTTGGGTCCCTGTAAATAGAGAAGCCAGACACTGAGGAACTGATTACAGTGGAAAATGGAAATGATGATCTGACGGTAGACAGAATCCTTTAGGGAGAGGAAACCAATCCTACCAGGGAGACTAGACTGGGAGCTGAGCATGAAACTAATTTCAGAGGGTTATTTGAAGTTAATGGTAGGTGCAGCAGGGCAGGGATGGATCAACACACCACCCCCCCTGCCCACCCAGTCTACAGTGGTCAGTATATCTGTGTCTTCACACAGAGAAGACAGAATAACGTGTGCCGCTGGGCCCCCGCTTCCCACCGGCCAAACTCTTCCTGGGGCTCTGTCTGCATGGGCTGCTGTGGAGATCTAAGCCACTTTCTGGAAATATTGAGGGATTTGGGATGAAAACAAGCCCAAAATCTGGTTCCAAAAAAGTGCCTAAACTTGTATGTGTAGAGATAAAGATATATATATATATGCACGCACATATAAATTATAAAAAATGCACTTCTATTGTATAATACCCAAATGTATATAATATAATAATGTTATATACACAGACACTGTGTCTTCCTTTCCACCCAAAGATTATGTTTTCACAAGATCTTTACAGGGAAGCCCCTCGGCAGTGCAGGGTGGAATAAGTAAGAGATAATCGCTCTGTCTGGCCCTCTTCCAGCAAACATATATGGGTGGGCAAAAGGGTCCCCTGCCTCACATACGGGGTAATCCCACGGGGGGGGGGTCCTGAAATTGAGTTCATTGCTGCCCTTCACATGCAATCACTCTGCAGAGGCAGCGCTCCTATCTTTCGGAGTGTATTTTCTGTATCAGCAAAAACCAGGAAGAGGAAAAACGTTGCGCTAAAAAAAGAACAGAGCCTCGGCCGCTTAAATGCTTTTCTTTTTTTTTTTTTAAAGCCTAATTCACCTTAAAGAATCTCAAAACCAGCCACGAGGGAAAAAGATCTGTGAATTTCTGTAATGGGAAGCGGTAGCCTCTAGGGCCCAGAGGATATGCAGGGAGGCATTTTCTCTTGCTGGTGCAGCTGAGAGCGATCGAGACCTGGAAATGAAAGTAAAGAGATCAGGAGGCACATGGAGGGAGCTGCAGGGGCAGCCGATCCAGAAGCAGAATGCTGCCTTCTGTAATTAAATAGCACTTACTATTATTATTACTTCTAGTAATAATACATTAATAATATCTCTAGTAATATAATATCATTTATCAAGGAAAGTTTATGCATAGTGTGGGGGGGAAAACCCGAGGAGAGGTGAGTCCTTTATTATTACTTTGGGGGGATTATTTTTGTATTAAACCAATTCTCTGTGTGTGTGTGTTTATGTATGTAGAAAGGGGCGGACTTGAGAAACGGGAAAATCTGGATGTTGCTTCATTAGAAAGTAAAGGTTTCAGATAGTGTCTGCATGGATGAAACGTTGTGTAATAGCAAATTTAAAAAAAAAAAAAAGTAGAGAAGAATAATATGGGCGAGATTTTGAAGCTAACCCCCTCTTCCGCCAAAAATGTGGGGTTTGAAAAAAAGGATAATTGTCGGAGATCCTAATCCCACCCCCTGAAAAAAATGTGTTAGTAGTCTAAAATGGATAGTTAGGGGAAAAGCCCCTGGGTTTAGAAGAAAAACTTAGTATTAATTGCGTTTGTGCCTGTTTGTGGTTTGTAGGTTTGAGAGCTGTGTTCAGGTCTGTATTTAGGCTGCAGTTTCCCCCTCTTGTTTGGTATAAACCCCATGAAGCAGCAGAGAAACCCTTGTGGAATAGCTTTTCAGAATCACCTTCCGTAGGGGCTTGTAAAGTTTATCAAATAAGAAGGTTGTGGGATTTTCAATTTTTTATTTATATTCTTTAATGCTTTAGTTATTTTCTTGGTGGCAGGGGAGTTTGCGGGGAGGTGTGTGTGTGTGTTTTGTTTGGGGTTTTTTTTTTTAATCTTAAAGACGCCTCCCAGACTCCTGAGATGTGTAATTTTATTTAAACGGATGGGGGTGGGGAAGGAGGAAAAGTATGTTTTTGTTTGAAAAATTTAATTTTTCCTTTTCCCGGGGAAGCCTGGATATCTCCTGCCGCGGGAGACCCCTCCCAGCAGGATCGGGGTGTCGGGGATGCCGGGGTGCCGGCGCTCGGCCGAGCCGCGGGGCGTACGGGAAGCGCCGCGGACCCTCTCCGGTCGAGGTGGCGCTTTTGTCCGCGGCGGCCGCTAGGCAAGGCCGGGGATTAGCGGCCTGGTGCTGGGGGTTGGGGGAGGAGGTGAGCGGTGGCTCCCGCTCCAACCGTGCGGAAACCAGCCCCGGAATTTAATTTTTAAGACGAGGGACGGGAGGGCGAGCTGGGTGGGAACGAAACCGAGAGCAGTTAGCTGAGGGACTGGCAGCATCACCCTGCTGCCCCCTCCTCCTTGGCTGCACTGCAGTGCCCCTCGGGCAGGCCCCAGTGGGCCAACGCAGGAGGAAGGGTGGCCGGCAGTGCATAGGGTCGCCTTGTAGTACGTGGGGTTGTCGCGTGTGGGACTCAAGGCAGGAGGGAGTAGAAAATGGGGTGATGTGAAGCAAGGAGGTCTCTTGAGGCTTTAGCCACTACTTCCATCACTCTCCCTAGGAAACTTTATGGTCGCCGCTTTTATTTCCAGTGGGGGATGAGGAGGTTGTCACCACCTTGCCCTGTATTCACTGGAGGTGTTGCTGGGTGAAGCTGGTGGCATGCAGATGAGAGCTGTCCTGATGGTGCCACTGGGCAGGAGTGGGACTAGCAGGGTGCTGGGTTGTGGGCGAGCAGCCATGGGGTGGCCTTCACTTTGGGGTGGCTGGACTGTGGAAGGGAATGGTTGTCCGATCTGGTGGATGTAGCATGGGGACACACACGACTCAGAGTTGTTGGCTGTAAGCAGTATTCAAACCCAGAGAGCAGGGCATGACAGAGAGCAACGGTAGAGTGAGAAGGATCCTGTGTTTGTAGTGGGCTGTGCGGCTTGTCCTCTGCTTGACGTGAGTGCTGTTACCCTCCCTGTGTCAACCCATTCTGCTGCACCACCAAGGTGGCCAAAGTGCAGCCAGTGAAAGATTCCATGTTGCAGACCAGAGCATCCTTGAGCCTTTTGCTCGGAGGAAAGCCACCACAGCCTGGGGCTGAGCTCCTGTCTCAGCTCTACTACTCCTGCTTACATCTTGGTGCACTTGTTTCTGGCTGAAATGTTACAGTCAAAGGCTGGAAGTTGGTGAAGTGTGAGCTCACTGCCATCCCAGAAATACAGTATGAAAAATTTTGCCAAAATTCAGCTCTGGCAGTGTTGGGATTAACACCCATGTCCTTGATAAGCTAAGTTCAAGTCTTTCTGTTCATCTCATAGTTCTCATAGTGTCTTGTAGAGCATATCTACCCAGTTTGTGATTGACTCACCCTGTTTACAGGCTTGTGCTTCCTTTTGAAGGCAAGAAAACCATTTTGCCTGTCTGCAGCGTTTTATTTCTGTCTGGCAAAGAGTTTGTAACTCATTGACAAACTGAATAAAGTCCTCTCTAGATACTGGACCAGAGAGGATAAAGATCTCTGGACTGAAAGGATAAGAGCTTTGTAATGGGGATATAAACACTCTGGATTCAAATTCTGTTGATGATTTTAGCAGATAAGTCTGGACAGACAGATTTGAGGAGAAAAATGCTTAGGCACACTGCTTCATTAAATGTTTTCCACTGTGTTTCTAAAAATATTAAAAGACTCAGAAAACAAAAGCTAAACAGGCTCTGCACTTAAAATTAATTATGCACCATCCGTGACACGGTGTGCAGCAGAACTGGAGCGTTTGCATGTATGAGTGACTCGTCTTGAGTTTGCCGGTGTAACGGGTCTGTGGCTTGGTCTGAGAGTTGAGTAAGACACAGTGAAGCTGGGACAATGAGGGGAGACAGGAGTGACTTGAATTTATTGGGGAGGTGCAGGAGAGGAGGTGTAAGGAGCAAAAGGAGGAGACCAAATAGTAGCCTCCAGCAGTGATGGGCCAGGCAGGAGCGGGGAAAGGTCTGCTATGCATGAAGGAGGGCACTGGTGTGAAGTCAGATTGAAAGGGAAAGGTTCCTAGGACATGTGAAAGAAGTTGTTACGGCAGCAGCATGTGGTGAGCGTTTTGAGGGTGTTGCCATGTGGACATGAGTCTTATGTGCAAAGCTGTGACATAAGTGTAAAGGCGTGACAGAGCTTTAGCAGAGGAAGCTGATCACTGACTTGCAAGGAGAGAGCAATGTGGGGCAGTATCAGGGAGCAGCAGTCTGGAGGGGAGATCAGGCCTGCTTCTAAAGAAGGCAATGGAGGGTCTTGGGTTGGAGAACATTCACTGTGGAAGATGAGGGTAGTAGTACTGCAAAGATTAAACAGCTTGCAGGGCACAGGGTATTTTTAATGGGGTTATGTGGCAAGGATCAAAACTGTAACAGGGTATTGTGGGGCTTGCAGAGATGCGGTATGTTGGCCAACCTTCCACATGAAGCAAGGATGGTGATAATGCATGTTGGATGTGGTGGTGAGGAGAGAAAGAATGCCAGAGGAGCTGGATAACTCTAGGAAGAAGATGTTTTGGAGCCTTTCCTTGTAGTCCTTGACTCCACTACGAATTTCAGTTGGTGATGTTTGAATGCCCCTCTCTGTGGACAAGCAACAGTAACCAGTTCTCTTTGTAGCACCTGCCCACATCCTACTGTGTGGGATATTTTAGCAGTGGGGCAGAGTAGCCATCAGAACAGGTTCTGGTCTCTTCTTTGCCCCTTGTGGTAGTGTTTTAAGAGCTGAGCTCAGAAGCAGAGGTTGAAGTAGGCATGTGCATATCAGAAGCTTTTCAAGGTGACAGTCTGTTTTGTGGATGTACATGAGTGTGAAGGTGTGCCACAGCATTTCTGGAATGCAGCCATTCGCTTTGTGATGACCAGTCAGTGTTGAACTGCTCTCCCTGCAGTCACCAACAATCTCCCTTTTCATCAGACCCGTGGGCTGCTACTGCTTCACTTCCCTGACTTCTGTTCTCTCCAGTGTGACTCATGTCAGGGAGCAGCAACAGCAAGTCTGCTCCTCCAGGGAGGACAAGCTAGGAGCCAACAGTAATGACAGCCACCAGCAGTGCCCTCATTAACCAGAGTGCAGTCCTACCATATCTGATCAGGGCAGGCAGAAGATGCCGATAGCAGGAGTTCATCAACAGTCCCAGAGAAGATGAGATTGTTGACTAGGTACAGAGTTTACCCAGCAAGTCCAGCAGTAGCAGAAGGTGCCGGAGACAGGACTGGAGACAAGCTGCCTACAGTGTAGGTCCAAGGTTTGTTCAGGAGATACGCCTGAGGGCAGATGCACCTGCAGCATGGCTCCAGTGAGGTTGTATACCTGAACCTGAGCTTAAACGGAGCCCTTGGACCATGGGCAGAGGGTGCATGGGTATGGGTCGAAGGTGAGGCTGTTTGGGGCATTTATAGCCTGATAGGACACTCAGGGCCCAAACATCTTGAAATTCTTCCTTTGTCTCTGTCCTTTCCCTCATCAGCCTTTGTGAGGGTCCTCTCGACCTTTTAACTCCTCTTCTCCCCTCCCCAATTTATCTCTTGTTGTTTCTTGTGGTGGTTCTTTTCCCACCCTTGTTTCTGATGGCCCCTACAGTGGTGTGGGGTTGCTCTGTCCTCTTTCATGGCTTTCACTGCTGTCTCTGTGGAAATGGTTCCTACTGCTCCTCTTCACCTTGACTGTTCTTTCTTATTTCTTCTGTCTTTGCAGAATTTCATGCAAGGTGAAATGTAAAATAAATGGGCTCTCTCTCTTTTTCCATCTCTCAAGCCTGCCTGCCTGTAACGTTAGTGATCATATTAACCTCACAGTCTCCTTGTTAAATTTCCTGCTTTCTTCCTGATTGCTCATTATCCAGGTTATTTATGAATCATTCCAGGCCTTCTGTTGGTGTTATACTGAAGTCTACCTGCTTTTCTCCATTGCTTCTGTTAAAAGCCTCAATAGACATGCAGATCATCACTCACCTTTGTTGGCTTTCCCGTTCTTGCTGCGCTGCCCATCCTGTTCCAAATGCAGCTGCCTAAAATTTTCTACCTGCTGCTCAGACCAGATTGCTCTCAAATTTAATGCCTGATGACTTACAAACTTCACAGTGTCACTTTCAAGCTCTTACTTCCTTCTGCTACCAATTATTTCTGTTTTTGCTGTTACTCCTGCTTTTCCCCCTTCCTCAGCTCTCCTTCTTGGTAAAGGGTAGGTATTAGTTCTTCAACATTTTGCATGGCACAGAGCACAACCAGTAAGGGCCTGCTGACTTGTCAGGATTTATTTGGTGTACCTTAACAGTCCCTTTACCCTGTGCCAGACTGAATGTGCCACAGATACCTTAAGATAGCTTAGAATGGAGCCATGGTCTTAATGTGAAACGGAGCCGGGCAGTAACGCTCACCAAGCTGCTGCATAGGGTCAGAGAAGTTACTTCTTTTTCTTGTAATCTCATCAGAGGTGATCCCAGGCCTGGAGGGCACAGTGTCTTCAGCTCCATCTCAATTTGGTGTTTCTGTGCTTGCTGCCTTTTTCCCCAGGTTACCACTCCTCAAATGCTGAGCGCTATTTGTGATTGCAGCCAGTTGATGGCAAGGCTGGGAAACGCTGTCACCAGCAACTCTGACTTTGTCACAAAGTGCCATCCCATCTCCTCTTGTTTATTCTTTACTTGTGTGGCAAACCTGTGTACTTTGGGCGAGGTCAAGGAGAAGCCGTTACACGATTTGGTCCTGAAACACAGAGAATGAAGCTTGTGTATCTAATGGTGTCACTCAAACCCATTTTAGTTGAGAAGAGGGACATTACCCCAAAATGGCTCCATCATACCCTTAGTTGTCTGCGCTTGCAGAGACCCAGACTGGATTTGGTCCAACCTAGGCAGGTTACTGTGCCCATTTGTGTCCCTGACTAAGCAGGGATAACTCTCTCTTGAGTCGCCCTCAAGCACTGCCCACCCGTTTAAAACACTGCAGGATGGGGCCCTGTCTCCTCTTCAAAGGAGTGTTCCCAAGTCTCCACGGCTCTTGCCTTTGGATTTTCAGCGTGAAATTCCATTGCTTAGATTCATCACTGTTCTTTGGCGTGGACCATGGCGAGCAATTCCATCTCCTTTCTTGCATCTCTGTGATACGCCTCTGGACACCTTACGTAGATTGCTTGTTTCGTATGCCATGTGGTAAACCAGGTTAAATAAACTGTGGTCAGAGTTGCTTATCATGGGAGGGTCCCAGCACGAATTCCTGAAATCGCTGCCAGTGCAAAGAAAAGGTTTGATTTTCGTTTTCTTTTTTTCTTTCCATTCTTAGCAGGCAGTCCTGCCATGATTACAGTTGGTTCCTGTTGCTTTATTTACTGGCAGTCTTAAGTAGAGAGCTCAAATGGAAGTAATTCTTCTTTGCCCATGTATCCTGGCAATGGCATGTGAGAAAAAGCAGATACTTGGTAGTTAGCTGCTTGTCATCTTGTGTCTGCTGTGTGGATAAATCATGGACTTAAGCGTTCAGGTCACCTGGCCTGGAACATTTTGTTAGTCTATTCAGACACACGCAAAATCCTGTGTTAATTGCCAGCGAGACCTGTAATGACTCATTTTGTGTTGTTTGTTTTGTTTTTTTTTCTTCTTCCTCTCTAGCAACTATAATGGAGAGACAGAAGAGAAAACAAGAAATAGAGAAAGGACTTCAGTTCATTCAGTAAGTGGACAATGTCACTTGTTTCCTGTGGCTTTAGAGGCAGCTGTCTTTGTATCAAGGGTTGCAAGAGCTGAGTTCTTCCTATTCACCTCTTGGGAGTGGTTGTATGGGAAAGAGATACTGGTCCTGAGGATTTTCATTATGGTTCTTCAGGGTGCCTCTGTCCTGCCACCTCTCTAGATGTGAAATTGTCTATTTTTAATTTCCTTGGGTTTTGCCCTCCCCTGTAGTTCCAGGATGATCTTTGGCATAATGCAAATAGTACTTGGACCTTCTACTTTATCTCCAGCGTGAAGATCTCACAGTGCTCTCTCAACAAGGTTATCCCATGTTTCTTAGGAAGAGAACTAGTGTTTCTGTTCTAGAAGGCAGGGAAAGCAGGGTAAATGACTTGCCAGGTGCCCCATATAGTGCCTGTAGCAGAAACAAATGACCTGAGCTCTTCTAGAGTTGCCAACCTGCTACCTGCCTCGGGTTGCTCTTTTATGAATATTATTTGGCCTTCTAAAGCTTGAGGTGTTTGCTTATGTGGTAGCTACAAGTCCAGGTACTTCCTTACAACGTACAGTAGTGTTTTTTCCCTCCAGTGTTTGAGCTAGCAAAGGCCTCGGTCTCAGGTCTGGGTTCCATGGTAAGGCAAGATTGTAACCAGCTTGTTTTGTTCAGGTTTTTAAGGTCTGCTTTGAGTCCTGCAGTTGTTAGGGCTGAAATCCATGTGTCTACAGTAAGAAAAAAAGGCAAATTTTCCATGTTACCTGTTTATATCCTGTGGCATGGCAATGATATTTTCACCCAGACTGAGACTAGATGAGGCTGGTAACCCAGTTTCAGAGAGACAATTGTGAGTTTTATTGATTAGAAAGAAAGCAAGTTAGAAATATGGGTGCTCTTCATGCTTCTGGAGTGTGTTAAACTCTGAATGAGGGGCAGTGGCATTGGCTTGTTTTGATGTGAAAGAGGAGTAGTCCAATTTTACAAGGAGCATGACTGTTTCTTACAAAGCCAAGGCACTTCCTGTAGTTAATTTTGAGGAGCAGATGATGATTAGATTAGATGAGATCTAAAGGAAGTTTATACTCTGATCAAGAAGACCGTGTATATGATGTATTTCAAAGGTGAGGAGACCAATGAAAGATGCTGAGGATTTCTCTCAAGCCTGTTGTTTTCTCCTTGAAAAGAAAAAATAAATAAATGTGCACCAAACCTGGGGTCTGATTTGAAGAACAGAACCTTTCATCTAAGTCTCAGCGCTATTGTGGGGTAGGTGTTACCCACATGAGCACTGCCAGTCTTGTGACAGCCTTGGCCAAGACAGCTGGAGTTAAATGGCCTCCTGAACCTGCATTTTATCATTTCCTGTTGTGGTGTAGTCCTGAAAGTGTGTGGTGAAGTGAACGCAGAGGAAAGCGATTACATTTATTGCTATGTGGCTTTGGTCATACAGCATGTTTGAGGCAGTCTTGGAGTGTCAGTCTGGTGCCTCTCATTAGAGCTGGATACACCTGAAATACATTTGTATTCTCCATGGCAATCTCTCATGGAACTTTCTCAAGGAAGTTTTTTGTTAGGTGGCTGCCTGGAGGCACATTACAGAGGATTGTCTGTGCGCTGAAAACAGCTGAGAGTAAGATTTCTCTAGTCTCAAATCCCTTCAGGACCTGACCATCTCTTGACACCACTGTGGCCATCACTGAGCAGAGGGCTCCCTAATGGTGTCCCCTTTGCCCCAGCTGCTTGTAAGGTGATAAATTGTTCAACAATTCACTGAGATCATCAACACACAGGACCAGAGAGATGGTTTCTTCATCAGAGAAAGCCTGTGTTTGTACAGATGCCCCTTTCATGAGAATTTTCTTTTTTTTCAGGTCCACGTTACCCCTATGCCAAGAAGATTATGAGGTAATAACGAATGTATTTTCTGAAGTTGGGAACTCTTTGGATAGCCAAATTTGTTCTGTTGCACAGCCATTAGTTTACATACCAAAAGTGGAGAGTGTGGGATGGTCTGTCACAATTTGTCTTTAACTTAAAATGTTAAGGTTCTCACAATGACAACTTTCAGGAAAAGGAGAAGACACTTGAGTGTTCAAGATAGGAGGAGATTTGACTGGATTATTCTCCTGTACCAAAAACCCAATGTTTTACAGGAGGGTGGGGAGGCAGAAGAATCTTAGTGGGCAGGAAGCTTGCTAAAACATGTGGAAAGGAACGGGAAATTGGGAAACATCTCCTGTCTCTGAATATCCACTTCATTGTGCTTGCTCCCTTCCTCCTGCCCAGGCCTTCTTGCAGAAGCTGGTGAGAAACCTGTTTGCAGAGGGCAATGACTTGTTTCGAGAGAAGGATTTCAAGCTTTCACTGGTACAATATGTAGAAGGGTTGAACGTGGCGGAGTACGCTGCCTCTGACGAGGTGACCATCCCAAAGGAGCTCCTGTGCAAGCTGCATGTCAACCGAGCCGCCTGCTACTTTGCCATGGTGAGTGCCTTCCCAGCTCATCCCCAGGGGCCAGGGAGGACATCGTGGTTGCAGTGCCATGTAATTGGAAAAGATCTCAAGAGGGGTTTCAGTTGATTTTGTCTATTCCCATCTCCAATACTGGAGGAGATGATGTTGCCCAGAAAACTCTGCTACCTCCCAACTGTCACACTGTGTCTTGCAAGACCAGAGAGAGGATGCGAAAGAAGGGGAGATAGGTCTAAGGTACCAAGAGTGCTGTTCTGGTTGATGTTGGTGAGGAGTCAGTACAATCTGGAGATTTTGACCAGTGCTGTTTGAGTATTGCTATGGAGGCTCTTGACTCCTCAAGTGAGGCACTGGAAGACAGTGAGAAGGTTTTGGATCTTGACTGAACTTTCAGTGTACACGTGGAAAAGGATTCTGCTATACTCAGGCTCTGAAGGGCCACATACTTCTATTTGCCTTGGGAATCTAACAGCATTTTTAATGGCACAACCCCAGAGCAGATCCACCCTGTTCATAATGAGGCTGAGTCCCATGAAAAAAATTAGGAAGCAGTCACATAATTAAAGACTGGCACATGTCACATGCCCAAGGTAGAGAGGGCACAAGATAAGTTTGCTTAAGCAACCTTAATCCTGGCATGCACTAACTTTGCAGTGTCTTGCATTTTGCAAGACTTAAAAACCCCCTAAGGTTACAGGGTATTTTGTTGTGTTTGTACACTGGTCTGTGTATAAGGCAATATATGTATTTCCAGCTGCCTTTTATATTCCTGAGAAATAAAATACTTGCATTCCCAGGGAAGGAGGAGTTAATCTGCTGTGACTCAGCTGATTCAAGGTGGTCTCTTCCATGCAGGGGTTGTATGAGAAGGCACTGGAAGACAGCGAGAAGGCTTTGAGTCTTGACAATGAGAACATCCGAGCGCTCTTCCGGAAAGCCCGCTCCTTAAATGAACTTGGAAGACACAAAGAAGCGTATGAGTGCAATAGCCGATGCTTGCTGTCCCTCCCACATGTAAGTTTTGACATAGAACTCATCTGGATTAGAGTGGCTCACTGCCTTCCAGCTGTGTGACATTCTTAGTGTGAGGCCAGAGGGTAGTGGAAGTTTGGCTGTTCCTGGGAACGTGCTTACGCCCTGAAATTCAGTTTCTCTGACTTGAAGATGATGATTGACCTCACATGTTTCTTCAGCCCAAGTCACCGTCTGTGCACAGTGCTAGCCAGAGATGCTGGCTAGTGACAGCACGTTTGGTAGCCTGTTTGTGAAGAGCAAACAAAATGTGAGCTAAGGCAATGAGACTCTTTAGATATATAAAAGCAGCTAATCAAATGGGAGTAACTGAGAGCATGGGACAAATAGGAACTGGAGCGCTGGAAGGAAAATGTGTATGCTTTTCCTGGTTTAGATAAAAATGTCTCATGTTTTACTTACTGATTGTTAAGGCAAGCTGATAAAGCTTTTTATTACACACAGAATGTTGTCGGACATGCAAAGATGTCCTTGACATCACATGCATAGTTATTTTTATGTTCACAGGTGTGTACCTTCCTGCATTCAGAGGGGACTGTGTATACTAGGCCCTAGATATTTTCCTGACAGTGCTTTTGTTGAGTGTCCTTTTAGGCCAAATATTGAACAGGAAACCACACTGTGATTAGATAAATTCTAGTCAGCACTGGTTGTCTCTGCTAAATTCAGTTCTGATCCATCACAGTAAGGCTATTACGAGAAAAATGCACCTACTTCAGCAGGAGAAGCTAACTTCCCTTTATTAGTAGTGTTTCTGAAGCAGTCTTTGGAAGCCTTGTTAGCAGTTAGTTATTCATTTTGAATAACTAGTTTCTTTGACTTGGTAGAAGCATGTGATCAAAACACGTTAAAGGTATCTGGGGAGTACACATGTTCATGGCTGTGTGATACATGGCAGTTGAGCAACATAATTGAATTTATTTTTAAGCATATACTTACGTTTACATGTCTCCTGTCATTATCATTACAGTCATTGTGGTCTACAAATACTTTATCAGACTTCTCTGTGGCAGGGAGGTTCAGCCTGCCTTACACACTCCATATCGAATGATCTGCATTCGCTATTTTAAACAATTCAGTCTTCTAAATTGTCATACCCCACTGCCTTAACCTGATTAACAGAAATCATAACCATCCTCTGCACTGAAGGCAAGGCGTGCTACCCATCATCGCTCTCTTGTTTCCATTGCGTCAGCTGCTGAACCTCTGGAGCACACGGGTACTTCCAGCGTGTGTTGCTGGAACAGCTGAGAACTTTGTTGTGGTCAGAGCGGCCCATGTACTCAAAGTTTTGGTGCTGAAGGATTTGCCATTCAGTTGTCACACCATCTAGCAGAGTTGACTTGTTTCTGGGTGCAGATACTCAGTGCTGATAGTTGGCAGAGGTTCCGGGCATGGTGAGGTTGATCCTCCTGATATGCTGGGTTTTTTTCATATGATGTGAGTATTTTAATGCTGGAGGAGACAGTATTTCATGCCTTTGTTGAACATCCCCTCATTCAGGTGGGAGGTGGTAAGCACCCAAGGATGGCATTTGGCTGAGGGAAGGGAAAGCTAAAGGAAGATCTTGGGGGTGACAAAGAGCAAACAGCCCCCCACCTCCAAACCTCAGGCCTGCTGACCAAAAGGCCAGTAATTAACTGCATGTTGTTGGGAAGGAAAGTGGAGGCAGTCTGGAGAAAAACACATTTTTGATCTTGTCCAGGAATCTGAGAAGACATCTTGGAGGTACGATGGCATGTAGGAGCTGGATAGGGTAACCCTGATAGGATCAATGAAAGAAATCATGTCAGAGGTCTTTCTGGTGAGCCTTCCACAGGGAGCAAGAAAATGACAGACTTCAGGAGACACCTGAGAGAGTGTTTGGAAAGGCAGAATCATCAGAGACAGAGCAATGAAACCATGATTAGTGTTAGAAAGATCTGAGAGGTGGAAAAGAATGAGGAAAGAGCGGAGGCCATGCAGTTTGATGAAGAAGAGGTCTCTGGAGCATGTGGGGACAGTTTTAGGAGAGGGTACATCCTGAAGGGGTGTAAGATGGAGAGAGAAGAGGAAATGAATAACAGATTTTGTCATTGTAGAATTCAAAGAAGAAGGTTATGAGATCAGCGTTGAGGGAGTGGGGGAGCAAAAAGTGCTACTCCAAATTGAAAGGAAAAGTTATTGGTGGTGGGGGCTGGAAGAACTGGAGGCAAGTAAAGGATTGAAAGGGAAAGGATGAACCTGCAGGGAGAAGGAGGTTGGAAAAACCAGCATGATAAGTAGAGAGCAGAACAAGCTTCGGGGTTGGAGACGTTGGGACATTAAGGACGGATATCACAATAGGTTGGGCAGATGGGGGCGGGGGAGGGTTGTTCTTTGAATAAGGTGTTAAAGTGTTCCAGTATTTTTTTGAACAGGGAGAGAGAGAGGAAAGTGGAAGGAACAGTTGCTGGCGATCAGTGAGGAAGCTTGTGGCAGGTTATTAGTCCAGGCAGAACCAGAGAGAATCGAGCAGAGGAATAAAGCACAGCCCAGAACTTTGACTAAAGCCCAGAATGGTGTGTGAGTAGGCCTAGGCAGTGAGCAGGGAGAATGGCTAATGGCACACATCAGGGAAAGCACAGAGATCCATTTGACTAAATGGGGTCTGTTTAACCAGAGCTGGAGATGGTAAAAATGCCTTGTAGCTGATAAGCTGGAAACTGAGGCTTGGGTTCTGCTTTAAAAACAACAAACAAGCAGAACAGGCTAGTGACTGCTGTCTGCAGTATCAAACCTGGTTATTAGCTCTGTGGCTGGCAAAAAGTACAGAGGCTGTGCATGCAGGAAGGCATGCAGGCTCCTTCCCCCCGGACACGGGGACCACGTGGGAGCAGTATCAGCCCCCGGCACGGTGCTGCTAGCAGCCAGCTGTGGCAGCTCCTTCAGCCGCCTTGCTGGCAGCACTCATGGACTCTGCTTTCAGAGAGTGGGTGCTTTCTTGGATGCAGACACTTGATTCTGATTTTCTGCAGCATTGAAAGTGTGTGTGGGTAGATCTGGTGCAACCTCAGTACCTCAGCAAAACCAAATGACTTCGGTCTGTATGGAGTCTCCTAGAGCTGCCCTGGGAATTGTCCACAAGTGAGGCTTCTTGGCACAGCCTGGTGTGGATAACTGCATCCCTGTTTATTTCACTGTGTGCTGCAAAGGCAAAACTGAAAGTGTCCTGCCAATGGTTTTTGTCCCCAGGATGAAAGCGTTACACAGCTGGGACAGGAGCTTGCCCAGAAGCTGGGACTGAGGGTTCGAAAAGCATACAAAAGACCTCAGGTATGACTTTTTCTTTTCTTTTGTCTTTTTTTTTTTTCTTAGAAATCATTCTTTTCCTCTTTCAGATTTACTTCTGCAGAGGTGGTAGGTGCTGCTCTGCAGCTGTAGACACACATACGCTGCCCTTTGATCCCTTTGGTAGGCCCCCTGTCTGGTAACCCTCTCTGTCCTGACCCTCTGACTCACTCAGATGCATTTCTAACCCCATTGCTGCTCTGTGTCTACTGCCAGGGTGTTTCCTGTGTCCCCAGCTGAGCAAGGCAGAGCTGGGCTGGTGCTGCAGAAGAGGTTTCCAGTGCCCTGGGAGCCTGTTTTTGGGAGGGAGGGACATGTGGCCTGATCCCAAATAAGGTTTTGCATCACAGTCCTTTCCCTGTTACAGGATGAGAAGGGTGGGATTCTCTGCTGCATTAGAGGCATGTCTGGGTTTGTAGTGCTGTGGGTCACGAGGGATTCTTGCCCCATATCTACACATACACCTTCATGATGGTGTGAAGGCTTGTTCTTTGGGAAAGTAACGAGTACACATCTGATCAGGTGCTGGGAAAGAAGGCAGGAAAAAAGCAAGTTGTGGGGCCAATAAATTGCCCCCAGGATCTGAATAAGTAACTGGCATTACAGGAAAGCGCTGCCGAAACTGGAGTGCGAATGGTACTGAAGCGTATACCCCGGGATGGAGCTAGAGGGCGTTAAGCCATTGCCAGCACTCCTGGATAAAGCTGCCTGGGTCACGGAAAATCCCAGTTTGCCTTTCATCAGCTGGTGGTGGAGGCTTACACACATTCCCAGCCTCAGCCCTGTGCACAGGGGTGCGTTAAACAGCCGGGACGTTCCACCTCCCCGCAGGCACCTCTGCAGACTGCTGGGAAGTGATTGGTGGGCATCCAATTTACAGACAGCTTCTGGAGCAAATTTGGCTATAGCAACATATTCCTCTCCCTGGCCAACCTCACATGGATGATTGGCCTACCCCCCAAAAAACCCCTGGGCATTTTAGCAGCTCTGAAACCTCTGAAATGATTCTGTCTCAAAGAAAGGGAAGTTATATGCAGATATCTTTTGTAGGTGCTCATTGCCTTGCTGCTGTTTTGCTGCTGTCATGTTACTCAGCTGTGACAGGCTTAAACCACATGTATGTTAGAAAAATAAAAGCTAAAAACTCCAAAATGCTTTTTATTATTTGAACTTTAGTGATGGGTATTTTGATAACCCCTTGCTATGTCGTGTTGATTTCCAGCTTTCATTTGAATGCTGTGGTACCTTCCCAAAATAGTAATTTCTTAATGAAAAGACCAAAATAAAGTTGCTTAGGGAAACTTTTTGCTTTCTAGTTGTGTGTTGGATGCAGGGTGTTTTGCACTAAGGTGTCCAGAACAAATATATGTCCCTTTTGGTGTTCAGAAAACTGCACCTTTGTGTCACAGTGGGTGGTTTTTGGGGTGGCTTTTATTTTATGGGCAGTGCCTGGGAGGAAACCATATTGTAACCCAGCTTTACCTAGTTTACAAGCATTCGTGGGCTGTCTCTGTTCTAAGACCTCTCTTTCTTTGCAGCAGGAATTGGAAACATTCTCACTGCTCAGTAATGGCACATCAATCAGTTTGTCAAACCAGGTAGAGTTTGTATCCTGTGGTTCTTACTGTTCAAGGGTTGTGCTACTAGAATGCCTCCTGGTTTTATTTACATGCAAATTTATAGCTGTCTGTTAGGATTTAAATGTATTAATTAGTGTTTTCTGCGTTTAAGGAGTGTTGCTGAGGAAATTAGTTTCTTTGAAAATAATTCTAGTGACAATGGGGTTTTTTATGTCAGTAATTAGATCACTGAAGATGATGATTTTTCTTTTAGCTATTGTGAATGTTTGGCTTTCTCTTACATTTTAAATACGTTACAGTTTACAAGTTTTTACGTAGTTGGGGCAACGCTAAGTAAAAATCAGAAGGTGCCACTGCTGAAGAAACTGCAAAGTACTACCCAGTTTATGTATTCTTTGTATTGCCCCATCACCCAGAGATCCAGCTTGGGCAGGGTGCTGTACAAAGAGGTAACTAAAATATAAGAAATCACTGATTTTCTCGTTCCACCACTGGCAAAAAAACCCCAAACAACCCAAACACTTGCTGTTTTTACCGGCTGTTTGGTACTTCACAAACCGTAAAACCATAAAATTTGACATTTTGTATAAGAAGATGAGATAGCAAAGAATTAGCTTGCCTCCCACATTAGTGACTTGCCTCCACGTCTTTCTAGGACAGCCAGTCAGCACGATTTAATAGCTGTGTCTGGTTTTTCACTGTAAAATCGTTCCTTTTGCAAGGAATAAAAATAGTGCAAAAACTAGAAGGTGCAAAACGTATTGCAGTAGATGCAGTATCTCAAAAGCCATGTTTTGCTTGTGCCTTTTTTTAAAGTTTAAGCTGGAGGCACATGTACTTACCTCTGTTTATGTTTCTGTAAAATACGGGCTTATTTTATTCCTTGCCTGGAGCTCCAAGTCAGCAGTTGTCTTGGCGAAAACCTTTTCCTGTTTTGAGTTTTCTGTAAAAGTTTGTGGTTGTTAGATTGCAAAATATGTGCACTAAGAAAAGGAACATTGTGTAAGATCAGGCTAATCAGATCTCCCACTGCATGGGCCCCACTGATTGGTGCGTCCTGGGACTTGGGGAACAACGTTCTCATCCACACATGAGAAACCCTGTTCTACGTACGGATTTACTCACGTGGCTGCATGTTATGCAGGGCTGGTATTTTTTTGCAGCAGCAGAGTTTGTTCACTGCTGGAGGTAAAAATGAATAGGTCCTTTGGATTAATGGCCTCATTGGCTTTACTGCTATTGCACTGAAAGAGTCCATAAGGAAAAGAAAGGACCCGATGCATTTAGGAGTTGTCAAGGGCCTCATCTGTGAATCACAGAGTCATAGAGGTTGGAAGGGACCTCCGGAGATCATTGAGTCCAGCCCCCCTGCCAAAGCAGGTTCCTTAGGACAGATCACACAGCTAGGCATCCAGATGGGTCTTGAATATCTCCAGAGAAGGAGACTCCACACCCCCTGGGCAGCCTGTCCCAGGGCTCTGTCACACTCACTGTGAAAAAGTCCTTCTGCATATTGGTGTGGAACTTCCTGTGCTCCAACCTGAGGCCACTGCCCCTTGTCCTGTCCCCACAGGCCACTGAAAGGAGGCTGGCCATTTCCCCCTGTGTCCCACACTTATGATACTTACAAACATTAATAAGATCCCCTCTTAGTCGTCTTCTTGAAATGTGAATATCTTTTTAAAGATGAATTTCTGTTGACATTTTTCTCTACCCTTTCCTACGCCCTCTTTGCAGACTGCTTCCAATGGATTGGGTTTGATAGACGACATCGAAACAGGTAAAGACATTTCTCTTCTGTGACTTTTGTGGCTTCGGTAAGGTCTCTGAGCAGACTGGCAGGCCTGAGTTGTTTGTTCCCTTCACTTGTGTCTCTTCTGCACGCTCCTGGCTTTGGTGACAAGGAGGAGGAAAAGGTGGTGGGAAGTAGAAGTGGTTTTCTTGCAGAAAAGCTTTTTGTCCTGGTCCAGTGAGGGACGTATCTGGAATTAAAATGGTCTGCTGAGGTACACAGCTCACTCCAGTTGTGCTTTTTTAAAGCTGGGCTTGGCAAAGCTTCTCAAAATCTGCTCCCAGCCAAAACAGTCTAGATAAAGTGAACTTAAGGTTGTAGGCAGCTGTTTGTGCTCTGAGCACATATCATTCTCCAAGACATTGAAGTGGAGGAAAAGAAAACAAAAGGATTTGGGAAGGATCCAGGGAGAGCCTGTTCAGGGTTATGCACCAGGAGGAGGTGTACAGGGTTGCTTTTCCCATGCTGGGAAACAAGTGACCTTAACTCTGCCCCTATAGAAAGGTTTGCTGTGTGCTTTTCCCTTTGCTGTGTGCTGGAGCATGGAACTCTGTGCCTCTGAGCACATCAGTCTGTTCCTTTGAGAGGTAGCTGTGAATGTGAAGACTTAATGCTGCAAGTAGCAATTGCTCTTTTTATAGGAAGAAGCATAATTTCATTATTAGGGTGCTCTGGTGTCTGTTTTGGAAAACTCATTAGTTCTCTATTGAATGCCAGCCCAGTACCTGAATGCTGTGTGCAATCAGGAGACCCAGTTTGGTAAATTAGGAGGTTTTTGCATTATCTTGCTGTGCTAAAGTGAACTGGACTCCTACTGCAGGGCAAAGAGTGACTGCATCCCATAAGCTCTTTATCTAATCAGATTTTGGTGTAAGCAGCGTGCCACCTTTGCTGCTGTTCAGGCAGAGAGAACCTTTACTGCTGGGAAATCTTTCAAAGACACTGAAATTACCTTATCCCATCTCCCTGAGAGTGGTGTCCTACCAGGGTGGCTGTGAGTGCTGGGTACCTTGAGAGGTTTTTTTAGCAAGGATTTTTTTGGTGAGGGTGGTTTGGTTTTAAAGTGAAAACTGCCCAAGCCCTTTCGCCCACGCTTTACTTGAAGTCATCTGATGAACTCAGCCCTGCCCTGCACAGACCGTGGCCCAGCTCTGGCTCAGCATGGCCTTGGACAGCTCATGCACCAGGGAACAGCTGCTGGTTTGGAAAACGGAGCTGGACACAGGGCTTCTAAAAGCACTCTGGGACAGGCAGGTGTATGGCCAGAGAAGCTACCAGGTGGGGGTTGGGGGACAGTATGAGAGACTTGGTGGTTTCTTGTTTTAAGATGGTGCAGGCATCAGGTGAAGGCAGGAGGTGTATGAGCTTTCTGTGGGTATGTGAGATGAGGGTGTGGTGGCTGGTGAGAGAGGTCAGCAGATGGGTTATCCTGAAGAAAGCAGGAGTGGGAAAGGAGGGATAGGGAAAAAGATTGGACAGAGGGGAATGGAAGGAATGACAGGGTTTAACTGGCCTGTGAGGGGGAGCAGACATCTCCCCTCTGCCCCTTGCAAGTGGAACCTCTTGGTCCCTGCTCTTCTCCTTGCCCTTCACTGAGCTGTGGGGCCTCCCATATCCTTCCCTGTCTTTTGGTCATGAGATCAGTGTTTTGGGATTTTGGGCCTTTTGGGGTGTGTGAGGGCCTCCTCCCAGTCTGAATGGGAACTAGAGGGCCTCGTTCATTACTCAGAGGTCTGAACTTCTGGATCCTTTGGGGCCCTGTCATTGTGAACCCTTTTGCTCCCCCCCTGCACGTGTCCCTGTCCCTTCCAGCATGTACTGAACTTTTTGTTGGCCCCTGGAGGCATCTTGACAATACACCAGATTTAAACATCTGAAAACGGGAAGGCAGAAGCCATCCCTCTGTACTGAGGGAAATGTGGCCGAGCCGCCAGCGCTGAGGGGAGCTGGGTGGCTGGCTCCTGAGCTCAGCTCAGGGCCCTGCACCAAAGGGAGATGAGCTGAGAGAAGGGAAGTCATCTCAAGGAGCATGGGGCTGGAGCTGAGCCTGATCTGAGGGGCAGCTGCAAAACTCAGGATGTTTACAGCCCCTTTGAGCCGCTGCCTGTGGAGAGTGTGTCCAGCTGCAGCGCTGAAAATGCGTGTCGGATCCTGTAAGGTACACACGTGCTTTCCTTCGGTCACCTGAATGGGGTTGTAGAGAGGCACCTGTGTCTGTCCCTTGCTGCTTCCCTGTGCTTTCCCTGCCTTTTGTCACAGATCACCCTGCAGTGCCTTGCACAGCCACCTCGGCTGGGTCCATCCACGGGGGCCGCTCAGAACAAACGCTGGGAGAAAGGTGGTGAGGGGTGCTCCTGTCAGGGTTAGAGATAAGGGCTCTGCACATGTGTCACCTCTGCTGCTGCTTTGTTCAGGACTTGGGGACTTGCAGGAATTGCTGACTTGCTGAGCTGTCTGAGAAGGGCACCAACACAGCCCTCAGTCACTGAACCTGCAGTGTAGAGGATAGCAACACAGCTCACTTGCCCAGTTCCAGTTAGAAAAGGATGGCTGGGTTCTTGTGGGGGCTGAGCAGACCTTCTGACAGATTGCAGCATTTCTTGCTGGATCAAGATTCAGAAGTGTCTCAGAAGCTTGTCTAGTTTCTTTCCCATTCTTACCAGCCTTTCTAATAACAGCTATTTCCTTTCAAACTTTGCCTTACTTAAAGCCTTAGACCATCATAGCTACAGTGCAGCCACTGCTACATGGATGGGAAAGGTAGCATCTTTGTCTTACTTCTTTTCTTTTATTCCAGGACATCTGCACAGGGGCAGAATTAAGGTAGTTTGGGTGCTTGGTTTGAGAACTGCAAATGTAATGCTGCGTTTTCTGAGTTTCTAACCTTTGAACTTCTTTATTTTTAACCTTTAAATTTTTTTGAGAATAAAATGCTCTTCTGCGAAGAATATGTGCTTGTAACCTTAACTTCACTTAACAGAGGTTTATTTTGCATGATGGGAACATCTTGACTTTTGGGGAATGTACTGGACAGGTAAGGAAGCCGTAGGAAAAATGACTGCTGCTCTCCTGCCCTGACCCTGGCTCACTCAAGTTCCCAAGGGGATGTTTGATGCTGAGGTGTTGAGGAGGAGCCTGGGCAGCAGCCTCCCATCTATGGACATCAGGAAGCACTCAAAAGCAGGGAATTTGCTCGGGTAAAGACAGCTTAGAGAATCTGATGGGGTATTTTGGGGAGACATTGTTAGCACAACCTGGTCTGAGCACCCCATCTCTGACTCTCTTTCCAGCAGGACCTTGTGGTTTTTATCTTCTGCCATTTAGGGTAGCTGAGGTTTTAGAGAGAGTGTGTGAGTAAGCAAGCTTTCAGCTAGGATATCAGACTTTCAAGGAGCAGAGAAGGCGGTGATCTCTGCCAAATGCCTTAGTGAGGAACATTAAAGAAAACACCAGGTGGCGGGTTACAGAGAAATTGGATTACGTGCCCCTGGCCACAGGGAGTTCAGTAACTGCTCAGTCACACGTTTTATACTGTTCCTGGTTACTCCCCGTGCTTGCCAAATCGTGACAGTCAGTCTGGGCACTCACTGACCCTTAGAGTGTATTTCAGCTATCGGTGACCCCCTGGAGACTGGGAAAAAAATGAAAGGGCAAGAACTTTTCAGACCAGAGCCCCTCCTCACCACAAATTCGTATTCTTCAGTTTGGTGATTTGATGGAGTTGTACATTTTTATTTCTTTATGCCAGGCTGTGCTCTGCTTGCCCCCTGCCTGAGGCTCTCCCTGGTGACTGGCTCTGTTTCTCCCTCATCACAGATTGCTCGATGGACCTGCAGTGCCTCCCAGCTCCTGCGGCCACCTCCATCCCTGTGAGCGAGGGGCTGGCCCCTTTGCCCTCTGACTCTGATGCAAAGGGCTTGCCTACCTCGCTCCCTGCTGCCAGCTTGCTCCCGGCTCCAGACTGTGTGGCCCTGCCAGTGCCTGAGAGCGTGGAGGAATTCACAGATGGGGACATCATTGGGGAAGAACTGGACTCCCTCCTGGACTCCCTTGCCGAAGGGTCACCATATCCTCTAGTAAGAGTGGGTGCTTCATGGGTCCCCTGCTTGTTCCAAATAGGTCCTTGGAACATATGGATATGCATGCTGCCCCTCCATCTCTTTCTGTCAGTCTTTTCTCCTAGCTCTTCCTCTGGCAAAACTCATTCATTTCTTCCTTTACTTCTGCAACTGGTCTGTGAGTACTTAAGATACTCCAAGCCCTCTTTCCTGTAAACAACTTCAGGGAACTGCCTCTCAAAAGTACCCAAGATAACCTTCCCCCAGATCGCCTTTGGGGCTGCTGGTGTCCGTGGTGTCGAAGCAGGCCTGAGGGTAGAAATGAGTGTGCTGAAGCCAGAATGACACAAGTGTTTTATACAGTGAACATGCTCTAATCTCCTTGTATTATGTCCAGGCTGAATTCAGCCTGAGCTCTTTGAACAGGTTTGGGAGCTGTGGAAAGAGTCTGTATTCATACTTACATTGGATTTTAGTTGCCAGTGTTGCTGAAGTTAGGTGAGCCAACTTGGCCTGGAAGCAATACAGCTGTATTCACACAAGATGCCTCTTGAGCCAAAAAGCTCTGATGAGAGGTGCCACGAGTAATGGTGGTTACCCTGGCCTCAGCGCTGTGTGCACTCAGCTGCACTGTTTCTCAACCCAGCACAGGGCTCTGCCTTCCAGACTGATGAGTTCAGGTAGCCCAGCACCTCTTCAGGGTTCTTGGTCCAGAATGTGTGCTGTGTATATAGACTGTGAGGTCTCTGGGAAATCTGCATGTGGACGGAGCTGCTGGATGTCCTTTTGCTTCAGTTAAAATGGCACGTGCTTGAGTGGGAGTCTGTTGCTCTCTGTGTTCTTTCATTCTCTGCTCCTCGTTCCTGATGTGCTGTTTATCCTCCCCCTTCCCGATTCCCCAAAGTCTCTGGTCCAGGGCACCATTCCTACCAACCTGCCAACAGAGATGCCCCAGCTGATCCCTGTGTTTCCTGGGGGCACTCCGCTGCTGCCCCCTGTTGTGACAGCCAGCATCCCTGTCTCCACCCCGCTGCCACCTGCCTCCTTCGGCCTGGTGATGGATCCCACCAAGCAGCTCTCCTCCTCCTCTGTCCTGGATGCCTTTGAGGCCCCACCAGGAGGAAGTGGTGGCTCCACCTTGGATTCGCTGGATTCCTTGGATCTGCTTCCCTACACAGACTCAAGGCTCGATGCCCTGGACTCCTTTGGGACAAGCAGAGGCTCACTGGATGCCTTGGATTCCTTTGCCATTGGTAGGTGTGGGACTGATGGGGTTTTGCACTGCTTTACCTGTGACTGTTGCCAAAATGATTTCCTTCAGTGCTGAAGACTGCTGTCTGCTGGTGCTGCAGAATGGGAGCATAAACGTAGAAGCGGATGGGGGTTGTCTTGGATAGGGAGACAGTATGTCTAGCTCAAGGGTAGTGAGAAAGGCTATAGGTGTGTAATCCCAGAACACCAGTATGTGCCTGGTGTGGAATCTCAAGAGAAGAAAGGGACACAGAGGTGATGATGAGCAGGGAGATTTAAACATGGCTTGGTGTTCAGGACACGTCCCCTGGCACAGTTTGCTAGACTATAACACGATTCCTCCACCCTCCCCAGTGACTGACATTTTGGACCAAATTAGCAAAATCCTGGTGGCTGTTTTAGATAACATAGGACCTTGTGCTGGGCAGAATGGTAGAGGCCAAAGTGGGTCAAAGAGTGCCCTGTTGAATGGGGTGCTGCGCTGTCACGTCACAAGGAGCAAAGCTGTGGAAGATGGTGGGCAAAGAGGAAGTCCCCTCCTGTCCCAGGAGGGAAGGCCAGCTTTTTCTTGGCTAACTTGTCTCCAGTATTGCAGTTTCTTGGCAGCAGAAGTATTTTGAGAAAAGCAGAGATTGGTCAGTCAACACTCAGATTTACCTCAGCATTGGGCTGCCTTGGAGTTGCTGCCTTGTGAATGCCAGCATTCAGCAGCATAGAGCTGGGTCCAGTAGGGTTTGGGGGACAAGAAGGCCTTTCCTGGAGATTTTCCAAGTCTGGGGTGTTGGGGGAAAAAGGTTATGAAATAAAGAAAGAAAACTGATTTGATAAGCATTTGTCTTTTTGTGAGCAGAACTGCCTCTGAAAGTTAAATGATTGTTTCTATTTTGTGGGGCTCTTTTCCCCAGAAGAAACCAGCCCTCAGGAACTGCGACATCCGCCTGGCAGCCAAAAACCATCCCCTGCGGTGAGTGAGCTGCTCCCCCATGCTGATGTCCCAAGGTGCTCTGGAGCCAAGGTAGTGATGACTTGGGGGATGTAGGTAATCTGGGCCCCTTTTCTTAACCTGCCCCAGCGAGTGGGGCGTCCCGTGTTGTGGGAAGGCAGGGAAAGGTTTCCCAGGAGGCAGTAGGAAGATGTTTGTTCCATCTTCGTTTTCATCTGCAGTTCTGCATGTTGCCAGGGTAAACGTGGTGTGACCTAGGTTGTAAGGTCAGCAGGGGATCATGGAGGCCAGTATCCCACCATATCTGGCAGCCACGTAACACCAAAGGGTGGAGCAGAGTAAGCCAGCTTTGTCTTCAGACTACTGAGGTTCATTGCTCCTCTCTGTCCTTGTCAGGATGCTTCTCCAGGTGCACTGTTCTTCCCCTCTCACACGTCTCCAGTCTTGGAGAAAAGGGCAAGGGTTATCTGTGGTTAGAAAGCTTAGAACAAGAATTACTCTTAAGTTCCCGTCATCTGGTAGCTCTGTTAACATCGGTGTGAAGCAAAGTCTCTGTCCTCAAATTAATCTGCTCCCTGAAGACTCACTGTTAAGGGGTTTGTTTTTATTCCCAGGTTCGGATAGGGTTGGTGTGAGTGTCTTCCAATGCAGAGTTGGCTGTGATGGAAGGAATGGGAAGGAGTGAGAGAGCTGATTATGATAGAAAACTGAGGTCCCTTACCAAGGACACATTGCTGAAGTGAACTTACCATACTATTTGTTATCTTTGAAAGAGTTGCATGCAGCTCTTTTGGAAATGTCATTTCAGATGTGAATGTTTTGTTGAGACAGGAATGAGAAGGTTTTTTGAGAGACTGGAATGAAGCAGGGGTTAAAGGGGTTGCTTATCCATGTGGTTCCAGAGCTGAAAAGAGAGGAACATGTGTTTTCACACAGGTCAGCCTCGGTGGAATGAGTCACCCAGCTGTGCCCAAGGTCACCGAGCACCTCCTGTCCCAGCCAGAACCAGTAATGCCCAACACAGCCCTGCTGGTGAAGAACCCCCTGGCATCTACTCACGTCTTCAAACAAGCCTGTCATATCTGCTACCCCAAAACAGGTGATGTGATTGCTCTGTCACCCAGAGCACTGGCCTGGGCTAGGGTTTGCCTTTCCTCAGGCTGATGGGGTTCTTTCCTGCAGGGCCCAAGGCTGGTGATTACACCTATCGGGAAGGCTTGGAGCACAAGTGCAAGCGGGACATCCTGCTGGGCAGGCTGAAGAACTCGGAGGACAAGACCTGGAAGAGGATCCGTCCTCGCCCAACCAAAACCAACTTTGTAGGATCCTATTACCTGTGCAAAGGTGATCTGGAGGGGATGAGGCTGATGGTGGCTGGGAAGGGGCTGTTCAGTGTGTGCCAGGGAGGCTGGGGTGAGACTTCCAGTTGGCATCACCTCCTGTCTTTGGGGTCTTTCTATCCCATCAGTAGCCCACGGACCAGGACTTAATGAAAGGCAGTGACCTCCCACGATGTGGAGAGGAGGCAGCTTTTGAAGTGGAGGGAGCAGGAGAGGAGATGCAAAGGCATGGTGGGGTGCTGTACACAGCTGAGGGCTCAGAGCTGCCCTGTTAACATGGGCTTTGCTGAGAACCTGCCTCCTGTGTGTGTGCCTGCATTAGTCCTGCTGCACCCAGCACCTCCACAGCAGGGCTGTACTGCTGCCTAGGGAAAAGCTCCCTCTGCAGCTCCTTTGCTCATCATGTCACTGGACTGGTCCCTCAGGCAGAGTCATTAAAATGTACCTAATGAGATGGGGAGACTGCGAGAGCCAAGATAACTGGGCACCTTAGTGCTGGGCTGCTAGGAGAACTTAACCTGGATTGGCGTTAAAAGGGGCAGGTTAAATCTTGGTCTGTCCCTGCCCAAGCACTGAATTCGAGCAGGCCTCCATTTTGAGATGGTTTCCACAGGACATGGCGTTACTTCACATTGCCACCATCCAGTAGTTTACATTAACTTTCCTGAATGTCTTGGGGTAGACAGACCTGGGGGGAGGTGTCTATTCTTTTCTCTTTAACTTTGTGTTTTCTTGCTTTCAGCTCCTTGTGAGGTGTGGGCAGTGGGAGGAGACGAGAGAGAGTTTAGTTTCTGACCGGGCCGCCCTGCCTGTGTGGTGGTGTGTGCTGTTTGTTGCTTTGTAGATATGCTTAACAAGCAGGACTGTAAGTACGGGGATAACTGCACCTTCGCGTACCACCAGGAAGAGATCGACGTGTGGACGGAGGAGAGGAAGGGGACCCTCAACCGCGACCTCCTCTTTGACCCGCTAGGTGGGATCAAGCAAAGCAGCCTCACCATTGCCAAGCTCCTCAAGGAACATCAGGGCATCTTCACCTTCCTCTGTGAGGTACAGAGCTGGTGGGAGGGAGCAGGCAGCCTTCATCACCTCGTTATGTGTTCAGACCGTTGATATGTCCCAGACAGCTCCCTGCTCCCAGCAGAGCCGTGAGCTGTGGATGCAGCTGTGTAGGAGAAAGGAGATGTAGTTTTCCTCCTTAGTCCTGCAGCTGAACCACGTGCACACCGTCTCATGGGACCACCTGTCTCTTCCTCCATCTTGAGGTGTTGCTTTGAATTGTAACTTAGCCCAGCTGCTTAGAAATCAGACCCCCATCATGCGGTGAAATCCTGCTGGGTGCCTGTGCTGAGGCTGTGAGTCTCCCAGTTAAGGAC
This sequence comes from Porphyrio hochstetteri, assembly GCA_020800305.1. Lineage (NCBI taxonomy): Eukaryota > Metazoa > Chordata > Aves > Gruiformes > Rallidae > Porphyrio > Porphyrio hochstetteri. The sequence goes on along the minus strand of CM036905.1, from coordinate 19,151,943 downwards.
TGGCCTGTACCATCTTGATGTTCTGCAGCAGAGTTCCCCATGCTGGCAGTAGCATGTGTAAAGGGACATGTTTGTTGCTCTGAGCTGGCTATTGTTGTATTTCTCCCCATCTTTTCCCCCTTGTTCTTGCTCTCTTGGCTAACTGGGAAAGAATATGTGGCTCTGACCAAAATTTTTCCAACCACAATGGAAAATACTGTTGAGACTAAGCCAAAAAATGTTGTCCAGAAGCTTCTCCAACAATCGGCTTGCTTTATTTAAAGCCCTACCACAAAGTGTTCACCAGTCCTCTTCTAACTTTGAACATGAGAATAGGCTGGCACTGGCTCTTCCTCCCTTTCCAAGTGAAGTGGCTTCGGTTCACTTCTCTCTAAGATTTTCCCAGCATGCTAATTCTTCTCTTCTCAGATTTGCTTTGACAGCAAACCCCGGATTATCAGCAAAGGGACCAAGGACACGCCATCTGTCTGCTCCAACCTTTCTGCCAAACACAGTTTCCATGACAACAAGTGAGTGAACATTTTTTGTGCCGATAGGAGGCCTCTCTCACAAGTCCAGCCAGTTTAACTCCAGGCCCCGTGTCTTTTTCTTTCTTTCCTCCCCATGGGTTCCAATTGTAGGGCAGCTCAAAGCACAATAAATAGCCCAGTGTGCTTTACCCTGCATGTTTGCTCCTGGTACTGAGGGATTTTGGGCACCAGCACAGCCCTTTGGAGTCAGCCTAAGTTTTCCATTGACTTGATTTGCCTTTTGATTTGGCCTTTACATAAAGGTCAGACCAAAGATTCTGTAGCTCAGGAGCCTGTCTCTGACTGGCTGGTGGTGAATGTTTAGGAAAACAAGTGTAAGAAGCATGTCAAGTAGACAGTAACACAACCCCTTCTGGTCCTTGGCAGCCTGATGCTTAGGGACTCGCTGAGCCAGAGGGGTTGGTACATTTGCTGCATATTTTGAAATGTGTCTGGTCTCTGAAGTTAAACAGAGTGTCACCCGTGGGCTGAGGAGATTGCAGATACCTACCTGGGGTTGGTGGGGTGGGAGGGCAGGGGCTTGGTTTTCCCAGTGGCAGGCTGCCTCTCCCAGAGTTGGCTCTCTGTGTCCTTTGTCTGCCCGGTCGATGTCTGGAAGCCATGTGTAAGGAGGAAGGGGTGAAGATTTGATCCTCTGGTGCTTTGTATTTCTCTGGGTTGGCTGCAGGTGTCTAGTCCACATCGTGCGTTCCACCTCCCTGAAGTACTCCAAGATCCGCCAGTTCCAGGAGCACTTCCAGTTCGACGTGTGCCGCCATGAGGTGCGGTACGGCTGCCTGCGCGAGGACAGCTGCCACTTCGCCCACAGCTTCATCGAGCTCAAGGTCTGGCTCCTGCAGCAATATTCAGGTGAGCGTGGCTTGGGGCAGGGCAGGTGATGGGTATGCCCGAGTTTCCTCCAGCGTCAAAGGGGAAGAGGATGGTGGTTTGATACCCTCATAGTGAAGAAACTTCCCAACCATGGGAAACTCCAGGACATCTGATTGATTTGTCCTTCCCAGAAAGGCTTTGGTGACGTACCTCGGAAGAGGCTGTTGCAGGAGCGATGTTTGGTGTCGCTCATTTGATGACACTGCCATATCTGGCACTCCCAGTCCTCTCTCTTTGGCACGCTGGAGGGTTTCTCTTGCTGCTCCACCCACAATGCTACCTGCGTCTCTTTTACTGCAGGGCCTTGTTCAGCGCATGACCCAGCCCGGTAACAGGGATACCTCAGAGGGGAAACATGTTATGGATGGATCTCACCATTCTTTGATGTAATTGGGGGCAACTTCTTTAACTTACTGTTCCAGTGTAGTTCAGTGCAGTCCTCAGCCCTGGTGTGGCACGTGAGGGACAGTGATGAACAAGTAGCACACCATGGCAAATGCCATCTTTTATTCTTCCTGTTTGGCCTCACAAATGATAGTGGCACCAGCAGAGTTTCTGAAAGCACGTTGCCTGTGGGCTGTAGGCCACCATTGCTGCCCTAGATGCTTGTGGTACTGCCTATAGTATGCTGGGCACCCCAATACTTAAGGACCTTGCCCTTTTCCCCAACCTGTGGTTGGGGGAAGGGGGCCATTTCGATAGTGTCTTGATTGGTTTGGGTTTCTTTAGGAAAAGTTCTTTTGCTCCTTCCTTCCCTCCCTATTCCTTCCTCTTCAGCCTGCAGAAGAAATGCTTAGATTGTTTTTTGCTTTTTGCCTTCTTTACTTGAAGTCATTTCCAAAGGGGAAGCTGAGGAGATGAAACGAGCCATGAGCTTAGCTGCAGGGGTGGTCAGTAAGTCTTGTGCCTATTCCCAACTTTCCCAACAATGGGAGAGCCATCATCTTTCTGGTTTTGGTTTTGTTTTGGCCAGGTTTTCTTACTGCAGTGCTGCATGTATGAGCCTGCTTTCCTTGTGAGTTTGTCTTCCTGCAGTGGCAGTTTATTACCCTGCTAGGCGCAGCCCTCATTAAGGACACCAGGATGAAAGGTGGTTGTTGCCATTCTTTGGGGGTGCTTTAGCTTTGAAGCAGAGATGTTGATTTGGGCACAGTTCGCTCAGCAAGAATAGGAAGGGGCTTCATTCACAGCAGCTTGCATGTGAAGCCAGTGGGCTGTTGCATTTCGCAGCCATTTGAGCTTTTATGGGGTTTGTGGCTTTGTTCCTGGGGATAAAGAATTGTAGTAGTGGAGGGAAGGTCTCCCAAGGTCTGAAGATGTGGACAGGCAGGACTGGTTCTTATTCACTGTGGCTTTTCACAGACATGTCTTGCTATCTTCTTCCATCAGTGGAAGTCACAAGAGTCTTTGTCTTTACCAATGATGTTGCAAAAGATGTTGAAATGTTGTAAGTAATCAACACATGGGCCTTTTGGTTACCAGATCATCTCTTTGGGATGGTTCATGCTTTGCAGAACTGGGATATTGGAAAACATCCTTTTATATTTGGGGTTTTTTGGGGTTTCCCCCCCACCCCCAGACCAACAGATTTCTAGCCTATATTGTTTTACTACTTCAGATTTCTGGGGCTGGGAGAAGGCAGTCATTTGGGAAGAACTTAATTTGAAGTTCAGGCTTCTGAGAAGAGCTGTATATGCTTCTTTTGTTGGTTCTGCACCCCCAGGATTACAGTGGAAAACAAAGATTGCTTCAGCCCCTTCTCTGCTAGCTCCAGTTCAGCATGTTAACTCTTTGCTGTGGCTTTCTCAGCTTTGTAGGTTTTCATCCCTGAAGTATGGACCGGTGTTGTGTCCAGCCCTGGAATACTGGACACGGAAAAGGGACTTGCAGTTTTTCTCACTCTACACAGCTTCTTTAGGAATTACTGGTTAAGAAGGAGAAAATCCACAGACAGCTCTGATCTGGGGGTGTAACCACAGCAATTGTTAATTAGCTTGTCAGAGTTTATTCCCGGTTTTCAGTGGCAGGAATAGTACTGGCCAGGCAGCAGATGCCATTTTGGAGGCCTGAGCAAATGTTCTTGAAGAATGGTAAAGTTTCCTGAATGCTGTTAGTGTTGTCCAAGCCCTGTATAAACACTGGTATTGCTGCCCAGCAGAGACCTGGACAGCTGAAATCACAGATGGGGAAGCTGTGGTCAGGAATGCTGTGATTTACCCCAGTTACACACAGCCTAAGCTGAGGTGAAAACCTGTGTTTGCTGGCCCCTAAGTTCTGGAACATACTGGCTCCCAGATCAAAGATGGTGTCTGTGTGGCATGCCTGGGAGCACCACACTCCAACAATAAAAGCTGCAGGCAAAAGCAGAGCAAGCAGCTTTGCAACCTGTCTGTGTGGGGGGTGCTGCATCAAGGCCATCCTCAGCACCCCCCTGGGGGGCAGTTGGCCATTGTGAGATGCTCGTTTCAGTTGGTTTCGGCAGCTGTCTGGGGTCTTTATAGCATCTAAATACGGTGGGGTTTGTGGGTTCTTTTTTGTAACAAAGTCCTCATGTTGATTACATAATTCCTACTCTCAGTGCTTTGACAGAGCCCTGGAACAGGCTGCCCAGAGAGGCTGTGGTCTCCTTCTCTGGAGACATTGAAAACCCACCTGGACACATTGCTGCGTGATTTAGTCTGGGTGATCCTGCTCTGGCAGGGGGGTTGGACTAGATGATCTTTCGAGGTCCCTTCTAACCCCTGACATTCTGTGATTCTGTGATACTCTTAACATACTTTTCTCTTGCTGTTTAGTGCTCTGAGAACTGTAGTGCCTCTCCAGCTAGTTGGTGCTGGCAGGAGCTGTTCCCTCACCATTTGGGTGGTCAGAAACTAATTCCTTAGATAAGGTCTGACCAGCCCTTTTTCATAGAATCATAGAACAGTTTGGGTTGGAAGGGATCTCAAATATCAGCAAGTTCCAACCACCTGACATGGGCAGGGACACTTTTCACTAGCCCATGTTGCCCAAAGCCCTATCCAACCTGGCCGTGAGCACTCCCATTGGAGGGGGCAGCCACTACTTCTCTGAGCAACCTGTTCCAGTGTCTCACCACCCTTGTAGTAAAGAATTTCTTCCTAATATCCAGTCTAAATCTACCCCCTTCCAATTTAAAACCATACCCCCTCGTCCTATCACTACATGCCCTTCTAAAAAGTCCCCCTTCAAGTACTGGAAGGCTGCTATAAGGTCTCCTCAGAGCCTTCTCTTCTCCAGGCTGAACAACCCCAGCTCTCAGCCTGTCCTCATAGGAGAGGTGCTCCAGCCCCCTGCTCATCTTCATGGCCTCCTCTGGACCCGTTCCAACAGGTTCGTGTCCTCTTTATGTTAGGAACTCCACAACTAGACACAGTACCCCAGGTGGGGTCTCATGAGAGCAGAGTAGAGGGGCAAAATCACCTCCCTTGACCTGCTGGCCATGCTCCTTTTGATGCAGGCCGGGATGTGATTGGCCACGAGCATGCACTGTCAGCTCATGTCAAGCTTCTCATCCACTATCACCCCCAAGTCTTTCTCTGCAGGGCTGCTCTCTATCACTTCATCTCCCAGCCTGTATTGATGATGGGGATTGCCCCAACCCAAGTGCAGGACCTTGCAGTTGTCCTTGTTGAACCTCATGAGGTTCACATGGGCCCACTTCTCCAGCTTTTTCTTGTCATCAGATGTTGCACTTCTGATTCCTGAAACCTTGCAGATCTTTCCTTGCTGGTCACAAACAAGCAGCTGTTCCTTGGCTGGTCTGTCTTTGCTCCCATGCTTGCACTTCTGTCTGTTGAATTTCAGCTTTCCTCTTTGCCCGTTTATTGATGGGTGCTCCACACAACTAGAAGTATGTAGCAGGCTAATTAATCCCAGCAGGGATTAGGTGGGACTTTTTGAGTCTTGGAGGTGCAGGATGTCTCAGTGGGATATCTCTGAACATCCAAGTTAGCGGCAAAAACTCCAGCATACAGCATACAGCACCAAAGCAGGATGTGCTCAGGGTGTTGGGTGGGATCTGTCGATACAGTTTTCATCCCTGGTCAAGAATCAGCATCTTGGAGGCAGCATCTGGGTCCTTTGCACAGAGCCTAAGCAGAGTTCCAGGCCTGGATGAGCCCAGGGGACCAAGCTCTTCCCCTCTCATCTGGCTTGAGTGGGAGTGCTGGAGAGAGAGTCCTCCCTAACCTGTGCTTGAACACATCCTGTGGTGGTGTCGGGTCCTCTCACAGCCTGGGTCCTGACCTTATCAGTGGGACCATTGGGAGCTCTCAGCCGCACCAGAGCTCTAAGCCTCAGTGTAGGAAGCCCTGTGACCCCTTCCTCCCTCCCTCCCTCCCTCCCTCTCCTTTGTTGGTGGAGGCAGCGTAGCTCAGTCCTGTCTCCTTTTATTCCCAGGAATGACCCACGAAGATATCGTGCAGGAATCTAAGAAGTACTGGCAGCAGATGGAGGCACATGCCAGCAAACCAACCAACAGCATGGTAAGTAAGGTGCATCTAGGGCTTGCAGCCTGCTTTTGCTCCCAAATGCTCCAGCACTTTCTCCCTCTGTGCCTGACTGGTCCTAGGTGGACCAGGCTGGCTGATGAGGAGGAAGACAGCCGCGAGCTCTCCTGTTCACAGTGCCAGCCGTGAGCTGGGGGCCTTGTCTGGCAGGGTGTATCTGCTCTCTTCAGTGCTGTGTCCAGTGCAAGGAGGGCAATGTGCAGGGAATGCTGCTGCATGCAACACTTTGCTGCTGGAATGGGGGACCACGTCCACAGTGGGGAACACAGGGGTCCTGCTGCCCTTTAGCGGCCAAGGGTTGATACGGCAACTTGAAGGACTCCATGAAGAATGACTCAGGACCCACAGGACTGCTGGAGACACAGGAGTGGGTGGCACTTGCAGCTCAGGTGCTGTTGATGCCAGGCAGTGGTGCTTTGCCAGGAGGAGGCTGTGAGCTTTGCCTCCTCTCTTTGTGCTACCAGTCTCTCGGTGTGGGAGAAGGTGCCTCTGGCTGCACCCTCCAGCACCACCAAGAGCTTCCCCTGGAAAGGTGTGTTATAAGGAAAGGGCACCTCTTAGTTTTCTTTCTTCCAACCTGTTGGCTATGGGTGGCTCTGATGTATCTCCTTTTTCCCCCAAGGGGATGTTCTGTAGTGCAGGAGCAGAGCCCACCCAGTGAGGATGATTCTCTGCCCAGCCCTGAGGTTGAACTAAAGGAGTTTTGCCATTAAAACAGGGAGGTTTTTGTTCTTTAATTACTTTCAGAAGATAACATCTGATGAGATGTGAAACTTTATGCCTCCCAGCAAGCTCCCAGGTGTAGGAGCAATCTTCTCCTGGAAAACGGTGGGGAAAGTGTTTTGAATCCTTTTTGTTCCCCCTTGAGAGCTTGCTTTTCCCCTGTGGGGGCCATGAGCTCACCAGCCCTTGGCCTGTTCCTTACTGTCAGGGTAAGGGGGCTTCACCTCTGTCGGGGACCTCTCACCCAGCACTGAGTACAGCCTGTGAGCACCCTGCAGAGGAGGTGTCTTATAGGACCAGGATCTGAGTTGCTCACATGGTGCATAGCAGCTTTTTTTGGCTAAATTATGGGCTGGTAGAAGTGTTCTGAAAGCTGCAGGGCACTGATGTCGAGGAGAAGCAGGTTTGACAGGTATGAGTTTGCCCCACAGAAAGATGCAGGTGACTGCACCAATGCTTACAGCGAGTCCTGCATCCACCTATGTGCTGGTCATGCTGCATGAGATGGAGTCATTTTTGAGAACCTCAGCAACATGCCTGTGTGGCCTGATCTGCTGTTGTGGTCTGAAATGGTTAGGGGAGAGGAGTGGGAAGCAGCAGTCTGGAGTAACCAAGGTCTCTAGCTCCCAAAGCCACCTGACTTAAGGAGTATATTCCAGCCTCTCAGGAAGCTGCTGGGAGGACAAGTTTCTCCAGCCTGTATTACATGACCTGTGAGCCTGGATGATCTGAGTGGTCCCTGCAGACAGAGCTGGCTCTGATCTCTTTCTGCCTGGTGTGGGGACAGAGGCAGCTGCCTGCCTCTCCACAGCAGAGGAAACTAAGTGTGAATTTGCAGCAGTTTGTGACAGCAGTTGGATTTCTATCAGCAATGCCTGCCCTGCGGAGAGTGAAGCCTAGTGCCTTGTTCTGTCCTGCCTGCTGTGCATCTGCCTGCACTTTCCAGAAAGCTCTGTCTTGCTGTTCTCTGTGCGTTATCTGGGAATAAAAAAGAAAGACAGATGGACAGCTGTTTGCCTGGAGCCTTGCAGCTTCAGATTCACCTTTGTCTGGAGGTGCTGCCGTGGGACAAACGAGTTGCTCAGCAGGCATGGTCAGAGCACGTCCTCTGAAGCACGTGAGATCTGGATGCTGAGCGAGGGTTTCATTTCTGCAGGGGATCAGGAAGAGAAATGCCAGCGCTGCTACATCAACTGTCAGGGCATGAGCAGACACCTCCAGTTTCTGGGCCCTGTGGGCAGTGTTACAGCTGATGGGCAGCATCAGTGTCTGGTTGCACCTCACAGATTCCTGTCAGAGCTGAACTGCACCTTCCACCTTGCCAAGGCATTGCTTTGTGGCGAGGTGAAGCAACAGCTGTGCTGGTACAGTCGGAAAGAGCCTACCAGCAGTGCCATCAGTTGTCTGTAGGGACTGGCAGCCTGGCACTGTGGAGGGAGACAGCGTGAAGCCAGTCAGGCACATGTGTCTGCAGTAGCAAGCTGTGGCTGTGGCATCAGCATGTCCCCAGCCAGAGGGCTGCGCCCTGGGGTGGGACGCTGGCTCACTGCCGAAGACCCCGGAGGCAGGACTAACGTGTCTGCTGAGAGATGTTTACTTTTGCCATTATTTTCTCCTGTCCAAGCAGACTAACGTGACTCAGAGTTTTCTCAGTGCTCTACCAGCTTTCGAAGCTGGCTGCCTGGCAAAGACAACTTCTCAGGAGTGCTGTAAAAGCAGCCTCCTCCTTCCCACCATCCTGAGTGATCCACACTCATCCTGGCGCCCTCTGGGCAGCAGAAGCAACGTCGCTCCCAGGGATTTTGCTGCAGTTTTGTCACAGCTGCCAGCTGGACTCCGTGGCTGGAGCTATCGAGTTGTGGAGAAAAGAGACAGGCAGCGTACAGGGACCCAGGGGCTGTGACAGTGCAGGTCAGGAGGCTTGGCAAGACATGGAAGATGAACTGCTTGCTAAGCACCTGCCGGGGATCTTGCACTTGACCCCACAAATTTGGCCCCATAGAGGCTGCTGATTGTAAATCCAGAGGCTGCAGGTTGAAGAAGCAGTCAGCAGGAGAGGCTGTTGTAGGTAGCTGGGTGCCTTCCCATCACATCCCTGGGAATTGAGGGGTTTTAGCCCTTGTTTTTTCTGGGTTTTGAGGGTTGTTCTGTTTTTACTCTGCTAACCAGCTGCAGAACTCCTGTAAAAACTGGCCTCAGAATTAGCAAGTTAAACATGGAGAGGAAAGGAAAGCCTCTAGTAAGGGGTACTTACACCCAAGTACAGCTCACTTGTTAGGTGGCAGAGTAACCTAGGCTCCTCATACAGTCTCCTGTCACACGCAGCTTCTCCAGAGCATTTCAGTCCTGCTGAGAGGGCTTCCTGAAGTTGGGAGACAGGAGTAGCCATGCCGGCGCTGTTGCTTTCTGCAAAGCCTGAAGTGGAGACAGAGCTGTCATGCCAAAGACTTTATTTATTTGGTTGCCATGGTGCACAGCTAACACTGTATTGTCTGGCTTCATAGCAAGGAGTGGTGCCACAGCCCAGGGCACTTTTGCCTGGCTTCGTGTGCTCAAGCCTCATGTGATAGCAATTTCCAGGCTGTTGGTTATCAGCAGCCTGCCAGGTATGTGCCTTGCCTTTACAAACAGTCACGTACCAGCAACAGAGCAACAGCAGTGGCTTTGATTCCTCACTCAGCTCCTCATCCCTGGGAGCATATGTGCCGTGCCTGTGCCCACTGGACTGACCAGCAGTTTGCATGACTGATGAAGAGATGCCCAAGGCTCCTTTTGGCTAAGAATTTGTGGAGAAAACAGTCCAGATCTCCAGAATTACCTGAGAGGTGTTTTCTTTCTCTCTGATCTGTTGTGCCTTTGGTGGCCACTCACCTTTTCTTTTTGCTGGGCCAGTAGATTTGAGCTGAGATTCCCGGCTGTGCTGGGAGATCCACTGCCTGCAGGATTTATGGCTGATGAAAGGGAATATGCTAGGGGTGCCACAGGTTTGGTGGGACAGTGTAATTTCCTTTGGAGACCAAGTGGAGATTAAAGCTGCTCTTCAAAGGCTGCACATCTGAGAGGGAGGCACCTTCCTGCCTTCTGTGATATCCCAGTTCTCAACCCTGCTCATCCTGCAGCCAGCTGCTTTGGTGGTCTTGTTCTTGGTGGTCACCAGCACTGGTGAAAGCTGACAGACGGATGAGTTGTGTATGGGATACCCCCAGAGAGGCCATCTGGCTGGCAAGCAGGCCAGAATCACTGCTGGTTTTCAAGAGAGATGATGGTTCTCTGGAAAGGTCCTTTTGCTGGGACATCCAGAGCAGTGACGGCCTCTTGTAGTCAGCAAAGACAAAGGTCAGCTTTTCATAGTGATGGAGCTCTGCTTCTCTGAAAGACTAGCTCCAGAGGATGCAGGGTGGTAGTCAATAGCTTATGTGGCGTTTCCTGGGAGATGCTTTGATTCTGCACCGCCTGTGCTTGCTGTTTTCCCTCTGCCAAGGGATGCACGCAGGGTCCACGCTGCTGCTAATCATTTGTGGGCAGAAGCCTGCTCCTTGGGGACGTGGTTTGCCTGTTGCTCGTTGTTTGGTGCTCAGGGTTAAAGTGGAGGCACGGCACACAGGATGTGGTTAGCGGTCAGAGAGCTGTTTTACTGGTACGTGACCTTCGTGCTTCACGGGTGGCTCGATGACCGGGGTGTTCGTTTGCACCCTCACACTCCTGTGCCCAGGGCCACCGCCGTCCAGTCAGGTTTGCTCTTTGATCTGGAAATGGAGACACCAGCCTCCTGTCTTCCAGTAGTTGTACAAAATGCAAACAGCTTTCCAGGGGTTTGCTCAGGAACCACGTGGCAGCAGTGCTGTGGGATTGGCTGCTGCTTTTTCCTCCATGATCTGCTGGTTGTAATCCCAAACCAGCTTTCTCATGGGGCAGGTGCAAGGCCAAGCAAGCAAAGTGGCTGAGAGGATGTGAAATACTTGCGTTGATGGTTGAACCTCAGTCCAGAGACCATGATTAACTGCCTGTGAAACCTGGTGTAAAGGAACTGTGAGGCATGGAAACCTGCCCAGAAATGGCTTGGAAAAGTATCAACAAGATGACCCAGCTCTGACTTCAGCGTGTCAGATGCTAGCTGTGACACAAGCTCTTGCTCCAAAAGCAGGAGTGGAGGGTCCTGTGCTGTGGCACAGCCTGGCTTCATCCCAAGGGGGCTCTCCAGGGGGATGTGGATTGCCCTCCCTGCGGGGAAGTGGGGATTAAGCGCTGGGGCAGGTCTCTCAGAGCTCGTCTGTACACACAGATAACGCTGCAGGGGTGCACGGCCAGGCCTGGTCAGTGCCTGAATCTGCCAGGTTGGCTGTGCTTCTGGCCAGATGCTGGAGCCCAGGAAATCATGCTGAAGCAAATGGTGTTTTTGCTTCTGCCTGGTATCTCCACGGGCCACTCACTAAGTCTGGCAGAGGAGAGCTGGGCTGTCCCTGATATAATCTGGCTTGTCACTGGCACATGGACGTGTGGGGAGCTACAGGTGTCTCCCTGGAAGTTTGTGGGGGTGCACTTTGGCTGTTTGCCTGAGCTTGTGGTTCTCTTCCCCAGGCTTCTCCCAGGGCTCCCACATCAAGCACCTTTGACCTCCAGATGAAATTTGTGTGTGGCCAGTGCTGGAGGAATGGGCAGCTGGTGGAGCCAGATAAAGACCTCAAGTACTGTAGTGCCAAAGCCCGCCACTGGTGAGCAATGCAACCTTCTCTCTCCCCCACCTCTACCCAAGGGCAAGAATTTCTCCTCCTTCAGGGCTTCATTTGGCCTCTTTGGAAGAGGTTGTAAGGTTTCCTAGCAGCCTCTCTCTGCTCAGGGTGTTTGTCACTATAACAAGCATTCAGATAGCTGCTAGTGTGCAGGCTGTTACTCCTTGTGCATGCAGTTCAGCTCCCGCAACTCCCTTTTTTCCCAGCTGCTCTCATTTCTTCTTAGCAAGGTCACTAACAGAGTTCTCCTCTGCACTTGTTTATACTCCTGGCTGTGAGCAGATGTCTGTCAGGTCGCTATTAGCAATGATTCAAGTTATTCTGCTTCCTTTTAGATTGGTTTCCTTGGCTCTTTCATTGCTTTGGTTGCTCTTCTCTGATGCACATCTTGCCTGTTGCACATCCTGGCTCTTTGGGGCCCATGAGGACGTGCAGTGTGATAGAATCACATAACAATTTGGGTTGGAGGGGACCTTTAACGGTCATCTGGTCCAACCTCCCCCTGTAAAGAGCAAGGACCTCTTCAACTAGACCAGGTAGTTCAGAGCCCCGTCCAACCTGACCTTGAGTGTTTCCAGGGATGGGGCATCTACCATCTGTCTGGGTTTTTCTAGTGTTTTACTACCCTCACCATAAAAAATTGTCTTCCTTATATCTAGTCTGAATCTGCCCTCTTTTACTGGGGAATCAGTACCCCCTGGCCTGTCGCTACAGGTGCTACTAACAAGTATGTCCCCATCTTTCTTATAAGGCCCCTAGAAGAGGGATATCATCTGGGAAGTCACCATTGGGTCCTAAAACTGTGGCCCATCTCAACCAGGCAGCCTGGCAGGCTAGGATGGAAGGGTTTATAGGACTTCACTTCCCATAACATCAGCCACAGAGGTACGGTCCAGCATCCTATGGCAAATGTAAGACCTTTGATGAAAAAGTGACAGAAGCAGGGATTGCTGGAGGAAGTGAGCAGGTGAGGATCACTTCCTGGAGCAGGAAGGATAACAGCTGAATAGAGCTGAGGGTTGGGCCTGGAGTATCTCCAGGGTATCTCTTAGTGATCGCTTGCTGGAGCTGCAGGAGAATAATGCCTCCTGGCACCTGTTCCTAAGACAGGGCTTGTAGTGACTTGCACTTCAACTGCACCTTTCAAGCAGGAAATATTCCCAAATGTTTTTTATGGATCCGATTGCACAAGAATCGGCTGTGTCGAAGGGCGGAATGCAGCTGTTAAGTAATCCTCAGTGATGCCATGTGAGACTTGTGGCTTTATGAGAAGAGATAGCCTGGGAAATATGTGATTCAGTACATGGAGAAATCCTGCGAAAACACCCTTCTTGTGGTTCCTCTGTCACAGATGTGCATGTCTAGGAGCAGCCAGATAGTGCAGGGACAAGCTGGACAGGTGGGTCTGGTCATCTCCCGATATTTAAGGGTCTCTGAGGAAAACAAAACCTCGTTCTCCTTTCCTTTTTGCCTCTCCTGATTTATCCTCTCTCCTCCAGCTGGACGAAGGAACGCCGCGTCCTGCTGGTGATGTCCAAAGCAAAGAAGAAGTGGGTGTCTGTCCGACCACTGCCTTCCATCCGCAACTTCCCACAGCAATACGACGTAAGTCCCGTGCCCAGCAGGGCCAAGTGCTCTTCCTTCCCTCCCACCACAGTGTAGCCCTTTGAGGGGGGTGGTCCCTTGCAGGCCTGTCAGGGAGGCAGGCATACGTTGGCTGAGGTGGGGAACAGACGGATCGACGGCAGCAAGATCTCAGATGCATCCAGCAAAAGGGTGGAGCAGAAAAGGAACCGGCACCATCTAAACCCCTCTACGCACATGTGCCAGGTTCTGACATTGCTACCAGTGCAGAAGCCATCTCAAGAAGTGGCTGGTGCAAGGTTTGAAACCTCTTAGGTCAGGGTTTCTCAATGTGGGTGAGAGGCGAGACGGGGCGCTTGGGAGATGCCTGTCCCTGCCTTTGCCGTGGCTGGGCTGCTGTGCATTGTGAAACTGACTCGCAGTGCGTTTTGAAAGCAAAACTAAGAACAGGTTTAAAAAGCCACGTGCTGTGAGGAAACCCCTACAGATAACCAGCCTCCAACCCCAGCCCATTGATAGCTCCTCTCTCCTTTCCTTTCTCCCTGAAAGGAGAAAGCTCCTCTCCCCCTGCCCTGTGGAATCTGCTGCCCCTTAGTCGATGGGTGGGAGGCCACGCGGTAGGTCTTGACTGCTCTCCAGTTGCAGGCCAGTTGCTAGAAGTGGGGGAGCAGGAGTTACAGAGCAGTTTCCCAGGCGAGTGAGTGCCTGAGCTCCCACTCAGCCCCAGCCAGAGGGGAACAGCATTCTCTCTTCCCTCCCAAGTTTGTGTGGGCCACCTGGTCCCATGCTGCTGTCCTCCTCCACTGACGGGACTGGAGGAGAAGAGACAAGCTTGGAAAGCCTTTTATTTCCTCTGGCAATGATGCTGTTGGTAGCTCTGAGGTGAAGTTGTGTGTACACTGGTGTCATCCAAGCAACCCATTTGGCCACACTTCAGCCACCTGTAGACGGCTGGAGAACAAGTCACCTTTGGGGACCCACAGCTTGGCCAGCAGCAGGCACTGTTGGGTCCATCCCCGCTGCTCCCTGCTGCCTCGCGCAAGGCCGGCGCTAAGCCGACCTGCACCTGTTGCCTGTGGAAGTGGCAAGAAGAGAGAGGCGAGGTGCTGGACTGAGCTGCCTGTTCATAGGGAAAACTTCATGTTATCAGAGTTACCAGTGTGTGAAGTGTCCTGGTCATGAGCCCTCCTGTGTGCCATTTAATGCCCTGGTGGGCTTCTTGAACCCGCTTTTCCCCCTAGCAAGGAGTGTCTCATAATGCTAAGCTCTGCTCTCTGTCTTTGAGCAGCTGTGTATCCACGCCCAGAACGGCAGGAAATGCCAGTACGTGGGCAACTGCTCCTTCGCCCACAGCCCTGAGGAGAGAGACATGTGGACCTTCATGAAGGAAAATAAAAGTGAGTGGGGGAACCACGGGCCAGAGAGTCTGGGGAGCGGGGAGAGGACATTTGGGCAGTGAATGTGGGGTCTGTTAAGACACACTCTTGACAACAGAGACAGACCTGGTACCGTGAGCTTAGCTGGGATTATGAGGCAGATCTGTCTGCAGTAACATAGAGCTGCTCTTTTCTTAAGAGTGCATGTATGTCTTGAGTCCCTTGCTCTGGGACTAGTGCACATTGGACCCATGTTTTGCATTGATCCATTGCAGCCCTCCCTTCCTGCAGCACTTTGAATCCACCCTCTGCTGTCCCTCCAGTTGGCCGTACTGCCCCAGGCTGTGTTCCATATGGAGCTCTGCCAAAGAACAGCCCTGACCTGTGGCTGTTCTTGTATCTTTCTTGTCTGCCCAGTATCTGCCTTGGCTTTCTTGCCCATTTCTGTTCATATCCCTTGCTCCTGGGCTGCTCCTGGCTTGCTCCCTGCTCACAGCATTGTACTCAGAGGGGTGGATTTGAGATCCTGAATGAGAGTGTGGTTGGGCAGTGCCTTTGTGGAGGAGCTTGTCTGGAATTAATCACGCAGGCTCCCGGCTTATCTTTTGGAGGATGGCCTGGGAGTTGCCCATGCCTGGGACAGCCAGCTCCCTGGCAGAAATCCTTGTTTATTCAGACCCAACAGCAAGCTGGGCGAAAAAGATTCTCTTTGCCAGGCCCAGTTGTCCAGGTGCTCAGCTAGCTCTGTTGGGAGATGCTGGAAAGCCTGAAGGGGTTCAGGCCTGCCCTGAGTTTATTTGGTCTTTGTGCTTGGATGGAGGTTCATCCTCCCTGCTGGGCCACAGTTCAAGTCGTTCTGTTGCCATCAGACCAGTCTGGGTGTGTTTGCTCAAGCACAAAGACACAACAGCTGTTGTTTCAGTTTGGGGGAATTTGCATTCGTTACCCCCAGTTGCCTGGAGTTCCTCAGTTACCTGTTTGGCCAGGAGTAAATGACTCACACAGCGTCATGGCGCTGTCTGCGACATCCATGTTTCTGGGGCCTCTCTCAGGACGTGATCTTGGAAAGGCAGATGCGCAGTCACAGCTTCCACCCAAAATGTCCCTTCTTACTAGTCTGCTGAGTGGCTTTTGAACCAAAAGCTGAGAGAAGAGACGTTGGCTGCAATCCTCTGGGCATGTTTTGAACTTGGGGCAAGCTATTATTAGGTCTTCCTCCCCTCCCCGGTGCTTCCTGTGGCCAGCTTGCTGAAGGGCTCTCCTTCCTCTCGGTGCTGAGGATGACGCTTAGGCTTAAAGGGAGGGGGCAGCTCTGAATTCAGCCCCTGCCTTAGCTCCAGTTGGAGCAGGATGTCTGCTGAGGTCAAGCAGAAACAGGCCCAATGAAGAGTTACCTTGTAGGGTGAAGTCCCTGGTGATCTTTGGGGACTTTTGCTGCTTCCTGAATACTGCAGCTGCTGTTGTGGTTGTCCCTCGACTTAGAGGGAGGACACCTCCCTGTGCCAGGTGGTGTGGCGTGAATTTGGTTCCTCTCCCCAGGGCTCTCATCTGAGGAGGTGACATCAGGCCTCCCGAGCAGAAGGTTCAGTTGGACAGCACGTGCTGCTGCAGAGGAGGGGGAAGGGAAGGGAAGGGCTGCCCCAGCATCCACCCTTCTCTTGTAGTTTGTGCACGGTGCAGAAGGGTGTCTAAGTGACTTCATGGGTCTCCCTGTGCAGTCCTAGATATGCAGCAGACCTATGACATGTGGCTAAAGAAACACAATCCTGGGAAGCCTGGAGAGGGGACACCGCTCACCTCACGAGAAGGGGAGAAACAGATCCAGATGCCCACTGACTACGCTGACATCATGGTAACAAGCTGATTCTTGTCCTTCATCCCTCCTCCTCCTCAGTGCTGAGGGCAGCCTGCCCCTCCTCTGTGCTCCAGGTGGGAGGTAGCAGGGACTGCACTGCTCTTGTGGGAAAGAGCTGATGCCGATGTAGGTTAAATGGACAGCTTGGAGCAGCTGAGATGAGGTGGACCTGGGGTCAGCAAAGCTCTGCAGTGGCTTTTCTGTTAATCCTTGAGTCAGTAGGAGTCTACCTTAGGTTCCCTTTTGCGTGGGCTCAGCCTCTGCCCAGGGTTCCTGCCTGCTCCTGGGAAGACTGGCAAAGCCATTGATGGCCTGTTGGGGAAGAGGGAGAAGCATGGAGAAGAGCTAGCTCAGGAGTACAGAGGCCTGGGAAAACCAGAGGCAGATGGGTCTCCTTAGGGGTGGTGGCTGGTGGGAGGGTTTGTCCTTTTGAAGTGTCCTGCACTGCCTGTGGCTCTGGGGCCTTGCAGTCAGACCCCACCTGAGCCATGGGCAGGAGGACAGTGACGGTGAACCGAGCTGCCCCATTCTCTGAGCCTCTTTGAGCTGTAGGTAGACAATGACAGCACATATCCTTTGTTCCCCCCTTAGTGGCAGCACGATGCCTTAAAGATGATGTTGCAAGGAAGTGCAGGAGGTTGTAGGCTGACTGGAGCTTCCAGAATGTTCTGGAAGGAGAAGGAGGGAGGCAGTGCCAGCACGGGGAAGGCCGTTGGGGGTGACTGTTAATGCTCTGACTGTCCCTTTGCCCTGTCTGCATGGGGTAGATGGGCTACCACTGCTGGCTCTGCGGGAAGAACAGCAACAGCAAGAAGCAATGGCAGCAGCACATCCAGTCAGAGAAGCACAAGGAGAAGGTCTTCACCTCAGACAGCGATTCCAGCTGCTGGAGCTACCGCTTCCCCATGGGCGAATTCCGGCTCTGTGAAAGGTACCGTTGTCTCCTCTCCCTCCTGTGCTGCTGCTGCAGGGATGGCACAACAGGCCCAGGGCTTCCATCACCCCTTCTCCTCCTTTATCACCTCCTTCTCCTCCTCCTTTCACAGAGTCCCCCAGGGACTTCTATTTGGAGGAGGAGTGGGATAAGCAGACAGGTTTGGGTGGCGGTGAGACTGCTGTTGTACCCCAGAGGTGCACAGCCACGTACCATGAGTGGTAAAAATACCTTCCCAAGCACATGTTGCTTGAAAAGGAGAGCAAGAGTCGTGTTTGCACCTGTGCCCTCCACAGCCAGGGTGCTCTCAGGGTGCTCGGCCCGAAGCTTGAGGGAATCCTGGGTGCTTTGTTAAATGGTTTGAATATCTCAGGCCCTCGGGATCAGTGCCTTGCAGTGTCTTCAGAAGGCTTGTGATGGTCAGGAATGCCGTTTTGGTGAGAGAGAAGGCTGTCTCATGGCTGTTACCTGGCGTTTCCTCTCTTGTGCAGTGGCTTCTCCTCCTCCCCACCGGTCCAGCACCAGCTCACGCTGTTTCACTCTGCTCACTAAATGCCCTCTCCGGTGTAGTGTTGTTGGCAGCGCTGTTTGTGTGCACAGCCCCTGTGTGGCCTTCCCCAGCTGCCTGTGGGTTTGCAGGAGAATGGCTTTGCCCTCAGGAAGGAGAGTGCCCCGCACGTTTCGGCAGATGCTGATTGAGTATCCCAGGCAGGGAGCACAAGACCCTGTCCTGGGGGTGCCCTCCTGACTCTGCTCCTTGTGCCAGCAGGTTCCAGAAGAGCAAGGCCTGCCCCGAGGGGGAGGAGTGCCGCTATGCCCACGGCCAGGATGAGCTGACCGAGTGGTTAGACCGCAGAGAGGTGCTGAAACAGAAGCTGGCCAAAGCCCGCAAGGACATGCTGCTCTGCCCCAGGGACGACGACTTCGGGAAATACAACTTCCTATTGCGGGACGGCGTATAGTGAGGGCTGGGGGGAGCCTGTCAGCTGGAGAAACACAGGCGGCTTTTCCGAGGGTGGCAGTAGCAGGGAGAGCGAGATCTCTGTCTCGCAAAGAGAACTCTTTCTTTTCTTTCCTTTTAAGATTATGAGACGATGATTTATTAGTGGTGAATGAAATCGTGAATTTGATTCTCCTTGGCCAGCGAACGCCGTGCTCACTGACTTCCTGATGCATCTTTTCTCTCTTCTTTCCCCCAAATTCCTCTTCCTCTCCATCTTTTTTGGTTTTGCTGTACTTCAGAGGGATGAATCCAGGCTGTACCGGGCTGCGAATTGGAGAATTTCTCCTTCTGTCATTCTGCCCTTTGATTCGGAGTGTGGCTGAGAGAAAGGGCCAGATATCTGGTGAAAAGGTTACCATGAAGTTCATGTGCTCCTTTTCCCAGTGCTGCAGAGCAAGCCCCACTTATGCTGCTGCAGTTGGCCTGCTCTCCTGGGAGTTTGGTACCAGAAGAATTAGGAATTGAGGTACAAAAGAAGGAAAACCACTAGATCTGGATTGAAACATCTAGGCTTAAGCTCCTGCTGTCTCTATGGCCCCAACGCTTCAACTGGGCTGAGGGAAACTTGCTGTAGAGTGGTGCTACAGGCAGCACAGGAATAGAACTGCTTCCAGCAGCAGGACCTGGACTGTAGGTGGCTTCAGGTGGTCTCAGCTGACTGTACTCACAAAGGAAATTGGTGACTTCTTGTAAGATTCCTTTCTCTGTGTGGCACATATTCAGGTGTGTGGGGGGGGAGTTTTGGTTTGGTTTTTTGCCTGCTGTGACTGCTGCAGAGACTGGAGCTATCTAGAAGGTGTAGCAGAGGCTGTGACACGCTGTGTCACTGTAGTCCACACAGCAGTACCCAGCAGGAGGAAGGCTGTAACCAAAAGGAGCCGGTTTCTGTGTTGCCTTGTGTCCCAAAGAGAGGGAGGGAAGTGATGGGGTTTCCTGCTTGCTCTTTGGATGGTGTGCATTGCTGGTTAATTAGAGCTGTGTGTTTAACTGTGTTGCTGGAAGAACTGGGTGGGCACCCACTGAAAAGGACACCACTGAGCAGCAAGGGTGACGCTTTGCTGGAAGGGCGCTTACGAGCTGCGGGGCTCCAGCCCCCTCCTCAGAGCCTGGGCAGGCAGTTTGCGGATGCACGGTGCAGCCCGGATGCGACCCAGGGCAGGGACTTGGGTGAGGGTGAGTGGCAAGGTGGGACCCGGATGTGTGCCTGCTCCTGACCCGCCTGATGTGCTCCATGAGGGGGAACCAGGGATCTGAGGTCTGGGGCAGGATTTTTGGCTTTTTCAGTGGCGGCAATGAGAGGCAGTAACCACTCTGCCTGCCAACCTCGACCCTTCTGATGATCCCATCCTGTAAGCAGTGAACGGGTGTCCTGTGCTGAGCTTCCCTCTCCTCCTCTCTCCTGCAGCCTGGCCGTGCTCTGCGGGTGGGCGCACATGGCGCCGTCCGCTCAAGCACAAACACAACTCCTGCCCAGCCTTTGTCACACAGTGTCCCGGACAGCCCTTGGGGCTGGTGGTGCCATATCCGTGGGAAATCCAGTCTGGCCATGAACTGCTTGGTGCTTTGGCATTGCAGGGGCCTCCTTCTCCCTCCCTGCTCTCATGTCCTTGGGGTTCCTAGCTGCGGGGGAGATGGGATGGCAAAGTGCCGATGTGTAAATGCAAGAGATGATGGGGCAGGGGGTGCAGCTAGCACCTTTCTAAACCAGCCTCCTGCTAGGTGCAGCAGCTCCTGGCCCAGGAGCAGCATGCTGGTCTTGGGTCTTTCCAAGGGTTTTACGTGCTCCGAGTAAGCTGGACGTGCCTCTGAGCTTGTTTTCCTTCCTTTAAAATGTGGATGGGGGTCTCTGGTTTGGAATGAGCTTCTCATCGGGGCTGAGCAGCCCCTTGAGATCTGGCCTGGAATGGGGCCAGGACCACAACATCTGATGATACACCAGTGGCTTCTGGGAGAACTGGGGAGGGAAGTGGTTGTCTCTACCTGTGCCCACATGTGGGGGAGCACTAGATGAAGAAGGATCTGTGGTGCTATGGAAAGAGAGAGTGACCAACGCAGTGTCAGTCACGGCAGTTTGAGTGGTCAGGTGCTGGAGGTTCTCTGCCCTTGGCTGTACCTGCCTGGATTGTACCTTCTCCTGTGCCTAACTGGTCAGCTTCATAAACAGAGAGAGACAGGAGGAGGTAGGGAATCAACTCCTGGGTTATCTTGTCCTGTCCTTCTTGGGAAGGGATGGTGAGTACACGGATCTGGATCGGGGAACGTTGGAACGTGTGTTTTATTTTTTTAAAACAAATCTGCATCTCCAGTGTGACTCGAGCGTTCGCTGCGCTGTGACTTCTCATAGGACAGCTTGCTTAGGCTACGGAGTGGGTCGCTGTCCCCTCTCCCCGCCTCTGCCATGAGAGCCCAGCGAGGGAGCGGCGCTGAGGCGGGGAGAGGGCAGGCGTGCCTGGGGTGGGGGAGGCCCATGGTCAAGTATCTCGTTTTGTTTTCCCTGATACGATAACCTGGTCTGTGGTGTTGCAGTACTTTGTCACCAGACTTGTTTTAGTGTGTATATATGTGACCCCTCCCATGAAGCATATATACACAGGTATTAAATATATCGCTCTATATAATATTATATGTGTGTGGTATCGAAGGAATCTTTTAAATGAGGGTAAAGGAAAAGGACTCGGGCGAGGAAACGCAGCATCTCTGGTTTAAATATGAAGACTTGTATCTGGGTTAGGGAAAGGGCGGTAACAAAGAGGGGAGGGTTTTATAGAGGTAGGTATAAACTTTGAGATGGGACAGGTTTCCCTGTTCCCACTTCTGGAACCCCCTAGGATGTCCTCGCAGTCCCATCTGAGTATGAGGTGAGAGAGAGTATAACGCCGCTAACTAGCAAGTAAAGGTCTAATGATGAGGCTTTGCTTATATGATTGAAAGAGACATGGTGAAGGGCAGGAAGCTTCACACTTCACTTCCCAGCCTGGCTTGATCAAGCCCAAGGGGGTTTTCTTCAGCACTCCGTGTACTCTGAGCAGCACCACTCAGCGCTCCAGGCCCTACAACCAGATAGACCAGGCGTTGTAGGGCTGCCTTCGCCGTGCATTCCACAGCCCCTGTGATTACACTTTCTTTCCTTCATTCCTGCGAGGGGGTGGAGGGAAAATTTCACAGCACATAACCAAATCCAAGGGTTATTAACAAGAGAAGTGATGTTTTAACTTGGTGATGTCAGAAGGAGCTCTCAAATCCTGTAAAATCACCACAGATACGCACGATTACACAGGGCAGAGGCTTTGATTCCAATTGACTTGTTAAATGCTGAAGGGTGCAGGGAAGATCTTTCCCCAAATCCTTTGGTAGGAGCAGGGATTTCAGTGAGGCTGGTGTTGGAGTGAACTTGGCCTTTACAGGGGAAAGTAAAGAACCGGAAAAGAAAAATAAATAAATCCCCTACGTAGGTTGTGTGAAACCGTATGTCCAAACCAGCTGGGATCTAGCAAGTGAAAGGGAAAGGTAGCAAAGGGGATGCTGCAGTTCTGAGCTGGGTAGTAATGATTTCGAGTCCTTTAATATGTCTTTGTATTAATATAATTTAAGAATACCACGCTTTACTATTAAAAAAGAACTTAGTATCTTTCATAAGGTCTAGTATCAAGATAATAATGTAGATGTTTTAACAAAATTTTTTTGTTCTTAAATAAAAAAACAACAAAACCAACAAACTTGCTTCTTTTAGCCTTTGTAATAGAAAATAAAAGTGTGCACTTTAAACCCTCTCCCGCTCCACTGCGTGTCTGCATTTTTCACTCAGCCTGTGCAGGCTTCTTTATCTTGGTTTCAGGCTTCCAGGAGGACTTCAAGCATTGGATCGCTTCCCCTTTTTGCCACCCTGAAGTATAACCTACTGCTCTTCTTGCTGAGCAGAAAATTGCCTCAGCATGCAGGAACAGATCCTGCAGCTCTTCGCTGCTCGCAGAGTTCTGGCGTGCTTCAGGTGTGTTTAAGATCACAGAGTCACAGGGCTTGGAAGGGACCTCCAGAGATCATCGGGTCCAACCCCCCCTGCCAAAGCAGGTTCCCTAGGACAGGTCGCACAGGTAGCCGTCCAGATGGGTCTTGAATATCTCCAGAGAAGGCGACTCCACCACCTCCCTGGGCAGCCTGTCCCAGTGCTCTGTCCCCCTCACTGTGAAAAGTTCTTCCACATGTTGGTGCAGAACTTCCTGTGCTCCAATTTGCAGCCATTGCCCCTTGTCCTGTCTCCACAGACTACTGAAAAGGGGTTGGCCGTTTCCCCATCCCCCACACTTCAGATATAAACATTGATCAGATCCCCTCTCAGTCTTCTTTTCTCAAGGCTGAACAGCCCCAGGTCCCTCAGCCTTTCTCGGAGGGGAGATGCTCTGGAAGGTTTCTGTAAGGTTTTTTTTATTTCCCCCAGCACCAAGAATCAACAAGATTCTTGTCCCCTGCGTTAACACGTCGTTTCAGGTGTTGAGGTAACCTGTGTTTGGAAACCTCCAGTAACTGGGTCTTACCATCACCTTCACCCAGAGGTGGTTCTGCTGTTCTCTGTTCAACTGGGCCAGTCAGTGCTTTGGCCTGCCAGCACTCCCTGCCAGGGAAGGTGCCCTTAGCCCTGCCCACCATGTCACTCGCAGCGTGGGCCTGAGAAGTGTCCGTGCAGGTTTTGCCCTGATCAGGATGCTGTGGGGTGAAGATCGCACCCAGGGGAAGGAATTTATTCATAAAACTGATTATTTTTTAAATCCATCATGCTGCAGATTAACTGGGATTCCTGATGCAGCCAAAACTGGCAAAGGCAAGGGAAGTCCTGAGGAGACCCCCCCCACTACAGATGCGTAAACTGGCAGAGTGACCTGAAGGTCATGTCCAGAGAGGCCCAAGGAGAGGAGATCTGTTACGTGTCTCCCTAGGGAGCCTAGGTACTGACTGACATGAGGACTTGTCCTTCTGGTCAAAGGAGCAGAGGCCAGAACACAAGTTTGTCCTGCAGTGGGAATGAGGAGGCTGGTGCCCTCCCAGGGTGCATCTTTTGAGTACATACAACGTGAGGGGTGTTGGCTTTACACTCCAAAGGCCACCGAGGCCATACTGGCCAGAGCAGGGGTCAGGTTTCAGTACAACAGACCCAAGCTGTCACACTGCAAGGCAGGCAAAGCGTGAGGAGAAGGGTGATGGTGTTTTCCTTGCAGGCTTGAGCCCAGCTGGAAACCTGTCCTCACCGGGGTCTCTACTGAAGTGAATTAACTTGGCTTTCGGAGAGGTGGGGAAAGGAGCGGGATTTCAGCATTCGGATCCCCTAGAAACTTGAGCAGAGGGAGAGACAAGGTGGAGAGCCCCAGGGAGGATCCACAGCCGATGGAGGATTTCAAGGAGCAGAGGCAGAGACCCCTGAGAGGTGGGAGGAGGGCGGTGTACTAAAGCCCTTCAATACTCTCACGCAGCAGCCTGGCAGAGGGCGTTTGCCTTGCAAAGCGTGCAGGCAGCAGAAGAGATTTCCAAGCGGCTCCGTGCCCAAGGCTGCCCGGACACGACAGGGAAATGCTTCTGGGCAGTAAAAGCAGATGCAAATGTTGTCATCATGCTTAATTGTGTTTGCTGTGGCCGCTGCAAACAAGAGCAGGCCCATGTTGCATCATGCCCTGTGCATGGAGAGCCTGGAGGTGTGCTGGTCCCTGGCTGGGCTGGAGGGCGCCTGGGGGAAATCACTGGCCAGGAAGCGATGTGTGAAGCAGTGAAGGAGGGCTGGGTGGGAGGGACTGGTGGGAGGGAAATAAGGAGGAGGAGAGGTGGCAGGAGCACCCGTGGGAGCAGCCAGTGATTTGGGGTGGAGTGAAGGAAGGTGCTGAACAGACTTGGTGGGGTGGCTCTGGGCAGAGCTCCTGTAGACATCTAGCAGTCTCATCCAGCCTCACCCCTTTCTCCACAGAATGGGAGGGCACAGGACAGGGCCCACCCATTCCAAATAACCTCTCTCCCTTCCTGGCTGGATTTGCCTCCTGTTTCTCTGCAGTTCCCCTTCCAGGTGGGGACAGCGGGTCCTGGTGCCCACAGAACAGGGGTGGGGTTTCCTGAAGGGAGATGGGTGTGCAGAAGGCCAAGAGCAGGGATCAAAACAGATGACAGCTCCAACTGACACCTTCCCCACTACAACTGTCCTGGCCCTGTCAGGTCCTGAGACTGCCCCTTCCACGGGTGCTCCCCTCCACAGTTAAGTTTATGAATGACAGCACCCCAGAAAACTCCTACTGTTCCCCAAGAGTCTTGGGAACCACAGGCATAGCAAAGAGTCCCAGGAAACTGGGTTATTTGTTACCATCTGGCTTAATCCTCCCAAAAATTACATCTACCTAGGGCTGGGGTAGAAATCTCAAAACCCAGATGCCAGAGTAGATTTGATTTGCCTGGAACCTGAAGAACACTCTGTGCTGGAAGAGCTCTTCCATGAGTTTCCCTTGTTCTCTGTGGATTTCCTCTGCCTTCGCTGTGGGCTTCCTGTAGTGCCGTGACCCCCAGGCAGACGCTGCAGAAGGATGGAGAGCTGCACAGTTTCTCTGAATACCAAGGTGTCCTCCTGCATTTGTACCCCAGCAAAGCTGAGAGGCAGAGAGGGAAAGTCCTGCTCCCATGGGAGCCAGATGGCCTCAGTTTCCCTCAGCCAAATGGCTTGAGGCAGCAGGGCTGGATGTTGCCTGTGGGAGCTGTGATGGGGACTCAGTACAGAAGCAGTGTTTCAGAAGAGGCTCCCCGCAGGTCGGATCTTCTCCTGGTTGAGAGCCAAGCTTTGATATCTTGGGTATTGGAGATCAACAGCCACCAGACTGTCCAAGTTTCTGGGGGATCGGTGTTTGACTTTCAGCCCACATGCCTTCCACAGCCTCATCTGACTCCTGTATTGGGCTCTGACCTCTGGGACCATGGTGCTGTAGGATCCTCACTGGCCTGGGAAGGGTTGGCTGAGGGACAGATGAGGTCAGTTCCAGCCATCCTCTTCATTTTGAAAAGGAAACGACTGGAGGAGCGTGGAACTTCCTTGCTGTCCTACCCAGCGGTCTCCCACAGACCCTGGCAGAGGCCCAGCAATCACTGTCCTTGGATTTCCTCATCCTGCTTTAAATGCCTTGGTTTGTTGCTGCTCTTGGCACCTCCTGGGTTCCACCTCCTGCCAAGGCTTGTTCAGAGAGGTCCCAAGGGCGGCTCTGCCTGGGCTCCCAGAGCATTTCCCATGCAGGGGAATGCACAAAGGCAGCTCTAGGTGCCCTTTCTGCCCAGGGCAGCAAAACTTCTGGTGATCCCAAGGGTCTTTCTCACATTTCCTCCCTGCCTAGCACCTAGTTTTCCAGCAAATGGCATCTCACAGGGTAAGGCCACGTGCGGAGGAGGAGAGCTGCGGGGAGCCCGGCTGCCACGTGAGCAGCCTGAGAAGGGGGGTACGTCTTGGAGGAGGGGTGGGGAAGCAAAGCTCATTAGCTTTTTGGCACTCGTTTTGGGGAATTAGTTTTTAGAAATCCTTTTGCCTCCAGCGGGAGGTGCAGACAGAGCCGCAGCACTCGCTCAGGGATCCCAGCACTGCTCCTCCCTACAGGGAGAGACACGCCAGTGCGCGTACGCATGCACGTGTATGGGTGCAGTGCCCTGCTGGGGAAGAGGAAGCCCCGCTGGAGTTGGGAAAGGGGCTCAGTGCAAAGCCTCATCAAGTCTCTGTGTCTCTGTGCACCACCTTGATACCACCAAAAGTACCTAAAGGGCCACGTGGCCATGTTTCAGGTGCCAGGCAGAGTCTTTAGCCCACACAGAGCCCCAATCCACTCTTACCACCCTCAGCTGTCCGTTCTCCTGTGCTGGCTTCGTTTCTCCTTTGCCTCTAAATTAATCTGCTGTGGCTGCAGACACACCTGGTCTGGCCACAACCTTCTCTGCTGCTGCCAGTCTGGGTGTCCTTGCAGCTCAGCTCCATAGATGCCTGTCACCACTAGCAGCAGCACCTTGACCCCTAGAAGACAAGGCAAGACACTGGGATGTGGGACAAGTCCCTTTCAGAGAGTGACTTCAGAAAGTCCCTTTCAGACAGTGAAACTCGGCCTGACGGTCCTGGCCAGTGTGAATAGAATTCCCTATCAAGCCCAACACACTATGCAAATAAGCAGTGAAATCTGGAAGTTGTGGTGGAACCTGTGTTTGTCCCAGGAACCAGTGTAGGAACTGCAAAACAAAATGCTGGAAGTCTGCAGAGGCAGCGAATGATCACTGGCAAAGGCTCTGCTTGGGTAAAGAAGAGGAAAGTGTTGACCAAACTGGGTTTGGTGTGAGAACCAAGCCCCATGGGTGGGACTGGAACCTCCACACAGGCCGTGAGGAGTCAGTCTGGTCGGTGGGACCTGCAGCAGAAGATGTCCCTGTGTGAGGTGATAGGGAAGTTTCTGATAATGGCTGTGCAGCCAAGGTGAATGGTCTTCGGGTGACTGGGAAAAAGCAAATGGGATTTGTAAAGCTTCTGGAGATGCCTACAGGCCTTTGTCCTTATAGCCAGACACTTCAGAGGAGTAACCTACCTTGTGTGTCACCACCACGTCCCCTCAGAACTGCTGCCTTCTGCCTGGCCCGTCGCTATTGCCTGCCAGGGGCAGCACGTGCTTTGGGGTGCTGGCTGCTGGTGCACATGCCCCAGATCAAAGAGAAGAACCAACAGCAGGGTCCCTCTCTGAGGAGGCATTAGCACCTCTCTCCCTGGCTTGGTTTGCACAGGGGAAACTGTATTTGAACATAGTTCCCCCTTTGCCAGGGGGAGTGGCATGTTCTGGGAGGGGGGGAGGGTTGTGTGAAGCAGCCAAGCGCTACGGGAAGGGGGAGGGGTCAGGGTGGGGAGGGGAAGCAAAGGGCAAGGATTTGATTGTGATTTTTAGAAAGGGCAACTCTCTGTGATGAAGGGCTGAATGGAAGGGCCAAGGCAAGTGCTGACCGGTCGCCTCTTCTCCCCTCGGGGCTGTGTGGAGCCAGGGCACACATGCTGAGGGGCCCAGGGGTGCTGCTGGTGGTGTGGGAAGCTGCACCAGGAGCCCCAGAGAAAAGACACAAGATGTAGCCCTGGCCTCTGCCATTTAAATTGTGGTTCCTGGAGCTTGTCCCTCTCCGTTGCAGTCAGCATCCCCTTCTGTGTGCCACCAGCTTAGGGCCAGTGTAAGCTGGCTGTGCCTGGCTGAGTGTGTGGGAACATGTGCTGCCAAGGGCTGGCTGGACTGGTGAGTGATGGAGCAGAGCTGCCCAGATCTCCACTAACATGAGATGATTGGATCTGATAACAGTGCAGCCAGCACAAATGATGCAATCTGTGGCCATGGCTCCAGCTTTCCAGAGCCAACATTTCCACTCCAGTCCCTGAAGCAGCTCAAGTGCTCCCCGTGACCAGCACACAAGGGCAGACGGGTGCTCCCCACTGCTATGACTCTACTCCACCGTATGGTTTCAGCTTCCTTGGGGCTCGAAGGCAGGGCAGTCTTGATGCAACCTGCTAGTGATGTTACCCAAGGTCTTTTCCTGGGTGGGAGCCCATTTTTCAAGGATTATGAATCAAAAAGGCCATGCAGTTCTGGCAGGAGACTTTGTGGACATGGCAAACGCCAGCTGAGATATGTGCTTGTAGATCTCTCAACAAAAAAACTGACAGATGACGATTGCAGGCTGATGATTCAAAATAGTAAGTGACAATTGAGATGACCTTTAAGGTCTCTTCCAACCCAAATCATTCTGTGATTCTCTGAATATCTTCTCAATGAACTTCTTCATTTCCTGAAGCCATAAAAGTCAGTCAGTGGCTGCAGCAGCTGCTGTGAAGACCTTGGGTCCCTCCAGACATGTGGTCAGATTCTTGTCCAGCTTTTGGGACAAGTCTGAGTCTGGGGCAAAACTAGGAGGTCCAGCTCAAGCTGGCACTGGGCAGCTATCACATTCCCAGTCACTCTTCCTTCTATCATTTGATGAGAGGCAGCCCTAGGCATATATGACAGTAGCTGTCCCAGAAATCAGCAATACTTGGTGGGATTGAGTGACCCCACTCCCTTTGCCAGAATGGACCAGAAGATTTTGGGAAAGGACATAAACCTTCTGGCTGGCAAGCTTTGCTCCAGGAGGGACAGATGTGATTGCTTCTCTTGTTCCTAGCAGCTAGAATCCAATGACCTTTGAGTGTCTATCTGGACATGCTGGAGTGCCATCTCCAGCTTTGGGCAGGTGGAGGACATAGAATCATAGAATCACTTAGGTGGGAAGAAACCTTTAAGATCATCGAGTCACAGCCTAACCCTACCTAGTCCACTTCAAGACCATGTCCTCAAGCACAACATCTACACACCTTTTAAATACCTCCAGGGATGGTGGCTCCACCACTTCTCTGGGTGGTATCTGTTCCAATACTTGACTACCCTTCCAAGAAAGAAATTCTTCCTGATATCCAAACTAAATCTCCCCTGGTGCAATTTGAAACCATTTCCTCTCGTCCTATCCCTTGTTACCTGAGAAAAGAGACTGACCCCCATGTCCCTACACCCTCCTTGCAGGTAGTTGTAGAGAGCAATAAGGTCTTCCCTCAGCCTCCTTTCCTTAAGACTAAAAAGTCCCAGTTCCCTCAGCCGCCCCTCACAGGACTTGTGCTTCAAACTGTTCACCAGCTTTGTTGCCCTTCTCTGTTCATGCTCCAGCATCTCAACCTCAACGGCTTGCCCCTGTGCCTTCAGGACCTCATTCTTGAGGAGGGTGAAGCCTTCCTGAGCTCCTTTATCTTCCAGGACTTGCTCCCAGGGGACTCTATCCACTATCCCAGCAGGCCAAAGTCCACTCTCAGGTAGTCCAGGGTGGTGGCTCTTCCAACCCTCCTCCTTCCTTCCCCAAGAATTGAGAACTCTATCAATTCACGACCGCTGTGCTCAAGGCAGCCTCCAACCCTCACCTCATCCACAAGTCTTTCTCTATTCGTGAACAGGTCCAGCAGGGCACCTTCCCTAGTTGGCTCTCTCACCAGCTGTGTCAGGAAGTTATCTCCCACACACCCCAAGAACCTCCTAGACTGACCCCTCTCTGCCGTGTTGTCTATCCAGGAGATATCTGGTAGATTCAAGTCATCCACTTCAAGGACCAGGTATCATGATGCTACTCCCAGCTCCCTGAAGACGATTTTATCTACCTCTTCAACCTGATTGAGTGGTCTATAACAGACTCCCACCAGGATGTCTGCCTTGCTGGCCTTCCCCCTGATTCTAACCCATAAACATTCAACCTTCTCATCATAATCATTAATCTCCAGACAATCAAGACAATCCCTAACATAGAGAACTACCCCACCACCCCTCCTTCCTCACCTGTCTCACTTGAAGAGTGTATACCCATCCATCACAGCACTCCAGTGAACCTTAATGGGCTGCAATCAGTAGGGGACTTACTGTCTCTGAATGGCTTCACCACCGATGGTTACCACTGGCTGTTTCCTTACACTCTCTCTGGAGACTGAGAGGAGCAAACCACAGGAAAAAAGTCTACTGTGTGATTTCAGAGCCTAATCAGATTGGCATCTAGATCCTGAAACTTCCCCAGCTAATTTGAAATTCCCAGCCAGGCAGCCTGGCTAGGTAATTGTCTCTCTTTAGTGTCTATTGGGTTACATCAAATGCATTTCCTTCTGGGCCCAAACAGAAACACCTTCTGGGCCCAAACAGAAACACCTTCTGGGCCCAAACAGAAACACCACACTATCGGGAGAGAGCAAAACCCTTTCACTTTTTAAAACTGAATTCCAGGCCAGTGAAATGCTTCACTTCAGGCACAAGAAAAGCCCTGATAACTTTAGTCAGGTCACGTCCATGCTCAGAGCCACACATGGTTTTGCTGGGCTGTGGCTCACAGACCAGTGTAGGAATACCTGGTTCCTATCAACTCACATGGGTTCCGTGAGGCTAAGCCTGGTGAAACAGACAGGAGTGACCTGAGAAATAAAGGCACTTCTGTTCTAATCATCACACGCAGCAAAAGAGAAGACCTCAGGGCATGTAAGATGCTCCTTCCCAAGCCAGATCCTGATAATGATGATCAGACCTTTAGCCATCCCTCCATGTAAAAAAACTTCACTACAGGGGAGGAGGGGCTTTGCACACTGAAGATCTTACTTAACCAGCTGTTATCAGAGTCTCTGCAGGGTTCATGAACTCTCCTGCCTTACATCACTGCTTTGAGAACAGGCTGGCAGCTTTTTGAGAAAACTCTGTCTCAATTATGAAGAGAAATTCTGCATTTTGGGGCTGATGCACACTTGATAAGAAAGATGCCTTATGCTGTTACCAGTATCAACTTAGGAGGGACATACAGTAAGTGTTGCATCATACACAAATATTGTCACCATCTGCATCTCAGCTGAAAACTCAGCGGGCAGACGCAGGCAGCGTGTGGATCTCTGGTGAGCCGCCTGCCCGCGCAGAGCTCCACAGAGGCTGCCAAAAGCCCTTCAGAGGAGCCGTTTGCAGCCGACGTGTGTACCCCCTGTCAGCGCAGGCTTTCCCCCCCGCCTTCCCCAACGTGTATATTTGTTATAACACCTTGGGAAGGAAAAGGGTGCTGCCTTTGCAAAGTTAGATAACTGGCCCAGTTCTTTGCTGCCGGATTGGCTGGGAGAGGCCCTGTAAAACCACGCTGGCCAGCCGCCCGGCCCAGCCCTGTGAGGCTGCAAGCTATTTCCACAATTGGCCACTTCAGAGTGGGAGAGGGGGAGGTGAAGACAGCTGGGCAAACTGCATCGCTGCCAGGCTGCTTTCCTTCCTCCCTGTTTATTCTCAGACGGAGTAGTTTGGCAAGACCACTCCGGGTGCCTCCAAGCCCTTCTTGCAACGCCCAGGAGAGTGGGGTGTAGTGCTGGCGGCCAGGCACCTGGCCCTCCCTTAGCCGTGCTAGCGCAGTCCCGGGACAGGACATGTCAAGCTGCAACAGCCCCGGGGGCCCCGCTGCCCTGGACTTTCCAGAAGTCCTGAAGTCCCTGCTGGAGTACTCCTTACCCTGGACCAACAAGATGACAGGTAGGACTAAGGGAACGCATGCTGGGGTTTGTGTTTTGGCTTCTCCTTCCCTTCCTCGAGTTGCGAGGCGAGAGGGGAGTGGAAGATCTTGTTTGCTGCAAGTCCTTGAAGGGTGTGTTTCCCCCAAGTGCCTAAGTCAGACAGGGAGTCCTGGCAGTGAGTGTGATGTGCAGCTAGGAGGGAAAACGGCAGCAACAGATTGATTACAAAATCAGTTGAGAGTGCCGAGCTCCTGATCCTTTTAATCTCTGTGCTCAGCTACTTCTTGGAAACCCTCAACGCTCTGAGCACAAATTTTGATGCCCATGTAGAAGAGATGTCCAGGTTTACCATCCAGGTTGTCTCATGGTTAATAACTGCTGAGCCTCCAGACGTTGCCTCTCCCCAGACACAGACTGCCCAGGGAGCCTGGCCCACGTGGGCTGACTCTCTGCAAACTTTGTGTGTGATGCTGCAGTTATTTAATCAGTGGAAAGCTGGAGTTGGAGAGACAGCAAATGTGTTTTCTTTTCAAGAGCACTTCTGCACTCCTAGGCTCTCCTGCTCTCTGTGCAGCATCCTAGAAAACAAATGGAAAGGTTATTTAGTCTGGGTGTCTGCTGTGCTGAACGTTTCGCTCTTGCTGGACTGTCCACTTCATTGCTGGGCACATTCCAAGTGCCCATCACACAACTTGAGGACTCGCTGGTTTTCTGTAAGATGTCACATGCCATTGGCAAGCTGCTTTTTGGTGTTGTGCTTTAATATTCACTGCTGGGTGCTGATGAGGTGTGCAGGAACAACTTGGCTCAACAAGCTCATGTCTAGGCATGAGTGAGTTGAACTCGCAGAAACAAACGTGCACTGAGCCCGCTCTTCTGTAGGGAACTGCTGTCGGGACACACGGAGGGCTCTGCGGTCTTGAGGGGTATTGTCATCATCCAGGAAGTGGAAGCAGAAAAGCCAGGCACACAAGGTGGAGAGGGACCCTGTCTCGCTCCAGGGTCGATGGGAGAAAAGGCTCCAGCCATAAAGCATTTGTGGCAGGGAAGGCAGCTGCCTACACCCACTGGAATACAGCGAGCCCTGTGGCACCCACACAGCTCACTGTGGGAAAGGGATGAATGGGGCAGGGGGAGCTGCCATCCCTACCCCTAAGGGGCTCATTTTGCCATACTGCTTGCTGCAGCCACCTGTAAGCTGGGTTTCTCCTTTGCTCAGACTTTGTCTGTTAACATATCACACGGTATGAAGCTGTGCATGGGGACCAAGGCATGTTTTCTGAGCTGACCGATACCCAGGTAGAAAGCAGACCTGGCTGGGAGGAGGCAGTAATAGCCAAGGGAAGCTCACTTGGTGCAGAGCCTTGCTGTGGCTAAGCTGAAGCCTGGCCATCTCTCTGGGATCTCTGGTCTCCACAGCCAAGTGGATTGAATTAATCCAAGGGAGGAGTGCTGGCAAGATCTCTCTGTTTGGCAAAGATGGAGTAGGGGGTAGAGGCGGGGGGATCAATGATTTGCAGAGGGAATTATTCAGTCTTAAGTCAATGTGGCTTATTTGGCAGCTGAGCACGCTCTTTTGTGGCAGCTTTCTTCCTCAGCCCAAGGACCACCCTGTCTCTCAGCATCACCTCCTGTAACCCTTAGAATTGTCCTTATTATGCCGCCTCCCTCCCCAGGCCAGTGCTGCTGTCACAGCCCTCTTCCCACAGAGCTCAGTTCTCTCCTCCAGGGTCTCCATACCTAGACACCACTTGTCTGGCTTTGCTGGGTCTTGGGCCTCTGTCTAAAATGTGTTCTGCTCTTCAGACCTCCCAGTGGGGCTTGCTGTAAGGATCCCTGCACACACACTGTGTGCCTAGTGCTGGGCTGATGCTTCTTTGCCTCCCTGGTGCATCAGAGCTGGGCTCTTCTGGCCCTAACGGGACTCCCAGCAGTAACAGCCAAGGCCACCGCATTCCTCTTTTCACATCTCCTTGTCCTCGTCTCCTCAGTTACAGAGCAAAAGAGAAATTGTAAAAATCCAGGGATATCCCATCTTAACTAAGAAGGTACAGCTGATGGAGCGGTGCCCACTTTCTTCTGGCAGTGGCTTGAGCCCCTAATCCCCAGAAGTGGCAAGAAAAAGCTCTTGGAGCAACCTCCCTGCTTGCTGGCAGGGCGGAGCTGATGCCCAAGCAGGGTGCTGTGAGAGGGAACCCACAGGAATGCTCCCCAGGAACTCCCTCCCACATTTGGGCCAGGCAGCTAACACTGTACAGGATAAACCCTCTCCAAGCAAAGTCACAACCCAGTGGTGCTGCAGAACAAACCTTAGCCCAGTGGAGCGTGGGTGGAAATGTGCTGGAGGATGAACATGCTTGATCAAAAGGGAAGAACCCTGGAGTAAAGGCTGCTCAATGGGTTTTATAACCTCCATTCACATGGATGTTACCCAGCAAAGCAGCTGCCACATTAAGATCTGCAGGGGAGGGGTGCAGGCAGAGGCTGTTCCTTGAAGGAGCACTGTATAGCACTGAGACACAGCGTCATCCCTGGGGGCCTCCAGCATCAACAACAATGGAACAAAGCGACCACGAGAGCCATAACTGAACGGGAAGCCAGCAGCCTGCCCTGCTTTGGCTGCATCCCCCTGCTCTCCTCCTAGAAGCTGCCCCTTCTTGGCCTCACTAGGTTGTGTTGTCTATCTACTACCTACCACTAGCTGTTTTCCAGGCAAAAGCCTTGCAGCAAGCTGCTGCCCCTTGCCGAGCTGTGTGTGCTGCCCCTGTCATGTGTGGTCCAACATCTGTGCTTCATTGCCCTGTCTGAAGTGGCATCTCCCTTTCCACGCGTGTGCTTTTTCCTGCTGCCAGCTGAGCTTGGCAAGGCAGAGAGAGTCTGTGGAGGGCAAGCAGCAGCCCTGGAGCATGCTCGGCAGCAGAGCATGACCTTTTCTGCCAGCGTCTTGCAGCTGGATTTATCAGCCTGGATAAACGATGCATTAACCCATGCTGTTCCAGCCTGTATTAACAAGGTGGTCCTTTCCCACCTCCCTGCTGGGCAGCACACGCGCAGGAGTTGCATCAGGAGTCCCACCCCTGTGCACCATGAAGTATTCTGCCTCCTGGCCCACACAAGAGAAATAGTTGTTGGGTAGGGCAGCTCCCTGTCTGCCCAGGCTGGATGGAGACGTCTCCTGGGCCTTATTGCAGTAAGGCAACGGGGACAAGCACCTACTCACACGACTTGCAAGCCCTTCCTTTTCCTGGCATGGGCGGAGAGGAACTCAGACCTGATTTTGCATCACAGAGACCATTAGGCTTTCTTAGGACAGATCAGGTCAAATTGTGCCTTGACACTGAAATGAAATGTCTGAGGTTTGTGGAGGTGTAGCTGAACCTAACAGACAGCCGAGTGTCTACCCGTGAGGTCCCTTTCCTGCTGGCACTTAGGAGGACATCTTTGCCCCCGTACGTGTGGCTCTGTTGGGTGGGGATGGGGCCGTCACAGGGAGGTCGCGCACCCATTCCCTGCTCACAGCGCGCCGTGGTAGGTTTGCTGCAGCCGGCCTTTCTGCGGCAAGAGGCAGCAGCTGCTGCTGAGAGAAGCCTGTGACTGTAGCGTCTGTCGCTTCTGCAAGCTCATTCGCTCTACAGGAGAAGCTCCTCAGTGGCCGCCACTGCTCTGGGGGGTGAACTTGGCAACATTTCCTCCCTTCATACGTTCAGAAGCTCAGGTCCCGGCATGGCACCCCTGTTCCGGGCTCAGGGGGCTGGGTAAGAACCACAAGGCACTGCTTGTGGCCGTGAGAACTCGTGAGAGACCCCTCGTCTCCCAGCAGCCCAGCCAAGCCAGCAGCCGCAGCCAGGTCCTCCTCCCTGCGAAGGGTTTATAGGGCGCACTGCTGCGGCTGCTGCCGGCACGATGTAGGGCAGCAGGAGATTAAATCCAGGCCATGAGGGAGAGGTGATCTCGGGATCCTAAGCGAGAGTATTTAACGACCGGGCGTTCCGCTGGTACCGGCGGCCGTTCGGAAGCGGCGGACTCCCGCCTGGCGCCCCGACGGGCGACGCTGTTACACGACCTCCGGTCCCGCCGCCCTCCTGCGCTGCCGCGGCGGCCGAGCCGAGCCGAGCCGAGCCGGGTCGGGGCAGAGAACGCACTCGCAGGCGCCGCGCGGCCCGGGCTGCCCGCGCAGCCCCTCGGCCGGTAACGGTGGCCTGAGAGAGCGGCGAGCGAGGGCCCCCGCGCAGGCGCGGAGGCGGCACGGTCCCCTCCCCAGCAGGCGAGCGGCAGGCGCGCGGCCCGCGGCTCCTCCCCGCCCCCCCCTCCCGGCGTCAGGAGCAGCTGGCGGTGACGCGGCGGCCGCAGGAGGCGGGGGCCGGGGCGCGGCATGCTGATGAGCCGCGGGAGCCCGCCCCTGCACGTGCCCTGGCGGGCGGGGGGCGCGTGCCCACGCCGGCCGCGGAGGGGCGGGGCGGGCGGGACCTGCCCGCGAGGCTCCGCCCCCCGAGCGGCGCGGGCCAATCCGTGCGGCGGACGGGGCGGGGCGGGGCGCGGCCGCCCGGGTGGGCGAGGCCCCGGCGCTCATGAATACTGAAACACGCGCCAGGCGTCAGCCGGTGGCGCATGCGCCGTGTGTTCCGCGCTCGTCGTTGCCGACGGGTCCCGGGGAGCTGTCGCAGCCTCGCGCCGGGCGCTGCGGCCGCTGGCGACTGCTGACAGCCCGCCCGCCGGCCCGCGGGGAGTATGCCCGGCCGCGCCGCGCACCAGGAGGCGGCGGCGGCGGCGGGAGGACCGGAGCCCACTGCAGCCGGGGGGAGTGCGGGAGCCGCCGCGCAGCAGGAGCAGCGGGGCCTGGCGGGCGCTTTCCCGCTGGTGCTGAAGAAGCTGATGGAGAACCCGCCGCGGGAGGCGCGCCTGGGTGAGCGCGGGAGCGCGCGCGGGGGCGGCGGGAGCGCGCGGCACCCCCAGCGTCTGCACCCACCCAAACCCAGCCCCCTCCCCCCGCGCCGCCTCCTCCCCCCTTCCCGCCCCGTGCCTCGGAGGGCGGGTCCCGCCGGGTCACGGTGGGACTGGCCGCGGTGTGCGCGGGGGGAGCCCCCGCGGGACAGGCCGCACGCCCGGGCCTGGTGTCCTCCCCCGCGGTGCGCCCCGCGCCCCTTCCCTCCGCCCCACCCCGCGGCCCCGGCCGGCCGTGCCAAGCGCCGGCAGCGCGGGATCGCGGCCCGCCGGGCTCGGCAGGAAGGGCTCGGCCTCGCGGGGCGGCTGCCGGCCTGGAGCCGGGCCGGCTCCCCGCCTCAGAGGGGCAGGGCGCCCCGCGGCTGGGTGTCCCCGGCGAGCCGGTGCGACTGGATAATTCAGCTGTTGCGATCGCCCCCTCGGGTGCATTGAGGTGTCTGCGCTGGGGGAAAGGAACCGCTTCGCGTGCGGTGGATAGGTGGAAGCCGAGGCAC
This sequence comes from Porphyrio hochstetteri, assembly GCA_020800305.1. Classification (NCBI taxonomy): domain Eukaryota; kingdom Metazoa; phylum Chordata; class Aves; order Gruiformes; family Rallidae; genus Porphyrio; species Porphyrio hochstetteri. Next base: position 19,115,323 of record CM036905.1, on the reverse strand, counting down.
GGCGCTGGGTGTATTCCCTGCGCTGCCCGAAGCCTCCCCTGACCTTTAGCCGCGCAGCCGGGAGCAGCAAAGGAAACATTTCCAATCCTCCGTGACCTTCGCTGCCGGAGAGTTGTGCGATGACACGCAGAAACGGCAGAGCGCTTCGGATTAGGTTTGGTGCTAATCCTGAGGGTGCAACCGGCTGCCCGCACACAGGCCGGGGCTGCCTCTGCCCTGCTGACGGTGCAGGCAGCCGCCGTGTACATCGCGGTGCCGGTGCCCACGGCCTTCGTTGCTGACAGCACGTTTTTTTTATTATTAACTTCCCCCTCCCCCCATCCACACACGCACCTGGCAATGTTTTGTCCCTTCTGAGCTTCAGTTTGGTTTTTGAGGGCGGCTCGGGCTTTCCTGTGCCGCTGGAATGCTCGGTGTGCTGGTGTGTAATAAAACAAACCCTTAGCAGTTAGGGATTTGGAGGCTGGGAATGATTTTTGGAACATGGGGCAGTATCCAGGGTAGACCACAGTGCGAGAAAGGCTGGCAAGATTGCTCCCACTGAGGATCCTGGTTAAGATCCGTTTACTTTGTGTGCCCAACCTTGCACAATGCTGTGTAAATGGTTCCATCTTGTGATTCTGGCAAATATTTTTTTCTCCTGTGTGTTGGGGGGGGGGGGGGGGCAAGTCAGCCTCTGAGAAAGGTTTGAGTTACGTTGCTATGGTGGCGCAGGATGCTGCGGTACGTTGATTCCTCAATCTACAACATTATGGGATTGATTAAGATGTTTCTTCACCCAAACCTTTTTAAAGGGCAGCAGGAGCGATTCAAGTTCGTGTGCAGAAACTGGGATGGCAGCTGACCAGGATACTTTGTCTTAGGGGTGGTTTTCTTGCCCAGAATCGTGTGGTCTAGCCTGTGGAGATGAAACACTTTAAAATTCATACAGTTTTGAAGTAGCGTGTTTTTATAAAATAAGTTTTTGGTGCTTTTCCTTTTATGACGCCGTTCCAGTTTGGGAAGGTGTTCCGCTTGATTCTCTAAAGCTTGCTAGGGAGTCCACTGCATCTTGATTGCCCCTCTGCATTCATGCTGTGATGAAGCTCAGATTGTTCTCATTCCTAACATTTCTCCATAGATTTCTTAAGTCCACCTTGTGCTGTTTCACTTCAGGCTTTGTGGAACTTGTTGCATTCTGTTTATTCTGATCTCTGATGCTTTTCTTGTTTGAGTATTTCCAAGATAAAAGAAAGAATGCCTTCTGTGTTAGCAGGTAGTTTACTCCTGAGCCTGCAAAAGGCTTGTCAGTAGAATTGTGACTCCAGTGACTTCAGAGGATCCTTCTTTATTTTCCGTTCCTTTACAGTACAGGGACAGAGCCAAGAAGTTAAGTCATTACTAAATTACTTAATACAGTGATGTGTTTTCATTAAGCTTTCTGAAACCCTGTGCCTTTTCTTTCTGGAATACCTGTTGACAAAAATATGATTTTCTGTCTTATTCAGCGAGAAATGGTGTCAGCTAGCTGCACTGTCCATTTATAGTCTCCACAAGCTACCTATGGGTTTTTCCAGCTGCCGTAGGTAATTTGACTACCCGGTAAGCAAGCAGGCTTTCTAATCCTTCTGAGCTACAGAGGAGGACATCCAGTTCCAACCGAATGCCATCATCTTGAATACCCTGCTGTACACCGAATCTATCTGACCTGGAAGTTGTCGTTGTGTATGTTGTAGGGATTAAATAAATAAAATAATAATATTTTTGTAGGAAGTCCTGTGGGGTAAGGAAAGAGAGTTTATACTCTGGAGCTGGCATATAGGTCTGTTCTGTTAATAAAAAGCTGCAGCATGCTCTCCAAAGGATGCCCTAATCACCAGTTGTGTGCTGCTGGGGCAGGAGGAATGCCTCAACAAACATCGCAGTAATGGGCATCAGTGACCAAGCCCTATAACCTGTCTTGTTCCATTGCCACAAGTGGGACTAAAGATTTGTGGAGCAGTCAGCCTCGGTCTGTAGAATGTTTTCAGTATAATTTGATAACATTTTTTGATGAAACTGGGGAATTTCTTCTGTTTGTGGCTGGGATGGTACTTGACGGTTGTGACCAAAATGTCTTTTGATGTGGGGTTGGTTTGTTTGTTGGGTTAGTGTTGGCCTTTTTGTGGGCTTGGGGGTTTTTTTGTTGTTGGGGTTTGGGTTTTTTGTTTGTTGTTGGGTTGGGGGAGGGTTTTGAGGAAGAATCAGGATGTGGAATAAAGCTCCTTCCAGGCTGCTGCTTTTGGCTAAACCAGCAATATTTCCAACAGTCCAAAAACTGGAATGCTCTGCCTAAATTACTTGTCGTAAACTAGTAACCTCTCTGTTAACAGCAGATGTACAGCCTAGTTAATAGGTCAGAGTAGCAGAATGAGGGGGCTAAATTGAACATGAGCTATCAGCTGCAGAAGTACAGTCCAGATTTATCAGGGTGACCTTGAATCACTGCAAATGGAGCCTCTTAGGATACTGCAGCTCTGCTGCCAGGTAATACCTGTTTACGCTATAAATATCTTCAGAGAATTAAAGTTTCAGGTCCCTGTGCTGGGGCAGGCGGAAACTTACCCCTCAAGATGCAAGAAGTTAATTAGTGTTTCATTAGATATTTGTGTACCCAGCAGGATGTTGTGTGGCAGAAATAAAGATTAAATGAATTGAAATAAAACCAGTGGGAATGTCAGTGCAAAAATAATCATACAAAGGTGTTATCTTTTCATGTGTGATATTTGGAATACATGTGCGTGCTCAGTATGCGTGCTAACTGCAGCTGTTTTAATTTGCTTCAAATATTGCTGTTAGAAGTGAGGGGGGAGAGAGAGGTGGCATAGCTAGACAAAGACAGCACTGGGGGCCCAGTGTTTGTCCAGTTCTCAACAAGTAGCAAAAGGAGAAAACAATTCAGACAGTCTTCTCAGGCAAAGAAAGGATCTGATCTGCTGTGAACCAGGTGTGAGCAAGAGGAAGTTGGAGGGACCACAGTCTTTTCAGGATGCTGAAGTACAGTGGGGTGATGATGGTGCATGTTGAAAAGGCATTAAAAGACCTGAGAAGGGCCACATACACCAGCAAAATGCTCTTTTTGGCATCTACCTTCTGAAAAATATTTTTAAGCCTTATGCTTTCAAGAGTAAATAATTATTTTTTTCCTTTTTAGTTCACAATTTGACTGAATGTTCACAAGGGGTTCTTTATGTTGATTGAAAAAATAAAGTGGCTTACCAAGAATTCAGTATTGTCGCTTGCATTTGTTTTGGTGATGTCTTTACAAGGATGTCATCTGCAACCCTCAGTGCAAACCTGGGTTGGGCTGTGCTTGGCTCTACACAAACTGTATGGAAATACACAATCCCTGATCCACAAGTTGGATGGAAATGGTGGTTCCAGTTCGGTGGGGTGTGCTTCAGGAATAAATGAAATCACCCTTATATGTGCAGCAGAGTAGATGCTGTTTCTTTTGTAGCTTAAATTAGGAGCTGTGTAGGAATGTTCAGGCTCTTTGGGTCATGGCTGTTAACCTGCCCATTTGGCCAAGTTGGAAAGTTGTAAAGCTCCCTGCAAAAGGGAGTTTGTAGCAGGGACATGGGGTGCGAGGTGGCAGTTCAGAGACAGCAGTGTGAAGTGGCGGGGGGGAAGGCCAAAAGCTACAAGGTGATGGTAAGAAAGCTCAGATCCAGGAGCCACTGCTCTGAATTTAACATGTTCTTTATGTACTTACCTCTTAGTCCCAAGTTGATGGCTGGGGAACATTTTCTCCTTTTTTTAGTTTAATATTGGTGTCATCTTTTGTACAGAATGGTAGTATGGTAGGGGAGAATGGTAATCTGCTTTGTATGGCAGCACTGTTGTTTGAGCCATAAAAAGCTGTTTCAGTCTCAGTTCCACACCAGCTAAGGCGACAGAGGAAGAAATGCCAGTTCCATCAGAATAGGCTTTACATAAATAGGCTTTTCTGATTTACTCAGAGCTTCACCCCCACTCCCACCCCCGATAAAGAAAATCACTCCTTTAGCATATTGTAACCAGTCTAGAAAACCCTGATGCCAATGATTTATGCATTTTTATTGGGCTAACCTGTCTAAATACTGGAGATCCAAACTGGCTGACTGCGAGTCCTTGCCCCATCAAGTGGAAGCTGACAAACACTCCGTTAAAGACCCAATTTGCAGTTGGTTAGGGTACAACTGGTGCCTGTTCCCTTCTGCTTCTGTGCTGGTAGAACTGCATGGCGACATGGAGAGCTGGATCAGGAAAATGACTTGGATTTTCTTTTTTTCTTTTCTGCCAGCTTATTTTTATCTCTTAAATTATGTAATTATTCCATAACTTGAGTTTTCTGCTTGGATTCCATCCCAGACAATTGTTAAGAATCAGTAGCTATGGGAAACATAGAAACAGCCATTTGTCTGTAATATGTGCACTGTAGCACAGCAAATGGATAAAATTTCATCAGTCTCTTCTGGCTTGGGGTGGGATGTGGGAGTATGCCTTATTAGACATCTTCCCAAAGAGTGAAAATTGTGTGTAGGTCCTCTGAGCTGTATCTCTAGTGAGCAGCACTCAGAGCTATTGCTTTGCGTGGACATGCTGAGTCATTTCAGAAAGACAGTTCTAAAGTACTGAACAAGGCATCCAGGTCTCTGATGTCCTGTGGACCTTTTGACTAATTTTCAAATGTAATCTGAAAACTTCTATTCCTTTCTTGTTTGTGTCTAGATTATTCTTCTGCACCTTCATTCTTTGTGTATAGAATAAACTACTTTGCTTCCTTGGAGTTTCCTTAATGGCTTCCCACGTAACCTGCTTGTGGACACTCACTTTTGTGGTCTTCCAGCATGAGCCTGTTAAAAGTAGGCTGTTTTGCAGCGACTGGTTAATAAGCTGGATGCTATATTATATCACACTTTGGTAAGTTACTGCAGCAAAGATGCTGGTCTTAAAGGCTACTTGGATGTCTGTGCTCCAGCCGTCACAGGAGTCAGAGTATCCCATACTGAGTTATATATAAATGTGTGAACGTTGTCTTTCAGACTGTGTCATGAGGCAGAACTATAGCTCACAAAATTTTCTTTCATGGGGACTTTAAGGCTCTTAAACCTTGAGTCTCTCCTGTGTTGCAGCTTGTACAGTGACCTACTTGTATCTTTCAGATAAAGAGAAGGAGAAGATAAAGCTTGAGGAAGATGAGGCAGCAGCTGCCAGCACTATGGCAGTCTCGGCTTCCCTTATGCCACCCATTTGGGACAAAACAATTCCCTACGATGGCGAGTCTTTCCACCTGGAGTACATGGATCTGGATGAGTTCCTGCTGGAGAACGGAATTCCTTCCAGCCCTACTCACCTGGATTTGAATCAGAATCCACTCTTGCCTGTGGCTGAGCTGGAAGGAAAGGAGTCTGCCAGTGCTTCCACTGGTTCTCCTGCATCATCCTCTTCCACTGCAGTTTACCAGCAATCTGAAGCAGCCTCCAGCACAGGTAGATGGAATAATACGGGGCTCTGAGGGACTTCTGTTGTTCTCATATTAAAAGGTGCCTCTGTATCAAAGGGGAGGCATGCTGACCTGTCAACATCAGCTGTTGCAGGTTAACTGGCACAAATACATTCAATGTAGAGCCTTAGTCCATGTGTCAATTTGTGAAGATTCTGCCTGTCCTCTTCTACCTCTCTCTCCCTCCTGGAAAAAACATGCGTCAGTGCAGTTTGTTTCTCTTTTGAAATAAGAAGAGCTGAGACACCAACATAAAATGTTTGTTTTCTTGGTATTGCTCATCTAGTGAGAAGCTGGGCATGTCAGGTTGGTTTACAACAGATGAGATTCTTTGTGACAAGACATTTGTGCTACCTTGGTGGCTTGGTCTGCTTGGGTGAACTTGTGCTAACTTTATGTACCTCAAATAACAACGCTAACTAGAAAAAGAAGGAAGTAATCTTTTAATGAAATGTGAGAACAGACACTTGGAAAATGTGTGCTAATGATGCAGTTTGAGGTTCTGTGGTGCTCTGAAGTGGGAATGGGGGAACAAAGAAACAAAACTGTACTTAAATGATACTAGGAAACATATGCTTTGTATTTGTAATATGGAGATCTTCTCTATTAAAGTACTTAGCAGCTCCCTTTGCCCTAGATTTGGAGTTTAAACATGATAGCCACTAAGCTTTCACAGAACTATTTTATGAGCAAACTTTACAGGAAAAATTTTGCTCGGGGAGTTTTCATCTTCTGTGAATCTGCAAGAGAAAGGCAAAATGCAGAACTCCTTCAATAAGACAGAAGGTGTGGCTTTTTTTTAGGTGGTATACGGACAACCTTTCATTGATCTTTATGTCAGATTGCACTGTGTGAAGTCTGTAAACAATAGATGAACATGGCAGAGTTCATATGCACACAGTTGGTGTCAGGCTGTTGGGACATTTGTTTGCCACTGGGAAAGAACTAGAATACTGTTGTTATATCTGTAACAAACCCACCTTTTTTAGTCCTTTGCTTGGAAGTACAGATGTGTGACCTTTGTGAGGACCAGAGTCTTTGGTCAGTCTTGTTTCTGTGAGGCTCTGTATGGTACAAAACTCAAGCTGATAAAAGTTTCTTGCTTTTTGCTGCTGCAGAAGGTGTTCCTGAAGTGCACAAGGCATGTAGTTTTGCCACGATTTACCGGTTGTCCTGCATCTCTTTGCTCTGTCTGTTAGTGTGGCGTGTGTTCCTAGAGGTGGTATAACAGATGGGACTGTGTAGCCTCTTGGTACCAGCGGCTGTACAGCACCGAGCACGCTGTAGGGAAGTATCAAATAATGCTGTTAAATACTGCCCACACCAGGGTAACAAACAGAGATACCCGAGTTGGCTTCTTAGTTAATTCTCTTCATCCTGCTGAATGTATTGTAACTTTTCCTGTTGTTGCCAGAGTCCCCACCACAAAATGAGAGAAATACTCCCAGCCCCATTGATCCTGACTGCGTAGAAGTTGAGGTGAATTTTAATCCTGACCCTGCCGATTTAGTGCTGTCCAGTGTGCCTGGTGGTGAGCTCTTCAATCCTCGCAAACACAAGTTTACTGAAGAGGACCTGAAGCCACAACCAATGATTAAAAAAGCCAAGAAGGTTTTTGTCCCAGATGAGCAAAAGGTAACAGATTTATTGCTGCAAACTTCTTTGGGTCTTGATCAAAGTTTCTGACTATTTGTCCACCCACGTTAACATAGAAAGCTAATGTGCCCTACCTATGTGATTGGGCAGAAGCACCACCAAGAATGGAACTGGTAACTCAGCTGCTGTTCTTGCTGGTTTACTATCATGAGGTAATTACTGGGCAGGAGCAACTTACCGTGCTATCCACAGAAATTAGAAGAACTATCAAGTCACATTCTCATCAACTGCTCTTTTGAAAGCTGTCGTGTATATCTGCCCAGCATTATGTCTGATCCAGCTTTAAGCAGCCCAGACAGCAGAACAGGTTGTTTTCTGTGGAAATTTATTCCTGGTTTGACACTGGTAAAGGGAGTATTTCAGATGGACAGCTCCCTTGTAGCCAAGTCTCTTAATCCCCCAAGTTCTAGCAGCGCACCTGGTTAATCCTAAAACAAGATGTAAGGATGTAAGGATGAAATCTTGCAGTACTGTGGTGCCTGCATTTTGGTGTGGGAGCTCTGCAAGCCAGTGAAGGAGATGCCTCGCTGTAGCAGTCGGTGTGAATGTCATATACAATAAAAGAGGTGTTGGGTTGGCATCTTTTTTCTTCCCTTTTTTGCCACAGGATGAAAAATACTGGACAAGGCGAAAGAAGAACAACGTGGCAGCCAAGCGCTCGCGTGACGCTCGGCGGTTGAAGGAGAACCAGATCACCATTCGGGCAGCCTTTCTGGAGAAGGAGAACACGGCCCTGAGGACGGAGGTGGCAGAGCTGCGCAAGGAAGTGGGACGGTGCAAGAACATTGTTTCTAAATACGAGACCAGATACGGACCCTTGTAAGCACACCCCTTTTCCTTGTTAGGGCTCCTTGTTTTAGCCTCTTAAGACTTCTCTGCCTTCTGTAGAGACTCCCAGAAATAAAGCTTGTGGAGGCTTTGCCATTTTGCATCTACACACAAAAAAACCCACCGAGCCCTGTTTCTGTTGGCAGAACTTGTTCAGGCCCTTTCCTGATCTTAGCATCCATATTTACAACTTTGTTTTTAACACTTATAGAGCGTTTTCTGATGTCATACAATAGAACAGACTCACCTGTATGGAGGAATAGATGTGGATCCCTCCTGACTGGATGGGGCTTTTGCTATCTGTTCTAATCTCCGTTGTAAGTGGAGAAAGAGCCTAGGAGACTCTCCTTGCTTCTTTTTTTTTTTCCTTCTTTTTAAACTCCTGCTCTTCTCTCCCTCTCCACCCCTCACAGTCAAATTGTAAAACATAATTTTAAGATATAAGTAGATGTTGCTGGGCAGCATCATGAGAGTATTTCCTCTCCCGTTCAGAGGCACTGGAAAGTACCTATTGTATAGAACTCTGTTCCTGTTGAAGAGGAATAGGGGAACCTTTAAAACAGGAAGACAGGAAAAGAATTTGATTTTGTAAAAATGAGGTATTTGAACATTAATGCAGAAGTGTTATGCAGACCAGAGCAGTGTTGATTAAAATACTGCTCAAACATCTTGGTAGGATGTAATCCTGGGTAACTTCCAGAAACCTGGATAATGAGAGAGAACAGCAGTGGATCTCTCACTTTACACATGCAGATAAAATAATTTGCTACGGGTTCAGGGCTGTATTTCTACCACCACCCCTGTACTTTACTTTTCCCTTAGAGGGAGTTCCCCTTGAACTGCTGATAAAGCAGCATGTTACACTTAACTGAGAAGTAAGGGAGATGTAGGCAAGAGGTCTGGCTCATTAGGCTGAACCGTGAGTCCCACCTGTTAAGGAATTGCCAGTACCTCATGCTTTGGAAGAAGTTGGGTTTTTTAAGGAGCAAACAAGCCCCTGTTACTTTACTGCACCTTACACGTCGTACAAGAGTTTGAGAAAGAGTTGTGGTCCTTTTGCCTCATGAACACTCTATGGAACGAGCTGCACCCACTCTAAACATGAACAGTTTACCTCACTATCTCCTGTGCAGCAGCATATCTGGGCTCTCCATGCCTGCTGGTTCTCTTTCCAGCATGTTTCCTGTTACAAAATTAGCACACAAGTCTTGCCCTCTTGGAAATAATCCATTCTCAGCACCAAGCACTGCTTCAACAGTATGTGGTGGTAAAAGAAAACATGTTATGTGTGATGTTGGGACCTTCTACATGACCTACAACTGCAAGAACCAGAAGTTATAACAGAAGTGTATGTCTAAAAGTCCTGCTAACAGAGGAGCTGTCATAGGATAGTGGCTGTGTCAGAACTCCTAGGCTGCACTTCCTGGGCCAATATGTTAGGGAATAAATGTGGGATAGAAGATGGTTAGGGTAGTTTCCAGTTCCCCTATTGAAACTTGAAAAGTATATTAAAAAGCATTGGGGTTTCTTTTTTATACTAAAGACTTTTTGCTTAGCTTTTCTCTTTTAAACAGAATGTGGAAATTGGTAGGAGTTTAGACCAGTTATGTGTTGACTTCTGAAGGAAGTGGAGAAGCAGGGTAACCCAGAAAGTTCAAAGTGTACGTTTACTTTAAACAATCTCCCCCTCTGTTATGCTCTTCACTAGAGTTGCTCTTGATGCCATGTTGGGTCTAATTTCTTTCAACCATCCTAAGAATTGTCACCCGTTCAGCAGGGGTTTTTCTTTCACAGGGTGGTGTGTGGTGGTGATGGTGGGAAGTATGTTATAAATAAATTGTCACACTTAACACTTTGCTTTGTTTAAAGTGACTTATCTGATTCCGAGTGATGCAACTTTAAAGACTTTTAAAAACAAAGAAACTAAAAAGCACACATGAATCGCCAGTCTTCAGAGTGAGCAGTGAAATCTGTGAGGTGTCCCAACACAAACAGCTGACGATGACCCTGCCTGCCTGCTTGCCTGCAAGTACCCCATCTGAACTACCCAGGGCTGGGCATGATGAAAAGTGCAAAGTCTCCTTAACTCTGTATATGGCTTTCTTATCTGTCTTTCTCACTGTAATTATGAACTACAATAAGCTTACTTAATGAGGGTTTGTCAAGACACTCAAAGTTCATGTCTCAAAGTCTGTTGACGGTCTGTGTGAATAGTGACTCTTTGCTTTGGCACTTAAATGCAAGAGAATGGGGAGTTTTAAATGAAAGTGACTGTATATATTAAGAACTGCTATATTTTAAGACTTTTTTTCCCTGCAGTAGAATGAATTTTATTTAATACTGCTGCTCACTTCTGGTACAGTGTAGCATCTCGTGGAGTGCTGTGAGTGCAGAATTAAAAGGCACTGGGAAAACAGCAACCTGTGATGTGTGAGACTTCCAGTGCAGGGAAAGTACAGCAGATGTATTGAAACAATCCAGAAAGCACCACAGTGTGCCACACAAGGAGGAGTAATAAACCTCTATCAAATGACCCATGTAATAGTAAAGCACTTGGGTTGCTTTCCTGCTACACTGCTGTAACCTGTCTTTTTGTTTCTTTTATGAGGCTCACTTGGCTTTTACAGTATCTTGATGAAAGAAGATCTTTTCTTCTGTTAACTGTTTAGCAGTCACGGAAAAGGTGCTAGTCTGAGCTGCTGTTCCACACATCTTTTGGCAGCCTGAAACTACCAAATGAGTATTAGCTCCAGCAAGACAGCCATCGTTAGCTGCCGCGGTACCACTTTCTGTCTCTTGGCTCTATGAGAACCACAGTGGAGAAATAGTACTTTGTTCATCTGGTTTAGAAAACTGAAGCAGACAGTGATTTCCCACAGTTACAATGGGCAGCTTTAGTATCCAGACCCCTGTGCTGGTGTGGGAGAGTGGAGGAAAGCTTGGGAAGATTGTGGGCATGTTTATTGTGTGTAGAAGATGGAGGAGGTAGGTGGAAGTTTCTTTGTGAGAGTTTCATCAGCATAACAAGAATCTACACTTACATTAAGGAAGCTTAAGAGCTATATTTCTGTGGGAGGAGAGAAAGGGTACTTAATTTCTGGGAAAGTAGTACAGGGCCATGTTTGTAGCCAAAGTGGAACTTATAGGACAAGAGTGTATTCCTGCCTGGAGATTGATAAACAGCGTAAACCTCGAGGAAAAATAACCTTGAAAGCTTTCAGAAGCACAAGTGCCAAAACTGAGGCACAACTCGTTACCAGCAAAGCTCAATGCTATCATGTTGAACCAGCATTTTGACTTTGCATTTACCCAAGAGATTCCACCCCTAATTTCAGAGCAGCAAGGCACAGAGAACAAGGTGCAGAGCAGCAGCTACTGTTGTAAACTTTATTTAAAAAATAATAAAAATCTCAAACCCCAGAACTCATAACCAGGTTTTTTTTAAGGCATAACCTTTGTAAAGAGCATATACATTGAATGCAGTTGCTGACCTGTTATTTTAATGGACCGTGTTCTGACGACAAGAAAGTGCTTTTAACTTTTTTATTGGTTACAAAAGTATACTTACAAGTGTATTATTATAATTTGGGACTCTAAAGCTCTGAGACAATCTTGGGCTATTCCTTTCAGATGAATAGCTTAGTTCCATGTTGCTGAAATGTCAGCATATATTTCTATCTGTGTCAAGTACTGCTGATTTGGACTGACATTTTAGTATGTACTAATGTATGTTGTTTTATTTTGGTGATAAAGGCCAAACCATGAATTAAAAAAAACAAACACAAAAAAGCCCACCAGAAACCCCACCCCATCACAAACCCACAATCCTGACAGCGTGTAAATGTAGCATCTCTTTTTGCATTTACAGTTTCTGAATTTTCAGTTAGCTTTGAATGGCTGCTCTTGGAAAGTCACATTTCCTGTTGAAATCAGAGCTAAAGGGGTATTGTAACTGGGCCAGGAGACGCCAGTCCTTCATTTGGGTCTTGCTGCCTCGCTGCTTCAGGGATATCTTTTAAATACTTGCATACTATATAGAGGATTTGGGTTTGCAGTATGTCATGCTATTTTAACAGCAAAATATTCAGTCAGCGCGATTAGTATGTGCACCTCTAATAGCTTTTCCCTGCATTAAAAGCTTACACAATGGCAACCTAACAGTGAAGGTTCATTAGAGCTTTCTTTCAGAGAAGACTGTTAGCAAATGCTTGTGCTTCCCTGTAGGACGGTGCAAGTTTGTACGTCCTGTGACTCGTGTGTCTGCGGGTTGCAAAGCTGGAAAATCGCTCTTCAGGGTGAGTGTGGCAACTTCTGTAGTTGGAGGTTAGTTTTTTGCTAAGGAGCAACATCTTTAAAGATAGATGAGAAGGTAGTATCTATTTAAAAGGCTGTGTGTATTGCCAGACAAAAAAAATAATTATGGGCAACGCTCAATTCCTTTCTCAATGTTTGTAGTCTCAGGAAGTCAAGGTCACTGCTTGAGACCTCTCTGCTCCTCTCAGAACAACTCACTACACAATCTTTCTCTCTGAACAGAGTGTCAGTCCTGTCTGGAAGCGTTAGCTTGGGTACGATTGCGGAGCGGTCGTAAGGCCACCAATGCTCATGGCTCAGTTTGAACGTTAAAAGATGCTGAACTGACACTGTTAGAGCCAGAAGTTCTCTAGCCTTGGAACATGCTCTGTAGAGGCCGTAAGTGTGCCTGATGCCAGTGTACCCCATTCCAGCTATAAAGGGACCATCTCCAAGGGGAGGGAATAAAGGGAGTGTCCCTTTCAGCATCACTGCAGGGATGGCCAGTAAAGGGAGCGGGCTTTGACACGGCTGCACGTTCATTAGGAAGTGGGTTGTCACCAAATGGCCATTTCACAGTACTAACTTTGGAAATAATGTAAACTGTTGATGAGATTCATGGACTGTGAGCATTGTCTTATTCTACAGAAGAAACAGACTATGAATAAATGATGCACAACATTGAATACAGTATTGCTTTTGTACATGGTCTTCTAATCTACACATAGTTCTGACTCCTTATAATAATGCAGGGTTGTATTTAAAAATTCCCTAGAAGCTTAAGCTTTCACCTGTTGCCAAGATCAGCTCCCACTGAAACCAGTAACAAAGATCTCATTAATTCCCCCAGGAAAAAGTCTTTGCTCTCACATGGTTATGATAAAGTCTTGGCAAGCGCTGGGGTCATGGGTGTCTTTGCTTTACTCTGAAACACTCTGTGCTGGGATCGGGTGGATGTGTCTGAGATTCCAGGTGTAACGTTGGTAAACTGGTCCTATCACTTGCTCATTTGCACAGTTAGTGATAGTTTGGATATTCAGATAATCTGAATTCTGCTCTTTCTTTTCTTCTTTTTTTTTCTTCCCTACCCCCTGCATGGGCAGGGTGAAAACATCGTGTGTTATAAACTTGTGCTGGGAGAAGAAATGTGGGGGGTTTGGGTTTTGGTGGGGCTTTCTTAAGGAAAAAATAGTTAAATGTGGCTTTTTGCAGTTCTTCTAGCAACGTTTTTTGTCTTTTCTGACAATTCTTCATTTCCCTGCTGCACTGTTTGAAAGCCTGAGGTGTTCTAGTTGTAGAAATGACTTTCAGCATTATCTGCGGGGCTGCTACTAATGGTACCAAATTAATTTCAGGTTGGGAGGTGCAGTGGAAGGCCAGCAGCTTTGGGAATATGTAATAAAACCACTTGCCTGGAAAAATATTTTTGTGTAGACAGCAGAAATACCGGACTGGTGCAGAGGAAAATATTGCTGCTTCAGCCCTGTAAGCCTCCTCAGCATAACAGGGCTCTGCTCCTTGGGGTCAAATGCCTTCAGGTTTAGTGAGAGCAGAGGTATCTTGGACCTTTGTAAAATCCAGATGGGCTTTAGTTCACCCTTAGGTTTAGCTGCAAAGCACAAGATGAGAAATGCAAATTTCTCTTAATGCATAAATCTTTCTGGCAACTGACACCTAAATCCACATAAACAGCAAAAATCCCTTGTGCATGCTCCTGGGTTGGCTGTTGCAGCACCACCAGGAGCTGGCTCTCTGAGTGTTCAGGTGATTAATCTGCTCTGTGTATTGGCCACTGTAACGTGGTGAAGATAAACCCACAGTGAAAGGCTGGGGAAAAGGCAGGAACTAAACTTCTGTGGAGGTGCTGACATGACAATAATCCAGAACTGGCAGTGATTTAATTCATGATAACACAGATTTGTCAGGCAGAGTGTCATTTGTTAGTTTGGTAGTGTGCTATCCCCTGGTGAGTCACTTTGGGAATGCAAACTTCTTGAAGTTCAAGCAGCGCCAGGAGAAAAGGGATCCTTTGAGGGAGATACACAAACAGGGAGACGTAAGTGCTTGGCAAGGAGAGCAAAGAATCAAAGCAGAGAGAGAAGAGAGGTGCATGAGTCTGGCCTGAGTGAGATTGCTTAAACCTGAAGCCCCACTCTTAACAATTTTAGGCTAATTTGGATCCTCTTGGTTTAGCATCATACAGGAGATTCGTACTTGCTGATGTTTTGGAAATCTTTTTCTGATCTCATTTCCATAGTCCAGAAGAAAGTGAAAGGATTATAGAGGTAGGGAAGAGGGTTACTGCAGAAAGGCATGAAACAATAGCTGTTGCTCTAACTACGTGTGCTGTTGCACTGGGACTTGACCTGCTGATAGTGTTGTGTCATGAGGAAATTAGTACCTGAGGCCCCAATATTTTAGGCCCTCAATTCTGCTGTCATTTCAGCTTGGGATGAGCCCTTTACTGGTAGTGAACCATGTGGACTTCACAGGATCTATTCTTCAATGTGAAGCTCTAAACCAGGCAGTCAGCTGCAGAATTGTGTCCTTAACACACGACCAGTTGTAGTTACAAGGCTGTTGATATTAAGTGTAATTTGGGTGCCTGTTACATAGCCAAAACCCGTGTTACTTCATTTTTCCCAACTAAGGCATGAGCAGAAGCCCTTTGCTGTACAACATCTGTAAAAAAAATTATATATGTACTTTGCATACATCTAGTAAATTAAGGCATGTGATTTTGGTCTGTGGGTCTCAACAAACTTTGCTCTTGTACCTGCCTGAATGTTTTCTTAGATCTGCAGCTGTGTCTGAGTGAGAAGGTACGGGGGGATTTGTTTTCCTGAGGGGGCACGATAGCAAGCATCATCTGTCACACTCCGGGTGACTGCTTGCTACTGGCCAGGATCATGGATGAATGCATCCTCTGCACTTTTATGTGAAGTTGTCTGAAATATGGTGATTAACATGAATTATTGGAATACTGTATTTTGTATAACTTAGAACATGTAAATACACTTTTAAAACTAATCTGTTCTATGAAGTAATAAATAAGTGCTTCCATTGTAATATCTGAATATTGTTAATGCTTCATGTAGCTTGATTTGGGATTATTTCTTTCCTAGAGAACTACAGAAATCAAAACAAAGATTGATGTTGTGGAATTCTAGTCTAGTTGTGATGCTTTCTATCAAGAAAAACTGTTTTAAAACTAATGATGAGCTGCTTAAGCAGAGAAACTGAGAACTTGGGGGAATTGATTCTCTTCCAGTCTTTCTTTAACAGTAGTCACTGGTGGCATTGATAACTGTACCCTTCCCATCCCATTACCCAGACAGTTGATTGGTGGCTTGTGAGTAGCATTTGCAAAGTGGCAATGTTAAATTATCCTTAAAGTCTAGGGATTGAGGAAAACTAAAAGGGGTTTGGGTTTGTTTTTTAAACTGTTCTCTCTTGGCTCAAACAGATCTGTCTCCACCCTTCAGCCAGACTGCAGCAAGTGGCAAAGAAACAGAGTGGCTCTTACTGAAGCTCATTTGTAACCTAGATAGTCTACATCTTTATTAGTCTGTGATGTACGTAGATGACACAGATACCCTGCTGTGGCGTGGAGAGAGGGAAAGCAGTTAATGACTTGAGGTTTTGCTGAGTACATGTTCACTGGATGCTGCTCAGCTGGAACTTTCATCAGCTTTCATGACCTTTTCTATCTTGTTAAAAGGGGAAAAAAAGCCAACAAAAACAAACCAGTGGAGTGAGAATCATGAGGGGTCTGCTAGGAAATGCGAACTCTGGGGTTTTGAGGAGGAGGCTAGATTGATCCATCAGCCTTCATCTAAAGCAACTGGCCTGTGATAACACTTTCTCCAGCCATAACATCACTCCTTTGTCTTTAATGCTGTACTGGATCAGTCTCCTCTCTGGTAACAGCTGCACCTGCAGCATTCCATAAATGACAAAGCCACAACACCTTTTGTGGGAGGCAGAGATGGTGCCATCTCTTTTTGTTCTTTCTTTCTTTCTTTTTTTCTTTCCTCCCCTCTCAGTGTCTCTAGGCTGTAAAATAGCTGTAAAACAGCTAAGCATATGTGCAAGTTATTCAGAAAACTCTGTTCCTGTAAAGCTGTTTCAGAGATACATGGCTTTTAACTAAATAGCTTAAGGGAACTCCTTCCTATCTGCTGTATTTGGCCTGAAATTCTGTTGCCTCTTGGATATTTTTTTGGCTTCAGATGTGACGCTGATCTGTCCCATTCGTTCAGTGGGATGGATGATAAATCTGCATAGTATTTATATAACACAAAAATCTGATCTTAGTTCTACTGTGTATTAAGTTGCTTAATCTCTTGGATGTCTGCTCCTTGAGGATGTCTATATAATTCCTGTAAATGTAGCTGCTTTTTGAAGCAGCGCATCGAGTGCGTTTGAGATCATCCTGACTGAAAGATTCTATAGAAATGAGAGAGATGAGAAAGATTGTGAAGCAGCTGGGTAAAACTCTATTGCCATAAATGGTTTTTAATTTATATATGAATCTCTTTCCCAAACTGCTTATTTTGTACATAAACCTACGCACTCCTGGCAGCTGATGGGTGAAAATAAAGGTGCTTAAACAGCAATCTAATGAGGAAAGGGCATTTCACTGTTGCAGAGTTGGTATTATTTTATATTTCCATTTATTACACTTTTTTAAATGTATAAACCACAGATTTGAATTCTCAAAGTCTTCAGCTTGGATTTTGTGAGTAGTTTAAATCCTCTCACCTCTCTGCTCGTAACTGGTTTTTAAGAAAAAGAAAAGCTTTTGTTTAAAATGTAAAATTTTGACTGTATTAAATTCTGTTAGTACCCTTCCTTTTTAAGAAATAAAATGTATATTCCACTATGCTGTGACCCAGTAGTTTTGTTCTCTAGCTAGCCCGCTGTGTGCCGTACGCCTGCGGTTTGCGCTCAGATTGGTAACCAGACGCTGAAGCAGCTCATCACCCTCTAGGATTAGGTTCTTGTTGTGCATGTCCCATGTGTAAACTGTTAGGCGTGCTGGTAACAGGTATATAGTTCCTCACTTTTATTTTCTGGATTCATAGACTCTGCAGGGTTTTGTGTTTGTCCTGTAGTGGCTTGAGGCTGAGCCTTTGAGGTCAGGGGAGAAATTCGTAGTCAGCCACAGACACTCAGACCTTGCTTTGGCTGTTACTTCAGCAGCAATGACAGAATACTTAGAACTTAGTTTTCTTTCTTCCTTGGAAAGAACCATAGCCTAGAGTAAATAAGTTTCGACCCTGAGAGCAGCTTTCTTCATTCCTTTAATTATTTTTTTTACCTAAACCTTGATTGTTCGCAAAGAAAACTAGGTCGCTGGTATTTTGGTTTACCTGGGATATTTTAGCATTTCTGGAAACTGCAGAAAAGTAGATGTTGTTGGTTCTTTGCTTTTGTAAGAGGTACCTTGTATGATTAGTGATGAGGGGTGTTAGGAAGGAAATCCAGTTTTAAACTGGAGGAAAGGAGGGAAGGTAGGCTCTCTGATCCAGCTCTGCAGTGCTTTTCATCTACACAGACACTCTGACCATTTCCTGACACCTGAGGAAGGCCTGTCTAATCCTGGTGTTCGAAGGTCTCTGAAGACTGGGTTGGCAGCTCATGGCCATTCAGCAGCCCAATTCTGAAGCATACATATGAAGCTGACTATCTGCTGCCTACTGTAGCGGGCTGGGAAATAAATTCATACGGTTTTGCAGAAGGAAGGAGGTGTGAATTAGTTGTTCTTCCTTTGGCTGTCTTCCAGAGCCATGGCATGATTAGTGACCCAGGCAATTCACATATAAAAGCTAAAACCTGTTGGGGAGGGGCCCGACTTGTACCATATACTGAAGGCCAAGGACTTAACATGGTCAGGGCAAGGGACTGCAGTAGACACTGAGCGGAGACAAGGATGTGTTGGATGTATCCTGGTGTGATGCAGGTTTAACGTAGGATCGGATATTTGCTATCTTCTCCCTGTCGTGATGGCAGCTGGCAGCAGCAGGGGTGTTTATCACACTGTGTTTTCTTTCCAGGGAGGCTGTACGTTCTCTTGGGTGGGGGAGTTTATAAACATGCCAGCTCTGTGCATTATATTACTTGTTCCCTTCAGGAAAGCCTCCTGTTTGCAGCCATTAGTGACCTGAAAGTTTGCAATAAAAAAAATGGCAACCTCTAAGTCAACATCCTTCCTGTTTCTGTGGTGGGGGAAACTGCTGACCTCGGGGCTTCAAATGTATCTGTACTCATTTTTCTTCCCAGCTACACCAGATCTGCAAGGAAGTGGGGAAAAGATCTGGCTCCTGTTTGGTTTGTAGTGCTCTTTAGTGGCAACTGGAATGCGTTGGTTGAGAAATGTGCCAGAGCTGCATCCACCAAGCTCATCTGAGGTTTTTACTTGCTGTTGGTTGTGGTGGACATAGCCATTGAGAAAATATTTTAAGTGTCTAATGTGGCTTTCAAGTAATAGAACTCTCTCAGAGCTGGGGAGACTGATGGGCTTTGGGAGGCAAAATCTGTGGGGTGACCAGGTTGCAAAAGTGGTTTCAACTTCCAGTTGTCCTTGAATTCCCCTTCAGACATCCAGTGGTACTGCAGCCCTGTCTGACTGTTCAAGAAGAAATGGAGGTGACTGAAGAGTAGGGTGACACCTTTGCTGATGTGCAAAGCTGGGAGACAGCTGACTGTGCCTGGGCAACAGAGTGGGGGTCCCTGCTCGTGAATGTGGGTGAAACTCCTGGAGACCCTGTGCAATTCCTGGAACCAGCAGCCAGCACAGCCTCTGCCTGCAATATGACACTGGAGCCCCTCTCCTGCCCTGGAAGGGGCAGACACAGGGGAAGGGGGATGCACACAGAGGGGTTAGCGATGCAGTTGTGTAGAAGCCTTGAAGTAAGAGACTGTCACCTGACCTGCCCCAGATGTCTAGCCTGTGATGCTGAGAACAGAGATGGGAAGGCAGATCAGTGCTGCCCAGGAGACCTGACCAGGTTTCTGAGGAGTGAGAGGGCAGTTGGAAGAAACCAGGAGCAAAGTGCTAGAGGGAGTATCAAGCCAGAAGTTGGTGGTTTAAGTCATTGCAGAAGGGCAACAGTGGACTGGCCTTCCTCCCCTGTGGAAAGGGGAGGAGGCAGAAGGGGCTGGGTTGGGAGGTAGCTAGGCAGAGTAGAAAGGAAAGGTGCTGGTCATATTCCAGATGTGGCAAGAGGTGAGTTCTGAACCAGGTTTCTGGTCAAAACTGACTCTTGAACACTAATCCTGAAATCTGCTTCCAGCTTGTGAGAACAGGCTCAACACCTGGTTCAGCCCCAAGACAGCAAGCCTTTGAGCCAGATCTGTGTGCACCTTCCATGGTGGCAGTGTGGGCAGCAATAGGCTGTGCACCTCCACTGCCCCACTCCAGACTCTGAGCTGTAGCTGCACCCCACGGGTGCCACAGTGCTTCTTACCCCACTCGTGCTTGAGAAGGTCTGTCTGTGGCTGCCAGCCAGCAGCTGCTTCAGCCAGGTTCAGTCTGTCATCAGTCATTGTTTTATCCTGCTGGTTGCTTGCTTGCTCCTAAGGCTTTATGTGCTGTCTATAAATGTAAAATACATAATGTGAGGAGAAATAGCACCCTCACATTCCCCTAGATTCACACGCTTCCTCGATCCAGCAAGCAATTGGTGCTCCAGTGTCCCGCTCCTGCTTGGGATGCTGCAGCCCAGGAAAAAGTGCTATTTCCAAATCTTTCTCCTCTTGATGGTCAGGATGACTTCACCAGGTTACGAGACTGCAAGCCTGCTGCCGGACACAAAGTTTTGGGACCTGCTGCACATGCCTTCTTGGCACCTAGGAGCTGTCATGGATGCTCACAGCCTTGTGCAGCACAAGTCCCAGCAGAATCTGTGAGAGCTGGGATGTTCCCAGAGCTGACGACACGTGACCTACAAGAAGCTTCACTAAAAGGAGGTCACACTAGTCTTTGCACTACCAAGGCCACCTCAGCAAAAATGGTTCACAAGAAGGGGTGAGTATCACGTCCTTGTGCCACATGTCTCCATCAGAGCTTAGGCCTGGGGAGAGCCCCGTGCCTCTGCTGGGAGAGCAGGGCTCTGCACGGTGCCCGTGCCCTCAGGCTGGGGCAGTGCACCCGGCTGGAGCTCTCCAGCCCATGCATGGCTTGTTTCAGTTTGAGCAGTGCAGCTGCAGGGTTAGACTGGCCCAAGTCCCTACATTTTTTAAGGAAATCTGGTTCTGTGTTTGTGCAGCCTTTGAGCCCTGGTGAGACCGAAGCTCCCCGGACGCAGCGAAAAGCTGTGGCTACAGGGGAGCAGCTCTCCTGCCTGTGCGGCCACGCCGTGGCCGGGCGGTCACTTGCTGCAGCTCACCGGGCAACTGGCGAGGCTGCGGGTGCGGTGTGTTACAGCCCGGCCGCTCCTGGGGACAGCGAGGCGCTTCCAGCCCTTCGGGTTGCCTCCATACCTGCGCCCGAAGCGCGCAGGGGCTCACAGGCCGGGCAAGGGGAGGCTGCAGCTGCCCACTCGGCGTCCGGGCAGAGCTCCGCCCGCCGCTCCCCCAAATGGCGGGTGGGCCGCGCCCTGCCAGCGGCCGCCGCCAGGTGGTGCTGCGGCAGCGCGCACCGCGCCGGGCAGCTGGCGGCAGCGCCCTTGGCCTCTCCGGCCCCCTCCGACACCCCTCCTCCGACACCCCTCCTCCGGCCCCCTCCTACGCCCCGGGCGGGAAGGCTCTCCCTCATCCCGCGGCTGCAGGAGCCGGCAGGCCTCCTCCGGCCCGGCGCTAGGCACGGCTCCCCCAGCTCCCTGCAGCTCGGAGGCGAAGCAGGTCGCCTCAGCGGTGGGTTGGCTGAGGGGCCAGAAGCGAGGCCGCGATCAGGCGCACCAGGGGTTTGGGTGGGACACAGGCATGGCCCGGGAGTAGCCTCTAAGAGATCTGGGGCTGGAGGAGACAGCTTTAACCGTCCCGCTGAGGGACCTTCTGTCCTCTGACGCCTCTCCTCAGCCTCCTGAACTGACCCCACTGCAGCCCTCATCTGCCCCCTCTGCCTGGGGCTCTGCCCAGCTGTCCCCGGCACTGAGGAGGACTCGCAGCTGACAAAAATAGCTGGCACCCTGGTCACAAGCCTGAGGACCTTGTCATGGTAATGTCGTAATGTGGCTGCACACCACATGGAAACACAGGCCTGGGACTTTGACTCCTGTCCTTCTGACCTGCACACACCATAGTTTAATGCCCAAGTCCAGAAACATAGGGATCATTCAGGGAATGCCCTGACTGCTCAGCCCGAAGGCACCCCTCACTTCCCATAGTGAAGCCTTACAGAAGCCTAAAGATACAAACACAGCAGAGGGAGCAAGGGGAGAGAGAGCAGAGGTGTCTCTAGCATCCCCGAGCTCCTGCAACAGGGAAAATGCAGCCAAGAAGTTCCATAAGGGCACTGCTGCCCATAATGAACAACAGCTCCGGCTCCCCGAGTCACCCCAGCATACCAAGCCCGAGGGAAATGCCTTACTGGCGCTAGAACTGGCTTCATCTTGAGCCTGTGAGGAAGGCAAACCAACACACCCAAAGCATGACTAAGAGCAGCAGGAGTGGCCCCATGCCTCCTCCCTGCCTCACCCCAACCCTGTGGCTAGCCCTAGTCAGGGAGGTTACAGAGATGAAGGAAATGAAACAGTTTCCTAAAAATTCAGAGGGCAAAGAGGTGACCTCTTCCTTGCCTCTTCAAGGGTCCCGAGCAGATTAACCTAAAGAGCATACAAGACACTGATGTTTCAGCTCTGTACCCAACCCCTCTGGGGGCCAGCTTGGGGCCAAAACAGCAAGCTTTAGTTCAAATGTATGTATGACTCCTTCTGGGTTCCCTCCTTTCCTGCCATGCAGTGACTACCAGCCGGCTGGATCTCTTACCAAATTAGGCTGCTTCTGCCCACCTTCCAGCCTGACAGGCTGTCACAGAAGTTTATACCATGGCTGGCTAGGAACTTCTTTCTAATTTTAAGTCTAAATATATTTGTGATCCAGATGATCTTCTAGGAGTACAGACTTTTGCTCTAGCATGCATTTATGATACACAGATCCTACACCCCCCCTGCCCCCAGCCTCTCCTGTTTTCGATTAAACAAGCTGCAGAGTCACAATGGCTGCTCACAGACCTCTGTACCTAATGCCTGTCAGGCCCATCCTTCCTCAGGTGGGCTGTTCAGACCAGCATCTACACTGACAGGTGAAGTGGTACCTCATACTTGTTGGTCTCTGCACACAGTTCTTTGCTGGGCATAGCCTTGAGCTGAGTGTCTTTATTCAGAGCCAGAGTGGCAGCACACAGGCTGTGTTCGCCCACCACCTGTCTTCTTCCACATCTCTGGCTTGAGGGGCACCTGTCTGACAGCATTCCGGGGCAAAACACTGCTGATTTTGACAACTCTCCTTTTCCTGTGGCTGATACCATCCCCTCTTAGCCAGCTCCTCACCCACCTTGACTGTTCCCTGCTGGTCCCTGTGCTGGCAGAATTCAGTGGGAGATGAGACGTTATGTGGTCCCCTGCTCCGGACCATGTCTCTTGCCCTTGCTGTGAGGGAGAGTGTGGTGCTGGGATATCACATTTCTACATGAGAAGATAGAGGGGTTTTTTCTCCCCTTCCCCCCCACCCCCCAAGATCCCTTCCTTTCTGCTCCGAGGAATTGTGATAACCCTGAAGCTCGAGGAGGAGGGAATGACCTTTCTAAAGTTACAGGGAGAGGCTGGGGGGAAGGAAAAGGGCACTGTGGGTCCTGCCGGCAAGGAGGGCCATGAGGGGTGAAGGAGAAGATGTCAAGGGAGTGTTGATGGGCAACAAGGAGTGCTGGGAGAGGATGTCCCCTCCAGACATCACCAGCCCCATGCTGAAGCACTTCATGTCCCTCTGTGGCAGTACAAAGTGTTGCTTAGGACCAGTGTGGCAGAGCCCAGCAGTAGCAGTTGCCCCCACAGCCCCAAGTCTGGCCATCCAGCCTGGCCGAGGCTGTGGGGAAGAGCCAGAGAAGGAGGGAGGGGAGATTTAAAAATAGTCCCCATCTCATTTTTGCAGCTGTCATTCAGGGTGCGTAAGGGAGCCCGAGGCCTCCCAGCTCCCGTACACGCTACACCTTACATAATGGGAGACAGGCGGGCATCGCTGCAGGCCGGGAACAGGCGGGGACGTGACATTTACGCTGCCCTGCCAAAGCCGATGAACAGCCTCCGGGTGCCTGGGCTCTGGAAACAGCCCCTGGGCTGGGGAAAGCAGCTTGTGCGGCTGGCAGGGGCAGCCCAGCTGGGGAGAGGCGAGGGACAGCGGGGAGCTGCCCCAAGGTGGCCTCTCGCTATGGGCAGCTGGCAGAAAGCAAGCAGGAGCTGCCGAGCTGCGGCAGGAAGGGCTTGGGGCTGAGGTGAGCTGGTCGGGGGAGAGGGGATAAGGGGATGGGGGGAGCATTTGAGAGGGAGGCAGAGTGAGAAGGATGGTGCTGGGACCAGTGGGGGCTGGGGAAATGGGGGATAATTTGAGTGCCTGAGGGAAAGGTGAAGGTCCATCGGGGCCGTCAGAACTGCCTGTCCTTGTCTGCCTCCTCGGTGTTACAGGCCAAATGCTGCAAAGGGCAAAAGAGTGTTCCACGTCCCCCCCTGTCAGCCATGCTTGGGCTTGGGCACTGCTCCTACCTGCCTTTTACCTACCTCCCCGAGCTGCCCCAGCTCCGAGAACTGCTGACGCAGGAAGATTCCAGAGACAAGGGGCTGCACATGTGGTGACAGGTCAGGAGGACAGAGCTGGACAGCGGTGGGGAGGTCACAGGTTTGCGCCTGCGAGCCTCATCCTCTCAGCCTATCTCATCTAGCAACACTTCTACCCCTCCCACCTTCTGGCCAGGAACTGAGCCATATGTCTGCTCGCTGTAGGATCTTCTCTTCTTCCAAAGATCACCGGCTTTCATGCTTTATACGCCAGCAGCCAGACTGCCTCGGGTAAGGCATGAGTCATTGTGGTGCGGTTATTTAAAGTGTGTCTTCTGAGCGCTAGCCACGTGCCTGTGCTGTGCAGCCTGAGAAGGAAAGCACAGTCAAACCCCACAGTTTACAAGCAGAGGGACAGCCATGGAAAGAAAGCCTGAGACCTCAGCAGCCGCTTCTGGAGCAAAGGGAAACCTCAGCATTTCTCAGCAGCAGCCCCCTCTCCGTGGGGAGAACAATGCAGCTCATCCCAGCCTCAAACAATGCCGAGCTATTTCCATAACCACAAACCAACTGTGCTTCATGGGAGGCCACCACGTTTTTGCCTGGGGGCTCGGCAGGCCTGGGGCTGGTTTGGCAGCCAGCAGCCACCCGCTGCACGGGAGGCATGGCCTGGAGCCACCACAATGGTGCTGGGATGGTGCCTGGGTTCTCCTGGTGCTGGAGCGGGAGCTGAAGTCCAACCCTGAAACCTCAAGCAGCTACGGAGTTCTAACAACTGTTGGGGAAATGGATATCTTAGCTAGTAAATATTTATGACATATCCTAACTACTCCCTGCTGTTTTCCATTAGGACTGACATCCCAGAGCATGAGTAAGTCCCAGTGTATGTCCTGTCTGGCTCTGCATCACTCAGCCGGACCTGCTGCAAGGCCTGTGAATGAGCCCAGGCTCAGGGAAGCTCATTCTCCCCCTGAATCCCGCTGGCACCGACTGAGGTTCCAGGCACACGCCGTGCTTAGGCTGAGCCTCACCACAGCCACCCCATCCTGCCCTGCTGAGGAGAGGCAGCAACATCTGCCAGACCTTCACCTCGTGCCCTGGCAGGAGTTTTGAGGGGTTGCTGCTGGTCTGAGGGGCTGCTGCCAGCCAAGCTGAGGTGAGACCAGGCATTCTAGTGTATGGAAAAGGAGGCATTGCTGGTGAGCATGATGTCCTCATGGGCAGTCTGGGGTGAGGAGCCGAAAGAGCAGAGCGGAGTTCTGCGGGAGGACAGGCGTGTGTAGGCCAGCTAGACAGCAGAGCTCACTGTGTTTCCTCACAAGAGGGGTTTTCTCTGACCCAGAGCAGGGGAAGCACCTCTGATCTCCCGACCAGGGCCAGTGAGAGCACAGGGCTGCTCTCACTGGCTGCAGGGCACCGAGCTGCCAGGATGCGATGCGTCCTTGAGCCCACACAGGATCGCTGTTCTCTCCTCTAACATACGTCATTTAGCTTCAAAGCCTCACAAAGGGTATCAGGGAAGGTATTTGTGCTAATTGCTCATTAAGCATTTCCAGAAAAAGCAGGCTCATCTTTTCCAAGACAGCAACAGCAGGAGAGAAATGTGCCAGGTATGGGAGCTGTTGTGTGCTACACACCCAGCTCCTTCCTGCCTCCCTTTTTTGGCCTGGTGGAGGGCTGCTGGCTCTCTTTTGTCTCTCCTTTTGTGCTACACCTTGATTCACCCTCCTTCCATCCCTTTTGCTTCCAACGCTTGATTTTTCTCTCGGCTAGACCCTCAGCTTCTCCCTTATTTTGCTCAGTCCCCTTTCTTGTCCTTTTCCCTCTCCCCGCCCCCCACTGCCTCATCTCTCTCCCCCTTCATCCACCAGTCAGTGGTGGCCACAAGCCAAAGCAGTGCCAGAGCTGTCAATAAAAGAGCCCTCCAACTTCTACAAACCGTATTACAGCCCCAAACACGGTTCCTACCCAAGACCGTGGGCTCCAAACCCATCTGCAGCTCCAACCTCTCCCAGCTAAGTCCTCCTCCTACGCAGCTCCAGCACACTAGACCTCTGCTACTTGTTGCTACAGCTGTAAAAGCAGGGACTGGCACAGCGGGGGAAGGATTGTAGCTGCTGAAACACGTGCTTCATGCTCCAGCTCTCCCGTTAATCTATATCAGGCCCATAGAGGCTAATGTTTATCGCATGTTTTCCCTCTGCTGCCTGAAGTTGACATGCTGTAGACCCCTGCATGCCATGGGATAGGGGGACATACTCAGGGGCTATGCAGAGTCTACTTGGAACTTGGCCTGACTCCCAGGTAACAAGCACCAAGCTGTTCTCTTGTGTCCCCCTTCCCTATGAAGTAGTTTCTTCATCATCTTCTTTTTTAGAGGATCTGGAGAAGGCTCAGGACAGAGCAGCACTTGCAAAATTATATAGAGTATGAAGTGAGGAACAGCAGGGCTCTGGGGTTCTGCTTCCCATTGACAATCACATTATCCTCATCTTGAGCAAGGCCAAACTGAGCTACGATCCCGTTTGCAAGCTGAGACATCTGAGGCCTGTGTGGTATTAGGCCACAAGAAATGACAGCAGCCAGAAATGGCACCGACCCCTCAGGAGCCAGGGACGTGCTCTGTGGATGGCTCTGAAGCCTGGGCTGGGCGGTGGGTGGCCTGGAGCTGCTTTCAGGGGGGATGATAACCTGACACCTTGACAATGCTGTCTGGTGAATTAAGCCCCGTGGTATTTTTGTAATAGCAGAGCTGTGAATTGCAGCTTCCCAGCTAAATTGCACTTGAGTAATGCTCTCATGACTTGACTATCTCCCCAACATTTTAATTAGTCATTTCTGTCTTCCCTGCCATGGCACAGTATTAGTACAAAATTATTGTTATTAGTACAAAATGGCTGCCCCCACCCCCACTTCCACATGGCTCTTGTCAAGATGGGGCTGTATTTCAGCAGTAGTGAGCCGTCTCTAAAGTGGTTTTGGAGCCATTGGGGGGGGAAGGAAGCATCAACATAGTGGACACAGACCCCAGAGCAGAACTTTTGGCCCCTTTTTCCTCACAACCCAGTTGTGAGCTGACACCCAAGAGCCTGGGTGCTCCCACTGAAGCCAACGCTGATATGGGGCGCAACAGAAGCAGAAGCAGACCCTGAGGAAGGGCCACAATGACAAGGGCTTGGGACAGAGCAGATTCAGAGGGGCCGTGTACGACTGCATTAAGGAAGCAGAGCTACATCTGTACTCCTGCTTTCTCCAGAGCTCTGCAGGAGCAGTTGGTACTCGTAGGTAACACAGAGTGGTGATCACAACAACCTGCCTCCCTTCTGGCTCCAGCCAGCCTCAGCGTTTCCATTAGCAAGCGAACCGAATGATGCCATTAGGTAGTTTGACATAATCCTGTTTGCCTACAAAGAACATACAAACTCCTGCTCCTGTAAGCACAGTGTGAGGCAAACTGCATCAGCAGCTTCTTTGCTCATAGCTCCAAGCCTCTTTTTAACCAGTTCCTCAACCTGTTTGTTCAAACCTCCCCAAGCTCTTGTTGCATGTTGAGTGGCACGTTCTTCACTGCGCTGCCCGGGCACTTCTATGGCATTTCCACTGCTGCTCCTCAGCCTCCTGTCTCCTCCTTCACAGCTTCCCTTTGCTCTGGGGTCAGTAGTTCCCCAGTGCCCCAGGCCATTTGTGGTAGACACACGGTGTGGGAATTTGGTAATCCAAAGCCGCCTTTCATCAGACGGCGACGTTTATCCCCCTCTATCATCATACTGCATCAACACGCGCGGTGTGTCAGTGCCCTGTTGCCTCTGATTAAACACCTCTGGGGTTTTATGAGTTTTCTTCCTGCTGTAAGCCAGTGGTCATGGGCATGGTGACCCAAACAATCCCGGATAATTTTGAACATCCTAGGAGAGGTAGCAGAGCCAAATGCAGCTGCAGCATCCTTCAAAGGGTGTTTTGCAGACTTCCACAAAGCAAGACTCCACCTTGCACAACCCACCTGCCCAGCTGGTCAGCAGAGGCTGGTCCCAACAAGCTGCTCAGAACCAGCTCCCCTCATCTCCAGCCACTCTCCTGCAAGCCTCGCATCTGCCACCTGCTCTGTCATTAGCTCTTGGGCTGCAGCCAGGCACTGTGGCAACACCTGGACTAATCGGGCTGTTGCAGCAGCGCTGACAGAGCTGGGTCATCTCTCCCAGCCAGCCAGGCCAACTGCTCCAAGGCACCAGCGTGCAGCCAATGCTCCTACTGTGCCTGGAGCCCCCATGCTGCAACGCAGTGACGAGCTCCGTGGCTACGTGCTGTGCAGATATTTCTGCAAATGCTGTTTTGCTGCATGGAGCAACCACTGCCAGCTGGGAACGGGGTGTGTGGGAAGAGGCAAAATCCAGGAGGAGCTGTGGTGGTGGGAAAAAAGGAATTGGGTCAATCAGAGGTGCACGGATCGGAGGGGGTGGCTCCAGCAAAGGTGCTGTGGGGCTGCTCCAAGGTGCTGTGGGGTATATGGCTGCTCACAGGCAGCAGAACTGGCCTTTGCACCCAGCCGCTGGCTGCTGGTTTTCTCTCAGTATCAGGCCACAGCATGTAGGGACAACAGTCCATTGGAGCAAGGAATATCGGCAAGGGAGAGGGAGAGGCTGGAGAAAGATGCTTCCGAAGTTCCCCAGGTGAATGAACTCACACCTGGGGAACACCAGCACCCATGGGGGCATCAGCTGGTATCACAGCCAGAGAGCTGGAAAACATTTCCATGGTCTCAGAGTTTTCCTACGGCCTCTGGCAGCAGGTGCATGAAGATGCAGCTGCATCCACTCACCTTCCTTTCTAGTCTGCTTGATGAAGAACATCTGCAAAGGAGACCAAACTCAGCTGTGGGTCAGTGTGAGTGCTTAACTCGCTGAGGCCCAACCTGCTTTGCTGGGCAAGGTGTGAAGAGGCCAGTGTCCACCCAGCACAAGCAAATGCTTCGTCAGGGCAGGCCCCAGGAGGAGAGCAGCCAGCCTTGCCCCTGGGCAGGAGGCTTGTGAGTGGTTGCAAGGTGGAGAGCCATGGCCCTGCAACCCACTTTGCTGGTGGCAGAGCCTGGAAAGCCAGCAACTGCCACCACAACCTGAGTAAGAGCCTTCCAATTGACAATTACCTCCAGGAGGAAACATGGCTCCCTCCATGAGCAGCAGTTACAGATTCTCCCACTGGTATCTGCAGGTGAAGAGGAGGGCAGGCACAGGGGGATGGGAAGAGCGCTCTGTGTGTTTGGCTGGCACAGCCTGCCACCTTGTAGGGAGAGGGGACACAATGAAAGGCAGTGAAATAAACAGGGGGCCTCTTGCTACTCGTACCTTCCTCACCAGAGCTGCATCGCAGAGAAATACCTGGGGAGGTGTTTGGGGTCTATTTTTGGTGATACCATAGCCGCTCCCTGTACCCAATTCTGCCCAGGTCACACTGGATAAAATCAGTGGTGTTTTTCAAACAGGCAGACACAGCAACCGTGTCCTGGCCGTGTGTCGTCCCCTCCCCATCCTCCCCCCCTTTCCCAGGCTGTGGAAGCCAAAAGGCACCTTCAGGGAGGTTTTGCCACACCACTGAGGTGACACGGGCTTCTGCAGCTGGGTGCTGTGTATCTTGCTTCTGTGGTTTCCTCATGGTCATGGGCAGCTCGCACCAGCTCTGGCAGCCCTGCCTGGGCAGAGCAGCTCCAGGGAGGACACTTGCGCAACGCTGCAGGATGTTCTGGGACTATTAAAGGAAGATGTCCAGCCCCAACTGGTTCTGGGCTATGAAGCTCTACTGGCCAGGCAAGGGAAGGGTCAGCGCACAGTTACTGACACAGACCTCTGCTTTGAGAGCCAAGCTCTGCAGATTTTCTGCTGAGGTCCTCAGATGACCTTGTTCAACCAGTTCATCCCGCTTTCCAGGGAAGCTCAGCCACGGGAGGCTGAGATTAGCCGGGTGCTGCTGGAAGCCCCACAGGCTCCTGCAGCAGCTCTTAGCACGTGAGCTCAGAGGAGCCACCGCTTTGGTCTCAGGCACCCCATGATATAAAACACTGGGGCCAAGGCTGGATTTTGAGGTGCACATCGGGAAGCCTGGAGTTTTTCCTTAAAATATAAAGCAGGAAAATCTCCTCAGCTTACATTGCCTGTGTGCCAGGTACCCGTATGATAGAGATGTGGTCAGTGGCTTTCGCCTCCAATAAATACAGGTCTAGTATGCCTTTGATGGGCTAGGCATTGGTTAGGTGGTGTAGTGTTCTCTGCTTGCTGTGGGGGTACTGAAGTCCCCTCTACCACTCCTGTAACCATCGGCTTTGGGGAGGTTTCTACTTATGTGTACTGGTTGGTCAGAAAAATCCCTAGAACAGGTATCTCCATGGAGGAGAAGAATCTGTTTCAGAGAGCACCACGCCTTTGGAGAAGAGAATGACTCCAAGATTAAAGTTTATCAGAATAAAATAATCTTTCTTCGCTGGCTTTGTACCAACCAGTTAGTCTCCACAGCCAAGGTTCTAGTTTGAAGGACCGAGTGCCTGGTTTTATTATACACTGTGCTGTGATTTATAGTATGGAATATAGGGACGTTTCTTTGCTCATGTTTCCAGAAATCAGCACTTTGTGGTTCCCTGTGCTGACATGTTGGCACTGAGGCTGTAGGTTATAGCATTCAACGCCCTGTCCAACAGCGACTGCTTATGTGGCGGGACCACTCTCCTCGGCAGTGAGGGCACCTTCGGCTCCACCTCGGAGCTTTGTGGCCCACCTGGCCCACCTGCACCCTTCTGCGTTTGGTTTGTTGGGTCCTAGTTTCACTTGGGCTTGCCAAGCCCTTTCCCTGCCTCGGTGGATGGCTGTGAGGGGTAAGCTGTCCTGCCCCAGCGTGTCTCCCTCCACGCCGTCCGTCCTTCCGCATCACCTCCTTTCCATTCCGAGCAGCTCCCAGTGCTGGCGGGATCGGAATGAGGCGGCAGGCGGGACCGATGGGTGCCACCCCCAGGGCTCCTGCTCCCTGTGAACGCGGTGAAGCTGCAGCCCCTCTATGGCCTCTGTGTCTCCACGTCTCTACTGGAAGCGATGACACCCCCGTGACTCACGGGCATCCTGCGAGGGCTGGTGGAGTCTCAGGAGGGGAACCACTGTCAGGACCAGACAGGAGGGAAGAGTCTGAGCACAGTTATGTGAGTGGGTGACAAGCAGAGAGCCAGGCTGGGACAGGGAGTTGTGCTGGGCTGTGCTAGACAGGAAGGAGGCCTACCAGCTGCCACCCATGCTGGGTTCACTCGGAACATGCACCCTTTCACTGGGTGCTCAGGGCAAGCAAGGAGCTAGAGCCTCCCTTGCCTCCCTGAGACATTGCCACCATGTGTAAACACCTCAGATGTCCCCAGGCTGCTCTCCTCCTTCCTTCCCCTCCTCTCAGACCTCCCCTGGCTTGCATTTGTGGTCTTCCAGGCATCTCCACTCCTTTCCCCTGTATTCTCCGCCATGCTGCCGGTCTGTCCCCCCCAAGGATGCAAACCCCACAGCTCCTCCAGCAGATGAGGTATCTTCAGGTTCGCCCCCAGTTTTCCTGCGTGCCCACAGCCCCTCACTCACCCCATGCATTGTGTGAGCACTGTGGCTTCAGCAGGCAGCAGGCTCCATGGGTGACACTGGCGCATCCCTCCAGCTGCAGCCGGGCACCACGCAGTGATGCTGGGCAGAGGCAGGGATGGAGGGTGACCTCAGTACATTTAGGAGTGCCCAGTGCCTGCTGCGATGTCCCTCAGGCCTCTGCGGGAGCCTGGAGCAGCACATGTTGACACTGGACCTGACCACAGGAAGCTCAGGGAGGGCAGAAGCGTGTGTTGCTGTTGCTGAGGAAAGCGGGACTTGGTCCCTGCGTGAACTTTCTGAGCTCTGTGGGCAGAGTGATGCCTGTGGAAGGAGCGTGTCCTGCTGCAGCAACATCACCCATTGCCCTCCCTACACATCACCCCGTGTGGGTCATTTGGGGTTTGTTTGTTTTTATTGTCATTTTCAGATGAAAGCCCCAGCTGCACCTTCTGCAAGCAGTTTCTGGCTGATTCACTCCAAGGAAAACTTTGTCCTTGGTGGAAACACCCTGCTGAGTG
Organism: Porphyrio hochstetteri; assembly: GCA_020800305.1. NCBI lineage: Eukaryota > Metazoa > Chordata > Aves > Gruiformes > Rallidae > Porphyrio > Porphyrio hochstetteri. Next base: position 19,083,216 of record CM036905.1, on the reverse strand, counting down.
GGAGGGACACGCTCCCTCCCGGGGATCTGCTTCCTTCAGCAGACGGGCTGCACCAGCAGCGCCTCAGGCTCTGCAAGGCCAACAAAAATAAGCAATAAACCCCTCAACTAGGTCTCAGCAGTGACAGAGTAACGTATGAAGCCCTCTTCATACAAGTTGAGCATTTAGTGAAGAGGGAGTGAGTTCCTCCAAGCCTCTGCCTGCCTGTACCTTCCCTTGCCCCTCCTAAAGGCAGAGCAGCAAAATTCGGCTGTGAACCTTCTTCAGAGAGATGTCCTTCCCCTGACCCACTGTTGTGCCAATGAGGGCTTCCTGGCGGGAGGCAGGGGGGCAGAATCCCATATGCCTCCTCGGCACATGCACTTTCCACCGTGGAGTCACTCTGGCTGCTGGCAATGGCCACGTGCAAATCGGCTGTGACGCAAGATGGCCCTTCACTGGCTGGTGCAACTCAGGAGCACCGCGTGTGCCAGCTGGCCTTAGCCTTCACCGGGGTGTCCTGGGGCTCAGGGGTGAGTTTTCACTCTTCAGCTTTATGGAAAGCAGACCAGGGTTCTGGAGGTGATGACACTGGCAGCGATGGGGGACAGTGTAAGAACAGCTCTGCGAAGGCCGGGACGAGCGTGTTCCGGGCCGTGTTTGAACTGGAGCTCAGCCACAGAAACCAAAGGAAAAGGCACACGGTTTGGGAGGCGGCTAACCCTGGCCACGGCCGAGCGCTGCCTACTCTACAGCCCAGGACGTGGGGTGGGAAGACCGGAGTGTCCCTCTGTGACGTCAGCCTCACACCTGCCGGGGCCGCAGGCAGCATCCAGGGCCACAGCCACGTGAGCCAGGAGCAGGTGGCATTGGCAGGAGCACTCCATGGGGACGCCAAGGACTCAGCAGGTCCCAGCACCCCCCGCCAGTGTTTTTCCACCTCCCGGTCCTGGCACGCCGGCAAGCACCGGGCTACGGGGAGGCACCCGCTGGCAGCAGCACCTGCGCAATGTTATTCCACCCCAGTATCCCAGGTCTCCGGGATGCTCTGGGGCAGTGGGAGATGCTCTCCTGATGGAGCAAACAGGCTGTTTTGCTGGGCCTGTGCACAGCCCGGGGCACGGCTGACATGCAGACAGCCTTCCAAGCCTGCGTAAGGCTTTCCTCCAGGCACCAGCCCCCTCCCGCTCCAAGGAAAGCTCAGCTCATGTCAGGAACTGCTGCTGCCAGGCCAAAGCGTGGCATTTCCTACCCAAGGTGTCTCCTCCTTTCAGGTGGGAGCCCTCCCGCTCTTTGACACAAGTTACAAGTTTCCTTCTTAATAAAGGAGTCCTGTTGTCATCCCCCCCCCCGTGAGGAATGCCTGAACAACACCCCCACACCCCTCGCTTTGGAGGTTTCAGGAGACAAGTCCCATCATGTTGCCGTGCCTTGCTGGAGCACCCTACACGGGGACAGACTCAGTCACTGCCCAAACACCTGGCAAATATTCCCACACCCAGGCACCACCCCACAGCACCTCAGCATGGGGCTTGGGCACCCCCTTTCCTCTCCAAAGGCTGACAGAAGGCAGATCCCCTTCCCCACAGGCTGCTTCCAGGTGGGGGTGTCCCTTCAGGACAACACAGGGACAAGTAGCTCATGAGAAACAGGGCTCTACTAATCCTTTTCCCTAATCCCTGCCCAGGCTGCACAACTACCAGCTGTAAACCAACTCCAGGCCCTGCCACTCACGGTACCTGTGCCCAAAAAGGGAAAGGCTCTGTGCCTCCCTGCATCACAGTGAGCAAATGCAGGGCAAGGATCAGGAAGGCACATACTCACCCTGGGTTTTCCATTTCCAGAAACGTGTCTAAGGGCAAGCCCTGGGCGTGCTTCAGAGAAACCATTGCAAGGGGTTTGAGACACGAAGGGGAAAAGATAGTTTTGTTGCTTAGCAGAGTGTGAGCGTCACGTGTCGCACAGCCGGCGCGAGCAGCAGCACCGCTCCCAGGGCTCCCAAAGCCAAGGGCAGAGCAACACGAGCTCTTCCAAAAAGAAATTTAGGCTGGAGGGTCTGAGGGGTGCAGGTATGGATGCTCATGGGAGACAGCAGCAGCTCCACATTTGGTTTCCTTAAGTATATTAGGAGCAGCTCCCTTCAACAGCTTTTTAAGGAGGCAGTGTGGGGAGCTGCGAGCTGCCCTGTGAGCAGGAGGCATCAGGGACCCAGTGGGGCTAGAGAAGCTGAGTCACACAGCCATGTCCAGCACCTGTGCACTGAGACAGGCGCTTCAGCATCTTCCTTGGCACAGAGAGGCCATCTCATTGAGTCCTGCTAAAAAAGAACTGGTCTCTCCAACAAATTCTGATGGAAGCTGAGCAACAAGAGGTTAGAAAGAGAAACAGACATTCTGCATCACTGCTCATTCTCACAGGCATCCCACCATGCTACAGTCACCTCAGGTAACAGTCACAGTAGGCCCTCTACGCACCACTCGAGGCTTCCTTGGCGCAGCAGGTACTCCAGGCTCCCCAGAATAAACCCAAATGGGTTTGCGCAGAAGGGAAAAGAACTCAGTCCAGGACCAGGAGCCTCACTGCAGAGAGCGCTGCCCCACAATAGCACTAGTTGAGCCCAGCCAAGGGCATTTCGTGAATCCTGCTGACTGAAGGCCCTGGAGGCACCACATGCAGAAGGCAAAACCCCTGGCTCCCTTCCTCCCCAGGAAGCTGAACCCAGTGGGACCTGGCGAGGCGAGGCAAGGCACACCACCGCTGTCTCCTATGCTGCTGCTATCCCTGGCAGCGCAGAGGTCAGCGACACAGCAGCCCTCACGGCGCTGCACAAACCTGGGTGTCCATGCTGCTCCAAACAGCCAAACCTCTACCAGACACACCACGAACCGACAGCCCTGCCAAGCACCAGCTCACCCAAAGGTGGGCAGTGCCAGCAGCCACACCCCCTGTACTGGGGTGAGCACTGCTCCCAGAACAGCCACCCCAGGGGTTCTCTCCCCACCAATGACACAGGCGACAGGACAAGCGGTTATTATATCATGCTTTTAATACAAACTTAAAAAAATCTGGAACAATAGAAACTGTACAGATTTGATCAATCTTTTTTTGGTTTTTTTGTGTTTTTGTTTTGTTTTTAACTAAATCTCTAGACACACCAATGTCCCGTTCCAAAATATTGCACAACATTCTGAATACAAAACTCTGATTGTATTCCTCCTTCGCTAAAGGAAAAAAAAAAAGACAAAAAAAAGGAAAAAAAAAAAAAAAAGACAGCAGCCCCCAAGCTCCCCCTCTCAGGAGCCCCCTCCTCAGAAAGAAACCCAAGCAGAGCACACACGGATAAACCTCTGCTCGGAGACATACAGACTTCTGGCCTCTTTCGCTGCTCCTCTCCCACAAGGCAACTGTGGATTTACTCCTGGGAGAGGGGAGGGAGGGAAAGGAGGGAGGCTGAGTGGGGGGGGAAAGGAAAAAAAAAAAAAAAAAGGAATCTTCACCACTTCTTTTTTTTTTAAAGTTTTTTTCCTGAAAAAATATTTTTTCTCTCCTCTTTTTAAGAAAAAATCTTGAAAAGAAAAAAATTACAGGTTTTTTTACGTTAGAAATATACATATATTATATATACCTCTTACATCTTACAAATGTAGCAAATTATTCAATACAAACAGACATCAACAAAAAGAACACAAACCCATAAAAAATAAAAGTTAAAAAAAAATTCTCTCTTCCCTTCCTAAGAAACCAGGTAAATTAGTGCAGGTTTTTAAAAAATAAAGTTGAAGCTGAACGCCTACATCCAAGACTAGAAAAGACCCAAGAAGGCTGTTAGTTTCCATCGCTGCCTGCTGCCGGAGGAACACTTCTGAAGCACGCTTTGTTCCTTCCAAAATGCAGAGGTTGGTCCCTCCTCTTTTCCTCCTTCCACTCACACCACTATTTTTGAAGCGGGTATAATACGTGTGGCAGGGCAAAGCAGCATCAAAGCTTCACACACATAAGCAGGTGGCCAAGGGGCATCCCCACCTTTCCCCTCCCTCCTCGTGCTGGAGCAGAGTCCCGTGGCAGTGGCTCGCAGGTGGCTTTGCCAGATGCAGGGGACGGTGTCTGGGGGGCAACTGGCCTGGGTGCCACCATCAGGCACTGAGCGCCCCTCGGTTCAGTGCGGGGAGTGGGCTGGCGCTCAGCAGCACGCTCCCAGGGACAAGGAAGGGGTGGCAGTGGCTGTCAGTGAGGGGAGCAAAATTTAAAAAAGGGGAGGGAAGCCCAACAGTTCGGCAGTTCCTCAGCAACTCGTCCCAGTCCAGAAGCCTGGAGAGCTGAGGTAGTGGGCACTGGTTTGGGGGATGCTAGCTGGGCTCTGCTCTCCTTGCCCACCCACTGGCCACAGCTCCATGGCAGCAGCCTGCTGGGGAACCCGCGGCGGGCTCAGAGATGGGACCGTGCCTCCCCCAGTCACCCAGAGAGGGGAAGGGCACTCTGGAAACTCTCCTCGAAGAGCTCCGGGCAGTGGCGGTCTCCCTGGGACAGCCCCTTACCTCTGCAAAGCCTCACTGGCTCCACAGCTACAGGAGGGCTGGGATGCCTTCATCTTGGCAAGAGGGAAGGGAGCGGAAAAAGCACAAGTTCAAGCCCATCTTTCCTGAAACAGGGATGTCTTGAAATAGCACATGGGTTCGACAGATACAGAGGGGGGTTTCAGAAGGTGCTCCAGAGACATCATTAAAAGAAAACCAAACCTCAAGTTTGGGAGGCAGCAGAAAGCTTATTTTTCTTTTAAACTGAGAACTTCAAAGACTGGAGTTTCCTCATCTCCATCTCCTTCCTCTTTGCAAGCTTCCACACACCCACAACGGAATCCGAGGAGACCTCCTTCCCAACTGGAGAGCCTTCACCCTGCCTGGACAAGCAGCTGCCCTCCTTCAGCTTCCCATGAAGGTGGGTTTTGGAGTCCCTGAGGCAGAAGCAACCCAGCCAAAAAACCACTATGGCCCGACTGCAGCACATCATCCCAGGGAAAGCTGCAGGGGCATTCATTCCCAGATCCTGGCACTGTGGCAGGGAAGCACCGTACATTCGCACACTGGGACAGCCACTAACCTTCAGACCTTCAGAGCGCCCATCCCTGCTCTGAGCCTGCCACCACCCACGCTGACGTGACCTGACTGGAACCATGGGTTATGCTAGGTGCTTCCCTTCCACACCAGATCAGCCACCTCCTCCTGCCCCTCCAGAAGGGCAGGGGAGGAGATTCAGTCAAGTACCTGGCTGAAAGCACAAACCCTCACACAACCTCTCAAGAGAGCAGCTTCAACAACATAGCCCTTTCCTCAAAGATAGCGCTGCCTCGCTAACAAGAGAAGAAGGAATTCCCTCTGAGAGGATGAATTCACAGCAGGGAATGAGAACTTATACCTGAGAGGCCACTCCAGCTGGATGGTGGCCCCTGCTACTGGAGAGAACCTCTGGGAAGCAGGATCCAAGTGGAAAGGTCAGGGGAAGTGGGGGCTGCCACCTGGCTCAGCACCACCTCCAGCAGCCATGGGACAGACGGGTGCTGTTTGGGCACCACGGGGCTCTCACCTAGCCTGACCAGCACGGAGAGGCCCCCTCACTCAAGTGCAGAAGGGACAGTAACCAGAGCCACTCAAAGCACGGCTCTCCCAGAGCTGCGGCTGGGAGCGCAGATGGCGGAGGGAGCAGAAGCAGCCATTTCACAGTAACGCTCGGCGCTCCCTGCTACGTGCCGGGAGCCGGTCAAGGAGAAGAGTTAGTGCTGCTCAGCACAGACACGACAGCTGACGCCAGCCCGGGCTGGAAAGCCTGAAGCAACCACAGCGTAACCGTCTGCGCCCATGGGCGCAGGAGATGCTCTCTGTCTACACGCAGAGCCGCAACAGAAGCGGCAAGCCGACCTACCCGTTTCTGGCTACCGTGCGACAAGGGTGCGCCTATCTCCACCGACGCTGACTCATCCTCTCCCTGTCCCTCCTCCAGTGAGGTGGTACAAAGATCATGTCCCTACACCCAGGTGGAAGGACCCTTTGGCCAGTGCTGGGGAGGGGGGTGCACGGGGATTTAGGAACATCGTGACCTATGTTTGCACCAGTCCTAGGCTGGGGTGGGGGAAACACCGAAAAAATCCCAAGGCTAATTTAAGGAGTAAAAAAGTGAGTAGGAAAAAAGCACAGGGACTGAGTTAAAAAACAAGTCAGTGCTTCAGGAGCGTTGCCAGCACAGCGCAACAACACCGGGCTCTCTCTTTTCCCAAGAAGCTATATTTATAAGATCTGAATATTGTCTGTATATTTCCTATTTTTCTTTGCTCTCTTTCTGGTTTTATTTGTTCTTGGTTTCCCCACCCCCTCCCTCCCCACCCCAAAATACTCTCCTTCCTTGCGTTCAGTTGGCCAGGACAACAGGCTGGTACGACTGGCTGGGATACTGCATGGCATTCAGGTTGTAGCTGAGTCCTTCCACAAAGGGAGATTTCTCCAAGAAGAGGTTGTTGGTGCTGCCACCGAAGACCTGAGCCATGTCAAAGGTACCACCCGTGCCGGTGTTGAACTGCGATGTTGGTGGGATGCTGCTGGCCTGGCTCTCACTGGCAACGCCATCAAAGAAAAGACTGCTGGCTCCGGGCGAGCCGCCGCTGTAAACGAATTCTTTGGCGTTGGGGGAGAGCTGTGACTGTGGGGCCTGGCTCCCAGCGCTCCCGATGAAGTTTAGAGAATGCATAGACAGGGAGAGGCCTTTGTGCTTCAGCAGGTTGGTGGTGGGAGACCTGACCATCCTCGGCTGCTGCCCAGCACCTGCTCCGCCGCCCCCTCCTCCAGCTCCTCCGCCCTTCTTCATCTTGGTAGAGCCAAACTTCGTGGCAGCAAAGGTGGCAGTGGTGAACGTGATGGGCTGGGCAGAACGAGGGATAAAGGTGGGACTAGGTGACTGGCCAAAGGAAGGGGACGGAGAGTTGGACAGTGAGTTGTCCTGGCTGCCAATGGGGACAAATACCTGGGCATCGGGGTTGAAACTGCTCTTGATTTCTTTGTCCAGCTCCGCGACACTGCAGCCCTCGCTGTCATCCAGGTAGAGGACCTTCACAGAGCCCTTCTCACCGATCTGGTAGGAAACCTCAAAAGGATCAATCCAGACACTCAGCTCTTCTGGCACATTGGCACGCACATCCTCCACAGCCAGCCCGCTCCGCTTGGCTGCCAGCTCCACCACCGGATCCACTGTCTCCCCTATATGAACGCAGCGATAACCAGATCCCTTCAGAGGCTTCTCCGGGTACCAGTGACCCTCATATTTCTTCTTCAGCAGGCGCTCTAGCTCCTCACCAAACAGGTCTGCCCGCCTCCGAGGAAGCTTGTTGTACAGGTATGAGATGATGAAGTTAAGAGCAACTTTGATCTCCAGATGCATACTCCCTTCGCAGCAAGCAAGTCAGGGCAGTGTGTTAAAAGAGACAAAATGACACACACATAGACAAGGTTTGGCTCCAGACAGACCTAGGGAAAGAGAGAAAAGGATGGATGAACGCGAGAGAACACAATGACTTTCCACCTGCTAAGATGAACAGCCTCGCTTTTCTGTTAACAAAAGCAGAAGGAACAGTTCGCTTCTCGTTAGTGTTTGTGCAATGCTCTCTAGGAGATTCACCCCAAATCTACCAGCCCTCCAAACAGAGAGATGCTGGGAGTCTCCCTGCTCCTCTGCAGCAGAAATAAGGGTGTAGCTACTACCCGCACACAGGCACGTACGTTACACTTCCCTCACTGCCAACTACCGCTGCTGAAACCCAGCAGGCCAACTGTCTACTCTGGCAGAGCCATTTCAGCACATCTAACCCACCTCTCGACGCCCTGGCACTCAGCTGCTTTCAGCCTGGCTCACCTGCACCAGCGTCCCCGGAACACAAACACCAGCCCAGTGGCCTCGTGACTCGCTCAGCAGCTTGTGTGGAGACCCGCTCCCGCTCAGGACGGCGGGGCCAGCGGGCTCCTCCGGGAGACCAGGTGATTGTGCCGGGTGCCGCATCCTGTGCGCAAGCACAGGAGGGCTGAGAAGGAGCGAGGGAGGGTGCTGAGGCACCAGCTGCCAGCCTGCTTTTACTATAACCCTGACTGCCAGGCACATATCTTATTAAGTGTACCCAGTTGAGGCTCTAGCCCAGCGACAAGCCTAAAATCCCAGTTTAATTCAGTCAGGGAGGGGAAGAGGGGGGCATGAAACGTGTGCAGGGCACGCACATGCCAGCAGCCCATCCAACACAGTTCGTATCGCCCATCCCCTGCGCAGAGGGAAAATGAGCTCTGCCAGGATCAGGTCCCTGCTTAATAAAAACTGAAACTGCTTGCCAAAGACTGAAGCAATCCTCCTTCCCACCCTCCTGAGGAAGCCTCTGAAACAGAGAGAACCCACAAAAGCGCAATACAAAACCACAACACTCAACTCTCCCATTATACACAGATTTGCAAACAATGTTCATGCAAAAAAAAAACCCCAGGTAGGTCAACACCACTCTCTGTCAGCCATCCAAAGACAACAAATCCCACAGATAAAGTATTTTAAGAGGAAGCACACTTCCAGTAGCCTCCACGCCTCTCCAGGGGGAAGCAGAACATCCAGTTTTTAATTGGCAGCTTAGTCACAGGCTGCTTGGGCTTCAACTGCCCTCACCTTGCTCAAACAGACATACTAGATTCAACCCTCTTCCTAAAATGGGCTTCGGGGATGCTCTCACGTAGCACTCAAGCCAATGTTTATGGCTTCTGCCAATTATTTGGGGGTGGGGATGGAGTACAAGCATACAGCGTCAGCATTCCCCAGAAAAACTGGGGATCCCAGCAGCACAACCAGCTATCCACGCTGGCCTACGTCAGGAGGAAGAAAAAAAACACCCAACTGACCAGACTCGTTTCTTTGATCTAGTTTAGCGGGAAGAAAAGGATTAAACAGATATTGGAGAAATCCTCACGTATTCTGAGCCTTTGTCACACAGACACAAAAATAAGGACGAGTAGATTCCATGCTGCTTCTGTACTAGTCTGAGTTGAGAGGCTTGGCTTCAGGATGATGGTAACTAGAAGCAGAACCCACACCTCAACTCTGCCAACAAAGTGGTCAGTTCTGGAAGGAATCTCCTTTGGATTTGAGTCAGCACAAGAAGAAAAACAGGAAGGAGGGGATGGAAAAGAGGAAAAGAAGTCTTGCCTTTAAAACTCATCTTAAGGAATTACCATAGTGTATCAACTTTTGGAAGGTCACTGAGACCTGACCAAGTTCAAGAAAGAACAAAAGAACACCAAAGAAAGAAGCAACCAGAGTTTTTCAGATAACAGTGAGAAGCCATTTTCAGAAGGCAAAAACCTCAGCACAAAGAGGGAGCCTTTCCCAGAGAAAGCAGCACAAAGCAAACCTCTGAGGTAGAGCACCTGAGCGTTAACCAGAGCTTACACAGCTGCACTCAAGGGGGAATTGCACAGAGCTCTCTTGCTACTTTGATTTTGAGGCAACTGAGGGCGAGGACAGCTCGGGATCCCAGCAAACTAAGTAGGGAGACAACAGCCAGTTTGTAAATCTTTTAATCTCATGTGATAAATTCTAATCCAGATCCAAAATCTATTAAGAAATCAGAAATTACAGATTGTGAAAGGAGCAAAGGCCGAAATTCGTTACCACCCTATTTGCAACACGAATACCTCAGTGTATTTTCAGGAGCCCACATTCTCATCAACCTTCTGCAGGAGGCAGCGAGGAGGTACAATTATAAATCATTGCCTCCTTTTTTCTTTTCTTTTCCTCCCCCTTCGGGGAATACTCTGTACCTTGACTATGAAAAGATGAGTTAATTAGCCTAATAATACCAACAACTGCCAAGGTAGCTGCACACAGCCAGTACTCACAGAAGAGACAAGAAGTCAGCGATACTGTCGACACCCCGGGTTCTTGCAACGGTAAGGTGTGCTTCGGTAAGACCCCCCTTAATCTTTCTACTGCACCAAAACGTGGTAACATAAACACCCGAACAGCTGAAACAGCACGGCCCTAAGACAACAAACTGCCAAGTATCAACCCTAAGCGCCTTCTGACCAGCCTCCCATCAGGACAGGCATGTCCACAGTGCCGGCGCTCCGAGGGAAAGGCCCACTGTGCCTCGGGCAGGGAACAAAGGGCCGCTCCTCTGCTCCGCGGAGGGAACGCGGGAGCCCCCGCAGACCCCCCGTTTCTCGGCACACACCGACGCGCCCGAAGGAGAGGCCCGGTGATGGCCTGCCTCAGAGGAGAGCAAACAGGGGAACCACGGCCTCTCCTCCCCGCCACGCAAACACGGCGGGTGACCTTGCGAGTCTCCCTCCGAGCTCCGGCCCGGACACCGGCCGGCTGCCGCCTCGCCACAGGCGTTTCTGAAAGACAGCTGCCACGGCGACGCGGGGTCCCCTCCCGCCCCAGTGCCACCCTCGGGGGCGGAGGGGCTCCCCCAACTCGAGATAAGCGGCCCCGCGGAGGGGAACCCCCCGAAACTAACGCCCGGCCGCCCCCTCTCCCCGGGAGAGCAGCCATTTCTGGTGACCCGGCCGGCCGGAGCCCCCCTCCTCTCCCGCCGCCGCGGGGTTCCCCGGGCATTGTAGTCCTCGCCCCCCTTCCCCGCCCCGCGACCTACTTCGCCCCCGGACTACGGCTCCCGTCGCGCCCCGCGACCGGCCCGGCCCGGCGCTTCGCTCGGCGGGGCAGGGCACAAAATTTTCCACAGCACATGCGCCCTGCCTGCCGGCCCGCCCGCCCCGGCGCTGCCCACGGCGGGGAACACGCCCCGCGGCCCAGCGCTGGGGACCGCTGGGCAGCCGCCCCCTTCTCTTCCCCTCCCTCTCAGATCCACCCGTAGCAGCCTCCACCGCCCCATGGCCGCGGGACGGAGCTCCGGAGGCCACGAACCCCACGTCCGCTACCTGTCCCCGTCCCCAGGGTGGGACACACGGGGTTACAAACAAGGTCCCCAAGAGAGCCTTGCGATGGAGGGGGAAAGGGCGAGCTGCTGGCCCCACGCACCTGGCGGGGGGACACCGCGGCGACCCCCGAGACTTGGAGGCTCGGGGTGCGGGCGAGGCGGGGCGCCGCACCCCCCCGCCCCAACAGACACCCACCTCTCCCAGGTGAAACCCGGGCCTGACCTTCCCCTGCAACTACACTACCCTTTCCCAGGGGCGGCCATGCCCCGCACTCCCGACTTCACGAGGAAGGCAGAGCCCCTCCGCCGGGAGAGGGGCCGGCGGCGCCCAGCCCAGCCCCAGCGGCGTCTTTGTTGTCGCCGGGCTTCTCCCTACCGGAGCCCGCGGAGGCTGGGTCCGCTGTGCTTGAAGGGAGACACCCCGGCGACACCCCTCCCTCCCCCGGCAGCCCAGCGTACCCACCGCCGCCCCCGATCCCGGCCTACCCTTTGCGGGGCTGAGCCGCACCCCGCTCCCGTCCCCCCCCAACTGAGGGGGGAGAGGAACGGGACACCAAAAAAAATATGGTGAACCAGGGCGCTGCAAAGCGTCGCCGATCCAGTGACTTTCACACCCTCCTCGCGAAGCCCCATTAATCCCCTCCGCGGCCGGTAGCCGCCCGGTCGCTCCACAGACAGATAAATTCCCTCCCTCGGGCGGTGAGCGGGGCGACAAGCCCCCTCGGGCCGAGCCCACAAAGGGGATGTGGGCTGGGAGGACCCAGCTCGAGAAGGGGGGAGACGAGGGAAGCACCCCTAGCCCCACTTACTTCGTCCTCGGCTCCAGGGCCAGTGGCTGTCGGGGGCCGTGGGCGCTGCCAGCGGAGCCCGAACGGTGCCGTGCGGGTCTCTGCCCCGTCCCTCCCTTATCCCCGGCGGTGCGGTTCTTCCGCGGGGCGGGCCTAGGGGCTGCGGCGCGGGCCGGAGGTGGTGCGGGACGCCCGGAGGTGGGGGTGAGAATGTCGGTGTCTGTGTCGTCGTTGCTACTGCTGCCGCCTCTTCTCGCCCCGCCGGCCCGGAGCCGCCCGCGCCCTGGCCCCAAGTGAGCCAACTCACGGCAAACTTTCACCCTTAGCAACCCCGCGCAGGGATCCGCGCTCCCGCCCAGAGTGATGCGGCCGCGGAGGGCGGGCCGGGACTTCTTCCCCCTCCTCTCGTCGCCTCTCCCCCCCCGCCCGCCCAGCCCCGTCTCCCGCAGCGCCCCGGGGACGGGGGAGGTTTAATTCCTCTCGCCCCCCTCTCCCGCCCTGGGAGACTTGCTTGGGACTGTCCCGGTCTGGGCGCCGGGGGAAGGAAGGGGCAGGAGGGTTAGCGGGGATGAGGATTGACCTGAGGATTTCCCCAAGCGGCTTAGCCCCAGGCGTGGGAGGGGGGGGGCGAACAGCGAAGCGGTGGAACGGGAGCGGGGAGGGAAGGAACCGGCCGGCATTTTCCTCGCCTTCGCGCACGACCGGTGCTTGGCAGCAGCTGCCGCAGCTGGCCCGCGGGGGCCGGTGCAGTCTGGCCTCGGCTCCGTGACAGGGCTGGCCTTGGGACGAGGGGTCCCTGGGGAATGGGCTCCCGAGGGGCCACCCGAAGCCGTCCCCGGCTCCGGTGCCAGAATTCCCAAGCGGCGGGAGGAGCCTGGGGCGACACGCCTAGAGCGGTGTGAAGAGAACAGGGAACCCAGCTCCTTCCCTCACTGCAAACGGCGCTGGGTCCCCGGACCACCTGGGGAACAGGCACGGCCGGGGGGCTGCGGACCTGTCTCCTGGGGTACAGGGGCAGGGCGCCTGCCGGTGGCTCCGCAGAGAGGGCAGGAGCAGGCACAGCCACCCCTGCGGACCCAGCACCCCGAGGCGGGCAGGGCACTCTCCCCGCCCCTCGGTGCACAACCCGCGGACTACTTCGTTCCCTCGCGCCTGTGCGCCTCCGCCTTCAGCTCAGGCCCGGCCCGATCGTGGCGGAGGCGAGACTGCAAGATGCGTGAGCCGCCGTGTGCTAAAAATAACTGCGGCGTGTTAGCAACAGCCTTCCCATTGGCCGACCGGATCCGGCGGCTTCTTCGGATTGGTGCGCTGCTCAAGCCAGTAAGCAGAAGGGGGTGTGCGCGGTGGGAGGTACCCGGCGCGGCGCGGGGGCTGCCGGGAGTCGTAGTCGCCAGGGCGGCCGCTGCCCATCCCGCTCTGCCGCCACCTGCCCCGCACCGCGGGGCGTTCCGGGGCTCCGTCCGGACCGAGCGGCACAAGCCGGTGGCGCGGCCGGTGCAAGGCGGAGAACAGCCGTGGCGATGACAGTCCCCAGGGTCAAGGGTGGGCGGTGGGCAGCTGCTCCCCAAAGGCTGAGCCTGGGCCGCCTGGGCACCTGCTGAAGGCAGCGGTGCCGCACGGCTTTTCACCCTGCCCGTAAAACTCAACGGTGAAGGAGGAGCGAGTCCACGGGCTCTGGGATCGCAGGGGAGACCTGGGCGTGGTAACAAGTCCTCCCATAAAGCAGCCACACACGGACCCACCTGATGTCCTTTTCTCACCTCTGGCACCACCATACATGTTTGCAGGGCACCAGCTGCCAGCACACACAGCTCAGCATTCCCTATTTTAAACCAGACTTATTACTAATTCTGAGGAAAAGGAAGAAAATCCCTACAGGTCACACACTTTACGGCCTAAGGCCATCACCTCGGGCAGACTTTGCTTGCCGAGGGCTCTTGCTGCCCACACGTAAGGCAGGTTTTGATCCTGGTAAAGCTCTGAACAAGCAGAAGGGATGCCGAGAATGGAGTTCCCAGACTCTCCCAGCCATGTGTTGGGCATCTTCCTCAGAGCTGACACAAGCAGAACCACTCTGCGACCAAAGCACGACTGCAGCCCCTGTTGCAGCGGAGGTAGCCCACCTGGCCCGCGAAACTTCCCTTCTGTCTTGGTTCTGATGAATTCCTAAGAAAAATCCCACTCCATCTTGGGAGTCGTGTTCCAGCTTGGAACTGGATCTTCTCTGTAGTACAGGGCTACGTTAGAATGTTTATTGCCAATTTTCTAAAAGGACAAAGCCCTGAGCTGCTCCATGTCCCTCCGGGTAAGTAATTCTCTGTAGCCAACATCTTCCGAGTGCAAAAATACAAAGTTCCTCTCTTGCCCCACTTCCACAAAGATCTTCAGCATCTTTCTGGGTTTGGTTTGCCCTCTGTCCCTTAGAAACCCTTTTACCTTTAGGCAGCACCTTTGCCACTGAAGAGGACTTCTTCTGAAGCCAGTCAACACCATGTTAAGGAATCAGTTAATGCTGCCCTTCCCAGCCTCACTGTGCCCATTCACCCACTGATTAAAACAAAAAAAGCCCAACAACAGTTTGTTGGGTTTTTTCTGCAAGGGAAAGGGGAGGAAGAGCAGGGGAAGATTTACGAGAGTTCTTATGAGCAGCCTTCTTTTCATCATTCCTAGTTTAAAAGGAATTCAGTTACAAAAGGTGGCAGGTTTTGTCTAACGCTCCCTGGCTTTGCTGGAAACAAAATCATGCTGCCAGCCACAGATCAGGAAATTAAAGTGACTGGGCTATTTTTAGCATCATTAAGAAAAAAAAAAGGCAATTACATTTCTAAAATTCTATTGTTGTTTTAATAAGGTGTTGCTAAGAGGGTGCTACACATTAGGGCTCTTTAAAATTCTTGCGCCTTGACTGCGCTCCTTTAATTATCGGTCGGCCCGGTACACATGCCGGCAGAGGAATGCTGTCACAGGATCTGCTCTGTGTTCTCGGCCATTTGCCTATTACGTCAAAGCCAAGCTGCCGAATCACGTGTGTGCGGGGAGGGGAGGAATCGCCAGGCCACCCGAACAGAGCTCGTTTGGCTGGGTTATTTAATGCCAAGGAAGGGCAGTCAGGTTATAATCAGGCGTAATTAACACTGCTGTACCCTAAATCCTCTTTACATTCAGGTCACGTGGCAACCTCAAGGAAATGAAAAATTCTTTCCTGCTACTGGAACAGGCAAACATCCCCAGCTGATCCCCGTAAGGGGAGAGTAACAGCTCCTGCGCAGATAAGGCTTCAGGAGGAGCATTCTGCCTATGCAATTCCCGCAGGGAAACCTCAGGGGCAGACTCAAGGCCTCTGCCTACCTTCGTGGGGGGTTGGGTCCTTTTAAAGAAAGGTAAAGCTTCAGGCTCAAGGGCTTTGTCAAGACAAGGTTTAGATGATTCAAGGGACTGAAGAAGTGTTACAGAGCTATTTGCTGGGCTCAGCTGTGGCCGTGGCTGGTAGCTGTTCTGGAGAGGCGTGTGACACAGGATGTATACGCTTCAGAACACTGCCATGCCTTATTAGTACCGCTAACAGAGAAGCCAATTACTTAATAGGCCAAGAGGTCCCATGTTCCCCCTCCCAGTGTAAATATTTGCAATAAAGGCATTTTGTTACTGACTATGTACCATCCCTTTGATACAAAAAGAACACAAGAAACAATTAACCCTACCCTGAAAAGTAATGGCAGGAAGACACATTTAGGATTTGTGTGTGGCACCGTGGGGGTTCGACTGCCACAGAGACGCAGCTGTCCATCCATCCGTGCGTCCATCCCTCCCACCCTTCCTTGTAGTTGTCATGCAAGTGCTTCACAGCCCACTGCTGGGATGCTCCTGAATCGAGCTGCTTAAGACTACAAGGTCTGATGCCATCCCTTCCAGAGCTTGGCAGGCACAGGGCAGCAGGACATACCTTGTCTCCTCCCTGCCCCCCACAGTGAAGCTCGCCCTTTTAGCATGTGCTCTGGTCTCCAGTACTGGCAGGAAATCTCCTTCTACTGGACAAGTACTTTAGCATCTATTTAGGTAAGAAATACAGCACTTTTTCCGGAGGCCCTGCCTGGGTTTCATTTAGCTGGTGAACAAAAATCATTACCAGGCAAGCACAGCTGAGCTTTCCTGGGCTACCCAACTGCAGTCATTACCCTTGTCTGAATTAGCAGCTTCAGGGCAATGTCCCATCCGTGCTCTGAAAGTACCAGAAAGGCAGCGGCGCCGAGCTGAACACCAGCAGCATTTGGCAGTCTCCCCAGAGATGTCTGGGCAAACAAGGCAAAGGGGAAAAAGCCCGTCTCTCCCTCTCTCCACCTGCCCAGTGACTCAGAACAACTAGAAATGGCAGCTTCACTCTCATTGCTGCCAGAACACAGACCGATACGCCCAGCAGTCAGAGTGAGGGCAGCAGGAGTGCCAAGAAAGTAAGTATGCTCAGCCATTTTTGGGGATGGGATGGGGACACTCATATCTCTATAGCAACCCCTGCCTGGCTGATCCTGTTAAATGATCAGGAACAAGGGCTGCTCTAAAATTAGACCTTCTAGGGGCTCCTGCACCAGTGGCAATAGCTCTGAGACAAAAGAAATAATTCATTTCCATCTGCCTTCACTAAACAATTTTGTTATCTTAGAAACTTTTAGGAAAGTAAACAAAAATATTCCTAGTGTGATAATTTGGCTGGTCTGACTGAGAGCAAATGATAAATTCTGGTTGAAGTGATAAAGCTCCAGGTCCAAAAAAAAATTGCATGTCATGCCCTGCTTTTAAAGAAACAGAGAACTTAACACGGCTGCTGATGGGTCTGACATGGGCTTCCTGGTCAGGAACAAGAGGCAGCTGCTTATTCAGGGAGAATTCCTTTGAGGGAGGGAGTTTGCTGGTACCAAAGAACCAGTTTGCTCTGAACATTTTGGTAAACAGCATCCATGTTAGTAAAAATTAACCAGAAGCTGCATAGGGGAACCACGGTGCAGGGAAGAAGATATACAGATACTCTCAGGACTGCAAAAAGCTTGGAGGAGGAACCTGACAGAATTAATAGCTGGGGGGAGGAAAGGGAGGAGCAGCTGGGATAGCTGTAGGACCAGTCATAACTGGTGCCAGCTGCAGCAGGAAGAAATGACTTTTAAGGAAAGGATGATCACAACTGGTCTGCTTGTTTTCACTCTTATTTGAAACACTGAAATGGCTGGAGCAGGCACAAGAGGCACTGAAGCCAGAGGAGTTAAATGAATAGGTACTAACCTCAAGGGAACAACTGAAATCCTGGAAGGGGCACAAAACGGGCTCTGTGCCCCAAGACTAAGCAAAGACAATCCCATTGCTGTAGCACACGCTCTGCTCAGACCACGAAGACTGTAAGGACAGGGCACACCAAGCTAGGACCCTAATTTAACCACCTCAGGAGTGCACGAACTAGTAGGGACCTTGGTTCCCAGGTCTCTGCTGAGCCAACAGGCTGCTTTCAGCCTGTGCTGGTATTTGACAAACCAGCAGCCTCTGGTTTTCAGCGTGCATATGGCCAACAGCCTAGAACACAATAGTTGGTGTCCAGTTACAGCAGGGAAGGCTTTAACTAATTCACAAGAACAGGATAGTGAGTCAAATAGCTTAGTAGGTTTTAGAAAGGGATTGGATGTTTGCATGGTGAAACAACATCCACAGCCGTATTAGCCAGGATAAGGGTTACAAGCTCAGCGATCCTTGCGCTACGGGACAAAATGATCAGTGGCTGGGATCACAGGCAGACAAAAGCGACAGCCAGTCCCTGAAACTCCTTGCAGCAAGGTCACATGGCCATAAGCAGGCACTGTCAGAAACCAGATAACCCATTGTGCAGTTCTAGCTGGACTAATCCTGCGTGTCCCCAGAAAGCTCCAGAGAGGCTGGGCATAGAATGAACCCGACAGAAATCCTTGCTACAGAAGAAAAAAACCCAACCACTCAAAACAAACAAACAAAACCCCAAGAACCCCTCAAAAACCCAACAACAACAAAAACAAACAAAAAAACCCCCAAAAAACAAAAGAAGAAGCTTTATTCATATGCATCCTACAGAAACAGTTACAAGAGAGGGCCTTGGATTAATCTATCACAGAAAACAGAGCAGCTGTGCTCTCCCTGGGAAGGCACCAGCCATAAGCAGGTTCCTTACAAAACAGGGCAGCATGGAAATATACTGGAGGGAGGAGGGGGAGCAGACACATGGGATTGGTGCTCTGTTCCTCAATACTGATGCGTGGGGCGATTTCAGACAATTCAGAGGAGACCCAGTAACAACATCCTCAAGGTGTTTCTCCACACCAGAAATGGCACTTGCTTTTTACTGAGCTGGTCTCCTCCATGTGTAAATACTTGCCTACCGGGATTTTTATAGTGAGCTGAGGCAGTTACTAGCAGAGCTGCTGAAAAGCAAGAGACTGTAACCCTCCCCGCTCCTTCTGAGAGTCAGTTCCAATCAGGTTTTGATCCCCACTCCGCCTGTTACTTCTCCAATCCCAAGTATACTACTGAATTTGTACTGCTTTAGAAAAAAATAATCAACCTGTTTTCAGTAATAGTCCAGAGATGTTTCAAGACCCTCTTGCCAACCCGACAGGTGGTGCAGCCATGTACAGATTTGATCACCTTTTCTTGAAGCCGTATTTTTTCCTTTCATAGAAGAGATCTGTCTTGGAACTGCCCAGGTTGACGATCTTAGGGCAACCATCTCTCTGTATGAAGACAAGAGGATGCAAGTTAGGAAATGAGCAAACAGAACATCATCACTTACACAGTTCTATAAGGTTCTCAGTTCCCATCCTCCACAGGCTGTTCCTCAACACACATTTCAAACGTGTGCAGACAAACTGCCCTCTAATTCTGGTTACAACCAGCAAGAGGGTAGAACAGAAAAGAGGATGGAGATCTTTTGACCTCACTCTAGGTCAGTCTCCAGGGTGCAGAGAGAAAACAGCCTGTGTAACATCAGCAGCTTAATTAAAAGGATGCTCAGTGCCTTAAGACTGAGTCTTTCTAAATCAGGATACGTGGGATTTATATGGCCCGGAGGAATAACCTTTACCCTCCTTAGCCAAAAAGGATCTTGTTGCTTCAGACGTCACCAAGTCATTCTTGTCACAGATGGAAGAGGTCCCTAACCACAACTGAACCATTTCTCAGGTTTACTGCATCCTGGACTGATCACAGCAGAGGCTGTATGTTCATCTTGGGTGTGGACAGCTCTTCACAGTAGCTACATGGTACGTTCTTGTACCTGAATCCCAGTAGATGGTTAGAAAAAAGCCACAAGAAAAGCAAGGACAGCAGGGGAGACCCACCTCAGAGGTGTGATTGCAAAGACAAATCAGAGATGTGCCCCTTGGTGTACCAGGGAACATTTGTCCATGGCCCACCTGAACCCAGCAGGCAGAGTAACATGTGTCCTTGGCTGTTGGGTAAGCCCAAGTGGATTAGATTTAGAAAGTCTCTGGACAGATGTCAGCTGGTGTACAAACTGCACGCAAGCTGCCCCACCGATACCTGCTCCTGTGCAGGAGATGCAACCTGGTGGGGAGGGGCTGCATGGTAGAAATATCAGAAGGGGGGAAAGAAATCATCCCTTTGCTATACACCTGCCACAGCCCATCTCTCGCTACGAACGACTCATCTGATTTTGAAGGCGAATAGTAGGACTCTTCCGAGCTTTGCCTCCCACGATGCAGGGAGTCTGTGACAATCCTGACAGCAATGTTGCAGGGCTCATTCTTCCACCTCCTCCTAAGGAGGCAGCACATGAGCACGCTCCCATCCCCAAGTAAAGATTACTTTTGCAACTGGGAGCTGTCCTGAGTGACACAGTGGGATTTTGGCCCTTACCCTCAGATTGAAGTGGGGTGAAACAATATCTTGTTCTTCCTTAAACTAGAGTAACCAAACCAGGCCCAACAGAATTCTACCTGTTCCCTCCATTTTAGGATTTGCTTGCTTTCTTTTCTGACCTTTCTCTGAGGATGATGGAAATGCTGTGACTGCAATCTTGGAGCGTTAGAGCTTCAGGTATAGAGTCCTGCCCATTTGCTTTTCTTACTCACACCAGCATCAGCTGCGTAACTGTGACAGGGAGCACAACTTTGACCGGGCACCCTACACCTGTGCCAGCACCTTTCAATCCTGCAAGTCAGTCATTTCAAATCTGCCGTTTCAGATCTGCAACTTCACCTCTGCAATAATCCCTAACATTTGAGCTTGCTGGTACTGAGCAACTGTCTTCAGCCACAGCAGCCTTCACCCAGCTGTCAAAACACCTTGGTTCTGACTCGGTGTTCTCCTGCTCCTCCAGCTCCACATTTTCTATAACCTTCCCTTGCAGAGCAGCTGGCTATTTCACACCTGAACTGTGAGTGAGAAGCTACAGGTGAGCTCAGGTTATAAAAAGTACCTTTTCAGAATCAGTATGAATTGGTAAAAATAAAACCACACTTATTTCGCTCATGACTTACCAAGCCAGGTGTCTTGGTTCCAAAGGCAAGTGAACAAAACTATTGTTTCTCAGGGCACTTCTAAAGTAGGAGGCAGCACTGCTGTCTCAGTGCTTATATCCACATTTAGATACTAAGAAAGATTACGGTCCTGTCAGATCTAACGACTAACTCAGATGAGGATCCAGCCCTGTCCTGAATTTAGCTGCAGGCCTCTAGAGAAAACATAGGCACTGCACAGAATTAAACCAGCAACTCACTCAGCTGCTCATGCTCCCCGAAATCAATCTGAACCATTCTCTCAGCATGTTCTCCACCATCACTAGGGTGTGCTGGAGATGGCATTTGCAAAGCACCAAAACCCAAACAACCTTTAAGAGACACTCTCACAGCTACCAGGTCTGCATTCTGGGCATACTGTAACTGTAAGCACCATGTTCTTGCTTCTCCCTAAGGTCTTCCTACCTATTCATTAGTAGTTCTTCATGTCCTGCACTGATTGTGTCAGGTATTAACCTTACGGGGTTAAACAGCTGCCTCGTTTCACATGTGCAGCAGCAGTCTTTCAGCACAAGAAGATTATAAAAACATTAGAGCACTGACTATAGAAATAAGGGATTGGTACATCAAGAAACGCTAGCAGAAAAAGAGATGTCTAGAATATAGGCCATGCCAGAAGAGAATTTAAAATAATAATAATCATCATATTTGTACAAGGAACTTTAAACCTGAAAGACACAATTAGTAGTGCAGACATGGACACTAAGATCTACCTTTATGTTCTAATCCAAAGGACAAGATAGGTAGCGATTGCACAGCCCTTACAGTACTGTATGTGCTCTTGGTCAGCAGCTGATAATTGACTCGTAGGGAGGAGCAGCTCCTACCAGTGCCTTTGCAGTGTCTGGAATATCTCTGGCCCAATAAAACCTAGGCTCAGAGATCAGAGATCTATTAAGGTAACAAAGTGGTAACTTGCAGTGTGTGGAGGAAGCGAGGGTGAAGTCCAAGTAGTCTGATGTCCTTCAGCATGAAAGATTACAATACCACAAAATGCTATGGTATCACAAAATGCTTTGCAAACACTGGGAGCTACCAACCAGGGAAGAAAGGCATGAGGTAATGAAAACAAGTGCCAATATTGGTAGCTGAACTGAAGTTTCCCATGTCCCAACACTAATTTCACTAGCTCGAAGCCCCTTAAAGATAAACATGGCTACTAAACAAAGAGGTAACCAATACAACAGGAGACTGGGCAACAACGTACATCTTTTTCCTGGATGGTGCACTCCTTGCAGTAGTAGGCATCAGAGACTCCTGGGCCCCCGCAGATCACACAGCGCCCTTGGTACGAGCCGTAGTTACACTCATCACATATTCGCACCAGGGTGCAAGGCCGCACGTAGGAGTCACAGATCACACATTTGCCATCACCTGCAAGCACAGCACAGCTTTTGGTTACAGAACGTCCTTTTCTCCACCCCCAAGATGAAGACGAAAAGTTTCCTGGTCAAAGAACTTGCCTGGACACTCAAAGCCAATACAATTGAATTGCAGAAATTTATCTTGCAGGCACAGGGTGCAACTTAGTACTTGCACAGAGGCTTGAGAGGAGCAAGAGCCAGCAGCCTGCAAGATCTGAGCTTATTCAGTCATGCATCCACAATCAGAGAATAAACCCAAAGCTACTTCTTCTGTGATCAGCCCACACTCGCTTAGATCATACCTTTTACTCTAAAAACTTCACCTGAATTTCTCACTTGTGAAAAACACAGTAGACTGACAGGACCAGGGTCCTTACCCCTACAGAAGCAGCAGTGTAAGCTTCTCCCACAGTGCCATATCAAAAGTCTGGAGTTACTATGCTCAGAGAGATGAGGTTAAGAGATTGTACTCGTAGTCCCTTCAATCCTTCATCTGTGAGAAGGCCAAAGAAAGGGCAAGCTGGTATAAATAGCCATTTCACAAAAGGGACTCTTGCTTTCTCACAAGGAACTGAGTGAAATTCAAGTACTCATACCATACAGGCAAAAAGCCATCAGATGTCATTGACAGTCTCTGCTGTGCTGGACCTTACCCAAAACACTGACCTAGGGATGAAAGGCTTCATATCCTATTACCAGTTCCCAAGGCATCTAATACTGACTCCCACAAACAGCTCATCTAACCTGCTCTCACATCTCCAGCGTGACAGCCCTCAACTACAACCAATGGGAATCTGTTTCACTGCTGAGTGCTCTTGAAAACAACATTGCTGCTTCAGACAGTGCTTATCCCCACTTTGCTTATTTCATACTATTTCTGAGTCATAAACTAGTCATCCTATTTGTTCTGTTCCCCTCTGAAGGCCTAATGACAGAACCTACTGTTTCTTCCCTTTTACAGTTGAGCACTGGATTTTGATTCTGTGAGGATTTTTCTGCTGCTGCATCTCCCAAACCCCATTTCTATTCTCCTAGATGCCAAAGGCAAACTTTCTCAAGGTGGGAATAATTCACACTCCAAAAATGCTTCCCCACTCCCCCCAGCTTTCCTTTGGTATTATAAGTTACAAGGAATCAATCAAGACATCACCACTGGTAGCACATACTCTTGGTCTGCATGCATTTGTGTGACAATCTACTGGAGCATGTAACTTTGTACATACCCATTGATTTACATAATACACAGCTACTCCCAGCTCAAAGAATGACATCAGGTTTGTGGTTAAAACAAAACTAGAATCCAATCCCCAAAACTAAACTGTATGCTCTAGCCACAACACCACATTCTCAAGCAACTACATGTAGAAGCTCTACTTACATTTTTCACAAAGTCTTCCAATAGCTGTAAGAAGAAAAAGAAAAAAAAACCAATTATTTGAGGCAGAAGGATAAAAATAAAACTACAAGCTTGAATGTCAAACAATTATCTTCTGCAATGAGCCATCTTAAAAAAACACACAGCAATGAAGTAAACCACAGAAACAGTTTGAGCCCAAACGCACGTATGATAAACATTGCCTATCCTCCTGAAGACATTTACCAAGATCAAAGTTTAGATGCACTGTGAACACACAATGACACCCACTGACAGTAAGAAAACCTACATTCATTATTCCATTTCAAACCCAGCCAATGTACCTGACCAAAGGAATCCTATACCGGAGTCCTGGCTTTTACACTGGCTTTAATGAGACAGGAAAAAACCCCCAGCCCAATCAATCGGGTGTTTATTTAAGGCAGCCCAAATACATTTAACTGTCTTTACGTTCTGAAGTGAAGAAGGTATCTTAGAAGCCTTGTCACTTTTCTATGAAACTCACAACAATGATGTTAGTAACTTGGATAAATGCCACAAACATCAAGCTCGAAAGTCCAGATGCTCACATGCACTAAGACTAAACAGTGATTGCATCGAATTTTGAGGGTCAAGGGATTCATCAGGCTGGAAATTAATTTTCAACACAGTGAGACTGGTTTTACCTGAATTAATTACTCTAAAAAGAGGTTTCCTACAGACAATGCAGCTGAACACTTTGTGTTTACAGCTCTTTCAGAAAATCATGTTAAATTTGTTTTTCCAAGGAGTGGGAAAAAAAATAATCTGGGAGAGATACCACAACTTCTAATCTCGCCTAAGAGTTCTTTAAGACTTAGCAGGACAAGTTCTGACCCAAGTGGAAGGAACAGAACCCGCTATCCACACGCAGGTGTAACCTGGGAGTCGGTTTTATCCTGCAGCCTGAAGGATGCCCCCAGTGCTGGCTGAGGCCTCCTGACTGCGCTGGTGAGGCGACGCAACCAGGAGCAGAGTGTATCGAAACCCTACTTTCATCTGTGTACAGCCATCGACCTCACTCGCCTCCTCCCCAGCTGAGGAGCGAGGGGCTGCGGTTAAGGCGTGGGGAAGCCGTTCGACTCTACCGAGAGGGGCCCAGCGGCACCTCCACGTCAGGACGGGCCCCGGGGGAGGCACCCGGGAGAGGGGTAGTGCCAGGGACCTTACAGAGCTGCCTCCTCCTTCTCCCACCGCAGGGGAAGCGCCGCCGAACGCGGCAGAACGCCGAGATAACAGCGAAACAACGCAGAAGCGGGAAGGGGGAGCAGGGGAGGGAAGGGGGAGGAAGAGGAGAGGCGGGAAGGGGAGGGGGAGCCAGGCGAGCGCCCTCCTCCCGGCTAGGCCTCACGGCCACGTGCGCGCCTCACGGCCACCGGCGGCCACGGGCGCGCCTCCCCCTCGCCCCGCAGCGCGGAGGGGGTGAGGGCGCCCCGCCGGGACTCACCCACACCCGCCTGCTTGCGGCAGAAGATGAGGTCCGGGTGGTGCTTGGCCATGGCGAGGCGGCATCGGCCGGGTGCTGCGCGCTCACCTCCGACCCGCGCTCCCCGCCGCCCCCGGTCCTGGCTGGGGTGATTAGCCCTGGGTGCCAAAGTACGTCAGGAAACGGGAAAGGCGGAGCGCGATAGCGCGAAGTGGTGCCGATAAAGCCTTTTATATAGAGTCTCTCCATCATTACCTTCTCCCACCCTGGGAAGAATCGCGCCTCGGCCTGTGACCGCCACTTTAAGCTTATTACCTCCCTGCTAGGACCTGTGCAGCCCTGCCCCGCGGCGCCCCCGCCCGCGCGCCGGAGGTGTGAAAGGGGCCGCGTGACGCCATCGGGGCGCGACTTCATCTTTGTCAGTGAACAAAATGGCGCCGTACTGCGTCCTGGCGGCTCGGCTGCGGGTGAGCGGGGCGGCGCGGGCGCGGCGGGCTCGGGCGGTGGGGAAGGAGTGAGCGAACGAGCCGCGGCGGGGCCGGGGCCGCTATCCGCCCGGCGAGCGGCCGCTGCGGCCTCCGGTGCGGGCCGTCCCCGCCTGTCCCCGCCTCCGCGTGTAGGTCAGCGTGTCCCCGGCGCGGCCCGGCGCCCTGTTTCCATGGCGATGGCGGGGAGGCCGCGGCGGCAGCGCGGCCGCCTCCCGGGCCCCGGGGCAGGGCGCGTCCGGCCGCCGTGCCCGGCCGACCCTCAAGGTGAGCGCAAGGTGAACGGGGTGGCGGGGACGCGGCCTGGTCGCGCCGCCTTCCCTGCCCTGGCCGGACCCCGCCCCGGTGGGCTGGGGTCGCTGTCAGCCCGCGGGCCCGGCGAGGCGCTGAGCCTGAGGGCACGGGCCCTCACGGCGAAATAAAAACCCTCTAGCGGGCCGTGATTTTTTTTTTCTTCCTCTCGGCATCTGTTTCTTCCTCTTACCGGCTGAGCCGCACAAGATGACTCCTTGTGCGAGTGCCCCCGATGGCTCTCTCTTTTGGCTACTTTAGTAATCCTATCTCTCACATGGAGAGAGGCCCTGGCGTGAAAAAGATGCCGGGGTCTGACTGTAAATGGAGCCTAGGAAAGCCAAAAAAGCGGCCTGGACAGGCACAAAACCCGTAGCGATAGCGGTTCTTACAGTCTCGTCTATCGTGACCTCTACAATTCACATCTGCCTGTAATACGAGCTCACCACAGAGATTCTTGTACTCAAGGTGTGATTCTGTTTAGTATATACTCAATAATAAAGATTTCATGATCTTTTAAAGCCTGGGAGGCAAACATTACCTTTGTTTTAGGACTGCTAACAGGGATAAGGAAGCCTGTGCTCCCCTTAAAGCATGCGATTAAGTCGGGCAATTTAAATTCCTCCTTTGCCACTTGTGACCTTGGCCAACGTGCTCCCTTTCCTTAGGGAGCTGAAGTAATAATTTGGCTTCTAGCATTCTGAGTGTACTTTGTGGAGCTTAATTTATGTTTTATATTACTTTCTTACTTTAGAGCAGGTGCTTTGGTGAAGTATAGCTTTTTAAATTTAGGCAAAAGCTACAGAATAACATCTTTATTTCAGTTAACTTGTTAGATTTGTTCTTAAATAGTTTCTAATTGATACTTTGACCAGAAATGACTGCTCATAAAATGAAGGCAATCTTTTTATTACGATAATTAATTGGTTCTCATTTTATGGTGTCATTGCATGAGAACAAACAGTTACTTGCTAGAAGTAATACTGTGTAATGTGAAACAAAGGCCATGCTAGCACAGCGAAAATGGGGCATTTAGTATTCTAGGAGGCTGTCTTTTATTATCAGGCTTGGGGTGCTTCCCTCCCCCCTTGCTCCCCCACAAAGGACTGAATCTGTGATGCAGTCAAACATGATTCAGGGTGATCTCTTCAGGAGGCTTTATTTTTTTGCCCATGTGTAGTAGCCTGGAGATAAATAAATATGAGAATCCCTTTGCCAATCACAGGGATAGTGCCAGCATTGACCATACACATGTTGTTAACATTGGTTCAACTCCTCTCCCATCCTAGAACTGTTTTGGAGTTGGAATGGCATAGGAAGCTTATCTCTGAGGGAAATAAATTGGAATTAGCCTGGTTTGGGCTGACTATCCTATTTAAATTGCAATTCTTCTAATAGCCTCAGAGGGTCAGGATCTTTTTCGTGCCTATCTGAGAGATGGTTTTGGTAGCATTCAGTTTCTCAAGCCATGACAGCTGAAGATTGACTGAAAGAGTGGCACTGTAAAACTCTAAACCCTCTGAAGTAGCAGAGGTTTATTAAAGGCCTTGTACTGAAATTATGTGAAGCTTTTTGTGGGCTGGCAAAAAGCAGCACTGGCTAGAGCTAAACTGTTCTTCAGAGCCCTAATTTTGGTTGCTCTTTGGAGGTGTGTCTAGAAAACTAGACTGCATTTACAATTTGATTATACCACACAGCTTTTTTTAGGCTGAGTCGTGGTGACTGTTGGAAACTTGGCTACTGTTCTTAAATCAGGGAGGATGAGTAAGGATGGTATTTTGGGTTTCAGCTAGGATTTCTAGGACTAATTTCCCAGAAATTAGTAGCACAGATGCTACTCTTTTAAACATGAGCTTTTTGCTTCTTGGACTTGCCTGTCATATCTGCTGCCAAAATGTAAGTTAGATGCTGGTTTCAGACTCCTCTCGCATCTGGATCGTTCGCTGTAGTGAGCTAAATGCAAGAAGGGCAGCTTTTCAAGATGAGCTTTTAAAACCTATAAAGGTAAGTGTTGGCTTCCTTACAGAGATTGCAAAAATAATGACCCATTTAACAGATTGGTGCTTTTTTTGGTGCCTTTTAAGGAAGGTTTTCACCTGCCAAAATACCAATAGAGTTTGGAGCCCTGTAGTGATTGCTGCCATCTCTTTTACTGAAATCTGAATAAGGACATCCAGGTGCTGGGATAAGAATTCAGTGTCAGGTGAGAGGCGACCACTTGGCAGTGGTTTGCTGGGTCTGGAAGTCAGCAGTTCCTGGATAACATGTATAGATTGCTGGCTGCCTGCTTCCCTTGGCTCTTGGTCTCAAGGCACTTCTCACTACTTGGTTAAAAAGCCAGGCCACCACAGAAGCCCCCCAGACCACCTACTATTTCAGGAAAGAGCGAGAGGGCGTGAAGCTGGAAATTGTTTGGCTTGTGAGTGTTCCTTAATCTTGTAGTTTTGTCACCTCATTTCTGAAGATGCAGTGGAAAGAGCTCAGGCAGGGAGAGTCATCAAGTGTTATGGGTGATAGAGTGTAGATTCTGTAAGAGGGGAGATCGGACTTGTGAACCGGTCAGCGTGTGCTGTGGCTTATTGTTGGTGATGGATCCTTAGGCTTGCTGGGTGCCAACATGAGAACATCCATATTGGATGAAACTAATTCCCAACAGAGTAGAGATGTGGGATGAGATTTAGATCCCATTAAAATAGTGATTTTTTTTTTTTTTTTTTAATGTGCCTTTTAAAAGTCTAATGTAGAGAATAAGGATTCTCTAGTCTTCTGAAACTGATTGCCCCAGGTGATTATTTTTCCTCAGACTTAACTGGTCATTACAGAAACAACCCTTCAGTTTTCCAGGCTTCTCTTGCCAAGCTCCATGTCCAGACAGGATCCCTAACCTCAAACATGCTCCCTTCTCATCTCTGTTAGCCTGAAGTTGCAGTCGAGCAGGACTCAACGACTTTGTATTGCCACTTTTGCAATTACAGTTTGAATATTTATAGAGTATTTGAATAAATGTACATTTCATCGAGCCATTTCATGAAGTAGAAAGACACATAGATATATGTGTTCAAACTGAAGAGATTCTATCTGAAAAGTTTATTTGCACCTCTCTTTGGAGAGCCCTGCTTCAGCCTTTTATCATAATCAACTTAGGTCCCAGGCAAGAGTAGAATGCTTGGAGCTGCTGCTGTTACTTAATGTGCAGATCTGGTCTTCTGTAGGCTGATTTATGATTAAATTTAGCTTTCAGTTTGCCAGGTGACAAGGAAGAACTCCACCAATCAGTTGTGTTACAGGGTTAGTTTGGGGGAGAGGAAGAAAAAATCTCTGCATTAAACCAAAATACTTTTCCTGGTTTGGGGGAAGAGATGATTTTTCCATGAACGTTGGAAAAACTCAGTGGTTTTTTCCAGCCACTCCAGCAGTTGGAGACTTCCAGGAGGTAATGGATATCTTGTGATGTAAAGCCATTTCCACAGCATTAATTGTGCTTAGTAAATGCTTAAGTTTAACAAAAGAAAAAAAAAAAGGCAGAACAAAGCAAACACCGAAGTTACATCATAAAGAGCAGCTTATATTTGTTAAACAATGAGAAGCTGGGTTGTGTTTTGTTTGCTTTGGGTCAGTTTGGTATGTTGGTTGGGGTTTTTTTCCTGCTCGAGGAAGGAAAAGTCTCAACTCTGCCCTGTGATTCGGCCTGGAAGTTCCAAGCTGAAAGTGCAGCCCAGTGAAATGTGATGATCGGGTTTCATCCGCGCTCCCGAAGGAGCAGTGCCCTCCCTCTCTTGTAGCGCCCCGCTCGCCTGCTTCAGACGGGCCTGACCGAAAGCGGCGTGCAGCTGCTGTAGGGCTGCGCTGCTCCCGCCAGAACCTCTCTGTGTGTTTCGGGTTGTTTGGTAGAACACCAAGCTGCACCCTTATTGCTAGTGTGCTGGCGGTTCTCATCTCACCCGGACTTTCTGAACTTTTTATTGTGTAGGACACTGGCAAATGTTATCAGAAGAACAATAAAACAAGATCTGGATAAAAACTGGTGACGTCTCATTGATCATGATTGTCTCAGGAAATGTTTTCAGTGCTGGTGACAAGAAAACTGTGAAAAAATAGTCACAGGGAGAAGTGAAAAACGTTTGAATGCAGCTAAAGAATTGCCTAGCATTTTGCCAGTGCAAAAACTCGTAGGTTCCCTGTGTTCTGCACAAGGAATACTTGCTGATTTACATCCCACACACAAACAGGATGGTTAGTGCAGTACTGCTGTGTTTATTAACCTGGACTTGTCATGCTGAAGTAGAGGATGAATAGGAAAAACAGGATTAAGATTAAAGTATAATTCTGCAGGAGGAGAAATTCAACTCTTATCTTCAGTCTGTTTCCAGACTTCTAGTGATGATGACTGAGACTTTCAAAGGATGTAAGGAATGCATGTGCCAAATCCTTGGAAGTTTCTAAGGAGGCTGCCCTCTGACTCAGTTTTCAAAGCTGTGTGAGAGCCTTTTAATCCTGGGCACTGACCTGTCTCTTCAGGTCAGGTGCTGTAAAGGTGTCTCACCATAGCCTGCCCTTTTCCTGTGTTCTGGGAACTGTTTCACCATGGAACAGATGCATGTCTCTCAGTCCTGTACTGTGTCACCTGCTAGTCTTTCAATATAAACTTAATACCAGTGACCAAACCAAAATGTAGGGTTAGCTGGCTTTGGAAACTGCATAGGTTCTTCTCCACTGTGGCTGGGGTACAGCAAACTGGTGTTTGCTTCAGAGTTGTTTCAGCATTGCCTGGAAGCACATTTCTCGCTGAAAGTGTTGAGGCTTCTGGTGCTACAAGTAGAAATGTAAAATAATTTGGTAAAGGCTACCTGTTCTGGGTAACCTAGTGTCTCTCTGTTTAATGTAATCTGCAGTATTGTGCAAACACCTGAAGTGTGTTGGGTGCCTTTAAAAACCTTTGCCATTTTTCTGTTCCTCAGTCTGTAAAAGTCCAGGAATAACAACTGAAAAACAATTGTTTCATTGCTGTGTTAGAGGAATTCACCCCACGAGGTTCCAATGCTAATACTCTCCTTTTTCCAGCATGCCTTGAACAGTGGGATACGATGCTACCATGTTGCTCCTGTGCTGTGCCAGCGGGCCAAGGTGGCCATGAGCCACTTTGAACCAAATGAACACATAAATTATGAGAAGCTGGAGAAGAACATCAACATCGTCCGTAAAAGGTAAGAATGGAAGAGAGAAGAGAGGGGAAGAGTCACTGTGCAGAATTCAGTTCTGCAGTGACAGGAGAAGAGGAACAAAAATGTCCTGGGGCCCTGGCATAGGAAATATTTACTAGGGAGAGCAACTTTGAGCTGTGGCAGCCACAAATCTAGTGAAATGTGAGTTGTAGTGTCCCCAGGTAGTGGTAGGGGACTGTGGGAAGGTTGCAGTGAAGTACTGCAGCATGCCAGTGCAGAGGAGGTGCTAGAAAGGGCTCTGTACTCTTTGTTAAATGCCCTCTTTGCTCCCTTCTGGGGAAGCAGCGCGTGGGCAGTGGTCGTTATAGGCTAATCCTCCTTTGCACTGTGTTTTGACAGTGGCTGTTCTCCTGTGTTCCACTGTAGGCGTTGGGCACAGAAAGGAGGGCTAGGAATCCATCGCACATGTAAACATAGTGACCTTAATCTGCTGATAGACGTTTGTGTGTCTGCAAAGTTGTCATTCCTGCTCCACTTACCTTGGCAGTGGCTTGTATGACATGTCCTTCAGTCTGTGTGTCCTTTGTTAAATGTGGTAGCTCTCATTTCAGGTCATTGTATCTACTTAGTTACTTCTCAGAAGATCTCACCACTGACATAAAGAGGTTCCTCAACTGATGTGGCTGCAGGATGAAAGGTCCGAGGTCACAAAACTCTGCTTAGTTGTACTTGCTTGCTGTGGGAATCGAGCCTGACCTCTGTGTCACCTCCACATTTGCTGTCCTGAAGTGTGGCTCAAGACATGAGCAGAGTCAATGCTTCTTTTACAGTATAGAAAGATTATAAAAGGAAGCAAAAATGACATCAGTCCATATACTGTAGAACTTCTGGGACTGAGCCCTTGTTTTAGCTGGCTGCCAGTTGGTATTTTAGCGCTGTAAGTGGAGCGTGCAGGTTTCAGTGTGTTAATAGGTCTTAATGGTTTGAGTGCTCCAGAGAAGGGTTCTGTTACATGCTTAAAAGGGACGAGTGTTGAAATACACAAGATGGACATAACCAAAATTCTTCTCCCCAGACTTGACCGCCCCCTGACTTTGTCTGAGAAGATTGTGTACGGACACCTGGATGACCCAGCAAAACAGGAGATTGAGCGAGGCAAGACCTACCTGCGCTTACGGCCGGACCGCGTGGCCATGCAGGACGCCACTGCTCAGATGGCAATGCTACAGTTCATCAGCAGCGGGCTGCCCAAAGTGGCTGTGCCTTCCACCATCCACTGTGATCACCTCATCGAAGCCCAGTCAGGTGGTGAAAAGGATCTTCGAAGAGCCAAGGTCACTATCACCAAGGCTTCAATTCTGTCTGTTTGAAAGCCTCTTCCCAGTTGCAGGAAGAGATTTAAATTTCATTTCCCAGAAGGACAGCCATGAATCAGAGGTGGTAACAGATTGCCTGTGGTGGTCAGCTCTGTGATAGATAGGTCACATGCAACAAAGGAGCAGTAAATGGCTCTTTGGGAATTTTCCCACTGAGATTCATCCAGTACATGGTTTAAAAGAACAGGAATCTAGAAAAAGCTGGTCTTAATCTGTTAATGGTGGAAGCCCAGGTCGTATTTGTGTGCTGGAGAATAAAAGCAGGTATTTCAGCTAAGGGAAGAGGAAAAATCTTTCAAGATGGGGGGAAAAGTAAGACAGACTACACTAGAGAGTTCTCCTCTTTATCCCACAGTATAGTAATGTAAAAACTTCTGAACACGTGCCTGCGTTGCATTGGTGTAGCCTGTGAGCGGGGAGCAAATAACTCCTTTAGTATCCCACAGCATTTGCTAGTGATGAGCTGAAGAGCTAACTGAAGTGCTTTCAGGGCTAGCAAGGGTAGGTATAAATGTGTATGGAAGCAGAGAGGAAGTTTTTTATTTGGGAATGTCAGTGTGTTGCTTGTCCAACGGCTGATTCCTTGACCTTTTTGAACTTCCCACTCAGTGTTCTACTGCTGCTTCCTCTGTCAGGGCTTCTGTTCAGTACTGACACAGTCACCCTAATGAGTCTGCCAAGGAAGAACATGCTGGTAGCACAGCAGGGAGGTGGGGGACATTTTGTTACTCCAAGTGGACCTAGCCTAAGTCCACTGTCAGAGCCAGGAGGGGTTGTGCCTTGCACGTTAATACCAAAATTTGCAAACAGGAAACAGTTTGTGGGGCTTCAGCTGCATTTTAAGGTTTTAGTCCAAATCTATTCTCAGAAATTCCTGGTAACTGCTCCTGGCTTCCCCTTTCAGGCCACAGTAAAGCAATTTATGAACTTGGGGAGTTCTTGCTCTGCTTGTCTCAGTCCTAAGTTCTGGCCAAGTTGTGCAATCAAGAATTTGCTACTTAACTAAGTAAGACAGCTTCTTTTCTTCCCTTCACCTCTTGTCTTCCCCTTCCCCCTGTTTCTGCATTTGTTCTCTGCAGTGCAATTGTATTTGTGGCAGCCCCGAGCTGAGCCGAGCCCTTCCTTTGCCATCTACTTTGAGCAGAGCAAGTCAGGGTCCTGCCTTCTTCTGACTAGGTTCTGCTTCTGCTGCTGCCAGTTGGCGCACAATGAATGTTGGCAGGCCAGAGAGCGGTTTGGATCTGCTCCTGGCACATCAGCACGCTTTACTGGGGGAGGGATGCACAAACAGAGTGAAGTGACCCGACTCCCAGTGACAAACGAGGCTGAGACCTGCTGCTGCCTCATGGGAAACTTCAGCAAATGTGTGCTGAGACAATTCCTCCATTATCTCCAGCTTCCCCTTTCTTTTTATTCTGAAGGGTAGCTGCATGAGAACAGTCTTTAAGAAACTCTGTCCTAGTGCTTATCTTATCTACTCTGCCACTCCTCTGACAAGAACTATCAGGACATAATAATGTCATACTTCCTTGGCAACCATGGTTATTCTCACAAGCAATTTTCATGGTGTGACCTCCACCAGTAATGGTAACAGTGCAGCAAGAAAGGCGGCATTGTGCGAGTCTTAGATGGTGGGGGGTGACACACTTGGTAAATGAGAAATGACACCCACCAACTCCCCTGGCAGCGAGCAACTCCAGTTTCATTTCTTAATCTGTAAAAACAAAGCCAAAATGCTTATTGAGGGGTTTGAAATGTCTGCAGAGCATCTGTAATGCAAAAGGAACAGCTGGTAGAGAAGGAAGGAGGGGTAGAAAAAGAGAAACAGGTTAGAAACCCACCCTGAGATACAAGGAACGAGCAGAGCATTTTTAAATGCTTTATTGGCAGGGTTTTCCTTTAATTGTGCTATTTCCCTTGTGCTGTTTGGAATTAGAAACTAGAAAAGATGCCTTAGTAGAGCTACAAGTTGGATGAAATTAAATGCCCTGTTAGAACTGACTGGCAAACAGTCTTGATTGCATTTGGTTTTGAGAGTGATGTGCACCTCCCTCTAGCTGCTGCAAAACTGTGGAGCAAGCTACAGGCAGGCACGGGAAGGAAGGGAATGTGCTTGTAGGAGCTCTTGATGTATGGAAGAACAAAAATGTGTTACTAAAAGTGTGTGTTTCCCTCTCTGAATAGGACATAAACCAGGAGGTGTACAACTTCCTCGCAACGGCTGGTGCCAAGTACGGAGTGGGATTCTGGAAGCCTGGCTCGGGAATCATTCACCAGGTAAAACATGTGTGTGCTTGTGATCTTTGAACATGGCAGTGAAGAGAGCTCAAGTGCAAAGGAATTTCAGCAGTGTAGGGAGCCAACTTGCTCTCCTCAAGGAGGGTGAGGTTTCTCCCTTGCTCCCTTTCACTTATCTTGACGACGGTATTTTTTCATAAAGGTTATTCTGGTCAAACTGTGACCTGGTGTGTGGTTAGGTGGTGCCAGCAGCCTGCCACGTGAGGCTCTGAAGCTTGGAACACCTTAACTGCTTGTGGGCTAACTCCTCTTGGTACGATTGGGACAGTAAGATGATGCCATGAAGTGGGTACGTAGGGCTCACGTGAATGGCTTTTGGTGGCAAGGAATCAGCTTTGGGAACATGTTTTTAGGGTTATTTCATACACATTTGGTTCCATAAAAACTAGGAGAGTATGTAAGGACACCAAACAGGGCAGCTTTAAGTACTCAAGAATGGCTACACACGAGTTGCTATGTGAACAGAATAAAATGCCAACAGTTTCTAAGTACAGGATTCTCTTGTTATAGCGTTTGCACCTTCAAAGAATATGGCTGTCCCGAGATAACTTAACACTTAATGAGGCTTTTTGGGTTTTAAAGCCAACACCTCCAGCAAGATTTCCTTACCTTGCTCTTGGCTGATTTGCTTTGTGGGCCTAGTAGACGTTTTTCATTGTTCCTCTGAGTTACAGGCAGTAAAAATTGAATTGCAGCACAAAGCAAAAGGAGTGGAGAGGGCAGTGGGTGACTGGCAGGCACCTGTCAGCAGGGAATTTGTGACCAAGTGCAGTCAAGAACTCTCTGCAATGTTTTCTTAGCTACAAAATGAGTTACTGAAGTTGCTTTAACTTGGTGTGACGCACCAGGGAACTCTCCAAAAGGTTATGGGAACACCTCAGGTCATTTGTGCTCTGAAACCACTTGTGACATCTGGTTACGTGACAACACAGCCCCGTGCTGTGGTTACTAGCTTTCTTGGGGCCGACTTTCTCCAGCTGGAGAAAAGTGATTGTGTTTTATAGCTTCAGAGTCCAACTCTGAGAAAGTGAGACCTTGAAAATCACCTTTCTTGCACAAGTACACTGCTGTTAGCTACAAGCAAATAAGGCTGGAAATACTAGAGGCAAAACTTTGGTCTTTACTGTTCTGCTACCATAGGAGACTCATTTTTCATGAAAGAACTGTTTTGTGGCTTCGCTGGTGTTTGAAGAGGCTTGTATGGAATCCGCAGGGAAGGGCAGCCTCGTGGTGTATTTGTGAGGGATTCTTCTATGCGATGAGGCTTTGGTTGGCTGCCTGGATTGGAGAAACCTGTTGGTAGTGTTCTGCTGTGGGAGCAGAAAGCCTATGAAAGCTCTTGCTAGTGTTGGGTAGGTAAACTGGCTTGCTCAGCAGTTGATTAAGGATGTGGAGACTACGGAGCAGATTCCTGAGCCCTAACAAAGCTGGTGCCTTAGCAAAAGTCTAAAATGGAAGGAGAGGGTCTTCCAGTGAGAAAATGGAGATGGCTTTTTAAGTTTTCTTACTATCCTGGGATGAGCAAGGATCCCAGGGCTGAGACTCAGCACTCATCATTACATCCTCCACATGGAGTTTGAAACAGAAATTAATTTCCAATCCAAACCAAATTTAATTAATTTCTTGCCCCTGTACTCTGCAAATACAAGCTGATTTACTTTCTTCTTCATGTCTTCTTTCTTGCTATTTTCCCCTTCAACAAACAAGCAAGCAAACAATCAATTTTTATTTTCAGATCATTCTGGAGAACTACTCCTACCCTGGGGTTATGCTGATCGGCACAGATTCACACACCCCGAATGGAGGTGGCTTGGGAGGAATCTGCATTGGTGTGGGTGGAGCTGATGCTGTAGACGTCATGGCAGGAATCCCTTGGGAGCTCAAATGCCCAAAGGTAGGAGCAAAAGGAATAGTAATGCTCGTCGTGAAGGGTGAGGTATGAGATAGGTAAGAAGAGTTGATTTTTCAGGCACTGGGTATGTAGGGCACTATACACCATTAGTGTCTTGTTTGTAACCACACACCGGCTTAAACAGCCTGTTTGTGATTCACCAGTAGCTTTGTGTTTCCATTCCAGAGTTGTTGGGTAGGTGAGTACCGATCTCCCTTCAGCTCAGGTGGTCTCAGCCCTTGTGCGTGTCTTCTGATTCTTCAGGGCTTTCTCCTCTTTGGTATTGTGACCACCCAGATTCTTAGGAAAAAATCTGAGGAGCTGTTTTGGTTGCTGAAAGGAAACGGTCTCGATATTTGATTTTATTTTTTCCATTAATGTTGCTCAGGTTATTGGTGTCAAACTGACTGGCAAGCTTTCAGGCTGGAGTTCTCCTAAAGATGTGATCCTGAAAGTGGCTGGCATCCTCACTGTCAAGGGTGGAACAGGAGCCATCATTGAGTACCACGGGCCTGGTGTGGATTCAATCTCTTGCACTGGTAAGACAACACTAATCTCTTGCCTGGAGCGGGTGGCTGTGGGAGCTGGGTGTTGAGTTCTTTGTGGAGGCTGGGAAGGGGATCGGGCCAGAAGTGCCAAACATTCTCCCTTAGCCCGAACGGATGTCAGTACACGGGAAACTGGGAGAGGGGTGTCACAAGGTAGCACTTCCTACTGGTGAAAAATCGACCTCTTTCTGTTAAATCTTCTTGTAGCTTTGAGAACACTGAATGGTTAACTGTGAAGGTGATGCATCAGGATAGGAGTAAAGGGGGAGGTGTTCTGGTGTGTGCTTAGAGGGTGGAGATGTCAAGAGATAGAGGATGACATTTTCATTTCAGCCTAAAATAGGCTGTGGAAGAAGCAGGTTGCAATGGGTACGCGTGTGACAGCTGCTAAAGAAAAAGCTTTTTAGAAAAGCAGGGCAGAGGGGAGCAGGAAGCAGCGGTTCGTAACGAGCAGGCTTGCACTGGCTCACTGTGGGCCTTGGGTGCTGAATCTGAGCCAGCAAACCGTGCAGCTGTCTGTCATAGTGCTAGTTAGGAACAACATAGGAGAAGTGACCCTTCCTTTGGCCTGAGGTGCAGCCACCAAGCTGGGCTTCTCCCCTCCATTTGCATGGCTTGGCTACAGCCTGGAATATTTGGTTTTACAAACTCAGAGTGATTTGGGAGTTTTCGTCTGTGAAATCAGAGGAACTTGACCTGTGATACCTGCTTCTAGTTTGTTAGCTGTAAAAAAGCAGCTTCCACAGCTTCCTTGCTGTGTCCTTGAAAGGCACGGGTGGTCATCAGGGAGTGTAGCAATAGGACAAGAGGCAATGGCATCAAACTGACAGAAGGTAGGTTTAGATTAGATGTTAGGAAGAAATTTTTTAACCATGAGGGTGATGAGGCCCTGGCACAGGCTGCCTGGAGAGGTTGTGGAAGTGTTCAAGGCCACGCTGGATGGGGCTTTGGGCATCCTGGTCTAGTGGAGGGTGTTCCTGCCATGGTGATGATTTTTGAGGTCCCTTCCAACCCAAACTAGTCTCTGATTCTATGATTCTGTGACCCCAGTGCCATGAGAAAATGCTTTTGGGGTGTTGTGTGTGTGTGTTCCATCACTTGAAGCTTTTTATTCAACACATCAAGTTTCTCACAAATTTCTGGCTCTTCCAGGGAAGGTAAACAAGATGGTGGGGAGGGACAGGACACTCATTGCTGCTAGCAGAGACGCTGCTCACTGCTGTAATATGCCTGTTGCTCAGTGCAGACAATAAACTGTTGTCCCTTCCAGTACCTGCAAGAACTAGTGTAGCTTTCAGCTCCTTCCTTGCAGAAGAGTCAGTCGTGGGTACTGTGTCAGTCAGAAGCGTAGGGGCTGAGCCAGACATTACGTGGTCAGCGTGTCCTTCCCGCTGTGGAATTAGGTTTCTGTGGCTAATGCCCTGATTTCTCTTGGGTTTGCCATCTTTTCCATGGACTGTCTGTAGGAGAATTGGGTGGCCTTGAACTTTCTTGTTGAGCCTGACCTCTTCTCCCACTCCTTCTCTAGGAATGGCAACAATCTGTAACATGGGGGCTGAGATCGGAGCTACCACGTCAGTCTTCCCTTACAACGCACGGATGAAGAAATACTTGGGCAAGACTGGGCGAGCTGGTAAGAGAGTTTGGAGGTTGAAGTGGGTAGAAAAGTGGGTTCAAGTGAAGGTGTATTCTGGGAGCGGCCTCCTCCTACAGTGGTGTCTGATGTGATTTCTGACCTTGCATGGTCCCACAGGTCATCTGCTTACAAGTGAGGAGTCTGTAGATGGGGAAGTACTTGGTGGGCCCCCTGAGTTTAGGCATTCCACGCTTTTCCTTTTCCTTCAAATTGCTGCACTTTTCAGATCTCCTTTTTTTCTTGCTCCAGACATAGCTGCGCTGGCGGATGAGTTCCAACAGCACCTGGTACCGGATTCTGGTTGTCAGTATGACCAGGTGATAGAAATCAACCTCAGTGAGGTAAGGCATCCTTCCTGCTTGCCACCTTGGATGTTGTGACGTGACTCTGCTTTGTGTGATTGATGACCAAGGTGGGGGTTTGATTCAACACCCTTGGCACTCTGCTAGAACGTACAAAACCCACTCGGGTCTGCTTCACTGACAGCTCTTGCTCTGGTGTTCGTGTGGGAGAATCCTATTTAAACAGCGTCCAGATAGAGCTATGAAAGGA
This sequence comes from Porphyrio hochstetteri, assembly GCA_020800305.1. NCBI lineage: Eukaryota > Metazoa > Chordata > Aves > Gruiformes > Rallidae > Porphyrio > Porphyrio hochstetteri. The sequence continues at coordinate 19,044,533 of CM036905.1, read as the reverse complement.
ATTAATTTGGTGCTGGGTTTTGGGGTTTTTCTTGGCTACTCTAATTTCTGACTTTGTCACTGTTTCTTAAAGCTGAAACCACATATCAATGGACCTTTCACACCAGACCTGGCGCACCCTGTGTCAGATATTGGTGCTGTGGCAGAAAAGGAGGGCTGGCCTGTTGATATCAGAGTTGGTGGGTAGCATTTGCTCTTTCCTCTGCCTTCATCCTTGTGGCATAAATGTTGCTGTCTTGGGATAAGCGTTGGTCACATAGCTTGGGGTCCAGTCCTTTAATTACTGCCGCATGTCCTTGGACTTTGCTGCGGTGCCATCTCTCCATGGCTATCTGAATTTGCTGGGAGGAGAAGTGACCACCTGGGCCAGGTGTGTAGGATGAGATCTGGGATAACAGGACAGATTTTAATCTTGAGGCAAATTTTTTGTTTTATTTTGTGTGTGTGTGTGTCCCTTCTTGGAAACTTTTGAATGACTGGGATAACAGGAACTTTACCTGTTGAAGAGCACCTTTGTTCTAAGTGTTACATGGGTTTGTCTGTTGCAAAGATCTGTCAGCAGCCTGACTGTCAGTGCTCCCAGCAGCTGGCTCTTGAGCTCTCGGGGCATGGTACTTGCTGTCCTCAAGAGCAGCTTGGATATTTATATACTTGCTTGCGGGGCGGTAACCTATCAGCTGGCTTCTCAAGTGTTACTCACTGGGGGCATGAAAAGAATGCAGAAACATTGTGAAGGCCACATACCAGGTGGGAAATGTGGTTATTCTGTGGTGTTACACATACGATCAGGAGCTGCTGAAAATGAAAGAGAATTTATTTTTTGCTAGTTATCCCCAGAACACTGTCTGGATGGCACAGTATGTCCTCATGTGCTCTTCATACTGTAACAAAGGATACTTTCTTTTCATCATTTCCTCCATTTCTTGCCATCTTGATTTGAATCCTTTTCTGTCTTTGTGGAATGATACCTGTCTGTAGTAATTTGCTTAACCAAAATGCAAGTGAGTGACGCTTGGATCTTGTAAATCAGCCACCAGACTAGTGACCAGGTAGAGGGTTCTGTGCAGCCTCCAGAGCTGGGCAAGGGATTGATTGCTTTGACCGCAGAGTATTGTGGTGAGGCTTGGCAGTGTTAGAGCCTGAAACCCTCTCAGATTCCTTGTCAGCAGCAAAGGTGGTTGTCCCCTGTTTTTTCTGCGGAGAGATGGTTTGAGGAGAAGCTTCCTAGAACCAGGGCTGCAGTAGTCACCTTCCTGTTTCTGTCAAACACCACAGGCTTGATTGGCAGCTGCACCAACTCCAGCTATGAGGACATGGGACGCTCTGCAGCAGTGGCAAAACAGGCCCTAGCGCATGGATTGAAGTGCAAATCTAAGTTCACAATCACACCAGGCTCAGAGCAGATCCGTGCCACCATCGAAAGGGATGGTTATGTGAGTATTGCTGCTCTTTACTTTTCCAAACAGTGAGTGTTAAACTCTCTTCCAGATGTTCCTCAGGGTCCCTAGAGGTGGAATTACTGATGTAGCAATCAGCCTGTGTGTCCTGCTGTCACCTTGACAGTATTCGATCTGATATATTCACTACCTGGGCATGTAAGAACGGGATTGGAACTGGACAGAGTTGAGGAGCTAAGGCCCAGAGAAGATAGCAGCACGTGTCTTTACATGTGGAAGTACCCAGGCATTGCTTAATGCTTCCTCCGACCAAGGCCTCGGTCGTACCTGGCCCGAACAGCTGCTCTCTCAATTGAATCGCCTGCTGAACAGCCTGAGCAGGCCCACGCGCTCGCCTGCGCTGTCACCAGCTCTGTCCTTACACGGGCAGGAGGGATGTGGGACACAAATCAGCCAGACAGTGCCCTTCAGCCAGACACCTGCGAGGAGCTGCATCGCTCAATTCGGAGTAGGCGGAGAACGGGAACAGCGTGACGAGTCCATCCCATGCTCTACCCCAGCGTTAGTGTACAGCTTTACTGGGATCAAACCCCAGTGTTTCTGAAAGTGACTCAAACCTTGCAGGTGACACAAGAAGGGGAATTTTCACAGGCTCAGCTTTCTGCTAAAAGATGGGCATCCTCTTCCCCTGAAAGAGCAGAGATTTATCCCAGGCTTTCTACTAGTAACAAAGTTGTTCTCTGCCCCCAGGCACAAATCCTGCGAGATGTTGGAGGGCTGGTTCTTGCCAACGCTTGTGGGCCATGCATTGGCCAGTGGGACAGGTAAAGTGAAAGATGGAACTCACTCCAGCTTTGTATCTTTTAGCTCCTAAAGTGCTCTGTGAAGCCAAATGTGACTGTAAATATAACGCACCAGGAATTAAAAATCCATGCTTGAAAGCCCATTGGCCGTAGCTGTGTGATGGGCACTGGAGGAGCAGAAATGGAAGACTGCAGATTTTTGAGCCTTTAGATGAGTGGAGCTGCAGTATGGCCACAAATGTGGCCACATTTGTAGGCTGCTTAGAATAGTTTAAAAATGGGGAGATTTGTTCTCTGTCAGAGGGCGGAGTCTGGAGTTTGTATGGTCCTTTTAAAATAGAACAAATTAATTGGTCCAGCGTCGGCCCCTGGAGTGTCAGGAAGGAAAATTCCCAGTAGGAAGGCATGTGAGACATATTCTCACATGGCTTTGGCTTTGCTAATGGTGGGATGTTCAAAGGTGGTGTGTACTTAGTTGATTATTGTTTAGACAACCCAGCAGTGCACAACACAGGCTGTGAAAACTACTCCAGGAGTCGCTGTCTGATCTGGTTTTGCACCGTCCTTGGTTTTTGGTCTGCTTAAGGGAGGAAGACATGTCCAGGCACTAGTTCATGTTTCCAAAGTACAGTGATTGCTACCAAAACCAAACTGGGGGATTTTAGCAGTGAGACATCTAAAAGCAACCTTCCCTTTAGATTTGATGAGTGTCTGTTTCTCTCACAGGAAGGACATCAAGAAAGGAGAGAAAAACACCATAGTTACATCCTACAACCGGAATTTCACAGGTCGCAATGATGCTAATCCAGAGACTCATGCATTTGTGACCTCTCCAGAGGTAAGAGACAGCTAGAGGGAGGCTGTGGGAATAGTTCTGGGTGTCTTGGGAGATGATTCTTCTGCCTGCAGAAGAAACTTAGTGTAGCTCAGCTGCTGGCTTTGAGACTGCTAGGCTGGCACTTTGAATTTAAGAGGGGGGTGGGAAGAATATGTCTTTTTGTCATTTTTTCTTTTTCTCCCCAGATTGTCACAGCCCTGTCCATTGCTGGCACTCTCAAATTTAACCCCGAGACAGATTACCTGACAGGAGCAGATGGGAAGAAGTTTAAACTGGAAGCACCTGACGCAGATGAGCTGCCCAAGCTGGTAACTGTGGTCTGGAGATGGAGGGAGGGAAGGCCTGTCCCCAGTACTGTTTTATGTGTAGCAAGGGAACTGCTGTGCACTGACCTCTTCCCCAGTGTTACAGCTAGAATCAGAGTAGTCACCTGCATCTGTATTGGCTTGTTCTATTCCTGTGCTGTTGGGGGTGGCTGAGGCTGATGATTTTCCTGCTTTCTTTGGAAGGACTTTGACCCAGGCCAGGACACCTATCAGTACCCACCCAAGGACGGCAGTGGGCAGCATGTGGATGTGAGCCCCACCAGCCAGCGCCTCCAGCTTCTTGAGCCCTTCGATAAGTGGGATGGCAAAGATCTAGAAGACATGCTGATCCTCATCAAGGTCAGGAGCAAAGTGGGGGCACGCCAGCTGTGACAGGACTGCTCAAGCAGGGGGTTGCACACCAATTGCTTAGAAGCTTTGGATGTGCTTTTGAGCTTTGTGTGATTCCCTCCCCTACAACCACATTGGTATGGAAAGTGAAGCAAAGACTTTCTTTGTTTGCTTATTTCCTGCCTTCCTTCCTTGTTTCCTTCTGATGCTTCTTTCTGCTATAACTAAGAAAACTCTCCTCTGGGCTAGTGGTTAGCTAAAGCCATGAAAAATGAAGCTTTTTATGCCATGTAAGACAACCTTACCGGTGCCTTGCAGCCTGTAGAATATGTCCCAGTTCTAACCTGCAGCAGAAAGGTTCCTTAATTAGCGTCTCCAATACCTGAGTGTTCTAAGATGTGTTTTGTCTGAAATGAGGTCATTAGGAACATCTCATCCATCAGTAGGTGTGTTCTCTCCCCATTTTACAGAAAGATAAATGACTTCACAGTAGTTAAATATACACTTCAGTCTCTTAATGAACACATGGGTTTTTCCTCCCTGCCTGTGGTCAGTTAGCGGATGAAAACTGCAGTTAATGCAGTGATGGGTTCTGAAATGCAGTCCCTTAGGCACTGAGGTTCAGGAACACTGCTGATTCCCAGGGGCAGAGAGCTGCCAGTATTCCCAGCGGCCATACTGAGCCGTACAAGAGTTTTAGTCACAGGCAGTTCCTTTACAAGCGATTTGGGACTTTGCAGTTGGAAGGCCGTTATCTCCGGTGAGGAATTCTGTTCTTGCAAGCCGAGGAGGTTTATGTGCAGATTGGAAACTTAAGAGGAAATACTTGGCATCTTGCTGAACTCCCCAGCAGGGATGCTGAGCTGTAGCAGGAAGGGCTTAATTGCTTTTTGTACCTGAAGAACCTGCTGCTGAGGGAGGAGAGGACACGGCAGGAGGTGTCATGGCTAAGCTCATCTTTGTAATTTACCCTTTGGAACGGGGATGTTCTTCCTGCCCAATACATGCAGAATGACCGTGGTGTTCTGCCTTCAGAGTGTCTTGATTCTGTAACAGATGGAATTCTTCTGCCCTTATAGGAGATGTAAGGATCCTTCAGAGTAAAATGTGTTGGGGAAGGGTCGAGTCACTGATCCATCCTAAGTTGTGCTTCCTTTCTGCTGCCCTTTAGGTAAAAGGGAAATGCACCACTGACCATATTTCTGCAGCCGGACCGTGGCTCAAATTCCGTGGCCACCTGGACAATATCTCCAACAATCTGCTCATCGGCGCCATCAATGTTGAGAACGGCAAAGCCAACTCTGTGAGGAACGCGTTAACCCAGGAGTTTGGGCCAGTCCCAGACACAGCCCGTTACTACAAGGTGAGACTTTCCCCTGACACATCTATTTTAAGAGGGTGTTTACTCTTTGAGCAGTCTGTGCCAAGGCCGAGGCTCTCACCCTCCTGCTCTCAAGTAACAGCAGCTGTGAGTTCACTCAGCGTTGGGGCTTTTTCTTGGGACTTTGATGATGGCAGTTCCTGTAGGAGATTCTCTCTCCCTACCTACTAGAGGGAAGAGGGAGGAGGATCTTGTGACACAGAGGGGATCAGAAATCATAGGCACAAGGGGAAGAACTCCTTCAGGTGCTGCACACCTTACAAGGCACAGGTCTCATCAGGCTGCAACTAAATCTTGCCTCCTGGAGTGTTTCACCAGTGACTAGTGTAGTGTTTAAATACATTCTAATCTTGTCCCCTCATTCTTCAAAACTTGGCTGAGCACCTCCAGAAATGTCCTTTTGCCCTCTGGACAGCTCAGCAGTGGTCTCGGATTGGTTCTTCCAGTGACAGAACTTAAAGGTTTTTGTACCGCTTCCAAAAGCAGAGCAGGAATGGGATCATGGCTAGTGAGAACAGTCCCACACAGGACCATGGAAGGAAGGGTGGCAGCAAGGGTTTATTCTGGGTCCTGAGGGCAATCCTCCCCAGCCCTCCTTATCGAAGGACAGCAGTGCCTAACTGCTGTGGAGCACTTAATTCCTTTATGTCTGTCCTTCCTCAGAACCAAGGGGACCCTTCTGGGAGAGGCTGTCACACCACAGCGGTGTCAGTAGTGTAGCACTGAAGTCACAGGTGTGGGTGGGTATTTATTGTCAATTCCTCCCGTGAGTCACCTCAGAAATGTAAATCTCTTTCTTCTGCCACAGAAAATGGGTGTCAAATGGGCAGTTATTGGGGATGAAAACTACGGCGAGGGATCCAGTCGGGAGCACGCAGCATTGGAGCCACGTCACTTGGGGGGCAGGGTCATCATCACCAAGAGCTTTGCCAGAATCCATGGTAAGTCATGCTTCCCCTGTGATGTCTGCAAACAGGATGCATTTGGTTTGATGAAAGTGGTGTTGCCCCAGGGCTCAAAACCTACAGGCACGAGCCCTATCTGCTGGCAGCTGGGCTGACACGTCCCAGGAATCCCAGTACAGTGGATATGCTGATTCTGCTACCAAGATAGTAATTACTGCTGGAATACTGCTCTGAGAAGCACTGGGCAGCCAGAATGCAAGCCCCATCCCCTGCAGTGTGTTGTTACAAGCATGCTTGGTGGTTTGTTCTCTGCAGAAACCAATCTGAAGAAGCAAGGTCTGCTGCCTCTCACCTTCGCTGACCCAGCGGACTACAACAAGATTCATCCTGTGGACAAGCTGAGCATCGTGGGGCTGGCAGACTTCGCACCTGGAAAGGTAACGGGGTGTGTGGTCACTGCGGGGTGTCTCCTCAGGGCGCTCAGCGGGCAGGGATGTGCTGCCGACACAGTGTCATGCTGCCAGCCTGGGGCCTGAAGCGGCACGGCACCCCGGGCAGTGCAGCCTGCCAGCCGGGTGAGCCGCTTCGCACCCACGGGCAGGGGGAGCTGTAGAGCAAGTCAGAACTGGGCCGCGTTACTCTGCATAGTGCCTCACGGGAAACCCTTGCACAATATTCCGAATTCCCGGCCTTGCTGCCTTATGCCTGAGCACTCCCTAGAAGGAACTGCAATCCCACTTCTGTTAAGACCCCTCTGAGCTATAATTTTTCACTTTAGAACCCTAGACTGGTTTGGGTTGGAATGGACCTCAAAGATCATCTAGTTCCATGCCCCTGCCGTGGGCCCAGGCTGCCCAAAGCCCCAGCCAGCCAGGCCTTGAACACTGCCGAAGAGGGGCAGCATCAGCTTCTCTGGGCAGCCTGTGCCAGTGTTTCACTAGCTCCACAGTAAAGAAATTTTCAACCCTTTAAACACAAGTAGGAATTTTCCTGTGAGAAATGTCAGTTAACTCGCTCCCTTGAAAGACAAGGGGAGAAGTAAAAACTGTCGTCTTCCTTCAGCCTCTGAAATGCATCATCAAGCATCCCAATGGGAGCCAAGAAACAATCCTGCTGAACCACACCTTCAACGAGTCGCAGATAGAGTGGTTTCAAGCCGGCAGTGCCCTGAACAGAATGAAGGAGCTGCAGCAGAAATCAAGCTAAGTGTGCACAATGCCCCGTGCACTGGACTCGATTCAGCTTTGGCATTTTCATGAAAGTGCAATTCCATGCCTACTGTTGGAATAAATGTCTGATCAAATGTAACCATAGCTTCCTTTTTGTTATGGTACTTCCTCTTCACTGACACTATGAAAAGGGAGTGCAGCTAGGCTTACTTTTGTCTTTTAAAACTCCTCAGCTCCCTTTTTCTATTTTGGCTCCATTTCGGTTGTCACACAGTTATTTATATTTGGAAACAACCAGCTAAGGTGGCTTTGTCTGCTCAGCGGGTTGTTTTCTGCCCATTCACTTTACTGATGGCTAAAGAGATAAAATGAAAATAAAGAACGTGACCATCTCTTCTGCCTCATGTTGTTATATCCATAGCCCTCTCTTCAGCCCCTGCTTCACTGGGAGGGGGAGCCTGGAGATATGAGAAGGTACCTTCCCATTCTTGCTCCGTCAGTCATTGCTGGGTGGTAACACAGGGTAAAAAAAGAACCCTCACAGCTGCCTTGCACTGTTTATCCCTTGACATGAACCACTGCAGTCTCTGCTCATGACTATTGCTGCCTTCCCAGCTACATTCCTGACCTGGGCAACAGTGACACTACTGCAGCACTGACAAACTCACAAGCAGTGAGGTACCAGCTTCCCAGCATCGTGCAGCAGACTAGCTTGCTCCAGCACAGCTTCCCTCCTCTGCACAGGAGACTCATGCTGGGGAGTATTCCTTCGCTCAGCACATAAAGCCCATGCAGCCACCGCCTTGCTGTACTCTGGGAGCTCTGACCCTGTGCAATGGTAGCTGAGCACAACAGTGTGGCAGTACCTGGGCTGTATTCCCCTCTCCCACTACAGGAACTGCCCCAGACCAGTCTGTGGCAGAACCTCGGGCTGGGGAAGCTCCAACTCCCCTCACCTGAACTTCCATCTATACTGCTGGGGGTGTTCCACAAACCAGCTTGTTTCCAGTGTGGCTCGATGGCTGCGTGTCGGGGCACTCCTGGCTGTATGGCATTCAGTAAGCTTATTGTCTGAGCAGCTGGACCTCAGTCACTGTGTGAACCTAAAGAATTCTAGACTCCCTTTTAATTAGAGCAATGCACCAGGAATAACAGTTCAGAATTAAGGGGTTCTAACAACGCTGCAGGGAGCGTGCTGGTGACTCAGGCTTTGTTTCCACAGTTGGAGGTTAAGCAGATCCACTATCCCAGGGAATTACAGCCCCTTCCTGCCAAACGTGGCTGGCTTTGTAATTATGTGCAACATCACTCCCTTGGCAATGGGCCCTGCATAGATTTTACTCACTGTTTTGTTCCCCCCTTTCCTTTCACTGCTGTCAGGGAGGGTGATGGCAATTGTTTGTTATTGGCTGTTAGAGCAGAGCAAAGCGTTGGTCTCAACACTGTCTGCCTTGAAATCCAAGTAGCTAAACTGCAGGAGGCAACTTTTTCCTTCCTGCTAGGCAGGAAGCTAATAGTTTCCCCACCAATGGTACAGGAAGGCAGGCTGGGTGTTTTATACTATTTATTCCATTTCTGGTGTTAACACACCCCCACAAACAAGTATTTAACTTGCTCAAAGCAGCCTGGGTTCATTTCACTTCATAATTATATACATTCCAAGTCCTGCACAGTTTAGCTCCTGCTACATAAATAACAGCCCACCCAATAAAGTATTTCCATTTGCACAACGAGCCGCCTCTAGCCTCGCCCAGCGGTCACCATCACAGAGCCCAAGCTACTTTTGGGGGTATTGCCGTCACCCCAGTTCTTTGGCTGATTGTATGGGTTAAATGCCCATTCTCAGCAGAACTTGGCACCACCCCCCCAGCAGCAGCATTTTCCAGGTCCCCAGAGCACCACACCTCTATTAACTCTAGTCTCTCACTGTTTCTTCTCTGTGTCCTGTCACAAGAAGGGCAGGTTTCTACCCCTTGGCGATCAAGCCCTCAGTCCAAGGAAGCAATAGTTCCTGACAGGCATTCTCTCCTCCTTTCACTAGCTGAAGTCAACTCCCTTCTCCTTCAGGCAAGCAAAGACCTCCCCAGTTTTCTCTCCAGGGCAGGAGACCAAAACTCCAGCTGAGTTTGTTGCTGCTGCGCTCAAGGCGCTTTGTGCCTGTAAATTCACTTCCACACATCAGCAAAGACATTTCTTGAAAGCGACTGTCTCGACCTGGCAGGGTGGGAGCTGAAGGGGAGAGAGAGATTGGCAGTTCTGATTTCTCATTCGGCTTCAGAGGAGCAACGAGCACCAGCAGGACCCCACAATCCCCCACACATCCACTGAAAAGACTCTGCAGAGGAGGCTCTGATTGCAGCTAGCTGTTTGTCCACCACGACAGGAGGCCCAGGCCTGGCTCACTGATTGATCCCTGTTCACAGAGAGAAGATGAGAGTGTGGAACTGTGTAAAATACAGGAGTAAATCCATAAACCTCTCCCCCCACCACAAGGTTTTCACTTCTTTCCTATCAGGGCCTGTCCAGCACTTGCCCAGCCTCCTCTACACCTTGTCAGCACTACCCCAAGGTTCAGTCAAGCAGGTGGCCATTCCCCCTCCTGCCTGCCCCAACAAGAGAACAAGCTTTCCTTGGTTTAGATCCATCTCTCGCACTGTCCTCGGGTGGCTCTTACGCAGAAACGCTGCGTGGGAAGGGCTGTTGAGCTGCTGTGTCACCCTGGATGTTCTCCCCACAGATCCTGCATCCAGAGTCAGCTTTAAATCGGCCTCCTGGAGGGAACTCCCAACAACAACCACACAGTGTTCCATTGAAAACAAACAGCAGACACAGAGCAACCACGAGAGCCATCTCATTTGTCCCCTTTCCAATCCTGTAATTTCGTGACTCTCTCTGCTTCACAGCCATCTTAAAGCAATCAGTTCCTGGGAAAGGGATGCTATTTTGGACGTAGAATAAATCACACAGCTCTATGAATTATGCATGTACTTACCACAAGAGTGTAGGGTGCCTCTTTCTTCTGGACTTCTTCTGTGGCAGCTGAAGTGGAAGCCTCGGCAGAGCTTGGACCCGTCGGTGACGTATCAACAAAGGTTTCATCCACGACCCGGAAGCGGATCTCCTCCCCAATGTCCATGTAAAGGTCATGGGCTCCTTCTTCTGTCTCATACTCCCACACCCACACCTGCTCTGCTTCATCGCTGGCCACACCAAGGGCTAAGGATGGAAACGACTGGCGTTCTGCCCAACACATCACCTTCTGGCGGTTTTGGGAACAGGCACAAACCTTTGCACAATTATTTCCCAGACCACAATGCGCTGTCCTAGGCCATCCCCCGCACAGCACAGGACCCCCAGCTTGTTTCCCATTTTCCTGCTTCAAGGTGTATGCTGCTGGGCAGAGTCAGGGGTGCTCCCACATCCCCCCAAAGAAAACCCCAAACACGCAAACCCTCTCAAACCCACAAAGACCTTGCCTACCATGAGCAAGCATGTGAGACACACGATGAACCTAGACATGACATGATGTGGTAAAACCTGCATTGTGTCTCCAGCAGCAGCCAAGACCAGAGGCAGGGATTACAGCGCGGTTGTTCGGGGGCCGCTGCCATTCATTCCTATCAGCAGCACAATGGTCCTGCAAACCCTCCTAAGCGAGAGGCCTGTCTAGCTGCGATAACAGTCTGCGGGACTCGCCCGACACAGCGGCTTAGCTTCTGCCACCGAGCAACCCCCATTGTTGCAGCAGTGAATGCCCGTTGGACCAGCACTGCACAATCTTTTGAAATGAAGTAGTAAAGTTATCAAAGGTGATCAAAGGATACAACTTAGCTGGCTGCTGCAGGGATTCTGGTGGGATGACAATGTCATCAAAGAATCCAATAGAAACTGCGGAGAAAAGAATTCGATTAAGACTGAAATGATTCTTCACAAACGATGTGCCACAGCGATTCCTAAAATGCATTTCCAGACTCATCGTTCTTCCTCTTTCAGGAAGGACATCTGAGATCACGCAGGAATTGTTCTTTGAGCCACAATGCTCAATTTCAGTTTGGCAGCTGAGCAACCACCCAGATGAAAGTACACACAGCAACAGAGGGCACAGTCTTCACGCCCGCTAGGGAAGGAAAAGGCCGTTTGGAGCAGGCCTGGAAATGAAAGCGTTCCAAGAAATGAGTCAGATGCTATAGAGGTCTGTGACAGCAAAGAGCTTAGAAATCACAGATGTAACATGTTAAATAAAGACCAATATAAAGTTAGAACGGCCCCCACCCCCCTTGAGATTTCACGATGTTGAATTCTATGGGAGCGGACACGCTCAAATTCAGCAATAAATGCAGCCAAGATAATCCTTTTGTACTGACTTTAACAACTGGGCAACTGAGCCTTCCACTGGCATGGAAGACTCCTACAAGAAAGGAAAGCAACTCATCAATTATGTATTCCATGGATCTGACAGCACTTTCTACTCACAAAGACGCTTCCCTGACACGTTCTCAGGTACAGGAAACAATCATGAGTTTGCACAGAACTACAGGGAAGATGCACCAGGCCAGCATGAGCTGACACTACCACTTTAAAGAACAGCAACTTCTGTTACCTGAAGGAAGAAAATGAACCGAGTCTACACTCCAGATGGGCTTGCCTGTTCTTCTGGGGCATGCACATGACTGACAAAAGGGGAGTGCAGACAAAACCACCAAGGGCAGGGGAAGCTGCCAGGCTCCGTCCACCAACCACCCTCAGACCAGAGCAGTGTAAAGGCCAGTAACAGCCTTTAACCAGCCTACAGGCAGCACCCCACAACCTGAAATCCCAGTTTCTCAAGGGACCCGAAGGCTCGGCAGCTCACACGTCCCCAGCGTTAGAAGTCGCGGCTTACCGTGAACGCCATCCTGGCTGCAGCTCTTAATCTGCCCAATCAGAATCTCATCCAGGAAGGGGTGGAAGACCACGTAGCGGAAATGCACTTAGAAGAAAACAGATCGTTACCGTGATGTCCATGTCAGTGAATATATATACTCTTTCCACAGGGTGGCAGCCATTAAAACGAAATCCCACATCCTATATAACCCCCTAAAGTGCTTACCCAGTTTCTTTTACAACTTCCCTACAGGCACTGGTTAGGCAGAGAAACGGGAGTAAGTTCTGATTCCTAACTGCTTTGCATGAATTATGACAGTGGTTGATCAGCAGCAGCCTGTTCTCTGCTCTTCAAGCTTGCAAGAGCTCAAGTTCACAGCATGCAACTCTAAGATGAAGACCATCGATGGAGCAGGCCTCTGCTGTTGTTACGGTGTGAGGATTCCTGCCCAACACTCCGAGGCCGAGAGTATCAGCCGAAACAGTACCTCCCCGTAGCACCTCTGCTCCTTACATCTTTGTCAGCAACCCTGTATCTTCTTGAAGTGAAACAGGAAGTTCCATGGGAATATAAGGAGGAACTTTTTCCCTGTGAGGGTGATGGAGCCCTGGAACAGACTGCCCAGAGGGGCTGTGGAGTCTCCTTCTCTGGAGACATTCAAAACCTGCCTGGATGCGTTCCTGTGTGATTTAGTCTGGGTGATCCTGCTCTGGCAGGGGGGTTGGACTAGGTGATCTTTCGAGGTCCCTTCCAATTCTTAACGGTCTGTGATTCTGTGACACCTAATATAAATTATTATCAGAGTAAATAAGACTCTCTAAATAGATTTTTTGCCCAGGTTAACTCAAATGATGTTTCTAACCAAGCATTCTGACTCTGTAAGAAAGCCAAACAATGCTTATGGGCAATTTAACTTCATTTCACCTGTCCATCCATGCTCGGTGCTCCTCTTTTACATAACATCTAGCAGTGCATTGGAGACACAGTTATTACCAGGCACAGCAGGATTTATCAAAGTGCTATCCCAGATTCTGCAAGCAGGAGACTTTTTTTTTTAAGCTCAGAGAGAACAGTTTCAGCTCAAGAAGTAATTCAAAGTCAAGAAGTTGCCTGGCGATTAAAGCAAGCAGGAAAGCCTGCCATCCTCCTTCAGGATTAAGAGAAGCATTTTTTTGCAGGGGGTGAGTTCTATTTGAGTTAAAATTTAGACAAGGGGAACCACATACAGTTCAGTCCAGTTGTCTTCTAACGGGAAACATCTTGTTGTGCTTTCACATTGCAAATTGAAGGTAGAAAAACACACCTCTTTCTAGCTTAAAGAAACTTATTTTAACTTTAAAAACAGATTAAATTGTTTTGCCTCCATGCATTTACTTCCAGCTTTTATTCAGACAGACTTGCCAAAAGTCAAAGTTAAGAAATTAGTCATTTCTTATTAAAAAAAAAAAAAAGTCACCAGAAATGCATGCTGAACCAGATCTGTCTGAGTCTGAAACAGAAATGTAGCAAAACTTCCAGCTAGGAAAACAGCATCAAGTGCTTCAAGTGTTATATTTAGAAACACGACTTCACATTCTAGCTAGGGAAAATAAGCTTCAAAAAGAAAAAACTACTAGACAAATGCAGAACAATGAATTCAACTTGTTCTCTATGTACAAATTTCCAGTAATTTTACATTAAAATAACCCCTTCCTTGTCCCACCTTTATGACTATAATATAGAACAGAAACAGGCTGCTGGAGAAGGCAGGCAGGATTAGCTATTTAAGGCTGGATTTGTACCCAAAAAATGGAAAGGAAAGAGACTTTTGACATGTTCCTCCTGCCCTCCTGATAGAGTGTTAACTCTACAAAATTCCTCTGAACTCGCTTTCCCTGACAACTCAATTTACACGTCCAGATCATTGACCTTCTGCAAAACTACATCAGCAAGGACAGGAATATACCTTTGGTGTGTGATGCACCATCTCCAGGGAATATGTAGGAATCTTCCAGCTTTGTGATATCATACAGACAGATGCAGAGGCCAACGTTGTAGACAACCTGCTCAAAATAAAAAATAATTAAAGAGCAATAAATTGAGCAACCCATTAGGTAAAAATCAAACAAACTTAGACATTTACACACTGCACACACCTTGTCAAAAAACGGGCGAGATGGGAGGGAGGCTGGTTTGGTACACTCCCTTCAAAAGCCCCAGCACTGCATTGGAGGGGAACCCCTCTCTTATTCAAGTGCTATGGGAGGATGTGTTTCCATTGGCACTGCAAAATGCACCGCTACAAACAGAAACCCTTGGAGTAATTGTCAGCAGTGAGAGAACTTGACCTGCCAACATTGTAAACAGCTACCCACAGCCATCATTCACCAGCCTCACAGCTTGTCCAAAGGCCAAACGTACTTATTGCTTGAGTTATACTTTCAAAAGTCTCTGAATATAATTTTCTTAAAATTATATGAGCTCTGAGCCCATTATATGGGCAGAGACAAGGACAACTCTTTGTTTCTCTGCCATTTCTGAGATGGCTTCACAGCCTACAAAATCTGAGGCACATACTAGTCACCAGTGGATGAGGAAGAGTTTTGCCTTTCATGATCTATTTGTATAATCTGCCTCAATTGCTTCATGTTGCCCTTCTGAGCTCCCTCCATGCATGTATTCCCTCCAAGCTTCATTCTGAGTTGTGCACCTGCCTTGCACTGAAAGCTGTGTGCTAACTGCAGTCCCAGGGGCTGCACAGGGAAACCGTGACCTCTTGGCCTGTGACATAACACTTCTTTTATGTCCTGCACCAAACACCAACTTCTTACTGCCGCACCGTATTTAAAGTACCAAGCACAGCCTGAGGCAGCTATTATCACTTTCATGTCTCTTCCAGTATTTCTGTTCTACATTTATTTACATCATCTTTTTTAGCCCTACCCAGGCATCTCCTCATGACAGCATGAGCCACTACAAAAACTCCCCTCTGAAATGTGGCTATCTCTCTGGTTTATAGTCTCTGATATTTAAAGTTGCTGGGCACAGCCTTCACATCCAAACTGACACCTTACCCACGCCTCATCAGGAACAAAGGAAAGGAAGAGGCGCTCGGGGATGCTATAATGCCTGCACTGATCTGTACATGACCCACGCTTTACCTTATTGGCCAATTTCTTGTTTAGCTCCTCAGCAATGGACTCATTCAGCTTTCTTTCAAACTGCCAGGGAGGAATCCTCACAGTGTCAGTCATCTCTACCAGGACAAACATGGTGGCGGGGAGAGCGTCTGGGGAGAGAGAGAAAACACCGACCGCCTCAGGAACAGGAGCGCTGCAGGGGCACTGAGACCCCCAGCGGCTGGGAGGGGGCGGGCCCGGGGAACCACCCCGAGCCTTGCCCGGCGCTCGGTGGGGCAGCACCCAGGGTACCCCAAAGTGCGGGGTGAGGGGAAGGCACGGCAGCTGCGTGAGGAGGGGAAGAAGGGAGGGTTGAAGGCGGCCACACAACCGCTGGCGGGGAAGGCGGGGGGGGGGCCCGCGGTCAAGCAGCCACCGTGGTAGGGTACGGAGGGCCGGAGCGGGGGAGGCGCCCCGGGACCCGGAGGGGCCGGGCCCGGCCCGGCGGAGCTGCGGCCGCTCCCTCACCCACCTGCCGCACGCGGAGCCCACCGCGCGCTCCCCGACTTCACGGCACTTCCGGAGCCCCAGCCAATCGCTGATTGACGTGGGGCGGAGCTCTGCCGCGCTGCGCCGGGGCGGAGCGAACCGCCCCGCCCCGCTACCGGCGGCCATTTTGTCCCTCCTCAGGGCGGGGCGCGCGTCGGCTCGTTAGCTGCTGGTGCCGCTGCGGGAGGGGGCCCGGGCCTGGAGGGCTCTCGCTGTTGCGGTTTTGGTAGCGCCCGCAAGGGGCTGGCTCTGGTCGCTATGAATGTGGAAGGGCCCTCAGGAGCTGGGCGTCCCGCGTACGGCTGCTCTGTACCCGCCCTTCCCCTCACACCCTCCCGGTGTCCCTCAGCGGCCGTTCCGCCACTGTTGTTTCCCCAGTCACCGCCCGCAGTTGCCGTTCTCAGCATCTCGCTTACCGTTTTCACTGAATCACAAGGTTGGAAAAGACCTTTAAGATCATAAGTCCAACTGTTCCCGTCCTATGCTAAACCATATCCTTAAGTTATCTGATCTACCCTTTCTTTAAACACGCCCAGGGATGGTGACACAACCCCCTCCCTGGGCAGCCTGTTCCAGACCCTGACAACTCTTCCAGTAAAAAGCTTTTTCCTAACATCTAATCTGAACCTGCCCTGGTGCAGCTTCATGCCATTCCCCCTTGTCCTATCACCTGTCACCTGGCTGAAGAGAACATTGACCACCTCTCTACAACCTCCCTTCAGGTAGTTGTAGGTGGTGATAAGGTCTCCCCTCAGCCTCCTCTTCTCCAGGCTGAACAGCCCCAGCTCCCTCAGCCGCTCCTCATAGGATTTGCCCTCCAGCCCCTTCACCAGCCTGGTTGCCCTTCTCTGGACTCGTTCCAGGACCTCCATGTCCTTCTTGTGGTGAGGAGCCCAGAACTGGACACAGTACTCAAGGTGTGGCCTCACCAATGCCGAGTACAGGGGCACAGTCACCTCCCTAGACCTACTGGCCACACTGGTTTTGATACAAGCCAAGATGCCATTGGCCTTCCTGGCCACCTGAGCACACTGCTGACTCACATTCAGTCTGCAGTCAACCAACACCCCCAGGTCCTTCTCTGCCTGACAGCTCTCCAGCCAGTCTGCCCCAAGCCTGTAGTGCTGTAAGCTTCAGTCGTGACAGGGCAGCAGAGGTCACAGCATCTCTCTGGGAGCAAACCATCTGTTTGCCTACTTACACTGCAGATCAGATCCGGGTGGGCTTATCACAGAATCACAAAATCATAGGGGTTGGAAGGGACCTCCAGAGATCATCGGGTCCAACCCCCCCTGCCAAAGCAGGTTCCCTAGGACAGATCACACAGGTAGGCATCCAGACAGGTCTTAAATATCTCCAGAGAAGGAGACTCCACAACCCCCCTGGGCAGCCTGTCCCAGGGCTCTGTCACCCTCACTGTGAAATTGTTCTTCCACACATTGGTGCGGAGCTTGCTATGTCACAAAGTCATTGCCCCTTGTCCTGTCTCCCCAGACCACTGAAAAGAGGCTGGCCATCTCCCCTGGTGTCCCACACTTAAGATGTTTATAAACATGAATCAGATCCCCTCTCAGTCTTCTTTTCTCAAGGCTGAACAGCCCCAGTTCATTCAGCTGTTCCTCACAGGGAAGATGCTCCAGGCCTTTAATCATCTTCGTAGCCCTCTGCTGGACTCTTTGCAGGAGATCCCTGTCTTTTTTATACCCCAGAGCCCAGAACTGGACACAATACTCCAGGTGGGACCTGACCAGAGCAGAGTAGAGGGGGAGGATCATCTCCTTTGACCTGCTGGCCACGCTCCTTTTGATGCACCCAGGATCCCTTTGGCCCTCTTGCCGACTTGCACCCAGAAAATGCTCCTCTCGGTGGTGACTGCCCAATGCTTAGCTCAAGGTTATTACTGGGTACAAATTGGCATCACGTAAAGCTGGAATAATTTATTACGAGTGTTAATTAGAGCACCCCTGTTGTATGATTTTACAGGCCTTGGTGCATTCTGTGGCAAGGTAAGCAGTGTGAGGGGCGGCGGAAAACAGGAGGTGTGCTAATGTCTGAAATTTGCTGGGGAAAATGAAAGGAGCTCGTTTGAAGTGTGTTTAAAAAAAGATTCACCAGGAAAGCCAAACATCTCTGGCTGACAGTCAAAACTGCACTGTCAGCATAACAGCTTTGATGCAAAGGCTAAGTATGTCATCTCCCACACCCCCCAGCAGCGCATAGTGGGACAGTAATGAGTGTTTTAGATAAGAAATCATTAAATGTTGAGCTCTCTTGGAGCAAGAAAGGGAAAATGAGGTTGCAAATACCGTGGCTAGGCCTCATTAATAAGATACCTGTCTCGGCCAAGGAGTTTCTGATCTCTTTGCAAATACTCCTGTTTCACCAGGAGCTGCTGGGTGGTTGTCTTTTGGGTTGTTTTGGGGTTTTGGCTTTTTGGTGTTTTTAAATACATATGGCTGGTCTGCACATGTTTGGCATGTTTGTATTAATAGCACAAGTTTGCCCATCACCTGAGAAAAGCAGCATTTTTCTTGGAACAGCATCTATCTTCTCAGTGAGGAGCTCTGCTGCCAACTGAGCAGACACTGCTCTGTCAGAACACCTCAGCCCAAATCCCCAGTGTTTCTTGCTCTTCTTGTCCTACTTCAGGGAGCCTTACAAAGGCTCCTTTCTCCCGCGCTACAGTCGTGGCTGCACTAATCTTGGCACGGCACAGTTTTGCTGGCACACGTGTCGTGTCGCTTGCTGTTCTGTCCTGGCCTCACGCAGGTCTGGCAGTGCGAGGTTTGACCTTTAGTTGGAGTACAGGGTCTGTGGGTATCTGTAGCTACTTTTTCAGAAGAGAGAACAGTTCCTGACCGCTCTTCTGATGGCAGGGGAGGAAATAGCCTTGGTATCACATGAAGAGGTGGAAGTTAGATACTGTTGATGTTGGCAAAGCAATTGCTCTGGGTGCTTTTGTATATAAGAACTGTAAGGTTAAATAGGGGCAGGAGTTTGGGGGAATAGCAGACGGAACATCTGGGAGAACATGGGATATGGAGTGAAGTGGATTTGAGCAGAGACACATCCCACTTCCATTTCTAGCCTGTCCTTGAGGTAACATTTTTTATGCTTCTAACAGCCACATCCCCACTGGGGGCTGTTGGATTCCTAGTACGAAGCAGGTGCACCTCCCTTCAGCTTGGTCTGCAGCCCCCCAAACCAGGGCTGCAAGGCCTTGCTTCCTACCAGCTTCTGTCTTAAGGTTGGGTCTTTGGTGTGTCATAAAGTGCAGGCACCAAGCAAACTCTTCTGGGATGGGGGTGTGCAGGATCTCTCCTGTATCAGCTCTGTGGTCACCAAGGGCTGAACACTGCAGGCTGTTTCTCAGTGAGGATTACAGGATCCATTTTCTCCACACAGGAATGTATGTTGGTGAAACTTGCAGGCACTTTGATACCACTCAGGAAACTGAATTGGAATATGCGTAGAGAGCCGGCGATGGCACTGTCAGATGAGCTTCATTGGCTCAGATACCAGGCTACAAATACCGACAGAGCTGAGTCTGACAATTTCTCAGCCTCCACCAGTACTATCACAAGCTGTGGGAAACAATTTCCAGTCTCACCCTCTGCAAGTAACCCCCCAATCCCAAGCAGCATGTGCTCAGGCTTTCGTACACATGAGGGATGGTGCTCTGTTCACACCTAGGTTTCTTCCCCAGGGTAATTCCATATTTCATAAGCACCATCTCCAACATAAAAATATAAACCAAAGCCAAACTTTGCCCTGTAAATCATGGGTGTTGGCTCAACTCCACTATTGCTAGGGCTCAGAGTTGTGCTGTACTTAACGCTGCAGCTAAGGTACCTCGATGCTGGAGACTCTGTGAGCAGCCTCACCTTGCTGAGTGGTCTCTCTTTGTCCCAGTAGTACTGACACAACAAATGCACGTAAATCTGTGGTGTCTGTACATACCTTTTCATACATCACTGTAGTGTCTAGAGTCTGTCTCAGCAGTATTGGGGCTTTTCCAATATTTGGGAGCATGGCTCTCAGTTGCTGGGGTTTTTTTGTAGCTTCAAAATCTGGAATCCAGGGATTGCACAAGGGTCTTTCTGTCACCCAGAGAAAATTCCAGATATTTCTCTCTCACAGTTGTACAGGAAAAATGGAAAATGCTGTTTGAAGTTACCTGAAGGCTCAGAAACTGGGAGGAAAATGAAAAGAAACCCCAAATTATTTTGTTTAAGATCTCCTCTGCCCCCACATCCCCATGGATGTTGGTAGGAAAAGCGGCTCAGGGACGTTGGAGGAGGTGAGCGGTAATTTACATCTAGACTGACTTGGCCCTCCTTTGATTGACTCCAAAGGAATTATGCATCTTCTCACATGCAAAGTCCTCCATGCTCCTGCCTTTGCTTCCGTCTCTGCAGGCATCTCCGGCACCCCCACTCCCACTCTCTGATCAAAGCTTCCCCTCTCCTGCTTTTATCATTTCTGCATACTTTAGACTCTCTGCCTCCTGTGCTGCGGCGCATGCCCAGAGCCACCTTCCCGTCACATCTACTCTGAGTTCCCTGTCAAGAGCCTTTAGTGGCTACGTGGGAGAGTCAGCTTCTGACGCTCGCCTCCTATATTCAGTTGATACCATTTAATACCCGTGGCTGGGCAGGCAGCTAACCCTGGCATACCACAATTCGGGTGGGGAAGTACAGCCATCTGTGATAGCTTCTGGGGAAGAAGAGGACATGCCCAAATGCATGTCCCCAGCACTCTTCTGGCCTTCAGCTGCTTCTAGCTCAGAGCCCTCCTGGGCTGGGTATGTAAAGCTGTCCCCTGTGAAAGGGTGGGCCATCTCAGGAGACGCTCAGGGTGGAGACAGAACTGTCTGGGTTTCTCCTCCTCTTCTTTCACAAGGTTTTAGAGGATAGACTGAGCAGATGAGCCTTGTGGTGTCTCTAGAGGGTGAAGGGGGCTCCTGTTTTGTTATAGAAAACTGCGTGAAATGCCACAAGCAGACAGTAATGAGCAGTGGCACAACCCACTGGCACTTGGGGGTTTAGTGCTTTTTGATGGTCCTGCCATGGGCTGTGTTTCTCCTGCCCACAGGGCCTTTTTCTGTGCTGTCATTCATTGACAGCAGAGAAACAACTGCTTGGCCATCCAGTCCCTCTGCCAAAGGCCCAGGGCAGCCACAGATCAATGGATGGATGGATGGAAGGATACAGCCAGGTAGAGCAGTTGTGATCCTGTCTCCTGACTCTGCCATGCCTTGTCGCTTCCCACACAACTCATACACCACCCTGCATCTCCAGGGGTTGTTGGTGGAACAGATCTGGTTGCCACCATGACGTTCAGCCACTTAGAAGAGGAAAGAGTCAAGGAAAGAGCTGTGTTTAAAACACCAAAACCAACCCACAATCACCCTGCGTCACAAGGCAGCCGCACAGCTCCCTGCAGCACCAACGCTGTGCCATGTGTATTCTGGTTTCTTGTAAACTTTATTCCAGGATTTACAGGGACCTGCATGGTAAGGTGCTGGTGTGGTCCACTCTTCTGCTCCAAAGTAAGACCGATGGCATCTAATTCCCCTCAAAGGATGCCTACACAGCCTGTTCCAAAAAACCTCCAGTGATGGAGACTCCAGTGCTTCTCTGGGCAATCTACTGGAGTAATTAACTATCTGTTCTGTTAGAAGCTGTTTCCTAATGTCTGGCATCAATCTTGCTCCTTGCAATTTAAACCCCATTACTCCTCTCCCTGTTCCCCTGTGAACGCAACAACCGATTGATTCCTGTCCCCATCGCATGGCTCTGCGCCCCCAGGAGAGAAAGTCTCGGGCTGACTTATGGTGCTGCCTCTGCCCACGGGGATGGCTGTCCTGAGCGTGGGCACACTGGCAGAGGGGAAAACTGGAGAGATCTTTTGGGGTCAGCTAGAAATGAAACCCTTGGAAAGCATCTGTGTTTGTGGTGGCTGTGAGCCCGGAGCAGGGGAGAGGGATGGTGGGGTGGGTTTGTGTCACCCACCCTCCCCCTCCATCCCTTTGCTCCTCTGTTGTGCTGGGTGTGACCAGGGCACCCATGGGTGCTGTGGGGCTGTAGGCTTGGGCAGGCAGGGAGTCTGTCTGCAACAGCACTTGGGGTGATTGGGGGAGAGATTCAACCAGTCGGGACACACACCCCGCTCCTTCTGGTCCAGACTCGGCTTCCTGGCACCCTCTCCCCCTCTGGTACCTTCCCACTTCCCGTCCCGCTGTCCCTGCAGCCCGCGGGGCTGCCCCGTCGCGTCCGGCCGTGCCACCAATGCACGTCACGATGCGGCCCCGCGGGGCCACCCCCCCACACACCCCCCCCCCTCCTTTAAGCCTGGCTCAGAGATGACCAGGCTGATCCCTCCCACCTGCCCGCTCCCCCTGGCCTGGCCCTGACGTCAGGGGAAGGCGTGCGGATGCGTGTGTGTGTGTGTGTGTGTGTGCGAGGCGCGCATCATACACACATCAGCTACCGCACAGCCAGCAGCAGGCAGCCGGCGGGCGGGCAGCAGCCGGAGGAAGCCCCCCGGAGCCGGGCTGCAGCCGAGACCGCTGCTCCTCGCACGGCAGCGGCGGAGCGTTCGGCCCCGGCGAGCACCGATGCTCGGCAGAGCAGCGCTCCAGGGAGCCCGTCGCTGCTGAGGAGGTAAGGGCGGCACAATGGCCATCCAGCCCGCCCGGGCTATTGTAGCCGGGGGTTCAACTTCACGCACCGCCTTTTTCTTTCGAACCTGCTCTTTCCTTTGGACGGCGGAGAGGTGCGAGGGTGAAGCGCGACTTCCCCGCTCCGGTTTGGTTATTGCCCACCGGCCTCAGGAACAATAACTCCTCTGGGGTGGTGGTGGGAGCGGTGCGTGTGTGCTTCGGCTGGGGGCACGCAGCGGGCTCTGCCACAGGGGCTGGGATCCAGCTCTCAGAGTGCCGGGAGAGGGGCAGGCAATTGGGAAAAATATGTGTCTTATTAAAGCGGGCTGGGAAGGATGGGGACTTGGATGGGGGTTTCTTTTGGACTGGCTCCGCTATTCATTCCTGCAGATGGCAAGTTAGATCCACAAAGGAGGAAGGAAGGACATGGATGAGGACGTTTGCACCAGGGCTTCCCACAGACACCAATTGGAAAAAAAACCCCTAAACCAAAAAAACCCCACAACAATACAAACAAACCCCACAAACTTGGTGTTTGGGAGTGAGGATTATGCATATATGCTTAAAAGGTAAATCAAGCCTCCATGATGGCTTCTCCCATTGCATCTGGCAGCTTGCTTGCTCTCCTCCGTGGCCTCCCCGAGAATCGGGCAGCCTGACACTGACTAAGGGAGCTTTTTATAATTGATCCATAAAGGTGACATTCATATTTTAGCGCTAAGCAGGCTGTATCGTAGGCGAGACTATCTCAGCAAAGATCCCTGGAGTTGGAAGCGTGATTGGCTTAGCTGGGGAGGGGATGCTGTCGGTGCGTGTTCCCCAAAAAGCGCCTGCTTTATTTTGCCTGTAGTAATTTGTCTCAGCAAAGGGGTTTTTAACATGCAGGGTAGGCAAGGAAATTGCTTCGCTGGGTATTTAACTCTTCATGGCATAATCTGGTAGCCCAAAAAAAGGGGAGGGGGAGGCGGAGAGGCTTTCATTAGCATCGGACAGAGACAGCATTTGTAAAAACCTGCCAGACGCTGAGGCTCTGAGCCTCCTCTGAGGAAAGGAGGATGGAGAACTGTGGCCTGGCGAGCTCTGCTGTGGCGCTGCTTGTGGTAACCCCTGCCTGGAGCCATCCTGGTTCCCCAGCTGGTTCCTGCCCTTCATGGCAGCCCCCTGGGAGAAGCCGATTTGGTCTCTGTGCTGGCCACCCTGTTGTTGATGGGTTCCTTGGCACCTGAATGTGCCAAGCAGCTGAAAAATGGGATTTATTTTTTTTTGCATCAAGCTCTGGGAACATGCTCCCGTGTCTGGGGGGATGGAGCTCTTCTCTATTTCAGCCTGTGTCTAGACAGGCTGGGTCTGGGGGGCATCAGCCTCCCCAAGGATGGCGGTGGGCCAGAACGTTGCCCTCCTTGCTCTGTGGGGAGAGGCGATGGCTGCCAGCAGCCGGCTGCGGAGACGGGTGTCTTTTTGACATACAGAGACCTTTGTGCTACTGGGGTGGAAGGAGCGGGGAGGTAAACCTGACTCCTAAACTGGGGCCACTGGCAGTCACGAGGGATGGCGGGCAGCAGGAACAGCCTGAGCGGGAGCTCGCTGGAGGAGGCAGCAAAGGGAAAATAGCCTCCAGCTCCTCAGCTGGGGTGGGGGGAGTGGTGGCACTCAGGAGTGTGGTGGCAGGCAGCATCCGAGCCAGGGATTTGCAAAGGGACGAGGCAGCATGGAAGGAAACGGCTCGTAAAGGCAGCGGCGGGGCAGCCGAAGGGTCACTTCTAGAGCCATGGCTTGACAGCCGCCAGCAGAGTGGCCATCCGTCCGGCCATCCGTCCGGCCATCCATCCATCCCGGGCAGCCCAGAGCTTCCAGCGGATGGGAAGGAGCACAAAGAAGCGCCGTGCGGGAGGGCCGACTCGCTGAGGGCGATTAAGCCAATTAAACATGTATCCCCCGCCCGGCCCAGGGATGCTGAGGGGTTTTTCTTTGCTGCCGCTAATGAACGGGGAGTGGCAGACAGAGGCTGGTGCCTCTTCAGAAGGCTCCTTCCCCCTTTCTGGGGGACCTTGAAAGGCTGTTTAGTTAAACAAGGTCACAGCCGGCACCCAAGTCGATGTGTTTGGCTTTAAAGAGAGGGAGAGAGACAGTGATTTTATTTGATAAACCACAGACCTTTCAGTGGCTGGTGATGAATGGGGTACTTGGATCTCGAGATGAAAGCTGATGTGTCTACTGCCTGTCTGCCTTAATTGGCCCGGGTTTCATGCTTTGCGAACGCTCCGGCTGTCAGCTCAGCTCGGGAGCCTGCCCTCCCTCTGAAAAACAGAAAAGCAAAGCTGGCTGCCACTGCTGAAGGAAACCCTGTCACCAGAGGGCTCCGGGGTTTCAGTCCGAGACCTTTTTTTGGGGGGAGGGGGGAAAACGGACAGGGTGGAGGGTGTTTCTTACAAAGAGCATCCTTCCAGGGAGCATTGAGCTCACCGCTGCTTACCCTTGTCTCAGAGGACTGTCTTCCCAGGGGACCCTCAGAGCAAAGCCACTGAGGGGAGGTAGGAGTGTGGTGGGGGTCCTGCAGCAGTGGCAGGGGGTGGTTAGGCTGGAAATGCTTCCCATGCCCCGCGGTACAGTTGGGCTGCTTCAGCCTCTGCTCGCCTCCTCAAGTGACCCGGATTCCATCCCCGCACCGTATATATGTGTAGGGTAGATCCCCGCACCGTATATATGTGTAGGGTAGATGCGGTGTCATGGGTGACGTCTGCCAGGACAGGAGAGATCTGGGGTGTGGAGGGATGCTCTCAGCACCGGGGGGGAGGTCAGGGTGACCGCTGGTGATGAGGGAGAGGGACAAAAAGCCTCCCGGCCCCCGGATACCCCCTCCTTGTTGCCTGCTGGGGCTGCAGTGTGGAGAAAGGGCTGGGGAGAGGATGGTGGGGTGGAGCAGAGGGAGGGAAGGAGAAGGACAGGAGGATGAGAGAGGCTTTCCTCTCTCTCTGGCTGGGCTGGGAGGGGAGGAGGCACCAGCGAGGACATGCTTCCATCTCTCCTCTCATCCTGCTTTTGCCATCAGTTTAATTTCCTCGGTCCCTTTGTTTGCTGTGGAGATTTAAATGAGGTGGGAGGCAGGATACCGCCCCCCAGCCCCCTGTGGTGCCAAAGCTCCTGCTCAGCCTCAGCTTCACCAGCACAAAGCTAGGCATTCGGCTGCCAGGCCCCAAGGCTGACCCACAAATTTGGGGTGCTGGAGTCAGGCACTGGAGTGGGACAGAGCACTGCTGGCCAGCCTCTGCAGAGCCAGCCTTGGCATGGCCCCGGGGCGGGGGGGGGCAGGGGTCTCTGCTCCAGAGTTAGGTGCAATGCCTTGGTTAGAGCAGGCTGCTCAGTGATCTGTCCTGGATGGGCTGCACACCCCTAAGGTTGGGGGCCACACAGCCTTGCTGTGCCCTGTCCCCATGCTCATCCCGGTGATCTGCTAGCCTGTTCCAGGGCTCTCCCCCATGCCACTGTGGGCCAGCTGGACCCCCAGAGTGCCTGTGGGTGGTCGTGCATGGCTCATTCCCCTAGGTGGGGCAAGCTCAGCTCATGGGGGCAAACAGCAGTGCCAGGAGGGCACTCTCCGCTGAGCCTTGGGCCTCAGGAGAGGGTTGTCTGCCTCCTCTCCCTGGCAATGCCCAGTATGTTCCTGCTCCCCCCTCACCACTCATCCCCCAAACCAGGGAGCCTTCCAGGGCACCTTGGCTTGGGCTGGTCCCCTGCCTGGCTGCCACTTTGTCTGCCCACACCACTGTGTCCCTGCAAGGCTCCTGCTCTTGCACCTCTCTTCCCCTTCCCCTCTCATTTTTCTTTTGCCTCTGGGCAACTTTCATTTTGCCAGTCCCTTGCAGACCCGCTGGAGGAAGCTCTTTATCCTGGCACCAACCAACCCTCTCAGCATACTAATAGTTTGCTCCAAGCATCCTTATTCAGGTTAAATGCTCTCCATTGTCCCTAATCTGGTGGGAAAAGTGAAAGGCCTGCTCAGTGAAACCCAGCACAGAGGAGGTGCACCGTGGTGAAGCCATTTTCATAGTGGCGACTCCACGATGCGGCTGAGAACCAAGGGCTGCTCCCAAATCATCCAACTGGTCCAGCCCTGACATCTCCTGGGAAGGTGCCAGATCCTGCAGTGACACTTGGGGACCCCTGTCACTTTTTGCGGCCCAGAAGCCACCCGGCTGCTCGCCAGCACAGGTGGTCTGACGGGGGGCACACATGGGAGTGGAGAAGCAGCTCAGTGGCTGCCCTGGATTTGGGTGTCTTGCTTGGGTGCTCCCTGAGCCTCTTACTTCTTGGGGAAGAAAATGCTGGGCTTGAAAATGGGTGAAGGGGATGGTGAGCCTGGGGATAGGGGAAGGAGATGCTGAGCCTGGGCATGGAGTTGCTGGGCCCCACAGACCGGGAGCCGAGCAGCCTGGTGTGGGGTGGACCATGGAGCAGAAGGCAGGCACATGTACTCCAGTTGCTTCATGGCAGAAAGAAGCCACTGAAGTGCATGAAGGGTTTGGTGTGGGGGCAGCTGAGAGACGTTTTGGAGGGGGTTATGGTCATGACCAGAAGTTGTCTCAGAGGGTGGGAGGAAAATGGCAGCTTCTGCCTCAGGGCAGGGCTGTAGTGTCACCTCTGCTGCCTGGATCTTGGGGTGAAGCTTTGCAGGGCTGAGAGGGGGCAGTTGTTAGGAACAGCTATGGCATTGGTGGGCACCAAAGTGGGACTGGCGGCAGTTGGGGCTTGACAATAGGCAGACCCCCATCAGGGGAAGCAAATGGAGTTGGGTGAGTGGAACAGGAGCTGCCTGGTCCCTCCCCAAAATTTCAGCTGCTCTAGAAATGTTTTCCAATGTCCTTGGTCCCTGCTAATTTGGGATTGGAGGTGACCCCCTTTTGCACGTCCTCCCCGGGCCTCTGTGTCTCAAGGGCTGCAGATGAGTCAGAAGCCAAATTAAATATTCTCTAGGTTTCCCGTGTGTCCAGGTGTCATCCGAAAGATGCTGCACGCTCCAGAGGGGCAGGAAGGGCTGGGGGGGCGGCAGGGAAGGGGACGGTAACTGGAGGACTTCAGGCTCCTCTGCCTGGGGCAATGGGGAAGCTGCCAAGCTTGAGGGGAGATGGAGATAGGTGAGTCCCCACCCAGCACCCTCAACGAGTGGTGCCCCTTAGTAGCCACTGGTGTGGGGCACCCCAAGCCAGGGGCACCCCAAGCCAGAGGCACCCGGCATGGAACATGGCAATTAATGGGAGAAGAAACCAGCAGAGCAGAGGCTGCCTGAGCGAGCGGCTGCAGTGCGCATCACACATCAGAGCATCTCACTGCGAGGCTTAAGAATGCACAACCCCCCTAATTTCATGCTTGGGGTGGCTCAGTGGTGACAGCCTTGCCCACCCTTGCTCCAGCTCCTGCTCTTTGCCAGGCACCCTGCCATCAGGGTCCATCGCCGCATCCTGCGCAGCCTCTGGCAGCTGGAGGCTACGGGACTTCTGCCCCTTGGGGCTTTATCTCCTTCCAGACCATGTGACGCCAGCCAAAAACTGGAGCTTGATGTCCACAGCAGCAAGAGGCTGTGCTGGTGTCACGGCTCATCTGAGGTGCCTGAAGGCCGTGCGTGCTGCTGGCCCGCAACGGCCTCCCCGTGTTCCTTCCCTGTCAGGCTGTGCCCAGGTGGGCAGTGACCGGCTGGTTGGGGCTGGGGTTGGGTCCTAAACCCCACAGTGCCAAGGAAGCCTTCTCAGCCCCCTGACCTTGACGTAACCTGTTGTATCACCCTTTGCCCTTTGCCCTTTTGCAGAAATCTCAGGCTGGGGAGATCACAGAGCCCAGGACTGAGGGGCTGGGCAGGGTGGTGCTGTGTGGGCATCCTTCCCAAAATGGTCCCTGCCTGTGGCAGCCAGCACTCAGCTACTCCTTCTTCCAGGGCAGTTTTTTAGTGACCTCATCTCTACCGTGCAGGGTTATCCTGGGAAATGAAAGGTGAAGCAACAAGCCAGGGCTTTATTTGCTGGAACATCCAGGGTTGCTCCGAGCTGGGATTCGCTTGCTGGGACAATTCCCAGTGCCAGGAGGTGGTGCTCAGTACCAAAGGCCAGCAGCATGCTGCCCACCCCACAGATGTGGGGGGGCAGCTCCTGGCAGCAAACTGCTCCCACCAAACACCCCACTCCTGGAGACCTGTAACCACCCCCTCACCCTCCCCCAATTTGCTCCCCAGGCTGCAGACAGAAGACCCGTGTGCCCGGGTGCCCTTTCTCCTGCCACCTGCCCGCCCGGCCCCAAAACGGAGGAGCCCGCCAGCACCACCATGTCGTCGGACCCCAGCGCCCCGCCAGCGGTGCCGCCCCTGCACTCCCCCAAGTCGCCGGTGTGGCCCACCTTCCCCTTCCAGCGGGAGGGCAGCCGCATCTGGGAGCGAGGGAACCTCCTGCTGCGGGACCTGCCCAGCCCCCTCCCCACCAAGAGGACCAGGACCTACTCGGCGTAAGTACCCGGCACACAGTGGGCGGGCTCGGCTGAACTGCGCGGGGACACCTGTCACCAGCAGCACCCGCAGAACCCTCCAGGCCAGGTGCACGTCACCATTGCAGCACATGGCATCAGCGCACCCAGCTGCCCGCAGTGCTGCGGGTGGGTGCCGTGTGCTCTCCTGGGAACATCACGTTTCCATGGCAAACCTCTCCTGGCTGTGCCGCCAGGGTGGGTGAGACGTCTCCATCCTTTTCCTCCTGCAGGACAGCACGTGCCTCCGCCGGCCCCATCTTCAAGGGTGTCTGCAAGCAGTTCTCGCGCTCCCAGGGCCACGGGTTCATCACCCCAGAGAACGGCACAGAGGATATTTTCGTCCATGTGTCTGAGTAAGCCTGGGGATCGCGGGGTGCCGGGATACTCTGGGGGTGCTGTGCCATCAGCATGGGGCTGGACACCTGAGGGCAGGGGTCGGTCTGTCTCCATGGGGTGGGGATGGGGCTCAGCCTGTCCTCTTCCCTGCCATTGCCGGTAAGTTTACTTTCCCAAGGCACAGATGGTGGCCTGGGTGCCTTCCTTGGTGCTGGGTGGTCCAGGGCAGGGGTTCAACTCTTGGCCCCAGACCCACCACCTCTCCTCTCCTGCAGCATCGAGGGGGAGTACGTCCCAGTGGAGGGGGATGAGGTAACGTACAAGGTCTGCCCCATCCCTCCCAAGAACCAGAAATTCCAGGCTGTAGAAGTGGTCCTCACCAACCTGGCACCCCACACGAAGCACGAGACGTGGTCCGGCCAGATCATCGGCTCCTAGGTGCCTGAGGGGGCCATCAGCCACTCGGCCCCATTGTGTGAGCCTGCCCGGCCTCTCGCGGGGGGTGCAGGGGGTGCCGAGGCGGCGACGGGGTCGGGGCTGCCCCAGAACACGCAGGTGTTTGCGTTCGGTGTCTTTTATAAGGTTACGGTTTCCTTTCTCTGTGTGTGTGTGTAACTGTCTGTCGAGGAGGACAGGGGAAGCAGAGCCCTCCCCTGCCACCCCCAACTCCAGTGCCGAGCCCCACATTCCCTTCTTTGCCCCCGAGGACATGGGGAGTGGGGAGAACAGCCCTGTCCCTGTCCTGCAGTCACCCGGCTCCCCTGGGCTGAAGCAGGTGCTGAGAGCAGGAGGGGACCTAGGGGAGGCTGGGGGGGACCTCAGCTCATCCTCCTGAACCCCACTCCGGTGAGATTGGCCCTCTGCTTAGTCCTGCGCCCTGCATGGCAGCAGTGGGGCATGTGGTGGGGCTGGGGGGAAATGGGGTGGCATGGGGCAGCATATCACTGTGCGGGGACAGGATGGCTGAGCCCTGTCCCCATCACTGGCAGCTCATGGCACCCACTGGAGCCACATCCCGCCTTCAGAAGAGCTCAGGTGAGCAGTGCCACGGGGAGGTGAGTGGCTTAGGGAAAGAAAACATTAGTTTTAAGGAGCAAGTGATTGCTGGCAGGGTGCAGGGGTGCTCGGTGTTGTGCTGGGGGGGGAGAGCTGCACCTGGGCATGAGGCAGGGGTGCACATGGCACTTCTGTGCTCCCCGCTGCTGCTGGGCCAGTAACGCACTTTTCTTGGCTTGGTGCCGATGTGGTTTTGGGGAGATGGCCGCCTCCTCCTCCTGTCCCCCCAGCCCCCTGGGAACCTTCCTTCCACGTGCGTGCGTGTGTCTCTGTGTGTGTGTGTACGTCCGTAGCTTGCCAAGGGGGCAAGGGGCTGAGGGGTCTGCGTAGCCGCAGCCGTGGGGCGAGTGCAGCCACCTCCCCCCCCCACTCCCTCGGCGTAGGCAGGGTCTCATCTACAAAGCACAAACTTCATTTTTGGTCTTCTCTGCCATACCCGGCCGGGCAGGAGCTCCCAGGGCCCTGGGAGCGATGTGGCACAGGGCAGCAGGACGGGGACGACGTGCACCTGGCTGGGTCTGAGCTGACCCCAGGGAAACGGTGCCTGTACCCACCCTCCGGAGATTGTCAGCAGCTTTCGGTGTTCATTTTGAAGCAGGGCAGGCAGCCCCTCTGCATGGGGCAGGGCGCAGTGCCTGGCTCCCCAGGCACCCATTTGGCTGGAGCTGCCAGCGCTGCTGGTGCTGAGCACCACCGAAGAGGGGCATTCCCCACCTTCCTTCCCAACAGCCACTGTCACGGTGGGGAGCGGGGTCTGGTGTAAGCAGGGAGAGGAGGGGGGTGAGCCTGGTGCCACGTGAGACAGCTGGGGCCCTGCGGATTCAGGGGGACCGACACACGCTGCCTCAGCCCGAGCTGCCGTGGGGACTGTCCAGAGACCCCACAGCCCATTTCACTGCCAACCCAAAGCTCGGCTCGCCGAGGGGCCGCTGCGAGACCAGCTCAGGCCCCGGCATCCCCAGGACATGCAGCCAGCTTGGCCAAGGCAAATGTTCTTTGAGGTTTCCTTCCTTCCTTCCTGAAGCACACTAAAGCCCTCGACTTGTTGGTGTTTTTACAACTCCGGTGTGGTTCTGCCTGTCTGACCGTGCGTCAACCTTTGTAACATTGGCAATAAACCATTAAAACCGACTTTCCCATGAGCCCTGCTTGTCCTGGCTCTGTCCTGCGTGCGTGTGAAGCACTGGGGATGCTGCTGGTTCTCCTGAGCAAAGGACCTGGAGTGCCTGGAGTTTAACCAGATGGCAGGACAGACTCACCCACCTCCTCACAGCATGTCCTGGGGGGTCTGAGGGTGCTCCAGCCTCGCTTGGGCAGGGTGCAGACCTTGAGCCTGGGACAGATGGCTGCTGCCCACCAGGAAGGGGAACCAGGACCAGGCTGGCATGGGGATTTTGGAGCCTGCTGCCTGGGTGCGTTTCACCCCGGCAGAGCCCGACACAAAGCACACGCTGCCTCGAACGTCTGTGTTAATACAACTCCTTTAATTTCTTCTTTTCCTATACATATATATGCATTTAAATATAATCCTTATTTAACAGTTGGTACCGGACAGACAGGAGCCACCCATCTTGCACAGATACAGAGCCACACAGTGTGACGGACCCAGCATGGGTCCTGCTGTGTCTGCTCACTCGTGCACGTGCAGGGAGAAACCCCAACTCACACCGTGGGCACCCACCAGGAGAGGAGCATCATGGCAAAGGGGTCTTGGGGACCGGTGCGCACCATTCCCCAGGTGTAGGGCTCCCAGCCCAGCGCTGTGCCTCATCCCTGTCTGCAAAAACACAGGGCAGGCAGACGGGGCTCTCAGTGACTCTACTTGAGCAGGGGGGTGGGACCAGATGATCTCCAGAGAGGTCCCCTCAACCCTAGCCATTCTGTGGCTGAGACCCTGCAGCTGCCCCAGCTACCTCCGCTGCCACCCTCCTCATCCTTCCAGCAGGACGGGCTCTTGGGGTGGGAGGTACCCCCAGCTAGCCCAAACTTGGTGTAGACATAGACAGGCATGGAGAAGGTTCCTGAACATGATCTCACCCGTATACACATGAGCTCCTGAGCAGAGTAGGCCATAATGGCTGTTGCCTTGAAGGTCATCCCTACCCCTGCCTTGTATCTCCCTGCTACACTGAGCAAGAGACGTGCTGCTGTCAGGAACAGCCTTGGACAGAGCCTGACCTTCTCTTCAAATATGCAAGGCATCTCAGCCCCCAGGGCCACCACAGTGCCTAGTGCCTTCAGGGCCAGGCTCTGCTCTTCACCCACCACCAAGCTCTCTAGAGATCCTGCTGACTTTGAATAGACTTACAGGAAAAATACCCCAACCCCACAAATAATCTGATCCACAGTGAAACAGAGGAGGAGGAACCACAAAACACACGATTCCTCCATGAAGGTTACAGTGGAGGGCCAAAACCAGTGTCCTATAGAAAGGGTACCCTGCATCCAGCCTTCCCCAACAGGTCCTCTTCTCCCACACAGAAATTTTCTTTGGGTAGGAAGAGGAATTTGTGCATTTGTTGGGGATTTCCAGACGCTGGGCAGCCCTCTGTGCTCATGCAAATGTGATGCATTACAGACCTGATGTGTTGTGAGAGTCAAGAGGTGCAGCCAGGTGAAGGAGACAGCACCCTGCCAGCACTGGTCACGCAGCACCCTGCTCCTGCATCAGGCAGCAGTGCCAAGGTCCACTCGGGACTCTGCCTGTGGCAACGTAGGAGCCCTGGCCTGGGTCTAAAAGCACCGACACATCTCACTTGAGGCTACCTGGCCCCTTGGTTAAGTGGCAGTAGCCAGCTGAGAAACTTCTCTCTGCAGGCCAGCTGCTAGGTGGGAGATGAAGAGCAGCACTGAAGCAAGCAAACAGAAGAGGAAAGAAAGCAAGGCTGAGAGGTGGGGCAGTGCCGTACCAGTAGGGATGGGCTGAGAAAGGGTCCTAGGGAGCAAGGTGGGAGCTTTTGTAGGAACTTCTGGCACCCTCCAGGTCCGCAAATGCCAGACACGTGTGCCCTGGGGAGCTTTAAGCAGGACATCTCCCGGGAGAGGATCCCGGATCTCTTGAGCAGAGAGTTGTGCCTAGCCTCACTGGTGTGGTCACACACCCCGGTGTAACAGCCAAGAAAAGGGACAATGTGAGGGAGGAGCTCAAGGGCCACAGGAGAGATGCGGTTTTGCAACCCACAAAGACCCAGGAGAAGAGAGGAGCAGGACACGTGACAGCTGCCCTGGAGAATTTGCGTCCCTAAAGGTGACCACGTAAACCAGGTGTGTGGGAGGGGATGGGGTGGAAAAGCAGCTTGGCGGGCACTGCGGAGTGTGTGCCTCCATTGGCACTGGGAGACAGGCCTGGCCTGTGGTAGGCCTCTCTGGGAATGTCTCTGGCAGCGTTGTGGGAAGCTGAGTACTGGGAAGAAAGGGGGCTTGGACTCGCTCTGCGATGAATGCCCTGGGTACCGTTTCACACTGACACATCTCTGACGCCTAACGGACACGCTGGTGGGAGCGCTGTGGGGAAGTCCTCTGCCCGCCATGGCTCTGCAGGGTGCTCTGCAGGCAGCAGGCACCCGGGGTCCCCCAGGCAAGGTCAGACCTCACAACTTCTGCAGAACATGGAAAATAAACCCACAGTCACCTTTTTTTTCATGTGTGTGTGTGTACAGCAAAGAGAGAATTTGTTCCTTCATGCATGTGAGCAGAGCTCAGAGCAGGAACAGAGTCATTTTAAAACTGTCATTCCCAGGCCAACTTCAGGGACTGGCACCGTGCGGCGCTGAGGCGAAGGACACGGCGGTCCTCGCCATCAGGATGCACAACGCTGCAGCAAGCTGGGGCCACCCTTCCTGCCCTGGGCTCAAAGCAAAAAGCCTTCCCTGCCTCTCGCTTCAGAGTGGCTCTGGTGAGAGCATCTGGAGCCTTGGCAGCCCCATCCTCTGCAGACAAGGTGCTGGGGGGAGAGAAAGGGGAGACACGTGTTCCCTCGTGCAGAAGTGTTACGAGAAGCAGAGCGGAAAAGCAGAGAAGAGGGGAGGGAGCACAGGATGGACGTGCACACACACACTAGTGTGACTGGCCTGTTCAAATGCTTTCTGACCATGAAAGCATCAGCGTTGCCACCCACCACGGCCTGAACTGCCAGAAGAGAAGTTTTGCTGGAGGTAAGGAGGGTTTGGTCCCACCAGCCCCACCCATAGATGAGGGATGCCAAAGGGCTGCTCAGTGATGGCCCCTCCTCCACACCCACCTGCACTCATGCATTACATCCCAACCAGCACCAGACAGTGGGGGGGTTTTTTGGGTCTACCCTGAGCAGATTCCTCAAACGAAGGTGCTTTTTCTGGTGGGGGGAGAGGGTGGGGCTGGGGCAGGGCTGTGGGGACCTGGCAGTCAGCACTCGTTCGCTCTCTCTGGAAAGAAGATTTCACGGCATCGCTGGACTGTGTCCTGGGGGGACTGCACGCTGTGTCCCACTGTGCGGGGATCGTCATAGATTTCATAATCGTTCCCTCCCTGTGGGGGAACAGAAAACAGGGGAAGTGTTAGCAGGACAGAGCATCCTCATCCGTGACTCCACATCTACTTGGTTCTGTGAGGAGCTGGGGTGGGAGCCAGTAGCTCGGCAGGCAGGGACCTGCTGGGAAAGGACTGCCAAAGCTTTGCTCGCCCAGGGAGGCAGAGGAGGCTGGGCTAAGAGCCCTGCTTCCCCCCTCCTGCCTCCCCTCTTCAGTGCCAGGGGAGGAGCATAGAAAGGATGGGGAAGGTCTAAACTGATAAAGCTTGACCAGGAGCCTGGGGTTAACCCCTTCCCTGCTTGTGGAGGGGAAAGCAGAAGGTGGGGTGTGCACATTTGGGGGGCAGAGGTTGCCATCATCTGCAAAAAGCTGAGTGGATGGCCAAGCTGGTCTACAGCAGCAAGGAAGAACCATCCTCCACCTCTCTAAAGGGAAGGGAACGTTGTTCCCTCTGTCGAAAAGCCCTCCTTTACGTGCCAGGGACTGTTCTGGGTCCCATGGGTCGCAGGAGTGGCTGCCCCCTTCCCAAGGCTGCCAGTGGGGAAGGAAAGCAACACCAAGGTGGACCTGCTCCCCAGCACAGTGAATCCAGGACAACCTCCCCATGACCCAGCGGGCTGGCCGCCATCACGGCCCGCCACAGCCACCCGCCGCAGGAGAGCAGCTCTCCCCCTCGCACCGCTAGAGGTCTGTGTCGGCTGCCGGCGGGCCCGGGCCGCGGGGCCGCCATGGAGCAGCCCCACGCAGGCCTGCCGGGCCGGAGGAGGGAAAGCGGCCGTGTGCGGGGCGAGCGGGGCGTACTCACAGGGGTGGTCTCGTTCCCAAAGAAGTGGATGGTGTCAAATCTCTCGTCGTCAAGCACGTTGAGGCAGTAGCGCTTGTCCCAGCCCTCTGGGAAGACGTCAAAGCTGATCATGCCACCTGCCAGCAGAAGGGAGAGCATCAGGCAACACTGGTGGGAGATGGCAGGGGGTGTGTTCCCCCCCCCCCCCGGGACGGGCAGGAGGAGAGAGTGATGGATGCCTGTGGCGAGCCCCCACCCCAAACAGCTCCCAGGCACCAGCTCTGCCTTGGTGTCCCTCTCCAGCATGTGGCTAGGATAGTGGCAGATGCTGTTCCTATGACAACAGGCCAGAGTGACATCAGCACGGCTGGGGTGACATCAGTTCAGCTCCCCTGACTGCAGGCAGGCAGGCAAGCAGGAGCCAGCAGGCTGCAGGGTGGGGTGCTGGGGTGGGAAGTCCCAAGAGACAGAATCTGCTGGGGGGAGATTCGGGAGTCACACCTTGCAGATAGCATCAGCACATTCTGTGCCCCAACAGGGGACAATGTCCTTGCGTCATGCTCCCATCAAGGCTCCTGTGTGGACATCACCAGCCCTTCCAAAAGCATGGCTCTCATGCTCCTTAACCACGCAGTGACCAGGGGCTCTCAGCACCCTACACACCTAAAGCAAACCCCACGTACTGCACAGCTCAGGGGTCCCAGCTGGCCACGCTGCAGGCCCCGAGCAGACTCTGCACACTGATCAAGGAACAAGAACCTTGTCATGGAGGTACCACAAACCCGCTGACATCATCAGGGCACAACCCTGGCCTGTCACCTCTTGCCACCAGAGCCAAGTGCAGGTTGTCAACATCTGGAGGGGCACCAAGGCAGCCAGGGCAGACATACAGAGGCAAGGGAGCTTTCTCAGAGAACATGCACGGGTGTGCACATGGACACCCACAGTTGCCAAGGTCTAACCAACTTCCTAGCCCTTGCTCTTAGAGCAGGCAGAGGTTACCCCACCACTGTGCTGCCTTTTGGGGGTATTTGCAGGCAGCACCTTCCCTGCCCTGCTGGGTGCACAGGCTGCAGAGTCAGAGCCTTGTCTCAGCACTGACAGTGACATGTTCCCCCCTAAACAAAGCCCGTGGCTTAGGGCACACATGTTTGGGTCTCAGAGCTGTAAGGAACAGGGACTTGAGCTGGGGTGTGTGTCCTCCTGACAGTTCAGATCTCTGCTCCTCTTGGTTAAAAGGGGACCCCATGCTTCTCCAGGCAATCTCAGGAGTTTCATGCTCTCCTTGTTCATAAATTATAACCCTACTTCTCTCATGAAGGGGGTGAGTAGATAGGTACCCGGAGGGACTGTCCCTGCTGGAGGAGAGGTGCTGATCCCCCAGACTGTTCAAACATGCATGTCCTGATGCTGTGTCCCTTTCCTCCCTGGCTGGTTGAGGTGTCCCTCTTCTTTTGGGGATCCCAAACCAACCCTCCTGGGAACCTGAGGAGCCAGGGATGGAGCCTGTGTGTCCAGCTCGGGGCAGAGGATTCACAGCCAGACAGGATGCCCCGGGCAGGGCACTGTGATATGGATGGGAGCAAATGCACCTGCAAGCTCAGCGATGGGGATGCCTCCGGGCTCACAGCAGAGGCTAAACTTGGTTGATCTCATTAAAATCTTTCCTAGTTTTGTATCCAAAGTCCTTTACCTGTGAAAACCACTTCATTACCCTGCATTCTGGCCTTTTAAACAGCAGCAAGGGGCTCCTGATGTCAGCTGCAGAGGGGAGGAAGCCAAAGGGGAAGAGGTGATGTGGAGGACAGCCAGCACTGCCCCTCGCCTAGGCAAAGCATGGGTCTGCAGGGCTGTGGGAAGATCTCCTTCCAGCTCTGGGGCTTGCATCCTCCACAGCCTGGGACAAGGCACACAGAGCCAGCTTGGCAGAAGAGCCCCATTTCCACATGTCCCTGTTTTTTGGATGCCTGACCTGAGACACCCTGTGTTTTCTTTGTGGAGGAGCGGGGGGCTCACAGCTCCCCTTGTCTTCATGCTTTTACACAACAGGCCCGGGCTCTTCATGGCGGCTTCCCAAAGGCAAAGGAGAAAGGCCCATTGTTCTGCTCGTGCCCCGTGCCTGCAGGGACATGGTGGCAGGGACCTTGTCTGTCTCTGCTGTGACAAAGGGTGTGTCAGTGCTGCGGGAAGCACAGGATGCCCCTAGCAGGACACTGAAGGCAAGGGGAAGCTCTCAGGAGGACCAGAGGGCCAGACCCTCGGTACTGGTCCACACTGGGTATAAGAGTGGGGTGTCACCTGCCACCCCCCAGCCCTGTCAGCCCCTTGCCCTTTGGCTAGGCTGCCACATGGCACCTTCTTATATCACACATACCCACCGTCTGCTTCAGCCCTACCACTTCAACACCCCCATTTTCCTCTCTGGCCTGGCTGGCCCCCCAGGATGGCTCAACCCCTCCTTTGATTCCTCGCCTGCAGTAAGCTGGCTGTAAGCACAGGCCTCCCCACCAAGAAATGGCCCTGCAGGAAGTCATGGCAGAGAGCTCCAAACACCCTGCCTCTCAGCAGCTCTTCCTCCAGGAAGAAAGCAAGCATCCCAGCAAAACCCCAGAGCCGAGTGAGACACACACGAGGCTCCTGTCTCCCTTACACCATGGCACTCCGTGTGCCTGGAGCTCTGCTGGCCACCCTGCTGCTGATGCTTGAGCCCAGACAGAGCTCCCGGGCAGGGTGGCCTCCTCAGAGCTAACAGGAACTAAGGCAGGGATAGCACCATGGGACAGAAACCTGCCTCTCTGGCTGACTCCCAGGGCCAATCTGCCTGCAGCTCTGCCGTCAGTCACCCTGCGGGAATGCCGAGGTGACTCCCCTCTGGTGGCTCTCCAGGAACTGAAGCTCCCTGTGCTCTTACCAGAGTCTCCAGGCCCTTGGAGGGAACAGCCAGGATTTCCACTCCCCTCCTCAGCATTTTAGGGGAAGCACAATGAAGAGGCCAGGGCACAGCCTGGGAAGGCCCCTCCGCTCACCTCGAGAGAAACGCAGGCCTTTGCCAGCAAACTCCCTCTGCAAGGCGGCCACAAACTTCTCCCGGATCCGCTCTTTCTGTGGAGAGGAAGGAGAGGGAAGGAAGGAAGGAGGGAAGGAGGGAAGGAGGGAAGGGAGGAAGGCAGGAAGGATTGAATAATTAGATGCTGGCAGTCTACCAAAAGCCACCATACAGCTGTCTGCTGGGCAGCTCTGGCGTACCACACTCCTCCCTCCCACCTGCCCCTGCGTAACGCCATTTAGCCAGTCCTGCCCAGTGTCTGCATAAAAAGCCACCAGCTCAGGGCAGCTCCAGCTGCTGGGAAGCAGAGACCCCAGCCCTTCCCTGGCAATGAAACGCAACTGCCTCGATTTCCCAGGAGCCCAATTCATAACCCAAAGTCTCCAGCTTTGCTTAAGAAGTTTTGCAAAGTCTCAAAAAGTCTCAAAAAGTCTCTCAATCCCCAGACTTCCCCCCAGTTGTGGCAAAAACTGCCCAGGGCATGGACCAAGCACTCCAAAGATCTGCTCATCAGACCCACCATGGCCCTCCCAGTCTGGAAGGCCCATCAGTTCCAGCTCTGTTGGGGCTGGGTGAGTGGGAGAGAGAAGAAAGCTGCTGAATCAGCCTGGAGGGATGATACAACCTGAGAAGTTTAGGTGTCTCTGAGGTTTTCAGTGCAATTACTGTAAATGAGGAGACACCCTGTTAGATAAGTGCCTTATTCCCTGGAGTTCTCCCACAGAGAATCCTTCTGGCCACCCCATTGCATCGGAGGTTCCCAATGCAGCCAAATTCTTCCATTCATGTTTGTCT
This sequence comes from Porphyrio hochstetteri, assembly GCA_020800305.1. NCBI lineage: Eukaryota > Metazoa > Chordata > Aves > Gruiformes > Rallidae > Porphyrio > Porphyrio hochstetteri. The sequence goes on along the minus strand of CM036905.1, from coordinate 19,005,178 downwards.
CTCCTTGGGTTTTCTGTCCCCCCAGTCCTGTCTCCACCTTGCTGGCCTGGTGCACAGCTTCGAGGTAGGCTCCCTTCTTCTTGGGAAGGAGCAGGGGAAGAAGGTTAAGACCAGAGATCTACGGTGATGCAAAATCAGCACAGGGGAAGGCAAGCCTGAGTGTGGCCTGTGTACCTTGTCCAGCTCGGAGAACTCAATTCGCTCCTCTGGGGTGCAGCTCCGTCCGATGGGGGAGATGTTCAGCATCCCATTCCGAAACTCAATGAAGGTTCCTCTGTGCATGGGCAATGGCACAAGGTTACTGGGGCAGGGAGAGAACACCAGACCTTTCCAGGGGAATGGTTGATCAGTGGGACGTGCAGTCTCTGCAGGGACTCGCAAGAGAAGAGCCATGGCCATTCAGGGGTGCTTCACACCAGGCAGAGACCAGGCAGCAATAACTCTGCTTAAGGTCTCCAAGGGGCTCATAGTTTTATAAAAGGAGAGTGTAAGAGAAGAGGAATAAACAGTTTCTGTGTGCCTTGGGACAGGTTAGGTGAGATGATAGGAAACATTACCTAATGTAATAACTGCAAGGACAGCCATTGCCTGGACTGGACCGATCGCGTGGTGAGATTGGCATCTCCACCTGTGGAGGCTTTCAAGTGTCTTCTGTAGTGGGCTGGGTGAAGCTTGTCAGTGTGACTCACTGTGAATGTCTGGCAGCAGCCTGATGAGCAATCAGGGCCTCTCCATGGGACACAAATCAGGGAGGAACCACAGGGCCTATCTCCCATTTGTCCTCTGCACCTCTGATTGTGACCCTTATCTAAGCTTGTCTGGACAGGACCCAGTTCCTGCTTGCCACCCTCACCTTGCACTGTCATTACTGCTCCGCTGCTGCCTCCATGGGCTGGTTCAAAGCACTAAGCTGGCAGCAAACGGCTCCTTTCCTTTCTCTTTGCTAGAAACCCAGCCAGTTTTGTTGACTTATCACTGTGGAATAGCTCTCTGAGGGAGGGCTCCCATACGTACCAGCACTGGTGGGGCAGAAAAACAGGGGCCTGTGGCACTGCCAAGTCAAAAATAGATTGAAACTGTTGTGGAAACCTAGCTGGAGCAGAGACATTCCTTCCCTGTGTAGCTGAGAAGCCCTGAGTTCATTAACCCTCTGATGTCACTGCCTCGTTAACCCTCTGATGTCACTCCCAGCTAGGCCTGCTTCTCTGTGACAAAGTGCTTTCCACTCTGAGTCTGGGGAAAAATTCTCCACCTCCCGACCTGTAACACAGAGACCACCCTGGAGGACAGACATCCAGGCAGCCGTGCCTGCAGCCTGGGAGCAGCACCACTGTAGCAACCAAGGGTTTGGCGGCTCAGGGTCCAGGCCAAGACGTGGGAGACGTGGGTTAAAGTCCTTGTTTTGCTAGAAATCCTTTAAGACTAAATCCACAGAGGCACTTGGGAGCTGAAACTTCACTGGGTGTTGGGCAACCAGTCGGCAATGAGGCAACCACACAGCCTTGAGGGTTCTGGGCCCCAGCTCACACTTTTGGGAGCACGTTCAGCCAGCAGTCCTGCCACAAGGAGCCACCCTGGCCCCCCTCGCCGGTCCCCCTGTTGCCACCTGGTGAGTCACATCAGGCAGCTAATGGATCATGGTTTGGTAACTTTTATCACCTTTGGTTCGACTGGACAGCTCTCCTGCTCGGGTCCAATGTACAAACACATGGAGAGAGCAGGAACAAACCAGCCGGGGGCAAGAGGAGGGCAGAGCTGCTGCTGTCGGCAGAGCTGCTGCGTGCAACAGCACTGCTGGCTCTTGCTGGCTTCAAGCATTTGTGGTACCGTGGTCTGAGGGTTGGTCTGACTCTGCACCCAGGCTGGTTTAACTGCAGGCCACCCCTGAAAGAGGTCCTCCTGCTCTCCCCTCCCACCTTCAAGCCATCTGTTCCCTCTCCTTTCTGTGATAACCGGGTGAACCGATCCAATGGAAAACTACCAGTTTCTTTTCTGGCAGTGGCCAAGTCTTCCTTCAGAGGGGGTGCACCAGCCCAACGCACCCCGTGGCTGCTGGGTCTCCTGGAGGAAGCAGACAGGAGCACATGGTTGGGGCAGAGCAGGGCCAGCCCTATTACCAGTGGTGCTAGGCAACACTGGGTTAGAAACAGTGGGAAGCTGTGCTCAGGCGCTGGACCTCCCATCTGAAAAGCCATTGTTCATCTGTTTGGAAACTCAAACGACCTAATGATGCCTGATGGCCTGACCAGTAACGAGCTGGTACCATTCTCCTAAATAAGATGCACGCAGTGGCTGCACCCTCGTGCATGCAGTGACTGTACCCTGCTTCCCAGGGAAGAAAATCTGAGGGGCAAAAGACTCTCCAGAACTAAGACCCTCCTCCATTATTTGCCCACAGTGCCGAGCTCGATGGGACAGTGATCCTACACCGGGCCTCTAGATACTAAGACAAAACCTGGAGCAAGACTTACTCAGCAGCTCAGCTGTTCTATGGAGAGCTCTGAAGGCCAGAGCTCCTGAGAAATCAGTGATATGACTGCCATTCACATGGGCTTGGGCCATTACCGTTTCTTGGGCAGCTTCAGCAGTGCCATGTAGTTGAGACAAAAGTTGATTAGGTCCTGCAGCAGCTCTTCTCCCAAATGGTCCTGGATGGCCTGCAGGAGAAGGGGAGCGAAAGCAGGGGAGTGAGGGGTGAGGAAGATGCCTGACCTCCCATGAAGCCCACCCGAGAACATGACCTGGGGGAGCCGGACATTCAGATCCGGCATTTGGGGAGAGGAGAAGAGGCTGCCCATCTACATGGGGCCAGGCACTGCTCCTCACAGTGCACAGGGCATGGGGAAGGAGGGCCATGGCTGCAAGGCAGAGCTGGACCTACCTGCTTGGAGACCAGCTGCCCGTTCTTGTATTGCACTGTGCCGTTCTCTGCAAAGACGTAGTCAAACTTATCAATGACTGAAAGGGAAGGAAACACAAGAGGAAATGTGAGCAATGCCTGGGAAAAGGGGACAAAAGGACTGGGCTCAGGACTGAGAGAGACATCCTCCCAGTTCCCTAGTACCATGCTTTCCACATCTCCTGTGCTCTGCAAAGGGCTACTGACCCTCCTTGCTCTCTGCAAAGTGGGTGAGGAGATTATCTTCCGCTCACAGGTGGGGAGGTGACGCAGGCAGGGGGAAGTGACCTGACCGAGGTCACGGGCTGAATCAGTGGCAGAACCAAGATAAGGGATCCAAAATGTCAGGCTTTCAACCACGTGTGTGTTACTCTGCTCCCTCCTTCCCGCCCGGCTGCCAGCGTGCTGGGGTGATGTAGTGGTTATCTAACCCCAGCTCCTCCTGCAGCCCAGACACGCAGCGCTGCCGGCTCAGACATCAGCCTCGGCCGGGAATTTCTCGGCCTCCCTCGGATAAGGAGGCAGGAGGCAGAGCTCGGAGCCCAGCCACGCTCGGCATCCATGCCAGGGAAGGAAAACACGGTGGAGGGAGTGGGAGGGTGAGTGGGCAGCCCCCGCTCCTTCCTCTACCCCGCGCTCCTGTTTGAACACGACGAGGAACACGCACCCCACGCACCCACCCGCCCCCAGACCCCAGACCCCAGCACAGCGCAGCAGGGAGGCAAAATCTGCAAGGGGGTCCTGCCCGCCGGGGCTGGGGGAAGCTGTCGTGGGGGGCCCAGGCGAAGCTCGTACAGACCCATGGGGGGGCCGGCGGCGTGGGCTGGAGCATCCCCGCCGGCTCTGCGCAGAGGGGGCAGGAGCCCGGGCACGGCCGGCCCGGAGCGGGCTCGGGGGCAGAGCCAGGGCGCAGGTGAGCCCCGGGAAACCTCGGCGGCGGCATCTCACCTTCGTCCCCGTCCCCCAGCTGCTCGGCTATTTTGGCGTAGTCGGAGCCTCCCACCACGCCGATGTGCACCCTCTCCCGCAGCTCCCGCAGGAACGCGTCCACCTCCGGCTCGATTTTCTGCGGGGGAAGCAGCGGGTGAGGCCGCAGCCGGCGGGACGCGCTCCGCCATGCTGACCTCGGCCTCTCCCCCGCCCAAACTCAGCACCCCCCGCGCCTCGCTACCTGCCGAGCCGGCGTCAGGGTCCCGTCCACATCGAAGAGGCACAGCACCCGACCCCGCGCCGCTGCTGCCGCCATCCCCGCCGCCGATCCGGCCTCTGCGAGCCGGGAGGCGGGACCGCGCCGAGGAGGCGATGGCGGCCGCGCCGCCCTCCCGGGCAGCCACACGCCAAGGGCTGGCGGGTGCCCGGGGAGGCTGCTGCAGCCACGGGGGAGCGCCTCCGGTGATGCCCCAGCGGGCAGGTCTCGAACAGCCTCCCTGCCTCAGCTCTTTGTTAAACGCTTTGCCCTGAGCCCTGACCTGGGAGCCTGGGGGTGTGAGGGGATGGGGTGGTGGGGGATGTCTTCACATTTGCTGCTGTTACCGCATTCAGGGGCTGGGGGTCGGCTCCTCTGGGGATTCTGCGTCCTGAGGAAGGGGACCGGAGCAGCGTGCGGTCACCCTGTCAGTCCCTGCGCCTCTCCCTGCATTTCGCATAGGATGTGTTAACTACTCGTATTTTCACTGGAGAAGTGCATTTTCAGCCTCCGCTCCTCTACCCACAGCCAAACGTATGTATTGGAGTAACCTTTGCTGTGACCAGCTTAGCTGTTACCTCATGAGTCATTTAGGATTTAATCAGACCATCTGGTCAGATCATATTCCTACGGCTCCGTGTTAAGCTGTCCTGCCTGGCTGCCCTCTCCTGCAGTAATTCCTGACTTACTTTCTGACATCAGAAGCAACATACGTGGGACATTCAATGCCTTTTGCTCAGCAGTTACCTCGCCTTCTCTCCCTGGATGGTGGGCAGTGTGCTGAGCTAGGCTGCAACTGGGGGAAGATTACTTTTTTCAGTATTATGATTGTTTTTTCTCAGCATTATGATTGTTTTTTCTCAGCATTATTTTCTTCCATGGCAGTGTGCAACCCCTTTTCCTAATTCTCCACCCAACTCTCAAAATGAAGTATTCATGTGGCTTCACAGATTCTGGTGGTTTTTTGCTTGTGTTTTTGGTTTCTCTGCTCCCACTCAAGGAGAGAGGGATGTGCACAAATGTTAATAATTTACTTCTGTACCATTGCCTTGGACAAGGTTTACCAAAACATCCTCAGCTACTTGCTGAGGGAGGCATTCATTGTGTCCACCACTTCATGTCACTAAGATAGCTCTTCCCACACTTTCTGTGAATTGCATCCCTAACATAGTGAATCAGGCAGCCTTGGACGGCAGCCTAGGAAGTGCTATTTGCCCTGGCATTGATGTTCCTGCAAAATCACAGCCTCTGGGGCCTTCTGGATCAGACCCTGGCTATGAGCTCCCATCTCTGAAAAGATGGACTCTTTTCTCAGAGCTCCCAGAACAGTTTCTCAGCTGCTTAGTAAGCAACTGGGTGCTGAATTTTTACTTTGGTTTAGGGTTATGCTCAATTATAGGGCTTTTTGTGGTGGGAGTATGTATATCCCTCATCAATTAATGTGTGGGTGCTTACTTCAGAATATGAGTACTACAGAGTGTGTCTCCCATGGCAAGCTGAAGAGTGAGTAGAGATGCCTTCATGCATTTGGGTTGCTTGACTACCAGAAGCTGAAGAGCTGCTCTCCCCTGCAGCAGAGCTGCGAGCTGACACCCAGGACCCTCAAAAACCAGCCACGGGGGCAGATAACACAGCAAACTCCTAGGGGTTAAGGAATACAAGCCTTTATTTTTCCTAAATCATGACATGGAACAAAGATGAGACTTCCCATGCCTGGGTGGAAGAGGAAAAGCTGCCAGCTCGCTCCTGCTGCAGCCCTGGCATTGTAGAGGCACTCGGTTCTTGCTGTAGCCAAGCTGCCTTACGGTCTTGGCTCCTGGCTGCTCCCACATGCAGCTCTGTTGTCTGGGGGAGACCTTCCTCCTTGCATTGACGTTACTCCGGACATCCCAAAAGCTGGAGCTGCTCTCCCGAGACCCAGGTGCATCCCTGCACCGCAAGGCAGCAGTGCCACCTCGGGGCGCTTCCCAGAATTGGGAGTTCTGCTAAAATACGGGTCAGCGATCACAGTTTTGCACTCTTACTGCGCCACCGGGTTCATGCTGCCAGGAGAGCTTTCCAAAAGTCCAACTACCTGCTGTGCTTTCTCCAGCTCATTTGTCACGCTGCTTTAGGAACTGAACTCAAGTGAAAACACGTCTCCCAGCACCCTGACTGCTGTTTGGTAGCGGCCGGTGAGGACTTGTGCCCTTTTGGTTTCCCAGAGAGCAGGAGCTGCTGCTTGGTGCAGTGCACAGCTGCCTACAGCTGCTCCTGCTCTTCATCTGGGTAAGCCCTGAGGTCAGGGCTGCTGCTGCTGGTCCTGCCATTTAATACTTCACACTTAAACCATTCCTGAGATGTCCCTTTGATTGCTGCTTGGGCAGGCAGCAGTTGTCACCATGAATAAACCTTCTGTTTCCAGCAGCAAGGGCAAGTATTTCGTTTGAAGTTTAGGAGTGCCTGTGAGGACTGGCTTACACCATCTCGGGCTGCTGGTAAGGTCAAAGTTCTCCTTTTGTGTGTGCTCCCAGGTACTTTATGTGGGGCAGTACTGGTACTCAGTGGCAAACCAGCACCATGGTGACTCAGCCCAAAATAACCCCAATCACGAACCTTTGTTAAAGCCTACTCCTGTTACAAGCTCTGCTCTGTATCACCCTCATACAGACTGTCATACAAACAGTGATCTGTGTGGCTCATCACTTGGATGCCATCAATAAGCGTTCGGAAGGCTGGACAAAGCAGCATTCATTCCTTTCCCTGCTCCTTAACAGCCCACTGGGACAGACACGATGGGCAGCACTACTTACTCCTCAGCAATATCCCCTCTGCAGGCATTAAGTCTACTTCTCACAGCTGCTTTTTTCCCTTTTGAAAGTAGCATCGTGCCAATCGTTAGCAGCTTACAGCCTTTTCCCATGTGTAAGCTTTGTTGGGCCTCTACTTCAGGCAGTCATCAGACCTTTCAGGCTTGCACACTTGGATGAGCAAGGGTTGCACAAAACCTTGCTGTTCAGCCTCCATTCCCCTCATCCAAGCTGTGTCAGCGTGGTCTTGCTAAGACCCCACAGAACTTAGACAAGGAAAATTTTCCCAAACCCAGAGAAGAATGTTGCCTGGGCAGTGCCAGGAAAGGGCAGTACCCACTGCTACTTCCAGCAGCAGCACCTGGCACCAGCTGTTCGGAGCGTTTCTCACCTTGCACCTTCCAGCTGGGACCAGAGTGAAGATGACTTCTGGTCAGCTGAATTTGCTGGGCAGTTGTGTGGACACACACATTCAAGCAGGAAAACTTGCTTTATTTCTTTTTATTGTCATAGAAAAAACCCCACAAATAAATCAAAACATCACTTTCTGCCTAAAGACGTTATTAACATTTTTAAAATGGCACAGGGAACCCCAGCAATACAAGACAGCAGTGTGGGCAAAAGGCTCCTGTTCCCTTCTGGGAGCTCAGTTTCCTTGCCCCTTTGTCAATCAGCTGGCTGAAGTTCGTCACCTGTATACACTTAACATACACTTCTCAGCCTAATTCATATTTCTAGGAGTAGGTGTGGCTGGCTGGGACCTGGGGGCCACAGTTTACACATAACCCTCTTTGGAGAAAATAGGGTTCCTAAGAGGCCTATGGGGTACAGGGCTCTCGTTATCCAGTAAGACCAAGCAAACAGGATTCCCTCCCATCATTCTTTTGCCACAGAAGATAGAGTAGGTCCCAAGCCCAGGAGACCCTCTAGTTGCTCCTTGGCTATTGCAAACAGTATATGGCCAAGTGAAATTTTACTCGGTGACCTTAAAGTAGCAGCATTATCTCTGCAAAGGGGCTGCTCAGGAAGGGAAAAGGCAGACCGCAAAATTCCCAGAGTGAACATCTTTTCTTTCCTGCCTCCTGAGAGGATGTGAAAAGTCCTGAAGCAAGCAGCCAAGCAGAAACCAGGCTCGGGACCTCCTGGGTGGTGGATGTACAGGGGAATTCCCTCACTGTGCAGAAGCGTGGGGCAGGAACCGTGGCACCAGTGCTTCCACCAGAGGCAGCTGCGCCCGAAGCGACACTTGCTGGAAGCACACCTAGATGTTGGGCTGCACCGTATCAGCTTGACTATACCTGTTCAGCTGAGGAAGCACCAAGATCTCACAGGTGAGAGCATCCTGCGGCACAGTCGTGTGTGTATCAGGGTGAGAGACTGGTTACTCTGCACTCAATAGGTGTGGGAAGAGGGTGTACACACTAAACAGGGAAACAAAGCTCTGGCTTAGCAGAAAACACACCAATCCTTCCTCTGGGAGCACCAAAAGGCATTCATAAATGGTTTACTACAGAATGCTTTCTGCACACAGGGTATTTTGATGGGGACCCGATCTCGGTACTAACTGCTACAGCTGTCTCCAAGCCCAGTCCATCAAAGGAAATGCTTAAGGAGCAGTTGATGGCACAAGCAGAGAATGACAAGAGGAAAAAAAAAAAAAAAAACCAGTCTGGGCTGCAAAGGCCACTGCTGTACACTGAGACCAGGCACACAAACCAGCCTGACAGTGCTCTATTTCCAGAGTATTTGACCGAGTGACTGAACTGCAGCTTCCCTCCATTCCATCCCCTCGAAAACACAAACCGTTACAGACCACACTGAGAACCAGCGTGAGCAACCCTGATCAGACTGAATTACTCAGAGAAAGCCCAGCAGAGGACAGGTATCTCCTTTAGGTATGCAGGAAGCTTCCAGTGCAGGAAGGCTGAGATACAGGACTGCAGCATTACTTTTCACAACAAAGCTCTGGACAGAAAGGGCTGTACGTTTGCATAGATGCTTTTTCAGCACCACCTGGGACGTGCAATCCCCATTTTAAGGAGCATCAGCAATGCCTGGGTGTTTGTCTGATGTCTGTCTTGTGTCCCTTCCTAAATGCAACTGCTGCAAAATTGTTCAGCAAAACAGTGTATATACATGCATGGAAAGACATCAGTGTGGGACACAGGGGGAATGGCCAGCCTCTTTTCAGTGGTCTGTGGGGACAGGACAAGGGGCAATGGCCTCAGGTTGGAGCACAGAAGTTCTGCACCAGTGTGTGAAGAGCTTTGTCACAGTGAGGGTGACAGAGCCCTGGGACAGGCTGCCCAGGGGGGGTGTGGAGTCTCCTTCTCTGGAGATATTCAAGACCCATCTGGATGCCTATCTGTGCAATATGAGCTAGGGAGCTGCTTTGGCAGGGGGGTTGGACCCAATGATCTCTGGAGGTCCCTTCCAACCCCTACAATTCTGTGATTCTGTGCCAATTCCTTCATCCCCCTGACCTTTCTCCACTGCAAATACCTGCAAAGCTCTAAGAACCTTAAACTAGAAGATGCAGTATTGATACAATCTACTGTCAATCTAAGGACAGGACTGCTTCTGCATGTATCCCAATAAACTCTCACAGAAGAAAAGCTTTATTTTACTCTTCCTCATTTTCTTTATGTTTGGGGAGACCTACCACTTAAGCAGAACCCTCTCTGTGATGTGCTTGACTGCTGTGGGAAGGACAGCAATAAAGAGTTAGAACTCCTACTGTGCCTGTGTATTACCATGCAGCTGCCATGCTACTTCTGCCTTACTGTACTGCAACTCTGGCTTGGCAAGAAAATACCAAACCCCAACAACCAACCAGCCCAGCTCTTATGCAAAGGTAAATAGTTAACAAAGTTCTGTCTATCTACTGATAAGCTTACATGCGGGAAAAGGAAACATTTCACGTCATTTTATTTTCACCTGAAATTTGTTTCCAGCAGTTCTGCTCATGAGGTTCTGTTGTTTCAGCTGGTTCTTTCCCATAACTCTTGGATCCAGCATTACGAGCTCTTGGTAGCCTTCAGTTCCAGCCTCCCTCCCCCACGCAGCTCAGCTCATCTCATCCCATCCCACTGAATGTTTCAACTTCACGGTGTGACACCGACACACAATTCAGCTTGACCAACGTCCCCACACAGCGATGCCACTGCAAATATTAGATCAGTTCAGCTTTTCCCCTGAGCAAACAACATAATGACAGCAAAATATGCAGAAGACTAATCCTGGGACACCTTCACTTCCTAGGCTACCAACAGTTCGTCTTTTTGCTACAGACCTCAGCAAATGCCCCCATAATACAGGCAGTGACAGGAGAAAGAGATGCAAGCCTGCCAGGGGTGGCTAGGACATCCCTCTGTTTACCTCAAATTATATAATGGGTCCTTGAATGCTCATGGAATGAATTCCCACTTACCAGCACAGGAGTTGCTTAGAAAGTGTCAGCCTACGTGGACAAGACAGCCTTTATAAATTAGTATAATACTAGTAGAAATTATGGCAATCTTTTTGGTAGCATTGTCTTACATGCACCCTGATAAATCCTCTCCCAAGGAAATTTTAAAATTTGTCTTGTAACTTCTGCAGAGTTAATTCTGATGGGAAATTACAAAATAGAAATCTGGTAGATTCTTGCTTAAAAAGGAAGAGGCCTGGTGAGGCTGGGCACACTGGGTCACTCCTGTTAGCTCTGTCCATTATGTCTGCTGAAGGTATTTCCTCCGGGTGGCTGGATCTGGTTGGTGTCCAGGAAGGGCCTTAAAGCTTGTCCAAAAGGTCTAAGAAGGTAAAGAAATAAACATCTGAAATAGCTGACTTGATGAACAACTTTTTCTGCTGACTACTGATGTGCACTCACTTCCCAGGGTGCGACCAACCCAACACTCTAGAAGCAAATTTGAAGAACAGGTTTCCACTGCAAACCAAAGCAAACTTAATTTAACCTATGAAAGAAATGGTACTGTTCAGTAACTTAAGACTCTTAAACATGATTTTATATAAGCCAGTTCTGAGTCCTAGCATGCCCAGACTGCTAATGTGGCAATACCGTATCTGAAACTGGCTTTTAGTTATTAATTTTACTTAAGTGTGTGAACAAAATCCCTGTTGTGCAACTGCAGGGCTCCATGAAGCACCACATCAATACTAAACCCGCTACAATAGCCTAGAGCTCCCTTATAAGGCAGTGGTTCAACACTCACAGAGTAACTTCTGTTGCAACCTGTAGCACCTGTCTTCTCCTTCACTGTGACTCACTGTTACAGAATTTATCTGATTCTGAGATATCTGAAGTGATAAGAGCCCAGGGTAGAAGACGTGTCTCCCAAAGAACATGATATACCATTGTTAAGAGAAGTAAGACTTAAATGATGGGGCTCAAATCATCCCACTGGGATCCTCACTGGCTGATTAAAAAAAAAACCAAACAAAAAAAGATTGAGCTGAACCACCTGGCAGGAGCTTTTCCTCTTTTCCACACCCTCTTTTCCCAGCCAGTCCTAATTTTCAAACTGCAGTGTTAATTTTAAAATCCCATCTCCCCTGCCTAGTCACAAGCAAAGCTGACACCTCCTCTGCAATTACAGTGCCCAAAGTTAAGAGAAGTGACCTTTAACAGATAGTGGCTTCCTAAGACAAAAAAACCTGTGCCCTTTTCAGAAACTTTCTCTGCTTGTCTGGTCACATGTAAGAGACTATCACAAAAAAACCCCTTGTTTAAGGTAAAGGCAGAACAACCACCTCCTGTCTTCTCAGTAATGCCAGTGCCAGTCAGCACTTGCCTTACAGTGTTGTAAGTGTTGAAGTAAAGCAAATAGCATCCTCTCCTTAATCTTATGCTGGTTCTCAGAGAGCCAGCAGAAACTGGTACTGCTGGCTGTGTCAAATCCCTAAGCATTAGTGTGAAGTAATAGACTCCAGAGAGGAGCAGCGTGCATACTCACGTGGCAAGAACTTCAGCTGGAAGGTCGGTGATGTAGGAAGGGATTTTTCTTCCTGTCAGGAACTGTGCCACTTCATTACTGAAGGTGTTGCAGTTATGTTCAAAGAGGTTGTAAGACTCTCCTCTGCACCACAGGAAAGGAATTGGAACACAAAGACAGACTCAGTAATAGAGCAGAAAAAGGTAGAGCCCTAGTGAGAAATATCTCCTGAGGTTAGCACTTTTTTCCCCCCAAAGAATTCTAAGGCAAATGGTAAAATACAGACATCAATTCACCTTCAGATTCAATTGAAGCAGAGTGGAAAATGACATCTCTCTGCATCACTGACTTAATACAGTGGGTTTTTTAGAGGATAAGTGAGGTCAGGTTTCTTCAATTAAAACCACAGAAAGAATAACGAGACAACACAGGAATTACTGATATTGAAATACAGCCAGAACACTAAATGCTACTGTTTCCTATTCTTGTAAGGAGAAGACTAGACTCTTTAACAGCCAAGACCTTGCTTTTACTCATCTGAAAATTGGCAGCTTTACTACAACACTTCACCTATGAGTCATGAGGCAAAGCATTATTTACTGAAATGTTTCATATAGTGCCTTCATTTCCCCTGGTGACTGTCTCAAAAACATTTCAGGCATTATTCCATTAAAAAAACAAACAACCCATAACTAAGCAGTGTGAAAGATGTCCTGGGAGAATGCTTTCCCAGCCTAGCTCAAGGTTGGCACACCAGAGTGTTGCCTAGTCGGGAACTCCTTGCGTATCGGTGCATCAGTTCCAGTCTCACATTTGGGGAGTACCAAATAATGCACTGACAAAAACACAGCTTTGACAGCAGGACTGCAGGTTTCATAATACCTTTTTCTATTCTGCAATCCTTCCCCCAAGGGCTTTTTACAGACTTATAGTAGAAGCTGCTACTTACCGGAACACAGACTCCCCCAACGAGGAAAGATATTCCAGAAAAATTTCTTCTGTGACTTCAGTGTTGCCCAGATCAACAACTGAGTCTGGGGGGCCAAGAAGTGTCCCTCCCTGTAAAATCCAACAGCCAGAAGACAATGTTAAAGGGACAGACCGAATTCTTTTGGAGCAAGCACCCTATTGAATAGAGCCATTGTGGCTTGTCCAGGCACAAAAGGAGGAACCTCTGCGATGTCTGTCAAGCGAAAAGCTCTACCAGCCTCCTCTGGTTTGTACTCAGAGGATAAGCAGCATCATGCAACTTACATGTCAGCTTGTGTAGCTGCCTCTTTGTGCTGAAAGCTCTATGCTATGGCAAAACGCTGCTTTAGAATGACCCAACAGCTTTGCCTCTCCAAAAACTGAAAGGTCTGACAAAACATCATGACAGACATGTTTTTCTTAATTTACAAAGGATGCCTCAAGTTTCCAGGTCTGCATGTAAAACCTATCCATACAGAACTGGACAAGGTGTCACTCTGGCAACGTGGCTGCAGAAGGTGCCTTGGACAGATAGAGTCTACCAGCAGAAGCAACCCCCAAACTGTATTTAGTTGGGCTTAAACCCACCGTCCATGCTTCTCCTCAGATGCCCTGCGCATCCATGGCAAGCAGCCACATCTGGCTGCCTTCAGAAGCCTCTTGCTGCTTTTTCTAAAAGACAGTGACACAAGCAATTCTGATCAGGTGCCCCTATCACAAAATTACCTTATCAGAAAAATAAGTTTAACTTACAGGTGCACAGCTGGAGATTCCTCCACTGCCATAGAAGAACTCATCCTTATGGACTATTATGGAGGTGTGCCTGCCACAGAGAACAAAAACCAGGTGAAACAAAAGAAATATTTCACCTAGCACATAAATCACTGGTAAATTTATGTGCTCAAGGACATCACAAAGTGAGTAACTGAAAGAAAAGGTCAATGTGTTTCTGTAAGTAGGAACAGGATCTGCTGGGACACGAAAGGATGTGGAAGCAATGATTATCAAGCCTACTCTAACTCTGTAAGTGGTTGGGAAAGAACAGACTTAGCTAGGTGCCCAAGAGTGAAGAAACACAGGAAGAGAGCATCTTCCACACCAGCATGAGACCTCCTTCAGCCTCTTTCAGCTAAAGGGTTGAGGGTGAAGTCACAGTGATTGAGAGACAGACCTAGCCCTGCTACCACAGTCAAAGAAGTCCATGTCTGATTGATGCTGGCTGATAAGGTGGTCAGAATCACTGGAGATGGATCAATAGAGAGGAAAGTGGATGGGCAAGGTTTTGGAGGGTTTTTTTCCCCTTTTTTCACCTTCCCCACCCCCCCACCCCCAAACTGTTGATATGAATTATATCAAAGTGAGGGGTGTTTTGTAACCAAATGTAGCCACTTCTTATGTGCCAGAAGGCTGGATTCTGCAATACCTTCTTCCCACCTGCTCCTTCACTCTCACGTTTAGCCGTGCCTACATTTAGAAGACAAAGTGCTTGGGACAAGGACAACATCCTGCCCCTGAGAAAGTGTAAAACTGCACTGAACCTCAGCAGCTCCTACTGATACTTTTTTCCAGGAGATCCACTGAGCTTTGGATAGAGAAGTTTACTGAGTGCCTGACTGCACGTTATCTTACTGTTAATCTGTATGCAGCAACAAAAAGCGCCTCGGTCTTTCTTCAGCACCAAAACGCTCTTAAGATCTGAAGCATATATAATCTCGTATTGAAAGGACTTCCTACACAGCACAGTCTTTAATACACATTATGCAACCGAAATCTAGGTCACTTACCAGATGCCATCCAGCTGTTTCCCTGTATGCAGAGAAAAGAAGAGTTATTAGCAACATATTTTCCAGATTTCAGTCTACTTTCTGTCAATCACTTAGGAACCGTGCTTATTATTTCACCATGACAGCAATACCAAAGATTTCATCCCAGAGTTGCTGCTAAAGAAACAGAATGGCTCTCTTTCAAATGAATACTCCATCTGGACTACTGCTGTACTTTTTTCCCCTCCTGCATGCAGAGTTGGCAATGCCACCCTATCCTGCCAGTGCTTACCCTTCCTTGGGGTTTGTCTACAGACCAAGAAAGGAAACCTTTTCTTAAAATTCGAGTCTTCAGTCAGGACTAGAAGAATTGAATTTTACACTGATTTCGTAACTGCAGGCAGTTAGCCAGCAGAGAGTATTCAGTCTTCTTTTTTTCAGTAACAGATGAGAGATCTGATTTGAACATACGATCTATGGCAATAGTATTTACAATCTATTCCATGGTTTCCTCCTTTCCCTCCCTCCTCTTGCCCTTAAAAGTTAACAGATTAAGTAGGAGTTGGGGAGGGCAGAAGTGCAGGGTCAAAATTCATACAAGTGTTTTGTAGAACACAGCAGCAAAGGCTTGTTTGAGGTACCACTAAACTGATAAAATCATGGCATCTTCAGGAAACCTAAACCTCCATGGTAGGATCTCCAAAATCAAACCTCTCTTCAAAGGCTCACCCACTGTTAATGCTCTAGCTTAATTATTTTATCTACCATAACCTAAAGGCTTGTTGGTTCCTGGTATCAGACCTCTTTATTACCTTGCAGGCAGCCACAGCATGCCATGACAGATGTGCCAAACCTTATTTTGCCAAACAAGGAGCACAACACCTAGAGAAGTGGATTTAGACCAGAAAAACTGCACGCATACCAACACTTGGTCTCTCCTGAACCCGAGCAGTCAACTGAATGGTCCTCTGCTGTAGCTGCTGCTTGCTTGCAGCAGGCTCCTCATCCATTTAGTCTGCCTCCATGTATAAGAGCTCTCCCCCAGCAAGCAGCTTCCCCCACCACTATCCTTTATATCCAAGCAGCACCTCTTCCAAGGCGCTTTGTTGCTATCATTCAAGTCTTATATACCAGAATGTGATGTGACACCCTGCTAAAGTCATCTGCACCTTTCCCAGAGCCAGGGAAGAAACACTGTAGACAGGGAAAAGAAAAAAAAAAAAAAAGCCCCTTTTGGCCAACAGGCTTTGCTCTGGTTTGGATGTGATCTGTCTGTATCTCACCAGCTTCAGGCCTCGCAAAGCCAGCCATGGACCTTCTCAGTTCCTGAATTCTGGGCCACTATGTCTAGATATTACCTTCCTGCTTTAAATGTAGCCTCAGAGCTGTGGTCTTTATTTTTAGGTTTTAAAGATGCTTGTAACATTCAGGCTTTTCTTAGCCATCTTGAGGGCCACTGCCTTAACTGACTCAGCATTTAGCTGCACCCCTCATCACACTGTCAGCCTTGCCTCTCTCTCCCTAGCAACTATTCCACCAGTCACCCTGCTTGGATTCTCACAGCTTCTGACGCTGAAAGCACACTGCAGCTGCTTTGCAAAGGGTGGCATCAGATGCTCAGAATGACAATAAATTATTTCACTTACACAAAGTTTGGTAAAAATGAAGCGTGGCTGAGTTGCATTTCCCTGCTCCCCCCAACCTACAATTCCCAAAGAACAAGCAGAATGTTACACACTGGGCCCGGGATAGTTTATCAGGTGCCTAAAAGTAAAGGCTAGTTTGACAGAGCAGTATTTCATCCCTCTGGGATGCTGCCTTCTCTGCTGAAACTTTAGGGGTCATGCTTCTTCTGTTGGTGTCCAGCTTCTAAGATACTTGGTGCAGTAGCAGTGATGGGGTACGTTGTTCCAGTTCCACTTGTCCTGTGGAAAGACACTCTCCAATTGTCCTTATTTAGCATCAACAGCCTACAGGGACGCAGAGGCATTGCATCTACCTGTCTGTAGGCAGAGGGTCTTGGGGCATTCATTCCCTCCTACTCCTCTGCCAAGGCTGTTTGGGTCTGAATGCCAGGAGTGAATACACTGCTTTGAAGCAGCAGTAGCTCTTCACCAGTTGTTTTCCTGGGGCAAAACCAACTTTCTGTCATCAGCAGGACTGGGTAAAACAGAGGAACAAAACTGCTGAGGATAATCCTTCAAGAGCTCTGAGAAAAGGATGTTTACATGTCAAAGTAAGGAACAAACAATCACTACCAGCTTTCTTCCACTCAAGTCCAAAGCAAAATAAGCACAGATTAGGTACCTGCTTCAGGAGAGGGTCATGAAAGAATGGCGGTAGGGAAAAGGACGTTGTGACAACAGAGACAGTTCTGAACAGTTTTGAAGTAGGTGGATTGATCTGTCACTACCATGGATCACAGCCAGGCAGCAAGCATATTCACTGTCAACCCGTCACATAGAAACACAGGCAGGGAGTAGGACGAAGGCCAAAAGATAGTAGCAACGATGAGAAAACTGCAGCAGTGTCTTGCAACACCTCAGGAGTATCTGCTGCCCCTTTCCCATGTCCCACGCTGTTGTGCTGCTTGATTCTCTGGCCCTTGCTTCACACCTTCCCTATCAGAGCTTTCACCTTGCGCCCTGGAGCTGCCAGAAACCAGTGACACCCCAGGCTCATCAGCAGTGCACAAGGTAGGGTGTAGTGCGCTAGCCAAACTTGTGCAGTTGGCCTACGATGGGCTCTACCACTTGGCTTTGCATAGTTAGTGTTCTGCATATCTGTTAATAAATTATTACACATTTGGTCACAAGAAATCACTGTTTTCCACAAGAAACTTGAACTTTATCCTTCAGGGCAGAGAAACAGACCGTTTCAAAGGCAGCACGTACTGGAATCATATCTGTCCTTTTGCATGCTAAATGGAAATAGAACATCTCAATATTTACTTTCACAGACATTTTCAGCAGCGGGTGGAAGGCATTCCACAAGGTTCCCCCTTTGTGCCTGGATTCTGTGTGCAGGTGAAAGAGTTCTAGCAGATGCTGACACCGTCACAGGAGCTGCTGGGAACCCACTCAAGCAATACAACACCTACTTGAAAAGATCACTGCAGCAAAGGCTGCCACACATTGGGCTGCTCTAGCAAGACTGCAGCCAGCAGCTCAAGGGAGGGAACTATTTAGCTCTATTTGAGACTTAGGAGACCACATCTGGAGTGTTGTGTCCACTTTTGGATCCCCTCAGTACAAGACACTTGTAGTGTAGAAGAACAGCTGAGAGAACTGGCTTGTTGGCCTCAAGATGAGAAGGTTGAGTCCTTATTGCCATCTAAAACTAACTAATGGGTATGGAGAAAAGGGAGCCTTGTCCAGCTCAGAGGTGCACAGGGAAAGGCAGCAGGTGTGAGATAGAAAATGGAAAATTCCCAATTCAGTAAGAGGAGGAGAAAAATTTACCATGAAATCAGTCAAACACAGGGGCAGGGGTCCAGCAAGCATGTGGGATTTCCATCCTCAGATACTCAGGACACAGCTATCCAGGCAGGATCCTGAAGAATCTGCTTTTACCCCATCTACCTAGAGCAGGACACCAACAGGTCCCTTTCCACCAGTGCAATTCTCTGACTGTATGAACAAAACCCACACAGGATTCAAGAAAGGGACTTTGCATCAGACTGCAGTCCAACCCTGGGGGTCTCTGCTCTGGCCACTACACACGAAATCTGTAGCCAGCAACAGGCAGCAACTGCCAGGGCAATAACAGAAGAGCTCTTGGCAAGTGAAGCTGCCTGTCTTCACAAGGCACGTCTTTCTGAAGCTGCTCAGCTAGGCCAGTTTGTGCCAAGCACTGGTTTGTTGATCTTAATGGAGCTGCTGACCTGCTATTTCTGCTTGGCCCCTGTAAGACATTAACCAGGCTGGCATTGTGGAAAACACATGCCAGATCTGCAGCACTGGTGACAATAAGACATCCATGGTAACCCCCCAGCCTGCTGCAGAGAAAATAAAGTCCCTCTCTGCCACTGGTGGATTGTGTTTGGTCAGAAGCAGTTAAAGCCTCCCCAGTGACAGCGCCGTTGGGGAATCCCATACCTAAGAAACCTGCCATTATTGGCCACACCTGCATCACCCAGAGACATACAAGACCAAGAACTTCTGGTACGCTGCTGCAGTTTCTCATGCTACACAGCTGGCTGTTGTCATCTCAGCCCCAAACTGACTGACAGAGGAATAACTCAATGGCCACCAGCTTCTGAGGAATCTGGGCTGCTCAGCAAGAATCTCAGTGTTGTTTTTCTGTTGCATCATGTCAGAGGTTCTGCACGGACCTTCGCAGACACCATCATCTTCCTCCTGAAGCCTTGCCTCTGTTGGTGCTCCTCCTGTATGACTCTTCTTTACCTCCTCTCAAACTCGGGCATTGTGCAGAACAGGTGACAGACAGCTCACACCACTCCTGACAAGCTCCCATGGAGCAACCAGGGCAGCCTGCGCTGGGGAGTCACGTCTTGCCCTCTGCTGGACATTGTCCCCTACACGCAGAATAAGTTGCCCGCAGCCTGGGGAGGCTTGATACCCATCACAGCCCCAGCTGTACGACTGAGCAAGGATCGGCACTGCTCTGTTTCCATGTCCAGCTGCCCAAGTGAGAGCACGAGTACAGTGCTGCTGCAGCAGTGCTAAGGCACAAGTTTCATGCAGGCCTTGTAGCAACACTTTCCAGCAAAACTGCCTCTGGCAGCACTGTCTAGATTAAAAAAAATAAAAGGTCAAACTTGCCAGGAGCCTCCACGAAGAATCCTACAGTGCAACAGAGCTTCCATCCCACCCTCAGTCGAGCGGTCCAGAAGAAAGAATTGCAAATACCGTCCGGGACACTGTCAGGTCTCATCGTGTTTCATGCTCTTCCACTCCTTGCCCCATCTCTCCAAACTCCTGTGGCATGCTGCAATGTGGGCAGAACTCTACACTGGTACTGCCACCAAAACCAACACATTTACTCAGAACCTGAGGCTGTCTATAAGTAGAGAAGTCTGATTCCCCAGTAACTTCCATTTGAGCTGCAAATTTCCCTTAAATTGCAGGCGTTACCCTTCACCAGATACCTACAGCAAAGCTAATCCAGATGATGCCCACACATACAATGCGGAACAGGAATGTCCTGGTGGAACAATACTCTTTTGGGCAGCTGCACCTCATTCAGTTAGAGCAACAGCACGATGCCTAAAGAGCTTAAATATTCAAGGGGCACAGGACTGTTGAGCAGGAAAGGCTGTTCGTTGCAAATTTAGATGTAGACACTTAATCATACAACAGTTAGTGCACATGGTCAAGTTCCCAGGTATCATCTGTCCCACAGTAACGGTCTGTGCACAAACTCAGCCTGAAGTAAACATGAAGCAACTGGGATTAATCTGCTCTGCCTCACGAGCTGATGCAAGGCAAACTACCTTGCATTTGTCAAAGACCACCAACATGGACATGAAAGTGACTGCGTTGTATCTTTGACAGAGCTTAGGGTGACAGCTTGTCAGTCTTTGGAAACCTGATCACATCCCTGACCTTTAAGTCTTTTTATTTTTCCTTCTTGTTGAGATGCTTATATAGATCTTTCCTGAAAATACTCACTAGAGCCCAGGAGGGGATGCCAAGTCAGCATAGATCTGTGTGCTTAAGCATCTCGAAGACTCTAATTGTTTGTATGAGGCAGAGTATCATCTGGAAAGCAAAGGTCTTTTTATTTGCTGTTATTTTTCTCTAGAACATTTGTAGCTCAAATACTTTCATGGTGCTTACATGAGACAGAAGCCTATGAGGAAGATACAACATTCAAATGCAGTAAACGATTCCAGGATCATCAGCTTTGTCACAGGAATGTGGAGAATGAAGTTGTTAGATTTGTTTGTTGTACAACTGATTCAAGAGGCTGTCACTGTTAGGATACAAGGGTACTCTGAAAGAAGCAAATCCGTATACTTTTAGAATACAATCAAACAGGATTACTTCCATGCTTGGATTTATCTGGAAGGCCAAGCAGGATGGAGATTAGATGCTCAGCAATTTATTTTACTGGGACAGTTAATTTGTTAATCTTGAGGGCCACATGATGTAGTTTGTTCCTGTCCATTTTAAATATCAAAGTGGCATTTGTATATTAATCCAAGTTACTAGACTGAAGGGCAAAAGAGTTCTGAGACATGAAGGAATTATACAAGGAGACAGGTACTTGGTTTACCCCATTCAGAGCTTAGGCCATCCATCCCTCAGCACAAAACCATCACCTGTTCTTGACCCCTAAAGTAAAGAAATAACAGGAAACTTAGTATTTTTAACAATGTACCTATACTCTGCAATGGATATTCAAACCCCAGAAGAACCCAAGAGATCTTAGCAAAGTAGCAAACTTGTGACCTGTGGAACTGCAAGCGATGTAATTTGGTCAACCAGGGTGGGTATTTCTAGCAGTGCACTGCTTTGCATGTCGTTACAATTCCCTTAGGCCAATCCACTAAGATCCCTTTTTGAATTGAAAATTATCCTAATTAATCAGGCACAAGTCCTACTTGCTACTGAGGCAAAGACTAACGGAGAGGGAGGAGTCTGCTTCAGTTCCCTTCTCCTTGAGGTGCCTACCGAGACCATGAAGTAGGCTAGGCTGGGGGAGGGTAACACACTTGGTTTTCAGGAAATCCCTAGCAAATGCTCCGGAGCAAAGCTGATGGGATCTCACTGCTGGAGCAATTCTAAACTCTTCAGAGCAGGTGGAAGGAGAAACACAGAATCACAGACTGGTTGGGTTGGAAGGGACCACCTAGTCCCAACCCCACCTGCCATGGGCAGGGACACCCTCCACTAGCCCAGGCTGCTCAAAGCCCCATCCAACCTGGCCTTGAATGCAGCCAGGGAGGGGGCAGCTGCAGCCTCTCTGGGCAGCCTGTGCCAGGGCCTCGCCATGAGAGAAGCTGCCTCCTTTTAGCAGTTATTTAGCTCCAGCTCTTTCCAGGCTGTTAAGTCCTTACAGCTGAATGTATCACTTAAAAATTTAAACTGACACATACACCCTGCCAACTCACTGTTAATTCACACAGTATGGAGCAAAAGCTGCTGTGGTAAACTAAGTTCCTGCCCATTTTGTGAGTCCCACATGCAATAACCTCAGTTACAGAACAGGAGAATTTTGGGAACTGCAAGCCATTTTTCTTTAAGCCCCTGATGCAACAGCATTTTAATCTTCCTGAAATATTTCTCTGCCTTTGGGCATCTACTTCAAACTCAGCACTGCAAGCTGAACTATCCCTTTAGACTCACCACCTCCCACAGAATCAGGGGAAGTCTGCTTTCAGGTTAATGTTTATTATTAAATCATGCAGTTGGATAGACAAATGTATTTGCACAGGCTGAGAACGGGGGAGAGGGGGAACAATACCTGTAGAAAGACACGAATAGCAACAGCACACAAATAGTATGTATGCCACTTCTGATACCAAAAGGCAATTGAACCACAATATTTGGTCAGGTTTGGAATAAAAATATTCACTAAAAAAAAAAAATACAGGAACCTCACAGAAAAGTAAGGAAAAAAATTTAGTCTGGCTAAAAAAGAAAAAAACCTGCCAAGAGCAGCAAAGATGTGTCCAAAGGCCAGGACTAAGTCACCTGAAAGCCTGCTATGAACAGTGGTGTACAGCTCTACCTTTCAAGTTCATCACTCAGCCACTCTGCAGAGACACAATACTGAAAAAATTAGGGTAACATTTAGGCATCACAGCTGATCCCTGAAGGTTGCACTGACATAAGCCATCACACCTCTGGATCCTATCGCCACCTGAGGACACCATGCAGGTGTCTCTAGCAGTGGTCAGCCCCACAAGAATTCAGAATCATAAGATTCAACCCTCTCTTGCTGAGGGATACAAGTTTCTGTTTTCAAGCATGCTAGGAATCGATTTTACCACAATCAATTGTTGTATTTATTTCTTCTCTCTAAAATACATGTATTCCAGATGTTACAGAATTATCACTGGAAGCAAAACCATCATTTTGGTTAAACTTGGCATCTATGGAAAGAGTACCAGAAGCAGAGGTGACAAATGTTTAGCACTAAATCCTCTAACAAATCCTTTCCTCTTCAATTCCTATGACTTACCCTGATGATGTAGTTTATGAACATCACTGACCAGAAAAATAGCAAAATAGCTATTGACCAGCTGAAGGTTGATGTAAAGAGAAACAGTAACAGTTTTTGTTGTTCTTCAAGAAAAAAAAGTGTGTATGTGAGGACAGAGGAGTATTGTCTCCATCCCTTTGGCTCTTGGGGAGGTTTCTAATCTGGAGGTGACAGAGCTAAGTGAAAACACACAGAAGACACTTAACTTGAAGGAAAAAAGGAACAAACAACGAATTGTTTTACAGACAATCCGGTCGCTGGTTCCACGTAATCTGCCGTGTCACTGTGACCACGCAGGCCGAGTTGGCCCTGTTCCACGAGCGCCTGAACGCAGCTGGACCCGGGCAGCGCTCGCAAGCACCACTTCCTACGCCACCCAGACACACGCTCGGGTGTTTGAGCTTTCTTTTCATTACTCAGGCTCCTGGAAACTCAGCACCAAACCTCAAGCACAAAGGTTTTAAGTCATTGTTTGGAGAGCATAAAACGCACCTAAATTCATGCACTGTTTTTATGCAGCAGAAATTCAGAAAGCTGTAAGATCCCACGACTGACTTTGTGAGTAATAAGAGAGCTAAAAAGCCATCACCTGATCTGTGTGAAGGTTGGTGCAGAGCTACATATAGAAATAGGTTGTCACTGTATAGGTAGGTCCATGTCTGGACCAACACTTAGAAATAAGACTGATTAGAATCTCCTCAACTCCAACATGGGTTAATAATCATAGAATGGCATGGGTTGGAAGGGACCCCAAGGATCATAGAGCTCCAACCCCCCTGCCACAGGCAGGGCCACCAACCTCAGGCCTGGATCTACACTAGGTTGCCCAGGGCCCCATCCAACCTGGCCTTGAACACTTCCAGGGACAGGGCATCCACTACCTCTCTGGGCAGCCTGTTCCAGCACCTCACCACTCTTTCTGTAAAACACTTCCCCCTAATACCTAATCTAAACCTTCCTTCCTTTAGTTTTAATCCATTCCCCCTTGTCCTGCCATCGTCTGCCCTTTCTAAAAGTTGAATCCCCTCCTGTTTATAAGCTCCCTTCAGGTACTGGAAGGCTGCAATGAGGCCCCCCTGCAGCCTTCTCTTCTCCAGGCTGAACAAGCCCAGCTCCCTCAGCCTCTCTTCGTAGGGGAGGCGCTCCAGCAGTATAATGCACACAGTAATCTGCATCTGAACATTTGTGATTCTCAATACAACATAAAAGAGGGCTGATACAAACTTGCAGGTGAAAAGTTACTTCCCCAAGGGCTACAAGAGAAGCAACTCTGACGACACAAAAAGTTTTGAGGTTAGCCCACATCTCCCAAAGTCGCAGTTCCTGTCTGTCTAACGGAGCACATCACATATGTTCTCTGTAATATTTTACTCTCAACTTTGCAAGCCTATCATTGATGTGTATGAAACATCAAGCTAAGAACTGTCTGGACTTTTGTTTTAAGCCTTGAAGAAAAGCACAAAATCTCCTTGTAGGACAGATGAGCGAAGTGAATGCCAAGAAACTGTAAAACAAGATTACATGGAGCCATCTGTTCAGACACTAAGCCTGTTGGGGAGTCTCATCTCAGACTGCTGGTCTGACACAGGCCAGAGCCTACTCGTAACAGGTAGAAATCACTCTCTTGTTGCATTTCTACTTCACACTTCCAAAATTTCAAGCAAAAACTGTTCCCTTCGCATCCCCAGTCCAGGGCCCAGTTGGAAATGCATTCATTCATGGTAAGACATACAACAGCCTTCTACACACACTCTGGAAGGAGGTGGTGGTTAACTGTGCATCACAAGCCGTGTAGCACCTAGCCCAGCCCAGCCCTGCCTCACAACATGGAGCTGTTTGAACTCAATAACCTTGTAAACAGCAGGTGGCTTTCTCCCCATTCAGCCCTCCTGCCGACGCGTCGAAGCAGCTGGGGTGTTGGGAAGCAAGCTTTCCCTCACTTCAGGGGCTAAGTGATGCTTTTAATTAGCCTTTAGTAAATAAAACTAATGAAGTGGCAAAGGACAGGTGGGGAAAAGAGGCTGGACTCTGTTCACCTGGCGGCACCTTACTGGCACAGCTCGCTCCGCGGGGGATGGCGGCAGGGATGCTGCAGCTAACACCCGCTTTTCTCCCCGCGCATCAGGCCGCCAAGCCAGGCCCGCGCACTCCCGAGCCGCGTTTCAGCCACCGCCGCGGCCCGGGACCCGCAGCCGCCGAGCGCTGCCCGCGCCCTTAGGGAGCCCTTCCCCGGCGGGCCGCTCCCTCGGGAGGGCGAAAAGTCACCCCCAGGGATGAAGGGCCCCGCGCCGAGGCGTGGACGTGAACGGCCGGTGGGGGAAAACGAGCCCCCGGGAAGCGGCGGCGGCGGGACGGGTGGGGTGGGCCCGACCCAGCGCGGAGGCGGTGCGGTGCCGGTGCACGCCGGTGCGGAGCCCCCGCCGCGCTCTTACCCAGCATGAGGGGGCTGAGGCGCCGGGCCATGCCCTTGGACAGGTCGTACACATAGAGCTTCACGGGGTGCAGGGCCAGCGGCTCCTCCATGGGGCACGGGCACGGCCGCCGGGCGGGAGCCCTGACAGACGCCCGCCGTCCGGCAAGGAGCCGGGAAGCGGAGGGGAAAGGGAAAGAACGGCTCCGGTAACGGCTCCGCCGCCGCTCACGGGTGCGGCAGCGCTAACGGTGAGGTGACAGACGGAACGGAAGGGGCGACGCTGCCCCTGCGCATGCGCAACAGCCGGCGAGCGGCCGGGCTGCCCCGTCACTGCGCCGTTATGCAGAGCGGGGGGTTCGCCGCGGGGCCGGCGCTGGAGGCGGTGGGCGGGGATGGGGGAGTCCCGGCTGAGGCCGGGCGCCTCTTCCGGCTTGGGTCACGCGCAGGGCGGATAAAGCTCCCGCCTTCATGTCTCTCCCTCGCGACCAATCCACGCGGAGGGAAGGCGGGGCTTCCTGCGGGTGGGGCAGAACGCGGCGCCCTTCCTCTGCCGCCATTGGTCGGAATGTCTGCGAGAGGCGGGCCCGCTGATGAATGGCAGGCTGAGCCGCGCCGCGCGGGGCCGCGGGAGTCGGGCTGAGGTGGGGGTGCCGGGTTTGGCTTGCGTGGCCGGTGTGGGCACGGGCCGCCCTTCTCCCGCCCCCGGCCGGCCTGGGAGCCATGTCGGAGTGGGTGTCCTACTACCGGAGCGAGGGGCCGGAGGAGGATGAGGAGGGCGAGCAGCAGGAGGAGGGGCCTGAAGCGGTCGGTAAGGGTCCCGTCCCTCCGGGTCCCCTCATGTAGGGCAGCCCCAGGCCCGCTGCCCTCGGTTGGTCAGCGGGCGGAGGGGCCGCTGCTGAAACCGTTTCTCTGCCCTTTCCTTAGCCAGCTACAGCTTCTCAGGCCGGGACAGCCTCATTTTCTTAGTCGATGCCTCCAAGGCTATGTTTGAGTGTGAGGGGGACGACGTGACTCCCTTCGACATGACCATCCAGGTGAGGCTGCGCAGGGAACCTTGGGGTGCTGCCCAGTGCCTCCAGGGATCACCTTCTGCACCTCCATAGAATCATAGAATGGTCTGGGTTGGAAGGGATCCCAAGGATCATAGAGCTCCAACACCCCTGCCACAGGCAGGGCCACCAACATCCAGGCCTGGATCTACACAAGGTTGCCCAGGGCCCCATCTAACTGGTCTTGAACACCCCCAGAGTGGGGCATCCACCACCTCTCTGGGCAGCCTGTTCGAGCACCTCACCACTCTCTCTGCAGAGAACTTCCCGCTAATATTTAATCTAAATCCTCCCTCCTTTAGCTTTAGTTCAGTCCCCCTTGTCCTGCCATTATCTACCCTTTTAAGAAGTTGATTTCCCTCCTGTTTTTATGCTTGAGGTACTGGAAGGCTGCAATGAGGTCCCCCCACAGCCTTCTCTTCTCTAGGCTGAACAAGCCCAGCTCCCTCAGCCTCTCTTTGTAGGGCAGGTGCTCCAGCCCTCTAGTCATCTTCGTGGCCTCCTCTGAACCCTCTGCAACAGTTCCACATCCTTCTTGTATTGGGGGACCCAGATCTGGACACAGGACTCCAGCTGGGGCCTCAGGAGGGCAGAGCAGAGAGGGACAATCCCCTCCCTGTCCCTGCTGCCACCCCTCTTCTGATGGAGCCCAGGATACCATTGGCCTTGCGAGCTGCAAGAGCACACTGCTGGCTCATGTTAAGTTTCTCATCCACCAGAGCCCCCAGGTCCTTCTCAGCAGGGCTACTCTCAAGGAACTCTTCTCCCAGCCTGTATATATGTTTGGGATGACATATATATATATAGAGCCATAGGTATGGCTACCCTGTTGTTGCGCTGCCTCAAGTGTTGGTCTGAAGTCACTGGGAAACTCAAGCTACTCAGATGGCTGAATGGCCATGGGTTTGGGAAGATCCATTGCCTGGTGGGCTGTGTCTGGAGTTTGGTGAAGCAAGTGTTTATAGAATGAGCGATTGACCTGCAGTCAGGGTTGGGGTATTTAAAAGGTGTTTAGTTCATTGATCTTGCTAGGAGAAAGGGAGTGGTAATGTCAGATGCGTAAGCCTGTGTGCAGACAAAAAAATCCCAAAAAACAAGGTCACAAATTCTCTGTCCTGGTGAAATTTAGCTTAAGGCATTTGTTATGATTCTTCTGTTTGACAGAGTCTACTCAACTAAACTGCTGAAGACAAAGCTTCTGCACCTTTACTGCAACTGATTTTCTTGATACTTTGACCTGTGTGCATTTATTTATTTTTTCCCCCAGTGCATCCGGAACGTGTACACCAGCAAAATTATTAGTAGTGACAGGGATCTGCTAAGTGTTGTGTTCTATGGTACAGAAAAGAACAAGAACTCGGCAGATTTCAAGCACATCTACGTTCTTCAGGAGCTGGACAATCCAGGTGACGGCAGGAAAGTGATGTGACCGTTATGGAGATGGAGGGAGGAAGGAAATCTGTGTAGTACTGTTGATGGTAGCTGATCTCTCTGAAAACAGTATTTGTTACTGGGATGTGTGGGGAGGGGAATAGGTTTAGAAATTTTTGGAAAGCTGAGAAACTTTGTGGGAGTTTAGCTTTTTGTGTTATAGTTGCTTCAGATCTCTTTCCTATGTCTTCTCTTTCAATGTGGTAGTTCACTTGTAGAATCATAAAATGTGTAAGGTTGGAAGGGACCTTTGGAGGTCATCTAGTCCAGCCCCACTACAGTAAGCAGGGACCTCTCTACTAGATCAGGTCACTCAGAGCCCCATCAAGCCTGACCTTGAATATCTTCAGGGATGGGGCCTCTCCTATGTCACTGGGCAACCTGCTCCACTGATCTAACACACTCATATTGAAGATTTTTTTCCAAATATCCAACCTAAATCTCCTCTTTTCTAGTTTAAAACCATTACCCCTTGTCCTATTGCTACATGCCCTTGTGAACAGTTCTTCCTCAGCTTTCCTATAGGCACCTTTCAGGTACTGGAAGGCTGCTATAAGGTTCCCACAGAGCCTTCTCGTCTCCACTTACTGTCTGATAAATCTAAGAGGATCTCAACAGAACTCTTGAAAGCCCGCAGTGTGTCTGCCACACTTCAGAAGTCGGTGTAGGTGCTAAGGCACCACAGATTTCAGCTAATGGAGGATATCATGGAATGGCTGAGGCTGGATGGGATTTCTGGAGGTCATCTTGCCCAGCCCTCCGTGTGGGGTCAGCTAGAACAGGTTGTCCAAGTACGTTAACCTGTTAGGGGTGTTTCATCTTTTATTTTCATTATAAATTTTGCAGTTCTTGGATTTAGCTCTTCCATTCTTAGAATTCCTTAGAATTACCTATCATCTGCTTGATAATGAGTGCCAGTTGCTGAGTTAGAAAAGGTGGAAAAGGTAGGAGGAGTGCAAAGAACGCATGCTAGTGGTGACAGATTCTCTGACAGTGGACAGTCTTGGGGTAGGGGGATTTCGTCTCCTGGCTTTTAATAGCAGCCTGTAATCTCTGAGAAGATTTTACTTCATGTTCTTAACTAGTAGGTGCAGGTTGGTATTCTTGCTATCATGCTTTAATACCGCATGGGATTCTCCTGTAAGAACTGTGCCTTGTCCTAGTTTCCGAATTAATTATGACAGGGACCTGACAAGGCTGCCCCAGGTTCTTCTCCCTTTTCAGCCAGCAAGTACCTTAGGCTCCTTGCTCATCCCTTTTCCTTCTCCTTCCCTCTTTGTCCTTTTCCTTGTATTAAAGGCAGTAACTTCACCATGCTGATAAAGATGGTGTGGGTGACAGATGGGTGGTGTTAAAAAGGATAAAAGACATTGCTGCCCCTGGAGAGCAGCGTGCTCTGGAGAAGGAAGGGGTGCTATAGTTAGTTATTATGTAATATGTAAATATGAACACTTAGTTAAATGGCAGCTGAGGAGATGAAAATAAAATTGTGGATAGCAGGGGGGGAAAGACGTTTTCAGGTGACATTTTCATAAGTGCTATAGAATTTGAGTGAAGGACAGAGGAGGAACTTCTGCAGAACACAGTAGCAGAACAATGAAAGCTTGTCTCTCTTTGTAGAGTTAGGGAGAAAGGCAGAGAATCTGTTGTTAGGTGAGGAAAGAGAGTCCTAGTTGGGCTGGAGTAATTTGCAGAGCTTTACAAAGGCCGTGGACATGCACCCTGAATGCTGCTGTGCTCCACGTGGTTGTCGATGTGCTGAATCCAAATTCTAGGTTGGTGCTATCTGGCATGTGGGGCAAGGGAGCACTATCCCAACTGCCATGGAGATGCAGGATGTGTTTCACCTCCTCTCCTTTGTCTGCTGCTTTTCCTGCTGAGAACTTGTCCTTCTGGCGCAGAGAGATTGCAATATATTGATCTCCCTGTTTCCCTCCCCCAGCAGGAAGGTGCCAGGGCACTCTGTGTCCTTTTTGCCCTAGTAGGTGCTTTCAGGTGCAATACTGCAAACGTTGGGCTATGCTGAGCAGTTTTCTCACCCAGGTGTTGGAAGGGCACCGCTGCAGAGGTGCTAGGGGACACTACTCAGACATCAGCTGCAGGGGACCCTCTTTGCATACTTGGAAGAGTTTGTGGTCCTTCTGTCAGTGTGTCTAAGGCATGCTGATACTGTTATCACCCCTAGGTGCAAAGCGTGTTCTGGAACTGGACAAATACAGGGGAGATGAAGGACGAGTACTGTTCTCCAAGACTTTTGGCCACAATGCTGATTATTCCCTGGGTGAAGCACTCTGGGCCTGCTCTAATCTCTTCAGCGACGTCCGAGTCAAACTGAGCCACAAAAGGATCATGCTCTTCACCAATGAGGATGACCCTCATGCCAATGACAGCGCTAAAGCCAGGCTGGCCAGGACCAGAGCTGGTGATCTGAGAGACACAGGTCAGTATCTTCTCCTTTCATTTCAGGCAGAGTAAAAGTGCTGTATCCTTTGCAACAGACATTAACCACGTTGCAAGTTTGTGATGGGAAAGGAATATAAAGTCATCAGAACTGGGGAATCTTTCTGAAGCTCTAACTTAGGAATTTGATATCTAATCTAAATTAGAAAATCTGGTATCCAGCAGCTAACACTTGTTTTCTAGGATCTGGTCTTCTACTCCAGTAGCATAAATCAGGACTTGAGAGGGCTGTGGAAAACAAACTCTACTTTATTTTATTGTCCCACCATGTTCCAGGAAGGGAATCATAACACTGAGTTAACACAAAGAAAAGTTACTTTCATGGCTGCATTTTGAGTTGGCTGAACAGCAGTGACCTAGCCTCAGAGACTGGAGAGCAAATGCTTCATTAGTTCAGCTATGCAGCCAAGACCATAGAAACACGGAATCTTTAAGGTTGGAAAACACCACTAAGATCATCAAATCCAAATCTCTGTCCAATACCACCATGTCAGCTAAACCATGTCCTGGAGTGCTGTGTCTACATGTTTTGTGAACACCTCCAGGGATGGTGACTCCACCACCTTTCTGGGCAGCCTGTTCTAATGCCTGATCACTCTTTCAGTGAAGAGGTTTTTTTCTTAATATCCAATCTAAACAAGTGTTTTGGAGAGAACAAGTGTTTTTGGAGTTCAGCAGATGTGCTGGACCCAGGAGCTCTGAGGCTTGCTTAATCCATCAGCCTTATAACTGGAAGAGGGGAATTTGTGAACTCATTGCTTCCCCTGTACCTGAGATTATGTTTTATAGGAGCTTGTCAGAGCTGTTTTGTACACAGTGTTGTCCAGGTTCTTAATTTGAAAGGAAACACTTTCTGTGCTGCATTGTTTTGACAGAAGTTGAAGAATGGCTTTTGCCTCTTTCCCTAGATGCTTTCACTCCTGGTATAGATGACAATTTTGAGCTTATTCTTGCTTAAAGTCTTTGCTTAGAGAGATCTTAGAGTGCTGAGAAACATGCTGATGTAAGAAGGAAGCAGTTTCTGTGATCCTCCTCCTGTCTCTTACTTTATTTCTAGGTATCATCCTGGATTTGATGCACTTGAAGAAGCCTGGAGGGTTCGATATCTCTTTGTTCTACAGGGATATCATAAACATAGCGGAGGATGAAGACCTTGGGATCCAACCTCAGGAGTCAGAGAAACTGGAACATCTCATGAGGAAAGTACGAGCAAAGGAGACAAAGAAACGGACTTTAGTCAGGTTTGTGCCTGGTTGTGATATTCCGTTTGGTGGAGGCTCCTGATGTTGTTTTTAGGCTGCATCTCGCCTCCTTCTTCTGAAATGGTTGGTCTATAAAGGCATCAGAGCTTACATCCCTCAATCTTAATTCCTTAGTCCAAGATTGGTGTTTCTTCTGTAGCTTACAGAGATACTTGTCCTTGGTGGATGAGAAGAGTGGAGAGTGAAGCTAGGCATCCTTTTTTCCCCTGTGTGACATCTCTGTTGAGCTTGGCCAGAAATGAACATTTGGAAAAAATTACATCATTGCCAAGTAAAATATATATACAAAAAGATCTGCAACACCTCAGATGTTTAGTTTGTGGTGAAATCTGATTGAAACAAGGCTGCTCTTACTAGTGTCACCTTCAGAAAAAACTAATCTCCATGTGACTGGTTGGTATTCTGGCCTAATATTCAAGAATTCTGTGTGGCCAGTCAGTCTACGTGCTTGGTATGCATCCACATAGCCTTGATGTTTCTGATCTCCTACTGAAAGATTAGAGATACTTACAGAGAGATTAAAGGGATCTTGGCAAAGCAGATAGAAAGTATTTTGGGAACCAAGTACTCCGTAACACTTGGTTTTATAATGAGTGAATTCATAGTGGAATCATGTGGAAGCACAGTAAGGGAATGAACATTGCAGCCTTATAAGGGTTTTTCATATATAATAAATATATATATATATATATTTAAAATATATAATAAAAGACTCCACACTTGAGCTGTTGTCACTGACGTTCTTGCTCACACTTGCAGCTTTATTATCCTCTCCTGGAAATGTTTTCTAACACTCGAGGAGCAAGAATCCTGTACCAGTGATATGTTTTAGGGGAGAGAAAGTAACATTCCCAGCAATTCACTGTTCTGCTCTCAGAACCTGAAGATTACCTCTGGTTTTAAACCTTTGCTTCTGTTTGGGGTTTTTTTGTTTGTTTGTTTTTACTCTTGTAAGTTTGATCTGTTTATTTTTCAATCCTGGTATTGTTTGTCTTGATGGGGTTCTTTTGGGGGAATTTTGCCTTCTGTGCAACAGCTGTGTGAATTCAGAGGTCACGTTGCATTAGGTACACGCAGAGTGCCCAAAAGTAAACCGGCCTGTGCTCTGCCTGAGCACAGCTGCCCTTCACATTAAGAAAAGGTGGAAGAAACATGGTAAATTATTTGTGCTAAAATAATTTTTTTTGCCAGAAGTGACAGCATGGCAAGAATGTTTTATACAAGTGAGATAATCACTCAAGTAATAGTGTATTTCCAGAAGCAAAATGTATTTTGGGAGGGTAGAATAGAGGAGGCCAGAGAAAATAAGTTACCTGGGGAGATGATGTACTTTCTTTTGCAAAAGTGATCTTTTGGAAGTCTCAAGTCTGTATCTGTTTGTGTTTTTTTTCCACAGGTTAAATCTGTATCTGAACAAAGATCTGTCACTTTCTGTTGGTGTTTACAGCCTTGCTCATAAAGCTTATAAGCCATATCCAGTGAAGCTCTATCGGGAAACTAATGAACCAGTTAAAACAAAAACAAGGATGTTTAATGGAAAAACAGGCAGCTTGCTCCTGCCTAGTGATACAAAAAGGGCTCAGGTAACGTACTGAGTGTGTGCCAGTTTTTTCCTGTGTGATGTGGGAGGTACTGATCCCCTTGCTGCTTTTGTTTGTATGTCACTCCAGAAATCAGATGCAGAAATACTTACATCTGCATGCCCTTGCTAGGTACATTGGCACAAGCACGCTTTGTGTGCCCTTCTGTGCCAAAGGCTCTTTAAGTTGTTGTCCTAAGATTGAGTTTATACTGGATGTTAGTTTCTTGAAATGAAGTACAGAAGATGAAGTTGAGTGTTAAGCCCTGATGGTTAACTTCAGCAGCTGGACTACGGGAAGGTTTTGTTGCTGTGGTGTGTGAGCGATGCTTCAGAAGCACCGTTTCTCAGCCACTGTTAGTGCCAGGAGTCAGTAGCTGACATCCGTCTGCTGAAGCAAGTTACAAATCAGACAGGACTTCTAAAAGCATCTGGTCCAGCACAGAGCAAGATTCATAAAACCAGATCAGGTGACTCTGGGTTTGTTTGGGACAGCTCTGAACTCCAGAGATGATGCGTGACAGCCCCTCTATGCCAGGGCCATTGTCCTAAAATGCATTTTTCTAACATCCAGGTGACAGGTGATAGGACAAGGGGGAATGGCATGAAGCTGAGCCAGGGCAGGTTTAGATTGGACATTAGAAAAAAAGTTTTTACTGAAAGAGTTGTCAGGGCCTGGAACAGGCTGCCCAGGGAGGTGGTTGAGTCACCTTCCCTGGATGTGTTCAAAAAAAGGGTAGATGAGGTACTTAGGGATATGGTTTAGTTTAGGATGCAAATGGTTGGACTTGATGATCTTAAAGGTCTTTTCCAACCATGTGATTCTGTGATTCTGTGAATTTCCCTTGGCATAATAGTCACAGATGGTGACTTCTCATGGCAGTGTGATAAGAAGTGATGACCATTTCCTCTGCTTTGTCTGTAACCCCCTTTTCAATAGTGGACGACAACGACTGCACGATCTTCCCCTGCACCCCTCCTGCATGTATGTGCTGCCAGCATAAACGAATTATTCTTTCTTGGTTTAGACATATGGAAACCGCCAGATTGTGCTGGAGAAAGAGGAAACAGAAGAATTAAAACGGTTTGATTCTCTGGGCTTGTTTCTGATTGGTTTCAAACCACTGTCGATGCTAAAGCAGCACCACCATATCAGGCCCTCCCAGTTCATCTATCCTGAGGAGTCCATCATAAGTGGTAAGTAAAAATGGCAAGAGATTCACTGCCTTGCTTTAGGGTAAGGAGTTGAGTTCAAGTAGGGCTCATTGAGTGTAAAATCTTTGTTTTATTTCAAAACTTGCTAATGCTAAAAAGTATAGAATGAACTGTTACTGCCCCTCTCAGCTGCAGTTAATTCTTCTGTAACAGAAGAGACGATTTGGCTTCACATTTCATCCAGCTAACAAAACTAGGCAGATGTAGTCCCAAAATACTTCATTTGTCATAAATGGAAGTGACAGATCGTAATATGGGACAAGAGGGGCTGGTTGAAAAGCAAAGCCTGTGGAGATAATGGCTGGATTTCAGTCCGTTTCAGCTAGAAGGGGAAATGTAGTACTCAGGAAGTATGGTTGAATTAACAAGCTTTTCCTGCTTAGCAGTTTCCTGAATCAAACATGTTACTTGTATGTCCGTCTTCTCCTGACCACCATATCTGGTAAAACACAAAGCAAACATGTGCCTTGAGAGGAATACTGCAGTCTGAATTCTTGGTGTGTAGTGACTGCAAAAGGCTGTATGATGTGCTGCTACTATGATGTCCTACCAGACCAGAGAGAGACTTTGTAGATAACCTGTTTCAAATTTTCAACCATATTTCATTGCTGAGGTGCTAGTGATTCTGGTTCTTTCACCAGAGTAATTACTGCTCTATTCAGGACATTAATATTGTTGTTTTCCAAAAGTTCTCTTTACCTCTGGAATATTGCAAGCATCTCAAAGAAGTCACAGGTGTTGAAACTAATATCTAGGGTTACATTCCTGAATAAAGGAGCAAAGCTGTCAATCTGATCTGATACAGTCTTTAATTTCCAGGGAGTACAACTCTGTTTAATGCCTTATTGATAAAGTGCTTGGAGAAGGAGGTGATGGCACTGTGCCGATACACCCCCCGCCGGAACGTTCCCCCTCGCTTTGTGGCCCTGGTTCCCCAGGAGGAAGAAGTGGATGAGCAGAAAGTGCAGATAGCCCCTCCAGGTATGGGAAGAGATGCTGCCTTTCCCCACCCAACTGGTGCATTCAGCATAACGACCTCCTGTATGACATGAAATATTCTTAGTACTGCTTAATTTTTATTTTTATTTCTTCCAAACAAGCCTTTTTCAAGCTTAGATACAGTGAGACTTGGGGAGGCTGAACAAGTTGATCTCCTCCATGAAAAGCAAGGCACTAGTTTCCAGCTCTTGGCTATGCATTTAGTTCAGATCTTTTTGAAAGAGCTGTTAGTGATGTTCACAGATCACAGAATCTTTAAGGTTGGAAAAGACCTCTAAGGTCATCAAGTCCAACCATCGACCCAACACCACCATGTCCCGAAGTGCCATGTTTACAAACAGTTACCACTTAGGGGGAAATGCAGTGGTATTCCCAGGTGGGACTTTGGTTCTATGTACCAGCTGGTTCCAGGTACCAGTATAGTTTGGGGACAGATCTGTTGGAGAGCAGTACAGGGGAAAGGGACCTGGGGGTCCTGGGGGGCAGCAGGATGACCATGAGCCAGCAATGTGCTCTTGTGGCTAAGAAGGCCAATGACATCCTGGGGTGTATTAGAAGGGGTGTGGTTAGTAGGCCAAGCTGGGTCCATCTTCTCCCTCTACTCTGCCCTGGTGAGACTGCACCTGGAATACTGTGTCCAGTTCTGGGTGCCTCAGTTCAAGGACAGGGAACTACTTGAAAGTCCTGCGCAGGGCCACCAAGATGATTAAGAGGGTGGAACACCTTCCTTATGAGGACAGGCTGAGGGATCTGGGTCTCTTTAGCCTGGAGGAGAGGAAACTGAGGGGTGACCTTATTAATATCTATAAATATGTAGATGATGAGTGTCAGGAGGACGGAGCCAGGCTTTTCTCAGTGATATCCGATGATAGGACAAGGGGCAATAGGTGCAAGCTGGAGCAAAGGGGGTTTCATGTGAAAATAAGAAAAAACATTTTCACTGTGAGGGTGACAGAGCACTGGGACAGGCTGCCCAGAGAGGCTGTGGAGTCTCCTTCTCTGGAGACATTCAAAACCCGCCTGGACATGTTCTTGTGTGACCTAATCTAGGTGACCTTGCTCTGGCAGGGGGGTTGAACTAGATGGTCTTTCGAGATCCCTGCCAACCTCTAACATTCTGTGATACTGTGAGTCTATGCATTGAGATGGGGAGTCAGCGTTGCGGGTACTATGGATTGCTACCTAGTTTGGGGAGCTGTCAGACCTAGTTAGGAAGCACATTGGTCTTCTCCATCAATTACTGTTTTGAGGTTGTGGTTCTGCATGACTTTGCTCACTCTCCTGTGTAGGTTTCCACGTCATTTTCCTACCATATGCAGATGACAAACGGAACATTGACTTTACAGAAAAGGTGCCAGCCGACCCAGAGCAGGTGGACAAAATGAAGGAAATAATTAAAAAACTCCGGTTCAAATACAGGTACCTGGGGATAAATAGCAAGGGTGGGGTGGCACAGGGAAGAGAGCATGACCCTCCTGCTTGCTCTGTCACACACGTCCTTAGGCTGTGGTGTCCATGAGATGAGATTGTGATATATTTTGATTGAAATTGTTTCCCTTTGTGGTACCTTTGTCCAAACTTCATTCTTGATCGTTCTGAATCCCCAGGCGCCATGTGCTTTGTGCAGGATGTTCTGGAGCTTGTTACAGAACTGCTCTTGTTTTCTAGGCTGTTGTCATGTGTTGCAGAGGTATCATGTTTTATTGTGGCTCTGCCAATCTATCTCAGATCAGACCCAGATCATTTTAATTAGAGCACCTTAGAGAGAATGGTCAGGGCTTTTCCATTAGAGCTACAATAAATTTCAGGATAAGTTTCAAGAAGTGCTTTTAGGGAAGATTTTTTTTTCCTAGGTATGTGGAAAGCAGCACAGCTTGTTAAAGTCAATTGCCACTGTCTCCATTTGTCTCATGCAGCTTTCTAATGCGGTTGGTACACAACAGAATAGTGATGCAGGAGGTAAATTGGAAAGAGGAATAAGAGGTGGGTTGTTGTGTGGGAAAGAAGGAAGTTTTACTTTAAAATAAGTTGGTGGTAGATCTTACGTGTCTTGTCTGTCTTCTTGGCAGCATGCATTGACATTTTGGGGGATTCTTGACAGGACTGACAGCTTTGAGAACCCGGTTTTGCAGCAGCACTTCAGGAATCTGGAGGCTTTGGCGCTGGATATGATGGAACCAGAACAAGCTGAGGATCTCACAAGTGAGAATAATTGATGGATGCAAAGGGAGGTGGGGTAAAGGGCTCTCAACTTAGAACAAAGTCAGAGAGGTGTTACTAGAAACCAAAGTGTCTTTGAAAAATACTTCAGTTGCATGTAGTTCTAAGATGTAGAATTCTGGATGCGTCCGTTCTGGAGTATTGAAATCTTCCCTTCTGATGCTGTCACTTTTAAGACAAAGGAAAAATCGCTCACTTTACCCTCCAAAATTAAAATTGTTTTCTCTGAAATTCCTCACTTTGAGACTCTTAATTAATATTTCAGTCTGATAAATGGGCAGAATTATTTCAGAGAATTACTGAGCTAGGAGGCGATGATGCCACCTTATGGCTGTGAGAGTTTCTATGTAAGAATATCTTGTCAAAGGATAGAAACCTCAGGAAGCAGTTATTTCGTTTTCTAAAATGATGTTTTAATCTAGGAATAGTATTAGAGTAACAAATTGTCTTTTCTGAAGTGATACCTAACAAACAATCTAGGTCCCTTGAGCTAGATACCGTACAAATATGCGACAGGAGCAAGCTGTTCACAATCTTAGATACTAACCTTTTGTATTTTAAATTTCTGAGACTAGACCTGGGCAACAGTGCAGCCAGGTAGGGGATCTTCTACATCACTTCACTGCATCAGTTTTCTCCTGCATATATATTTCTCGTTCAGGGACACACGGGAGCCCGTTACATGTATAACACAAACTCTTGGTATTACCAAGAGTTGTGAATTTCTCCTCTGTGAATATCTTAACAGGTCTTTGCGTTTTGCTTGTCTGCAAGACACATGCTGGCTGTTGCAGAAGCACAGTTGTATCTGATGATTGCCTCGGTTAGACTTCCCTCTGATCGCTCTGGTTTTGAGAGGGCAAATCTTTCTCTTTTGCCAGTGCCAAAGGCTGAAGAGATGAACCGCAGGCTGGGCAACCTGGTGGAAGAGTTTAAGCAGCTGGTTTACCCCCCTGACTACAATCCTGATGGGAAGGCTGCAAAGCGAAAACAAGGTACGTAATGGTGGTGCAGACACACAACATGATGTCTGTTTGTATTCTGTTTGGAAGCTTCTGTGTTTTCAGTTTGTCTTGTAGTTTAAAGAAGCTGCTTGTGCAACACTCTCTTATTTCCATAACAAAGTGGTGATTCTTAGGGAGCAGAGGATATGGTGGTGTCCAGTTGGAGAACTGCTGGAGTGAGAAACTGCATAGTGAAGTATAGGAAGCAGTGTGGGTAAATGATTGCAAAATATATATGTATTTTTAAATAACTTTGGGGTTTCTATGACAAAGTAGAAAAATCATCCATGCTTTCAGTTTATGTTGGTGAAGAAGCAAACTTTTATGCATGGGCTGTTCAGTAAGTCCAAGATGGGCATCTTTAGAGCTGAATGTCTTAAGTAATGCTGAAGTGCACGTGTAGTTTGGCAGTCTATAAAACTGCATAAAGTGGGAGTGGCAGGTAGCTGAGCTCCCCGTGGAATCACTGCATTCTGCTGTCTCAGTGAGAATTCCTTAAAGTTTCATTTGGGGGTTATCTTTCTGTCAGAACACAAGGTTTCATACTTGAGTTTGAGATTGCTCCTGCACTGTATGACTTACATAGCAAGCGACACCTACTTCATAAAAAGAAAAGGAAACTAGGTCTGTGAGTGTGTAGGTAGCTGTTAAAGTACCATGTGCTAACAGCCACCAGCTATGGTATGTATAAGAAACATTGATGTCTTTCTGTTGACAAACTTCTTTTAAATCTTGGTGATGTAAAATCTGTCTCTGTAGCTGCTGATGGTCAGGCTGAGAAGAGGCCCAAGGTAGAGATCTCGAAAGACGAGCTGCGGCGTCACGTGCAGACGGGCACCCTCGGCAAGCTCACTGTGCCTGTGCTGAAGGATGCCTGCAGGCTTTACGGGCTCAGGGGTGGGGGGAAGAAGCAGGAGCTCATGGACGCGCTAACTGAATACTTTAGTGAGCACTAAGCAGGAGGTGGCCTTATTAACTTCTGTTTAGTCTTGGCCATCTCATGTGGATAGTGTGTCTGTTTAATCTTGCTGTGGAGGAGAAGCTGAGCAAATGCTGCTGAATGTAGCAGTGGAGAAACTTTTTTTTACTCTTAGTTGTGAAACATCTCTGCAAAGTTGGATTCTGTTCCCAGTAGCCGAAGGCAGAATTAAATTCCCTGCTAACTCAGGTCACTCACTAAGTAAATACAGTTGTGCCTTCCTTGTTTCTTAATAAAAGTTATTTTGGACGACTTATTTTGCAACACTGGCTGTACCATCTTTGCATCATGAAGGCAGAAAAATTCACGTCAGCATAAGAGAACACCACTCTCTGTTAATGGCACCCCATGAGTTCTGTCTGTATGCTAACAGAGGGTACAGATGTGGCGTACGACACTCTGGCTCTCCAGAACAGCTGGTCACTTACCACTACTTGAAATCTAGTTGGGTTCCTTCTCTGTCATTGGTGTGACAAAGATTGCCAGCAGCTCATAAAGCAGAAAATCATGGCTAGGGTGCGATAGACAATCCTTTGGGCGAAACGCCAGCATTTCACAAAGCTGCACAGACAGGTCTTCCCTTTTTCAATGGTAATAGCATAAGCTGGTTTAAGAAACGGAAAATGAAAGAGGGAATGTTCCCTGGGAGTCTGCAAGTACTAATCCCAATTAGATTACTGAGGTGGCATAGAGCATTTCCACCTCTGTAGCAAGCATGAGTCAGGCTCTTGCGCAGGCTTCTGTACTCAAATCTGTGCTTTAAAATAATAATAAAAAATCAAATAGCAAGGAGAGTAGCCCTGCTTACTTCCAGTGGTTTTATTTTTTTAATCAGTTATGGAGGCTGCATCTGGGCCTGCCTGCGTTGTGGGTTTTAAACTTCCACTTGCCTGGCACTGCATGGCTTAACCCAACAGCTCCTCATTGCCCTTGCTCCAGGAAACCATACTAATGGTTAGCTACAGCCTAACTTCCTGCACAGTGCAAACATGGGACACACGAGGCATCTGTTTTGGTCTGCACAGTGTTTTCAGGGATTCCTGTTTCTGGCACGTGAACTATCAGGACAATTAGTGAAGAATTAAGTCATATATTAAGGTCATGCCTG
Organism: Porphyrio hochstetteri; assembly: GCA_020800305.1. Taxonomy (NCBI): domain Eukaryota; kingdom Metazoa; phylum Chordata; class Aves; order Gruiformes; family Rallidae; genus Porphyrio; species Porphyrio hochstetteri. The sequence continues at coordinate 18,964,747 of CM036905.1, read as the reverse complement.
TGCTGTAGCGTGGCATGTTTTGGAGCCTGCTGTGCCCACTCTTGGCACTTGGACCACCCAAGCCTTAGCTTCCACCTCCACAGCTCCTCTCGAAAGAGCAGCTAGCCCGCGTTGAGCCCTGCAGTGCTGCAGCTAGTCTGTTACACTGCCCACCAACCTGTATTATAGTAGTTATTTTTAATAAAGATTCATCTAAGCAATCAATTTATTTTGCCCTTTGGCAACGAAGTTTCTGTAAAAGCTTGTCCTAGCAAGATTTGAACTCAATAAAATAGTGAGACTGTCCTGCTCTTAATTCTGTGACTTTTCATTCCTCAAGCACCCTGGTTAAGTGCCCTCTCAGCCTGATGGCCCCAGGCACAGCCCGTCCCAGGGCTTGGATCATTTCAGCATGTTTTGTCTAGGTTATTAGGTCTTCCTCCTGGCTTTATTTTTTTTTGAAGCAGGCTATTAGATTAAGCAGAACTGCAGCAGGAATGGTGATTCGAAGGCTTCGGAGGAGAAAATTAAGCCAGTTTTGCTTGCTCAAGAATCCTTTATTTCTGCCCCTTCTGCTTTGTCTTATGCCAACTGTCTTGGCAGGGTACAACAGAGCCAGTCCTGTGCAAAGCTGTGGTTTTAAACACAACTACCTCAACCTAGTAGAGAGGAACAGCATCGCTTCTAAACTTCATACAAAGGTTGGGGAGTTGGACCTGATGATCTCTCGAGGTCTCTTCCAACCCCTGTGATTCTGTGACAGGGCTCCCCATCTCTGTATTAAATTCACCTCAGCAAGGCTATTAGTTATCAACCACGTGCAAAAAATACACAAGACACAATTCACCTTGAACTTTCAGGAGCCAATTTCACCCACTTGGGATGTACTTACTAACAGGTATGAAGTTGTTGCCTCTGTGGAAACCTTAAGGCAGAACTTCTTTCTGGTGGTGGTCTTTCCACACTAGCTTTGCTTTGGCATCCTACAGATAACAGGTTTGACCCATTTCAACATGGAGGTTTGGACTTTTCTGCTCAGAGCAGCAAGTAGATTTATTATATGATATGCACCTACTAAAGCGAGCTCCATAAAACTACCGCCAATCCAGAATGCAGGGGGTGCTTCAGGCTTTTCCAAGGCATGAGATTATCTAGCATTCTCATTTTTCACCAGAAAAAATTGCTTGCTGTTGTCTTGGCCGTGACTCAGAGGGCTCACCCTCAGTCAGGTGACTATACTGCAGTTGTGTCCCTAAAAGCAGGGGAACGTTTTATAATAGTTATTGGCCAGGTGTAGGGCCGTGACAGGCTGCTCTCTACCATGCTGACTACCTGAGTACCCTAGGAAGCCCAAGCTCCTTGATAGGGTGCACGCAAAGAAAGCTGAGGGAGTACGAATACTGTACCACAACAGCTTTTAGGCAATCTGAGTAGTTCTACAAGTAGGGACGCTTCAGTTTGTTACAAATGCTTCCCCCAGGGAATGACAATTATGGACAGTCCTGTTTTAAGCTTTGTCAGCACTTTTATTTTTCTTTTTAAAAGTCAGTATTTAAAAAAAACCAAAAAAAAAAGAAGAGGTTTCCCTCGTGCACTGCCCCAAGAGTTCTGCTCCCCATACAGCTCTTACACAAGCCTCCTGTCTGGTTGCAAGGAAGAGGGTTGTGCTGCACATACTGACCTTGGCTCCATCCACCACTACGTGGTAGCTGTTCTCTGCCTTGTAGAGTCTACACTGCATATAGAACCCCATGCACAGTGTAGGGGGGCCGACCTGCCTCATCCTCAGGAGACTAAACCGTCCAGAAACGCAGAGTTACTCACAGCAGGGAGAGGCTGAAGCTTATCAGGAATATTACAACAGCGTATGCTAGTGGGTGGGTTAAAAAAGAGCCCTGAGCAGGCAGACATGGAGATAAAGGGGGATTTTTTTTTTCTTTTAAACATCAAACAGAAGATACAGTTGTACAATCACTTTTCAAGAAGTAGTACGATGAGAATGGATGTGTTGGAGCAATAGAAAATAGGGGAGGAGAGGCAGAAACACTAAGAATTAAGCACTTAATAAACAAAACCACGGTGTTTTGAAATGAAACACTGATATCAAAACTATAATCTCAGCTGAAGCTAGACATTAACTCCCCAACTTCAACCTTCCTAATCCACGGGCGCTTAAAATCACTGGCGTTTAGACCAACAGTCTTTCTATAGCTTGCTGGACAGACTGGATCTGAGGCTTTAGCTGTGACCCCTCCTTGATGGTGATGGAGCAGGCGATGACGGGCCGGGAAACGCCGCATGCCCGGCCCAGGGCTTGCTTGGAGCGCACAAACACGTAGGGTACGTTCTTGTCCTCGCAGAGAAGGGGGAGGTGCAGGATGATCTCCAGGGGCTCTGCATCTGCTGCCATCACAATGAACTCAGCTATCCCTCTGTTCAGTGTTTTGGTAGCTGTAAAAGACAGGGAAGAGCATGTCTCGGTCCTTCTGGAAAGCACAGCTAATGAAAAACAACATTAGATGTTGAAATTGGCACGAGCAAGGAGATCTAGCAGTAGGACAGGGACAGGCCAAAGGAAAACAGGAGCTACGGGGCCAGGGAGGGGATTAGCTCTAGGGCTGTCCCTGCACTCAGAATGACAAGGGAGTGAGGCCAGCCCGGGGCTGCTGATGGGTGGACAGCTCGGATGCACCACAAGTGAGGCGAAATAGAAGGGATCTGGGTTTAGCCTGGAGAAGAGAGGTCCAACGTGGGAGTGTGGGGAAAGCAGCTGCTGTCAGCTACTACTTCAAGGGGACTGCAGAGAAGATGGAGCCAGACTGTCCTCATGAGCACTGAGGAAAAAGGACAAGTTACAGACTGTTGCTTCAGGGAGATTCTGAGGACATGCTGGATTTTTATATTCTCCCCCTCTCTTAAGAGAGGGTTTTAAGATTTAAGTCCTGAAAGATTGTCAACTCTCTAGGCAAAGCCCAGAGCAACCTGAACCAACTCTGAAGGGAGCTGCTCTCTGAGCAGGCTGCACTAGAGACTGCCGGGGGTCCTCAAACTCAAATTTTTTCATGACTCTGACCTGGCTAGGCATCTGGTAACCCCAATGCCACACCACTAAAGCATACACGATCACAGGACATGTACCAGGGACACAGTTTGGGCATCCACCAGAATCACAGATAAACACTGAGATGATTACAGCCCCTGAATATTCCTTAAGCAGGCTAGGATGAGGAAGGAGAGAGACATGATATCCAGATCTATGCAATGTCAGTGGCCCACTACTAGAGAGAAGAGACTCTCTAGCCATAGCTTCTCACAAAATCCCTGCTATGATTTCTAGCACACTTGGCAACAATCAGGTCTCACCTTCATTGGCTCCCTTGCGTAGCTGCTTATAGTTACAAGATTGCTGGACGAGATCCAGTAGCGTTTTGGTGAGCTGTGCATCAGCCAGGGGGTAAGCTTTGGGATTCACTTCTGCCTCGCTCTGGAGAAAGGAAGAAGTAAAAGAGAATTACAACAGCAGCAAAGGGGGGGCTTTGTTCTGAACATACATAGGCATCACATCTACTATGTATATGGATGACTGGAGTCACTGCTCTCAGTTGCTCTGCACATACACTAAAGATCCTACAGTGTTTTACTTATAAAAAGGGAATTTTCTCATATCCAAAGCAGACAGTATCTCTGCTCACACAGACAGCCAATTTGGACCCTACAAACGAGCAGCAGTGAACTTACAGGGCAGTCTCCAGGCATTTACTACCACAGTCACAGTATAAGATGAAGGAATATATAAAATGCAAGGAATGAGCTCCTGCCAGCAGCAAATAAACAACTTCAGGCGTGAATTTTAAAGAAACGCTCCTGAGAGCGGCACGGAGCAGCTTTATTTCTGCAAACTGCAAGTAGCTTCCCAGGCGTTAACATCAACGGCGCGGTGAAAAGCAGCAATTAGTCCCGAGTGGCACAGACGGCCAGTGCAACGGTAACTTCTTCAGCGCCCGTGGCTCCCAGCACCCAGCAGGGGTGAGGCTCCGCCGCCTCCCCTCGCACGCAGCCCTGCCCCGGCCGCTCTCCCGCCAGCCGAGCACATGCTCCCCGCGGAGACGCAACGGGATCGGGAACGCGACGCCCGGCCGGAAGAGCGGGTCCCCCGGCGGCACCTGCCGCCGGGACCACCAGCCTCCCCGGGCGTTCTCCCTCCCGGGTGGAGGCGCCGAGCATGAGACCCGCAACCCGCCACGGCCCCTCTCCCGCCCGCCCGGCCTCCACGTGCTCCCTGCCCCGCGGCCGCCGGGGAGGCGGCAGCTCTCCGCCTCGCAGCCGCTCCGGCGCGGAATCCCCCAGGGAGGCAGAAGCGGACACCCAGACCCGCTCACCATGGCCGCGGCCTGGGCTGGGCGGCGCGGCCCGGTCGCTCCTTTGGGCCCGAGCGCGCTGAGGGGTGAGGAGACAGATGCGCTCCTGCGCACCGCGTCGCCGCCGGAAGTCGTGCTGCCGCGAGCCCGGGGCGGGGCCTAGGAGGAGGGGCGGGCCGAGTGGGCGGAACGGGGTAAAGCCGGAGGCGGGGCGGTCGCTCAGGGCCGCGGCTCTGGCCCTGTACGGTGGGGGCGGCGGCCCGGGCTTGTGTCTCCAGGGCACCCAGCCGAGCCCAGCCCAACCTAACCCACCACGAGCACGGCCGCGGCGCGCGGTGCAACACAGCGCGTCCCCTGCGTCTGCCGAGCCCGGCGCCTCAGGGCCGCTCCCCGCGGCTCCTTACGGGCACGGGCTGTGAGAGCGGGGGTAACGGGCGCACAGCCCCGCGGGGCGGGGAAGGGGCATAGTTCGATACCCGCCCCGGGACCCGCAGGCAGGACACGGCCGGAAGACGCGGGGCCCCCCCGCCCTTAGCTGCTGCGCTGCGCATGCGCGGGGCGCGGCGGCGCGCGGGCGATGGCGGCGGGCGGCGCGCGGCCGTGCGGCGAGCACGAGGCGCGCTGGGCCCTGCCGCTCCGGCCGCCGCTCTGCCTCGCCTGCGTCGTGCAGACCCTGGGCGACGCCGGCGCCTCGGTGGGCAGCTCCGCCCCGCCGCCCCCTCCCGCATGGTGCCGTCCTCCGCCGGCCCCGCGGAGCGTTGGCCCCTCACAGCCCTCTGCCGCCCACACCCCGCCACCCTGGCTTGCCGCCTCCCCGACGCCGAGTTTGGGAGCGGGACCTGGGCGGGGTGGCTGCCTCGGCGCTGGCACTCGGCCCCGGGTGACGGGGGCGGCGGGCGGCCTGGGTCTGAGCGCTAACGGGTGGTTGTCTCTGATCCCTAGCTGGTGCGGAAGAAGCACGTCCTGTCCCGTCTCCACGATGCCCTGGCCTGGCAGGCGCTGCCAGTCGTCCAGCTGCTGGCACCAGACGAGAGGGTCTGCGTTCATTTGCTAGGAACTCTCTTTGGTAAGAGCTCTGCTGCGGCCTAGTGCAGCAGCAGGGAAGGTAGCAACCCTGCATTTTCATAGCAACACAGGAACATGAAGCTTCTCCACAATTGAAACAACCTAAATAAAAAAAAAGGCAAAAGAATATTGAGGTACCTAATTCCGTACTTCCACCAGTGTGTCAGGTGTGTTACTGTGCCCTCTGGGAAACTGCCTGTCATTTGATTCAGAATAGGTTAATTAATTTCTTTATTCTCCAAGGAGCAGGATTGGCATGTTCATAAAGCTCTTGCAATTTCCCAGAGTATCTTGAATTAAAGTAGATTTGGAGAATGGGGGTATCCAGCACATTGTTCTGCTCATCCCTTGGTGCTTTCTCATCTTGTTGAACTGTGGCATTATTTAAAGAATCACACAGAAATTAAAAGATGAGCTTAAAAAGCTGTTGCAGGATTTAATAACAAATGTGCAAAATAGGAATCCACATAGTGCTGTTTTCACACCATCACATTATGTTTCTAGAAATCCTTGTGGCCAAAGGGCTGTAATACCCGCTGCTTTCTGGCGGGTCAGCCTCACAGCAGAATGCAGTGTTCAGTGGGATGTCAGAGAGTGCCCTCCCAGCAGCATTCTCTGTGATCTTCAACACCTCTTACTGCTTTATGTTGGAACAGCAATGCTGTGGGAAAGGTCTCTGAAATGTCTAAAATGTTGACAAAGAAGAAATAATGGTCTAAATGAGGGAACAGTGAGGCAGGAAGAGAAAGGTGGAAAGTATGAATGAAGTCCTTTCAAAGAGCAAATACACTGTATTACTTCAATTCCCTGGTCTTGTTTGCACATCACAGGTAATTCTTCCTCTGGGGGAAAGTGACTTAAAAGCTCCTTCTCCTGCCTTGGTGCACTGAATAATTCAAACTGTTAGGCCAGTTGGTTTCCCAGCACAAACTGTTGTGTGCTTTGTTAGAAACATAACTTTATGCTGGTGGAGTTCTCTCTGTTGCACAAAGTTTTATTGAGTGCTGTCTGCACACATAATCCTATAGAGATGTGGAGGGAGCGGTGCTTATGGCGATTCAGTCCTACGCTCTTGTGACCCCAACATGAAATACCCTGGAAGAGATGGGAGCTGTGCTTGCATTTCAATGTCTTTGTCTGCTTTTGAATAATAAATCTCTATTTAAGAAGCTTTACAATTGGATGCTTTGGGGACAGCTTTGGGGTTTTACTGTGCTTGGTGAAAACTGCTTGAGTAGTTGGAATCCCAGTCCAAGGATGGGGCTATGTACAAAGACATGTACATTTTGGATAGAGCTTAAACGAACCAAGTAGCTCTTGGTGCAAGAGTGTAGGAGGGACCCACCAAAGGTTTGGGCAGTGCTGTGAAGGAAGTAATAATAGTAAACTTAGGAAAGTGCATTCATTTTGAGAGAGACAATGTTGGGTTAAGCACAGGCAGAAGAAAGTTTTAAGAGAGCAGAGGTGTAGTGTAGTTATGTAGTAGTTACAAAGCTGCGACAGGGGAGGTTTAGGTTGGATATTAGGAGGAAGTTCTGGGTGGTCAGGCACTGGAACAGGCTCCCCAGGGAAGTGGTCACAGCACCCAGCTTGATTGAGCTCAAGAAGCGTCTGGACAATGCACTTGGTCACATGCCCTGACTTGGGTGGCCCTGTGTGGAGCCAGGAGATCCTTATGGGTCCCTCCCAACTCAGGAGATTCTCTAAGTGTTGCATATGAGGAGACGGTGAATTTCAGGAAAGCCTAAATTTCACACAGCTGCTATTGCAAGGTTCACTGATGTATGCAAATCTTCTCCAAAATGGGTGGAAGTTCCTGAGGAAGTAAGTAATTCCTTCACCTGCAGTATTATAATACTGCTTTAGTTGGGGACCTTTCTGAGAGGTCACAGTCTCTCTGGAGGGGAGGTAATTTGGTTGGGTATGTTGAAATAAGCAGAGTGGTGTCGCAGCAGTGGGGGTCTGAACCAGATGGCTTATCTGTGGGTAACTGAAGTGGGAAGGAGCTGGGAGTTTCTCATCTGTTGCAGTTAGTGGAGTGAGACAGTGGCTTATTTTAATATATCCGGTCTTACGCTCTCGTTGTACAAATCACTTGTGAGCTGGTGCCTTCAGGTTGAATTTAACATTGAAATAATTGCCATGTGCTTTGAATCTGGTGTTCAGATTTGGTTTAGGGATTTTCAGTACTGTGGAGGGAGAAGACTCTTCATGGTAGTTGGTATGAGTGGAAGATGGAAAGGACAACCCACAGCTGGTCTAACTTCTGTCACTGTTTCAGTCCAGTAGCATGGATACGTGCAGTGAGATGTGGCAGCGGTAGCAGTGACATATTTACTTACATAGGTGGAGCTATTGACTTCAGCTCTAAAGCCCATAAAGACTTTGCAAGAGAACCGAGTGCCTTCATGTTCCTGTGTGGGAGGAGCTTTTGCGATACTCCATGAGAGTATCCACCTTCCTCTGACAGTCAGGCTGGTGTCCTGTGAAGCGGGGAAAACAAAACAGTTCTGGGGGAAAAAAAGTTGCAGCTCTTCTTTACAAGAAGGGGTTGCAGCACTGATGATCACCAGCAGCAGTGAGCTCCATGACTGACTGTGGTTTATCTTTTAGGGATGTTGCATACTGTGGAAGACAGCGGTGCCCTGGACCTGTTCATAGAAGGTGGGAAGCAGATGCCACTTCTCAGTTACTGACAGTTTGTGAAGGGAGGCTCTGTCTTGTCTGCTAACTGCAGTGAGATGCTCAGCTTCTACACAGTTTGAATTGGGAAGAACATCTATTTTCCATCTGTGCAACAGTGACAAGCAGACTCTTCCAAAATTTGAGGGCAGGAAAATGTGTGCAGATTTAAATATTTAACATTTCTGTCACAGGTTCTGTGTGCACCATCAATTTAGTGTCAGATGGGCAACAGTGGCAAACAATATCTCATCTTTGGACCAGAATGAAGTTTCAAAGCAAATGGAAATCTTTCTGTAGGCTTCAGTGAGCTTTGGGATCTGCTGCTTAGGACAGAGAGTATTTGGGATTTGCCTGTAGGAGCTACTGATTCCTCTTTGCGAGCAGTCCTTCGTTTCCTCCTGTCCAGCCATGAAAGACAAAAGGAGGTGTGACCAGCTCCTTGCAGAGTGGTTTCAGTTTTCAGGCACATGCTTGAAATGGTGTCGAAAAGGTGAGAAGTCTTTCATGTGACCAGTCTGGTGAGAGAAGGATGCTCTCCAACAGAGGAATTTTAACTTTGTCTTAGATATCTAACTCTTGAAACCCTTTAGAAATTCTGAGAATTCAGGGCAAGAAAGGGCCACTGTACCATCTGTGTCTGCTTAGATGTGTAGGTCTTTAGGTAAAGTACGTCTCCTAAAATAAACCTCCAGTATTGCCCTGGATATACCTGGAGGTGGTGAACCTAGAAGTCTCTGGTATTTTTTTATGATGCTTTCCTAGAATACAAATCAAAGGAGTGCGTTTTTCAAATGAGTCATGCCATGGCAGCAAGGTACATCCAGGACAGCCTTACCAGCTCCCATGGAACAATGTTCTGCAGAGTGCCTCAGTAAGGGGGCTATTGTCAAAACTTTTATCTGCTGAGCATTTGGGTGCCCAGGTTCTAAAAATGCCAGAAGAGGAACTTTGCTTCCTGAAACTGGTCCAGTGATGTATGTGTGGAAGCAGATGCAGCCTGCCAGCATCAGGCAATTCCCTTGTTCCCTTTTGTTGGGGAAACCCCAGCTGATGTGTCGTGGGTGCCTGGTAAACATAGTTTCTTGTTGATTCCTTGTTTTAGGACAGAGCAGGCAGCATGAACTTCCTTGGGGCTGAGGAGTGCCTCAGAGGTGATGGGGGCCTTGCTCTCTGGCAAGGTATATGGGATAACTGCAGTGGGGAGGAATGGCTGATGGACCACAATGTTGCCTCAGGGACAGTAGTAGCTGAAGGAGGAGCTCTCAGTCTGCATCTAAGGATACTCTGCAGTTTCAGTTCTGATATATTCTCTGGAAAGATACATTTTTAAAGTCCAATTTTCATTGGAAGCCTTCTCTATTCAGTTACCAGCGATTTTAATGCTTTTAAGCAAGGGCTTTGTTTCCTTCCTTCCTGGTTCCTTATGTTTCCTGGTATCCTGATGCTCAGTTTGTTGCTGCGGTGCAGCTGTAGCAGTGCTGCTGTAGCGGTGCAGCTGGGGGCTCAGGCCGTTAGAAGTAACGGTGCTGGGAATTGTTACCCTGCTCTCAGCACCTCCGTGCCCGTTGCATTTCCAAGCTCTTTGCTCACTGGTCTGCCTAAAGCCCCGTGGAAGATGGATTGAGAGTGCGTTTCAGTGTGAACTGCTGATGCTGTTTCTTCTGCCTAGTTGTGGTGCGGCTTGTGGTGGAGCTGAAGTCAGAACAATACTTAGGCTGCATTTTGGATGAAAGCCAAAAAGAGGTCAGTGAAGATGAATTCCCTGCCCTTCCTTTCAGTCCTTCAGAGGTTGAGGGGACGGGAATGAGGGGCCCTGCGAGACTGCAGCTACTGAACTGGGATGTAGCCTCTGCTGCAGTGGGATTGCCAGCTCCCCTGGGTGATTTTGGCAGTGCTGGTGTCTACCCTGGAGTTTTCCTATTGTTCCCATGATGCCCTGTAGCCGTATGGCTTCCTGATGCCCTTGTGAAGCTGTGTGGCTTCCTCAGATTCTTTTTTTACCTACCTTAATGTTCAGTGATACAAGGAGCTTTTCCACCCTGTGCTGAGGGTTCTTGCTTTCTTCATTCCCAAGTTTGTGATGGTCCTTTGGGATACAACAAATTGGGAAGCAGCAAAAGTGGGGAGAGGTTCAGCTGGTTCATCTCATGTAAGGGCTGGAGGGGAGAGAGGGGAAAAGGAGCAATGAGCAAGAATTTTCTTGCATTAATAAAAAACCATTTTGGAGTCTCAGTGGTGTGTTCAGGGTTTTCCTGTTTTATCCTAAGTAGTGAAAAGGACCCAGCTTAGGAAAAGATCCTGTGCTGGAGAATTGCACATCACTCAGAGCTTGCTGGCTTGTGTGCATTTCTGCCTTTGGACTGTGTCCTCACCAGTGAAACGTTTTCTTTCTCTGTCTTCTCTACAGCTGTGCAGAGCAACTACCATGAGAGGCAGTCTGCCCACATTCACTCTCTTGGGCAAGCTGGCAGATGCCATCCCAGGCTTTGCTGACGTACTGGTGGTAGAGCACAGTGAGTGATATATCATGTCCCGCTGACAGGGGACATGTCACAGCCCTGGTACACAAACACATGCACACACTCCCCCTCCCCTGTGTGAATACGTGAGGGTCACACAGGAGTGCCACCCCAGTTCTGGACAGGTGTCCGGGCCTCCTGGGCTGCAGGTCCGTACCATCACAGAGGGCTTGTCATTGTGGTCTTAGCCAGCCTGGTTAAACCAGCCTCTCTGAACTGGGGTTTGTGGGTCTGCCTTGCCAGCAACATACCCTTAGTTTGTCTAAACATATGGTCTGGCGGGCAAGGTGAGCAGTTTGTGGAATTAGGAGGGGTGATGGATCTTCATGTGGTGAACAGTGAGCTCCTATAGCTACTTTTTACTGTGCCTCTGCTCAGAGGGACAGGTGGTGGTGAGCCCATCACCTAATTGTGGCATTCATTAGTCTGCTTACACCACTCTGTCCCTGCTTCTGCAGGGTTTCAAGGGAAAGAGGTTGGTGCTTGTAAAAAGTCAGCTCACTGGTGAGCCATTTCTGTTCCTCACACTAGATAATTTAGTGGATCATCTGCTGATGGGCCTGACGTACCCAAATGAAGGTATAAAGGCTGCTGTCTGCTACCTGTATGGCAAGCTGTACTCCTCCCCTGTTGGCATAGAGCGGCTCTCAGCACACTTTGAAGAACAGCTGTGTGGTGTCTTCTTGAATACCTTGGGGCAGGCGCAGACAAAGGAGCTGCAGATCAATTGTTTGGGTAAGGCATTGCTGAGGGAAACTGAGGTGCCAGGGAAGGCTTAGAATGAGGAAGAAATCCTTGTCTGGTTTAGGTGCTCTGATGTGGGTTGTTCCTTAGACAAGCGTTTTGCTGCTTGTCTGAAGCAGTCAATCCCTTCTCTTATTCCATAGCAATTGAGTGGCCCAGACCTGCTGCTGAGCTCCCCCAGTTCTCCGTTGACCCTTGGGCCTCACATTTGTCTAGCACTGCCTCATCTTCAGAGTCTCTTCAGAGCTTGCACTGTGGCCTGGCCTGTTTCATTCTTACATTTCATCTTAGGAACGGACCATCCCTCAAAGTGTCCATATGCAAATGCTATGCAGGGACAGGTGGGTTTTGTACAGCAGTGGGATGGAGTCTAACAAATCTGGTCTTCAGATGCAGGGCATCATGTTGTTTCATTTAGAAAGCTAATATGGAAGCAGCACTTTCTGGCATTTATGCTTCCAACTGCACATATCAACTGTTGCTGGGGAGCACAGTTTCGGCCTTTCTGACATTGCTTATTTGTAAACCACCCAGGGAATTCCTTTTTCTTGTAGGAGGTAAGTAGGAACTGGATTGTTCCTCAGATCATCTACTTAGCTACCAGAAATGGATGATGATTCCTTTGAAAGTTGAATTCTATAGCTCAGACTACGCCCCTTGTGAATTGGTACTGACATGTACTGATGATTTGCATCAGTACCTGTAGCGGTGCTCTGTGAGGCTGAGGGCTGGGGGGTGTGTGTGCATATCCTTTAGCTAAATGCAGCTGTTCCAGTGAGAGCCTGTGAAAGAAGGCCAGTTCTCTGGGAAACATTTCAGGGAAAATGTCTAGTTATTCTCAGGTCACTGACTGGAACTTGGAGAAAAATACAGGTCAAGAGCTCTCCCAAGAAAGAGTTTAAGGGGTGTGGGTACTGGCAGACAATGTGAGTACAGTGAGATCATGTACCAGTGCACATGCACATCTCTGAGAAGGAAGAGGGAGCAGATCAGACCCAGCAAAAAGCATCAGCAACAAGGGGTTCCAAGACATGGGGCTCATGGCAGTGTATGGGGACACGGTGAGAAGAAGCTCCATGAACTGGGGTGAGGGCATTTGTAGGAGTGCAGGAAAGGGGAGGAAGTTGACAACAAGTCTTAGGCTGTAGATATTCCTGTGTTGATAGAATCCTTGCTATACCCAGCATGGTGCTCACTCTTACTCTGCCTTTTGCAGGTTTGCTGAAAGAGCTGCTGAAATCTGACCATTTTGTCTCCATTCTTATGAACAATTCAAAGATGGAAGAGGAGTCCCAGAGCCCTGACTTTCTAGAAGGGGAGAATCCTCTGCCGCTTGTTCTCAAGAAGGTGACTGCTGAAGTAGTACTCAATTGTCAGGAGACAAGAAGAATCTGCTGGCCTGTATCAAGTGTTTGTCTGAGGCACATGAGAGTGCTGTTGCCAACACCAGAAATAGAGGCTGTGGGGGGAAATGGGGACGCTGCTGCAGATCACCTCATCGTTCATTCCTGTATCCTGGAGGGAGACTGGACTGGATGATCTTCTAGGTCTTTTCCAACCTTGATAATTCTGTGATTCTGTGATTCTGTGAGAGGGGGAAATTTTACTCCTAGCCTCAGCTGAATTTACTCCTTCACACTTGAGGTCTGATACAGTACTTGTAGTGCCAGCATGACTAAGCATGGGGGCAGAGCTATTCTTAGTCGTATTCTTCTCTGTTGTGGTTCAATGTGTTTGCATTTTTTGAGTGTATTTGGTCCAGTTTTTTACCTCACTGTGGCAAGTTTAATCTGTGAAGTATATGCCAGAAGGGATCTTAATCTATGTTTTAAATTTTAAAATGTGGGGGCATTTGTTTCCTACTCAATATCTGCACAGCTGACTTCATCTCTCATTTTTACTTTTGTTTCCCAACAGCTTTTGTTGACCAGAGATGAGATGTTACAGGCAGCAAGTTCTCACTGTGTGGCTGCAGTGCTGGTTCACTCTCCCAGCAGATACGCTCCTGCTTTTATTCATGCAGATGTCCCAGGTGAAGAAATGCCATAACATCTTAGCATTCACCTCCCAGTAGCAAAGCACTCCCTGGCTGTTTGTTTAAGGAATAGGTCTGACTCCATGAAATCCACTGATGGCATAATGTGTGCAGTGACTGGGTTATACCAGCAAAAATGGCCAATGAAGGGGAGAGTAAGTATAGCAGCAGCTGCCAACAGGCAGAATGGAGTTTCCACAGCAAGAATTTGGACAGGTCTTTGAGGTAAAGGTCTTTCTTGCAGGACCTAAGACAGGGATTCCATCTTATCCCACTAAATACTGAAAGTTTCCACAGAATTTGGTCTAGCATTTAGCTTTAGAATGCAGCTGTGGAAGATGTTTTGTTATTTCTTTGTAATCCCAACAGACAGAAATGCTTTCATTTTACATATTCTTTGGGAGATGTGAAAGTTCTGAGGGGAAAAAAAAAGAAAAACATCCCAGCATCTGTGGTAAAGCTTGTTTGTGGCTGTTCGTTTGTGCCAAAGGCTAGAGCCACAGTTCACCTCCTGCCTGCTGCGCTTGTGCTGGGAAGACGCCTGCCTGCGGGACTCTGCTCTCCAGTCACCTTGTTTTGAAGAGCAGCTTACCCGCCAGCATCCTCTCTGCTCCCCATCCCTGCCATTTCATAACACAACCATTTTCCCTGTGGCTGTTGCTATGCTTCCTTGTTTCCTCCTCCTACCTCTGCTTTGTTCTAGGAGCAGCTGTGCCACGCTGTGAGCAGACTGCCTCTTACCAGGGTGACCTTATTGGTATTTGCAGAGTTCCTGTTTGAATGTCTCTCGTGCAGCAGTGAAGTTCTCATCTGGTCAGTGTATTGCTGCCTGCTCCTCCTAACTGAAGAGCGGCTTTTCTTCTCCAAGTGCCACACAGTCTATGGTGAGTCATCAACCTTTCCAGCAGAGTGATTGCAGTAGTACTGTGGGCATTTGTTGTGCCTCTAGCTGAATTTCAATGCTTTACACACAATCACAATATCAGTCAGGATGGATAAAGCTCTGAAGATGAGTACCTATCAGACATGGGTTTTGATGTCCAACACAGCTTGAATGTACAGTCGGTGTCCTAATGAGTTGCTGATAAGTATGCATTTATAATAACCAGTTATCATGACTGATGCTATGGAAGTTACTAGTAGGTGTTTCTGTGGACATAGCAAGAGGGGATTTAGGAAGAAATGCTAAATTCTTTCCATTCTTCTGGACTTAACTCCAGCAGTGGAGGTTGGGGCCTTTTACCAGGGGGCTGTGTGGCCATGCAGTGATTTTGGGCCATTGTTTCTGTCAGTGGCTCAGGAGAGTAATTGTTCAAATGTTCCTTCCTTTTAAGAAATAATTTTGCTTCCATCCCAGAATTTGAGGTGACTCTCTGTGACTTCTTTTGATGACGTGCAGGCATTGAATCTCTGGTGAGGAGTCTCCAAGATGTCCTGCTGCTGAACAATGTAGAGTTGCACAAACAAGGGCTCCTGCTTTTCACCGAAATACTGAAACGGTAAGGGTGTACCCCATCAGGCTTGCATGGGCAGAGTGTGATGCTCCAAAACGGGGGCTGTGGTGCTTTTGCTTTTTAAGGGTTTTATCTGAGACCAGATATCTCACCCCCAGAGCCTTTGTGTTTGAAACAAATGCATATTCCTCATTTTTGTGGAGAAGGGTCTGATGGTTGGTCCTGAACCTCCCAGCTTCTCCTCTTTGCATTTGCATCCACCAGTATATCTGCCTCCTTGCCAGGCTGGGAGTTGAAGTCTCCTTCAGCTGTAGGCAGAGCAGGAGGGAAGGCTAGGAAGGTCCAGGCATATGTGAGCAGGCCAACTCCTGCTAAGTGCACCTCTCTGACAAAACAGAGCATGAATTCTATGGCTTCTAGTCCTGTATCATCATCTGAGCTAAATTCAAACAGCAAAAACAAATTCTAGGCTGAAATATTAATGTCTTCTGTCACTTTTCCCCCCTTGTTTTCTACTAAGGAATAACATACCCTGGCTTGTTTTTCTTCTGTGTTTCCTGTTCTTGCCTCTATGATCTTGTTCCCATCCTGTCATGCTAGTGACAGAGTCTTGTTTTTGCCAGTTAGTTCCCCCAAGAGAGCCCTTGAGGTGAATTTTAGAAATGTCATAGTCAATTTTGTACCAAGTGGCAGGGTAAGAGGAGAAGGAAAAGTGGCAGTGCTAGAACAGGGCAATGATGCTAGTGTGGGATCTGTCAAAAAGAGAAACCAGGATGTGGGAAACACTAATTACAGCATTTATGCTTGTAAAACAAAGAGAACACTGTGCAATTATCCTTCTTTTCTAGCACACCCGTTCTGTTTCCCTGAGCTTTGCCTTAGCAATGATGTTTTATTTAAAACTGTCTCAGAGTGGGGAAAGGGGGGTCTCATTCTGGAACCTCTCCTCGGGCTTTTCCTTGCAGCCAGACTCTCTCGTGTAAGCAGGCTCCGCGCAGTGTTGCTGGAGCAGGATGTGCTGCTCCTCTTGGCAGTACGTCAGGAATGGTGGGTAGCTCTCCCTGGAGTGCCCCTTGTCTCTCCCAGCACAACCAGTGGCAGACACAGTTTGGGGCCCAAAGGCAAGAAGCTGCAGGAAGCTGAAAGAGTGCTGCCCTTCACAGTTTTCTCCCAGGCCCCAGAGACTTCATAGGGCACCATATTGCAAGTGGGCTTCTGCCTCTTGGATGAGTCAGCAATACTCCTCCATCCCTCCTTCCCTCCCTGCATGAGTCAGTGAAGACTTTTTCTCCCTGATATGTTTTACTTCAGTGATTAAAGAAAGGAAATACAGGGGATTAATAGAATTACAGAATAAGTAGAAACAATTTGGATGTTCAGCCCATCACTTACGGCTTGGGCCAGAGGCTGCTCCTGGTGCCCAAGTCCCACAAGGCCTTTTCCTTGCCTTGCCTACCTCGCAGCTTTTTCTCACAGCAGAACATGAGGTGACTGCCAAGCTGCGTTTCATCCCACTGAGTGACTAAAAAGGGGTGGTTCTGCTTCTGTTCACCTCTTGCCCTGTAGCTGGGCTACCAATGTAGTTTCTGCTGAAGTTCACGTTCCCATTGGCACACGAGAGCACACGCTCCTGGCTTGCTTTAGGCAGCCACGTCTGAAAACTGAGTAACAGGGAATACTTTTGGCTCCCAAGTCTGGCTTCTGTTATGCTGTGCTGCTTTCCTTGCCTCACTTGGGAGAGGCCCTCTGGCAGGCTCCCAGTGCCTCTTGTCTGCCTGTCTTCTTCCCTGCCTTCCCAACTGTACCTGACTGGCCAGAAGCCAAATGAGCACAGTCTGCCATTTACACAGCTCTGTCCAATGATGGGATTAATGGCTTGTCATCTCTCCATGCTCTCATGCTGAATGCTCAGAGGTGTTGGACCACAGGTGGTCAGACAACCAAAAGAGTCATTATCAAGAATAATTGTCAAAATAGTTGGATTGTTTATTTTCCTGATTACTTTTGAAGTTTGTGACAGTCCCTGTCCTTCTGGCAGCATCTGGCATTTGAAGTGCTATTGGACTGTAAGAGAAGCTATTCTCATGGCATAGCCCTTGTTCTAGGATGGTCATGTTTGCTTGTTTACTCAGAAATATGAATCACCAGATGAACCCCCAAATGCCAGAGCAGATGGCCTCAGTACAGAGTGCTAGGCAGAGAGATCACTGTGTTTTGCAAGGCTTGCTTTTCTTGTGCTTTTCATGTCAGTGTTTGCTGGTGCAGTCACACAGTTATCCAGGCTGTGGGGGTTTTTTATCATAGCAGGGCTCCAGACTCTTTGTAGCAAAGCCTTTACCTGTTCAGGTTGAGACTGCATCCTTGAGAGCAGCTGGCTCGGAATACTGAGCAGCATGGTGGGACTGAGCTGCCCTTCTGATGGAATGAGAAGAGGGCTCTACAGTTACTGAGCACTGACCCTACCTTTCTTCCTGACCCTGTTTCCTCTTCACAGGCAACCAGTGGAAATCAAATTATTCACAAACCGAGGTGTATGTATAGAAGCCATTGCTGTGTTGATGGAGACAGTGAACTGCCCAGTGCTGGAGGTGGTAGTGGAGGCTGTGAGAGCTGTGGCAGCTTTCCTGAGGTAGGCAGGAAGATATTTGCAGGTTTTTCTTTGGATAGATGTGTTGATACCGTGTTGGTCTCTGCTGCTCCCCTGTGATTGTGTGGGTGAGCGTGCTCTGCAGTGGGACTTCCAGCTGAGGCAGGCGTGGGCACAGCAGAACAAGCTTCCCACCCACTTCAGAGGCTGCCAGGGCAATGCAGCTGCGGTATGTGGCGAGGGCCTAGTGTCACTCTGTGCCCCATCTGGATAGAGAAGAGCAAGCATAAGTCTCTGTCCAGTCATATCCTTCCTGGCAGCAGTGGGAGTGGCTGGCGAATGCAGTGAGGGTGTGTTTGGGCACACATGTGGATGGAGGCACGGCTCAAATATTGTGACCTTAGTGTGCAGAGCTGGAGAGAAGTGGCAATGGCATATTGCTGCCAGGAGAGCAGTTATTTCTGCTGGTGTTGTCTTGCCAGGTAGAATCTCCTCATTGGGGAATGTACTTGCTGTCTTTGTCTCTGCTTTTTCAGGAAGGACCATCTGAGCTCCCCTCCAGTTCCATATGAAGAGCTGCAGAAGCTGCTGGAGGCCGTGCTGAAGCGATGTGCTGACCTCTCCCCACCACCAAGTAGTAAGACCCGTGCAGTAAGTAAAAATTCGTGGTTGCTTTTTGGTAGGACCAAGCAGGACAGGTATGATCGTCATAGCACATTATGTGGATGTTGTGTATATGTTTCATCACCCTACCCTGCAGCTGTTGGGTTGTCTGGTATTTCTTCTAATCTTCAAGCCTCAAGGTAGTGCCAGACTGTATTTGAAGTAGCTGAAGATGGATGCTGGTGAATGTTGTCTTTCTAAATCAGTGAAGATTTCTGGGGCACCACTTGAGTGCACTGCTCACTTTATGTGTCCAGTATTCCAAATTCATTTGAATCTCCTGTTTCCCTTTCTTCAGGCTCCCCCCTTGTAGGCTCTGTGGGTCAATCTGGGTTTTTTTGGCAGTGAGTATCTCTTCCTGTGCCTTCATACCAAGAGGGTGACTATATATGCTGTGATGCCTCAGCAAGGGAGCGCTTAGCCGCTCTTTGAACTGCAGATCCTTTCTTCATCCTGGAATACACAGTTAGTGTGATGTGCTGCTGGGACTGATGCACTTCTGAGGACAGCCCCCATTACAGATGGCTAGTGAAAGGACAAAGGCTGAGCCTTCTTGTTCCAAGCTCAGGGCCATGTAGGTTTAGACCACATGTCTGCATTGGCAAGAGCATCTTCCTGGAGCACCAGAGCTCCAAATGCCTGATGAACTACCTTCAGACCCAGGTTCTGTGGTACCAGGTGTCTGCCTTGTCTGCCTGGAGAAAGCAGAACTGCTTTCTGCCCCATAGGCAGATCTCTCTCTCTAGCACCTGGAGCACCTCATTCCCCCCATCTCCTACTTCACTGACCTTGGTGTCTGCCCAGTTTCTTACATCTTCTCACTCCCTTCTCTGGTGGCAAAAAGTGGCTGCTTGCGGGGTTTTTTTTCTCCTAACTGTGATTCCCAGAGTGGCTGTGACCATCACTGATGGGCTGGGCCTTGGTCAGCAATGACTCCAGCCTTGAGTTGGCTGATATTTGCTGTCTGGGGCCTGCAGAGAGCTTCTGGCTGCTTCTTGCAGAAGTCACCCCTGCAGCCCCCCACTTCTGCACCAGAACCCAGTCATGCAAAACTACAACAAAAAGACAGTAGATGTGGCACTTAGGGCTATGGTTTAGTGGTTGGACTGGCCAGTGCTAGGTTAACAGTTGGACTTGATCTTAAAGGTCCTTTCCAATCAAAATGATTCTATGATTCTATGACATCCAGGCTGTCTTTAATAGAAGACAAGAGGAAATTATTGTACCTCTATGAAGGTGTCTCTATGAAGGAGAAGGAATTCTGAACGTCCAAGTACCAATGTGTTGCTGTGCCCTCCTCTGGTATTATTCAGAGAAGACCACCAGAAAAGGTTAAGGCTTAAAGGCAGATTTTGAGTTCTAATGGGGTCCCAGTTTAGGCAAATCATTAACCATGGTCGGCTTCTATCTGAACTCAGTAGGGTGCTGTATGGGAACAACAGCTAGTACAGGGATAGTACAAATCTGAGACAAAGTAGAGAACTTTGAAGATCTCAGTGCTGAACAGGGAGAGGAACTGTTCAGTGTTGTCTGAAAAGTAACTGTGAGGAACAAAATTTTAAAACCATATCAGGTTTTCCCAGGGAGGTTTGAAGGTCCATTAGCTGAGCTGTTTAAAACTCAGGCTGGACCAAACGATGGCAACACAGACTGTAAAGACAGGGCAGTGCAGAACTGGGAGCTCTGTAACTCCATCCTTCCTAATGAGAGCACAGAATACCTCTAATTCTGCCCTCCCTGGGGAAAGCACAATAAAAATAAACCAGCTCTGTGAAGGAAGAGTGAAGGGAAATGTATTATTGTTCCTGCTGCTGGTATCAGAGTAGAAAACTATTTATTGACATAGGGTTTTGAACATAAGAATTCGAGGGCTGCTCTGCTTTAACAGGGGGATCTCCTATTCTCAATGTCTCGAAGTCACCCACCAAACAGAAATCTCAGCAGAGCTCCTCAGAGACAGAGCCAGCTCTTGCTCAACACCCTGGAAAGTTTCAGAAATGCTTGCAGGTGAGGACAAGTCGGGGCGTGGGGTGGGTAGTGTGTGTCCATCCATGTCTGTCCATCCTTCTGTCCATGTAATCGAGTTCCTCTACTCAGCCCCACCACTGAAATACCACAGGTGAGTTCAATGCTTGTCAGTGAAACAAAAGGATGGATATGTAGCAATAGGGAAAATTTTGTGACCCCTGTATGTGTCTCCCAAGAAATTTGAGAGACCTGTCAGTTATTTGTGTCTTTGGCCTTTGAGGAGCTGCTTAGAAATGAGCCAAAACTGGTGATGATGTAAGAATGGTTGGAAGGTATGTGCAAAACCATATTCTTGTGCCCTGGGGTATGTTGGCACTGCTGGAGGGGATTAGCCATTTAACAAACATGTATCTTCTCCAGATGCTGGTCCTGTATTTGCTCATGTCTGTGTCCTGTTACTGCAGATAGCTTTTTAGGCACCAACTTTTCCTGGTTTTCTTGATGAGAGCTATCTTTCACCCTTAGCTGCACAGCAGACAATGCTGTATGAAACCAGGTCTGTTTCTGGGAAGGTCTGGCCAGCTTATTTTGCCTTGCATCACTTGCATTTGGCTTGGCTGAGAGAATTTGGTCAGAAGCATTGTCCCTGTCTGCACTGACCCAGTGTCTTGGGGTGGTGTTAGGTCGCACTCGGGTTCTGCCATGGTTTTTACATCAGCTGAATGCTCCCTGGGCTGATTTTCATGAGGTTTGCTGCATTGTGCTCAAGGCACTCTGACCTGGCTGCAAACCTTTAGTCTTGCTTCCTACAACACATACTTTCCTCACAGAAGCTAAGTTTTCGTTTCCCAACTTGTACTGTTGAGCAACATTGCTGACTTTTAATAGCTTCACTCAAGAGGTTACTTGAAATTCCTGTTTCCAACCCATCGAGTGTTTTGGGGTCCTTAATGGTGAAAACTGTGATGGAAATATAGTCATATAACAAGGTCAGGCTTGATGGGGCTCTGAGCAACCTGATCTAGTGGAGATGCCCCTGCTTACTGCAGGGGGGTTGGACTAGATGACCTCTAAAGGTTCCTTCCAACCTAACACAGTGTATGATTCTATGCTTTCAACTTCCTTTACCCAGTGAGGAAGATTCCTCTCTCCTCCAGTACCCACTGTGTGTTTGCAGGCTAGCAGTGGAATTCCAGAGTGACCCCATGGCCCAGGAGAATGCTTTCACTGCCCCCAACTCCGAAAGCAAGGACACACTGAGCAACTTCTCTGAGTTCCTATTGAGGATTTGTGACAGTCTCTGCATCCCCATGGTCATGGTAGGGTTTCTTTTTCCAGGGTACCTGGAAAGGTGCTTTTAAGTACCAAGAGTGGGTTGCACAAGTGATTTTTTTGGGAGGAAGAGAGCATGTAGAGCAAAACAAGAACACCTGTGGTATTTGCCACCTCTCCAGAGCCAAATGTGGTGTTATATAGTTCATGCAAAGTGGGAGTGTGTGGTCTTGGAGGGTGGAGGAATTAATGAAGCTTCTGTGTAGGTGGCAGTGTCATTCTTCAGACTGTGCAGTCCCCATAACCTACCTGCCATGCCATCTAATCCACTGCAGCTCTGGCTGTTGCACGAGATGAAGAGTGCCTGAACTGTTGTTTCCCCTTTTGCCACTTTTCCCAGAACTTGCCTGTGTCCTGGAAAGCAGGGGCATTTTGCACCTGCGATTTCATTTTCACATTGGTTAGGCTGTCAGTCTGCACAGCAAGGGCAGGACTAAGCTCTGTGCCTCAGTAAGGCCAGGGACACGGTTTAAAAGCAGCCACGAGAGAGGTGTGTGCTTAGTGACAGGCCTGTCACTGAGAAGAATGGTCAAAACAGTGGGACTGTGCTTGTGCTTCCAAATGTTGAGTAGATTTTGCTTGTGCTTTGCCACTGCGTGGATTCTTGCAGTTGTTGGGAGCTTGGAGATGTTTTGTTTTGTATTTTTTAACCAAGCTCTTGGCAGGCAGCTGCAGTGGCATTGCTGTTCCCCTCGCTGAAGGGAGGGTGCAGTGCATGTCCAGTTTGGCAAAGCTGGACTCAATGTACTGTTTCTTGCTCATTGAACTTGAGTAAAAATTAATGGACTGTGAGAAAAATTCCCAGTGACCTTCTACAAGAGGGAGTTGAGTCATTCTGCTCTAAACAACTCAGGGCTGGACTCTGTAGAGAGCTCGAGCGCCTGTGTTTGCCCCTACTCAGCAAAGCACCGAAGCACAGGTGTCCGTGGTGCTGAGGTCAGCTGCACTGAGGCCTGTGCCCCAACGGCGCGTGCCGCGCCTGAGCGCGAGCTGTCTGACACCCAGGAGCAGCTACGTCCGGGGTTGCACCGCAGTAACGTCAGGCACTGGGCCTTAGGGCCTAGCTGGTTGCCAGCTGGAGTCAGGAGGAGGTTTCCTCTTTGATGTCATGTCTTGCATTGTTAGCAGCACAGCTCATTATGTTGGCTGAGGGGAGTGTTAGTCGATTTTCAGAGTGCTCTGCAGGCCTGTGTAGTTGCTGCCAGGCATTTTGGTAGAACTGTTAGTCCACTTGTTTGAATTTAGAAATCTGCGTTTCTGGGCAGGCAGGACACAGGAAGAGACCTGCTGCTTTCAGTTTTAATTGCATATTGTGTACCTGATCTTTTCTTCTTTCCACAGAACCACCTGGAGAGGGCTGTCAGCCCGTCGGTGATGGAGGTTTTCATCTCAACGCTCAATACCCTCTTCACAGTGGTGCCAAACATGCGGAATAAGTTCTCCAAAAAGCTGGGTATAGGGGTGGTGTGGGATCATGTTCTCTGTGCTCTTAACTGATGGAACTTGCTGCTGCTGCATGTTACTGAGGCAGTGAGCTTATTGAGACTCTCTGTGGAGGATTATATTACATGTTTAGATGAGTAGGAATAGAGTGCACAGTCATATTCAGCAGGCTGAAAAAGTTATTTGGCCTAGCAATGGTGATGGGACAGATCTTATTTTAGATAAGTAAGTTGTCAGCTTTACTCTTTCCTCTGGAATATTCAGAATTGGCTGTTCCTGTGGGCAGGGATTACATTGGATTACTGTTGGTGGGATTTTACTATGTAGGAATGTTATTTACTCTGTTTATAACTAAATCTTTGCACATCAGAGAAGTGATGTGTGGAATTTCTCTATTCTAAACATGTGAAGCTGGCAAATCTTCCCTTCTCCTCCTGAAAGACAACTGAGTCTCTCCTCCAAACCAAACCTGGAGTAGTTTGCTTTGGGAGAAAAGGCCTAACAAATGTGCTCTTACTGAGATGGCCTGCCCTGCTTACCAGTTTTGCATGAACATGTCTGAGGATGGTCATGGGACCTGCCCAGTCCTTCCCCTTACCAAACATGGTCTGTGTCCCTTCAGCATTTCTGTCTTGCTTCCTGTCTAGCATGCTCTTCCTTCATCCGACTGACACTGGAGCTGAAGGCCAGATTTTGCTCTGTGCAAAGGTATTGCCATGTGTGTATTGTGGGTGAGAACTTTCCAGATGGGAAAGCAGGTCACACCTTAGCTAATGCACCTGATTAGGCAAGACTTGAGGCTGACAGACTCAGGAGTGGTTGTAGCTTAGTGCAAAATGGTGGTAACTGCTGGATGTGGGAGAAGAGAGAAGCAGTTGGGTAGGGGGTGGGTGGATTTACAGTGTTGTGAGAATTCCCAGCTCTCTACTAAGCTGTGCAGATAAAGTGGCCTGACTTTGGAGTAGTCAAATCAGTGGGTGTTTTGGGATAAAAACAAAAAAAAAAAGGACCAGTAGCATCAGTTCCATCTGAGCTCTGGCTTCCTAGGCATATACTACCACTATCTTTGTTCCTCATGGTGTGTATAAAGAATGTATAAAAAATGTGAGGGAGGAGGAAGACTTCAACAGCAGACATTCCACAGGGTCTTCTGTAGCAGAGGCTGTGATTTCTAGGTTGAGGAGCACATGGGGAGATACTGGGTCTGCAGAGATGTTTTACCCCCTCTTTCCTGTGACCGCATCTCATTAATAGGAAACAATGCACAGCACCTCTAGTCCAGGTTACCACTGTGGAACTTGAGTGGGGATGTTTGTGCCTGGGAATGGTGTGTGTGGGGATGGATCTAGACCTCTGAATACGGTAGTGTGGGGCACTGTAACAACTGTGTGTTAGTGTGAAGATGTTTGGCTATGTGCTGTTCTGCAAGGACATAATTGGAGAGAGGAATACCTGGAAATAGAACTGTTCTCCCGCTTTCAGTTAACATTTTGGCATTCTTCATTGTTCAACCCTGGAAACACCATTGCTACAAAATCTCCATACTGGTGTTTACCAGTGAAATCAGGTATCGGGAGCCACCCTCAGACACCTCCTGTTCTCTGCAGTGTTGGGATACTCCCTTTGCAGGACCCCCAGGTATACCAGGTACAATGATTGTGAGAGTACCCCACTGTGTTCATATTGTCCCAAAGTACATGAACACCCATGCTGTTGTCACCATGCACACCCACCACATCTGTGGCGTGACTGGTTTGGGAGCTCCTTGTTTTCCTGGAAGCCTGGGTTGGCTCCTGGAGTCTTGTGATGGAGCAGGTGCTTGTCTGTGTCATGCAGTAAATGAGGCTCTGGCATACAGCACGTGGTGTTAGAAGTATGAAGAGGATGTTTCTCACCTTCTTCACTGTATCTTTCTGCTCTTCTTCACAGCAACCCTGCTTTGAATCAGGCCTGTTCCACCTTCCTCTGCAACTTGTGCCTAAGCCTTTACTCTGCCACCGAGAAGGAAAGAACCTCTTCTCAGGAGGGCAAGTTTGGGGAAAGAGTCAAATCGCTTCACTTAGTTTGAGGCCCCACCACCCTCTATTCAGGCAATCAGTGCAAAAATAATAATTAAAAAAAATGCAAAAGAGGATGGAGGGATGGGAGGACACACAGATGCTCTATTTAGAGATTTTTTTTTTTCCCTAGTTATTTTTTTAAGCTGATCCTGAAAGGAGGTAACACTCAGACAATGCCTTTTGAAGAGTCTGGATCCCTACCTGAAAGAGTTTGGTTCATCTGGTCATGGTTTTGTTTACATTAATGCCAACTGTTCATGGCTTTGTTGAAACAATGTTACTTACCACATAGACACCCAAGCTGCTGATTAAGGTCATTGTTCCTCTGGGATACTCTGTAAAGCTTTCCTGGATATACTGTAACTTTTCCTAATAGGAAAGTCCCATATAAATGAGATAAAAGTTTCCACATCACAAAAGCTGCTTTTCCCACTGGCAGTGGTTGGTCACGGTACAGCAGCATTAGCAAAGAGCTCAAACAGAAGTGTCTTTCCAGCCTCAAAGGCAGCTCTGTTAAATCAGATCTCACACCTCTATTTATGCCAAATCAGAAGTGCACACGCTGTATGCAAACCGTGGGGTAGTGGGTTGGCTTTGATCTGTTACATCAGGAGCTCCCCTAGCTTAATGTGCTTGAGTTAGGGCAGGCAGATGCCTCCATCCGCCTGTTCCACTCTGCTTTGTTGTAGACATTCTTCATCACTGCCTGCCTGCTCATATTAGTTTTATTTCTAGAGCAAGATATATCTGAGCTCCTGCAGAAGGGTCTGCCTCAGTTAAACTACACTGTTGCTGAAAGCCTTCTCCTCCTGGCTGAAACCCTTGAGCCTTTCTCTGTGGATCCATCTCCTTGCAGCCACCAACACTGCTTCATACTACTGTTGTACTTTGCCTACACCCTTGGGGACAGGTGAGCCAAGAGTATACAAGGCAAGTGGTTTTGTGGCCACTGCATACCATGGGTTGCTGGGTAAGGCATGTCTAATGTTACTGTTTCTGCTCCAATCTCCTTGAATGCAGATTTGTCCCAGAAGCAGAATTATTTTTAGCCATCAGAAGTTTCCTCCTGTCCTCACAGGACCATGGAGACTGTCCCCCTCCATACATACTCAGAGCTGCGCTTTACCTCCTCGCTGTCTGTCAGGACAAAGGCAAAGCCCTGGATGTGGTAAAAGCTGATTTCATTCCTGCCCCTTGGGCCCTTTTTTGTTCAGACAGACATTTCTCCCCACTCCTACCAAGCCCCTTGCAGAAAGTATTTTGGCAGAGGTGGCGAGCGGTGAATGAGTGAAGAGCGTGCAGTGCATCTGCGCTGCGGGAAGCTAACTGTGAAAAGCCACTGGGGAGTCCAGATTTGACTGAATAAACTTGTGCTTGTGTGGGAAGTGTAAATGCGTTGGCTAGGCTGTGAATTCACATATGGAATATAATAAATTTCGTAGCCTCGGTCTCCTGCACACATCCACAGCCTCTGCAGCAGGCTTTCTAGTGTTCCCATATGGCTCTGTGCTGCTGCACAGCTTTGAGCACTGTATAAAGCCTACAAGTTTCTTAGCCTTTGTGATGCAAATGGGCTTTCACAAAATGATATTTAACTGATATATTTGATTGTCTACTTGAAAGGCACTGTGACTCTTCTTCACAGTAAACGCTCATCCCTTCAGCTTATATAAATATTCTAGTGAATATTTTGTTCTCTCTCCCCCTTTCCCTCCTACACGCTTACCAGAGGTCGTTGTGTACCATTAGGAGGAACCTGGATAATCTTCCAGATCTGAGCTTGGTCTACGTCCATTGTCCTCTCCTGCTGAAATTCTTCCTGCGCTATCCTGAACTTATGGGGAGATTTGGACACCAAGTCCTCCAGCTCTGGTTTTCCTGGGGAGACTGCAGGCAAACTGAGAATGAAGAGGCTGGTTTTGGCATGTCTGAGCAGCAGCAGCACAGTGCTGACCCGTTACTTCCCATTCTGAAGAGCAATTCCAGCATTCTACTTATTTTACTGGTATGTGACTTTCACAAGGACAGGCGGCTTCCCTGGCCCTGATTTTGGGGCTTTTTTGTTCTTAAAGTTCTTGGTGCAAGGCCCAGGATTCTGCTCTAAGGGTCCATGTGTTTATACACAGATTTCCACCTTCCAGGGAAGCCTGATATGGAAAACAGGACCGTGTATGTGTGTTGGGTCTTCCTCTGTCATCCATCCACTGTGGTAGGCAGGGATCTTCTCAGAGCTGGCTACAAAGGGATCCGAAGGGTGCTGCTAGTGTATGCCATGAAAAACCCAATTCCTTTCTTTATCCAGATACACAGCTGGGTACTCCAGATTCCTTTGTGGCAGCCTTTCAAGAAGCTGTTTTGCTAATTTGGGAGCCATAATTTACTACTGATAGATGAGAATGGTATGAGGAACAAAGCTTTGAAAAAGCAGCGTGCAGAGAGCAGGTCTTGAGGGCAGAGCTTTCTGTTTGCTCAGGCTTTTCATTTTGTTTGGTTTTAACTGGAGAGTCTTGTGAGATTTTTGCAGTACTCTTGCGTTTTCAGGGCTGAAAATTGCATGGTTTATTGCTCTTAAAAGACAAAATGAAAGTCTTGGGAGAGGGAAAACAGGGGAAGCAGGGGAGACAGAAGCCTTATAGTAGCAGGACTACTGTCTTTGCCTTTATCTGGCATAATGAGCTCTGTTAACCGATGTAATCTTGACAGAATCCAGGTCTCGATAGCTGCACAGAGGCCAATCTCACTTCTACCTCTCTCACCTGCCCTGTCATCCCTCCCCATCACTTGTCCCATGACTGTTCAGCTGGTCACATAGTAAATAGTTGCTGACATTTGCACACCAGAACATCAGATTTGCCTGTAAGGGCAAAAGCTAAGAGCTGTGATGTTTCTTCTCCAGCCCGTTAGAGAAATTAAAACGTGTTACTGAGAATAGAAAACCAC
The DNA here is from genome assembly GCA_020800305.1 of Porphyrio hochstetteri. NCBI lineage: Eukaryota > Metazoa > Chordata > Aves > Gruiformes > Rallidae > Porphyrio > Porphyrio hochstetteri. The sequence continues at coordinate 18,936,915 of CM036905.1, read as the reverse complement.
ACCAGCAGACAATGAAGAAGCCAGGTTTGGTTCTTGACTAGTCACCCATCAGGCATCACAGACTGGTGGGTATTTGTTTTGAGAGGCTATGAGGGCTCTCATGTTGGGCAGTTCTTTCAGTTCAGGTAGAAACATCTAGGCATTTGATACCGCTGCACGGCATTAGTAAAAGTGATCAATGAGTTGACATATCAGTACAAATTAAGGAGGAGAAGTGTCCCATGAGACTTGCCTAGCATATTACCTTTTGCAGGAGTTATCACTCCATAAACTAAAGCAGATGTATACATCACACATCTGTCAATAAGCAAAAGAGAAACAGGCTCCTTCCCTGAACAGAACGATATTCCTGCTTTCCCTTTGCTGTCTTGCCATGTGCTCTTGCAGAAATAAATTCATTTAGCTCTGTCCTGGTCTTTAAAACAAGCTGTTATAAATCACAGGCTTTGACAATTCACCTTTCAGTTGGGGAAGAGTGTAATCAATCTGAATTTAGATTGGCTAATAAAACAGTGCAGTAGCCTGGGATAAATATACTGTCAGGTGTAAACAAAACTTATGAGGTGAATAACCTCATCCTGAGAATGCACTAGTTAAAGGGAAAGACTTCTGCATGGTACAGTGAAAGAAAAATGAATGGCCTTCCAAGGATGATTTATTTGCATATCTGCTTTTAATAATTGTCTGGATTAGATAGAACAGATGGTTAGTGACTTCATCTGAGACCTTTTGCTCCTGAGTAGGAAGCTGTTAACACAGTGATGCATTTACCAGGACCAGGAAGGCTGTGGCCCTTGGCTAGTGCCATTCTGTGCTGCCTGTGTTCATCTGGGGGTGAATGTGGTCATGATCACACTTTGCCCACTTGCCTTCTCCACACTCCAGATCTGAGCTGGATCTCTCAGAGAGTGGAGATGATGGGTTGACTGATGTTCCTGAATGTCATATGGAGCTGCTCCCTGCCCCTTATTCCTGAAGGTCCGAAATATGAGCAGGAATCAGTCTCAGAAGTAGAGAGGGGTTTCTGGCACTTGCAGCCTGTTCTTACCTTAACTGCTTTCCTTGGGTGTGGAGTCCCACAGCTAATGCCTCTCCATCATCCTGGTCTGGATGCATGGCTACCGTGTGAAGGCAGCTGGAAGAGGCAGTGGGCTGTCCTGGTAGGCTGTAGGCTCGGTTGCTGAGACCAGTTTTCTGTTTACACCTTCCACCAATGCCATTTGCAGTGCAGTAGCCAGGGGTACTGGGGGAGGAGAGGAGAGGTAGTGCTGACATAGTACGTGCCGAGATGCTTGGATTGTGTCAGCGCTGCCAGGCGTTTCTGCCTGATGGTTATGGCAGTGTGTCTGTCTGTACGTGCTGTGCAGGTGACTTTAATGTTAAACACCTCAACAACAGAAGTATGCCCAAACTAAGGCCGCTGGCTGTGGGATTCAGCTTGGAGACTCCAGACAGAGCGCTCTAGTCAAGAGGCAGGCTCGTGGGCTGAATGCTGTGTATATGACTCTTCCATTTTCTGTGATTGAGTGATTGCTTGTCTGCTTTGTGTATGTTTCATGCAGTTTAGCTGTTCTGTTGCTACTGCAGATACAAGGCTGCCAGCCTTTTGAAAACAAGTAACTATGGACTGACTCATAAGCTTGATTTTAGGTAAGCATCTTTAATATGCAACCTGGGTTTTCAAAACAGCGAGGAGAGCAAAAGTGCCAGAGGCTCTGTGCTCTTGGAAACACGGCCCTGGCTTCAGGATTTCACTTGTCTAGAACATTGACCTTAAATGCATGTTACCTCTGCACTCATGTGCTGGACAGGAATTAGGTAGCCAAATGTATTCTTTAAAGGGGATATGACTCAGAGCTGCCTGTCAGACGAGAGTCCGTCTGCTTTACTCTCTGTTTAATCAGGACATACTTAATCTGAACGGTGCTTTATTAGGCTGTTTCCCAAAGCACCTGATTATCATAATAGCAGTGACTTCTGCTTAATCAGGGCAGGAAGGTAATGTGTGTGCCTCTTCCCTCGCAGGACCTGGTCTGCTCAAGCTCTGTGGAGGTGGCTTGGAAGGTGTTGATGACTCTAAGGACCTTCCTGGAAAGAAATGAGGATGTCATTGTCTGCGACCTCCTCCGGAGTCAGTTCCTACAGATTCTGCAGCAGCTACTGGTAGAGAGCAGCTCAGCCTCCTTACAAGGTGACTCCTTTCTGTGACTTGGTGTTGCTGTAAGGGCAACTAGCAGAGCAGGTGGCTGAAGGGATGCAGTCTGAGATAAAGTGGTTTTTAACTGCTGATGTAGCCTCAGCATTTACCTGTGTGAGGAAATTTATGGACAGAACTGTGCTGATTTAGTTTCCTTCTCCAGGTATTGTTGTTCTGAAGTGAGTCTTTTTCTGATTTGGGTTGTTCTGGCTTCAAACTGTGATTGTTAAACCAAGGTAAGGTTTTCTTATGCTTTCTTAAGTGTTCAAGTGGAGAACTGTGCTAGTAAGTCTCCCAGCTTGAACAGGGGCTCAACTGGTGACTGAAAGACATTCTCCTTTTGCCTCTTCTCTGTGCAAAACAGCTCGGTGTGCTTGAGTACGCTTGGTTCCCAGGGCTCAGGGACTGCCAACAGAGATTGAATCATTAGTAATACTGATCTCCATACAGGAACTGTGGTATCACCAGATCTCAGGATTCTGTTAAATCTCTCAAAGATTTCACAGGGCTGTGACTGGGGGAAATCCCTCTGTTTTCCTTACTAGCCCTGGCTGTAGAGTTGGGACTGGTGTCCCATCATGAATGGTGCTGCGCAAAGCAGTCTGTGAGCTTGAACTGAACAAGGAAGCAGTGCTGGGATGTCCTTGGCTCCCCGAGATAGAGGCCTGGCACAGCTTTTGCCTGTTTCTGAGAGGGTCCCTGACACTTGTAACAGCCCTGCTCAGTTTGGAGTGTTTTGCTGTGCAGCACTAGGGATGGAAGCGACAGGAATGGTTTTGCCTTACCTCCAGCAAAGTCAATGGGCTGGAGAAGAGAGGAAGTTGAAAGCAGGAGCATGGTAAAACGTGAGACTAGAAGGTTATAGATAAAGCCAGATCTGATCTTGTTTGGAGTTGTGGTATCCCTCTGTCACTGAGGTGTACCAGAGCCTGTGGGGAGGTAGATTGTCCATTTCCTTTTGTGGGAGTGTCCTGGTTTCAGCTATGATGGAGTTAATTTTTTTTTTAGCAGTGGATGGAATGCCATGTTTGGGTGTTAGGATGAGAACAGTGCTGATAGCACCCTGATGTTTCCGGTTGTTGCCGGGCAATCAAGGACCTTTCTCAGCTCTGCATACTTCCTTACTAATGAGAAAGGAGGGGACGCAGCCAGGACAGGTGACCCGAATTGGCCAAAGAGGATATTCCATGCCAGTTACGTCATGCTCAGTATAAAGGGGGACTGGGGGGAAGAGGAGGAGACAACGCCAGGATGTGCAGTTTCTGGGGACGGTCGGGTTCGGGTTCTAAGCTGTGCGGCCTGAGTTGCGTGGTTTGGTGAGAAATTGCATTGTGTATCACCAGTTCCATCTATTTTGTGCTTTAAACTTAGGTTATTGTTATATCTAGTTTTCTGTTATTGTTTAGTAAACTATCCTTATCCCAACCTGCGGGGTTCTGGTTTCTAGGTTGTGGTTTCTTTTCCTCCTTTCTTCCTTCCCTTTTCCCCCTCCCCCAACTTTCCCTCCCCCTTCCTTTTAAAAGTACAAGTGACTGTGTGGGGTGCGGCCCCCGGCTGGGGCAAAACCACAACAGGGAGTCAGACCTATTCCTCCAGATTGCTGGTGATGGAGACAGGACACTGGGCTAGAGGAGCTTTTGCAAGATTAGAGCCCTTCTGCTGTGTCTAATATCCCCAGCTCCTCTTCATTCTGCATCTTGAACTCGTTAACTGAGTTACGGGCAGCCCCATCCAGAAAGTCAAACACCAGATGTACTCTGAGGACATGGCAGCTCTCTGTGAGGTCTGGGGCAGGTAAGGCCAGGGCATCTGCACTCCATTTCAAACTGTACCCTGCTCTTAGACAGCAAGACAGCCCCACAGTGGGATTCCCTCAAGAGTATGTTAACACTGTGGACATCTGTATGTGTTTCCTCTAAAAAACTGCAAACTCTTTGAGTCTTTGTGCTGACATTTTCTGGAGGTGAGAGGTGTTTGCTGTAGGTAGGACTATAGACAATGCAAAATCTTTACCTGTTTACAGTGCTGCAGAAGGGTGAATGTACAAGGGAGGGGACTGTCTCGGAAGTTGGTGCCCTGAGCAGCTCCATTCTCCTCGTGTACAGAGCTGCCCTGTGAGGCTCTCACCTCTGCTGTCTCTGCTCTGCCCTGTGGGGTGGGATGGGCAGCGTTTTCCAGCCTCATAAGATGCTGGAGAAGGAATGCTGTGCAGCCAGGCGCTCTGAGGTACACTTTAAGGTACAAGAGTTCACTGACAAGCTAAGCTGTCTTCACCCTTCTTAGCTAACAGGAACCTGCCTGTTTTGCTGAGCCTCCTTTTCCTGGTGCAGCTGCGGAGCAAGGGTGTGAGGGAGCTGGACAGCACGGACTTCAAGCTGCTTCACCAGGGTGAGTCTGTCCATGTTCTCCCAGGGGACTCTGATCTGTGTTTGTTAATTGTTCCGTAAGATGAAGAGGGCCTGGTCTTTTGTCCTTTGGAGAAGGTGTACCTTGCATTACAGTTACAGTTGCTTTGAGATTCTTTCACAGCCAGAGCATTGTAAAGAGCCTTGGTTACCAGTTCCGTTAACAAAACCCAGGTTCAGCCTCTTACTTTTACAACATCTTGTTGTCTGAAACCTCACAAGGTGGCCAAAGTAATCTCCTGGCCATGACATAATGACTGTCTGTGACAGTCGTTGACCTGGCATGTGACAAGTATTGCTGATGTGCTTCCCAAAACATCCTTCCCCATCCACACTTACCAACACACTCCTGTGGGATTCAGGACACAGTGAAGCAGCCATCAAAGACCAGCAGCCTAGTGAACCTAGGCTCTCCCTGGAGTGTGAGGCCAGAGTATAGGGGTCCCAACCAGCTGTGGAACTTGCCCACTCCACCCCAGAGACATAGAAGAGTGTCCTGTGTTTGTTTCCTCACCATACTGTGACCTACTCTCTGGTCTTACTTGGTCTTACTGCTCTCTGACCCTTACTCAGTGACTTCTCCCTTCTTACTTGGCTATTGGAGGTTCATGCAGGCAGTGAAAAAAGAATAGGAACTAGAGGGAAGTTCAGCTGATCCATCCTCTCATGTCTTCCCTGCTCTGACAAATTGATGTCTCCAGCAGGCTTCAAAGGACTATCCCCTTCAATTTGAAATGTTCCATGTCTCGGGGCTGCCTGTCTTGCCCTTGTAAAGAAGCAGTGTTTCTTAGACATTCATTAGCCAAGGGAACTGGAGGTGGGGAAGAAGCATGCCCTCTTTATACTAGACCTTTATAGCTGCTGTGATATCAAAGCACGTCTCAGCTGCTCCCAGGAGTCACAAGCTCCTTCTGCTCTTGCTTCCTGCAATGTATTTTTCAGCATGACTCTCCCCCTGCCCCAGCCACCCCCTTCATTCCCTGCGTGGCTTCCTAGGCGATGTTCTTCAGGGGTGGGAGTGCAGGGCACTCTCCTCTGATGAGGCCTGTGTGAAGCCAGCTTGTAGCTGGAGGGGGTGTGGGGAGGCGTGTTGATGTGTGTTTTTTGAGAATTGCTTACTCAGAGTTTTAAGCTCATCAGAAGATCTCCTGTGACAGTTTTACTGAGCCCTGCAGTCGTGGATTTCACTCCCAGACTCTTACTAAACATTGTTCCTGAATCTTTGGTGCTTACAACAGGCAAGGTGGGTTTCTTCCCAGTGTGAGCAGAGCTGGCGAGTGGAGGAGCAGAGCCCTCCATGCTGTTCCCAGTCAGATCACCATGTGAGCCAGGCCCATGGCTGTCCATGGCTGACCTAGTAGTGCGATTAAACTCACTCTCTGGGAACAGGTAACTTACAGTCTGTTGCTCTTGGATTTGCTACTACCCAGTGTGATATATGTCCTTTAATACACCCTTTTCTATTCCCCCTGCCCCATTATCACCCTCCGCTGCACTGTTCAGTGTAAAGCAAACACTCTAGGGCAGATGCCTATTGCTTTGTCTGTACTATGCTCTATTTATTTTCACTTTAGGTTCTGTTGCTCTTCTCTGAATTCTCTCCCCACTGACTGACTTCCTTCACGTGCTGAGGTGCTCTGTTATGTTGGTGTCTATCTTACACACGTTGTTTTGTTTCCAGTCAGTAATCTCTGTGGGAAGTGCAGGCCGGGGGACACTGACCTCCTGCAGCCATCCTTGAATTTTCTGTACTGGAGCCTTCATCAGACAACACCTTGTAGTCAACAGAGAGGTGAGGCAAGATTGTACTAAGTTATTCTCAGCGAGGTTGTAGCTTGGCCATTAGAGACTGTATTCTAACTGTCTCAGCAGGTAAGGTGGATTTTTCCCCTTCAGGCACAGAATTACAGTTAACAAAGACCACTTGTATTTGGGATGAAGTTTTTTAGGTTGAGGGTTTTGTTTTGATTTGGTTTGGTTTTGCTGCCTTCTGATGATTCAGGTATTGGCTGCTGAGATACAGAACCACTGTATTTTTCTTGTTCATAAAACACAGCAGTGGGGCTTCAGTGCCTTGTTTGAAATGTCCTGGTATTGCCATGGTTCAAAAAACTAAACAATAATAGAGAACAGCACTAACCAACCTTCCAGCTGTGTTAGCTGAAGGCTGGTCATTTTATTAGCTGGCCAAGCAGTCACTTGTGCTGTGGGAAATGAATAGCAGCATAGCTGGACAGCCTTACTCTGATGAGCCCTGGCACCTGGGGCTGCCTCACTGCAGCAGGAGTGTGCTCTGCACTTCTCTCCTGCTTGACAAGCTGGTTTAACCTGTGCCATCCCGTCAGCCTCTCCGCTTATTTTTCTCCCACCAGCAGTGGCTGTGCTGCTCTCCAACGTGTCCTTGCTAGAGCTCCTGCAGAAGGTTTTGGAGTGCACCTGGTTGCAGTCCCCTCCCTCTCAACCTGCCTGCCTGTCACCTGAGGATGCCTTGCTGTGCTCTGGATGGCTCTTGGTTGCGTCCCTCTTATTTTATCAACATCGCTACAATACTGAGGTTAGAACTACTCTGTTCAGATCCAGGGAATGGCTAAACCTTAAAAAATTAAAAATAATAAATAAATAAAGTCTTCATTAGTGAAGGAAGGTGCTTTGGCCTGGAAACTGCTTGCCTTGGTTGCTCTTTTGTTACTGTCTGCAAGTTGTTCCCTGCTGTGCTTCTCCAGCAGGACTGGGTAGCGTACTGCTGAGACCCAAATCACTGGTGTGTTAGAGATGGGCAGAAATCCTGGGGGGACAAAGTGCCTACCCAGCCCTCCTGATCCAAATTGCTCTCCTCTTCAGGACAGATTTTCAGGCCATTCTCAAGAGAAGGGTGGCAGACACAGCTCCCGTGTTGTTAACTGCTTTTTTGATACTAAAATGATGGCTAGTGGAACAATCACCATCCAAACCTATTATTGGCAAATAAGTGCTCAATATTAGCACGCTCTTAGGAGCAGCCATCACTTTACTTGATGCTTTGCAGTCTGACAAGAGAGCTAAGCTGGAGTTGTCAGCTGACATTAGAATTACAACTTGAGGGAAACACTTTCTAATGGGGGATAACGTTTCCTTGTGAAGTGCCCTCCCAGGCCTCTCTCCCTCTCATGATACGGAGTTAAACAGCCTGTCATGAGCTGTGGGCTCTGCCCTTGCCATTATGCCCAGCAGCTTATGTTCTCTGGGAGTCGGTGCACCTATTCATGGGTGATAAAATCACATTAAGGACATGCCTGCATCTGCACAGAGAGCAGGGGTTGCTTTTCTAGTGCTGAGGGAACACATTTTCCAAGAGGTCAACCCAGACCAAGTCTGTGCCTGTTACTTCACGGGTGTGCTGCATCTGCATGGGTCTTAGAGCACAGGACTTGTGTGGACTGTCACCCGTGTGAATGCATAGCAAGACCTGCCTGTCCCTGCTTGTTAACTGCTGAGCACAATTTACCTTCTCAGTTTCCAAGTCAGGGCTGTATCTGGGTGGTCAGTGCTGTGCCAGTCCCAAAAGGGATTAAATTCTAGTGGCAAGTCTTGAGCTTCATTTTTTAGGTGTGGCTCGCTCAGCTTATATTGATCCTTAGATACGGGGAAAGGAACTGCGGGTGGAGGTGGCAGATGGAAGAGGTTGAAGGCTGCTTCAGTGTTTCTGATTGTCTGCATTTCGAAGCTTCAGTGTTTCTAATCATCTGCTGAGGGGGGAAAGGAGAGGAGGTCAGAGGAGGACTCACTTCTCTGGTTGCTTTCTGATGCTTAGTATAGCTGAAGCTGCACAAAGCATCCCAGAGGTCCTTGTAAGAGGCTTTGGCCTTTGTGGCTGTGAATGTGAGCTGATGCCAGGCTGTCTTCCTCAGCCTGCAGTTTTTTAAAGGTGAACAATGGCTCTGAGAAACGGGCCAGTTCATCTCAGGCTGATGTTAATAACAAGGACTTGTCTGGCCAGAGCAGCCTTATATCTTAATTGTGTTACTGCCTCTGCCTTTAGGAGAAGCCTGTGGATAACTGTGGGTCATGGGTGGTAGACTATTAGTGGCTTTGCCTTGTTAGTTCTTAGGCAAGTAACCATGGCCTCCCTGTCACAGGAGGTACTCCTAACTCTCCTTTTGAACGTTTCTCTCTTCAGAAGATGGTTTGAAGGAATGGGCCCTGCAGTCCTTATGCCTGCCCTCCCATGCCAACTCTCTGCCTTACTGAAGAGCTTGAACCCTTCTGGGCCTCTGTGAGGCTTCATGCCATCACAGCTTGGCTGCTCTGTGAGGGAAACAGTGTGGTGCAGACTTGCACTCCCAAACCCACCTTTCCTGTTTCATCTAGTTCCCAAGTCCTTACCCCTCTGCCTCCTTCACCCATGCCACAGTTCCAAGCCCTGGGCTCCCAGCAGGCAGGGACAGGTTGTTGTCACTGCTGGTTTTTGCCTGCCTGATCCCTCAGGCTGGCTGGCTGGCTGTGTGGCTGAGGCACAGCTGTGCTTGGGGATGGCTGTTCCTGCCACTCTGTGTGCTTGGCAGCCGTGTGCCAGAGGGCCTGCACGGAGTAGCGACAGCGAGTCAGGCAATCAGGTTGTGCTGTGGTGTGGAAGCTGTGTGGGGCTGGCAACTGGTGGTGAGGGAAAGTGGAGGTGATGTGACTCTCCTGCCTGGGTCAGACTCTTGAAATCCTGTTGCTGTCTCTTGTTCTCATGGGTAGTGTCCCAGGACTGGAAGTATGTAAAGGAGCATTTTACCTAGTCCAAACCAGCAATGGATTTTGTCTTCTATTTCATTTCTCCTCTAGGTTCACCAGACAATTTCTCTAGACCTGAGAGAAGTCCTGAATGCAGTGATCTTCAGAAAGAAGAAACCAATCTTGCTGCTAGGTAATTTGCATCCGTTACAGGGATTTGACTGGAAGCAGCTGCTAGAACCATGCTACAGGCAACAAGGGACAACTGGTGACTATGGAATGAGATGGTGGAGGTGCTGGTGGGAATCTGGAAGCTTTGGTCCATTTGGCTTTGAGAGTATGTAAGTGGTGGTGAGAAAGGGCAGAAGGGAACTGTCTGGAGTTCTGTTGTGTTTGGACAAATCTCCTTGGAGCTTGGCAGTGACATGGGGGACTGAGCAGTAACGGGGATAGTGTCTCACAGATAGAACACAAACAAGGGAACTTGTGTTGCTATTCCTGCCTGCAGCTGTCAGCAGGTATTGGGCAACTTCAGTGGGGCCTTAAGCCCAAATTTCCCCTCCTTACCTCTCCCAAGGGCATGTAGCGATAGGATGAAGGATAATGGTTTTAAACCAGAAAAGGGGAGATTTAGGTTGGATATTAGGAAAAAATTCTTCAATATAAGGGTGGTAGATCACTGGAACAGGTTGCCCAGAGAGGTGGTGGAGGCCCCACCCCTGAAGATATTCAAGGTCAGGCTTGATGGGGCTCTGAGCAACCTCATCTAGTGAAGTTGTCCCTGCTTAGTGCAAGATGGTTGGACTAGATGACCTTTAAAGGTCCCTTCCAACCTTACACATTGTGTAATCCTGTGCTGCTGCATTGGCACCAACAGCCAGGGCAGGGAAGAGGAAAACTGTGGCACACACTAATAAGTGTCTCCCTGTCTAGTGAGCATCATGCAGTTCCTGAGGGCTGCCTTGCGACAGAACTTCTCCTCCTCTCTGCTGGTGATCGTTGGCCAAAACACAGCTCAAGGTGACATGCAGCCCCAGTCATCATCACTTCAGGACACTGCCCTACACCCCCTTGCCATGGGACAGGTCTTCTCGCTTGTTGTCAGTCTGCAGAACCTTTTGGTGCATGTCCAGTTGCAGGTATGTAACAGAAGACTTTTGGGACAACACTAGTGCTCTTGGGCTTCAAGCAGGTACACTAACCTGAGGAGAAACCATCCTGTTGCAGAACCTAAGGGGTTCTTTTTCCTTCTGCCTGCATTTTCTACCCCTTACAGACCTGTGGTGAGGAGGAGGGGAAATGCTCTTGCTGCAGCATGGCGCAGTGAGAAAGAAGGTAAATCACGCTATGCGGTACTCCCTGCTGCTGAACCGGATAGCTGAAAGTCTCTGTGCTAATGACAGCCTCTCTTTTCCCATCTCCTGCTCTGCAGGGACACCACACCCATGGGGACAGAGGTGGGGAAGTGTAACAAATCCCAGTCCTTCCCCAGTGCCCCTGGCAAGGTGCTGTGGGGGTGGTGCATGCGCGTACATTTAGCTTGCTGAAGTGACACTGGGCTTCAGGGAACAGTGCACTGGTTTACATTTATCTCTCTCGAGCCATGTTGGGCTCCCATCTTTATTCTTCGAGGCTGTTACTTTACTTTTTTTAGCCTTAGAATAAGTAGTCGTGCCTTTGTCTGCCTCCTTGACGTGACAGATAGTTTGCAGCACGTTGCATCCCATGAAGATGAAGGGTGTGATTTTCCTGTGCTGCATGTTCTTCAGATCCCACCACTTTATGAATTTTCCTCTTGCAATAGCTGCTGACTGGGGTTTTTTTTCCCTTTTTTCCCCCCCTTTTTTTTTTTTTCTTTTCTCCCTCTTGGTATTGCAGAAAGACTTGCTGCTCTCTCAAGCTGTGGTTGCCTGCCTGGAAACCTTAGTGGAATACCTATATGTGAAGAACCAGGATGTTGGTAAAGTCCCTGCTCTTTTCTTCCCCAGGTTTCCCTCCTGCAGTGAGTTCCAGCTCTTTGATCTCTATCCTGTAGCACCCTGGAGCAGATGCTTAATGAGTTTATGCACAATAAGAAATATTATTTGTATGCCTAAAGTTAATCATGTGCTTTGTGGGATGAAATCACAGCGCCTGGCTCTCCTGCATGCATGAGTCCTCACTTTGGCTCTGGACACTGAGATGCTTTCCAGATGGAAAAAAGTCATTCCCACCCCCCCATATGGTAAGAGTGAAAGGTTTAGGAATGGAGGAAGTATGGGAATAGTCTCTTGCTTCCAGGCCAATTCCAGCAAACCTTTAGACTGTAAATACAGGGGAGGGAGGTTCTGATGTGATGTGTCTTCCACACGGACAGCACTGGTCAGAGTTTGGCCCTGAGGGAGAGAAGGAAGAACAGGGTACTAGGCAGCCTTAGGGAATGGAAGCTGGAAATTTGAGATTTCCAGGGGCAAATGCAGACCTTGGTTTCTGAAGTTTGTATCAGACCTAATGTGTACCATTTTAGCAATATAGAATCATAAAAGGTTTTGGGTTGGAAGGGATCATCTAGTCCCAACCCCCTGCCATGGGCAGGGACACCCTCCACTAGCCCAGGTTGCCCAAAGCCCCATGGAACCTGACCTTGAACACTGCCAGGGAGGAGCCATCTACAGCTTCTCTGGGCAGCCTGTGCCAGGGCCTCATAATCCTCACAGTGAAGATTTTTTTCCTAATGTCTAATATAAATGCACCATCTTTTAGTTTAAAACAACTAGCTCTTGTCCTGTCACTACACTACCTGACAAAGAATTGCTCTCCATCTTTCCTGTAGGCCTCTTTAGGTACTGGAAAGGCTGCAAGAAGGTCTCCCTTGAGCCTTCTCTTCTCCAGGCTGAGCAAGCCTGACTCTTTCAGCCTGTCTTCATAGCAGAGGTGCTCCAGCCCTCTGATCATCCTCTGGACTCACTCAATATGTTTCTTGTAGTGGGGACCCCAGAGCTGGATGCAGTACCCCAGGTGGGGACTCACCAGAGTAGAGTAGAGGGGCAAAGTCAAGTCACTACTCTTGACCTGCTGGTCATGCTGGTTTTGATGCAGCCCAGGATATGGTTGGCTTTCTGGGCTGCAAGCACACATTGCTGGCTCATGTTGAGCTTCTGATCTATCAACACCCTGAAGTCTTTCTCGGCAGGGCTGCTCTCAATCCATTGCCTGCCCAGCTTGCTGTGCTTGGGATTGCCCCGACCTGTGTGCAGGATCTTGCATTTGGCCTTGTTGAACTTCATGCAGTTCTCATGGGCCCAGCTCTCAACCCTGTCAAGGTCCCTCTAGATGGCATCCCTTCCCTCCAGCAGGTTGGCTGCATATTGACTGTCGTTGGCAAACGTGCTGAGGGTGCACTCAATCCCACTGTCCATGTCACTAAGAAAGATGTCTAACAGCGCTGGTCCCAGTGCCCAGCCCTGTGGAATGCCACTCATCACTGGTCTCAATTTGGACATTGAGCCATTGGCCACAACTCTTTGAGTGTGACCGTCCAGCCAGCTCCTTATCTGCCCAGTGGTCCATCTGTCACATCCATATCTTTCCAATTTAGATATAAGGATGTCATGTGGGACATCAAACGCTTTGCTCAAGTCCAGATAGATGACATCCATTGCTCTTCCCTTACCCACCAGTGCTGTAACCCCATCTTAGAAGGCTACCACATTTGTCAGGCATGATTTGCCCTTAGTGAAGTCATGTTGGCTGTCACCAATCACCTCCATACTTTCCACGTCCCTGAGCATAGTTTCCATGAGGATCTTGCCAGGCACAGAGGTGAGACTGGCTGGCCTGTGGTTCCCTGGGTCTTCCTTTTTTCCCTTATATAACAATGAAACAGTGTTGTACAGAAACCCTTCTGCTTACTGTCAGCTTCCTGCCACAACATCCAGGTGCTGGCTCTGGTCTCAAAGCAGACAGCAAGTTCTCTCTGTACCCTGACTTGTGCAATGCAGTCATTTACACGTGGAGTGAAGGGGATGGAGTGAGTGAACACCAGACCAAAGGGACACTGGGGGGGAGAGGAGTTGTTTGAATGGGAATGTGGTGCTGCAGATGGATGACAGCCAGTAGCTGAAGGGAGGCTATTAAAAGGCTGGGTTAAAAAAAAAGAGGTGACGTGTTACAGGGAGGTACCGCTGGTTATGGACTAAGTTAATAATGAAATGCAGCTTCAGCAACAGTTGAAGAGGAATTCAGGCTGCCAGAATTCTTGCTGTGGTGCAGAAGTTCACCCCTGCAGTAACAGGAGCCTACTCATTCCATGCAGACCCAGGGGCGTAGCTGTGTCACACTGAACCATGTGAAAATGCCGCAAGGAGTGTGGCCTGGGCTCTGCCTCCAGGAGTTGCCTCACTTGCAGCTGTCTAAAACCCTCTCTTGCTCTAGAGGTTTCTCCAGATGTGCAAGGCCAGCTCAGTGCATAGCAGTGGTAGTCTCATTTCCACCAGTGAAAAGGTACGCTTCCAAATTCTACATTATAGTTCTAGCGTTGCTTTCCCATAGAAAAGATTGTTGTGGTGGCAATAGGGAGGTTACCTGACTGCTGATGGAAAAGGGACCTTTCTGAACCTCTGGTGAGTTGCCCTGGTGTAACAAATCCTATCAGCTGACCTGTTGTAATTGTCGATCCCATGCAATAAATACATCCTAACCTGCAATAAATACAAGGTAATAACACTTATCTTTAGCATTCAGTGAGAGACTTAATGCTGTCACAGATGGTGACCTTCAGCTTGACCTCTGTTTATCATATATGCTCCTTATTAAGATAAGTTTCTCTGTGGATTGTTTGCATCTCTGCCATCAGCCTGGCTGGTCCCTGTAGTATGCTCTGATGCAGATCCAGGCTCAGCTTATGCAGTTTACGTTACAGGGCAGTCTTCATTCCCCAAAGACTGCAGCTAAATAAAACCCGTGGTCAGGAAACTTGTCCTCATATTGAAACCAGAGGGTATTATTTTTAAACCCTGGGCTAAAGATATCCCCATACTATTTTATGACAGGACCCCAGGAGAAGGTTTCTCTTCCTGTACCAGCACAAAGATGGGCAAAGCGTACTTTTTGCTTTAAAAAGCTATTAAGCTTTTGTCCTTATGACTGAACTATTGCCCAAAGAGTGACAGATTAAAAAGCATGTAAGAACAGAGCAAAATATCCCCTTAGTGTTTCACAGTGTGGGGCCTGGAAGAGAAAACTTGGGGTCACCATTGAAGACTCTCCTTATTTGAGTCCAGCCTGTCACTTGCCCGATTTTAAAGCTTTCTTTGATTGGCTTCTCCTTCTTTCCCAGCTCTACATGTTGCTTCCCAGCCCTGGCACCGATTCCTGCTCTTCACCCTGCTCAGTGGGGGCCAGAAGTCCTTCCTGCAGCCAGAAGTTCTCAGGCTGATGACTTTGGTGAGCTGGGGAAGGGCGGGCTGTTCTCCATTTTTGCTGGTGTGTTGGTTCGGCGCAGGCGGGTTGGTTCCTGGAACCGGCCCCTGCGCGTACGCAGCCTCAGTACTGCTGTGGCTTTGTCTGGCACTGCCCTTGTGCCTGATAATAGTGATACCTCTGAGCACACTTCCCTTCCACACCCTGCAGAAACTGACTGATGTTAGTGAGCACGTCCTGTCCCTCTGGTGTTTGCAGCATTTATTTATATCATGTAGGACCCCTGGGGAGGAGAGGGGAAACCTATGGAGAACATGCTGTTGTCAGTCAGGGAGCCTGCTGGAGCTCTGTGAGAGCAGAGCTCTGCTTGGCATCCCAGCTGCTCTCCCCATCTTTGGCCTTACAGACCTGACTTCAGGGTGGGGAGTTACTGCAATCCCTGCTGTACCTGGGGCCTGCAGGTGACAGAGGGAATGCAGTGCTGCCCAGCAGGACGACTGACACTGACACCCTCATGGCAGTGGATGAGAGGAAGGGGCTACTCACATGAACCTTCACCCTCCAAATACATGATGAGTCTGTGAATCTTCGCTATTACTACATCACTTGTAAAATGTTACCTGGTTAATTTAGGTCCTTCACCACCTAAACTAAAATAAGTCTGGCTATAAATGAGTACTGACAACACGAATGTTTGCACTGGTTCTGTTACAAGTGGTAGAAAAATCAGGCCTGTGGTGAAGGTGCTGCAGCATCCCATTATATAGAAAAGGTTTCTTCCAGGAGATGAGTCACTATTGGAGTCTGCATTTCACTACTTGATGTCTCTGTTTTTTCCTTTGTTCAAGTTTCTGCGATATCAGAGCACCAATATTATTTCTCAAAAAGAAATTAGCCAGATTATCCAGGAGGCAGCAGAAGCCAACTTAGCAGAGCTGCCTGAGGCCACCTCTCATGCTCTTCACCTCTTCCTTTGTCAGGTAAGAGAGAGGTGACTGCCCAGGAAAAAACGAGAAGGGAATCCTGGGTGGGATTGCTTTAGCCTTTGGTGGGGAACCATCGACTTCCTTTGAGGAGGTTTTAGTAAGATGATGAGGAATCCTGCAGCTGCTAGCTTGGCCTACTGCCTTGAGGGATGCACGGTGAAATGGGAAAAGGAGCGATGCCAGCAGCCGCTGAAACTGCATCGGTGTTGCTGTGGGCGGCCCCTTAATTCCTCCCACATCAAAGTTTGAAGGTGTCACTGCTCTGTGTGGAGATGAGGGAGGGTGGTATGAAGGGACAAATCCAACAAACAGTTTCTTGTTGGTCTGGAAATTATTCTTTCTTCTGACTGCTCAGATTCAGAGCAGTCACTGCCAGGTGGAGCCAGGGCAGTCAGAGACCATTCCAACCTTGCTGGAGCGCCTTCAGGGACAGAGGAGCGCTTGTGTAAAGCATCAGGACATTGTGTATCCTTTGCTGGGCAGACGCCTTTGGTAGGTGATGTGAGAGTGGGAGGTGTAACAGAGGTGGGAGGGATACCCAATCCTTCCCTTGTTCCAGCTGAAGGCAAACAGGAGTGGAAAAACTGAGTGGTTGCTACACTTAAATAACTTGGGATGAAAGACATTGAGAAGACATTTAGGAAGCAAGGAGACATTTGGGATGAAAGATGGGTCTCTCTGCTGGGATGGTGTTCATCTATATGGCAGAGGTGGTCTAATGAAGGGGGAGCCGCCCGGGGAGCCCGTGACCAAAGCAGTAACAATCCCTGTATTGGTTTCCTTGAGGGGTGAACAATCACTTCACCAGCTGGCACCCATAGCTCTGTGAAGTCATGGAAACCCAAAGATGACTTGAGCACTTGCTGAGAACAGCGAGTATTCGGAAACTGCTCTGTGGAGTTACCAAATTGTGTTCTGCTTGGCCTTGTCCCCTGCTGAGAACTGAATCCTCCTCCGTGGACAGGAGGCAGGACCCCACTCTCAGATTACTTCAGGAGAAAGAGGGAAGCTGATGCAGAATTTATTTCTCAAGCTTCTCAAGGCCTTTGCCTTCCTGTTTGCATCACACCATGTTGCCTCAGACAGGTAGTAGTGATGGAAGTGTTCCCAGCAGTGATTTCCTGTTGACGTGGGGACTTTCTTCACTGTGGGAGTGTCACCAGCCATGTGTAGGGCATGCACTGGGTGAGGTGTTTGTTATCTATGAGTAGTTTGTCCCTGTGGTTTTCCCCAGTGTGACACTGCTGCTCTGGTGGGGGATGGTCAGAGCACAAGTTGTCCAGATGGACACCATCCAAGCCCCATGAAGCTCCTTTCTGGGGCTTTTTGGTGTCTGTACAGGGGTGAGGGAAGGTGTACAGTGGGCCTTGTTACATTGCTAGAGCTGCTTCTCATTTCTGGCTTTTCCACATACAAAGAAGCATTCAAATCTTGGTTGTTGGGGAGGGTTTAGGACATGCTCAAAGAGCAACAGTGGTGGCTACATGAACCAGGATAGTCATGAATGTGGAAGACAGAATTCTCAGGTAAAAACACCAAGTTTTGACGTCAGTTTTGTCAAAAATGGACTTTCTTCATGTTCACCCACACTGGCGTTTCTCACATGTGTTTTGGGGGAGGGCTGGTTTAGTAATGAAAACCTCCTGTCAGCAATGTGTCAACTGTGGGAATCCCAGTAGTGTGCTGGAGTTCAGCCATGCCTTCCTCTGGTTTCCGCTCACGCTGCCGGTAACAGATGTCTGGGCAGCGTGGCAGTGTCCCTCTCGCACATTGGGGACTGAAAGGGGGAGATGCGGCACCTGCAGCAGAGGGACAAGGCAAGAACGGACCACGAGACCCCATCCTGCCACTTACTCCCAGTGAGCCATGGGGAGAAGACGGGTGAGGGAAGTTGTTTGTTGTTTGTTTTGCTTTCAGAAAAAGGTTTGTTGAAAATAATTTATAAAGACCGGTTACTGAAGTGGCTCCTTGTTTCCTTTTCTGTGCGGGATGGGGCTCGGTTGATGCTCTTCGGGTATCAAAATCCAGAACCGCAAGGTGAGCAGCAGGTGCAGTGGAAAGGGCTCTGCTCCCCCGCCTTAGCTGGTGGTGCTGCGGGATCGCTCCTTTCCTCTAGGCTGTCAGAGGTGGGGGGGTGGTCAACCGGGACCTCTGGAGAGACAGGTGCTGCTTGTCTCACGGGGAAGAGCCTTCTTCCAACTCACGGATGCTCCCTCGGCTGCAGCCCTGGGCCCCCGCTGCCCTCCAACCCCGGTAAGTGCCCCTTTCTGCGGGCGCTTTAACTAACGGGGTGCCGTCCCTGCAGAGCCGGGGCGGAGCAGCAGGACCAGACCCGCCGGGCGAGGGAACCGGCTCCAGGTCCAGCTTCCCGCCGGCTCCCCGGAACCCCACCGCCCGCGGGAGCCCCAGCAGGGCCGGGCTGGTGCCGGGGCGGGGCGGGAGCTCAGGAAGTGACACGGCGGGGCGGGGCGGGCAAGCGACGGCGGCGGCATGGCAGCGCGGCGGGCGTGAGCGCCGGTCCCGGTACCGCTACCCGGCCCGCAGGTGAGGGGCGCCGGCCGCGCCGCCGGCGGGGCAGCCCGCGGGAAGGGGCCGGGGCAGCCTGCGGGGAGGGGGCCGGGGCCGCCGGGTGCCCTCCTCTCCCCGTGGCGAGGGGCGGGTCTCGGCGGGGCTGCCGGTGGCTGTCCGGCCGTGGCGGGACAGTCGGGAAGGGCAGAGGCGGGAGCAGCCCCGGTGCCGCTCCGGGGGGGCGGCCGCTGCGGCGCTGCCCCCCTGTACCGCCGGCTGCAGCCGGGGCGGCTGGTGAGCGGGACGGGCGGCGCGGCCCCGGGGGTGCCTCTCTGGAGCTGTGGTTAAGCCGTCAGCTCTCCCCCTCGTCGCCCTGCGCCGGAGCCCCGTGAGGAGCGGGCTGCCGACGGCACCGGCGAGGCGCCGTCCCGCCCTTTAATGTGCTGCGGCCGCTTGCCACGGCTCTGGGGGGGCTGCCCGTGGCACGGCCGAGGGGGTCTCAGCTAATCCGGTTTCCACGCAGCCGTCCCCGTGTGACTGCTGTTAGTTTTAGCTCGCTCGAAGGCGCATCCGAGCCCTTCGGGATGCTGCTGACCCCTCCGCGGGATGGGAGGCGCGGAGGGGTCTGGGACGGATCCGTGTCCGGCGGGAGTCACAGCAGGTCCGGTCAGGGCTGCCTCACCCCGGCGGGTACCCGTCCCTGGGATCCATGAGATCTGGTTTTGGTGGTTAAGGGGCTTTCGAAGCAAGCAGATTGCTGCTGCTGCTGCTGTTGTTTCCCTGAAGCACCTGATCCTGTAAGCCCCCTGTAGAAATGCCCTAGCAGAAGAAGGCTGAACAGCCTGTCTTTCACTTCTACAGCTTTTGGGCTGTCTGTGATAAGAGATTAATCCTCATCTGGTTGTCAGAGGAGCAGCTCAGGAACGGATTTGTGGGTCGGGAGTTTTCATTCCTCGTTTTGCCACGGTGTGCACCCCGGGCAAGCTGTCTGATGATGCTTTTTCCCCTGTGATGCTTCCCCCCCTTTCCCCCCACCCTTTTCAGTGCCCTGCAGAGGGGACAGGGGGTCCTGCAAAAGTCCCTCCCAGGACCCAAAGAGTGGCATTGTGGCTCTGCCTTGTGAGCTCATTAACCGAATAAATCCCAGCGCTGCTCAGTTCAGACAGGGCTCTTGCAGGAGAATTTATAAAGTCATTAAAAACATTTTAATGGAAAGTATTAACCATCTATAACACAGCATCTGCTGGCGTGTCTTTGGAAAAACACGTCTAAATTAAGAGGATGGGAGACAGCGAGACAGACTGGTGGGCTTTCTGCTGAAGCAACCAGCTGGCCAGGGCTGCGAGGGAATACTGGTGGAAACTCCTTCCCATCTGTAGCATCGGGCCAGGCCCTGCCTCCCTGGACTGCTGTGGCAGGGACCAGTTTGGGGAGAAGTAGGGAGGGGAGAGAGGAGCAGCTCTCTGGTGTTTATTCTTGTCCCTCAGCGGGTGTGAAGGCATGAGGAACATTTTATGGGGAAAGCAAGGAGGAACCTCTGCAAGAAGCTTTGGCGTCCCTCGGCTATTAAAATGGGGGGAACTGGGCAGGGCCGTGGTAACCTCAAGCTGGTCCCACGTGGAACCGGCAGCCTCACTTTCCCAGGGCAACAGCTGGCTCCTGCTGCATTTCCAGCCACGATGATGACAGTGGTCTGCAGCTTCAGTGTGACAGTGTCAGCAGGGAAGGAAGGGGTCAGGTGAAAAGGTGATGGGCTTCTGGGATGGCGTGGTCCTCCAGGGCTCTTCTTCTGACCTTGTTCCATGGCACAATCTGGATGGCTGCTGCAGGAGGATTTCTAAAGTCATTAAAAATGTTTTCACTGAAAACAGGAACCACCTGTAAACCGCAGCATCTGCTCTTGCATCTCTGGAAAAGCCCATGTCCATTCTGAGACCTGAGGGTGGCCAGGCAGGCTGGTGGGCTTTCTGCAGCAGCAGCCAGCTGACAGCCGGTTCAGCCCAGCGCCGTGCTTTGCTCTGCTGCCACCCGAGTGGGGTTCTTTTATATCTCAACACCTTCCTCCTTGGAGTGGCCATGGGGCACCCTCTGGCTGCCTGGCTCCCATGGGAAGGGATGGATGCGGGAGCCCCTGCCCCGGGACTGCTGTAGGCAGTGTGGCAGAGCTGTCACGGGCAGCATTTCTGATGTTTGCCTTTCAGCCTGGTCTGGAAGCCACCAGCTGCCTCCAAGGTCTCTCTTCAGTTCTCCACGAGCACAGTAAATAGCCAGCCTGGTCCTTATGGCCATGGGTCCAATCTAAGGGACAAACAGGAGCCTGGGCCCCAGGGCAGTCATAGCTTGTGCATTTGAGTTGTTGCTTTTCCTCCTCCCCACGGGCCTGGAAGGGAGTGAGCAGCCATGGGGGGCTTCACAGAGTGGGGGGACCCACACCTTCTCTCTGAGCCAGGCCTTGTGCCCTCAGGTTATGCTTTTTGGCAGGTGGGAGCCTCTTGGAGGCTGACCAGGCTGGTGGGTCCTGCAGAGCATCTGTTTGCCCGTGCTGGACAATTTCTCCTTACAGCCTCAGCTTGACAGCACCATTTGTGGCCTTCAGGATGGCTGGAACAGGTCTTAACCCTCACGTCACAGCAAGCAGAGGGGACAGACCCTGGGCCTGGTGTGGGTGCTGCTGCCCCGGCTCAGCATCAAGTCCGAAACGCAGGTTGTGATGGCGAGCCCATGCCAGGGGCAGACGCATCTTCCTCTGTAATGCTGGCTGTAGTTATGCTGACACGTCCCCTTCCAGCAAAGCCTTTTGCAAAGCATGGCAGCAGAATAATGCAGAGGGCCTCCCATCCTCGTGTCCCTGCCCGTGCCAGGGCTGCGAGGGTGCTGGGCTCAGTCTTGACGGGAGCTGCGTGGTGGGAGCTGTGCTGCTCCTTGCAGAGAGCCAGGAGAGCTGTGGCACTGCCCGCTCCGCCTCACTCCTGGGCCTGAGACTTGAACGAATTGTGTTTGTTTAAAAAGGAAAACAAGAAAAAACCCGACCTGAATTTGGTGTGAAGAAGGGCTTCCTTTCAGTTCCAGTGTTAGGGCATCGCAGAGAGAGGCTTGGCTAGGCAGGGGAGCTTGGGAGGGGAGCGGGGCGGCAGGGCGAGGGCAGCGCCGGTGGCCTTACACGTCTGCCTTTCCCTTGGGAGCAGGAGGTGGCTGGGGAATGCCTCTGGAGGAGCTGCTGCCACTTCCTTAGCTGCTGCTGACCACTACTTGGCTCTCAGAAACATCCCTGTGGACAGGCTGCCTTGAGTCCCACCGCCCGGAGACCAAGGTACTGCTCCCCTTTTCGAGGTCTAGGCTGTCCCAGGGTCCTTGTTCAAAAGGACCTCCTCCTCTTGCCTCTCCTCTGGCTCTGTCTGAGGGACCCTCCTGCCAGGAGCAGCTCTGCATGACTGCATTCCTGTGGAGCCCAGGTCGTGACACACTTGGGGCAAGAGGGAGTTACCCCCAGGTCACCCAAATATTGCCTTTTCAGGCCTGCTGCTGGTGCCTGGTTTGTAGCGAGGGGAAGGGCTGAGGTGCCGGCCCCCCAGGAGATGGAGCGAGGTGGCTGAGCTGGTCAAGCCCAGTGCTTGAAGGAGAGGTGGACTCCAGCCCCTCGGTGAACCTCCTCTCCCCTTCAGCCCTGCTGCTTCAGCTGCTGGGGTGCTCTAACTCACAGACCCAGGTATAAGCCAGCTCTTACTTTTGGGAGGAGGGGAAGGACTTAATTTTCCTGCTGGATTGGCACTCAGTCGGGTCCCTGGGAGCCCAGATGGTGCCCAGCCAGCAGTGGAGGCAGGCAGAGAGGAGGGGGAGAGCAGGGGAGAGCAGGCTGCCTCGTGGCCCTGCCCTGGGACAAGGGAAGGCAAGGGCTCTGGTGCCAGGAGTGATGTGCCATCGGTCCCGAGAGGCTCATGTGACCCTTTGGTAGGTCTCCTCACTCGTCATTGGTTTTGTTGGTCCATTTTGTTCCAGGCTGCAGCAGCTGACATGGATTTTCTTTTCACCTGCCCCATTCTGCTGGCGCTGCTGCTGTCCCAGGGCAGCTTTGCAGACCTGGAAAAACAGAGGGTGGACTCTGGCCTGGAAATCTGTATCCTTCTCTGCAGTGGCCTGCCCCTCGTGTCCTGTGCTTATGCCTGCTAAGGCTGGAGGGAGCTCGCACACAGGGAGAAGGTTAGAGGCCATGGAAAGGGGCACAGGAGGCCTGGAAGAGAGAGGACCCAGAACTGCTGGGCAGTTTCCCAGCCTGTTTCCCAGTCTGCTCTTGGGAGTGGTGTGGCCAGCTGGGCGGCAAAGCATGCCTGTGGGTCTGTGTTTCGGGGTGACCAGCTGGGATGATGGAAGAGGGCTCTTGGGCTTGTGGCACTTGGTCTCCTCTGTGCCATGGGCACTGATTGCCTGCGAGGAGGTGGGCTAATGCAAGTGCTTCTTAGCAGCTTCCCCTGATGAACGGGCCAAGTATGAAAAGATAATTAATGTGTGTCTCATGGAGACACGTGTGGGGAAGGTGGGAGTTTGTGTTCCTCCTCCAACCCATCAGCCAGAGCAGGGGCTGGCAAGTAGAAAGGTCCCCACAAGTGCCCAGCTCAGTTAAGCACCCTGCTGGGGTGTCTGAGCGAAGGGGCTCACTGGAAACCCATGTTTCATCCTGGTTCATACACTGCCCCTGGCCCTCAGGCACCCCGAGGAGAACTGGAGCGGCTGGGATGGTGCTGGGTGCCCAGTGGAGGGGGAGAACAGGGGCACGGTGGGAGCATGCCCGTGGCGCCCTTGACAGTGGTGCAGATAAGAAGCTGTTTGAGGTGAAGCGCAAAGACCAGATGAATGCACTGAAGAACTTGATTGAGCTCAATGACGTCAACCAGCAGTACAAAATCATTGACATCATGCTCAAGGGACTCTTCAAAGTGAGCGGCGGCGAGGGAGGGTGGGCAGGAGAAGCAGGGAGGTCTGAGGTCTTCTGTGGGGTTGAAGAGGGTGGGCAGGTGGGCCTTAGGACCTGCAGAGAGGGTGTTGTGGAGCAGCTGGGGCAGGACCCTCGGGGTCCAGAGAAGGAGCAGCAGGTTGGGGCCATAACTGAGGGCTCTGGCAGGTGCTGGAGGACTCCCGGGCTGTGCTCATTGCTGCTGATGTGCCTCCCGACGGGCCTTTCCCTCAGGATGAGAAGATAAAGGATGGTAGGTCTTCTCTGACCCTTACCCCCATCTCTTTTCCAGTGCCCTGGTGTGTTGCCAGCAGTCCCCCTGGGACTGGCACCAGGGCAGGTATGAAACTCCCATGTACCCAGGCCAGACCTCAGCTGGTCCCTGTTGGTGGGGGACCCTATTGCTGCCTCTCTGACCAGTTCATACTGGGAAGCGTGCCTGCCTGCCTGCCCTCAGCCTCCTCCCTTCCTGGAGGGGCTGTAGGCACCAGTGGGACGAGCCACGTGTAGCAGTGTGCCAGCAGGGTGGGTGGCTGTCCCTACAGCGTACTCCCACGTGGTGGAGAACACCGCCTTCTTCGGGGATGTCGTCCTGCGCTTCCCCAAGATCGTGCATCACTACTTCGACCGCAACTCCAACTGGAACAGCCTCATCCGCTGGGGCATTGGCTTCTGCAACCTGACGGGCATCTTTGAGCAGGGACCCCACTCCCAAGTCCTGGGGCTGGTACGGCTCCTGGTCCTCTTCCGCCGCGTCCCCTCTCTGCTGCTGGGGCTGGGGGGTGAGGTTTTGGGGGTAAAAGGAGGATGGGCAGAGGGCAGGGGGAGTGTACCCCGCATTTGAGGGATGTTCTTGGGCCGAGGGATGAAGAGCACAGAGGGGGCTGATGGGAAGGAGGGCACCCTGGTCACGGGGGGATGTGGTGTGGGACGTGCTGCTCCCCGACTCCGCTTTGCTCTGCAGATGGCTCAGGAGCTGGGAATCAGCGAGAAATCGCCAGATTACCGCAACCCCTTTAAAACGGACCACTCTGAGGTAAGATGGCACCGCTGCCGGCTCGACCTGTGGCCTTCCCTGTTCCTGTTACAGCTGCAGGCAGCTGGCTGGGGAAGGGAATGGGTGGCTTGGTGGCAAATGGACAGAAACCCCCATCACAGAGGAAGTTTGGGTAAAACATGGGCACTGAACTGCAGTTGGTTCTGGGTGCCTGGTGCGATTCCTGCCTTCCTGTGACCACCTGCCCCATGGGAGAACCAGGACCCCCTTTGCCTTGTGCCGTATCCAGCCTCAAGCCCCCCTGGCACGGTGGGGCTTACATGATGGCTTCAGTGGGTTTGGAGGGTTTTGTGCCTCTGGGAGGCTGTGGGGGCTCCCCCATGCTGACCTTCCCCCTCCCCGCTGTCACCCCACAGTTTTTCCCCAGTGCTGACACCTTCCAGAAGGCGCTGCGGGAGGAGGAGAAGCGGAGGAAGAAGGAGGAGAAGCGGAAGGAGATACGCAAGGGCCCGCGCATCTCCCGCTCGCAGTCGGAGCTGTAGCGTGCGGGGCTCGCGCCTCAGGGCAGGGGTGATGCTGCTGGGATGCAGAGCTGCTCCGTCCCTCCCGGTGGCCTCGGGCCCCTGCCCTTTCCGTTTGTGCCATGGGTTTTCTTTTGTTGCCTTTCCCCTTCATTCGGTGGGGTCGGTGGGTTACCCCAACATCGCCAGGTGGAGCTGAAGCCGGGTACCCCTTCCCCCACGCCAAAGCACAGATGGGAAGGCAGTGGGGCCGTCCCCTGGGCTGGTCAGGGTGCTGCCACCCACAGTGGGGTAGGGTGAGGGGGGCATGCTGCGACTGAGCCCCGCGGGGAGCCCCCACCTCCCCAGCACATGCTGCCCGGTGACGAACGTGCCTCCTCCATCATGGGTGGGCCGGGGAGTGCGTCACGCCAAACAGCCTCATGAGCATTGCTGCTTGTCTCAGTTTAGGGTTGGGTTTGGGGTGGGTTTTTTCCCAGTTCCTTTTTTAAGCCGGTGATGTCATCGGCACCCCACCACCTGGTCATGCCTGGTGTCTGCCCAGCTGCTACCTCTGCCGGGTCAGCTCTCCCCTCCTTCCAGCTGCTGCCTTTCCAAGCAAGGTGTCCCCAGTCAGCCAGGGTACAGTGAGCCAGCGGTGCTGGTTCCTGGCCCAGTGGCATCCTGCTCTCCTGGGTGGCTGCCACAGCACGTCCCTGCGGAGAGGCAGATATGCAGAGGATTCCTGGGGAGGAGGATTTCAGCTCCTGGCCCTCTTTGTGGCCCTTGGGTGCCTGTAGCCCAAGTATTGCTGCTGCTGGAAGTGCTGGGGAACATCCACTGAACCCCTGTGAGTGAATCCTGTGCCACATGCCCAGCCCATACCATCCTGCCCCCGTCCCCACTCCGTGGGGCTGATCCTCGCTGATTTAATGCCCCGACGCCCCTTCCGAGGGGAACAGCCACCTAAGGCCAGCAGGGCTGAGGTGGGGAGTAGGGGGAGAGCCGGCCGAGGGGCTGCGACCCTCTGCGGGGTGTCTGGGCTGCAGTGGGAGTGGAGGCAAGGGGCTGTTCCCAGGACACGGCACGACCACCCTGCCTTTTCTCCCGGCTGCGGGTGAGCTCGGACCGGAGGAGGCTCTTGCGGGGGGCTGTGTGGGATGGGGGGCTCCGTGCCGGCCTGGGGGTGCTGTGGCCCTGGGGAAATGGCCCAAATTTTAAACCGCGGAGCCAGGACCAGCTGGCGGGGGGGCGATGGGCCCGCGGTTTGGTGTTTCTTAAATAAAATATACCTTTTTTTTAAAAAATGTTATTATTTTATTTAAAGTGGGAGCGCGGCTCGTGCCCCTGTCCCGGGGCGCCGGGTCCGGCCCCTCGGGCGCTGCGAGGGGGGTTCAGCCCCCTTCCCCTGACCTCCCCCCGCCCCCCGAGTGCCACCTGTGCCCCCGGCGGGGTCTCTGCGGAGCCGGCGGCGGCCCCGCTCCCACGCGTGCCCGGCGCTCCCCGCGGCCCCGCCCGCCTCATGAATATCCCGGGCGGGCGGGCGGGGCGGCCGATGCTAATCGCAGCTGCTGATCGCTGACGCGCCATCACACCACGCGCCGCCGCGCCCGGCGATTGGCCGGCGCCGACCTGGTCTCATTGACAACAAGCCGCGGGGGGCGCGCGCGCCGCTGCCGTGGCGGCGGGCAGGTGGGGGCGGGGCCGCCGGCCGGCCGGGGCGGCCCAAGATGGCGCGGGGTCGGCGGCGCTCGCCGGCAGCCTCCGCTTGAGCGGCCGGAGGGAGGGGAGAGGAGAGGAGAGGGGCGGGCGGCGTTCATGCGCCGGTGCGCCCGGCCGCGGCGGGCCCCTGCGCGATGGAGGGCGGCGAGCTGGGCGCGGAGAACATGGAGACCCTGACCGAGCTGGGCGACGAGCTCACCCTGGGCGACATCGACGGTGGGCGCCGCGGCCCGGGCCTGGGCAGGGGGGGGAGGTGGGGGGTGGTCCGCGTGGGCTCTCCCACGCGACGTGGGGGTTCCCGTGCCTCCACGCGGGACCGGGGCTGCTGCTGCCGCCGGGGGCCGGGTGCGTGGGTGGGTCTCGGATCTCGGGGGCCGGGTGCGTGGGTGTGCGTGTCATCCCCCCCATCCCCGAGCGGGGAGTGGAAGTGCGGGGTGGCCGCGCAGCTTCGCCCCGCTGCGTGGCGTGCGGGGAGCGGCGCGGGGACTTCCCAGTCCCGGGTGGGCAGATGCGGGGGCAGCGGGTGCGTCCCGCCGGGCAGCGCCCGCCGGGAGAGAGCGAGGGGCACCCGCGGGTGCCTGCCCGGGTGGCGCCGATGCCCACCTCCGCTTCCGCGGGGCCGGGCCACGCCGGAGGGGCGAGAAGCCGGGCTTAGGGTCCCAACCCCGCGGCTGCCCAGCCCTTCCTCCCGCCCGGGGCTGCTGCCGGCATGGGAGAGGACCGGGGAAAGTGATTCCGTCGGATCCGCGGGGCGAGCGGTGCTGCCCGGGGTTCCCCTCTTAAAATCGATGTTAGATTACCCGTGGAGCTGTGCCGCCACCGGTGCCCGTGGGAGGAGGCTGTGCCTCCTCGCCCTCCTCCACCAAAACAGGTATAAACGTTTAAATTCCCCCTCGCCCCCCTCTCCATGTCATCCCAAAACTTCACCTCCTCGATGCTGGAGCTCAGACCCATGAGAAGATCCCTGTTTTTCACCAAAGCTCAGCGACATGAAGTGCCCACGCGTAACGCTGCCTTTAGCGTTTACCAAACAGCTCCTGGAAGCCTGTTAAAAATGTAGTTTCGGAGGAGCTGTGCTGTAGGGACGGGGACCTGGCCCAGCTTCAATCCCAAGGAGTGGTCAGCTCTGGGGGGAGGTTGTGATGCCCGAAGCATCCTTGGGCAGCTAGGAGATAAACCGAAGCTTTTCAGTTTATAACTGCGATTGATTTGTCGGGTAGCGAGGGACAAAATCTGTACTTCTTTGGGGTTTTACTTTCTCCTCTCATCCTATGTTGAAGCCGAATATACCTTAGGCAAATGGAGGGGCTTAGTTATTGCTCATAAAGTTGATGGTGAAATCAGAGGTGGTGTTTCCTCTTGTTTAAGCACCACGTAATGACTTCTCGGGATCCGTACGGAAACAGAGATGTGTTCCAGTGAACCCGGGGCTGGCTCTGAACCACGGTGTGCCCGGGGAGGTGTGATTCAGAGCAGTGAGTAACTTAGGAGAAAGAGCTTTGCCTTCCTCCCTGGCTGCTGGGGTGGATTTTCCTCGGGGCGGGGGAGGCACATGGCAATCCTGCCTTTAAAAATGGTTTTGGTTTTGGTGCCCTGACATGGATTCATCAAAGGGTTTGAAACTCTGTGAGGGTTTTGGGTTGGTTTTTAAAGTCTGCATGTCGGTGGGTCTCGGTGTTGTTCTCCCGTTCCGGTGGAGGGCCCGTCGCTGCCTGCTGCACAGCCTGTGATTTTCCGTGGAGGAGGAGGAGTGACGCCGGTCCGGCGGATGCGTCGTCCGCTCTGGGACATCGGTGATTGCTGGGGTCATGCTCCATTTCAGGATGCAAGGCTGGGTGGGGGGGCCTGGCGCTGTGCTGAAGGTGTCTGCCTCTGCCCACTGCCCTGGCACAAGCTTCTCCACTGGCTGTGGGCACCTCCCTGCTGGCAGGACATCACGAGGTGATAATGGCGAGCGAGGTCTGACTCGGTTGTCGGTGTGAAGCGTGTCCAGGTTCAGGACCAGGATGGCATCTCCACCGCTTTCCGTTTCTCAAAGTGTCTTGTCTCCGGGAGCACGAGGGAGAGCTGAGCCTCATGCAGCCCGGCCGTGGAGAGCTGAGCTGCACACAGCCCAGCCGTGGAGAGCTGAGGCACAGCCCGGCCCTGGCCTTTCTGCCAGGTGTTTGTGTGCTGCGCTCCCAGAAGCAGCACGCGTCCCGGGTGGGCTCTGTTTCGTAATACCTTGTTGACATTTTTTAGCTTTGGGCTGGGATTGTTTTCTGCGGTAACATCTCACACTGGGCTCGGGGCTGAGACCTGTCTGGCATGGAGAGTGCGGGTGATCTGGTGCTGGTGGGTTTAATCACCGAGACCTGTCCTCCGAAAGCACCCCAGCGTTCTGACAGTTAGTGGAGACGCTCGCTCTGTTCTCTTCCTTTAAAACACCTTTGCTTACAGAGACTCAGGTGTTAGATGTTGCTGCTTCTCCTGCTTTTCCTTGTGTGGCTGCTAGGAAAGCTGTTGGGTTCCTTAAAAGAAGTGGGTTTGTTCCCCTGGCAATCTAATCTTTAAGAATTAATGTTTAGACCTTTTGCATTTAGTCAGAGTGAAGTCTGTGATGAAGATCTGATTTAACTTGTGAGAGCAAGAGTCAGGGCTTTTTTAATAAGTTACTAACTCTGCTGCGTTGAACACAACGTTCTTCAAATGCAGTACTTGAAATGGGGCTTTTGTGCTGGGATTTGCTCTTCCAGGGTGAGTCTTGTCCAATTTATGTTTATTCCCCACTTGCTGATGTGCAAGACCAGTGCCACCAAGCAAAGGGCTCTAGAAGTCCGTCGGTGGGACCATCAAGTTTATTGCAGTGGGGTTATTTGGGACGGTCTTGGCTGTGTGCTTGTGAAGGGTGCAAAGCTGCTTAGTACCCACCTAGATGTTATGCTGAAGTGTTAATCGTTAAACTGCAACATCTCATGAAAGCTACTGAGGCACTGCACACACAAACATAAAAATACTTCATTTCTCAAGTGAAAAGTGGAGACAAAGTTTGGTCTGGCTGCTGCTGTGCCGGGGACGCAGACATCCCTGCTTACGGTGAGGTTACATGTAGCTCAGGAGGACACATCTCCCCTGAGCTCCTCTGTCCTACAGACTCCAGTGCCAAGGAGGAATGATCGTGGTCAGTGTATGTAAGGGTGTGGAGAGATTGCTGTCAGGAGGGGAGAAGAGTGGAATGGAAGTACCATCAAAATACGGTGAGATCTTTGTTAAGGGAGCAAGAAGCTCGGTGGCTGATCCCTTTGCTGTGTCTCAGGAGTGTGGGGCAAATGAATGGGGTAATGAGTGGGTGATGAATAGCCCTTTATTGCTGGGTGATTTCCACAGAAACATCTAGTGAAAAGTTTGGGGATTTTGAACCCTCTTTGTAAACCAGAGCACCGAGGTCCTTTGGGTTTGTGGATGAGAGGGCTCATTGCACCAGGAGTTCTTTGCTGTCTCTTTCCTGTAAATCAGAAATCTCTTTTCTGCTTTCTAAATTGAAATTTATTATTTAATTCCAAACCCACCGTTATGTTGGTGGCTCCACTCCTTTCTTCTTTTCTTTGGTTTTTTCTCCTGCTTCCAGAAAAAAAAAACTAAAATAGGGCTTTCAGAAAATTGGGGAAGAGGCAGCATGGGCTGGGCAGATCCTGGGGTGGGGAAGGATGGCTGACTCTTCATGCCACCACCCACACAGAGATCGGGTTCAGGTGGTTTAAGGTGCATAATTGGATTTAATTGGATTAGATGGAGGGAGAGGAAGCTTCACTTATGAACAATGATCTCTTGGTTGTGAATTTTTTTTCCTCTGTGGGGGAGAGCTATAGCATTGTGGTAGGAAACTCTTGATGTGGGATGATAAAAGCCCTGGAGAAGGTGGGATGGAGAGAAATTAATGTGCAGTGATTGCAGGCAGAGGATAAAGAGACAAAAAAAGAAAAAAACCCACAACCAGAAAAGTTATTCTGGTGTTCTAAACACACAGGTTTCTCCTGTTACAGGTCTGTGAAGTGATGTTTCTTTTCAGGTTTTTTTCTCGCAAATTTCCAATATGCTTGAGAGCAAAACAAAGATGAATCCTTATCCCATTTCTTCATTTTCCAGGTATTCGGTGGAGCAGAAGGGATAGGGGACTTGAAACCACCTGAGAAGTTGAGTGGGAGGATGGTTAGTGCTGGAATCATGTAGGTGTTCCTGGTTTCTTCTCCAAGAATTAGATTGGAGCAGGGATGGAATGAGACTCTGATATTTTAAATGTATTGGAGATGGGTTTATGTTCTAGGCTTTGCTTGGAGCCTGTCATCTGGAAAAGTGGTGCAGAAGGGTTCTTCTGCCTTTTCCCCTGAGCAGCCACAGAAGTGCTGTTGCTGGCCAGCACTTGGTTTCTCTCTGGAGATGTTAGATGGGTGTGATATGTTCTCTGGAGGTTTTGAAGGGCTCAGAGCTCCCTTCTGCGCGTGCCCACCATCGTTTGAGTCCTGATGTAAAGGAGGGTCGAAGTCTATGGGCCAATAAAATAGCATCAAACGCATTTTCTTCTGTCTTGCAGAGATGCTGCAGTTCGTCAGTAACCAGGCAGGGGACTTCCCAGATCTGTTTTCGGATCATTTGTGTGGCACCTTCCAGGGCAGCAGCAGCAGTGGTGGCAGCAGCAGTGGGACCCTGGAGCCGCAGTTACAGGCGCCGTACAGCCAGGTGCAGCTGCAGCCCTTCCCACCGCCTTCCGCTTCCCCCCAGCTCCAGAACCTGCCGGCCAAAGCGGCGCAGGCGGCAGCTCCGGCCCCTTCGCGGTCGGCCCCGCTCCTTCAGCCCCGGCCCCCTCTCCAGCCTCAGCTGCAGCAACAAGCCGTGATGATTGCGCCCACGTTCAGCTCTGCTCCCCAGACCAGGATTATCCAGCAGCCGGTGATCTACCAGAACGCGGCCACGAGTTTCCAAGGTAGTGGTCGGGGTCCTCGGGCTGTGGGTGTGCCGTGTGCCCTCACAGTAAGTGGTGGTGTCCAAACTCTGCCACGACAAGCCCAACAATCCTTTTCTTGTGGTGCTGCCTGAGGGGCATCCCTTCTACTGCATGAGTGGCTTTGGAGTTGGGGGAGTGTGAGAAGCCATCACAAATGGGATGTGGAGTCTTGTGCAGCCTCATGCAGCAGTTGCCTTCTTGCTGCCCTCCTCTGGTGTGGCCATCTCTCCTATGGCTCCTGGGAGGCTTGAGAAACGTTACGTCTTAAAAGTGGTTGTTGGTAACCCCGTCTTCCCACCCATGGGTGGAGTAGGCCAATCCAATCCTGAAGCTCCATCTGTCCTGTACGGCAGTCTGGAACGAAGGCATGTTTTAACTACTGCACACTCCAGCAGCGTTGTGTTGAGCAGAGGCACTTGTAGGGTGTTTAATGATGACTAGCTTGTCTTTCTGAATGCCAGTTGTCTTGATCCTCTTCAGTAGGTGGTGATTCTCTATGTGCTAAGTAGGACTCAGGCATCCACTGAGATCAGCAGGAGTGTGCAAGTGCTGGTTGGATGTATTGCGTGGTGCCAGTGAAGAAATGAGTCCTGTGCTCTTAGACCAAAGGTTTTTGACTTTATTTTCTCTTAGCTGATCCCTCTGTGCCTCCTGGAAAGCTGCTATTCTAGGTGCAGGGTCCTCTTGCAGGAGGCACCAAGGGAGTTGGAAGCTTCCCAATGTGTGGGATGTGTTAGATGAACGCTGCCTACTGAGAAGCTTTGGGAAGGAGTGGAGCTAGGAGCTTTTTCAGGCTCCAGAACGGAGACTTGTGTCTCTGGACTATTCCTGACATCTCTTCTGCTTTTCAGTTCTCCAGCCTCAAGTTCAGAGCCTGGTGACATCCTCCCAGGTTCAACCAGTTGCCATCCAGCAGCAAGTGCAGACCGTGCAGGCCCAGCGCGTGCTAACACAGGCCCCCAACGGCACTATCCAGACATTAACGCCGGCCACGGTCCAGACAGTTGCTGCACCACAGGTCCAGCAGGTTCCAGTAAGTAAAAATGTGGAGTGATACAGGGATCAAGCAGAAGAAGGTCGGGTCTGCTGACTTGCCAGGGAAAGGCAGGGAAGCTTGTAGGGGTGGCAGTCCTGCTGAGGATTGCTTTCACACAAGTGTTTCCATGTGAGAGGTGTTTCCAGCCAGCCTGTGTTCGGGAAGCGCTTTACTTCACACAGGTCATGTGGCAGAAGCCCTGTTGTGAGCTGTGGGGTGACTTCAAGCAGTGGGCAATGTTCAGAAGCTGTTTTCAGTAAAACGCCTGCAGAGTTAAACTTGATCTAAAATATTTTTGCAACTTGGTGCTGCTAAACCAGTTTGCTTTGACGTTTATCTACTTTCTTGCAAGTCCACCACCTCTACCATGTCTAATAAGGGGCAGCTAATACCAGACTGTTTTCACCCAATTCCTCTGCCACGCTTTCTTTGATCTTTTGCTGATCAATGGCATGTGATTTTTGTTTTAAAACATACACAAGAGTGAAAGCCTTGTGTATCTTTGTATTAGATAAAAACATTCATGGCTGGGGGACTCTTGATAGGACAGTTGTTCTGGTTCAGTTGTGCTGTGCCATCTGTCCTGTTCTCTGTGCTTTAGAGTCAACGAGGTATTTGGAAGAAGTAAGAGAAAGCTGTTTTGTGGCAAAATAACTTGGTTTTGATCTGCCTAATATTCCTGGTACAGATCCTTTAGGTGAAGTTGGGGCGGGGGAGCTACTACAGGTATTTGCAGGCTGTCCTAGCCATGTTACACACTCAACCAGTTAACATAGAGAGGTAATGTAGGTGTAATTGGAGAGGGAAAGGGAGCTTTTCCATCAGCTCTTTTGTGGTTTTTACATACCTGGTTACTTCTGGTGACTGATTTGAAAACCGGTGTCCTGGTGCTTCCTCTGTTCCCCTCCCTCCAATGCAGTTCAGACTGTCTTGTGAGCAGAGTTTGCGTCAGGGGCTGGCAAAAACCATCCAGGGGATGCAGGGCACAGGACCCCGCTCTTTTGCCGCTCACCAAGATGTAGTTATATTACTCTGTGACCGCTTTCCTTTGCCTACTCTCCCCTTCACCTCTCACTTTTCAACCTTAGGTTCTGGTCCAACCTCAGATCATAAAAACGGACTCCCTTGTCTTGACAACCCTGAAGACAGATGGTAATCCTGTCATGGCCACAGTGCAGAACCCAGCGCTGACAGCTCTTACTGCTCCCATTCAGACCACAGCTCTGCAGGTACCGTATGGGTGGTGTTCTTCCTTCCCTCTCCTCACTGATGTCCTTTCCTCTTAACGCACAGAAGAGATTTGGGCTTTGGTATTCTGCAGTGGTGCAAACAGGAGGGGTGTTGAGGGCTGCTCTAGACACGTCCAGAGTGAGTAATACCCTGTTTCTGCCAAGGCTAAACACACAGATTGTCTGGTTTTGGCAGCCTCCCATGGCCACTAAGCAAAGACCAAGGGCACGTTTCTGTTTACCTTTTTCTGGTGTTACAAGGAGAGGAATCTGACCTAAAAATTTCATCCAGTTTTTAACCTTTGCAAGACACTTGAAACTGAAAGCTAGCTTGCTCAGAATACCCGTGGAACTTTCTTTCCCCCTTCACTGGTGTCTAATAGCCATACGTGAAAACTAATGAAGCTGCTTTTCTGAGGAGAGGGCGTTTGCAGGGCGTCATTGGGGCTGGCAGCTGTGCTTCATGGCCTCCACTTCTTATCAGCTCTGAGAGATTCGTGCCTCCAAAGATGCATTTATTATGATCCTGTACATTCTGAACAGATATCTCTGTGCAGATATTCACTGGGGGAGATAAACTTGCGAGTCTGGACTGAAGTTTTGTCTTCTCTTGCATAGCATGGTGGGCTGCTTACGGACTCGCTAGCAGCCAGGCTAAAACCTTCGCGTAAGCTGCTTGCTGTTAGGTGAGGTTTTCACGCAGAGGTGAGGCTCGTGTGATTGTGCCTGTTTGAGGCACAATCCATGAAGCATTCTGAACATGTTGAAATTTGGTGGAACTTGGGAAAAGGCATAGGACTTAAATTCACTTATTTGTCAGGTTCCGGCTTGAAATAAAACTAAATTATTTTCTAATATCCCAATTAAAAGACTGTTTTGTTGCTGAAATAATTCCTGGAGTTGCTTGTGTTGAGTTTATTCTCTTTTAAGCTAGTCTGTCTTTTGACAGAAATAACTCTTCCTCTGCATAACCACTTCCCTGATGTACTTCAGGGAGCATGTGAACCCTTCTCCATCTTGTTTTACTGGGTTCAGCAGCCTAAACTTTCTTTACTCCACCTGTCCTAGAAGTCCCACTGTGCAACCATTTTGGTGGTATTCATCATCTTTTATCACAGAGTGCATACTGCTTTGGTGTAGATGGTCTGTCCAACATCTTCACATCCAAGTCTGAGCTTTTCACACCAGTGTATATCACTCATTGCCTTAGTTCCTCATCCTAAGGCATTTTTATAGCTTATGGATCTATTTCCCCCCCCCATTTAATCAAATTCAAATCAACTGCATTGCTCAAGCTCAGATTTTTCCACAGTTGGATCCTTTCTAATGTTGCTGTTCCAAATTTGGAAGTAGCATTTCTTGTTGCTGATTTATAACTTTGTCCACTGAAAAGGTGGTTTTGGACACTTGGGGAGTGTAAGGATTGTAGGAGCAAGGAGGAGCCTTGGTGGATGGACAGAGCATGGTCTCAGTGGAAGAGTGTTGATGCTCTTGGAGAAGAGACATTCTTGTTCTGCAGTGCCTGGCATGGGTGGCAGTGACAGGATTTTCCTGTGCTGCTGTGCTGATGCTTGTGCAAACTAAGATAGAGAAGAGGAAATTTGCATCTCTCTCTTTTTCTGAGCTGTACAAACTTTTCCTGATTCTTCTGATCTTGAGTCCTGTGTCTTTTACCATCATAAACCTTATCTAAATTGGCTGATTGCTTGTAATGTTTGTTATGCATGGTCTTTGTAGACCCTGGTTGGGAGCAACGGGACCATTTTGACCACAATGCCAGTGATGGTGGGACAAGAAAAGGTGCCTATCAAGCAAGTTCCTGGGGGTGTCAAACAACCAGAACCACCTAAAGAAGGAGAGAGGAGAACAACTCACAACATCATTGAAAAGCGTTACCGATCGTCCATAAATGACAAGATTATTGAGCTGAAGGACCTTGTCATGGGAACAGATGCCAAGGTAAAGCTGTGGGATGGATGAGAGCAAACCTAGTGTCATAGATACCCAAACGAAGCAGATGGGTGCACACGACTGTCAGTAGTGATGCACATACATGTTGGGAAAAGACTGGTGAGAAACGCTTGTGGATGTTTTGGTAACTGCCAAGCCAGAGCTTGCTTAATTGAAGTTTCTTTTTCCATGTGACAGTAGCAGGGACAAGGCTTTCTAGAGCTTTCCAGTTTATTTCCTTTAGATATTGAGTTGTAAAAACTTCTGCCTGCTCAAATATTAGAAGGTTTCTCACTGTGCATTCAGGGTCGTCCTATTCACTTCATGCTGGCAGTGGTGTTCTTGGTACCTTGCATGGTCTCTGTACAAATACATGCACTACTGAAGTCACCTATTGATGGGTAGAGTCAGAAGCTTATGTTTTAAAAGCACTGGGAATGTGCAGTGGCTTCTCAGTACTCTGGGTTTGTGTTTGCAAGCTGAACTTGTCTGCTGGAAGCAAATACTTTCATGGGGATGGTCAAGGGAGCGAGGCAAAGAGACAACCACTTGTCTCAGAATTAAACAGTGAACAATGGCTAACAGGCAGCAGCTTGTTCTATCCCAGGAAACAGTCACTTCATTTCAAAACTATGGTCCTCTCAAAGGACTATTTCTGCCTGAAAACCTAGATGTGAGCTCTACTGTGATTTGGATGTTAATCTGTTTCCATTGTGCTGTTTTTATAAGATCTTTGAGAGACCCCAGTCCTTGGGTGTCTGTCAGAGTCTGATACCTCACCCACAGTGTGTGCCCCACTGTTAGTTTCTTTGCAGCTGCTGAGTGGTGCTTTATCCCCTCTCCACAGTGGTCTTCCTCTCATCACACAGCACAAAGAGTTGTGGTATCCCTCCGTGCAGAGTGACCCTTTGACACTCTTCATATAAACTGCTTTCTATATGTCTTAATTCCTTGCAGATGCACAAGTCTGGGGTCCTGAGGAAAGCCATCGACTACATTAAATACCTACAGCAGGCCAACCATAAGCTGAGGCAGGAGAACATGGTTCTGAAGCTGGCGAACCAAAAGAACAGTAAGTTGTGGACACGGTGCTGGGGTGGGGCAGTCGGCCTGACTGTGGGATGCCTTTTGTGCCTGCTGATCCTTCACAGAGGTTGATACACGTGTGTTGCATCCACAGTGGCCGACATCGCCCCAGACAACAGATCCAGTCTGAGTGACACTGGTGGGATGTAGGATTGAGAAATGTGTGCATAATGTGCTCTGATTTTTGCAGAGCTGTTGAAGGGCATTGACTTAAGCAGTCTGGTTGACAATGATGTGGACCTGAAGATAGATGACTTCAACCAGAATGTGCTGCTGATGTCTCCTCCAGCCTCTGACTCTGGATCCCAGGCTGGCTTTTCTCCCTATTCCATTGACTCGGAGCCAGGAAGCCCACTCCTCGATGATGCAAAGGTATTTGTGACTTTTCAGTTTCATGGCATCTACTGCAGGGACATGCGAGGGCCAGAATTTGAATTCTCCTAATTCTTAGGAGCCAGTGGACATCTGACAAATAGAGCTGTAGGGCTTGGAGCTCCTTTGTAAGGATAAGGAAGGTGCATGGATGTAGTAGTATTTTTTTTCTTACTGAGACTGCTTCCTGAGCTCTATTATCCAAGCCATTCCTTAGCTGCTAGAACTGTACTTAACCTTCAGACCCTGTAGAGTCTCTGTAGGACTTACAGTGTGTGTTCATGATCCAAAGAGCCTGTGGCTTTCAAGAGATATCTGTGGCCTGTGAATAAAGCAGAACTTCAAAATGGATGGTGACATCAGTGGTGGTTAATGGGACTGTAAGTGACCCCAGTAACAGAAAGTCCTTAGCTATCTTCAGCTGACAGGTTTGTTTTGGAGGTATCACAGAGGTGGGTCTTCTGGGAAATGTGAAAGACTGAGGGCAGCAAAGGTTAATCCTAGCCTGAGCCAGGGATCCAGGTTAACGGTACCTGAAAGGACTGGGAGCAGAAGGAAGGTGAAGGTGCTCAGGTACTTCAGCAGCTAGTCTTACTAAGCTAGGGAAAGCTTCACTGGAATTCTTGCCAGTCTTGATCTTAAAAGCAAATTTTAGAACACCCTCCCTTGGCACAAGCATTTTTTGTTCTAATGGTAAGCAGGTTTTTTTTTTTCTCTTACTTCTCTCCCTTCCTATTCCTTTGAAGGTTAAAGATGAGCCTGACTCTCCTCCTGTGGCCCTTGGGATGGTGGATCGCTCTCGAATTCTCCTCTGTGCTCTCACATTCCTTTGCCTTTCCTTCAATCCCCTGACATCCCTCCTGGATGCCCGAGGAACCCAGGAGTCTGACAGCCTGGTGCATCACGGTTCTGGCAGGAATGTGCTTTCCATTGAGTCAGGTAACAAACTAGAATAGTTTGCACCACAGAGTGGACAGGTTTATGTGATCTCACTAAAGACCATTTCCAGCTGTGACAGCTGCAGTCACAAGATGGGATGGTCGGTGTGACTTAATAGGATGGTTTTGTGTGTTTGGGGAGTTCTCTGACCTTTGTTTAATGGTTGGGGAGGAGTAGTAACTGCAGGGATGGGCATGGGAGGAGAGCCAGCTGTGAGGGCTTTGACGCAGTTCCAGTTTACATCCACATCCGGTGATCTTCTTGAGCAAAACCAGCCTTTGCTCAGTGTGGTGAGGTGGAGGGGCACCTGCTTGTAGCCCAGGAGCCTGGGTTCTTGGGAAATATCCTGGAAAAATAGTTCAAAGTAAGGGGTCCTCCTGTCCTCCCGGCTCTGATGCATGTTTATATTTGCTTTTAAGGTAGTTGACTGATTTATTTTATTTTTTTAACTTGTTAATGAAGTAATAGGTGAAGAATTCCTTCAGAAACCCTGTTGCTTTAGAGTCTTGCCACTGGTTTGTTCGATAAGCTTATTCCACAATATTCATAGTTTAGGGCACAGGGGGCCTTAGGGGGAAGGCAGGGATTCTGTAGGCATGCTGTCATTTCCCTGACTGGTGAGTGTGCTTCCTCGGTGTTGCTTAAATTAAGACCAGAAAGTACTGAAGACCCACGGGTTTATCTGACAGGAGAATCAGAATACAAGGTACTCCAGGAAAACTAAGTGCCAATTCAGGATTTTAGAAATCAGTCTTGTAAAAATAACTGGGTTTGGTTGGGAACACTTTGGCTTGGAGTTTAGGTGAAGAGCTGTTGATACAGATGTTTCCTGATTGAAATGCAGTCTTCGCAAAAGTTGATACCACATGTGGCAAGCATAACGAGATGTCCTCTGGCTTTGGGCTCATCCTGTGGCTGGACTTTCAGTGTCCAGATTAAGTTTTCTAACTTTTCTTCTGGGATGTCCACCGCAGATGCAGGTGGCTGGTTTGGCTGGATGATGCCCACGCTGATCCTGTGGCTCGTGAATGGAGTGATTGTACTGAGCGTGTTCATTAAGCTGCTTGTGCACGGAGAGCCTGTGACCCGGCTGCACTCAAGATCGTCAGTCACGTTCTGGAGGCATCGCAAGCAAGCAGACCTGGATTTGGCACGGGTAAAGTTGACTTGTTTGGCGTCAAACTCATCCTCTAGGAAGGGGTGTGGGTAAATGCGGCCTAGAGAAACGGTGGCTGGGCACTTGTAAGAGGATGGTATTCTGCAACTGGATTATCCGGTCTGATTTCAGAGAAGCTTGTTCTATCTCGTCTTGAGTGGATCACTGTCTTCCCTCAGCCTAAATTAGCAAGGCACAGATGTTGACATTGGAAGAATCTCCTAAATCCTGTCCTTGTTCCTTCCTGCTGCGTATTCTGACAATCTTTGGCAGCAGGGTCTTGGTTTCTGTCCAGAATCTGGCCTCTGCTGTGTCTCGGTCTGCTGTCCTTGAAACTCTAGGAAGTCGAGGCAGCATTTGACTTTTGATGTGGGGATCCTGAAGCTTTCATGGTGTTTGAGAAGTCAAGGAGTCACATTCACCTCATGCCAGTGTGTCTCACAGGCAGTGTGGGATCAGAACCCGTGTAAGGAAAGATGTGGATAGGGACAGATTTGAAGATGGTGGAAATTGCCTTTGTGTTCCTGGGATTACATTAACCTCCCTTGGTTAAACATTTTGTCCTAGCTCACACATCAGTTTGTCTTCTCCTGGTGCTGAGGAGGTCCCAAAGCATCTGTGTGATGGTGCTTTTTGTTGAAGTTCTTGTTGTGTTATTTGCAGGGGGATTTTGCTGCAGCTGCATCGAACCTGCAGACTTGCCTGCTGGTTCTCGGCCGAGCGCTGCCAGCTTCTCGCCTGGACCTGGCCTGCAGCCTGTCCTGGAACGTGATCCGCTATAGCCTGCAGAAGCTGTCGCTGGTGCGGTGGCTGCTGAAGAGGACCTCTCATCAGTGGCGGGCAAGGGAGGCCACTGCAGGTTTTGAGGACGAGGCCAAAACGAGCGCTCGGGATGCGGCTCTAGCGTATCACAAGCTCCATCAGCTCCACATAACAGGTAGGAGCAGTGGTGGCAGACCTGCTGTCCTCATTTTGCCAAAAGAGGAGGAAGCTCAGAGCTGGTACTGGGGGGGGTGCTGTGGTCTCCCTCCTCTGGGGGAGCTGCTGTTGGAAACCAGCCTGACAAATTTCAGGAGCCACTTACTAAAACAGGCGAGATTCAGGCAGTGAGAGGGCTCTGTAGAAATGGCTGAAGCACCAGTAGCTGCTTGAGGTACATGTTCCTGAGTCTACAGAGGTGGCTGAGGGTCTTTCCTAAGCAGCAGTTGGTTGAGCCCAATGACTTTTTGCTGCTGTCAAGGGCTTGTTTCATCCCTGTTGCTTGGGGAATGTGATGTGGAAGCAGAGCCTGGGGTTGATGCTCAGAAGAATTTATATATCCAAAGTTCTGTAGAGCGCAGATTGCCAGCTGGTGTTGATGGGCTTTGAAAATCTGTTCCTTATGAGTGGTTGTTTTTGTCGTTTTCTTGGCAAACCGATGTGCAGTGTTAATAGGCTGCGAGTACATCGGAAATCCAAGCTACACTTCCTCCTGCCTAATCACACTGTGTAAATTGCAGCCATGCTACCAGGGATATCGATCTCATCGGCTCTTACAAGTATCTAAAGGGTGGGTGTCAAGAGGATGGGACCAGGGACAGGGCAAGGGACAAGGGACACACAACCAGAACACAGGAAATTCCATCTCAAAACGAGGAAAAACTTGTGACAGAGCACAAGGGTGCCAGAGCACTAGAAGAGGCTGCCCGGGGAGGCTGTGGAGTCTCCTCTGGAGATATTCAAAACCTGCCTGGACGCTGTGCTGTGCAGTCTGCTCTGGGTGATCCTGCTTTGGCAGGGGCTTGGACTAGATGATCTCCAGAAGTCCCTTCCGACCCTAGCTGTTCTGTGATGAGTTCTTGCATTTTGTGTCATCTCTGTAGGGACAGGTGTGGTCTGTGTAGGAGTTCAGTTGTTAAGGTAGTGATGAAAATAGCGAGACAAAATGTGCCGATGCCTTTATCATAACTGGGTTAGCTGTGCAGGGCTTTCTTGCAGAGACAAAGCTGTGGATGCCAACCTTGGTGTCTGTGGAGGGAGGACTTGGTTAAAGTTCTGTTGCCTGAATACAAAGTAGACACATGATGCTGTAAACGTCTTGTGTCAACAGGCTTTTATTTGTCTCTTTAGAAGTGCCAACTGCTAAATATTACTGTGATGTGATGGTACTACAGTGTCAAAAATGAACTCTATCCTCTCCGGTGCAGGCAAACTTCCCTCCAGCTCAGCTTACTCAGGCTTGCACATGGCCCTGTGTGCTGTCAATCTGGCCGAGTGTGCGGAAGAAAAGATCCCACCGAGCACGATGGCAGAAATCCACCTGACAGCTGCAGTTGGCTTGAAAACCCGCTGCGGAGGCAAGCTTGGCTTCCTGGCGGTGAGTTGTCGTCTCCTCTCCCATTGCACCTCCAAGCAGAGCTCTAGGAAGGCCTGTGAGATGCCATTGCCGTAGCTCAGGGCATCTGCTAGCGCTACAATTACAATACGACCTGCAATTATGATATGAGCTGTAATTATGGTATGACCTTTGTCCTCAGTGGTGTGTCTCTACCTGGATGCTGTTCTCAATCTTAGCCTCTCCTTTCCCCAGAGCTACTTTTTAAGCCAGGCTCAAAGCCTGTGCAGCTCGGAGCGGAGTGCCATTCCTGACTCATTGCGTTGGCTGTGCCACCCCCTGGGACAAAAGTTTTTTGTGGAGCGAAGCTGGACGGTGAAATCTGCTGCGAAGGAGAGTCTGTACTGCACCCAGAGGAACCCTGGTGAGAGCCGCTTGTTCCCCAAGTGTGTGGTCTCCCAGTGCTTCGAGCCTGGCACCCTCCCTGCCTCTGGGACAAAAGCTGGTGTCTTGATTTACTCTTGTGTAGCTGCCCGGCTTGTGGTCTTGATGGGTGAGAGAGACTGTGGAGCTGAGAGACGTCTCCTTGGCCTACAGGAGCTGGCTGTCCTCCTTTGGCTTACTGCTGTGGTGTGTCATCCTGCTTGTGTCTTCATAGGCTGGAACACAACCTGGTTGTGGCCCTGAATCGGGGTGCCACTGGGGTGACCGAGCTTTGTCCTCTGCAGAGCAGTGTCATCACTGTTTTGCTGAGTGCCTGAAGTGCCAGAAGGATGTTTGGCCAAGGGCTGTGGCTTTAAATGTATTAAAGGGTTAAAAAGGCCCTGAAAACTCAAGTCTTTAGATATCTTTGCATTAATTCCTCAAATTTCCCTCTACAGCTCTTCCCCTTGCTCCTATGTTTTTATTCTGTTACTGTATCGGGTGGTGGCTGTCAGTGTGTGTGTGACACGTTTTGGGTTTTCTCTTCCTCCCCAGCGGATCCCATCGCACAAGTTCATCAGGCCTTTTGTGAGAACCTGCTAGAGCGAGCAGTGGATTCACTCGTGAAACCTCAGACCAGGAAAGAGACAGTGGGACAAGAGGAGGAGGAGCCATGGTAAGTTTGTGTGCTGTGCTGGGGACTGCTTGCTGCAGGTTCCAGGGCAGAGCTCACAACTACTGCCAGAGTGCTCCAGGGCAAATGGAGCGATCAGTCCTTACTAAAGGCTTGAAATGACCAGAGCTTGGTAGAAGGGTGAGCTCTTCCTCTTCATAGTAAAACCTCTGAAGTCAAAGGTGAACTCCAGTGTGCTAAGGACTTCTGGTGTTAGCTGGCATAGTACTGGTTGATTCCTGGATGGATGGATGGATGGCAGGCAGGCACTTTCTCTCCTATGACAAAATTTAATGTTCAGGAGCACTAAAACGAGTGTGCACCTAGCACTTGTATAGAGCAGAACGTATGTTCAGGGCTCTTAAGAGGAGAGTGAAGGTCTGGCATGTTGGAGAGTGACTGTACCTGCTCACTACCTTACATGTGATGGGATTCTTCTAACTCAAGTGACAGGTTCTCCTAATTCAAACTGACATCTGGCAAGAGGGGCAGATACGATGTTGGCCAAAGTTGCCATTGCTTTTTTGCTCTGTGACCAAATGAGGGGGCTGATAGGTGGAGTTGAAGCAGCTTTTCCTGTTGAACCGTGTCCAGCTCTTTCCTGGCTTGGCAGGAAGTGGAGCCCCGGCCTTTGCCAGCAATTCAGCCACCCTTTCTAGCTGAACTCCAGATATGCTGGTGCCAGGCAAACGCTATGTAAATATATGGGAAGCTCTGTAAGGATCCTGTGCCCAAAAAGCATGGGTAAGAGCTGCAGATGATAACAGATAGCCCCGTTTGCCTACCTGTGTGTGGAATATATTGCACATCTAGCTTTTGGAGGGTTGTTTTGATCTCGTGTCTGTTTCTGGCGTTGCTGCAGAGGAAGAGCAGCAGTTTGGTCTAATTGCTTGCACAATAAACAGCTGGTGATCAGGTGCTGCTGTTGCTGATGAGAGAAGGTAGTGGGATTTGTGTAAGCGAGGTGGATTGTAGGAGTCCTGTCTCTTCGTGGGAAGGACCAGCTTTAGTAACACAGCCAGCCTTTTTTTCCCTCTTTAGGGCTAGGAGCTCAAGGTCTTGCCCTCTAGCCTGTCCCAGGAAATGAG
Source organism: Porphyrio hochstetteri (assembly GCA_020800305.1). Taxonomy (NCBI): domain Eukaryota; kingdom Metazoa; phylum Chordata; class Aves; order Gruiformes; family Rallidae; genus Porphyrio; species Porphyrio hochstetteri. The sequence goes on along the minus strand of CM036905.1, from coordinate 18,893,310 downwards.
GTCATTGCTGCCTGTGCTGCTTTCTCTGACCAACACTGTGATCACATTGACACTTGTGTTCATACATATTTGTGTACATGCAAATGTTACTTGCAGGCATGTGGCTCGGCCTCTTTTGGAGACAGTGATTGAAAAGGAGCCTGTAAGCAACTTGTAACTTATGTGCAGTACTTCTGTAGTCCTGGGGTTGACTCTAGTCCTGCTCTGGTCTCCTGTGTGGGGAGATGTGAGGTTGCTCCTCCTTGGGTGTCTCTGTGCTTCCATTCTCAGGGCAGTCTCTTCAGTCTGACAGAGTTGTGTTACTTGCAGAGCTTGAACTTTCTGCTGGCATAATGGGTCAACATTGTTTAAAAATGCCTTGTGACGGGTGAGAAATGCCTTCAGGCTTTGGTGTATCCTGTTTGACAGCATAGTGAAGGTCTGCTTGCTTCTTATTTCAGCGAGTTCTCCGGTGCTGTGGAGTACCTGAAACTGCTCAACTCTTTCCTGGACTCGATGGGAAGTGGAGCCCCACCCTTTGCCAGCAGTTCCGTACTCAAGTCTGCCCTGGGTAAGTCCAGCAGAACCAAAGCTCTCCCAGCTGCAGGAGCTACTGCTGATAGATGTGTTCCCCCCTGCCCACCACCTCTCAGACTTAAGCACAGTCCCTGGAGTGAGACTTGATCGCTGAGCTGCAGCATGCCAGGATGTGGTACGGCAGCTCAGGCTGCGGGAGGGTGCTGGGAAGGCTTGTAAATGCAGCTGTAGTGCTGAGTGCACAGGTGGCACTGTGCTTATTTGTATTGCTGGGCGGCGTGTTCCCAACGGAACCCTGTGCCCTCACCTGAGAGCTCACTCCTGGCAGTGCAAGGCAAGAGGAAGGGTGTAGCCTATAAACCAGAAAAGCTCTGCTGTAGCCAAGGTACAGGAAGGAGGGTTTTTTCCGTTTAATTACCTGTGGGACCAAATGCAGGTTGACCTCACTTTCACAGCAGCTGTTGTGTGTTCCTCAATCTCCAGAGACCTGCAACCCCTCCTGTGGACAAGCTCCGGCATCTACTTGGGAGGTGCTTCTTTTGGTCCCTTGGTGTGTATTTAGTGGGATGATGAGAGCTGTAGACTCCTGCACTCATCTGGGCTTGGCTAGTAGCAGGCTGCTGGAATATTTGTCTTGTTTGGTGTTGGTACAGACAGCACCTGGCAGCTCATTGGGATTCTGCCAGAGCTGTAGATAGACTGACTGTGCTGTACTTGAAATGTGTAGAGCAACCTAGAAGGAAAACTAGATGCTGCTTTTACCAGGGGCTATTTTTTTCTGTAAAAGGAGATTTGTGTTTGGATCAGTACTGTCCTGAAATTTAGAAGCAGCTCGGAGTAGCAAAGCCTGTGTCCTTTGGCCCTAGGTAGGCTTTGGGAAGTTCTTGAGGGCATCTTAAATAATGGAGGAAGCACTACAGGGACCCGGATGTGTTATTTACTGGCTGGGTGGTGGTTTAGTGCCAGAGCACAGTGTATGTGAGCGGTTACTCTGGGGTGGTGAGTGGAGATCCCCATCAGGATGAAAATCAACAGATTTCTAGGCAAGTAGATGAGGTAAGTTGTTGCTGACAAGATGCAAACTTGGCACCCAGAACTCTGTGGTCGGATGTAGACGGTTTGCAAGTCTCTCTGTGTTCCTGTGGTACATTTCACCTTTACCCACACAGCTGCATTCCCATGGCATCCATTTGGGATCTATTTTGGCTCATTAGCTTTGATCTCGGCAGCAGGCACTGGCATGGGCATGTGACACCTGCCTGCTTCCTGAGCAGGAAGGAGCTGGGTGTCCTCTCCTGAGCTGCAGCTGGTAATTCTCTTTCACAGGCCCCGACATGGTGTGCAGATGGTGGTCAGCAGCAGTGGCTATGGCAATCGGCTGGCTCAGAGGGGACGATGCAGCTGTGAGGTCACATTTTGCAGAAGTGGAGCGCATGCCGAAATCCCTGGAGATGTCAGAGTGCGTAGGCCTCCTACAGCTTTCAAACCCTTGCCCCTTCTCAGTGGGGGTGGCTCTCAGGACAGCACAGGATGCTGTCCTGTGCTGTCACACAGCTCGTGTGCTCTGGAACGCAATAATGCGACATCCAAATGCACTCAGCAGTTGACCTGTAGGTCAAGGCTTCCAGGCTGGTGTTAGAGCTGTGGGCTGGAAGTGTCAGTTAGGGAGGTCTTTTGGCTTTGTTATAATTGCATAGCCTCTCGCTTTCCAAAATCAAGCAGCAAAACTCAGGCACTGTTAGAAAGGCTGGTGTCACCATCTTGGTTCTTTTGCACTAAAGCATCTTTGCTGGTTTCCTTCTGTTTCTCTGTGCAGTCTGTGTAGGTGAGAAGCAATGTCCATCTTTTTTCTGCCTAAGAAATGATGATGTCTCTACTCATGAGATGGTGAAAGCTGATGCTGGTTGCTGCTTGAGCTCAGCTCCTGGGGCTGCCCTGTGGTACTGCTGAAAGCAACGTTCTCTTCCTATTTCAGGAATGCCCTGGTGAAAGCCACCTTCCATGTGTGCAAGGCCATGCAGGCCTCGCTCTCTGGGAAGGCAGACGGGCAGCAGAGCTCCCTGGGTCACTGTGAGAGGGCCAGCAGTCACTTGTGGAACAGCCTCAACATGAGCAGCAGCGTCTCAAGCACCGTCCTCAACAACGTAAGAGTTGTAATCCCTGGGGTAACACATGGTTTGTCTTGGTTATAAGCTTGGTCTTGCTGCAGGCGTATCACTTCCTGGTTTTATCTGTGTTCTCCAGCCGTCCTGTGTCTCATGGGAGTAGAGGGACACTTCCTCCCTTTCCTTGCAAAAGGCATTGACATCTTTCCGCCTCTGCTGTGTGCGGGAGCAGAGCTGCGAATACAACATCGTTCCCCTGGGCATGGTCTCAGATAGCCGAGCTCTCAGTCCTCTCCTGCCAGCAGCTGTTGCCCCTGCTGGTGCTTTGACCACTCTGAATTTGGCCTGTGAAAAGCCACCCTGCCCTCTAGATGCAGCCACCTGTAAAGCAGGACCTCTGTTAAGTGGGGCCTGCTCTTATCCTGGTGGCACTCGCAAGTGTTTAAACCCCCTACTGCAAAAGGGGGACTGTGCTGTGCTGTCCCTCAGTTTTTGTGGGGCCTGTTTCTCTTCTTTCCAGGATTACCTAAAGCTGGAGCTTCCCTGCCTGGCATGTGGGGGGACAGCTCTGGCCCCTCCTGTCGCTCCTGGGTGGCAGCTGTAGTGCATTGTAGTTGCATTGCATGTTGTGGCAGTAACTGTGCAATGTTTCTGCAGTGCAGTACAGAGGCGCTCTCGGCTTCGCAGCGTGGGTAGTCCTCTGAGAGCAGCTAGGACGGCGAGTGATGCTAGAGGGCAGCAGCAGATGGGGGAAAGGGATTTGGGTGACCACTGTGGGCTCTGGCTTACAGGTTTTTTTTTTCTTGGCAGGTAGCAAGGCTGTCTTTGCTGTTTCTCACTAGTTAGTGCTGGTTTGGGCAGGAAAGCCTTTGCAGAAGGCTGGGGCGTTGCTGGTGCGATATCCCCTTGACTAGCTTGGGCTTGGGCTCAGCCTTGGGGAGGCTGTCGGCCCTCCTGAAGGGGACAGCCACTCCCTGAGCACAGCCTTGTTCCTTAGGCTGGACCTCTGGGTGCCGTGTCCCAGAGGCACCACTTGGGCAAGAAGCAAAGTCCTGCTTCCTTCGGTGCATTGTGGTGGGGAGTGGCTCAGCTGGGAGGGCTGGGGAGCCCCTGCCGTCATGGGCAGGAGGTGCCATGGCCACCTTCTCGTGGGCTGTGTTAGCAGCTGGGTGGTAAGTGGCCTGTTACTCGCCTGACGGGTTGTATTAATAAGCACGTGTGCCTGGGCCCCCGGCTCTTGCAGATGATCCAGCTGCTGGCCTGTGACTTGCTGCTCTCTCTCCGCACCAGCCTGTGGCAGAAGCAGGCGAACGCCAGCCAAGCCCTGGGTGAGACCTACCACGCCTCGGCCCCCGAGCTGACGGGCTTCCAGCGCGACCTTGGCAGCCTGCGCAAGCTGGCCCACGGCTTCAGGCCTGCTTACCGCAAGGTGACGTTCTCCCCCCTGCCTTTTCCACTTCCAGCTTAGCTATAGCCCGCCCTAGGGACACTAACGGGGAAGCTGCAGCCATTGGAAATGCAGGGGTGTGTGGGCTTCAGTGGTTGGGCACCTGGGGTGGGATGGTCTGCCACCAGCAGCCTCCATACTTTCTCTTGGTGCGTGAAAAGGGGACTCCCATGAGAGTCTGGTGTGTGTATGGAGGTGTCCACCTTAAGTTTCTCCCCCCAAAAAAACCCATGGGCTGTATTGCCAAGCAAACACCATGGCATCCTGCTCCTTAATGTGCCTTTGTTCTGGGCTAGTCTGGCCAGGGAGTGTGGAAGGAGGCTTCCTCAACCATGTTGGCTCTGCAGGTATTTGCAGGGTCAGGTGCCTTCTGCTTCTGTAGAGCACCAGGTGCTTTTCTTTTGCTGTGGGGCTTTTCTTTCCACCTTTTTAATCTATCTAGTTTAAAGCCTCTCTAGAGGAAGTGCAGTCTAATACTTAAATGAGAGTGTTGTCCTGGTAGTGTCCAGACTCTGGGTTTCAAGGTACAATGCTGTTACCAGAGCACCAGCAAGCCAGGGGTGAGATACCCACCTAGGCCACAGTGTTAGTGTTTCTCCCATTTTCTGCCCTGTTCTCTCCTCTCATTCCTCCCCCTTCCAAGGCTCCTCACAGTTACGTGTCAGAAGCGTTTTTTTCCCCTCCTCTTCATGGTTGCCCTGACCTGCAAATTCCTCAGAGACAGGTGGGGAGAAGTGGGTCTTTGTTGTCAAGGTGTCAGTGCTCTGCTCTCAAAACCTGGTGGCTGAGGGATGGCGTGAGTTCAGCCATGGCATCCATCCTGCCTTCCCTTCCAGGTCTTCCTCCACGAGGCCACCGTGCGCCTGATGGCAGGTGCCAGCCCAACCCGCACCCACCAGCTGCTGGAGCACAGCTTGAGGCGACGCACGCCTCAGAGCAGCAAGCAAGGTTGGTCCTGGGACCTGTGGGGCTGGGATGGGGCAAGGCTTGGGCACAGTGGGGGCATACCCGCAACTGCAGCATCTTCCCCCTGCCTGAGGCTCAAGATAACAGGCTCCTGACAGCATCGTGTCGATGCTTCTTACTGTACTCTCTACAAGCTGGTAAATGTGAGCTGCCAGCCCTGGGCTGGGGGTGTCAGAAAACAGCTGGAAAACCTTTGCCTTCGTGCAGCCACTCATGCATGGATCTCAGTGGCCTCAAGTTCCAGGCAGTCAGTGCAAAGGAACAGCCAGGAATCCCGGAGGGGAGAGCCAAGAGGCACGGTGCTGGTTCTAAAATCCCTTGGGGGCTGAAGGAGACAGGGAGCTGCATGTGCCGGTGCTGGGATGAGGAGAGGAAGTGAAGTGAGAGGGACCGTCTCACCTCAGCTCAGGCTGTTTCCTGCTAGCCTGAAGGAGCTGCCAGGGGGGTTTGCAGGGTGCCCCCGACTCTTGGCACAGCCAGGGGCTGCCCACCAGATGCCTGTGCTTGCTGGTGTCAGTCAAGGGCCGGCATGGTGAGGGTTTGTCATGCAGGTGGTAGCTTCATCATGAACTTTCTCTTCTCTGTGTGCGTAGGTGAACTGGACACCCTGCCAGGACAGAGGGAGCGAGCCACAGCCATCCTGCTGGCCTGCCGCCACCTGCCCCTCTCCTTCCTCTCCTCCCCTGGCCAGAGAGCGGTCCTGTTGGCTGAGGCCGCTCGCACCCTGGAGAAGGTGGGGGACAAGCGCTCCTGCAATGACTGCCAGCAGATGATCGTCAAGCTGAGCGGGGGCACAGCCATCGCTGCCTCCTAACGCTCATGTGGGGCAGCCTCATGCAAAAGCCACCTGGTTGACTCAGCCTGGACTTCCCTTCTGGAGCTTAAAAAAAAAGTGGGGGAAAGAAAAGAGTTCTAGGTTAGGGCTGTGCTGGTGGGGGTGGGGTGGGGTGGGAGAGGGAGGGGGGTTTGGTTTGGCTTTTTGTTTGGGGTTCTTTTTTTTTTTTTGGTTGGTTTTACCTTGCCCCAGGTTTAGCTTTATTAGCCCCCTTGCTTGTTCTCAGGCACTGCAACAGGATTCTGTCTAGTTGTGGTTTTGTGACTGTGCCTGGGGCTGTTGGGAAGTGCTGCCCCCACCGAGACCCCTGCCCATGCTGGGGGTGGAACCCCACAAACCCAAGGCATAGTGGTAGATCCTGTCAGTCCTCAGGGGCATCTCGTTCCCTTCCCAAACACCTCTGTGGCAGGGGGGTTGGAACTCTATGATCTTTGGGGTCCCTTCCAACCCAGACCATTCTATGATTCTATGTGGAAAGAACCTTTGGGGAGGGCAGAGGATCTGCTCAAGCCATGTCCCATGTGTCTGGTGGGGTCTGGGGCTCTTCCTGAGGGAGAGGGGGAAGGCGCCAGCTTTCTTGGAGCTGTGTGTGCATCGGGGAACAACCTTTTCACTGGAGCCCCCTAGTCCTGACTCACTGAGGTGCTCTGGGAGTATCGCTTGGGGCCAGTACTGCCTGGCAAATTTCTCTACAGTTTTTATACACATTTTTTATAGGAGTGTTTGTGGCTTTACAAAAACATAGGGAATGATGCAGCAGATTTCCCTTCCTCTCCACTTCATGTGTCTCCTCTCTGTGATCAGAGCTGCCTCTGGTTTTTGGTGGGCATTGGATCTGAGGCAGCCTGCAGCAAGCAGAGCCTTGTAGAAGGCCCAGGAGTCCCTGGTCATCTGGCACTGGGTGGTGGCAGAGGAAGTGGACAGCCCCTGCTCTCTGCATGAAGGGTGAATGCTGCTCTGGTGCCTTTCTGTTGATGCAGAAACAATTTTTAGAAACAGTTTTTTTATTTTACACAACTCTTAGTCCCAGAACTTGTCTTCAGGTGTTTCTCCTTCCCTTCTTCAGCTGCTCAACAGCTCCTGAGGCTGTGCAGGGACCAGGAGGCAGTGGCTCGGTGAGCGAGTCCCCCAGCTCCACTGCCATCGCTGGAAAGAGCAGTGTGGCTTGGCAAGTGCCAAATCACCTGATATTTTTCCAGGAGGGGGGGGTGGTTTGGGCACAGGGGAGGAACGGTTTGCCCTCTTTCTACCTTTCCTCTTGCATCTCTCCAAAGAAGCACGAAGCGGTTGCCCTCTCACTGCGTGGATATGGAAACCAGCTTTTGGCAGCACTGTTTTGTCCCCCTGCAGAGCCAGCATGTGCTCTTGTGTCAGGAGAGAAGCACTTTGATACGGGTGGCAGCCTAGGCCTGTCCCCCCAGTCAGACCACGCAGCCTGATTCCTCCTGTAGATCAGAACTTGGGGTGTTTTGCAAGAAGCTCCTACATGTATCCAGCTTTTGCAGAGAGGCATGAGAGCTTGAGCTCCTTTCAGAAGGGTCTTTTGGTATCTGGGAGGGGGATTTGATGTGCTGCAGGGATTAAACACTATGCTCTTCCTAGAGTTGTCTGGCTTCATCAAGATAGAAACTGGGGGCAGGAGAAACCTGCCTCCCAGCAAACCTTGTTCCCAGTGACCCTGTGCTATAGCTGCAAATAAAAGTGTGGGGACCAGAAGATGCTTCCCACCCTCCCCTTCGTTCAGGAGCAGCTGGCAGAGCCCTATACCCACTGGCCAGCAGCCTGTGCAATCAGAGGGCAGCACATCATTTGAGGGTGGTGCATGTCTTCAGCCAGCATTGGGGATGCTCTGGTTCCTGGGGTGACTGCCACTTCTACTTTGAGCAGGTAGCCTGAGCGTGCAGAATAGCTCTGGGGTTTGGGTAGGGTTTGATGGCCCCTCCCAAATTTCTTGTTTCAGTGATCCCGTTTTAGGGGGGTGGGTCAAATCCTCCTCCTTCCTCTAAGAGGCTTTCAAACTGTTTTCCTGCTCATGTTTTTTTCCCTAAAATACAGAAACTCTTCCCCTGTGGTCAGCCTCAGAGTTTGGTGTTTCCTCAGGTCTGCATGCGAAGTGTGGGAAGCTTTGTGCTTTAGTAGAAAGGGAAGTGAGGCTTTGAGAAAAGCAGAGATGCTGAGCTTTCATTTGGTCACTAACAGTGGTCTGAGGCCTGGGAGATGTGCTGCAGGGAGTAGTGCCTGGGCCAGGGGCTGGGGCAGGGGGTCTGCAGGGATGAAACGCTGTAGCTAATGGCATGATCCATGGTGAGTCCTAGCACTGCTGAGACTTCTCTTCCCTCCAGGGCAAGGGATCTTTGCCCTGTTTTTTTTTCTACACTTGGTAAATTTGCTGCCCCTCTGTCCCTACAACTTTTTTTTATATATATATATATACACGTGTGTGTGTGTGTACATACTGTAACTTGTCATTTGTGGGTGGGAGGAAATTGTTCTATGGACTCTGAAGAAAGCCTGTTTATCCACGTGGAGTTCAGAGGAGAGATGCTTTGTGACATGAGGTGCAACTGGAGGTTGGGAGGTTCTTCAGGGAACAGTATCTGCTGTCTGAAAACCCTGTTCAGGGCTCATGAGCATCTGTTACCTAATAAAGGCAAATGTTACCACCTTCCCCCTTGCCCTTTTTCTTAGCCCTGTTCATCCCACCCAGCAGCTAGTCTTAAGCATAGACAAGCCTGAAGTGTCCTTCAGAGACATCAGTTACACCAGCACCTTGGGAAGCTGTTGGTCCTTTGTTCAGATAACCTGGAAGATGGGGCTGTGGGGCTTTGCAATGGAAGGATGGTCCCTGGGTGGAGCAAGTGTGGTGTCTCAGTGCTCCTTGGAAGTTATCCAAGAGGCTGATGGTTTGAACAGAGCCAAGCAAGGTAGAATTGGTCCAGAAGCCTGCAATTTTAGGAGCAACTCTATGGGAGGAAAGCTTTTACCTGACCTTGCTTGCAACAATGTCTTTTCAGTCCACCTCTTTGTTTCTCTGTTTCCCCTGGTAAAACTCTGTCAGAAACATTAAACTTCAGAGAGAGGAGATCTTGTTCAGTGTTTGTGTGGCTGCTCAACGGGTTTTGCAGTTGGTGCTGCAAGCTGTGTTCCCACCATGTGCCCTGGGGCAGAGGGTTTGGGGGGGGCTTTGCTGCCACCAGAGAAGGGGTTGGGGTCTTGGGAGCAGCGCAAGGTTCCCTGGCCAATCCATACCAAGGCCATAGAGTTTAATGTAGTATTTATTGACAAGGTGGAGGCTGGGTTGTGGGGAAGGGGGGGCTGGGGAGGGAAAGAGGTTGCTCAGGTTTCAGTGGCAACATAGGGATGGTGCTTTGAGTCTGTTGCTCTTCCTCCAGCTGGTCCCAACAGGATTTGTTCCCCCCATCCCTGGGGGGCTGTAGGCTGTCTAGCATGGAAACCCAACCCCTGAGAGCACCCCACTCTGGCAGTGTGCCCTGGGCTCAGCCTTTTCCTGGTGTGGGCTGAGAACAGCTGAAACTCAGTGTCCGGATGAGAGGGATGGCCTGGCTTCCTCAGTGGTGAAGTGCAGCCAGCAGCCCCTGTCCCCAGGAGAGGAAGGACGGGGTGTCTCCCGCTCTGGCCAGCTGCCATGGTTTATGTAGAACCTAGGATGCTTTGCTCTGTTGAGCTGTCCCCAGGGAGGCCATCAGCTACAACGGTGCTGGCTGTCAGACGGTGACCTCAGTCTTGCTGTTGGTGGCAAGGTGCCGGCGGGGCTGGCTGTACAGGGGGGCAGTGGGGCCAAAGGCCTCAGGTGGCCCTTCAGCACGTAGGGTGGCCAGACCAGGCCGGCGTGGGCCCCGGAGCGGGGGTCCCTCCCAGCCCCCAGGGAAGGCTGGGCCCCCCAGCAGCCTGGGGCCCTTGGCCTTGGGTGGGGGACAGCCCTCTGGTAGCGCTGAAGTCTCAGTGGGTGGAAAGGGCAGGGTGCTGGCAGGAGATGCCTCTGGCCCCCCAAACCGCCTGTAGAAGTCCTCAGAAGCGGTCTCTGTGGGGACAGGGCCATGGCGTCACCATGGTGGGGCACAGCCTGCAGGAGCAACCCTGGGTGCTGATGTGCTTGGGGGAGCTGATCTTGGCCAGGGATGGGCTGAGGGGGTGCAGCAGGGGAACTTGGCTGCAGGTTGGGTGGGAGGATGCTGTAGGGTTTTGGGAGACCCTGAGCTCTGATTGGCTGAGGAGTGCAGCAGGTCCGTGGGGGATCCTGGACACTGACTGGCTGGGCAGCGTGGCGGGTCGGTGGGGCAGGAGAGCTGCAAAGCCTCTGCTGTGAAGCAGCCACTCCAGAAGTCCTGGGGTGCTGGGGCTGACTGTGCCCCACTGTGAGCTCCCACCCCTGCCCCCCCACCTGCAGGGTCCATCATGCACATCCCCCAGCTGCCCCCAGCCCACGCGGCAGCAACACTCACCTCCGGCCTTGAGGGTGGCGTAGGTGGCGTAGGCAGGGGCTGACAGGGCCAGGCTGCTGGCCAGCGGCAGGCGCTTGCCTTGGCTGTGGGGCCGCCCCAGCGAGGGGGCGATGGCCACCGCATTGTTCAAGGGCGGCTTGTCTGGAGGAGGCAGAGGCAGGTGGGCACGGGGCTCAGCCGCAGGCGTCGCCCACCTGCTGCCTTTATTCACCCAAGCGTGCTTGTTGTCCCCCATCATCATGGTGCCTTACCTGTGCCGTTCCTGGGGGGCCCCCGGGTGAGCCCCTCGCCCAGTGGCACCTGCACACCCACCATGAGGCCATCCGCGTGCTCAGAGGGGCTGTGGCCCGGCTGCTTCAGCAGGTCCGTCAGCGTCCTGAGGAGGGGGCAAATGGCCATTAGTGTGACACCCTGCTGCCCCAGCCCCACCGTCGTGCCCCAGCCCTGCCCTCCCCCTCTTCGGAGGCAGAACCAGGCAGCCTGGGGCTACGAAATGGCCACTGGGAGCAAGAAGCACACTCAGCTTTTGTACTGGGGTGAGGGAGCCCCCCTCTTCCCCCAGCAATGAACTGGGGTCTGGCTGGGGCTGAGCCTTCCCTCCCAGGGCCAAGTGTGTCAGCACGTGAGGGCAGCGAGGGGGGTGCATGACTTGGAGCAGGCTGCAAGGCTATGACCAACCCCACTGGAGGAACCCCAAACTGACGGCAGCTGGAGCAACACCTTCAGGGACACTTTCCTGGAGAGAGAGCCTGGTGGAGTGGGGGGAGAGGAGACAACACCTCCATTTGAGTCCCTTCAAAGAGGAGAAGATCCCAAAGAAGGGATTAGAGAGGCCGCTTGCAACTCTTGGGGAAGGAGAATGAACTAACGGTGGCTTCCAGCGCACGCGCTGTCCGTGCATAACGCCTTCCTTGTAAGTGGCAGCATTAAACATTAAACACCCTTATGTAAGATGAAGCCGTATTTCGTTCAACATTCATGGCCGGAGATGCTGCAGTCCCACCACGGCACACCAGCAGTGCCAGCAGTGCTGGAGCAGGGCACGCTGGTGGTGCCAGAGCAGGGCATGCCAGCAGTGCTGGAGCAGGGCACACTGGTGGTGCCAGAGCAGGGCACGCCAGCAGTGCCAGCAGTGCCGGAGCAGGGCACATTGGCAGTGCCAGAGCAGGGCATGCCAGCAGTGCCAGCAGTGCTGGAGCAGGGCACACTGGTGGTGCCAGAGCAGGGCACGCCAGCAGTGCCAGCAGTGCTGGAGCAGGGCACGCTGGTGGTGCCAGAGCAGGGCACACTGGTGGTGCCAGAGCAGGGCATGCCAGCAGTGCCAGCAGTGCTGGAGCAGGGCACACTGGTGGTGCCAGAGCAGGGCATGCCAGCAGTGCCAGCAGTGCTGGAGCAGGGCACGCTGGTGGTGCCGGAGCAGGGCATGCCAGCAGTGCCAGCAGTGCTGGAGCAGGGCACATTGGTGGTGCCAGAGCAGGGCATGCCAGCGGTGCCAGCAGTGCTGGAGCAGGGCACGCTGGTGGTGCCAGAGCAGGGCACATTGGCAGTGCCAGAGCAGGGCATGCCAGCGGTGCCAGCAGTGCTGGAGCAGGGCACGCTGGTGGTGCCAGAGCAGGGCACATTGGCAGTGCCAGAGCAGGGCATGCCAGCAGTGCCAGCAGTGCTGGAGCAGGGCACACTGGTGGTGCCAGAGCAGGGCATGCCAGCAGTGCCAGCAGTGCCAGAGCAGGGCACACTGGTGGTGCTGGAGCAGGGCATGCCAGCAGTGCCAGCAGTGCCGGAGCAGGGCACGCTGGTGGTGCCAGAGCAGGGCACATTGGCAGTGCCAGAACAGGGCATGCCAGCAGTGCCAGCAGTGCTGGAGCAGGGCACACACTGGTGGTGCCAGAGCAGGGCATGCCCATGTGCCGTAGCAGCCTGCAGCAGCAAGTCCAAGGGCAGGATGAGATGCTCCTGCTGGCGCAGGGCTTCACAGGGTGGACACCCACCATTCCCCCAGCAGAGACCAGCCCTGCATGACTGCAAGGGCTCAGGGATGTCCACTCAGGGCTTTTTTTGGCTCCCTAATCCCCAGCTCGCTGTCAGCACACCTCGTGCCTCAGAGGCTCTGCCTGGCTCACAGGCGCACATTGGGAGCTGTGGCAGGAGCTCACAGTTAGTGAGAGGCTGGATGATACAACAGCAGATTAAACTCAACACACAGAAATGCAAATTGGAAAGGAAGGGAGGGAATAATCCTGCCTTGATGGTTGTGTCAGCTCATGGCTCCAGACTGCTCAAAAGCCCAGCAAACCTGGTGCAGGGAAGGCAACAAAAGCAAGGGGAAAGCAATGTGCTATGCCCGGGAGTGCGGATGCTCCAGGGGAGCCATGAGGGCTATTCCCAGGATATTTACCCTCCCAGTTTGGATCCAGTGAACATCACATGGTGATGGCAAGAGCAAAACTACAAGGGAGGGTTGCTTGCCCTTTGGGTACATTTGATGCCGTTTTTGGAGAGCTTTGGGTAACAGCACCCTTGGGATGATGTAATCTCCAATGATCCAACAGGAGTCTCATGAAGCCAAAGGGAAATGAGGGCCAAACAACCCCTGGCACCAGTACGTACTGGGGGCTGACCAGAAAGGCAGCTTGGCAGAAAAGGGCCTGGGGATGCCAATGGGCACCAAGTTGACCATGAGTAAGCAATGTGCCCTTGGGGCAAATGCGGCAACAAATGGTCTCCTGGGCTGCATCAGGCAAAGTGTGGCCAGCAGGACCAAGGAATGTGATCTTTCCCCATTGCTCAGCGCTAGTGAGGCCACAGCTGGAGTGCCAGCTCCAACTTTGGGCTCCCCAGTATGGGAGAGACATGGACATACTGGAGAGAGTCTAGCAAAGGGCCACAAAGATGATGGACTGGAACATCTCTCCTGTGAGGAGAGGCTAAGAGCTGGGACTATTCAGCCTGGAGAAGTCTTGGGGGGATCTTATCAATGTATGTGAATATCTGAAGGAAGGGTACAACAAGGACAGTGCCAAGCTGACAAGAGGTGATGGGTACAAACCAAAACACAGGGAACTCTAAACAAAAGAAAGAAAACTTTTTTCCTGCGAGAGTGGTCAAACACTGGACCAGGCTGTCTGGGGGGGGCTGGTCCAGCTCCATCCTGCAGTTATTCAAACCATGCATCTCCCCAGGACCCTTCCTGCAGCTGACTGACCCCAAGCCTAGGCCCAGCCATGCTCCTTTGGCCACAGGTTCTGCACCCAGAGAATCTCTGGGCACGAGCCCAGGTGGACAGCAGGCAGGGCAGGTTCCCTGAGGCTGTGGACACAGACTGTCGATCCTGGGGAGCTGCTGCCCTGTCAGCTCCCACCTTCCCATTGCTCCCCGGGGTCCATTGCTCACCAGCCCCTTCCCCACTGGCCACTGCCTGCCCTCACCTGTCCCCAGGGCCCAGCACTCAAACGGGCTTGTTTCACCAGGAACTTCAAATCAATTTGACCTATTTTTAAAAAAAATTTGTTTCCCCCCTCACTCAGGTCTATTTATGAAGCTTGAACAATCCTTCATCTGTGACTCTTCCTCTCCACATCAGTCCATCAGTGCTCTTTCTCATAAGCCCGTGCTCTGCCGAGCGCCCGGGCTGTGTGGATCATAACAGTTAACAACAATGGGGCGATTCTGCTAAGGTGGGAAACATGCACGAGCCATCAGCACCATCAATGTCTGCAGCCATCCCTCCCTCCTCACACCACTGAGCCATGCCCCCAGCCAGGGCTTCAGCAGGGTCCCTGGGGGGCTGCACCCCTCCCCCGTCCATGTCCCCAGTCCCCAGGCAGTGCAGTGGAGCTGGGCAGTGCTGAGGAGCTGCTGCCTCACTGGAGGTGGTTTTGAGGGCTTTATGAGCCCCAGCCTGGTCTCTGTCTGAGGAGCTTGGGGAAGGTCAGACCACATCTCCCCAGGTCACCCAGAGGTCTGTGGCACTGAGATGGCTTCAGGGTACAACTTGAGGTGGGGAACACAGGGCAGATGTGGCTTTAAACCTGCACTGCTCACCTGCAACAAAAGCAGCACCACTGAGGTCTCCATCTGCCACTGTGGCCGTGGACACTGAGTGCACAAGGCCACGTGTGAAGGTCACTGGAGCTGGATCCTGCTCCCGGCTACTGCCTGACCTGCCTGAGCATGGCCTCCCCCACACATGCAGCCACTGCTGTGGCAAGCCTGCTTGTGCCAACAGGTGCAACCAAGGTCCCTCAAACCAGCCTGGTGTGAGCCCTGAGACCAAGTGAAGAGGCAGATTGGGGAACAGTGATGATGGAAACCAGCAGCTCCATGGCAGGAGCCAGCGCTCGGTGCTCCCGGGCCAGCCCCAGGAGCTGGCTGTGCATGAAACGGAGGTGGCTGTGTGGGAGAGGGGCCCAGGGCCTAGCAGAGGACACCAGCCTGGGGATTGACCTTCTTTTGGGAGACCCAAGTCCCACGTTCAGTGAGCCCAATGGGAGAGTGGCTGCAAGCCCTAGGCAAGGGGACAGGGAGCAATGGGAGGAGACAAGAGTGCTACCACCAGAGGAGAGGAGAGATGACAGAGTGACGGGCAAAATGACATTGCCCCAAGCTGGAGCAAACCCTTGGAGGGGACACAGAAGGTGGAAGCTGCTGGCTGAGCAGAGTGATAAGGTTTGGAGCAGAGGCACGGTGGCAGAGGAGACACACAGCACGCTGTGGCTGTGGGTGAGCTGCCACCCACGCTGGCCATGCCACATCCACAGCCTGGGAGAGTGTTGCCATTGTCTCCTGGGGGGGCATTTCCCATGGTGTACAGAGCCTCTGCTTGGGGCGGGGGGTGCCTGTCTGAGCAACTGAGCAGCATGGGTGCTGTGGGACACCCACCCACTGGGACTGGGATATACAGGAATCCTCCAGCAAGGCTGGGGGTTAGCAAGATGCCTTCCCAAACATGAAGCTGGAGGAGGAAGTGAGAGCTTGGACAAAGCACTGGGTGGTGGGTGAACCTGCCTGGCTGGACATTAGACCCAGAGACTGGGGTCTGGGTCACCCTCCCGACAGAGCCAGGTCATTTCACTCTCATCCCCTGGAGAGCTGGGGCAGCACGCGGTGATTTGCCATGCTGCCTCCAGCTCCTTTTCCAGGCCCTTACCATCACCTGCTACCATGGGCATTGACCCCAGTCATGCCCATGGACTGGGGTGTTGCCAGAGAAACACCAGGTGTGGTTGGACATGCAGCAGGGCCAGGTTCAGGATGTTTCAAACAGCCCGTGGGGACCCAGAAAGCAGAAAGCCAGCCTGGAGGACTTGGCTGCTGTGGCTGCCAGGGGACGTGCTCCCAATGGCCGTGTCACCCCTCTCCAGTGCTCCCATTGTCTCCCAGGAGGCTGCTCCTTGCCCAACTCTTCCCATAGGGATGTCCACCCTGCAGGCAACCCCAGCCATAACCCACAAATCCTCTCTGGGAGGGTTTTGCAGAGAGGTCTGTGGTGTGTCTGCTCGCTCTCATGCGACAGGAGCAGCCAGATCCCGGCAGGACCCGACGTCCCCGGAGATCCGGGGCCTGAAGAAAAACACAGGCAGGTGTTCCTGACTCAACGCGGGGCTTGGCCAGGCTGAGTGGGACGGGTGCCAAGCATGAGCTGAGCAGGAAGGAGAGGGGTTTGCGGGAACCGCCATAAGGCCCTGCGGGAGGAAGGCAGATGGGGATGGGGACGCACCAGGTAGCTGCAGCTGCTCAGGTGCCCGCTCCCCTGGGTGGACCAACAGCCATATCTGGGAGGAGCAGCCTCAGGACAAACTGGACGAGAGCTCAGGTGTCTCCGTCTGGGAGGAGCTGGTGGGGTTTCTGTGCCTGGTCACTCTTCCTGGGCCTGGTGGGGTTTCTGGGCCTGGTCATTTTTTCCTGGGCTCAGACCAGGACCGGAACCAATGTCTGGAGGTGCAGAAGTGGTTGATCTCCCCCCCAGCCAGGAAGCCTGCAAGCAGCAGCAGCAGGAACCATCCCAGGGCAGCAGGTAGTGCTCCCCAGGAGCGGAAAAACCCCAGTGGGAGGCAGGGATGGGGATGGAAATGAAGCCGGCGTGTAACAGGGAGCTGGCCCGAGGCCATGATGCGGTGCCCGAGGAGCAAATGAGAAGCTCCTACCTGAGGCATGGGGAAGGAGGCAAGGTAGCACTGCCCATGCCTTGGGCCGCACGTGAGTACAGGGGTGAGGCAGGCAGAAATAGCCTCACTCTCTCTGCAGCGCTGAGGCGAAACATATTGTCCAAGCCAACTGGGCACGCAGTGGGATGGAGGTGACAGTGTCCCTTTTTGGATGCTCATGCCATGTACCATCCCTGGCACCATCTCTATCCCTGAAGGCTGTGCCAGGCTGGTGCCTTGCCCAGTGCCTGGGGCTCAGTACTTGATACATGGCTCCTGCCCTGCCTGGGCTCGACAGGCAACAGAGGTGCTCCTGCCAGTCACTGTCCCCGTGGAACCAGAGCCGCCCACGGCGTAGAAGGACACAGGGCACAGGAGATGGCAAGACCTCTCCTGGCTTCTGCAGTGATGGAGGTGCCCTTCTGATTTTGTTCTACAAAGGCAGGCAAGGAAAATTCCCCTTTTCCTGGTCTGAATGCCAGTGCCTGAAAGACCTGCGGCTTTGGGGAGAAAAGGCACACATCCCCCAAAATCATTCGGCAAGTTTGGACTTGCACAAACGAGGGGGGGAGGGGATGGGGAACAACACACACAACATAGAGTAACACATGGCTCCAGAGACACAGAACTGAGGCTACCCACAGGAACACACCCCACACACCCCCACAGCCCGGAAAGCAGCAGCAGTCCTGATGGCAGCTGGGGCTGGGAGAAGGCAAGATCCACAGGCAGGAGATGAGGACCCAGGGCCAGGCATCCTGGGAAATGACCCCTCCCCAAATGCAGCATCTCCTTCCCAGGAGGTGTGTGTATATTGGGGCGGGGGGGGCACAGACCAAAAAAAGACACGGCAGCGGGTGAGTGGAAGGGGAGTCAGGAGGCAGGGAGCCTGGAGGAGGCCGTATTGATCCTGTCAAGGTGCCAGTGCTTCCTCAGGCGACAGGAGGGGGAGGCGCGGGTGCGCAGTGGCACCCAGCCAGGCTTCCAGCCACAGGGGGAGTGCAGCATGGATCCCCCCCAAAACTGCTTCATGCAGCTCAGCAGAGCCTTGCGATCCCCACCGGTGCCTGGATGTGTCCATCTTCCAAGAAGGGAGGGCTCAGCCTCTGCTCCTTGGGGTGGGTGGAAGGAATGGGGTGTATCTGGGGATAGGGTGCAGCAGGTCCAGGGTTGGGGTGCAGCACCTAGTAGCTGCCCCAAGTATCAGGTGGGAAGGGGAAGGAGGGGGGATGTCCCCACGCTAGGGTACAATCAGAGCAGCTCCCCAGTTAGCCTGGTGAAATCATTTCCTCATGGCCCTGCTGTGGGTTTTTTAAGCTAAAATCCCTGAACAAAATGGCATAAAAATGGGTTTATTGCCAGGCTCGATGTCCTCACTGGGAAGACGCGAAGTGGAGCATGCACGGCTCAGCGAGGGGCAGGATTTGGCTCTGCCCCTGCAGCTCTCGCTGGGTCCCCTCTCCATCCCTCCCCTTTCGATTTGGGGCAGCCATGGCACGACCATGGCACAGCCACCTTGGTGAACCTGCCCCGGCTCGGCTGCCCCTCTGTGCGTGTGTGCATACACAGGCGTGTGTGCACACATGTGTGCGCCGGGGGGAGGCCAAGGAGGGACAGCTCTGAGTCAGAGCCGCAGGGGCAGAGCTGCGCGGGGAGGCTGGAGCTGTCGGCAGCCGCTCCGGAGTGTTAAACTCATTGAATGTGATCGGTTAAAAAAACCCCTACAAGCCAAAAGCAGGAATAAAAAGAAAGGAGAGAGAGAGAGAGAGAGAGAAATCTACCTAGGTGGAGGAGCTGTATGACACTGAGGGGAAAGCGAAGCAGCAGAGCTGCGGCTGGCACTGGGGCCACCAGCCCTGGCCACCCTTCCTGGCCTTGCCTGCATGTCCTGCCCTGCCCTGACCCACCCTGCCTGGCCCTGCCCTTCCTCACCCCAGGTCCGGGGAGGGTCACCTGCCCCTCCTGCCTGTTCCCATGCACCCCAACATCTGGCACACAACCCCGCTGTTCCCAGGGAAGCCAGTGGTGCACCCTGCAGGGCTGAGGCTGGGCCACTCATGACACCTCAGTGCTGGGAGCTGGGGAGGGGGACCTGTATGGCAAGAAGCGGGGGTAGGGGGATGGGCAGAAAGGGGGTGAGAAGTGTGTACCTAGAGCTAAGACTGCTGTGGGAGGGAGAGGGGAAGATGCACTAATGTCCATGGGAGCTGGGAGGGAGTAGGGAGAGACTCAGGGGGTCCCTGACGCAGAGGTGTGCCTGACACCCTGACCTTCCTCCCTCATCAGCCCTGTGCACAGCCCTGGAAGGGACCAAAAAGCCAGGGTCTGGAGCTGCAGGGGGTGAGGGGTGAAGGGAAGCTGCTCAACTTTCTGCTGGAGGCTGAGCCAGGAAGATGTGCAGCCTGGTGCTCCGCTGCAAGGGCAATGCCCAAACCCAGTGCACAGAGGCAGGTGCCCGTGCGCACCCGTGCACACACACACACAGAGACACGGACACTGAGGAAGCGCAGCAGCCACAGTGGAGATGTCTTTGCCATCTCCTCTCCTTCCTGTGTTACCAGTGAGGCTGAGCTCAAGGGGACTGCGGTCCCAAGTCACCCCACACAGTCAGACCCAGTCTCGCCTCCCCGACCCAAGCAGAACCTTTTGGGGAGGGGAAGCCACGTCCTGTAGCTGCATTTCACCCACCCCACTGGCCAGTGGGAAACGGCTATCCTAAGCCTCAAGGGGTGAAATCTGTACAAGCACCCCTTCTCATGGAGGCTGTCCTGGCTGGCAGTGCTCCCTGCCAGGAGAGGTTGGGGGGCTGCAGCCAACACCCCCACATACACCACCCCCTCCCACCATTGTCTCAGCATGCCAGGACAGGGGTTTGGGGGATCACATCACCTTCTTAGCAGCCCCACGATGAAGCTGGGGCTCACTCTACAAAAGAGGCCAGGGACTTGGGCAGCCACCCATGGGGGGACCTAGTGAGGCAGGTGGGGGGGACCAGACCCCTTTACCTGGAGACGGTCATCTCCGTCTGGGGACCCTGTGCCTTCTCCAGGCCCAGCTTGGTGAAGATGCCCACCAGCACCATGATGGCCACCACGCCGCAGATGATGTAGACGATCATGTTGGTCTTGTCGCGAGTGGGGTCCTCAGGGGTCTCATCCACGCGGGCGGGCGGCTGGCCCGTATTGACCCAATTGGGGGTGTCGTAGTTGGAGCAGCCGCTCTGGTCCAGCCGCCCTGGCTTGAACTGGCAGCAGAACCGGTACCCGCAGGTCCCGCAGCAGTACTGGTAGATGCCGGCGTTGCAGTTGAACGGCGGGTCCCATTGCCCCATCACGTCGTAGTAACCACGGCAGCGGTCCCCCCCCGGCGGTGCCGCCCCGGTGGGCGCGGGGGCCGTGGTCTCTGCCGCCGGTGCCTGGCTGCCGTTCCCGCTCTCCCCGGGCCCCCCGGTGCTGGGCTCGCCGCTCCACACCCGGGCCGGCTCCAGCAGCACCAGGCAGCAGATACCCACGACGTAGCTCGGCTCCATCCGCCCGCGGCTCCGGAGGGCCATCCGGGGGAGCGGGCGAGTTAAAGCCGCTCGCCCAGGGCCGGACTCATGGCCACCGAGGAGCCCCCGCGGCGGAGAAACGGGCTGGGGAGGAGTGGGGGGCGGGGGAGGGATGATGATGAGGGGCGAGCAAAGAAGGAGAGGGGGAGAAGGAAAGAAGTTGGAGGGGGTGAAGTGCGAGGGGACGTACCCCCTTCCCGCTTCTTCCCAGATCGGCCGACGGGCAGCGATTCAGAGCAGCGGGCGAAGCGGGCGGCGGGGGAGAACCGCCGCCTCCCGCCGACCGGGGAGGGATCGCGGCGGCGGGCGGCGGGAGCGGGCGGGCGGGCTGGGGGCTGGCGGCCGCCCCATCCCCGCGCCTCTGCCCGCGCCTCCCGGCACCGCGGAGAGACAGGGGAGGAAAGAAAAGGGAGAAGCAGCGAAAGCCCTTCGCACCAGGGCGGGAGGAGCAGGAGGAGGAAAAGGAGGAGGAGGAAGGCGGGAGGGGGGGGAACGGGGAGGGTAAGGGAGGGAGCCGGCGCGGCCAGCGAGGCGCGGGGGACTCGGCTCCCTCGCCGCCTGACAGCCTCCCGAGGAAACCGGAGAAGGTTTTTCAACGAGTCCTCTGCCAGGCTCCCGCCGCCACCGGGCTGCAGGACGCCCGTCCTCCCCGTCGGGCTGCCGCCGCGGGCACGTGTGGCACCGGCCCCACGCCGCCCGCCGGCCCCCGAAACAACACCCCCACCCCGCAGCGACACCCCCACCCTCCCGGGCGGCAGGCTGGCACCCTGGGCTGCAGGGCAGGGGGGTACTGGGGGAGCTCGGGGGGTGCTCAGCCCCTGGGGCGGTGGGGCGCTCTCCTGCTGCCCCACAAGGGAAAGGGGACAGCAGCAACCCTGGCCCCATGCAGGGGAGATGTGCATACGGGGGCTGAAGGATGGGCAAAGTGGGGGGCTACTAGGGCACCCCCAGAAACCCATCGTCCCCGGGAGCCAAGACGATTTTTAGGAAGCTTCTGGCCAGCGCCTTGTCTGGGCTTTGAAGCCTGGACCTCCCTGAGTGGTGTGCACCCAACGCTCTGCTCTCTGGCCAGTGCCACCCATAACGATGGTGTTAATCCTCATTCCCAGGTCCTCTTCCCAGGAGGGTGGGACTTGCTTTCCCTGCTCTGCAGCCGTTGTAGCAAGAGCAGGGCAAGGGAAACTGAGGCACCATTGAGCCCCTTGCCCAGCACTGGCACATTGTGCAGCCTGGGACAAGGGGGGCTGGGTTGAGGGGCAGTGACGGGTAGGAGCTGTGGCTTCAGCCTCGTCCTCTCCAGACAGTCCTGAATCCTGGCCAGGGAAGGGCAGCACATCGCCACTGTCTCCCGTGGCAAATCATCCTCTCCATGCTCCGGGAAAGAAAGGCTGGGTACTGCCTCATTCTGCCTTGCCCTGTCTGTACCCTAACTGGGGGGACAGGGCTGGTGCTGGGCTGCCCAGTGCCAGCACAGGAGACCCCAGCCCCCAGGCATGTGGTCGTACAAAAAGACATTGTAATGATGGAGGTGGGATTAAATGGGTCAGGGAGGCTCAGCTGCCTCGATGGGTCCCTCCTTCAGGCCCATGCTGAAGCCCTGTGGACCAGGCTGTCCCCAGGACCCATCCTTTACAAGCAGCAGGTGGAGGGTCTCACACTGACATGGAGCTCCTGCAGAGACAAATGCTCTGCCTGGGGGCTCAGGCAGCCTCCCAGAGGCAAGTGGGGCCAGAGCTGGCCACGGCAAGCTGCTTGGGTGGGCGATGAGCCACGTGCTGTATGAGGGGATGAAACAAGCCCATCATCATCCTCTCTGTGTATCATGGTAATGTGAAGTTTCAGGCCAGAGCTTTGCACAAACAGCTTCCTCCCACCCCAGCAAGGGTGAAACATTGTGTTTTGCTGCAGGAGGGATTTAGGGGATAAAATATCTTCTCCCCACACAACAAGCCCAAGGCCTGAAGGCCTCTGGCCATATCCCATCTGGAGGCTGTGCAAAAGCCAGTCATTGAAAACATGGATAAGGAGAGCAGCTGCAGCCCGGGACACATCGGATTGCCCCCCAGTGCCACAACCTAATAGAGATCCATTAGGTAAGGTAGCTTGTAGCCTCCAGAGCTTCCCAAAAGAGATAAAAAGCCAGTGAGGCGGAAGAAAACCATGCATCTCCAAAAGCCACACATTCCCCAAACCTCAGAGGGGCTCTCTGATGAAAGGCCCCATCAGCTGGAAGTTGCAGACATGGGGGTCGTTAGCACTAATAGCCAACAGCAGCATTGGCCTTGAGACAAGCTGCGCAAGCAAAGTTTGCTGGCTGCCCAGGTAATGCCAGCAATCATCTCCCAGGCGCTGGGCGATCACTCCTGACTTGTGTTCAAGCAGAACTGCCCTGGGGACACGGAAGCTTTAGCAGGCTGTTAGCAGGCTGAGTGAAAACCTGGCCAAAATCAGGGAGTTTGCTGGAAAATGGTTGCCTAGTGTGACCTGGGAGAAAGGGAATGGTTTTAAGGGGGAGAGGATGTTCACTGAGTGTGAAGCAGCTGATTTAAAGGGTCTCTGTGAGGGAGGGGAGAGGGAGGGAGAACCGCTCGCAGGCTCTAGCTGCATGCATCAGCCCAGAAGGAAACCAAACCCAAAGGCACAGTGTGGAAGGAGCACCCCCCCTCGGCGTGTCCCCGGCACGCAGAGCATGGCTCTGTGGGGGCTGGCTCTGTGCGGTGCTGGCACCGGGGGCTGCAGCCCGCAGCCCCGCTGAGCCGTCAGTTCATCTTCATCAAATGAGCTACCCAGCCACTCCCTGCACCCCAAAAGGGAGGGGGCTATGGGAGAGAAATCCTGCAGCCTGGCACCCACACTTCTCACATCCCCGGGAATCAGCGACAGGACCCATAGGGAAATTCAGGTCAGCAGGCTCCTCAGGACAAAAAGCAACATCCGTGGGCGCTTCTGGGGATGGGGATTTGGGAGAGGAGCCCCGGTAGGCTTCGGCCACGAGCCTTTGAAGGATGTCACAGAAATATCCCCTGCAGTGACAATGCCACCCGGACTACAGGAGGGTGTCTCTGTGCCTGCAGAAATAGGATACGGGCGGTTAGCACCAAGCGGGGAGGGATACGCTGAGCACTGACACTGTAAACAGATTGTTTCTGGCAGGGCATGGTGATCTGGAGGAGATCCTCTCTGTCACAGCCAGAGAGCTCGACAGACCCAGATCCCTGGCAGTGATGGGGGTGCAAGCCAGGCAAAGCTGCCAGGCCCCTGCCTGAGGAGAAGGAGGAAAAGGAGGGAGCCATCACCATCACCAATGGAAAGCAAAGCCACAGGAGTCTCCCTGAATGTGGGAGGCTTTGGGGTGCAATCAGCTCCCAGGAAAAGCTGGCAGTGGGTGGTGAGAGCCTCAAAGCTACCAAGGGAGCCCCTACTACTGCCAGAGGATCAGACCCATTTTTCTCCCCCAAAAAAAGATTTTTTGCCGTGCAGGACCGATCTGGCTCCAGGCTGAGGGGTGAACTGAGGGGTGAAAGGATGCTGCTGTGGGGTGGATGCCCCATGCTGAAGGACTGTGCTGTCTCAGGAGGGCTCCTGCCTGCTGACACCTCCTGCCCATGTGTCGAGGAGTGCTGCTGGGGTGGGTTTTGATGCTTGCAAATCAGCAGCTAATGCCCAACATCATTAGCTAGGAAGAGCTGAGCACGGAGGAAGGCTGTCAGGAAGAGCTTCCAGCACACGCTGCAACACTGTCCCCTTCCTGGAAGCAAGGCAGAGCTCCTGCCATTGTCCTTGGGGATATGTGGGGTGCTGGCATCTCCTGCTCCTCCAGCCATCTCCTGGGACACCCCAGAGAAGCCTGGTCTGCTTCAAAGCTCAGCTACTGAAGCTGGTGCTGTTCTACCCAGGGGTAAAGCCAGGCACGAGGAGCTCTTTGCATTTGGCTTCACAATTTCTTTGGCCATCAGCGTCCCACAGGGAAGCCCTGAGCTTTCCTGTACCTGCTGTCTGGAACTGGGATTAGGGATCCCTGTGGTCAGTGTACAGTAAGATTCTGCCCCTCTCTGTGCCACTGTATGGGCTCGATCGAGGAGGGAACCCAAAGGAGAGCCTGGGCTTCTTGTGTCAGTGACAGAGAGCTAAAGCAAGAGAAAGTTAAATGCAATGGGGGATGGGGCGGGAGGGTGTGGGGGGGCACAGGAACGTGGCGGCAGGGCCTGGAGCAGCCCCCAGACACCCTATTTCCAGCCCGATGTGCACAAGGGTTTTATTCCCCCGCCTGCACTTGATGGTCTGGCTGTAAAACGGCTGTAAAAGAGCAATTGTGCCTCATAACGGCTTATAGGAAACACAGAAGCATATGTGCCTTTACCATTATGATCGTAATTGCAAACATTCAGAAGTTGAGATTTGCAAGCTCCCAGCTTCCCAAAGGCGGCTGGATTCAAACCCAAATGACATCCAGAGAAAAGCAGGAGAAAATCAGCTCAAAGCAAGGGCTTATTTTTAATTTATGCTGCGGTATGGGCAGGCAGGATCTGGGCTGGCAGTCCAAGCTTCTCCAGCTGCCGCTGTTAGAGGACAGCCATGCCCCCAGATACAGCCCTGGAGCCCCCCAGGCATTGGCTGCGACCCTCGGGGTGCTGGCTGCTTATGGACTTCATGTGTAGGATTAATCCTGGAGACACTGTTGTTGGCTGGGGCCATCGTGGCAAATGCTCCCCCTGCCTCCAGGTACCTGGTACCTGGCTGCTAGCTGGCCCCAGGGGCTTTGCTGATGCTGCCTGGAGAGCAGCCTGGGTGGATGTGGGGTCTTTGCAGCCACCTTTATGCTCATCTGAGCTTTGGGGTGTCCATTGGGGTGTTGGACTCAAAACTGGTCCCTCACTAGTACCTGCAAGCGGAGTGGGAACTGCCCAGCCCCCAACCTCCTTCCCAAACTGAGCTAATCTCAACTGCTATCCCGGAGGGGGGCGAGGGACACAAGCATCCTCTGCCTTCCTGTTTAAAACAAATTCCCACCTGCTTTTCCAGCATTAAAAGGCAATATAAGCACACATGGAGGTGGCGGTGCACAGCCTGGCTGCCCCGGCAGTGCTGCAGCATCCCTGACTGTGCTGTCCCCCAGCTCCCCTTCCAGCTCCTCCCCCCAGCTGCTCTTGCCCCATGGCACCCCTCTTGCAAGGTGCTGGTTCAAGCCACAATCATTTTGGGTAAAACACACCCAAACAGAGAAGGGATGAGAGCAGCCCTCTTCATGCGGGGTCCCTGAGGGCTGGGGGAGACTGCTGCGTGTAAAGGGGGGGGTCTGTTGCAGAGCAGGCGGGAGGCAGCAGGGCCAGCCCTGGGCTGCTTTTGCCAACTGTGGAGCAGTAAAACCCAGGCTGCGGCAGCACAAGGAACCCAACGCTGTCTCCCCGTGCTTTAAGGCCCGCGATGGCGGTGGCAGCAGGGCGAGCTGTTGGCATTTGCCAAGGGCTGGATTTAGGGCGCCTGTTCTGCTGACCGAGGCAGGGTCGGCAGGAGGAGGCCATATGGCTGGGAGCAGCGTGCGGCGTGCCATCCCGGCGGCAGACCGGTAGCAGCAAGCGCAGCTGCTCCTCGGGAAGGGCGGCCATGCCAAGTGCAGGCTCTGGCACAGGCGCCGGCTGCCTGCCAGGTACGCTCAGGTGCCGCGGGAAGCTTGGATCCCGCAGGGAGGCATGGCATGGTCAGCATGGCGGGGCACCTCTGTGCAAACCGGCTGCCCCTCCTCATCCCCGGGCACCAGGGTGTGTGTGGGGGCTCCTCACCTCCACCCAGGATGGGTTTGGGCCAGGCGGGTATAACCATGTGTGTGAGGCTGGAGAGGGGTGTAAGTGCTGATGGGCTGGGGTAGACACGGGGAATATGGGCCATGGAATGAGATGCAGCCATGTAAAAGGAGGTGTGGGGGGGTGGGTGCATGTCTGAGTGCGTGGTGGGGATTCTGGCTACATGTATGTGTGTAAATGCATGGTGGGGGGCTGCATGTGCACGGGCACACACATCCATCTAAGCACCTGGCTTATGGTCCATAGGTGTGTCAATGCGTGGTGGAGGGGGGCAGGTGTGTGCTGTGTGTCTGTCTCAGGGAGAGGCCACACGGCCAGAACCCTGGAGAGCAGGGAGGCTGGAGTAGCTGGAGCAGCCAATCTGCACTAGAGCCTGTTCACAGACAGGCTGGCCAGCGCAGGGCTTGCCTGGTGCCTGGGAACCTCCCAGCAAGTGGATTAAATCTCCTTTTCTCCTACAAGGACAACTTTTCAACATGGAAACACAGGATGGCTAGTCAGATATTAGCAGCAGGAGCACATTCATCACCTTCTCTGTCCCATGCCAGGTGACAGGATCCTCCAGCAACGTTGTGGAGGAGCTCAGCATCCTCATCCTCTCATGATAACGCTTTTCCAGCAAAGGCTGGCCCCATGCTTCCCTCTCCTGCCCTTGCTTGAGGTGCAAAGGGGTGAAAAAGCAATCAGGGATGTCCTGAGAAAGAGGGGCTTCAGGCAGCCTTCAGGGATCAGGGAAGGCTCGTGACCAGAACGGGGCAGGAGCAGTCCTTAGCTAACATCGGGGAAGGAGGGGCCTGCAGATCAGATTTGCTCTTCTTGTGGCAAAGGAAGAGAGTGAGCGTGAAGGTCAGGAAAACAGGAGGTGCGGACATTCTGCCCTCGCACACTGGCTTTCACAAAGCAGCATTCCTCTTTGGGATCATCACCTTCCTCTGGCCACCCTTCCCCGGGGCGCTGGCACATGTCAGCTGCCTCTTCCTCTCTCCAGCAGTGAACCGTGGGCTCGGCTCGCCCTTGGCTTCAGGAGAGCGGTCCTGGGATGGATGTGCCTGCCCTTTGATGTCTCTTTTCTGCAGATTAGAAGGGAGGAATAGGGCTTTGCTATCGGAGGGCTGGCTGCAGCAGACCTGCCTCGCCCACTGGGAGCCTTGGGGCTCTGGAGCCAGCTTTGTCTTGGCCTGATCCGCTTTTGCAAGCGAGACCTGCTGAAGCTGGCCCAATCCTATTAGCGTCAGGGATTTGCTTCAGGTCTCCTGTCATTAACCTGATGACATTCTGCTGTGCAATAAGCCCCTGCCTTTTGGGAGACTTAAAATCAAGCATGTTGCTTTCCTCGTGCAGGAGGTATCACTGAAGCAATCGGGAGTCACCTTGGTGTTCCCACCAGATATGGCAATTTCCTTCTGCCTCACAAATCCCAGCCCAGGGACAAGGACTGATGCCACCAGCAGCAGAGCTCTGGGTGAAACAAGTCCTATATTTGTCACTCAGGGACACCAATCAAAGCCATCGTGACTTTTAGCCCCTCAGAAAGAAGGGTAGGAGTAGGCAAGGTCAGACCAAGGGGTTGTCCAGCCCCAGGAAGCTACTCTGGCAGTGACTAAAGAGAGATGCTGAGGAGATAGTAGGAAGGCAACCATTCAATGAGACTTTCCCAAGCCATCTCCTCACCTCTGGCGGCCTGGGGCGGGAGGACTCCTGACCCAGGGGTTGTTTCTTGGGTTTGGTTCATCTCAAAGAGTTTCTTTTTCCTGAGCTTGTCTGGGCTTCCCTTGAACCCATCTAAGTGCTCATCATCTGCCATAGCCAGGGGCATAAAGTCCTCACTGCTGAACCTCAGCAACCTCCTGACATCCCACCATGCACTGGATAAATGCAAAATATTCAGTATATCTTCTCAAAACTAGTTTTAAAATGCATTTTGCTCGTTTCCAGTGTTGTCACCATTTCCAATGACAGCAGGGGAGCCTTGGCTTTGAAGCCAGGTTGTCCCTGCACCTTGGAGATCCTGCACCCCTCCTGCCTCCCTGTCTCAACAGGCAGCAAGGGATCAGCCCTTGACATGTGTGAGCCACCACAAAGACCATAAGGCCAGCGCAAGCTGGTAGGTAAGAGTCAGCTTAAACAAATATTTGGGGGGATTAAAAAATCCCATATAAGGTGAGGAAGGGGGAAGGTGGCACTGCTCAGTGTGGCCTAGATGTGAGAGGAAAGCAAATTAGTGAGCAGCTTTGAGGTGAACCAAAGGGCATTGTCCCTATCCTAGGGAGAAAAGGGACCAGAGGGTGAGTGACAGCAGAAACACATGAGCAGGGATGCAGAAGGATCAGTGGGCAAAAGGAGGGAAGGAAAAGGAGACACTGGCTCCCAACAAGTTATTTCTGAAGATCTACGTGAGGTTTGTGAAGTGGTAAGACCAGACAAGGGAGCCAGTAACTACCTGCAGCTCCACAAGGGACAGGGTCAGGGTGAAAATATGCAATGGGAGGAATGGGACCAAATTAAGAACAGGAGTGTCCTGGGTTCAGCTAGCATAGAGTTAACTTCCTTCCTAGCAGCTGGGCAGTGTGGTGTTTAGGAGTCAGGATGAAAGCAGTGCTGATAACACCCTGATGGTTTAGTTGTTGCCAAGCAGTCAGGCACTTTTCAGCTTTTCATACTGCCCTGCTCATGAGAAGGCCGGGGGAGCGGGTGTGTGTGTGTGCCCAGGAAGCTGGGACAGGACACAGCCAGGACAGGTGACCTGAACTGAGCAAAGGGGTATTCCATACCACTGATGGCGTGCTCAGTGTAGAGGGCCTGGTGGGGAGGGGCATGGGGCTCCAGGATGGTTGGGTTTCAGGACAGCTCTGAGCTGTACGGCCTGAGCTGTGCGGTTTGGTGAGAAACTGCTTTGTGTGTCACCGGTTTTGTATATTTTGCTAAAAGTCCTGTTATTATTTCTCCCTTGCTGTGCTGTCCCAGTAACCTGCCCTTACCCCAACCCATGAGATTTGCCTTTGTCTTCCCTCCTCCCCCCACTCCCTTATTTTCCTCCCACGGGGTGGCAAGTGAGTGAGCAGCTGCCTGGTGCTGAGCTGGGAAGTCCAGGCAGCAAGATGTGTGTGGCCACAGGAGCGTCTCAGGCCCGGAGCAAGCCAAGCATCATTAAAAACGTGCCAAAAGCAGCAGAGCGGGCTCAGGGCAGAGGATGTGACAGGTCTGCTCTCACTTCTGCAACCGCCTGAGCACGGTGACCAAGGCAGCCGGGGCACGTGCCCACGCACGTGGGATCCTGCCGGCGGGGTGCGGGCGGAGGGGACGGTGAAGCCTCCTGTGCGCTGGCTCATGTACCACGGGAAGGCCTGCAACCTGCCAGTAAGAGCTGTGTTGAAGGCCCTGCACAGGGCAGGTGTTGGTCCTCACCCACCGCTCCTCTCGAAGGACTAGCTCACAGGCTGACAGAGGTGGCAGGGAGAGATGTCCCCAATGTCCCCTCACATGGGACTCTCACTGATGGACATCATCTAGTGATGAGAGCCTGTGGACATACTGTGCCATTGTCTGCTGGTGCTGGTGTTGGTCTTGCCCTTTGCTTTCTGCCCCCTGTGCTGTGTTTCGGGATGCGTTGTTGGCCTGGCATGGGCGAAGGTTGGTGATGGCGATGCTCATGCCCTGGCTGGTGCTGAGCTTAAATGCAGGGTTGGGGCTGCCGGACCAAGGGCTGTAAGTGCAGGGTTGTGGCTGGCTTGCTGATTTTTAAAGCTTGCCAGTATGTGTCACAACCAGGGAAGGTAATTGCAAATGTGAAGAGAAAAATAAGTGCTTGGTATCCACCAGTGATGAGCGTCCCCTCTGTAACCAGAGGAGGAGAGCCCAGCGGCCTTGGGCCAGGTCTGAAATGGATGTAAACTTTTCCAGCTGCCATCTTCTTTAAGGATACAGCAGCCAAGCCTGGTGTAGGGACAGGAGCTGGGCTGGAGGGTCCCTTCACTGGGGTCCTACCTGGGGGGGTGGGAAGGGGGCAAAAACCAGACCCTGCGGCAGGGCAATGCCGGCTCAGGAAGCAGCTCCCTGCCATGGCCCAGAGCTGCTGTGTTACCGCAGGCACATCACTGGGAACACCATGGCCAGAAGAATCTCCTGATTTCTGCTCCCTTGGCATTTAGGAGCTGAGACAAGGCCTTGGGACCCTGATTTTGGGAGGTGTGGAGGATGCAGAGCGCTAGGCTTTAGAAAATATGAGAGCTGTCCCAGTTTGTTCTGATTGAGTGAGGGCTGGAGCCCCCATTTCACAGGGAGGGCTGACAGCTCAGAGCTGCTCTACCCAAAGTATTGCCAGCACTTTAAGCAAAGGGGACCCCCCCAGACACTTGCACCATCCCACAGCAGGAAAGTGGTACATGCATAAGAGATGCCACATACCAAAGGGCTCCCTGGAGGGACAGGGGCTGTTTTAATGTGGAGCTTACATTTACATGTTCAGCTCACATTTCCAGGTTGCCCTTCAGCCCTGAACAGGAGATGGCTGGCCATGTGCTAACAGCAGCCACCACAAACCTGCCCTCCCTGCGTGGCAGGACCAGTGGGAGAAGGGGTGGACAGGATGGTGGTGGGGGGGTAATGTTATGCTTTGCTGAGCAGCCGAATTGTAAAGACAAAGAAAGCTCAGTCGTAAAAATTAGCAACACCTGAACGGCCCTTCTGCTGCCTTTCACATCACTGGCAGAGACGTTCCCCGTTGCGCCGGCATTACCTCAGGGAGCGCATGCCTCACAAGCCACGCTGTCCTCGCTGCTGCTCTCATGCCTCTCACCCCTCCCCGGCCTTGAAGGGGGGCTCAGTGGCTTTGGAAATCAAAGGGGCTGAAGCCCCAAAAGCCCTGCCAGGTTCCCCACCCACACAAGTGCCCGCGGGGCTCTGCCGTCATTAGCAAGAAGTGGGTTTCTAGTCCTCTGGCTCACAGAAGAAAGACTTGCAAAGGTAAAACAAGCATAGCCTGGAGGCTTAGGAGCCAGAGATGAAATAAGAAAAGTCCCTAAACTTCACTTTTTGCCTTTTTCCTTTTTAAATTCCGCTGTCTTTATGCCAGTTTCTGACTTTCTTCAGACCCAGCCCCCTCCTCGAGGTGCCCAGGGGAAGTACTGTGCCAGGGTCCCCTGGGACAGGTGCTGGTGGCCTGGAAGGACTTGGCAATCTCCTCCTGCACCAAAGATGCTTTCCCAACGGAGTTGGAGAGCCAGACTGCTGGCACCCATCCTGCTCCCCCTGCACATGACAGGAGTCCTGAGAAAGCTGCTGGCCCCCTGCTCTCCAAACAGCTCAGATTAAGGGTTGCTCCCCCATCTGCATGGCATGCCTCCACGGCTCCTCTCCAGGACGCCTCTCGATGAGCCGGTCTCCCTCCCCTTGCCTCTTCCCTGGGGCGGCCTTGCTGCGTGGCTCTGTGCAAGCACAGCAGGAGGACAGATCTGAGGAGACAGGAGGAAAACGAACTCCCTTAAATGTGATGGAGGCGACTGCCTGGTTCTGTCAGCCATCACCCCCCCTGTACCCAGCTTGTCTCCTGCTGTTTTTCTCTCTCTCTCTGGGTATAAGATGTCACAAGGATTAGACCCAAATCTCCCCTGGGTGCTGCAACTCGGCCCTTGCTCATCTCTTGAGGTCACCTTGGAGGCCAGCTTTGTCCCCTCCAAACTGGGTTTCAGCTGCAAAGGCAACTGTGGTGAAAATCGCACCCTCAAAATGCTGGGCATGGACAGACATTGAGCTTGTTGTCACCCTTGATGAGCAAATCCTTTAAAATGTCCTGACCTGCTGACCAGCTAGTGTTGCTGCTGGAAGAAGGATGCAGTGTTTGCAGAGACAGCCAGGCTGTGCCAGGGCAGGGTGGCTGAAGCCAGGGTAGAGGTAGGTGCTCGGGTAGAGGTAGGTGCTCATGTAGAGCCCTGGCTCTAAACCCTCCAAGATTTCCTGTGCTTCCCAGGTGGAAGTGGGAGGTGCAGCCAGACCAAAGCCCATGAAATGTTGTCAGGCTCCCTGAGCTGTGTGGGCACAACCCTCACGAGGAGGGCAGGAGCATGTGGCAGAGCATGCTGGGGCTTGCAGCACCATGTCCCAGGAAGATCACTGTTGTTTTGGGGTCACTGATGTCAAATACTGTTACAGCCTTGCTAGCAACAGATGCAAATCTTGTGGGCTCTCCTGGTGCACTTCATCCCCTTCCTGAAACGACTCAGTGGGGCCATACTTGCCCCTGATGCTGCAGGGCCAGCCCTGCCACCCTGTACCCTGTGTGGCTCTCTGGACTCTTCTCCACTGTTTCCATCCTCTCCAGCACACTGCTTCTGCCCTTGTGGGGGCATTCCTCCCTGCCTTCCTGGGAGACACCCCCATGTTGTCCTGACAGGCAGCCCCTCTGCTGCAGGGCTGCTTTGCCACTGGGCTTTTAATGAGGAGTTAATTACAGGTGACACCGCCTGAGTGGGGAGGATCTCTCCCCAGTCTCTGGGCCCACAGCAGCACTTGGCCAGGCTGGAGAACAAGAGGAGGGAACATCAGTGCTGCCAGTAAATGTGCTCCAAGACAAGGCAGGGAGGGAGCAAGGGCTGCAGCATCTTTATTCCCTCCTGACCCATTTAAAGCAAGCACCGGTGACTAAGGGAGCCGACAGGAGGATAAAAATACCTCCCACATGTTCCCTAGGAGGCCAGGGACAGAAATAGGGGTGCCATCACCTCTCTGGAGAGAGGTTGGGGTCATTCAGTATTTTGCAGTCAGAAAGGTGGAGTCTCCCACCACCTCTCACATCACACATGACCACATCAGGGGCTCAGAGCTTCCTGCCATGCATGATCCCAAGCTGGCTCCTTTGTGCCCTTCCTTTCCCTCCTTGGGGATGGAGAAAAGGGAAAGCCCCCCTCCCCTCCCCTCCAAAAGCGGCGTCTGTCCTTTCCTGACAACAGGAGGAAAGCATCATGCAAGGGCGTGTTCCCTGCAGACCCCGGCCACGCGGGTCAGCGTGCTGCTGCCACACTGCTTGCCCCTTTGGGGTTGCACCCCTGTGTGGGCTGTGGTGGCCAGAGGGGTGGATCCCGGAGTTCTGCTCGCCTCCCTGGCCTGAAGCTGCTCCACCACCAGCAGCGAGTGGGTGGGCGAGCTGCCTGTCAGTGCAGGAGGTGGTGGCGATGGGATTTGCCACAGACTGATGAGCACAGACCCTGCGCCTTGGCCAAAAGCTGTGGCAGAAACAGAGCTGCTGGCTGTGCAGCAGGGCAGCCACAGCCACATGCTCAATACACCTTGCCAGGCTGGCTGCTGGATTGCTCTGCAGCCCTCCACTGACTGCTGAGTTGGGTCTGGGTACCAACGGGGTCTTCCTAATGCCAGGATGCTGAGGAGACCTGCCTGGACAAATAAGTCCCTTTCAAACAGCACGGCTATGAGCAGGACATGGTACCCACCATGTCCTCCCTGTCCCCATTGCACTGTGCCTGGCAAAGAGGGACAACCCCAGGCCAGCAGCAGGGCAAGGTCTGGGTTGGTGGCCAGGACCTGGTGCTGCCTTCCTGGCCCCTCCGTGTTGGACTTTCCACTTGGAGTGGGCTCCCCACACCGATGCTCTGCAAGCAAAGCTCTGCTAGACCAGCAGCTGCTGTACTTGGTAGCTTGTTTGCCCTTCCCCAGGCCATGCAGTTGTCTGCTGCTTTATTAAATGTTGTTAAACATCTTTCTTGGTCAGCCACAGTATTGAATGAATCCTGTTTCTTAGCAAACAAAGCGAGCAGACCGCTGCAGATACCTTTGCCACTTGACCACAATGAGCAGTTCAGGGTGGTGGTGGGGAACCCAAGCAAGAGGATGCTGTGGCCTTCAAGGAGCCTGCCCAGGCTCACAGATGGCAGCAGATCCCATTGCAGGTAGCATGGAGGGGTATCACAGGGAGACATGAGCCCCTTTCCCTCTCTGGTGGGTGCAAAGCCCACCAGCCAGGCATGGGAGCAAGGGCTGGCATGGTGCTGCACAAGGTTGCTGAGAATCCTGGGTTCAAGAAAGTGGCACTCAGCTTTTGTGGGGTTTGTTACTAACTTGTCCATAAAAAGCTGGGGCTTGGGGCAAAGGGGTGAGTTACAGACCCTGGCCAGCTCAGGTTCTCCCCCACTCTCCCCTTGGCACAGACTCCCTGTCAGGAAGGAAGGTTTGTAAAGCAGAGAACAAACAAATCTCTCCTGCCTACGGCTTTCATGCACCAATATATCTCCAGATTCTGGGTGAGCGTTAGCAGGAGGCTGAATTTTGAGGCAGAGGTTTGCTGGCCGGTGGCTTGGCATGCCGAGTGGGCACCACTGGGAACCCAAATGTTGTCGTCCCTGAGGGACTTGCTCGCTTAATATATCCACCCAGATGTATCACCGGCCCGTGTGGGGCAATGCCTTAGTGCTAGTGAGGGTGTAAGTCAGTCTCCTGGAGTGTCAGAGTTATTGGGAGAAGCAGTATGTGCTGAAATAGGCAGTCCTGCTTACTAAATCTGTAATTCCAGCTCTGACTATATTTTCGTCTTTCTAATAATAAGTGCAAATATAGTAAGGATGAATCACAGGCTGCAGGCTGAAGGGGTTTTTTTCCCCCTGCTTTCTCTGTGAATCCATCATGTGGGCGAGAGGGGCTGGTGGAGAAAAGGAGCTCAGACCTGGGTGGACATCCTGTCCCAAGCAAGTCGAAACCCATCCCCTTGCACCTCTGTGCAGTGTCAATCCTGGCCAGGAGCTGATGGTCCTTCCCACTCCGATTGTTTCCATCATTTCATCCTGCCAGCATAACACTCCTGCCTAGGGATGTTTCCTTCCTGGAACACTCCCTGACCGTTCCCAAACCGGGGGGCTTGTCCCATTCCTATCCACACCCTGGAGCTTGTACATCCCCACATCTGGGTGGCTGGACACCGCTGGATTTGCCTGCTGGGAATTTTTTGCTTTGTTGCAAGGACCTTTTGCAAATGTTAATGCTTTCCTTTCGCTGGAGAGCTCTTCGGCTGATCTGCCAGAACACATTTCACACGCTTCTCCTAAAATTATGCCCTTTGCTTTTCCTGGCGTTCAAGCTGAAGCACAGCCCGGCGCGCCGGCGGCACGCGAGGAGAGCGGCTCGCCCGCTGCGCCCGGCTTCGGGGCAGCCGAGTGAGGGGTTAAGCGCTGCCCAAGTGAGCATTCGCTGGCCGGTGCCTCCCAGGGCAGAGGACTGGAGAGGTGTGGAAATGGGAAGCGCAGAGCTGGGGGGCTGAGGGGGAACAGCTGGAGCCTGCACGGCCCCACCCTGTTGCTCAGGCTTCGTGAGTGCCCCCGGTGGGGTGAGGAGGATGGGTCAGAGTATCCCTTGGAGCATGACAGGTTTCAACACTTCCCCACTGCGTCAGAGAGAAACCTGAGTTCAAAGAACGTCACAATTTAGGCACAAGCATTTCAGCTGGGGATGGCTCTGAGCTGAAAGCAAGGGATGAGCTGAGATAAGCTGTTCTTAACACCTCCCAGGCCAGCGGTTCCCCCCTCCGAGTTTCTCTTTACTGGAGCCCACCCATACTGGGCTGCACACACTCCCCACACTGCCTTTAACAATCTTCTGCACTGCCATGCTCCAGGCTGGGAGCAGGGGCACGGGATGTGCCCCAGTGGGTCCCTGTGACTGAGGGAGCAGAGAGGTGCTGCCCCCACGGCCATTCGGCGTGGAGCTGGGATGGGGCTTGGGTGGGCAGGGGAGTGGGGCAGGTCAGCAGGGCAGGTCAGCAGGGCTCCCATAGAAGTGGCCCACCACAGCCCCCACTTTCTCCAAATCCCTGAAAAGGGCTCTCAGCAACTCCCAGCACAATGAACGCGTGGGCATCCCCCTACACACCCTGCAACCCTCCCAGCGCCCTCCATCTACTCCACCCCTGCACTCTGGGCATTGCCCTGTGTGGTCTCCATCCCCTCACCTTTTGCAGCATCCCCCTGCATCCCTCAGCATCCCCCTGCATCCCCCAAATCCTCTGCATCCTTCCATCCCCCACATCCCACCACAGTCTCCATAACCTCCCACATGCCCCACATCCCCTGCATCCCCACGTTCTCCCACCCAAGACATGTATGTGGGTTACAGGGTGCTTACAATTACTCCCCCAGCCACTCTAAGCTATAAATTAAGACATTCAGGGTTTACCCTCTGCTGGCAGGACTGCCCCAGATATCCCAGTTGGGAAATGCCGTGGATTCGGCCTTGCCCCTGGCCCTCCCCAGCTGATGCCTGCAGTAAGCAGCTAGTCATGACTATCGTCTCTGTGGTTAGAGCTGATTAAATACATCTTAAATGACTCATTGGGGAATTTTTATTATTTTTTTTTAATAACTCACAGTGTCACTAGAGGGCACGAAGTTTGCTTCACTGAGTTTGTTTCCCCGTTTCCTTGCAGAGATAAATAATTGAGGAGCTGAATAGCAAACCAGAAACCCAGAGAGGCTGTTACCAGGAATACTCTGGGAAATGTGTCACCCCAGCAGCATTTATAGATTTCAATTTTATATTAGTGGGGAAGGGAGGGGAGCAGGGACAAGAGGGAATTTGGCAGTTGGGGATTGAGGGGGGCAGCCTGGGGGGAGCTGGGAGGGAGATTTGGGGGAGACTTGGGAGGGGGCTGACTGGTCCCTCCTTCCCTCTCATCCCAATGCACTGCTCCAGCTCGTTCTGCCTCTGCCACAATGGGATTGTCCAGCATAAAAATGATTCTTCCTCTTGTTTGGAACAAGAAGGGCTTCAGCATCTCCCACTGCAAATAAGCAAAGACCACCCTCAGTGATGGTCACAAGGAGCCAGTGAGGGTGACCAGCCACGTCCATCCCTCCTAAACCCACCCTTTGCTCTGGGGAAGGGGACTGAGCTGCCTCCACAAGGACTGAAGTCCTTGGCAGCCACCCCTGGTGTGCTCAAAGCATCTTACCCCCGGGGGTGCTCACAGAGAAGCTGAAACTCTGAGATAGGGAAAATAGCATCTAAAAAATATGAAAAAAAATATTCAAATACTTGAATTTACCCCATACCCAAATTTACAAGTGCTGCATTTAAAGCACCTCCTTTAAAATTACCCTACCTGGGATTAACA
The DNA here is from genome assembly GCA_020800305.1 of Porphyrio hochstetteri. NCBI lineage: Eukaryota > Metazoa > Chordata > Aves > Gruiformes > Rallidae > Porphyrio > Porphyrio hochstetteri. Next base: position 18,856,377 of record CM036905.1, on the reverse strand, counting down.
GCCTGGTAAATTCTTACCAATAACATTATTATTGTCAAAGAATAATAATTACAGGGGGGTTGGAGGGAAAAGAAGATGCTTTTTTTTTGCATGTCACCACCACTGTACACTCCTACTGAAATTGCCATCCTGAGCTTGGTCTCAGCCACAGCTTTTGGCTGCAGGTGCCTCCATCCCAGAGTTTCACTGCTCCGTGAAATGCCGGTGCTTCTCAAATCAGGAAGCAGCATCTGGGTGGTGGGACCCAGTCAGACTGCAACCCCCGTAGGGAAGGAAATGAGAAAGACATCTGCATCATTGAAACCTTTCAGGACTGGGGAGGGGTGGGGGGGAAGGATGGGGGAATCTCCTGAAAAATCCCACCTGCTCTTCCCTGCCCTCAGCCCTCCTCCAACGTGCCTCCTGTGGCTGTTACCCAAACCCCGGCTCTCGCCCATCGATCGGGGCTCAGAATAGCTCCTGCCAGCAGCCGGTGAGCTGTGGCTGGCCGACACCGGAGCCACTAGATGAAGGACATGGGGCCTCTCCTCTGTGGCACCCCACTGCCAGTGAGATCCCCCTCCCCCTGCACCCCTCCGGCTGCACCCCAGGTTCCCAGCACAGCCCCACGCTTGGACAAAGGGGGGAAAAGGGGAATAACATAAAATAGGTGGGAAGGGGGAGGATGCAATGCAGGCTTGTAGTAGGGTGGGCTGCGCCACGTCCTCCAGCTCCGACAGTGGCAGTCTTGCCGCATGACTAATCCGTCTTGGGGTGGGTCCGAGAGTGAACCCTCACTTCTGAGGGTCTTCCACATCCCATATCCACTTTCACAGCCCTTTGGGAATGGCATGATGGGGCAGCCAACCTCCCTGCAGGAGGAGAGCCCCGCACCCCTCGGAGGTGTCCCCAGCAGTGGGGGGTTGGTCCCTGTCACAGCAGTGCCTCAAAAAGAGCTCAGAGGCTCTCCCTGCGCAATCTGCCTGTCACCACTGATCACTTCAGGTGTCAGACAGGGTTTGTGTCACTCGGCAGGGATCTCCCCGCCTTGCTAGCTAGGACTGGGATGAAGAGTGGGTTTAAAATGACCCGACTTGCTGAGGGAAGGGAGAAAGTCACCCCCTGAATCCCAGAGGACGTGCAGGTTTGCCCTGTGCCTGCCTTGGGTTCTCATCTTGGAGCATCCCTGGAGCAGGGCCAGGCTGACGCCATGGTGTGGGACCGAGCATCCTCCCTGCCTGGCACGTACCTGTCCCTCCATCCCCACAGTGCGAAGGGGGTGAAGGTCTGGGGACCCTGAGAGCATTCGGGGAAACTACTGGGGGCAGGATGGGGATTTCCCTCATGCACCTCACCCCCTTCCCCCCCCATCCCCAGCCCCTGGTGCACCTGCAGCCTGACAGGTGGCTCTGGAGGCTGGTGCCATTGCCTGGGAGCTTGGGGAAGGAGTAGGGCGAAGGGTTTGAAGGGTTTGGCTTTGGGTGGGGTTGCTCCAGGGAGGAGAAGCTAAGGACATGGCAGTCCCTGCCTGACCACCTCAGTCTCCAGGTCAGGCTTTAGGTGCTTTCCTCCAAATTCCAGGGTGGTGGCCATGCTCCGTGGTGCCGGGGTAAGTGTGGGGCTGTCCCTTCACCTCCCAAAACCAAGGGCCTTTCTGCCAGGGGAGCTGTGGCCTGCTCACCACAGCCCCTCGGGGAGGTGTTTGGCTGTTTGTGCCCCCTTATCCCCCTGGGAAACTGCTCGCCGAGCACAGCCAGCAAAGCAGGGAGCAGCGGGGGTGGCCCCGGGGGAGAGCATCGGCCCATGAAGGCGGCGAGGAAACCCCCTGCACACCGGGCACCTGGGCAGGCACCACTCCCCCAGCACCTTGAAACATCTGGAGGTGGGGGCTAGAGAAGGCAGCCAGTGCCATGGCTCAGCATCTCCCTGGCGTGCCCGTGGACCAAAGTGATCCTGACACGAGGCGAGGGGCAGGGAGCCTGGCAGAAGCTGAGCGTTGTTTTCTTTCCTTTTTTTTTGAAATCTTTCCTTAAGTGCGAACACCATCTGGCTCCCCCAACTCTGTCAGCGCTTCCAGTCCCCAGGCAGCTTCGCTCTTCCTAATTACTGTCATTAGACAGTGGGTAGCGATTAGGGAGGGAAGCTGATGAGCAGCATCAGGAAGGCTGTGGTCCCCTGACAGCCTTGCATGGGGGACTGGGCAGCCTCTTCTCCCCAGCCTGGGGTCCTTCTCCAGCTGGAGAGCATGGCAGATAGTGGGGTGATTTCTATTTTGGTAGAGGGTGACAGAGAAGGGAGGTGCAGGCTGCCAGGTCCAAGACCTGGAGAATCTCCAGGGAGTCCTGGCATGGGGCAACGGTGGAGATTCTCTGTGCTGCTTAGGGTGGGGGAAGGAGACACAGCTTGCTGCACCCCACTCTGCCCTGCTTCTGGTAGTCCTACTGTTCCATGCTTGTCCTGTCCACAGGTGTCTAGTCACCAGCAGCCATTTTTCTGGTGTAGCCCAGAAGCTGTGGTGATGGGCTCCATGTCCAGACCACCAGCAGCCATTTCTCCCAGGCAGCCCAGAGGCCCTGGTGATGGGCTGCATGGCTGGAGGAAGTCAGGCCCAGCTGTTACCCCTCTGTCTGGCCAAAGTGGGGCTGGCCACCAGCCTGCCTGGCCCTTCTTGGCTTCCCTTGCTGCGTTTGGGGATTCACCCTCTCATGGAGCTGCCCAGCAGTGCTGCAGCCATGCAGGCCGGTGTATGGTGTCAGTGCCACCATGTGGCAGGTGCCCTGGGCCTGCTGGCCTCTTCTTCACCCATGGTCTCCCACAGGTGTCCTCCAGGAATTGCAGGGCCTCCCATGTGTCCCTCTGCAGTGACTGGCACTGGGAAGCAGGTGGTGGGGAAGGCTCTCATGGGGTGGGATGAGGTCCATGCCCCACAAGTGTGTGATGGAGTGGCCATACAGCAAGCGGTGGTGGGGGGGTGTGTGTGTCAAAGGCTGTACCCAGAGATGGGATGGTCCCTGTTGGATGTTGTCCATTGGAGTATTGCTTTGTGCATGGGATAAAATTGTGCCCACTTTACCCTGTCTGCCCTTGCCTGCTGCTGCTGAGGTCTGGCACCCACAGAAAACCTGTGGAGGGGCAAGCAAGGTCCTTGGGGCTCTGCAGGGTGCTTTGGGCTGGAGTAGCTGGGCCCATGGGTAAACTATCAGGAGACTAAACTGGTGGGTAAATGAGCAATGGGTGGAGAAGAGAAAGTGAGAGAGAAGGGCCCAGGTGAGGAGGCTGGTGGAGGAAAGAAGAGCACTTTGGAGGCTGGGGAGCTCGTGGGATTGAGGAAGGTTTGGCAGACGTGACCAGTGGCTGTAGGAGAAGACCCTTGGCCAGGGTATCCCCAGTGCCTCCCATCCTTGTTGGCCAGCTGGCTCCTGCCTTTAGGACCAAGGATGAAAACCAACCCACATCTTTTGGGACACCGGAGCTTTCATCCTTTACCACTGGCATCCTTGTGGGTCATGCAGGAGCTCAAATAACTCCCATGACCTCTGTCATGGAGGGGTTGGTGGGGTTGAAATGGCCAGGACTGCACCTGAGGTTGTTTTGCAGTGAGGAGGGTTTTAGTCCCAGCTCCTTCTCCTGCCCTGGGGTTTCCTCAGACTGTCTCTGTCTCTGTAATGCTGTGCCCTGAGGCCAGGTGAAGCCCAGCCTCACCAGCCTTTCTAGGCAGTTGTGTGGGCAGCGGGGCGGGTACCGTGCTGGGGAGGAAGGGGAGGAAGCACAGCTCCTGCCTCACAGGGGGAAGTGAGAAACTGCTGTGGAAAGTCAAAGACAGGCAACACCCCCCCGGAAAGAAACCCCAAACATAAAACCCCCAACACTTGCCCCACTCTGTCCTGTCAGCCATCTCCTAGGGTGGCCATTGGGGATGGAGGTGGCTGGGCTCTGCTGGTGCCCAGCTGTGCAGGCGGCCACGCACAGTGGACACGCTGGTGAAGCTGCTGCAGAAGGGGCCTCTCCAGCTCAAGGCCCCACTGTACCCCCAGACTGCTGTGCTGGAAACCCCTGAAGCCAGGGGAATGGGGTCCCCACATGGACATCTGAGCATACATTGATGAGGAGTTCACTTTATTAATTTTTATAACCCTCTGCTCTCCATGCAGACGGGACACACAGTCCCTGCCCTGTACGGCAGGACGGAGTAGCACGCACAGAAGAGGTTGCAAGTCCCTCCCAGCCCCAGGCAGGCAGTTGGGCAGGCAGGATGCAAGGAAGACGCCCCATAACGAAGAGAGGATTGGAGGGGCACTAGTCGGCTGAGGAATCCAATGTGGATCAAAATGCTGCTTCTGTGAACTGCAGATACCAGCAGCATCCATGGAGAAGATGTCTAGCTGAAGCTCTAGCAGAAATGAGAACAGAAGCCCTTACCTGAGCAGAAAGAGGGGCTTTTTCAACAAGATTTGTATGGGAGTTATTATCACACTTGTTCATGTGGGCAGCACACCCTCAGGACTAAGACACAGTAGTCACTGTCTGGGAATCAGAAGAGGAGCCCAATACTCCTGTTCTCTTTCCCTTTTGTCCCAATCTCCCATGAAGCAGGTTATTCCTTCTTCCAGTGCCAAAATGTCCCCTGGCCCGGTTTCAGCTCATTTCTCCACTCCAGATACACAAAGGTTACTTGAAGTCACTTCACAGGGCTGGCTGCAGAGCATGGTGGAGATGAGGAGGTGCCCAATTCGTGTTTCAGGGATGCCCCTCCTGCGATGAGCAAGATGGTTGCTGCAGATAACTGGGAGCCCAGATTTGGAGCCTCCACGGCTCCTGCTAGAAAGTCATTGGAGTTTGAAGCCCCAAGGAACAGTTGCTGGGAACATGGACCAGTGCCTCCACCATCCCTGGCCCCAGGGCTGAGACTGGGATCCATCCCATCCTGGGCCATGTGGAGCCTCAGCAGGATGAAGGCTTACCTCTGACAGTGTGTTTAGGTCTGTGAGAAAAGATGTGGTGAGGAATTTAGGCCTTGGCCCATGTGGCAGAGCCTGTGGTTCCCCTTATGGGACAGATGCTGCAAGTCCAGTTCCAGTGCCATGGGCAGAGGAGAAGAGGGAGGGTCACCATTCAACAGCAGCGTCTGGTCCTGTAGTCCCAGAAGGGAGCTGAAGCTTGGACATGGGAGTCACCATCCCATCATCAGAGGTACATCCCTGCCACACAGTGCCACTAGACAACCCTACCATGAGCTGTGGCCCTTGGTGGCCCTTTGGCATTTGGCGGCAGTGCTCCTGCACTTTGCTTAGCCACCTCTGCTTGGACCCTGAAGCTCCTATGTGAGAAAGCCACCTTGCCCAAGAAAGAGTGGACTCGGTGCCCTGCCCAGGGCACTTCTAACTGCCTAATCACCCCCTCTGAGACCAGCAGGGTTTCTCACCCCAGCCACTGGCTGGGCTCTGTTTGACATTACTGTAATTACTGCTGTAATTACTCAGGAACAGCAATCCCACACTGACGAGTTTGTTTCTGAGGCAGAACCCTTCCCGCTCAGTAAAGCCACTTGTGTGTGAACAAGACCATCCACAGCAAAATGCCTCAGACCAGCAACACTGGCCAGCCCTGGCATGCAGCAAAGCCTTGGAGACACTCACACAAATTAAGCCATCCCGCCTCCACTCACATCACTCCCTGCCTGGTTTTGCACGGTGTGGAAACATCCATCACCAGGAGCCCTGTCATCCCAAGTGACACGTGGTATTTCTGCAGCCACAGTGAGCTGAAGTGACGGTTGTCTGAGGCCATAATGACAAGCTCATGGAGCTCCTCTAGACCAGCAGTCTCCGTTGCCAGCCCCTGGTCCTCCCTGACTTCAGCGATTGTAGGTCAGACCAAAGACAGATTTTTTTCCCCTCTTCCCTCCCTCCCTGCTTGAGAAGATGGACTTGTTTCCCATCCCTAGGGATAGAAGGGAGTTCCCAGATCACCCCTGGCTGCAGAGGGGATTCTCATGACCATTGGTGAACACCTGCCACCATATGAGAGTGCCCAGAGGGTGGAGAGACCTGGATATTACATTGTGAAGGAAACAGGGGGGGATGGGGGAGAGGACTGTGAATGGAGCAGATGCTGGATGTGGCTTGTTCCATATGGCCCCAGGCCTCCTCTTATTGAGGTCAGTAGCAAAAATTGAGCTAATGGCAGCAGTGTGGGATTTGGTGCTAATGCCACTCCCCATTTCCCTCTCCATCTTCCTTTCCACCCCTTTTCCTGCAATTCCAGCCCTGTGTCACCCAGCCAGCAGCAAACCTGTCTTGGCAAAACTGCAGCCTCGCAGATGGCACAGCAGCCCCTGCCATGCTCCGTCCTCGCTGGCATGGTCTCCTCTGGCTCCTCCCAGCAGCACGGCCGTGGCAGATGTTGGCAGTTCAGCATAACCCAGCGTGATGCACCCTGGCTTCCCCCAGCGCTGGCAGGCGGGACTCGGGACTCGGCGGGAGCGGGAAAGTGGCAAAGGGCAGTGACACTAGAAGGCTGATGTTTCTTGAGGCAAAATCCAGTCATCAGACAGCTCACATCCATGCAAGGCTTTGCCAGTCCTGGGAACGCACTCGGAGTGTCCACAGGGAGCAGGCAGAGTGCTCCAGCCCCGTTCCCTTCACCCTTAGGCTCTCTCCTCACTAGGACAGTTCTGAGTGGTTTTGGTGGTGACCAGGGCTGTGGCCCCCAGCTCGGTGGCAGGCAGTGGGAAGCCATGGTTGCATTCCTCATGCCGGGGGTACACAGTGGAGAGCAGGACAATGTCAGCCTCGGCATCACCCTGGCAGCACGGCCTCCGCTTTGCCCCAGCTTTCTCAGGTGGCCCTGGCATCTTTAGGCCTCCGTTGAGATGTGGGCATGGGGCTGGGGCCAAGGCAGCAGGGTCCTGGCAACCTGGGCTGGGCAAGGGGCTGGTGGCTTCCACGTTTTCTGGGAGCAGACAAGAAAAGGGGGTTATACAAGGCTCAAAAAGTGGGGCCAGGCAGGTCCCAAAGACAGGGTCCTGCCCCTGGTGATACACAGGGGAAAAGATGGGGCTCTTGCAGACTCCTCCTGCTTACAAGTGATGGGGAGGGGGTTCCTCCCCCCCCCTCAAAAAAAAAATAGGGAAAGGCAGAAACTGGCACTTGCACTTTGAGCCCTCTCACTAAACCCAGGCGGCAGCAGAGCAGCCCGGCCCTTGGCAGTTCGCCCTCCCTCCCACTTAAAAATAGACTTGTTTACACACTTCGAACGCAGGCGCGTGCCGCCAGCCCCAAGCCCTCTGCAACGCATCCAGTACCGTAGTGGGGTGCAGCCCAGGGGGACTTGGGGAACAGACACCAAGGCATGTGGCAGGGGAGTATCTGAGGGGTATCTCTGATGCTCCCCATCACAGCTGGACCTCTCTTGCCACTGGATTTCTCCCCTCTTTCTTGTTCTTGGTATTTTTCCTGAGGGGTGTGTGTCATGGGCTCTCACAGCCACATTTGGTTTAGCAGAAAGGTGCCAGGTAGTGTCCCCCCAAGTCCGAGTCACCCAGATGGCACTGCCAGTGGTGTGTGGGCAAGCTGGGGCATGAGGACTGGCTGCCTCTGGCCCTGTTGCCCCCCAGGGGCACCTGCCTGGGCAGTGGGGTGGTGGTGGTGCCAGCATCCCCTGGTGAGCCCCTCATGGCATCCCCCAGAGCTATGCCCCCTGCCTGGGGATGGAGACGGGTGAAGCCAGGTGAGACCATTTCTGAGAAGAGCAGCTAGGGTTGAGTCAGCGCCAGGGCGGGAGTCCCCAGGGGGCTAAATGACTGCTCAGCTCCCAACTGATGTCCCAACAAGACAAGCCATCACAGAGTTCTGTGACCTTCCCACCCTGGAAATACTCCACCAGAAAAGGCTCAGCCCCGTCCCTCGCCCCCCCAGACCTATTTTTGATGTCCTTGGTGATGACGTTGTCCAATGCTCTTGTGTCCTGCCAAAGGGGCTCGCCCCAACACCATTGGGGTCTTTGGAGCATCCTAAACAGCAATGCCCAGCTGGGTGGTCAACATGGGACTCCTATTTGCAGTGCTGTGGGGAGAGGAGCCCTCTGGAGCTATCCCCAGATCTCTGCCCCACAGCCCTTGCTCCATCCATTGCTCTCTGGCTACCAGGAGAGAGGGAGAGACAATTCACTGGTGCTCTGTGCATGTCCCCCATGCAGAGGGGATGGTGCCAGTGGGCACTTTAAGCAAGCAAAGGCATGGAGAGACTTGGCAAAGGGAGGGACAGTTCAGCAGGGTCACGCTGGGAGCCAGATGCAGTTGTGGGTTCCCAGGAGACACAGGACACTGTAACTCAGGGGTTGGCTCAGCTGCCCTGAGATGCCCCAGGGTGCCCATGGAGTCTGTGTTGAGGAGGAGGAGCCTGTTTCCACAAGGATGTGCTGGGGTTGGGGGGGGTGGGGTGGGGAGCAGGAGCAAGCAATCCCATCTGCCCTAGGAGCCTTGTGATGCTGTGACAGGGAGAGCAAGAGATCCCCTACCTTTGGCCTCTTCATCCGCTGCCTTCCTCTTCTTCCTCTGCTTCCTCACCTTGCAGACCAGGAAGCCCCAGAGGGTAGCCAGAGCCAGGATGAATACCACCAACACTGGGACCCCGAAGATCAAGAGGGTGCTGGGAAGGTCCACCGAAGGGAGGGTGGGTGCCAAGGCGGAGGTGGGCGCCACACGGGTGGGCTCTGTTGTGGGGTGAGACGCCGGCAGTGTCAGGTCTGAGACAGCTGGGGCGAGGGAAGGAGGGCAGCAGCGTTACCCACCTGTCCGTCCAGCCTCGGGGCTACAGCAGCAGGGAAGGAGAGTGGTTCCCACCCACCAACCTCAATGCACTGTCCCCCCACCTGGTGGGACCCTCGTCCCACCTACTGCCATTCCCAGTTGGTGGAAGATGAGGGTGTCCCACTCTTCTCACCATTATCCCTGGGGGAGGCTGTGGCCCCCAGGCCAAGCGGGATCATCCCTCTTCTCCCTGCAATGCACTCCCTTCGCTCAACTGGCTGCCCTTTCTCCCTTGTCCTCCTCCAGATGAAGGCAGCCCTCTAGCACCACCTCCATCACCACGCGCAGGAGACAGTCATCTCTACCTGCCCACCCCCAGGATGCCCCCAGCCCCCTTGGCCTGCCCACCCAGCCCCAGGGTGCTCAGTCCCCAGCTGTCCTCTTACTTGTGTTGTCCTTGAACAACTCGGAGCACTTGATGCAGTCCCTGATCAGGGGGTCGAAGCAGTTGGGGTGGCAGGTGGAGATGGAGGCGGCAGCTTTTCCTGATGCAGCCATGTCGGAGTGGGAGCGAGAGCTGCGCTCCCGCATGGCACGGCAGCGGAGGGGCTGCCCGAGTGTGAAATCGCAGCGCCCCGGGGCCTGTGGCAGAGGGAGATACAGTCTGTCAAGCTGCGCGCTCTCCCCTGGGGCTTGCGATCGCTGCGCTTGCCCCGGGGCGGATCTTCACCGAGGAGGAGGAGAGCAAGCACCCAAGCCCTACCCCTGCCTGCTGGTGCAACACGTCCTCAAACTACCCCTCCCCTCCAAACTATGCCTCCAAAATCCCTGTGGCCCCTGGTGTCCCCCAGCCGCACAGCACCCTGTGACCAATGGCACGCTGTCTCAGCCTGAGGGTGTCATGTCCTTGGCCATCACCCTTCGCCAGTCTACCCGTATATTGTGCCCAGCCCCTGCACGTCCCCCAGCCTGCACCCTGCCCTGCCAGCCAGCAAAAAGTCCTCTTGGAATCCTCCAGTGTCTATGGGAGGCTTTCCTGTGCCTGGATCTTTAGAAGACGCCATCCCAGGGCCACAGATCTGGCTTGGATGGAAAAATGCAGAAAAGGACCAGAGGAAGAAAGGGGTGCAAAGTCTCCAAGGTTTACCCTCTCAAAAGCTCCTGCTGCTCCCAGGACATGGCCTGTTGGTGATCACTGTGCCAGTACACCAACTGGTGTGTGTTCTCCATCCAAGGAGAACCTTGTTCTCTCCATCCTCTTTATGGCAGACCTAAACCTATGGGAAGGACCCTCACAGCCCCTTGGCATCACATCTTGTTCTTGGGGGTTCATATCTGGCTCTGCTCCATAATTGTTCAGGGCATGGGCAAAGCAGGGCATGGGCAAAGCAGGGCATGCTGAACCACTCTGGTCCCCATAACCTTGGAAGGGACCAAATAAACCCTTAATGGTCTTCGTGTTCCTGATTATGTGTAGGAGAAACCTTCTGCAACCAGTAGCAATAGGTCAAGCCCAGTGTTTCAGATCTGAAGTGGGTAAGTGAAGGATTTCAGTGCTGCAGGTCCCTCTTATCTGTCCTTACCAAACAAGAGTCATGTCCCCTTTTCCTTCACCCTGTAGGAAAGAAAGGGACCAGCTGCTGGCTTGCTCTTAGCTGAAGAAAGCCACACAGGAGACCTGCCCAGATCAGCAGAGCCCTAACAGGACTTTACTGCTGAAGTCCCATCCTTGCAGCAGCTACAGCCTCCAGGCTCTTTCTGGCACTTTCTGGCTGGGAGGGGAGGAGAAGAAAAGCCAAAGGATGCTCTGGCTCAAGGTCACATAGTACCAGGCGTTTCCACCAGGCAACTGAGCTCCTCTGAGACAGGCCAGATGACTTTGGCCTTGCACATACCTCCCCCTCTCCAATGGCTTTTGGGCAAGAGGAGCCTCTGCACCCCACCCCTTGAAGCCACTGGTGGGAAGCAGTCACCAGCCCCTTGCACTGGGTCGCAGTCCAAGCACGGCTCTCCAGCACCCCACGCCTCGCAGGACAGGAGCTGCCCTACAGCATGGCCCTCCCACCACCCTTGCTACATCACCCTCCCTACCACCAGCATCTCTGGAGTGTGGCTTGCACCAGCCCAGCGCTGAAGCGGCCCCAGCATGGTCTCAGCCCTCAACGCTGGGCGTTGCGGGGCTCTGGGTGAGTGAAAGTCCCAACCAAAACCAGTCACTGCCCACCGGTTCCACGCCTGCTGCGATTTCACTTCCCTTTCCAGCCGGTGTGCCCAGCCGCTTGCTCCCTCGCCCCTTGCACACACGCACATACGCCTGGCAGCCGGTCATGCCCTGCCTGGCTGTGCTGTGCTGGCAGGGATGGTTGTGCTGAGCCCAGAGGTCTGGAGGTTCCTCTGACGAACTGTGAGAGCCCGGACACCATTCCTGCACCTGTGACTCAATTATTCCCCCTCCATCTTAGTCAAAGTAAAACTCCCCAAGCGAGCGGGGGCATGCCAAGCACTTCCCTCTCTCGGCACGGCACCAAGCTCCGAAGCCACGGGCGGCACGGCCATCTCGGCACCCTCCGCTTCCATGCCTGCGCTGAGCTAGCTGCTCTCACCCCTGTGCAGGTACCTGCCGGGGGAGGACATCTCTCCATATCCCGCTACACCTGGCTCCCTGCTTCTCGTGTGCCTCAGGCAAGGAGCAGAAAGGCTTTGCTGTTCCTCTTGCCCCGGGATGTTTCCACCTGCTGGTCTCCTTTTCCCAATGGGGGATACTCCACCATCATCCCCTTGTCCCCCTCCCCACTGAAATCCCTCCGCTGTCCTTCCCCCTCATCAGTTGCCTCTCAGGGAGCCCCAGCCCCTATTCCTGTGGGTCCCGCTGCAGCACAGTCACCATGCCTGTGTCCCTCCCCTGCACCCCTACCTGCTTAGCTTAAGGCATGAGGGGGAAATGGGTCCTGGCATCTGCTGTACTACGCTTACAGATGAACTCTGCAACCCCTCCAGTCAAATATATGCACCAGGGAAAGCCCACACCCAAGTACCTACCTGTTGCCTTGCGGTTCACAATAGAGCTCAGGAGCTGAGGGCTCCTGTTTCGGTGCCTAGAGTGAAAATCTGAAGCTGTGAATGCTTGGTGGGGAGCCCCAGGACAGCAGCCATGACGTCCTCCTGAAAACAAAGCGCTCCCATGTCCTGTAATGTGGAAGGATGTTGCAGCCTGGTTGCCACGATTGACATTACCCTATTCTCTCCCAATTTCTAAGCCCTCTCTAACCCTCTACAGCCCTTTCACGCTCCTTTCCCGCCCCATCTGCTTCCTCCTGGCCTGGGAAGAAAATGTTTGAAGTCACACATGATAACACTTACTCATGGAGAAAATCACTGCTGACTTCCCCAGTGGCACTCGCACATGTGCCTGCTCAACAGCGTGGCCCAGGCTGCCCGGCCAGCTTCAGGTATCGGCCAGCCCCTCTTCATCTCCCCCATCTTTGCCTCCCCTGCCCTTCATAAGACCCACTGATCAGGTTTGGAGTGGTAAAAGTTAAAGCTCAGTGAGTAGTTCGAACTGTTTGGATCTTAAGAGCTGAATATGCTTGATAATAGCACAAATGCATAATTAAAGAGCAGAAAAAATGACTCACTGGATAAGGAAATGCGCTTTTCTTATCTCCTCTGCAGAGAAACGAAAGCCCCAGGAGCCTGGGACTCTGGCTAACTAAGAGCTTTTATTAAACAAATAAACCAGCAAAGATATCAAACGAGCTGTTTAAAAATCATGTCTTAATCCTGGAGTAGGAAAGCTCAATTTCCAGTGCTGTTTGGTCCAACCATGCACTGGAGGGCCAGCTTCAGCCGATGTCAGCTGCTGGGATCCCCATGGGCAGCTCAGCAAGGGACAGGGCAGCGCTGGTGACCCCCAGGAGTGGGGAGGGACAGCAGCATCCTGGGAGTGCTCATGCACACATGAGCAACCGGGCTCGTGTGAGCGGTTCCTCTGGTGTCAGGGGTGGGTGAAGTGACTCACGCACACGCTTGCAGAACCGCCTGTAGCAGAAAATATCCACCGAAAGTTCACCTTGTGCTCGTGTGCACCGGAAGCCCAAAGGCTTGTCAATCAGAGAAGCTGCGAGGTGTTTATCAAGCAGACCCAGTTACCTCAGGACAAACCTCTGACAGGATGCACCCAACACCCCGGGAATGCCTTGGCACAGTCTGACATCTGCCTTACGTCCAGATGGTGCTGCTGGAAGGCTTTGGTTGGAGCCAACCCCCATGGCATGTTTGGCACCTCACACCTGCACCCCTTCCTAGGGCTTCTGCCCCAGCTGGTGGGAAGCACCCCCTCCTGTGAGGTCCCACTATCAGGAACTGGTTTCTCAGGGCTTCAGCACAGATGTCTGCCTTGGGATCTGCTGGGATGCCCCAGCACAGCCTGCCTCCCTCTTCACTCTGCCTTCTCAAAGCCAGCTAGGCTTAGGGACAAAATCTGGAAAGATTTTAGGAATAAGGTGGGAAAACAAAGGCTTTGAGAGATTTGCCAACACTCTAAACCAGACCCCTCCATCCAGACCACCATGCTTCTTACCAAGGACTTTTGTGGCACTGCTGAGCCACTTGCATGGGGAGTTTGTGGTGCCACGGAGCAGTGCCCTGTGGCACCAGCTCTGGTGAACATCATTTGTCTCCTCACTTTCTTGTTGAAAAGCCCCTGGAGCCGTGCTTGTCCATGAGGTTAAAGAAAAATGAGCGTGTGTCCTTGGCTCCCATTGTAAGGGGACTTGGACCCTCCAGGAGTGATGCTGAGCACCCAAATTAGGCTTCTACAGTGGGCTGTCCTTTGAAGAGCTCTCCAGGGTTTCCCGTTCCCCCTGCCTGCACCAGACAGCCCAAGAGGGATACAGCTGCACTGAGGACATGGGGAACCCCCCACCCCAATCCTGCCCTGGGAGAGCTGAGCTCTTAACCTCCCCTGCCTGGGGCAGGTGGGAGGAGGAGAAAAAGGGATGTTTCCAGCCGGTGTGCTGCTTGCTCTTGCTGCTCTGCAGAGTGGGATGGGACTCTCTTAGTGAGGCTTGGGTCCCTGATGCTGTCTGGGGTCTCACGTCATGAGCTGGGGGCTCATGTCACGAGCCCAAACATAGCTAAATCCAGCTCTTCTGCCTGGACATCCCCACAAGCAAATCCCCCCTGCCCATTCTGCCTACAGCAGGGATGCTGCTGCCATCCCCATCCAAAGGATGGGTGAGAGCTCATGCTGGGAGGGTAGGCAGAGGACAAGTGCCCCCCTCAACATCACGTACGGCTGGTTGGGGAGCGTCCATGTGCCCCAGCCAGGCTGGGCAGCACCTCCAGCACCGAAACAGAAACAAATGGCTGAAGGCAATGCACTGTCACGCTACAAACCTCCAAGCAGGTGGGTTCAGCTGGTTCAGGCACGTGTATGCTACGGCAGAAACCTCCCTGGCATGCCAGGCAGAGCGCAGAAACCTTCTGAGCACTGGCAGTGGGGACCCCCACCACTGTGCTGCCAGGGCACGGAGGCCTCCAGCAGACAACTCCAGAGCCTAAAATCAAAGCCCGCTGCAGGTGATGGAGCTTCCCCCACTTTGCAGCTTGCTCCAGCAGCAAGGGATACGAAACTGGCTGGGTCAGCCTGGAAGTCAAAACTAAACTAAGCAGCCCCAATCACATTTTGCATAGTGCTTCATTACCACGAGGCGCTCGCAGGAGAGCTGCGGCTCCAGCTCACACACGGGGATGGTTTGGTGAACACCTCTGAACACGGGGGCCACCTGAGAAAACAGGAAAGTCCTCACAAGTGGTTCCAACACAGAAGAAGTTATGTTTGTCCTGTTTGCACTCATTTGTTGCAATTATTCTGCTGCCTGACATCCAACCACCTCCCTTCCCCGTACACAAATAACCCCACCGCCCTCTGCGTCTGCAGTCTGGCCCCAGCAGAGCTGCTCCACAGTCACACTCCTCAGCACTGGCCATGGGAACCGTCACCTAACAGTGATGCTGAAAACCAGCAGCATGGCTGGGTAACTTAAAGCACAGCTCACAAAGGGAACAGAGCACATCAAAAACTCCCAAAACTCCTATGGTACCTGCAGATTGCAGGAGTAAGCATACAGGAGCATGCGAACAGGGGCTGCTGAAAGTCCCTCTCCACCTTCCCAGCTCTGTATCTGCAGCCGCCCATCGCCCTTCCCTTCCTCTACTTCCCCACACAGTGCATCGCTCTCCTGTCGCTCCTTCAGGCTTAGGCAGGATGGCTGAGGTGGCATGCCGAGATGCTGGCCAGAAGAGGGGTATGGGCCATACCCTCCTGTCAACTCTCTCTGACATCACATCCTTAACATGGCCTCTGAAATTCATAATGTTATTCTGCATTTCAGCCAGCCTTCTTACACCAAGGCGGTACCCAAAGGTCTGTGAGAAACCAGAGAACGGCGTGGAGGTGCTGGCAAGTGCAGAGCATACAGAAGCAGTAGTTTCCAATACAAACCATCACTCCAGAAACAAGTCCCTGAGCTGGCTTTTTTGGCTGCCCTGTGGCCTCCCACCACCCCAGGCCCGGGCAGTGGCAGGAGGTACAAGGTCGTCATCCATCATCCCCACTGATGAGGAGCACTATCTTTTCTGTTTGTCACCACTGGACGATACCCTGCGAGCAGCTGAGCCACGGGAGCACAGGGATTTTGGCTGTAGGCTGCTGGGCCGGTTAGATGCCAGACTCAAGCTGGTATGAGCCCCAGAACATTGAGAGGGAGCGCAGTGCCACAGGAGGAAAAAGCGGCACGTGTTTGGACATGAGTGCAGCCCCAATCCGGGATAAGAAGCAAGGAAGCACGTTTCCACTGAGCTGAAGCGGGCCCCGCGGCCAGCCGGCTGCCTCCGGCAGCGAGCTCGTCACTGCCACGCTGTCGGCTGCGAGGCTCCAGCTGACAGCCTCCCCTCTCCTCCCTCCACAGCCCAAGCACCTCCGTGCTGACAGCATTTCATTAGTCTGCGGTGGCGTTGCCGCGCTTGCCGGCACCTCCACGCCATTCTCTGGTTTCTCACAGACGTTTAGGTACCGCCTTGGTGTAAGAAGGCTGGCTGAAATGCAGAATAACATTATGAATTTCAGAGGCCATGTTAAGGACGTGATGTCGGAGAGAGCTGACAGGAGGGTATGGCCCATACCCCTCTTCTCCTGGCCAGCAACTCGGCATGCCACCTCAGCCATCCTGCCTAAGCCCGAAGAAGCGACAGGAGAGCGATGCACTGTGTGGGGAAGGAGAGGAAGGGAAGGGCGAAGGGCGGCTGCAGATGCAGAGCTGGGAAGGTGGAGAGGGACTTTCAGCGGCCCTGTGCTGCATTTACCCCCGGGTCTCCAAGGGATCTGTGGGCTTAGTCCATCACTTCCCTTTCAAAGGGGGAGAGCTGTCCCCACAGCTCGTGGGGACTCCCCCTCTAACAGCCTCACCAATTTCTTGCCCTTCAGCTGTTCTGAAGGAGAATGATGTTGCACCAGCTGCCAAAGGAGGGGAGATGCTTGGGGTGGCTAGTGGTGCTACTGAGGCAGGGGGATGTTATCTCCCTTCCAAGGCCCCTTTCCCCATTTCCCGCCTCAGCGAGAGCACCCACAAGGAAGGTCCTCCCCTCTGCCACAGTCCACCAGGGATTATGCCCGCCCACCCACCCTCCTGCCCCCAGGAATGTCCCCTGGCCAGCACAGGTCGCTGGCTCACACTTGCCTTCCTCCTCCACGCTGCACCCACAGCAACACGGAGGGCTGGATTACCAGAGGATGCAGGCAGGCTTCTGAGGGACCATGCAGCAACATAGCATCTCCCATCACCCAACCTAAAAACGCACATTAGAGTCTGAGGGCAGATACAGCTTTATACCCCCTAATAATCTTGTCTCTAAGCGAGATAACTAGGACTGTAAATCCCTGGTGATAATCACAGACACCATGCCTGCAAGCTCTCCCCCAGACCATTCATTTGGCTTGATGATGCTTTAAAGAGACATCTAATGAGGATAATCTGATTCAAATTCCCTCTGCTTTTGGGCAGCAGAGCAATTCAGTCCCCCTCAAACTCCTTCTTCCTCCGTGACTGTCTTTATTTCCCCTTCTCATATGAATCACTCTGGGGTTTCCTTTGCTTTTCGCATTACTATTTTGATTCTTTGATATGACCACTGCAATCAAGATTCTCTCCCTTTAGAACCTAATTAGCATTAAATCAGATTCACTTTTTACTCATAGTCTCAAGGTAATAGGATGCTGGCCCCTGATTCAGCTCTCACTTCGGGTGCAAGGAACATTGCAGCCTGCTTAAAAAATTCCCTCTTTACCTGATTCAATCAGAACCACTTACAGGAGATCCGCACACACTTCAAGCTGGGCGAGAGAGTCAAGCTTTGGGAAAGGGGGAAGGTCTCAATCACACTCAGCTTTCAGCGCAGAGCAGATGGCGAACATACCGACTATATAATTTATAGGACACCATCACTACATATTAGTCCCATGCAGTGGCTGAGCGCAGCCAAACCGCAGCTCGCGCACACGCAGAGGGGGCTCGTGCAGGTGACGCTCCACGTGCAACCCTGGCAAGGGGGAAGAGGCAGGTTCTGGAGAGAGCACACGCTGCACGTTTCACCTCCTCCGTATCACAGAGCAGAGGACGTGGTGCAGCAGCCCTCGTCCCGGAGGGGGTTTTCTCTTCCCCGCAGGCCAGGCAAACACTTCCCAGCCCACAAACTTGCGTTCAAACTAGGTCAGTATTATGCAACATCTGCGCACAAGCAACCCCCCTTCCCTGGGCTCAGCTCACACAGTGGCACGATGGATGCCGGGGCAGCCCAAGGCCAGGTGTCGGAGTTTGTTTGCACTTCTTCAGGGTTGCCGCACTGGCACAGCCTGGCGTGCAGCTCGCTGGGGATCACAAAGCTCAGGAGAGACATGCACCACAACCCCAGCTCTATTTCCACAGTGCCTAAGTCTCCCTGCCTCTCACCCGGACACACACACAGGGGGATGCCAGGGAGGAGTGAGGGATCCGTAGGTAAGAACAGGATGGAGAATCGCTCAGGATGGCCAAGTCAGGTTATAACAAAGAAGCAACGGGCCAGAAAAGAACAAAAGGCAAGTAGTAAAAGCACCCTGAGGAGCAAGGTGAAGGCAGCTCCAGCCCCTTCTCTAAGGTAGCAGAGCTTCCTGCCTTCTGCGTGGCCAGACAAGCGTGTAAGACTGACCCTTTAGGGATGCTCAGTGTACGAGCACAGTGACAATATGCTATCCCAGAACTTCCCCAGCTCCATCGCATTTGATCCCCTCCTGCTTGGCATAACAGCTTGAGGCACCGAGTCACCCCTCAGTCCCATGGGGGAAATGAGGACTAATTACTTGATGCTGGCACGTTGCTTTGAAGAGAGGTGCTCCTCTGCAGCATGAGCCACAGGTTGTTACGTACCGAGCTGAGTCAAATGCAGCCCTGGCTTCACATCTGTCATCTCTGGAAGAGCAAGAAAAAGCAGCAGAGCAGGGGGAGAGGGAGAAGAGGGGGGAATGAACGCTCACACTGGGGCGATGCCAACATTGCTGTCAAAACTAGGAGAGCAGCCAGCACAGAGGTTCAGGAGAGCTTTGAGCTGACCAGTGCAGACAGCGATAGTGCCTCAAGGACTGCCGACCCTCAGCAAACACCAGAGGTGTTTCACCAACCCAGCGCTGCGATGACATTGGCAGCAGGGTGGGAGCATGGCATCACCCCATCACCACAGGGTGGGCACACTGTGGGACCAGAGAGCTTCCATGGGGAGGCAGGAAAGGGAAATACTCCATGCTGCCAGAAAACAGAGGAAGCCTCCTTAGCTTAGCACATTCAGCACCAGCTGGGGATTTTAGGCCTTTCCAACCACTCGCCAGCCTGCCTCTGCCTCGCTCCTCTGGAGCGCGAGTTCTCAGGCTGGCACAGTTTGCTGCAGTGCTGAAAAGGCATCCGGATCCGCAGGGGAGAGCAGCCCCTGCGTGCTGGGCCAGGTTTCCCAAGGGGAGGTGGCTTCTCTCTTTGTTTTTGTCCTCACCCCAGCTCGGTGCTCCTTCCCGTGACGTGCAGAGCCCCCGGGGCTCTCGTACCCAGCCCGCAGCTGCACCTGGGCCGGCGGTGGGGAGGCAGCCTGTGCGTATGTAAAACACGGGCTCATCGTCACACGCCACTGACTCCCCTCCGCAATGGAGGTGACGGGGCGGGGGGACGGGCATGGTGCCTTTCCTGCCTCCTTGCAGGATGCCCCACCCCATAGCGAGCCAGAGGTGGACGAGGGCCGTCAGCATGGTGGTGTGTGTCAGCTCCCAAAGAAGGAGCCCATGGCAAGGGAAACGTGGCCCAGCACGGGCTGGGAGCCCATGTTGCTCAGCTGACAGAGTCTGAGCGAGTCACATCACTCCCAAGTCCCCTGTGTCCAACCTCTTGCCTGTGCGGGTTCTTCACAGCCAAGACGGCCCCTCCTGCACAGTACTGGCCCGGGGGGATGCCATCCTGCATCGCAGCGCCATATTAATATTTAACAGCGAGGAAGAGATCCAGAGACTTTGATTTCTCCCACTGGCCAATTCAAGGATAATTGAACTGTGCGGGGAATTTCAGCCTTTCAGAGGGTGGTTTTGTTCCAGTTCACAACAAAACCCAACCGTGCTGCAACACCCTATAAGGATGGCAGCCCAGTTTCAGGCAGGCTCCCTGCAGCAGAGGAAGGTAGGTAAGCACCACAAAACACAGCTGATCTCGGGTCAGGCAGGTCCCACCAAACCCTCCACCCCCAGAACTTTGGTTAAAATCAAACTCTGATAATTGGGATAAAATGGTTTCTTCTGAATGTTTCCACCCAGTTGCAGATTTGTGACCCCAACACGTCAGTTTGCCCTTATCACACTCCTCTGGCAGAGGCAGCTCTTGCTGTTGAGGCAGAGCAAGTGAGGCACAGTGAATTTTAAAACACGTGCCCAGGGTCATGCAAGAAATCAGCCACAGAGGCAAAACGAACCCAGTGTTGCTGGCTCGCAGCTCTGGGCTGTGCCAGCTATTGCTTTCTCTTGCATATAAAATACTTTTCCCCACCAGTGAAGGACAGCTGGTCACTGAATGGAAAGCAGCAGTTGTTCAGCAGCCCACAGCAACACTGCACACCAGCTTAGGGTGGGGAGCAGAGAACACTCAGCGCAGAGGAGGCTGCCAGGGGATCTGGGCCAGCTGAATGGAGCAGCTGGAATCTGGCCACAGCGAAGCCCAAGTGCTCCTGCAAAAATCAAGACAAGTTTAAAAATCCCACAGGAGAGTCTCCTTTGCTTTTGCCAGCAGAGCAGGTGCTGCTGGCATAGCTTGGCAGGTCAGCTCCAGGGAACAGAGCAGAGGAGTCCCTCCTTGTCCACCACTGCTGTGGGCAGTAGCTATGATGAAAGCTACCAAGACGCTTTCACAGTGTGACCACAGCTGCTGGGTGCCGTGACTGACCTAACTCAGCTAGCCCTGCGAACTACAGGTCTTGGCAAGAGGAAACATCCAGTTTCATTAACTCCCCAAAGCAAATATTAGAGGTAGCCTTGAATCTAAAGCTCCACCACCAGCTTCAAGGTTTGGAGGGGCAGATAAATTCCCAGGGCTGGATTTATTTCTGATCTTTGTTCTAGGACAGAAAAATCTTTTACTGTAGGCCCCGTATCAGTACACCAACTGCATCTCCTGTTAGTACAGACCAAGCATATCATGTCTTGCCATGTCTAGCAGTTATAATTTAACTGCTGGCGTGGCAAAGCCAACACAAAACAGAAGTAATTAAAAAACCCCAAAAAAACCCCACCGCAATTTCCCTTGGAAAACCTGGGCTCTCAGAGCACCATAATCCCAGCAGCTAATGCTAACCAAGCTGATGTGTGCTGAAATCTCCCTGAGAGCACCTCCGTGAGCAGCTTGGCTAGCAGGCTCAGGATTTTGTATCATCTTCAAGTAACCAGACTGAAGGCAAAATCCTGTGCATTAACCTGCCATCACAGAAGAGACCCTACATTCGGTCCCACCCCAAAAAAACCACTGCATAACCGAAGCCTACACAAGCACAATCAGTACAAAGTCTTCTATGCTGATTAAACTGCTTTTATGCTAACTTTCCTGACATAGCTGACAAACAAAAACACATCCACAAATTGAAACAGTCAAACCAGTAACACTCATGGGTACTTCTGCCAGAGAGAGGGGGATTTCTCCTTGTAAGTCTCCACAGGGATAGGGAACTGAGGCATCAGAGAGGAAGAGAAAGCAAGTAACTCCAAAATATTTCTGTTAGTTTAGATTTCAGCCAGCTTGGCAAGCTCCTACGTGATGTTTAAACACAACAGAACCTGAGTCACTAGCCTTAATTCAGCTTCAGGCCTTCCGTGCCTCTGATCCCAATCCAAGTACTACTTACACAAGACCTTTATCAAACATTAGCCCTGGCTACTCCATCCGGATGAAAGATATCCTCAACTGCCTTGTCTTCTCTGGTAGGGGCAGTGTTATGGCCTGTCTCAACTAGTAACTGACAGTTCCTAGAGATATTTACATAGTTGAAGCTGTAGCTTTAGATGTGTCCCAACTACTTTTAGTTGTAAAACATGATGGACCTGAGACACAGTGTCACATTCTTAGACATGCTCCACTTCCCCTGCCAGTTCCAGTAAAGACTTTTTCCTAAGAGTAAGAAAAATATTTGCCCCAAGGTGAAACGAGATGCTGCTCTTAAGGAACTAGATTTTACTTTGTACCAGGTGGGATTCGGCCACCTGTGGGAAGCACAAACAGCAGCTTTCTTCTTTGAAAGCAGTAGAAGGAAAGAAATACCACATCCGAAACACAACAGTGGAAAGAACCCCTGTGTGCAGGAATGGCCAGCAGCACGTGGGGGTCGCTACAAAGCATTCTGGGTGAACCAAAGAAAGTTTCATTTTCACCAGTTAAGAAAGCACAGTGAAATTACTCTTGAGGCTGAAGGGATTTTACCCCAGTCCCATAGTTATTAGAGGCGACCGGAGAGTGACCTGGGCGATGGGAGAGCCCCCCTTCCTTACAGCAGTTGGGGTGGACACAAAAGAAAGGCTCATTGCACACTGCAGCCTCTACTTCCCTCCCCCCCAACTGCACCTGCACATCAAAAGCAAATCGAAACCAGTCTATTCTAAACCATGGTCTCATTTATTTTGAGGGACCCAAAGTGAGACCGAGGCTGAGACAGCATAACCAGAGAAACTTGTTCCTCAGCACAATTACCCCTCTCTGGTGGCAAAGCCCTGGCTAGGGCCTTCAGGATCATAAAGCAAACTGAAAGTAGGGCATGCCCATTAAGCTCCCAATCCTTCTTACCCAGGCAAGAGAGTTTGCACATGTTTTTCCACTTCGTGTTTTAGCCAAAGTCCAGCCCTTTTGGGCACCATAATGCAGCTGAGTGGTTTAACGCCTTTTGTTCCAGCTGACAAATAACCCAGTCCTCCCCCAGCAGCAATACAACTGGAGCTGGGATTTGTGTGTCCTCTGAGCAAGGATACAGGCTTTGTGCCTTGCTGAGCTGCCTTTGCAAGGACTGCCAACCCTCACAGCTGATTAAGCCCGCAGTGCTGCTCTCTGCTTTTCCCTGCTCACAGACAGATGTCAGTGACAAGCTCAGTGAAACAGCGCAGGCAGCCAGAGCGCTGCACCTAGGAGCGTTCCAACAGACTATTAGGGATTAAATACATTAAACCGGAGGGGAGTTTAACACATCCTCTCCCGGCTTCATTTTTACCTGGCACGCAATCCCAGGTAAGAAACATCCCGGCGTTTCAAGGGACGCTGCGTTCTGGAGGGAGGCTCAGGAAGGATGGCATTTGGAAAGGTTTTGCCACCACCCCGTGGCTGAGGCCGTGACTGCAGCCCACCGCCCGCCTGGGAGGACAGACTGCCAAGCAAGGACCAGCCTCCCTGCAGAGCAAACGGGGTAAGCATTCCTAGGTTTGAGAGCCGTCGCCACACAAAGAGCATACAACTAATTAGTAAATATTATCAATTTTATTAACTTAGAACTCCAGAACACACTACTGACTTGCAGTGCGAACAAGGCACAGATTACCGCTAAAGCCCCACTGGTTACAGGATTATACACAGCATACAAGCAACCTGCAAGAAACAGTGTAGGGTATTTTACTGTGTACTGTGCACTGAGTGTTCTACACTCCCCACCCAGTTTCTTGTGTTTCATCTCTGGTCTTATCCTGCACTTGATAGGCTAGGGTTGCTTATTATCTTGGCCTCAAGACCCTGAAGCCTTTTTTAACATATAAAAGAAAGTTAAAGAGCTAGGTTATCTTCTTTAGTCCCTTCCTCCCCATTAGGTATGGAAATATCGAGCTTTTCACTGGGCAGATGCTCACACAGCTGGATCACTAACTGCCAACTGCAGTCTATCTGGAAACTGTAGGACAGCCACCTTCTTTCCCAGTGGGGAAACAAAAACCTGGCAATAGGTTTCATGTTATTCCAAGGTGCTACATTTCAAATGAAAGGAAGCAAGAGCCTGATGTCTCTCCTCTAATACTTCAGGGACATGGAAACTAAGATACTCAACCATGACACGCAGCATTTGGTGTCATGTCTCAGTAAGACACCTGGCTCCTGGCTGCTTGCGAAGTGACACAAACTTGGTGGTGAAATGGGATAATGTGATAATGGATAGGAATCCCTAATTCAAACTGCTCTTCCCCCCTCAATATCTATTTGCTACCCGCTGAACAGAGATCAAGACAAGCTAGAATCAAGAAGCAACTAGGAACTGCTCTGGATGAGTGGTCATGACAAGTCAGGCAAAAGAGCTTCCCAACATGATTCCAACTGCAGCAGCTGGAATGCCTGAAGTGAGAATCCAGCCATGTTCAGCAGGTTTTTTTCACAAGAAGCTAATCTTGATCAGAGATCATCAGTGTGCTGAAGGACAAGGCAGAAACTCCCGGTACGTGACCGGCACAGATCTGTAACATCCGGACAAGTCGCTGAGCGGTGGCAACTCGTATCTCTTCTGACTGAAAACAAACCAGAGAAATCATTTAATCAATAGAAAAGAAGAAAAGCAGTGCTAAGCTGTGATAAAAGAAAGAACAGGAGCAGGCATTAAGTATGGTTCAGAGCAGCTAACTATAGAAAGCCCCATCCAGGCCCATTTATTCCCCTAATGTTAAGGAAGGTACAGTGTTGTCAGCTGAAAGCCCCGAAGGGCTTGCCAAAGGCACAGGTAGTACCTGCTGGTAGGGAAGCAGTCTCTAGGGTGGAATGAGAACACTGGGAAAAGTGAAGTGTGCTACCACTGAATGCCACACTCTCCTTCCAGCTTTCCAGACCAAGCAGGTAATTGGAAGGAGTGGCATATCAGATGGCACAACAGTTGTGAAGCCAGGCTTTGTTGCTAACAGGAACTACATGGGCAAGAGAATCACATGCCAAATAACAGCTCAGGGGCTCCCAGGAAGAGAAAAATGCCTCAAGGAACAAGTGTACCAAGGCTTTGCATATCAGAGAAGTCTTTGTTTATTTAGACTTGGCTTCCTGAGGCTTTCAAGTAGCACAGGAAAGAGCAGGTAATCTAGAAGACTCATTTCAAGGACAGGCAGATGCCATCACCTCTCCTGTTCTCATGGAAAGAGTTTGGTGCCTGACACTTAATGCCAGACAGCAGTGTATGTATGTATGTTTATTGCCAAAGTAACGATGTTCCTAAGAATCAGAGAGCAGTGGGATTCACAAATCCCTTCAGACACCGAACAAGCACCTTACCTCCAGCTCACCAAAGAGCACGGGACTGCAGTAGTCTTCTCTGAGTTTCCAGATGTCATTCATATCTATGCTGCAGCAATTCATCTTGCCAACTGCAGAACAAAGTTTTCTCACATTACAAGCCCCACAATCAACATGCAGCATCGAAAAGTACTAGGCAGTTCTACACCCACAAAGTGATCCAGAGCTAGTTTTGAGACCACCATACAAGGTAAGACAACAGCACGCAGTACAAACAGAACGGTATGAGACTAGCAATTGAATTAGCAGAGAAGTCTTTCACAATGCTGAGGGCAGGAACAGCATTGCCACGTTACTCAGTACTGTAACGTGAGCACAGTTGGCATGGGCAGAATCCCCCACTCACTAAGCAGAAACCTTCCTGGCTCGTGTGGTATCACAGGGTGGTCATGTCTCCAAGGAATTCACTCTGTCGGGAAAGCCATAGCACAAGACAATGCTAAAACACCTCACCTCAGAATGAGGCCTCCTGACACCCAGATTCCAGGGACAGAGCACCTCTGTTCCAACACTGAGCAGTGGGATCTGGCCCCTCCAGCTCCTCGGAGCTGAAGCAGGGAGGTAAGCACCCTCTCTGCTTGAGGCAGGGAAGAAGGGAGATAGATTAGAGGCACAACAGAGCCAGACAGTACACAGCAGGGACACCAGTCTTGTAGTAAAACTATACTTAATAGTTTAGTAGCTCATCTATTTAGATTCATTTTATTACCACAGTATCATATGCTCCTCAGTGCTCATTAAGATTATCGTTAAGTCAGATCTGCAAGAGCAGATTGAACAGACTTCTGCAGTGCCACAGGAAAAAATAAAAATCCATAAATCATATTCAGGGATTAGGGACAGAGATGCGTAGCTGGGAAAAACAAAAGGGAGAGACCAAATGAGCATGAGGAGGGAACCATGAAAGAAGGTTCACTTCTAAGGAAACAACAGAAAAAGGCAGGTGACTTCAGATATAATTTTATCAAAGCTTTCAAAGTCACTGTTTTCCTTTGGTTTGTTTCAAGTTAAGCCATTGCCCTGTTTTTTAAGGAAAAAAGAGTTGTGCTGCTCGGAGAGGAGGAAAAGGGCAGATGTCATACTTACCCCCAGTGACAAGAAAGCATACTTTCCCCAGGAAGAAACTGGCATCCACGTAAGCTAGGGAAGCTTCAATGGCATTCAAGCTGTCAGAAAAGCACAGACAATCCAGTCGGACAGGGAGGTAAAACCAGTGCAGCATAAGGACAAAGGGAATAACTTTCAGAAGCACAACTGGAAAACCAGTGACGTTAACATCTGCTGATTCGTGAGCTGGCAGAGTTGTGCTCTATGCTCAAAGGAGGGCATCAGAGACCTCTGTAATACCCACAGCTGTTTAATAATCCATACCTTATCCTTTCTAGCCAAGCAAGGCTCGATAGTTAGACTTAGTTTGAACAGTGTCCTCCATGACTTGCGGAGGCTGAGCATCCGAATTCATTAACATCCAGCGAGACTGCAGCACTACGCGTGCTCCTTCCGAAGAGCTAGCCCACACACTTCTGCAGCACCATCTGTGCTGAAAGCGTGCAGCTGGGCTTGTCATTTTTGGTAAATGAGAGCCCAGGATCATCAGTCACAAGTTAAGTAATAAAACGCTGACTTGTGCCTTAGCAAGTCTTCCCTTCTGGCCTGGGGACACAAATATCATTTCTACAGAGATGAGCACAAGAAGAGAGAAGAGGGACCTTTCTCTTTTGCCTAGAGACGTCCACAGTGCTGATCCCACGTGACCAGCAGTATCAGCAGGCTGGGGACAGACACAGCAACTGGCTGGTTATTAGGTAGTGCTGCCCAGCACACATCAGCCATCTGCATATTACAGGGCTTAACAGCACCACAGTAATCTCTGCCTAATTTTACAGACAGCATCTTCCCAAAACCCAATTCATATCATCCCATATCTGGATCTAGGAGTAAATTCTGCCTTCTCTGCTATGTCACAACAGGCATGTTATTAGACTGAGCAGTTCGGTCCTAATCTGTTGCTGGAGGGCAGAAAACCACTGTACATATTACTGAGCAGTTCCACCACAGCAAGGCTTGGGTTTGAAATCCACTACGCAGCAATTCTGACAAAGCAAAAGTGTAGAATTAGCCATCAATCCAAGAAAGAATAACAGTTTCCCCTCTCAAAGTTTTACCTTCTTTTACCTGTATTTGCTCCCGATGTCAATTATAAACACGATCATATCTATCCTGGGCCGCAGGTGATCCCTCTCTGATGGCAAGGGGAGGGATGTAGCAATGTGACTGAAAGATTAAAAAAAAATTTGCCAGTTTAACCAAATAGTTTGGCAAGGCAGCATCCCCTTACCAATAACCACATAACTGCTGCAGTTCACCACACAGCAAGCTACCAGGAAGTCCACTAATTACCAAATACATCGGTGCCAAAGACACACTGTGATGATTTAAGTGCTATTCTCCTATCTTAAGCCTACTCATAGTTGCTGACAGCCATGAAGATACTTGCTAGACAAGGCTGTTCATAATGGGAAGCTTATTAGAGCATAACAAGACTCACAGAAGCCTGTTCTCCCCACAGATCCATACAGCAGTCCTTCTGTTTAATTGAGTCTTTTCTAACAAAGTGAACCCCAATCCCTTACTGATATATTGTGCTGCCAAGCTGCAGTTAAAATGCGTTGATGCTTCCTGGTCATGTCCCAGAGATAACTGCTCATACACAGCAGAGATGTGATGCTTTCTGGGCTGCCCATGTTACAGAAAGGTGCATTGTACTTGCAAAACCTTGAATCAGAAACTTATCTCTAGTACAGCCTTACAGGCGAAGTTATAAAGCACAGAAAGAGCTTCTACTGTACCACTACCCCTCTCTAACCTTTTCGGCATTTCAGGAGTTACCAGGTCAGCCTGGGTGCCCCTACCAGGTCAGCCTGGGTGCCCCTACCAGGTCAGCCTGGGTGCCCCTACCAGGTCAGCCTGGGTGCCCCTACCAGGTCAGCCTGGGTGGCCTGCGCAACACCACCACTGCTGATACAGCTGTGGGAAGAAGAATTACAGGGTGGGGATTTTTTGTGTCTCTTCCCACTAAAAACCAAACAACCACCAAACTTCAGTAGCATGTACCTGGGCCTTCCACAGGGAAGAATATTATCAGCACTGTATTTTGGTCAGATCCCATGAAAAATGGAATCTGACCAATCTGGGCAAACAAAAGTCCCAGAATTTGAGCGTTTCCTCTCTGGGATCCAAGAGAGAAACACTAACTTTGATCTCCTCAGGGAATACTACTTCTAGCAGTTAAAGCTTAAGGACTCAACAGTTTTCCCCAGCAGCCACAGACCGCAGTACACATTCCTTTCCATTAATCATAGGCAGCCTGTAGTTCTCTCTGCCAGTCTCCAAATAAAAGTGTTTTGTTTGCTATAAACAAGGAAGGTAGGACTTCATGAAAACATTCCAGAACTAACACAAGATATGAGCTAATTGCGCTTGAAAGACACATTGTAACACAACCAAGCAATTAAACATGAAGTTTAGGGAGCAGCTCTGGTGAAAGGGAAGTATCCATATTGCACTGTTTGGAAAAAAAAAACCCCACCCAACCACCAAACCAAATAAGAGTCCTCCATGATCTGGAATTCTACTATATTTAAGCAAACACCACTAGATGCTCTCAGCAGCCTCCAGACATGAGCTGCAGAAGGCTTTTTTTTCCCTTCTTAGTGGTAAGAGGCACATAAACCCCAGGCCTGCAACTCCCCCCACAGCTGTACCTGGCAGGCAGACTTGCCAGAAATGATACCATGGTCCTCTGTAAAACACACATAATCCCAAAGCAACACAACCAGAAAACTGTCATAGACTTCTGCTTCCCTAGCAATACTAGCAAGGGACTTCTCTTGCTCTGTAGCATGAACAGAGGTTTCCATGCCTTTGTGTAGTTATCCAGCTGTAGCACCAGTAGCTGTTTAGCTATGGCAGTCCATAGCTCAGCAGAGGCTACACAATTTGCATAGAAAATTGGTAATAAGCTTACTGTCAGCCAGCACAAACACCCAGGATACCACAATCAGAGAAGTACAGTTGCCTAAACATTAGCTTGGGTTTGCTTCACTGCATAACCTTGGATTAACGCAGGGAAGTAACACAAACACCTTCTGAACAGCTGACTAAACTCATTTGGTCTTGGCAAGAGAGCTGTCAAGGACATCATATCATAAAAAGTTAGTTAATCAAGCTTTCAAGTCAAGACTTGTCATGCAGCTAAGGTTAAAAATCCCAAAAGCATCAGCAGCTTGAGGAGGAAAAGCAGTGCACGCACACAGAACAGAAAACTAGCAACACCAAGAGTAACGGGGACCTTTCAGGATAACATGTTTGTTTGGTATCAAGCCGTTAAAAGCATTTGCAGCTCAGAAGGCCAATGGTATCCTGGGCTCGATTAGAAGAGGGGTGGCCAGCAGGGACAGGGAGGTGATTGTCCCTCTCTACTCTGCCCCCGTGAGGCCCCATCTGGAGTACTGTGTCCAGATCTGGGGGCCCCAATACATGAAAGACATAGAACTGTTGGAGAGGGTTCAGAGGGCCATGAAGATGATTAGAGGGCTGGAGCACCTGCCCTACAAAGAGAGGCTGAGGGAGCTGGGCTTGTTCAGCCTAGAGAAGAGAAGGCTGTGGGGGGACCTCATTGCAGCCTTCCAGTACCTGAAGGGAGCAGAGAAACAGGAGGGGAATCAGCTTCTTAAAAGGGTAGATAATGGCAGGACAAGGGGGAATGGATTAAAGCGAAAGGAAGGAAGGTTTAGATCAGATATTAGGGGGAAGTTCTTTCCAGAGTTGTGAGGTGCTGGAACAGGCTGCTCAGAGAGGTGGTGGATGCCCCATCACTGGAAGTGTTCAAGGCCAGGTTGGATGGGGCACTGGGCAACCTTGTATAGATCCTGGTGGTTGGTGGCCCTGCCTGTGGCAGGGGGGTTGGAACTCTGTGATCCTTGGGTTCCCTTCCAACCCCGACCCTAACCCAGATCATTCTGTGATTGTACTTGTCACACTTTGTCCCAAGATTTGTAAATCCTCTACACACCCATCTCCCAGAAGAAAAAAAAACCAAAACACCCCTAAAACCTGTGCTCCTCTCATACCCTTGCAATTGAGTAACCAGGTACCTGTGCAGCACCCGAAGGGCGTCAGTAAGCACCCAGCAAACTCGAAGGACACGAGAATCGCTTCAGAGCGCTCCAGCTTCTCCCCACGAGCGGGTTCTCTGGAGGGGCTGCGTTTCCGAGGGTGAACCCGCTCTGGGGAGAAGCTGCCTTGACGGGCGATTTCCCTGCGTGCGTTCCCGAAGCGGGAGCATCCCTCCGGCTCGCCACCACGGCCGCTGCTCTGGCTCCATCTCCCGTTACGGCCCCGCGGCCGGGCCCACCGGCGGCGCAGCAACCGCCCTCCCTCCCCTCCCCCCCCGCCACTCACACGGAGATGCTGAAGTCCTTCTTCTCTTGGAGCATCGCCTCGGCCAGCTTCTGCTGCAGGCCTTCGTCCGAACCCACCATCTGCGCGGACAAGGGGGAAAAACGCGGTTAGAGGCCGCCGCGGAGGCGGTGCCCGGCCCCACCGTCCGGGGCTCGCTGCCCGCGCCGCGGGCCCCGCGCGAACCGGCGCCGGGGGGTGACGAGGGGCACCCATGCCCGCGGCCACGCTCGCAGATGGCGGCCAGGCGGTTTACCCCCGCTGCTGCCCCCGAAGCGCGGAAGGAGCGGAACACGCGAGCTCCGATCGCGGCTCCGGGAAGGGGCGACGAGGAAACCTACCAGGATGGCGGCGGTGTTGAGCTTCGGGAGCTTATCGAAGGGCCACAGCACCGCCATCCCGCGGGACACAACCGCCTCCCGCGCCCCGCGGTTCAAACGCCGCCGCTCAGCGCGTCGCGCCGACGTACGGGGCGGGGCCTGAGCGGGGGCGGGGCCTGAGCGGGGGCGGGGCTGCTGGCGCGCGTGCGCGTTGGGCCCGCCGGGCAGCGGGCGGACAGCAGGGGGCGCTCCGGAGCTTCAGTCATGCGGGGGCACGGCGGGGGGAGCGGGGGCAATGGGGGGACAAGGTGGGGGGGTTCGGCGGGGCACGGGGAGGGCAAGAGGGGGACGGGGGGGCACGGCAGGGGGGCACGGTGGGAGGCAAGGCGGGGGGCACGGCGGGGCAAGGCGGAGGGCAAAGGGGGGCAAGGCGGGGGGACATGGCGAGGGGGTTTGCACGGGGCTCCGGCACCCTCCGAGCCTTCAGCGCCGCCCCAGGGCCTCACTAATCGCCGGCAGCCGCTGTTGCCAACCCCGGCCTGGCTCCTCCACGCGACCGCATTCCCGCAGCACCCAGGCGCCCGGCGGCCCGGAGCCGGATGGTGCTGGGGCCAGTGGCGTGCAAGGCAGGGTGCTGGCCTCACCCGGGCTGGCTAGGGGTATCGTGGGCAGCCCCGAGGTTCCAGGAAGCAAAGCGCTTATTTCCAGGCCTGGGCTGTCCCCCGGCCCTGGCGAGGGGCTGTTGTCCCTCAGTTTGCTCGAGCCTGACAGTGGCAAAGCCCCAGGAAAAGTCCGCTGTTCCTTCTGTTGCCGCGCACAGCGCGAACCAGTGTACATTGCCGTGGTTAATGCACTCCCATTCTATAAAGGCTGCCTGATACAACAGAGAAGGGAGTTTCCCCAACATTCTGTGCAAGGTTTTGTGGCAGCTCCAGCAGCCCCCACCTCCATCCAATGCATCCCTGGGCACCCTTCCCTGCTGCCTGCCCGTGATACAGGCCGGAGGGAGCCCATGCAGAACCACTGCAGTTAGGCAGGTAGGCTGAGCTTTTCTCACTCCAAGGTCAGAATGGAATGATGAGGTGCAGTGATGTAAAGCCCTTGGAGGTTTAAAATCCCTTGGTGGCCTGTGGTCCACCTTGCTGCATCTCTTGCTCTTTGTTTTTGTCCCTGGGTTTGTTTCCAGCTCAGCGTGGAGGAGGGTCCAGGATCCCCTCAGCTGCCAGCTGGGGCTGGCTCTCCCTGGCCCTGCATCCAGGGCACCTCCAAACAGCAGGAGATGGGATGCAGGGGCAATGAAGGCTGCAGGAGGACAAAGACACATCTCTCCTTCTGCAGGGAGCCAGAGAGGGAAGGTGGAGGGGAGGGGGGCTAATGTAAGCTGACATCACATGGCTTTTTTGATCTTGACAAAGGCAGACGGTTCCGCTTGTTGCCAGCATGAGACAAATTACAGGTGAAGCAGAAGAGATTACAGGATATTTCTGGTTGTTGTTGAGTTCAGCAGGGGGAAGGGAGGATGAATCCAGGGCAGACGAGTCCTAAAGATGGGAGGCAGACAGCACCTGAGTCAAGGAGATGTAGAGAGCAATTAGGACAATGCTCCTTTTGGACTGCTGAGGGTGTGAAAATATGCTAAATGCTCTGGCACCCCCCTAAAAGGTGTTTGTCTTCTTTCTGCCCCCCACTACTCCCCATCGCCTGCTCTCTGGCACTGCAGAAGGACCTGAGTGGCTTCAGTGTCTGGTCAGACATGTGCACTGTCCCCTGTCCATGCAAGCTTCCTCCTCACAGCTGGAATCTGTTGAGGTTCAGTGGATCCAGACGAGCTACCACTGACCCCACAGTTATTTTTCCTTTTCCCCAGCAGGTTGCCCTGAGGACAGGGCTGTTTGCCTGCCAACTAAGGACCCTTGGGTGCATGACCCACCCAAGGGTGGCTTGGAGGGGGCAGTCATAGTGCTGATGGTCCCTGCCTGAAAAATCCAGGCCTTGGTACAACCGGTTTCCTCCTGGGATGCAAAACCATTGCACAACAGCTGGCAGGGTGAGCTGCGCCAGGCAGGTTTGCTTTGCTTTCCTTCCTCTTTCAAAATGCAGGCAGGGATGCACCATGGGGGGATGCAAAGCCTGCAGAGCAAACTCAGCTCTGTGGGGAACTGGGAAGAGGACAGGAGTCATCATCCTGCACCCTCGTTGGCTATTTAACCATGGGCCAAGGGGTGTAAACCAGATCGAATGTCAAAGGGTAGCCTTTAAAAACTGGGTTTCGTGGTGGAGGATGGCATAAGGAGGCGGAGACTCAGGCTGGCAATGTGCCTGCAGCTCCTGGCTGGATCTGTAGCTCAGCGAGGAGAGGGGGGAGAGGGATGAGACGCGATTGGTGTTGGAAGCTGGGGTTTATTTTACATGAAGCTGGGGTTTATTTTACATATCACTGCACGACTGTCAGGCCGTTTCACCTCTCTCCCCTGTTTCCAGTTTGCAGAACGGGAACAGTGAGTTGATCTCTGCTTCTGAGCGGTGCAGGAGAGCTGAAGCAGGGTGTGAGCACACTGGCCCCAGCGCAGGCAGAAGGGGCAAGAGCGGGGCTGCTGTGGAAGGGGAAGGCTCCTGGTTTCACTCTGTGAGCCATTGTACTGTGCTCTGGTAGCACCGACCATTCAGATGATAAGTAGGAGTGTAATGTAGCCCCTGTGAAAACGCTCTGGTGCTGCCAATGAAGGCAATTAATGTCAGCAAGATTTGGCCTGGCCATCACCGGTGCTCCCTGGGAATGGAGCAGTCATTTCTACAGCAGGGCAGCACCAGTCACCACAAAGAATACTGTCCAGCACACATTGCCCTTGGATATCCTTGGGTGGTTTGCTCCGTGCTTCATCCAGGAGGTTGGCGACTGAATCTCAGGGTATTTTCTCTCTGATTTCTCCCCGAGCAGCCAGAGAAGCGATGGAGACAGGCTTTGGAGGTGGTCTGAGGAGCAGTGCTGACCCCAGCGAGCTCCTAGTTGTCTCAGCACCCACTCCCAGACCTCCTGGCAGTGGTGGCTTCATGCCAGCCCCATTCAACAGGAGTTTTGTGAGCTGTCACCTGGCCACGTGTCACTGGCCCCAGGCTGACCACTGCCTGGGAAGCACACAGAATCCTCACTCGTGTGTGTTCCATTGCACTCGTTCCCTCACTAAGAGAAAAAAAAAAACCATCATTTGCAGCAAGTGCAAATTAGTAGGGAGACTATTGACATTTCCACATATGTTGCTGGCAACTTCAGCTTCCTTTGGCAAAGGCTCTCCCCTGCTATCATCAGACCCCAAGTCAGTCAGCTTTTTCCATTCTGCTTTTTAATTTAACTCACTGTACACATTCTGTAACTTTTTGATCAACTCAGCAAAGCTTCTCAAGCAGGTTTCCTTATTTGAAGCTGCAGTAGCACACAGACGGCAGGTTACCCTGCTTTGCCACCAGAGAATCCAACTGATGCCCGGCCTTCTGCACCCTGCGGCAGCTCCCTCACCTCCAGCAGCAGAGCAGGGGAGTATTGCTGTGACTCTTGCTGGAGTTTTGTCCTCGCTGCAGACCTTGGAGGAGGCTGGTTTGATGAAGTCCATCTTGTTCCATGCTTCTGCCCACCTTGAGTGACTAGTATTTGGAGAAATGGCATCGCCTTAAAGACAGACAGAGACTTGTGTGATCATCTCAGAAGATGCTGATGAAAGCCTAAAGGACACTAAAGAACAGTTGAGGAAGCTCATTAGGAAAAACTGGAATAACACTTAACCAGCCTTGGTGTCCTGGGTTCAGCTAGGATAGAGTTCATTTTCTTTCTAGCAGCCGGTGTTAATGCTGCATTTGGGAGTCAGGATGAGCAGTGCTGATAACACCCTGATGGTTTGGCTGTTGCTCAAGCAGTCAGGGACTTTTCAGTTGTTCATGCTGCCCTGTTAATGAGAAGGTGGGGGCCAGACAGGAAGCTGGGAGGGGACACAGCTGGGACAGGTGACCCAAACTGGCCAAAGAGGGTATTCCATGCCAGTTACATCATGCTCAGTATACAGGGGAGGAGCATGTGAGCCCAGGACATGCCAGTTTTGGGGACAGTCCAGCTTTGGGATGGCTCTGAGCTGCACGGCCTGAGCTGTGCAGTTCAGTGAGAAACTGCTTTGTGTGTCAACAGTCCTGTATATTTTGCTATAAATCTGGTTATTGTTATCTCTCCCTCTTTCTGCTGGCCCAGTAACCTCTCCTTATCCCAACCCGTGAGGTTTGGGGTTTTTTTGTTGTCTCTTCCCTGCCTTTACCCTCCCCCCCACCCCCAATTCCTCCCCCCCACCCCCAATTCCTCCCCACACTCTCTTAGAGAGAGTGGCTGCGTGGTGCTCGGCTCTCTGCTGGGGCGAAATCATGACACTTGGGATTAAGCTGAGCTCAGTATATATTCACACTGTGATTTATGGGTGTGTTACAAATGGGAAGCATATTCCTGAGGTTGCCCAACCATCACCTCTTTCTCCAGACAGAGCTTCTGTCTGAGAAGGGTTTCATGATTTCCACTCTGGCTGGGTGGCCCTGTCACATCAAAGCTGACCCCGTGCTCACCTTCATCATGCAGGTGACTTTGTGGCTGCCAAGAGATATGGAGGGAGGCAGAGGTTTGGTGGAGGGCAGGTATCCTGGGATGAACAGCTCTGGGGGGCTCCTATGTGCACAGCTGCTCAGAGGCTTCCTCCAAGGCAGGTGGAGGGGGTTGGAAGTCCCCCAGGCACCAGGCAGGATGATACGCACATGCTCATGCCTAGAAGGTGCCAGTTGGCACACAGCAGCCTTATCTGTAGTGAAAGCTGAGCTGCAGCTGAAGCATTTCCAGGCAGTTCGAGCTGTTCATGGCACATTGATGCCTGGAGCTGTCTTGATGCTGCAGCTTTTGTCAGAAACCACAGGATGTGACAGCACCTGAGAACCCTGTCACAGGCAGCAAGGAGCTGCCACAGCATCAGAAGCAGGGGGTCTGCAGCATGTCCCAGCTCTGGCAGCACAAACCCCAGTGCTCCTTTCCCATCACCTCCAAAGGTGCTTCAAACCCAGCTGGGGGAACTTCTGCTTGAAGCAAGCAAGGCTGCCATGTCATCAGTTGTGCAAGCCCACAGGTTGTGGTGGCTGTGGAAAGAAGTGATCCCTGCTCATGCCCTCCCAGTGCCTGCTTGGCAGGGAAGAGAGCCAGGGAAAAAAAAGACCCCATGAGACAAAACTATTGCTTCTGGGGGGTTTGGCTGCATGAGCAGCTTGCTAGCATTAAGCCTGAGCTTAAACCTGGGGAGATGTGTCAGGCGGCATCCCCCTGGGATAACCTACAACAGAGAGCTGGGACAGTTGGCTGGGAATTAGAGGGGATCTTAGAGGTTTTGGCATGATGTCCTCAAGGATGCTTGGCCCCACAGGCCCAAGCAGGGGCTGGCCTGTGGCTCTGGCAATGGCCAGTCTCCTGGAGAAGTGAATGGTCTCCTGCCTTGTGCCAGCCCCCAGTGATGTCTCTCTCATTTCCTTTCGCAGTGAAGCAGATGACTGTGCTGATCATAGAATCATAGAATCATAGAATGGTCTGGGTTGGAAGGGACCCCAAGGATCATTGAGCTCCAACCCCCCTGCCACAGGCAGGGCCACCAACCTCAGGCCTGGATCTACACTAGGTTGCCCAGGGCCCCATCCAACCTGTCCCTGAACACCTCCAGGGACGGGGCATCCACTACCTCTCTGGGCAGCCTGTTCCAGCACCTCACCACTCTTTCTGTAAAAAACTTCCCCCTAATATCTAATCTAAACCTTCCTTCCTTTAGCTTTAATCCATTCTCCCTTGTCCTGTCATTGTCTGTCCTTTTAAAAAGTTGAATCCCCTCCTGTTTATATGCTCCCTTCAGGTACTGGAAGGCTGCAATGATGGTCAAGGTGGGTATCATGGCTGACCTTCAGTGAGGTTCAAAGGAAGGCACAGTTGCAGGCTGCTCTCTGGAGGTACACAGCAATCTTCTGCAGCGCCCACATTGCTGGATGAACCAAGCAGCAGCTGGCTAATCCTGCAGCGTCTGATCCTCTGTGCAGATACCCTGCTAGGCACGGGAGAATCACAAACCTGTACTCAATGCTTCTAAGTATGACAAAGTTACATCAAGCAGAAAGGGAGGGAGGGGGAAAGGAGAAAAGGAGGATGACAAGGAGATCACAGAGCACACCAGCCAGCAACCACGGCTCCCAGCACAGCCCTGTCTCTGCACTGACAGATGAAACCCTGGCACAGACCAGGCAACAGACCCCTCCAGTGCATTACCTTCAGAGACAGCAAGTGCATGTGGACTCTGTCACTGTCCCCAGGTTGGCTTGGGGAAGCCACAAACCCATTTGTCCCTGAAACTGGAAGCCGAACCACTCACCTCTCAGCACAGGCACAAATTCAGGGCTCAAGCAGTCTGGTGGGTGTTTTTAGCCCTGCAAACCTTCAGGAGCACCCCAGCAACACACCTGCAGAGCTGAAGGTGTCAGAGACTAAGCGGGGCAGGGCTGGGAAGCACAGGCAGGGCTGGGGAGGACAGGCGAGTGAGCAGGCAGTTCTTGGCACCCGAGCCAGTTGGTTGATTGATTTTGCTAGAACATTTTTGTGTTAAATGAATTCTGGGTCACAGTGAAAATTTCCCTGTGTACAAACACCCCCCACCCCCACCCCAAACCAAACAAATTTGGTTGTTGCTATTTCTGTGCTGCTGAAACGCTGAACAAAGCCACTTCCAGCAGCAGCAGCGATGAGGCAGCCAGGTACAGATTCAGAAAAAAGGGATTTTACTGAAAGTAAAAATATTACTTCTGACAGAAATGTTTTTCCTGTTTTCTGCTGTAAGACACTTTTGGTCAAAGTGTTATTTATGGTTGGGTTTTTTTGCATAAGACCCCTGAAAGGAGTAATAACCTTCCCCCCCCTTCCACCCCTCCCTTTCTCTGCCTCCATCCCGCTGCCAACAAGCCATCAGCCCCCAGAGCCTGGGGTGGGCACATCAGTAAATCTGTAGAGCCTTAAAATCCCTTAAATCTCCATGAGCCCGAGCTCACACGCACCTCCCCCAGGGTTTCTCTCTCCCCCCAGCCCCAGCTCCTCCGGTGCTGCAGCCCAGGCTGGGGATGATGTGGGAGGACGGAGAGCATCCCTCGGCTGTTTCTCCCGTGGCTCTCGCCTGGGTACCATGTGCGGGTGAGCTCGGGAGGCCCGTTGCCATAACGACTGCTGCTAAAATGCCCCCCCCCTCCCCGAGCAGGGATGCAATTGGTTGCAGACAGTCCCTCCTTCGGGGGGGAGGCCGGTGGTGGGGTGCCCTGGGGAGGCCGGAGGGGGCTGACACTGCCGGGGAGGCGATGGGGGAAGCCCCCGGGAGCCCCGGTGGGAAATGAGGCCACGCTGCTGGCTGCGTGTCATCCTCGCACGCTCCCGCCGGCCGCGGCTGCTCCCGCCATCCCTCCCTCCTGCCTTGCGCCTGTCGCCTCTCGCTGTCGCCCGGCTCTCCCGGAGCTGGGTCCCTTCTCCCTGGCACTGCCTGGCTGGGAAAGGAGCCTGATTCATCCCGGACGAGCCCCGGCAGATGCCAGAGGGAGCAGCCTCTGCCCGTCGCACTGCACCCACGGAAGGAGGTAGGTAGCACGTCGCAGGGCAGGTAGCAGGTGCTTGCCCAGGATGGATGCACGGGAGTGGGGTTGTGTCCAGGTCCCCAACAATCAGCAGCTCCTTGCCCCAAATTGCAAGCTGCACCGCAGTGCCCAGCCTTGGGGGGATCTTCTGTGGTCAGGGTGACCCCATGGCTGACAATGCTGCAACCTGGCTTGTGCTCCTGCCAAAGCACATGAGAGGGCTTTGTGCCCAAAGTGACCCGTGTCCTGGCACCCCGAACGGGCTCCACTGCTGCCTCCTTGCTCAGTCAGCTCGGCGTGTCCATGTCCCCTGCAACTCCCCCCACTCCTCTGTGCCCCCCAGCTCCTGGCCTCCCTTGAGCAGTTTCTGCCCTGTCACTTGCAGCATCCCTGGAGCACCGGTCACAAGTGTACCCACGGCACCTGGAAGGGGCAGCAGGAGGAGGCAGGAGGGATCTGGGGGTGACAATGAAGGGGAGCAGCTGGAGTAACATGTGTGGCATGGTCTTATAAAGGGTCAGTGAGCTTACCTCTATGAGATGCTGTCTCAGCTGAAAGACCAGGGA
This sequence comes from Porphyrio hochstetteri, assembly GCA_020800305.1. NCBI lineage: Eukaryota > Metazoa > Chordata > Aves > Gruiformes > Rallidae > Porphyrio > Porphyrio hochstetteri. Next base: position 18,817,796 of record CM036905.1, on the reverse strand, counting down.
CTCTTTCATGTCTCTGAGGGGACACGGATGCCCTACTGCAGAACGGGGTGCTGAGATCAACTGGTTCAGCTGGGGTTAAGTCACATTTAATATCTGCAGAGCTGCTCCAGCAAGCTGACATCTTTGAATGAAACTCTTTCTTCTCAGCATTTGCAGCCAAAATCTGCTCACCCACCTAAGAAGAGAAAGTGTGTTGCCAGGCTGGTGCTGCAGAGGCTGCGGGGGCTCTGACACCTCTCCCAGCCCTCAGCTGGCTATGGCAAGGACCCTTTGTTGGGGGGGCAGGCAGGTTAGCAATGAGGAGGATGCAGCATGAGGTGAGGGCTGCATAGCAAGTAGACCGAAGAAGAGGTGGCTGGTGAGGAGCTGGGGAATGCTGGCTCTGCTGGTCATGAGGAAGGATAAATTGAGCGGTCTGTGGGGCTGCTTTTTATCGTGGTGCTTTTTGGATGGCAGCTTCACTCCCAGGTTTGGAAAGCAGATGATCAGGCGAGGAAATGAGGTTGCTGGCTTTCCTCCCATCACCCCAGGAGTGCAACCAGGAGTCATCCACTCAGGTTCCCTACCCCTGCCCTTTGCTGCCACCAGCCAGGCACTGGTATCTGCTCCTGGGGCACCTTTGGAGAAGGGGTTTGCAGCAACCTTGGCCCCCCAGCCTGGGGCGGCAGCAGCTGGGGGTGCAGGAGGCATGCCAGGGCTACTTTTGCAGAGAACACAGGAAACCTGAGTTAAGGGGCCTCTGACCAAACCCAGACCTCAGACCTGGCTCTTGCTGAGGAGTGGGGTTTGTATCTAATTCCCTGCATGGTCCCTTAGGATAAGTTGAGTGACAGAAACCCCAGCAGGATCCCTGCTCCCCACAACATGTCTGTGACATTACTGCAGGCTGGGGCAAGGAGTTTTCTCCTGAGTTGGTCACCTGTGGAAGACAGAGGCAGCCACGAAGAGGCTGGGGCAGCACCCAGACTGCCCCTCTGCTCCCTATCAAATGGTGACAAATTTTGAGCTACCCAATCCCTTTGCTTTTGATCAGGTCAAGTGGGGACCCAGGAAATGGGAGATGTGAATCATTGAGAGGGAGACAGAAAAAGTCCTCCAGGACTTGGCAATGGGAGAGGCAGCACCATGGGTAGCAAAGCCGAGGGCCACTGAAAGACAAAGAGCATGGTAGGAGAAGGCAAAATCTTCTGAGGTCTCCCCTGTCATGCAAGGAGAACAGATAAACATCCATATCCATGCTAGTAAGTGGGAGGAAATCAGACCTTTTATCCAGTGCTGGCAGTTTCTTGCTTATGTTCAGAATAATCACAGCTCATTTCAGACCTAACCCTGTGACAAAACCAGGTGTTATTCAGAGGGTAGAGATGAACCTCTTGCTTCCTGCTGCTAGTCTTGGGGTGAGCAGGCAGAGATGGGTTCTCCTGCTCCAAGAGGCATCCAGCAGATAAATGCTGCTGGGCACATTGGAACCAACCGATGGCTGCGGTATTAAAAGAACCCCTCTAAAAGGCCCAGACTCCAGGATGGGAAAGGGCAGCAGCCTTACAGGTCAGGAGTGGGGAAGAGGATGGAGATTCTCAGAGTTCTCCCCAGCCCCACCTTAACTGCCCCATGCAAGGGAGGCTGGGGACTTAAGGGTGTTAGCAGAGGGGTGACTCAGTGGACAGTCACAGGTGGCATCTCTGGAAAAAGCAGGAGCTCAATGCAAGCACGTCTCTACCCTGACTCCATCCCTGCTGAAGTCAAGGGGCAGTTCATTGCCTCTGCCAGGGGGTGAGGGTTTTGGAAAGCCTCCCTTCAGGACTGCATTTTGTGCTGGAGGCCAGCACTGTTGTGCTTTCCCAATCCTGAGGGTCTCTGGTTTAATTCATTGAAGCCTGTGACAAGAGGCATGCTCACTATGCAAAACCCAGCAGCCCTGGGGGAGGCCATAGCTGTGGTTTTTTTGGGGGATGCTGCTCAATCCCCTTTCCAGCCCCTGCGTGACCCATGACCCAGGTGGGTGTTTTGGTAAGAGTGTGCAGCTGGGAGTCAGACAAGTTGGGCACCCCTGTGGGTTACAACACTCCCTCTGAAAGGTCAGGGATAAGGGATGGGCACAAATGTGGTGCCATTGCAGCTTTTAAGTGGCCTCAAGTCAGGGTGTCTGCCCTGAGCACAGCATCAGCAAGGCTGTAATGGTGGGAATGGAGTGGGCCAGGGCACCCACAGGGTGTGGGGTTGGGACCCCTTCTTCCCACCCCTCCAGAAAGCTGCAGCCCCGATGGCCAGGCAGGGAGATGTTTGCTCCTTCTTGCTCACCCACCTTTAGCTCTGGGTTGACAGCGATTGTGTGGTGTGTTGTTTTGTGTTCACCAGGGCAGCACAGCTCCAGACTCAGCATCTCATGCCTGGGTGGTGAGGGGCTTCCAGCAAGGCTCATCCCCTGCTCCTGGTAAGTGGCCTCTGCTGCCCAGCAGCCAAAGGGTCTGGGGGATCTACCGAGAGACCAGCGCCCACCAAGCACCACAACGGGGGTGCAGCAAGGGAGGGCTCAGCCCTGAGCTAGACTGGGAATTCAAAGGAGCTGTGGAGCAGCAGGGGAAGGGGCAGCAGATTTTCCCCTAAGCAGACAACAGATTACAGCAGGCAGCTGTACTTACCCACTGCCTACCTCTGATTTCTGGGGGTCATGTGGGCCTTCCCCCTCTGTGGGGAGAGATTGGGACTGATGCTCATTGAGGGGGTCCCAGCTCCCTCAAGCCAAAGGGTTTCCCTCTCCCAAAGAATGAGGTGTCTTGATTTGCAACTGAGCACGAACCAGGGTGTGGTGGGTGCAGCAGGGCCTTGAGGAGGGGTGTGGGAGGCTGGGTACTGCTGGTGAGGTGTATGTCTCATGATGAAGCTCAGTGGAGGTGTTTTTTGGGTGCTCCCACTGCACGAGCTTTCTCCCCTTATCTCTCACAGCCATGCCCCACTTCTTGGACTGGTTTGTGCCGGTGTATCTGATGATCTCCATTCTCATCCTGGTGGGCTTTGGAGCGTGCATTTACTACTTTGAGCCAGGACTCCAGGAAGCCCATAAGTGGCGAACACAGAGGCCGATCATGGAACGAGACCTCCGGAAGACGCTGATGATCCGGGACAACCTGGCCTTCGGGGTTCCTGAGGTCTGACATGCTGCTCATTGGGTCCAGAAGAGCCTCTCCTGGGTGGGCAGCAGTCCACAAAGCTTGGTTGGGATGACATCACATTGGGGCTGATCATCACTTTGCTCTTTGCTGATCTGGGTCTCGTACTCACTGCTCACCTCTCTGCCCCTTAGCTTCTTAGGCAAGGTTTGCCCAGCACTGTGGACTCGGGGCTTCCCACTTGCTCACAGGCCTTCACTCAGCCAAGGGCTTCTGCTCCTTCCGTGGCTGAGGCTGATGAATCACTCAAATGAAAGGTCCCTTGTTGTTCACCCGAGTTGGAGCTGCCTGGCACCTTGACATGACCCTCAGTAAGAAACCTCTCTGCAGGGGCAGCCAGGCCTGTAAAGGGCCTGATTACTCCTAGCCACTGGGTTATATTTAACTGGTTAAGTCTGGGGCGTATGTGGGGGGAAATAAATGGGATTTCAAGCCAGATTGTTGCTTCAGCTGAGCCCTTCCCAGCACCCACCCTTGGCGCTGGCACTTGATGAAGCTCTGCAGAGGGCCCGAGGGCTCAGCGAGCCCCTGAGACTGAATGCCTTTATCCCTGCTAAGGACACACCGCTTCTGCCTGTCTCTTTGGGAGGAGGAGAACATCTATCCACCATCCTTCCCTCGCAGATGCCCTGCATGAAAATTGAAGATCTTTAGGAAAGAGGTTTGTCCAAGTTTGTGTCAAGCTGAGAATATTCTGCAGCTCTCTAGGAAGGGATGCTGCCAGGCTTATCACACAAGCCTCCCCTGACCTGCCTGACCACAGGGTGAGATGGGAAGTAGCTTGTACTTGTCCAGTCCCCTGTGGACATCCAGAGGCCTGTGGCATGGATGGGCTCTCCCTTAACTGTCATCCCAATGAAAGCTGTGAAGCACCCACAGACCTCCTTTCCCTGCATGTCTCTGAGAAGGGTCACTGAACCAGGCAGCAAAATGGGCCCATTGCACCCCCTCTGCTTTCTGGACCCCAGCTCTGTAATGTAGGTCTGGCACAAAATCCCATGTGTATAGATTACCTGCACTTTCTGCACCATCCCGGTGCTGATCAGCTACAAAGCACTGTCTGAAGGCATGACACTGGTGCTAAGAGGGGCACTCACATCTTCTCCCTCCCTGCCAGCCTAGTGCCATGTCCAGTGCGTAGAGAGAGGTTTGGGGGAGCTCTGAACCAATGCAGGGAGTTTCATCAAGAGCCTCACCTCTCCTCCCATGCCAACACCCACCCTTTGGATGCAGTACGTGCAACAGTACTACTTGTGAGCACTCTGGACATAGTGGGGTCCTGTGTACCCCACTCCCACATGTCACAAGGGATGTCAGCCAGTGCCACCATTCCAGCATGCATGTACCTGCACATCCCATGATGTCACCTGGGCCTGCCAGTACTGTGGCAGCCCACATCCCCAGTGTGCTCCTGGGGTGTCAGCTCTGTGCCATAGCCCCCATTGACTCCTTTGGGCAGCAGGAGTCCTGCCCAAATCTGCCACAGATCCTGGATGGGCTTGTGTTCCTCAGCCTCTCCTGTGAGCCTGGCAGTGGAAGTGTTCTCCTCCATTCCCAAAGAAAGGAGCAGTGCACTGGGCTGGTCTGAGTGATGCTCCATTGGTAATTCTCTGGGGGTGAAAATTAATTTTTAGCTCTGTGTGTTCTGGCTGAGGAAGGAATGGATCAGGAAAACCTGTGTCTTTCTGGAGCAACACATCCATCCAGGTTGCAATCACACCACCATTATCTTCCACACCAAAACCAGGCACACTGTCAGGAGCTTTGTGGCTCTGTTTCAGCCAAAAAACAAAGACTGTGATGCAAGTACCCTAACTGGGTACTCACTCAGCAGGGAAATGCAGTGAGTGGGATTACTCCTGTGCCCAAAGTTACAGTCACCCTGGTGGGCAAAGGTTTGAATTGTAGCCTGAAAGGGGTAAATCTCAAATATTTTTGTGCCTTGGTGATTTGGAACCATGAAAGGGAAATACCATGGGACTGGGCTGCATGGTCTGATGTGCCACCTTCACCTGTGTGGCTCATGTCCCCTGCCCACTGGCACAACACAGCCATAGCTCCACAGCTCCAGGAAACCCGCTTCCTGGCCTCAACTCCTTTGTCGCTGGGACTGTACTGCAAACAGGCCCAGGCTGAGCCATGGGGTAGCAATAAAAGCCTCTGTACTGGAGCTGAGGGGCTCAGAGAAATCAGGGGCAGGTTAAACCATCCCTGGGGGAATGGGAGCCTGGTCCCCATGGCCTGCACCAGCACAGGCTGCTCTGCCATTGCACCTCCTTCAAACCCACTTTTGCCTGTTGAGTCAAAACGGGAGAGAAAACCACTGGTGTGGTAAAAACAAAAGGCTGGCTCTGCCACCACTGCTCCCAGCCAGCTGGCATGTGTGATTCCATGGGGCTCCCCATGGAGATCCCCTCTCCCCTCCTCTGTGCCCTCCTCTGCACGCCATCCTGCCTGCTGTCACCTCCGCTCTGCCCACAGCTGGCTGCAGAAACCGAGCAAGGAAGACGGCAAACAGGTCAGCACTGGGCTGGAGGGAATCTAGTCACCCATCTCCTCTGGCTCCTGTTTCGCAGGGTTTAGTCCTGGCACAGTCGGTGCCAAGCCAGGTATTCTCCGCCGTTACAAAGCACTCTGATGCCAAAGCCCTCCCCAGTGGAATAAACATGTGTGACAAACTGGCTGGCATTTCATTTTCCTGTTGTTCCCCCAGGAGTTGCCTCCCTCCAGCTCGGGGCAGGCGGCAAAGACCAGCCTGGGGGGAGGTTTCCTTTACAGCCAGGTAGAGCTTCATCCGCCTGCCCTCGTGCCGGCTAAGCCATGGGGTTATCTGGCAATAATTAAGCCAGAGGCAAACACTGCCTGAAAATGGAGACTCTTTCTCCCCTGTGGGACCTGGACAATCAGAGAGGGAACTAGGCACAGATACTGCATAAAGCATCAGAGAAGGTACTGAGTGCTGGAAATAATGCACAGCATCAGGTTGGACCTTTCCAGCTTCTTTGTCTCTTTACCTTTAAAGAAGTAGAGAAATTATACTGCCCTCAGCCCTGCTTTCCCCCAGGACTCCCCAATGGCTTGCTGTGGGTCATGGGATGGGGGTTCCCACTCCACTCATCAGCCCTGGCCACCCAAAGGCAGGCAAGCATTGTCCCCGCTGTGCTGTGTGTGGGTGCTATGTGTGCCCAGATCTCCTTCCCTCTGCTCCTGTATTCTCATCCCACCCCACCAAAACACATTTCTCCTTTCCTCCTTGGTTACTGCGTTGCCCTTCAAAGTCTCTTTTATAGTGAGGAAGGTGTAGACCAGAAAGCTGACTCCCTGTAAGGGATGCCCTCTTGACCCTGAAAATTCCCCAAAGCTGGCAAAATTAAGAAACAATCAGAATAATGAAGCGGCAAATAAAATCAGAATAAATAAAATCAGAAAGAGGGAAAGAAACACCAACCTGGATGAACACCCAAGCCGTAAACACTGAACTTCCTTAATGGGCCATAAATTGTTGAGCAAGAGCTTGACGTTCGAGGGGGAAAAAAAAGAAGGAAGGGAAAACATTTCAAAAATGCAGAGATTTTAATTGGGTTTTTGTAGTTGCAGCTGCTGTCCTCAGGAGCAGGCGGCACCGGCCTGACCTGGTGTGTCTGCATTGCTCCTCCAACTCCTGCTGTGGGAGTGGGCCATGGTGTGGGGGCTGCCCATGGCATAGGGCTGACTGTGGCGTGGGACTGTCTGTCATGTGGGTCTGTCTGTCATGTGGGGCTGCTGGCACCAGGGGCCAGGAAGGCACTGGGCAGGAGCAGGAGTGGCCATGGCTCCATGCGTGGGAGCGTGCTGGGCCAGGCACAAGTGCCCCATTGTCCTGATGGAAGGTGGGCTGGCCAGCCTGGCGGGGCTGTGGGGGGGGATCAGAACGGTGGGTGACAGCAGCTCCAGGGATTGCTGCACCCCAGGACGCTGCAGCCCCAGCACCAGGGAGGGCCTGGGCTCCCCAGCCCTCACACCTCTACTTCCAGCCTGCTGCTGCCCACCATGGAAGAGGATGTCACCCCTCATCGCAGCCGCCTGCCCATGCTGGGTAGCCCCACTGGCTCCAGCCACATCCCAGGACCTGCACTACGGCGGGACGGCCACCTCAGCATCCCCACCGCCCCCACGAAGCGGAGCTGCCTCTCGGTCACCCTGCACAGGGCTGGCAGGGGCAGTGGGGGCCCCCTCTGGGAGCGGCTGCGGGGCCCAGCCCCCATCACCCCCGTCCCCCCTCGGCCTCGTCCCATGGTGGCTGAGGGGCCCCAGCGGCATGGTGGCCCTGGCAGGGCAGAGGCTGCCCCAGCGGTGAAGATGGGGGTCCCCTCTTCTACTCCATGCTCTGGTGGGTCTCCTGCTGCTGGGATGGGATTGGTTGGGCTAGGGGGAGGGTGCCAACAAGGGGTCCCTCAGTGGTGCTGTGGGGGTCAGCATGGGGCACGACCCCTAGTGAGCAGTAGGGGGACATGGGGGAGGATGGGAGCTTCCTTCCCCAGGAGTGGGAGGTGAACCCGTGCAGCAGTGAGTCCAGCACCCATTAGAGAAATGGGTGGTTGTGGGTGCCATGTCAGGAGCTGTCACAGGGGCTGGGGTGCCAGTCTGTCTGTCTGTCTGTTTCGAGTCAGATGGCTTGTTGGACCACTCAGCCTAGCCTGGGTAACTTCTCAGTGCTGATGGTGATTATAACCCACAATGGGTGCAGTTCCCTTTTTGCCCTGGGGCGCTGCAAAAAGAGGTGCCAGGCATCCTGTAGCCTCCCCCCACCCAGGGGGCTGCTGCATGGTGGAGAGACACATGGGGATGTCCCATGTCAGAAAGGGTCAGAGAAATCCCAGATGTTCATGCCCCAGCGCAGTGTGGTGGGGTCACGGTATGTCATGGGGCCGGGTGTAGGAGACAGAAATGCAGAGGGAGGACAGGGAATGTCCCTCCATAGGTGCCAGCAGCTGGGGGCATCTGCACAGCTCTCCAGGCATGGCTCCCTCCACTGGGCACATGCAGGTGGGCACTGCCAGGGAATGGATGCCTGCCAGGGAATGTGGGGATGTGATTTGCACACCCCAACATGGCCTGCAGATGGGGGGGCCTTCCCTGCTCCCCACATGTGTGCACACACACATGTATGTACACGCACGCACAGAGCGGGACGGCGCTCGCTTTGCCTCTGCACCGCGGGCTGCCAGCCAGCAGTCGCGCTGCCGGAGGAGAAAAGGTTTCTCACGCCTCCACAAGTGGAGCTGAAGGGCAAAGCGCTTTTGAGCAGCCAAAATGCTCCCAATTTCCTCTCTCCGGGAAAGCAGGAGGAGGCCTTGCAATCCCCTGAACCCAATAAATACCCAGTGGGGAGAGCACCCTTTCGCAGCCCTGACGGGGAGGGGCCAGGAAGGGTTAAATTCCCCCCTCCTTAAACAAGCGGAGATGCTGAAACCGCTGGGGAATTGGGAGGGAAAGTGGAGAGAAAAGGCCTGTGTGGAGGGAGGAGGGGTGCGGGGGTGTGAGGGGGGGTTCCTCCAGGACAGGGGGTGCTCATCGTCAGCACTCTCCCCATCCCCACGGCCGTGCCCACCCAGGCGCGGATGCTGGCGGGGGCTCGGGATGGAGCCGGGGGAGGGTGCGCGGAGGGGGAGATTTTGCGGCGATGTTTAATATTCAGGTCACATGACGATGGCAGCAGGAGCAGCACCAGCATCCCCGCTCCGCTGAAATAGCCACTGGAGAAGGAGGGGAAGGAGGAGGGGGGGAGAAGAGGACACAGGGAAGAAAGAGGTAAAAGCGGAGCCTCGTAGCCCACCACACCGCGTCAGCGTCAGGCTAGAAAAGTGGGGGGAGACCCACCCCCTTGGGAGAGGATTCGGAGACAAAGGAAGCTTCATGTTCAAAGGTAGGATGCTCTGGGCTTGGCAGGGCTGGGCGATGCCGGAGGGATGCCGCTGGGGCTTTCCGTGGAGGCACCCTGTTCCGTGCCCCCACACTTCCCAGGCCGGGCCACGAAGGAGGAATAGCCCCGAGGGGCAGCAGGCAAAATCCGTCCTGTCTTTGTCTCTCCTCTGTTTTGGGGTTGGGTTTTTTTTTCCCCTTTCGGTGGCACAAGGAGCATGAGCGGGGCTGTTTGCAGTGCTGATGGGGAGTAGCTGGCACCAAGGGCTGCTCTGAAAGAAAGATAATCCCAGCTGGTCCAGGGCTGGGGAAAAGCCCACAGGCTGCTCGGCAACTGGCTTGTCCCTTGCCAGTGACAGGCAGTGGCTGTGGGGGCAGCGGGGACGTCCTGCGCTGCTCCCTGGGCATCTGCGCAGGAGCCTGCGGGCAGGCAGGGAGCCCCAGCACCCGCAGGCAGGCAGGCAGGCAAGGGGATGAGCAGCTGCCGTGGCATTGGGTACCCTGGTCCAGGGGTGCTCAGCATCCTCTGCCTTGTGATACAGCCATGGCACCCAGATGGGAAGCCAGGGTATGAGGTAAGGCTGCACGGCCAGGGAGCAGCCCCAAGGGTACAGCGGGGCTGAGGCGAGCACCTAACCTTGCAGCGGCTGGGTTGGGGACGTGCCCAGCCCCTTCCCCGCCAGGTCCTGCATCTCCGGAGAGACTTGGGCACACACTGCCCTAGATTTTGCTGCCTCTCCGGCACAGCCGGGCTCCTGCCCAAGACCTCTGCACAGTGCTGAGGGGAAGGAAGGTTGTGGCCAGGAAGGCTGCGGCAGCCCAAAGAGCTGGGATGTTTCCCTGCTTCACTCGAAATGCCCGGTGATCCTCAGGCCAGGGAAAAAGATCCGGTAAGAAGAATGGCTCTGTTCTGCGCCCTGAGGTCAGGCGGCGCATCCGGAATGGCTCAGCCTTTGTTCTGCACAGCTGGCAGAATTGCCCTGGGGTCATCACGGAAATGGAGGGGAAAGGGATTTTTCCAGTGGAGGGATGCTCAGTCCGGTACCTTCGTGGATCTGGAGCAAGGACCAGATCCTACTGCCTGCAAGGCTCAGGGAGGCTGTGCTACCGAAGCAGCTGCTTGCTTTCCTTCCTAGGGACCTGGCGTCACCCGGTGATGTCCCACTCCTGGCAGCCACCCTCAGGCTCCGAACCCATCCTTCCTCCCCATCCTGTGCCTGCAGGGAGTGGGACTGTGGTTCTGGGGCCACACGAGTGGAGGGGGCTGGGGTGACATGCATGTGTGGATCATTGCCTCCAGCCAGGGCAGGATGGCCTCATGCCATACAGGAGGACAGTCACAGGGAGACCATCCATGTGTTACAGGGTGGTTAAATAGCCTTTCCGTGCTGGAAACTGGGTTGTGGTGAGCACTGCAGCCCTCCCTCTCTCTTGCCGCTCAGACAAAGGATGGAAAAGCAGGGGGAGGGGATACGATTGCATCTGGGTTGTCGGGACAGAGTGGGTGGAAGTCCCCACTACCCGAGCCCTTAAAGGATGTGTGGGGCCACCTCTGTCCCCAGCCAGCTCCTGCAAATGTCTGAGGCAGGAGGACATGAAGGGTGTCTGCCACTGGCCACGTACGCCAGCCTTCGATTGAGAGGTCTTGGGGTGTATCAGCGTGTGTCAGAGGCAGGAGATAGCTGGGACTGCTGGGACCTCTCTGAGCACCCACTGCCCCTCCAGCACTGTCTACACCAGACACAGACACTGCACCTCTCCCTGCTCTGGAGGTGAGTAGAGCATTTCCCCTGAGCCAGAGATAATCCCCAGCAGCCCAGCCAGGCCACCTCGCACTGGGTAGCAGAGGAATCACCAGCAACCACCCTATTAAAGGAGCTTCCCTTAGCACACAGAACAAAGCAACAGGGAAAAGGGTGGCAATACAAAGAGTGGATGTAAATGGTTACCCTTGGCTAACCTGCTACGCGTTATCAGCTGCACTGTCCTAGCGCCTGACCGTGTGCTCCTTACAGGGCACAGCTGGAGGAGCTGCAGGATGTGCCTTGGATGCATAAGGCTGCCCCTTGCCCAAGCAGTCAGAGCGCTAATGACACCTCTTAGCAGCATTAGCTTCACTGCACATAAACCAGAGCCATTCCCCCGAGACCAGAGAGACGCCTTCCATGTCTCAAGGTGCCTCTCACAGCTCTGGCCCTGGTTTCTCATGCCCTGACCTCCTTGGCAGGCTGTTCATCAGCTGGCTACTTGGATTCCTCCATGGAAGTCAAGAGGTGGAAAATGGTGTGCAGAAAGCTAAGCCCTTGGGTCTCTCTTTGCACAATTTAGGCTTCTCTTCTTGAGGCTTTATGAGAAGGCATCCTACACAGAGAGGAAGGCAAGTGACCAACTGGAGAAAGGGAGTTGTCAAAACACCCAGAGCAACACCACTGATGTAAAATCCGGGAAATATTTAAGGAAATTTCTGGAGATCTTTTCTCCTGCCTCAAGACATTTTATAGGTGCTCAGTAACCTGACTGAAATATTTGCTCCAGCCACTGCAAGGTCCTGGCTCCAGCAATGAAGCCTGCAAAGGCATGGCAACATACTGAGACGTACAGACCAGAGTTACCAGCATCTGCTGGCTTTGGGCAAAGCATCCATGGTGAGACTGAGGGATGAGTTATGAACCTTAGTAAGTCTTGATGTTGACTGCCAGCAACTTCCCTCCTTCTTCCTCCCTATGTAAAAAGGAGTTGAAAGAATAAAGGAGAGAGTGACAGACTCCCTGAGGACAAGCTACTGCCCCGACAGCAAAGGGGTTGTAGCCCAGGTCCTGCACCCATCCCAGGCAGCTGCTCAGCTGAGCTTTCTTCCCACCTCAACCTGTTCTCTGTCCACCTCTGGGGCTTCTTTGCCCCCATTACTGCAGTAGCCAAGTGCGTCATTGGGGTCACAGCCCCCTGCCCTATGTTCCCCCTCTCTCATTCTCTCTTCTCCCTCTCCTTGGGGTAGGTGGGACCCCAGTAGGGCTGTATGGGGTGTGCACTGGAGGATGCTGCAGCAGGATGAGGAGTATGGCATAGCCACAGGACTGTAGTACAGGTGATGCGGGGCAGCCCAGGAGAGAAGGAGCAAAGGGCAAGGTACAGGAGAGATGACTAGCTTGGTCCTCTGTGCTGTGCCAGAGAGATGGGCTTTCCTGGCTGGCAGCAGCTTTGAGAAAGCTGGAAAAAGACAATAGGAGCCCTGGGGGATGCTCTGTCAGCGGGAAAGCCACAGACTAGCTGTGACGGGTGTAAGAGCGGATTGCAGCTGAGAAGCTCTCGGCTCGGCAGGCTGCCTCCTCCGGCAGCTGCCGGCAGCATGAGGTGCTTCCAATTGCCAGCCTGGCTCAAGCCAATGGTCCATCTTGGGCTCTCATCTCCCCAGGGTGCTGCTCACTGCTTCAGGAGAGGATGATGATAGCTGAGTGCTCTTGCTCGGTGGGGAAGAGCAGGATGGGGGGGACCATCCTCCAGCAGACCTCTCCTCTCTAGGCAAAGTGGAACGGAGATGGTATGAGAGCCTTCAGACATTACCCACAGTGCTACGCACTGGTGTCTGTGCTACCATCCTCTCAGAGGGAAGGAAGATACCTTCTCTCAATTTAACATAAAAGACTTCCCAAGTGCTGCGAAAGGAGCTGGGTGGAGGCACCTTTCTCCCTGAAAAGGGTGGCCCTTCCGTAAGGTCTGCCCTCAGCACACGGTGGTGGGATATTAAAGCTTACACAAATCATAAAATCTTCATTGTGTAGAGCAACCTTTGTGTCTGCACAGGAGTTTTGATGTGAGAATGCTGGGCAAGGTCACCAGCCAGCCATGAAGCCTGTTACAGCTTAACCCTGTCCTTGAACAAAATCTCTCTGACCTCTCTCTGGTGCTGCCTGGCCTGGCTGAGCTGTCCTGGGGACCCTGGACTGGTGATGTCAGTGTCCCCAGCCTGGTGACCACTGAGTCGTCTTCCTCTCCAAGAGGCACATGTCACCCACAAAATGGCAGTTGCCCGCCCTGCCACTCGTGCACTCCTCTGTAGCCAGCACGTTCTGCTGAGAGGAGCAAAAAAAAATGATGGAAAGGGATAATTTAATGTGAGGTTCTTGGACTGAAGTGGCATCCAAAACAAGCGGAGTGCTTACCAAGCAAAAACACATGCTGTCCCTGTCCTGGAAAAATAACCATCTAATGAGACAAAGCATGGGGGAGTAGAGTAATTAGAGTGGGAGAGGCTCTAATTTGCAGCTGGTTTGTATATGAAAGGTATTTGATTCCCATTCCCTTCATCTTCCTTTCTAGATTCATCCCTCACGCCTCCCTGCTCCACCAATTACAGCTTTTCTTCCATGCCCTGTCCTCTCCCAACCTCTGGCTTCCTCCCAGCGGGTGGGAGCTGCTCACTAATGAGACAAGAGACAGAGATAAATGGACGAGGCCTACCCCAAGCAGCATGTGCCATCACCCGAGAAAGAGTCAGGGAGGCTGGAAAGCCCACAGGGCCTTTCTTGCTGCCCGTTTACTTTACATGGAAGAACTGAGGAGGGGGAGGTCAGGGGGACAAGGTGCAGATGATTAATTTATTGATCACAATTATTAGTTTCTTGATCATGACAAAACCCATAGATCTATGGGTGGGACACAAGCGTGGAGGCTGTGGCCATGCTTTGTTGTTCCACTACTGCTTTCCTGTGAGAAGCTCAGCCTGCACAGCACAGCCATTTACACAGCTGCCTCTGGCAAGGCCCAAGCTTGCAATTCCTCACAGCAAATCCCAAACTCAATGCTGGGACTTCACACATTACAATATTTGAAAGTCTGTTCCATTGCAAATTTAGTGCTAAACTTGGAGGGGCAAAACACTGATGAATCTGGGTGAGAACTGGGAGACAAAAATGAGGAGACACACACAGAGCTTTGGACGTGATTAGAAGCTTAGTTCACTGGGTCTGCTCTGGCTGTTTGAAGGTAGCCATCAATACCTTGAATGATCAACAAGCACCACTTATTCACCTCCTCATCTGGAACGATACACAGAAGAGTTTACTGGAAACTCAAGTACATGTTCCTCCATGAAGAGCCTTACTGCCACAATCTTGCTGTTCAGTCATCCTCAGTAGCCCTTGAGACAGATGCTCAAAGTTGCCCTCAGCCCCAGTGACAGGTCAGCAGGGAGGAACTCGTTACAATTCAACGATGATTTTTCAATCTTTCTCTACATGCAGGGCCAGTGGAGAGCAAAAACGAAGCAGCCATGTCTGAGCTGGTCCCAGAGCCACGACAAAAACCAGTCGTACCAATGAAACCCGTGGGCATTAACGCCAACTTGCTGGGCTACATTGGTATTGACACCATCATTGAGCAGATGCGCAAGAAAACCATGAAGACTGGTTTTGACTTCAACATCATGGTTGTAGGTAGGCAAGAACTAATTAGGTACTGGGAACCATGGCCAGGGACTGTCCTGTGAGGCCAGCGGGAGAGCAAGCCTTGTGGGGAGGGCACGAGGGAGCAGATAGTGCTTGGTCTGGGGGAAAAGAGAAACTGCACAAGGCAATTAGATACCTATAGCCCCTTCCCCTGCCAGCCTGGCTCTGTCTCCTGGGCCTGGTGTTGTTGCTGGGCTGTGGCAGATGTCACGAGCTTCCTCTCTGCAATCCTCAGGTCAGAGTGGACTGGGAAAGTCGACGTTGGTGAACACCCTCTTCAAATCCCAGGTGAGCCGCAAATCTTCAGGCTGGAACCGGGAGGAAAAGATCCCCAAGACAGTGGAGATCAAAGCCATTGGGCATGGTAAGAGCCAGGCTGCTGGGGTGGAGGCAATACTGGTGCTCCAGCACAGTCTTTCAGAAGACCCCAGTAGTCTATGCATAAACAGTTCTTTGCTGTAGACAGCCTTTTCTCCATGGGAAGCTAAAAGACAAGTGCCAGTTCTAGATGGCCTCTGACCCAGACAAGGCTTTACTTAAACTCGCTGATGACACAGCTAAAAGTTATAGACAAGATATTCACCTGCACCTGTGGATTAGTCTTGCTGTAAGTCATTCCCACCTGCAGACACCTAGTGATCCATACAAATTGCATCGGTGGGTCCCTTCCCAAACCCAGTAGAGCACACGTCCTCATGGCAAAGCATCAGCACAGCTTCTACAGTGATGCAGAGTAATGAGCATCATCTCAGATTCAGGCTGATGCGTTGGAGGGGAGGACAAGTTGTGTAAGGTAGGTACTATCTCTGGGCCGCAGACTTAGCACAAATCCATTTTCCTGTGGCAAAGTGGTATAAAATGGCTTTGGCACAGATATTACCAGAATCTGAGGTCAGAAATGCAAGTGGGTGTCACAACTGTTGAAGGCATGACCCAGCCTGGCCTGGTCATGCTTGCTGGGCAGGGATGAGGGCTGAGCGCTCTCTTCCCTTGTAGGGCGCAGCAGAATGTTTCATGATGGAGCAGGTCCCCAGGGAGGTGTGTGATTGCTTGCAATTTCTTCCCTAGTCATTGAAGAAGGTGGTGTCAAAATGAAGCTGACAGTGATTGACACACCGGGATTTGGAGACCAGATCAACAATGAGAACTGGTGAGTTTTGCATGGTCGGGGCCTTGCATCCTGAAAGGGTCTGGAGTGACTCTCATCTGCTTGGCCTGGAAACTGCCTGGGAGACTCAGGGATGTGGAATGGTGAATGCCATGTGCCTGTGCGCATGCTCGGGGGTGTGCACACATTACCCAGTGAGTGCCTGTTTCTGTGCTCAGTTACAGAAACTCTTAAACATCTCTGCTGATGGCAAGATGTTTGTGGTGGGTATCTTTTATGCCAGAGCCTGCTTTGCTGCTGTCAGAGCTGAGAACTCTGTAGGCAGGAACATGAGGAGATTTGTACCTGTCTACTCATCTGTGTCTCCCACCTTAACAGCTGGGAGCCTATTGAGAAATACATCAACGAGCAATATGAAAAATTTTTGAAAGAGGAAGTGAACATTGCACGGAAGAAACGGATTCCAGACACACGGGTGCACTGCTGCCTCTACTTCATCTCCCCCACGGGCCACTCGTACGTACACAGTCCCTCATCCTTCCTCAAGCCCTCGGTGCCTCTGTGGCAGGCATATACCCTGCACTGCTGTCTCATCCACAGACCCCAGGGGCCTGCCCGTGGGGCTGGCCACTTTTAGCTTAACTTCAAGTGCTGTGG
This sequence comes from Porphyrio hochstetteri, assembly GCA_020800305.1. NCBI lineage: Eukaryota > Metazoa > Chordata > Aves > Gruiformes > Rallidae > Porphyrio > Porphyrio hochstetteri. The sequence goes on along the minus strand of CM036905.1, from coordinate 18,801,516 downwards.
GGCTTGAAAGGGTCTAGGGTAACAAGGGCAGGAGAAATACCACAGTGTTTTTGGAGAGAGGGCAGGATGGATGAGAAGAAGAGAGCATGGTGGCAGCAAGCAGGGTATGTACAAGGGAGGTTTCTTTGATACCTCAGTGCTGGGAGAATCACTAGGATGAAAGGCAAGTAGGGTGAAAGTGACCCCTTCCATGTTGTTCTCTTTGGGCTGCAGCCTGAGGCCTTTGGACCTGGAGTTCATGAAACATCTCAGCAAGGTGGTGAACATCATCCCAGTTATTGCCAAGGCTGACACCATGACCTTGGAGGAGAAGATTGAATTCAAACAAAGAGTGAGTATCTCCTCTCCTGCATGGGATCCTTCCCTGCTCCAGCTTGGAGGTGGGAGAATGAGTGGTATCCTTCCTGGGATTCTAACGCAGTCCTCAGGGCATGCACAGGGTCGGTGGGTAAGTCCTAAAGATGCAGCTTGTTATGGCTTTGAGGGCATCTGTTAGAGGGGGAAGAAAGGTGTGCATTCCTGGGACATCTTGTGACATACTCTGCTACGGGAACTGCAGAGCCAGAAAATTAATGGGCTGGGGAAGACTCATCGTTGTTGCCGTGTGTCCTCACTTAGCTGCACACTTCCCTGGGGACAGTTCCTCCAGACCCTGCCTGCTGGAAGTTTGTCCCCAGTGTGTTTGGCTGGCCACCCCACCTGCCTTCCCCGCAGGCCTGTGTTGCTCCGTGCTGCAAAATGTCTCTCTGCCCAGGTGCGCAAAGAGCTAGAAGTAAACGGGATCGAGTTTTACCCCCAGAAAGAATTCGATGAGGACCTGGAGGATAAAACAGAGAACGACAAAATCAGGGTAGGAAACATTTTATTGTGGGAGAAGAAGGGGGGTGGAGGGAGGGCCGGTCATATTTAACAAGTGTAAAACAGGCATGTGTCACTAGAAGGTTTTAAGTGCTGGATGGTCCCTGAGTGAAAGATGCAATGGACACCAGGGATGGTCATTCCTTCCCAGTTTAATTTGTCCAGTCGTTACAGCAGGATGCTGAGTGCAGAATGCTCATATTTCACGTCCTCTTGCTGAATGCTCTGCTTGGCCTCTAATAAGGACCAAAGGGGTGTGTGGCTGATGTCCAGCCTCTGTCCCTAAAAAACACCCTGTGAGCCCTCTCATCTGCTGACCAAATTCTACCTGAAAATCAATCCAGTTCTTTGCCCCCATCACCCTGTGAGAAGGCTCACCCCACCCTTACCTCTTCAGAACATTAGAAACTGTCTCTCAGTCATTTTTGTTCATGGCCAGGTTGTGCACAGGATTACATCCGTGTTCTTGTGCCACCACTGACCTGAGCAGCTCTCCTGCCTAGTGGTGCCCTCCACTACTCAGGCATTTATAGAGAACAGCATTATCCTTTGCTCACCTTTCAGGTAAGCTAGGGAGACAAGCTTCCCATTCCTCACCAGTTCATGCTTTTAGTCACTTTTCTTCTGTGCCTGCTCCAGTTTGATTTCATTTTCTAGCACTGGTGCTGGTAGCACATGCTCCACCCCCCCTCCTTCTGAGATCTGAACTGCTAAGTCCTTGAACCACATGTGCACTTTAAACAACTGCGTCACACAGGTGGCTCATGGTCATCTTGTGACTGATAGCTCTCCTTCCACTCCTTCAGCTGCTGTGCTGTGGCTTAACCTCCGCCAGCGACCAAGCAACACGCAGCCGCTCCTTCACTCTCCCCCGGCAGGACTGGGGAGAGAATCTGGAGTGTCCAAGTGAGAGAACTCACGGGTTGAGATAAAAAACCAGCTTAAAAAGACACACAAAAAAGGGAGATAATAAGAGTACAAATTAATAATATGTACATAAACCAAGTGATGAACAGCATAATTTCTCTCCACCTGAAGTTGATGATGCATGAGACCCCCCCTCAGCTGCTGAGCAAGACCCCCCCAAACTGCCCAGCCTCTCAGCCCACACACACAAGCAAAACAAACCAAGGAATTCATTCACCACAGCAGGTAGGTATCCAGCCATCTCCCCAAAGTCAACACTGCACAAGACCTCCCAGCTGCTGTGCAGCCCCTCAGCCCACCCCCAGTTAAAAATGGAAAATGGCATCATATGCTATGGACTATCCCTTTAGACAGCCTGGGTCAGCTGTCCTGGCCATGTCCCTTCCCAGCTTCCTGGGTGCCCCCCACCTTCTTGGCAGTGCAGTACGAGAAGCTGGAAAGTCCTTGACTGCTTGGCAACAACTGAAAACATCAGTGAGTTATCAACATGATTCTCATCCTAAAACCCAAACACAGCATTATACCAGCTGCTAGAGAGAATATTAACTCTATCCCTGCCAAAACCAGGACATGCTGCCTGTTCATGAGCTCCAAAGTCACAGTAGAGATTCTTGACATTATTCCCTAGATGCTGCTCTTTGTGCCTCAAACTTGCATCTTCCCAGATAATAGCTCAGTCTGCCTTTGAACCGAAAACAGCTCTTGGCCTTGTGATGCTAGTACATTTAATTATCCCTCTGATCATTTCTGTGGCTAGGCCATTAATGAAAATAGATTGGCCTCCATGGCAGTCCTCAAGAAGCTCCAGGAGCCTTGCGTTGCTGCCTGACACTTGCCCTTTCAACTCCCCCAGCTGCCACAGCTCCAACAGAAATTCCCACCTTCCCCATCTTAATTAACCACTTCCCACTTGACAATACATCACACATTTGGGGGAAAACTACACAGATTTTGCTGCTTCTCCAAACTGTTGCTGGTTTGAAGGAGGGCACCACATTTTGCTCTGCACTTCAGCAAGATTGCTCTAGGTTTGGATTGTCTCACATATAAGAAATAAGCTGATTTTTAACCTCCATTCCTGTGGTAACTGCAGTCCCTTCCCAGGCCCAGGGACATCTATAAAAGAGTAAATCTTTTAACATCTGCACAGCCCGATGGATAGCAGGGTCTCCTGCAAACTGTACTCTGGAAACAAATGGTTTCTCCCTGTGCTTAGAGATATCTGGGTCCCTGACAGCCTCATCTACTGTCCCACTTCCCAAGAAAGCTGTACCCCTGTCCCATTTCTGGCCTTCCTCAGTACAACCATTTCAGCCATTAAACTTATTGAATGTTCGTGTGTCTATTGGGGAGGATTATTTTGAGTCCTCACCTTCTGGTGAAGAGCTACAAACTGTGAGAAATACACACTGCAAACTGTCCTCACAAGCAGCCCTGGGCTGTCAGACCCCCTCCTGATTGCACTGAAGTACTACTTCTCAGGACATCCCCCTCTTCAGAAATGCTGGACCTGGGTGCAGAAAAGCTCTACCCCTCTCTCCAGAGCCCTTGGCTCTGCTGCAAGCTACCCACTAAGCTTGGAGAGTCCAAGGACACTTGTAAAGCAAGGGCTCAAAATACCAGGGATAACACTGATGGGTGAAAAGAACAGCCAGTGAAGTGTTGCCCTGGAGAACCTCTTCCCTTGGAGAAAGCCTTGTGTTTGGTGAGCTGAGAGGGGGAAAGCTGGGTGGGGAACAGTGATGGTGCTGCTGTCTGGAATGGGTTCAGTAGGTCTCTCCACTTCTCTCCCCAGCAGGAAAGCATGCCCTTTGCAGTAGTGGGAAGCGACAAGGAGTACCAAGTGAATGGCAAAAGAGTCCTGGGCAGGAAAACACCTTGGGGAATCATTGAAGGTAAATAAACCCAAAAACCTTGCTTCTGGTAGAGCTGAAAGTGTCTCTGCAGGCCCCGGTAGTAAAGTGTCCAGATAACATGTCCCAGGGCTACCTTCTCATCCCTTTGGTGATAAACTTTTTGAAACCAAGCAAGAGAATTATTCTCAAATAGGTTTGCTGGGAGGCAACTGCCATGGTCAATGCATTAGCACTACCACCAACTGGCAGAAACTGGAGCCAGTCTGAACACCACAGTGTGTGAAGCTGGGCTCCTGAGATTCCCTTGGTTCTCAAATGCAAGCCCAGTCACCGCTCAGCACCTGGCAGCACGTCTGCTCAGCCCCCAACAACGTGGTGTTCACACACCTGTCTGTCCCTTCTGAAGCATGCAGGCTCTGCCAACCTGGCACCTGCCCCATGGCAATGACCATCCCTTACTCTGTAACCACAAAGGGGTTGTTGGAAAAATCAAAGGTAACAATGGCTTGCTTTCCTTTCAGTGGAAAACCTCACTCACTGTGAATTTGCCCTGCTTCGAGATTTTGTCATCAGGTAAGGCCATGGTCACCCACAGTCTGCTCTTGATGAGGAAGGAGTTCCCCAGACCTTCTTAGAGTGAAATAACCTCTGTGGAAAGGGAGACAAAATAGGCAGTGAAAGCTTATGTGGGGTAGGGCTGGACTGAGATAAGGGTTTGGTACTCTAGTGCCCCTCTTACTGACACGACCACTATGTTAAGTAGATGCTACTTTTCCTGTATGATCTGGATGCCTGCAGAAAAGCAGGGTGCCAGCACCCCCCTTCTATCCTATTAAGGATATTACATTGCAACAAGTTCTTGCTGACGTAGGTCTGGGCTGGAGTAACTAAGAAAGAGGCCACTACCCCATCCTAGTCCTGAGGGATGAGCTGAGGGATGGGCTGTAACATATGACTGGGAAGTGAAAAATTCCATATTTCACTAACTTTCAATGTTCTGTCATATTTCTACACTGTTTCATGAGGCCATCTCAGCACAAGAGATACCTGCCCTGAATCCTGTAGAAGAGCCTCAGATTCAGGGTCACCTCTGTTCTCTACAAGCACTGTAAGGTTTTAAAACAGCACCAACAAATTTTAAAAAGAAAATTAAGGGAGACACCCTTCCAAGCCAGACCCCTGTGGCTCATTCCACCTGCACGATGGTGATATTTAGACACCTGGCCAGGTACAATGGTTTGACATCACCTTCCTGCCCTCTCACTGTTCTAACTTCTGCAGCAGATGGGCTTTCCTCAAGTCTTCTAGTAAAAACATCCCCATCAAGTGATCACTGCAAAACATGCAGCAGCCCAAGCCCACAAGCTTTCTGTGGAGGTTAGGGACAATGCTCACAGCAGTGCTCTGCAGGTTATGGTCTGCAGTGGACCTGATACACCCTCCTGGTGCTTCCCTGTCTCACCACCTCTTCAGATGAGGTAAACCCATGTCTGCTGGGATATACCAGGATGGACAGTAACTGACCCACTAGCACAGGTGTGAGAGGGGCAGGACACTGGCAAGCACAGCCATAGATTTCAGCCCACATCCTGCATCCTGTATATCTGTTCTTGAATGCTGATGGCCCAGCTCTCAGTTGTATGATGGCAACTATACAGAGAGAGGGGTATGCTCATTAGCCAGACTGATGGGAGAGACCTTCCATTTATCTTGAGGAATAAAATGATCATCAGAAGATGAGTACTGACCATGCTGATATTGATTACTGTATCCTCTTTCCAACCCCACCTTCACTTTTCCTCCTGCAGGACCCACCTTCAGGACCTAAAAGAAGTGACCCACAACATCCACTATGAGACCTACAGAGCCAAGAGGCTCAATGACAATGGAGGGCTGCCCCCCATGGCTGTGGAGACAGAGGAAAACCACGAAAGTAACCTGTGAAAGACCCCCATCCTCAATGTCACCCAGTGTCTCTGGATACGAGAACCCACCCCTGCTACCCTTGACTCTACCATGGGCCTGTTTCTGAAGCATGTGGTGCATCCTCTGTATGTGAGGGGATGCAAGTGAGTGTGTGTGTGTGTGTGTGTGTGTGTGTGTACCTACCCACGTGCCAGGGAGCAGCCAACGGCGTCTCCCCGTCCTCCCCAGAGTGTCCTCCTTCCCAGTTTGGTTTTTGCACAGCGGACTGTCCGTCACCTTCCTTTCTCTTGTTTCTGTGTCTCAGCTGTTTGTCTTGCCTGGGGGAAAAGGGGGTGGGGGGAAGGATTTCTGGGGCTGGAGTGCTTCAGGGCTGGGAGGTGTAGGGCATGCCATGGTCCTGTTTTTATCACTGGGAGATATGGCAATGGGGGACCCCGGGAGAGACGGGGGAGTTGGTGCATGCTGTTTCTTCAAGTGATGGCAGCAGAGATCCTCTGCTTGAGCCCTCGCTGGGTGACTGGTCTGAGGGCATGGTAGCCCAGCATTTTATTCCCATTAACTTGCTGTGGCTTCCCAAGGAGAAATGGCAGCTTAGAAGTAGACAGATGGGGGAAATGCCAGGCTGACATGTTTTGCAGTTCAGGGGAAGTGACCAGTGGGAGGAGAAAGAATTACTTTTTGGGCTATAGCATCTATTTGAGAAGCACAAAAGTACTTGGGAAAAACAACTGTATTTTCCAGAAACAGCAAAACCCAGAGGAAAAGAACGTGGTTCCTGCTGCAGAGGGTGCATCCGCCCTGCCCAGTGCTAGGGTAAAAAGCCATACTTGTGTCACAGGGCTTTGATCCTGTGCAGATCAGACCCAGCTGTCCTGAGGTCACCCCATTCTCATCCACCAGCACTGAGCAGGTCCCAGCCAAACCTTTCCCCCACAACACATACCCTCTGCTGCAGGATCACAGGGAAAAGAGTATGATGGGTGGTCCCTGCTGGGAGCTCCCCAGGGCAGTCCCACTCGACACATGGCCTTCAGGGCCCTGGAGGAGGGGTGCAGAGGGCTGTGGATTGAGAAGCACTGGGACAGGATGTCTCTCTGTGTCTCCACTGATGGTGGGAACACAAGAGATACCTTCTCCTCACTGAAATGGCTGTGTTCGCTGCTCCAGAAGTCTTACCTTGCACTGCTCCTCTGCACTCCTACTGCCCTCCCAGCTTCCATGAAGTCCTCTCCTGTGCTTTCTTCCTCATTCCCTTTTAGCCTTCTATAGCTCTCCTCTCCTGTCCTCTCCTGACCCTTACTGTCTCTCCTTCATTTCTCTGAGTATTTGAATCTTGCTCTTCTCCAGGCTGTTTCCTCTCTCTCCCAAGTTTTCACACCTCATCAATGTCCTTTTGTGTCCTGTTGAGAAGCTGTCATTTCACCTTCCCCTTGAGAGGATGGGGAGGGAAGGTAAAGAGCCAGGAGCTGAAAGAGGCACAGCTTATCTGAAGATGACATGCTTGTGTCTAGCCTGGGTCAGCTCTTTTCTGGATGTCCCTGAGCCAGGTGGGAAGTATCAGAGCTGGCTGGGCAGAGGGGAGAAGGGGAGAGAATCGCAGATGTCCGAGCATGTCACATGGCTGGCAGGCGTTGTCACCTTCAGGAGAACAGCCAGTTGCACTCAAATGTGGAATGCCATGGCACAGGATGGCACACTGCAAGTAAAGGGAAGTGCAGTGGGTTTGGGATAGGGGTTGGGAAAGCTGGCTTTGTGGGTGGGGGGAAGAGGTCCCAGTGAGGGGACAGCAGATGAAGACTCAAGCCAGGCCAGGAGTTGGTTGACAGAGCTGTATGGGGTCCAGGGCTGGGAAAAGGGTGCTCCAAGCCTTAACAACTGTCTACGAGCATATGTGCGTCTTGTGGCTTTCTCTGGTGCTGTCGCTGCAGAGCGAAGGTCTCTTCACTCTCACTCCCACCTGTCCACACAAATCGCCCGTTCTGGGCAGCAGCAGGAGGGCCACCCCGGCCCTTCACTGCCCTTTCACCACCCACACCCACGGCTCCCGGTGTTCCTGTATGCAGCGCGTGCGTGTAGCCTTGCACCTCCCTTCCTGCCTGTCAGCCCCACAGAGAACAAAAGCCTTGTCACCGGTGCCAGCAGATGTACCACAGACCCTACAGAAACCATCCTGCCATGCAGCAACCCATCCTGCCAACCACCAACCCATCCTGCCAACCACCATGGCCATCCACAGCCCAGCATGGGGTCAAAGCCTCCGCCCAGCTTGTCTCCATCAGCCAGCCAGGCACAGAGGTGGGACACCTCTGCAGCATCACCAGCTGCCAGAAGCATCTGCTCAGCTCACACTGCTGTGGCTGCTCCTGCCTAGGCTCTACGTGTTTTAAACCCAGTGTAATAGGAAAGACTCCCTCAGGGCTCTTCTTCACTGCACCAAAGCACGAAGCCACCCTCCACTGTCTTTAGCAAGGGCGTGCGGAGCTGCTCCCTGCACTTGCTTTCTCACACCGCGCTTTGGTGGCTGTGCAGCTGCTCTAGAACTCTCTTGCCACTGGGCTGCAGTTACGGTCACTTCTATAACTCCTGGGCCCAAACAAGGGATATGGCATGGAGTCAACGCCGCTCTGCTTCACGAAAGCAAAGCAAACCCCACATGAATCCCTTTGCCTGTAAAGTGGATTGCAAGGACAAGGCTGCATGTTTTGGCCTGTAGATTTAAGAATTTCTCTTTGTTTGTAATAAGGTGTTTTTTAAGCTCTACTCTGTGAATTCCTGTCAGATCACGGACTGCTAAAGGATCCATAAAATCTCACTGAGAAAAGCAAGCTCAGGTATTCCTCACTGCCATCTGCTCACATGAATATCCTACTGGTACCTGCATTATCTACCAGGAAAGTCTACAAATGGTGAATATCCAAGATTTCCCGTGCTGTGTGACAGCGGGACATTCTGTTGGGAAAAAGTCTCTGCCAATGGATAAGCTGGGAAAAGCCTGACTGGATCCCAGCTCTCACGTGCCAGCAGCTGAGTCCCAGGATGACCACAGCATCTTGGATATTCCCGCCAGAGGTATCACTCCAATGGTATCGTAGGGGTAACAGCCTAAATTTTACACCGGAGATACCCCTTCACGTGCATCCAGAAACTGGCAAGCTCCTCACCACACAAGCCATTCACCGGAAAAATTTTGTACCGCGTCGTAAATCCCAAAGGACTTTTTTACACTGGACAAACCCCGCTTGTGGTGAATCAGCAGGGAACAGCATGGCATGGCAGGCGCGGCTGCGCTGTGAGGAGAGCCAGCGAGGGCAGCGAGCAGCGCCGCGTGGCGGCACCAGCTCCTGCGGTGAGCTGCGCGGTCCAGCGCGGCTGACGAGCCGGCGCCTCGGGCAGAGGCTGCCAGCACCGCGCTCCCCCCAGCAGCGGCGGCAGCCTCAGGGCGCAGCGCTGAGACCAGCGGGCGGCAAAAACCGCGCCGCAGCCGCGGGGGGGTAGGAAAAACGCCTTCCCCGGCCGCCTGGGCCCAGCTGGAAGCCGCGGCCGGGAGAAGAGGGAAGCCGCCGGGCCGCGGCTCTCTCCAGCGGCCGCCGCCGGGCACACCGCCCACCAGGACTGCCCAGGGCTTGTAACGGGTCACACGCAGTGCCGCGGTGAGGGGCTGGGCGAGCGACGCCCCCTGTAGGCTCCCCTCCGCCGGCGGCCATTAAACCTGAGTCGCCTGACACCGCCGCCATCTCATTTCCGCTTCGCGCCCAAAGCCTGCTGGGAGGCGCGGCGGGGAAGGGCCCGGCTCTCCTGCCGGATGCGGGGCTCCCGGCGGGGCGGGGCTCCCGGCGGGGCGGGCTGGGCTCACGGGGTCAGGGGCGGAGCCAACAGGGGCAAGATGGCGCTGAACAGGAACCACTCGCAGGAGGGTTGTGTCGTCGTTCCCAATGCCGAGAGGTACCGGTGGGCCGTTTGCGGGGCTTCGGGGGGTCTGCGGGGCGGGGTCCGGGCTGGGGCGGTACCTCCTCACCCCCTGTCCTCGCAGCAGGGCCGGGGCTCGGCGGCAGGCGGCAGCTCGGCCCCCCCCCCCCACCCCGTCTCGGCTTGGCCCCCCGTCACTTCCCAGCACCGGCCCCGCGTTACGGGAATCCTCCCTGGCAGCGTGGGGCCGGGCGGGGCAGGCACCGGGAGCAGGCCTGGCTGCCTGGAGCCGCGCTGCTGGCAGCTCTGAGGCACCGCGGCCCTTAGCGTCGCTCCAGCCGGCGCGCAGCCTGGGCGAGGAGCGAGCTGCCGGCGCCTGTCAGGCAGGGAAGCGGCTTCTCTGTGCCTCACGCAGTCAGTGATGTCACAGCAGGTGTCGCTTAAGTTAGAAGTTTTAATCGCTTGAATTCAGAGCGTTCAGGCCCCCCCCCTCGGTGTAGGGGGACTGTGTCTCCCCGTGGAGGCGCAGCGGTGGCTCCACACATGCCCTCGCCTGTGTGGGGGTTGACAGACCGGCTGGGTGGGCTCAGGCTTCGCTGTGGTTGCGTTGGGGTGCTGCTGGCACCCTGGCCTTGGCTAAAGGAATCCTGGAAACCAGAGGCCCTGTAAAGGATAACCACGTTGGTTTGGGGCTGGTAAACAACAGGAGAAACGTGCTCCAAAAGTGTTCTCCCAAAATTATGTTGAGTTTGTAACTTGCTGCTAACACTTCAGCTAGGGAGGACCTTGGACATGTAGAGCATCTGTTTGGTTAAAGGAGGTATCTATCCTTGACCTCAAGCCATTCTTCGAGGTGCTGCTTCGTCACAGGTGGGTGCAGCATGGCTCCAGGAGGTGCACAGCCCTGCTGTGACAGCCCTGGATGGGCATGAAGCTGCAAACCGGTTCAGCAGCCTAATTACCCCCGGTGGCTGGGTGTTATTTGTGTGTGTGAGTAGCTGGGAAGGAATAAACATTGCCGTGACTATGTAGAAACTCCTCCCAATGAGGCAAACTGACGTGAAACGCTGCTACAGCAGTCGCTTGAGGAAGTGTTCTGGTAAGATCCAAGCTGTTGAGGAGTTGTTTTTATTTAGGTGTTTCCCCTTTGCATTTTGGAAATGGAAAGAGCTCTGCTGCCAGTATGTCCCTCACAGACAGTCTGAGAATCTAGAATTTACCTAACTCAACTGTGAAGTAATGTCCCAGTACAATTGCTTGGTCAGGTTGGGTTTTTTTTTTTTCATCTTTTTTAATGTCTTCCTCCTTGCATAGCTGTGTTTTTCAGATACATCTATACTGTTACCTTTTCCTCTTCCCTAAAGATCACATGACTTGAAACTACAGGACTTCTGATTGTTTACCCATACCATGACCCTACTGATTCCTGTGTTCCCCCAATTTTGCAATTTCCTGATACAATGTGACTTCTACAGTGTGCTGATTAGAGTGCATAAGGATTACTCTAGATCCGGCATCTTCAGACTTGTGCTGACATAAGGTTTTATGGGGTTTTTTTTTCCACTTCCATAAAATGCTTCAGATTCTTCTGCCACTGCAGCACACTGTGGGGTGGCTTGACCCTGGCTGGAGGCCTGACACCCACCAAAGCCACTCTGTCACTCCCCTTTGTAGCTGAACAGGGGAGAAAATATATATTGAGCAGCTCAGGAGTTGAGATAAGGACAGGGAGAGACCATTCTGCAGTTAGTGTCATGGTCAAAACAGACTCAACACAGAATAAAGAAAAGAAAACTCTCAAATTTATTACACCACACACCCAGTGAGACCAGAGTCTGATAATGAGAAGCGTGACCAGATCTTAAAGCATCTTCCCCCCACCCCTCCCTTCTTTGTGGATGTCTCTTTATTCATGATTTTGTTCCCTTCTCCACACCACCCCCCACGTTGTGGCACAGGGTGAGGGGTGAAATGGGGGTTTCGGTCAGTTCCTCACAAGTTGTTTTCCTTCTTAGCCGGGGAGGGGGGCATTCCTCACACTCTTTCCCTGCTCCAGTGTGGGGTCACACCCATGGGAGACAGTCCTCCAAAAATTTCTCCCAAGTCCTTTCCCACAGGGCTTCAGCTCTTCACCAGCTGCCCCAGGGTGGGTCACTTCTATGGGGTGCAGAATGTCACAGAATGTCTCTCGGTCTCTCAGGCCCAGACTGCTCCAGCCTCCCCCCCCAAAAAAACTGCTCTGATGTGGGCCCATCTCTCCATGGACTGTAGGTTCTGCCAGGAGCTTGCTCCACTGTAGGTCACAACATCTTCCGTATGTCTCCATCTGCTCCAGTGTGGGCCTCTCCACGGGTTGCAGGTGGGATCTCTGCTCCCCATCATCTTCCATAGGCTGCAGGGGGACATCCTGCTCCACCATGGTCTTCTACAAAGGCTGCAGGGGATTCTTTCTGACACCTGGAGTGCCTCCTCCTCCTCCTCCCCCTTCTTCCCTGGCCTTGGTGTCTGCACAGTTTCTTACATCTTCTCACTCCCTTCTCTGGTGGTAAAAAGTGGCTGCTTGCGGGTTCTTTTCTCCTAAATGTGACTCAGAGAGGCGCTGTGACCATCACTGATGGGCTCGGCCTTGGTCAGCAGTGGGTCTGTCCTTGAACCCAGCTGGTGGTTACTGTTGGGCCTAGAGGAAGCTCCTCACTGCTTCTTGCAGAAGCCACCCCTGCAGCACCGCCCCCCTCCACCAGAACCCAGCCACAAATGCTGCAAGCTTGTCACCCCCAAGGCTCTTTTGTTTATTCTGCAAATTATCTGACTGGGTGGTATGTTTAGGATCTGCTCTGTAGATTCAGAGACAGGCTTTCCCAAGTTGACTCTTCCATTTTTCCTGAAAAGATACTTAAATTCTGAGGCACCTCCATACCTACCCCTGACCCTGCAGTGTTCACAGTTTTCATCTGGCTCTGTGTCACTAGCAAACTTCACTAACGTTGCTGTGGATACCCAACAATAACAACCTTGTTGTTGGCCTTACTGGCTCCTTGTTTTGTTCCGTACCCTGCTGTTTATTACAAATATTTACTTAAATCATGTGAAGTAGGATCAGCAGTGAGGGTGTTGCTGAAGCAGCTTCCTCAGTTTGCAGGGTCGGCGCAGTGGGACAGCAGTGCTGTTTCCCAGCGGTGGCCAGTCCTGGGTTCGAGCATGGACTTGGAGAGGGAGGCTTGCTCTGCAATGTACATTGGCCTCAAGGCAGGGGGGCTTCACACACCTCAACCCTTTCTGTGCCTTGACCTTTGGGCTGAGGCTCTTCTCGTGTGGAGAGAGGAATTCCTCAGCCTGATGGTTTTGGAGATGGAAAGAGAAATTGTCAGTTAAAGGTCCCTTTTGTGGAGGAGGAGCAGGGTTGTCAGGGGTGAGAGGATGAATTCTCCTATTCTGCATGAACCATCCCTGTGTCCAAAGGAAAACTGGCAGCTTCCACCTCGGAACTGAGTCACCTGGGGTAATGCTCAGAGCTTCTGGTGTGCTGTGTCCCTCCATGTGTGATGGGTCTGTGAGTGTCAGAGCTGTTGCTGAGTTTGTCTCTCCAATCTGTCTGATTTCTTCCTGTAGTGTTCTCAAACAGTGTAAAGATGTGGAGCTCTCCTTCAGTGACGTGACAGGCAAGCCTGAAGCCTTCAAAGGCACCAAGAAAGGGATGCTGTATCTCACCCCTTACAGGGTAAGTCTCATGCCAGCAGGGCTGCTGTGTTCTCAAGGGATCTTGTAGACTTTAGACTAGAAACTTAGTTGGAAATAAAGTAGTGATTGATTCATTTATTTCCTTTGTTGTGGGAGGAACCACTGCGAGTACGAAGTAGGAGATGGTGGAGTAGGATATTTGTGCCTGTGTCACAATCCCACTTCCCTACAAAGGCACATGAAGTCCTGGAAATCACTGTCTAGAGAATATATTTCATATAATGTGTCAGTCAATATTGCTTTCTTTGAAAACTGTCCTAAAAAAAGCAGAATAATAAAACACACACACTTTCACCAAGTTCTAAGTAAGTAGTGTGTTCTTCTGGGACATTGATGCTTCAGGCAGGCGAGCCACGTGCCATAAATCTGATCCTGCAGTATTAAAGCTGTGGAATAACATGGTGCACACGGATACTAGGAGTTAAGTTACCCTCTTTTTTTAATGCTGCTAGAACTAGAGCTCCATGACCACCCTTTATATCTAATTCAGAGGTGTTCCCTCCTTTCTTGCAGATGATCTTTGTGTCAAAGGGCAAGGATCCTATGCTGTCTTTCATGATGCCATTTTATTTGGTGAAAGGATGCTCAATTGAGCAGCCTGTTTTCTCTGCCAATTACATCAAAGGACAGATTCAGGCTGAGGCAGGAGGTATGTGCTCATGCTTTGTAGACTGACCTCTCCCAAGTGTCACAGATCCTTTTCTGCTGAACGTTGGATAGGTGGGTTATGTGTGCAGGAAAGACGGACAGAGTAGCTGTGGCAGTACAACTGACACGTCCATGCTGAGGAAACTTGAGTCTTCTGAACTTAAGGGACTGCTTCAGTGTTACTCTCTGCCCCCAAAGCTAATAACTGACTTTCACAGGATGGCTTGTTTAGTCCTGTAACTTCTGTCTGGCTGTGTACATCGTCTTTACTGGGTTTCCACATGCGTTTTCTCTGTCTTTGACCCAGAAGGGTGGGTGACCGAGTCACCAGTCATTGGTATTGATAGAATTAGCAACCACACTTGTTTTCTGGAGCCACTTAACAACTTGGGGACATTCATTGTATCTAGGGTGCTGCAGTACATCGTCAATTTAGCTTTGTTCCCAATTTGATGATGGATCTGTAGTAAGATCCATCCTGATCATCATCATAATCATGACCGAGCATGGGGGATTACAGAAGATAAACAGGGATTAAAACCAAGGATTCTGGTTCTAATTTCTCCCCTTTTCAGCCCTGCAATTAATTTATGTGTGTTTTGATGGTGTCTGGAGAGCTTATGCTTTTGCTATCTGTAACAGTGCTTTAAAGTGATTGGATCCTCTGGGATTTGGGCACCAGCCCACTTTTTTGCACTGAAGTCATACTAAGACAGTGGTTTTAAAGAGATGAATCTCCAAGAGGATGACTTTCTCCATGGGGGATTGTTTTGTTATATTTCTATTTAGACCCAAGATACTATCTGTACTTTCATTAACTTCATTGTTAGACAATGAAGGTAAATGTTATTTTATGGAATCTTTAATTTAAATGATGCCTTTTTTCTAAAACCACAAAAAACTCCTACTATACAAAGCACTCTTCCTTATCTTGCAAATCATTGCCTACTTGATTTTTTTTTCTGAAAAATTGCTGTTATACCTAAGCATTTATCATCTGTCTGAGCTTCTGTGGATCAAAAAGATGAAAAATACTACATTTAAGTGATACCTTGAATTACATATCCTGATCTATAGTCCACTGAAGTCAGCAGTATAACTTCATCTGAGGGCTTTCAATTAAAATCCTCAGGTGGTTAAGTGTTCTTTCTGTACACTGTGTTCATTACGAGGTTCTGTTAAACCCTGCAGCATATGGCCTGATTCTGGCAGAGATAAAGTTAGTTTTCTCTCTAAAAGCTGGTGTAGTGCTGGGTTTGGGGTTTAGGATGAGAAGAATGCTGATAACTCACTGATGTTTTAGTCATTGCCAAGCAGTCAAGGGCTTCT
Source organism: Porphyrio hochstetteri (assembly GCA_020800305.1). Taxonomy (NCBI): domain Eukaryota; kingdom Metazoa; phylum Chordata; class Aves; order Gruiformes; family Rallidae; genus Porphyrio; species Porphyrio hochstetteri. Next base: position 18,786,328 of record CM036905.1, on the reverse strand, counting down.
CATACTGTCTCCCATCAAGGAGAAGGTGGGGGGTACTCCAGAAGCTGGGAGGGGCACAGCCAGGACAGGTGACCCAAACTGGCTAAAGGGATATTCAATACCATATGATGTCATGTTCCATATATACATAGGGGTGGGTTGGGTGGTGGGGTAGCTTAGGAACCAACTGAGTATCAACTTTGGGTAGTGAGAAATGGTGCTGTTCATTGCTTGTTTTGTGTATTCTTTTATTATCATTATCATCATCTTCCTTTTCTGTCCTATCAAACTGTCTTTATCTCAATCCACAAGATTTTGCTTTTTTGGTATTTTAATTTTCAGTTGTCTCACCTGTCTCACTCATCCCACTGGAGAGGAATGGAATGAGCAAGCAGTTGTGGGGTTGTTTGAGCTGCTGGCTGGGTTACACCATGACAGGAAAGAACAAAACAACCTGGTGTCTAGAGTAGGCTACTTCTACACAGCTATAGTGGACATCATTTTTTAAAGAGCAAAGAAATACATTCCTTGTGTCCTTGAGATAGCAGTGCCATGATTTTTCCCCTCTGGCAATAGGATGCAAAGTAGTTTTGAAGTAAAATAAAATAATTGGAGAATTAACTGTTTTGCTGTCTTGGCTGCTACCAAAGAGGTTAACAGCCTGTTACAATTCTAATTCTCCCTCTTCTAGGTGGCTGGGAAGGGCAGGGGACTTTTAAACTGACTTTCAACAGTGGAGGAGCCATTGAGTTTGGACAGCTGATGTTCAAAGCTGCCTCTAATGGTAAGGGATCTTCAGAGCCTGCAGGTCCCCCATGGTTGGCTGAGCTAGTTAGAGACTGGTGCTCTTTTAGAACTTCATGGGAAGAAGAGTACCCTTTGTGCTCTTCTGCAGCAGTGTATTTCTTCTCTTTCCAAGGGAACTTTTGTTCTCCTTTCCAGTCCTTTTTTTTTTTTCTTTATTTCATGTTAGTGCTTTGTGCAGTCAGAATATTCTGGGGTTTGTGCCTCTGAGGTGAGACCACCTTTTTCTATAGAACCTTATTCCTCCTAGAATAAAGTTGAAATAGGTGATGGTGAAAATTTGATTAATTTATCTAGTTTCAGCTCAGTTCTGTAATAGTGGAGTAAGATGGGGAAAGTTGTGCATTTGGAGAGGGGAAAAATAATTTCTTTTTAAAATCTTCTATTTAAAACTTTCAAATGGAGTAAAAATGTAATTTTTTTCCAGATAGTTTAAAAAGAAGGAAAAAACACTGTGGTGATCCTTGCTCCAGAATGGTCCTTTCAGCTCTGTGATGGCACCAGTACGGACAGCAAGTGCTTTGCAGCTGGTGTCCTTTAGCACCCTGTGAGCCTGCAGCGAGGAGGCCAGTGCTCTTCAAGCACAGGTCTATGCAGAGCTGCGTAGTGAATTTAGACAAGGGGAAATGGTGCTGCATGAACAGGACTGTTTCTATTTTGTACATTTAGTTGTAGCAAGAGGCTGCCTGGCTTACTAATCATGTGCTCCTTAGCTTCTAGTGGTGTTCCTCTCCAGAACCCTGGCTATGGCTATACACCTTTTCCTGGAGGGTATGCACCTGCCCCACCTGCTCCAGGGGGTTATTCACCTGTGCCTGGGGGCTATGCTGCCCCTCCACCACCAAACGGACCATACCCTTATGCACCACCTCCAATGAATGCCTATGGACCTGCTCCACAGCCCATGGGATATCCATACGCCCCGACTCCAGGTTTGGAAGTTGTGTCATGATGACAAACAGGGTGTCTTTGTGCTTAGTTGTAAAGAAATCACAGTGGTATGGTGAGGGTTACTGTGGTTTTGTCTGCATCAAGGATCCTTGTCCTTGCAAAAATCTGTGGTGTGCTGTTGACTGTACCTGTGTGTGTCTAGTTGCAGCTGGATGGGAGGTGAAAATGTGGTTTGTAAATTGTGTTGCTGCTTGACCCAGAATTGTTGTCTGCTGGCATGACAGGCATTAGCAAAATGTCACATACCTGCTGGCTGCATCCCTGCCAAGCCTGCAGAGCTTCCCTTCACTGCTGCTCTTGTCCAGAGCTAATGCAGTGCTGGGCCTGTGAGCACTGTTCCCCTCTGTCCCATTGCCACCATCCAAAGCATCAATCCAGTGCCATCTTTTTCAGGTATTTACCCACCTCTTCCAAACATGAACCCTGTGTATGTGCCACCTCCTCCCCCCTACTCTGGGCCATCTCCTGCTGTACCCTCAGCTCCCTCAGCCTGGGTGGACCCGGGGATGCCAGGTAAATGGGACTGGGGGACTGCTGAGGTCCTGGTGCAAAAGGGTGTTTGAAGGTTTGGGCTTTGGGTGGCGTGGGCGTGGTGTGGCATGGAGAAGGTGGTGGTGTTGCAAGAGCTCAAAGCCATCTTGGCCTATTATTATTTGAGACCACAGAGTGTGGGGGGAGCTGCTCAGCTGTGCACCGCACAGCCTGTGGTCAGCTGTAGCCAGCTCCCAGTTTTCCTCAACTGCTCTGAATTCAAACCCAGTTTGGCTGCTGTTGGCTCTTTGAACCTTTGTTGCCTCCTCAAAATAGCTGTGGCTGGGGAGAAGGCTTGGGGCTTAAGCCGTCTTCTGTGCCTTAGGCGGTGGCTCCTTTTCTCCCCTTTCACAGGAGGTGGTAAGGCCATGGAAGCCGCTTCCAGTGCATATTACAACCCTGCCAACCCACACAATGTGTACATGCCCATGGTGAGTACCCTGCTTGTGGTCTGCCTGCACCTGCTCCCTCTTCTGTCACAAGCAGAGACAGCAGTTTGCTTTCCTAGCAGAGCCCATGGTGCCTTCCTGTAGAACACGAGTGGAAAGTACACGTTTTCCTGGGAGGGCAGCGTGGATGTTGGTCCCTTGAAGAAGGCTTGTTACATCCTCAGTCAGGAAAGGGAAAGATTCATCCAGGAACAGCCATTGAGTACTTGTAAAGACATAACAAATTTGCACAGGGACTGGGGACACACGGAGCTCTGCTGCTTGTTGAGCCTGAAAGTGGGAGAGTTAAGGAAAAGCATGTTGCTTAAGGAGGAGAGTGTGTGGGTTTCTACTGCGTTTTCTTTTTCCCAGGCTGCATGAAGACAGAGGTCTCTGACAGCTGGGTCTGGCTGTGCCCTTTGCTGCCTCGCATCACGCTCTGGTGGCTGGAGACCAAGGGAGCAGCAAAATCTGGCCCTCAGCCCGGGGGCTTGCTGTCTACTGGGTCACAGCTGGGAACATCAACAGAGACAAAACCCTGGAAGTGAAGGGAGGGTGAAGGTTAAAGCAGATGAAATAATGTATTTGCAATAGATTTCCCTGGTTTTGAGGGGACCTTCACTAGAAATGTTATGGGAGGCAGTGTATATCCTGGAGTATAACTGATACTAGAGAGGAATAGTGTGAAACCAACAGCTTTAAAAACCAGCACCCAGCTCAGTCTGAGCTCACTCAAGAGTGGTTGTTTCTTGTAAGGGCAGCCTGGAAAGAGCTCGTCATAAAACAAGCAGATTTGTTGACTCTAGTGTATCTCCTTCCAGGATCAGCCACCTCCTTACGCACCTCCTGAAGATAAGAAGAACAACTAAGAGAAGGAAGTTGCAACCAGCCTCCCACACTCTCTGCCTGAAGACAACTCTCTTACTACCCCTCGGGTTAGCGTATCTCTAGGTCTCTTTCTATATATACCATATATGTAGTGCTGGGCAGCTGAGCACCTGCCCTCCTTAAACATTTAAGTCAGTGGCAATACAAGGTGGAACAACAGCACTTTCCTGCTTATTTGTTTTATCCCCTGGGGTCGAAGCACTCTGCTTTTGCTCTGCCATTGGCTTGAGGAGAGAGATGGACGACTTCTTAAACCACCAGTAGACCACATCACTAATCTAGGACTAAAATATGAAGGCTCTGGGATCCTGGAGTAAAACTACTTGGAATGCCAAACTTTTGACTTCTGAAGCGCCATCCAACGGGAAAGGCTGAGAGCGCCATGTGGTTCCTTGCATAGATCTTGGGGTGACCCAGAAAGCTGTTAAATTTCCTTAAATTCTGGCACAGCTCAGCATGAGATGGACTCTGGAAATCCTGTATCGTGCTGGGAACGTGTGTTTCATGTCCTGGAATAACAGTCATGGTGTGACAAACTGGAAGTAGTGCATCCTAAGAGACACTGAAGCATTTGGCTGTGAGAGGGAAGGGAACAGGCCCTGGTCAGCCTGCCTTTGTAGACACAGAATAGAAAAGCAAACAAAGGTGTGCTGCAGGGCAGTGAGCTGATACTGGCAGGCGTGCAAATCGGTCTTCCTTTTGCTCTCCTAAAAGCAGGTCTTGTAACCATGCAGTGATCCTGTGTCAAGCAGCCATTCTTCAGGCGTCATGGAGTTAAGAGCTGCACAGGAGGCTACTTGCCTTGCAGCAGAATGTTCCGTTGGGAGCCTTGTCAGGAGACAGGTCCTGCAGCCCTGGCTCCTTCTGCTGAGCAAGCCTGTGCTTCACGCTGGCTCGGCGGCAGAAGACCAGCCATCATCTCTTGGGCTGCTACAGCCAGGGCAAGTCTGCCTGTGTCTGAGCAGCGTGGGAGAGTAGGTGCCCAGACAGCAGAGGTGGGTTGCTTAGGGGTGCAGGGCCCTCTCTCAGCTGGGAACCACCGTCTGGTGTGGGTGTCTCTGAAACTTGGCATTCTCACAGAGACCGGCTGCCCAGTCACTTTTCCTTCTTCCTTAGGACACGGTGCCGTTACACCTGTGCTGAAGGCAGTCTCTCTAGTCTGGTGGAGGCCCTTGTGATCCTTTGCATATGGGGTGATTATAGTTCTTCCCACAGCCTTCCTGCCTTCCCAGCGAAGGGGAAGGAGTGTTTTCCCTCTTACTTCCCTGAGTGCCAGGGCTCTCCAGTAAGTCACACTTGCAGGACTTGTAAGTGTGAATTCCTAAAGCAGCCCTGTGTGGGGGGAAGTGAACTTCCTTATCTGTAAACACCTTTTTAAGTCTGACTTAGATACTCTAATAACTGTATTTAAAAAAACCAAACCATGAATGTTTGTAACTTTTGGAATTGCACTTTAATACAGGAGTGTTGATACCTTTAGCTGCCTGTTCGCTGGCGTGTGTGTTGTGTTGACCTTCAGTGTTGTCTGCTGCACAGAAGGCTGGAACGAATGACAGCCACCGCTGGTGGTGGTCTTCTGGGTCGGTGGTGGTCTTCTGGGTTGGCTGTGGGCCAGTCCTCTCAATGGTATCTGGCTAAGGTGGGTCTGGAATCAAGTAACTGGGTGTAGAGAAGGTGGGGTTCATCCTCTTGCTGCCTGTGGCTGGTGAAGGCTGATGTGTGCTTTTGCTCTTGCCCAGAGCCGGAACTGGCATGTGTTCTTATCCTCAGGGCAGGCACAGCACTGCCTTTAGCAGGGGCTGTGTCACCACCCTGCTGCTCGCTAGGGCTGTTGTTGCACCCCTCCTACATACATTTACTGCCAGAGGGACAGCCTGTCCTGGACAGGAACTCCTCTCTAGTCGGTTTCTTTCCAGCAAGGGAAAAGTATCTATCAAAGGAAAATGGTGTTTACCTGTGGACTGTAAAATCTGTTTCTCCTTGCACTGAGGGAAGACCTTGCCCTGCTGAATGTGATGAACGGCCGGAATGCCATATCCTGTTCTGCGTCAGACCAGTCTAACAGGAAACCAGGTCTATTTTTTTAGCATAGTCCTGGTTTTGAAGTGAGGACCCCATAATCTTACAGCAACCAGCAGCGCTGAATAAACACGAAACCAAGTGCCTGTAACCTGCTTCCCCTTTATTTCAATTCATTTGCCTCAATCCCTCCCCAAGACCACAGCCAGCTTCTGTATGCAGACATGCAGTGTGCTTCCCCTTTCCTGTTACCACTGCAAGCATTGTGTTCAGCATCTTGCTGTTGCCATCAAACTTCTGCAAGTGGCCAGAATCAGCCGTCTGATCCTGCAGGAACCAGAGTGGGCAGAGGACCTGGAACACTCCAGCTTCTGACCAGAAATGGGAAACTTTTTTCTCTCCTTATTCTTGCGTCAGTCTCCATGGGCTGCAATCTTAAGACCGCAGTGTTCATGAATGCTGCACCCCTCTCTGGCAGTGGGGGTAGGTCATGTCTTGCCTAAAACTTCTGTGGGATGTTTGCTGGACAAAGGTGAAGCAGGAGGAGCCTTTCCCTGAGAAACCCTGAGTGTTCAGGCTGGTGGAAGAGGGCCTGAGCCCCCTTTGAGCAGGAATTTCCTGCTAGAGCAAGAGCAGAACGCAACTGGCAGCGTGGAAGCACCTACGGCCATCTCCCATCTCAAAAGAATCACAGAATAATAAGGTTGGAAAAGACCTTTAAGATCATCGAGTCCAACCATTCACATCCTAAACTAAACCATATCCCTAAGTACTTCATCTACCCTTTTTTTGAACACATCCGGGGAAGGTGACTCAACCCCCTCCCTGGGCAGCCTGTTCCAGGCCCTGACAACTCTTTCAGTAAAAAATTTTTTCCTAACATCCAACCTAAACCTGCCCTGGTGCAGCTTCATGCCATTCCCCCTTGTCCTATCACCTGTCACCTGGAAAAGACATTTGAGCATCAGCACCTTCCCCTCGCTGCTTGTGTACACCACATTGTGGGGGTGTGGTTTTTGGTACTGAACCACACAGTGAGGCTGCTGGGGTTGTGTGTGGCTAGTGGAGATTTTTGCTCTGCTGTTGCAGTAAACTCTTACCAGAGGGGCTGTAACACAATGCTAGTGTGTGCTAGGCTGAAGTAGTGGTGGCCTCCAGGACCCTGGCAGCAGTGTCAGGCCTGCAAACGAGCCTCTTTGCACAGGGCCGTCATGCCTCTTGGTCCTGGGGAAGGTATGTGGGAAGGGTACAGCCCTACTGATTCTAAGCCAAGCTGCTGATAGCAAAAGAAAGGTGACCAGGTGTGATCCTTGAGGCTAACGCCGTCACACACAGTGGGGGTCACTACCCTAAAAGGTTCTAAAGCATCCAAAGCCTTTTTACAGTCATAGTTTCAGCAGCTCCTGCAGCGATACGTGGTACCCAGCTCGAAGCAGTGGAGTGCTCAGGTGTCAGAGATGCTGAATTCCAGCAGCAGCTGGACTCTGTACAGCATCTTCCACAGAAGGATCTCGGAGGGCTTTGTAATCACCAAGGAATTATGCTCTGCACACCCTTAGGAAGCGGGTAATAAGGATTCATGCTTGACACAGACTGTAGACATCATCGAGCTGGTACCAGGCGAAAAGTCACTCCCCAGCACTGCTGGGCACACCAGTGAAAGGCACTTGTGCACTGCAGAGCCACGTGCCCCAGGGTCGCACAGCTTGCCCCGGCACTGACCCTTGTCACAGGAGGACCGGGTGGAAGCCCTCACCGGGGGCTTGCTGTCTGGCAATGTGCCAGGGCTGCGCTGGGAGTGCTGTGGGGTAGAGATACCACATCACCACCCCCGAGGGGTTAATAATGACAGAGAAGCTGTCTTCTGTCTTTAAGACCCTGATGATCTTCCCGCTGTACACATCTTGGACCTGGAAGAGAGAGACAATGGCTACCACGGCTTCCACAGACCTCTCAGCTTGAGGTCAGCTGTGGTCACTGACGTGGCATGTCAGGACAGGGTGCAGCAGTGGGCAACAGGAAGGTGACCCAACCAGTGGCTGCCCCTGCGTCCTGGAGGCAGGGAGTAGGAGTCCTCCCACCACCATTCCACCCCAAAAAATGCACAGGGTGTCAAAGTGGGGAGCTGGAAAGGGGGGGAGGGCGGGGCAGGTGCCATAAGGTTGCCACGCAGCGTGCCTGTGCAGCTCACCTCGTACACAGTGTCCTTGGGGAAGTGGAGCTTGGCCAGGCTGGTGGTGTAAGAAAAGGGCATATCCGTCCTCCGGCTGAAGAAGACGAGAGCACTGGCAGCCTGGGACAGTGGGCGCAGGAACACCTCGATGAGGGATTTCTCCTAGGGGTGGGGATGGGTGGTTGAGATAGAGCTGCCAGGACCAGCCCTGGCCTGCAACTTCTCACCTTGTCCTGGGTGACTGCTATGCCAGCAGGTCCCCAGCTCCCACAGCTCTCCTGCTCGTGTTTCTCTGCATTGCTTCCCTCTCCCTCCTTACTGTGATGCCCCGTGTTGCACCCATCTGCCCTCCCAAACGCAGCTCTCTATGCCCTAACCTTCACAATCCTGCGCCCCTGGATCCCCAGGGGGTCCTGGTTGATCTTGATCATCAGGTGATTCTGCAGGATCTCCTTGGCACTCGGTGAGATGGTGCGGAGGTCGGTGGACATGAGGAGTGGAGCTGCCATCACTGCCCACAAGGCCATTTGAGAGCGCGACTGCTCGTAGCTGAGGCCAAAGTTTCCAATGATGAGCTAGAAGGGAGAGGGAGAAAAGATGAGAGGCAGAAAGGGGTTAGAAACACATCTGCTTGCCACACTTGGTGATGCTGCAGCCTGTGGGGGAGTGAGGGGGGCACACGTGGGAATCCTCACATGCAGTTCTGCTTCTCCTTGAGCAGCTGGGACTTCCCACCCCTGCTAGGCACCAAGCCCTCAGCACTCATGCCCGCCACTTCAACATTTTTCCCCAAGAGGTCAGGTATACTTGAGCACTGAAACGTTCGTTGCAACCACAGGCTTTTCCCTCAGCTTAGCCAAGGGCAACTGGAGCTTTGCCTCTTTGCAACAACGGGGCTCCTGCTCCTGACACTCTTTCACCCTGCACCTAGAAGGGAAACCCCAGAGGACCCCCAGGGCCAATGGTCACCAATGGTCACCACCCATCCATCCACACCATATCCGGGTCATTCCAATGGCCAGGGCCGGCCACTGGCTGCAGCACATCCTGGTTTTCAGAGAACCAGTCCAGGATGGAAAGCACGCTGTCCCAGGAGTCCTGGATGTCGTCGTAGTTACGCCACAGGTTGCAAATCTCTGCCAGGAGAGTGTAGTTCACCTGGAGAGAAGCACAGGGTCAGGCAGGAAGGAGAAAGGATGGGGTCTGTGAACAGGGGGAGAAGGGGCAGCCAGAATTGTTCAGAGTGTCTAGAAGACCTTTGCAAGGCAGAGGGATGTGGAGAAGGGCAACATTACATAATGAAGGAAGACAGAGTCATATCCCAATAGGACTGGGCACATCCCATGATAAGATGTCTGCCAAAACAACCACAGAGGCCATGGGGAGATTTCAGCTGCAGGAATCTGGGCAGCTTGGGACTGACTCAGAAGAGGAAATAAATAAATACACCCAATTCTGAAGAAACATTACTAGGAGGAACAACCCATTTCAAGGGCTGCCTTGCCTGCGCTCCCATCACCAAGCCATGTTGGGAACCCTGAGTGTCCCCAGATGCCTGGCAAGGAGGCCATGTTCTCTCCTGGGACCTGCAGCCCCATCCTACCAGGGGCAGAGCAGTAAGTGAGGTGTAACACCTGGTTCCTGCAGCTCACCACAAGAGCTCCCCCAGGGCACAAGGAACATGGGAAACAGACAACATATGGGACAGCCCTCACCTTGGGTGGCAGCCCGCCCTGATACGCTGGCCAGCTGCAGGAGTAGATGATGGGGCGGCCTGTGGCATTCAAGGCCCTTGCCATTTTGGGGTAGCCTTAGGGAGAGAAAAAGACAAATAGTGAAGGAAACAGCTGGCAGCAGCCCATGTTCCAACCTGCCTGAGTCAGTGGGACCCCAGACCAGCCTGGCCTTCTGCCTTACACCAGCTACAGGGCACTCAAATTCCCTCCTTTTTGCCCAAGAGAAGCAACAGGAGATGCAAGGAAAGAAACAAAGCTGGCCAGGTGTTTCTGTGGGTGGCCAGCTGCCGTGACTAAAGCAACAAAGGGATAAACACCAGCCAGGGAGCCTTTACCCTCTGCCTGCTCCTTTCCTGATGAGTAGCATCCATCCAGCTTCAACATGTCCACACCCCACTCTGCAAAGGTCTGGGCGTCCTGCTCCACAAGGTCCAGCGTGGTGCCAGGGTAACCCCCACAGGTGAAGGTGCCCAGGTCTCCATAAATGCCCAGCTTCAGGCCCCGGGCATGGACCTGCAAGGAGAAAAAAGCTGCAAGGAGGGCACAAGGCAGGGTTCGAGGTGCCTCCCCAGGGACCAAGCTCCTCCATCCCCTCCCAGTCCTCCCACCATGGGTGTGTGGGTGACACAGAGACACTCCCACTATCCCCAGCAGGCACTCACATAGTCAGCCAGAGCCTTAATCCCACTGGGAAACCTCTCAGGGTCAGGAACCAGCCGTCCAGATGCATCCCGTTGCTTGGCTGACCAGCAGTCGTCAATGTTGATGTACTTGTAGCCCAGCTCCCTCCAGCCGTCCTCTGCCAGGCGGTCTGCCATCTCGAAGAAAAGCTTCTCACTGCAGGTCAGGGGGCACAGGGATGTGGCCGGCTGAGCGCCTGTGACCTCTGTGCCCCACCGGCTGCAGGCAGCCAGCAGCACATCAGGGCTAACTAGGGCTCTGGAGGGTCCATCACTGCAGGGCTGGTCTGGGCCGTGGGGGAGGGGCCCCAAGGCTCCCATTTAAACCACATCCATGATCTCAGAGAGGGGAAGTGCTTTCCCAACACCCGGCAAAGCCCAGCTACGTCCCTTCAGCGCCAGGGACTCTCCACCCCAGCACCGGGGTGCCTGAGCCTCCCAGCTCACACACACACATGCTCCCCGAGATCCCACTGCTAACCCCAGAGCCGTACCCCACCATTCACCCTCTTCTCCCCTGGCACGTGCAGTCCACCCACCCGGAGCAGACCCAGGCCACCAGCCCGGCGCTTCTGTCGGGCAGGGGACACACAGGAGAAGCGCTCCTTGCAGGGGGGAGCTGATGCCGAGCCCCGGGGCCGGGGCTCCCCCCGCCGCTCCCCACCCCGCTGACCTGATGCAGTTGTAGGGGTCCGCCTGGCAGTCCACGTTGCAGCGGAACCTCTCCCAGGCCAGCCAGCCCATGGGGGGGGTAAGGGCCAGCCCGTTGTCCAGGGCCAGGGTGGGCAGCGCCATGGTCAAGGCCAGGACCAGCCCGCTCAACACCACCGCCCCCATCGCCGCCGCCGGGACACAGAACACCTCTTCCCGGCCGAGCCCGGCCCGGCCCCGCTCACATGATGCCGCCCGTATCACCTGACCGCCCGTTCCCGCCTCCCTCCCTGCCCCCGGCACGGCAGGCACGGCACGGCACCTAGCCCCGCCGCGCCCCACGACCACCGACCCCGCCGGTATCCCACCCCCTTGTTGCGGCACCCTACGGGCGCTGCATCGTACGGCTGTTGCCCCGCCACGGCACCCCGTGGGTATCGCCCCCCCTGCGCTGCTGCACCCCGTCAGTAACACTGCAAGTGCACCCATTGCTGCTGCACCCCACAGCTGTCCCACCCCATCAGTGCTGCACCCCATCAGCATTGCACCGTGACGGTATTGGGGTGCGTTGGCATCGCATCCCGCTACTGCCTCAGCCCATAGCTGTTACACCCTATCAGCATTGCACCCAGTCGGCAATGCACCCCACGGCTGCTGCAGCCCACTGTACCCCCACTGCGGCGGCACCCCGTTACTGACACCCTGTCACTGCCGTACCCCATTACCGCCGCACCCCGTGCCTTGCTGCCCCCCAGCAGTTACACAGGGAGAAGGGAGCGAGGCTTCAGGTCTCCCTGAGGAGGGACCCCAGGGGTACCCGAAACGCTGCCGGGCGGAGCGAAGAGCTTGCGGGAGAAAGCAGGCTGCGGTGCGGTGCCCCGCCGGCCGCCTCCCGCCCCCCGCCCTCCCGCTGCCGCCGGCGGGGCGGTGCTGCCGGCGCGGCGGGACGGCCCCGGCGACCGCAGGAGCCCTCCCCCGCCCGGCCGCGGCCGGCCCCCGGCTGCCCCGCACAGTCCTCCCGGGACGGGAGCGCCGCCGAGCAGGAAGGGCCCGAGGTGAGCCGGGACGGGACGGAGCCCGCGGTCCCGCCGCCGGGGCGAGGCGCTGGGCAGGGGCCGGGGGCCGGCGGCGATGGGGCGGGAGCGGGCGGCGGGGCGGGAGCGGGCCGGGCCCGCAGGCACACGGCAAACACACGCACACAAAGACACGCAGCCTAATCACGCACACAAAGACCCGGAGCCCAGCACTGCACACGCACGCACACACGGACCCCCACAGCCCCCCGCGTCCCGGCTGGCGTGGGCCAGCCCGGCAATCCCCAGCCTGGAAATGCAAGGCAGGAGATTCCTCGGGGTGCCGCGCCGAGGGCAGAGCACCCCGGGGAACAGCGTGGCCCTAAGGCTGATGGGATTTTTGTCCATTTTCCAGCTGGGGTCGGCGCCCCCTCGTCCTCTGCCCTGCCCCACGACCCCTCCGGGGGGAGAAGGGCCCCAGGACTGAGGCCCCTGGCCCAGCAGCGGGAGCTTCCCTCTCCCGGAGCCGGGCAGGGAGTGGCGGCTGCGGGTTGTTTTCTGCATGTTTCTGTACACGGAGCTGGAGCCGTTGCACACCCGTTTGCTGCTGTGGCAGCACGGGGCTGAGCTCGCTGTGGCCCTTGCTGGGACCTGCAGACTTGTCGAATTGCCTGTGAGGGTCCTCCTTTGATGGGGCAGTGATGGACTTCTCCAAACACCCTTTCTTAATAAAACCAAAACAAACTCATAGGAGCACTGGCTGAGCTGGGTCAGGGCTTGGGCTTTGAAGCCAATGAAAGTGCCCCCAGTTTTGCTGCCTGGTATCCAGAACCTGTGGTTCCTGGCCCTGACCATTCCTGTGTGCCTAGAGTCCCAGCTTTCTGGGATGGGAGCAATGCAGCTCTTCACTCTTTCAGTCCCAAGCTGTTCTTGTTTGTGACTCCCTCTCTGCTGCCTTTCCTCTGACCAGGGATGGGGCTTGGTATGGTGAAGCTTCGGAGGCCTCCAGCAAGAGAGCAGCCCACCCAAAGAAGACAGCAAGGGGTTATGGTCTGACCCGCACAGCTGGTATGGCACCTTGCACCCCGTTTCTGGTGAAACTGCTGGGCTTGGGGTGTTGCTGTTGGGAGGGCTGGTGGGGATGGGTGGTCCTGCATGGAGATGGGGAGCGAGGAGAGAGTACTCAAATGGAGGTCCCAGAGCCCTTGGTCTGAAAACACTCTCCTTATCCTGCCTTGTAATAGAGGAGACAGCAAAATGAATGCCTTGCAGGCACAGAGGCAGACTTCTTTGATGTGCCCCATAAAAACCAGCAAAGTCAGTCACTTGTGGAATAAGAAATGAAGCAGAGGTGTTGTCATCCCTGGGGAAGGCAGATGTCGTCATGGTGGGGCTCTGATGATGACCACCCTTCTGCAACAGCAAGGACCCAGCCTGCTGTTTTCAGGGGTACTTGCTGGGTTAGGCACAATTCAGCAGCACTAGCTGCTGGAGTCAGGGCAGGATCAAGCCTCTCCTGGATGAGCAGGTGAGATGTTCCTTACCCCAGGCCAACTTCTTCCTCCTCTCTTCCTCTGCTCCTAGGTGAGGCAATGAAGTTGAATGAGCGAAGCGTGGCCCACTATGCCACTTGTGACTCGCCTGCTGACCATGCTGGCTTCCTCCGGAAGCGTGTGGAGCGGCACCACCACCATGCCCACCATCATGCCACCTCCTACCAGCGCCGCTGGTTTGTCCTCAAGGGCAACCTCCTCTTCTACTTTGAGGAGCGGGAGAGCCGGGAGCCCATGGGCTTGGTGGTTCTTGAGGGCTGCACCGTGGAGCTCTGCGAGGCTGCTGAGGAGTTCGCCTTTGCCATTCGCTTCGATGATGCCGGCGCCCGGGCTTACGTGCTGGTGGCTGACGGACAGGCTGCCATGGAGGCCTGGGTGAAGGCGCTTTCACGGGCCAGCTTCGACTACATGCGGCTGGTGGTGAGGGAGCTGGAGAAGCAGCTGGAGGAAGCCTGCAAGAGCTTGGCTGCTTGCTGCAAGTCTCCACGGAAGTCCTCCTCTGGCAGGAAGAGGCACCTCTCCAACCCCGCCTTGCTGCCTCTCCAGGAGAAGCCCACCATCCTGGAGAATGGTTATTCCACATGGGGCAGCAGCAGCAGTGTCCCTGGGGGAGCTGCATGTCCTGACCGTGATGGGGGGCATGCAAAGCCCCCACCCCTGCCACCGCGACGGCGTTCGGCTGCCAACAGCGCCATGGGGTCCCCAGCGCCTGGCCTCTTGCCAGAAAGCCCGGTGTCACCAGAGACAGCCTGCTTCTCCAAGTTGCACAGCTGGTATGGGCAGGAGATTGCGGTGCTGAGACGGGAGTGGCAGGAGAGGCAGAAGATGGGGCACCCGTGACCAAGGGCACGAGCCACCAGCCAGCCCGGCAGCATGTCTCCCACACAGGAATAGCGAAGCGAGGGATGCTGCTCTCCCCCTGCCCTGGTCGGTGGCCGAGCGTGTGGTACATGTGTGCTTCACGAGGCGTGCAGGAAGGACCCAGGTCCTTCATTTCTGCCCGTGAGGCTTTATAAATCTGGAGAGCACATAGTACCAGGGGAGCTGCCTTTGAACTCTCCTCTGCCGCTGCTATGGTGTGAAGGGGGCCCAAGTCAGCATGTATGCAACAAACCTCACCCAAGAGGCTTGGCCTCTTGCCATCGTGGTGTGGTGGATGTCCTAGGTGCTTCATCACCCGCCTCTCCTTCATCACTTATTTTTGGATTTGTTTCTCAGTGTGGAAGTTTGCACAAGTCAGCATTTATTATTGTCTGTGGTCTTGCACCGAAGTCCTTCTGCCTTTGCTCTTCACTGCAGATAAGGCTGGGCTCTTACGAAATGCCTCTGCCAAGCCACTGGCCCTGGGGGGTGCCTCCAGCCCCAGACCTTTTTCACCACAGGACACATGAGCAGCTATGGCTGTGGCTGGCCCAGCAGCCAGGGCAACAAGGACCAGGCTCTTGTGTCCTTTTTTTTTTTGTTATTATTTTATCTACACTAACACTTCTCCCTGCTAAATCCCTCAGGATGTGGATTTTGTGGGCTTGCATCCATCTCTTTGGGTGCCCAAGCCTAGCAGTGAGGCTAAAATGGAGACACCAAGCCTGATCTGAAGCAAGAGCCAGGACCAGGAGCTCCCCAGGGCTGTTCTGGACTCTGTTGAGCAGTAGCCAAACCTGTTAATGTCTCCAGCCTTCCCTGTTCCAAAACAGGGACACTAAAACCTTTCTGCCTTGCCAGGGGTGAATTTATCAGCCTCTGCGCAGACTGTGGCTCCTGCAAAGTGCCATACAAGGCTCAGTCGGCTCGCTGGGCAGCTTGCCCACAACGGCATCCAAAGCCACGCTCTTGCAGAGCCTCTCTCTCTGTTGTGGCTCTGCCCAGCTCCTGGCAGAGCTGCGCAGTCGGAGGAGAGGCTGTGGAAGAGCAGAGAGGAGGGCTGGCCCCAGGAGAAGGGAAGGTGTGGGAGTGAGTTACTGGTAGCACTGACTGTGTCAGCAGTGCCTGGACTTGCCCCTCCAGCATCAAAGCCATACTGCTGCCTTCTACCAAAGCCAGCACCTGACCTGCCAGCACCTCCCTGGTCTCTGTAGCACATCCCATCCTCCAGGCAGGTGAGGAGGGCTCCGGGGAGGCACACTTGTTGCCTCACCACAGAAACAGACTTGTCCTTCACTAATAAGTAATAAACCTTGGCCACAAGGTGGGTGTGTGCTGCTTCCAGGGACTGGAGCACCCTGGAGATGGTGCTGATCACTTCTCCTTTATCCTCTGGCATGGGCTGTTTTTCAAAGCAGAAAAAAGTGAGTGAAGCAGTCTTATGTTCTGTATCTAACAGCGCTAAGCCTGGTTTTATTGCCCTGTTTTATTACAGAGGAAAGCAAGAGGCTGTTCCAGGTCATCACTAGTAGGAACCTATTTGCTTTTCTGGAGTTAAGCGCACCCAGCTTAGTACTTTGCAATAGCCAGTAGAGATTGCCAGTGCAGAAATCAAATTACTTCCATTAACTTTTGGTGCCTTTGAAAATATATCTCTGGTAGTTTTGGATGACGAGCTTCCAGCCTCCTGCCTAATTATGGCTCAATGATGTATTAGAGGAAATCACATCTTAAATCAGATCTCAGGACTATGGGAGATTAACCTTTACATACAAGTGATGCAATCCAGTCTTCTCCAGTTTGTGTTTATATTTCTTCACAGTAGGGATCCTCAAGTTTGGTAAGGATTATTTTTGTTCTGCCTTTTTAAGCGACAACAGTTCAGAAAAAACAGGAGCAGATGGCCAGAGGCCAGTGCCCAGGCTCCATCAACAGCTCAGCTGGCAGGACTTATGGGCCAGCGTTGCCTCCCAACCTGCTGCTTAAATTGTTCAGTGCTGCTGCATTTCCACCTGGGAGCCTGGCTCCTTCCCCATGGCAGGGCAGCACCATCAGCGGATGGCACGACCTGGTGCCTCCTTGCTCTGAGCGTGGGTATTTTGAGGCCAGGGTCAGATTTGACAAGGATTTTTTTCTCTCTTCTTTTTAAATGTAACACAGAGAGAAGAATATTCCCAGTCTCAGACTTACATAAGGCAGTTTGTCAGTAAAGATTTAACTTCCAAACTAAATCAAGATGTAATGGTTTCAAGATCGGAGACCCAAGAATTGTGAGCAACTTGAAAGGGACAATAAATTAACAAAGCCAGTTCTGTCAGGACTGGAGCTGAAACAGTATTATTCATTTAGGACAGTTTCACTTTTAAGAAGCTTAGTTTGTTTTAATAAGCCAGGATTGTACTAGTAACACTACTAAAGAGCTTATATTTAATGCTTTAATCTGTCCCATTCAAATGGCACAATTTCCATGCTACCTGCCTCTGCATTAGTACGTATCCCAGCTAAATCCTAAATCCTGCAAATGAGGAGCTGCACTCTGTTGTCTGATCACATTTGCAGTAATTTCGTATTTTATTCTGCAGCACTGAGAAGAAAATGGCTGAATCCCCATCAGTATTTGTGCTCGGCCCAGCTATTCATGCCTGGGCCTTTGCTAATTCTCCAAAGCACTGCGTGACTTTGGATGCCCCTGGTCAGGCCTTCCTCATCATCCCGCTCGTGTAACAGGGATGGCCCTTTAGCGAATAAAAAGAGCCGCCACTGGAGCCATCCCAAACTCTTACGGAAATGCAGCAGGTTCTTTTAATGACCGCTGCCGCCGCTCGCCTCATCAGGCAGGAAGGACCTGGGTGACCCACCGCCTCCTCTGAGATGGAGCAATCAGACCAGCTTGGCTGAGGATCAGTTGTGCTGGTGGCACCTTTGAAGCGGCCCCCACGCAGAAGGTCGGGACTTCAGCTTCCTGAGACCGCACACGCATCTGGCTAATGGAACATCCTCTCGGTCTGCAGGCAGAGCTCATTACAGGAACAGCAGAGTTTTCATTGTCCCCAAGAGCAAAATGAGACCGATTGCTGCACACTGTTTCTTCTCCAGTCATTCAGGTTTGGGCTGTTTCACTTTCCGTCTTTGCTTTCCCTTATTATTTTTTAAAAATAGAAAATGTCTGGGCAGCACAAAACAGGTTCCCTAGCAAAGAACTCTAAAGTTGAATGGCTAGTTTTCTTAAAATACAGAAGTTGACTCTTTTTTCAAAGAGTTTCCTTTAGTATAACAATGCAAAGCAATGAGAGAAAAATACTTGAATTTAAAAGAAATTGAAGACTGCAAGAGGGGCATGGGAGAGATTCTGGCATGGCCTTTGTAAGCTGTGCCAAGAAGGGCTCTCAATCCTGTTAAAATCCTTGATGAAAACACTTTTTGTGAGGCTGGGATTTCAGCTTCAGGCCCAGAACTTATTGAGGTTTTTTCCTGGACATTCAGAGTTTTATAAAACAACTGTGGTGGTGTTTTCCACTGAATCCTAGTGATAAAAATAACCTGAAGATTTTACCTGTGGCCACCACCAGCCATTCAGTGGACATTTATGACCAGGATTAGACATCTTCCATTACAGGAGTTAGCGCATTAATAGCTTCAGGGTGGGTGAGTGGGTGATCCCCCCCCAGTCTTACCCCTCTTAGCTGCCTTTTGCAGAGAATCTTACCCACCCCGAAACACAGGGGGAACGTGTGGAGCCCCGTGTCAGTGGCCTCTTTCAGGAGCACCAAGGGGCTTCCAGGCCATGCTCCGAGAACCCACTGAAATGCTCTTGTCTTTCGAAGCACCTGCTCTGCAGACACCTCCTCTCTCTGGACGCGGCCTTGCATGCGCCTTTGTTTACACCTTTCAGACCTTGCGTTACGCCTTTCATACATTGCATTGCCGTTTGTATGTATTTCTGTGCTGTGAAGCGAAATAAACCGATGCCATTTGTAGCCACCAGTGGATGGAGCTGCGAACCCCTGACGCCCGTGGGTGCCTGCAACAGCCCGGCCACCCCAACCCGACCCGGCTCTCCTCTGCCGACCCAGAGTCATGGCGGGGCGCCGTGAAAGGTTGCCCGGGTCCCTTTCTCCCCGCGGTCGCACCAAGACAGGCCGCGGGGGAGGGGGAGGGGGTATGAAGGGGGGGTGTCCCGCCCTGCCCCTCAGGCTTCGCCCCTGCGAAGCCCCGCGCCCGGAGGGGGCGGCTGCCACGCGGCGCTCAGCCACGCCCCAGGCATGCGCATTGCCGCATCTCGCGCCCCCTTCAAGCCTCGCGAGAGCCGGAGGCTCCACCGCCTCGGGTGACGCCTCGGCTCGGCCGTTACGGGCGCCCGGCGCGGGGCAGGAGGGAGGGAGGATGGCAGCAGCGAGCGGGAGGCTCCTGACGGCGGCTGCGGGTTTCTCGGGGCGGCCGGGCTGGAGCAGGCTGCGCCGCATCCCGGCCATACCGCTTGTGCCCTCCCGGAGCGCTACCGCCACCCGCAGTGGCGCCATTCTTCCCAAGCCGGTTAAGGTGAGCGAGGGGCGAGCTGGCGGGGGCGACAGCCAATCGCGGCGTAACGGACGGCAGCGGTGGCCAATTACTGCGGCCGCAATGGTGGGGGCGGGACGACGAGGTTGAGTGACAGGTGCTAGGTTAATGAGCAGCTGGCTGTGGCCTGGGCGGAGGCGCGGAAGCGCTTGCCAGGTGACCGGAGCTGCCCTAGGGGCTTCGGGCGGGCCCGAGTGGGCAGCGCCGGCCCCTTCCCCCCCCCGAGCGGGACGGCGCTGACCCGTAAGGAGGAGATAAACCCCCGTCTCTAACCCATTTCTCACCGGCAGCCGCTCCCCCAAAGTCAGCGGGGTCCCCGTTTCCCCGTGCGGGTGTTCGTATACTGAAGCGCGATGCGGTGCCAGCGGGTGCGGCGGGGGGCGGCCAGCCGTTCTACCCGCGGCTCCCCAGGGCCTCTGTGCGCAGAGGTTGCTGGAAAAGGTAAATCTTCTCCCACCGACTCCTTGCAGACGCCCTTCGGCCTCCTCAGGGTATTCAGCGTTGTGATCCCCTTCCTGTACGTCGGGACTCAGATCAGTAAAAACTTCGCAGCCCTACTTGAAGAACACGATATCTTTGTCCCAGAGGATGACGACGACGATGATTAAAGGGTAGGTCATTAACACAACTGGCAATCCAATTATTGGCGCTTCCTGTAGGCTCGGGGCAGGAAGAGAATGGCAGAAATAGAGATAGCAACGGCTTTGAAAGATGCATTTGCAGTTAAACACACAGGCACCTGCAGCTGTGTTGCCTCTGGATACAGACTTTTCAGTTCCTTTATACCGCAGTGGAGCAGCCTGGCATCTGTATGTGCAGTCTCCACAAGAGACACTGGAGAGATTGTAATAAACTGATGATGTTTCAGATCTTGTAATCTGAATCAGAAATAAACTGTACTCAGCGAGGGTCTATACTGCAGGCAGAAGAGGGACTTCAATATTATTATATGTTTACCTGTTTAAAGTCTTTGCTAACTCACAGAATGAGTATTTTAAAAGAGACTGGAATTACGACATAGAGGTGAACAATCTGAGAGAATTCCAGAACCCATCAGAACAAACTGTCCTGTTACCCCAGAGACCAGTGTTGTATTTGATCATTTGGATTCGTCAGATAAGGTGAATTATGTCTGTCTGCTTTTAGCTGCAGTACACTACACTTACACCCATATCACAGGCGGACTTCTTTATAGAAAAGAGAAGTTGTTGTAAATAGTGTTGTTTTATAAGCAGTTTGGTGGATGTATTCCAGTTGATAAAGGGGTTTTCCACCTGTGCAGCTAAACCCAGAGAATTAAAATTTTGTAGACAGGGTGGCCTGTTAGAAACTCCTTCATGTAAACCCCCACCTAGTGTGGTTTGGGGGAAGATAAGGACTGGAGCTCAGTACAGCGTATCTGAAGAGTAATGGCTTACTACTCTATTTGCAGATCTGTAATGAAGGAACAGAAGGGAGAAAACCATTGACAAAGCAATGGTTCCAACGTGTCGCCTGTGATTTGTTCTTCCTAAACGGGACGGGGGTCTGTGTCCCCTTTGCCAGTGAATGTCCTGTGCATGTCTACGATGGAAATCACGTAGGTCATGTTTGAAGGAAGTGCTTGATCAGCCCTGCATCCTTGCACACACGTGCTCACCTCATCAGACTGCTTGGGATTCCTTTTATTAGCAATATGGGAAACAATTAAAGATCAAGAGATGGAGATGTATGACTTGGGTCTTGTGTTTTTACAGATTATGTGCTTATCAACTAGTGTTTCTGTATTAACCTTTCTACCTCCATATGTGTGTGTCAGGAAGGAGGTTTTCTTCATATTTAGTTCCTCTCATGAGTCCTTTCTGTAATTCAGTACTAACCTGCAGTGACCAGAACCCTAGAGAAAGCAGCAGCCCCAAAACACACCCCCATTAAAAGAACAGGGTTCATGTTGACACTGGTGCTGCACTTCAAATAATGTTGATTTACAACCCAGCACTATGCACATGTGCCTGACAGAGATCGTATCATTAATTTTACCTCCCTGGGGACTGCATACAGTATTATCATTGCAGAACTGAAGTTCTGAGTAGGTAAAGACCCTGGCAAATTAACTCAGCTGGTGTGTTTTACAGCATTTAATCTATGAACAGTGAAGATAGCCGGATGCTCTGGCTCCAAGTACCTAGTAATTTCTAGGTAGTTCAGTACTCCTTACGTCTGAGCCCAAGTATATTTATTTTCTCAACTGTGTATAAACACTTCTTTGATCTAAATGTTTATATTGCAATTAAGTGCTTGCATAAGAGACTTAAATGTGTACTGCTAGGGCACACAGAGAGTATCTTCAGTCACATCAGACCAGCTGTTTTCTCAAATACCTTGAGAGATTAAACTCATAAATAAATTTTGGGTTTAAGCCAGCTTTGTCCCAGTGTCTTTCTCTTGGTTTCTGGTCACTAGCCTGGCCTGTTCTCTTGACTGCCCACTTTCCCCTTCAGTATTCGTTTAGTTGTTAAAAAGTTTATGTTGCACACATAAGCACTGTGAATAGTTCAAACAGTGACACGTGCTCCCTTACTATTTAGCAGTGCTTTTGATGGTTGCTGTCTAACTCTCCAGCACAGCTACTGAGAGACAAGGGAGGCAGCTGTAGCTGAAGGCAGCTGGCAGGTGCCTGAGTTGCTGTGTATCTGAGTCACCCCTCCTTCCCCAATGCCAACTGAGGAGCAGTTGTTCCAGCTCCAGTTGAGAGCCAAACACATCCCTGTCTTCCATACTGCCAAACTCCTCATCACTGCTCTATCATGACACCTCTCCTGGTCCTGGCTGCCTCAAACCTGTCCTTAATAACATCCCCCCAAAGGCCCTAGTTACACACACACATCCCTGAGGCTTGCTACTTCACAGGCCTCACAGGGGGAAGAAGGCCGCAGTATTTAGGCAAGGATAAAAATGCTACGACAGATTCAATGCTGATCACTCATGGGGGAGCTTGGGCCCCAAGTTACCTACTGAAACGCAGGTCTGAGTGGCAAAATAAGAAATTCTCCTTACCCTTCTTGAAACAGAACCAGTAATTTGATTCAGTTAAAGAGGTGATGGTAGGACACCATCTTCTGCTAGGCATCAGCAGCTCTTACAAAGCCTCTCTATTCTAGACAGAGGCACAAACCCCCATTTTTCCAGGTAATTTCATTTTGTAGCAGAGAAATGGACTCTGATGATCTTTTTATTGCACAAAGGGCTTTATCAGCCTATTGGGTTTTACTCCATTGCGAGGAAGCAAAGAGACTAGTGTCCAAATGAAAAAAAACAAAGTCAACAAAATCACAGCATGAAATTGTGAAAAACTATATGAACACAGATGGGCCTTGAGCACATGACTATTCTTGCTACTACTCTGGCCTTCCTGAAGGCCTGCTTTTTTCTGCTTGCTCTTTGGCAGAGCAGACACTTACGTATGGGGCTGCAGACTAAATAGAAAGCCCCATGGCCCCGTTGTGTTGCGCTTTTTCAGCAGACACTCTGGGGCAAGTCATGAACAAACTCCTTCCGCTGAAAATACACATTGGCAAAAGCTTGGAAATCAGAGCTCTTCATACAGATCATGACGACTAGCACACACTCCGGGTTCAGGTTTAGTCATTAGTCTCCTAATAGGCTATATAATCTCTGTGGTTTTTTTCTTCTACTATAGAGAACTTTATTTGTAATACAAGGCAGGAAGACACAGAGTCAATCTCTCAGGGATCGTGGCCCGCATAGAATTTGGACAGAAAGTCTTTAGGTTGTGGGGTTTCCGTCTCATGGAAGTATCTCATGATGTGAGTCCTCTGCTTCCATACCTGAATGGTTTCTTGAAGGTCCATTTTTCCCTGTGCACAGACAAAAGAATTTTAGACAAGTTCTGAGAGCCCAATTCTGTATATTTATACAGCAAGATCAAAGTTATTTGAATACAATTAGAAACACCCTTAAGATAGAATTACCAAAGTGTTGATGCAGCTAAAGACTATTTGCATCACCTGTATCATGACACAAATATACAGACTGTTGCTGCCTTGTGACTTTAATGTTCCATGTCCTATACTAATGAATCACTTGTCTATACAGCACAGCTTTGCAGCCCTGGAATAGGCAAGGGACCCTGCCCTCTTCATACACATCTCTACTGAATAGCAACATGTTAGCTGTAGAAGCAAGTAAAATTGTGGCTAAGTGCTCCAGCCTGTGAACTACTGTAATGGTTTCAGAGGATGGCAGCACAGGGCAGAAATGAGGTTGCCTGGAACTGTCACCTACCCTGTTATCTAGAATACTGCTTGCAGAGTTTTTTCATCATGTAAACACAGACTACAAATCCAAGATGTACAGCAGGTAAGCACAGCAGCCCTTGGTTGGAAGCTTTCTAATACATCACAACTGCAGAGGTCAACTATCGTTGCTCAGACTCATTCTGAAGCCTTGCCCTACTCTTGGTATGTTGATTTGACCCAAGCATAACCAAACGTGTTATAGACTCAAGGTGTTTTGCCACTCTCCCGCCAAGTACTGCCACTCAAATGTATCTTTCAGAATTGGTGAAGAAAGCTACATCCCAGCCTAAGGAAGTACTGTAAAGAGTTTGCAATTTTAATAGTAAACTAGCTAGCCGAATTTTTTTTCTTTTATTGCCATTGTTTGCTAAATAAAACCAAATCAAGAACCACCCCCCCCTCAACCAAATGTAGCATGTAAACTGCTGCTTTGCTTGCTATACATTTCCTCTTTTACACATCTGCAAACTGGGAGAGCCAGTACACTGACTGGCAGAAATCCACTAAGACTGACACACTATTTCTCTGCATGCCAGAGCAGCTTGATCCCTTATCAGCAGGTTTCTTGACATAGATAAACTGATCTGGATTGCAAGAGACAACTCCTCCATAGCACAAGCCAAAAAATCCCTGTCCTTCTCCTCTGTGACACTTGCCACCAATTATCCACTCACATTATCTGCAGCTTGGACAGAATGGGAGTAACTCGTTTGTACCTTAATAACCAGCATGTCTATCACCCGTGGATCAGTGACATGGGCGTTCTTCAGGAACATCTCTCGCACCTTGTTACGCCCCTGCTTCACCGTAATGTCCAGCTGGTACAGGTGCACTAGGAAAAGCACAACACCCACAGATGTCATCTATATTGCTTTTCACTTCTTCCACTGGCAACATGCAACTCAACCTTGGAAAGCATTACAGGCTCATTAGCTCTGGTAACACCTGCCAGCTTCACCAATACAATTAATTTAAAGCAAATAAGCAGCTCAGGGCAATTCTGAGGAGGGAGGTAATCACGCCACACACCTGGAAAGTTACAGCCAGATTTCTGCTCTGCTTAGTCAGGAAAAGCAAGTGGTAAGTAACGGATGGGGAGACCGGGGGTCCCGTCCCCCTCCCGGGGAGGGCAAGGCAAACCCGCCGGGCCTGTGCTGCACCGCGGAGCGGCCGAGAGCCCGCAGCTCCGCAGCCGCCGCGTTCAGCTGCCCCACACGCAGAGGACCGGGACAGGGAAAAGGCAGCGGGTGGCTCAGGCAGGACCCTCACGCCGGGGGTGACCCCGGCCCTGGCCCTTTAAGAGCCCAACGGCTGCGGAGTGGCCGCTACGACCTTGAGCTGGCACTCCCACCCGCGCGTGCGCGGCCGGCCCCGCAGCCCTCACCCGTGTTGGGCACCTCGCGGTACCACGCGCGGTACAGCTCTCTCACGCGCCGCTTCGCTTCGCCCAGGTCCCGGCTGAAGATCGGCTTCACCGCCGCCGCCACCGCTCCTTTGCCCGCGACCGCCATCTTGCTGAGCCGCCGCCGCGGCTCTGGCGTTGCGGCCCGCCCCTTCCCGCCGCCGGTGGGGACGCGCACCGGCACGGCGATCCTCTATTGGACAGCTGCGCTGCCGCTCCAGCCTTTTGGGCCTGGTAAACAACGACAGGCGGTGGCCTCCTGTCTGATCGGCCGAAAGAAATGCCAATCACCGCCGCCTGCGGGCGGGAGGAGGGCATGAGCCGGCCTGCAGTGTGACGCGGGGTGGGTGTTCCCGCATCGCGCCTCCCGGGCCGCGCGGGCGGGCGGGGTCAGGCTTGGGGGCGGTGTGGGAGCCGGGCCGCCGGGTACGGGGCGGGAGGTGAAAAGAAGGCCCGCCAAGGGGAGGGGAGTACGGGATCGGTACGAGGGGGGCGGGTTTAGTTTCGCAAAGCTCACTGAGTGCCGCGGCCTGATGACCGCCTCTCTGAGGCGGGGGCTGCTGCAGGCTCCTGGTGAGCCCCGCGTCCCTGCAGCCACGCAGTGACCTCCAGGCGCAGGCCCCGAGGCGGTGGGGACCGGAGCCCTCCTACCCGGGCTGTGCCAGCACCCGCCCCCAGCTCTCAACGCCAGCTGAACAGCTCTTAGGTCCGGTTTTGGTTTGGAGATGCTTTCCCCTTCCCGATTAGGAGTGCTAGATAGGCATTTTGCAGTGACCTATTTGTGACCTTTTTGCCTCCAATGTGCTACACCAGCTGACGTTTGCACTTGGCAGATCAATGTGTTCTTGCATGCTAGAGAAAAGACTCTGCTCCAGGTATACACACTTTGTATCCAAATATGTGATTGCGCTAATAATTTCTGTTTAAAGTAGTTCACTGGCAGCTTCTTTTTCAAAGCACTTACACGGGTGCTGGTAACTATGACCCCAGGCATGTTCAGTTCAGTGTCATTGAACCAACCTGAAAAGTAACTCTAAAAAGATATTAAAAGAAACAAGTGGGGTGCTGGCTGTAGGGAGAGAATTGTCAAGCGAGTACCTGAGGCAAGTCTGTGAGACAAGCACAAAGAAGAAAGGTGAGAAGATGTTGTATATTACTTTTATTCTTTTGGATTATTTTGTAGATGAAAAGCATAAATGTGCACTTACTGCTGAAGTAAAAATCTTAACAATGGTATTAATAAGTAATTGCATAATTCAAGAGCTTTCATAGCTTCCAAAATTACTATTAGAAAGCTATGAATGTGTGCACACACATGGACTCGGT
This sequence comes from Porphyrio hochstetteri, assembly GCA_020800305.1. NCBI lineage: Eukaryota > Metazoa > Chordata > Aves > Gruiformes > Rallidae > Porphyrio > Porphyrio hochstetteri. The sequence continues at coordinate 18,760,478 of CM036905.1, read as the reverse complement.
TTCAGAGATACACTTCAGTTATGATTATGCATAGAAGCTCCTTTATGCTATGGCGTTTTCAGCCATGTGGTTAAAAGGTAGTTACCACTAATCTAAACATTACCTTAATACCTTGCGGAACAGTTTGTCAGGAATATTGCAGGAAGAAAGGTAGCTCTGAGATCTACAGCTGCCCTGTTTCAAACAGCGCAACTTCAAACAGTGCAACTCTATCCCTTTGAGTTCCAAACCTGCTTAAGAGCTGACTTTATGTAATGCTGAAAAAAAGTAGTTTTCAGGAACTATTTAGATAGCAGAGAGTAAATACAGACACCTGGATTCCTCTTAAACTATATTTATAAGAATTTTTGTATTTCACAAATTACCTGCTCTGTGGCTGAAACACCATATAGATTATTTATGTACTCCTTTCTTGGTGTTTACTGGAGGCATAGTGTCACATAAAGGTCATCAGGCATTTCTCTGGATTAGAACTCCCCTTTGGGCTATAAATGAAGGCAGTACAACATGCGTGCAATAGACAGGAGTATGCAATAAGCAGGAAGGAATGACGGGAATATGTATTTTTTGGATGGTAAGATTCTTCAGGAGCATTGCTGTGAAACTGCATTTAAATGTCACCTTATAGTTAGAGCTGAAGCTCTCTCCCTGCCTACCAGCAGCACATGCCAAATCAGCTGATGGGCCATGGATTGTTTCTGCAGGAACTGAGCCAGAGCTGGAGTCCTCTGAGCACCAGGCAGAGGCACATGCTGCTGTGGAATGGCACCGCCTGGGAGGCAAGGCGTAGCGGGGCATGCAGTGGGGCTAAGGGAGTGGGACAGGAGTTCCTTGCTGATTTTTCCAAGTCTTCTTGCTCCTAAAACTGGCAAGAACCCAGGGTTGTCTTTTACCCAGGATGCCCTTGTATTCCGGTAAACTAGTTCAGGACTGAGAGTTCTTTCAGTAGCTGTGTGCTCAGTGAACTGGTTCTGGAACTGATGAGAGCCCAAAGTACAGCAGAGCTGGCTGATTAGGCGTATATGTACTTGCAACCTTGATCATCATTTATAACTTGCTATGGCTGGCTGAGTCATGATCTGGGACTGGAATTAAGATAAACTACCATTGGCCAAATCCTTACTTTACACAGCTGGAGACACCTGCACAGATTTAAGAGGTCTTGAGTGGAACCCAGGGTGGTCCTGCCTAAAGCTGCAACATTTCTGACAGAGTTTGCGTCAGTGGTGGTTTCTGAGTGAGAGTGGTGTGTACTTATCTTGGGATACCTTGCAGCTGGTATGGGTGTGGGGAGATCGTGAAGGCAAAGTGACCATCCTCCCGTGGCCTGGGCTGGTCCTCAGGGAGCACAAAGGTGAACCTCTGCAGGAGAGTGGTAAAGAAAATAAAGAGCTCCATCCTGGCCAGCTGTTCCCCGAGGCAGGCACGGCGACCTGCAAGAGAGGGAGTAGAAAGCGTTGGTGAAGGAGGACATTAAACCACTCTGGAATTGCTGTTGGAGGAGCAGATCACTCCTGCTGTGCCTCTCACTTGCAGCTGGATCCTCCCCTCAGATTTACCTGCTGAGAAAGGCAGGAAGGCCTCTGGTTTCACAAACTGTCCCTTTGCATCCAGGAAGTGTTCAGGGTAAAACTCGTTTGGCTTCTCCCAGACTGTCTCATCCTTCAGCACGGAAGACAGGTTGGTGATGATTGTTGTCCCCTGCACTCCTCCACAAGAGGAAACAATTTATGTGAGAACAGCAGCATTATCTTGGCACAGTGGATTAGTGCTGGTCCCTCTTCAGTTGGTATTTCCCCTTTAATAGGAACCATTGTTTGGTGCTTCAGAATAAGGCACTGATCTGTATTTTCTAAGCAGAAGTAAGGCAGGGTGCTTTTCCAGTGACACACGGTGCCTGCCCTATGCTCTGAATAATCTCAACTTCTAAAATTTGTATCCTTACAAAGGCCATTGTGTGCAAATGCCAATTCCATGGTTACACCGTGGAAAGAGCCCCTGCTTCTCAGATCCTCATGGACTTGTTTTATAGCTAGAGAGAAAAAGGTGACTGACAGACTTCAAAGCCCAACATGCAGGGGCCATGGGAAATTGCAAAGCTTTCTTGTTAAAGCATTGGTTCTAGGAACATGTTCTTAGAACATTGGTTCTAAGCCAGAGGACATGTTGCAAAGGTAAAAAAAAATAAATGCCTGGCTTGCATTGCTACTAATACTGCCAGGGCAGCTGCCTGTCATAATGGGCACCAAATATCAGTGGCATTTGAATAGCTTTAGAGATTAGAGATTTAACTACGACTATTTTAGGAAAGCCAGTAGCCTGGTGTCATGTGCCTCCTGAGAACCTGTTAGGAGCCTCTTAGGCTCTGTTACTTGTTTCCAACCCAGGCAATGAATGTCACAGCTCACTGAGAGGAAAGGAAACCTTTGCATTGAGTTGCCACTGCAGTTGGGTTCCCACATAACCAGTGCAAACCTAGAGCATAAATGCGACCATCTGCTTGGGTTTAGCATTTCAAGATGTCCTACTCCAGTGCCCGCCAGTGAGTGGAATTTGGGGCTGGAAGTGCAATGCTACAGAGTCACATGGGGTCACCCACATCCCATGCCTGTCATCTGCAGCAAGAGAGGATGATGCATTGCTTATCTGGTCACTGTCACCTTAGGAATGAAGAAGCCTTGGAAGTTGGTGTCTCGGTACGTCATGTGAGGTAACGCAAGAGGAACGATGTCCCCGTAACGTTGCACTTCATGGATCACAGCATTGGTGTAGGGCATGCTGGCTTGGTCCTTCATAGCAGGTGATCTCTCTCTGCCAATCACCTTGTCGATCTCTGCTTGGACCTTACCTGAAAGCAGCATAGCAAGGAATTAGAGCACCCTTAGAGAAACAGAAGGGGCTGGTACAAGCTGTAGGAAGGTTGGCAGCATGACACTAGTCACTGGGTGAGAGCAGGGCAAGCAATTAGAGAAAAGAAACTAGAGGGGACTACATTTGGTTTTGGTTGACCAGAGGATCTCTAGAACTGTTCTTTTTGCATATGTCTTTAATAAAGGTTTTGTTACTCAACATGCTACCTTACCCCCCTGTGCAGCTGGAAGGGCACCTGAGCACGCAGCGTTAGAGAATGAAAACAGAAGAGCATCTATTCCAAATACTGGAAAGAGGGTACTCTGGCTACTGAAAGTCCCCAGGTCGCCTTCAAAATGAAGGCAAGAGCAAATGTGCCCTTCCAAATCCAGTCTTTATCAGGGCTTTCCCCCCACCCTGGTCTCTGCCAGGACAGCTATGTTTGGGAATTGTTTCTCCTGGTTTCTGCTAGATCAACAATCACCAAAGCTGTTCCTCATTGCGAAATACCCAAACTGTGGAGAGAAGATGTTCAGTCTCTTTGCAGAAAAATGAGGTTTAAAGGGAAGACACTGCAGCTCTGCCTGTCTTCTGACTTACTCTGTATTTCTGGGTGGAGAAGCATGTACAGAAATGCCCACCGGAGAGTGGTGGAGGTGGTCTCAGAACCAGCTATAAACAAGTCTGCAGTCACTAGACGAAGGTTGTTATAGTTGAAACCACTTTCTTCAGCCACCTTACCCTGTGCAGAGCAAAAAAGTGGGTAATTTGAGCTGGGGTTCTTACATTGTTCCAGAGAAGTACTGAGTAGCACTAGATCCATTTTTGCTGACCAAGAAGTTCATTGGCAGAGTAGAGCATAACAAAGGCAACGATCTGTGTATGTCTGATGTACTTCAGTAACCCTGTTACTTTCTGTATTTGGAGGTTATCAAGTCACCCCCAGTGTCCTGAGAGACGAATGCTACACCTGCCTGCAGGACAGAAGTGAATGCCTTGTGCTCTCAACACAGACAGCAAGCCCCTGTCTGTTACTTGCCATAACATCCTCCTCCAGAGGAACACAGCTATTCAGGTTTGATCAGATCATAAAGCCCACACAGTAGAGAGGAGGCTGAAGTGATGTGGCATGCAAAATTAAACTATTTTGAGGGTTTATCTATAGCTATGCATTACAGATTCTTGCTGCTTCTGCCCTGCTATTTTCTTACAATTAAAAAAAATAAGGGTATCATTGCTGCTTATTAAATCTGCAACACCAATTTCAGCAAAACTGGTCTCTTGTCCAAATGCTAATTGAGCTCAAATTTGTTAGCATATGAGATATGACAAGCTCTCTGCATGAGTTCATCTGCTTGTCTTTTCTAATCCTCGTTATACTTTCCTTTCCTAGGGACTAGCCTCTGTTAAGTTATTCTCTATATTTTGATGCTGTTGTAATATGGCTAGCAAGTAATAAGGCATTTAGGACTCAACTGGTATGCTAATAAAAGATCTCTGGCAAGGGAGCTATGGGACTGACCTAACCAAAGGTAGCCCAGAAGGATTTGTCAGACTAGCTTGTCATCAGGGGACCTTAATGAACAGGAGAGAGATGTGACAAGAAGCAACACGGTCAGGCTGAATTCCACCCCCAGATAGTACTGCTCAGTGCAGGGTAACACAGGCCATGTTTCTCTGCCCGTGTGAGCTGGGGTGGTAACGCATGGACTGGAGGTGCCTGGCGCCTGCAGCATGGCAGAGTTCATTACGTAGAGCAGCACTCCAGCCCGAGGACCCGATGGCCAGAGCAATTCATAGGCAGAACTTGCTACTGTTGCTCATCTGGCACTTGAAATTTAGTGAATCCATGCACAGAAACATACAGCTGATGCAAGTACCTTTGATTTTATACTGACTTTGTGCCTGACTGAATCAAAGGAAAGATTCCTTTTAATTTCAGTGAGGTTCAGATTTAGGCCTTCAGCTGATCTGTAGGGAACTAGTTCTTAGCAAGCAATTCAAAGACACACTTCCTGAAGGAGATGCCATCTTTCCAAGTCATAACTTGATTTAAAGACAGGCAGTGGACTGACAATGATACCAAAAAGCCAGTCTGATCAGTTTCGTAACCGGTTTTGAGACTTCAGTCATTAAGGCACTGACATACACAGAGTCTTGCCTACTGACAGGTGCCCTGACACAAACTTAGAAATACTAGCAAAGTCTCAATCAGTGCCTTTTAAATGCCTTCAAAATGGTGTAGGCTAGAAACAAGGGAGTTGCTAGACTGTGGGGGGAATGTGAAGGTAGAATATGGGAGCAAGAACATCAGCAGATAATATGGTCTTTGAAGTCAATAAAAGAGGTTATAGCATGAAGAAGTTAGCACCTTTCATCTCAAGATACAATGTGAAATGAAAAACTGGGAAGTTAGTAAGAGGTTTCATACAGCTTTATGAGGGAAGTCAGCTTCTATCAACAAGCTTAAACAGGCAGAGAAATTGCCTGTGGACCCTGCGGTTCTGCTGGAGTCACCCTACCTTCTCCATTTCCTTTAAGAACACGTCAGTGAAATCTCGGGTGTAAGCGGGATCCCAGGTCTCCATGTGCTTATGTATGAGCACATCTATGAAGTCCATTAGTTCCTTTTGCCCTCGAAAGGCTTTCTGTGCCACTCCGGGGATGCGCAACAAAATAGGCACCACGTTAAGAAGCTGTGATGTCAGAGCCAGAGAAAGACAGAGAAGATATGTGATGCAAAAAGAAAAATAATAAACTCACAATGCACTCAAGCAACAGAGGGAAGCTTCTTACAGACATATTACACTCTCAGTTTACCTGAGGCAGGAATCCAGCTTCATCATTCAGGGAGTTTTCAAACACATGCAGCAGTTTCTTGAATGTCTCATCACCATAGTTGAAACGGTCTCCATAGATGGTGGTGCAGATCACATTGCAGACTGCATTATTTACTAGAAAACGTAAATCAAAAGGACGACCTAAAAATGGAAATGGAGATCAAGCAATGAAGCTAAGCAGCACCGAGCTGTTGAACCTCAGCTATGGGAATACACAAATGCCTCCTTGATACCTTCAAGAGAAGAAGCCTCCAAGCCACTCGAAGTACAAATGCATCATACTAGCAAGTGAAGATTTTCTCATCTCCTACTACTATTTGGTTGATCCATGTTTAAGGGAGAAACCCCCCAAGAAAAGCTGGGTTGCCGGGCTGTTCTGTGACTTGACAGATAACACTTTGCATTGTGTCTAGATGACAGGTGATGTGCTGTGAAAACTCTCAGCTGCACTTTTGTTGCATGTGATAACATGTTCCACTAAATTTCACAAACTTAAGAGTCACCTAGTTCTGGGAATAATTATATTATACTTCTTTATTAATTTCCTGTTTGTTGCCTGTTTCAGATGGGCTAGTGTTACAGTAGCCCCACTGTGTAAAGCAGAAGTGGCTTCAAGGTAGAGCAGAGTGACTAGAAATGCTGCATTTTCTTAGGAAGAGGGGACTGCATGCAGACAGGAGTGGTTGTAGTATTACTTCTCTCTCTACATCACTGCAATGCCTTTTTCTGTGATTTTCTCATCCTTCTGGATGTGACAAACCTTCTTCAGAGTTGATTGCAGAGCACAGAAATCCAGCTTCCTCTATCACTCGGTCCTCCAAGGATTTCTTTCCCATCCCAAAGTTCCTCAAGGTAGAGAGTGTGAATTTCCTTAGCTCCTTCCAGACATGCCCATATCTTGCTATAACAATCCCTGGAATTATAGATGAGCAAGAAATGTCAGGAGCTCTGACCCATACGTCAAGCAAAGTTTGCTAGAGAATAGCAAATGTGAGTTTGGAGGTGCAGGTCTGTGTGGATAGATCAGAGTCTAACCTTGTGCAGCTTGTTCATACAGCAGTTGTAGACACGGACTACTGCACCTTCTCATGCAAGTGCATAACTAGCAAAGGTGGAGGGGGATTCACTGAGAGCAGCAAGTGCTGCTAAGGATAACAGAATCACTCCCACAAACCATTCAGCATTAGACTCGTAGCTTGTGTGAACTGGGTGGCAGCTTGTGCCTCCGCACAGGAGCTGAGGATGAGATGTAGGCTGGGTGCTGGATAATACTCTGTCTTGGAAAAAAGTTACCTTTTTTTTTAATTTTGATTTGTGATGACAGCAACATGCACATAGTGTGTGAGCATCAGCACTAACCACTGGGTGTCGGGAGCAACCAGCTCCAGCGCTGGCAGGAGTGTTGTACCACTGACAGTGTCCTAACACTGCTGGAGAGGTGTGTGCTGGCAGCACCTGGAGCTGTACTTACAGCCATTGAGGGGAGCCCCCATTTCATCAGATCTGATTTTGTCATCACCAAAGGGTGGCAGACATGCAAGGAGATTGAGAGGGAAGGTGGCAGTGTACTGAGAAAGACTTCCATCTACCCAGCCCTCCCTGTGCTAGTGCCAGTGGGCAATGGCCATTTCCAAGGGACTTGCCTTCAGATTTATGTCCGTAGCCCAAATGTTCGTACACTGGAAAGTATGGCCGGTCTGCAAAGTCCTCCGATTGGTTGACCAGAGCTTCCTTCACTGTTTTATACCCGTTCAGTACTACCACGTTGGTCCAGCAGTTCTGGAGATTGAAGACATTTCCAAACTTCTTCTGAAGCTGCCAAGATTAAAAAAATACATCCCTGAAAATGAGCTGAATGTAACGTCAAAAATAACACCATATCCTTCCTTAGGGCCTTTAGTCTGTTAGTAATTTTTGAGGTGCTTTTTATTTGGAGACCTTCAGCTGGTCTTTGACCTTTGTTTTTGCAGTGCAACAGCTCAGGGTGGTGCCAAATGGGAACTGAAGCAGAGATCAATGCTCTGTGAGTGGAAAACATTTAGAATACACCTATTGTGTCCAAATTGTTGCCATGACCATTATGTAAGTATTTTATATTTTGTCTGAGAACACAAGGTCAGGGACCTTTTGGGGGATTTCCAAAGGCTGCATGTTCCACAATGAACTATTTCCTAATACTTGCATTTATTTTGATCTGAAAAACCAGGCATGTTTTGAGTTAGTCTGTTTCTGCTAGAAGCAAATACTGACAATGAGGTGATTTGTAATTTCATTTTTTAAAAAATATACACTGTTCCTAAAGATCTACCGAGAGCTTGTTCTCAGAAACATGGTTGTAAGAGGCAAGTCTACGCTAGAGTTTCAGGTCCATTTTTCTCCCTAAAAGGAGTGTACACATCTAGTAAGACTGGTAACTGGCACACACCCTGCATCTGTTGTGATCTATGAGACATAATGCTGACAGCAGGGTGATGGCAGAGGTAAGCCTGTCAGCTGTACACTCACTGTGGGAGCTTGTCGTGGAGCTAGCTCTCCTCTGGGCAGACAAGCCCTTTGACTAGACATGACTCCCAGGAAGGCAGGTTGAAGTTCCCCTGCTAGTCAGTACCACTGAACAAAGTGCTTGGGGGGGCATGTTGTTGGATAACAGTGCAATAGTAGCAATGCCCCAGCCTGTGCTCTGGTTTGGGGGGTGTGTGTGGTGTGTCTGTCCTTCTGTTGTAGTTAAAAAGCTAAGTGCCTTCTGTTCTGCACTGTAGCAGTGCAAGAAATTGAAGTATTTAAGCCTGTATTTGCAGTGGGGTTGGAAAGGGAATTAGCACTTCACCAGCACTAGAAATGCATTGTTAAAAGCGATTACTGGTCAAGATTGTGGTTAGCATGGCCCTGATGTGATTTCAAAATGCTGATCTTTTGAACTATATGCAAGCAAATAATTCAAATGCTCTATTTTGTTTCTCCGTTTGGCAGATTTTGGACAGACAGCTGAACTGTGCTGTCCTGGCGAAAAGGCCTCTAGAGGTCACAAACTGAAGCACAAAACCCCTGTTGTTTATCTGGTGCAAGCTGTGCTGTGCTTTTCCTTTGAGAGAAGCTAAGCCCTGACTTTGCATCGGAACATTACCAAGATTCTGGGCATTGCTGCTGGGACAAATCCTGCAAGCTGATTTCTTTAACTGCAGCTGTCACATGGCTGTAGGCGTGCTTAAGGAACTCACAGGGAACTCTGCCATTCCTGCAGCCACATCCCCAGCCCGCAAGTAGTTGCTTTTACTCCCTTGTTTGTACATCCCCCCATTCCCTTGCCCCCACGCCTGCCCACACGCTGTTGGTGGCCAGCTCTACAGCAGAGCAAGCATCACCCATCACTGAGGGCTCAACAGCATCTCCCACTGAGCTCACACAGAGGTCAGGACATGGGGGGTGGTGTGTGATTACCAGTTATCTGCATGGGCCAGGTCAGTGTCCTCTGAGTTTGGAGAGAGCATTGCTTTGGCTTTGTGCAAAGGTAGATCATGCCAGGGCATCCCCACCCACCCCCCTTGGGCCCACAGTGGTGTGAGGGGGGCTTCGTTGTGGGTGCTAGCACTTACCTTGTTGAAGGAGAGGTGGGGCTTGTGGAAGTCGATGTACGGCATGGTCCCAATGAAGGGCAGTGACACCGGGCCCGGGGGGTAATGGCTCCATTTCTTCCTGCGCTTCATGAAATCAAGAACAAGAGTAAAGACTGTGAGAAAAACTCCCAGTATAGAGATGTTGCTCCAGCAGGATGATAGCTGGGACCCCAGCCATACGAGCAATGCCATTTTGTAGCCTGTCTACTCCTTGGTCTTTGTCGTTTGACCCAAGACTGTTTCTGCCTCCTTTTGCCTCTTTTCTCTCCTCTCCTGTCCCCGGGAAGCTGTCGTCACCTTGCTTTCTCCTCTTCCCCACACTCTCTTTTACCATCTCCCTGCTCTGCTCTCCCTGCAGTTGCTGGCCTCTGAATGTGGGACTTGGCTCAAACCCATAGCTCCTCCTCTGCTCAGCTCAGCCTTGGGGGGAGTGGTGATGAGGGTCATCCCTCCTCCTCCAAACCGAGAGCTCAGAGGCCTCTTTGTCCAGAAGCCAGTGGCAGGTCCTGCAGTGGTGCCCTCTGTGGTGCAGGGCTGGGTGAGGTCCAGGTGCTTGGGTACCTTCTCCCACAGCGAAGGTGGGATCACAGTTCACAACAAGCAACCCGGCCTTGCTGCATTCTTGTCATGTGATTTTGAAAGTGTTTTTTAAATCTTTGTCATCTTCTTTTTTGTGCAGACAAGTGAAGGGACAAGCAGCTGCTTGTCACAGATCATTCATCTTGCTGTTTGCAGGGCTGAGGAACTGCTCCATTGGCCCTTGAGAAAGCACAGGTTAGGTCAGACTTCCCATTTTGTAAAGCACCTGTCACAGAAATTAGCCTAAAATGGTGGTCTGAGACTTTAAAAATAATTTCTGGTTTTGGGAGTAACAGTCTTTATCCAAGTCCAAATGTCAGTCAGTATGATGACCCTGAGTTTTGCAGAGTGCAGCACAGCTACAAGGGAGAAAGCATATGTACTGCATGGAGCCTCAAACTTCCAGCCTTCAAGGCAGCAGTAATGCAAAGACAATTATGGAGATAGCCAGAGTATTTCCTAAAACAGCACAGCTATGTGCACTGGCATCACTGCCATTGGAGATCAATAACACTCGCTCTCCTGACAGTTAGTTCTGGCTAAAAAGCAGCAGTAAACCCTTCAGAGTTTGATCTGTGATCTTGACGTGATCAGAGAAAAGCTCCTAATGGGGCAATTGCTGCAACAGTGATGGAGAGCTCAGGCTGCACAGTGATGCACCTGCAAGGGCTGTGCAGTCTGCTCTGGTATGCAGCCAGGGCCTCACAATGCCCCGTAACCAAAAAGGCACCTAAATGCTGCCCTGGAGAGCAAAGGGGGCCCGGGAGAGCTGGTTGTACTTCAAGAGCAGCATCTTCAAAGCGTGAGAGCAGCACATGTAATTTATTACCTTGAGTTTGGCAAAGCCTTTGACACAAGCTCCCATGGTATCCTTGTAGCTAAATCAATGAGATAAAGTGGGTGGAAGATTGTTCAGACTGCGGGGCTCAAAGATTTAAGATCAGCAGTACAGAGTCCAGCTGGTGGCTGGGTGCTTGTGACGTCCCTTAGGCATCCATATGGGGCCAATAAAGTTTAACATATTTATTAGTAACCTGGGTGACAGGGGGGAGAGCGCTCTTAGCAAGTACAGCTGGGGAGAGCCAGTGAGAGCTGAAGGATGTTTGCAGAGTGGTTTAGAGGTTTGTTGGCTTCTAAATACCCACCACATTTTGCAGAGCTTTACCAGAAGGTCTTAGTAGACAGAGCTGTGACAGTCCTGTACTCAGTGGACTGGCTTGAGCAGGAGATGGCTAGATGCTAAAGGCAATCAAAGGGTTCCTTCCACACCAGTCTTCATAACCCATGCACGCAGATGTCAAGTGTCAAGATGGGAAATGTGACCCTGAGAACAAGAGTGGACATTTCCTGATCATCCCACTGGTAGAAGGATGTTACCCAGCTGGTTTCAAGTTATTTCCAGCTCCAACTTTACAAACTTGAGCTGAAAAATATCCATTTTGGTTCCTTCCTATTTTTTTTATCTTGGCTAGAGCCAGAGGCTGTCAGACTCCCATCACTCACCTCTGGGCTGTCAGAAGGATGACTGACTGGAATTTGGGAAGTGGATTTACTTTTAGTGAACATCTCAAGGCTATCAGAAGAGTAACTCTCCAGTTGCTCCCCTGCCTGGGGCTCAGCCTTGACTTAACTTGAGAAATGCACTGGCCTAAGGAAAAAAATACTACACACGCCCCCCACCCCATCCACACCTTTCCAAACGGTCTCTGGGTGAATGACCTTTTCCTCTACCCCCTTCAGGCTGCAAAGTAGACAGTTCCCCTGCTTCTGGATGGTAGGATGGACTGCCCTTCCTGCAAAGGACTGGAGCAAGTGGTACAGTTAAAGTAATTTCAAAAGAATGGTTTTCAAAGCAAGCAAAGAAACAATGGACAACAAATCTCTTTCTGAGAGGAAGAATGAGAAAGGGGTACTTACCCTTCCGAAGAATGAAATATGGTCATTTGCATTTCTTTTCAATAAAGTCATATTTTGAGCAATTTTCAAGTCAGGGAAAAAAAAAACCCAAACCCTCCAAATCCATCCATATTAATTTTAGCTGCAGCCCTGCTGAGCTGGGTGTGTGTCTTTGTGCACTGCCAGTTCAGAGACACGCTAAGGGAAGTTCCAGATACCACCATGCTTTGACTTCAGAGCCTGCAATGCAAACAGGAAGGAGCTTTAAGAAAAAGCTTAATGTTGCAAAATGAAGCATCCAGAAGAAAGGTACTGCAGGAGTTGCCTGCACAATTATAATTGAGCATTTCTGTCTGTAAATTCCACAAGATCATCTCTAATTATGAACTCATGCTATTTTTCCTTCCTGAAGGACATTCCCTGTATTCAGTGCACAGGATAGATGATGATTCCTGTTTTAATTACAGTGTTTGGCTTTAAAGCCTACCTTGCCACCAGCTGTTCACACCCTGCCTGTATAAGAGTGGTTTAGTTGGGCTGTTCCACAGTGGTCATCAGTGACTGTGGGTTCAGAGCAGGCGGTCTTTTGTAGTCACAGCATCCCTCTGAGGTGCCACCAATGGTATTCTATTGGAGAAGTTAGTCCAAATGACCTTCTAAGTGTTGGTACCTAGTAGGAAAAGCCTAGAAGCTGCCACATGCAGCTGGCCGGGCCCCATGCCTGTTGCTAGCAGCTTCTGCAGACCTTCCCAGGGCATCACAAGCTTCGCACCCCGGACAGGAAGGTCACAGGTTAGTGCCTATTTGTGACAACTGCAGTTTCAGTAATGACTGAGCATTGCATTCTTGTTCCTTCGCAGAGGTGCAGTGACTGTCTTTCAGTGGCCACAAGAACACTCTTCTGTCTCTCCCTCCTGCTTTGCTTCAGTACTGGAGCCAGCCAGGAAGCACTGGTCACATAATATAACTGTTTCCTTGAGCTTTCATAGATTTTTCATCCAAATCCCAGCAGGCTGTCTGCTTTCCCCTAACACCGTTAGATGGATCCAAACCTCAGCAATGTTTCATTCTGGAGGAGCAAAGCCTCTTGCAATAGCACAAAGGGTCAGATTGAAGTCTGCTGCTCTCCTTCCCTGGCTGTCCATCCCCCAGGCTACAGCAGAGCTGGGTCTGGTGAAGACCTCAGAAACCTTTCCTCTTCGGTGGCATCTTCTGAATCCACTAACCATGGTCTCCCACCCAGTCCCAGACCGGTTTTGTCCTTCTTTCAACTCCTTTTTTTTTTTTTTTTCAGCCCACCACTGCCTTTTGCCTGTTCTGCCTTCATTTGGGCAACCTCTTCTCTGAAAGGGGACAAGGGGCTTGTGGAGGAGACCAGCTTCCCACTTGTCATTCACCCCTGCCAGCCTCCGGCAGCCGGCAATAACCACCACCTGCTCCGCTCAGGCATCTCTGGGGAATTTTAGCTGAAAAGCTGAGAACTCTCTCAAGTGCATGCAAACTGGGTTTTCAAGAGTTTGTAACGTGGCCAAGTTTGAGCACAGTTTTAGAGAGCTGGTGCAATGTGTCTTCCTAACAGAAAGCTGCCTCCTGCCAAATTTTGCGTGTAATGCTTCAAAGCACTAAACTGAGAAGGGAAAATAGCGCCAGAAATTTTTCTAACAGGTTAGGAGAAGGTCAGATAAACAATGGATTTCTAAGAACGATGTCAGCCATTAGAAAGGGATTAAAAATTTTTTGGCTGAACATTCCCAAACAAATTTAGCCTGAGGCACAACCCGAATTCAGGAAATGTTAGTCTCAGCCAGTTCATTGTGACTTTCTTGGCCTTCAGATGGGGTTTTATACATTGGAAGTACTTCTACAGCCTTAAGATGGACTGTGCTAACAGCTTGTTCATAATAAAGCAGTCAGCAGAACTGAAATAGCCAAGTCTTTCATAGTTACTGTTACTATGACTTACTGCCAGCCTTCCCACATTGCAAAGAAATCTGTTCTTCAGGCTTTTCTTCTTTAAATTTTCCTGTGGCTTCCTACTCTTTTTCCTGTATCAATCGCAGTAGCTCACCTATCCCCAAAGTCAATCTTAGTCAGGCTTTGCCGACTTCACCCATCCTATCCCATCCCATCCCATCCCATCCCACCCCACCCCCATACACATCCCTCACTCTTAAAGAGCCATGATCTGACCTTGATACCAAAATCAAGTTGGGTCTTGGACCTCATTTTTTTGCCCCAGAGAGACACCTTTACTCTGGTGCTGTAGGCTGTCGCTCTAGCGACCACTGCAAGCAGCGTGGCAGCGTAAGCTGCTGCAGGCATCAGCAAAACACAAGTTTGTTTTCTGAACCAAGTTACCCCCAGGCAGCCTCAGGTGCTAAAGGCAAACTGAAATAGGAGCAGAATGGCTTTATCTTGACTTGATACTTCATGTAGCTTGAGATTATATTGAACTGATCCCACACATACACTGCCTAGCAAAGGTTTCGCCAGTTCAGCAAATGACTAGACTGTGGTAGTTACTGGGTCCAAATTCCCGTATCCTCGTCACATTAACTGGGAAGCACAGAAACAACTGGCTTGGTTTTAACTAATCACTGAGTTCAGTTTCAGATTCTCCTACAGGCCTTAGTTCCTCAGGTGAAGATGTTCCCACTGTCACTTCAACCTGAGTTAGTGAAACGGAGCTCAGCACGTACAATTTTAACCCCAGGACAGAGAGATAATGAATGAAAGTGCTGCTTCTCACAGGTCGTGGTACCAGCTCTGGTCTAAAGTGCCTCCTGAAGGTACTGTTAAACCCCTGTGATGTGCGCAAGCTCTGGGAAGGCTCCTGCTCGCTCGGAAAAATGACTGGCAGCAGTTGCCTTGACTCACACTCTCCTGTGAAACTGTCAGAAAAATATGGCTTACGCCCCCAACACCATAGGCTGTTGATTTGTCTCAGCTGCTGGTTTTAGTTTCTTGTTCTTTAAGCTTCTTGACAGCTGTGAATATATTGCTTTTCTTTTCCTTTTTGGTTTAGTATTGCTACCATGGGGTTTTACTTTGCTGTAGTGGGAGCATCTGGGGAAGTCTGGACAGAGGGACTGGCTAAAAACCTGTTTGTTGTTGGGTGGTTTCTTTGGTTTCTTTTATTTTTTATTTCTATGAGATGCATTTAAATCCCTGTGTGGGAACTCATCCTGTTTTCCTAACGTGTGAGGTCAGTGAGACGCCTTTGAAAGTTCTGAGGTGATTAAATCCAGGATTGGAAGTCAAAGAGACAAAAGCATCTTGGTTTAGTTCCTGCTGTTCATTTGCCCTGTGAGGGAGAGGCGACTGCTGAGCTGGCTGCCAGCTCTGTTCCCTCGCTTGTCGAGCGTGGCTAATGTGGCTGATTACCCAGGTGTAATAAAGCACCTACAAGTCTAGGTGCAAAGTACATTAATGAGAACTGATACTCTTACTGTGACATAGCAAAAATGTGGGTTGCCAAAGATTTCAGAATAGAGGTTAAAAAGGTAAAAAGTTAATTTGACGACTCGGTCTTGTTCCAGGAAACACCTAACTCGGATCTTTTTCTTCTGGCAGAGGGAGTATTTCACAGGGACTATTTTGCTGCTGTTTCTGTGTGTTGGCAGGATAGCTGAGGATGTCGCAATTTCACAGTTAGGCCCTCAATTCAGTTTTTTATGAATAAAAAAATAAAGCATAAAGAAAAAGGAAGCTAATGTGGCTAAAAAGATAATTGTATTTTTCTCCTATGCTTATGGCATTCTGGGGCAGACAGAATAACTTGGGTGATGCTGTCTCCTAGTAGGTAATCCAGATTTCAGTGATAATTCTCTCTCTCTTTTCATTCCAAGCTCACTACCCTATTTCTGATGGCTCCTGAACATCCCTGCCTTCCCAGAAAAGCAGCCAGAGCTGCATGTGCTCAGCACATCTCAGAAAGAAGAGATGGAGAAGCATTGCTGCTAAAACATACTTGCTGTTGCAATTTCCTTAGGTTCAGTGAAGGCAGAAGTGACTCTCTCTGTTGACATCACCTTCCTCCTGTCTTGGTGGCTGTGATTGCTCCAGCAGTGAGTGAATATCCTTGTCCTGGTAAAGGGGCAGGTTCATCTGCTCTGTCCCTTTACACTCGTGTTCAGAGTGATGCCACCGCAGTTATTTTGATGCAGGCTGGTAGCTCCTGCCTCGTAACAGCCACTTTCAACACTGTGAGCATGTGCTGTTGCTCAGCTCAGGATTCCTTTTCTCCTCTCGTGCCACCACATTTGCACAACTGTTTTGTATAGAGAAACTCTTGTTAGCTGTCCTGTCACTGGGTGATAAGATGTGCAGACATTAAGTTCCCAAACTTGGTCTTTTTGTTTGCTTGCCTTAGGCTAGGCCTTGCAGATACAGTGGATACTGTAGAAAAAGCTGTACCTACTGTGGGTCCTGCTGTGCTGGTCTCTATGGAGGGATGAGAGCAGGTATCTGCTCCCTGTGACTGAAGCCAAGACTAAACCACAGGGAAACTAAAACAGGGCATCAAATGCAAGGAAAGGCCAAAGCAAACTGAGCCCAGTGGCTTTTGCCAACCTGGGCTCTGACCACCAATGCGAGGGGCACAGACCACCCTGTGTGGCCCTACCAGCAATGCTGCCAGCAGAAGTGACGCTGCAATTTTTTCCAGGTTTAAAGGACAGTGAACGCAGGTTCAGATCATCTGCATGAACTTGGGTGCTTGCCATGGCTATTTATTAACCTTATGTAGCACCAAGCACAGTTGTTCGCCACTGGGCATGTGTCTGGCAGGGGATGAGACATACCTGCAGGTTGGGCACCTCAGAATCATACAATCAGAGACTGTTTTGGCTTGGAAGGGACCTGAAAGACCAGGGGGTTGGAGTCAATGATCTCTGGAGGTCCCTTCCAACCCCTACAATTCCATGAACCACCTAGTTCCAATCCCCTGCCATGGGCAGGGACACCCTCCACTAGCCCAAAGCTGCCCAAAGCTCCATCCAGCCTGGCCCTGAACACTGCCAGGGAGGGGGCAGCCCCAGCTTCTCTGGGCAGCCTGTGCCAGGGCCTCACGTTGAAGAATTTTTTTCCTAATATCCAATCTACATCTGCCCTCTTTAAGGCCATTACCCCTTGTCCTATCGCTACACTCCCTGGATAAAGAGTTGCTCTCCAGCTTTCCTGTAGGCCCCTTTAGGTACTGGAAGGCCATATAAGGTCTCCCCAGAGCCTCCTCTTCTCCAGACTGAACAAGCCCAACGCTCTCAGCCTGTCCTCATAGGAGAGGTGCTCCAGCCCCCTGATCGTCTTCATGGCCTCCTCTGGACTCACACCAACAGCTCAATATCTTTCTTGTGCTGGGCACATGTGAGTTGCACAGCAGAGACAGCGTTTGCAATATGGTTCCTGCTGCCACACTAAAAGAGCGATGAGCCCAGCTGGCATCCATGGAGGAGTCCTGACTGGAGACCTTTCCATCCCTGCAGCGGGCTGACAGCTGCCTGCAGCAGGACCATCCTCAGACTGCTAAGAAACACGTGGCTTCTCCTGGCAACCTGCAAAACCCAAAAGACTCCTCTGGCTTTGTTCACTAACAATGTCAATGCTCCTGTCTGACTCCCAGCCACCCAAGGAGCCTCGAGGGACAGGAATTAAAGGTAAGAAAGAAACCCAGTAGTGACTGATAGAGAAATCCAAGGAGAGAAGGGATCACAGAAGAGCCATCATGCTCTGGAGAGCAGCCTGTCACTGGGGAAGGCACGTGTGCTGGCAGGCCAGGCTTAACTGCAGGAGAAAATGACGCTGCTGCTCACTGGGTACAAATTGATGATTGTTCTGTCAAGCCATTCACCATCTCCTGAATTCTGCCCTTTGTTCACCAGTCCATTAAGGCAGCAGCAGATGATGAGCTAAAGAACTCACAGCGATTCTATTAGGAAACTATAAATAATTTTAATGGCAAAAAGAAAATGTGCATTTGTCCCAGCACTTTTTGACCAAAAGGTGATTAATCCACTTAAAATGAAAATACTCACACATACAATTTTGATGAGCTAAAACATCCTTTAATTGTCTCTGAGAGCACGGTGTGCTTATTGCTAAGCACTGAGTTTATTATTTTGCTGTTCTCCTGCCTAACACAGGGTTGGGCTCTCGTTGGCCATTTTGTCATTGGTTCATCTGCACTTTTCCTGTCAGTTTAAACAATGGCTGGAGCACAAGTTGCAGTGCTGGTGAGTTTTCATTGGTGTGCTGGGAACAGCAGGTCGCTGTGCCTTACTCTGCGGTGATACAGGTTTGATTTCTGGGTGATGCCCCTCATGATAGTTCCTGCTTCACAGACCTGAACAGGCACTGGAAATCAGAAGGTATATTTTATGTTTTGTGAATAGGAAAAATAACTGTTCTGGTTTGAAACATTGGCTGAGCCCTGCTCACAGCTTGATTAATAACAGTGGGAGCATATGGAGTGAAACAGAAACAAGAACACAGACAAGATCTTACTAGGGAGTGTTTAGCTAGCTGGTTACCTTTGGTGCTCCATCGTAGCTGATCTGTAGGTTACTTTTGCCCATAGCAGTTGCTACAGTCTCACAGCAACTGCAGATAACAAGCTTATTTTTCTGTGGTCATCTGTGTTTTCTGCATCTGCGCGACTGTGGTGTTGTGGTAACAAAACCCACATCAACAAAAGTCCCCCCACTCTTTCTAGCCAGGAGGTATCTAAGTGGTGATCTCTCCATGAGAAGGGGGAAGGACCAGAGGTGGTGGCTGCAAAGAAATCTTGAAAGATTTTCTCTGTAGTTTTTTTTTTAAAAAACTGACCAGAAGACTGAATAGATGCCTGAAGACATCGAGGTCTCCAGGGGACTGACCCTGCTCCCCTCCTCCCAACGGCAAAACACCAGGCTCCCCCACAGGAACACCACCTCCCCACCTGCAGAGAAGCGGCAGCTTCCTAAACCTGCTGGTCCCCAGGTCCCAGGGAGACAGCTGCGAGGTTAAGCACTCACAGCTGAGCGAGGTGGCACTGAGCACCAGCAAGGTGCAGGCTCTTGCTGAACTGACTGGGTTTGTGGTAACAACACTTTAGGAAACTTGGAACGTTTGAGAGTCGTGCTGCATATGAAGACAGCGAACCCGAGTCACCCTCTGTGCTGAACACTGACACTGCGTATGCGAACGAAGGCCTCTCTGCAGCGCCCTTCTGATTTGTGTTACTGCAGGGTAAGACATACTGATTCATCTCCAGACAGGAGGAAAGGCTTAAGACAAATCCTTCATTACTTTATGCTCTTTATTGCCTACTCCAAAGTCCAGAGCTTTTTGATTCATCTGCCCATGTTTTGAACTAAGGCCAAATACCTGGGGCAGCCTTTGTACTCGGGATGAAGAACTCAACAATTCTTTCTCATGTTGCCAGTTCTCTTGTGCAAGTCTCACAGATCCAATAGTGAAGGTCCCCTCTCATGATGACAGCTTTGTGGCAGGAGGGTCCCACCACCCGAGTGCACCTGTGGAAAGAGTCCACGTGGGTCCATACAAGCGCACCTTGCAGCTCATGGTGCCCGGAGGAAACAGCGATAGGGGAAAAAGCTGCCACCCCCGGCCAAGCTGTTTTCTGTGGTCTCTAGGTGTGAGAGCTGCTGTGGACCACGCTTCCTTCTCCTGGCCAGTTGCTCCAGGGAAGTGGTTTCAGGCCCTCAGGCCAGCAGAGCCCAATCGCAGAGTGCAGTAGTGCAGGAGTTTTCATCAAGGAGTACCCATCCGGGGGTGGAGAGGCTGCAGGTCACACAAGAAGGGAACAGAAAAATTTGCCACCAAAAAGCATTCAGAGCACAAACACAGTGGGCAGAAGCATTTACACCTCGTATTTCTTGCTGAGAGTGGATGAAACAAGCATCAAGCCCTGAGCTTTGGGGCACGGGCACAGGCTGGGGGCAGCAGACCAGCAGCAGCTACCTCTGTCCTACCCCGCCAGAAATGGGTGCTGTAAAAATGCCCTCAGAAACCTGGGTCACCTGCTCCCACTCTTGCGCTGCAAATTACAAAGGGTGGTTTCTTACCAGCCTGCAAGGTCAAGAGGTGCATGCAAAGGACCTTGGCTGAAACCCCTCTGTATTTTCCTGTGCGAGCCAGTGGAGCATCCTCAGGACTCAGCGAGAGCTCGGTAACCGCTTTATGCCACCCTCAAACTGCCCAGTTCCTCATCCGCTGTCCCCCAGCTTAACCAGTGCGTGGGCTTGTTGGAGTATGAATTCAGAAAGCCTTAAGGTGGCAGCACCAGACAGCCCTCACGGCGGGTACCCGCAGCGCAGCCCCGGGCTGGGCCGGGTGGCCGCATGGGCAGGAAGACCGAGGTCTGGGTGGCAGCAGCGATTCCAGAGCGGCAGGTGAGCAGGCAGGCAGAGGAGAGAGGTCGGACCAGTAAGAGGGAAAGGGAAACGCCTTCACGCCCAACACACCCCGGTTTGGTGAAGAGGGGCTGGGACCCGCAGTTTCTACCCAAGGTTGAGACGATTCAGCAGCCTGAGGAGTGCCCGAGCTCACAGTGAGGGAAAGCCGCTGCCTGACATGCTCCCTCGTGCACATAGCTGGGGTTTCCATCCTGTTTCCCTTGAGCAGGCTGGACTTGAGTGAAGCCTGGCTGAAGACCTCAGGTCTCCAGAGAGTCTCAACCTGAAGGTCAGGTCTGTAAGAAAGCAGGAACAAGCTGGGACTGTCAATCAGAAGCTGCTTTGGAAACCACAGGAAGCAGCACAGCTTTGAGACAGAGGCTCCGATACCTCTTTTCCAAAGGCTTTGTGCAGGCACTAGTCCACGCTGCCTTTTCCTCCTGGCTGCAGAGGGAGGGATCATAGTGCAGGTCCCTGCAGGAATGGTGTCCAGAATAACCACCTGCTGCTGCCACCACTCCCCAAGCTGCTCTGGCCAGCCCTGCAGGTGTGCTGGATTTTGGGATTGAAACCTCGGCTAAATACATTCAGGGGCCTGCACACCCTGACTGACTTGTACCACCATGAGACAGAGTCCTCTCCATATTGCACGGTGGCTGGGCAAGAGGCAACAGTTATGAGCTGCAGCCATAGCTGACTAGATACAAGGAGTCATTGTTGCGCCAGGAGAAGGGCTCAGCACATGGTCCCAGAGAGGCTGTGGAGTCCCCGCATTTGAAGATCTTCAGAACCTGACTGTCCAAAGTCTTAAGCAATCTGATCTAGTTCCAAGGTTGGACCAGAGACCTGGAGAGGTCTGTTCTGTTCTATAACAGGATTTCCAGGTAGCTTGAAAACATGACTGTGGATGACAGGTAAAGAGGAGCTCATGTTGTGTCTTTTTTGTAACACTCCTGGTTGGTTGCTGGCTGAGATTCCTGGTCACTGGCACAATTTGAAGTCCCCTTTAACTCTGCGTCTATGCAGCAGTATCCCTGGGATGAGCCCGGACGTGCTGGGGCTTTTTTGCCATCTGAGGAAGCGAGACCAGTTACAAGATGTCCTTGGCTGCATCTCAGGGTGGGAGCGCTGGGAAATGTAAGCTTCTGTGTCCCAAATCCTCTGGGCTACAACTCCAACACACAACCTTGAGTGACTCCAGAAAGCATTATAAAAAATGAGTTCCATGCAAGTAGCACGGATGGGCGGTACGGAGAGTACTGGGAAGTAACAGAAACGGTGGAGAAATGGAACAAAACCATCTTGCAAAGATTTCTGTGCAAAGATCAGTGATGGAGGATGAAGTTGCCTCATCCCGCTCATGTCTGGTATGAACTCTCAGGTGCTTTTCGAATCCTTGTGCCACAGGCTTGTCAGGACAGCTGGAGATACAGGGATACACGTCTGCTCTGCAGCTGCAGCAGCACCAGCCACACAGGCTGCAGCAGAAATGGAGCTCAAACACTCGGTGTCAGTTGAGGCAGCAGTAACATCAAATGGGAAATACGGGCGTCAGTGGCTTCTCTGCCCTCACACATGAGTTGCCACCTTTGTGGCTCTTAGAAGCCTGTTCAAGGATGGCTGCTTAGGAGCTGTGGGCTGAAGGTGCAAAGCCAGCTTACTGCAAGGGAGGATTTCACAAAGGCTGTTTGCCTGCGCAGCAGCACTGTGTCTTGTGGGAGACTCCTGTACTCCAAGGTCAGGACAGCCTTCAGCTGCGTTTTTACCATTCCCACCTCATGTCATGCAAGCAGTCAATGAACACTGGGATTTTTTCTCAGCTATTGAACCCTTGCACTGATGTATTTCCAGACATACCCATGTGCTTAGAGATAAAAAAGTACAAAAATCCTAAAACCCCCACAAATTGGTATATCTGTAATGCGCTGAGGGAAGAGAAGGGTGGTCAGAGGGCTGCCACAAATGGCTGGATGAAAAAGGTGTTCAGAAAAGCCCCAGACTGGTCCTTCTGCTCGCATCATCAAGGACAAGAAAATAAGTTCCACCAGACCCTTCACCCAACACTTGACTATGGCCTGGGAAGGGCTGTTGACATTTTTGATCATCTACTCTTGAAGTCCAAAAGGCGAGAAGGGGCTGATCTCCCTCTCGCTGCAGAAATGGCGCATACACTTGCACAGACCTGTGGTGTCTCCCTGTCCCATCAGCTCTTTAATTAGCTCAACTCAAACCCTACAAAACGAACAGCAGCTTTTGTGTCCCACTTTCTGTGGGCTGCTATCAACTGGAGGTAAAAACTGATGATGAATGTGTGCTTTGAGGGGGGACCAATGAACCCAGGTGACCTGGCCAAGATTCCCTTTAGAAGCACAACAGAGACTGCTTGTGAACGGCCATTTAGATGGACCAGTTGTTCCACATTCAAGAGCTGATTTCAAGGCCTGTCCCTGCATAGTCTAGTAACTGGCACGGAGTTTGGAGCAGTCCCTACCTGGACTAACCGTTCTTCCAAAACTCACACACGTGCAGCTTCCAACAGAAAAGGTCAGCAGGAACAGCCTCCTCCCACCACTGACTCCAGGCCATTAAGCGCCTTTCTGAGGATCTCAGGTCTCATGTCTTAGCATTCCCAAAAAGGAGCCCAAGAACAAACCTTCCATGGCTGCTTCTACTAACCTGTTATTCTTCCATGCTCTTTCACACAGTTGGGCCGCTTGTAGGAAGTTCTCTCACCTCTCCTTGGTTTTGAGAGAAGCGTGAAGACCATAAAGCTGCAGGGCTGACTCTCAGGGGTGAGTCCACCAAAGGTGGGTGATGGGCAGGCAGCGTTTGATGCCAATACACCATGCTCCAAGGAGAATTCATCCCAGCTACCAGCAGCCTACAGTCACTGTCACCAGTTACTAGGGGTTGGGATTAGTTGTAACAATTTCTGTTCTACTTTATTCTTCTAATTTCTTCATCTTCTAGATGGCAACAATTCCGTGCAGTCCGAAAGATGCACCTTCTTTCTCTCTTCTTCTGAAGCAACAAAGTTGAAGTTTTTCACATCTGCCATGAGGAATGCCCACATTTCTGCTGTATTCAAGTCTTTTGTGTTCTGGTGGCAACACGTTTTGGGTTTTTTTTGTAATGAAAATGAGCTTTGTGGCTCAGTTGGGCTGTGCTGGCTGCAGCCATCAATGCCCTCTCTAAGGCTGCAAATGCCCACTTCCACCTCACAGTTCTGGAACCTGTTTCTTCTCCCTGTACCTTTTCCTGTCCTGTGAAGCCAAGAATGTTTCATACTTGGTGCAGAACCAAACACAACCCTGGAAATTTTCTTAAAGTCTGCAAAATTATGGCCTCTGCTTTTCCTCACTGGAAACGTCTTCATCAGCCACGGTTAACAAGCTGGGTATTCCCTTGCTGAGTGCAGCTCTTTGGCTTCATTTCCAAATGGGCACTTGCAGTTTTGCCACCCGTCACCTGAACAGGTGGAAACTACTCTGAAGTTTTAGCCACAGTGGGACACCAGCTGGACATACAGACAACATCCATTTCATACAGTAACCTCCTCATAGAATCATAGAATGGTATGAGTTGGAAGGGACACCAAGGATCACAGAGCTCCAACCCCCCTGCCACAGGCAGGGCCACCAACCTCAGGCCTGGATCTACACAAGGTTGCCCAGGGCCCCATCCAACCTGGCCTTGAACACTTCCAGGGACGGGGCATCCACCACCTCTCTGGGCAGCCTGTTCCAGCACCTCACCACTCTTTCTGTAAAAAACTTCCCCCTAATACCTAATCTAAACCTTCCTTCCATTAGTTTTAATCCATTCCCCCTTGTCCTGCCATTATCTACCCTTTTAAAAAGTTGAATCCCCTCCTGCTTATAAGCTCCCTTCAGGTACTGGAAGGCTGCAATGAGGTCCCCCCGCAGCCTTCTCTTCTCCAGGCTGAACAAGCCCAGCTCCCTCAGCCTCTCTTTGTAGGGGAGGTGCTCCAGCCCTCTAATCATCTTCGTGGCCTCCTCTGAACCCTCTCCAACAGTTCCACATCCTTCTTGTATTGGGGGCCCCAGATCTGGACACAGTACTCCAGATGGGGCCTCAGGAGGGCAGAGTATAGAGGGACAATCACCTCCCTGTCCCTGCTGGCCACCCCTCTTCTAATGGAGCCCAGGATACCATTGGCCTTGTGAGCTGCAAGAGCACACTGCTGGCTCATGTTAAGTTTCTCATCCACCAGAATCCCCAATCATCTTGGTTTCCAAGGCAGCAAAGATCTTAAAAACCCCAGAAGTGTTACATTAAACCAGCCTTTATTCTGCTCATACAGTGTCCTTTCTTGCCCCTTTGGGATCCATCTCCACCCGCCAATTCCTAATTTCATCATACCACACCAAGCAATAATTCCACTGCTTTTCTGTAGTTCTTCCAACTACAAATGGGAACCATGAGATTTGTCTTACTCCTGAGGTACTTTGACACCAGCTGATTAAAAAGTGCACAAGAAGGAAATATTTTTGTGCCCCACAATCCAGGTTGGGTTCAGTAAGTCTAACAGTCCCCAAAGTAACGTTCTCAACATAATCTACAATTTGCAAGGATCTAATGATTCCACATCTCTTCTGAGAGGGACACAGCTCAGGATCAGGAGCTAGCGTGGAAGTTCAATTAAATTTTCCTAATATAAACACTATAAAATGTACAGACTTCTCCTTTTTTAGTAGAACTATTAGATATGGTGATGCTGCTTCAATAAATTAGTGTCAGTTCACAGGGCTCTCACTACACAACACAGAATTGTCTTTCCTGTGCATGCAGAGCACGGCCCAGCTCCTTCCCTGAAAACCGCTCTCCCGTTTTTTTGCTGCTCCCTGCTAGAAGTGGTGACACTGGAGAGAAATCATTTCAGTGAAACTCAGAGAGCTGCTGTCACAATACACCTCAGAGGCAGAAAGCACTGACCTCCAAACCCACTGCCACCTCCTAGTTTGGTTGTTGGCAGGCGAGCCCCAGACGTAAGGCAGGCGCTATGCACAGGCTGCCCGGGTAACGCTCACGTAGGGAAGCCTGTGCACGCAGCCTCTGCCATGCGGGACAGCAGGCAGCCAGCCTGCAACCCGGTCCTCTCCGGGAGATTTCCTTCACAGGAGGTTTGCTGCGAGCTAAAGGAGTAGTTTTCTTCTTCAAATTACTTGAATGGGAGACAGCTCTCTCTCAAGCTGCCAGGGAATTACCAGCATTTCTAAAGCGGGCCAAATAAGGTCAAAACCCCAAAACCAGGGCGTTAAACCTCAGCTAAGCAATAAATTACAGACACCTCTGGAGGATGACAAGGAAAGGGAAGAGATCCTGGCGCTCAGTGTAGCCTGATGAAGTGAACCAGCAAGCAAGCAACATTTTCTAAGTCAGGCTCCCTTCTGCAAAGTTATTAACTAGGATACGGGTCCCACTTAAGAAATGAAACCCTGCAAGGCGACTCTAAGCAGCACCCCGGTTGCTTTTTGGCTGGATGACAGCGTGAACCTTTTGGATCTGACCAGAAGTACAAACAGAGGAAAAAAAGTTAAAACACTCGCATATAACAACAGCAACAATTTCACTGCCCTTTACACTGCAGGGAAAAGCTTGTTCTTCCCTACAGCTTTACCCAGAAATTCTACCTGACTGGCACAGGCCAGTGTGAGAGCCGACAGCGTGGGGTATCCGTAGGGAGGTGATTTTTCAGTGATGCACGTCCACCAAACTCTCCTTGGCACACAGCAATGCAATACAGCAAGTGTTGGAGAGTTACTGGTCTCCCAGAGTGTTCTAGTAATTACTTTTCTGCTCTACCTTTATTGACTAAACTCTCCGACTCACAGTATTCTGCAGGAGCTCTATCCTACATAGGCAAACAAAAAACTCCACAAAGCCAAACTGTTTGTTGTAAGAGTATTCCACAGCAAGAGAAGAATCTCATCCTACTGCACAACAGAGACATTTCTAACTCAAAACTAAGACTGTAACTACATGTTCAGCTTCTCACAGGAAAACCAGTGGAGCCATCAAAATATTTGCCACGTGTTTTCTAGACCTAGGCTGAATGTGGGTTACCTGTTCTTCTGTTCTTTTTCACATGTTTTATAACCACAAAAATCTCAGCCCAGCGATGATTTATTCATCCCCAACCATCCAGATATCCAGTTCCAGTACCAAGGGTCTGATATTTAAACTCAATTTTCTACCTTTTTAGACAGGGGGCTGCTTCTTCCAGTCATTCTGGTAAGCCAGGGACTAGGTCAGACAAACAAATTCTGCGTTCCTGTGCCAAGGATTCCCGCCATGTCCAGGACAACCACTGCACTTGACAGCATAATTACTGGTAATTACTGTTATTAGGGATGATAATTTCAAAAGTTTGTATCTAACTCAACCCCAAAATGTCCTCCCTTAACTGCACTGGTTTAATTAAAGATATTCACGCCTCATATATATTCTTAGGTGCATTACAGTTCACACTGCACATTAAACAGTGAAGATGCCCAAGCTGTGATTTAACTGCCCTTATCTTGACAAAATAACATTTTTAAAAGCACATCTACCCTCCCAAATGTTTTCCTTAGCTAGGCATTACCTGTCTCCATGAACCAGATGTACAACCAGATGCCCTGCCCTGAACCCTTAATGCTTTTATTTATTGTAGTCCCGTTACATGTCACTGGTTTGTCTGGTTCCCAGACCAATTCAGAATGTTCAAGAACATCACGACCCCAGGTAAAATTCCCACCTGTGCCTATGTGATACAGGTTAGCAAGGAAGGCCACCACCACCTGCAGGGCAGCCGAAGTTGCCTTCTCCTGGGCTGCACCATCACTATCAGCTCCACAGGACTTCATGCCTTGGATATCCAAGTGTACATTTCCCGTGCCATAAAAATCCATGAGGAATGTCTCAATGAGCAGCTCCTGATATTAAGATATGCTTGCTGTATGCATCCCAGCACCTCCATCAGCTCCTGTGGGAAGGGTTCTTTAACCTCAATCAGCTCCTACCAGTAAACATCCTTCACATGTTGGATCTGCTGCAAATCCTGCATGGAAAAACCATCACTGTGTTCTGTGACCTGCTCAGCAGCGCTGACTCACTGGGGTTGGCGGTCAGGGCTTCCTCTTTAAACGGCAACCACGAGCTTTGGAAATGCTCTTAAGCCATGATGTACGTTTCCCAGGAAGGTCTGAGTCTCTTCCAGGAATCCTGTTGGGAGTCAGACAGCGTGGAGAAACACTCTGAAAATGAGCTGCCTTATCCAGGCTCTGGTTCGTTTGTTCCTCGGGCAGGCAGGTAGGTAATCCCCACTCGTTTTCTTCTTGACACAATCTCCATGTTTTCATGTTCTGCTGCGGGTCATTTCTGCTCCACAAGTTCTAAATTAGCCAGGATTTCCAAACCTTTTCTTTCTTTCAAGAGCGGGCTATCCGCAAGAGCAAGCTGTTAATTGCACAGAGCTGGTAAGCATCCTGTACAAGGGCTTTCAGGAGCCACTCAGGCACTTTGCATTTTCTCAGCCAAAAGAAACGTTTATTCCCAACTGGATGTTATGGCTCCTCCGGATGGTTTCCAGGTTCTCCCAAGAGCCATTAGACATTGTTTTAGATTCCTTCTGGCTTGGTTTTAGAGAGCCATGGATGGCTCTGGTCTCTGCAAAGACTTGACCGACAAAGATGACAAACTGAGGAGAGCTCCCTGTGGTAGAGAGCACACCCTTTATTTCCCACAACGGTGCTGACAAAGTACCAACTGGCAGCTGATCTGAAGGGTTTTAAGCACTCCCCACTGCTAAATATTTCTCACGGAGTCACGTGTGGCACCATTTATTTGCTCTACGTGGATCCCACTACTTTCCAACCACGGTGCACGGGGAGCTATTAAGTCTCCACAATTGCTGTGAGCACCCACATGGAAAAGCCTCCGAGCCTCCCTCCCAGCTTCCCAAAAACCTTCTCCCTCCACTGCGTGACACTACCCTGAAGAGCCAAAATTCAGCAGTTTCAGCACATGCCCTCTGCTGTCCCAGTACCACACAGCTGATCCTTCACCGACACAACTCAACACAGTAACAGTGACCTTTTTTGTTTCTCTCCAGAGCAGGTAGAATAGAACAGACACTAGGAAAAAAAAAACCAGTTTTTATTCAGTTGAAAAGAAGTCATTTACTCAATCACATTAACTATGCTAAAAATGATTTTTTTTTCTGACTACACCAGCAGTTAAATATTTTCAGCACCAATTCAGGACACATTAGTGACATTTATCACAACAGGTCTATTTCTTAATGTAGAAGGACATACTAACTTCAGTAGCTGCTACTGGGAAAGGAGCAAGCAGAAGACTGCCCTTTCTTTCCAAACACTTATTGGTGAGAGTAGCAACCTCTAGAAATAAATAACTGCCAAATTATCTCCCGAATCTTTAAATCGACTTTTTTTTAAAAATAGAGTTAAAATAGATATCTTAATATGAGCTATCATAGATTTTATTTTTTATGTGCTGAATACTCCAAAATGCGAGTAGTTGAGCAAGCATCCAGTACATAACTTCTTAAAATAGTTCTTCCCTCCCCACAATATCAACCCCACTTTTTTCATCCAAGTCATGCTGGTTAGACCCCTATCTCTAGTGACTTCCCAGTAAACACCACGCTGTTTGATACCACTAGGATACGCTACCATCCTATGAGTGAAAGAAGTCAGCAACCTGGTGAAGTACCACCAACTCACACCAACAGAAAAAAACTGATCCAGTCATTGGCTCGTTAATTCTGAACATCAAACAGATTCTAAGCTTTAATTTCTAAAAGCTTTTGTGGTCTTTCTCTTGCTGGGCCGGGTGAGGTGGTCATCGCTGAAGGCAGAACTGAAGAAGGCAAAGAAACCAAAAAGCAGCAGATAGTACTGTCTCTCTGTCCTTTTAAACAAATCAAGTTCGCACAAAACAAAAGGAGACAAGGTTAAAATGAAGTTTATTAGTTTTTTTGGTTTTTTTAAGCTTTTTTTATATAAAACTGTTTGTGAAACAGCTATTTTATTCCCATGGCAGAGTGACCCCTGAAAGATGCACTAACCCCTTTCTTAAGGCCTTAACAAGAAAAAAATGACCATTTTTGTTGTTGTTTTTCCTTAAACCCAAATGTTTTAAAATTACATAATTTACAAAAAAAGCCCACCCCAAAGAGCCACATAGCGCAGGCTGTTACACTGACATTCCCTCTTCCTTCCTTAGGAAAAGCAAAATGGAAAATTAAAAAGAAGGGCTAAGTGGATTATCCTGATTGGTTTGAAGATGCTTTGACTCCACCAACATTCAAACTTCCTTCCCAGTTCCCCAGTCTGGCAGGTAACCATCATCTTCCCCTCATCTGCCTTCAGAATTGAAGGCGGGCTCTTGGAAGGGTTTTGGGGTGCACGTTGTTGCCACAAAGGGCAGATCCTCCTTTCCCCCATGTGATACAGACACTCCCACACAAACAAGGTGTACGGGATCTGGCAAACAGCAGCTACCTCTTACTTCATGAGTCTCATGATCGAAGAGCCTTCATATAGTGTTTCTCAACAACAGCCTCCCTACCCCGCACACGCAAGTACTGACAGCCAATCACCTGCAACCATCCAAGCCTTCCTCCTGCACCCAAAACCCAATTTATGATGATTTTATTTGCCTTTTAGAATTGAATTTCCTTGGATGTTGTGAGAAAGCAAGCAAGAGAAAGGGAGACAAGTCCTGTCCAGAGTACTCCCAGTTCCGCTATCCTTTCGCACAGAAGGTCAGGCTCCACAAGCCTGGCTTTGATTTTGGATGCAATGTTTAACTTGAGCTAGTTTTCTCCTTTAATTTATATGGGGTTTAGTTAATTTTAATCCAAAGCATCAAAAGGGATATAGCGCACCTTTCATTTAAAACAAAGTCTTTCAAGACTAAAAAATAGATCTTTATATATATATATATATTTATCCCTCCCTCTTTAATTCCCCCCACCTGTTTCCTTTTTCCCCCGCCCCTTCCCACTGTCACTATGGAGATTGTGTCCATGGAAACAGCTGGTTCAGACTCCTTGGTCAGATTCTGTGATGTCTTCGGTCTTGAGTGTGATGTAAGAATTTTATGAAGGAAGTGCTGGCATTGGCAGGCACGTCGAGAGGGGGCATGGCTGCACAGTGGGAGAGATTCCATTCAGTCACGAATGTCCACCGCTTTTTATCTCAACAGCCTAACCTGGAAAACAAAGCGAAACAGTAACATTGGAACGGTTCCTTCCCGCTGTCTGCCAACACGCCCCCGGGGTTCGGGAAAGCCCACTCAGCAGCTACCACAGCAGTAACACCAAGAGATCTTAAGTTTTGTGAACTAAAAATGGATGGGAGCACAATAGTGAGTAGCTCCCAAAAGCAAACCCATGTGATATGAAGTGTTAAACAACCAGCAGCAGCTGCAGTAAGCCCAACTACAGATGCGGTCCAGGATGACAGGACAACCTGTGCCACAACAATGGCATGGTGCCCCTACAGAGCAACTACGACCAGAGGCCAGGAAGGAGCTTGTTTGCCTCATGCTCACTCCTCATCACGGCTCTGAAAACTGGAAACAGGGCCCAAGCACGTTCAAATGTGATGAGAACTTCTGGGATGCCAGGCTCCCCGCAGGGACTGGGCAGAAGTATTTTCATTCAGGTCACCAGGTGACCATCCCACAGTGGGTTTTGGTGAATACGTATCAGACAGTGAAACCAGTATCAAAGTCACAGGAGTCCAGCTGCAGGAGCTAAATCTGGGAAGCGGCTGGTTTTCACAAGCTGAAGGTGAAGCTGCAGTTAAACTGACTGGAGTCGGGTTAGTATTTCTTTCTGTTGCTTTATTCTAATTGCCAGATTATGGTGGCAGCAACAGTTCATGGCAGGACTAAGCTAGTGATGTCTTTCAAGACAAATGGAAACGTCCAAGTGCTTGGCACGCTCATTCTCCCTGTCCAGAAATTCTCTGAGGCAAGAAAATTAACCTCAGGATTTTGCTAAGTTGGTGGAGGGTCAGTTCAAAAGGGAAACTGCAGCCAAAGCTACATTTCATTTCTCTAAGCTGTGGTTCTCATTTTTAATCTGCACGGCCGGGAAAGCAAAGCTTGAAATAGTATCTTCCCTCCTCCCATACCAAAAGCCAGCCCAGGAGCAATTTGTTTTTAGTAAGGTTACTTGCTTTGATGTGCCTCAGCCAGATCCCTCCCTGCCAGCCAGCGAGCTTGGGAAAGGAAAAAAGCTTGCAACATGCCTGACACATATGGAGAGCGGTTAACGGCATGAGAGGTATGCCTGGGAAGGCAGTAACACCCATGTTCGCTCTTAGCTGGCAATTAAACTCCAGGAACCCTAACGAAGTGTGACACAGAAGTCAATGCTGTTCTGATTATCAGCACAGCAATTAGATTACGTCCCAGCAAGCCCACCTCTTGGCTGCAAACACCCCCTCAGACAGGGGCGCCAGGCTAAGGGCAAGGAAAGAGTCAGGCGAGCACATATGAAAAACAGATGGGCAAGTTGTGGAGCTCCAGCCTCAGAGGGAAGGAGGGAGGTTCCTAGAGAGTTCAGGCAGCTGACCTTTGTGGTATTCATTACTGTGCAACTGCGAGCCCTCGCTGAAGGAGTGTCAAGGCTGTGTTGCTGTCTCTGGCTCCTGTACAACTGCAGCTTGCCCATGCCTGGAACCGGTCCAGAGCATTAGGCACTGGCTCAGGGAGGAAACGGGCTCACCGCACAGAGACGGTCCTTCCTCATTCCTGGACAAGATCCAGAGCACCAGACTCACTCCCACAGTCACTCTCCAGATCTGGATTTGATCCAAATGTTCTAGAGGCAACTGGCTCAGCAAGAGAGAAGCAACAGAGACAGAATACACTGACTTGCCTGGATGTAATCCAACACACAGGATTTTTCTTAACTTGCTGGGTCTAGGAGTGAACCAGGACTAAAACAGCTCAATAATCTAACAGCTGAGTGCCCATCCTGCCTTACGCTGAGGCCAGCAGAAGGGCAGCTCCTGCACTGCTACACAAGCCTTTCAGATTTAATTATTACAGTAATGCAACATTTTTTTTTTTTTAATAAATTTGAATCTTTTAGATTTCCATGGTTTTTATTTTGAGATTCAAGGTCAGGTTGGAGAACATCTTTAAGGCATTCTCAACAACAAAAGGGAAAAGCTAAATGGGACCTTCAGGTAAGAACTACTTGAGGCAAGAAGTAGATTTGAAAGAAAAGACGCCTTAGAGATGTCTCGAGTGCACAGTGACCACGGTGCAGAGATTCCATAGCTTGCAAGGACTTAGGCCAGTGCACTCCTATGATGCATTAAAAACAATAAAGAAAAAAGGATTAGCACTGAGCAATGCTGCAGGAAACAAAGCTGTGTAAAGGCCTCTACGACACAGGAACATTCACCAGCACCTTAAAGAAATGTCCCAAAAAATCATCACTGAAAAGGCTTTTCTAGTGTTAAACAGGTGCAGCAGATGCCCCATCTGTGAGCCTCTCATCCTGCTCATGCACTGTGCATTGTACTGCCTTTCACACTTCAAGGAAAAGAGAAAAGCTTAAAAGCATCCTAATGACCTTTACCGAGGAAGGAAAAAGTTACTCAAGGAATGAACTTTAAATACTGTTTGCATGGTAACTGTGTTAACAACACTTCAAAGCCAAGAAAGAACGCTGTTAAAATGACAAATCACAGGACACAGCAGAGCTAAGCACAGTTGGCAGCCAGGCTACAAAGTGTTTATACAGAACACTACCTGCCTTCTGCTACGGCACTAAAACCATCATCATTTGCACAGTCTCTCACCCCTCTCAGAAAACACCATTAAAAGCACTTCACAATTCAGGTAAGATTTTAAGGTAAGGGAGGTGCCTGGGAAGCAGGGAATGGTGGTGAGGGAAAGGGATGGTTATAATCAACTCAGAACAGACATGAAAGAACAACTTCATCTGCAGGATTGCAAGAAAGAGGGGAAGCAACCAGCTTGAGTAAGAAATGCAACTGAGCAGTGAAATGAAGGCAAGGCACCTTCTTGGACTGCAGCTAATGGGAAAGGGTGCCTAGAAATATTAATGTGAAACCAGACACTTCGTTTAGACCTCCCTCTTGTCACCAAACAACAGTACACTCTATGGAAAAGAATGAAGAAATCCCAAACTCATCCCACTCCCTGGGTGCTAATTCCCACCTCTGTGCTACTCTGTCCTTGTGCCAGGATAGCTGCCCAGCCACAGAGTAAAAAAGGTTAGAAAATGACCCAACCCAGATGCTAATATGATGACATGTAGTTTCAGACAAATGGAATTCCTCATGGAGTTCCCACACGGCTGTATGAATGTTGGGGCTACACAAAGGAGATGGTGGGAAGGACGAGCAGCAGGGGAACTGGGGTGCAAGAGCACAACTGCTGCTTTCTACAGTGCTGCTGACTTAAGGCAATCACAGCCCACCCTGGATGCACAGCGAGGGGAAGGACCAGGGTAAACATTACAAACTTGTGGATAAAGTTCCACCTTTCATCACCCAAGTCAGTTCACAAAATAGTGGGAAATGCTGGTCTGAAATGAACATAATGTGCCCCTGATAAGAATAACTTACTTACCCCATATTTACATTTCCAGGGAAAAAAAAAAAAAAAAGGAGGGATCAAGATTACAATAATCTCCAACCCATCGATATTATTAATTCTTCCTTACACATGAAATTTAGGAAACATTGATGAATTTATTTATTCATACAGGAGTTCACTGTTAGCTACTCTGAGACCTCCAGAAAAAAAAACCCTTTCAGATCCTTATGGACACGATTACAGCAATATGAAAGGAGATTTCTGCCACTGGTTTAGCTGGGAGAGTAATCAGGCAGTTGTGACAGCTATCAAGTTTTTGCCTCTTACAACTAAACAGAAGGAACTGCTGCAGAAATACACAAAATGTGAAGTCACTCCCCTGACCAGAATGGTAATAGGGAATAAAAAAGCACAATATGCACAAGAGCACCTTTATTTCTCACAGGAATGGGGAAGGCTCTGGAGGGAAGCAGCCGCAGAAGGCAGCAGGTGGGAACTGGGAACTCTCCCCAACTCACCTGTGCTTGCTTTTATTTCCATTCCCAGGAGTACACTTCCCCCCTCACCCCCGCTCCGACTGCTCTGTGCTGAGGCTGCCTTTCACCATCTTGTTCTGCAAGGAGGGAAGAGAGCAAGGAAGGAGGGGCTGACGGACCAGCAAGCCAAAAGGAGGAGGAAAAAGAAAACAAGGGAGAAAAGGAAGACAGGGGGTAGGGAAAGTGAACATACAGAAAGCGAGAGAGAGAAAGAGAAGTCAGTATTGGAACCAGACATAGATTTTTCAGACAGAGATTTCCCTGTGACAAAAGCAGGCAATTCCACAAAAGTATAGAGTTTGGAATATGAAAGCCTGGTTAATTTGAGGAAACACAGAATTTTACACAAAAAGGTAGAACAAGCTGAGAAACGTCACTTCAAATTGCCCCACAAGTGGCTTAAGACAACCTAAGACTGCAGTGCCACCAAAAGGTGAGGTATCCCATCCCCTTTAGATCCCAAGTGCCTCAGCTTCCTCTCAGTTCTGTCACAACAGCACTTGCTGGGATGCAGACACACGGCTGATTTGTGAGAGGAAGCTAACCCTTTAGAAGATGATTAGCTTTCAGACAGCATGTTCCCTGTGATAAAAGCTGCTATTTTGCAAAAGTAGCACATTCAGGACATGGATGGTTGAAGCATCAATGCTGACAGAAGGAAATGGGAAAGCTCACTGGGGAGCACAGGGAAAGGCAGGACCAGTCCCTCTGGACTTGCTTGCTTATGCCTGAAGTGTTGAGCGCAGTTACTGAGGCAAGAAACACCTCTGCTCTCCAGGAGCCACTTATCATGATGAGGTGTATTTACCGATGTGAGGCATGGACTGCACAAGGGTAAGAGGCACTGTACCGGGGAACTCAGTGGATTTATAAAGTTAGTTCTTCCACCCATTAACTGGTAACAGAAGAATGATGTATTGAAACAGCTACTTATTAGTTAGCAATGTTAATCTGGTGTTTCCTAAAAGCAAAGACCTTAAATGGTCTAATCTTAACTCTTCTTCTCAACTGGGCATGTTCATATCTAGCAAGAAAAAAAAGGATGTGATTTGTTCTCCAGTCACTCCAGAGCAATGGTTTTTGACACTTCCATTCCTACCTCACCACTGGCTGGAATTCCCTCTTCCAGCCACCACAATGGAAGGAGCAGGGTGATCTATACTCTGCCCTGCAGAAGGATTTGGAACGAACCAGGAACAATCAGTGAACTGCACAGCAAGGGCAGAGTCACAGCCAAGCAAAGAAAACTCTGCTTGACTTCAAACAAATGATTCATGTCTTTACTGAGCAAAGGCCAACAAACTTCAGTGTCAAAGAGCCGCTGCCGGGGTTGATTTGTATTTTCAACACAACACAGAAAATGATCTGCAGTGGGAAAGTTTTGAATGAAATTAAAAATTGTATTGCCTCATTAAGTACCTTGATCAACTCAATTGGCAGTTTTCCCCCTTCCACATCCAAGATTACTTTTGAAACCAGTGTGCCTGCTCAGTATCTTCTCTTCAAGGCTGGATTCTGTAAAATCATTGTTTCCTTTCAGGGTTTGAGCACCATCACTGCAAGGACTCCCATACGGCAGTAGTGACCCAAGCCAGCTATGAAAAGCTCTGACACTGTGTGCCCCTGTAATAATTCAGGCAATGGGCAGCAAAAATAAAACAAGGCTTTAAAGATGTAACCTTCCCATTCTCGTTAGTCAAGGGTCCAAAAGTTTGGCCTAGGTAGCTGCCTTCCACAGTTAAGGGCACCAGACCCTGCACTGGGCAGGGCAGGGTGAGATCTGTAGGTCCATGTAAGCATCAAGGCATCCCCTACAGCTTGCTGTACATTCCTGACATCATTCCACAGTCGTGCAGAGTAATTTTTCTTTTCTATGATGGAAAGCAGGATGGTTCTGGGTAGCAGCACAAATGCTCCCGGAATCTTCCAGCGCATTTGAAATACATGTGCCTAAATAATTATATTGTGGTAGAACATCCAGAAAGGAACATGAGACCAAATCTTGTATGTTTACAAAAGACAGATTAAAGATAATCTGGGAAGACAAAAGACCACCAGATGTCAGTCCAATTCTAGGCAGAGAAGAGCTCTGCAGATGAGGACTAAATGGAGACTAGGCCCTGCTAGAAGCTACACAACTCTTCCCTATTGTCATTTGCTTTCCAGCATATGCTGTCCACAGTCTTGCACAATGCCTGTCATATCCAGCTGGCCACAAGAACAGCCACCTTGCTGGATACTGCCAAGGATTTAAAACGGATGGACTGGTATCCACAGCCTCCCAGAGATGCACCCTCCCTTGTGTGCTGTGACACTGTGTCACATTCTTTGCACGTACAAGAGAGGACAGGATGTAGCAGAAACAGCATGCTGAACCCATTACTGCTGAAGCCATTACTGAGAATGCTGATGGGCGTTCTGAGGAGTCCAAGACCTACAGAACAACTACCCGGATAAACTGTAGGCTGACTGATAACTAGTTATTGCCACTAAACCACAGGGTGTTTCAGCTTCATCACTACACTGGTTCGTGACACAGTCTAAATGTTTCAAAAAAACTGGTTGAAACTTTTCCATGAGCCAGTTTATTTCTTCCTTGCATCCTCAGTAAATCCAAGGAGAAAACATCAGTGTCAGTGTAGCACTCAACTGAAACAGTAAGCAGTGTACTGAGTCTATCACAGAGGACAGGAAATGAATCTGGCTTTCTGAAGAGTCATCAAGGATCCAAAGAACAACTGAACAGATACAGTAAAAACTTCATTTATCTTCTTAAGCTTCCTGTGTTCTTCTCAAGTCGATGTTTGCCCCACAATATACCACAAACACACATCACAGAAGAATTCATCTAACAGCATCTCTGACTACAGATGTTATCCAGGTATGAAACTGCTAACCCAAATTTAGACACCAGAAGAGGGCAGCACAACCCAGGTCTATTCCAGGAAAGGGTTCTTACCTTGTGCTTGGGGCACCTCACTGAGAAATTCTCTTCGTTTAGTAAACAATCTAGAGGAGGAGAAGAGAGCAATTGGTTACTTTTTAAAATAAAGCCCAACTTGAATAATACATCACGTGTTAATCTTGCCTCACAGATGTGCATTTTTCAAAGATCTCTTACAGGAATACTACCTTAACAGTAGGCTCATCCCTTCCACCCCCAAAGTTTTCCCAAATAAAATTACTGAACACCCCAAGTGACAACATCACCCAGATTACCAAGCCAGGTTCAAGCATTTCTGGTCTCCCCGATCTGCTGCACAAAGGAAGAATCACACAGCGTGTCTAGAAATCCTGTATCCCAACTATTCCAGCCTTCCTCGCTATGGCACAAGGAAGACGAACACACTCATTCAAACCTCCTTTATACTTCCCAGGAAAATCGATGCCTTCCAGCCTTACTCAAGGCCCTGCTCACATCAGGGGGAGAAGGTGTGTGTCTCTAGGGATGGGTGGATATGACAGATAATTTGCAACCCCAAATCCTGGCCATCAGTTTACACTTTGACACTGTGTCTCTGGTATCAGGTCACTCACACTGCTTTTGGATCTACTTCCATACCTGGTGTATATGAAGTTTCTATGATCTAAGAAATAGTCTAATTAATGATTTAAACCTATTATAGAAAGTGGCAACCTAGGTAGAACCGCTTATTTAGGAACAAATTAAGCAATACTGTTGTTCAAAGAGCATTTCTTCAGTGCCATTGCCAATGGAAGCGCTGCTTCCCCTCTCACTCGCTCTACCAGATCTGAGAACTTCAGCACTGTGCCCGCATCAGGAGCACTACCAGCCAGCCTTCTGCCATCAGCTACCCTGTATTTCACCCCCACAGCCAAGTGAAAAAGCACCACTCTACGCAGAGAATTCACCGGCCTCCTGCCAGCACCCTGAACTGCAGGGCCACCTCTCACCTGCCTACACCTCCGACATTGTTCTTTCCAGCTGCATTAGGTACTGAGGGCAGCCTGACCGAGCACCATCACCACACCACCTCAGTAGGTCTGAGCACCATCACTGCCCTCAGTGCAACCAGCAACCTGAGAATTCAGCAAGGTGCTTACGACCTCCCATCTGCTCCCACCTACCCGAATAGCTAGGCAAGCAAAGCAGCACAATGGTAAATAAAATGTGCTAATTTAAAACGCTCTTAAGTATGTAGCATAACCAGCGCTACCTGCTGTTTCAATCTGCTGGAAGAGTTTAGCAGACAGCAGGAGACTGCAACTAAAGCTTGAGGGAAAAGCTTTCTAGACACCCAAGCTTTGGCAGAGCATCCTTCTGCTATGAAACGCTTATGTTTCAACATGAATGCCTCTGGCCTGAATCAAAGAGAAACAGCATGCGATAGGCTAAGTTACTGGAGAGATTTTAGCAAAGGGGAGTAAAACCCTTAATCCTAACACAGATAACAATTTCAAATGTGGTATTAGCAAATATCAGGAAATAAATAAAATGTTGTCTCGTTATAAGGGTGGGAACTGTACATTTAGAGTACAGCATGAATTATCACTGCATAATACAGCAGTCATCAAAAATATACAGAGCAATCATCAAAAACATACACAGTATGTTAGAACAGGATGGAGTTTTCTTCTTTCTTGGAAACCCAACATCGATAATGAATGCACTTCTCTAGCTAGTACATCAGAAAAGATCACACAAGGACCAGGAAGAACTGTCAGAGCCCTTGCATGCCACGCCTGATCTGCATGCAGCACTCAATTTATTACTAAGGTTAGCAGATTTTGTTGCAAATATTTTTGTTGCAAATATTAATAGCAGATCCAACTAACAGCAATCTTTTTGTTTCTCTTAAGGGACAGCTATGAAAAATTTCATCAGCTCACTGTAGAAAATCAGCTGAATACCAATAAGGCAAGAATTGTTCATCATTACAAAGCTGGCCTGGGTTTCAGTTAGCAGTTCCAAGTATTTTATATCACAGATTACAATTCATCATGAAGTCACCAGACATGTAGCCGGGATCAGTTCGCTGTGGCAGAAAGGGAAAAAGAACCAAGACTCATCCTTGTTTGTACAGATTTTTCTCTGTAAAGTAGTCAGGGAAAACCTGAAACAATTTTAATAGAAGCAATTATTCTTCTTTAAGAATAAAGAGACGTTGTCTCACCCTCTGTGTTCTGCTCATTACTTGTCTTTAACGATACTTGTGAAGACACAGGATATCTGTTCTCTGGAAATCTGTTTTATTTTGCTGCTGATCTTTTCCTAATTTACAGTCAAAAATCTTTTACATGTTAAAGTGCCTACGATACATGTTGTGGGGACAAGTGTGCTGCAACAATCAGGATCTGACTCCAGGTGGGGAGGAACAAGCAGAGGGAGAGGATACAAAATTTCAGAAAACAAAGATCCTGTTTCCATGGAGACATCCCTAGGAATAAGTTATCTTGAGACATCAGAGGCTCCTCATAATTTTGGACAGAGG
Source organism: Porphyrio hochstetteri (assembly GCA_020800305.1). Taxonomy (NCBI): domain Eukaryota; kingdom Metazoa; phylum Chordata; class Aves; order Gruiformes; family Rallidae; genus Porphyrio; species Porphyrio hochstetteri. Next base: position 18,720,700 of record CM036905.1, on the reverse strand, counting down.
AAAGCACCACACAATGTTAACCACAGTCATTTCCATATAAAAATTACTTAAGTGGCACTACTGATCTTGATTTTCATGCAAATGCCTAAGAGGAGTTCAGCTCTCTGGCATCCTATATTTCCAAAGATTACTCTGTATGAAAGGAGATTAGAAGGAGAGCTGAATTAGGCTATATAAAAGCATCCATATACACAAACTGGCAGTTTATGAAGCCACATGCCTTGCATAGCAGCCAATTAGCAACAGCAGTGCAAAACCTGGCTCCTCACCAGGGTGGGACTGGAAGCCAACTATGGGCGCAGAAGCCAGAGCCAGGTCCTGCTGCAGGGCCAGCCCTCAGAGCACGGTAAGCAGCTGAAGTCGTTTAGAGGTCTGGAGAGTGAAATACCTCTATGTACTGCCTTTCAAACTGGGCACAGTCAGGGACAGGGTACTAATGTCTAGCCTGCCTCAATGCAAAGGTAAGAGCACGCAGACAGTGCGTGCCAAGGAGTACGACGTGTGTGTCACCTCACCTAAGGCAGGCTCCCTTCCAGGGATGCTAGCACCGAGTGTTTATGACTCTGACATACCCTAAGAAACACTCCAGCAAGCGTTTTCCCATTATTTTTTTTAAGATACAAACCCACTCATACATATTCTAAAAGCCTGAGAGCCCTTGTAAATGTCAGCACAAACTTCTGATGATTCAGAAGGGATCTGTACCGGGTTCTCAGTAAAGCAAGGTGGCACCATCCTTCAAAGCAGGATGGTCGACTTCAAATGAAACTACCGCAGAGCTCAAGGAACCTGAGAAATGTCTGTATCTGATTCGCTGCGGGAAGAGACAGCGGCACTGCGTAGCTGATAAAAAGGGTTTATGGGCAGGCAGCAGGCTGAGGAGAATGAAAATGCCCATTTGCTTCTCAAGGAAGCCCAGATTTTCTCCTTGAGTGTAAACGAAAATCAAGTCCTATATTTCTTTTATACAGATTCAGTGGAAGAGGGGCTATACATTCAGACAGCTTCATAAATATTCACAGATAAAAGCAACCTCAAACAAGGTCTTCTACTGTCACACCACCAGGCTGAAATTTTGAACACTTGAGATTTTACTTCAAGCTGGGCTCTTTTATTTGTTTTGGTTGAAAACTTCAGCTAAAGCAGCCTAACAATTTCCTTAAAACTCTTTCTTGGAAAAAGTTATTCTGCCCATGTTAAACATCCCAGCAACTTTCCTCTGAAAAGCTCTAACACTCTGACTTTCAGTAGGACCTGAACTTTAGCCAAGGCATGCCCTTGCCAGCTTACCACAAAATCAGCAAACAGAACTCCTTGAAAGGAGGAATGAGGAATTTGTGCATCCCGAGAAGCTTCTTAGATTTTAGTTTCTAGGTCCTTTGACAATTCCATCAAATATACTTTGTTTGGGGGTGAGCAGGTCCTTCCTATAAATGAACCTCTGGCTACAGATACAACAAGCACCAAGCCCAAAAGCACTGAAGCTGTCAGGTGACATTTCTAAGCCTTCAGCAGCCTGGAGGAAGAAGCTGACCATTTCAAAACAAGGAAGCACTGTCCTGGGAGGCACCAGAAGCGAAAACGTTGCTGAGAAAGGCAAATGGAACTGGAGAGAATAGAGGCTAGCAGGATGAGGAAACTAGTGCTAGGAGCAGGGAATAAGGGTAAGTGCCAGCAGAAAGAGGTTCAGCCTGAATCAGGATCAACTCAGCCAGAAGACTGGGTACTAAGAACTAGTGGGACAAGACACAGAAAGGTAAAGAACATTGAGGGCAATATACAAGAGCAAACAGGGACTTGTAGGGTTAAATGTGACAAGGAGTTAAGTTAGGAGAACCAAAACGGGAGTAAAGCCCAGAGATGAAAAATAGAGCTAGGAGCAAGAAAGGAGAGGAGGAGGTGATGTAAGAGCAAAGAGGAGGAAGCCAGAATGACAGCTAGAAAAATGGGCAAAGGAAAAGCTGTAAAGCAGTACTGAGAATTGGGTCCTACAAAAAGACTGGGCTAAGAAATTTGAGAAGATGAACCTGAGACCAATCAGATAAAGAGCCTATGGCTGGTATGAAGAGCTGGAGTGGAGAACCAGGCATGTAGAGACTGAGGAGAAAGAAACAGAAAGAAAAACGTATAAAGAAACAAAAAGAGAAGTCTTTGTTCTCACTAATCATACTCTTTCTAGAGTGAAAGCAGAGATTCACTAGTTACATTACTCCTCTGCTGTTACTTAAAAATGTTTGTGAAACTCACAAGTATATCCCATCTCCCTGCAGCTCCAGCTCCCTGAGTGGCCTGCACTTTATTACTGCTGTATTACTCGGAGGGAAATGAGCTTGGAATGGTGCACTCTGACAGATGGCCATACAAAAACATGATGTCTCGGAAGAAAATTAAAAGAAAATTAAGTAAGCACAGCCTTAAAACGTGGACACAAAAAGCTGCTCTTAAAAAAACCCTCAAAGGTTGCAAAGTCAAGACAAATGCAAGGAAAAGCCAGATTTGATGTACCCTACTTGTACATACAGACATATTATATTGAATTTCATAGGAACTAAATAGTATCCTTATATACAAGGCTTTGTACTGGACACTGCCTCTTCCAGGCGTTACACAGAACCACCCTTGGGTAACAGTCACCACTGCTCAGTAAATTTGTCATTTGGAGGATCCTACCACAGCTGCTGAAGTGGAGTAGTTAATGAGAAAGGTGTATCTGAAGAAAAATGGCATCATCTTAATTTTGATACCTGTGTTTGGAACATAGAAAATGCTACATACTGTACCTAGTAATACAAGAATTCAAATTAAGCACCCCAAACTAGGGACACCGACCACTTTTTTTTCATGGCACTGAAAAGGGCAGGTCACAAACCAGAAACCAATTACTGGACACAATATGCAAATCTGATGTTTCCATCTCTCCAATGTACTGTAAATAAAAGTCTTGTTCATGTTCATGAAACACTTAGGCATGACAGAGTTGAACATCACAGAAGATTCCACAGTTCCACTTTCAGATATGAGACAGGACCATATGCAGTAAACAAAACACTGATTCTGTGAGGCCAACATGTGTTATGAATGAGTACCCCTTTGTCCTACGGGTTGAGGTAGGGCCTTATAGAAAAATATGTCAGTCTTTAATAAGGCAATTACTATCTTCTAAGATACATTAAGAGACCAAAATTAAATGAGTGCAGACACCCTTATTTCTGGCAATTTCCCGAGTGTGTTATTTTTGCAACCTGAATATTTCTTTAACACCTTATTTCGTGTAAAAATCACAGATTCTCCAACTGTACTGTGGTACCAGTAGTATTCTCCATTAGTTTCATTAAAATAATTCCTATTAGAATAAAACGTGGTACTCGAACAGGGTAGGATTTCAGAGTGAAGGGTGCAGTACAGTCATTCAGAAACGAGCACAGCCACTTCAAATACCACAACACTTGCAAGACAGCATAAAATGGGTGATGAAGCAAGTGGGTTGCTGTGGAAGTGGGATAACTAAAAGGAAGCTTGCAATTGTTTGCCAGACAAGAGTTGTAATCTTGAATCCCTATCTGCTGGTTAATCAGACTAAGCTTTGTAGGACAGAAGTGAGTTACAGAGGACTAGAATAGTAGGACATTGTGCATTCTTTGCTGGGATTTTTTTTTACCCAAGAATAAAGTTTATCTGCATGAAACGTTTCCTCTATTGTACACAAAACATTGGCCCACAACCCCTGCCTCATAGCTGGAGATAACACCATGCAAACCATTAGCCTGTCCAGTGATGACAACTGGACCTACTCAAGATTGGCAGAAATGCTTCTAAGGAGGAAGAAGAAAGATTGCACTGCAAGTGGCACTGATTCTACCAACACTTTGCACTTGAAATGATTACTCTGACTATTCACAAGAGTATAACCCTCTAGGGGGAAAGACCTTTCTGGTTACTTGCACCCTTTTAACAAAGGGTTTCTATTTTTTGCAAGAAAAGAGTGGTCAGTTCTCATATTATGGCCAAATTTCAGTCACTGCAGCTGCATTACCCAAACCCAAGCTTCTTCCGCGCCTTCAGGTAGATTTTTTTTCATTACAAGTTTCAATCTTGTCCCAACATGTTACTGTACACAGTTTCTCTGATGCCATTTCTCACCATTTATTTTATTGTATCTTCATAGTAGGTGAGAAACTGAGAGGGAATAAGTTTGTAAAGTACCTCAGAATTATTTAGTGTTGCATGTTTTGAATACACATGAGATGTAGTTAGCATGTAATGTGTTCTTACCTGCATCGATGGCACATGGGTAATGGTATCGGAAGGAGCAGCCTTTGTTGTAGCAGCCTAAGGTGGCTCCTGGTTCCTGGCAATGGGAACATTTCTGAAAGGGAAACCAAGAACCATCAATTAAGACTTAGAATCATCTTTCCAAATATCTGTATTTTCCTTGGAATTTTATCAACCATCATCCAGCACAAGTTTCTCTAGAATCATAATGCACGACTGTACCTTCCCACACTCACAAAGAAAGGTCTTTTGGATAGGCAACAACATAAGCTCTTTTAAAGAGCAAGCTTTTCAGCTGTGCTAACTGGGCAAGCAGTACCAAATGTTCAACCATTCAGAAAGAACCTGAAACACTTCTCCATCTGTATCACTGCCTATGTTTCAGCACCTGACAATGAAATCAGTGTTAAAATTAGAGGAAAAGAGCTTTTTTTGAATCTACAGCAGCTTTAAAATGAGAATTAGCATGACAAAATGATTGAGAAGATACCATTAGCGTAAAAGTAATTTGGTTACATCATTTTATTAAATCACTAGCAGCCCAAGAAGATCAAGTCAGAGTTGAACATTTTTTTTTTTCACAGGTGATCAAAAAAGGCTTACTGGCAGCAGCAGCAGATGACACCAAGGGACTTCACCATCACAGAAACAGCACATCTCCAAAATAAATGCCTGCAGTGCTAGAAAAATGCTCATCCACTTATTTTCAAACTTGTAGGACTCATCCGATGACCACATCCAATTTTAATTTCTTCAGCCCTATTATCTCAACTGGTCAGTGATATATTTAACCATCACTACAAGATACTGAGGTGTTGGAGTGCATCCAGAGAAGAACAATGAAGCTGGTGAAGGGTTCAGAGAGCGAGTCCTGTGAGGAGTCACTGAAGGAACTGGGGTTGTTTAGCCTGGAGATAAGAAAGCTGAGGGGAAACCTTATCAATCTCTACAACTACCTGGAAGGAGGTTGTAGTGAGGTGGGCGTTAGTCTCTTGTCCCAAGTAACAAGAGACAAGAGGAAATGGCCTCAGGTTGCACCAGTGTAAGTTTAGATTGGATATTAAGACAAATTTCTTCACTGAAAGGATTGTCAATCATTGGAATGGGCTGCCCAGGGAAGTGGTTGAGTCACCATCCCTGCAGGTATGATGCTTAGGGACATGGTTTAGTGGTAGACTTGGCAGTGCTAAGTTAATGGTTGGACTTGATGACCTTAAAAGGTCTTTTCCAACCTAAATGATTCTGTATTATCAGAGAGATGTGAATGCAGCAGAACGAAAGCCGCTCACCTATTTACTTCAACCTGAATGACTTATGGAAAGACCTAAGGAAGTGGGCCTATCATGAAACTCAATCAGACAGCAACTTTATTCCTTAAATGTAGACAGCAAGCGATTTCTATTAACTCATCTAATATTCTGACAGGTTGACATTTTTCCCTCCTAAAAAGAAAGGCACATATGGCAGAACCACCAAAGGCAAGACCACTATTAAAAAATTAAAATTCAAACAGACTACTGACAGAAGGGAAGATGGCCTACAACAACTCCTGAGTTACACTTAAACACAGGCATTTTTGTTTTGATGATAAACACAGCCAACACTACAGTAAAGCCTTGTGTAACTGGTACAATTCACCTTGAGTTTAGGCTGTAAGAAGTTGCCTTCAGTCACTGACTGCACACAGAGACATGAGGACTTGATCTAAAACCTCCTTTCTATTGGAAAAGGTAGGGTCAAGCTACACATGCTCTACTAACGCTATCAGCAAGCTACACCTGTACAGCACACAGGCGTGCTCGGAGCAGCAGTGCAAGTGGTGGCACTGGACAGAAGCATGGTATTTCTATGGTATGGGGAGGCTCGTATACCAAGAGGGTCACATCAGCTAGACTACACTTCTTCATATCCCTGAAGCAGCAGTGGAGGTCTGCAGAATAGATGTGGCCAGCCAAAGACAGCAGGCATAGTGAAGTTCCTTGTTTTGCATAGCAAACAGAGGTTTGCTTACAATATTAAAAAAAAAAAATACTAAAAGTAGGTGACAGTCACTGCTCTTTCTACTGTTCTATGCTATGCAGAGATACCTCTAGTTTGTATTTAAATGAGGATGAAAGCAAAACTAGCTCCAGCCATAACCAGGTGGGCCTCTGCAAATCAAAGCAGATGCAACTAACAGAAAACGTGAGATGTCAGTTCTCATGACATCTGCAACTGCAGTCTTGAATACTGCCTTCTCTTCCTGGTTATGCCAAGTCATCCTGAACCTGATCTTCAGCGCTCCCTATTAAATCGTTTCCATCTTCTAAGCAGTGAATGTGTATCATGACAAACTACTGCAGTGTTTATCATGTAAGGAAAACGTCCCCAAGGCCTAGAAAGAGACACTCGAGCAGCTTATTTTTGCCTGTCAGTACACGAACATTACAGTTTCCAAAGGTTTAAAAAACATAATCTAACCCAGTATTTAAACGTACATCAAAACATACAGACCTCTGGCCAAACTGTAATGTAATTAATTCTCTCATGGGAGTAAAACCAAGTTTCAAGTATAGAAAATGTCTTTTCCTGGCTATGAAGTCAACCCTAGAAGAATATTATGTACTGGCACTAATCCCAGATTCACCTATGCCAAGTACTCACAAAGTGCCGCTTGAGGAGTTCTGAACTGGAGCTCTTTACCTGTATGCTTTATTCTCACTTAGATGTGGCTGACTGAGATTAATTATTCTAACAGGACAGAACCCAAATTGACTATTCTTTCTGAACAGAGATACGAATTTCTAGTTTTTGTTCCTCAGAGGCATTCTTGTCCTCCCCACTTTATCCCGACTTTGAAGTACCATCACACTGTTGCAAGAGAAGAGGTCATTCTTCCCTGGAACACTGTGTCCTGTACAGAGCAGTCAATAAGAGCCTAAGAACTACAACAGCAGAGATTAAACTGCAGCTGTGTAAAATATTTCTTAACATTAAAAAGGCACGTCTTAAAAGAGTGTGCTGTGCAATACAACTGAAAACAAAAGTCCTCTAGCCAATTTTTGGGTACTTTTCCAAATGTTAATTTAGTCTTTGAACTTATTCTTTGTTGCATCCAGCGTGGTTCATCTTGCTATTCTGAAACTTGCAGCAGAAACATGACAGGCATTTCCACGAATTTTCAGTGAGCCTGTAGCAGTAGGGCTGAGAACTGGTAGGGAACACTTTCCAACCGGTTCTAGTTAGGACTGATTAGACAGGAAAAGTGCATAGTTAAGATGCCAGAGCATGAGCATCAAGTCTTCATTTCCCTTTTTTTAAGTCTGCCAGACCAACTAGATCATTACTGAGGTTACCTGCAGCTACGCCCACAACAGCAATTCCCCAGTGCACTACAAAACCATTGACTGCTCAAGGCAGAGATCATCTGCTGCTGCTGGCTCCCCTGCTGCTGAACAAGTCTCTACTCTGGCAGATGCTTCTGCTTTTCACAAGCCACTGACAGTCTAATGGCCCCATTTCTTCTACCTCCTGGGACCCCCGACCATCTGCTTCTTTCAGAATAAGCTGGGGGAACCACATACACAATAACTACTCTTTTCTTTTGAGCCTTTCCATCTTGACACGCCACAGTGTGACTGAAAAAAGCAGGCACCCTATGAAGCTGTATGGTTCTAAAACAACTTACGAGTCTATAACTTAAAGACTATCATCATGTACTGCCACGTGGTTTCCAAATATATCCAGGTGTTTCTAGAAGACAGAACAAAATGATTAAAATTTTTCTGGATGGCCTCAGTCTTCTTTTGCAAGACATCACTGCTGTGCCTTAAAAGATAAGTAGTGTAGTTCCTGATAGTTCTTTTGGGGCTTTGGTCAGAACCCTTATCCTTATATATTCATGTTTTAAAACAAAAAGAAAATAGGTATGTACGCTACAGCTGGAAAACATTCTAAAGCTAAAATAAAATCACAGAACTTCACAGAGGAAATGTGTGAATTTGGCTGAATGACCACTAATTTCTCTTTGGTCCATGAGCAAATTTTCACCCAAACTTCACCATCCTGCAGCCATTCACCAGCAGATGGTAGCAGCCTGCTTGTCACTTGTAAAGGAATTATAGCATTCTTAGCCAGGGAAACAGCACTCAAGCTCTCATGGGAAGAGAAATTCCTTTTGCTCAGTAAGCAGCCTGCTTAACCTCCCCTGCTTGAAAGAGCTGAAGGCTGGTACTTGGAGTGTGCTCCCAATGGGAGGTGCCAATGGATAGTAATCATTGCCAGGCATCTAATCAACTCCTGGCTTGAATTAAAAAAGGAGAAGAAAAAAAAAAAAGGAAAAAAGAAGAAAAAAAAATCCCACACAGCAAGATTGATTTAGAGGTCCTATCTCCACAATTCATCTCTGGCCACAAGGCACATATATCTCACTTAGAATAGGCTGGAGAGACTGAAAAGTGCCATTTAGAAGAGACACTCCATCCCTTGAACTAAATTATCAATAGTATTAAAGCCAGATACATTGTCTCTACCTCTCCACGCTATTAGCAGCCCATTTCTTCCTCCCACACCTCATCATTCTCTGTCTACCAAAATGAAGTAACACCCAACCTGGAAGTGCGAACAGCATGGGGACAGCTACCACAGCAGCAGCAGAGCTATTCTGATTCATTCAAAATACTAAAAAATACACTAGTTAAATTTCTTTTCCTTTCAGGTTTGATTTTTTTTGCTGCAATTTGTATTCCTTCGTTACTACAACTCCTCTAACGGCATGCTGCTCTAAACATAGTAACGAGGGGTGTGGTTTTGGGTACCTTTTTTTGCCTCCCTCAGTTTTGTACTAAACCCCACACATGTACTGTAACAGAAACAATTCCTGAGCTACCTGCCGTCCTCCACCCAACCAAGCACAAGATCTCAGGCTTGTGAAAAGCAGAGCCCCAAGCTGCTCAGGTGAAACACCCCCCCTAACTTCTCCTTTTGGCTCTGCGCTGAGATGCTGCCTTTGTCCAGGAGTACTGGAATCCCATAGTCAGCGGACATGGTTTTGCTGGTGGAAGGGACAGGAACTGATGGACTAGCCCTTGCAACATACACTTGGCAGCAACAGGAACAGCTGCTCAGAAGCAAAATTCAACTGCCTCTGCCTAAACCTAATATAAGGTGTTTTCAGATGATCCTCCACTCTCTCTCTTGTGGAGCAATTACCAAAGCAGTTTAAGCAAAGACATTCACAACAGATAAAAGGGTGTTGTATTTTCTACTGTCTATAACTCAGTGAGTCTTTTCTTAGTGATCAGTTGCTTCTTTCAGTTTGCTCACCTGTGCCCCATACCCTGGCCTCACTAACTTCCTCTCTTCCAAGCACCAGTCCTTCCTTTGCTCTCTGAATTCTTCCCTTCTCCTTTGCTTTGCTTTCTAGAGATCTCCTTGTTTTTCCTGTTCTTGCATATCAATGTCAAGAATGCATAAACAAAATAAAATGGAAAGCAACAACTGAAGGTTACTAAAAAAGAAAAGCAAGCAAAAAATGAAATATATGTGGCATTAATTACACTAGTCTTCACTTTATATGTTACATGCATTTTTCATACCCTCTCCTTCATCTGTTTGAATTATAAGCTTTTAGGAAAATAATTGCTTCTGTGTAATTGCACTGCAGAAATGCAGATGTAAGATAATGAGGATTTCAGAGTCAGCTGCAATATTAGGAAGGAGGGCCTTCTGACTATTTCTGATTAAACAGTTGGCAGGCTAAGGCAGAAGCTCAGATTTAATATCCAGGCGAAAGGGCAACAGAAGCAGCAGGCAGCCACATTCTTTTTCCTGGAAAGCGGGATGCAGAGACAACTCCAACAAGCTATGAGGAAAGTGAAAATATCTGTAGTATTTCTTACACGGGAAAGGAATAAGAGATTTTGGAGGATGGCTGCAAACAGGGATTTAAATTAGAAAAAGAGAGGGTGAGTGGACATTTTTAGGAAATTGGAGAGGAAAATAGCACTTTCACCCTGATGTGCAGATACTGGTTAATGAAAAAATTTGCTTATGTGACTGGGGCTAGAGATAACAACCCGTACTGAGAGATTATTAGTTGCCATTTCCTGACAAGTAATTTAAATTCTCAAAAAAAGAGACAGAATATCAGAAAAACAAACTCCACAGTTAAAAATACTAAACCCCTTTAAACTTGCATTATTAAAAGGTATCTCTTGCAAACAACGATACACTCCTGCCTGTAGCAAGCAAATCAAATAATAATGGAGGAAAACAGTCAATGAAGTAAAATTGGGCTCCTATCTTCAAATCAAGAAACTAAGGACAAATTTAGATTCCAGGATTTCGACAGACAAATCAACGATCTGGAACTTGCTGTACTAATAAAGCTGCATTAGGAAACAGTAAAAAGTCAGAGCTGCAGTGCTGCACTGGCTGCTGAAGCACAAAGGGAAGCTGCAGCTCAAAATGGATGGCATGGAAAAAAATCCAGAAGAAATAAAAGAACTGAAAAATGTCCTTAAAAAGGGAAATCTTATTCAATACATGCAAGACTGATTAAAGCACAACAAAGCACTTGAACAGAGCATTCTATTTCCCCCAACTTGAAGGAAAAAGAGAAAGTAACAAGAACAGAAATAGTTTTGACAAGGAAGAGCTTCCCAGAAAAAATTTCTAAGGTCCTGTGCAGATGCTTAAGCTATTTAATGGTACTGAGACTCTCAAAAAGGAGGGGTGAGCAGTAAGGTGTGAAAACTTGTACCAGTTTTTAAAATTATCATGGTAGTCAGATCTCAAACTGATGGCAAAGAGCTGCAAACACATCTCACAGTCTGTGATAACTATATGATAAAATGGAGATGCAAATCAATGCTCTTAAAGTGTAAAGTGATACACACGGGGAAAACATTTTCACTTATGCATATACACGGTGACAGACTCTAAATTGGCTTTTACTACTCCTGGGAAGGTATTAGTAGTCATCCTGGACAGAAACATTGTGCAGTTCTTGCAACTGAAAGAAAAAACCAAACCCACAAAAACCCCCAGCCAAAATGTAAGAAGTTATTAGGAAAAGAAATCGATAATGAAACCCAAATCTTCATTATGCCTGTTAGCAGTATCTTATCTGCGGTTCTGGTCACCATATTAATAAAGGAACACAACAGATCAGAAAAACAGGCCACAGAGATAACCAGAAACGCAGAGAGCCGCTGTGTGAGAAGAGACTTAAGTATTTTGGAAAAGATGTAACTGAAGAGGAATAGAGATCTACAAAATCCAATACAGTGTGTGTAACGGAATGATTCTTAGCCATTTCCAAGACGGAAGAGCACACAGCACGTTCAAATTAAAGATAATTAATTTTTTTACCCCACACAACAAATAATGGAACTACAAAAGTCACTGCCAAAGAATGCTGCACTGCCCATAAGATAAGCGAGCTCAAAATCAGATTAGGCAAATTCATCAAGGACAGGTATGCCTCTGCCTGCTGGGCAGAGTGATGTGAAAGACAGTACTCTGAGGCTGTGACTACCATCCAGCGAGACCTGGACAGGCTGGAAAGCTGGGCAGGGAGAAACCAGATGAAATTCAACAAAAGCAAGTGTAAAGTCTTGCACCTGGGGTGGAATAACCATCTGTATCAGTACAGGCTGGGGGATGACCTGCTGGAGAAGAGCTCTGTGGAGAAGGACCTGGGGGTCCTGGTTGATGACAGGTTGGCTATGAGCCAGGAGTGTGCCCTGGTGGCTAAGAGGGCCAATGGGATCCTGGGATGCATCAGGAAGAGTGTGGCCAGCGGTCTAAGGAGGTGATCCTCCCCCTCTACTCTGCCCTGTCAGGCCCCACCTGGAGTATTGTGCCCAGTTCTGGGCTCCCTGGTATAAAAAAGACAGGGATCTCCTGGAGAGAGTCCAGAGAAGGGCTACGAAGATGATTAAGGGCCTGGAACAGCTCCCGTATGAGGAAAGGCTGAGTGAGCTGGGGCTGTTCAGTCTGGGGAAAAGACGACTGAGGGGGGACCTAATTAATGTTTATAAATATCTCAAGTATGGGATGCAGGGGGAATTGGCCAACCCCTTTTCAGTGGTCTGTGGAGACAGGACAAGGGGCAATGGCTGCAAATTGGAGCACAGGAAGTCTTACACAGTGAGGGTGACAGAGCCCTGGGACAGGCTGCCCAGGGAGGTGGTGGAGTCTCCTTCTCTGGAGATATTCAAGACTCGTCTGGACGCCTACCTGTGCAATACGTGCTAGGGAGCTGCTTTGGCAGGGGGGTTGGACCCGATGATCTCTCGAGGTCCCTTCCAACCCCTACGATTCTGTGATTCTACGATTCTGTGATTCTACGATTCTGTGAAAGCGGGGGGGAAACACGAAAGCAGCACTCTGTATAGGCCTGGCTTAGCATGCTCCTGGCTGCTGCTGAGGACAGGGCACCACAACAAAACACACTTCTGCCTGGAATGGCAGTTCTTTTGCAGAGAAAGAGATTTGATTAGGAAATTCCACAATGAACAATAATAAATAAAAAACAAAAATCACATGATTATTAAAACATTTGAAGGCACCCAGGATTTACATTCTTTGGTGATAAGTTCTTAAGACTCTTTTACCTCCATAACAGGGAGGCTGAGTTAAACTGTAACACTACATAAAAGGGTTGAAGTGTGATCTAAGTGATAAATTCTTGTTCCGTACTCCCAACAAGCTTAAGAGTTTTGTTCACTCCCTGGAGTCATCAGAGGCTTAAATGGAGACAAGACTAGCAAAAACCTCAGCAAGTCGTGGCACAGGATGAACCCTTCCTGCCTCTCAAACAATAGAAAGAGGGAAAAAGCCCAAGTGAAATAAGCGTAACTGAACCAGAATAGAGGTTAGATACATAAGAGTAAACTGACAGTCAATTCAGATTTAGCAAAATAGACAGAAATTAGTAACTTTAAATGGTAATGAACAAGCATGTTTAATTTCACATTAAGCAGGCTAAGTACACGCCTTTGTAGCCATTTCATATCTTAAAAGGAATATTAAATAACACATAGACTACCAAGTCCAAGACGACAAGAAACACGTAAATCTTGTTTCTTTTGATGACAAAGAGCCACCCTGAACGAGAGAAACATTTCAGACAACCACTTACAAGTACAGGGATTTGAATTTGCTAAATATGCAAGTCTGGCAGAAAAAATTATGCAGTTTATGTTATCTTGGATATTCATTTGGGGAATTAAATGTGCAACAGTAAGTGCAATTTAGTAACGAAAAGGTCTGAAAGATAGAAGACAGACTTAAAAGAGGAAAAAGAAATTCAAATTTTCAAGCAGTGATTATATGATAAGTAAATGCTCTCTCTTGCTGACTTGCAGTCAGCAAGAGAGAGCATTTACTCCAGTTGGATCTTCTGCCAGAACTAGATTTCTTCCCTGACAATCCTGGGTACCGATTATAGGAAATATCCTAATATATTATGAATTTTTATTTAGAACAAGGTCTATTGAGGGCAGTACAAAAAACCAGCATGTAGCGGCCTTAAAATAAAGCAACATCACCACCCTAAGGGAAGATAAATTATTTAATTCTTTAATTTCTTAGATAAATTACATAATTACCAAAAGCTCTCCCCTGTAAAGCAATACCTTTGATTACAAATGACTGGAGGTATTAAGTAAAAGGAAAAAACCTGACATGAAGAAGAAAATGCAGCAAAACCCAACTCAAGAAATACGCTTTCAAGAGTCAAATTACATGATGGAACCAGTTTTTCTATAGTCAAAGAAAAAAAAAAGTAGATGACGCTTAGTATTTACTACAAGGCTTTAAGAAGAAAGGGTCTAGTTCATTAAGGACACAATCACTATGTTATTAGTGGCAGCGGATTCAACAGAAACAGAACCTCTGTAAAGGCTTAAACACAAGGAAACGCCTTCGAGCAAGGCAAACTTAAAGGATTCTGACAAGATATTAAATACCTATGGAACTTGGCAAGAAAAAGGGTGTTGCACAAATCCACACTGGCCAACAACGCAAAGACCTGGAACACCAGACAGACATAAACCATTTGTCATAAGTCCTCATCATAAACAGAGCCCCACTGTGCAAGACACATCGGTAATACAGACCAAAGCACTAGCGGACACAAAGGGATGAAATAGGAATGGCGAGACCGAGCCAGCAGTGTTGGGCAGAGTCCATCACAGCAGCAGGCTAAGCAGATCCAATTGTTCAGCAGAAATTGTTCAGAAGAAACGCGTGAAGGAAAACAAAGGTAAACGTGCAGGGGTTTGAAAGTGAGGCACTTCATTTAGGAAATTATAAAATTAGCCAGGATGCACTGATTGGAAGTACATCACAAGTTCTTGAAACTGAAAGCAGCAGCAGGATGGAGGCAGATAATGAGTAACTTATGTTTGAGGCACAAGAGGAAGCCAGATGAATGGAAAAGAAGTAGATATGCAAAAATCACAGTTTAGAAAAAAATATTTGTAACAGCATTCCAAATGAATGTTTGTTCAAGAATAGGAATACCCATTCTTAAGGTCTAAAGAGCCATCCCTACTGCACAGTCAAAATCCATTCCACTGCAAGTAATGACAGGTGAAAAAGGTGCACTACTCATCTTACTGGAAAATGAAGGGGGGTAGCTAATAAAAGTACTACTTGGTACTGTTAAAGAGAGAATGACAAGAAGACAACAGCTCCTACAAAAGGCCACTGAAGCAGAGCAGTAAGAAGGAGTAGCAAACTGCATACAAGTACTCCTGAGGCCACTGGTGGCTGCTGCTTCCACCCAGGAAAAGGAGATGAAGATGAGCAACAACAGCAGATCAAATGGATCCAAGAGAAGCAGAAAACGTGCAATGCTTTCAGAAGGAGAAATGCCTGTGAGTCAGAGCATCTCTCTTTAGTGATAACCTGTCAAGAGACACATCAGTGTTATTAAAAAATAAAAGGGAAAAAAAGAAAAACAAAAGAAAGAAGATACAAGCTCATGAACGACAACACTAAATAATCCATCACAGTTGAGGAAAAACAAATTAGTAACACACATTGATGAGATGACATCAGACATAGAGGAGCTGCTCTATGCAAAATAATGTTTACTGGCCAAAAATTTGAATGGGTTTAAAGAGGAGCATGTTATTTCACTATCCAATAACAATCAGGAAAAACCCTACAAACCATAATGATGTACCTGCTGCTTAAAGTGCCCATAACCGTAACAGCTACTTTTCCTGAATTCTAAACTGAATTTATTCAAACATACCTAGGGTCAGCAGGCTTGCCAGAGACACACAAGACAGACACACTTTGTCTGAGCTAGCAGCGGTTTAGAAGCAGCAGGAAATATAAATAGCTGCAGAAGTCCGAGGCTGGGTGGCATTTACAAATGGCTATCACAAAGCAGCTGAGGTGGCGTCAGTAGTTTACTTTAAGGACAGGCTTTATGTTCTCCTCCCCAGGGAAGACTTCCTCTAAGGACTAAGGAGCTGCATGGTTCTCCCCAGACCAGAAGGGGAACAAAACCTACTGGAGATCTTTTGGGCTCAGAAGACTGACGAATGGTGGTAAAGGCAGTAATAGTATCTAGGTATTTGTAAGCCACATCTTCAGTTTTTATAAATCTAGATCAATCTGTACTAAGATAAAAAAGACTGGTATGAGCCAAAGACTACTAGAAATAAGTCACTGTGCAAGATCAAAGGGAAATTTCAATCTTTTTTCACCTGAGGCAGAAACTGAAGGATACAGACATTTTTTATTTTGTTTTTCATTTATTTTACACAGGCACACCCTCTTCTCACTTCTCATTCCTCCATCTTCTGAAGGTTCTAGCCCAAAAGCAGAAGTGTAAGTCAGCAGTAAAGTCATCTTTGTTAGATGGCTTCAGAGACTCAGAAAAGTTTACTTTTGGCATTATCCTTGAATCTATTTGTTCAGAAAACTGAATTGGTCCGTAACCATTCAAAACTCCTGTTCCCCAGAAACTGCCTCTGCTGATTTCCACTTAGAGGAACAGTATCACAAAGAATCCTTCTCCCCAATGACAGTGTGTGACACTTCAAAGGAGGAATAATTAAGTTTAAAAGTTAAGACTGCATTAAAACCTCATAAAAAAGTTTTATGTACCTATAATGTAGGTATTGATATTTTTCTAATCTAACCTAAACAATTGCCTAAAATTAACCTCTAAAAAATACTGTCTTTCTGAAAAACGTTGGTTATGCATTGTGTTAACCTCAAAATTTTAGTGTGCAAGTTTAAGAGTTAACACTTAACAATTAAATGTAATACTGAATTTACATATGGTACCAGTACATTCAAGTTAGGATCTTCAGGATTTTCACTTTCTGTAAGAAAAGAGAAAGCTAACATCAAATGAACATAACATTTTTACTATCTTCCATGAACCTGACTCTAAAAGATACATGAACAAACTTTCAACAGCTTCCATTAAATCTATGCAACCAAAACACACAACCTTGCATTAGCTCCCTAATCTCCCAATTTAATTAAGAACAGCTGACAGCTTAAACACATGCTGTACTTTCAGTTTTCAAAGCACCCTACAAACCTGTCTTAATGGTCACAAAATAAGTGGTTTTAAAGCCTATTTTGTGGGGCTGACTTGTCAAAGACCACGTAGGGAGTTTTCGACATTGCAGACACAGTGTCTGCAAAGTTCACTGCTCTCAAGGACATGAAGTTGCCCTTCCTTGCTGTCCTGTGCTGGTTTTGGCTGGGACAGAGTTAATCATTTGGATTTGTGCTGGAAACAGTGTTGGAAACAGAGGCGTTTTCCTTACTGCTGAGCAGTGCTTACATAGAACAGAGGCCTCTTCTCCTCCCCACCCCACCAGTGAGTAGGCTGGGGGCACAAGGAGTTGGGAGGAGACACAGCTGGGACAGCTGACCAAAGGGATATTCCATACCATAGGAGGTCAGGCTCAGCATATAAAGCTGGAGGAAGAAGGAAGAAAGGCAGGGACATTTGGAGTGATGGTGTTTGTCTTCCCAGGTAATGGTTATGCATGATGGAGCCCTGCTTCCTGGAGATGGCTGAATACCATGGGGAGTGAGGCAGCAGCTGTGTGGTGCTTAGTTGACAACTGGGAGTAAGCCACAACTCATCCCACCCTTCCCACCCCCCCTTTCTTTCTTTCTTCTCCTTTTAAATTTCACATTGAGCAGTTGTGTCTTTTAAACAAAGTCCCCATTTCAGATATTCATGCCAGGACACCTTTCTCCTTTTTCCTCCTCTCTATCATTGTCCAGCTTCATAAGAGATGTACTAGTCCCCTCTGATCATCAAAAGCTTTCTTACACATCTCAAGCGTTGAGGTCTCCATAAGACTAAAGGAGTCAGAGGTGCAAGAAAAGCTGCAATTAACAGCAGTATAGTGCAAAGTACCAAAACACCCCACATTTTGTGAAATAAGCCATGAAAAAAAGCCAAACACAGAGATGGGTTAGAACTAAGGGACCTGTGCATAAATCAAAAGAAGGCAGGCAAGGAGCTAGAAACAGGGGGGGAATCATCAGTAAGTAAAGACTGCACAACCAGTTTTTAAACATCAGCCTTTACTATTTCCCCCAAACCAAGGAAAGCTTAGGTCACAGACCACAATTAGTTGGCTGAGATAGGACCGAAGTGCACCTATGCTACCATAGGTTGGCAGCCACACCTCAGGAAGACATACACAATCTATTTTTACCATTAGTGCTACAGCGTAGCTGCAACACCCAGAACCCTGGGTGGGCTTTGCCACTCACCAGAGTCTGTGTGTCTTGAGTAGAGTTGGCATTTTATGCCAAGTCCTACTCTGTTATGCCTACTCTTACCAGCAGTTCAGCAAGCCTGAAGGCAAGTTAAGTACATCTACATGATTAAAGTCACACCCTGAGCACTGCCAGAATTTTTCAAAAGAAAGTGCAGCTACTTTAGTCATTTTAACTGAAGGGAAACGCCTCCTCTATGTTACTCCAGCAGCAAATGAGGCCAGAGGAGGGGAGGGAGGACCTCATCCCTAGTGCTTCTAGATCATAGAATACTAAAGAAAAACCCCTATGTCTATACAACTAGATGGTTGCACTTGAAATCAGTTATAAACGCTCCTAAGCTAAGCACCTCATGCAGAGGTCTACCTTATGCTTTAAAATTTGTCTCCATTTTACTGAATTTCTTTCTATCTGAAGTCATGGTCACTTCCAGACCATTTAAGACACCAGTTTGCACTGGCACAATCTGCCGTCCCCCTCCTATCCCTGGCTGTGGCATTTCCCCTGTATCAGTACTGACACTAAGAGTCAAGAAAGCTAGTCCAACCAAAGAGTTAGACTGATAAAAGTATGTGAGAAACAGAACTTGCTGGCTACTTGTCTTGGTTTAGTCAGGAGTGCTGGGAGAAGGGCAGAAGGGGAGGAGACGGGGAGAAGAATGGCTTCTAACAACCTTAACTTAGCCTAGATGAAATCGCCACTGTTAGTTTGTCTTCACAACAGAAGCGGAAATGGTTTACCAGGGACACTCTTTGCTCTCTTGTACCTTTAAGAGCAAAGCAGCCTTGACCTTTTGCTATATTCCTACCTCCCCCTACCCTCCTCTTATTCCACCTCACCCAGCCCTTGCCCTGCACTGATCTTTCCCTTAATTTACCCTACTGTGACACAAAGCAATCAAGGACTGCTATCATCAAAAAAAAAGATAATTTAATCAAGTTCAGGGGTGGATTCTGAAAAAAACCAGTTTTGTGACAAGGAATGGATGAGACTATGAAAATGAGCAGTGCTGCGAGAGCAACTTGGAACTTCAAAGGGCCCTTGGAGTTATTTTTAATAACTCCCTACACGAGGGCTAATCCACAGCCACTCTGTGCCCCATGTCCAGGTTATGATGTTTTGGCCATTTGCTTAATCTCCCACTCCTGCCTCCCCTCCTGGCTCCACACTGCAGCAGGATCAAGCTGTTAAGGGCAACTGACATCAGAATTCCCACCCCCGTATTCCCCAAGCAAGTTTGTGCCTGCATCTCCAGCTACATACCTTCTCAACATGGCTCAAGCCACTTCTGCTCGCCCATAGCTTTAGCAATACAAGACTGCTGTTAAACGCTAATTGCTTACTAATGAAAACTAATCATCATGCAATTAAACTTTAATCACTAAGCAGCTGGCTGAAATCCAATCCGTAACAATGGAGGTTCATTAATAACTTTTTTCCAGAGTGCTCTATCCATGAAGACTATCCTGGACTTCACAGAGTCCAGCCAAGTGTATGGCATTGTCTGGAAAATACTTCCTCTGCCAAGAAAGAAAGAGAAACGAGGCAAGTACAACAGTGTAAGAGTAACATAGCTTAGATTAGCTGAAACAGATGGTTTTAAGATTCAGGGAACCCAACCTCCATTCCTAGCTCCTTCCATCACCTCAGGCAAAGTGCACAGCACAGACAGAACCTCTTTTCTCCAGTTCTTGTGTCTGCTGAGTAACAGTCTTCAAGGCACAAAAAAAAAGAGGTTTAATTTTGCTGTAGTTTCTAAAATTATTACATGAATACTCATCATACTTCAGTTTTATTTTTACTCATCTTTCTAAATCTAGGGAAATTAATCTAACTGCTTTCAGAACATATTCCTCTAATTAAAAAACACATTGGGGTTATATAATGAGGTTTGTAATGGGCAGATAAATGAAAAAAAACTACTTTTCAAAAAGAAATTTTTTTAACCCTGCTTTTTATATTGTATTTTAAAAAAAAAAAGTCTCACACTACCACCAGTAAGAGTCTCAGTTTTGCCTGCACCATTCGTACCCCAGCCTGGCTACTGCACAAAGCCCTACACTGATACAGCTTTTTATGAACTTGGCTTGCATTGCAGCATTTGAAGAGCTTTCTTTTACTGTGAGTGGCAGAACATTAATATAGTTGAAGCATTATTTTTGCTTATTCAGTGATCAAAGGATTCAGGATAACATTTTAAAAATAAAATGCAGAAACCGTTGGGGTTTTTTTTATTTAAAAAGCCTTACGCCAGACAGAATGTAATTCTAATAATCCGTACAGCATTACACAAGCCATGAATTCTTACCTCCAGAAATTAACCTCTTACCAAACTGAGCAAGCAAGAAAGATTAAAAAGTGGTATTTTTTTTTAAAGCCAGGAAAAATAAATTTAAGGTTTGCATTTTTACCTAGTGGTAATCAAACACAGGCCTTTTTAAATAGAGGTGTAGAGCAGAATAAACTGCTGAAGTTCTTGAACATCCTTCCACAGTTAGTTGTTAGTAGCATTCTTCTAATGAAGTTAAGGGGATACATCTCAAGCAACCACCATCCGGAATTTATCCAAGTTTAAAATGTTAGTTCAGTTTAGGTTAAAAAGAAAATACAAACAGAACCACCACATTCCTCCCCAATTTTGGGGAATCTCAACAACCTTCTTGCGAGCACAACTTAAAAAGATTCAAGCTAAAAGGACACATGGATTTTATTCACTCACTATTGAGAATTTTGCAAAAATTTGCAATCTCTACATGAACAGGCAACTTAAATCTTACAAAAAAGGATTGTGTGAGCTTGTGCATAGCCAGACAAAGAGCTCTGAAGCTTTGTTTAGAAACCTCCTGCGCAGCAAACACCCCTTTCACATTTGGAAGAGCTTTTTAGAAATTAAAAGTTACATAAATGTATTTTTCAACGAAAATTGTACATAGATTTCGAGGATCCCTGATGCTTTATAGAAAGGCCACCACTGTGGAATGAGCAGGCTCCTTTTACGTACAACTTTCCAGTGCTGCTGGCTACAGCTAACATAAGCAGTTAAACATCCTATTCTTTCCCAGTGCTCTCCTATCAGTAAATCTATTTTGCTTTCCTCACTCCACATGCTAGACAAACAGTAAAAGATAAAACAACACATAGGTGCAGATATAATGCCCATACTCTGGGATAAACTAATGGTACAGAAGTCATGCACAGAAATTACTTTGCTGTCTACCCTCCATTTTCTCTCTGTCCCCATATGAAAGGTTCGTATGGGACAAGTCTCTCTCTTTTCCCAATATTTTCTTTGTGTTTGAAGTCTCAGTGAAAATGTACTTTCTCCTGCCATCTACAATCCAAGAGCACCAATACACTGCACCTATTTTACCGTATTTCTACTCACAATAAAGTCAAGGAAAGCCAGCTTCATTTCACAAATGTAATTAATAGCTTCCAATCACTCAAGATACTGAAATACACGCGTCAGAAATGTAGATGTGCATTCTGTTTGCTTACCTCTTCGGCATTTGAGGATTGTGCTGCCAATGCACTGTTACTGGGAGCTACAAAGTGCTGTAGCACTCACCATTCTCACTTCTATGTTCCTACCAGAGGAAGGCAACGGACTGAGATACAACAAGGGCTCCTACCAGGTTCTCATCTCTGTGGTGGCACATGCTTAAGAGACCAGGAGTCACGACAGCACAGAGTTTCAGTAACACAGCAGATGGCAATGCCTTTCTGAGAAAACCAAATCTGAAGTTCATTATTCAGCCTGTCTTTCCGAATTTCTTCTTCACTGAAATTTCATGCTTCCTTGTTTTTGTAACACTACTGAAGAACAGTAAAGATGTTGCCATTTCCCAAGGAGTGAAAGTGAATGTTAAAACCAGTTGTACTGAGGACTGCTTTCAGGAAAGGGCACATTGCCAGCTCAGGCAACTAGGTGTGTGGGCACAGAGTCCCTCAATGAAAACCAAGAACACAAAACACTTTGAGGGCAATTGTAGAAAGTGCCTCAAGATTTTGCAGCACTCCTCACTTGAGGGTTAAAAATTGTTACCAGAGATAAAAATAAGCAGACAACGTTTGCAATACACCCTTTTATCAACCACTAACAGGCAGCTCTTAAATTCACTTTTCCCACAGTGAAAAATTAACAAGCTCCAATGTAACTTCTTCCTACTCTGGAAGTTTCTCCCTACTATTACAGGTCTGGGCATAAGAAAAACCAGGTTTTCCTTCCTGTGTTTGTCAGGCATGTGGTCTTTGAAGCAGCAGATTATTATTACTATTATTTCAGCTGAACCCTGACCTGATGCAGAACTTGAGGGGCTTTTTGGAGAAAAGAAAAAAAAAAAGAGTGAGGTTTTTCTACACTAAAGAGAAGGATAACGAATAAAAGGTCAGCATTCATCTCCCACGACTTCGAAACAGTAGCACTGTGGGCTTAGAACACTTTCAAAGTGCTGGTGTCACCTGGGCACAATTTGGTGTTATGGCAAACTTGATCTAATAGTTTTAATTACCAGAGGAAAGGGCCCTCCCTGTCAGGCACAGCAAACATGGCTCAGAGAGTAAATGAATGTTCAGATGGCTGATCTGGCACAAAGATCCCCAACTCCAAGCTTGCCTTCTGATAGATTAGCTGGCTAAAAATCAACCCACTGTGCAAATGCACAGTTGATGGATCTAGCACAAGGGAAACAGTGGGAGCAAGCAGCTTTCAGAGAGGATAAAGTAGGATCACCCCTCTTGACAGCAACTTGCGCCTAGCCTGGCTTAGGAATAACAAAGTGTACCTGTGCCAAATGAGACATTCAGAATAAACCGATACCTTCAGACTCACGGTGCTCCACTACTCAGGTTTCTGGACTAGAAACTGTTTTGCTTTGTTTTGCCAGAGGTAGCTAACCTTCCACTATTTTCTCACTTCATACTGATTCCCTAGCTCAGGCATTTGATTAGCCACGCAGTTAGGAACCTTTTAAAAGCAATTACTTACAGCGTGTAAGAACATTTTTTTTTAGGCTTTGATTTCCCAAATCTGAGAATATAAATAGCTTACTTCCTAGTGATCCCTTCTAGGCAACTTTCTTTACATCTAGAGTCCAGAATGGCAGGGGTGAACAGAAGAAAATGATTCAATGAAAGCAAAAGAGTAAACAAAATATTCTAGCTAGGCAATGCTTGTTTCCTCTATGGTACAGATTTCCACAGATAAAATGCTCTGGGAGTTCAACTAGCCGGAGTCTTAAGTGGTGAATCATGGACATCATCTGTGCCAAACCCAAAGTTGTTCTCTGTGAAACACGACTAGTGTATGTAAGCAAACCTACCCCCAAGCCCTACCAGCTAACAAAGGCACCCTCAACACCAGCCAGAGGGCTGCCACTGCCCAACAGCAACAAAAAATTAATACACCTAAGTAGCCATTTGCAAAGAAAGAGACAGGCCTTCAGGCTCTGAGCTTCTGTGAGCCCGTATGTAACTGTTAAGAACTTTCTCCAAAGTCAGTCTGACCTTCTAAACAGGTTAACAGCCCTAAAGCAGGTGCATTTCTCCTCTCAGGTAAGCAGCAGGCTTTGAAAGATAATCCATGGAGAGTAAGAGACAAAATTCCAGGTTGGTGAGAGAAAGCTCAGAATCTCCTTCCATTATACTGTAGATGATGGGCAGATTTTACCCTTCACCTCTTGTTACTCTGCAGTTCCCCTGACTGAAGCCCAAGATGATCCTTTCAATAGGAAGCAACAAAGAAAACAGGTTCCAAGGACTTCTTACCATGTGTAAGGATTAAAAGATTTCTCAAGCAGGGAATGAAGCAGAGATTGATGAGAAAAGCATTACATTCTTTAGACCTTTTAAAAGAGATTTTTAAAAGGGGGATAAACAAGTCTTCCTTTCACAGAGCACTGTCAGCAGATATAAGAGCTAGATCTACCTTTAGCAAGGTCAATTCTGACACGGGCAGGGGGTAACAAAAACAAATGCCCCCAAAATAACAACAAAAATAAAAAGCCAAACCCCAGAAGTAGTACTTGTGGTAGGTCAGGGCCTCTGCTCTGGAATAAAAGTATTAAAAATAATAAGTCCAAGAGCATACCACCTCCTAATATACAGGTTGTTTGGAAAAAAGACCCCAAACTATCTCCTCAGATTGTACAACTCAGCCTAACACAAAGAATGTTCTCTGCATTGTTCTTCACTTACAGCTTCTTAAATTTAATATTGTGAATAAAGACCGTAAACCCTTCTGAACATTAAAGCTGATGACTTTATAATTTTGCCCCTTTCAAAGGTTACCAAGATTTCATCTTGCATGAAAATGAGTTTCTCATGAATAGAAAAACAATGAGAAGATAAACAAGGTACGAAACTTTCCTACTTAAAAAGTATTGATGACAAACTGCATGCAACTGTTAGTTTTCCAAATTTACAAATGCAAAAACATGTCTGACATGACTCTAAGAGACAACACCAGAAGATTTCCAGAGGAAGAATACAGAAGCATTTGCAAACCTGCTGCAGGAATACCCACTGTAAGATTCCCAGTATGGTAAGGCAAAGGTTTTATGCCAAATCACTTATCGGCTACACCTAGCCCAAAACATGACCACCTTCAATATTTGAAAGAAAGCAGTCTGCAGGCCACAGATCACCCAGCCCTAGGGAGATGGCATTTTCTCAGGTCAAGATTTCATTAGCCTTGAAAGCAAAAATGTGCAACTGCAAGAAGGGCAGCCAGGAGCACCCTTACTGTGGTTTAACAAGCAGTTTAAGGGAGAAAGACAGACTTCTTGGCAGGTAGGTCTATCTGTTGGGGTATCTACTTTGAAACTCAAAAGAAGAAGAATGAAGCTGTTCTACACCTGAAGCAGCTCAATTCACCGGATCAGCTACTCGTGTTCCTCAGGAAGAAGCCCTCTAGAGTGGCCAGAGCAAATGGCACAGCTTTTCGCCTTTGAGACAGGCAGATTCTAGCATTTCAGAGAACAGCTGGCTTGCTGCTTAGAAATGCATTTGCACCATTTTCAGACTATGGTGAAACCTGACTTTAAAGAAAGCTCAACTCCAAGCTCAGGAGAGTCACTTCAGTTCGATAAACCTATTTAAGATAGTATCTTCTCATCTCAAATTCTTCCAGAGCATGTGGTACAAGAGCATCTTTGAGCAACCTCACGTATGTTCTAAGCCTTCCTTGGGATTGACTACGGGGCCGTTCTCAAAATAATGCAGTAAGACACAGACATTTATTCATCTAAGGGACAGAAAACTTAACATAGCAGGAAAAGTGCTTCAAATTCCTTCTGAGAAACAGAGGTATTTCAGGAAAAAAAAAAAAATCTATTATAAGCTTCCATGTGAGAAAAAACAGGTGAGCTTGTGTGAGAAGGGCAGGCTACTTATGCCACTATGTCTGCATCATGGGTCAATGAATTGTGGCCTATGACTAGAAATTTAAGTGTCTTCTTTCTATAGTAGGATGCTGCATGGGCAACAATAGAGCCAGCTCTCCAAAGAAAATATTTCAACTCACTTATTGGTATGAATTCAGTTTAAATTTGCTGTGCATTTGCCCTTTGTGGGTATTAGAGACAGCTTATTTTGAATTATGGCAGTATTTAATTTGCACAGACTGCATTACATACATGAATTATTCACTTCCAGGCTCATGACCTTTCATATACTATAAACACATACGTCTTTCCCTTACCCTAGACCAAATTTAAGACCTAGATTCCTGTATGCTTGTGCACACATCTGCCTACTCTCTCCTGCTAGCAAGCAGCTACACAGTTTGCACATCCACTTTTCCAGGACACTGATGAACTGCATGTCAGAGGGAACAAAAAGAAAATGCACTTGCAGAGCAAGGAAGAGGTAAAGAGCAAGCGGCACACAACAAGCATAGGAAATCAGCTGTCTGAGCCAGCAGGCTATCCTCAGGCACCAGGGCAAGAGAGACTAGTTCAACCGAGCCTTTCCACTGCCTGGGGATGGCTTCTGGCAGGTACACCTCTGAATATCCTGACTGCCATTTTCGTGTTGCATGTAACCCTCTCCTAACAGAAGGGGGGAAGGATTTACTGCTTCCAGGGAAGAATACAGTGCTACTATAGGATAAAAAGGTTAAGGAAAAAATAATGCAAGGAGAAACCTCATTCCATTATTTGTGACAGAGTTGACAGATGGATTACTCTCATGGACATAATGCATTAGAGCTCAGCATTCAGCCAGGACACCTATTACTGTGTTTGTATAAGGCATAACAAAACAAAGCACACGCAAGAAAATGGTGTCCCCCTCTGAAAGTTCAGAGTCTTATAACTAGATTAAAAATGGACTCAGACAGACCTGTGGAGAGAACTGAAAGGCTCCTTATTACTTCTCATACACCGGAAGTAAGCAGTATTTCTTACAGAATTAAATAGGAAGGATTAGGAAAAAAATCATTCTAAAATCAAATGAGGAGACTGAGTGACAAGAAAATCAGAACAAGATGGCAGACGATGGCTTAAGGATGATGTAGATTAAAAGCCATGTTTTGAAGTCAGAGTCTGAGAACTCACCATGAATTCAAGAATAATTTTCAAGTTTGCAGCAGAACTACATGAACCTGGAACAAAAAGGAAGCTCTGCAAGATCCTGGAAAAAAGTGACTGGGTTACCGAAAGCTACTGAAAGGATAAAGGGAAGGAAAGCACAAGCAAAATTTCAGTGAACCCCACACAAAAAGCTAGGAGCAATGAACAATAGCCTCTGTAAAAAATATCAGAAAGAACGGAGGTAATCAAAGGAGGATACAGATGGAAAACAACAGTGGAACAACACTTCAAGAGCAACAGTTGATAGTGACAAACATATCTGACAGTGAAAGGAAAATGAGGTACTGGATATGAACCTTAGCTAGGAAGAGATCACTGTAAACACTCATTACAATTGTAGTAGAGCACAACTAAAGCCATAGTGGAGAACAAGAGCCCCAGACAATATACTCAAAGAATTCTGAGATAAAAATGGGAAAGGAAATGAAGAGGTAGTTGCAAAGGCAAGAGAGGCCACAGGTATTTAGTACATTTCTTCTTAAAAAGAGGAAATGCATCTGTAAGAACTATGAGGGAAAATGAAAAGCTAGGAGTTGATCAAGTGATTGAAGAAAAGTGGTTGAGAGAAAGAACACAAGGTTCGTGGAAGATCAGGAGACATTCTTGTATGGTGCCGTAAGATCGGTGAACGGGTAAAGAGGAGGAGAAGAAATATTTTTAAAAATACTATCTATTTGTGACAGAGATGATCATAATACTGGAAGAAAGCGGTAAAGGATAAGCAAAAGTATATTCAGTCAAAGTCATTGTCGTGGTTTTGCCCCGGCCGAGGGCCACACCCCACACAGTCGCTTGTACTTTTAAAAGGAAGGGGGAGGGAAAGTTGGGGGAGGGGGAAAAGGGAAGGAAGAAAGGAGGGAAAGAAACCACAACCTAGAAACCAGAACCATGCAGGTTGGGATAAGGATAGTTTACTAAACAATAACAGAAAACTAGATATAACAATAACAGAAGTTTAAAGTACAAAATAGATGAAACTGGTGATACACAATGCAGTTTCTCACCAAACCACAGAACCCAGGCCGCACAGCTTAGAGCCGTCCCCGAACCCAGAAAACTGCCCGTCCTGGCGTTGTCTCCTCCTCTTCCCCCCAGTCCCCTTTATACTGAGCATGACGTAACTGGCATGGAATATCCTCTTTGGCCAGTTCGGGTCACCTGTCCTGGCTACGTCCCCTCCTT
This sequence comes from Porphyrio hochstetteri, assembly GCA_020800305.1. Lineage (NCBI taxonomy): Eukaryota > Metazoa > Chordata > Aves > Gruiformes > Rallidae > Porphyrio > Porphyrio hochstetteri. Next base: position 18,692,891 of record CM036905.1, on the reverse strand, counting down.
TCTCACTAGTAAGGAAGTATGCAGAGCTGAGAAAGGTCCTTGATTGCCCGGCAACAAATTGGGAACATCAGGGTGCTATCAGCACTGTTCTCATCCTAACACCCAAACATGGCATTCCATCCACTGCTAAAAATAATTAACTCCATCATAGCTGAAACCAGGACATTATCCACCCCTTATTCCATACCATTTACGTCATGACCAGATCCAACAATTTTCTTTGGGTACAACCAGTTTCGTGTTTCACACACCCATATATGTATGTACACATGTATGCACACATACGTGCATACAGATCTTATTCCCTCAGTCTGTGAATCATCCCTCTGAAGTTGTTGAGTTCATTTAGTCCATGATTTTCAGGCTCCATTTGTCGTAACAGTTTCTCAGGATAATTGTATGTTCCACTGGCTCGTTGCACGCTGCATCTCAGGCTCTTGACTGATACACCTGGCATGGTCCATGCTCATAGTCTGTGGGTCAGAGTTTATTTTCAAAGGGAAAAAAGGAAAAAAAAGTTCTTGAGAGGCCAGGCTTTAGTTCCATCATCATGGCACTCCTTCTTCATTAACTTGTATGACTCCGGCTATAATGCTATGGTACAACATACAGCAATCATAACAATAATGAATATACAATAATGGGTTATTTGGCAATTATTATAATTTCTACTCTATTAATTATATTGGCTATTCTCACCCAAAATCAAATCCCCTTGAGGTACGCATTCCTGCCATTTTATTCCTAAAAACTGGATTTCTCGCGTAGGCCCCTTGACTTTACTTCGTTTTATAGCAAAACCGGCTTCTAAAAGGATTTTAATTACCCTGTTTCCTTTTTCAAAAACTTCCTCTGCTGTGTTGCCCCATACAATGATGTCATCAATGTACTGCAGGTGCTCTGGTGCTTCACCCTTTTCCAGTGTATTCTGGATTAGTCCATGGCAGATGGTGGGGCTATGTTTCCACCCCTGGGGCAGACGATTCCACGTGTATTGGATGCCTCTCCAGGTGAAAGCAAACTGTGTCCTGCACTCTGGCGCCAGTGGGATCGAGAAGAAAGCATTCGCAATGTCAATTGTGGCATACCACTTGGCTGCCTTCGATTCCAATTCATACTGGAGCTCTAACATGTCTGGCACAGCAGCACTCATACCTGGAGTGACTTCATTTAGGCCACGATAATCTACTGTCAGCCTCCACTCTCCATTGGACTTCCTCACTGGCCATATGGGACTATTAAAGGGTGAGTGGGTTCGGCTGATCACTCCCTGATCCTCCAGTTGACGAATCAGCTTATGGATAGGAATCAGGGAATCTCGGTTAGTACGGTATTGTTGTCTGTGCACCGTCGTCGTAGCAACTGGCACTTGCTGTTCTTCAACCTTCAACAACCCCACAACAGCAGAATCCTCCGAGAGTCCAGGCAAGGCACACAGTTGTTCAATTTCTTCTGTTTCCAAAGCAGCTATTCCAAAAGCCCATCGGTACCCTTTTGGGTCTTTAAAATACCCTCTACGTAGATAATCTATACCTAAAATGCACGGAGCTTCTGGACCAGTCACAATGGGGTGTTTTTCCCAGTCCTTCCCAGTTAGGTTCACCTCAGCCTCTAGCACAGTTAGTTGTTGGGATCCCCCTGTCACTCCAGAAATACAAACAGGTTCTACCCCTTCATGATTCGATGGCATTAGAGTACACTGGGCACCAGTATCCACCAGAGCTTTGTACTCTTGTGGATCTGACGTGCCAGGCCATCGGATCCACACAGTCCAATAAACCCGATTATCCCTCTCCTCCACCTGGCTGGAGGCAGGGCCCCTCTATTGCTGCTGATCATATTTGTTTTCCACTGGTTGCATAAAGGACTTAGAGGTCCCTTCAAGAGGATCAGACACATCAGACATATAGGTAGGCCTTCCAGTTGGTCTAGGGAACTGCCCAGTAGAAACTGGTGCAGCCTTCTTCCTGGCAGAATCTCGTTGTGCGAATGTTTTACCCCGCAGCTCATTTACTCGTGCTCGAAGGGCTGAGGTGGGCTGCATATCCCATTTCCTCATGTCCTCTCCATGATCAAGCAGGTAAAACCACAATGTACGTCGTGGTGTGTATTCTCCCTCTTGGAACGATGGACGTTTTCTCCCAGTAGCTGCAACATTGCTCCATACGGGTTGGGAGTTGGACACATTGTTGTCAAGTCGTTGAACCAGTTTCTCTACTGCTGCAATGACGGAGAGGGAAACATTGTCTTGGTATTTCCTGAGTCGGCAGGCCACCTCATTTACGGTTGGTGGATCCATATCATTCCAGTCAATTGCTGCCAGTGAATTGGTGTACCCTGACGGTGCACTTCGTACAACCTTACGCCACATATCTGGAGTGCATAGGACTTCATCGGGATCAGCGGGAAGTCGTGAATTGTCCAGATCATAATAAACTATCTCCCGTACAGCTAATTCTCTCAGGTGCTGGATAGCTGTCTCTATGCTGTTACACTTGGGTGTCTGACATGTAATATATTCCTTTATGGGATATCTTTCCTGCACACTTGACAGTAGTCGCCTCCAGAGGCTGAGGATTTCCGGCCTCCTCCCAATTGCTTTGTCAATTCCTCCTTCTCTAGCTAGGGATCCCAACTGCTTGGCCTCTCTGCCTTCTAACTCCAAACTATTGGCCCCGTGATCCCAACATCGGAGCAACCAAGTGATAATGTGCTCACTTGGGTGGCGGGTGAAATCTTTTCGAACCTCACGCAGCTCACTCAGAGTCAGGGATCAGGTAACAATCTCTGGTTCTGCCTCATCCTGATATCCTCGGGATGGTCCCGGTTGATCATCATCATCATCCGTCACTATGCGAACTGATTTCTTTGTGCATTTCCTCTTTTGTACGGGAGCAACAGACACTGGTGTGGATTGGTTTTTCGGATCATCTGCAGTGTCTGCTGTAGAGATTACAGTAGCTGCAGTGTCGGTCACAGGGGTTGCAGTAGCTGCAGTGTCAGCCCCAGTGGTTGCAGCAGCTATAGTATCTGCCAGTCTGTTTCCTTTCCCTTCTCCCTGACAGTGCTGACAGTGCTGCCTGCTATCAAGCAGTGTTTGATAAATAGTGGCCAGAGCCCAGCACAGTGCAGTAAGGTGTCCGTCTCTGGGAAACCTACAGCAATTTTTCTTTAGGTATGCAGTCACTTGATCGGGGTCTTGTAGCTGTTCAGGAGTGAAGTTCCAAACCATCGGGCGTGAGAAAGTACCTAGGTACTTGCCCATACTTTGCCACATGCCCTGCCACTCGTGATTATTCTGTCTCGGAGAAAGCTCTTCAGTGGTATTCATAAACCTATGCTTGATATATAACAAAAACTGAACCATCTGCCGCAAACCTACCAATAGCAAAATGCTAGTTTGAATATCCCAGAGATATTGAAGATTTTCAAAAACTGCCATAAGAGCTGTTGTATTTAGCCCAAAGGAAAAGAAAGCAGTGCCCCCACCATACCGGCTGCTGTTATTAACCCCTCCCTGTCCAAAGAATGGACAGGACAGCAAAACCTCATACAAGTACCAGATTAAGCTCATGGTCATCGATATTATTGTATCATAGACTGATATCATAAAATACACTATAATGAAGTATGGGAACAAATATGGGAGCCGCAGACCTGAGAGAGTAAAGAATCCTGCCAGGATTGTATACAGCATGCGGTGGTTTTGCTGCCACAGCCATGGACACAGCCTTGTGAATAAATACCACAGCATCGTGACCAGAGATTGCTTAAACAACAGTGCTTATCTTAATTGCGATAGTTAGGGTCAGATCTACCGTTATCCCAACCGTTCATGCCCCACGTTGGGCGCCAAAATGACTGTCGTGGTTTTGCCCCGGCCGAGGGCCGCACCCCACACAGTCGCTTGTACTTTTAAAAGGAAGGGGGAGGGAAAGTTGGGGGAGGGGGAAAAGGGAAGGAAGAAAGGAGGGAAAGAAACCACAACCTAGAAACCAGAACCATGCAGGTTGGGATAAGGATAGTTTACTAAACAATAACAGAAAACTAGATATAACAATAACAGAAGTTTAAAGTACAAAATAGATGAAACTGGTGATACACAATGCAGTTTCTCACCAAACCACAGAACCCAGGCCGCACAGCTTAGAGCCGTCCCCGAACCCAGAAAACTGCCCGTCCTGGCGTTGTCTCCTCCTCTTCCCCCCAGTCCCCTTTATACTGAGCATGATGTAACTGGCATGGAATATCCTCTTTGGCCAGTTCGGGTCACCTGTCCTGGCTACGTCCCCTCCTTTCTCACTAGTAAGGAAGTATGCAGAGCTGAGAAAGGTCCTTGATTGCCCGGCAACAACTAGAAACATCAGGGTGCTATCAGCACTGTTCTCATCCTAACACCCAAACATGGCATTCCATCCACTGCTAAAAATAATTAACTCCATCATAGCTGAAACCAGGACAGTCATCAAGATCCCATGTAGAGAAAGAACTAGATGACAACATGCAAAAAACAAAAGTGTTGAGGAAAATGGGCTACTATCTGTTAAATTTGATGAAGAGCCTATCAGTACAGCATGTTTCTGCCAGATATACCCCTTTTGCAGGTACAGGGACACACAAAGACTTACTGGAGGACAACTCAAGTGGTTCAAGAGAACTTGCAGAGGAGGCATTTGCTATTGGGAGAACAAGCATTATAAATGAGACACACCCCCTGAAAAAAGGAAAAAGTGATCCAAATTCACAACACTGGTGAACTACAAGACACAGGAAAAGCACGGCCACACTACCAGTGAAATCCAAACACTGGTGGAGATCCTGAACGAAACCTTGCAATTACCCGAGATAAGGAATTCAGCAGTTGCCTCAGAAGCAGCGTGCAGGCACAGCTCAATGAAAACCAAATGAAATTAACTGACACGGTTTAATGAGAGGCTAGAAACAAGAATGCAGGCCAAATCAAGTTAGGGCAAAGAAGCATGTAATTACTGTCAAAGAACAGTAAGTGAAAATGCAGAAGCAGCCAGGAATCAAACCTGAAGAGAAAAGCTATGGGGAGGAAACAAGCATGCTGTATGTAACTACACAGAGCAACGAGAAAAACTGGATCCCAACACTGCTTAGAAAATGGAAGACACTGAAGGCAACCGCAGAAAGAAATGTAGTGCCTCTTCCATGGGGTGAGGCCCAGGACAGAACACAATGCAAAAGGTAACCATAAACAAAGGGATGTAGGTACTGATGGTGGCAAAGGGAATGATGTAACTGTGGTTCTAAGGTGTCAACCTGTATCTCAGAAAAATCAAGAATAGGGAGCATCTCTATCCACAACCACACTGTTGTGAATAAAGTTTTCCCTTTGTTCCTGCTTTAATTGCAAACATTTCTTCTTCATTCATTGTATATTCCCACTTTGAAGATCAATTATCAGTTTGATTCCTGGTGTAATTCCTATTGAATTCATCAATACTAAACCCATCCACGTTTCACTTAAAGCTTACAGACCTCTGTGCAATTCTACTCATTTTGTAATGGCTGCAAATTCTCCTACAGTGGGGCAGGTCATGGAGTAACTTTGTTTGGAAGGGACCCCTGCTGAAAGTAGGGCCAACAGTGAAGCTAGATCTGACTTCAGAAGTACGGTGGGTTGCTCAGGGCTTTGCCCAGTCACATCTGCATCTCCAAGAACAGATACTCCACAGGTTCTGTTGTTCCCCTTCCCTTGGTCCAATGTTTGATCACCCTCACTGTGAATTTCTTTCTTTAACACTGAATTAGAATTTTCTTTGTTGCAATTGGTCTCTGCTGCCACTTGTCCTTCCACTGCATGACCCCAAAGAGAACCCTCAAGAATAATAAATATCTAATGGGGTAGAATAAGGACAAGAAAAAAACCCCCACTGTCTTTAGAAAACTTCGGAACGTCCAGAACTCTTAGTAGGTAATGATCATCCAGTTTTTTGATGCCTGAACGATCTGTCTAATCAGGTATGGCAGAGATCTAAACAAGGCCATCAAAAGGACATCACTGGAGATTTAAGATGAAAGATGATCTTTTGAGACATGGAGAGGAACAAGGAAAAATGGTATTCCAAACTGTATACATATTGCAAATGAAAACAAATCATTCCATATAGGAAGGTTAGGTACTCACCATCTCTCTTGCAATCTCCACAGCTTCCTGCAGCCCATAGAGCCTGCCACAGACCAGGTAGATCCCATTGGCCCAGAGAATACAACCCTCATGGACCCAAAATTCATTGCTGTCAAGAGGTAGTTCAGGAATTTGTAACTCCAGCTCAGTGCCACCTTCTGAAGTGGGCATAGAGGGTTTTGAGTCCAAAGGAGTCTTTTCACCACCACTGCCACCATCAGTGGTTGCTTTTTTACAAGAAGCTCCCCTTGAAAGTGACCGAGAGGCTCCACTACAGTCCTCAGAGCGGTGCCGCCTCTTAAAGCGGGGATGAGCAGCTAGGCTTCTTTGTTCCTTCTGTTGTTGCTGTTCCTCCTCCTCTTCCGTATCTGTCTTGGAACCATTAGAAGCACTTTTGTGCCGTACCTTGACCTTGCTTTGCATTTCTGTGGCCCTCTTTGGAGGTGGGTTCTTGGGCAAGGTAGCTGCATAATCCTGGGGGTAGAAAGGACCAAAGAGGTCACCCATGTTACGATAGCTGGCCCATTTGCCACACAGGCAGCAAACCAGATGCCCTAAGACAGAAGACTCTGTTACTACAGGGCCCTGCAGCATGAAAGTTGAGGTGGGCAGCACTTTGCTCTCCGCATTGCTTGGAGGGGGTGTTGAAGACCTCTGTCCTTTCCGACCTCTCACCAATTTGTTCTGCTCCTCTTCCTCCGCATTAATGATTGTGCACACAGCACCTAATTCGCACTTGTTTACCACATGAATATAAGGGAAAAAGGACTTATTCTTGGAGTCAGTTTTATCTACAGACTGGGTAGCATATTTAAGCTTGATCTCTGGTTCTTGAGGCTCCACGATGGGAGCAGCCCTTCTGGGCTTCCGCTTCCGTGGCTGTGCTGCAGGTTTTCGCCTCTCCCTCCTTTGCCTCTTCGGTTTTGGCTCACCACCACCTCCCCCTTCTGAAGACTGCGAAGGTACTGGGGGGGGTGGTGGAGGCGGTGGCAGTTGCTGCTGTTGCTGCTGCTGTTGTTGCTGCTGCTGCTTCTTTTGCTTGTTCACGCTCCCAATTGGCCTCCCCTTTTTCTTTCCAGAGGGAAAATACCCCTTTGGAGGGAAACCATCCGGCTTAGGTGAAATGTTTGTCACATCTCCATCTTTTTCCTCAGACTTCGGATTTGGTTCAGAAGTAAACACACTGGAAGGGGAAATTGTTTTTGAGTCAGAAAAGGCCAGAGTTCCAGCTCCACTTACAGAACCATCAGACCTTCCCTGGCCACCTGACTTCTGAGCAGGTTGTGGTGCTGCACTGGATCCTGCTCCTTCTTTACCAACACTGGCAGCTTCAGGAACTTCTTTCTTGGTTTTATCATCCTCACTGATTTGCCATTCTTCTGAAGATCCTGGAAGAGTTATTTCACCAGCTGTATCCTGGCTTGCTGGCCCCACTTGATCTGACATTTCTCCTTTTCTCTTCTCAGTCTCTGGTCCATGTCCAGCCACATTTCCTCCTTCAGGTCCACTCTTTAGGGACAGGATGTCATCAAGAGTGACAGTATCTGCACCAGTTTCAGCACTATTGCTAGAAACACTTCTCCTGATATTGGGAGATGTAATTTTTTGAACAATAGCTTCCAGTTTTAATCCTCGCCCCTTTCTGGGGGGCAGTATTTTGGTCTTGGCTGGGCTTGTGAGGGAGACAGCAGGGCAATTCCTATTATCAGGACTTGGCAGGTCCTTGAAGGAATCTCCTTTAGCAACTGACTTGCCAACATCTTGGCTTTGAGATGAATGGGCATAGGAGTTGTACGTTTTATCAGCTCCATCTTTTGCTGAAGTCATCAGTCGCCCTTTATCTTCACTGCCACTGTTCTTCATATCCTGTGGCTGTCTTTTGGTAGGGATAGGAGAGATGAAAGAACGGACTCTCCTCCTCATAATTAATGGATTTTGAGGAGACTGGTCTTCCTGGCCAGGGAGTCTGAGCATGGCATTACTAGGCTTGGGCAAATCTGTAGAATCCTCTCGTCGATGCCCATCACTTTCTTGAGGGCAAAATCTTTTTTGGTTGGCTGCTCCAAGCGGGCCGCTGCTTTTGGCAGGAGAAGTTTGCCGAGAGAGGTCCCAACCAGACTCGTGATGTTGCAGCTTCTGGTTGCCATGCTTCAGTTCAGCGCATTTGCTTTGAGTACTGTCACTCCCCATAACACAACGCCCAGCTTCTTGACTTCCAGTATCATGGTAAGAGCTACCTTGAAGGTACATCATTCCATCCTTGTCATTTTTTAAGGGGCTCCTTACTCTGTCCAGAAACTGCTGTTGTCTTGGGCTTTTCCTGGCTCCTTCCTGCCTGTGCTGAGCTGCAGCAATCACACCCTGAGCAGCGCTGCTTGCCCAATCTTTGTATTCTTCTTGCTGTTGCTGGTATATCTGTCTCTTGTAATGATACTGGGAATTTAAACTCTGGTTAGGGTCACCGAAAGCATGAGGCCTAGCATTTGTGTGATATGCTGAAGCCAAAGACGGGCCTTCTGAATTCTGAGGGTAAGCAGAATGCAAAGAACCCCTGTTAACTCTTTCAGATAGTGTCATGTGTGGGTTCATGTGATGCAGATCTGCCCCTGGGCCTCTGCTTCTGCCTGGTGACATTTTCAGCTTATCAGCAAGATCATGAAATTGAGAAGGCGATTTGCCCCTGCTGCTTCCAGTTCTGCCAGGTGCTCGTCTCATCTGTGTCGATCTGCTGTCCTGCTGGGGAATGTAGTCTGGAACAGCATCAGAGACTGCAGCTCCAGGGCTAGCATTGCCTCGGAAAGATTCATGCTTGATGCCAGCAGGATGACAATGGTCTCCTGTTTTTTTATTATTGAGACTAGCTGAGCTCTTTGACTGTTCAAAATCTTCTTCTTTTATTTGCCCACTGTGAGCTTTCATCTTTGTTTCCATGGATACTAAACCACCAGGGAGTATTACTGACTGGCTCAAGCCAGGGGCAAGACGTTCGCTCCTTCCGCTTCTGGCCTCAGGACCCATGTGTCCCATTGGGTGAGGGCCAGGATCTCTGACAAGTTGCCTTAATGGAGATATGTCACAGATCACTGATCTCCTCTCTGACAATGCTCCCCCTTCATGGGAAGAAGACTGAGACTCCACATCAAACTTTCTAGCAAGAGGGTAATCAGCTAGATTAATCTGCTTCATGTCAGGAGCTACGCTGCTAGATTTCCTATCCCAGGGACCCCAGTGAGGGCCCTCCAGGAGAGACCCCATGCTTTTATTCAAGAGGCCTCTATTGGTCAATTCATTGGCTTGACTGATTAAGATATTAGGCCTCATGGCTCCCTCCAAACTCCCAGCCATCCCAGAATGCTCTTGTGCATTCCTAGAATACCTTCTGTCTGGATGGTGGTGGTGGTACCCCTGTAAGACCTCCTGCAGGAGGCTAGGAAACTTCTCATTACGACCTTTGCGCTCACTGTGCCCTGGAAAATCCCCTTTTTCTTGACCAGGATACTGTGGAAAGCCACCAATATTTCTCTGTATACCAGCTGCTATATTATCCTTGTAACTATATCTTAAACTGCCAGGAGATTTGGAAGGTTCTGTTCTTGCAGGAAAATTTGGCCCAACAACTGCATGACCAGGCTGGCTGTTCCCCTCTCCGTTATGGTTAGTGTTATCTCCACTTTTGCTCCCTTTACTTCCTCCTTGAGTTTCTGGCTGTGTCCCTGCATGTCCAGCTTCTTTTGCTCCACTACCACTAGCTGGTGCCTGACTGGCTGTGGAAGCATCATCTTGTGCAGGTTTATCTGGTCCACCTGACTTTTCTACTCTTCCTGTCATGGCTTCCCGGGAGACAATCACCCCAACTGCCTTTTCATTCACTTTTGGGGCATTTTCCACAGTCACCACAGCTTCCTTCCCATCAGGGGAGGCAACATCTTCCCTAGCTGCAGGGCTGCTGCTGAGTTTTGATGGCTCATTCTGAGAGCCTTGTGCTGGTGAGGAGTTGGATCTCTCTAAGTTACCCCCTTTGTAAGTGGTGTCTGAGCTGGTGCTCTGGCCACTCAGCTGTCTCACCCTTTCCCCATGATCCTCTGAACTACTGGAACAGCCACCATCAAGGGACTCTGCTAGGGGAGACTTCAGTTGTTCCTCTGCCTGTGAGGAGCCTTCTGAGTTGGTGCAGCTGTCAGCCTTCTTTGAAGATGACCTTTTGGAACTTTTTTTCTGAGGTGCCAAGGCATCTGAGAGCAACATGTGCTGAACTGTGTTGGGCAGATTGGCCACTTGAGAACTCAGAGCACTCAGGCTGCTCAGCCCTGGATCTGTAAGCCTTTTTTCCTGCAGCCCTTCCAGACCGAATCCCTTGAATCCCCCTGCATGTGCATTGGGGCTTGGCATCATAGACGGTGTAGGACTAAGCTGAGGCATCATCTGCAGGATTCGGTTTCTAGAACCCATGGACATGTTGCCTTGCCCACACTGGAGATTTTCTCCACCTGGCATGAGTGGAGAAGGGGTAGAGCTGCAGCTTGGAGACTGAACCACAGATGCAGCAGGAGATGGATTAGAGATTGGACTGAAGTTTTGGTGGAACTGCATTGGTGACCTTACAGGAACTTCACTCTGGCTGTACTGTCCCACTTGACTTTGAAGAGAAAGCTTGGTGGCAGCATTTGAATACTGCATTACATGCTGAGGTGGGTGCTGTTGTTGCTGCCCCTGCTGCCCACTTTGGGGGAGCTTAGACTGCTCAAAGCTTTTCATCTGTTGAGTCTGAAAGCTGTAGTTTGACTGGGTCCCATACGCCTGTGCACTGGAGCCCACAGCATGGCCTTCATACTGTGACCCAGAATTCACGCTGTAGCTTCCATCGTAATTCTGTCCTGACTGGCCAAAACGCTGTGGGGAGGGAAAAGAGGAAGAGGAGGACGACGAAGGTGGCTGATAGTGTTGGCTGAACTGACCCACTCGTAACTGGTACCCAGAAGCAGAAGAAGGCAGGGTGGATGGACGCTGCATTGGCTGCAAGTGTGAGGTGCTAGAAGCAGATTGGCTGGAAGCCTGTGGTAAAGGCTGATGAGACTGATAGATCTGCTGTCTCAGCTGCTGCACCTGCTGCTGCTGGCTAGAAGCCTGCTGCTGATACTGGGCACTCCCTGGAGAGAAAGGACCAGTATAATCCTGTTGATAGTGGGATACACCTCCAAGGGTTGAATGCTGTGTTTGAAACTGGCCCACATGTCCCTCACTCCCATACTGACTTCCAAAGCTACTCCCCTGAGGGGGCCCATAGCTCTGTACTGGTCCAGAAGGCCTGCGCTGAGGTGGCTGTTGCCCTCCTGATGCCACTGGATCTTTGTTGGCAGCCATATAGTAAAACTCTCCTGCTTCTTTTCTGAAACCTTGGTAGCTCTGATGGCCAGAGCTCTCACCAGGCATTGCCGTAGAGGCTCCTGCTGCTCCACGACGTCCACTGCCAGCACCACCTCCAAAGCTCTGGAACATCTGGGCCTGCTGGCGGGGGCTGAACTCTTCCAGTCGGGATGAACCGTGCACTTCCTGTGGGTAGCTCTGCTGGTTTCCGTGGTAACTACTTTGCTCCCGAAAGGACTGCATGCTGTTCAGCAGCAGAGCGGCAGCTCAAAAGCCCTCCTAAAGGGGGAGAAAAAGAAAGAGGAAAAAAGGTATAGCATCCACATCTCCCAGTCACACCAATACCACTGCTCAGTTTCCCTGCTTTAATAGCTATTACATTTTAACATTTATCTTCTAGTTTCTGGTACATCAACGTGGCACCCCCTCTCCTTGCAAGTTTCTGAACTTCTAGGTAGCACAAGTAAGAGGCATCACTCATTTCCAAGAAAATACAAATTGGTAGTCAGGGTGTATTTTCACTATTAGTATTTCCTCCACAGTCATTTACTAACTGGGTCAGTTTATGTGTCCCTGAAGAAACAAACTTCCAACAATACTCTCTGCAAAGGAAAACAACCCTCACCCTCCAGCTATTCTTTATGGCTAATACTGGGAGGAATAAAGTATTTTGCTACCACCTTAAAAGATGCAATGAGGAGTCTGTACCACTCTCAAACCACTCCTTCGATTGTAGGAATGATATCCAGGGCACGCATTTCACTCTGGGAAAAATCTCTACTAGAAAACACTCAAGATAGAATTGACCAACATTCAAACCAAGATACTCCAATGAAAAGGATCTATGGGAATCTCTGAAAGAACCGGCACCAGCATGCTCAAAGACATCTCCTCCACGCTGTGCTCCTGACTGCAGTGACACTTTTAGGTGAGAAGCAACACAGCAAGATAACACATGGTGTTTCCTCCCCACCCCATCTGCTTTGTTTTAAAAGCTAGAAATTCAGAACAAGTCCACACTATTTGAGAAAAAGGGTCTACAACTTCAAGTCTTTGAACTTTTATATTACTTTGGTGAAACAAAACTGAAAATTTTTGACAGCCAGTATGTATCTTCTGGAATAGCATATGTGATCATTTATATAATCAAGTCCTGAGTAAACACGCTTCAGGAAATAGACCATCTGTAAGGTCCATTCAATCCAAACCATTCTACGGTTCAGGTAGGCTCTTCCTAGTACTTCAGTTGTGTGCAATCATGACTTTGGGGATTGGACCTGATGATCTCTCGAGGTCCCTTCCAACCCCTACGATTCAGTGATTCTGTGACTTATCTTCAATGACTGAACCACAGCTGCAAAATTATTCGGGGACCCTGGCTAATCCTTCTGTAGAAGCCTGATACATCATTAGATGCGTTAAAAAAAGTACAGTAACGAACAAGTATATGCATGTACACCATCATTTTAAAATTAATTTATATTTTTTTAAAAAAATCAATAAAGAGATGACAAAAACATTTCATTTCTGAAACACCTTATGGTTTTCTCTTCCTGAAAACAAACCAGATAAAGCCACCTGGAGAGACTCTTTCCATTAAATAAATCTTAGAACACTGCTCACACTTTTCTAAGAAACAGAACCCCGACTCCTCACATTGGAGACTTCCTGGAAGATTTGCCTGCATTGTGTTTTCTCAATTAGCCCTGTTTTGTGCCACGTCTTCTGTTGCCACATTCCACTAAACCCATTCAAAATTACAGTCTAGTTTTACACTTAAATTTTTTGCTTAAGTAGAAGATCACCAGAGTCCCAAGAAGACAGACATATAAAGGGGGAGATGCAGGTGACATCTGGTATCGTGTCCTGTTACTGACACATTTACTAGAATCAGAAGAGAACTTTCAAATTCTTGATACTCCCAATTCTGTCCCTCCCGTTCTAGGAAGTCAACATATTACTGCTGTTTTAATGTTCTGCTCTCGTATTTTAAGTGCCATACTATAAGAGAGGTCTGCTGTTCTGTTGAACTTTTGCTTTTTTTAGCATTTTAAAGATTACATATATCACACAAATAACACTTCTATGAATGCCAGACTGTGCTGATGTGTCCAGTTTGGGCTTCTAATGGATAAGCCTTTCCCATTTCTGAATTATTCCCATTGACATTTCATCAGTTTGAAGCTCCTGCCCTCAAAACTGGGATACCTAACACAAGTTTCTTCCTCTCTTTTTGAATGACTTGCTGTTAAAGTGAAAAATGGGACCAAAAAACCCAAACCAAAACAAAAAGAACACCTAACCCAGGGAAGAAAACATACATAGAAATAGAAGGAAGCTATCAAACTAAGGGGAAGAAAACATCTGCTGTAGCTGGCAGATGTTAGAAAGCAGCTTCTCCAGATAGGCAATTCGGGGCTCTGCAATCAGCAACATTTGTGTCATATGGAAAGTGCACACACACCCTGGTAGCCACTTGCTTTGCATCATCTCCTCGTAAAAAGCAGTGTTTCCGTCCTTATCACAGGCTCAGCCTCTCTACAGAACCTCAGACTAGTTTTTAAACACAACTTCAGCAAAGCTGACTTTGCATAGTCTGAACTAGGTCTCAGAAAGTCTGTTCTGCCCAATCGCACAAAAACTTTTGTCACTGATATTAATTCTTCTATAATAATACTAACAGAGACTTGAAAACTGCCAGCATATCTTACTGCTAGGAAACATTCTTGACCTCCTCGTTACTAAAAAAGGAATCATTATAATTACATAATGTAACAGAAACAGCACGAGATGCCATAAAATACCTTTCAAAACAGAGATCCAGTAAAGGTCACCCTAAGGCACAAGTTTCTGCCCTCCATTATCTCATGCAATGACATAATATTTATTTAGTCCAGAAAATATATGCTCTAACTCAAAACAGGGAGAACATATTTTTCTCCTTTAGTCTATTATTTTTTTAATTTTGGATTTTACACTGACAAAGTTTTCATCACGAGAACTTCAATTGCTGCTGTTTTCATGTTTCCTACGGAGCACCACTTGCTTTGACTGTCTCAAGGAGCTTAACACAACCAGAACAGCAGCCAAAAAAGAAGAGACAAGCACATCATTAATAGCAGAAGTAAGAAAAGATAGGAGGTGCTTCAATCCATTACATCATTGATAACTTAAGACACATACCACATTTCCTGTCATTAATGTGCTATAAATACAGGACTACTACAATTACTACTGTAATAATCTTTCTTAATAATAACGGTGCAGTAAAGTGCTTACATCTGAGTGCTATGTTCTCAGCGAAACTACTGAGAATAATTCCATTGGCAAGCCTTGTTAATAAAACACATTCAAGACAGATGAGACCTCCAAAGTCTACCTAGATCCACAGGAAAAGAATTCATTGATTTGATTAAATTTTCCTGGCAGCCTTTAAAGAAAGGATTTTCATCTGGCACATACTCCTTCACATGCAGGAACTCGAGAGAATGATACATCAACTGGCGACTAGAGACTACAACACAATCATATAAAACTCCGTAATGGTACACATCCATAATTCCCCCATCCTCAGAGGGGGAAAGTCCCAGCTCCAAAAAAGTGTTTCATTAACAGCCACAAGCTACATGTTTACAGTATTTCCCACATACACAAAAAAACCGTACAAAACCTTCCCCATTTATTCAAAGGAAAGGTAAGATTCACAGTTTTTACTGCTCCAGTGTCACACCTCCACTCTCACTGCGTGTGCATCCAGCTCTACCAATAAAGCTTCGTGATTTTCCTCTAGTATTTACTGCCTATAGCTGTAGAGCCACCTAAGCATATCCACCTAGAGGTTACAGACTACATTCACTAGACTAAGGAGCTTCACTCTGTTCCACCACTTTTGTTTCTTCTCTATTAGCCCAGTAAACAAAAATTGCCTTCAGCCTGATAGGAACAAAGGAAGCACATCACAACCTTTTGTAGCTGATGAAGAAACAGCCTCATTTGTGAAATCACTGCATGTAAGTCATGAATAAAGAGAAGCAGTAGGTCCTCTTATCCATCTCTCAGACTGATCAGTGAAACAACTGAAGTTATTTCAGACAGCCCTTCAACCTACCTTTCCCATGTGAACTTATTTCTAAGCACATCTACAATGCAGCTTTTATTTCTTGTTTAATTGTCCGAAACATTCTTGTAGAACAACTCTGTTAACATAGGAGTTCCTCAAAATACAGAGCTACTGCATTCTGATCCTACTGTGAGCCAGATTATTAAATGGCAGTCAACAGCATGTAAGCATCTTTCAACGGTTCCTGCATGGATATGAGACTGCCCCCAATCATTGCTGATTAGCAGGATTCATCAGCCCTCCCACATCAAGATCGCTGTGTGAAATTATATTCCACAAAACACTGTTGACAGGTTTTTAAAATCTATATAAATCTTTAAAACTTTTTTTGTCTCAATTATCAAGGGCTGGACAAATACAGGAGAGCTCCCCAGATTTTCCCACGTAACACTGATGCCAACGTAGCGGTGCAGCACTACAGACAGCTCAAAATGCGTGAGCTAAACAGCAAAATACTGTGGGGATATGCTTAATTCTTAACGATATGCCAATAAAGGAGCAAATGAAACCAGCATCACTTAATTCTGTAGGAGGTAAGTGAGGTCTTTCTGCTTCGTTAAATTTTCTTTAGATTTGGGCTGACTACTGCGACCCATCTGTGCGGAGAAGTCTCAGGCAGCAGTCAAATGCAATATATTTTTGGTGATCTGTCAAAGACCTCTCACTTCCTAGCATGCTTATCAGGAAGGGAAATGTAGTTACAGGCAGGTGACAAGCAGCAAGATAGCTTTTTCCACAGCCCAAAAATGTACATGAACAAGTGGCTGGGTTTTTTTTAGAGTGTCCAGGCTTCTGATTAAAATAGACTTATTTGCTAAATGCTGTGCAGAGATATACATACATCTCTGTAGCCACTTCTACTCACAACCCATGCACAACACAAAAACAACCATTTCTGTCCTTCCTCACTGCATCTTCTTAAAGTCACAGTGTGACCACAGCTAAAAAAACTCACCAAACCAGAACTTTAGTAGGAGCAACTCAGCGGCATAATTTGTAAGTAAACAACTCCCAGGATCTGAATTAATTCTGGAATAAAGGAAGAAGAGACTTCCATTTACTGAGCCCAGGCGGCTAAGAAGGCCAATAGCATCTTGGCTTGTATCAAACACAGTGTGGCCAGTAGGTCTAGGGAAGTGATTGCGCCCCTGTACGCGGCATTGGTGAGGCCACACCTTGAGTCCTGTGTCCAGTTCTGGGCTCCTCACCATAAGAAGGACATGGAGGTCCTGGAGCGTGTCCAGAGAAGGGCAACCAGGCTGGTGAAGGGGCTGGAGGGCAAATCCTATGAGGAGCGGCTGAGGGAGCTGGGGCTGTTTAGCCTAGAGAAGAGGAGGCTGAGGGGAGACCTTATCACCACCTACAACTACCTGAAGGGAGGTTGTAGAGAGACAGGTGATGGTCTCTTCAGCCAGGTGACAGTTGATAGGACAAGGGGGAACGGCATGAAGCTGTGCCAGGGCAGGTTTAGATTGGATGTTAGAAAAAATTTTTTTCCTGAAAGAGTTGTCAGGGCCTGGAACAGGCTGCCCAGGGAGGTGGTTGAGTCACCTTCCCTGAATGTGTTCAAAAAAAGGGTAGATGAAGTACTTAGGGATATGGTTTAGTTTAGGATGCGAATGGTTGGACTTGATGATCTTAAAGGTCTTTTCCAACCTTGTTATTCTGTGATTCTGTGAGTATCATTTCTATTGCCAAGGTCACCTTGCTAACCCTTCATTTCTGCAGGTAGACACTTATGTGTGAAGCTGAGCAACGGCTGGGAATAGATTGATCTTGGTTTAGGGAAACACTGGCCTCTCAAAAGCAGCAGATAGGGTAATCAGCTATGCCGTAAGTAGACAGATGAAGGATCAATCCTAAAACCACAACTAAGTAACAGATCTTCTCTCTCCGTTTGTTGCCTTTTTCAAATAATAGAGAAATCATTTTACTTTTCAGCCTTAGACATCATATGAAAGCAAACCAAGACAGCTGGCACTTTGACAGGTCACCAGTCTGCCCAAGCAATAACAGTCACTGCTACCTTCTTCCAAAAAGTTGTGGTTAGCTGGAACTGTTAACAGTTTTTTTCATATCCTCATAGCCATTTCAGATCCTGCTCCATTGAGAGTTACTTTTGTATATTCCAAATAACCAGAATGATCAAAATCATGGGAAACTCTGTTACTCTGTTATTCACCACTGCACTACAAGAGAAAATGGCAGTCAGATCTTGCTCTCACCAACGCATCATATTTACTCTATCAAAGAAGCCTTACTACACCACTCGAAGTTTAAACAGTATACAATTTTTCACAGAGAGTACCAGAACCACTTAAGGTAGATAGAAGTACCTTGGAAAGTACATAAAAAGAAAAGTTAAAAACAGATCATGCTATTGAAAACTGAATTTTCTATGTAAAAAAATAATCATGGCACATCTTACTACACCCATATGTCACTGTTGCACATGCAGAAGGGTCTCATAATACACATTAGCAACATCATGCAAATTAGTGCTAATACCAGCCATGACAAAGAATCTGAGTTTTGCCCTACCCAATGAAAACTTCATCAAAAAATTCCTCAAATGAGTTAAAGCATGGCCAAACGTTCCCTCATCTCATGGAGACACTATGCCTGCTTTATCAAAATGTCTGTACAGCTTTTTAGAAAGTCACTATGTATGAGCTTAAATCTAAACAATTAAGGAAATGTTTCTCCCAGAATGGGTGAAGAACAGATGAGCACGGCAGAAGGAACACAGTGAGCTTTGTCAGTCGAGAGAGGGGAATGCTCCATGGATTATTGTGCTACATTCACTTCATATTTCATGTATTCCTCCTGAGTGGCCACAGAAAAGGTTACTAAACCCAATGTCCTCCTATCTCCCAGGGGAGATGCGAACAGCCATATCCAGAGCATTCAAATGCTATACTAAAAGGCATCGTATGAACAGCATTAAAAAATAATAATGTTTTTGCATGTGTATATAATTTGACTGATTCCCCCCCCCAATATTTCTTTTATAATTATTTTTTAAAAAATATTTGGATAGTACCAAATCAAAACCACACAGACATTTTTGGCTGCAAGTCTTCCTTACTTACTACATAAGCAGAACTAAAATATCATCTCCAGTTTAGCTCTGCATTTCAAGTGTACATGAAAACATGCATTTCTGGAAATATAATTCATGATCAAATTTCAGCAGAATTTTATGTATCTGTTTTTATTATTACATCTTTGCTTCTTGGTCCAAATTGACAGCGATGCACCTAGATAGCTTTTAAACATCCAGTAACCAATCGCTGAAAGTTACTCATCTAAATTTTAACAGGTACCACTATTTTAAGAAGAACCTATACAAATAAGTCAGATTCCATTTTATGTCAAAGATTAAACCATTTTGGTTTCACATATAGCATCAGTCCCCTGTGCACTAGCTTAAGAGATCCTCCTGCCTCCTCCTCGGTGCTAACACAGCCATTCATGCAGCAAGGCAGATGAGGGAACTGATAAGGCTGAAAAACAGTTCTGCAAAAGGGAAAGGCCGTTTCTGAACTGACAGATCCACTCGCTCTATCCTCACACAAACATCTGTACCAGCAAAATGGACACAGCAGGCTCTGCCTAAGCGGCATGGCTACTGAAGTGCACTTGAAATCAGAAGTTCATATTTAAAAGGCTCTTCATCTTTAAACAACAGTCAAACAACCCTTCCCACCACCAACACGAAAAATAATACTGATCCCTCAGCTCCTCCTCTCTTTTCTCCAAGCTGCAGTTTAGCTGATGGCACATCCTGACCCAATTCATTAGTCCTCTGAAAAGTTCAGCATCTCTCTATATGCCTCTTACTGCAAATTCACCTGTGTCCATAACTCCAACATCTCCATACAGATAAACATGTCTGCTTCCACAGTACAGCAAAGTCTGAGCAACCGTTTCAAGGACGGCTCCTGTGAGCCCTTCACCTTCTCAAACACACAAGACAAAGTTTGGCAAAGGCATCACAGTTCCCACCAAACCTCCACCTTTCAGTCACAGTTGATGATAGTGAAAAGTTGTCAACTATTAATTGCAAGAGGAAAGCAGGAAAGAGCAAGTCTGGCTGCCACATTTCACCTGTCCAAGCTCTCACTCTCACTGCGGAAATCAATCTGGTACCACTCGTACTCATAACTATAAACTAGTAAAAAAAAACCCACCTAACACATTATTTTTACTTAACTTTTGTAATTTCTTTACACTAAGCATTAGCCCCTAACTTTAAAGCCTGAAATGCATTATCTCTTCACATTATGACAAGCTGCTAAGATGAATACTTAGGTCGCATTTAATATTACCTGTAATACACGTCTTTCCATTCAATGTAGTCTATACAATTAAGTCTTTTTATTCTGTTTTATAATGCCTGGTGCAATGAGCCTGTAACTAAGACTCCTGGGAACTCCTCAAGGCAAATTAAGTAAATTAACTCAAAATCTCTATCAGTTATGTGCAAGTATTATTACAATACAGGTGACGCGCTGTAGACAAGAATTAAATCCATTGATTAGGACGACACCATTGTTGGGGATAATGCCACCTAGTTACATTATGTGCAACAACATTAAAATCAGGTAGAAATAACCTTGATCTGCTTGAACTAACAAATAAAAGAATTACTGTCCAATTGCAGAAAAGATGTACTCTAAGTTTTGTCCTCCAAATTTCTTAGAGATGATTATTCCTTTAAGCAACACAAGAAATTTAGCTATGCAATATACCACTTTCAAGTTTCACTAGCCAAGGTTATCATCCTTCCTATCAATTTAGCACTTCATTTCCCCAAAGTGACACACATTTAAGAGGAATTTGGGTGTGGAAGGTCTGCAAATACTCCTGCTATGGAAAACAAAAAACTTAACACAGGCAGAGGCCATATGACACATAAAACATCAGGGGAAACAAGGGGTTCCTCTAACATAGGAAAGAAGTGCTTGAACTTCCCTCAAAAAAACCCCACCACCCAAGCATTTTAAAGATTTTCACACTAAAAAGCACCAACAACTTTTCTCTCCCAGACACTTCTCAGTCTCCTACAACCTATAAACATCACTTCACTTATTCATTCCCCTCGGGGTTCCACAGTATCTGCCTCATACTAAAGCCCAAAGCTGGAACACTCATTCCTACAATTAAAGTGTTGTATCCTAATGGACTAACAGGGAGAGTCTAAGACAACAGCCAGAGTTACAGGCAGACAGAAGAAACAATTCAGATAAATGTATGAAGTATTTCATATTAAAGTGATTCAACAAAAAGATTACTTCAGTGGCAGTACTATTTTAAGGAGTTCTTTCCCCCTCCTACCCTCCCATTCCTAAGACTTTCATTCCCACCCCAGCACCGCAGCTTTTCTTTGGATTTTTCAGATTAGTTTCTTGAACCATCTCCGCAGCTATACTGGTGGAACCAGACAGATGACAGAGAGGAGGCAGCACACTGCAGTGTTGGAACAAACATTTGAAAACTCCTGAAGTTTGTACTTTCAAAAATTCCTCTATCACTTAACTTTAGCCTAAAGCACTTATATAGGCTCACTCTCACCAGCTTCCCCATGGAAACAATGAAAGCCTTCCAGAAGGTCTCTTTCCACGTCAATTTTATAAGGTGATTAAACTTCTAATGCACTTCAGTTAAATGTCTGAAACTATAAATTCAGGCCATCATAACCAGCAAGGTACTGTACCTGCTACATTAAATGCAGACATGTAACACTGTGCTTCTAAGTTCTGCTGCTCCAGCCAAAGGCACGGTGAATGACAACAGCAATCAGACCACACCACAGACCCAAAATTAACTCTAACAACCATCAGCAGTTCACAGAAGTGACCAAGCTACGACTGCGGATCCTCTCACAACTGCAGTCTAAACCTTTCTCCTCCCACAGATTTCAGTATCACCAGTTACAGTCTCAGGCCATGATGGAGTTTTCTGATGGAGACACACTTGGAATGTTGACGGACGAAGCTCCTATGACACACATTCCATCATGTATCCTAGACTACATACCCAGAAGTCAGTCAAGAGTTGAATGCAGAGGAGGGATGAAATCAGCACCAGGTAAGAATGAACACCTCTATAAAAGCACATTAGTGGAGCATAATTTTTTGAAATGCTGGAGTGAAGATTCCAAAGGGAGACAAAGGGAGCTTGAGATGGTCCATGACTCTGAGAATCACTCCCACCATTCTGTTAAACATGATCTCCTGCAGTCATTCATTCTGCCAGAGAGTAGAGACAAGACAAAACCAGAAAAACCACTGTTTCTTTCTCCATCCTGCCTCCTCTCAAGAGGTGGCTAAATAAAGAGGGACAATTAACATAAACCATACATGATGGATTATATATAATCATTCCATAATGCTAATGTATTCCTAGAGTTCTATTACAGGAATATAAAGATGAGATGCTGTTTCCTCCCTTGCTCTAAAACATCCAAACATTCAATGAAAAACTGAAGTTCGCTGGTTTGTTTCAGTTAGCAAGATAACAAAAACCAAGTCCTTGACTTCACTGAGAATTGCTCCTGATTTAAATCCTTATGTTCCATTAACCAACTGGGCAAAAGGCTCTTACTCCTTAGCTTCTTTCAGAAGGTCAATGTATACATGGAGCTAATCAGCAAAAATTTCATGAGTAAACACAGCCTAACAGTGTCTTTATAAACACTACAGCTCTGTGGTAAGCAAGGAAGTTTATTTCCTAATTCCTCTTCCTGTTCACATTTAGGAGCTTCCTGACCCTGCTTCTCACTGAGCTAAGAGATGTGCTTTCCCTGCTGAGCCTGATCCACATTCCATGAAGTCAGGCTTTTGCTTTGGCTGTAGAGCATACATACAGTTAACCACTTCTCCACTTGCCACTGTCTGCAACCCCACTACATACATACATACCCACACACACACACCCCCCCGTCTTTGGTTTTCCACTAATTCCACCTTTTGAACATGGAGGAAACTATTTCCACAAGGCAAGACAACAATGAAACAAACAAAATGAAGAGATGACAACTCAAATTTCTATACCTAATAGCAGGATACTACCATCATTGAGAAAAAGACGTACTAATGGAGCAGTTCAAGAAAGAAAACCGCTCTGTCTCTGATAACTGGAATACAAGATCCCCAATGTAGAAAAGCATCCCAGAGCAAAAGGTAAAAAGAGCAGAAGGCAAGAATCACCACCTGGCTCCTCACGCTTACAGGTCAGAAGTGGAGAGATGAGGAATACCACACTGCAGTGAATCTCCCTCCCTGGGTCATCACCAAAGCCCCTACCACAGTGGGCAACCAAACAATTCTGCATCAATAAAGTTCTCTTTATGCATTCTTACAGTAAATGGGAGACTAAGAGAGCCAAAGGAAGGATGCTTCTCCTTTTCAGCACAGTGATTTGGAGGGAAGGGGTGTAAGGATGGCACAGTTAATTTCTTTTTTTCATGCAAAATAAAGAGCATCACTTTGGAACAACTCTCAATTATGCTCCCATGGCTCTCCAGCAGTACAGAAGAGAATCTGCCACTCGCTCAGCGACGCCCAGCAACACAAAGACAATCTGCTACCACCTTCTGTAGCAATTTTGCCCAACTCACTTAATTCACTGCTTGTTAAGTGTCTTATCAAATTTTTCAAGATCTATTTGAAAGACCTTTTTTATGTAGCAATACACACAAGGTATGGTCAGGGAATACTTAAGTGTCAAACCAAAACATACACCATATGACAACATTGTTGACTTCATGTATTTTCCCTTGAATTTAAGATCAGAAACAAAAGGGAAAGATATGATAATATAGAGTAATTTAGGTTGGAAAAGGCCTTAAATCCATCAAGTCCAACCATTAACCTAGCACTGCCAAGTCCACCACTAAACCACATCCCTAACTGCCATGTCTACAGTCTAAGTAACTCCAGGATATTTTTCCTGATATTCAACCTAAACCTCCCCTGGTGCAATGAGGCCATTTCCTCTTGTCCTATTGCTTGTTACTTGGGAGAAGAGACCAACACCCACTGAGCTACAACTTCTTTTGTCACAGTCTACAACTACCTGAAAGTCTTCCCTCTGCCTCCTTTTCTCCAGACTAAACAACCCCAGTTACCTCAAGCCTCTCCACACAGGACTTGCTCTCTAGACCCTTCCTCAGCTTCACTGGTGTTCTTTGCACATGAAGTTGGCCTCAGCCCATCAATCCAGCTCATCCAGATCCCTCTGCAGAGCCTTCCTACCCTCAAGCAGATCAACACTCCCACACCTTGGTGTCATCTGCACACTTACTGAGGGTGCACTTGATCCCCTTATCAAGATCACTGATAAAGTTATTGAACAAAACTGGCCACAGTACTGAGCCTTGTTAAACACCACTTGTGACTGGCCACCAACTGGATTTAACTCCACTCACGATAATTCTATGCACACAGCCACCTCACCAGTTTTTTACCCAGCAAAGAGTACACCCATCCAAACTGAGAGGAGCCAGTTTCTCCAGGAGAATGCTGTGAGAAATTGTGTCAAAGGCTTTAATAAAGTCTAAGCAGACAATATCCACAGCCTTTCCCTCATTCGCTAAGCTGGTCATCTTGTCACAGAAGGTGATCAGGTTGGTCAAGCAGCACCTGCCTTTCATAAGCCCATGGTGACTGGGCCTGATCACCTGGTTGTCCTGTATGTGCCACATGATGACACTCAAGATGATCTGCTCCATATTCTTTCCCAGCACCAGGGTCACACTGGCAGGCCCGTAATTCGCTAGATCCTACTTCTGTCCCTTCTTATAGATGGGTGTCACATTTGCTAACCTCCCCCTTAGCCTAGACTACTGGTAAATGATAGCAAGTGGATTGGTGAGCACATCTGCCAGCTCCCTCAGTACCCATCTGGCCCCATAGATGTGTGTCTCCATAGTGTAACAGGTCACTAACCATTTCCTCTTAGATTATGAGGGCTTCTTTCTGCTCCCCATACCTGTTTTCCAAATCAGGGGGGCAGGGACCTTGAGGACAACTGGTCTTACTAATAAAGACTGAAGCAGATAAGGCATTAAGTACCTCATCATTTTCCTCATCCTTTGTCACTATATTTCTCCCACTGCACCCAATAAAGGATGGCAATCTCCTCAGCCCTCCTTGTGTTGCTAATGTATTTATGGAAACATTTTTAGTTGTCTTTTACAGCAGTAGCCAAACTAAGTTCTGGTTGGGCTTTGGCACTTCTGTTTTTTCCCTGCGTAACCTCACAACATCCTCGTAATCCTCCTGAATTCCCTGCCCCTTCTTCCAAAGGCCATAAACTCTTTTTTCTCCTGAGTTCCAGCCAAGGCTCTATGTTCAGCCAGGACAGCCCTCTTCCCCACCAGCTTGTCTTTCAGCACATGGAGACAGTCTGCTCCTATGCCTTTAAGAGATCCTTCCTGAAGAACATCCAGCCTTCCTGGATGCCTTTGCCCTTCAGGACTGCCTCCCGAGGGACTGTCAACCAGGTCTCTAAAGAGGCCAAATTCTACCCTCCGGAAGTCCAAGGCAGCGGTTCTTCTGTTGACCCCACTTCTTACCTCTCTTGAGAGTCAAAAACTGTCATTTTGTGATTGCTGTACCCAAGATGGCCTCCAACCACCCACAAGTCCTTCTCTATACATGAAAACCAGTCCCAGCAGGGCACCTTCCCTGGTTGGCTCCCATACCACCTGCGTCAGGAAGTTATCTTCCACACACTCCAAGAACCTCCTAGACTGTTTCCTCTCCGCTGTATTTCCAGTCAACATTATAATGCTGATCAGTACATTTATCAGATAACCATTTATGTTAATTAAAGAAAATCGCATGCATGTTCCCACTATTCCAGAATTTATACTCCTAGGGAACACTGTTGAGCAAATCAAGTCTTACGGAAATTCAAGTGTATCCAGGCATTTGACCAAAGGTAAGAGCAAATTGCAGGTATTGAATTGGAAGCTGACTAACCATAATTCATTATGGTGTACAATAGCTTATTCCTTTAAGTTCTGGCTGGTGTGACAGCACAGATTTTTCTTTCAGCTAATAAGTTTTATGGATGCTTTTCATAGTCATTAACAAGGCTGTGTATGGACATGAGCCATCTACAGTCCGCTCTGTTAATACCAAGTCTCTAGTTCAGTAAAAAGCTATTACCAAGAAAGAGTTTGCAGAATGTATTTT
Organism: Porphyrio hochstetteri; assembly: GCA_020800305.1. Taxonomy (NCBI): domain Eukaryota; kingdom Metazoa; phylum Chordata; class Aves; order Gruiformes; family Rallidae; genus Porphyrio; species Porphyrio hochstetteri. Next base: position 18,667,045 of record CM036905.1, on the reverse strand, counting down.
TTACAAGAAAAGTGATATGAACAGTACTTCCAATAAACTGTGCAGAAGCTTCTAGCATAGTAGCTCCCCACACAATTTCTAAGTACTGAGCTCTTATCAGAACTCATCGGAGGGTTCTGTTTATGGCTTGCAATTTACTAGCAATTAGATGACTGAGTTCATACTAGTAAAATAACTCTAAAATAAATCATCATATTCCAGTGCAGAATACACAATGATTCCATATGAAGTTATTGGTATGAACACAGACTTGCTGCAAGCTTACAAAGAGGAGGGAAAAAAGAGTCATTTTCCTAGCTTTCTGTATGTGTTGCATCACAATGCAGTCAAGAAATAATGGGCTTCTCAATTGCAGAACAGATCAAATCTCAAAGGGACTCAAGCCAGGGCTTTCAAGACAAAGAACATGGTAAAATTTTTTTCCACTGTTCCAGTATCATCATCAGTCATAAAAATCATGGTGAAAACAAGAAACACAGACCACTGGCAAAAGCACATGCATATTCACTGTCACCAGGTCAAGCTGACAAGAGGACGCTTGTGTTAAATTCTACCAGTTCTTAACTCTGTTCTTGAGGAATCCCTAGACAAGAGGCAGGAAGAAAACTCAGGAGTTTTTCTGCAACATGAATGCTTTGTTGTATCCAGCTACAAGTTTGACTGTGCTGTTGTTCACAAACACAGCACAAACAAGTTCAAGAGAGTAAAACTTAATCTTCAGTATTTTTTTTTTGTCTTCAAAGGCAAATAGGCAGCATATCACAGACTCTAGGACATCCTGAACTCATCTTGTCCTTCAACAGGGTTAAACAGAATCTATTTTTGATTACACGCCAGCCTCAACTTTTGAATCTTGTGGAAGACTGAATGGTGGAAGCCCCATCCCTGGAGGCATTTAGGGCCAGGTTACACAGGGCTCTAGGCAACCTGGTCTAGTGTATCCCTGCCGATGGCAGGGGGTAGGAACTAGATGATCTTTTGAGGTCCCTTCCAACCCAAAGCATTCTATGATCTTTGGGTGCAGCTTTTTTTTCCTCCCCCTTCTTTTTTTGCTAAGAAAGAAAACCCATGTACACACACAGTGAAGAAAATCATGTGCTTTTCCAAGTATCCCAAAACAAACCCATAGGTAACTTAGCAGTAAGCAGCCGCAGAAAGGCACAGCTACAAAGCCAAGGCATGGCACAGCTAGACATTACTGAGAGATGGTTGCACCAGCAGTGCTGTACACAGCTCTAATATAGAATCTCCCATTTTCCTAGTCAGTCAAGACTGAAGTAGAGTTAAAAACGGTAAAGAAAGAGACCCAGGTCAGAATTTAAAAAAAAAAAAACAAACTAAAATTATACCATTAATAAGAGTTTGACAGAAACAGAACAGCACATGAGGATCCCATTACCAGAGTACAATAGCCTCTGCTGCATGACTTCAGAGAAGTACAAACACCTACTTACATTTTGTTTGTGTCCTCTATCAGCAATACTAAACAGTTTTCTACAAAAAAGTCTACACAGCATCTACAGAGCATATCAACAATATTAGCAGCTGTTAAAAATACTCAAGATTACCTTTATTTTTAATTTCAAAAATCCAAAAACTAAGCCAGAAGAGTTTTGAGGGGGTTTTTGGTGAATTCTCTCAAAAAAGAAAGTAAAAGAAAACCACCTTTTGCCATCAGACAGCAGTTTAATAACTTGAATGGGAAGAGTTGGTTGGTCTCAGTCCAGTCCACAGCAACAAATCAGAACATTAGCTGGCTCTTCAGAAACTGTTGTACATAATCTTTCCTGTCTCGGAGGCCGATGGCAGGATTAAGTAACACAAATTCTCACACAGCCAGTTAAGATACACATTGAAGCCTGAGAAGCTAGCACTGCCAAAAATATTTTTAAATCTTTCAAAGTTGTAAGAACTCAGGTTCCAAAAACATTAGTCTAATACCCTTCATAAGTATAAAATGTAATTGAACAGGGTATGAAAAAATAAATACACGTTTTAATTAAAAAGCTACCCCACCCAAACGGAGATCTGGCACACCCTGTGTCAAAAGGCAAGATATGCATAAGCCAGCTATAAACTCTTAAATATACCCTTATCTCAAATTATAGGGAGGCCAAGCGAGCAGCATGAAATTATTCAAGTTTATTACATATTAGGCCCTCATTGCAGATAGCAACCTGCCAAGCTGGTAGAATAGCAACAGGAATCGTGCAGTACAATTCCTATGAAGGGACCCTTCTAGGAGCAGTGTTATTGCCATTTTGCTGTGCTTCATGGGTGGTTTAGTTAAACATGACCTAAAAAGGAAGGGAGAAAGTAGGTATGCAGTGATTTTCTTTTTAATATTGTATCAAGAGCCCAAAAGGACTTCTTTGCACACATTTCCACAAGAGGAAGAGGGAAGGGTGTGGGGGTGGACCCAAAACCTACACATTTCACTCTTCTTTTTTCCTACAGACTTTATGGACTTCTCAATCACAGAAAAAAACATATTAAGCACATTTTTAGTTACACTGCTTTACATCTTTAAATGTAATCTGAGTCTTCTCTAGAATGCAGAAAAGAGGCTATTATCTTCCCAGTTCTTCAGCTGAAGGTTAAGGAAGCTTCTGACAATAAAAAGAGGTCTCCTGTACAACTAATACACACACAAGTTTGCTGCATCATTTGAATAACCTTCAGGTCTTATTTATGCAATACAGAAACAGATTTACTCCATTAATAAAAATTCACCTCAAGTCTTCCTTATGAATCACCAGTAACTAAGAAAAAGACCATAAATAAATAAATACATATATACATACCCAACCTTCTCTTAAAGACACTCACAACCAAACTGCTCCTACGTACTTTCATTTAAGGAACGATGCTTAACCTGCCCCAGCCCACAAAGGTATACTAAAGTATACACCAGCAAAAATCCCAAAACCTCTGAAATATGACTTAGGGATCAAAGCCCAAACTGTATCAAAACATATACTATTCTACTAGAAAGAGTTAAAGCTAAGTATTTTGAAGATACCAAACTTGCACAGAGGTCCAAAAACCTCTCCTAAACATTTCTATTTCTAGTTGGGTTTCTATTAATACAAAACCCAAAAGCTATCAGCTTGTCCAAGGTCAGTCCCAAAACTGTAAGCAATAAAAACGTACAGTAGCAAGTTGTCATACTCCCACTCAGAAGGCATAGTAGCTTGCTTGCTAATTTAATCAGAAAACACAAAAACATGCATTTCGTGTAACAGCAATTTACAGAAATCAGGAAATACTATTCTTCTCTACTCATAACAAAGTTTAAGACACAGACGCCTAAAGTTAACAACTATCTCTTTACATTTTTAATAGGAATTCCTTATGCAGCACGCTAATGCAGCTGCCTTTTCACATGCCAACTGAATCTAATGCAGAGACAACAGAAGAAACAACACAGCTTCAAAGGACTCAAGTTAAGGTGAACTAACACAGAACCCTAAAGACTACACTGAATACAAACAAAATACCCATCTCAGCCAAATGAAAACTCACAAGTAACAGTACTTAGTATTTAACACATACGCTTAACCAAATGGACTCAGTTATGCTACGAAATACCCATCTCTCACCCTCAGAAAACAAAGTTACCTAACCAAAAAAGCAATCTAGAAAAACAGATGAAAAAACACAGCTCTTCTTGAATTGAGTTCATCCAACATGCTACAAACCTTACCCAGACGTTGCTGTATCTCCATTGTCCAGTCACTTTACTGTTCTACGAAGACTAGGTAAAGGGGAGCCAACTGCTACATGCACACCTATTGATCAGGAAACATGCTAAAAATCAAAGACTGGGAAGAATAACCCACACATGAATCAACAGACACAACGAGTAACACATACATGCATAGCTTTCAAAACACTAACCTTAACACAGAAAGCTCTGAAACTGATCTTCATTCCCCTCACAAGTATCTTTTATTTTCAAAGCAGTGTTAAAAAATGGGGGGGAAGGGGAGAATGGTACAGGAAATCATGCCACAATTTAATCAAACTGCCTGCCTTTTTAACAAAGGAGGGAAATGTTATGAATAAGACAGTATATGTGAGAAATAAAGGATTCTGGTGGTGTCAAATCTACCCATAAAGACAATCACTTGTTGATTCACATACAAATGTGCTCCTATTTTCAACTTAATAACAGAGTCCCGGTATTATTAGACAGCTCTGATACATAGGTTGAAACATGTTACATAATTTTCTCTTATTCCTTCCTTGAAGGCAAAGAAAAGCACTTTCCAACTGCAGTCATAAACACAACTTCAAGCAAAGTAAGGACCATTAACAAAAGACAACCTGATCCTCACAGCATCCCAAACAGTCCCAAAATATTCTGATTATCTCTGCAAACGAACAATGTTAGGTTAAGCCTCCAGAAAGAAAAAAGCACTATGAAGCCTCAAGCGTTTGCAACACAGCTAGTCCATCTACTGCAGCTTGTGCGCTGGGTGTACCTATCTTCTCCAACGTTTTTAATCATTTAGCTCTTCATCAGAGCCAGCAACCCCAAACATCCCCATAAAAATTTCACAATTCTTGAACAAGAGCTTTGTTTTGGGACAGAAAAGCAGGTGGGCACCTCACCTCATCACGGAGCACTAGGGCCTCTCGTAACACTTTTGATGTTTTTCTTTAAACAAAAAGAAAAGGGGAGGAGGGGGGGGAAGAACTTCCCAAGAGCCCTCTCACGAGTGTCGTACCGAACACTCGCTGTCCAACTCGCGGGTGAGACCTCCACATCCCCTCCCACTCTGCCTCCCGCACTACCGAAGGGGCCTCGGCTTCCCCGGTGGGGGGGGACGCGGGCAGTGCTAGCTGGCAGGCACCGCCTGGAGCCCTCCCTCCTCAGGCCTCCCCCACACCCCGACACTCCCCGGGCCGGCCCGAACGCGGGTGCCCCTTACCTGCGACTCCCCCTCCCCCCCGCCGCCGCCTTCCCCGGCGCCTCCCGCCACCGCGGGAGGTGCGGGCGGGGCGGGGGCGGCTCAGCAGCGCGGGCGGTGGGACGCCGCCGCAGGCCGGAGGCCAGGCCGGAGGGCGCGCGGGGGCCCGGGGGCGTCTCGCTCCATTCTCCCCTCACACACGCAGAGAGACGCGCACACACACACAGGAAATAACACGGGGTCAGCTGACCCCCGCCAGCCAATGACGGCGGGCGCTGGGGAGCAGCGCGCGCCAGCGGGAACGGCGCGAGGTGGCTGGTCCCGGCCGGGCGAGGGAATGGGGAGGAGAGGGGGAGCGGCGCGCGCGCGCGCCCCCGCGTGCATGCATGTGCCTGCGCGCGCGCGCGCGGCAGCGGGCGGGGGCGCGACGGAGCCGCCCACACACACCCCCACCACGCGCCCGCTTAAAGGGGCCGCGCGCCGGCACCCCGCGCAGTCGGAGGTTGGTGCCGTCTCTCCAGGCCGCACCAGCAGCAGCGGCAGGGCTCGGCACGGCTCGGCAGGGCCGCCCCGCCCCTCCGCCCGGCGGCCAGCCCCTCCGCCCGGCGGCCCCTTGGGGCGAAGGCGGCGCGACAGCCACCGGTTACCGCCGGCGGCTCGGGCTCGGGCTGGGGCTGAGTGGCGGGGCGGGGGCAGAGCGGGGCAGGGCGCCGGGCCCCTTGGCCTTTCTGAGGGAGCGACGGTGGCGGTTTCCCTTCCAGTCCTCTCATAAATCAATACACCGGCCGCTCCCCGGTCATTTTAAGAGCCGGGTTTATTTCATTTGGCCGCCTCTCCCCGCCCGGCCTCATCCCAGGCAGCTGCGGCCGGGCCAGGAGGACGCCCGGTGAGATCTGGAAGCACGGGAAGCCCCTTCACCGGCCCAGAGGCCCGGGGCGCAGCCTGAGCCGGCGCCCAGACCGCACGCCGGGGCTGGGCGGGCCCCGAACCGGAGGTGCCTGAGCGGAGCCGCGGGGCGCTCGGGAAACAACATGGAGGCTGCGGGCAGCTCGGTGGGTGTGCGGTGCCAGGGGCGGGGGTACCGGTCGTGCGCCCAACGGGATCAGCGCCGTGCTCCCCAGAGTGCTCCGGGAGTCCAGCGCTGCTTCGGCAATCAAACTGTACTGCCGGGCCGCGCCAAGATCGCCGTGGGCCTTACGCTGGGGAGTCCTGTACATCTAACTGTACTCTGCCCTGGAGGAACAGCCACGCAGTTTGGGGGGGTTGATTTTTGAAAGCGAGGGGGCAGCTTGAGAGCAAGAACGCAGCCCCTGTCAAATTATCATCTCCTTCACAGCAGCCTGCCTGTGCGCCAGCCAAGGAAGGTCTGCATGACACTCCCAATTTCCTCCACCTACCACCCAGGAATTCCCGTGAAATCGCAGGAGGCCAGCAGCCTGAGAAGCTCTCCGTGCTGGGCAGAGAAAGCTCAAGCATTATTTAAAAGTTGCTTTCCCAGGAACTTCACTGAGCAGATACAACTGTTTCAATAACTGCCCTGTTTCCCAAGCTTTGTTCCCCAGGTTCTCAGCACGCCTTATTTTGAGAGAAGGCCACTGCTTGCAGCTCATCCCAAAAAGCAATCCACTGCTTAGAAGGGCTGTGTTGTAAGCACAGCCAGCTGACAACTTCACTGATGGCTCCCCCACAGGTGACTTGCTCTTTATGAAAAATAAATACAAACCACCATATCTTGTACCATGCGCTATCTGTCAAAAGTTATTCAGAGACTGGCTGAAATTCCATCTAGGTAAGACTGCACTGATGGCAACAGTCTGGGGAAAAAAACTGGAGCAGACAATTACATGTGCTCCTACCATGTGTCTTTCAAGTTAACAGTTTTCGGGTGTTAGGGACAACTCAGCTGCTGGATGGGCTATCATGTGATGTGGCAGGAGTGCACACCTCTGCTCCTCTGTGAAATCGGTAGGCGACAGCTCCTTTCAGAAGCAAGCCTTCTGCTGTGATCTGTCCTTTATCTCCTTCAGATGAGATCACTGCAGTTTGCTCTGCATGGGGCAGGCCGGCGCTACCTTACTGCATTGCTCTGGCAGTACAGCACACCCCTGCTCCCCACGGCACTTGTTGCCCATTTGCAAGTAGTGCTTAAGGCTCAGGGCTTCACTTATGGGAGATGGAGGTCATCACTTCCTTCTCCTGAAGAAGAGGTTCAGACAGCGTGCTCACCATGACAAACCCTGAGGTTGCTCTAGTTGCAAACAGCCTTAATCTTCTTGCCTGCTGCGGCATGCTAAGAGCTTGGTTAGTGCAGCATTGCCCCTGGGGATCCAGGACTGCGATAAAAGCTGTAATGGGGTGGGGGAACTCGATAAGGTTTTTATAATTTGATTTTCCATTATCTGTTTTGAAGTGAAACATCAATTGAGGTCAATCCTTTATGTAGATTTATAAGGTAGGAGTGCTTGGAGCGCTCTACCTGAAGCTAAACTTTAACTTACCTTAAGGTAAAGCCATTCTGTATATACAAACACACAAGAACATAGCCTGTCTATGTAAGCTTGGTAATTTTATACCTAGTGTCCAAAATAAAGTTGCAGCATAAATAAAGTTTTGTAAAATGCTTAAAAAGACACTCTAAAACTACGAGGACAGCTAATAGTCACAAGTCAAACATTCCTCATGATTCAAAGAAATGTAATCATGCTTAATAGATTGATATAGGTGTAGCTTAAGAGACAATTAATATAAGAATTTTCATGGTTTTAAAAATAGATTAGTTTAGGAGAAAGCTGTAACTGTGTAGGCTACTGGTGAGAGCACCTACAAAACTTAGCCATAACAATGCAACAGTAACAGCCTTGAAGATAAAGTAAGAATTTGTGTGTTTTTAGGAATAGATTAGTTTTGGATTTTAGCAGTAATCACATAAGCGGTTTCATGAAAGCGGCTACAAAACTTAGTCATAATAGTGCAACAGCCTTGAAACTAGAGGAAGCAGGAGATAGAGGAGTCAGAAATAATAAGACTAATGACCAATGAGGAGACAGAGTATATCTTGTTTTCAGTGAAGCACTAACTAGTCAGTGCAGGTGTTGGGAGCCCAGATAAGCATGGAGGAGAAACGCAAAGAGCATGCGCTGAAAGCGAGGAAGATGTCCAGCCTTCATCCATGGGGACCACCGGAAGACCCCGAGTGTCACTGAGCATGCTCTATCTGGGAGGGGTTAATGTAAATGACTTCTTAGAAATAATTAGCATAACTGCCTTTTCTTAGAAATTATAAGGAATATGTATAGTTAATCTGTATAAATATGAGAAATTTGGCTGCAGTAGGCGTACACATTCGGAGGAGCGATCCCCTGTGTGCCCAGCGCTGCAATAAAGGATACCTGCTTCATAGTCACCAAAGCTATTGAGTTTTGATTCCGGCTTTCTGAGGCCAAAAGAACCAAAAATATGTGAATTTGCATAAATACCTGGATCTCCAGTCTGCTGAACAGCTGCATTTCCCATCTCTGCTAATGAGGACTTATCCGTGTTATAAGGAAAATACAAGAGGAGGGGCTTTTTAAAGTATTTAAAAGCTCAAAAACTGTATGGCTGATTTTAAAGGATGAAATGAAGTTTAAAGGAAGCTTGTGCTATAAACACAGGCAAATGCCACACTACCGTCAGCTGGTGCTCTAACCCTAGCACGGCTGGTAATATGCAGGGTCATTAAAAGCGCATTATGAAAACAAAACTTAGTTAAAAAAAAAGTTACCAAAGCTCTGTTAGTTGAGTATCACACGAGCAACCATGCCCTACTCTTTGCAGTTTCTGAAGTGATGTATCAGCTTTAACATACAACCCCACTGAGCTTAATGGGGAATTTAATTCTCTCAGAAACTAATTTTTGGCTGTCTGCAGACTCCAGATGAAAAACCACCGTCATTAGTACACCTTCCTCATATCCCCAAGTTTTTCTTTGCAACTGAACATTTCACAGAAGAAACTGAACCCTCTGACTTGGCAGCTCAGTGACAACTGCTTGGCCACCATCATAGATAGAACTCTCGGGACTGCTGAAGAAAGTAACCCCGCCATGCTGCTAGGGCACACACAGTCAGGGCACGGATCCAACATTCACGCCAGCAGTTCTAGTCCAGGGTAAAGTCATCAGTAGTATCTATATGCTCTTAAAGTGACTTATAAGCAATTCACAATTCACTTCTCAATTCTGAAAATAAACAAAAAATCCCAACCCAGGGATTTAAGGCCAAAATCAGTTACTTACCAAAATAAATCCTCAAATGATCTATTTTAAAATCAATGCGACAAACTAAACAGGTTTGTGTGTAAATTTCCAGCAAAGACACCTCCATCATTGGAAAGTAAGTGCTACAAACCGAGCAGATGTGCTACACCACAATCATAAGAAAGACTGAAGTTTCTGCTTTTAGTGCAAGAAAATGAGCTCAGCCGTAACCATACAGAGCCACTATGGTTCTATCGCAACAGAAACCTTCCAAATCCTACCCATTTCCTCCCAGTCACTCTCCCCCCACCTCCTAATCAAAGTGCTTCTGAGGACAAGAGGCACAAACAAGGCAGAGACAGGCAGGAAAACAGCCTCAAAACTCAGAAGCCTCCTCAACCATGGATGGGGCATTCCAGGCAAAATAAGCCCCCTGAGCAGCCAGCCCTTGGGTTTAGCATCATTGTCACAGTACACATGCAAGCAATGCTGACTCTTACTGCACGTGAACTCCGTAATGGCAAAAGCAAACTATTTTCCCATTATGCCTTAACATAAGGCTTATCTTGCACATCCTGTGCCCCTCTCTCACAGAACCCGAAGAAAAAAGGTTCTCCTGACCCTGGGAGGACTGACAAATGGAGATGGATAGTCTCCTTCTGTTTTTGAGGTCACCACTTCTGATCTAGCTGTAGTTCAGTAATTATTCAGTTCGTGTGGCTCTCCAGAAGCATGTTAACAGCCTGTGAGGGTGGAGAAAGGAAGGACACCACCATTCCTGACTTCAGCCATCTCTCATCTCCACATACCCTCTGAGCTTCCTCTGCCTGGAAGCACTGGGGACAGCAAGTGATGCAGCTTGGGGGATCAAGAAGAAATCTGTGGGTAACATATGCTGGAAAGACTCTGAGCGCCCCAGTGTTTGTTAGAGGAAAAATGATTTCTGAATGCAGCTGGTGGGGTCCTCTGAGAGATTCCTTCTTCTTTACAAAAGGCTTCATTGCTGATGAAAAGCAGTGAACTAGCAGCACCAGGAGGCTGAAGTCTCCACAGACTCAGGCAGACAGATTTCTCACAGGCACGGCACCTATCCCCTCAAAGTATTACCCTTATCCTAATCCTTTCCCCTGTTACACAATTTCATGTCATGCACAGGCTCACCACTGCACTTTTACAGCTTTCATCCAGAGGCACTTAGATGCTATGGGAATGGGCATTAGAGACTAGCTTGCAGATAGATAATACAAAAGATGACAGCAAGATCGGGCACCTACAGGTCATGCAACCAGGGACTGAAACGTATATTCACGGTGGGACAGCTACATCTTTAAGCAAGTGTAAAGCAAGGGCAGCTAGCCTGTTTCTCTTTCTCCAAGAAAGACATCAGCATGGCTGCATTCATTAACATTTCCTATCTCTCTTCCTATCTAGCCCCAGGATTTCCCATACCTTCCTCCTATTTCTTTCACGCTTACTTCAGATAAAAAGTGTTACATCTGACCCTACACAAGGGAGAAGCAGTATCAGACATGTCCCAAGGAACTGGAGCAAAGACAGGGAGGGCTCTCTCATTTATTCACCAATATTGAACTTATCCCCTTAAGACAGCCAAAGGATGTGCATGCTTGCTGGAGAGTATTTTGGACAAGCACAAATTCACAATATACTGTCATGTCTTGGGTGCATCGCTTGGAAGCAGCCCTCCTCCAGACAAAAGAAGCATCTCCATAAGCTGTACCATTAAGTCTTGCAGCCCAGTTCCTGCAACAGAGTAACAACTGGGTTGAAAGACTTTGAAGTATCTCTACGGAAAGCAAACGATAAAGCAGCTGAAGGTAGGGAGAGTGAATCCTAACAGGTGAAAAATTGAATCACCTACATGGGAGATAATTCTGCTCCATCTTCTAATACTGCAACACGTCTGTCCTCTCATCTTCCCATTACAAGGAGCTGATTCACAAAAATAAGATCTTTGTACCTTAAGACCTGCTCAGCTGCTTCTGCTTATTCCTTTTACCTCCTGCCAAAAAGCTGCTTCTGGCAGAATCCGAATTAGTTGCTGTGAAAGCGACTGTGACACTGCAGACAAAGTCCAGTAAAAAAAGTGAGAAACAACAGAAGCTGGACTTTTGAGGAGAAGTGGATCGCATTTCCATGCAGACATCCAAAGTAATAAAGGTGGAAATTAAAATAGAAAGCCACACAAATATGATTCTCTAGCAAGACTGTCTCCAACAAGGCAGGAAAGGCCATCAATAAATCTTCATTATCTGAATCGCTAAACATATCTAAATAAAAGGAGAAATTAAAATATTGGAAGAACTCATCTTTTCAAATGGTCTTACACAAAACCAACTCGGCTTTGCCTGAACACACTTTACAGAAAGGGATAGGGTTTTTTGCTGGCCTTTTACAGAGGTTTCATTTGTTCATGGGGTTTTTTTCCACTCCCTACAGGGAAGTGGGAATTTCCAGGCTTAACAAGCTTAAATCCCCATGACATATAGTCCCAAATTTTAGAGGCAACCAAGACTTTGATTCTTCCTTCACTCCCAGTTGGCTTCCTCCCTGATGCATGCAATAGATGTTTTGAATCTCAGCTGTTCCAATAGGAGGGAAAAAAAAGGGCCCCCAAGGAACAGCATTAGTTCTTCGTGTCACCTTACTGCCACCACGCTCCAGAATTCAGGCATATGAAACAAAGCATGAGAATGGTTTGCAGCAGCGAGAGGCAAAAGCAGAGGGCAACAGACTGGACCAAAACCAAGAGGTCTTCTACATTCATCTGGTAGGCTGCATTTACACTGGGTAGTAGTAATCTAAGAGTCTACTGAAGCTACACATTGCATGAAATCTCATTAACTTCTTGTCACAGAAACCAACTTCTGCTCTTTCTGTCATGTATAGTGATGTTCTCTGGTCCAAATTCATCAGAGTGGTTTATTAAAAATATTTTTAAAGTTCCACCACAGTTTACTTATGTATCTCTTACTCATAACAAAACATGAGGGGAAAAAACCCTACTTCAAACACAACCACTTTAATTACTTTGTATCTTGAGACTAATAAAAGTACATTCAGCACTCAAACCCTCTAATTCTGCATTTCAAAAGACATTAATGTCTTGTTTTAGTGCCCTGCATTACTTGAAAGTTGCACTCAAATCCAAGTCAGGATAGGGCAGAAGACAACACACAGAACTTATGACTTGAAACACAAGGCATTAACACCTTTGGGGCAGGGGAAAGAAGCACACTGCCATTCAGGTCACCTAACCCAAGTGATAACAATGCCTTGAAAGTCATCAGGCAATAGAAGGAACTGTCTTGGAGTAAGAAAATCAGCATTTAATTTTGCAAAAGACTGGACAGACCTATCTTTAGAGAGTCCAAAGCACATAGTAAATTCTTAAGTTGTTTCTATTTCAGGATTCAAGGGACTTTTCCAGTTTCCTACTGAAGTTCAGGTTCAAACTAACAAAACCTCTGCTTATATATCTGGGTTATCATCATCCCTCTCGAAGAGATTATCTTTTGCAGCTGGGAATCCGGCTGGCGCACACATTTGTCCTGAGAGGTGATTAGAACTGAAGGCCCCCCCTTTAACTTGTCTGTAAATGTGTTCATAGTAATTAGATCTAAACAAAACACTATTGGTTCCATCAGGACTCTGAAAATAAGGTGGGCTCTTCTTCTCAGGACATCACCAGCAAGCACAGAAGCCTCAGCAAGCACAATTCATGTCAACCTACCAACTCAATGAGTTTTAGCAAGTTTTAGAAGCGGCTCAAACTCACAAATAAGAGAACAAGCTGTCCCAACACAAACACTTCCAGGAGGAACAGTAGCATCCAGAGGTGGGCAGTGGCTACGGTGGCTGCCCAGTGGTGGGCAGTCCCCCCCTACTAACCCTGGTTGAACCCAGGTCTAATGATGAGATGCTGCTTACGGGGGCGGACTGAAAGCATCTCACCACAGGTGAAATCTCACATTCCTTGGGGTACCTGCCTACAGCTCGGGGTTCCCCCTATGAGGGCCAAGCCTTTCTGCAGCGGGGAGCGTGGGGTGAGAGGAAGGGTGACTACTCTTCTCTCAAACCAGGAATTCTTCACACTTACAGAGTGATTCATTCCACAGGCTGAAGATCAAGGGGTTGGCTTACTCCTAATACTGATGAAAAAGGGTAGTCACCCTATTTATAATCAGCCAGCATTATCTCCTCTCCAGAAACAGTAAGTCAGCAGCTAGCCCTAGGTGATAAGTAGGGGGTTTCCGTAACAGTCCCATTCATTGAGACTGAAGAGAAGTGTTTGTAGGGTTTTTTTTTTTTAAAAAAAAAAGAAAAGGCAGTGGTGGTTACAAGAAAGGGAATATCTTAACAGAAGAGAGGTGGAACCAATTAACACCTTCAGCTTGTTCCCCTTCACCACTGCCTGGAAATTCTCCTCTGATATAAGCATCACCTGCCTAGGGCTTTTTGAGAGACCCTTACTGATTACTTCCCCTACTCAGTGAGACAGACTGTCCTTTACCCTAAATGCTTTTATCCTCTTGATGAGGTCTCTTACCCAGCTGGATTCTGCCTCCTTCTCCCACTGCAATCTCTGAGCCTAAGAGAAGACACCTGGGGACCTTCCACTTTGCTTAGGAAAGAGATTTAATCCTTTCATATCCTAGCATGGGGCTGAAGTGATGCACGCCTCCCCCCCCCACCCCTGTCCTCGAACACCTATGGTTACAGTCCTGGGCAATGGATGTCCCCAGCTGAAGAGAAATCAAAAGAGAGGGTTTTCTCCACTGTTTTCTGCTCTTTCAGGAGTCATTTAAAAGCAGGTGTAGATAAAGAACTGAGGAAAACCCTGTAGGGGACAATCCTGCTGTACCCAGACAAGATGATGAGGCTTAAAATCTCTTCTGTGCCTAATCTTAGCTAAATCACATCTCTGACATCCTTTACCCTCAGTTTTGCAGGGTGCATTTTGCTCATCACCCCCTCACCTCCCAGGCTCACACACAGTGTCCAGTCCCACCTGGTCAGCCCCAATTCTGCCCTGGCTGGGGCTACAGGCCCAAAGGAGGACCCATCCACAGGGCAGTTTGACTTAATCCTTTGGTGGGGGGCGGTGGGGCAATTCCAGGCTTCACTTCCCAGCCAAACTTGGGTCCTGACTCAGAGAAGCCAACAGACAGCGCTCTGCCCAGTGATTTTTTATCTTCAAAGCGCTTTACCACTAACAAATCGTACTTCCCCTCTGAGAGAAGAAAGAAGGGGGGAGGGGGAATCCCTGAGCATCACCACCATGATGGAGCAGAGATACAAATAACCCCTGAAGTCCTTTCATGTCAGAGCAGGGGCAGAGAAGTCCTGCTGTGCAGCAGTGCTTTTTGGTTTGGGTTTTTTGGTGGTGTTTTCAGCTTTTACACCAGAGACCTGGCTTCAAGTTCCGTTTCAGATCATTACAGTACGGTAGGACAGAGGCTCTCAAGCCATGGCCAGCAGGTCCCGTCCCCAACAGCCATAGAGTTGGGGGTCTGAGAAGCAGGCAGCAGTATATGGGTGCCTTCCAAGAATCCACTTGCCTGTGCAGACCGCAAAAGTGCCGCACGATTAATTATACATCTGTGCTACAAAAGATCAGCTCTGTAACTGCAGGGGGTGCTATTCATCAGCCGTGAAACGCGTTGGCAGAGGACAGCCAGGGTCCAGTAGTTGGAATAAAGAAATAAATAATTACAAAAGCAGGATGCGCTCTGGGGCGTAAGAAGTGAAATGCAGCAGCGGGACCCAAGTGACCTGGGAGCAAAGAGGAGCCTGGCACTGCAGCAGGTCGGGATGCGGAGATTTGCCCAGGAGCTTCGTGAACCAGAGCAGCAGCAAAGCCACCAGTCATCGGGGTGAGGTGCGTAGGCAGAGTGTGGCAGCAAGGAACCTGCCTGACACCTGCATGCACTTTTCCTTCCTCAGCCTTCCCCTTTCGAGGGGGCAACAAAACATCACGTTCCCAGCAGTAAGAGTCTGGTCCCAAGTGGCTTCACTGCAGGGGCTAATTCTGAAGGACCCCTTTTTTCCCCTCATGCCTTTCTTTTGCAGCCCCCCCTTTCCTGGAGCAGGCGTTTAGCAAGTACAAATACACCACAACATTAGGCATCCTTCCACTGTCACTCTCCACTATCCTTCCTCCTCCAGACACACACGCTAACACAAAATGATGGCTTCCTCAACAGACTGAATGAGCAAAGCCCTCGCGCCGATCCTTAATTGTCTGCGCTTTACTCTCTTGCTCCAGTCATATTATATCACAAAACTCAAAGCAGCCCACCCACTGCCCTCGTCTTTGTCCAAAATCTCAAGTGAACGGTACATTGGACACAGGAAAAAAAGAAAAAATTGCTGAAGAAGAAGGGAGGGGCAAGCTAACCCCCCCTTTTCCTCCTCCCTCTTTTTTTCTGGTGGTTTTTTTTTTTAGGTTGCTCTTTGCTGGTGCACCCACATTGCTATTGTGCGGCTGTCAGATTAAAAAAAAAAAAGGAGAAAAAAAACCCACCCCAACAACCAAAATCCCCAAAAAGATGGAGATATGAAAGAAGAAATCATATATCATAGCCCTTGAGAATGTGACCCTGAGGCCCTGCCCTTCTCCTTCCTGATGTACCCACCCATCACGGTGAAATGGCAGGCCCCCACCCCATCCACCCCCGGGCTCCTCTGAACCTGCAGCGCCAGGAAAAAAACAAAAACGCATCCAACACCAAACCAAAATAATAACAGTAATAATGGAAAACAACCACAAAACCGTTGCCAACAAGAGATGCATGGGAGAAGAAGGGGGGGATAAAGCGCACACAGACACACACACAGCCCCCCCGCACATGCATAAACCCCATAACCCATTTATGTCGGTCTCGGAGCAGGAGCCAGACTGCAGCGAGCAGCCAACAGCTGGGGCCTTTGAAAAGGGACAAGGCGAGCGGCCCCCGCGCCTGGCCACGCCGGGCTCCGGCTGGCCCCCGCCACCACGCCGCCAGCTCTCCCCCCACACACACCGCCCAAAACCCCTCGCCACCCACCCACCTCCCCACGCGCTCCCACCCGCGGGCACCCCGGGTGGGCTCGGCAGCGTCACTGGGGCGGGTGACACGCACAGGGCGCCGCAGACACGGCCGCCGCCGCCGCACGCGTGGTCGGCGAGCGCTGGCCTCTGCAGGGCAATTTCCCACTCTCAACTTTCGGGGCGAGGAAGAGGGAGATAAAGCCCATTTACTGTACCTTTCTGGCATCTTTCTCAGCTTTCCCTGCTGCTTCTCCCCACCCCCTTCCGATTTATCTCAGCTACTGGTTTTATAAACCAAGAGGGTGGAAGGGGGGGGGGGAAGGGAAGAGGAGGGGGCTGCTTTTTTTTTTGCCTTTTTTTTTTGCCTTTTTTTTTTTTTTCTCCTCTTCTCTCAGCCCCGTCTGCACCTTCTGCCTGAGCCCGCCGGTGAAGTCACAAGGCTCAGTCTCTGACATCACACAGAGCCCACAAACGCCGGATTGTGACTTCACTGCAGGGTAGAACAGGGAGGAATAGGAGAGGGGAGGGGAAAAGGCTCTTATTCAAACACATATCTGCAGTAGTAACAAAGGGAACTCAGGAAATGGCTGGCCAAGAAAATGGCTTTTTTTTTTTTTGTATAAAACATACTCTCTCCTCCTGTTGCTGTGTTGGTTTTTTTGTGGGGTTTTTTTTTTCCCAAATAAAGTTTGTGACCACGATGGAAATACCTTTTGAAAGTGGACAGACAGCAAGCGCCAGCCCAGGCACCGTCCTCCAGCACGGCACAGGTCCCTGCAGCCCTTTTGGGACAGAACCACTCACCACGGCCGCGCTGGACATACTGGGGCTGGAGCAGGATGAGGTGCTGGGGTGAAAAATTAAGAGGTGCCGGCAGCCACAGGATGGGCTCAGGTTGGGGCGTGAGGGGGAAACACACAACAAACACGATGCAGCCAAGGGGGACTGAGGGGAAAGGGATGAAGGAAAGGGATGCCATGGGTTGTGCCTCGGATGCAGTGGGAGGGCAGGCTCTGAGAGCCACTGGGCAAGCTGGGCTGCACGGTGTGACCAAAGCTCTGTGGCCGACCTCTGATAGCTTTAGGTCAGGCTGAGATAACACTAATCAACATGCCCTTGGGCTTTTTTCCCCCACCTGAGGATCCCAAACTGTTTTTAAACCATAACTGGAGTAAAACGGGCATTGAAGGTCAGGCTTAAGGTACCGGTGTTGTATGTGAGGCCTAAGCAAGGCAATAGGGTCAAAGAGTGAGGCTTTTGGTTCCCTGTCATATTTTTAGGTTTTAGGTGCCCTGGGGAGGGACAGGGAGGCTGGGTAGGTCAGACAAAGGCCAGGAGGCTTTGATGTACTCCCAACACATGGCAATGCTCTGGGGGCAAAAAGCTGATGATACAGACTTCTCTGGTCACTTCTGAAATAAACCCAAATAGAAAAAAAAAGGGTTATTAACCAAGTATTGGCTTAATGTGACCAGGAAAGTTGTGAGGTTTGGGGGATTTCTGTTTATTCAGCTGCAGGATTATTTAACATCAGTTTCTCAAAATTTAATACAACCTCAAACATGTTGGTAAATAAGCCCCCTGCAAATTAAATCTGTTATTTGTGTTTAAAATGCAGGGTTTTTTTCTCTTTTTGAAGCAAGGCAGCTCAAACACTTGCACTGTGCTAATCATGCCTGAAGGCCAAGAATTCAGAGGGATAAGCCAAGGGCACAGCCACAGCCAAGTGAAAAAAAAAAAACCCCTTCAAAAAATTAACCAGCGCTAATTGCAGACAACGTTATATTTATAAAGTTATTTGAACTGCAGAGCCAAAGGGGGAGACAGCTTGTGCCCCTCACAGTGTGTCCATTCCTCTCTCCAGCTTCCATCCCTGCCCTCACCGAGACCTGCAAAGCATTCCCCACTGCCGAGCCGACCTGGAAGGGAGGAGAAAACAGCACTGCCATCGCAGCCTGCCCTTCCCACAACCTGCCAGTGCAGCAGGAGGGAAATCTGTACGTGGAGTGAGCGAGAAGCGAGGAGGAAATGATCCAGATCCCTGCTATGAGCCGGCTGGCAGGTATGTTCCTGGCTTGCTGCTGCCGGACAGCGGGAGCACCCCACAAGTGCCTGAGGTGCCCCTGAGGGCTAGCAGCACGCATGGCAGAGCTGGAAGCCTGGCAGCAGGCAGGGTGAGAGGTGCTTGTTGGGAAACTTTTGTACCCCAGTGGCTCTACATGCTTCCAGGGTAAAACCCAGGTGGTCAGGAGATGCTCTTCCAGATGGGAGCTCTGCCATGGCTGAAGCTTCCGTTCCTGCACCAACTCTGCATCCCAGTGCCTCAGGGCATCGCCACAGCCCTGGCACAGCCTCGGCCCCAGGGAAGATTTCCCCTGTTGTTTTACAGCTTCTCTGTGCCAGCAATAAACCAGGCTGCAATAGAAGGAATAAATTCTCCTTCCTCCACTTGTGAGAGTGAGGGAAAAGGTACAAATTGCAAGCAGGGAGGTCCCCATCCAATCTCGTATCCTTCAGCAAGTCTTGCTCCTTGTTTGGCCACAACTTTGCTACCATTTTTATACTGACTGAATCTTCTTTCATCTTTTTAAATTGTTTTTTTCCACCCTGCTGACTGCATGAGAGAAACCTCCCTGTTTATCCCACTCCTCATCTCTAGGGGAATCTCTCTCAACCTGCCCATGGTGGGGAAGCAACATGGCTGCCAGTGTGCCAGGATGCCAGCAAGGCAAGGAGGTGAAGAGGGGAGAGAGGGGGGCACAGGCGTTTGTTGGGAAGCAGAATAAAGAAGCGGGGAAGAGGAAGGAATCTAAGACGCTCACATCGACTAGCACAGGCTTGCTCCAACTTGGCCACGATGCAATTACCTGACTTGGAGGCCGGCCAAGGCTCCCAGGCTAAGTCCCTCTGCACTTGTGCAAAGTGCTGTCAGAGCTGCTGGGACCACAAATAGTCAGGGCTTCAGTAGTGTGTCTCATCCAAAAAGGAGAAAGAAAAAGGGGGGAAAAAAAAAAGGAAAAAAGAGAGCGAGACAGGGCAGGGACTGAATGGGCTTATTTTCACACAACTGCAATTGTTTTGTTGATGCGGAAAGGTAATTAAAAAAAGTTCTGATTTCAAACGTGCCACAGAATTCCCAGAGCCCGGAGGCTGCTGCTTAGAGGCAGATTAATCACACTGAATTCTCCATCTAGATATTGCATGCACTCCAAACTCCCACCGCTAATAGCTCTAATATTCTCCTCAGCGTGTGCATGCTGCTGGTGTTATGTTCCAGGAATATTAATTCCCCAACTCAAGCTCCTTTCACTTGCGCATGTACCCTAAAGGCTTGCTGCCGGGCACTGGGAGATTATGGAAAAGAGAAAACAGGGCTAGAGGAGAACCGGGGTGCAAAGGTACTGGCTGGAACTCCTCAAGGAAAGTCATTAATGTTCTTTGGATAAGCAAGCTGTCCAAATAAAATCTACCTGAAGGCCAAGTTCTTTAAACAAAGACAGCCAACTACACACGCACGAGATGGTTGAAATGAAAATGAGCTCCCAACGCTGGCTTTGTGTTACCTGCTCCTGCTACCCTGAGACTTGCCCAAAATTTCAGTCCTATTAATTGTGAGCTCAGAACTAGGGGTTTTGGTTTTGTCTCCTGTTCGTGTCTTCCCCCAGCTCCCTTCACCCCCAAGCAAGGCTGCACGCCTCTCAACTCTCGCTGCCAAAAGCTAGTAATGGTGAAAGCATAACCAAGCTGTAGTGCGAGCATCCAAAGAGCAGGGAGCACTTTACACAGTGAGCCCGTTCTACCCCTAGCAAAACCAACGGGCCAGTAGGTTCACGGTCCCGCTCAACGCCTTGCTGCATGCCAGGGACCAGAAGGTGCAACCCTGGGATCCTCATTCCACATGGAAAACAGAAAAGGGGAGGACGAGGGCAGAAGAGAAACACATAATTTTTCTTTGAATTCAAATATCTGCCATTCCTAGTAAGCAGTTCTCTGTGTGTGTGATCTATACATATGGCCAAAAGGCCGGCTGCTAAGCTTTAAAACCAATGCACACTTGAAAAGTACCATTTAAGATGCCTATGATGTAATTTTCAAAGCTGCTAAATGCCCAAAGCTCCTAGTGCTGTTCAGCAAAGACTGCAGGCAGGCACCGGGTTAAAACAGTTCCCTGAAACCAGCTACGCCAGGACTCTGGAAACCACCACCCAGAAGACAGCTCAAAATGGATGGCGCTGGTCATGCTTCCATTTAGTAGGATTACTTGCATGACAAGGAGCTGTTGTGGGTATGATTTTCTTTGTCAAGCAGTCAAAATATGTATCTCCAGGTAATATAAATCAGAGCGCCTATGTCAGCACTGGAAAATAGAAGGGAGTTTGCCCCTTCTGTTCCAGGTGTTTCTGGTAAGCGTACCAGTACCGTACCTGAGCCATAGGTTAAAATTTGGATGTAAAGACCAGCCCATCAGCTGTTTGACAGCTCAGAAGATCTTCCCTAGTCTCTAGACCAAAACCTGCGGCACCACAGATATGCAGGCAATGGTGGCCATCTCCACAGTCAGGGCAGGTCAAAGAGAAAAGGCAATATTTTAGGGCTAAATGCTTTCCAGAAGGCTCTTGGTGATGGGAGGGACACGCATTAGAAGAGAGACTTATTTGAAGCTCCCTCTGTTTGCTATATATCATGCAGGTCTACAATCACACATGTGCCTTGAACTCTCAAGCCAATTCCTTAAACTTGGCTCCTGCTGCAGGGGGCGGGAGGCCAGGACTCCCACCCAGAAGCCATGTGCCTGTGGCCCTTGGGGCTTAGCTCTGCTGTAGTGGAAGGGGAGAGGCATGGGCTTCCTCCGCTGTGATAAACCCAGGCGTTGCTCTGTGTAGCTTAGGTGCAAATCTGTGATCCTCTTTCTCTCTTTGTACACAAAGAATGAAGCTGATAGTGAAGCTGACATCTAAATCCACACTATTGCACATCTGAGATAACCCCGGTTGGTTTTGTTTTTCAAACTCAAACATATGTGAAGGGAGAAAGACGGAAGATTTCAACCCTTGCCAAACCCTGTCACCAGCCCCCTGAGTTACAGATCTATGAACTCCTGCATGGGACGAGGGCTCTCTGCTTTTATCTCCCAGTGCAGCACATGTCCCCAGCCCTTTGCAAATAGATGTTTTGCCCTCTGAAAGGGAAAAGAGGAAAGGGAAGAAAAAAAAAAGAGAAAGAGAGAGAGCAAAAAGCGAGCGTTCACGGGGGAGAGAGGGAGCATGAGCAAGAATGCTGTCTGCAGATGTCAATCAGGACTTCAGTCTAGGTCTAACCTGCCAGTCCTGCAAAAGGAGGATACATGAATTTTCTAGTTGGATAGTCAGTATCATCAAACAAGAAAATTGTGAGGTTTATATTGTAATGCAGTCTCACGTTCAGTTAAAAGGCCTTGCTACATGGAGATGGTGTGGGACTGAGGAGCCTATTCCTAGCACCTTAAAAATTAAAATTTCACTACAAATATCCTAAAGAAATGGTCAAAAATAGTACAGCATTTCAGACCGTTTTTGTAGAGCATGGTAATATTGGCAGGAGGGAAGTGATTGTAGGTAGAATACTGTCAGCTTTGGGGAAAGCTTTCTCTGCATTCTCAAAAATTACATGAAGGAAAATATTCTTGGGAATGAAAAATCTAATGATTACATGTATATAGAGAGTGTCATCTCTATCTTGGCGTTTAGCAGAAATCAACTCCCCCACGCCAACACCCTCCCCTCCAGCCACCCACCCTGATACTCTTCTTCACCACTTCCCACCCATTAACCCAGTACCTGCAGTGCAGTGTTCAAGTGGGACTGGCGGAGCTGCTGCCGCTGTCATCTCGTCGGAGCTGGCAGTCACCTGCCAATCTCGCCCCCACTTCCTCCTCCCTCCTGCTCCCCCCCACCCCTCGTCAGTGCAGCTTTCCCTGGGGATAGATCACCCTCCCCCCCCTCCAGCAGCCTGACAAATAACTACTGTTAACTCAATAATATCCCCCTCTAAGGTTTTTTAATTACCAGCCGTCCGCAGGGCGTGAGACTCGCACGTACAGACAGAAACGGGCCAGAGAGGGAGGCCAGCAACAGGGAGTCGGAGAGTTTGGGCTGCTGCCGGCTTCACACCGAGGGATGGGCTCCTTGCCCCCCAGCCACACGGCAGGGCTGGCACGGGCAACCTGCGCCATCCCCCCGGGATGCTGCCGCCCCGGCAGCGGGCACAGGCACACAGGGTGGGTTACGTGCAGCTGGTTTGTTGTTTGGTTTTGCGGATTGTTTTGGAGGGGGAGGGGGGCAGGGGGTGAATTTGTTTCTGCAAGGGCTGATGTGAGAGCTGGTCCTGCAGGACGAGGGGAGGCTTTGCTACACCAGCTGAGGAAGCACCATCCAGGACAGTGTTTGTTTATATGGTAATTTAAATGGGAACCACAAAAAAAAAAAGGGGGGGGGGGAGGGGAAAAATCAGGTGCATTTCTGTTTGCGTATCTTTACCAAATACATCTATCTTTCCACATCTGAAAAGGCACTTCTTTTTTTCCTTTGCAAGACAATAGTCATATTTTGCCATTTCTTTCTTGAAAATTCATGGGTCTGTGGCCCAAAAGGCTTTTTTTTAGCCTTGTATTAAATGGACATGGCTTACTGAACTTTCAAACAAGGTCTCCACCTAATATTTGTTTGTTCACACCCATTTACACTCCCTTGATTTGTAACAGGTCTGAATAAGGCTTATTTTTTTAAATAATCGGTTAATGAAGTTTTATCTGAATAGTCATAAGCCTATTACTGCTCGAGTTGTCCATCAAACCCCCCTCCCCCCCAGAGGTTAAACAAGACCAGAAATCCTTTTGTACTCGAAATAACAGGCTGGGAAGAAAAGAATCAAAGAAGGATAAAAAAGCCCAAGCCCCACATTTGGTCCTTTTTAAATCATAAAGAGACACTGGAAAAGGGGCATAAACACAAGGGGGTTTTGTTTGGTTTGGTTTCATTCTCCCCCACCCCTTCGCCTCCATTCCCTCCTTTGTAGGTCACCTTTACTATGAAGACATTGATGCTTCAAGTCTTCATTTGCTTAAATCAAGAGAGCAAGTTTGGCGCCCCAATCAAGTAACCACTGTGCCCCAGGCGGCGATGAAGTGGAAGAGGTATCCATCCCAGCATCCTGCATCCTGGCACCAGGGAAGGAGAGACCCTGCATGGGACGAGGACCGGGTCCTCTGATAAAGGAGTGGGGCATGGGGGGCTTCCCTGGAAAGGGGCAGATGGTTCTGAAGGAGGACCAGTTTGAGGGCACATCACCAAACACATGGGGCTTGGGTAGAAGAGGAGCAGGCAGACATGTTGTGCTGAGGGATGGCCTGATGCTGGCCTCTGTATCCCAGGAAGAGCTGAGGGCAGCAGTCGAGGGGGAGAGCATGGCAGCCATGGCCTAGGAGCCGTTTGGCAGCCGACCCTCCGCCCCAGGGGAGCATCCTGGCAGGCGAGAGAGCCCCTGCTCCCCTGAAATAAACAGCAGCCTTCCCGATGCTTCATTAAACTAACACAGCTTCCTGCCATTGCCCCGGCAACCAACACAGGCCTCCTGTTTGCCAGCTGGGGGAATTAAAGGCAGCCTGGCAGCCAGCCCCCGGCTCCTCTGAAAGCTCCCCCAGAAGCTCCCCTTACACTGTCAGAAAGCATCCCCAGGCAGGGGAGACGGCCAGGTGCCCTCCAAGGTGTTAACTGAGATGGGGGGAGTCCTGCCTGCCCCTACTCTGGCAAGCTGCAGTCTCCAGGGAGCTGGGGACAGCATCACTGCCACCCGCACTGGTGCTGGAGTGCAACACAAAGCTGGAGGGCTTGCCAAAACAATCCCTGGACTGGAAAAGGACTAAATAACCCCTTGAATGGTCCAGTGGCACAAAGGTGGATGCTACTCCCCATTGCAGCATCACCTCTGTCCAAATGTGATCAATAGTTCACATTAATTAGCAACACATTCCTCTCGCTGCCCATCCACCAGCTGAGCAAGCAAATTACGGCCTCTCAGCCCTGTTTTTCTTCCTTTCCCTTCAATCATGTATGCAGCGAGATAAGCCTTAATGCGAGCCCCCCACTCCCATCATCCCCTTAGTGGATACATGAGAGGCAACAGAGGACAAGCTGCCCCGTCTTGCGCTGCTCGGCTTCAGAGAAAGCCATCTCAGGAAGAGCTCCGAATGAAAACAGTGATGTTGTACCAGCCTCGAGCAGACAGATGCCCTCCCGCCCCTCCACCTGCTCTCATTCCCTCCATTCAAAACAGGTAGATGGTCCCTTCAGGCAAGGCAGACATCCCTGCACACGGCCTCAGTAGAGGAGCTCGTTACGCTGCCCAAATCCCTAAATTAGATCCACTGGGCTGGTGTGGGTTCACCGTGCCACCTGCTTCCAGCACCTTCTTCCTGCCACCACTCCAGGCCACCGACACCACAAAGGAGGCTCGCAAAATTGGTGAGGAGAAGAAAACACCTCGCTTCACAACAGCGATGAATGAAAGAGCACTATTCACTCGCTTGGGCACCCGCATCTGTTTTGTCCTGTTTTCCATAACTACTGGCTGTGAGCAGAGGTCTCACAGGGAGGAGCATTAAGTATTTATTCCAGCTCTCGGTTTTGTCAGCTTCTGATGCCACCAACACATTTCAATTCTGCTTGGAAAACTACATTGCTTTTTTTTTTTTTAACCAAGGATCCCAAAATAACCCTGCAAAGGTACCCCCAACCTCATCAGCAGTACCCTAGCTTTCCACAGCTCTGCAGCCCACATTTGTTGCAATGAACTTAACTCCGTCCAGAGACCTACACCAGTCCTGCCTCCGAACCATCTGTATGTCCCACTCCTATCTTATGTCATGGTAACATTTAGTTTTTAGCTACACTTAGCAGAATGAAGACCCAAAAATGGAGGAAAATCGAAAAACTAGTACAGGCCAGATTCTGGCCACTACTCTGCAGTGCATGAGGAAGTGGCACACAGAGAACGTGGAGCTGTTTAGAAGCATTAAATAATGCTCTCTGGCAATCTTGCAGGGACAAATGTAAAGGCAGTGTGTTCAAGGAACCCTCAAAAAATTAGCCCAGAGATCCCACCTCAAGTGACAGATGACAGCACTATAATTAATGGTGTCTGAGCAAATGTCTAGCAGAGGGAAATAAGGGGTAGGAAAATATAAGCAAACACCTTCCTTTAGTCCAAAGCTCCCCAAAAGAGCTTGAAAGGAGAGTCTTTGAGGTTAAGGTGGAAAGGTATGATCACTTTGACAACATCCACTGTAAATTATAGTGATGGTGGGAAGAATATTGCCTTCGCTTTGATGGGGGATGCAGAGAAAAGCGAATGCTTTCAGCTCCTTGCAGGAGAAATTGTGAGGAGAAATTGCAAGGAGAAGATGCGCATACAGACCACTGCACATGGCCATTAGACTGACAAGCCTGGTTAAAAGTTGTGGGGCTGCCAGCAGTCCCGGTTTAACCGTGTCTCCCCTACTTTGGAAGTTTCTGACATTGTCATCTTCTGGTTCTCTCCTTCTGCAGGACTTTGGCCTCTCAAAAAAATCGCACACACAAAAAAAAAAAAAATTCTAGTTCTTTGGCTTTTCTTCAAAGCAATAAGACACCAAATCCCAGAGACTTAAAACTAAAATCCTTCCCCCAAACAGAAACAAATTTATGTTTAAAACTCTTTTTTTCAGGTAGCAGCAGGGTGTGGAGGGAGAGGAGGCTGACATGTCCTGAGGCAAAGGGACACCTGCCCCAGTCTGGACGGCTCTGTGCCCTGTCCCCACCTTTCCAACTGGGAAGCACTCGCAGCCTGCTGTTGCCAAACCCACTTTTATTTTTTCTACACTCCTCACTAATTAAACCTTCAGTCAGGTCTGCTTCTCCTCCCACCTGGACTAGCTCAACTCCCTACTTTCACATTATTTTCATTCTTCCCCAGACCCAGGAGATTTAAGTTTCTTGAGTCTCAAAGCTCCCAGAGGACGGGGTAGGTAAGGAGCTGTCTCTTGGCTCAGGCAAAACATTGTGCCCCTCTGACTGCCCTCCTCTGGGGCTGGATTTCAGAGCAGGAGAGATTGCTGTCAGCAAGCCAAAGGCGCACAAGGGGTAGGGGAGGTGCTGGTCTCCGTGTGCGCACCGCGTCCTCCTTCCTCGCTGCTGCCATACATGATTAATCATCCCTGAGACACGCCTGCTGCTTCCCTCTGGCTCTCCAACAACCACAACAGCGGCGGCGGCTGCAGTTGAGAGCAGAGAGACCTCCTCAGGTTCCCGGCCCCGGCCCAGCGCGCGTCTCCCAGTGGGGACCTCTGATCCTCACACACATCTCTCTCTTGCACGCGCTGGTCTGCCTCACGGCCTCGCAATTAATCGCTCCCATCCCCCCGTTTTCAAACTCGGCTCGTCTCCCACCCCTCCCCCACCCCCCGTCCATCTGTGTCTAATTGCATTTCATCTGTAGTCATTCTCTGGAAAACTCACCGGGAAGGTGTCCAGGAGACTAGCACAAGCTTAAACACGCGCTTGACACGGGGAGCCGGGGGGAGGCCGGCTGCTCTGCCGGGGCACATCAGCGGCCTGAGGGAGCTGGTCCTCTCCACAGCCCAGCTCTTGCCTCCCCACTCTCAGCTGGGGCAGGGGATGGGATGCCAGCCGGCGGGCAAGGGGCTGGCAGCCAGGGAGAGGTGGCAAGCAGCCAGAAAGGGCCGTCGAGAGCCGGTGGGGCAGAGGTGAGGCTGCTCAGATGCCAGCTCGTGCTTCACTGCAGGAAGTGTTTCCTCTTCTCCTTCCTCTGCCGAGCACCAGCGGCCTGATGGTGGGCGGCTCTGCCAAGGCCAGTGTGGCACAAAGGCAGGCGAGATACAGAGTCCTGCCAGCATGGCTTGCAGCCAGATGGATCCAAGGGCTCCCCTTGCTTCTGCTCTCTGGGACACTACGCCATGCAGGTGCTTTCCACTTGTACCGCCGATGTTCCTGCCTTGTGCATGGCACACTTAAGCCAGCCATGTCTCAGCTGCGTCTGGTGTGGTGCGCACAGCTCTGCTGGTCACACAGCCCCTTGGTTCCCCCGATCACCTTGCTGCTGCTCTGATCCCATGGAGCTTCCTGTAAAACCCAAAAGCTATCCAAGGGCTTGTTCACCCTGGGAAGGGAGCAATAAGCCAGGCTCTGAACAGACAGCACGCCGTGCACTGCACACCAGCTAAGGCCGTAGCTACTCTTACTCAATGCCACTGGCACAAGCTGCTCAGCTCTTAATTGTGTATGAAAAATGCCCACACAAAATAGTCCAGAACAGCTAGGGAGCCATAAACTCACACCCCAGCTTACTGCATGCTAACTTTCCTGCATAAACAAGCTTAAATGCATAGTGGATTTACACTCCAAGCAAGGTTTCCTCCTTGAGAGGCGGCCCCCATTGTGGACTATTTAAGGTTTTAGACCTTGGGTAGAAGATCTGCAGCCCAAAAGCTGAGCACAGTACACAGATTCATTTTGCATAGGCTGGAGCCTATGTTATCTCACTTCTGGATAACATGAAGGTATGGGGTAACACATGGCTTCTCCCAAGGCCAGCTTGGCTCTCAGCAATGAAAGGTTCTCCTCCTTTGCTCCAAAGAGTCAGTCTTCCAACTGTGGGAGGGCAGGGACTGAACTAACTCATATAAGGTCACCTTAAGCCTCACCCATTTGCTGCCAAAACTTTAAATATAAGAATTCACAGCTCTGATAAGGGTGACAAATTCACTTTAGTAGGCCAGCAACTTAGAGAAATCTTTTTCCACTTCTTTTCTCCAAGCAGCCAGCAGCTCTGCAGGCAGATTTGCCTCTATCCAGGCTAGTGGTGAGGAAAGTGATTACACCAGCTAACCCCCAGGCTTTTTCTGTTCACTTGCCTTCCATTGACAATGGCTACCCACCAAATTCAGTCAGAGAGATGCAAATGCAGAAGAAACTGAGTTACCACAACTAACAAGTTATCATTTGCCAGCTGAGTCACAGTAAGGCTGAACCAACCAACTTCCTGATGGCTTAAGCAAACGTTTACTTTTTATTGCAGTGAAGAAGGATTACAGAGTCAACTACTACAGCCCAGATGACAATTTATAATCTCATCATGGTAAATCAACTTGCTGGCAATCATCTGTTCATACATTTT
Organism: Porphyrio hochstetteri; assembly: GCA_020800305.1. Lineage (NCBI taxonomy): Eukaryota > Metazoa > Chordata > Aves > Gruiformes > Rallidae > Porphyrio > Porphyrio hochstetteri. The sequence goes on along the minus strand of CM036905.1, from coordinate 18,638,634 downwards.
GCTCTGCCAGTATCAGACTGAGTCAAACCTTTTGGTTCCACCAAATGCCACAAGCCAAACACATTTCTGCAGTACGATTGCAATACTGTTTATGGTGAAGATGCAAAAAGCTACTACATTTTTATCCTTTTAAATAAGGGGATAAAATTTAAGCCCTTCTTCTCACGAAACTATTCTAATGAAAAGTGTCACACTGAAGCTGTTCATCTCAAGAAGCAGATTCAACACAAACATATGTAAATATATCTCAAAATAACCACAAAAATTATCCTGCCTTCTCCCTCATTCTTCCTGGGCACTGGACACAGAACTGAGAATCCCAGAAATCTGGATTCAGTTCCCAGTTTTGATGCAGACCTTCTGCACCATCTTGAACCACACAACACAATTCTTTACGAGGCTATAAAATGGGGACACTACTAGTTTTGACACAAAGCAAGGTAGAATACATGCATCAATGCTTGTAAAAAGCTCTATACAGAGGACAAGGGTTGTATAAATAAATATAAACATACACAACAGATTTAGCACTGCCCCGGAACTCTGACATTGTAAGGTACTCTACAGAGAAGGGTATTTTCCTGATGCTTACCCATTTAATGAAAACAAGTACCTGTGGTAGAACAGACAGCACTCCATCTGCAGATGAATTTTATCTGCTTTCAATGCTAGTTCAGAGCCAGCACATGCTGGGAGTAAACAAAATCCGTTATGAGACAACAATTTGTGACAAATGAGAGCAACACATGGACTGAGGACCATTGAACATGTCTTCATACTCATCAACATCCATCTACATAAACTACCATCACTCTTCCGAACTCTTGCAGAGGTCAGGAATCGGGCAAGACAACGAATCTTACCTGTCCTCCCGCTGCTAGCAGCACTCTGCTCTGTGTCAACGCACGTCTCCCATGCTGGCAGAGGAAGTTTTTACTGGCATTGCCTAAACTGTATCGTTACAGTGCAAGGACTGTCAACCCTGTCTCCTTCATCAGCACAGAGTTCTCCTTATCAGAGAAGAGAAGCACAAAAGGGAGAGAGAATTACGTACACACGAGCAGTGTTTCTCCGACGCTCAGCATAAAAATCTAATCAAAATTGTACCAGAATGGTGATGTGAAAAGCACCCTGCCAAGTCAGTAATAAAATTCATATCTTACATTTCCACAATATATCACCTCTCATCCCGCAGTACTTTACGCATTGTTGGGACTCAGATGAATCCCCAAATCAGAACAGATTTGTACTGGAATCTAACATTTTTGTTGGCTTCACATTCATTCAAATTACACCCTTAAGCGAGAGTAGAAGAACAGGCACTTAAAATGGCCCCTTGAATGCGGCAGCAGCCATTTTAAACGGGGCCCAATTCCTTCACACCGCTGGACTCATTCCCTGAAGTTCATCCTCCACCCTCTCACTCCTTGAGCCCCACATTAGGTCCTGTTCCCCCTCCTGTCTTCCCCGTGGCAGAGGAAAGACAAAGTGGTATTTTTTTAGGGTGCATAAACAGCTGGTTCACCCCAGTAGGCCCCATCGATGATACCCTAACTTCAGAAGCAAACCACCTTATTGTGGAGACTGCAGCCACTGAGACCTGAGTGAGCCTCAGCATAACACGCGAAAACGCCTGTTTTCTCATCTTTCACCCTTTCCAAGCAATACCACTGCACAGATATTACACACACCATCTGCAGAGACCAAGAACTACATGTTGTGCAGCCAGCAGTAGTAACAGCTTCTCCTTTTTGTGAAGACCTCGTGAAATGGGAGAAAAATAGAGGTGACAACGAGTGAAAAGTCATAGTCCACCCCCCTGTGACTCATTATCCTAATACCCATCACCAAATCCTTCCTGACAGATGCATTTGCCAGCAACTCAGATGGGAACATTCAGCAATACGATTCTTTCTTATCCTAACAATATGCCTAAATAACAAAACTGTGTCCATTTTTGGCTCAAAGATGTCACCTTCTGAAAGAGAGATACATAAAAGATAGAAAGTGTTAGAAAACCCCAAGGAATTGTACAAGTGCCAAGAGCAGTAGGTACCTTAAGAGAGAAGTGCTGATTGTAGTTCTTCATGCCCTAATACCATATCTGACCACTGAAGGTCTAAGTAGGGAAAGCATCTTCTAAAAGCTTGACTAACACTAAGTTGTCTGAAAAAGACCAGGTTTTCATGACTACTCAGGAGCGATGAGGGGTTCTTCTAAATTTTGGCTGCCTCTAACGAGCCTCTGCCTCATCACTAGCAACAGCAGAGCTAATTAAGGATGGCAGGAAGGAAAGGTATTGCAAGGAGATCTTAGTATTTTTCATATTCATACCTATCCACTTCTTAGTGGCACTGTCTACAAACCAAGTATTTTGAGAAGAAAATAACCCCTTGGAAGACACAGCATGAATGCTTTGAAGTAGTCCATCCAATGAAGGAAAAAGGAGCTACTGATACTTGGAGATGGTTCCAAAAGGAGGTACATGATAAAGGTATGAGCCTTCTGTAGTTCCATGTACATTTATCTGCATCTACACTGATGAAATCAGGACAGTTATTTCACCTCTGGCAGCAGAAACACAACTGCAGCACACTCAAAAATCAACTCCTGATATTAAAAAAAACAAAACCAAAAAGCCAATACCCCACAATGTCATCCAGCTTTACAATCAGACAATAAACTATGCATCATTTGTCTTGCTGTTCTAGGACCTTATCTATACTAGGAAAAGGATCACTCAAACCATGGTCCACAGGTCACTTCTGGCTTGTGAAGCATAATAGGTGGTCTGTGCAGCACACAATCTGCAAACGACATTCAGGGAGCCACAGCACCAATAACCCCCCCGATCCTGTTGCCCTCTGTTATTTTTCACATTATAAACAGTGTATGTTTTTATGCCTGTATGACAGATAAGCATTTACATCTAAATGTAAAACATCACCCACAGTGCACCTATTTTGACCGAAGGGAAGAGACAGTATGAGAGTCAGCAATCACAACTGAAACAGCAGCATTTTCTGCTCAGCAATGATGCAGGCATAGGAGATGCAGGATGCATCAGTGGGCAGTCTCCTGGAGAAGACTGTTGTAACAGAGCTGTCTGTGCTTGCTGCATGTGCTTGTGGTATTATTAGCAGTCTCTAGAGCTGGCAAGCCTCAATTTGTTTTGGTTGCAACCATACCTGAATGACAGTATTTAATTCTGGGCTTAACCGTCTCGAAAAAACTCATGACAAAAAAGGAGGTTGCAAAAGAGCAACAAGTACATTACCAAGAACCAGAAATCAATTTTGAAAAACAAGACTACATATGAAGCTTGCAAAGCAATGGCAAATAAGCTGGGGACTGAACTGCCTACAAACCTCTGACAGGCACAAAACCCGGGATTGTTCAATGCTACCTGGACTCTGCACAGGTCCAGTGGAAACCAAAACAGGAAAAAACATGGGTTTGTTGCTGCATGAGAAAGAAAGGACAAACCACCTTAACAGGGAGGCATACAGTCTCATCTTCTCAGGAAAACATTGGAAATGCAATCACTCAGGACAGCTAAAACTAAATTGAATGCAAACACCAGAAAATGTGCAGAAGGAAGTATCACATCTACCTTGTTTTGATCATGTGTAGAGCCAGGTAATCACATCAGTGGAGTGGGGTGGGGTTTTTTTTGTTGCCAGCTAAAGGATATTCAATTCCAGAGCTGAATGGGGACTTGCCCTTCACTTACACCTAGCCATCGTCTACCCAGGGTCCAGTGTGGGACGGTCCCTGTCCCACAGGAGCCTGACACACCTGTACCTACAGTACACTGCAGTGCAAGAGGCTTTAGGCAGATCCTCCATCCTTGACTCTACGAGGATAATCAAATAACCACGCTGAATCAGGCTGGTTGTTTGTTTTGGTTAAAATATATTTACTTCAACAAGTAATTAATATTTTGAGTAGAGGTCTTTGTTAAAGACTCACCACATTCACCCCTTCAATTAAGGTTTTACATGTTCACATTCATAGATTCATTTACACCTCCCACTTGTCCTTCAGCAATGCCAGTAAAGACCAGAGTTTACATTCCTGGCTTCTCAAAGATAAGAGAGAGAGAGGGGAAAAAACCAAATCCTTCAGAAAACAACAAAACAAAACAAAAAAATGCACCAACCAAATCTAAAAAAAAAAAAAAGATCAAAACCAAACCTACCAGGTTTATTATCCATCTCCAGCAAGAAGAAATGGCGTCCAAGCAGAGCTGTTTAGAAATCTCTCCCCTCCCACGTGCAATACTGCAGCTGTAAGATGAATCAGAGGAGCAACTCGGGCAACTGGGGCATCACCAAGCACTGAAGGAGAAGACCTAAGCCCCCCAACCTGGACACAGGGCTGAAAGGCTTCACCCTGTGGCTCTGCACCCCAAAGTGGGCCATGCAGAGAGGACAGATGTGGGGTGGGGGGATCCGGCCTCCCTCAGTACCTGCAAGAGGGCCCGGACATTTCTGCGGTGCGTGCGGTGAACTCGGTGTACCCCAGCGATGGACAGGTACCCCCGGGGAGGCTGGGATATTTGCATATGTTAATTGCAATGTCAAGGTGTTTGTGTCCGCCGTGCGCTCACTTCTTCAGGGGGAAACGGCGGCGGCGGGATGCGACTCTACCTGTGCCGTGCTGGTGACGTCACAGGCAGCTATTTCCAGCCCAGTTGCCATGGAAACCACCAGGCCTCAGCACCAGTTAGCGGTTCAATATATAATTTACTTATTCTTTTTCACCTAAGTGATTAGCACTCAAAATACAGAAGCATCGCACAGACCCTCAAATCCTCTGATCGTTTCATGAGAATTTCTTGAAGGCAAAAACCAGCCTGAAATACTGAGCTGTGCACTCTCCAGAGGAAAAAAACCAGGCAAATAAAAGCATAAAACAAGGAAAAAAACCCCGAAACCCTCAATCCTCTCCTCCCTGTCCCCTGCCATCCCAAGTTTCAAGGGAGAAAAACACAGCTCCTGGAAGATTTCACGGGGCTGTCACCATCTGAAGGAGATGAGCCAACAGCAAAGGAGGAGATAAAAGTCCAACATGGGAGCTGCTGCATCTGGTGGGGCCTTTGGTCCATCCTGTCCAGGATGTCACATCCTGTCAGCGGCGGCTGCCCTAGCAGTTGCCCCATCCTGTGCTGCTGGTGATGGGTGGCAGCAGGATCCCTTCTTTTGGCTCCTACACAGATGACCACTGTACATTAAGGAACAAGTCTCTCCTTACTAATCTTGGAAGAAGCGGTTCTGAGTGCTGCCAGTCAATGCAACACCAAGCCAAGCCCTGGGGAAGGCAGCCCCTCTGTATCTCCACCTCCTCCTATAGCCTGGGATTGCAGCAGTTGTGTATATTTTCCGCAACTTTTTTTCACTAATGCTGTGGTCAGAGGTGAGGTGATTTCTCTGCTTTTCCACTGCCTAATTAGTCACTGCAGAAGCTTTTCAAGAGCCAAAGGTTACACAACAACATACTGGTCCAGTGAGAGAAAATACAAATATTTTTACTGGGAGAATTTTCAAGTGATTCATCTATCCAGGTAGTTTTCAAGTGCTAATCTTAATTCTTCTCAGTGAGCTTCATTATTTTTTTTAATTGGTGTCTTTCAAAATGGGAAGTTTTAAGTATTAATTTTGAACATCAGCTGCTTTGTGGTTCAACCACACAGTCTCATAAAACAATAAGAACAGCAGCATCCCCAAGGCCCACCGTTCCAGTCCAGCATCAGCCAACCCCCTCTTATTTCCCAAAACAAGTCATTGCAAACCATCTCCACTGCATCCCTTCTCCTTGCTGCTCCTTCCTCACATGCAGAGCTGGCAGCAGAGAAAAGAGGACAACCACCACTGAGACCCAAACAAACAAAACCAGAGGCATTATTTGGCACAGTTTTAAATCAGGCACATTACTCCCTAAAGAGTAAAAGGAGAAAAATATCCACAGACAAGAATCTTTCTATAGTTATTTTGTGGATGTTCTTAAATGCATTACATGCTAGGAGGTTCTCATCTACAACACAGGACAACAATTTCAAAGCCACTAGGACAAATTGGCAGGGGACTGTGTCAAGCCATTAACGCTTTCAAGAGTTCAAGGGGCTATTTTCTAGGGAAAAGACGGTGCTATCAGACACCAGTATGACCTAAAGAGCAAATTTTAGAGGTCTTCTTACTCCAAATTATTTAATGTGGTAACTTAGAGCAGTCAGAAGCTTAAAAATAGGAAAGCATCATTTGCCCCAAGTTTAGAAACAGGGTAATGCCTCAAAAGTAAAAATCAAATAAATGTAATCTATAAAGTCAATTGACCTGAACAAACCTTTTTCCTTACTGCCTCTCTTTTCTTTCTTCCAACACTGACTCAACCCACCTGTCTGCAAACCACTCCTTTCATCTGGATTCCACTTCCCATCCTTCTTTGAGCTGCAGCATCTCCCTCCCTCTCAACCCTTTTGCATAATCCTCCACATTCCTCGTAGCTCAACACCAGCTTCTCTCCTGTACCCCTTGGTCTGAACTTCCTTTTTCTCCATCACTGGTCCCCTTCTGTCCCTTCATGCTCTCACCCTAATTCCACTGGGTCACAGGGTGCTTCCACCCTCTTCTAATATTGGGCTCTGGTGCACGCCCTACCACTATCAACTGAATTAAACAGCCACAAAACCTTTGAGAGTTTTCCCAGGAGCTACACAGATTTCAAAGCTAATGTAAATAAAAGGTATAAATTTATAAGTGACTGACCATGTGGGAAGTCAGTCGTAGGGGCTGGAATAAAACACAGAATCAGGCTGATCTCTACTTGGGTCACTTCGTCTAGAACCGGATTGCACCACTGACAAATCAAAACAGATTCATGCAGAGTCTAAACCAGAAACAGGCACTGAGAAAAAATAACGTCTGTTGGCTGCACATCGAGAAGTATGATTAAAAAGATGATTAAATGTTTCTATTTTGGAAAAAAAACCACAAACAAACAACAAAGAATGTCTTTAAAACCCCTTTGCTACAGCAGCTCATTTCACACAGGGAACAAGGCAAGAAAAACATGTTGCAGTGAGTTCAGCTATGGGAAAACGACTGATAGTTTGGATCGAGCAGACAGCTGACTTCAGAGTCATCGCTAGGGCTAACATCTTCCTTCTCCACACAGCCTACAGTGGCCTGGCATGTCTCAAAACTTGAAATGAAAAAGAAAAAAGCTGCTGATTTCATAGGGAAGTAGCCTAAGAAGCTGTTTGGAGGATGAAGTCAACTACATATGGTTCTATTTATTTGTTTGTTTTGGGGTGGGGAGAGGGAGTCAGTGGCAAATTCTCAGTCCTAACAACCAGTTCACAATAAAAGCTTATGAAGTCAAGAGTTCCTCAAGGAAAAGAAACACTCTTAAAGTTTGTTTTTCTTACATAAATGCCAACATATTTGCAAGATTCCAAAACTGAGGCAGCATCCAGCTTGAATAATTAAAGAGTGTTTCTCCTTGAGGCCGCCATTTGAACCCAGCCCAGATAAACCATAATCCAAAACTGCCTTTGGATAGCAGGTCGATATAGTTTACACAACCCCCCCCTCTGTGTACGGAGGTGATACAACACAGGTACACTAGGCAGGTCATGTCCTAATGCACACTTAGTCCTCTACACCACAAACCAAACAGCTGCATTTAACCGCGTGAGCAAAGTTTTCTGCATTTGCTTTTAAACCAGGGGGGGAGGGGGGAATCCCCCTAGGAAACTGTACAAAAATATCCCTTCTCTGTGCTTTATGAATGAGAATTCACATAGAAAAGGGCAGGAAATGAGGAAAGGCTGTTTTTTCCCCTCAGTCTCTATATGTGACCACAGTGTGCACGTACATTTCGAAGCTGGAGATAGCCACGTGCGTGCACATAGCTGCCTCTCATCCGAGCGCACCCCGTCACCTGGGAAAACTTTGAAATTCAAGAATTCTGCCACTCTGATCCTACAACCATCACCAGTTGGGAGCTAACATACATTTCTTTTTTTATTCATCCTGAAGCTTTGAATTCTAATTTGCTCATTAGCCTAATAAATATCTCATCGCTGTGTGGCCCGTAACAGCAGAAACAGCAGTTATTATAACAGTTCCCCACTGCAGCAGAGGAAGCTTGCCTGACCTCAGCATCCCTCAGCACCTTAAGCAAACACACATCCAGAATAGCCATGATCTTCATGGAGCTTTCCTGCTAATCCAGGCGTATGCAAAGCAAGAGGGGTACCTCTCCTCTCCCCAGAGCATGCACAGGCTGTTCTCCAGTCACAGGAGAAATATCCCATCCCCAGAGGTTTTCTCCATCTGCTCCCAGTAAAAAAAAATTAACAATCTATGGCACAGGGGCAACACGTGCTGTAAAAAAGGTTCACTAGCTCAAGTGCTTTGGCTCTGCTGAGCATTTCAGTTGTGACCAACATAATTTCCTGCCATTCTACTTTTCCCAGGTTGCCTCTACATCTCTCCTGCATCTATGTGAAACTCCTGTTTAGAACCAGAGCCTAGCAAAAACTCCCTCTTAGAATGGAAGGGTAAAAAATCCAACAGGTATTAACAGTTAACAGATTTTCATTCATTTTATAAAACGCTTCTTAATGCATATGAAAATGACCCCAAAAATAATGAGTCTGGTTTTGTTTGGTGGGTTTGGTGGTGGTTTTTTTTTTTTAAAATTAAAAGCTGAGATTGTGATTCCAATTATATTGAAACCTCCACTGGCCCATTCCCAAAACATATGTGTGGTAAAGAGTGATGACTCTCCCAAATGTACTAAATAGGGCAATTTTGGGACCTTCTCCAAGATCTCTCTCCATCTGTCCATCTCCTGCCCAGCAATCCATCATGTCCCCCAAATCTCTAACTCCATTGAGTTCTCCAGCCCAAGCATTCACTCCCTTCTCTGTCCCATGTTAATCGATCACATCCCACCCCAGGGCAACACCTTTGCTCTCCCTGGAGCTCTCAGTCTCCTTTCACAGATGTGTCCCCTTTCACTGGGGACACGCTCTGGTTTTCTATTCCCAAACCCAGGTGGTCCCCAGGGCACAAAGGGGCAGAGCTCACTGCTTGCAGAAGGGAGAGGGGCAATCCTACGGCACAGATCTTTGTCTTCTACAAAAACAGGCGCCAACCCAAAAAGCAGAGCCATCAAGTTCTGCCTCCTTTCTACACTGGCTCAATGTAGCTCCAGTAGCTTGCTTGTCCTGTTTCTCCTCGGGGTTACTTTTCAAGCAAGGCTGAACCTTTTAGCATTGGTATCAGATCTAATTCAGCCTTGCTGAAATCCCACCATTTGCCTGAGCAAAATGTGGAAAGAATTAGCACTCATCTTGGACCCCAGACTACCCATTGTCCCTGTACAGGAAAGATAACTCTTGTTGCACGTGCCCAGAGGAGGTGGCAGAAAGACTTTTCTGCCAGCAGCAGGTGAGAGACGGACCTGCAATTTTCCTAGAAATCAGGCTTTTTCCCTTAGCCTGCTGATTTACAGTGCAATCAATAGGTTTCTGCCCACTGCTGCCACCCCCTTTAGTTTTAGAATAGATGGGCGGCAGCGCTCCAGCGCTATTGTGTTACAGACAAACTGTGTAATGCCACCGAGGCAAGTGCTGGGCTGAGTCACGCACGGTCAGCACAACACAACAGGCCGTGCCACGCGTTGGAAAGCTCTGTGTGGACCTGGCCATGCCAAGGCAGCCCGCTCCCTCCCATAAGTGTGGACCTGGCCATGCCAAGGCAGCCCGCTCCCTCCCGTCAGTGTGGACCTGGCCATGCCAAGGCAGCCCACTCCCTCCTGTCAGCAGCCCTTGCCAATGCCATTTCTTACCCCGCAGAGGTTCTGCCAGCAGAGATGATTATCTTGGGTCTCTCTCTCTCCCTCTCGTGCGCACACACATCACACAAGCTGGGAAATACTATTAAGTGGGGATAACAGAAGAGGGCAAAGGGCAGAGGCAGACAAGTTATCTAAATAAGCAGAAAATAAGTTTTGGAGAACATGTTGAGACAACCCAAGCCCTTACTTCTGCTGAGAGGGGCAATCAGTCCCCTCCTGCCTCTTCCCTCCCTCCCCCAGCACATTTGCCCAACTAGATCTGCCTGGAAAATGATGGGTTTACTAGGTTAGTTTACCACATAATACTTGCAGCAGTAACAAGCAACGTGGGAGGCAACCAAGTCCATTCTATTGGGCAGCCACACTGATCTGTATCTGCTTCAACCCATGACAAAGCCAATCCCTTACAAACACCCTGAAACCCACAACCCAAACCCCACTACTGCCTCATCCCTGAGCCGTGGATTTCTACTCCAAAGCACAAACGGTAAAGATGAAACACAAGCCTGCTTCCATTCAGGTTTGTCCATCTGCTTCCTTTTCCCCAGCTCAGTCAGAAGGGGTTCAAGCCTAATTCCTGCTTTCCTCAGCCACAGCTAACAAAGGGGAGCCCTCCACCACATCCTCTTCTGGAGAGGCAGAGAAGCTAAACAACACCATCAGCAGAGGCAGGCTTGGGTTTGAACCGTAGCGTGTTGAGTCTTTGTCCAGCACCTTCTCTCAGCGTTGTGGCATACCTTCTCTCCAGCGTTGTGGCATACCTTCTCTCCAGCGTTGTGGCATACCTTCTCTCCTTTTCCTGAGCTGCACGTGTTGTAAATGATACTGCATCCACAGCACAGCCAGTACCACTTAATGTGAATGTGCAGCTTGATAAGTGATCACTTTGTGCATCACAGCAAGAAGCACCTGCATCACAACTTGCCACCCAGTTCTGCCCTTTCACCCTCCAATTCCTTCTGAAGGCATTTTCCAGAAAGAAGTTATCACACACCGGTTTCTGAAGTCAAGCAGATGTAAGAATGCCTTAATTACGCTGCCGCAGATTACATGCCTTTTCATAGCTTAAAGGAAACAAAATACAAAACAAAACAAGCCTCTTGTCCCCCTCCTCATGGAACAGTCCAAAGGCATAGCTGGGTCCTGGCTGCTGGTGACAAAGGCAGTTTATGCAGCCACTGGTGCCCCCTCCATCCCCTTGTGCTTCCCCGGGCACGATTGGGAAGCAGGATCTGTTTTGGCAAGGACAACCACCGAAAAACCACTCTGTCCACCACCTCGGGCACAAAGCCTTGCTGCAGCTCAGAGGGGGGCCTTTAAGCCGTCAGGCATGGGGATATTCTGGGCAGCCGGTCAACACCGCATTCCTCTCCCTGTGAAAACTGTATGAAATGCTGTGTCTTAGACAGACACTTATTGCTGTTTAAACTAACACTTTCCAAAAGAGAAAAAAACCCATATAGTCAATATTCCCAACTGGCTCAAGCACTCATATCTATAACGGAAGGAGAAGAGAAATGCTGAGGGGAACAGGAGAGGGAAAGAGAGCGTTTTCAGATGAAATGAGGAATGTGAGAGAGAACGGACAAAACAGAGACAGTCGGCAAGGCTTTTCCAGAGTCACGCAGCTGTACAGGAGCTTTCTGTACCAGAGGGCAGATTTTAAAGACAGACAGAGAAAAAGCTGCTCTAAAGGAGTGCAAGGTGGGGGTGGATGGGTAGGTAAAGGGAAAGGGAAGCTCAAGCTGCTTGAGCAGCTGTAATGCTGTGCCTGGGACATAGGGACAATAAGCTATCAAGCACGTTGGCTGGATGTGTGGATAATCATGAAGAGAGGGGTCCCTTGTTTTCATCGCCAGTGCATGTAGTTCTGGCATGAGGCTCCCTTGATACCTGGACAGGGAGGACAAGTGAAGCTTCTTAGATGGAGGTAGCACCCAAGAGGAGGCCTTGCCAAATCACAGGATATAAGGATGATGAAAACATCCACAGTGGTATCAGATAGGAAATCAGTTACAACCTAGTCCAAACCTTCACATTTCAAAGTATAACAAAGCCAACTGACACAGACATAAAGAAGCAACTTTTTGAAGTCTCAGGTTTGTTGCTCCAAACCAGCCACAGTCGAGTTGTTCTGCACTTTCCAACCAACACTTGGTCTCAGCTCTGGCATCACAGCTGGCTCCAGCATCCACAACAGCAAATTGTACCAAATGGGTCAGTGGTCCAAGCAGCCTGGTGATGGACCACTGCTCTTTGACACCTTATGCTGTATGCTACCATGGGCACCAAGAAAATGCCACGCTGCTTTGGATCCACTGAGATACCCAAGCACTCACCCCATAAAGTTCTGGGTGGGGAACTACCAGGTTAAAACAGATGTTTTTGCCACTGACAAGAACCCCAAATAGTCTCTCTGAACCAGAGACCTCATCATTAATCTGCCATTTTCACTCTTGCCATAAAGGAGAGTTTTCAATTAGGCCTGGAGGCAGAAGAGGGAAGAGACTCTGCTAATTGCTCATCTCTTTTCGACAGCTATAAAAATCACGCATCTCTGACAGCTCTTTTCTATTGCTCACCTGCCTGCTAATAGTCAACATCAGTGGACCACTGAAGCAAGAGACTGCTCTTAAAGGGGACCAAGCCACCAGCATCATGCACAGGACCCTAGACAGCAATCCCAACTGTTTTCTTTATATCCCAGGATGTAGCTCACCATACAGGTTTGAATAAGCACTTCAATGCCTGTCTTCAGGCAGGCCAGAGAAGACCTTTGGTGTACAGTATCTTCTGGTGGCATCCAGTTTTGGAATTCCACCTCAGGTAACTCATTCATGCTTCTTCTCAGGCCAGGTCAGAAAGGAGAACTAACAGCATCACATCACTGACAGAGCAGCGACACACAAACCGCGATACCCCAGTTCTCCCAGCAAGATGCCATGGTAAGAAGCTTGGAAGAACTGTTGACAGTAGATGTGATTCATATAGCAAGTGTCTCACTCAATTTTGTCCATCATTCAAGTTTACTGTATGCAATCAACATAATAACAAAAAATTAAGTTCTGTGGGAGATAACATCAAAGTTTGGGCTACCCCAGTGCATCAACCTGCAACCTAGGTGTCAGATGCAAGAGTCCTATGAGAAGCAGGAATAACCTGGAAATACCAGGAGAGCAGATGCTCCTTCCCAATAAGGCTTACAGATCACAGTCCTCTCAGGCAGAAACAAGGCTTACAACAAAAACTTGTGGGAGGGGACTAAGAATAAGGACTGAATTGTTGGGCTACTTCTGAGATATAGCTCCTTTGTGGAAATAAGGCAAAGAGCAGAAAGACATTTCTGCTTGCAAAACCCAGCACGGCCCATCCTCCTCTGAACTGCCCACCCACAGGATCTAACCAAGAGAAGCACATGTTCCACTGGCAAGGGACAGGCCAGGCGGGTAAAGGGGCCGAAACAGAGGGCTCTGCAAGGTCTGCGACCTCCGCTCTCCCAAGGCACGAGCTGAAAGTCACCGCTCCAAAAACCTCATGGAAAAGAGAGAAAGGGTTGGGGTGAGGGTAAGAGATTAGTAGTACTCCATGTTTGAGATTCTGGGAGCTGAAAGAGAATAAAAGGCTAGCTGAAGCCTAGCAATCCACTCTGCCAAAACCCCTATGTGCAGAGACAGAACAATGCTGATTTTACACTAGAAACCAGGAAACAAGGTGGAGGGAGAATGCAGGACAGCGCTGTGTTTCTACATTAGGATTTTTAAGTACACTGCAGGATTTCTGTCTCAGAGTACTCATTGAGTTACATCAGACTGTAATGGCCTGTTGATTTTGAGAGATTATGGCAGCGCTGCTGATGCAGGGGGAGAGGAGATGGAAGGAAAGAGAAGATGTGATGTCTCAGCCAGCATGTGCACACATTTCAGATGATTACCTACACTCCTGTGCAAGAGAGACACAGAGAATTCACAGTGGGACCAGGATGGGGAAGGGACCATGCACAGGACCCTGTTAGTAATCTAGGCTGGCAAGGCAGGTGGCTTTGGTCCAGCCCTGGCCCCCAGTTAATTCCCTGGGGTCAGCAGATGCCCAAAGCAGCATTTCTGCAGGGAAGTCCCATCCAGAGTTGGCAGGACCAGAGCCACATGGGGTGGCACAGAAAGCACAAGGGAGGAGGTGAATCCCGTGTGTTTAAGGCACACGGTGTGTGCCTGAGATGGATTCAGTCTCTCTCTGCCAGGCTGACAACTTCAGTCTCTCTCTGCCAGGCTCTGCCTCTCTCTCTCCTGTATTTCACACAGAGATGGTATCCTTTCCTTTTCCTTTCTTTGCTCCCGGGCACAAGCAATCAAGAACAAAGGATGAAAGAAAAATGCAGTGGGGGGGAGTGAGGCGGGGGAGGGACATTTGAGAGTTAGGGAGCAATCTTTAGCAGAGAGAAGAGAATTAAAAAAAAAAAAAGAAAGAAAAAAGGAGATGCAGAGGCTTGGAAAAAAACACAATATGTAAATGAGGCAGAACAAAAATCAGAGCTGGGAAAAAAATAATAAAATCACACCAAACAAACCCACCTCTCCATAAGCTCGCTGTCTCTTAGACAGGGGAATGCCATCGGGGTGAGGGGTTCCCAAAGCCTTCTACCACCCTCCACCTCCAGCAGACTCCTGCTCACTGCAGGCAGGCAATCTGCCCTCTGGGGCACAGCCAGGAGAGGGAAGAGGGAAGAGTACAGTGATTCTGGAGCAGTGAAAATCCTTGTTTTCTCTCTGAGGTAGGGAGCTGTGGGGCAAACAGAACCAGCCAGGTGCTTCTAACATGATGTTTGTCAAACAATCTGATTTCAAGCTTCACTGGAGTAGTCCCTCAGCAGCTGCTTTAATCTACAGCAGCACTTCTCCCCCACAGCAGGATGCATTCCCCTTGTCCCTCCTCTAAACTCCCACCAGGACAGAGTTCCCCCAGGAGCAAAGACCTCCACCACAGCTGGCAGCGGGTTGCCTTGCAGACAGAAAACACCTCAGGCCACACCACAAGCTAAGCAGGATCAGGCCTGAACTGGAGGTTTCCAAAGGGCATCCAGCTATACCACAAAAAGGATTTTGCAGCTGCAGATGACAGTACTGCTCTCAGTGCAGAGCCCTCGTGCTGCTCAGAGGTGGGTGTCAGCAAAGGTGGCCTCTTCCCTCTGGACTGTGGAGTAAATAACTCATCCATCAGCTTGTTCATTAGTGACACCATAGCTGGTACTGCGTTATGACACACTGTAGTGCAGTTACCCTTCTACTCATCATCATTTATTTCTTCTCCCAAGGTATGGCAAAACATCAGTGCGTGCTCCCCAGCTGGGAACAGCAAGAGGTGTAAAAGGGGACTAGGAATCAGCAGGATTCCGGGCTTTTAGACCAACTCTGGGGCTGACTCACCTGAAATGCCACTTTTTAGCACCAGTAGTACTCTCCTTCTACATCAAGCACAGCTTCTTTCCCCTGGCTTTCTGTTCTCCTTCCTGCCCACATTTCTACTCCAAATACTACTAGTCATTTTCCCAGTTCTGGCTGCAAACACCTGAAGCTGGGGCCTATAAGCTATGGGTTGGTCTTTACAAAACAGCATTAAAAAAACCCAGAATACCAGAAAAATGGATTCTTACTTTCACTTACTGCCAAGAAGCATCATTTAACTTATTAACTATTAACTGCCTAGATTCACAAGTCACGGCTGTGTTGCAAGTGCTAGTTAGAAAACAATTTCAAGAAGCTGGCAAATTCCACAGCAGAGGTGTCTATGCACCAGTGGGGCACGTAAAGGCAAAGTCAAAGCCCTGCACTGTATTTTACAAAGGACTGTGGATATCAAGGCAGAGTGGAGAAGGGAAGCTGTGCACGTACTGAGGGCAGTAAGTTGTCTAAGAGGAAAACAGCAAAGAGAACAAAAACACAGCGGTGATGAGGGGGGGAAGAGGACAACAAATTTTAGCAGAGATCTGTGCCAGGCAGATCAGTAACTGCAAGTGCCTGCGAAGGTCTCTCACACCTCCAGCAACTGGAGTGGCTGATGGCAGCGACTGCACTTCCCCTTGCTCCCAAGTGCGACTCCCCCACCCCAGAGACCCATGGGACCTGAGGCAGAGCGGGAAGACGTATGATGTCTCAGTTCACGTCTTAGCCGGGTCCGTGTCCCCATCAGTAAGAACCGCCACCACAACTGACACTAATTGGTTCTCTTGTTGTCATGCTGCAGAGGTGACAAGGACCACATGGGCACAGACAAGAAGCTTCCCTCTCTCCGGTCCCCTCAGGTCACAGCTAGGTACCCTGGCAGGAAGGGTGTGCGTGCATTGCCAGTATTGCCACGATGTGTGTGTGATGCTTGCTCCATGAATAAAGAGCATCACTATCTGGAGCTGTCGAGCCTGCATCACTCACTGCAAGAAGCAGGGGGGGGAAGACAACTACCAGCTTAAACCAGATTTTACTGGTAGGAGCACCACCACAATTCTGGCTCTCGGGGACTTTACAAGGGAACCTGAAACGTTACCAGCTGCAGTTGCAGCCTCCATACCCTCCTTCAAGCCTGGAAAAACAACAATTAGCACACGTGTGCGTTAGTGCATGCATGTGTTTGCATGAGGCTGCAGTGCAAACATATACAATAAACAGCACGGGGAAGAAAGGGATTGTTATTTGAAGCTCAAAGAAGCTATTTGTAAAAATCAGTGTGCAAGTGAGAATGAAACATAGGCAAGCATTACTTTCATCTTTCTGGGAGGGAGAGGGGGGCAGGGAATTAAGCACACACACCCCCCAAGCAATGCCCAGGAAGAATTATACCGCTCGTGATAAATGCACTTTTCTGGTTCTGTGAAAAATCTGACATAATGAAAGTACCTTGAATGCAATTACCGGCACTTGTTTAGCATGGCAGGGCATTGCACTGCCACTGGGCTCGCTCCTCTCTGCTCCCAATTAGCATGCCAAGTACTCCAGCCACACACATGGGCTCACGGGTCAGGGATTGGCGAGGAGGAGCAGCAACCAGCTACCTGCCCTCCAATGAGGGAGCGAGCGATGTGCTGGAAGGCTCCGGCTTCCTTCATTTTACATCCTCCCATCCCTATCACACTCTTTTCCTCCACTCCTCCAGGGTCTCTGGAGGCAGTGATAAAAACCGCAAACTCTCCCCCTCCTCTCTCAGCTGGTCTCATTCACGGCTCATGGCAGACCCAGTTTCCTCTGGGGACTCACTAATGAAGACGGCCAACGTTAATCTCTTTCCCCCTCCCTGACGGGTCGATTTATAGTTCCACGGAGAGTCCTGGATTGCAGCCAGAGGGCTTGACACATTCTTCTTGTTCCAAGACGGAAGGGGGGGGAAGAGACAGGCTTGCGCACACACACACACACACGCTGAAGTCACACACGCACAGTTATGATTTGGATTTAGCTGGAAGATGCAGCTGGAAAACCTGTTTACCTGTTCCGAAACGGCAGCTGAAGGGAACAGTAACCAACAGCGCTTTGTATACATGTGTATACTCCAAACATCTTTGTGTTTCCATAGCACCTCTTTCAGCCCAAAGACCCCAAATCACAGGGATCACTCCCTCATCACCAGGATGAAATAAAGCATCGGGTGTGTGCCAGCAGCATTACCCGTGAGTCATTAGGAGAGGAAGCGAAATGATAACTTCTCCAGGATAAACGGCGGGGGGGAAGGGGAAATTTTAGACAGGCAGAAAGTAATGAACTGGAGTCTGGCCAGGACACCGAGGTTATTGTCCCCTCATCTCGTGAAAAGTGCGGTGGGATCTTTAACAATCGATTGATCAAGGCCTTGGCTCTACCTCTCATCCGTAAGAGGTTCCAGCAGTAGTTGCAGCTTCTCCAAGAGCGGTGCTGGTGCATGGGCTCAGGAGTGGCTCAGAGAAGTGCACAGCTCTGGTCCCCCCCTACCTGCCTTTCTACAGCACTGTGTGGCACTGTCTGGACTGGAGCTCCTCAGACCTGTCATTCCCATGGCTGCACCTTCAGAGGAAACCAGAGAGAAGGAAAGACTCGGATATTTTTTTACCACTGAGCTGTAAGGGAGCATCCCTTCCTCCCCACCAGCATTTCATTTTTTCCCCATTTGTCAGCTGCTGCCCCAGCCTCACCGCATCACCTAACTTCACGCTATTTGTTTAGCAGGGGTCCCTGTCCGCACACCGGACGCGTCCGCGATGACAGCACAGCTCTGCTAATAGGGTCAGCCAGTGAGCGACCGCCGCAGAGCCGCAGGGGAGCACAAAACACTGGCTTTATTCCTGTAAGACCTATACATTACCTCCTCGCCCATGCCCCCTCAGGAACCAAGTGGTGGGTTTAAAAGGAGCACTGTCAAGTCATTTAGACCCATTATTTCGCACTAGAAGAAATGGCCTTTACAAAGCTCAATGGAAGCACACTCTCTCATTCCATCTTTAAGTAAACTTGAAGGTTTCAATTGCAGGGCTGTAAACCACAATGCAAAAAAGCACAGACAAATAGATCAGATCAGATATGAGACTGCCCAGACACAGAGTTCCACTTGCCAAGCTGACTGCAGAGCAAAAATAGAAACGAACACTGCACATAATTATAGTATTTTACATTTCCACTGCACTTTCCATCCTGAAAGATCCCCAAGTGCACACACATGTGCACACGTGTGCATACAGAATGGGAAAATTCACTTGCTTGTGAAAAAGACCAAGGAATTGTCATCCAGTAATAACAGCTTGTACTGAACCTTCGTTTGTACCGAGCCTTCATTAACGCGCGCGCACACACGCACGCTCGTAGAAAATCATTACAATGTGAAGCAAGACTAAGCCAAGACACAGCAATCTGTAGATCAGCAGCTCCAGCACCTCTGCCGCTGCTCAGCATTTCCCCCAAAACAGATTAGAAACTGATCATTTATTAGATCTCACCCTGTTGCCCAGCAAAGCCCAAGGCACCGATTCCGCTTTTCTACCCCAGGGCAGGGGCAGCTCTGCAGCTGCAGACCCCCAGCCTTCCCCTCTCCTGCCATCAAGCGCTTCGCAGCCTGTAAGCACGCACGTCCCCCAGCCCTGTGGGCTGCAACAGCCCTGTTCTGCAGACAGCCAAGCATCTGAACAGGGGAGCCAAAGCCAGGGACAGTGCCCAGCCACACTGCTCCTCTTTCCCTCCTGACAAAAGTGCCAGTGTCAGGTACAAAGGCCCATTCTCTACCTGCATGCCACCCAAGCTGCTCTGAGCAAGGATGAAAAGGACCAAGATAAAAAAAAAAGAAAAGGCACTGGAAGATAAGCAGGAGCAGAGACGTGATGCTCTGGCAGAAACCTCTCGCTTTCTCAAGGGCTGGGAGGCAGGGGAGGAAAAAGCAGGCGCTAGCTCCAGCCTCAGCCTCGGATGCTGGGTCACTCCCTTCCCTCTCCTACATGCTGTGGCAAGTCAGTTTTGTCTTCCACATATTAAATATCTCATAGCTGTTTTAAGCTCCCATCTGAGCACGCAGGCGTTTCGGTGTTGACTTGTGGCCAAGCATATGAAGAATGGGTGTAGGAAGTTCAAGAAGAGACAGAGAAGGCGGCGGCTCTGAGGGCACTACAAAAACGAACTGATAGGTCACGCGGAGGGAAGGAAACAGTCTGAGGTTATGAAATGATACAACAACTGGCTAGAGAGAGCTGGGATTTTTTTTTTTTTAATGAAAAACAGGAATCTCACCAACAATACAAACTAACCAAGCATAGAATGCAACTACCCGTTCAGGAAAGAGCGTCCCTGCTAGTAGCCTTAACCCTTACACTAGCATGAGGTGGGCATCTGCTTTTGATGCCCATCACAGAACAATCTGTTGACTCAGCAACACACCGCAGTCGTGTCTGAGGCTCAGTGAACAAACATCACCTGCCCCTCTCAGTGGAGATTTTGGGGAAGAAGAGATTTTGTCAAGGACACTGCAGCAACACTTTCCCCTATATTTAGGGAAACAGCCATGGGATTGTTAATATCCAGAGAAGACTCCAGGTTTTAATAAGGTCACATCTGAAAGAGCCCCACATAATAAGCTGCATGGAAGTCAATTTATCGACCTCAGCACACAGGGCTAAGTCAAGCCTACTGGGATTCAAAGTTGTGGTTGCAGGATGCGTAGGTAATTCATACCTGAACCTCGAGGCCATCGCCCCTGGCTACAAATGGGAGACCAATGCAATTTCTTAAATTTCATTTAGTTTAATAGTCCAATGCCTTATTCAGGAACACATGGAAGAGCCTGCTTAGAATAGGATTTTTATTTTGACAATGTCACTTTAACAACAAACAGCTAGCTGCTCGCTTCCCTCAGCAGGGAGACAGCAGGTGCTCCCTTGGCTGATTTAGCAGCAGCCGCAACCACCACCATGAGCTGCTGGGTGCAGTTCACAGGCTGCAATTCCCTCCCTACTCCCAACGGGACTGCGGGTTCACAGGGAGGGGCAATGGCTAACAGGAGTGAGAGAAGAGGTGCGGGGACAAGCTTGGGGTAATATAGAATCATTTAAGTTGAAAAAACCTTTAAGATTATTAAGTCCAACCATTAACCCAGCACTGCCAAGTCCACCACTAAACCATGTCCCTAAGTGCCACATCTACACGTCTTTTAAATACCTCTAGGGATGGTGACTCAAGCTGGGTAGCCAGTTACAATGACTGACAGCCCTTTCAGAAAAAGAAACCTTAACCTCCATGGTGCAACTTGAGGCCATTTCCTCTAGTCCTATCGCCTGTTACTTGGGAGAAGAGACCAACACCCACCTCACTACAACCTCCTTCCAGGTAGTTGTAAAGAGATCTCCCCTCAGCTTCCTTTTCTCCAGGCTAAATAGCCCTGGTTCCCTCAGCCATTCCTCATAGGGCTTGGTGTCATCACCAACTTGGTTTTGTCTGCAAACTTACTGAAGGTGCACTTGATCCCCTCATCTGGCTCATTAATAAAGATATTAAAGAGAACTGGCCCTAGTACTGAGCCCTGGGGAACAACGCTTGTGACCGACCAGCCACTGACTGATATAACTCCATTCACCACAAGCCTTTGATCCCAGCCAACCTGCCAGTTCTTTTACCCAAAGTCACTGCCACTTCACTGGGCTGTCATCACTGGACTCTGATGGGTCCTCATGTCAGCTATCTTCCCCCAGACCTGCATGCTCCCCTTCCCACGTAAGGGAATTAAACACCATGGTCAGGAATCTCCTTTCTCCTCCCAGAAACAGCATGTCCACCTTTTATCTGCAGGCAATATCAGCAAGGTACACCATGGGCTTCTGAGACACTTCCCAATGGCTTCCTATTATGCAATGAAATCAGTGGCTTCAAGTCAGCCTTTGTAAACAATTAGAAAGCAAGAAAAACATACTCGGGTTTTTTTGTAAAGCTACAGAAATGCAGCACTGAGGCAATGTACCTTAGCAGAGGGGATGTTACAGCAAGTGGCTTGTGGCATGAGATTGACAGAAATGACCTTAAAATAATCTTTAAAATTAAAGAGACAGGTGCACGTAACTTTGTGGGTTTTCCTGCTTTAGTTTGGGGTTTTAATTTCTTTTAAAAAACATACTATATAAAGAATGTCAAGAAAAAAATTCTGTCCATTTCCTTTACCTCCTCCATCTTCTCCATCTAGCAATTAAAGTTTTTTTCAAGGCTGAAGGACTGTGACAATCAGCGGACCAAGAAAATGATGTCCTCCTAAATAGTGAGAAGCTAAAGCTGTGATGTTGAAAGGGAATGGAATTTTACTCAGCCCATGTCAGATTCATGGTTGGTCTCCACTCGCTTTTGCTACTGCCTATACCAAGACTTGAATTTCTTCAGTTGTTTTAAGCTGAAGACAGTCAGTAGAGTCAAAACTCTCCTACCGAAAATTAAAGTATTAGAGCTCTCTGAAACAGCCGTTATGCCACAGCAGCAGTTCTCTAACTAAGCCCCATACCCCCCCCCCAAAATCAAACCCCAGAGCATGCATTACTCTTTGTTGTAGTCCAGCATACATCAGGCTTAATGACAGAACCATTTTTTGAACCATTTTTTTAAATCCACCATGGCAGGGTGGAGGGAGGAGATAAACTGGTACAAGCCCAGTGTAAAACAAACATTTCCTTTGGATCATCTTTAAAACTAATCTTCATGTGACACTAGGAAGCCCACTTAAGCATAAAACCAAAACTCCCAATTGTTCTATAAGTGTACTACCAGTGGAAAAGGCCCGAGTAAAAATAATACTACATGACTGCGTTAGCTGACTGTTATTGTTGGCTACTCAAGCAAAGTAGGGCTTCAGCAACCCAGAATTTACAGGACTGGGAGCCTGGTGGGTCTCTGGTTTTGATTTTGTGCCAATTCACATTCACTCATGCTCTTGGATAAGGCATGATGCCGTCAGCAACCTCAGCCCAGCTGGAAAATGGGGTTAAGAAAGGAGTGGACGCTCACCTAAACCCAGGGCCTGCCTGCATGGGGAACATGCAGGAGAGACAAGCTGAAATGCCTTAAGCAGACGGGTAACACGGCACAGAACACAAATGGGTTCCTGATTTGCCTGCTTCACTACTAAACCGATTTTTACTAAATCAGCTGAAAGTTAATTTAAATCTAAATAAGGGTATGGTCAGATCAGCCAAGCAATCCAGTCAGTGCGGGCTAACAAGTTGCTGTCCTTTCAGTTGGATATCGGTAACTCACCATCTGTGCTTCCAGTCTTCTGTAACGCAAAGAAACTTAGAGTATCCTCGGAGAAATCTCCCACAAACTGTTTTTGTGATAGTTAAAAATCAGAGGGGACAGTTTGGCTGGGAGACAGCAATCTGGTACGTTGGCAGGGGCAGGCTACAAAGGATGTCCCTAGAGTTGCCAGTCTAGCACCGTTCCTCAGCTCCAAATTTAAATAGACAGTCGAATGTTTCATTTTACCCCCAAATAAGACAGAAACACAGCTTTGACCCTGCTGGGATGCTGCCTCAGGAACACCCAGAGATGTTGCCACCAAGGAGGGGCGTTCATCTGCAGCAGGACGTTTTCCAGCACTACAGTCATTTGACAGAAACAAGAAGCCAGGCAAGGCTTCTGTTGGCAACTCTCACACACGCTACTCCAGGACTGGGCAGGGACACAAGGACTTCCCAACCTCCTCCCAACAGTGACTCTAGCCATGGACCTGCCTCAGCAGATGCTGACATGCCTTCACAGCCTCAACCAAGAAGTGGACTCTCCTACATGGGTTTCCTCACTTGCAGGAGGCCCCTCAAACCACTTGGGAGCAATGCTGGGTTGACAGACCTCTTGTGAGGAGATGTGGAAAGCTGAGCTCATCACTGAACACAGAGGAAATACCGAGCTGGCACAGTAGCTTTCTTGAGGAGTGAGTTGCTGGTACCAGGGAAAACACTGTTTCAATTTCCACCCAATTTTCAGAGCTTCTTGCCCCAGGGTTACATCCTCAACTGGGATTTTGCAAGAATGAGAGTGCTAGGGTGAAAGAGAGCCACCGCTGCTCCCTGAACCCTCCCATGGTGGGAGCTGCTGGGGGCAGCCTCAGTCCATCATACCCATCCATACCATAACCCCTTCCAGCCAACCTGTCAATGTGTCACCAGGGCCATCTCCCAACTGTTCTATCTAATCGGCATGCACCAGTGCCAGCTCTCCTCACTGCCTGCTCTCTCCCCCTCTCACCAGGGCTATGCAGCATTAATTCTTCGCTGGCAGCTCTTGCTCTCCTCATGTAAGTTCCTCCTCACAGCTCCATCAAGCACACCTCTGCTCCGACCTGCTGCTCAGTACCACAGCCCCAGCCACCAGGCTCCTGACCCCCAGGACCCACAGCTGCCCCAGCTCAGCTGCCCTCCAGCCCCAGCAGCACTCTGCATTCTTTTCAAACTGAAAAGCAGCAAAAAACCCTATTGCCCCAGGGAGCTGGCTCGGACCAGCAGCTTCATCCTGCTTGCAGCTTAACAGGCACATTAAGGCTGGAAGGGGAAAATGCCCAGCGCCCCCCCTCAACTCTCTCTGCAGCCCCACCAGCTCCCCCCCCTTCCTCAGCTCCCCACTGTAGTGTAAACCCTTTTGTTTCTCGTCAGAAATACAGCAATTATTTAAGAAAAATCTCTCTCCTCACCACTGGTAGAAATACCACAGTCTGAGACAGTAGCTCTCTTGATGATCGCAGACAGTGGAATATTCCAGAAAAAGAAGAAGATTTGGGGAGGGGGAGGGGAGGAAGTATCTGGGATCCAATCTTCTTCCTCTCCCTGTCAATCCCCCCCCTCCATCTCCAGCAG
Source organism: Porphyrio hochstetteri (assembly GCA_020800305.1). NCBI lineage: Eukaryota > Metazoa > Chordata > Aves > Gruiformes > Rallidae > Porphyrio > Porphyrio hochstetteri. The sequence continues at coordinate 18,614,444 of CM036905.1, read as the reverse complement.
ATTTCATTTGTATCATCAGGATTTCTATGAAATTTTCACTCAACCCTCCCTCTCTCCCATTTCAACTCCTGGCTAAGCTCAGCCAAAGGTGCACAAGAATAACACGCTGATCCACTTTTCTCGCAGGCTGGACAAATAAGTCTTCAGCTAGCCACATGCAAGCCATTAAAAATATATTAACATACCCAGCAGGGTCTGTCACTTTTTCTCTCCCCCCCACCCCCTTTCTCTTAAACACAGAGAAGGAAGAAATCTTGCCACAGTAACAAGAGGTTTTCATCAAGTCTCATTACCTCAAGCACAGCCGCACACCACAGCCCCCACAGAGATCAGCCTTCGGTTCCCGCTGTCATTAAAGGAACGAAGATCTTAAACAAAAATTAAACCCAGGACAGCATGAAGTTGGGAGCACACAAATGGATAAGGCAGGGAAGGGTGCGTGAAAGCCGAGTGGAAGAGCGGGAGCAGAGCCATCAGACAGGGCTCCTCTCAAGCGGCTCGGGAGGGATGGGGCAGGTTAAACGTGTCCTGCAGAGCAGGGCAGGGGCAGGCAATTTCAAAGTTTAAAGCCAGCATCCAGAGGTATGCTGTATTTCCCAGAAACTTAGTGACATAGCAACATCCTGAAACATTAATAAGGCTCAGGGTAAAACCACACCAGCAATTATGATAAGCAGGCAGCCTTTTCTGAGGCTGAGACACTGCATAACAGGGATGATTTTGCATACTCTGACACATGTCCACTTTTACTCCAGAGGGTCCCCGACCCTTCCGAACGGTGTCATGGCCTGCACTTGCCAGAGCGGCTGCGCAGCACATCTTAACCTGCAGTAGCTGCTCTAAAGCCAAAGCAGGTGGCTGCTGGTGTCACCAGTTTGGGAGGAGGGTGTGAAGGGCAGGAGGCAGCAACTCTACCTTTAAACAAGGGATTTCTATGCCAGAGGGCTGTTAGTCAAAGGGCTATGGAGTCAAAGTGCCCTTAAACTGTAGTTTCTCAAGTATTTCTTTGGGCAAATCGCTGGTTTAAGCAGCTTTCCTCTCCACCCTGGCTACTTTAATCCCAATTGATTCCCTGCTCCAGTTCGGCGTGCAGCAGCACGTTCAGCTGCACTGGCACAGCTGAACAAGCAGCTCAGGAGCAGTGGCAGAAGCTGCTGAAAACAACGCTCATAAAACTACATCCTTGGATTCAACAGGCACAGCACTAAGCCCCAGGAGAGCAAGACGCTGCATGCAAACCCCATGAAAACAAAGATAAGGGAAGAGGGATACTTCATGCATGGCTAACTGGAAAGATGACCTGAACCAAATAGGACATAAAAACACCCAGAAATCTGGTGACAGTGTGACCATGTTTTATGCACCTCAAGATGAGACATAAGTTTTATTTCTCCTGTGGGAATGGGGGAAAGCAAAAAGCTCTCCCTTGTGAAACACAGTACAGTTGGGAAAGGCAGACCCATGCAGATGAGCCAATGATGGGAAAGCACCGATGAAAGGCAGACAAGAGCCTCTGCGGAGTGAGGAGGATGAGCAGCCAAGGCAGGTGAGGAGCTACGACACCACAAAAGTAACTTCTTAGCAGAGCAGTGAGGAACAGAAGGAACCCATGTCATCCAAGGAACTGGATGACACAGAGGCAGGATGGGGATGTAGACAGTTCCACCCTGGGTGCAGAGGAGGGGATCAGGAGAAACACTAAAGAAGCAACTTCAGATCTCTGGTGTCACAGCCATTCCAGCTGTGAATCGTTTAATCGGTCATTATCCAAACAGTTCATATACCCTCTGGTTCTGGAGTAATTATACCCGTTCTTTAGAAAGACATAGCATAATGAGGTCTACTGATATCACAGTAGCAGATAGGAGAGTAAGCAAAATGTCCGATGGCACAAGGAATAGACCAGAAAACAGCGCTGATTTCATAATGATGCCATACAAGTCAAAGATATATTCACCTCTGCAGCAGTGAAACCTGCTCGACTCTTCCTGCCTTGGCAAGGAACTGAGGGGATTCAGCAAGCGGCAACAAAGAAGAGGGACTCGTGAGACGGCAAACACATGAAGTCCACACATGCAAAACAACAGCTACATGCTGGGTAGGGGGAGAAAAAGGTCTTCAAGTGCAACCAGACTATGCTGCATACCAGGGCTGTGACACAGTGGGTGCACGCTCTTCTCTGCAGGAAACCCATCCATGCTCCCAAAACTAGCCACTGCAACCTGGCAGAACTGCCATCAGCCATGGGAGAGAGCCATCCCTTGAAGAGACAGAAAGGCAGGCTCCTTCCCCGTGCCTGACAAGCTGGATACACCGTGCAAAGGGTCTTCACTGTGGGGCCTCATGGCTGGTACTTCCACAGCTTCACAAACAGCTTGGCTGGGTTGCTCATCCTGGCCACTTCAACATAGGTGGCACAAACTCTGTCATGTAGAAGAAATCGAGAGCCTTGCTTTAAGCTGATTGCAGGAATATAATGGAGTCTTACCCGCACCCCTGAGTTTGACAGCAACGTAATTAGGTCAGGGGAGTTGTGCTGTAACAGATTCCTTGGACTTGGCTCTCTATCCAAGGTAGAGATGCACACAAACACTGCTTCAGCTTTTATCTGCTCACTTGCCAGCAGCCTGGATTCTTGAAAACCTACTCCAAGTGACTAGTCCGTCTCTGATGACAACTCAGGCCCTTGATGCGGGTTCCCAGCTCTGTACTTCCGTGACAGCCTCCAACAGCAGCACTAAGGACAGAGGAATTTCAGCAAAGGTACAGCTGTCTGTAGCTGAAACAGGCCTGCAATAGATGCCAGAGGAGGAGGAGGGGGCAGGTTCTAGGCAGCACGTGCAAGGCAGGCACTTGTATTGATGCAGGCTAAGGTCATCCCAGGGACCAGGAGTTTGACACCCATGATTAAAGTGCAATCAAGAAATGTTTCTTGACAGTGAAGTCTATTAGGCTGTGGAACAGGCTCCCAAGGGAAATGGAGAAGCCTCATCCAGCTGTCTCAGTAAGGAGTGACAGGGCAGACAGCAGAGAATCGAGCCCCTGGACTAGTTAGACAGCCTGATGGGGCCAGTCCCACAAGATGGTTCTTTCAGGAGTAACACTGACTTAAAATATTCCCTCCACCAGTTCTGCCCCCCCAGTTCTGCCAACACTGCTGCTAGCAAAGCAGCACTATGGACTCGATCACTGTAGCCTGGGTTATTTCATGTATTTGGATGCGTGGGGGGTTCAACCTACATCAGGTCACTGATGTATGTTACACCATGGTCCTAGTAATGGTTGCATCTGCACAACCAGTGGGATGACAATGGTGGAAATGAGGATATGGGAATCTCTTAAGCCATACTACAGGTATCTTTATACTAACACTGCATGCCTGGATTCATGTGAAGAAAGGCAGTGATGGATGGGACAAGAACAGAGGGTGTTAAATAAACCATGAGTTAGCATAGTCGGACTTGTCTATTTGGATGTGACCGAACATATATGGAAATTACCTTAATTTACAGCACAGAATATTACTCTTCATAATAGATCTGGCACCGACTAAGTTTCTGACACACTGGGCCCATACTAACTTGGTGTTTTAGATATGAAGGACTGTTTCAGTTTTGACTTTATTTTACATTTAGTTGCCTCCCTTAAACATTTCCTTTTTATATGTTTTTGAATGGAGGAAAGATCAGCTTGGATTGAACTGTGCGGATCACCAGGAATGCATATTTTGCCCCATTTAAAGCTAGTGGACACCTGTCTCCATTTTTGGCAGCTTGCAGGGTATTTTCTTGTTCAGAGATGGGGGGAAGGAGGTTTTAAGAACAGCACAAAGTTCAACATTAGTGTCTCAACTTGTAACACACTTCCCCCTCTCCCACAACACTGGTTGCAGAAGCTACCCACGGCTGACACTAGTCATGAAGTTCCATATGGTTCTGCTTCCCTTCCTTTTTCCTCAGCCTGACAAACTTTGGCACTGCTCAGATTTTCCTGGTCCTTGGGAAACGGGAGATTCAAACAATTCCAGGCTTCTCCTTCCTTTGCTTCTACAGTGCTCCCACCTATGAAAACCCTATCTTGATGCAAAGTATAATGGTAAATTGGTCTGAGTGTCACTAGTGCTGTAAATGTTTTAGTACTGGGCTTAGCACTGTTAACAATTACTTACACTGCAATAGAGTTGAAGGACCTCAGTAACATCAGGGTCCCTTGCGCTTAGTGCAGCGTACATGCAGAGCAACGAATGTCTGTGGCTGACAGGCTAAGTAAAGTTATTTTATGTAAGGTGGGCTTCAAAATGGAATGTCATTTTAAAGCACTGATGAGTTGACAACAGTTTGTACATTTATCACAAACCACTCCAAGGAAGCTTCCAGTACACCCGGGAAGTAACCGCGTACACAGCAAGGACCCCGTGCGCACCATAACTCAGTAAGAGCTTTTTGCAGCTCTCTTCTACACTCCGTCATGAAGGATACAGATCATTACAGCCTCCAGCTATAGAGCTTTAGTTCACAGAGTAGCAGCTCACACTTTTAGCTCTGGAGATCCCCAGTTCAATCTGCTGCATGTCAGCCAAGAGGGCAGCTGTCATATAATTACAGCCACAACTTTGCATGTGAAAAAGTAGGGAGAGCGAACAGAGATCTTATTATAGAATTCTGGTTGCAACCTGCTGAGCAGCTCCCTATTTAAAGTAACTTCTTGTAAAGAGTAGGGAGAGGGGGGGTAGGAAAAAAAAAGGAAAAAAAAAGAGGAGTCTTCCAACTCAGCTTCCCAATTCTGTTTTGCAGAAGAAATCAGTGCTGCTTTGCAAAAAGTCTTTTGTTACAAATGTATGTGTATATTAGAGGAAGCACACAAGTGCAGAGCCAGGAGTAAGGCTCTAGCCCCTTATCAGTCAAAAAAAAAAAAGGAGAAAGGAAGAAAAGAAATGCAATCAAGACATCCAAAGTCCAACAAAGCATCTTAGATTCTTTCTGAACTGTAACCATTCACCAGCAGCCAAGCCATATGCCTATACAATTTAAGTATTAACATTTAAGTTCAAGAAATCCTAACACAGTTACATCTTGTTTTCCTCAAACTGTATGGATAAGCTTTCAGGGAGACTTAGCAGAGAATCCAGGAGTAGAGTATGTTTGAACTAGAGAGGTAGAAACCATGGCAAAAAAAACCAGTCTCAAATTAAAAGATATTTTAATGAGTGTAACACAGAACAATTAGACCAAGTTTCCTCTTATCCATTAATCTTTCTGCAGATCCTTCTGCACACACACGCAATTTTTGAGCCAAACCTTTTTCCAAGCCGAGGTTCAAAACCAGAATCTGAAACAATGTAATCCAGTTTTAAAGAAACATTAATTTTCCCCAACATTTATTCTAGACATCTGCCTTTCCTCAGTAAAGCTTGAATCACAGAATCACAGAATCTGAATTGAGACACAGTTTTTGCAGAACATTCTCCTCTCCCAGACAGTCCCATCCATCCATCCATGACCAAGCAGCACAAACCCCATGGGTCTCCCATTACCTGGGGTGAATCATCCACTCTGGCCTACCAGCAACAGATGGGAGCTAACTCTCCAACTTCCCGCAAATTAAATACTACTTGAAGTAGACTGCTCCGACTTAAACTGTTGAGTACCCGCCTGCAAGAACACAGACTTGCTGAAACACATCAATTAGTTCATGCATGCTACACGAGTGGCCCTCCAAAACTCCCCAAACGCAGTGCCGTGCTTCCAACAAGATCTGAAGTACCACCTAGTAGACAGCCGAGCTGGAAGGTGTTCAGATGATTTGTAACACCAGCGCAAGCCTGCAACAGCCAACTCCAGAATTCACTAACAGTTTGTATTTAAAGCAGCTGAATTCTCTGGTGACATCTTTCCACCAGCCTCCTTTCTGAAGGCCCGTTCTCATCTGGCTCTGAGAGCCTTCCGCTCCTCACCTCAAGCAGGGCCTACTCAGGAAACACACAAACTACCTGACCATCTCCCTCCCTTTAGAAGAGACTGAGGGAGAGAATTGAGGACACGAAGCCCAGTTTTGAAGACATCTACATGCAGCCGCAGCAGCACAGAAACATTTGGGGCTGATTATACACACGCAGCAAAATCCTGGCTGGGTTCATCACACAGAAGGGACCCATAAAAGGTTCACCTCTCCCTCACCTACTGCAACCAGGCAAAGCTCATGAACATCTGAACCACACTTGTTGCAGACGTCCAATGAAAGCAGAACAACCCTATGCAGAGCTGACTGAAATGAGACACCGCTATGCTATTTTCTGGTATTATTTCTGTAAATTTAGCACTGCTAAAAGGTTCCAGACAGACATTCTCCGGAGACCAAAATCCTTTGCCTACCCTGAGAAGATATGCAGAGAGAACAGCAGCAAAACATAGCCATGCTTTTCTCATCTCTCCCAGCCTGCAGAGGCTGAAATGACTGACAAAGGTCCAAAATGAGGGACACACATAAATTATTAATATTGCACTAGTAGTCTCGCTGTTGCTGCGACAGTCTAAAGACTTAACAGAGGCAGGCTCTGCAGGGAAATATTACTTTACTTCAAAATCATTATTCAGGAAACTTACATACTGAGGAGAAAAGAATCATTCTGCAGCACACTCAGTCAAACCCCTCAGCTTTAAGTCCCTCAGTTTCTAAAGCAAAAGCAATTTTAACAAGAACAGGAAATCAACGTGAAGCATAAGGCAGTGTGGGTTTCAAGTGAACACTAGAACAGCATTATCTTTGGACACAAACCCTAAAACACATCTTCTCATGCCTGACCTGGATAGTCCACCCCACTTCTGCCAGCTGGGTAAGTGTGTTGCTTCTGCAGCCTCTGAAACAGCCAAGTGGCATACCAGTGAGACAGTAACGGGTAGCTGTGTACTAGCAAGTGGAAAGGAGCCAAAAAGCCACTTCGGTTTCCCTCTTGGGCTGCAACCTGTGCTTTAAGGGCACGCAAGGGTCCAGGTTCACACTCCCTCCAACATTTTATTTCATCCAATGTCTCACGCTATACCTGCTGCCACAGCTGCTGAGTGCCTGTAAGCGCACACGGAGAGATGTGGTTTCCCACTCATCTATCTGCTTCCTCTCCATTGTTGCAAGGGGAAGTTTATGCAGGGGTACCAGTCTGTTCTGCATTAATGCCTACAACTGGGACAAATGATCTAAACTTTGACATTTCTGAAAAAAAGTTAAATTACTTTCATCTTTCTTAGTAATCAGAATAGATTTATTTTTCATTTAAAACACCAAATTTCCCTCCCAAAATATCTGAAGTGGTTACTGAAATGTTTTCTTTACCAAAGCCCTGCAAAGCCTCAAGATTATTAATAACATTTTGAATATAAAGAGGCACAACAATGCTCCATACCAATAACAAAAGAAAGCAGACACATTTTCACATAATAATGTAATTAATTTTTAAAGCTAGTATTTTCTATTAAAAAAATTGCATTTTAAAAAACAGAAAGGTTTCCAATAACTTGATACACTGATGGGGGCAAAGAAAAAATAGACCCTACCCCCAGCTGGATGGCATGCCTCTCTTTGGATGCAATGTGGTAACATTTGATTGACGCATCTGATCCATCCCAAAACTCCAGGCGATGTTTTAATCGTCAATGGGCAGAATCCTATTAATTTACAGGGAAAAAAAAAATAGAAAAACAGAGTAGAATATGGAGGCAGGACACAGAGCACTTGCTGTTTGCTTAGCAGATCCAGCTGATTTAGCTGGGTCCATAATAATCAACAGATTAAACTCTGAGTTGATGGCAGAAACTCCCACGTACCAGTATAAGACCCTTCCTCCCATCCACCCTATTTCTGCCATCTCAGCTCAACCCAGTCTCCCAACACAACCTGGAAAATTAGTCCCACAGCACAGGAAATTAAAGAGGAATAGGGAAAGGAGTGGGAGAGAGAAGCCAGGATAAATAGGGGTAACCCAAAGAGCCTATGGGCATGCAACAAGGAGCCTGCGGGCATGCAACAAGAAGCCTGCACATGCCCTTGCTATGGCAGAAAACAAAAGATCAGGCACATACAAGATGGTAGGAGAGCAGATGCAAGAAGGTGAAGGTTGAAGAGGTCCCCGAGCTCAGGGGGTAAGAAATGCCAGCAGGCAGAGTGCAGAAGTGAGTCCCAGCACACACAGTGAGTTCAGCCTTCAGGAGCAGCAACACACCAGGCAACCCACTAGCTTGGTGTCTGCTGCGATAGGTGTTTCCGTTATTGACAGGTATGGTAGAAGAAAAATAGTGTGAACCTTCCACATTAAATGAGGCTTCCCAGTTCACCCATAAATTCCTTTTGCTATCAGCCAAGCCCAGATCCATTAATACCAACCACTTTTGCTCTCAAACAAGCCTCCACTTACAGTCTTGCACCAAGCCATTGCTGCTGCTTCATTTCAGCACTGATGAGCACTGCAAGCTCTCAGGCTAACATAAGAGGTAGCACAGTCCAAAGAAGAGCTGACCGGTTCCAGCAGTGGCCAAGCCAGCAACATTAGTGTGAGCCTTCCAGGTGATGCATCAGAGCAGCCCACATGCCAGTCAAGGACCTGGAGCTGGGCACCTTCCCACTACATGTGAAAACCTGGCTGAACAGTCAGGACAGCTGGGAAATACTCCTGGTTTAGCTGGCCAGCCGCCTGTTTGGAAACGTGAGCTACACAAAGGTCTCCAGGCACATCAGTCAGTAACACGGTTGCTCCTTACATCCATTCTGTGTTCCCAGGTCTTGGGAGGATTAGCAGCAGAGAAGAGCTGGATGGGGAAGAGTAGGGAAGGAAAGAACAAGCAAGTGTTCTGCAGAAGGAAGGGAGCAGCAGGCTGAAGATGGGATCTTACAGTAGAAAAAGCAGTTGCTACAGTATGGCGCAGGAGCTGGGCGAAACAGGAGGGGGCTGTTAGCAGAAAGAAGGCAGGCAAAGGCATGCCACCACAGGGAAAGGTGCGTAGCCCAGGGATGATATATCAGATATCCCTGCCAGAGTCTAACACTAGCCTTAAAACCTCTACTGCTGATCTAGGTTCAGCAATAAGCAGGATCTGCCACAAGCATGCCTGCGCAGCAGCTTCAGGTAGTCATTCAAGGCATCTCAGGTCCAGACTGTGAAGTACCCTGAAGATAAGGACACAGATCTTAAATTCATCACAACACAGTCACGTGCAGCTGGCACAATGAGAGAAGGATATGCTCCCAGCCCCAGCAGGGACTGCACAGCTGCGGCTCACACCTCCCTTAGGCTCCTCAGAGCAAGCGGCTGCATACCCAGCCAGCCTGCCTTCATCACCACCCCCCGGGCCGTCAGGAGGGCCTGAACCCTGGACCATCAGCAGCGAAAGCACAAACCTCCACCTCACGCTTTAAATAATTAAACTCTGTGGGAGCAGCAGCAGACTCATAAAACTCTTACACAGACCAAGGCAGCCATTAATGTGGGTCAAAGATGAATGCTCTATTTTTTTAACTGTGCTTTGATGCGTGGGGAGAGTGGTGAGAGGAGATCTTCATTACTCTCTCTGGTACCTGATGAATTTTTCCTTCCCTGGCTATCAACACCTCCTACTTCCACCCGAACCCCATACTGCTGGCAATCATCTGGACAGCCAGAGACAATTAGAAGGTGTGTTTGGATGACATCTGTGCTAGCCAGTCACCTGCAGGTAGGGAAGCAAGAGGCCTCACCGAGCAAAGCCAGGCTCTGCGCGAGGCTCCACCAGTGCTTATTACAAGGTTTGGGTTTCACACAGATGCTGCCGGGTGGAATCCCAGGGCCAGCGTGATGCCCAAAGTCAGGCAAACCACAACCTCGCACACTGTCTACCCTACAGCAAGGCACAGAGTAGAGCACAAGCCAGTAAAATCTGTCGGGATTTTTAGCTTGGGCTCAGAGCCAGAGCTGGGAGCTGCCACAAGGGCAGGGAGGCTGCCTGCAGCCCTGTAGGTCGGCTGCCTGCAGCCCTGCAGGTCAGCGGGAAGGAAGTGGAAGTCCCCTGACAGGCAAGGAAAGGCAGCAGGCAGGAAAGGCAAGACACAGTTGAGAAAAGGTCACAGAAACACCAGTCTGTCCCGCCCCTTCTGGCCTTAAAATACAAATACACACACACGAGCTTCTTACTACTCTGCTTTGTTCAGACATTTTAAGTAGAGCTCTGCTCTTCCCACTCCCTCTGCATTTCCTCAATCCACACCAGTTCTGGAAATGGTTATTTAGACTGTGTGTCAATGCAAACCTCAGGTAGAGAGAAAGGAGAGCAGCTTGTTTCAGGGAAGGAGTCACTGCATCAACACAGAAAACTCCCTCAGCAGCACGCAGGGATGTCGGATGCTCTACCAGCAATGCCAATTCCAGCACGCACCATCCCAGCCTCTGCCAGCCTGTTTTCTCTGCTGTGTTCACTCCGCGTGGAGGAGAAGCAACACACAGGACGTGGCTTCGGGACCTCTGCTACTGTGCTAAGAAAGCGGCTGTTGCAGTGAAGCCAGCTTTTATTTATTATTTATAAGTAGCCCTGATAGATGCCCCTTTTTTCAGGTCACTAGGAACCTTCTCCCAGCAAACCCCCATACTTGCACTCTCAGAGGGAAGAGCTTTACATATAACACCAGCACTCATCTTTCCCAGCATGGCAAAAGCAGCAGCTGTTACTTCCATTATTCTTGGAAATAAGGGGGAAAATAGCTAGGACTCTTGAGCGTTGGCACCTCTTCCCTCCCACCGTTTGGTTACTAGAGCTAGGTTACTATTCAGGGCAGAAGTGCTCAAGAGGGCACACATTCCAGGGGGCTGAGCCATCCCTCGCGGCCAGGCTCAAAATGGCAGACAGCAATGAATAGGATAATTAGAAAGTACGACGGAAACCGCAACATAAAAACAAGCAGCTTCTATTACAAGAAACGGTTCTACGGCATGGTTAGATCCATCACCCCATATGCTGGGTCGTGGTGGTGCCTCAGGAGCCTGCTGCTATTATCTGTTTGCAATCACATTTCAGCCCGTCTTTCTGCTTAACGCACGAAAAGCAGAGCTAATCAGATTCACTCTCTCTTTCTGCTTAATGTCTCCAGTTCCCAAGCATGCTCTGTACTGCTTCAATTGATGTTCAACTAACACTAGCCAGGAGCATGCAGTGAAAAAAAAAACCAACTTAAAAATGGAACTACCTATTAATTTTAGTCCTTCTTTCTACCTATGACACCCAAAATTCCTTCTACACTTCAGCTTTGCAAACAAAAGTCAGGAAATTCTGTTTCTCTCTCTACACCACACCCGGCTCACGTATGAGTGCGAGTTCTCTTCTGCAAGCTGCTCCTCTGGTGGTATTTGGGCAATTAATTATAACGAAGACTTTTCTCTCACTCTCTGGGACAGTTTTTTTACGTATGTCCTGGCTAGGAACCTCCACAGAAGGATGCCTTCTGCTGGCACTGCAATAGCCCCTCTTTGTTAATCTATCTGAAGTGACCATCACATGCGCTCCTACTCACTCTCTCCCCAGCACTATTTAATTACTGCAGCCCTACATGGGATCTCTAGCATGCCCTCGGCATTTCCAGTCTGAGGACAAACAGGGCCCTGGAACGGCTGCTTCTTTCACTGCATTCCTTTGCACTCCACAGGGCAGCTGGAGTGTTGCTAGAGCCAGCTACAATACCTGGATCTTCACTAGAACGACCAACACAACAGCAGAGAAGCTCCCAGACTGGGCAGACAACATGAAAATTCAGCTAAGAGACCCAGGAAAGGAATGGCTTAGAGGAACACCACCATCACAAGCCAGGTTAAGCAGCACGAGTCACCCATTACAAGCACAATTGCAGATTTGCCAGAAAAACAGCAACAACAAAACCAGCACGTATTTACAGGAGATGAGAGAGAGATGTAGGTGGAAGACAAAAGTGCCAGGATACATATCTATATCCAGGAGGAGTGGAAAAAAGGGACACTGAAGAGATGAAGCCCCAGACAGCCCCTGCATCTATACACATCCCCCACTAATACCCACTACATCAATCAGAACAATGGCAGCTCCAGAGAAGACCCCGATTATCCAGCTCCTTCACTAACATCTTCCCCAGAGGCTGCACACATGTGCAAAGGGATGGAAAAAAACCCCATACTTCTCAGTAAGATTACTTACAGCATTTTCTATATTGCCCCCTCTCTTATAAGTGTGTCTTTTTAAAAAAATAAAATATCGCAGCCGGCTTATAAGTGTGTCAGATTTAAAAAAACATATCCTTGAAAACAAAGACACTTTGTGCTCAGCATATCCAGTGGCACCATTATTTAATATCAATATGCTGGTTCTTTCCTTTATTCACCCCATCCTTGGAACACAAATCCACTCTAACAGCCACCCAGTGTATAATCCCACTATGCAAAGCAACAGAACCCTACAATAATCTTTCTCTTGCCATAATGTCTTCACATACCAACGAAAGAATTTAGGCTTAAATGCTTTAAAAAAAAACCCAATGAACTGCAGTACAGCATGAAACAAATCTCTAACAACTCTCAAGTTGGAGCAAATTCCCTCATCCCTCCCTACTACTTTATTTGAAGACGGCTGCACAAACATTTCTAATTTGTGCACCACAATTGCAACCTGCCCCTCCCACCAGGTACAGCTGCTCGGTCGGTCCACACACACACAGGCTCACTGCATCCCACTGCCTCGGGCAGGCTGCTCTTCGCTGACATCATCTTCACCTTCGTGCTGTATAAAATTCATCAGACAGACACAGTATCTGCTCCTTTAGCCATAAAGCAATCACTGTAGGGCAACAGACGCCTCTATCTAGTCTCCCAAATGCACACCCTGACCTGCACCGTGCCCCTGCTAAGTAGACGCTTGGGCATGCATCTCGTTAGGTGACATCCCCCCTTCTCTGCAGCCAGCAAGGGCTGATGCAGATACACCCATCCATCAGTGGCAAAGTCGGGGCAGAAACACTGTTCACACTGGTCAGCAGAAGCAAAGTTTGCCTCAGCCAGTTCCCACAGTCTGAGCTTCAGCACAGCCGCAGCTTCATCACATCACCAGAGCAACATGGCACTGTTCTGCAACACCACAGCAAGGCCTTCCCAATTTCTGCTTGAAACTTACTTAGGCAGTAGCACCTGGAGCAAATGGAAGCCACAGGTCAGAGATGGAGACACTTTCTCCTGGTGCCATGGTACCCAACTTCAGGCCTGGCTCACCACAGGCACATAGAAAAATCTCTGCATGTTTCCCTGCCCTTGCTGTTTATCCCAGGCCTCAGGGATCATCTGGTCCCATCAACTCTGAGGCCTCGGTCTAAACAGCCACCATCACATTTTGAGAAGCTCTTTCACAAACTCAGCCTACAGGCAGTCTCCTCTGGCCATCTCATAGGGGAGGGCTACGGCTATTTTTTGAGCCCTTTAATAATAATATAGGAGCATAATAATAATAATAATTCTTGGGCTTATAGCAATGGGCTGTTAGCAATGAGCTCTTGGGAACTATAGTATGTGTCTTACTGCAGTGGCAGTGAAACTCAACCTTTTCCTTTTATTCGCCTTTTGAAAATAGTTTGGGAGTCAGCATCTGGAGGCACACAAGTATATCCGGGGAAAAGAATGAGAGGAGCAGAGGGGAAGGGAGGGACCTGAAACTGAAGGCTGAGAGTGAGGTTTCACATTACAGCTGAACCAGGCTAATAGTTCACTGCTGCCAAAAAACGGGGCGGGGGGGGGGGGGGGGGGTGGGGGGGAGGAGGGCGCATTTCCACCTTTCTTTCATTCCCTACCTTTCACTGCTGGCAAAACAAATCTTGCCCCTCCTGCGCAGCAGCTCTGATACCAGCCTGAACCTGGTGAGCAGGTTCAGCACACTGTCCTAGGAGAAATGTATTCACTTTTTTCTATATTTTTGGGCAAGTCAGCTTTCCAAAAGCTGAACAAGCTGGATCCGTTCAGCACCAGAGCAGGGACAAGGCAAGGAATATGGCCACAGAGCCACAAGAAAGGCATGATGACCCCTCTCAGAAGGAGCAGGTGTTTAGATTGGTTCAGCCACAGCAAGATAATCAATCCATCCTTACCCACATGAAAATGCAGTTTCACCGAACAAGTATACTGGGTAGCACAAACCAAAGGGCCTAGCTGAAAAGCCTGCTAATAATCCTAAAACAGGGAGTTTTACCTATTACTAGGCTCTACCTCCCAATAGCATTTCTGATTTGGATGATAACAGCAGCTGTGTAAGTAAAGAGTGTCACTAAAGCTGAGCAGACCCAAACCAGACAGAAGTATGAGAGGAACTGCAGGATTTCAAATAATAATGGTGCCTATGTCTGAACTGGACTCTGTTATTATCAGACAAGATGGCCGCCTTCATCACTATGCTCAGAAATGTCTGTTTCCATTACAAACTTAACAATTAGTTTCAGGGTGCTCTTGATAAAGCATTTCTCTTTCCCCATCAGCTTCTACATAATCAGATGAACAAAAATAATGCAGTTCTTTTCGATTAAAAAAAAAAACAACCCATATTACTCCAGTGTCTTTATTCCTCTCCACCTCCTCTGCTCAATTACTAAAAGCAATTTACAGACAATAAATGTAACTTCACAGCTGCCTGTATGAAGTATTCCCTTCATTTTATAGATGAGGTTACCGGCTATACAGAAATTAATATCAGCAAGGTCTACTTCAAAGCTGGATAAGCAAGAGGAATAGATGAACTCTTAAAGAATACAGATCATGCCTGTACTCTAGTAAAACCAGTAATAACGAATTAAGGATGTTACCAGTCGGATATAAATTCCTTTAATGTATATGCTTAAATACAGTAACAAACAAAAGCTTGCTTGGAGGTTTTGCTTGGGTTTATTCTGTTTTTATTAGCAAGAACATCATGAGATTTCAGCTTTATCATTCAGCATCCCGTAGACCAAACATCCTTGCTTGACCAGTAAACACATGCTTAACTGCTAACCTCATGGACTCAAAGAAGGTCTTCCCAGTTGGTACATGATCACCAGGAATCTGCAGCTAACAACTCTGTACATCATTTTAATCCGTGAAGATAAGCAAGCTGGAGCCCAATGTTTTCTGCCGTAGCCTCGCAGGCTTTGGCAGGGCGAGGAGGAGCTGGAACAAACCTACAGCCATTGTTAAAATCGCTGGTGGCGACTTTGAAAAAGCACTAGGAGTAGCAACACTAAAGGAAAAAAAAAAAGCCGTTTTGTGCAGGCATTCTTCTGATGATAACTGTTCCTTAAGGCTTAATAAAAATGCACAGCCAACTTTTTCTCTTCCACACATTAGCAGAGCTCAGAAATAGCACCTGAGTCTAGTTATACAACTTAGCAGGCCCTGCTTCTCCTAGGAAGAAAAAAACACCGGCACGCAGGTAGTCCAAAGGCTGAGTCATCCGAACAGTCCTTTCAAGGGAAAATAATCCCATTAAGAATTGGGCTGTTGGTATTGAAGACAAAAAGGAGTGTTAATTTTGGCAACTGGTTCCACTCCATCCATTTACTACCAAACCTAGCACCTGTACGTTAGTAAATTCACCACGCTCTCCAACCCCAAGGTCCTTCCCTGACACTGTCCCTTCTTTAGCCAACAACTGCCTGTCATTGTCGGTGCATTTCCTCATCCCCGACTAACACAAACTAGTATTTGTACAACCACAGCGCTTGGAAAATTAATTTAGGATTAAGACCTCCATTTCTACCCTGCATACAAATACCAGGCATGCTTAAACCAACAGGGCATTGTGTGCTGTGACTAGCTTAAAACCAAAAGCCATGTCATGCATGCATCAAAAACCAGAGACTTCAAAATGGACCAAAAGGATTTGGACCTGCAAAATCTCTCACATGGGGAGAGCTGATAAATGCAGTAAAATTTCTAGCAAAATTTCCATTTTCTGCATTTTCACTGCAGCAAAGAGAGAAGTTTGTGTCCACTGATATTGTCCCTTTTTCACCCAAGCCTGACACAGCATCATGACCTTGTACTAGCCCCAAAAATGGCTCAGCAAAAGTAGCTGCTGCAGAAAGCATCTGCCCCAGCAAGCAGTAGTACATGCACAGAGCATGCAACCCACGCTGCCCTTTCCAGGCAAGGTCTGGAGCATTTGTGCCAACCCATCAAGCTCCAAAACCTTCCAAAAGTTGTACAGCAGCAGGAGAAGAGGCACGACCTAACGGGTTTGAACAGGTAGTCCTGCTGTTTCAACTGGCACCCTGATGTTATTAGCAACGCTACAGGAGTTCAGAACTTGACTCCTACCACAACCCCATTCCAGTGGCCCTCATCCACTCCTCCTGAGGACAGGCTGTAACACTCCCTCTGCTACTAAACCCTTCCAAAGGGGATGGATGGACTGGGAAGGAAACCCATGGCTCACGGTGAGAATTTTATTTTTGACGTTGGTAGATCTGTTGTGGAGACTGATCCACTGATATTTTTCTAATATAAGGAGCATATAAGATGCCTAGAATTTGATAGCTGCTTTTTAATTAAATTGAAATAAGTAAATCACAGCCTGTTGCCATGGAGAATGAGCAGACACAGCCTCTTGACTCCAGGGCAGGATCAAGCAGGAGAGGCAGACAAGGCTGTGAAATTAAAAACACCTATTTTAAAGCAAATGGTCTTGATAATTAGCAAAAAACGTGGCATAGGGAAATAATATAACCATATGGCAGGAAGTGGTTTTCAAGGTGAACTACAAAGCCGTTTTAAATAAATGAATAAACTGCTGGAGCTGCTGGGTCACTTGCAGAATCCTACATGCAGGATTGAACGTGATTTTAAAAATACACCAAAAATAGCAATTAGCTCTTCTTTCACTTTCCTGCCTATAGCCTGCATGCCTCTGTTCTTATTTTTAAGGACTTGCTTCAAGTGATTAACGTTTGCACCTATGTGCAGTTACCAGAAAGCTGTCAAACTCACACATTTTCAAAAGCCTTGCGGTTTACCCTGAAGCGAGAATCAAGTTTATGGGATATAAAACCTTTTATCTCTTACTCAGTGTCATTACACAATCATGACCAGGTCATCAGAAGCTAATAATCATTCCTGAATCTGTGCATCCCCGTTATGACTTCCATGACAAAGTGACTTTGGAGGGAATTTGCCCTCCACACACCACATATCTAATCCTGGGCTACATCTATCAAGAAGCACAGTTGGGAGAGAGTCAAAAGGTAATGTGGGACTGTCAAGAGGAGGCAGCACGGCCCTCAGCACAAGTTTGGCTGGTCGAAAAGATCCTGGCACGTTCCCTTCCCAGTTTGTACAGAGCACAGGGCATCAAAATATTCCATCCCTTCCTGCTTCCAATCTTACCTGCTACCAGCTCAGCCCTGTCACCAAAGGCTGCCCAGAAAGAAGGGGCTGGTCAGTTACAGTTGCTCTTGTACCCCCTCTGTGGTGGTGACAAACCTTTTAAGATGCTTCTGCTTGGATCTAAAAGGTCTGTAGCAAGGAAACTCCCTCATCAACTTGTCGAGCCCAGCCAGGGTAAATCTGGGCAAGGCTGTCTTACAATTTCCAGCGAGCATGTGGCCAAAGCACATCAAATTCATAATAGCTTAAAAATACTTGAAATAAACTGTACCTGATGACTCACTTTCAAAAATGTGCTGTACATTTTTTTGAAGGGAAGGGACAGATGAAGTAGCTTTCATTTCAAGTCTCCTGTCCATTCTAGGGAAAAAGCCAACCTTTTCTCATGTCGTGTGAAGACACAAGTTGTCAGCCACAGTCATAAGTCTTCCATGGCAGCTAATGGCCCACATGAAAC
The DNA here is from genome assembly GCA_020800305.1 of Porphyrio hochstetteri. Lineage (NCBI taxonomy): Eukaryota > Metazoa > Chordata > Aves > Gruiformes > Rallidae > Porphyrio > Porphyrio hochstetteri. Next base: position 18,596,616 of record CM036905.1, on the reverse strand, counting down.
AAACTGTCAGGGTACCAGTCCAGACCCTGGTGACACAGCTGGTTGCACCAAAAGTCACATTCTCAGTCCTAGTCAGCTGAAGCCAAGCTGGCTATTGGAAAGTTCCCTTCTGTTCCCTACCACAACCAAGAAATACCAGCAAAGGGAGGGGATTTGGGATAGAAAACTTGGTAAAATAAGGGGTGTGGAAAAATGAGCTATTAAAAATCAGTTATTGCCTGATTTCACAGTTTTGCCCGGTTTTGGAGCATTTGCTCCCTTAACTGAAGTCACACTACATGAGATTTGTGGCTTTCATTAAAAATAAACTCCAGGTCCAAGTCTGCATGAAGATAAACATAAACTTGGAAATTTGATTAATTCTGAAAGATCCTAATAAGGACCCCAACACCCTCCTTAAAAATGCTGGCACGGGGGCGGCAGGAGCAGACTAACTCATAGTCTTGGAACAGTTGAGGCTGACAGAAGTATCTGCTCAACCTCCTCACGTAGGCACCCTCTTTCTTTCCAAAGCCTGAAGTGAGAAGTGCTGTGAAACATCTCAGGACACATTAGCTGCACTGGAAGGTGCTACACACCCTCGGCTTCCCCTCTCACCACAGACCTCCCTGGTATGCAATTGGTTTCCTACTGTGCAAATCTCGGTGCTGCCCTACCACCTGAACAGAAGTGGCTTCAATGGGGCAGTTTATGCCCTTACAAGCACCAGACACCCAAAGGGCTGCAGATGGTTTGTTTCTCCTCATCTTGTAGTTTTACTTATGTTTAATTTTGACCTAAAGAGATTTAACACAATTATCAAGACCAGCCTAGCACCTCCCTCTGAAAGGGAACTGTGGTTTCTTCTTCATCCCCACAAGCCAAGATAACCACGCAGGGGAAGACTCCTTCCCAGGGCCACTCCCAGGGTCAATGGGTGCCTGTGTTACGACTCAAGCCAGGCAGCAACTGGTATGTGAAGGAAGATGCTGGCTGTGCCCAGGAGCAGATCATTTTCATATCACAGCAGAGAGGGTCGCAGGCCAAAAATAAAATTAAAAAGAAAAAAAAATCCCAAACCCTCACACATTAAACTGATCCCTTCAGCCAGCAGCAGCACACTGTGCTGTACATGCAAAGAGAGAAGAGCACTCGCAGGGCCAAGCCCCCTTCCCAGGCTGTCCACAGCCCCCTCACCCCTTACCATCACCCTGTCCCTCTTCCCCGACCTCCAGCCTGCCTCTGTGCCACTCCAGCTCCCTACAAGCTCCTCCTGCATCCCCAGCTCACCTCCCCAGGACACCCTTCTCCTACCCACAGACCTCTCCCGACCTCTGCACCCCCAACAACCCCTCCCAGCACCCACCCGCAACAAAACCGGGGCGGGAGGGGCTGGGGGGAGCGCTTCCCAAACAAGAAGCTTCAGACACCAGCCTCGGTGGGGTGTTTCTCACCCAGCGGCAGGCCTCACCACGCTGCTGTCGGGGCTCCCACCGGGAGTTTCCAGCCGTAAAGCCCGGTGGCAGCGAGGCCGCTCCGAGCGGCACATGTGCGCACCCCGCCGCTGTCAACAACTTCCAGTCACGGTCCCGGTGGGCAAGTCCCGGGTGGGTGAGGGGCTGCCTACCACCGCCAGCAGTAATCTGGCTTGGGAAGAGCAGCTCGTAAACGGGATGGCGCTTTAACAACAATAAAGATCACCTTAATATTCTTCTTAACAGCCAGAAAGGTCACGATGTGTTGGTCCATGATTGGGGGGGGGGATGGGGGGGAGGATGATGGGGGAAGGGAGGGGAAGGAGGGGGGAGGCAATGCATAAAACCGCACGGTGTTAACCGTTTGTTCCCCACAGAAAGAAAAATAATATGGAAGAATTAGAGATTAACGGCGGCTGCACGCAGAGAGCCGGACAGAGACCCACGCGAGGGGCTGAGCGGCAGCCTGCGGCACGCCGGTGCTTCCCCCAGCTCTCGGCAGCCCCGGAGACGGCCCGGCCCGGCTGCCCCCCCGGCGCACCCGCGTGGAGGCGCCTGTCCTTCACACGCGGGGAAGGCGACTGGGGGACGCGAGGGCTGCGGGTCCCCTTCCCGCAGCGTCCCGTCCCGGGGGGCGCGGGGAGAGCTCGGGTTACGGGCCGCTTGAACATCCCCCCCCACCCAGTACACACCGCACGCGCCGCGGCGGGGAGGAGGACGGACAAACCCCAAGAGATAACAAAGTCGTCTCAGAACAAATAAGGGGGGAAGAGGAGAAAGGTGGGTGCCGGTCCGTCCCCGCGGGCCGCCCCCAGCAAGGTGAGACCCCCGCCCCGCCCCAGCCTCACCTGCCCCCCCCCCCCGCGCCCCTGCCGCGAGGTAGGGGGGCGCTCTCGCGCGCAAGGTGAGGCGGGCGGGCGGACAACCGCCGTAACGGCTGCCGCTTACCTTCGGGGGCCGGCCCTCAGAGTCCCATGGCAGCCCCGTGCCGTCCCGCCCCGTCCCGCGGCGGGCAGAGGGGCTCCCGAGTCTTTGTTGCGCGAAGGGGAGCGGGTACGGATCCTGTTAGCTCATGTGACGCGGCGGGCTCGGTCTCCGGGGCTTTTCCTTGCTGGTTTTTCCTCCCCTCTCCCCTGCCCGCCCTCCGCCGGCGCTCAGGGCAGGCCCCGCAGCCGGGCGCGGGTCTCAGGCCCGACTGGCTGCTGGCAGAGCGGCGGCGGGGGAGGAGGAGGAGCCGCCGGCGGGGCGGGCTCCCTCGGCAGGGCCGGGCGCGGAGGAGGGCTCTGGCATCTCACAGCGCTGCCTGGAGGGGGAGGCGGCGGAGGAGGGCGCTGCCCCGGGCCCCTGAGCCCTGTCGCGTGTCGTCTCCCCCCACCGGCTCCCGCTCTCGCCCCCGTTTCCTGAGAGGAGGCGGCGGTGGCGCCGCGGATCCGCCCTCCGTCCCCCGAGGTTTCGGTGGGCTCGGCCTCTGCCCCGGCCCGGCAGGCCGTGGTCCGGGGCGGAGGAAAGGGAGTAGCGGTGGGCCTTGGGGCAGGCACCGACTTTCTTAGAGGAACGGCCACTGGCCTACTCACGGCTGGTGGAGTGTTGCAGGGGCCACAGGTGAGTTAGGAAGGCAGGGGCTTCGCTGTTCTCTGTTAGTGCGGACAAGAGTGAGTAAAACGGACCCCTGAACAGTGGGTTTGTACCCCTCCTGAGGCTGCTGTTGCTGCGCTTTGGATCCTGATGCATAGGCCTGGGCCTGCTGCAGCAGTCTGGAAAGTAAATAAAAGGTAATTATATGTGTTCTAGTTGGGGCATGCAATAAAAGGAAAACCCCTCGTTTCTCAAGAAGAGATCAGAGAAATAGCAGTACTGAGATCAGCATCCTGCCTCTGAGAATGCTGACAAACCCTGACAGACTCAGTTCCAGCAAGCGGGCTGCCCCAGAAGAATCCCCCATGACCTGGTGATCCTGTGGTCAGGAACTTCCTGACCCACAGCTGGGGTCTTCATATTGAACAGCTTCCAAAGGATTTTTCTTAAATGCATTGTGGGTTTTTGGTTGTTTGGTTTTTTTCTGAACCATGTGAAATTTTTTTATCTGCTACATCATGCAGCAAGCATCCAGCTCTCTTCTTCAGACAGCATTTAGTCATCTTCTTTTGTTTGCCAAGCTGTAAATGGGGGGCAGAGAGAGATCACTTTTCTGCAGCACTTTAGTGCCCCATGATGCTATTTTTCTTCACAAGCCAAGTCTGAAAAACATTAGACCTTCAAGCTAGGCCGTATATCGGAAACATAGGTGACATTTCTATCAGAAATGCAGACAGCTCAGAAAACCTCAGACTTCTTCATCAAATACAACCACAAATTCAATGAGCAGCTTCCCTGCTGCTCTGGTCAGTCCCGAGATTGCTCCTACTCTGGCATCAGCTTTCTAGACACCACAATTGACATTAAAAAATAGCACCCTGCAAGCTAGCGCATACACAAGAAGCTACAGACCATAAAACTTTCTCTATAAAGCGGATGCAATAAGACCAGCAGCCATCCAAAACCAAGCTAGAAGCTGTGAGATTCAGCCAGCCCTGCAGATACTGTTGCACCTGCTCTGAGGGGAACACTGGTGATCTGCTTTATGCAGCAAGGTCACTCTTCCCGCGAAATAGATACAAATGTACTACAATAAAGATACAACAGCAACAACAGCGATTTTAGAAAATAACTTTTCAAGGGCTCAAGGTTCATTTGGTGTTTGTCTAGCGCAACCAAAATTAACAACGACTGGCAAAGTCTCTGACCACATTAGCTTTCTCCAAATTTGTTTTTCTGCTTTTTATTTTAGAGCGTCTACTGTAGCATTCCCTCCTGCAAAGATGTGCCCCTGATAGCGATAATACTCCACGCTAAAATCCACACATAAAAATAATCTTTTAAATTACTGTATCTGAAAGATTTTTTCCCAGTGCCTCTTCTCCTAACCTTGAGGCTCCCCCTTTCCCAGCTCATTACAGGAAGCAAATCCGCAGATGAAAACACATGAAATAGAACCAGATACCGCTAGAGCATCAAACACGAAATCCGCCAGTGCTGCTCCACAGACAGCATAATCAATGCCCTTCCTCCCACAGCAAAACCGCCAAAATTCTTTGTTGCTGCATGTACTCGTCCCAAATCTCTACAGTTCATCACTTCATCCAGTGCATGAGACCCCCACTGAAACCATCTGAATGAAACTAAATAATTGCTGCCTTAGAGTGAGCACACACCGTCAGCCAATCCAGGACAGAAACATGTACTCATCGTTAGGAGAATATTTGTCAGACAGCAACAACTTGAACCCCTCAATCCTTACCCCAAAGGACACCTAAAAAAATGTTGCCAAAAGATAATGCTCAGAATTAAAATTTATAATCCCTGGATACTAAAACTCATGGATTTAACAGAGACATTTCCTTCCTAGCCCGTTACAGCCTCCCTGCTGACCTCTCCCTTTGTCACCAGCACAAACAACCCTTTCTCGCTAGTGGGCCAGCAGAGAACCAGCAGCCTGTCAGTCACTGCTCACACCCCTTTCCGCTTCATAGGTGCTCCTTTTTTTTCCCTCAAGAGGTCAAATTGATTAATATAATTAGATTAAACTAAGAGCAATTGCATCTAACCTGTAGTTAGCTTGAATATTGCTGCTTTCTGTCAGATCTGATAAAGAGACCCTGAGCCCAAAAGCTTGTTTGCTTTTTCCAGCTCTATCAGCTGATCTAATAAAAGATATTACCTTTTGCTACAAACCTTGCTTCCCTAGAATCTTTAGACCATCACAGCTACAACATTGCTTTTACTTTTAATGTCTTGCCTGCTTTAACTGATTCTTCCAGATTCTCTTACCTGTGAAATATGATATGATAAAATTTATTCCTTTCTGTATTGATTCTTACACTGTTTTCATAAACATAATATCCAAGTACCTTCTAGGGCTGAATTAGCTGACGTGACTAACATCTGTCACATGGAGGGCTTGTTTTTCTTACTCTTTTCCCTAGCAAGAAAATTATGCATGGAGCAAAGTGTTTTGGTTTTGTGAGGGCTGTGTTTTTGTGGGGGGTTTTTTCCCTTTATTCTTGTTGCTCTGCAACACCAGAGAAAATGAGGATGATGGCAATTTCTGTTATAGACCCTATATCCCAGGGAAATTAATTTCAGAGTGTTGAGCCACACATAGAAAGATGTCTCCTGCACAAAGCAACATTTCAGTATGTCATTTCCCACCAAAGAAAAGATAATCCATATTCTTGACTTTTGGGACAGAAGCTTCCCAAGGAAAGAACAGTGTTTCATGTTCTCCAGAAAAAGTTTCAACCTGTGACCCTCAGTATGTGACCTTCAGACAGACTGTCGCAGATCTGGTGCTCCATACAGTTATAAATAGGAAAATCTGGAAACCAAAGAGAGTAGCATGCCTTTCACTTGCGCTGAGGGAGAGTATCGTAGGACAGCTTGGAGGGGAAGTGGTGGACTCAAGACTATTTCACGGTAAAAAACAGAGTGAGAGAATTTACTTCTGTGTCAGGAATCACAGCGCTCTTCCTCAAAGAGGAACCCTGAACGATCCCACGTGTCTGAGAAGGCAGTAGGTACAACATATGAGCTACTGAAAGATAGAATCCGAGGTGAAGAGAGGAATCATCTGTGCTCAAGCACTGAAAGCAGAAATACCAGAAGACCTCAGGGAGACAGTAGACAGCAGATTTAATATGGTTTTGCAATGTGATATGGCAGCAAAAATCATGCAGTTAATTTAATTTGGGGTTGTAAAGGCAGAGACCTCTTCTCAGAGATATAGGCAATAGTCCCATTTTTTAATATAGCGGTGAGACCGCAGTTTGAAGACATGTTTAGTTCTGGACAACTTGGTGCTAGCTAGATGTCAACAACTTGGAGGGAAATAAAAAAAAGAGGAACATAAAATGATAAAAAAGCTGGAAGGGATTACAGCATGTGTAGGTTGGCCAAATAACAACTGTGAAGAGCATCATGGGAATTGTGTATAAGAACTTCAGGGGTGCAGAAGCACCAGGGAGCGAGAAAGACTGTTTAGGGTTGTCTGAGGGAGTATAAATGGTATAAATGTAAATTAAATTAAGCAAAGGAAAAATTAATCTACAAGACTGCAGAACAGCATCCCAGAGGAGCTACCATCACCTGACTCACACAAGACTGGATGGAGCAAAGCGCACAAGAAACCACTTAAGAAACCCTGACTGCAGGAAGGGATTAGATGAGGACAATATGCTTCTGAGACCATTGAACTGCCCCCTGACATGCCTGTAGAGCAGTAGGTCTCAGCCCAATATATGGCGGAAACTTTCCCTTCTCTACACCATTGCCAGAGACACCTGTAGACCAAAACAACCACACTGAATTCCAGCAGGTAACCATGGAGGAAGTACTGGGTTTAGAGGGGTTGGGGATGTGTGGGGGGTGCATGTTGCCAGAATTCTTCCCTTTTACCTCTGGGACTTTCTTGAGAGGTCCAGAACAGTGGTGATGGCACATCTGTCTTTTAATATTGTCACCACAATGCTCCCTCAGACTATACAGACCTTTGAGTATGTGACCTGGGCAGCACTTACCTCTCCCAAATCTGTGGCATCCAGATACAGCAGCTAATTGGAATGAAAAAAATCAGAGGCTTTGTTATTCCTTAGAGGGATGAGATCAAGGTAAGTCCAAGCCAACTTGAACTTGTGCCCATAACCCCTTTACATCACACAGTGCCATCACATATTCTGGCCTGCCTGTCACACAGAAAAGGAGACCCGACAGTATCCTATGTTCCTCCCAAGGAAGGGCTGATATACCATGTTGTTGCTCATCCTGCATGTGTCACACACACAATGCTGGGGGGTGGGTGGGATTCCCCCAAACAAACCAGTCCAAACAATTTTAGAAATATTCTTTCAGGGGTTTGAATGTCTTATCTGGGCTATATTTTTTAAAAAACACCCCCTAGGGAGGCATGTGCAGTGATCATTATCAGTCCAACCATACACAAAGCACACAAAGGTACAGTGCCCCATAACTGTTGACATTAAATGGCCTTTCTCTACATAGAAATGTCACAGTCTTCTGCTTATTCCAATGAAAAACATGGCCCAACACACATGAGCATAGAGCAAATATAAGTGTATTAACAGTTGGGTTTGAGAGAGTCTGGTAATGAGTTGCTGAAGCATATGCTAAAATTAATTCATCACACCCCTCGAGTTTATCATGAGCCTCTGACTGTTTCACTTGCACTCTGCCTAATGGCCCATGTTTCTTAGGACAACATATGTTACAAACCTGCTGTAATTTCATGCTCTTACCTTGCAGGCTGTGTTGAAAGAAAAGGAAAAAAAAACCCCAGAAGTGTTTTCCCCTTTCTTTTAAATGTAGCTCCCATGTAAGTGCTACAACAGGCACCGTCAGCTCTGAAACTTCAAGATTAATCAAGCAATTAAGAATTGATATCTAGTGACTTATCATGACTGGAAGTGAGAGATGCAGCATTCATTTAGCTCTGCAAGAACCCAAAATAGCTAACCTGATTTTTATGGACAGCAAAATTATTTAAAATCTTTTGGGGAAGAGAAGAAGAGTTACAGCTCCTTCTATTAACTGGTTTCTTCAAAACCCCCATCTGTGTTTTGCACATTCCTTAGCAGAGGGCTGGTTGCACAGAGGGCTGTGCCAGAAGAGCTGCCGTACTTCTCGTTTGCACCCTGCCTTGACCTGAGCAGCGTGAGAGCACACAGAAATCCTGAGAGAGCACAAGTTGAGCTGAAGTTTTACTTTCTCTTCCCTGTGTGCTGGCACAGCACAATCCTGCTTGAATAAACAGCCCGACGGAGCAGGAATTACATCACCTCAAAACTGTGGTTTCCTTTAAACATTAAAAAGAATGGCAAGCATTTCCATTCACATAATTATCAGCATTATCACCTCTCCTCACACCTTCTCCAGCCTCTAGCAGTTGGGATGGTAGGGACTTCCCTGCCTCCCTTCCAGGAGAGCAGAGCAAGCCTGTGCGGCTCAGCTGCAGCCATTTGCTCCTCCGTGTCTGAACCCTCTTGACAAGCTCAGGAACTTCTTTAGCAGCCAGGAAGCCTTTATGGGATGGATGGGCAGCAGCTCATCACATTCCCTCCAAAAACATTTATTTGGGGAATTACAGAACACATAATTGGACTTTCCATGGTAATTTGGCTCTTATGAGCTTTCCTTATTGCCAAAATGGTGGATACCTCCGTAAAAGAGATCAGTAACTTCTCCTGCAGCTGTGCTACCTCAGCAAACAGATCTCAGCCAGGCAGACATGATCCTGATTGAAACCTCCATGAGAAATCAAAAATGAAAAAGTGCTGCAGAAAACGGTGCTGGTGACTCAGGAAGAAACTTCTGGGGTTTTTTCTTAAATTACAAGGAGCTCAACAGCTCCTACTTACCCAGCTACTGGCTTCTACCCGGGCAACATGATACAAATGAGAACATAACAACCTGGATTTTGTTCCTGACTTCACCTCTATCTGCAATTTTGGAAAAGTCATTTAACCTCCTGAGTCTCCATTAACTTTCTGAGTTGTCATTTTTCCATGTATGAAGCTGAAACGTCATCCTGTGCCTTGTAAGAACTTCTGAAATCATTCATTTTAACAGCACATGACATTGCCAAAGCACCATTACCAGCACCATGGGGCTAATTCCCTCACAGGGGAGGGAATCTCACTGTGGTACAGATATTTTGGGTGCAGTTATTACTCTTGGAAGTGATTGGATATCATTGCATAAAATTGCAGACAGACAAATCTTTCAGACGGGACAGAAACCAGAGGCCCTGACTGGTTAGTAAAAGACTGAAGAAGACCATATGTTAGCTTTTCCACGTTCACCCTGTTTCAATTTGGTTGATTATGTTCTGACTCCTTGAAGCGGGGGGCTGACCTGCCTGACCCTACCAGCTGTGTTTTCCTGTCTTCACGTGGCCCAGAGCGATGCAACCCAACCCACATATTTCAGAGAGCTGAAGGAAAAGACGAACTCTGGGAGAGGTTCATCACCTGGTCAGAAGGAGTCCCTCCCAGAAAGGGGCTGTGGCAACCCTCCCCTTCTGCCTAAATGTCCCTCGCCTCAGGAGCTGACCACTTGCCCTCCTGTGTCACTTTTAATGGGAACTTCCCCCATTATTGTCACGCTTTGTCCCCAGGTGGCTGCACACTGCAGCACTGGTGGTGGGAACCTTGTAGATACACAGCTTATAAAGCAGGTGAGCAGCTTAAAGGCCTGGTTATTAACAGAGAAGTACCTAGCCACACATTAGTTACTAAGAGTAACCTGCATTTCTAGTTCATCATTACCTGAGGAAAACATTTTATCCCTGTCAGTAAGAGGAGGGTGGTTTGCCCTAGAATCATGTGAGAGAAGACATAGAAGACTCATGTTTTCTTCTTCCCTTGGAGATCAGGTAGTCACTGGAGCTCTCTGACCTTCTCTTTTTTTATTTATAAATTCTTAACAATACTTCACTGTGGATAGCAAATCTTGGCCACCACAGAATCCCAAAACACAGAAAGAGCAGGATCTGAGCCTCCATCAGCTTCCTGGCACAGCAAAGAGGAGGAACAGCATATGCTGCAAAAGATTTTTCCACCAGTGATACAATTCTCCCAAACGCAGGATAAGATGCTGTTTCCAAATGGTGAAAGAGAGAGATGGCAGCTCCATGCAGCCCCAAATGTCTGGCCAATTTTGCATGTTGGACGCTAGTCTGACCCAATGATGGTGCCTCCTGTCCCTCACATGGGCAGCACTGTATCAAGATGTTGGTATCAGTTGAAGCTATTTCTTCAGTACTCATGGATGCAAAGGAGGGGAACCTGTACTGTCCCCATCTCTTCACAGGTGCTGGTGGCATCTGGGCTATGGTGCAGAGCTGAGAGGGTGCCAGAGGTGCCAACCCCAGGGGTAGAAGACACTCATGGCTGGGGATGTTCTGCATGGCTGTAGGTGGCCACCTCTGGGAGTCTGTGGTCTGGGGGCTACCAGGGGAGCTGGCAGGGGAATGTGGGCAGGCAGGGGACAGGAAAGGGAGCAGAGAGGACCTAGGGCACCATCTGGTGGCTTCATTCACTGCCTTCCCTAAATCCCTGTCTCGCAGGGTCACCGTATTGCATGGCCAAAGGCTGAAGAAGCATCAGAACTTTCAGAGACAACCCAGCAAGATAAAGAGACTCCTGCCCTTAGCCCAGACTCGTGCAACCACGAGGTACTGCTGGGTGGTGCAAACCATAAGAGCAATAACAATTTAATTTGGGTGCTGGTCAGTCAAGTGCCTCCCTTGATAAAAACCCATCCCTAGCTGGTCTTTAGGTGCTGCTGCCATACAGATAATTAACGGTAGCAATGCCCCTGAGAAGTAAAAAGAAGACAAGACAGAAGCGATAAAGGAGAACGCTTTGGACTGCACCTTGGACATACATTTAGTTGTCATTATCCACCACCACAAGGTCTTTCTTGTCTACAGATAAAGGGAAAATACAGTTGGCATATTTCATACAAAATAACATTATCCATGCAAGAGCTTCTCTGCAGAAAAGGATGAAACAAACAAACCACACAAGTGCACCCAGTATTTTGCCTTCTCAAGTTAGGATTTACTGTAAAGCATTGCAAAGGGGGATATTAAAGGCACTAGAGGACCTCAGTGTCACCAACACCCTCTGCAACAATGTCAGCTACAACAAGACGGTGAGGTGATCACCATGAGAGACCCTACCTCTCAGGCCCAAAGTCTCACACCTGGTGGAGAGGGCAAAGGATGCTAATGCTAACATGGCACCTCCTTTAGAAAGCGGTAGGTGCAGCATTTCCACCCGTATTAATGCTTACTTGATGATGGGTCTCCAATTCCCTGAAATCCTGTCAATACAAAGGGATAATTTAACAACTGGGAATCACAGATTATACCACCATAACCTGAGAGCATGCTCTGTGCATAACACCACCGTGCCAGGGGAAGCAAGTGGAGCTGTGGCCCTTAGGGACACAGTTTTAAAGAGGAATTCATTCTCAACATTCACTTAAAAGCAAAACGTGCAGAGCAAACACAAGAAGACAGTCATCACCTCTCGCCTTTGTGGAGCTGAGGGAGATGATCCTTAATTTGCTGGGGTTTTTCCCCCAATTGTTTAACACTTAAAAACACACTCCTTTCCTCTTGCTGATAATACTCATTTTCTGCATCTATTCTCATGGGCCATAGAGGCAGGTAAGACAAAAAGACCAAATGACTGCCTTTTTCCTGAACAAGGCTCTGCTACAGAGTAGCTATACCAATATTATATAAATTACATTTCCTAGTCTCTCCTACCTGTGCCTGAAGGCATTTCCTCATACCTCCTTGGAAAACTCCACACCATTTAAAAACATCCCTGCCCTCAAGAGTCTTCTGCTTTATACCTTTCTGTCTCACACTCGCTGAAGCCCATGGTGCACAGCGCGGAGGCGATACTAGCTCCTGGCTACATGGCTTCAAAACTGCCTTTTTTCTCATGCCTTTTACTCTTCCAGGGCCAATCCAACCCCCACTGAAATCAGCACAGCGACTCCTCCCAACTTTGGGAAGCTTTGGCACATAGCCTAAACTCCCAGATTCGCCAGTGTTTCTTGGAAATAATTTTTTTTCACTTAATTGATCAGAACCTGGTGTGATTCTTCCAGTACTTTAGCAGTGCCTGTTCTAGAATAGCTTTTTCTATTCCAAATACCATTCTTTGTCTCATGTTTCATTTTAAACAGCTTGAGCTACTTACTTATAGAATTGTTCAGGCATAAATTTAAGAAACGCTATTTAAAAAGGTATCAGAAAGACAAGACAAATCAATTCACTGCAAAGTGAGATCCTTGACAGGAAATTTCCAGCAGCACCCAGTATTTTTAGCATTTATAAAATTTAAAAAGCAAACCACAAACACTAAGCAGCATTATTTTGAAAGCTTTCACTTTTCATCTAATCCACCAGCTTCTGCTGAATATTTTATTGCCATACTGCAACATATTTATAATTAATCTCATCATTTCTTCAAATTTCTTAAGGACAGGAATTGTTATACCTATGCAATCCTCTGGAAATTCTTCTGTGAACACAAATGTTTCCTGGAATATTAGTAAACACTAAAATTTTTCACTTTAAAAATATTTATTTATAATTGTTGCAATCACTTAACAAATGGAAAAGGGGTCTAATAAGCCACACTGCATTCATTGCTCTTTCTGAAGTGAATTCCTCAACATTGGGAAGAGAAAAAGCATTTTCCTGTGGTTAAAGAAAGTCCAAATTGCATGTTTGAAATCTCTTCTAATAAAAAGAGCAAAGCAATAAGCGGATTATCTCTTTAAACATAGTATAGGAAGGCTGGAGGCCCCGGAGACATTTTTCATAGCCTCTATCTCTGATGCATAGCAACATTATCTTCAACTAGAGAGGGTCCTATGACCCTGGAGCTCAATTTTGATTTGATCTTCTTCTTTAAAGAGGTTTCTGTGATTCCTCTCAAGTTATGCTGCATATTCTTATTTTGGGTTGGTTTTATTTGGTTGTTATTTTGTTGTTGTTTTTTAATCTGAGATAAAAGAGCCCCAGCTTTTTGATCCACTGGTTTGATCGTGTTATATGGATATTTAACGTAACCTTTTCCCTAACAAAACTAGAATATGCATCAGCACAAATGGTAGGCAAGTTCCAGCTGACAGGAGAGAGGAGCTTCAACAGAAAATTCACCTCTAGGGCCTCCCCCCTCCCTCCAGACATTCTAAGTTTCAGATTGGATCTACCTGGCCAAATAACATGTGGGGGCAGGGGCAAAGGAGCCTTATACCCTTTGCTGGCAAATACTGGCCAGGTGAAACAAAGGCAAACCTATTGGTTCTGGTGAGGCAGAGGTACTTTGCCTGCTCCAACAGAGGCTCAAAATCCCAAGTGATAACAATGCCCATTGGTAAGAAGAACAAGAAATTGGGGAGCTCGACTTGAACTTGTCTGGGCTGGAACCTGGCCCCAGACCCATTTGGCTTATGCAGCCCCAGCAAGGGAGTTTCCTCAGGTTCCCACCTCCTTGATCTTTGTCCTTGTTCTGGAAACAGCACTGCCACTGAGACATGGCACCAGGATATTTTCTGTGTTCCTTTTCTCCATCTTTATCTCTGTCCATGCATCCAGCCCTCACCATATACTGCTGATATTGCTGAAGGGAAAGCATTTACTCGGCGGCACTGATTTGAGTCGACTGAGTATGGTCACAGCAGGCATCTGTGACTACTTGATGGGATTAGCAGATTATGAGAAAGCATGTTTCACCGTGCGGTTCCTGCAGAAGGAAAAATGGGCAGGTGGATGCTTGGATCTCGGTTAAACTATGCATGAAGGCCCGATGGCCATGTCAGGAAAGCCACAGGCACGGGATCAGATGGACAGCTGCAGGTCAGGATTGGAAGATCAAGCCAGCAAGCAGGGAGGTCCTATCACTTACAGAGGATCAAGATTTAAGTATTTCAACTAGGCCAGGTGAGAGAAACCTACACAGATTCCATCTGCGCCATTTCTAAGATATGTGAGAGTGCTTGACAAAAGCAGCTTTTCTTTTCTTTTGCATCAAGCAGCTTTGCTGCAAAATAGCTTTGCTGCACCAATGCAGATGGAGCCCCGGTGGAATTTGAATAGACACATTCTGTTGTTAATGAAGGGCAGTTTAGACAGAGCCAGGGGTTCACAAGTCTCTCTGTGGCTGTGCCCTGACTTTGCTGTGGATCTCTGCAAAGAACTGGGGATGTGAATGTGCAGTTCTGCTGTACAGAAAGATGTCTGGTCCACATAGGGTCAGATTTTCCCTGTTAGATATTCTCATACAATGTATCAGAGGATTCTTCTAGAGTTGTTTGCTTCCTGGGTCTCTGTAGAATGATGAAAAGGAAAAAAAAAAAAGAGGAAAATTATTCAAAAGAAGATTAATTAATTCTTAATAAGCAGACACTGACGTTTGTTCTGTTAGAAATGGCTATAAGTGATCTGAAACGGAAGCCACTACAGTGAGAAATGTTGCTCCGCCAGAGACGAACGTGACTAATCCAGCCCAAGGGATGAAGATGCCTCCTTTACTTGTCACTCTTCCCCCAAAAAGCTGTCAGACAGGGAGGGGAGGGAAAATTGGACTTGGTAAAAAAATAAATCACTTTGGATTCTGTGAAGGAGGAATTCCCTGACCTCCTCAATCCTGTTTCTTCAACAGTTGAGTCTATTCCTCACAGCCGTTCTTGGTGTAGACAAGGCGCTGACAGACTGGTATTTTAAGCGCTGTGTGGCACAGGCCTGCTGTAAGCAAGGTTACACAGCGAGTAGCTGAAATGCCACGGGGTGAGTGAGGCCCTACCTACACTAGCATTTTCTCTGTTGCCACCACCAAAGGGAAACATTTTACAGAAATGCTGAGTGCAGGTACCTCCAAAGCATGCGGGATTAACCCCTCACTGCCCAAGCTGGCTGACAGTCCAGCACCACAGCATGCAAATTCTCTTGTTTCAGGGGCACGCAGCCCTGCCTTACAGCTCCTCCTCTGTGCACAGCATCCCGCAGCAGGGGCTGGCCTGGACCCATCACAGCACTCAGCTATCATCCAGCAATCCCAGCTCCCGCTCATGGGCCAAACCCACTGGCCCACAAGTCTCACCCTTAGGGAAAACACCCTGATCTATTTTGGCACAGCTGGCTGGTGGAGAAGTGTCCCAGGCAGTCAAAGCCCATGGTGACTGAGAGGGAAGTTGATCAAGGTGATTTGCAACACTACTGGAAAGCCCAGTCAAATTCCCCTGTGCTGAGGACACCGGGCCCTGCTGCTCACACTTCCCTTCCTTCTGACCCACACAAGAACCAAGGACACACAGTGGTGTCTGCTCTGGTGTGAGAGCCCAGCCCATCCCTTTGTTGCTTCCTTGTCCTTTGTTTCTCCCATCTCTGCTTTGACCTTTACCCTGCCCTGGCTGAGACTACCAGCACCAGATCCACTCATATACAGATGCTCCTTTGGTCTTGCCTTGTTGCTTTGCTCCTGCTCTGCTTTACAGCGCCGCTGCCCCCCAAAGCAGCAGCTGAGTGGTCTGGGCCACACACAAGCAGGTCAGCACAGCCCAGACAGCTCTACGGTAAGGAAAAACCCTCACATACACTGCATCTCATCATCCAGGCTGAATCATTTTGAAGGGGCAGCTGATAAAGGTGTACAGAAGAATAAACAGGACAGGGAAGAGGGATCAGGACCTACTGTTCTCCAGGACTCATTCAAAATGCAGCAAGAACATAAAACCAGGGATGCAGTCTTTTCCAGTCCATATGATGCACTAGGGTATAGTGACAGCCTATATAAAACAACCATCTTTCCCCTCAATAGTCAGGCACTGCCTTTGCTATCACCAATCACAGCAGTAAGTAACTGCAGGAGGCCAGTGGCCTTGGGACCAGACCACATGGTGGCAAGTAGCTCTGACACACAGGAGGCCGCTTGATTTTAGACCATTTTTTTCTAAAAGGTGAGAGTTATGAAAATGCCTGAGATCCTGGAAAACACTGTCTGTCATGAAACAAGGATCAGTGCCAATGCTCCACATTGCACAGGCAACCTGGGGTCCTCTCCCCATCAGGACATCAGCGGGAGGAAGCAGGAGACATTTTTCAGGAACATTTTCCAGTGTTAGAAGAGTGAATATATATTTTTTAGCTGGTAAGAGGTTTGGAGGGGAAAAGAATCAACCAAGCTCTGAGGACAGGAAAGAAATGTTCCCTTGGGTGCCTGATGCAGGTTTTGTCCCTGTGAAACAGCTGATGCCTGACAGAGGCAGGCCAGAGGGTTGTGTGGGCCTCTGGTCTGCTTCACGTGGCCTCCATGTCTGTTCTGCACTTGCACATTCTGAGTTGCACCTACTTTTACTATGAGTGGATTTAGTTTCTTGTGTCTAACTCATAAGTCCAAGCCCTGCAAGAATATCCAAGCTGAAAACTGCCTTTTCCTAAGCCCCAGAGCTGGCAGAGACTGTATCAGCCCAGCTTCTGTTCAGACCATCTTACCTTCTGCTACCATGAAAAATGGCTCTCAGGTGCTTAATGCCAGTGAGACCAAAGCTGTATCCAGAGCGCGCCCCTGGTGCACAGATTCCTCTACCTAGAAGGACTTCTCAGCTGCCTAAATAATCTGGAAAGGACAATGCTGAGGGCCAGCATCTGGCCAACTCTCCATGAATGTTCATCCTATTCAGAGGGAGAAGCAACACCAATGCCTTTCAGGGTACGTCATATAGCAAAGCATCTGCATGAAACCAGGACTGCCAGACCTGGTAGTGCTGCAGGAGCAAGGACTCTGCCGGAAGAGGAGAGATAGGCTACATGTGCAGCCCAGCTGGTGAGTGGATGCCACGTCCCATTTCCCCCTTTTTGTGGGACTGAAAGGGGGAAAAGAGCAGACATCTTTGCTGCTTGCTAGGGCAAGGAAGACTCTGAGAGTTTTCTTTCCCCTTGTGCCTAGTGCATAAGGGAACTTTTGAAGAACAGGGCCTCAGCCCTTACCTTCCCTGGAAGACTCTTTCTGGGTGATGGGTTGTTTGTGTCATTCTCAAGGATAGAAGAATAGACATCAACTTGCTGCAGATCCAGGCACTGCACAGGGAAGAGAGAAGAAAGTAGGGGTCAAATAAATTACTCAGGTTTAAGACAACTAATTGCCCACCCTGTTGGTCTCGTGCCTTGACATTTTTAGGAACCCCTGCCACCTCCAAAGTTTTGAATTTCCTGGCCTGAACTTGGTCAGAGAAAAAAATTCTTTTCCCTGAAAACTTTACAGTACAGCTGCATCATCTTCCTATTTCGGGATCACAGAGACAGGCTTTGATGCCTCCTACTCTGTGTAAAGCAATGGAGAACAATGCCAATGCCCCTGCCTCTCACCACTCCAAACTGTCCCAGAGTGCACAATAAAGACCCCTCTGCCACATGAAAGGATATTGTGCACAACAGGGACCACAGGTAACATGGAGGGGTTTGCATCACCCACGACTGTTTCGGTACCTGTCACCCACAAGCTGTTGCTCATGGTTATTCTGGGCAAACAAGGGTGAGTCGAAAGGCAAGGCCAAAGTTTATGAAGCACAAGGGCTGTCAAAAATGGGAACCCCCAAATTGAGCATGATTTCTATTTATTGTCTGGGGTTTTTTCCAAGCCAGAACTCTCCTTTCTTCTTAGACTGAGCAAAGAATAATAATAATAATAATTAAAAAAATCAATACACTCCCAGGCCCTCAAACATATCTGTGGTCATACACAGTTACACAGAGAAACACACACACACCCTACATGCGTATGCACCCGCTGGTCCCCCAGGTAATCCTGTCACAAGAGATGCGTGTCAGTTTGAGTGATGTTCCAGATCTGCCTGAAGGATCAAACATAACAATCAGGAGGACTTTTCCATGTGCGTTTCAAGGATGACAGCAGGTTGCCAAGGTGGCTGTTTCTCTGGCAACAGTAAGATGGGAGGAGCTCCGGACGCAAGAGGGGCAGATGGTATTAGTGGAGAGACTGTAAAAGGAGTGAGGCGCCCTGCAACACAGCGAGGAGGATGAGCAAAACATGGGGGCTTGACTCTGGGGCTGCCAATCACCCGAACCCCCATCATTTCATCGGGAGTTGCAAACACGCGGCATCCTTCAGGATCATGGCTAGCAGGACAGTGGTTTGAACAGGACCAGATGATAGAGGAGCAGCATTAGTGAGCAGGGCTTGGAACAAACAGACACTCAGACAGGAGGGAGGTGCAGTGAACAGAGCACTGCACAGGTCTCCCATTCCCACTCCTCCAGGAACAGTCAAGTTATTTCACCTGTCTGCTTCCCACTCCCAACAACCTGCTTGCCTACACAGACATTCCCAACTATTTGCATGTGCACATGCGCACACGGAAAATCCCATTTCCCCATCCTCATTTCCAATTCTCTTTGTGGTACTTGCAGTGAGGACCTTGTCCCACATGCTGTGCTCCCCAAAGCCTGGCTCCACCTCCCCTTAGCAGGACAGGCAGCCTCTCTCACTGCTCTAGTCTGAAGCCACTTGCAAGCAAGAAGGATCCTTTTGGTATATAACCTCAAAAAAAATTCCATTCCTCCATGAGCCCTCTTCCCATGGAGACTGTTGACAATACTGGTCCTTTGCTGGCCAGCGTCTCCAACTGCCATTTGCAAATTAATTATTTTGACTTGGTCACTGATCACCTGCTACTGTCACAGCAGAGGCACACAGGCCTCTCTTCTCCCTGCTAACAGATGCTTTACTGTCCCCGAGCAGCCTCCTTTTCTCCCTCACACCAGGAAAAGTTCCTGTGCTCTGAAACCTGCCTGTGCCACAGGAGCTGTTTGCTGCTCAGAAAAGCTTGTTTGAAGTGTACTGCGGATGAACCGAGTCCCTCGGATTGTTATTTCCAAGCTGCTCGTTAACAAGGCAGCTAAGCTGGAAGATGGAGGAAAATACACATTTGAGTCTGGGCAGTGCAGTGAGGTAGTGCTGCTGCTCCAGGGCTGCAGGAGAACAAAGGGGTCTAGGAACACTTGCAGCACAGTAGGAACAAAGTGGGTGCCCAGCTGCCCCTTGTTACCTGGGTTTTTTCTTACCTTCTATTTTTTATGGTGTATAGACACTCCCAGGGACCACAAGGTAAATGGTGGCACCTGGAAGAGCCAGTGGGGAAGGCATTTGCTGCTATGGATGTTCAGCAAAATGGTTTTGCAGAAAGGTGCACTGTGAGCCTTCCCATGTCATGGGTGAGCCTGCTGCAGTGCAGGATAACACAGACCATTTAACAAGCCACACCAGCCAGTTTCAAGCCCTTAAGCTGATGTCCAGTGCTGCCTCCTGCTCCCGGCTCCAGGCCTGCAAAGGTTCACTGACGCAATGTTTTTCTAGACTCTGACCTCCTGCTTTCCCCCACAGCAGAACATGTGGCATGTGCTGGCCTCCCTCTTCATCACTTGAAGCTACTTTTCACTTGTCATTTCCTTTTCCTTGCCTTAGCTTACCCCAAAGCTGACCACAGATTTCTGCCCTCTCCATGATTTAAGCACTGTGTTCAACAACCAATTTTACACCAGCAGGTTTTCTCAGCACACCTAATTTCAAACAGTTTGCAGGGCTGGGTTTACACCATGCAGAGTTCTAACAAAATTTAGCAGTGGGACACCAGATTAATATTTCAGAGGAAGTAAGGTTTGTTGACTTTCCACTCCCCTCACCTGTCCCAAGGACCCACCCAACGCAAGGTCTCATCCCAGGGCTCGGGCTCTCACCCTCTCTTCCCCATTAATTTCCCTGTTACATGCCACAGCCCCATGTTTCCATCCTCACCTCACAGCCCTGCTCTCACCACATCTGGTGTCTGCTGTGGGAGTTGCTACTTCATGCCTGAACGAGTCACCCCACAGCAGCTGCTCCACAGTAAAGTAACCTCCAGTGGATGGACTGGTACCCCCGGCATGAAGGAAATGGTCCGAGGCTGCTCCTAGCTCTGCCAAAGAGGACTGAGCCACCTGTCCTGCATACCAGGCTGGCTCTGAGCCCCACACAGCTGGCATGCTGGGGATTGGGCTTTGGGGAAGACTGGCTGGGCCAGATCTATAGGGCTCCTGCAAGCACGGGGGCCCAGCCAGCTCCCAGGACTGCTTGTGCCTAAGGCTGGCTCCGCTGGCTTGCTGCATAAGCCTTAGTGGGGCCTCCTGAACAGAACAACATGATGAAACATGTAATTAAGATGGAGCTAAGGATGCATGACGAGGCCGACTGAGCGAGAAATGGATTTGATTTTTTTTTTGTCTCCTTGCAGAAATCATCCACTTCAGCAGGAAACTACCCATTCGGATTTTTATAAGCCAGAATTAAAAAGAAATTACTTGATACAAATGAAAAGCTTTATAACCTGCAACCTCCTTTACCCAAAGCATTGCTTTTTGCCCAGAATAAACATATCACGTACAATATATAGGGCTTTCTTTTAAACCTCTACTCCAAAAATTAAAGGGCCACAAAACTGTGCCCCCCCACCTGTGAAGTGAGCATGAGAAGGGAGCAGGCCTGTCCTCTTTTTCATATCTGCCCCCTATCAGGTTTCCTGCCTCCTTGGCAGAGCTTTGCTCCTCTCTGTAGTACATTCTCCAGAGCTTCATTTTGTTTAGTTTAAATGATTAATGCAGCAGAGCTTACACGTTTTCCTCAGAGAGACTTCCCCAGCCTTTACAGACCTCACAGTCAGAAAGGTTTCCTGATACTCAGGCAAAATCCTTCTCTACTAACTTTTATTTTATTCCTCCTTGTTTGTCCCACGGGTCACAGGGGGAAAAAAAGTAAATCAGCATTCCCTTCTTACGGCAGCAGCCCTCCCATGGGAGTAAAAAGAAAAAAGGAATCCACTTTCAATTGAGCTGGATGAGTTGTAAATGGGATTGGGGGTCATGGTTACTTGAGGTAGCTGAGGTCTGGGCCTGACATTTCAGGAGAGCCACTCCAATCCTATTACCTATGATGCTGCTACCAGGCTCGGGGAGTGGGAGCAGTTGGCGTTCCTCAGTTTGGGAAATGGAAAAAAGCAATGAAAAGGGAAACGTTCCAAAAGAAGAGACTCCTTTGACTTACTTCCTGCCCTTTTTGCTCCTCAGAACTAGTCAGCTCGCTCAGGACTGCAGTGGTCTGTGGCACTGACACCAGCGAAGCTGTCACAGCAGGAGCTCTGCATACCTGAGTTCACTGTGGGGAGCACTTCTCTCTGCCCCTTTCCTGAGCCATCATTCTCCAGCTGGGGAGGGAATGTCCTTGAGACACTCTACAGAACAAAGTGGGAATGAGGTCCACCCTTCCCTCCTGACTTCTGGAGGCCCTTCTACCTGTACCACCAGGAACCCTCTCTGCCCCACACTTGCTATTCTGTGCTACCACACTGCTGGTGGAGGGAAGGGTGCTGCCCAGCAGGGCATGGTGCAAGGCTCTGGCACAGGGGAGGCCCCAAGTGGGACCAGGATGGAGACACACAACGTGCACAGTCCTGAGTGGAGCTAAGCAGGGCAGAGCACAGGAGGAAGGTCACCAATACCTGGCTGGTACAAAGGTATTGGTCATGTTTCATATCCTGATATTGAAGTTGTCTGTACCATGGCAGGGCAGGGAAAGGAAGGGTTGTACCACAACATGGACTGAAGGGATGGAGGGTGATTCTGGTACTCACATCATAGACAGGAGGAGGTGATGGTGGTGGTGGTGGGGGTGCTGGGTTGGCTGAAGGGGGCTGTGTTTCCACCTGTCTTGCGACGTTTAGCTGGTTCTTTCTAGGGCACAACACCTGCAAAGGACAAGACATGAAATGACACATTTGGAGAAAACACCACCTCCCCAAAGATGAAGCAAACACCAGTGCCATGTCAAAGCACACCCCCAAGTGCTTCTGCAGCAAACCATGCAGGCACCCTCTGCACAACATAGGCTGGTTGCTTTCTTCACCACAAGGTAAAACATGAGCCTGATGACTTACACTGTAGCAGTGGAAAGGAGAAATGGGCTTTGTGTGTACACAGAAATCACTTCCACTTCTGAAATGTATCTGGGTATAAGTATTTAAGAGCACATAACAGCACTGTATGACATGGAGTAAGACTGGGCCCTGTTCAAATTGGGGGTGGGGTGTGCACAGAATTTCAGAGAGGCAAAAACACAGTGACTTTTGTCAGGATTTGGCTTTTGTTAATACATAGCATCTAAAGAACAGCACCAAACAACCATTAATGATGATATATAGTCAGTGCTACAGTAGCATGCTACAGTAGCATGCAAGTCCAGCATGGCATTGAAAGAAGAAGGTCTCTTCCTCTGAAAGGTGTCTTGCAGGGGATGAATTCTCCTTGAACACACTCCGTTCACGCACGGATAAGGGTTAGCCCTGCTCAGCAAGCAAGAGAGGAGGCAGAAAAGGGTTTGCTAAGTATCTCTGTTCTAATTCGGAAAGAAGTGGGATGATTATATTCACATCACATGAAAACGATGAACTGCTTTCCAGTCCATTAGTAACTAAGGAGGATGCTAAATAGCTTCTCTTAAAGATAAACATTTTTAAACCAGCAGGTCTGAGCAAGCTGTGGTGAGAAATATGGGCTGTGTTCTGCAGGAGGGCAAATGTAATGACTGCACAATCTATTCAGGCCCCAAAGAGAGCCCTTAGGCCTGAGACTTGCTGGCTCACCTCAAAACCTAGAGATGCCAGTTGACAAGTCGTGACAATGCCTCCTTCCTCATCCCCATGGAGACACTGTCTAGGCAGACAGAGATGGGGGCCTGTCTTCAGCCTAGTCACTCTGCTGCTTACACTCCTTCCCCCTCCATCAGCCTGCCTGCAAGGTGAGCTTCATGAGATTAGTAGGTCTGCCAACTGCTGCCACTCTGTTTTCAACCTCATGATCTCTGTGTGTGCTGAAGCCTGATGCTCCTTGGAGTCGTAGGACTGTACCAGCAGCACAGCCTCCACATAAAAATGCATGCAGAGAGCTGCTGTCACGGTGGCAGAGAGCGTGTTGAAAGAGTAAATACGGGGGATACTTTACCTAGGAAACAACAATCCCCGAATTCCATTCTAAAAGACTTTTTTTTTAAGCCAGCCTTGAGATCTCTGCAAGACTGCAGAGGATGCTGCTTTGAACGCCTGAGGGTGGCAGTACTAGGCACAGGAGGTTTTCTCAAAACAAGAGAGATTCCAGTATAATGTCTCCAGAGTTTTTTCCACAGGGCTGCGGTCTCATCCAGATTTTTCAGCTCTACTTTGGCCTTTCTTCTTCTGCTCTCTACATCTATTTTCCCCCACTCCTGGTTTCCCCTTTGCACTCAGCTACTCATCCTAGCTTCCACTTCCTTACCTAGCTGGTTCCCAACCTCTGCCATGGGTCTTCTCATCCTGAGGGGCCCCGTCACTCCAGTCTTCCAGCTCCAGTGCTTCCTCACTCTGGATTCTAATCCCAGTTTCCCTTCTGAGGTTCCTTCTTCCAGCCTTGCAGAATCACTGGTGTTGGAAGGTGCCCGCAGAGAATGTCTGTTCCAATCCCTCTCTACACAAAGCTGACTCAACTAAAGCAGGTTGATCCTCTGCTCTGTCTCTGTCTTTTTTTTCCAGTTAGCTGGAACTTCCTTGGGATCCTTGGGATCCCTTGCCCTTTCACTCTGTCTCTTAATGTTTCCTCTGCCAAACACATAACCAAGGCTCTGGTCCCCATCCCTTCCACGCTGCAGATCATTTTCTTCTATGGTGCCTGAGCCACAGGTTTAGGAATGCAGTTGCACAGTCTTCTTCTGGTGCCCAGCACTAGAATAGCCCCAGTCATAAAGGAGGGTTATTAACAGGGAGAGTCCTGCCCTCCTCCTGCCACCGGCGCTGCAGCAGACTTGCTTGGGTGCACAGGACATTACCTGTGTGGCTGGAAAGGCAGCCTTATAGGGGCTCCTTTAGGCAACTGAGCTGCTAAATTGACAAGAGCTACAACTCAGCATGCACAAACCGCAATTTTCCAAAAACCCATCACAAGGGTCCATCTCCTTGAATATTCTCAGGGCTAGCACACTGCTAGTGTGTGACTTCGTGCCCTGTGTCAGATCCTGGCTCTAAAGCAGAGCATGCTGGATTCAAAGGGATTACCACAAGTTCTTTAATAGACAAATCAATGACTTGCTTTGTCTTTCCTGTAATCTTTTTTCTCAGAAGGACTAAACTTAAAAAAAGAAAAGAAACCTGAGGCAGACACCCAGCATGGAAAATTTCAGCATGGGGACTTCCAATCCAGTCAAGTTAGAAGCAAATGAAATAAATTCCTAGAATGGGTCATGTCAGGTATTGCTTTTATTTGGTTATAACTTGCCTTTCTTTTCCACAGAAGCAGAGCTGTTGTGGTGATGCTCAATGCGGCAAGAAGAGCAGTAAGTGTAATGAGGATTTCCCACCTGTGAGAGGTCTCTACGTACCCTGTACCTGTAAGAAAGAAAGCAAAAGAATCACAGTGTGAGTTGAAATTACAATCCTGCTGTATTTTTAACCCTGGAAAGAGCCTTCAGAGAGCTAAAATACAGAAACAATGCAGAATATGCTGGCATAGATGCACGTACCCTTCAAAACCTAGTCTGATTGAACAGAGAGCAGGGTGCAGCTGAAGAATCACACAAACAAGACAGGATATAAGCAGCTGCACTTCATGTAGATTAGAGGGAGGTGACATGAGAGCCAAGAAAGGTGGTAGGTAGAGGCCAGCAAAAGTCTTTAATAATATGGGTAGAAAGCCAGATGGTAGAAAGCACATGGGCCACACAAAGTAGCAGGGTGGGTACTGTAAGCATCCTCTGGCCAGTGTAGCAAAGTTATTTCGTCACAGCTCTTTGCATTTACACTTTCTAAGAAGTTTTTCAAATCCAGCATTCAGTAATGCAAATCCATACAGTCAGCAGAATGCATGTCTTTATCACTTTTCTATAACATTCCTCTTATTTTGGCATGAAGCTCTCCCTTGCTTCTCAGTCTGCACATTAACGGAACAACGAAGCCCTTGTACCACATGGAAAAGGGGGAAGGATTATCATGAGCCCCTAACACATTCATGAGCCTCTAACAGTGGGCACCTAACCTGTATGTCTGATTACGGCAAGTACCCTGACCATGGGCCTTATGGCCAGACATCTGTGTCACAGTGCTGAAGGCCAAACTGCACCGTGTCCTGGGCACTAACACCTAAAAGCACCCTCTGACCCAGTATGCTTGGTTAGACTCCAACTTTAAGCCTGCTGTTCCCAGGAGGCAGCAGCAGGGCAGATAAAAATTACTGTATCTTCATGTCCTCATCTGCTTATTTGGAACATGAGCACAGGTCACCTGTGTGAAGCACATTCAACTCTAATGGCATCAAGTATTGGACATAAAGTTTATTCCCACCTGAGTGTTGTTCACTTACCTCTTGCAAGGACAAACACTCCCTTTCCCGTTTGCTGTATGTCATTCCAATTGACCTGGCAGTAATATGTGCCAGTAGAAAAGGTGTTTTCAGGTGATATGATTACGTGGTCATAAGACAGCATAGCAGTCGTATTCTCTTGTCCAGAAGGGATGATTACATTTCTCTGAGTACTATAGATGGATGTTTTCTGGCCCAGTGAATTAATCCAGTAATAGGAGATTAAAAAATTGGTGTATTTTGGCCTATAAGGGAAGATGACTTTACAGGGGATGGATATTCCTTCTCTGAGCAGCGCAACCTGGATTGGAGGTTTCTGTTGTACATCGACATCTTGCCCTGTAAAGGTAACAGTTGTTAGCAGTCACCTAACATCACCAAGTCAGGAGAGGACTGTTGCCCCAAAGACAGGATCACATGTTGAAAATATTCCTCTATCGGGAAGTGCTCCTGTCGCACGCAGCGTTGGCTCTTGTCAGAAATCTGGTGATTCAGAGCACGTGCCCTGTGTGATCGGCCACTTCTCTTAGGTAATTGCTGTGTGATTTGCGATAGCCTGTTGCATTCAGAGGCTTCCCCTTTTCCCTTGTGAGCTCCTCTGTACAATGCCAGCATGCAAAAAGACAGGAAATGAAGCAGGAAGCGAACTGATTTTGCAGTGGTGTGAGACTGTATTTACAGATGATGAAGAGAAAGTGATTTTCCAAGACAAACACTGGCTGGACATCTCCTGAAACTTCCAAGTTACAAATCTCTGCTGGGGCGTCTATGTGTGGCCACACGATGAATCTGCACCAGGGAAGGTGCTGTACACAAGCAGGTGTTATCAGTGGGACAGGGTATTTCTGAGGAAGGAAATTGCATATTCTGTATGGGGGCCAACACCACGGCCATGAAAGGAAGACACAGTTTAATCACACCAAGCTTTTGCTGTTGTAAACAGGCAACAAAGCAAAAGACTCTCTACTAGATACAGGAACTATCTGTAGGACACTGCAGATGTTGAGTATCTATACGTGACAATATCTTAGGCAGAGAAATAGGAGATCATGCCCTTCATGTGCTTCCTCCTTGCACAGGCAAGGCTGTTGAAAGTGATCTATCACTGCAGTTCAGTAGGCAATGATGTCGGGAGTTACAAGAGAGGGTGAATACGCACACATGGGGAACCACACCATATTTCACTCCCTGTTTTGTTTAATAATTAAAAAAAAAAATTAAAAGACTAAGCGTGAGCCACGGGTTAGTAAGGAGCCTGGGGTACAGGGCCTCTTTGGTTTCTTAGCCAAATCTGGGTTTAACATCAAGCAGCCTCTGGATCTATTTGTTTGTCAGCTGAAATAACACCACATATAAAGCAACTTAAGAGGGGCCCCCTGCAAACCATTGTTGTCTTTAAAAAAGGGAACTGGAAACTTACTCTCAAGTCATCTTGCAAAATGAAGGATTGTCTCAGAGATGTGAAAATAGAAAGGGGAAAAAAAACCCAGAGAAAGCAGGGGATGGGCAGGCTTTTCCATTCATGCTTTTGATGAGATTCCCTGGGGTTCTGCATCTATGAACAGGCTCATAACAAGGCATTAAAGCTGTCCCACAGCACAGCCAGGCTTGCTTTCCTGTCATCATGCGCTAACGCTGCATCGCAACAGCGGCATCACCTCTGCACAGCGGGATGCGGCATCCGGAAAAGCAGCTCAGCCTTAGCGCTGCTGAATGTCAGGCACTGAGGAAGTGTTGTGGGGGGCAGTAACAGAGGGAGGGCAGGGCACGGCCGTTGTCCAGAAAGGACTGCTGGGAAGTAACATCTGTTAAGGAAAATCCTCTACAGATGACATTGCCAGGAACAATAGCCTGAGAGTAAGGAAGAGCTTAGGTTACATCACTAGAAAAAGGTTGTTGGCTGTAAAAGCGACCAAGATACTGTACAGTCCTAAGGGCTGTGCTCATTCGTTGTGAGTGCAGGGTCCTCTGTACACTAGATACAATATTATGGAAAGGCGGTAACAGAAAATCCTGCAGACGCTGTGGGAGTGATGACCTGAGCAGTCTCTTCTGGGCCTTATTTTCAAAAATCATTCATCATCATCCTCCTCATCTCTACCCAGCAGAACACACATGAATATACTTTCTATACAAGACATAGCTAAGCGCTGCTGTAACAAAACAGAGGAGAGATCCATCTTCTTACAGTATCCCAGGAGCCATTAGTTTGAGAAGAACATGACAGGGAAAAAGCCAAACCATTTTATTTAGGTTATCTAACCCTTCTCCCATGTTCCTCCTTTCTTGAGGATTCTCTCTCTCAGCTTTGAAATGCTTAAAAGACAGAAATAGCAGCAGCATGCAAATTCCTAGTGGGGATCTCTGGAAATTAGCAAAAGAAAGCAGCTGGAAATGCTCTAATATGAACAAACATGAGAGTAAACAGAAGGAATTTAAAAAATGGGTTTTTTACCTTCACACTGAAGCAACCAAAGAAGCAGGAAGATGACTTTTATATTAGAGGCCATGATGGGGGTCAAAGGCTGTAAGCAACCATACACGAAGATCCTAATGGCAAGAGATGAGGGGGCTGTCAGGTACTTCCACACCCAGGCTGGCTGATCCCCTCCTGTTTGCGAAGGGACAGGCGGGATAGACACACGCTGCTTTTGACAAGCTGTTCCTGGTATATGCAGGTTCTTCTGCTTTTTGGTCAGACTCCTCCCCGCACCGAGGTTCATTTCTCTGTGCTATTACGATGGTGTTACACCTACCAGCGGGTGTCTGAAGATTAGACCATAAGCTCTTTAACACATGGAGCTTTGTCTCCCAGTGACTGTAAAATATCACACACATTTAAAGCAAACTTCCGTCACCTTCCACAGCGATCGAAGCCCCATGTTGGAATATGGAAAAAAAATGTGCTTTGACTGATGCAGATCGATGACATTTGAGGTGAACATGGTCAAATTCAGCAAAGGATTCAACCGACTCTAGAGCAACGGACAAGATGAAAAGCAGCATGGTGGGATTTTTACCATAATTCTGCAAAGATTTGTTTATACACTTGTTTTGGATCAGATTTTCCTGATTATATCCATGGACCATCCAGGTTTTGGAATAAGGGCCCCTTACTTCAAATTATCTTAATCAAGAGCTTTGTTCACATGGGGAAGCTACGGAGCATTACCACAGGGTGTGGGTTCACAGCAGAATAACACCATCAAAATCCTTCGTTATGTGAGCTCCCAAGTGTGGGATCACCTGTTTTGCTTTCAAAATGGAAAACAAGTACCCCTCCAGCAGTCAGTGCAGAGGAACAGACCCGCCGTCCTCCTGACTGCACAAAAGTTCCCTCTGTAACCAACTCCTCCACTAGGTCACTTCAGAAAAAGGCACTCGTATTCCAGAAGTGAGGACAACCAGACAGTGAATTCATCCTTAACAGCTGTGATGCTTCAGATCCACATGATGCTGGCTCGCAATCAGCTTCGTAATGCAGGCAAGCCTTAAGAAATCCATTGTAGGGAAATCTAAGGAGAGCCCTTTGAAAAAGAAAACCCTTTTCTTTGTGGGATGATCCTGCCGTCTATACTCATGAAGAGTCTTTGATTTTGACAAAAACGTGGTTTTAGCTGAGATATCTGCAATGCAACAGCTGAGCAGCCTCTGACTCAAAAAAACCCCCTATGTCTGAGAAGTCTTCGCTTCTCTCTAGGCAGCTTCCTCCTTTCTCACTTCTTGTGAGACATTTGCACTGTCCACAAGAAAGCCTTTCTCTGCGATTTCAAAGTTGCCTCCTCACACAGGATGCGGGGCTGTGGAGACCGGTAGGGAACGGCAGCACTGGGAAAGACCAAAGAAGGTAGATGAGCCTGTAAACTGTGTGTAGTCAAAGCTACTCTCTATTGGTTGTTTTATTCCTCTAGAGTTTGTAGGAGTGAAGCAAACTTTGGTTTACGACATTTTTCCTCCTGTTCAGCCTGGAAGCTTCCTCAGCAAGAAGGGGTCTTGACATAGAGGGGCACATGCAGCTGTGGCCACTGCCCAGGGACAGCTCCCGTACCTTGCTGAAAGCCCTGACAGATGGGGAGAGGAGCAAGTGGCTTTGCATGGCTGTGCAAGGCTGGTACAGCAGCTGCACTCCTCCAGGGAAGGTTTAGCTCAGATTAGCCAAAACCAACTCCTCTCCCCAAGACGTGCTGATATGGGCTGGTCTCAGCTGGAAGTTGCTCCTCGCAGGTCTTAACGCTGAGCAGCAAGGACAATCAAGAGCGGTAACAAGACACTTGGGGCCCACTTGGTATTTTAGATATGTAGGCACAGATCAAGCAGCTGTGGCTCTGGGGGACTGTGGGGTTGCAACAGTGCTCAGCAGCATTTCTCAGGCCCGAACAGCATCTCAAGGTAGTTGGAGCAGGGAGGGAGAAAGGGGCAGTGGCTTACTACCCTCCCGTGGAAGAACTCTGCTGAACAGTAAGGGCTTCCTCAGCTCTTATTTCATGCTCATCCCCATGGTAGCACACAACTTTGCAATTTCCAGCATTGATGTATTTCTAGAGGACAGAACATGCTGCTCCTGTCAGCGATGTGTTTTAACCGTTATCAGCATTTATCTGCTTCAGGAATTCAGAGCGATAAGTGGATTAAGTGCGGTAGGTTTGTAGGGCTGCTAGGTCAACATCCTCCTTCCGTCCTTTCCCTTCTCTTCCTATAAACAACCCTGTTGCCACTCTAAATGCCAAGTCCTAGAAATATTGCTGTCTGTAATTTAAGAAAAAATATATAGATCTAGCATTTCAAAAGAGATCACACATAAGACTCAGCTGTGGGATTAGAGGCACGGCCAGGCCAGAAATACATTCACTGCTGGAATTTGCTATGGTAGAGCTCACTGAAAAGAAATGGCTTTGAAACGACTACCCAGCAGCTATTAACTGCAAGACAGGATGACATTCTGTTCCTTAGAGCCTAAAGGCAGCCTGAATCTTTGAATGTTAAATTCTAATTCAATTTGCCTGGAGATTCTGGACTGGGTTTTAACCCTGGTGATGTAAATGGGAGGAAGATGAGGAAAAGCTGGGGGAGCTGTGTGTTTCTATTACTAGCCTGTAGCAGGGCCAAACTGATCCCCCAGAAACTTAGGTGGAACTAACCAGGATACCCATGCCAAAGGAAATAAATTACAAAGCTCCAAAGGAATAGGTCATTGTATGACCTTCACTCATGCATTATACAATACACTGCCGTGTGTGAGCTGGTCCCCGCAGCATGACGAAGAGAGAACTGCCTGTACAGCTGTAGCCCCAGCCAGGATCTGTATGGCTTGGTCTTTCCTTTGATGCCGCGGATGCTGATCACTTCCTGATACTAAATCCAGGATTGAGCCAGGTGCTAGCAACAGTTTCTGCTTGTAGCTGGAAAGCAGCCATTAATTTCACTCAAGCGCTGTTAAAAGCCCACAACAGTGGCCAGCATTCCCAACCGTGAGGAGAAGCACATTGTTCTGGTGCCCACAAACAACAAGTTTGGGCAAGTGCTGAACCTACCAGAATTGCCTGTTCACAGCTGTGGCCACTGTACACCCCCAAGTAAAGGCACGCACATGCGTGTGCGCACACACACACACACGTGCCCGCACATGCCCCACAGCCAACTCCAGGGAAAGCATTTATTCAGACAAAAAGGCTGCTGCCAGCCAAGGCAAAAGCAATGCTGCAGAGACCACAACAAAGCCTCTTTATTGCTGAAGTGTTTAACACCAGAACCATCCAAAAGAGAAACACCGCTTGGCGCAGAGAGGAGCTGCAGCAACTCAACAAGCATGATTGCAGAGCACGCTTCAGAGCATTCCCCAGCACGGCAGCTCCGGATTTGCTGCCTTGTCAGAGACCAGCTCAATCCCCCATCGCTGAAAGCCAGCCAGTGGCAACACACGCACCTCTGAGGATTCACAAGCTCTTTGACTCCTCTAACCCCAGACTCTGTGGCGTACGGTTTCCCCTGTCTGGCGGCAGGAGCGGTGGTAGAGCCAGCACGAGCGGGGCCATACCTCTGCCAGCATTTTTACCGCTGTTGTGTGTCGAGTGCCTCTCAGCAGGGCTGGATGATACAGAGGCAAAAGCTGCCAATGCCCTCACTACGTTTCCACCCGTTGAACTACTCTAGGGAAAAGAACAATCAGCAATTCAAGGGGAAACCAGAAAAAGAAAGGTGTTGACACCACCGGGGGGAAGGGAGGGGGCACTTCTATAATTCTTTTTCACCAGCAAAACGACTCTGCCTCAGAAACCACCCTGCTTCTGCTCTTTTTCCATTCACCTACTGGAAAGGTTCCCGGGGACTGAATTACCACACGCCTGATGCACTCTCAGGGGCTGAGGCTGCGTGTCTGCGCCTGAGCCTCGCGGCGTTCCCTGCGGCTCACCCCCGAGGCTCCCTCTCGCAGCCTGCCTGGCAAGCCGCGGGCGGCAGGGCGCCGTCCGGAACTGCTTTGCCGTCTCGGGCTGACGCCTGCCAGGAGAGCCTCCGCCGGGATGAGCGCGGGACCGATGTAGGGCCAGAGCTGCCTCGTGCAAGAGGCGTGAAGCTCGCCGCCGGCAGCTCACCCTTACTACCGGACGCAGCAGAGACCCCACGGGCACCGATCCCCGGCCCGGCGGGGTGGGGGCTGAGGGGCGGCGGCCGTCGCCCGCCAACCCGCGCCCTCCCCACAAGATGGCGCCGTCGCGCCGGCAGCGCGCGCCACCGCCCTACCCGCTCCCGCCCTGCGGCGGGGCCCGGCCCGGAGTCGGCCTCGGCCTCGCGTCCCCCGCGACGGGGCGGTTGCGGCCCGTCCGAGACCCGCGATACGATGAGCGGCCGTGGCCGTACTTCTTGTTTGCCTTGCAGGGCAGGTGAATGCAGCAGCGGGGCTGTGCTGCCCGCGTTCCAGCTCACGCGAAATGCGGATAACGGGGCCGGGCCCGTTCGGGTGGCACAGGAAATGAAGCGTGTGAGAATCCTGTGCCGTCAGTCCCGGCCGGGCCGGGCCGCCCTGGCCTCGTCCCCTCCCGCCGCCGCGGCCCCAGGTACCGGCCAGCCGCCGCGTTTCGCACCCGGTACTGCGCAGCGCCTCCTCAGCAGCGCCGCAGCCTTAAGGGCAGAGAAAATGAGCACAACTAGGATCCATTTAAGGCAAAATTAATGCTAATAAACTGTAATCAACAACTTGAAGAACAACATTTACTCAGCAAGCCGCACATACTGCGGTATTAGGTGGGAGCAAGGGTGTGTGGAAAAGGAAAACAAAGCTCACTGCAGGCTGTGGTGGATGTGTAGCCCCACTGCAATGGGTTCAAGCCATCCCGGCTCCCAGCTGCCTGCCTGCTGCCCTCCTCACCCCCTGTGCCACAGGTGGCTGTCCTAGCAGCAGTCGCCCTTCTTGCCCCATTGCCAGCGGCTCCCCTCCAGCAATGGTGGTGGCCGAGCAGGGCGGCTGAGTCAGTTCTGCTGAGCCCTTTACAGGGGTGAGTGGCCCCCAGACCGGGGGAGGGTGACGTGTGGGGAGCCGTGGGCAGTGTTGCCTCCGGCACCGTCATCCCCAGCCACTCATGAGCCGTCCCTCCTACGCCGCTGGTACTCTGGAAACTCCTGCCAGCACTGGTGAAGAGTGGAGTTTTATTATGAATGGTACTTCTCAGCTTGCAGAGGCCTCCTGGCACCACGTGTGGGCCCCTGCCTGTGTTCTCACTGCAGCAGGCGAGAAAGCAGAGATGATCTGTACACTGATTTTTCCTGGGAAAGCTTTTTACATACTTTCCATGACCAATAAAGCCCAGGCACCTATTTCATACCTCTAACTGGTGATGCTGCACTAGCCAAGGCTCTGGTGATGATCTTTAGCTCACTGTGGTTGCCTCAACAGGGGCAGGCTCGACTCAGTGCCTCTACAAATGGCCACCAGCTGGCTGCTATGCCCCAAGAGTGTGCAGTAGCTGTCAGCAACCCCAGCAGCATGCCTCCCCAGCCCCCATGGAAGCACAAGAGCAGGAGTCACAGGTGCACAGCCCTCCCACGGCCACAGGATGTGTCACCCCCATAAGATGCCACAGTCAGGCCAGCCCAAAGTTTCTCACATCAGCAGCAAAAATGCTGGGGGCAGGATGCTTGCCGGGAACAGGGTGTGCTGCTGACAGCTCTCAGACATGGTCTCTTAAAACAGGAGACCCTGATCCCTCTCCTCACCAACTACACGCCTTGAGGTGTGCGCATCATGCCCTGAAACCCTCCTGAGTGAAGGGCTCTGCATCTTGTCTGTAAGGTGGGAGGTGGGCAGGTTTGGCAGTGGCTGGGTCCTGAGCGTGGCAGACATGGGGAGGATCATGTCAGACAAGGTGGCAGCGGTTGGAGCTGCAAGACCAGTCCCTGGCAGCAACAGCCTCACCAGATGGCCTTTCTGGCCTCCTCTGCATAGGAAAGCTGCTCCAGCCCCAGCAAGCGTTGCTTCAGGCTAGCCAGCTGTGCCAGCCCCAGCTCTCCGCACACCGGCAAGGAGCAGTCTCTGACCACCTCCAGTCAGTACCCAGGCCTGCCCCACCACTGTCCCAAAACCAGGTCTCCTTCCCCTTAAGCTCATTCAAGGAGACCCAGTGTTCCCCTGTGCCCAGACCACTTAATTTCCTCTCCTGTTCTTCCCCTCACTTTTTTCTCTGTGTGTTTGGAATTTTTTTGGACAGTTTCTTTAGCTGCAGCAGCTTTCCAGCCCCGGGTGTCAGAGGTACGACCCTCATCACAGCAACATCACTCGGGAACCAGCATGGCCCCCTGCAGCAGACACATGCATGTGGTTGCACCCTGCTTTAGATCAGGACAGCTTTTCTCATGCATACCGGGCCCCTGCCAGCTCCTGAGAGGAAGGTTGGGAGGGGATTAAGTAGCTAAGTATCTAGCTGGCAAATGAATACAGCTTTTTTTTTCCTATTAATTCCTCAACTTTGCTTTTATCCTGAACTGTGGAGAATATGCAGGCTGATACAGCTGTTACAGCACACTCTCCTAGGGTGGAAAAACATCTTTTCACCACCAGATCCTATTCTGGCTATCCAAACTAAATAAAGAATCCTGGCAAAAGCATTTGCTGGAAGAACTGCCTCTCTGCTAGGATTTTTGCCAATACAGAAATGTGTTTCATTCTGTCTTCCCTCCCCACCCCCAAGTTTCCCACCTGCCATCTACATCTCTGGCTGACAGGACTCCAGGACAAGGGTCTGTAGTTTTGGCCACATGCAAGAGGATCATCATTGGGTTTTATTTTTCAAACCGATGCAGACCAGGGTTTCAAACCCTCCCCCACAGGAGTCACTCCTGCTTGGAAAACCGTGAAGTGGCAGGTGTAGATGCAATAGGGATGGGAAATGGGAGTGCAAGGGGAAGCGTGTCCTGTTTGTTTGGAGACATAACCTCAGAACAAGTGTACAGAGGTGGGACTATGTGGGTTCAGACCTCTGTTCCCACAGCTAAATGTATTTCAACTTCAGGCTGAGAGAGTTTGGGTTGTTCAGCTTGGAGAAGAGAAGGCTCAGGGGGGACCTTATAGCAGCCTTCCAGTACCTGAAGAGGGCCTATAAGAAAGCTGAGGAAGGACTGTTTCTAAGGACATGTAGCTATAGGACAAGGGGCAATGGTTTTAAACTAGAGCAGGGTAGGTTTAGATTAGACATTAAGAAGAAGTTCTTTACTATGAGGGTGGTAGATCACTGGAACAGGTTGCCCAGAGAGGTGGTGGAGGCCCCATCCCTAGAGACATTCCAGGTCAGGCTTGATGGGTCTCTGAGCAACCTGATCTAGTTAAAGATGTCCCTGCTTACTGCAAGGGGGTTAGACTAGATGACCTTTAAAGGTCCCTTCCAACCTAACACATTCTATGATTGTATGATTTATATATATATGCATGTATATACAGGTACACACACACACACACACATACCTAGCTACTAATACTTGCTGAGGGATCCCTAATGCAACCCCCCTTGGGACCTCCCTATAGCCCAAGTAGCCATGTGGGGACCCTCTACCACAGCTGAGCCCACGGTTTCTCCTGCAGAGCCCCTCTCTGCACGTGCTGGGGAGATCCTTCCCCAGGCCACTGCTGCTTCCTTTATTATCTCTGCCCAGCTGTGGTTTATAAGTTGCTTAAATCTTTTCTAGGAACAGATAGAGATCACAGTTACCCAGAATCCAAAAACGCAGACAGCTTGAAGTGTGCCCTACTTTCATTGAGCTCTGTGAGGTGCTCAGGGCAGAGGAGGAGGACAAAAAAGAAAGACCCATCTCAGCAAACCGCCCCTTCCTCCCGCACCAAGAAACAAACTTAAGCCAGCCCCCGCAAGCCTGCTGCTTCTGCTTGAACCACGCTGCCTCTCCTCCTGGTTTGCCCGGGACTGCAGACAAGCAGGGCACAGAGACATGAAGCCTGGGAGACGCTGTTCCGCACCGCAACACTTGACAGAGACATGGGCATCTCCCCAAGCTGAGGTGTGAGGGTTTTGCCAGATCAGGGCCACGAGGACGGCAATGCAGATTAAGAATGAGATGCGTTGGTAGAGGTTTTACCATATATACACTCACCAGCAGCTTTTCCCCATACTAAGTTGCTCCGAGGTCAGGGGAGTTGCAAAAGTGGAAGAGCCACCTGGAACTTCCCTCCTGTGAGAAATCACCTCTGGGAAGTCCACACTGGGTTGCACAGCCTCCACGGTGAGCACAGCTCTCTTGCACCATCAGGCTCCTCTAATGGCAACACTTCCAGGAATCTGCAGTGACCCTGAAAGGGGTACTGCTGAAAAAATGCTGGGAGGCCTTTTTCCTTCTCTCAGTGGTGCCAGCTCACAAGGTCAACCAGGCAAGGATGCGTGTTTCCCACACGCATTTTGCCCAGAGTCTGATTCTGATAACCCCAGGCTTTTCTCACAAGTGCTGGTGGCGTTCAGAGGAGATGGGGTTGGGGTGGGAGAGAACAGCTTGTCAACATGTAACTCCATCTCTGTGACTTTCTCCAGAGTAGAAAATATTTGCTAAGTGATTCCACCTATATTCCTCCGGCTTTGGAGCAGTGCGTAGACAGACAAACCACATGCAGCCACTAAAGTTTTAAGGGTGTTGCTTAACCCTGCTTGGAATGTGCATGTATCAAACCAAGGATCAGGGCAGCAGCAGGGCATTTTTGCTGCTGGTCTCACTAGTGGTAGCAACAGTGAGGTGTTTCAGGAGAAGGGTTTGCTGCAGTCAAAACCATAGAAATGCTACAGAAGGTATGGTCTGAAAGATAATACAGTCCAAGACAGGGACTGACTTGAACAGCCTTGGAAGGAAGGATGAAAAAATGCTAGCAAACACATTATATTCTCCTGTAAGTTTTTTTCCATCCTATTGAAAAGCTTGTTAGAAAGAATGATGAGAATGGTAATAATAAGGCACTATAATTATACCTGATCCTTCTATAATCTCTCTCTCCGCAGAGTTTGGGAGCACTTTACTGCTATTATTGGATTTGAACAGTCCCATCTGGATAACATACGACTGATTTGTTTTCATGGCTTATTTTAGGTATTTCAGCACATACATTAGAGCTGCCTCCATATCTGGCTGATTCCCTGCACAGTCTGCAAGAGCAGGAAGAGATCTTCAGCTCCTGTTCTCCACTGCCCAGTTCTCCCATCGCCGTTCCTTGGAGAGCTCTTCACAGAAGTCCAAGGATAAAAGGAGCCATCAGTCCTTCCTCACCCAACCCGATACTGCAGAATGAGGGTTACAACCTAGGGGAGGGATACTAGCTACAACATCTGGATTTGTTTGAGATTCAATGAATCCCAAAACAACCCTAGATGCACCTAAAAAAATCTAGCCACAAGGACCTGGCACACACCTTGTCCTAACACACACGCTGCACAGTCAGAATAGCTGCTGCCTTTCAGGCTGGAGCTTTGAAACCACGGGGTTTGCTGCGTGCCTGTGTTCCCAGGAAGGCGCGACAGATGCCGGCGTCTTTCCGCACACAGCGTTAGGTGTGATGCCATCTCAGTTACAGGGACGCTGGCAGGCGCCCACCGCAGCTCCCCTTCACCGCGGCCTCTAAACCAGCGAGCAGCTCCATCAGTGTCAAGAACTCTGCTGGCCCCTTGCAAGACCTCTGGGGCGCGAAGCTGGGCGCTTGCTACTTCACTCTGGCAGGGCCAGGAGAAAACAGACACAATTTGAAATAAATCAGCCTGCATTTAAGAGATGTTATGATAAGAAAATGAGATTTTAAAAGAAATAATAAAAGCATGATAAAAAAACCTGTGGTTTATATAAACTGAACTCTTTTCAGTCTGGACTTTGCAGCATTTTTTCACTAGCTTACAGTGTAGGGAACAATTCCTTTCAGACTGAACCCCCATAAAAATTAACAAACTCAAGTTGCCCAATTCTGGTTTTCTCGCTTCAGCATGGACAGGTGGGATTTCCAGTGCCTGCCCATCCCTAAAGCTGGGTCACATTTTGTTGAGGAGTTTAAAAAAGGCCCATTAGTCCTGTCTTGAGTTCTTCCCCAGTTAATTTTGGGAGCATTACATCCAGTCTCCTCGCTTTCATTCCCTTAGATTCTTCAGAGCCGCCTTTGTCAATTTGTTTACTTCTGGTTTATTTTTAAAAGACAAACCCCCAATGGACATAAGCTCTCAAGTCCCTTTTGAAAATGCTGTCTTGTCTGTAAGTGCTTTGTTTGTGATCCTCTCCAATCCTTTAGGCTATTGTTTACGAGCTGGAAGGCATCTGTGCTTGGGCTAATCATGCCGAATGCGAGCAATTCCCCCAGCATGATTTGTTGCACAAGCCAGTGGGAGCAGGGGTTGTTTTGATTACGTTTAGTGTGGAAAACCCACGTTTTCTCACATCGGACTGACTAAATGGGGCAGGGGGAGAGAGGCCCTAATCCAAAACCTGCCGAAGGAAACAACAATCTGGTTATTGATTTCAATGGCACTTAGGACCAGCTCGAAGGTTGAGAGCTCTGATGGCAAGGGAAATGCTGTCTTGGGAAAGCAGGTAGCCCAGGAGCCAAAAAACCTTCCTTTAAAAGCATATGCATGTCATTTGCTCTGGGATGCATGAATCAAAGGCAGATCCAGGAGGCTGCCAGTGCTGTACGGTGTTTGGCACAGCTTTTTTAAAGCTGTGTAGCTCCTTTCTGACATGAGGTTAGTCAAGCTGGGATGCCCTGGCCCTGCCCACACAGGCACAGCCCTCTCAGCTGTCACCTCTGGCTGATGCTGGCCTCCCTTGATGCCTTCTCAGCTGACATGTCAGACTCTTGGACTCATTCTGGATGATGGAGATGCCTTTCTCCCCAGCCTGTGCTGGTGCTTGCCTCCAGACATCAGATGGGTGTACCAGTTTTCTGCTCATGAAAGCTGTGAGGAAGTGCCTGAGGGCTGCTCCCACTGGGGCTGCCATCAGACTGCTGCTAGGGCCCACAACCACACGCCATGCAGGTGGGCACATGGGTCTGCCCTGTCCAGACACCCCCTCTGCCTCAAGAGGCCCCAGCACAGGTACCAGGAGCTCTGTGCACACCTGGAGCCTGGCACCTTTCCCCCGCTGAGCACCTGGCTTGTGTGGCCTGGGCTGCACTCCGTGGTGCTAAGCCTACGACTGAATGTAGGCTGGCTCATTCCCAGACTCCTGCCACAGCAGAGCTGTGCCCAACACAGCTTCAAGCTGCGCCTGAATCCCACCTCTCTCCTGTTTCCTGGCTTGGCATTTACTACTCCAGAGGTGCTCCATTAATCACCACTAATCCCTTTTTGTACCCACAAAGAGGTTAGCATCTCTGGTGCCCTGTGGCAGGGGCTTCCACGACTTAAGCTGTACGTCAAGTGAAGAAATATCTCCTTTTGTTCCTTTTGAAGTCTCTCACTTGACTATTTCATTGGATGCCTCCTTGTGTTTTTAAGAAAACACACTTGCTCGGTCACCTACTCCATGGCATGTAGGTTTCAGAGAACTCTGCTGCAGACCTCAGCTGTCTCATTTCCCAGCTGAAAAGCATCTGTCAAGCCAGCCCTTCCACGGGAAGCATTTGGAAGTACTCTGCTTTGCCTGACTCAAACCCCCAGCCCCAGCTGAGATCACAGGGCAGCAGGAGCACACAGAGACCAGGGCGGCTCTGTGGGGAGGCACCCGGAGTCACAGCGCGGCTCTGCCACATCTCCCTGTGACACTCGCTCTCTTTGAACGGTGCAGGGCAGGCAGAAAGCTCCAGTGCACATGGTTCCTCTAACTTTACAGATGCCAAACATCTAAAGATTTGGTGAAAAAAAAACCCAATTAAAGAAAACCATCACATTCCCCTATCCAGGGTGGTTTTGTAAATGAAGGGGTTTAGCATGTTTAAGGGCTAATAACGCAGATACATGTTTTGGGATGGCCAAAACTGAGATCCAGCTGTG
This sequence comes from Porphyrio hochstetteri, assembly GCA_020800305.1. Classification (NCBI taxonomy): domain Eukaryota; kingdom Metazoa; phylum Chordata; class Aves; order Gruiformes; family Rallidae; genus Porphyrio; species Porphyrio hochstetteri. The sequence continues at coordinate 18,556,648 of CM036905.1, read as the reverse complement.
TGTACACAAGGTTTTATTTTGAAGATGCCTCCTAGGATGAGCTTATTTTCAAACACTGAGGATACCCAAATTTTAATTGTTTATTTTTTTTAAAAAGTGTTTGCACAAACTTGTGGGTTTGGGTGAATCCTGACCCACTGAGGCAGATCCCTAGTCACACACAGACCCTTATGTCAGAGGTAATCAAGTATTATTCCAAAGCTGCTGGCTGTGGGGCCCCTCCTGTGTGCACACAGGGGTACATATGGAAGTTATTAACAAGTTTCAGTGAAGGATTTTGGGAAATTAACCCCCAGGACCCCGGAGTACCGCTAACAGACAGCTAGTCAGGAGCAGATGAAGAGCAGTTTCCTGCTGGATGCCTGTGGCATGTTGGGACTGAAATCCAGGCCCTTTGCAGCCCAGCAGAGGAAGCCCCTCTCACAAGGACTAAACTTTTCAACTTCTGCTGTTAGGATGAATGGTTGAAAAAAACCATCTGTGGGGCTGTGTAAGATTCCTCGACAAACTGAAATGAGTCAACTGGAGAAATGTATAACATAACGTATAAAAATGCAAACAATTTTCCTCTGTTCCCCGAATGGTGCTCAAGAGATTGTGAGGAAGTTTGTAATTTCTTTCTAAGTCCCTTTAAGAGGCACCAAAAGAAATGTTTGGATGTGGGCCACCAAGAGCTACTCCAACATGGCAGAGGGACCAGTTCAGAGGCAGGGTGATTAAAGTGAACATCTCCCACTCGTTAATGAAAGCAGCAGGACGTCATTTGCAGTCACCCCACAGAAATGAACTCTTAGGGTTTTGCTTTGTACATCTTTATCTCAAGAACTGAAAGAAAAAGGTTTCTTTCCCAACATCCAAGCAGAAAACGAAGGGGGACTTTCTAAAGCCAGCTGTAGCCAATGCACTTTTCACATTCCTGTTCTCCCCAAATTGGTTTCCTTTCTTGCACCAATCCTGATCTGGAAAGTGACCTCTCCTCAGGAATAATGAGGATACTCACCCATAATGTGCTTTAAACCTTCCTAATATAACAATGCTTGGCAGTCATTCACTGCTTTTCATCCACAGATCTCAAATCAATTTGCTACAGCCCTGCATGCTATTGACTTACTTGCAAGACAGAGATGAGCGCTTGCTGTGCAATTAAAGCAAAACAAAACAAAAAAAAGAACAAAATGAAGCAGACTTTATTAAAAACCCAAATTATTTCCTTCTCTCTTGGTGGGATTTTCCTACGGCACAATGCTGGCTGCAAACGGGGCTCTTCCGCAGCCCCCAGCCGTACAGCCCAAGGTGCTCGTTTTCGGCCAAATGAGCCTGGTTCACAGCCAGGTCAGAGCAATCCAGTTTGAAAGCTCTTCCCTCAGCGACCTACAGCCGCGGCCATAAAACAGAAGCATTCCTGTGCTCGGTTATAAACGAGGAAGAAATGAGCCCACTCCTCCTCCCCCTTTCCCCCACCCCCAGTATATCTGAAGGGAAGGTGGCCAATGCATCTCGGTGACAGCTGCCCAAGGCAGAGGAGTGAGGGGATGGGCAGGCTGCTGGGGGCAGCAGACCTGGTCCCACTCCTCCCTCAGCAGGCAGAGAGGGAGGGCAGCCATGTGCTAACCCCACCAAAGCAGGACCTGAAAGTGAGGGCACAGTGCCAAAATGCAGGTGCCCAGAACCACCAGAGATGGCCACAGGGGCTGGCAGGGAGGTGTAGGAGCTACAGGATACTTGCACACAGCCAGAGATCTGCCCAAACAGTGCAGAGGGTGAGCAGGGGGATGGTGCCTACCCAGGAGGGAGACCAGGACAATCATCCACAGCAGGCAGCATCACCCAGAGCATGCTGTAGTGTGGGGAAAATAGGAGGGAAGTGGTTTTCCATCAGCCAGCATGACACAGCACTTGGCCAGCGCTGGCACCATCCCAGTCCCTCTGCGGGGGTTACTGCAGGCACAGCACCTGCCATGACAGCACCACCACTGCCAGGCCCACCTCCCTGTCCCATGAAAATGCAGGGCCACAGAGTTGCTCAGGGGAAGGGACCCCAGGAGGTCTCTAGTTGAACCTGGCTCAAACCATGGCTAGCTCCAGCACTGGTCCAGGCTTGACCCAGCTGTGTCTTCTAACTTTCCAAGTGCAAAGACTGTATCTCTCTGGACAACCTGCCCCACAACCAGACTTGAAACAAGGGGTCTGTCTCCTCACAGCCTGCCTGGACCTGTTTCCCCTGTGTGCACCACTGTGGTGTGAGCCTGACCCCTTTATTGGTACAGGCAGGCTGCTGTTAGGGCCCTCTGCAGTCTCTCCTTGCAGGGCAAGTGCTCCAGCCCTGAACTTCTTGTCATCACCCCTGACCTCATTCCAATCTACTACACTTTTGTTGCTCCAGGGAGCCCCAAACTGGAGGCGATACTCTTAACTGGAGTATGAGGAGCAGCCAGTACAGCGAGGTAACTGCCCCCCTCCCCTTCTGGCAGTGCTCCTGTTGATGCAGTCCAGGATGCCAATGGGCCTTACTGCCAAACAGCCCGCTGGAGGATTTAGCATATCTCTCTCTGCCAAAACCCCCGATCCCTGCAAGGGTTACAGTGCTCAGAGAGGGCTGTGGCAGGAGGTGGAGATCCCAGTAACCTTGGCCGATGGGGTGTGTGAGCAGGGGATGAACAGGGCAGTTGTCTCAGGAGAAGCTGAACCGCAGGCCGGTCATGATGCTGCCTGGGGTAATGCTGGGCGCCCCAGCCCTCACCCAGGGCATCACGGCCTGACTCAGGCATCTAAGGGCTCCAATTCACCACCTCTAACAGACTCAGCGACAATGACGGATGCAATTACCTGCTTAGCTTTTTGCCCCATTCCTGCACGAGATCACAGCTCCAGCAGCAAGTAACACCATACCCACATGTCAGCCACCACTGCACACATATACTCTGCGACAATGAACCATCCCTGTTCGTGCTTTTGCACTGGGCCGAGAGCCACAGCAGCTGCAGGGCTGCCCCTGGCCTCCCCAAGAGCAGGAGGAGGGGTGGCAGAGAGAAGGAGCAGGCAGCAGGGAGATGGCAGCCACTGCTCTGGCACTTATTTAACTACCTGAGTTCATAAGCCAGTGCCCTGAAATAGGAGGGCAGGCACCTTGCTGTCAGCAGAGTGGCAGAGAATAATTCAGAGAATAATTCAGACCATTCAAGATAGGCACCAGTGATGAATCATACCCTGTATCTCTCTCCACTGACCACACTTTGGTTCCTCAGATAAGATGCCTGAAGCCAAAAGAGCAAATCCAGAGCAATCTTGCTCCATGTTCTCCTTTTTTCCCCTCATACAGGTCTGAAGGGGGAAGCCAGTGCGAGCTCAGCAGGCTGCCTGCTTGGCAGCATGCAGAACAGTTTGGCTCAGATTTTATAGTAGTTAAATTTCTCCTTTCATGGAGCTATTTTCATGTCATCGTACCTGCCTGCACCCTGGAAATGAACCATAACCCTATTTAAGCTGACTCTCTTCCTCTCATTTGCACTCATCCTCACCGGTTTGAGTTCACTGATGCTGTGCCCTATCCTACAATCTTTACTTACTCACGTTTCTTTCAAACACCTAGTACAAATGTTAGAATACAATTCTGAATTCAGCATTACCCCTACATTTCTAGGAAATCCCTTATGTTTAGAAAATGGCTTTCTTGATGACACTGTAGGATGCATTAGGCTTTTTGTTCCCAGGTCAGGCCATCTGCATCCTGTGTTTGGTGTTCGTAAGAAATTTGTTTGGTTTCGGTTTGATTACCATGTCCTAAACTAACCGGGCTTCCAGCACTGCAAGGGAATGAAAATAGCGCCATGTATTCATTGACTTAAACCCCAAAAGTATAAAAACACGTTTATTAAAATATATAAAGTCTTAGCTTGCCCTTTTCGAGGCAAAACCGTAAGGTTCCTCGGTGCCCCTAGGCGGCAGCAGCAAACTATCAGATGAGCATAAAAAGGGCGCTGGACTGTCCCAGGACATACCAGACTCTCCAGTCTGAGGTCACCTCCGCAGGAATACCATGCCCTTAGTATGATGTCACTCACCTGCACTCCCAAATACCTGTTCAAATAAAGCAACGCAAAAGCCAGTGAAGCTGCACGTATCGCACACGGCTGCAATGGTTCCCCTCGAGTGCGAACGCCGGCCTCTCAAGTGGCAGGCATGGCATCCGAGCTGCCAGGAGCGGAACGCGCCCGCGCACTGCCGCAGCTATGCGGGGATCTGGCACCGGGGTTGTCCCCACTGATGCTCGAGCTGTGCTGCTTTGGGGCTGGACTCAGCCGTACCGCTTCAGGAGGGCAGATCTGAAGCAGAAACGAGCGCGGGCACTCTGGGGTAGAGGGAAACACAGGGCTGACCTGGGAGGAGTGGCAGCTCGCCTGGTTCTCGAGCCTGTTAAGTTATAAGTGGAGTAGAGAGGAGGACTTGGCGGCGCGTGTGTGGGGGAAATCTCTGCTCTTCAGGTTTGGCTTTACCCCAGGCATCTCCAGGGAAGGTCACACACGCTGTGCACGTGCGAGAATGCAGCTGTCACAGCCAGCGGTTTCAAGCCCTGCTCCCCCTGCCCTCCCCTTCGTCTCCCAGCAGCCAGTCCAGCCCCACGGGTGTGGTGTGCATCCCACCAGCATTACTGGGACCTCCCTTCATCTTCCATGCCCACAACATCATCTCCCAGCCCAGGACGGAGCGGGGCTGGGGACGATGCTCCCCTCTGACCCTCCCCTTCTGCCTGGGGAAGACACACCCTCCTCCCTGGGGTGCATCCCCGAGGAGCCCCCCAGCCCTGCTCCGTGTCCCGCTGCAGTGCCAGCGGGCAGGTTCCGGCAGCACAGTTCTCGCAGTGTGGGCACTGTCCGGCGGCTCCGGCACAGGGGCTCTGAGAACACCAGAGGGGTTCCCCCCATCTCGTCAAAGTGCAAGGGGTTGTTCCGGGTCCCCGCCACCACCAGCTCCAGCAGCCGGACCACGCAGTCTGAAAACCAGTTCTTCAGGCGGAAATAACCCTCCTGGAAAGAGATTCGGAGGCTGACAGGCCCCGTTGGCATCCGCACGCTCAGGCTGAACAAGCAGTTCCCCTGAGAGCTGTCCCGCACCAAGTAGGTGCCAACAGGCTCCCGCTGGAGCTTGGCGTGAGCCTCCCCCACTGATAAGGGGCCCCAGTAGAAGTCGCTGGCCTGAAGGATATTGAGGGATCGCTCCAGGACCTCCCACTCGCAGCTGCGAAACATCCGGAAACGATCAGGCAAGCTGGGGGGTGCGGGGCTGGGGACAACGCTCCGATTCTGCCTTTGCGGACGAGAGACAGTGGTGTGCGCGTTGTGTAGATCATCTGGCCTCCCTCTGATCATTTCTCAAAGAGCCCATGGATCCTGGAAAGATGCTGCCTTTACCATGCTTCCTCCTTTGCAGCCAGCCTGCAGGACAGAAGGAGAGTGAGGCAAACCCAGTATTTTCCAGTGCAAGGTAGCACCTCAGAGCTCTGCATCCACAGGGTTTCTGTGATTCACAGCTGTGGATCCCCAGCACCCCCTCCCGCAGGCTAGTTTGAACCTAGCAGGTCCTGGCATTTTGAAACTTCCCTCTGTTGGATGTTTAAGGGTTTTTAACCCTGGCCTTCAGACTGGCAAGGGGAAATGACACCCCAAAATAGAAGGGAAAAATTTCCCAAAGCAGGAAAGCAGTGTTTACTTTGTCACTCAGCTAAAGGCAGAAAGATTTCCTCTTGCTTCTCCAACCCTTTCTCTGACAAAAGGACAGACAGCAGGACTTAGAAGCAGAAGATGAGAAACAAGCCTTTCCCACCATCATCATCTTGGATCATCACTCCTTCAAGAAATGTTTCACCACCACTTCAGGGCTAGGACTGTCCCAAATGAAACCACTTAACATTGATCAGACACTGCTGGTGTCCAAGGAACAGTTGGGCTCAGGCCCTTCCAGCCCCTTAACTTCTGTTTCTACCAGAGGGACATCTCCCCTCACTATCACTTGCCCTCTCCCAGGGCCTCATGGTCCTCCACTCACATGCTGTATTCCAAAGTGTCCTCCCTCACTGTCATGACCCTGCTCGTGTCCAGCACCTTATGTTATCACTGTCTGTTTTCAGAAACATACATTCCTGAACCCAGTGTTGCCATCAGCCATCCCAGTCATTTCAATTATATAAAAAAGTTCGTATTCGGCGTGTGTGTGTGTATACATAGGCATAAACATAAAAACCACAGCCCCCAAGCCAGAGCTCATTCTGTGTGAGAAGCTGAGCTGTTACATACCACTTCCCCAGGCCTGACAAGTCAGTAGCTCACCACCAAGCCCTGCCCTCCGTCCCCTGACATACCCATTAACCCAGTCACACTCGCTGACAGTGCAGCCATGCTCCCAGCAGAACAAACTGCTGACATGCAGCCTGCAGGGAGGAAGAGACACGCTCCTCCGGCTCCCGCAGTCCCAGCCAGCACAGAGGCAGGAGAGCATCGGGGCCACAGCAGGCACGCAGCCCACCAGGGAAGGCGTGGGGACCTGCGAGGGCTTGCTCTGCAGGGAGAGCTTTACGTTAGGCTTAGCTCCTTGAGCTCCCCTTACCTTGCACCCTTTGTTGGCTATTCAAAACCTCACGCTCCTCTCGGTGCTCCTGCCAGCTGGGTGGCTGTGCAGAGCCCACTCTGCGCTCAGGGAGAGGACATGGAGCAGCGGAGCCAAATGTCTTTCCCTTGCATGGGCACAGCAGTTTTGGGAAGGAAGCATCTGCCCCGCAATGTGTTGCCTACGGTCATCTTTTCTCCCCTAACATCTCTCTCAATACTTCACAGTAAAACCGATAATGTAGTTGTCAGGCAGGTCCCCATACACGGGGCCATAAACCCCCTTTCCAAGAGCGGCCTGGGAAGCTCCTCTGGTTTCTAGCCCAGCCATTTGCAATCCACAGGCCGCTAACATCCCCGGTACCACTCTGAATGTTGCTGATCCTGCCCTTTAGCTACGTGTTACCACGGGAGGGAAATTCCACACTCTGAGAAAGGTGGGAGGGGTAGGATGGAGTTAATTAGGTCAGGTTTTTCCTTTCCCATTAAAAAGAAAAAAACAAAACAAAAAACCCAAGAGGCAGCAGTTGAAAGGTGCCTGGATGGTTCAGCAAATCAGACTAAATCATTGGGGAAGTTGAGGTAGTGAGCAGAATGCAAGTTGCCACATGAGGCAACTAGGGCCATCTATCAACACTAAAAACTCAGCCCTGTAGGTGCCACAGCATCTTTGTTCCTCTACTCCTCTCTACTGGGCAAGGAGGCTATAGAGCCCTCTGATATCAGCTACTATAGAGAAAGAAGGTCATGCTCCTGCCAGCTGTGTCCCAGGCTGCGGCAACAGCCTTGGTGGGAGCGAGACACAGCCTTGCTCCCACCAGCAGCCACTCTTCCCAAACAGCAACTTCTCTTGGGTCCAAACAGAAATTTTGCCAATCTCATGGGTCTAGGTTAGAAAATGAATTCAAGCAGGAAAACAGAAGCAGGCAGCTGTCTTTCATTTCCAGGCTAGTTTTAAAACCCAAAAAATAAACAGATAATTTGTTTAAGGCTGCAGATGCCATTTGACAGAAAAAAAACCAACCCCAACAAACTTGTTTATCCCAGTTCTCAACCTTGAGTCATTCTCCTGAGTCCTTTAAGAAAAATCCAGGGCTACTGGAAGTCTGACTTGACTAAGAACAGAGACTGCATCATCATTTCGAATTCAAAGTAAATGCAAAAATAGCACCCTCACAATTTGTTCACTCAGTTTGCAATCCACATATGGGTCAGAGCCTCGGATGGTGTGAATTTTGTTTAGCTCCAGTGACCCATTTTCAACAGATGGCTGCCTGACCTGCAGCACAAGATTAGTGATATTAATATTAGCTCTAGAAGTGCTTCCTGATACCACCTTTGAGGTTCACTTTTAATGGGTCAACAGGTCCTATGTGTACATGGCCTCCTACATCAAAGATAAGCAGACTCTCAGGATTAGGAATAAACCAGCCCAGGGGTGCAACGAAATACACATGCGTAATTAGCTCTTCTCCCCATCTGCCGCACCACAATTTGCTTTCCCTCCCTGCCCCCTCCAAAAAAGCCCCAAAAACCCCAATGCCCAAACACATTACTCCCCCTGACACTGCAAGACAGAAGAGTGCTTGCAGCCAAAGCAACATACACTAAAAAGTTGGCGTCCTGCTAATTAAAAGGCTGGGTAAGTTTCCCCAGATCTTCTGATTTACTACAAGTTCAAGAGCTTTTCAAAGTAAGTGCTCTTGACACAGGGCATTCTGCTTCCCTCCTCACTCACTACCCAGGCAAAGCAGCGTATTTCATATAAGGAGACAATTCTAGTACACTAGGGGACTGTACACGGTGTCTGGTTTCAGCCAAGCCAGCCCTGCACCGTGGGGCTTGACAAATCTGGCATGTTCAACAGCAGCTTCAAGTACTCAGCTATGATTTGTTCTTGCACTCTTCCTCCAGGACACTTGAAAGAGCTTACCTCTTCAAATTTACCACCCATAGGGATGAGTTTCTGGACGTAAGGCCTGGAAATGGTCCAAATTCAAGAGCTTGGATGAGGCACTTTCCAGTTTTTGCAAAGCTTCACTTCAGAGCAGATCCATCCTTTGAAAAGAAGGAGATGTCCATCAAACAGGTGAGCAAATCCATTAGTTTGCCATAATGAGGACCTAAAATACAACAAATCTGAGGACAGACTATCTGTCTCAACCTCTCTGACCTGTATTATTGTAGAACATATACACAGCACTTCATATAGCCACAAAGACAACAGATTGTTGTTGCCATTATTATTGTTACTTCCAAAACCATGAGCTGATTAGGTCCAGAGAGCTCACAGAGGGCCTAAGGACAAATGCAAAGACCCTAAAGTTGTCACCATTTTCTGGAAGCAGGAAACCTAAAACCCAAATATTGAGAGATGATGGCAACAGGAATAAGCTTAAGGATCTTTAAGGTTAAGGACCTCGGGAGTACTGGCGGATGAAAAACTGGACACAAGCCAGGAATATGCACTTGAAGCCCAAAAAGCCAACTGTATCCTGGGCTGCATCAAAAGGAGTGTGGGCAGCAGGCTGAGGAGGTGATTCTGTCCCTCTAGTCTGTTCTTGTGATACCCCACCTGGGGTACTGTGTCCAGCTCTGGGACGCCCAGTACAAGAAAGACATGGAGCTGTTACAATGAGTCCAGAGAAGGGCCACAAAGATGATCAGAATGCTGGAGCACCTCTGCTATGAAGACAGGCTGGGAGAGTTGGGTTTGTTCAGCCAGGAGAAGAGAAGGCTCCAGGGAGACATTACTGCAGCCTTCCAGTACCTAAAGGGGCCTACAGGAAAGCTGGAGAGCAATTCTTTTTTCAGGTAGCATAGTGACAGGACAAGGGGTAATGGTCTTAAACTAAAAGAGGGTAGAATTAGTCTAGATGTAAGCAAGAAATATTCTACGATATTGCCCAGAGAGGTGATAGATGCCCATCCCTGGAAATTCAAGGGCTCTGAGCAACCTGGTCCAGTTGAAGATGTCCCTGCTCATTGCAGGGAGGTTGGACTAGGTGACCTTTAAAAGTCCCTTCCAACACAAACTATTCTATGAATCAGAAGAGCAAACTCAAACTCATGCTCAATCTAATGCACAACATGTACAGTCTCTTATCTGAAACACTGCAGGTAGCCATTAGATGTGGAGTTATCCAAATAGCAAGCTGGTCTGTTCTGGCCTGTGCTATTTATTCTGCTCCACTTTGCCAGCACTCAAGGCTCTTCTCACCTTGAGGACAGAAAACTAACCCACTGACCTGGTGGAGCAGAAGACTACCACTTGAGCAATCACCTATCTGCCAGCAAGCTGAGAAAATAAGCCCAATCTTGTGCACACCTTTCAGAGGCAGTCCCTGTAAGGCTTTACTTCTACCTAGGCTCCATGACTTACCCTCACTTCCCTGCTTCTCCCCCTGCTGAGCCCAGACTGGGCACACCACCCCATAAGCCACATTGACGCAAGGCTAGCAGAACTGCCAGTCTATCCCATTATGATGCTACCCACTCCATTCGGCTTCGACATCTCCCAGCTCAGTTACCAATCCCACAGTTCCCAGTGCCGCAAGAGAGAGGCTGGGGTGATGTGGGAAAGCTCTCCCTGTGGTACCCCGCAAGCCCTTGCAGCAGCATCCCCATTCCAGGCAGCAGAGCCCAAGTAGACATCTCTTCCTTGCATGTCTGCATCCCACAGAAACGCTCTGCCTACTGATTAGTGGCTGGAGAAGATGTTTCAAAGGAAACCTCGAGCAAACAGCTGGAAGAGAAACCTCCCCGCTAAGAGCCAAGCAGGCAGCGCTGTGTTTCAGTGGTGGGCCAGCCTTGTTCCCACGGCTACCACCATCTGCCACACACTGGCACCAGTTTAAACCACAAGGTATCACTGGGTACCGTGCGTGGCTGCACAGCCATGCTTGTCACAAGCATCCTACCACAGCCAAGGCAACCAGCAGATGCAGAAAGGGCTCACAGAGGGGGGAAAGGCAGGGGCAGGAGACGCACAGACAGATGTGCGCCAAAGAGCACAGAGGGAGCTGCGGTTAGGCGAGGAATGTGGCGCAGCGAAGAAGACCAGCATTAATCACAGCCAATTTCTCCAGCACAAAGCAGACTTAGGAGGCACTGCAGTTCCCTCTATAGCAGTGCCATAGCTATAAAATAGCTACACATATTTGATGTGAGGCTGCCAGTATGCCTGACACGTGAAGGAATACATGGAAAAAAGACAGAACTACACACACATATACACCCCAAATCAAAACCGTCTCCCTGTAAGACCAGCGTTCAACAAGGATGCAATATAAAACATATGTATGTTTAAAAATAAAATATATCAATAATATATGAAAAACATCATGGCAGCACACATCCCATGACAGATCCTGCCCCATGCAGAAAAGACGCAGAGCAGGAGGATCCTACACGTAGGCTCAAGGAACCAGCGGCTGAAGGAACTTTGCAAGAGGATGGTCTTATCAAACCCTTCCCGACATCTTAAGAGTTGGAGAATGTACTTCAAAACCCACACGTAACTTCCCATAGATCTGATATTTAGGTTTTGTACTTCTTATCATAGTTTGCTCTTACATGTGCTTTCAGCATTAATGTGACACTTCGCTGATACAAGCTAAAAGTTTTTTACCCCAAGAAAACCCACAAGACAGTGTGATGTGCACCAAATATTCTTCAAGGCAGGGAAGCCTGCAAGCATGTTTGGTTTAAAAAAAAAAGGAAGGTGGCAGTTGACAGGGAAAGCTAATTGCTTCTTTTTAATTGCTTTTGACAGACTAACCGGAAGAGCTGAAAGACTGACCCTGTTTTCAAGGTCCCCTCCTCACACCTTGGAAATACTATGCACATTCAGAACAGCTATTTCTAAATGAAAGAGTCCATTCCTCATAGAAATAGCCCAGTGTGACACTGCAATCCCTCAGTTTCAGGGTAACAGAGAAGCCACATCACTTCCCTGAACTCGAGGGCTGCTGTGTGGTACTCACAAGCAACTACAGCTTGTTCCACAGCAAGAAAAACTAACAAAGCTACCAACTCACTTCTGGCAATGACAGCTTCCATCGGAGACCGACTTTCACCCCTGGATGGAACAGGGGAAAAGAGAATTTTCATTAAAAAAAAAGAAGTTTGAAAACTCAGAAGGGGTTACTGCTAAGTTTCAAAGCTGCAGCTGAAGCTATCCTGCCACAGCTTAAGTAAAAAGAGTTGCTGTTCCTCACCTCTGGGCAGCGCAACAGCATTTTTGGTAAACAAGGGAAGCCCAGTCGCATTGCTCCTGACCCTTGCAGCGTCATAGCAAGCAGCCATCCCTGCGAATGTCAGGGCAGCAGAGCCACACAAAGCCTCAGCCCTGTGCCTGGCAGGGGGACACAGCCCTGCGTGGCTGCCTTGCCATCCCCCCTTCCCTTCCTACTGCCTGCTGGCCAGGGAAGGAGCCCTCTCCTCTGGTAAGGTGACTGGGTGTCTCCCCAGTTTGGGTGCAGAAACAAGGAGATGGGGAGGAAGAAAGAGGCCTAGACAATGCCAGTCCCTTGAGGCTCCTTGTTGGAATCGCTGTGTCCCATCTCCCCAGGACACAGGTATATTTCCTCTGTTTCAGCCTCTCAGCACTAAATTGACCTTTTTCAGTTGTTCCAGCACCCTGTCTGAGGAAATGAGTAAATCCTGCGAATCGAAGGCCTTCAGCAGTCCCCGCAATGGCTGTGGCCTCTTATCAAAACCATCACATTTAGCAGGAAAGGAATTCAAAGCAGCAGCTAACTCTAAGAAATGAGCAGTGTCTGCAGCTAAAATTGGTTCAGCATCATGATCAGAGCTAGGATTTTAGAGAATACTCACAGGCGCTTGACCAGCACGAGCCAGAGCACGGAGGCACAGGGGAAAGATCCTCCCTTGGCTCTTCAGAAGGATCATCTTCAGATCTGAGGGGTCACCGAGGCTCATTGAGAAGTACCAGTTACTGTGCCATCAGAGGAAAGGGTGAGGGTCACAAAGCACAAACGCACCACGACGCTAAGTTTTATAACGGGATTTCCAACACACAAAATAAAGAAACTAGTCCAGAGAGTCAAAAGTGAAAAGAAAAAAAGTTAAGTCATGAGAGGTTATTTAGAAAATTTTAAAGGGACAGAGTGTGCAGACCTCCCATAAGCAATGGAGGAGAAGACACTGGCTGGGTAAAAGGAAAGGCTTTGGAGACAACACGGGTCACACCGCAGGTATCAGCTGTAGGCACAACAGCTTGCGAGGGCCTCTGCCATGGATCAGAGACACCAAACATACTCGCTGCAAAACCACAGCCCCTGCCTAAATCTTGCTACAACCTCAATAATCCTTCAGAAGATGAAAAGCTAAGCCTGGTGGAGCCGATATAAAGGAATGTAAATCACTGATGGTAGGGAACAAATTTACATGAGGATGGCTGTCATGAAACTGGGACAGCAGGTAGCCAAGATAAACAAAACAAATGGCATTTCTGGTTTATCAAAACCAGAAAACCTCTGGAGGAATCATATAGTTCACTGGGATACCAGCAAGTGGGGACGATGACAGAGCAGAAAAGCTACAAGAGCAAGCGATATCCTTTTGTTTTTCTTGCACAGGATGCTGCGGATATTCCCCAGTATTTCATGTTATTTAACTTGAAGCAGGTGGGGGCTGGGGATGGTGGTGGTGCTCCCTCAGACAAGATGGGGAAAACTGACATTAAAGAGCTGACTTTCGTCAGTGGGACATAGTGGACTATACCCAGGGATTTTGAAGAAGTTTGGAAACGGCTGGTTGAGCTGCAAAGAGAGGTGCTCTCAAGTCAGCTGCTACCACCACTGCCAGACGGCTGCAAGTGTTGTAGCAAATATTTTTTGACACACGATGCTAAGGCAGGCGCAGCACACAGCTACCTGACTGTGGGGGAGAGGCAATCCCCAGACAGAGCTCCCCACCAGGATGATGGTGAGATGTGATGAGTGAGGTAAAGAGCTGGCAGCATCCCTGGACCTGTAAAGACAAAAGACAAGGAGCAGATGCTCTCCAGGATAGGAGGAGTGAAAAAAGGGTGTCCTGAGAAAACAGAGGTATTTCCCACCCTGCACATCCAATCCCCTCTGTGCCACCCTCCCATCCACTGCATCTTCCCCCTGGATTGGCTCAGCCCACTTTGCAGAGCATCCCTTCCCACCTGCTTGACAGGTTGGCAGGGCACCAGTACCCCCAGCTCAGGTGCGAGTGGCTCCCTTCCCCCAACCCATACAAATACACACACTCACCCAGGTCCCTTTCTAGAAATCCTCTCCCATGGTGTGCAGGCTGCGATTACCCATGGCATCTCCAACACCAGAGGTCTAACCTTGCATCCCCACCCCAGCAGGCAGCTTCAATCCTCAAGGTACTTAAATCTAGGCAGCCAGCTGGAAAAGCAGCGAGCCCTCTCCATTGCCTCCCCAGTGTGACCAGTGACAAAACCCACTTCACTCTCCACAGGCCAGAGAAGCCAGAGGTCACTCGACATTCATCAGGCTGGCAAGCACTGGGAGACCAGGTGAGATTCTGTCCCCACAAATCCAAGTGGCTGCAGACTTGCAGGGAAACAAACTGGGTCTGTATTTTGAAGTGTGATAAATTAATTGGCGCAGCTGATGAATGAGCAGAGTAACCACGCTGAGAGTTCCTAGGGAAAGCTCTAGCTTCGAATGCAAAAGCAGGCAATAAAAAACACGAAGCAAACACGAGCGTGAGGTTGCAAAATGGATGGGTAGGAACCTAACAGTAATGTCACCACCTGAGAGAATATGTTCAGTTCCAGTCACCTTAAATAAAAACAGAGAATTGAAACAAAGCAGATGGGCCTAAAGATGGCTGATAAGAAGTCAGATGTAAGCGTTCAGACAAACTGGAGAAAAATTCATGCTCAGTTTAGACGTCAGTCAGATACAAGGGGATGCAAGAGAAAGATATGGTTTGATCAGCCTTGTTCTTTTTAAGCTCTTTCACAAAAGAAGAGAGGAAGTTCAAAGGTGACAGAGATTGAAAAGTAACTAATTTTAAAACTCATAAAAGGAAAATACTCCAATCACATAGACATTGAAATGCTGCTGCTGGGGAAAGTGAGATTGCTGATCTGAGGACTCTCGTTTCTCTTCTTTCTCAAACATCTCTGCTCTGTCTCTTACACAGAGGAATCCAGCAGCAAGAGGCTGGGTATTTTAGCATCACCTTTTCAAGCCACCACTTAACCATTCAAACTTTACCTAAGACTAAGTGGAGCCCTGGAGCCCCGCTCATGGCACAAATGCCCTTCAGTCGTGCAAAACTGAAAAAGTAAACACGGGTTTATAAAGTCACTACAAGGAATCAGCTGCTTTGGTTACAGCAGCTCAGCGTGGTTTTTCCTCATTTTTTAATGACTAAAAAGGACAGCACCTCTTGCTTACATGTGCTGAATTGAATATTGGTGTGCAACCTACACAAATGGTACATTTCAGCAATTACTGCTAAAGAAATGCCACACAGAAACGGCTGCAGCAGAGGTTAGGAAGAAACATTCCCTCTGTCTCAGCACCCCCTCGAGCGGGGCTCTTGGTCCACTGTGTCACTTAGCCAGGTCTTGGAGGATGAATGTAATTTCTACCAGGGGAATGGAGAACTTTTCTCCAGCTCCATCTTCCCCCCCTCCCTGTCCCAAACTCTCTCACCAGAAAACAGGGAGAAACTCAAATACACATGAGGAATAACACGGATGAAGAATAACATTGCCAGTCTGTCAAAAAGCACAATCTAACCATTCCTGCAGGCATCTGTGCATGTCACCACGAGCATGCTGACCCAGGCAAACCACGCCAAGCCCCTCTCAGCTTTAGCAAGGCACCTTCAGCAAGCTCCACAGGTACCCAGCAACACGGTTCTGACTGCAGGAACTGGAGCGGAGATCTTTGACATCTTCCAACTGCTAACAGTCACAGTTATCTTCTTCCCTGACAGCCTTAGCCTAAGTTCCCAAATAAATTTTGCTACTGAGGAAGTATGAAAGTAGATCCAAAGTGTTTCTGAAGTGCAGAATCACAAACACTTGCACCACCCCACCTCCCCCCCCGCCCTGCCCCATTGCACAAGTCACAATGTGAATTCAAAATTTTTCTTCTGCATTTGCAAGGGATGAGGGGGAGGATGAGAACTCTCTGGTTAGAGGAAGGCAACTGAATGCTGACAGCTTAACCCAGTTTTGCCAGCCACAGCTCCCAAAAGAACCAACGTACAGCTAAAGCAGCCTATCTGCAAACTTAACACTGGCACCATTCAGTTCTTTCCCTCGTCTTTTGCATGTGTTTGCGAACAAGCAGAGGCACAGAGAGCGCATGGGGAGCAGGAAGGGAGAAGGCAGAGAGAATGTGCATTATCAAAATACCTTGAGAGCAGTTCT
Source organism: Porphyrio hochstetteri (assembly GCA_020800305.1). Lineage (NCBI taxonomy): Eukaryota > Metazoa > Chordata > Aves > Gruiformes > Rallidae > Porphyrio > Porphyrio hochstetteri. Next base: position 18,540,634 of record CM036905.1, on the reverse strand, counting down.
TGGAAATGTGCAGCCTGCAAGCCTGTATCAGACACTCATTTCCTGTGAAGTGCACACAGGCCTTTTCATTTCTCCACTGAAGAAGGACGAAAATAAGAGGGCAGCTCTGAAGTCTCCAAAGACAACACAAAACCAGCATTTAGCAGTTTCACTAATACTGAATTAACATTTTTCTATCATCAAATACCTACTGAACAGAAGCAGAGATTCCCAGAAGTTTAAGAAGTAGGCCTTTCTACACCTCTCGCTTCTAAATCTTAACTTGAAATCTTGCACTTGGTCGGGGCGGGGGAAATGAATTTTACTCGAGTCATTTTGACCACTCACTGACACAAAGCCACCAAATCCTACTACATCAAACACCGCTGTGCTTTTTTTATTTTTTTACGGGCCTGAGACCAACTTCAGCAAGATGGTGAGCTAATGAAGGCTGCAGGATATGCACAAATGCAAACCAGAAGAGCAGGCAGTAGAGAAGTGCACTAACAGGACAGAAGGGATAAAGTTGGTATCATGTGGGCCTTCTGCACCTACTTAATTAGATCCTTGATTACACATAATGTAGTGTGCAGTTGCATTATTTTAAGTAAACACAGGATGCCTCCTAATGACACACACACTAAATACCTGTACTCCATAAAAAGATCTCTCATCCCAGCATGGCATACTCAGCTCTTGTACCATCCATGTTTTCATTTACAGAAAGAGACGGAGGTGCCCACCTCTCCCAGCCTGCAAACTTTCAGCAAGCACCAGAAGTTGAGGTCTGCAGCAGCCTGGAATAACGGCACAGGAACATGCTACCTCCCCACAGCTTTTATTAATCAAAATACAGCATCAACCCGGCCCCAGTGATGTTGTATTTAAGTATTGGCACTACCTGTTTACTGCTGACCAAACTAAGGTAGGAGAAACCAGGAGAGAGAAGTCTGTGGGTGGTAGGGGGAGATGGGGTGGCGAGAAGCTTCAGGGAAAGACTTGGAGGAAAGAGCAAAACCCCAGCAGGGGTAAAGAGAAGGAGGAGGAAGGGAAGAAACACAAGCTCCAAAAGCACATTTTCTCCTTTGTTTCTCAGCAGTGCAACCACAGCATTAGTGACAGCAACTAAGAATTTACACCACCCAACTCCAGCTCTATCCTTGCGCAAACTGACCTCCAACTTCACAGAGATCCCAGTTGGATTGAGGGTAAGAGGCACCGGCTGCATGTTTGAAGCTGTCATCTGGAATCTGAATTTGGCCCCTCAAAGCAGGCATGGCAGGAGCAGGGACAAGGACACACATCTGCGAGAAGTTGCAGCAGCTCAGCCTTTCCCTGGTTCTCCTCAATGCCTGCTTTTTGGGACCCTAGCACAGTTTACCCCTGCCTTCCAATGCAATCTTAAAACAAAAGCCCTGAAGCACCTCTCAACCCAACTACTATGCTGAAGTGATAAGCAAGAAAGGTTATTGAAGGACATCAACATACTAAACAGTAACAACGAGCACAGAAAAAAACCCGAAGGCCTGGGGTCCCAATCCGGCTAAGGAAAAGACAGGAACCTGCGTGGGAGGCTGGCATCCCAGTAATCCCGAGGGTTTGTGCCCAAGAGCCTTCCAATCTGGAAGGGACAAGAATCTGCACTTCAACAACTAAGTCTTAAATCACATACCCAGCAGAATCACTCACGAACACAGAAACAAAGCTTGGCTTCATCTGCAGCAACTGGCCACATCTCATCGTAACTTGATTCAACCAAGACCAACATTATGCGATAATAGAGCCTCAGTCCCACAAACTTTTGTGCATGTGCATAATTTTAAGCACATGACCATAGCCCTGCTGTGACTGAATAGGCTATTTAAACTTCACGACGCATCTGAACTGCAGTCACAACTTTTTCGGGAAAGAAGATACGTCTGTGTACCCTCTTAAGGGTACAGAGGGACTGTAATTTCTGATCCCACTCCATTTTACCGAGTTGAGCATGGTCAACATGTGACTGGGTTTTTCATTTAAGTTCTCTGAGAGCTGCAAGGACTAGAACTAGCAAACAGCATTGTCTGGACCACATAGTCCTAAATAGCAGCTTGCTAACAATAATCTTTACCCTCAACTTTCCAGAACAATGGTCAAGCCACATCCCCCTCCTTCACCCATGAGGGGAAGAAAAAAGCCAAGACATTTATTCAACATTCTTAAGTTCCTCTCAGTTACCTCCAGGGTTCGTCCAGATCCTGTTTCTAAGCTTCTACTGAGCTGGAAGGAATACACAAACTTAAACTAATTTAAAAAGAAACCTCATAAGAGTAGCTTGAACTGAGGTTTTAGGTGTTAACTATTCCAAAATTCTCAGTAAGAGTGCGTGTGTTTGTGGGGAAAAAGTGAGTAGTGGATCATACATGGCTTCGAGCACCATGACTCAGATTGCATAAAGAAGGAGGTTTTAGCGATAACCTTTGCCGATGAGGCTTTCAAGAGGCGCACAGCACTGATCTTCTGAGAAAAGGCAGGTGTGAGGCTGCATTCTGACTGTACAGGTCCGGGGGATGGCAAGCTCCTCTGCGCCAGCCGGCACGCACGCTCCCGGTTCACGGTTACCCCGTTTCCCTGTAACACCTTCGATTCTGGCAGGCAGCCTGGTTTTCAAGCGAAGGCTGAGCCTAACGCCCTGCGCTGCTTCTCTCGCGGCTTACGTGAGGGAAAGAAGTGGAGACCGAGTTACCGGCTCACTGAACCCGGGCGGCTGCTTCCCTACAGATCTGTCCGAAAAGTTACATAATTGGCAGGTTTCACTTTAAAACAAGCGTTTCCCTGCCCTGATGCTGTGGGGGAAACACCTTGACGGCAGTGCAAGCCCCACGGGCCAAAGAGACCCCGGGCTGCTCCCAGCATCCCACCACCACCCCAGCACGGCACATGGCTCCCTTCAGGGCTGGCAGTAAGTTTCTGACACCCCCAAATCCTCCCGACCCAGCCTGCGGAAGGGACCCCGAGCCTCAGCATGCTCCCTCTTCCCCCAGCCGGCATCAGCCCCAGCGGCTCCTCGGAGCCAAACCTGCGGGGGGAGGGGTGGGCTGCACCCCCTCCCGGCTCCCTCCCTTGTAAGAAGCCAAGAGAGGACCGGAGGAGATAGAGACACACAACACCCGCTCGGACCCCCACCCCACCCCCCAAAAGGCCGGCTTCGGTTAACGCCGCACAACTTACTCTCGGCACCCCCGGGGCCGCGGGCGGGCGGCGCTGCCGCCGGTGCGAGCGAGTGCTCAGTGCCGGGGCGACAGCGGCGCTGCCCGGCCCTGGCCCCGCGGCCGCTCTCCCGCCCCGAAGCGAAACAGAGGCGGCCCCGCTCCCCACAGCCCGGCGCCGCGGCGCCCTGCATCCCCTCCCTCCCCCCGGCCCCTCAGCTCACAAAGGGGCCGGTGCGCGGCTTACCGGAGGCGGAGCGGGTGCCCGCCGGGCCCTCTTCGGCCGCGGGCGGGCGCCGCGGCGGCGGCTTCGGCTCCGGGGAGCCGAGTGGCGCGGAGGGGAGGGGAGACGAGACGAGGGGAGGAAACCCCCCAAGTGTTTCTTTTCCGAGGAAGGAGCCACGGGGGAGGGGAAGGGGAGGGGTTTCTCCCTCCTCCACCACCCCGTCTTTCCACGGCGTGGCTTTTGCAAGGGGAAAAAAAAGAAGAAAAAAGTTTGGGTTTGTTTGGGTTTGGGGTTTTTTTTTTTTTTTCAAAAATAAAAGTTGGCCGGACTAAGGGGGTGAGGGAGAGAGAGGGGAAAAAAAAAGAGGTTGTGAAAGCCCCTCCGCTGCAGCCTGGCCGAGGAACTCTACTGGGACGGCACCGCAGCATCCACCGGGACCCGCCGGAGCCACGCGTCGCCCTGGCAAGGCGGCGGAGAGCCGCGGCGGCGGCGGCGGCAGCGGCGGCCCGGGGCTCTGTCCCTCCTCCCAATTACCGTCTGCTGCTCTGCAACACAGGGCTGGGGCATCGGAGCTCGCAAGCACCGGGCAGGGGGTGTTATGCTCAGGGTGACATATCAGAGCTGTGAAACGCCAGGATGTGAGGTTCTTCCGAGGCCTCGGACATCACAGTGATGCAACATGGGAGTGAGGGGCCATGTCCATGGACGAGGGGCTACGCACAGGGCCAGGGCAGCAGAGCCGGCAAACGAGGGCCCTTTACACCAGTGGAAAACGGGGAGACTCTTCCGGCCTTTACCTTCACTCCCAGAAGGGTACTGGGGGGCACCCTGGGAACATAGCAGGAGCTCCCAGAGGGCACTGGGCACCCTGGGAACATAGTGCATGCCGCAGTGTGATGTGCATTTAGGGAGTGTGCCTGAAGGACACGTGCTGTTGCCTTGGTGGGTTGACTGAAAATACTGGAAATAATGGAAAAGATGGGCACATGCGCAAAAAATTCGATGATGTAAAATATACACACATGGTGCATACTGTATTAGGGCTCAAAGACAATAGATGTAATAGGAGAAAAGATAAACTTCAGAATTCAGTACAAACCCTCAGTTGTAGCAGGCCTAGCCTGCAATTAGGCTATGACTTGATTACACCACTGGAGCTCTCATTCACCTATATACCTTCTCCAGATACCGCTGAATTCCCTGGTGTGTGCATGCATGCCTGGTGAATCGCCCTGTTGAAAAAGCCATATGCAGACACTGAACTCAGACATGCTCTGGCTGCTCTGCCCCACTCTAGTGATGCAAAGCAGCTGTAAGTCCGGGCTGAGCAGCTGACTTGAGTTTTACAGCTGCTTCACATTGCTAGGGAGCACTAAGCAGTCAGAAACACACCACTGCATCTGACCTGCAGCCTTGCCAGAAGTTCCACTGAGTATTGAGACATCAGTCCTTGTTTTTTCTTTCAACCAAGCATGAAGATGGTGCTGACCACAGAAAAATTTCTGAACTTCCACAAGAGTCAGAGCAAAGTGCCTAAATTCTTTTTCAGGAAGGCTTCAGTGGGAGGACCTGCTGCGGGAGCCCTACATCACAGCAGAGATGAAGTGCTCATCTGTTCCATTTTTGGTTTATAAGTATGCTTGTCACACTTTTCTTTGTATTTTTGGATGGCAGCTTCAAAAATATCCTGTGGTTTGCTTTACAGTTGCCTAGTAGGGAGTCCGTTTCCCTCTGTGGATATTTATAGCATTTATTAGGTGACTTCATAGGCTCTACCAGACACCTTTCCTTAACATGAAATGGAGCAGTCTAATTCTGCCTTTTATTCTCCCTCTCCGTCTTTGCCTGTGAAAAGTAACAACCAGCCTTACTGCTTAGACATTGTTTGTGGGTCTCACTGTTCTCTCTCTCACCCACTTGAAACCATGACCGTGCAGGAGTTGCAGCTGAAGTGTATTGCAGCAATCCTCTTCAGTGATAAAAGCTGCTCAGACATGTCACAATGGCAATAGTGACCACAATTTTCCAAAGCTCAGACTTGACTCACAAGTCCCAAATGTGTTTGGGATCAAGGTACCTCTGAGGTGGTGTCATTACAGGTGGAAAACACAAAGATGCTGAAGTAGCTTTATGCCCTGTGACACAGAGGAGACACGAAACAAAACATGCTCATGAACCTGCTTCACCAGCGCTGCGTTTCTTCCCTGCTAGCCAGAAACCCAGGCTGCATGTGTTTAAGGTGAAAAACAGACCCTGCCTTTAAGTGAGCATTCTTAAGGAAAAAAAAAAAAAATACAAGGAGCTTCCCTAGGATCAAGAGACTCCCCACACGCTCACCGCTGGGTGGATGCTTCTTTCTCCAACTGCTTTCAGTGCACGGATACCTGCCTGCAAGGCTCTGTGTGATGACAGTGAGGACGCAGGCGGGCTAATGGTCCTCCTGTGAGCAACCCATGTTGAACCTTGCCCACAGGTACATCTCTGGAGAAAGCTGGATCCATCCTGAAGACAGGGTTTCTGAGACGCCCAGGATGCTGATGGCACCATGGAGAGGAAGAGCTCCTGAGAAAGGGCCACGATTTGTTCTTAGGATTTCCAACTTTTATCCCACCCTTCCTATTTTCCTCTGCTTAAGGACATGTATACCCTCACTATCCCTGATACTAAAACTTCTGAAAACATGAAACATAAAAGCATTAAATGATAGAACTGCTGATGGAATGTACCATTTCCAGGGAGTTTTGTCTGAAGTCCAGCTGCTGAGGGCAGTAAGTCTGTGTTCATTCTACCTTTGGATCATAGTTATGCTTTCTGGCATTTCTCTGCTTGTTCGTCAGCAACCCCCAAGTCTTTGGTAGGTTCAAAGATGCAACAGCCCAAGAGCAAGTAACACCCTAACAGATTTGCTCTTTCTCAGCACGTGGACACCTTACAGCCTGTACAAGGTAGAAAGAGCCACAAGCTGCCTATTTGTCCCTGTCAGTTTGGGAGGCATGGGAAGAAGAAAGGTATTTTGGGGGCAGGTCACTGCAATCTGCTGAATAAAGGTGGTTTTCTGGGAAAGCAAAAAGGCCCTGGAGGAAGGGAGAAGGTATAATAGTGAGGGAAAGGCTGAGGTGGAGAGAATGAAGCACTGAAAATCTGCAGAAGAAAGAGAGAGGTACGGAAAAGCTGAAAGAACATAAAGGGCACAGGGGTGGGACAATGGGTGAACACATAGGTATGTCAGTACTGCTTCGCCCTTCAGCCAGTGGTTTAGTCAGTGGAAGCTCAGCTGGGGCTGGAGCATTGTCTCCAAATGATGGGTGACTGGTTATCTAGAGGCTCAGTGCCTTACCAGGCCCCCATCCAGAGCCAAATGTGTCACCCAAGGGTGTGCAGACTGGCTTTGTGGATGGAATGTGAGTGGGAGGTGAAACACACTGCTTCATCTGCCCTGGCAATGGAGCATTCTGAGTGGCCCAGATTTAATGTTGGGGGATCCTGCCAGGTTGCTCAAATGGGAAGAAAAGGGAGAAAAGAAAGTGTGGGGAAGTCTGGGTACCTTGGCGTGAGAGATTACGTGGGCAGCACATGAGATTTCATACAGAGAGAGGGATGGCAGGATGCTTGGAGGGTGGGTAGGAAATGAGTGCCACGACCTGATCTGCTGCAAGTCCATCCGGCGAACAGTACGAAACATACAACCTTTGCCTGTATACAGCCCTAGGTGGCTTTCCCTTTTGACCCTTCCTCCACTTTCTAGGTGGTCCCTCTCAAAACTTTCTAAAAGCCTCCTTTTTGGAGATGCTCACAGCAAAGCATTAAGGAGAAGAAAAAAAAAAAACCCAACAACACAGAAAAGAGAAAGCCAGGAGGTCAAAACCAATACGCAAAAATCCCCCAGCCCCCTTCCTCCCCTCCCCCAGAGAGAAAAACCCCAAACAAAAACACCTTTCTGTGGTTTACTGCAAGCAGAGGCTGTATTAGTTCAACTCTTACGAGAAAAATTTGCACAAGTAGTGGCCCCTTTGCATGAAGCGGTAGCCAGGCCCCTCCTTCCTCTCTGAGAGCATGGCTCTTCTCAGTAACGAGGAGAAACTGCTTTCCAGGAAAGCGAAGGTACAGCGGCTGCCCAGAGTGGAGTGACCTAGCGCAGCTGCGGGGAGCCATGCACCGTGGCTTGCAGGCTGCCAACCTCCGGCACAGAGCTGGTGCACTCCCATCCTGAGCGATGCTCTGTGCTGCAGCAGGCAGGAGCGCTCAGCACGGGCAGCAGGCTCGAGAGTCATGTGCCACAACCGGTGGCGCAAGGGGCACCCTGCAAGCTGCTGCAGATCAGATGCGCCTTCATTCCAGTCTGCAACACCCTCTGCTGTTCTGGCTCCCCCCACAGCGGGCACCGTGCTCATGGGTTCCCACGTGCTCCTGGCTGGGCGTGGGGCTCCTGGAGCAGCGGGGAATATGGGACAATTTTCCCAGCACGGATGGGCTACGTGCAGCTCGATGTGCCTGCAGGCAGCAAGGTCGGGAGGTGCAGCTGGGAAGCCAAGGGAGCCAGCATGCTGCTGAGCCCGGGTGCTGCTGCTTCCATCGGGCTTCACGGGGTGGCTGCTGCGGGGTGCAGAGGCAGCCCAGTGGGACGGTGGGATGCTTTGCTGGTGGCTGTTCAGGCTGCTGTTTCAAGGAAGGAACTTCCCCATGCAAAGCAGGGCAGGTGGGTACAACCAGCTCCTTCTAAACAACCATGTAGGCCCAAAAATCTGAGAATAAAATTCGAGTTTTTATAATACAGAGTTATTTCTGTGAGCACACAAGTCTAGCAATTCCTTGTACCTTTATTATTGCCTCTCTTGAAAGAAGGGGAGGGGAGAAAGGGAAGGGCAACTCCTGCTTATTGCCAATGCAGTTATGGCTCCACAGATGCCCCTGGTTCATCGGAGGAAGGAAGACCCAGCAGTCAGTGACTTTCTAGGATTTCAAAGAAATTCCCAGGCTGCATAGCCTGGGAGGTATTTAGGTCAGATTTAAGCAGCTGCAGAGAAAACAAACATTCTTTTATAACTGTATAGCAAACTGCTCCCTCGCCTCTGAATCTGGCTGATGTATCAAAGATAGAGCAGTAGGAGAGGATGGTCCAGGACAGGGGAAAGGAGGTACCAGCCCGCTGCACCAACAGACTTGGGTGTGAGCTCCCTGGGCTGCGTGGCCCCCTAAGTCCTTGACCATCTCAGCTAATGCTTCCTCACATTGCTCCCCACCAGACGCGGAGGGAGATGTTCAGTTAAGGATTTCATTGCATTTCTGAGGCCTATTGCTTCTCCCTGTTATCCCATATTTTCAGGATGTGCTCCTGGAGTGCTGTCCAAAAGTGGTAGGCCTTGCCTGGAGCCCTCCACTCAGAATCCTTCACCTGCAACACACAGCCTCAGCCCTGCACATGCTTCCCCAGATTTGTTCCTCCACATTGCGACAGAAAGCAATGCTGAATCCCATTCACAGGACACAGGCACCAACTTCTGACCTATGGCCAGGGTTTTCCTCAAAGTTAACAAAACCAGCCATGAGATGAGACCCTGAGGGAGCACAGAGAGTGATCCAAGATAGAGACACCATAGCAGAAAGGTTCTAAGTCATGGCTGGATAGAGAAGCATGGGTTTCCTTGTCTGAGGAAGCTGAGCCTGTAAATGATGACAACATAGAAGGCAAGGAGGAGTATAGCTATGGGCTATAATTTTGGGAATGGTTGTAGCAGAAGCATTGCAGGCTAGTAGCATCTGACAGTGGTGTCTCTTGCACCAGATGAATTTTCAGACTGGTTGGCTTTCCTGGTGATCACAGCACAAAGGACTCTGTCACATTAATCACTGTTGCTTTGTTAAACATCCTGTCCTGATTCAAAACATGCCAATGGCTGGGAGGCTGCCACCACCCTAAGTAAGCTGCTCAAGTATTTAACTACTTTCTGTGATAAAATGTATACCTCATCTCTAGACTGCTTTTCTTGCACCACTGTTGGGCAGTGAAATTGGTGGGGCAAAACTTTAATATGATCAAAGCCTAGGACCAATATGATCAAAGCCTAATGATACTTGTTGGAGTCTTACTACGTCAACATAGTAATGATACATATCATTAGGCTTTGATCATATCGGTCCCAAGCGCTCCTCCTTCACAAGGTGACTTCCAACCCCTTAACAGGCCTTAGAGCTCTTTCAGGAATCCACTCCAACTTGTTAACTTCCTTCTTGAATTGTAGATGTCAAAACTGGGAATCCTTTCACACCGGTAATCACACCTGTGGAATGAGCAGACACAATCTAATCCTCACAATATAATCTCATGATACCTGCTCCACATTCCCTGCTTATACATCCAAGGATGGAATTAGCCTTTCTGACTGTGGTGTTGTGCTGGGAGCTCACATTCAGCTGCTCCAACACCATGAGCCAAACCCTCACCAGCATCACCCCTTCTACAGACAGAGCTGCCAGACAAGGTATGGCACACATTGAACAACTTCCCATTGGGCTGTTTCAAAACCATGTTATGTGCTTAAACATTCTCATACTTGTCAGCTGGTCAATTTCCAAACCAATTAGTACAAAATTTGTTAATTTGGTATCATTCCAGGTTTTTTAAAAATCAAAACACCGTGTAAGACTGTATCAGATTCCTTGTTGGAGTTTTACTGTGTCAACAGTTTTTACATATATCAGCCAAATCCATATCCCAAACATGTAACTTACATCTCCAAAAGTTACTGAGCAGTTTTACGGATTCTTTTCCATAAATACATGGGACTTGGCATTAACTAGAACTCTTCCCTTCTTTTTAAACCATCCTTGTATGTGCTATTTCCTTATTCTGTCTGAGGTCAATAAGGAGCTGGGAGGCCTGTAATTACAAGTATCAGATTACTTCTGGGTTTTGCTATTATTTTGTCTCAGCCTATGGGGAAATTGCCAGATTTTCCAAGTGATGGAAGCTTAAGTCTAGACAAGGGCTGGAGAGAAACACCCCTCCTTCCCCTGCCGCTTCATACATTAAAATAGGTGCTTACTCTAAAGGTGTGTATGGGTTTTGTAGAGACCTGGAGAGTAGTTTGCCTCACTAGTTAACTGAAACAGGCCCAGGGGATGGAACCAGCAGAGACTCCTGAATCTGTCCCAAATATAAAATACTTTCTGATTAAGGAGGAAATGGAAAGCTGAGACAGGAAAGAGTTTATTTGTATGATGGGTGCTCATATATAATTTATATGCAATAAATGTTTCTAGCTATTTCATTAGTTGCAAATAAAGTGATACAAATGTGCACCACTTGCAGCTGATACATGGTGTGTGCCTGGGGCTGCTTCCAGCTGAAAAGCGGTGCTTCACATGGGGATGATTTAACACTCCAGCAGCCCCACTATCCAAATTCTGCTGCAGGTTAATCCCTGGAGCAGATGCACACCACTTTTTCAACCACTCATAGGTTGGCTTATTAACTTAAACAAAGATTATCATTTAAACTATCACATTGTCCCCAGACTGTGGCGGGTAAAGAGCCAGATTTGTCCTTCCCACCTTTTGCAGAGCTGGAGAACTCTGGGACAAGATGATCCCCAGGCACATCCTTGGAGCGAGGGGAGAGAAACCAACTTAAGCCATCGCAGCACTTTTTTGAGTTTAATATTCATCAGCTTAATAGTCAGCAGCTACTTCAGTTATCAGAAACTCATTCACATCAATGAAATTCCACACAACACTGCGGGGGCAGAAACTCTTGCATTATAGGCCATTTATATCCTACCTCAACTCTTCCCACACAGGCAGCTTGTTTAAACCCTTGTAACCACCTGGGACCATCTCCAAGGCAAGCAAGGTTAGCAGATGGGGCTCAAGCGAGGGAGAAGTCCACTGCAAAATGTCTGCAGGGTGCAGATCTGTGGTTCAGTCCCTCACTGAGGCTTCTCCTTCTCACAAGTCTCCTTAGGGAATGAGGTCCTCACCTCCACAACCTTGTGCAGAGGGCAGGAACGAAAGGGCCAGCTTTCCTCACGCAGGGGAATATCAAGCAATGCACATGACAAGAGCAGAAGACCTATTAGGGTTCTGTGCACTGGAGAGTCAGGGACGGCACTCTGGTCATCAGGTGCCTCTCTGCTCCCCCAGCGCCACTGTGGGCTGCCCAAGCAGTGCTCTGCACTTACCAGATTTCCCTCTGTGCAGGGATCCTTCTCCTGGTCTGGGATGCTGCAAGAGGGAATGAGCTGCTCCTCCCTGGAGGAGGGATAGGTGAGAGAATCAGAACAGTGAAAGTGAGAAAACTTGAGTGTTGAGATAAAGACAATTGAATAGGTAAAGCAAAAGCTGTGCATGAAACCAAAGCAAGACAAGGAATTAATTCCCCACTCCCCATGGGCAAGCAGGTGTTCAGCCATCCTCAGGAAAGCAAGGCTCCATCATGCGTAACTTACTTACAAAGACAAATGCCATCACCCCAAATGTCTCCTCCTTCCTTCTTCCCCCAGCTTTATATGCTGAGCATGACGCTATATGGTATGGAATATCCCTTTGGTCAGCTGGGGTCAGCTGTTCCAGCTGTGTCCCCTCCTAACTTCTTGTGCACCCCTAATGTACTTGCTGATGGGGTGTGGTGAGAAGGAGAAAAACCTTGGCTCTGTGTGAGCGCTGCTCAGCAGCAGGGAAAACATCTTGGTGTTTCCAGCACAAACCCAAAACACTGCCTCATACCAGCTACTGTGAAGAAAATTAACTCTATCGCAGCCAAACCAGCACCCCACTATAGACTGAGCATATGCTCACAATGTGGGGCTTTGTATAGAGATATATCCTCTGAAAGAAATTAATTAAGCTAGCAATAACATGCTTTTTTACTTTTATAACTGCACATGAGAGTTTGGGGGTGCAGAGCTGTTACCAATACATCACCATAAATAGATCAGTATGTCAGCACTTCAGTGCTTGACTCCAACCAGCTCTGGGGAATTTGTCCCTTGGTAGCAATCAATCTGCTGGACTTTAAGTTTCCTCACTAGATCTGCAGCTAGCACAAACTGATCAATGCTGTTCCAAGTCGGCGGAGCACAGCAGCTTTGCATGTCCCAATGTTCACCCTTGCATGTCCCCTTCTCTGCAAGGACACCGAGGTTAAATTATCCTTTGTGAAGTACATGGGATATCTCAAACCAACTCCAAGTTCCTAAGCAAAACCAGCTTCTCTTATCACCAGTCCAGTACAGCCCAGTCAACTCCCCAGGACCTTGCCCAGTGAGGTCTAATCTGCAGTGGAATTGCTGTCTGCAGCCTGCAGCACATCTTAGAAGTGGATGCAGCAAAACTAATTCTGTGAACCATCCAAATTCTGCTGTGTTTCCTGCACAGGGCCTTCCTCCTGGGGGGGCAGCTTGCCAGGTGGTGCGGGGTGAGATACACAGTCTTGTGAGATGCTGAGCTGCTCTTACAGAGGGATAAGTAGCATTGCTACGGAAGACATGAGGGACCTGGAAAATATTTCAACAACCTGGCTTTGCCTCACAGGATGACAGTTCTACTGCTCCATCCCACATCACCTACTCCTGATTTCTGTGAGGAATTTTTCCCTTCCCAGGACGTGCATGCTGATGGAGCCACCTACCAGAGTCAGAATTCACTAGAGAATGCATCCTTCCCACTCAAGGCCTTTTGGATAGCAGCATAGGCGAGAAGGACCTGGGGGTCCTGGGGGGCAGCAGGATGACCATAAGCCAGCAATGTGCCCTCGTGGCTAAGAAGGCCAGTGGCACCCTGGGGTGTATTAGATTGGGTTTGGCTAGTAGGCCAAGAGAGGTCCTTCTCCCCCTCTACTCTGCACCTGGAATATTCTGTCCAGTTCTGGGCCCTTCAGTTCAAGAAGGACATAGAACTCCTTGAAAGAGTCCAGCGCAGGGCCACCAAGATGATAAGGGAGTGAAACACCTCACCTATGAGGAGAGGCTGAGGGAGCTGGGCCTGTTTAGCTTGGAGGAGACTGAGGGGTGACCTTATTAATGTTTATAAATATGTTAAGGGCAAGAGTCAGGAGGATGGAGCCAGGCTCTTCTCAGTGATGGCCAGCAACAGGACAAGGGGCAACAGGTAGAAGCTGGAGCATAGGAAGTTCCATGTGAATATAAGGAGAAACTTTTTCACTGTGAGGGTGATGGAGCACTGGAACAGGCTGCCCAGAGAGGTTGTGGTCTCCTTCTCTGGAGACATTCAAAACCTGCCTGGATGTGTTCCTGTGGGATTTAGTCTGGGTGATCCTGCTCTGGCAGGGGGGTTGGACGTGATGATCTTTCGAGGTCCCTTGCAACTCCTAATGTTCTGTGTGATTCAATCCCTACACGTCATCTCTCACTCCAAGCAAACAGAGCCAGATCCTACTGATTGCTGGAATAGTGGAGAAGGCCCAAGGTGGTAGGAAAGAGGGCCCAACATCTGTGAGAGGTGACACACATACCACCAGGGCAAAGATTCACAGCAGGATCCCAAGGTTAGCCCAAAACAAGACTTGTGCCCGAAAACCGGTATTACATAGAAGCCAGAGTTGCCAAGTAAACAACTTCGGTAACTACCACCTACCCACAAGCTTTGTCCAGAGCTCTAGGCAGTTAACAAGCTCCCTAGGACCAGCTCTCAGCATGTAGCATTCAGAGGATGCTGTTTGTGGGTACAAATTCTCAGAGGTGAAGTTCTCCATGACCCAGGGACATGTGGCAGCCAAGGCCTGGGGACCATGAAGGGGACAGACACCCTGTGTTGTGCTTCTGGGGCTGGATGGACAATGCAACCCCCTCCAACAGGCACATTCCACTACTCTCCAGAAGCAGGTATGGCTCACAAGGATGGGCGGGCTGTGTGTGTCATGCTTCAGGTCTGTATGCCTGATGCTCTCTCCTTTTCAGATTGCAGTTAGGTGGCAATGGATTTTTCTGGGCATGGCCCACTGTCCCACCAACCACAGAGATTTGTGCAAGGGGTCCTCACCAATCCTGCTCCTGACACAGGGTCCCCATCCTCAAGACACATAGCATAGACAGAAGAACTGCAAGCCTAGCAGCCACTGCCCAACAATTACACTGCTTTCTAGTGGCTTGTCATGAAACAATCCCAGCAGTTCACAGGAAGGTCCTGCCCTGCTTAACCGTAGCAGCAGCAGCAATTGATTATTGAGTGCATTTTACAGATCTGTTCTGCCAAGCCACCTCTTGCATTTCACCTTTCATAATCAGACACCAGACACCCATCTCTTGACAGTTGTAGGAAAGAAGCTTGTGGTGGTTTGACCCTGGCTGGAGGCCAGACAGTCACCAAGCCACTCTATCACTCCCTTTTTCAGCTGGATAGGGGAGAAAATATCTATCGAGAGGCTTAGGGGTTGAGACAAGAACAGGGAGAGACCATTCTACAGTTAGTGTCTCCTTTTGGCACAGGAGGTTTCAGTCAGTTCCTCCTGAGTTGTTTTCCTTCTTAGCTGGGGGGAGCATTCCTCACACTCTCCCCCTGCTCCAGCTTGGGGGTCCCACCCACAAGAGACAGTCCTCCACAAACTTCTCCAACATGAGTCCTTTCCCACAGGACTTCAGCCCTTCACCAGCTGCCCCAGCATGGGTCACTTCTGTGGGGTGCAGTCTCTCAGGCCCAGACTGCTCCAGCTTTGTCCCCCCCAGAGTTACAAGCACCCCCCCAGCAAACCTGCTCTGGCATGGGTGTGTGTCTCTCTGTGTGTCTCTCTCTGCACAGGCTGCAAGTGCTGGCAGAGACTTGCTTCAGGGTGGGTCACAGTGCATTCTGTATGTCTCCACCTGTTCCAGCATGGGACCTCTCCACGGGCTGCAGGTGTGGGTCTCTGCTCCCTGTCCTCTTCCATGGGCTGCAGAGGGACACCTGCTCCACCCCCTTCTTCACTGGCCTTGGTGTCTGCAGTTTCTTACATCTCACTCCCTTCTCTGGTGGAAAAAAAGCAACTGCTTGCAGTTTTTTTCTCTTAAATGCGAGTTTCAGAGGCACTGTGACCATCACTGATGGGCTCAGCTTTGGTCAGCGACAACTCTGGCCTTGAGCTTGCTGGTGTTTACTGTTGGGCCTGCAGAAAGCTTTTAGCTGCTTCTTGCAGAAGCCACCCCTGCATCCCCCACCCTCCTTCTCCACCAGAACCTTGCCACATAAAACCACAACAAAGCTGTAGATAGTACCTTAGCCTCTGTCCCTCCACACAAGTCCTCAGTGCTTCTAGTCTGCTTTCCTGCTTCTTCTCAATGGAAGCCTTAAAAAAAAGCAATGCATTTGATTTTTCACACCTGTAAGAATTTATTTTCTGATTTCCTTTCTAATGGCTCATCTGGAGGGGAGGTTGTGAGCAGCATAGCTCTCATTTCTTCTCAGTGATGGGTCCCTAAGGCTACCTTTCAACTGCTGTGTCACAGGGCCTATTTTACCAGGATGAGTTTGAAATAGACAGGAGAAACAGGGTTGTAAGCTTCTATGCTGGTTTCTTTCAAGCTTTGCAGGCTGTTCTGAAAATGTATTGCGTAATTTAGGAGACTGGTGTCCTGAACTGAGCAGTTTTCATTTACCGGTGGAAAAATTACTCCCTAAGAACCAACTTTCATTCTGCTCTCCCGACTGTTCCAGCAAGGCATCACACTGCCCACAGCAGAGTTTCACTTTGCTTCATTTGACTGCCAAGTCCTTGACTGAAGGGGAGAATGGTAGTGGTCTGTGTTAGGCCCAGTAGATTGTGACTGCTGGAAGGAATGCGAGGCACCAGCAAGCAGTATTCCCAAAAGTACCTGGGTATAGATTTTTTTGAAGCCTGGTCTGTGCAGCCACTCCCTTTCTGGGCAACTAATGAGGAAAACTGTTTAGAAACCTTTCTGGCCAAGAGAAGACCATTTTTTGCAGAAGAGGAGTGGAGCAGCTAAGGCAGTGCTGTCTGTTTATCTGCTGCAGCTTGGCCCTACAGCAGTCAGTTCACTGTGATGGGTCACAGTATAGAAGAGTGACTCTTGTCCCTGGAGCAACGTGATTCCAGCAAGCATTAAGAGTTCAGAAGTTCCTCCATCAGAGAGAGACACAAGTTCAGCACCGGTGTCAAGCACTGAGCCTGTTTGATGTCGCTGTGATGCTCCTGGGTCACAGTTGAAACATCTCACACTGTGTTGCTGCAGTACAGGCAGTTTCCATTATCAGTAATGTCTCTTCTGGAGGTAGTCAAGGATGCAGCTGTACCTCTGTGACTTCAACTCTTCCAGGTCCTTATCACACCTAGCAGCTTGATTACAGCTTCAGACCCCATGGACATCATTAACTCCTTACTCTTACCCATACTAACACAGGCTCAGCAAACTCCCACAGCTCCTCCCTGCCCCAGCCTCCAGGGCAGAGCTTGCAGGAACTGGTTCAGCAGGCCAGGGCCATCTGGACCAGCTGGAGGAGGTGGAAGCTGCGGTGTTTTCACCCCCTTGCTCAAGAGGTTTCAGGGTCTGGGAAAGGCAGCCCGGGTTGCTGTGACTGGGGGAAGAGCCAGGCCAGGAGGAAATGAAGTAGGAGCAGTGCTGCAGAGGGTTGTGTTTTTGCCAGGATGGCCCCTTGCTGTAGGATCAAGGGTGGGGAATGTTGAGCAACGGGGAATGTGTTGTCCCACCGTCCGCTTTCCCACATGGACCCCCGGAGCCGCGAGGCAATGAGGGAGTGTAAAGATGGCAGCACCTCCGCCCCACCACCTTTCTGGGGCCATAGAGGCCCTGGCCCGGCCGAGCGGCCGGAGGCGGAGGCCAAGGCCGAGGCCGGCAGCAAACCGGCGAGGGGGGCGGTGCAGCCGGCTCGGTCCGCCCCGCTGCCGGGCAACGTCCTCCTGCCACGGTCTTGCTCCGTCGACCCGGGTAGACAGCGCGGTAGGACGGGGCCGGGGCCGGGGCCGGGGCCGGGGTCGGGGCGCAGCGGGTGGGCGGGCGGGCGGGCGAGCGGCGCGGGGAGCGGGGTGGCCGCCAGCAGTCGCGGTGCACCGGGGGCCGCTCAGGGCGCCGGACGGTGGTCGGTCCCCGGGCAGCTCTTCAGCCCCAGGATAGCCTGAAGCAAAGCCCCGGGTGTAGCAGCCCTTCCTGCCAGCCCGCGGGCCCCCCGTCTCGGAGCCGGATCCCCGCGGGGCTCGGGGAGGGCAGTCAGACTCTGCCAGGAGGCCCGATCATCAGGTAGTTCTGTGGGGAAGGGGCAGGTCCACGGTCACGCCAGAAAGTCAGCCCACGGTGGCCAAGATCAGGCGCGGCAAGTGCAGCTGGCAGCCGACACAGCCCCGTGATCAGTGGGAAAGGGCTACGTCCCCGGGGCCAAGTCATCGCTGCTGGAGACCAGGGCTCCTGCAGCGCCGGAGGGCTCGTCCTGGGCTGAGCTAGCATAGGCTCACGGAAGGAGGGAAAGATGTGGGGGAGGCCCGGGGCGCCGGCAGGACCATTAGGGCCTGTAAGTGCTCAGGGCCCTGACAGCAGCCTGCCCCTTACTGAATACGTATGGACTCAGGAGGGGCTTGCTGTAGAGTGATTTAATTGCTGTGGGATGACGGCATACCATTAAAGGGAGCACAGACCTGAGACAGGTCACTGGGAAGGGGATATGGCATGACACACTTGGGCCTGGGGAGGTCAGGCAGCCCGTGGGGTGCCCTGTGGGTCAAAAGGGCTTGGGGTAAAGGGGAGATACTCAGACCACCCCTGGAAGATCCACAGAGACTGGGCAGTATTGGGGGTTTCACTCAGGACCCTGGGCTTGAGTAAGGGGCAGATGTAGCTCAGTGATTGCTAGGCAGATAGGCAGCAATGAGACAGGTTTGAGGTCAAGCAGGTACCTGGCAGGTTGTGGACCTGTATCTCATGTAGGGTCCCTGGTGCTGAGGGGTGCGTGGGAAGGTGGCAGAAAGCGACCTGCTGTGTGGTGTATAGAATGTAGCAATCTGCTCTCTCCAAGGTGCCGACTGGTGGTGTGAAAGAGGAGAAGCACCAAGGTAGAAGAGGAGAAGGTGCAACAACAGTCTAGTACTGGAGACAGCATCCTTATTCCCCAAATTGTCTTTTTTGTCCAGGACAGGTGCCTGACTGACTGCAGCTAGCTGGGGGAATTCTGTGTGTTTTCCTCTTGCCAGATATCCTGTACCTTCTGGTTGGGTTGCAGCTGCTGCAGAGCCACAGGGACAAGGCTTTCTTCTCCTGTGCAGGGAAAGCTTGTTTCTTCCTAGAGCACTGCTAGTACGTGCTGGGAGGAGGATTCCCTAACAGGCAGGCAGGGACAGCAGCTTGGGATGTTGAATGGGGAGCTATAAATCAGCAAGCTGCTAATTAAGACCACAGGAGGCTAGTGAGTTACTAAAGACCTGTATTACTCTTTTCAGAGCTCTGGGCCATTAACAAGATCCCTGGGACCTACTCTGAGCACAAGCACATAGCTCTCCGGGGGCATCACTTGTGAGCACTCTATTTTAGGCATGTTCTCAGAGTTGAAGTTCCCTGTGCCCTGGGGCCACGTGGCAGCCAAAGCCTGGGGACCCTCGGAGGGACACCCCGTGCTGTGCTTGCATGGCTGGCTGGACAACGCCAACACCTTTGACAAGCTCATTCCGCTGCTTCCCAGAGGTAGGTCTTTCTCATCAGGATGGTTCTTGTTGCAGGGCTGCACATCTGACAGTCTCTCCCTTTCAGATCGTTACTACGTGACAATGGATTTTTCTGGCCATGGGTTGTCATCCCACCGACCTGCAGGTTCCATCTATCATCTTCTGGATTACGTGACTGACGTGCGCCGGGTGGTAGCAGGTAGGTGAAGGGACCCTTAAGGGGATGTTTATTGTTAAGGGTTCTATATTGCTCCTGCTCCTTGGAACAAGCAGGCAGCATTTTCTGCCAGGAGATGGGTTAGTTCCCTCTGCTTCTCCCCAGCTTGATGTTAGCTGGTGCTTTGTGACTTCAGACTGAATAAGCATCCTTCTTTCTCACTATTTTGTGAGGAAGAAACACTAATCCCTGGGAAGCAAGTGTTCCCGTGCTGGAAAGCAATAGCAGCAAAGAGATAGATGCAACTATAGTTTTTCCAGACCGACTTTTTGTAAGCAGCCAGTGACCTCTAACCAGTGTTAGATGTAAACTGGAGGCTCACACTTCTGGTTCTCCCCACTGGCAGCTTGCTTCTTGCTTTAGTGTCCTACAAAGATATCTGAAAGCCAAGGTGTCTTGGGTTCCTAATAACTCCCTGCCTCAGCGCTGTCTGATCTTGGGCGCTGTGGCACATGCAGTTTTGCATCCCTCATTTGGTATACAAAGAGCCTCTAGTTTGTTGACATGCCACAGGGTAAAACGTCCTTTGGTGAGGTGTATTTCAGATGCACAGCTCTGATGAAGCAGTATTTTCCCCATAAACCTCTTGGAATGCCCTAAAAAGGGACTGAAGAGCCTGATGTGCTAAATGGTGCAGAGACCTTTCACTTGGAATAATCATACTTGCCTCAAGGCAGTGGACCTGGCTCTGTGTCCTCATGGCTCTTGTGGCATGCCCTGCAGCAGGATGCTCCATCAAGGCCTCTTTCTTCCAGCAGGTGCTGCCCAGCCAGGTTCCTTTGCTTCTTGCCAGTCTCGTGCCTGGCAATGAATAGGAATTTGCTGTAGTTTGTTTACCGTACAGAGAGAGC
This sequence comes from Porphyrio hochstetteri, assembly GCA_020800305.1. Lineage (NCBI taxonomy): Eukaryota > Metazoa > Chordata > Aves > Gruiformes > Rallidae > Porphyrio > Porphyrio hochstetteri. The sequence continues at coordinate 18,520,560 of CM036905.1, read as the reverse complement.
CTGAGAGCTGTGTGACTTAACTACTAAGGAAGTGAGGTGGTAGATGCTCTTTTTCTTTAAAACTGGCCTACTTTGCTACCTCATTTCTGGATTAGGAAGCAAATTAAGCAAAGCCCTCCTGGGAGAAGGGGCCGGTGTTGGAGTAGAGGCAGCAAGATGTTACTGCGCTGGTTTCTAATGCAGCACTGTTTTTGTCTGTTGCCACTTAGCCTTGCAGTGGAGACAGTTCACCCTGATGGGTCACAGTATGGGTAAGTGGCTCTTGTCCTTGTAAGCTGTGAGATTCATGGAAACAGGAGTGGATAATTAACTTACAAGACATGCTGCTAGGAGCTGGGTTGGAATATTTATTACATTGTGTCAAGTACCAGGTTCCTGCTTGTGTGATTAAAAAATCTGTGCCCTTGTTTGAAACACCGCTGCTTTCAATGTCCTATAGTACAAACAGTGGTATCTTGCTGTGGGCCTTTCCCCCACCCCCAGGAGGGAACAGTGGTGGGTGAAGATGGGTGGTCTATGGCAGGAGAATTCACAGCAGGCATTTCTGCCTGGTCCCCAAGAGGCCACAAAGCCTGGGGACAGCAAGGTTCTTCTTGATGGGTCACAGAGCTTGTGAGGGGAACCAGATTCCAGCCTGTATCCATCTGTGCTTGGGACACGATTGGGTTTTGTTCTCTAGGGCTCTTCTGGCCACAGCTCATGGGACCTACATACCGCAGCATTTTAGCTGGGAACTCCTCTTTGGCCTCTGCTGCCTGAGGGAGATGGGGGGTGGCACAGGACAGGGAGTCCAGCTGGCCAATAGCTCTGCCCTCTGCCTCCGTCCTGCCTGCTGGGAGAGATTTACTTTATAAATGGGGGAGTTGTGTCTTGGTACAACATACATTTCTGCTTCTAAGGCAGCTCCTGCTGGGGGAATGGGAATTCTGTTACCATGGGATGTCCTGTGCATAACTGAGCACCCTTCTTGCCTTTGCAGGTGGGTCTGTGGCAGGAATGGTGAGTAAAGCATCCTTTCTTCACGGGGTTTGGGATTTCTGCTGCTGGAACAACAAATGGGAGAGGAATGAAGGGACAGACTGTGTGAGACTTGGATCTGAGGGGAGGAGAGGCTCTTTGCTTACCCCTTCCAGTGTAGCAGAACAAAGACATCACTCAATACTCAGTTTTTCCTCTTTCTCTCATGTTGTTTAATCTCTCCTTAGTTCTGCTTGCTTTATCCCGAGATGGTGGACAGACTGATCCTGCTGGAAAGTCTTGGCTTTCTCCTAGATCCCGAGGTTAGATTTCATGTGTCCTTCCCCTACCTTCTTAAATTTGTGGTTTTTTCTTTCACTTGTTTGTTCAGACCAGTTCCTAGCAGGTCACACAAGTATCAGGGCTCTTCCTTTTGGCAGGCACAGATCTATTCCTTGTTGCATGGACTGAGGTCCTACCTTAGGATGAACCTTGGGGGATACTTGGTAGTGCTCCACATCCTCAAAATCCACTGGTGTGCACTATGACCCCATACAAAGGGAACCTCTGTCCAAGCAACCACCAGCTATGGTTGTCTTTTTGCCAACAGCTTGTCAGGTGATCTGGGTGCAAGACTGGTGGCTTTCTTTTTCTGTTTGTGGCAGGACATGAAAGCTACATTCCTGACCTGCCATCATCATTACCAGATGCTGGGGCTTTGGGTGGCAGACGTGGGACAGAAGCCAGGGTCAGGGGCACAAAAGATACCGGGTTTCCCTTGTTCTTGTGGACAGCTGTCCTCAACTCCAGAGTGAGATAGGAAGAGATAGAAAAGATTGCAGGGATAAAGAGTTAATGGGTTCTTTACAGCAGTGCTTAGCTTTGTGTTCCTACCTTGCCTTTTAAGTATTGCTTTTCCCTTTTGACTGGAAACATGCATCTTTAATACGGTGTCCATAACTGGTACCAGTTCTGAGGGATGCTGAAGGGTGAAATGCCCTTTTCTACCCTCTGATAAGGGGTAAAACAATTTGTAAGAGAAGGGTTACTCCGTTCCCTACCTCTCTTTGTTTCAGGACACTGAGGAATGGCTGGAATCTAAACGGATGGTGATAGACACATTACTGAGTCTAGAGGCAAAGCAGCAAACTCCCAAAGCATGGAGCCGGGAAGCAGCATTGCAGAGGTGGGTTCCCATCTGTTCTCTTTGCTTGCTGCCTGCCCTTACCTTAGACAGAGTTAGGTCTGCTTGAACCAGAAGGGAAAACTGTCCCTGCTCTTCCCCTTTCAAGTCCTCTGGAATCTCAGTGAGACCTTTTGCTCCTGCTGCCAGAAGCTGCTGCTGCTTCTTGCTCTTTTCTGAGGCAGCCTGAGAGCTCGCTGTCACCTTGTCATGCCATTTTCGCTTCGCTTCCTCCCTTTTCCAGCAGAACAACCTCTCTGCCATGTCTCCCCCAGGCTTTTAGAAGCAAACAGCCATCTGACAGCAGAGGGTGGGGCAATCCTACTGCAGAGAGGAGCAACTGAGACACCCGCTGGTAAGGGGATGCGTGGAGACACAGCTCACCACCGTGCTGGGCAACTCTGGGTGTGGAAAGGGAATGGGGCCAACACCCATTGTCTTCCACAGGGTACACGGTGCCCTAGCAATAAATGTACACAGCCTGAATGAGATCAATTAGGCCTGGAGGCAGAGCTCTCCATTCCCAGCAACTGGGGTTGGTGCTCAAATCCTAGAATGGCTTAAGAAAGGAAATTAAAAGAAGGGAAAAACCTAAATTAATCCTATTCCTCTGGTCTCAACTGGGCAGGCCCCAAAGGTGAGAAGGAGAGCAACTCCTGCTTGTGAGACACACAAAAACCTTCTCTTGTTTTTTTTTCCTTCCAGGGCTGGTGTATAACAGAGACATGAGAGTCCGAATGGTGAGCCTTGCTCCTCTGACATATCCCCTGCTGTTTCTGGGCCCTGACCTGATGGGAACTCAGAGATAGTTGAGGCCCAGCTCGCTGAGCCCAGGCCCTGCCTCCACCCAGCTGTTTACTTTGTGCTTCCCTAATTCCCACATCTCCTTTAAATGCTGCTGTTTAAAGAGCCTGCACTTGATCATTAACTGACTCAACTTACAAAGTCGCTGGAAAATGTTACAGATTTTTATTTTTCTTTGCAGCTCCTCTGCCCTAGGGCCTCCTGGCCCCATTTTGCTGCTGTTGTAACTCCTCAGGCAGCAGATAGATGGATGTTTAGGTCAGCTTCTTTGTCAGGTCACCCATATAAGAAGGGAAGAGAGACTGGAACAAAGTCCTTATGCTTCATATTTTGATAGCTTTGTACTGGTTTTGAGCAAGTAGGGCCTCCTCTACCTGTGCTACTGCCAGGCTGTGAAAGCCAGAGTAGTGTACTGTCTCCTTTTTAGTCAAAGGATGTTTAAAGCTTTTCTCTGCTATGAGATCATTCCCATATGTGCTGCATCCCAGCAGGCAGCGTTGTTGGCAGCCCTGAAGCACAGCTGGACAGGAGGAGTCTTTACAGTGCCAGCTACTCTTCTGCACAGCCCGGCCAACGTTGTCCCAGCACAGCAGCTTCAGGGTTGCAGCCGCTTCTGCCTTCCAAGCCAATACTGGGAGAGGGTCAGGGACACCCTCTGCCCTAGCTGCTGTCCCTGACCTTTGCCACTCTATCTTTGCACCTGCAGCAGAGCAGAGAGACCTTCACAGTGGAGCAGTGCGTGAAGTTTCTGCAGAAGATTCAGGACCGTGTTCTCATCATTATGTGAGTGAAGCACAAGCCAAACCAACCCTTGCTGCCTCCCTACAGTCCTGGGTGAAGAGGATGAAGGTTGGAAAGGGGCCCTTCTGCTACCCCCTCCTCTGCAGTGGCCACCCAGACCTTTGGGCCAGTTGGTGAAAGTACAGCCTCACATGTTAGAAGCTTCTCCCAGTTCCCCACTGCTGCTGTACACTGGGCAGGCTCCTGGAGCAGACAGAGAGCAGCTGGCACATCTTCCTCCCAGCTTGGCACTGCATTTTCAGGCCAAGCCTCCCTGGTGCAAAGCTGACTGAGGAAATGCCTGACCTGCCTTGTCCTCCCTGACTTCAAGTCCCTTGGCCCTACAGCAAGGGGCCATCCTGGCAAACATACAACCCTGCACAGCACCACTCCTATTTACTTTCCTCTTGGCCCGAGTCTTCCCCTAGTCACAGCAAACCCAACCTGCCTTCTCCAGACCCTGAAACCTCTTTCCTGAGCAAAATGGGTGAAACCACTGCAGCTTCCACCTCCCCCAGCTGGTGCAGGAGTCCCTGGCCTTCTGATCCAGCTCCTGCAAGCTCTTTGGAGCTGTGGGGAGGTAGGCAGTGGCTCATGAAGAGACTCAATAGCTGGGTGGTGGTAGACAGCCGACCTTAACTCTGCTGGCTTCTCCAGGAGGACTGCCCTGATACCTCCCCCTTTAAAACAGCAGCATGGAGTGGGGAAAGGCACAGAGGGGAGAGGAAGAAGCTGGCTGTGAGGAAAAAGTTAAGAGTAGAAGACAGGGTGGGGGCAGGGAATGATGCACTGAGACCAGTTAAAGAGCCAGCCCTGGGTAGGAGGAAGATAATATTTAACCAGTTTCCACTCTGATACCACTAGGCAGTCACCCAAGGTTTTAAAAAGTTAGTTTGACAGACAGTAGCTGCTTAGCCAAACTGTGCCATGCTCCTCTAACAACCAGGATGACCCTGAAAAGCCTGCTGTTTGCAAGCAGCTTGGAAAGAGCAGCTGGGTCTATTGCCCCAGTGTCTTGGGGACACTGCTGCTGCCCAGGAAAAACAAACAGAGCCTTGCTCTTCTATTTCAGTGCACGAGATGGACTCTTGGCACCACATGCGATAGACCGTGGGAGTGAGTTTGTGAAACCCCTGCGGGAAGCAGTTGAGTCTGCCCTCAAAGAGGTGAGCAAACTCCATCCTTCTATCACTGCATGCCACCAACTTGTCCAACTTTGTTGGACACCCCCCCATGAGGTGATTTACCCCAGTCATCACAGCCCACACCCAGGGGAATCAACTTCATCCCTGCTACCAAAGTTCCAAGTCAGTTCTACCCTCTGGACCCAGCTCTTCCCTAGTTCTCCCATCCCTGTCCTGCCTCCCCCAACCACCACACTGCAAGCAAGCACAGCTTGCCCAAGGGAACACTTCCCTGGTTCATATTTTCTTGTGTCCTCTCCCTCCAGCACATCCAGCTAATAGAGGTCCCTGGGAGTCATTTTGTGCACCTGAACGAGCCTGAGGTGGTGTCTGGTATCATCAGCAACTTCCTGACTGCACAGAATGCCAGATCCAGACTCTAGGAAGAGGGATCACTGCTGCAGCAGTCCAAGAGAACAGGATGCTAAGAAGCAGGCTCTGGAGGAATTGTCACCATTCCTACTTCACATCCAGCATCAGTTTTGTGATACCTTTCCCTCAGCTCAGTGTAGGGTGGAAGCAGGTCTGCTGAGGGTTCCCTGGAAGAGAGCTGTGCAAAGTACCTTCATTGTTAGAGGGAAAAAGAATCCTTCCTCCACTTCTAGCTCTGAGAGTACAGGGCCAGATGCACAGATCAGCATTCCCCTGCTTCCTCCCAACTTGTACCCTGGAATAGAGCCTCTGTGGAAGCAGCAGCCCCAGATGCAGCATTGCAAGAGGGGCAGCTCATCACACCTCCCTGAGGGTGGGGTGACCAGCCTCCTCCCAGGATTAGACCTCCTGAAAAGCCAGGAAAGTGTTCTGCTTCTCTGCTTGCTTCCACAGATGCTTGAGCTCAAGAGGGCCTCAGCATCTCTGTTCTACTGAGACTTGCTGCTTTTTAAATTTAAGTAAGATCTCACCTGGGCACAGAAGGCCATTTTAATGAACCCCTGGGGAATGAGTCACTAATCCTCTAGATGAAGCAGCTGGGAGAGCTACTAATAATGGAAAAAGTTGCAGATTATTTCTGTCCATCTAAATAAAGACTGATCTACTGTTAACAGTTTGTTGTCTTGACTACAGGAGAGCAAACCTCCTTTCTCTTGGCGTGTTCATCCAAGCCCCTGACAGGCCAGTCTTGGGAGGCAGGGATTTTACACACAGCCTGTGTGAGCACAGTAAAGATCCATCTGCTCCTAGCTGAATTGCTGTGAAAAGCGGTGAGGCAGCTGGCCTGGCACTCCCCTGCCAGGGAAGCTGCATGTGCAGTGGGCTTTCCAAGAGAGGGGACATGCTTTACCCCAGCTCTGTGGATTCAGCAGTGTTTCCACCTTACCTTCATGGTCACACCCAGAGCAAGGCTGCAGGCAGTAAAACAGCTGTGGAAGAGCCTGGGGGGAGGTGGGTCACAGCCCCTTTCTGATCAGACTGCACCAGGGTGGACAAGGCAGCACAGTGCAGCAGCATTGCCCCACAGCTTGTTGTGCCCATCACCATCCTCACCTGCCTCTTGTGGGTTAGCAACTGGTTATCTGGAAAGAGGCCTTTGAGCATCTGGTTTCTCCTCCGAAGCCAGGCTGCCATCTCAGTCAATCTAGTGCTGAAGAGCAGAAGTTCCCATAGCCCAGGCTAGGCCTGGCTGTAGAGGTCCACACACAACTGGAAGACCAGGCACCTCAACACAGCAGAGGGGAACACAGAAGGGGTAGGGCTCTGTACCACGCCACTGATCTTTGCCTGGGGTAAGAAGTCTGGGAACTTCCCAGTTGGGCTTTTCCCAAGGTCACTTTTCCTCCGCTTCTTACTCACCCCCAGAGAACATGTGCAAAGGAGCACTGGCACACCAGCTGTGACTTCAGTCACAACCAAAGCACACCAGAAGCTGCTCCCCTCCCAGCAGACCACAGGAGAGAGACATTCCCATGTTTTGAGAACATAGCAGCAGTTTAATTTACAGTTCTTCAGCCCTTCCCCTGGCCCTGCACAGGCTATGCTAGGTCAGTCCAGGCTCTCAAGAAGCTTTAGGAGGGCCTTGGGTTGAAGGGGACAGGTTGTCAGGAAGTGCTTCACCCCCTTGACCTGAGCACCCTGGGAAGAGGTGTCACAGTGCTGGATGATGGCTAGGAGAGCACAGTACTGGTGCAAGTGAAGAAAACTCCCTCTCTAGCAGCGGTTGCTGTGATCTGTTTCAGATCCAAGGGCTGGGACAACCTAAAGCTGCCTCAATTCCTTGAAATAATTTTGTACATGGAGTCCATCAGCATCTCTCCTGCCTGCTCCAGCACCGGCATCCGAGGAATAGCTCGGCACAGCTTAGTATGGCCGAAACTTGCGCTGGGCTCGCATCAGGGCAATTCTTTGCTTGTCCTCCTCAAACTTCTTCCTCAACTGAGCAATGTCTGAAATAAGCAGAAAGAGAAAGAAGACAGGTCACAGGGGAGCACAGATCTCCCTCTCCTGGGAAGTTTCACCTCCACACACCAGAAGGCGCTCAGTCCTGACATGTGAAGCACATGCTTCCCAGAGCTGGTCCTTTTATGTCTGGGCTGAGGGCCAAGCTCGGGCTCCGGCCCTTCATCTCCAGCAGTGCTGCAGCTCCCTCCAAGGGAGGAAATAAGCTAGTTTTCCCTTTCAACAGCTGCTCTTATACAGGCTGGAGAAATGGCTATTGGAAAGTCACAAGCAGCACACTCTCCCACAAAACATTCCAGCAGCCCTTGCTAGGGCAGGTGGAAAGAGGTTCCCAAGAGCTGGCAATGCCATTCACACAGCCACCCAGCCAACCGTTCATCTGCAGCTCGATGAAGCCTCCACTGAAGGAAAGAGGAGGCTCTTGGTGCCACAGTGAGAGACCACAGGCAGGGGCAGGAGGAGATTTGGATACTCACGCTCTCTCTTGGTCTCACGATGCTGCCATGCATAGAAGTTGAGCAGCTCTTTGCGGGCCCTTTTCTGCTTCTCCTTCTCCAGCACCCGCAGGTTGGCAGCCTCTGTCCGGGGCAGGCCAGGCTTCCGGCCCTTCCGCGTTACCTTCACCCAGCCCTCCGCATCCGGAACACCCTCCTCCTCAGCAGCTTTGGCTTCTTCCTATAGAGTTGGGAAGGTGAGGCAGCTCAGTGCAGACAGGGTGCCAGGCAGCCTGATGCACAGCACCCCCACAGTCCCCCTTACATGCAAAGCTCCAGCACCTGCTTCTCCACAAGATCTGAAGGAAGGCATGGAATCAAGGGCTCCTGCATTTGACTCCATCACAACACCACACACCAGCCAGGACTCAATTTATTTGTGGATACCTATTTTAAGTCCTGGGTGGAGGCGTCAGGTGTTGTGGGCCAAACCAGGACCTGACAGCCCACCAACAACTGGGAGTAAAACAACCTTGCCAACTAGCATGCTCCTCTCTGCCCTTTCTACAGAGGCCTGGGCAGAGAAAGATCCACTCTCTTCCCCTCCCCAAACTACCTGCTTCCTTCCCCAGCCTGACCTCACCTCTGCTATCTTTTTGTCATAGTCTTGCATGTAGGCATCCACCTCAGCCTTCAGCTCCTCTGGATCCACAACTGAAGCCGCATAGCTGTCAATCCATTCTGCAAGAGAGAGGGCAGAGGTCAGCAGTAGCCTCTGTAAGAAGCGAGCTCTAGTGTGATGCCTTTAGGCAACTGTAGAGAGAGCTGCTGTGGAGATGGACACAGTCTATTCCTGTTTCTTGCAGCCCAGGCAACAGCCAAGGAAGTCACAGAAAGACACTGCAACTGTCTCATGCAGGTGGGGGCTAGCCTTAAGCCCATGAGGTGCAACATTCAGGGCTATGTTCCTACCAAGGGGTCACAGCTGGTGCCAGTTATTGAGCCTGGCTTCCATTTTGAGGGCCAAAGACAGCCAGTTTCTCTGCACCTATGTGATATCGTTGGGGGAAAAAACCTACCCTTCCATTGTACCAAGCAATCCCATTCTCCCCCAGGGTCACTGGACTACAACATCCAGTGCAACAAGATTGCTACCTTGTGAATAGTAAAAGCAGGACAATGAGACACTGCGTATCAGGTGTTTCTGTACCTCTCAGTACAGAAGGGCGAGCATTAATGTCATGGGCATACAGGGTAGTATTCAGCAAGGAATGAGCATAGTTCTTTCCTGCCACTGGCTATATGGAAGGCAGGTAGGACTGACTTACTGCTAACGCCAGTTTTCACAGGGTGACTCTCTGTTGATATCAGCAAGGGACCTTCTCGTGACAGGGTCTTGGCTGCCTGGACACCAGAAGGTTTCTTGAACACCACGTATGCTACCTGAAATCTCTAAAAGAGACACCTAGGCTAGTCAGATGCATTGGAGAAACAGGTGACACCGCAAGGACCTCCACTAAAAATAAAATAAGAATCAAACCACCACAAGTTGCAATGGGATAGCAAATGAGATAACAAACTTTAATAAGTCATCGCATCACCCAATACCCCAAACAGTTTAACACATCTCATGCTCCAAACAATGCTACTCAGTGCTTGGGAGATATGTTCCCAATAATGCCCTTCTGACCACTAAAGCATCAGCGCTGCGCTCCCCGCCGTGCTTTACCGTGACAGTTTTGTGGCTGAAGAATTTTGACGACGGTTTTTCTTTTTTTTCCCCCAGCCCCGGCTTGTCGCAGATGTCCACTGACTGGACACGTCCGCAGCGGGCGAACAGTCTGGACAGGGCGTCCTTAATGCAGAAAATAAGAGAGAACAAACGGTACAGAAAGCCAGGAGCGATTCCTCTGCCCCCCTCACGCACCGAGGGGCCTCTCCAGCACGACTCGGGCCGCTCAGCCCAGGGCCACACTGCGGCACGCCGGGCTCCTCTGCCCTCGGCCTCCAGGCCGCACCTCGCCACCGGCGAGGACACCGCCGCCCCAGCCCCGTCACACGCGGCCCGGCGCCAGCCCCGCTTACCGCGCTGCAGTACGGGGGGACGTTGAGGACGAAGACAGTGCGGCGAGGCGGGTACGTGGCGCCGGCGCCTTCCCGCACCTGGTGCTCTTTCACCAGCAAGTAGTGAGGAGAGCGCTGCCGCGCCCCGAACTTCACCGCCAGAGCTGTGAGGCAACGCACCGGTTAAAGACCCCGCTGCCACCCCGGCCCCGCTCCCTCCCCGCTGCTCTGCTCCTCACCCGTGTAACCGGCTGGCGCCGCTCCGCACACATGTTCCCCGGCGGCCGCCATCTTACCTCGGCGGGAAGCGGCAGAGCGCGGGGACCGCCGGGAGTTGTAGTTCCCCGCGCCGGGGCGGCTCTGGTAATGGCGGCAGCGGCAATGGCGGCAGCGGCGGGTCCGTCAGCGCCTGGCGGCCGCCTGAGGGTTGGGTGTAATTAAAAGTTTTCCAGGGGCTCTTACAGCATGTTCTGTAAGAAAGCTTATTACAGACCAGCACGTAGCGTAACGGTTCTGAAAATGAGGGCCTGAGCCGTGCCACAGGCAGCCAGGCTGCTTACTGCTCGGGAGGCAAATGAAAGAAGAAATCTCAAAGATACATAAAAACCATCACACATTACTGCGAGAACACCTGTTTTTAAAGACTCTTGTTAACCAGGAAAAGAAAAAAAGCCACCTTTACAAAGGAAGCTGTATTTATGACTAAGTGGAAGACAAGACCACTCCAAAAATAAAAATACAGATGTATGTACAAGCTGCAACATCATCAGTGTAAGGAAGCAAGGAGATGGAGAGTTGACCCAACATTATCAGAACTGGTACATGCAAAGCCCATGAATATATACCAAACCTGCAAACCACAGCATCACTATGGAAGTCATGTTTTTGAAAATGGAAAGGAAAAATAAAAAAAGCACTGTAAATTACCTTCCACCTGTCCTGGCCAGCCATACTGAATTAGTGCAGGCAATCAGTGTTTGATATGGAAGTTTACAAACTCTTAACAGCCCAGAAAAATACTGGGGAAAAAACCCAACCCAACCCAAACCCTGTGCTGTAGGAGGGCAAATGTGCACAGATGTGGGGTCAGGTGGTAGGTGAGTTCTGGGGAATGCAAACAAGATGAGCATGACAATTACAGGACAGCCAGGAGAAACCAGAGAGCTGCTGAACTGCTTGAAAAGGACTAGGAATAACTGGTTACTCTTCTTTCAGTGCCCAATAAAGAAGCCATGCTATGAAGTATTACAAGATTAATACAACTTTAGAGAGAGCTGAGAGCCAGAAGAGCAATGCACACAAAGACACTGCTGTAAGATAAATCATGGAGTAGTTTAGACAATCAACAGCTTCAATTAAAAATAAAATAGAAAGTGCTACCATAGATCACAGAACCACAGGAACAGAGCCGTAGTTCTTCCAAGGATGTATGTTAATGTCATAAATTATCAGATAACCTAAACACAATGCACAATTTAACAGCAAGTTGCAAAGTGCATCTTACTTTAGAATGGACATGAACCTATTAGTAAAAAAAAAAAAAGCTTGAATCTTCCCACTCCTTCAGAAGAATCAAGGCATACACTCACAGTGTGTCTTCACATTTTCACAGCTTTCTATCTAGCTGTATATAATGAAAGTACCCAACTTCACCTAGAACAAGTACCCTGGTTTCAGTAGCTAGAATCAGCTACTAATTGCAGTGATCCAGATTAAAAGGCTTCTGAGTATCAACTCTCTCACTGATATAGTCAATGATATATCACTGATATAACCAAGAGCAAGAGAATGATCTTAATCAGATTATCAGTTTCGAAGTTTCTCTATCTTTATGAAAGCATGCCTGATTCAGTGTTGGAACAACTCCACCTATCTTTAGTTGCTTCACAGCATCTAAAAAGGCTTAGAATCCACTCTCTGTATAACAAACGTTTATTCAGAAACAGATAATACATTATCTTATCCATCCCCTAATGTTTCCTCCCCCTCCCCCATTTTTATTAAAACACAGGTGTTTGATGGGCAATCTAAAAAAGGAGAACAGCTGTCTTAGGTCCCCTCCCCTACAAACATCTGCTGTTCACATGAAGCACCCTGCCAATAACAGTGTCATTGGCTTCCAAACCAGAGTACTCCGGAGAAAAACACATCCTGCCAAGTCCTCAGTTCATGGCTAAAAGGGATACAGTGAGATAGAGGAATGGTTTGCACGAGCTAGATAGAGCAAAGAGTTAATACAAAACAAGAACGCAAAAGAAAGAGGGTTGACCAAGAGATGGGATCTGGACCTACAACGGTTACAGTGAGTTCATTAAAGTTCAGTGGAGCTGAATAGAATGGATCGCTACGAAGTCTCCTAGCTAGAAGGATCAAATTCAAAGCCCAAGCAGTTTCTGGAAGCGTCTTGGCTTTGCTCTCCTGTAACACAACGAAGCCCAAACGCATGGCGCTACAGGGGCCTGAAGCACCACGTCAGCGGCGCTGGGCCAGCACAGCGAGTGCTGGCGGCGCCACCTAGCGGCCTGCGGCTCATCACGGGTGCTGACCCGCCCCGCCCTGCCCGGGACCTGCTCGGCGGTGCACTGCCCCGCGCTCTGTACCGAGCGCTAACTGCTCCCTCTCCAAAACCTCTCCCCGGAGCCGCGAGGTGCAGCAATCATCCTCGAAAGCCACGCACGCGAGCAGCGTGCCTGCGCAGCAGCCTCTCCCACAGTGAGTTCCCAGGCACACGACAAGACTGCTGTTTGCGTATTAATCCCCGAAAGAGGCACCAGCTCCGTGTTACAGGAGACTGAGTAAAGTAGAGGGTAAGGAAAATAATTATGTCCCTGCATCAGCAGAAGGATGGAATAGTCCAATGGGAGTGAAGCATACTGATTTCCTCTAGCTCCAAACAGCCTGGTTCTTACTTCTTGATCCAGGGAGGAGAGCGCAACTGAGCCTGACCCTACCGGGCTAACAGATTCACTGTACGCATGCCAGAGTGTTTCCCCCCTGCCACCTCTCCGCATTGCCAGAGATGAAGGATCCCTCCCATAGCACAATGGGTGGTGCACTTGTGCATATATCCTTTCCACCCCTATCCTTTCTACCCAACACCTCCATTGGTCAGTATACACAGCGGGATGCTCAGCTTTTCCACACTTAATGTCACAGCTGCTGAGCAGAAAAACAGCCAATGGAATGAAGTAATATACTACCGAATGCATACAAGTCAGAGATGCAAGATGGTGCTTCCTGCACGAAGCCACACCTGACTTTATACCCAGCACCATTTCAGAAACAAACAATGCGGTGTTCTTGCATGTTGGTAATCAAGGGGATACACCTTTTAGTTAAAAGTCAGAAGAGAGGAGATCACCACTCCTTCCCTTAGAGTCTATGTGCACTTTTAATGGCCACTAGGGGCTTTGGAGAAAAGGAGGGAGTTACATGGTATATGCTTGGTAATACATTACTGGCAGAAGGGGGAGTTATTCTTTTGGAAAAAAATCGTGGAAGAGAATTCCAACTATGAAAACAGAAAGTACACGCACAAGAGGAAACACTACTGTACAGTAAGGTAGCGATCATAGAAAACAAAAAATTCAAGGCAGGCAAATGCAAATAACATCTGCACTCCTGCACATTTCTCATTCCCCAGCAAATGAGTTTCCAGTCCACTACTTGCTTCCCCTTCTCAGAGTTTAATTTTGAATTCTGTGGGCTGCACAGAGGCAGAGACCCCTGAGGATTTGAAGAGTGCCTTCAAGATAGTGTCAGGGTCTACTTCAGCTGGGGGATTTGAGGAGGCGCTTGCACTTGAGCGGCGTGGTTCCCCTTCCTTCTTCACTGAAGGGGTATCACTCAATCGGCTGGAGGATTAAAAAAAGCAGTATTTAATATCTCATTATGAAATAAAATTTATCTCTTTATCTGAATTTTCTCTTACTGGTGTTTCCCCCTTAGCAATATTAAGATATAAAAGCTTTAAATATGCTTCCCTCAAGAAAACTTCCTCATCTCAGCCTCACTTTGAATCTCAAGGCTGGAAAACTATGGAGTCAAGCCATACTGCACTCAGCTGAGTGCCATGGAGAGGAAAAGGAAGAAGATATTCAAGGGACAGTTTGCCAACAGTTGCCCTCCCCTTAAATTTTCTCAACACAGAACATGCAAATGTGTCTGGTTCTTCCCCCTACCCAAAGGGCACTTACAGCAATATAGGCTGGTCTGAAGTGATGACATTCCCATTCATATGAAGATTGCATTTCATTGGTTGACCTGAACAGAAACACAACAGGAAAAGTCCTTCTATCAGAATTGTGCTAAAGGCAAGACCTCAGAAACAGCACACAAGAGTGCAAGCAATAGAGTTCCACATGTTAGGAAAACATGAGAAAGAATAGTTGATAGATCTTTTGTTGCAAAAATCACAGCAACAGAAGAGCCACAGAAACATTCAGTACAATATAAAGAATCACACTAATGAAAAAATTACATATAGGTACAAACCCCTTTGCAGAAACACAAGAGAGTCTCCCATCGTCAGCTGTCTGCTCCTCATCTGACATTCATAACATGTCACTCATCCAGAGAAAAAGCATCTATTTCCAGCTAAGAATTAACAGCTAATTGCACTCTATAATAATACTGCAGGTGGATCCAGACTAAAAAATTGCATTGTTCAAAGTTTATGGAGAAGCTCATACTAACTGTTCTACAAGTTCAATTCAAAATGTTCCTGACAATGTCTTGAGACTTCCGCAAAAGTAGTTTTACTTGTACTTTGCAAACAGCTATTTTGGAAACAGGCAAAGCCTCCCTAAGGCCTGTCTAGCTCTCTGCACTGCATCAGAAATAAAAGAATTTTAATCTGCAAGTTAAACCAGTGGACTCACCAAGAACCTGCCTCTAGCTTTGAGCATTCTGGTTCTAGGAAAACATTGGGTTTTTTATTCCACGTAAACTGTGCATATATTCAGCTAGTTACATAGGAGCACACTGTACTGCCTGTCTCAAACTGATTTTCTGTCAAGTGCTCTATTGTGGTAGCATATGAACATCTGAGATGCTTTTAAACTCCACTGAGGTGGAAAAGTTGTCAATTTATCTATTCTAAATGCAACTCAGCCTCAAACTTACCATCTAAGCACCTGTTGTTGTATTTCTTATATGCTGTGATAGCATCTTCTTTCTTCACAAACACTACCTCAGCCACTCCAGGGTGCACCAGCCGGGCTCGCTTCAGAGCGCCACACACACAGAACAACTCCTGTGGGTTAGAGAGCTAGTCATGACCACAGTCACATCAAAGGTACTGCTTCAACCAAAGACACCGAGTGAGAAAGGACAAGCTTCCTAAGTGCATCATTCATCCTGCTTAGTAAACACATGGCAGAGTCTTGACACTTACTGTGTTTGCTACGGTATGAGTACTTGGCATCAGTAATACAGGTTGCACAAACAGACAAGTTCAAAGCCAGTGCTCTACTGTTCATCACACCTGAAGAGCAGGCTTATTCTCAGCCAATTGGGTATGGAAGCACCTAGGTAATTTGGATGGGGGCATACGTTCAAGGAGAATGCCAAGAATCTTTGGGCATGAACTCTTAAGTGATATCAGGTATCTCAGTACACCCTAGGAGTTGGATTTTTGTCTTCTCAAGCATGCTTTTTAAAAATGTGAACAAACCTCAAGCCAATCAGGAACCTTCAATATTTCTGGAGGGAAAGCCCACCATAGACCAACTGATTTATCAAAAGAGGCAGGATAAGGGAAGAAAGCATCATTCATCCATGGTTTGACAGTAAGCACCACTCACAACAATGTCTTCTTCTGTGACTCGAGGATGCAGATTGTTTACAGTCATCTTTGTGCCTTCCAGAGGACTGAACGCCAGCTGCCAACACAAACAAATGCATCTCAGAAAAGGTCAGAAATGCAGCAGGCAAGACAGCACGGTAGAAGCATTAAAAAGGCCACTAAAGGGATGTCTGGGAAAGCCTGTACACACACACACACACACACACACGAGAGACCTGCAGCTAGCAACAGGAAGTATCAATGCTGACAAAAGCCCAGCTCATCTGATGGTGAAGGGCCCCTTTTCCATCCATTTTCCATGCTAACTTCTCTCTGAAGGAACCTAACCTTTTATTCCAAAGTATAACACTAACAACCCACATACATACACAATACTCTCTGGTTATGCCCAAACTTAAGCGCAATGTCTCTGCTGCACTCTACACCAGCCAGCAAACCCCAAAAACATGGCCCCAGCCCTTTAAGAGCATGCTGAACTCAACATGCCTGGGAACACCTGATGGGTTACCTGCACCCAACAGCAGGCAGTTTGGCAAAGCAATTCCAGGTAGGTTATCTACAACTTGCTCAAGAGATCTTGTGTGGACAGCAAGCTGCATTTGGAAGAAGCATGTTTTTCTTCTTGCTAACAGGAGAGAAGACATACCTAGTAACATTAAAACACTATTCCTAGGGACATAGAAGCCACCAAGGAGCATCCAAACACCACCTCCCTGTAACACAGATTCCTCCAGAACCATGTGCTAGAGAGAAATGTGGAGAGCCACAAAATGCTCTGAGAATTCCCAGTCTCTCAAACTCTGATGAGAAGGATATTTAGACAGGTTTCAAATTCTTGGGACATGGTTTGCAGTTGTCAGAGTAAGTTTGATGAAGTCCAGAAGTAATGGTGGATGTGAGAAATGAGCTGCTCACATGACTGAAGAACAGCAAATTTCAGATGTTTAAGAGCATCTCCTGCTTCCCTTGTTACAGCAAAATCAGATGCAGCATGTAATTTAAAGTAAAATTACTGCTGATAAAGATGTCCATCATACAACCCCACCCGCTGTTAGTTAAGAACACAAAGAGTCTACACCTGTCTTATATGAAAAATTACTAATTTGAACCTCAAGGAATGGGGCTGTTTATTGGTCAAGATGCTTTTGATATTTAAGAGAAAAAATTACAAGTAGCAGATGGTGCTGATGGTATGACAACATCTCAGTTGTTATCAGTTACCTACAAGGTCTGTAACAATGAGGATGAGGTGAAAGAAAAGGAAAATCAAAATAAAGTTACAAGCTTCCTTGTTGGCCACCTTATCAGAAGGACAAAAAAGAGGGAGGGGTAGAGAAAATTTTAGAGGATTTAGAGGTAAAGGAGGAGGTTGTGGAAATACCAGAGAAAGCTATTGTGATATTCCTGTAGGAGTAAAACAGTGTGCCTATTGTAGATGAGGAAGACACTGGAAAAAGATTGTCCACAGGTTAAAAAAAAAAAAAAAAGGAACATAAGCAGCTACAGAGGTACTGGCAGAAATAGTGTTAGATTGAAGGGGAGCAGGAAGATCTGTTAAAATTTTCCCCAGCTGATCCTCTAGTTCCAGTAGAACTGGGGTAGAAAACAGTAGACTTTTAAAAATAGATTTTTAAAAAATAGATAGTGGAGTAATTGCCAATTCCAAGGGACCTTTAAATAAAATTAAAACTAGTGGAACTGACGCCACCAGGAAGAGAATTCAAAGATCATTGTTTATAACCAATGGAGTGTGCTATTGGGAACACCATGGTAACTCATTTCTCTATACACGAGTGCCCCTTGCCATTGCTGGGATGAGACTTGTTATGCAAGTTAAATGCACAAATAACTTTTTCTGGACATTTAGTTGTTGCACACTCCCCCAGAAAAATGCCTGGAAAGCAGAGATGTACTGGCTGACAAACTGAAAAGGATAAGGACACAGATGTTCCAGAAGTAGCACTGGATGCTACAGTACCACTGGTATGGGCATCAGGGAAACTGGGACCAACAAATAAATGTTACTCCAATCAGCACTGAACTGAAATTTGGAGCCCAGCTGGTAAGAAGGAAACAATACCCTCATTAATTCTTTTTTAGAATATGGACTACTACGGAAATACCAATCTGAATTTAATACCCCCATTTTGGCAGTAAGAAAGCTTAATTCAAGAATATTGCTACAAGACTTTCAGGAAATTGCTACTTGGACAGTTACCTGTCCAACCTGTGGTGCCAAACTTGTATACACTATTTGCTTCCATCATTGAAACCAACATACATTTTACAGTTTTAGATTAAAAGGATGCTTTCTTTGCCATTCTACTGGATGAACAGACTCAGCTCATCTTTGCTTTTGAATGAGAAATCTTGACTACTGGACAAGTGACTCAACAGTGTTAGAATGCATTAAAAACACAGCCCAACATTATTTGGTAATGCATTGGCAAAAGGCCTGCAACACTGGAAAAATAGTAATGGGCACGTATTTGTGGCAGTACACTGATGATTTATTAACTGGCTCAAGTAATTACAGTGAATGTTTAGAACCTACAATTCGTGTACTGATTTTTGGGGGACTTGCAGGATATCACGTTTCTAAAAAAAGCACAAATAGCAAAAGATAGCATCCAATATCTGGGATTTGAAATTATGCCAGGACAGAGGAGGCTAAATGCAGAATGAAAGGAAGCAATTGGTAGAGCAACATCAAAAAACAGCTAAGAGAACTTTTGGGCATGGCTGGATGATGTCAGTTGTGGATTCCTAAGTTTGGATTGATCGCTAAACCACTATATGTTGCCACCAAGGTTCCAAAGGACTGTTGGAATGGACTATCAAATGCCAAAAGGGTTTGAAGGAAGAAAAGAGACTGACAGAAGCTCCTCCATTAGGACTTCAAATCTAGAGAAGCCCTTTCAGTTATATATACACACAAGAGGCAACAAGTGGCCTCAGGAGTCCTAACTCAGTTGTTGGGAACCTGGATGAGTGGGCATTTCTCTGAACAGTTAAATGACATTGGTAAAAGACAGCCTACTTACTAATTAAAGAAAAACCTGGGACAACCTATAACTGTTTGTACCCAGTGCTGTGATCTTTCTCCTAAAGAAGAAGGGACACCATTGGATTTTTCCTAACAGATAGGCCATGTACTGGGCTGTATTGCTGGAACAGGTCATACACTTGAAATCCCACAACTCTACCAGTGATCTCAGAACAAAGTGAATTAAAACACAACTGCCTGACAACAATCAACTCAGTCATTCCAGTGCAAGAAGCTCCTCTTAGTGATTCTGATCGAGGACTTAGACACAGCTGGAAGTAGTTTTATGTCCAGAGGAAGACAATGTGCTGGACATGCAGTAGTGACCACAGACCAGGTTCTGGAAACTGAACCTTAACCCTGTAATAGTTCAGCCCAAACAGCAGAGTTGATTGCTCTAATTAAAGTTTTAGAAATAAGTACTGGTAAAGAGTGTAGCAACGCATTTTGAAAGGAATGGGTTTCATGGCCCATTCACATTTATTGCTGACCCACATATAATCAGGCCTGGGGAAGCTAGCAGAGACATGTTGGTATGCAGTAACAGGAGAGCAGATTTCTGTGAGAACGGGAGCTTGTAAGAAACAATTCATGAGGTAAGAAACAATTCATGAGGTAAGAAACCGCAAGAATGTTAAGAACTGCCTTAAAAAGGAACAACATGACAGTGTAGCCTCAACCAATTATTAGCAATAGTGAGACACATGTAAGGGGGGTGAACAGAGCATCTAACCAATAGCAATGCAATGTAACTCATGCACTGATATAGAAACCTATGTAAGCTCTCTGTGTGTGTTTCAATAAACGAGCTCAGCACTTCATCACACTGAACCGAGTTGAGTCCGCAAAACTTCAGCTCCATGCTGAAGAGCTGATATTTACAATGACTGAAAATATGCCTTTGGAGTTGCCCATGCTCATGGGGCAATCTGGAAAGAAAAAAGACTTCTGAATAGGACAAGGGGAAATGGCATGAAGCTGTGCCAGGGCAGGGTCAGATTAGATGTTAGGAAAAAAATTCTTCACTGAGAGTTGTCAGGGCCTGGAACAGGCTGCCCAGGGAGGGGGTTGAGTCACTTTCCCTGGATGTGTTCAAAAAAAGGGTAGATGAGGTACTTAGGGATACGGTTTAGTTTAGGATGAGAATGGTTGGACTTGATGATCTTCAAAGGTCTTTTCCAACCTTGTGATGTGAATTCACAAAGAACCCTGCTAAATATGGAACTGAGATTATGACATCGCTACAAGCTGTACTATAGCCAACAAAAGTTACAAAATAATTCATTGCTGGGCACACCAAAAAAAGAGAGCTGATACAGCTGCAAAGGGAACAGCTCGTAAAAGACTGGATCCAAAAAGGAAGATTAGACCAAAATTGAACAAGGATGGTGTGAAACACCTTTAAAACAACTTTCAATCCCTAAAAGAACAATGGAATTTTTGCTAAAAAAAAAAATTATATCAAGAAATGCATATGGGTTCTGATGCTCTAGGCCTTGTTGCTAAAAATGTCATAGGACCAAAACCCAAAGTATTACTGACATAGTACTAAAAAGTCTAATATGCTGTGCTAATAATCCAAACAGAGAAAAAAACAAAATAACAGGGGAAAATATAAAATGAGAAATAATGCCCAGGGACTACTGGCAAATAGATTGTTCAGTTACCTAGATGTAACCTGTATAGATATTTATTAGTAGATGCTGTTTCTGGTTGGCCTGAAGCTTTCTCCTGTTGCACCAGTAAGGTAAGAGAAGTAATTAAGGTAGCATTAAGAGAAGTAATTCGTAGATTTAGTGTCCCAGAAGAAATCTTACCTCACTTGGCAAGTGATAAAAGAGTAAAATAGTATCTCCACATTCCATGGAGACCTCAATCTACCAAAAAAGTAGAAATAATCAATCAGATCTAATGCACCCTAACAGACAGGAAATGATTAAAGAATATTTTATTTTTCTAGATTTTCTCTTCTTTACATAGGTATTTAAATCAGAGCACCATTGCCATTGAACAACCCGTTCATCCCTTTCACCCGGAGGACCTAGTTTATATCTGGACTTGGAAGAAAGTCTAATTACTAGATAAATGCCTCAATCTTACGTATTCACTGCGCAAACTGAATGAGAAAATGTCAAAACATAGGATTTTGGTAAGTCTCAAAAGGAGGAAATTGTTACAGCAAAATCAGGTGCAGCATGTACCCCATGTTAGTTAACACTTATCTAAACAACGCACACGATTGTCAGAAAACACAACTGAAGTATTGTTAGTCTGACCAACAAACCTGGAAGAGTCCCTCAAGATTGCTAAAGGAGGAGGAAACTAGGGGAAAGATTATTCCAACAGGGGTAGAATGTGACCACTGACCCATGGACCACTCACCCTAATTACACCACTGATCGAAAAGAAAGCAGACATGCCTAATCCTTCTAACATATGAGGCAAAGGCTTTTTATCCAAACATACAATGATAACTAATACACATGTAGTAGAAACACAAATTATACTAAGTGTATAAACCACCACTGATTTATAGCTTTAGTGTGCTGCCTTGGGACAGGAACCCACATCTGTGCAAACAGGCAATTAATTACCTCTTCTCTGTGTGTACTGGCATATTGCACACCAGGTAAAGAAGCTCCCAGATCTGGGACAACACCTTGAGCTCACCTCAACAGGTGCCGGTTCTTTTGGAGGCTCCTCCTTTGTCACCAAGGTCCGGGACATGTTTGTCAAGGCCTTTGTCCGCATAGGAGAGGGAGGTGCAGGTGGAGCTGTGTATGTATCATTCTGGACCACTTTAGTCAGGGGAACAGTCTTGGACAGAGAGAATTTATTGCCACTCAGCCCAGTCTACAGAAAGAAAATAAAATACAAGCTGCAGGCTACAAAAGTCATCCTCCTTTTTCAAGCACTAACAGCAGGAGAGCATTACTAGCATGCACTAAGAACTGCATGTCCTTCCCAGGGTCAAAACCACTACGGTGCTGGAGACTTTCAGCATTGAGACCACCAACAAAACAAACCCCAAACAAAAAAATTAGAAAACTGTTTTCAGGCATAAACATAAAAAGATATGTTTATCCCAAAAGGGCATTCCTCTCACTAACAAGTACTTTTTAGTTTCATATTAATCTGAAATGAACTTTTTCAGTGTGATTCAAATTTGAAAAGCTCTTTCATCCAAAGATTTTAAAGTACTCTATAAATTGTTTACAAAGATTGCTCAATACAATAAGATTGAGCTGCCCTAGTACAAACTACACCACTTCAGAAACATCAAGCTAGAGCGTGAACAATGAGGTAGCCCATAAACTTGCTAGTTGGAACTACCCGAGTTTAAAGCTAGACTAAAAATTGTGCTTGGCAAGTGCCCTGAACACTGGAGAGAACACATTTACTTCTGGAAAAAAACCCAATCCAAGTCCATAAGGCTGTTTTTAAAGATCACAAATGGCCAGGATCTCTATTCTGAATATGCACATGAGGAAGGAAAAAAAAAGGATAACCACTGCACTATATTGCCTGTGTGATGGCAAAACCAAATGAATGTTTTCTCAGAACCATGGAATAAACCTAGGTCCATTCCTCATGCCTGAAACAGGGCTGACTTCAAAGATACATCAGGTTGGCTCAGGGCCTTACACAGGTACACTCTGAGTATCTGAACACAGCAATTTCAGAGCATCTCTGGGTGCCTGTACTAGATGCTGATCAATACCCTGAGAACTGCACAACTCTCCCCCTACCTAACTAGAATTTCTTTGCCTGCAACACATTTGTTGATTTTTCTCCCTGTTCACTCCTGAAAAGGACCCCAGTTTTGCCTTTTCTATGCCCACATATTAGGCAATGAGAGCAGACAGATCCTACTACAGCCTTCACAGCCTTAACAGACACTGTATTCTCACCTTCTCCCCACACATCATGTGCCACAAGCCCTCTGACCACCCTGCTGTGCTGGTTTCAGTCTGTCAGTGTCTGTCTTGTATCACACAGCCCCAAATTAGGCACAGAACTCCAGGTACATTCTCAAAGCACCAAACAGATGGGAATAATCATCTTCCTTGATTCACTGGCTACAATCTTACTAACACAGACGCTACAGTTGGCCTTCAATGCTGGAATGATGCACTGCTAGCCTATTCTTAGGATCTCACTCAGCAAGACATCCAGGCTCTTCCCTACAAAGCTGCTTTCTAGCCTGTCAGTTCTCAGCTTATGTTGCAGAGGGTTATCTCATCCCAAGAGCAGGACCTCATATTTGTCTGTGTTCAAATTCTGTCTCTCCAGAGCACCAGTACTCCCCAAAAAGCTCCCAAGTATTTCCTGCTATGATGTCTAGTCTCCAGAAGTAGCAGAAAGCTTCCCTTGCTTGCTCAAGCACTATCAAGATAGGTTTAAAACACTTCCCCAACAAGAAGAAAGTTGAGAGCCAGCATGCAGCAACCTGCCAGCAAGGGAGAAAGCACTCATTCTGGATGCAAAAGGGCTGTAAAACCACAGTTAGCCTAAAAGGGAGTCTGTCCCAAAAATAATACTAGAAGCATCAGCACAAAGGGAAGGATGGGATGAAGAACAAACATTTCAGGAGAAAGCATCGTTTACATACTTTAAAAGAACATAAGCCCTGTAAAGTCGCAGCCTGTGTGTCCACCCAGTGTGAGCATGGCGTGGTGGGGACTGCTCAGATAATCCCTTACCGCGTTGTGCAGGAAACTGTTAGTGGTGGTGATTTTCATCTGTTTGCTAGCAAGGGGAGAGACACTTTCATCATCATCTTCCATCTCATACAGACCCTGAAGAGAAGCAAGGTAATAGTTTACAAGCAGGTGGATTTAATCTGGATATCCTTTCCAAAATAAGCACTTTTCTCCTGACTACAGCCTTCTTCAGGCAATGAGTTTGACTGCATTGGACTTTATTCGGGTCCTTGCAACTTTAAGCCACAAAACCAAAGGCATGCAAGTCCATTTTAAAACATTAGTGTAAAAACTGTCATACCTCTTTTCCAGAAATGCTACAGTAAAGCTGCTTCCCTAGACATACTGAAGTCATATACAGATTTCCTCTAATCCCTAGACCTTCAGGTGATTTCCATTTTTAATGGAAAAAACCTCAGTGTCTTACTTTTTAGCACCCAGCTACCTTTACAGTTGAGGCCTGTGCACATGCCTTCTTTTAATTAAGGAGATGCCTGCCAAATACGTCTGAACCAAACGTTCCTTTTGATTAGGCTGCTTTCCTCAGCACAGTACATATCTGCCTGGAACAAGAAAATACTGCACTAGGTTTACTGAATGAATAAGTAATTTCCCAGTTCAACTTAACACTCACAGCCCTGCCTTAAAATACCGAAGCAAACTCCCAGACAAGTATTTTTTCATGGACTTCTATGCCGATGGCACTGCCCAGAGCATGTCACAACTCCAGACTGCTTCCCATTAATTCAGTAGAAAGATGAAGTAAAAAGGAAGTATTAGCAATGAGAGCGTGTAAAATAAGTGGGTTTTCATAGTCAGTGAGATTCTGGTATACGAATGTGAAAGTTGTTCCAGTCACAAAAATGCCATGAAGGAAAAAACTCAAAAAGGATGGTGGAATGGAGAATTGTGCAGAAAAGGGAAAAACAATAGCATTCAGGACAATGCACTCGAGTTTGAGTCAAATGAAACAGATTCATGGCTCATAGTGGTGAGGTCAGAATAATGAAGACACTTAAGTGACAGCATTCCCCTTTAAGTGCAATAGGTGAGGGCAGCAGGTCAATGTAGAGGTAATGTATAGAAATAGCTAAACTTGTCATAACCAAGGCCAAAAAAACCCATGACATTGTGAATTCCACTTTCCCAATATTTCATTTAATATTTGATATATATACACACACACACACAAGAAAGTAATAAAAACAAGCAATTCCTCTCTGAAAGCACCTACAGTGGCTGAAAGGCTGTAGGGTGTGACAAAAGACTATAAAATTGATCCCAGAAGAGACAGCACAAATTAAGGTTTCCCTCAAAGATTGCTCAATAAGGGATATGGCAACTTTGACAGTACATCAGAACAACAGTTCATATCATTCCCTATCAAGTTCCCAGCAGGGACCCACAGCTGGGGTTTCACAGGAAGGTTATACTCCCTGCCACCTCACTATAGAACATATAGCTTTGTACAATCATATCTATTCCCTGAAGGGGCTGGCAGAACAGTGAATGAAAACAACCAAGAACATCTGATGGGGTGTCACTGAGAAATTTGTAAGACAACTAAGATAGAGGTCACAGTCTTTAGAAAAAACACATTAGCACATGCAGATAAAAACTGGGAATACCTATTTCACATTCATATAACAGTCTAATTCATATAGAATTAGATTAAAGGAAAACCTCAATTACCAATTATCTTAACTATATGAGAACAGGGGCTAAGCTGTTAGGGCACTTCCAAACATCTCTCCTCTTTCCTATTTTAAGTCTTCTTTGCACCTGCCAATGTTCATGCACACCTTCCCCACAAAAGGTAAGAAACAGAGCAGGCACACACCTGTTTGTGTGTATGGTTGTTCACCACGTTGATCCTCATTCCTGCTGGGTGAGAGTGTCCAGGAACTGGAGCCTTCTGCTACAGTTAGAGGGAAAGAACCAAAGCATTAAAACACTACAGCCCACCAGATCCCCATTTCAGAAGATGGGAGCTGTTAGTTGAAACCCTGAGACTGCTTAAATCAAACTCAGCCTCCTGCTCTTGAAACACACTACCACAATATGCTATTAAATAACATTTTTTTCCTGTAATATGTTCAATATGAGATAGCAGATCTAATTGAAAAAATTTGAACTGAAGAACATGCAGAGAAACTGATTCATGTTACCTGAGTGTTAGGCCAAGACCAGTGGCAAGTGGACTTAACTCCAGCCCTGCTAGCACTTGACTAGATCTACACTTCCGCCGGTTTGAAATCATGAATGGGGTAAATTGGCAAGTAAAATTCTCTTCTTTCATGCTACATGGAACCAGAGATATCCATTTCCATCAAACCCAGCAAGCTGGGACATAACAGTTCAAAGGAGATGTACATCCTGTCCCTTCACATTAGAGTTGGAATAAGCTGGAATGAAGTAACTGCACAAGGCAGTGTAGCTGAACCCTTCTGCAGTCTGTTTTATCCCATAAAACATGGAAGCCACAACAGAAGTAGTCAGGGGATGCAGCTGTACTCATCAGCAACTGAAATCAAGCAGCGACTCCCTCAAAAATGCCCTTTTGGTTTTTGAAAAAGGTGTAAGCTGTCAATTACAGAAAAGAATGGGTCTTTATACAAAAATACTGTAAAGGGCAGTAAAATCTGCACTATGTTGCCTGACAAACAGAAAGTACTATAGGTCAAACCAAGTCAAAAAAAAAAATCTAGTCAGCAAACTGCTGCTGTACCAAGCTGCTGGAAGCCATTTTAACTCCTAGAAACTCTGTAGAAAATGTTCAACTCCTAATGGCAGTGATTTGGCTTAGAAGGACAGCATGAGTATTAATTACCCTACTAAGTAAAGGCTACTGAACAGACTGCTGTATTGCTCTGTGATTAGCCCTTCTTACTGCCACAAGGGTCCTTTTTCTTAGGTCAGCCTGGCAGTAAACCTGCCGAGTAATGGGAAATTTCCTAGGCTAATTAAAAGAAACATGCTTGATGCTCTTGAGCAAAACCCACAGCTGAACAGAGAACTACTCATCTAGGCTTTCAAACCGATGAGAGTAGGAGAATCCTGTGTGGAGCCAGGAGTTGGACTCAACAATCCTGATGGGCCCCTTCCAACTCAGTATATTCTATGATTTTCTGGGTATGTGTGAGCACACTTGATCCTTGAAAGGTAAGCTAGGAACTTCAGGTACATGCTTGCGAGGTGAGGAACAAAACTACCCCTCAGACAACAACCCTGAGAGTCTGGAAACTTCTAATCCTACCCACTGTACCTAATACACACCTAGTTCAATAGCAGTTGTTGCTCAGAGTTTACTAAGACTCAAGTCGCTGTGCACACAGCAAAGTGAAAATAGAAAACTGTCAAAGGAAATCAGCTGGTCAGGGTGACCAAACCGATTATATTACAATCAAAATGTATCTTGGGCCTCAGCACGAATGCACTGTGTAATCAAGCCACTCCCTGGAAGCCAGGGCTTTCCCAAATGCCTGGCAAGTAGAAATAGAGGAATTGCAGGAGGAGTCATTGAATTTTAGATGTCCTTAGATGCAAACAAGCTGTGTATTCTAAACTGTTATCCCACCACTAGGATAAACCAGTTACACAGACAGGACAATCCACCACATCAGACTTCCAAAGAGGGGTTGAGTAAGAATGGCAAAAATACACACTTTGTGTTTCGAATCATAGAATGGTCTGGGTTGGAAGAGACCCCAAGGATCACAGAGCTCCAACCCCCCTGCCACAGGCAGGGCCACCAACCTCCAGGCCCGGATCTACACAAGGTTGCCCAGAGCCCCATCCAACCTGGCCTTGAACACCTCCAGGGACGGGGCATCCACCACCTCTCTGGGCAGCCTGTTCCAGCACCTCACCACTCTCTCTGTAAAAAACTTCCTCCTAATATCCAATTTAAACCTTCCTTCCTTTTGCTTTAATACATTCCCCCTTATCTTGCCATTATCTACCCTTTTAAAAAGTTGATTCCCCTCCTGTTTGTATGCTCCCTTCAGGTACTGGAAGGCTGCAATGAGGTCCCCCCACAGCCTTCTCTTCTCCACGCTGAACAAGCCCAGCTCCCTCAGCCTCTCTTTGTAGGGGAGGTGCTCCAGCCCTCTAATCATCTTCATGGCCTCCTCTGAACCCTCTCCAACAGAGTTGGGAAAGAGACTACTTAACCACTGAAGACAACTACTTTAAAGACTGATGCAGTGCTCCTGTCAGCATTATTTGGCCCAAAATTCAAATGAAAACTTAAATGAAAACTGGGATTCTACAAAAAGCCCCAAGCAGCTGAAAGGGCACCAAGAAGGCTCCGAATCCTGCCCTACAAGCTGGACTGAACTGTCTCACCAACACTTCTACTGTAACATGTGAACATAGTCAAGCAAGTACTAGCATTTCCACTGGACTGCAGCAGAATAACTGAAGGGCTCAGAGGTGGCTCACTTGACCTACTTGGATAGTTTTGGTGATTTTCATAGCTGGATTTACTGTCCCCATAGTTGGGCTGATAGCAGCTGGAGTGCTCCTTTTTAAGCTGATCTTCTCTCTGGCATCAACCACTTTGGTCACCTTTTCAGCAGCAACACTTTGCTGTTTACGGGAATTCAGCATCTCTCGAGCATCCTGCACCTTCCCTTTGATTTTGAACCGAGCGTCCTTTTGAACCAGTTTTTCACGAGCATCTTTAACTCCCAATTTGTGTCGGGCATCAGTGAGTCCAATCTTCTGCCGGGCATCAAATGTCCGCTGGAAGCTGGCAGTTGGTGGTGATCTGTTTAGAAGATTTTGCTGGACTCCAATGCGAGACCTCACACCTCCAAATACTGGCCTTGTGTTAAGCCTGAGGGAAGAAGAAGAAGAAGAAAAAGTGTTTCAGACATTATAAGCTATACAGTATCAATAAACTTGTTTGTTACTGCAAACAAAAGTTCTTTATTACTGCACAGAAGTCTACTCAGGTTAGATACCCAAATACAACAGTAGAGCTCCTAAGCTGTTTTATGCTGGATTTTACTTTCTACATAAAGAGCTACAGAACTGATTTCCAAAACCCATCCTTAAGCTCACATTTGAAAACTTAGGCAAAGGGTCTGACTTCAGCTGTGCTAAGCCCATACTATATTTAAACAAAATTCACCTACAGCTTGGCTACATTGGGGAAACCTTTGAAGACAGAGGGGAATAGAAACAGACTTCCTGGCTTTAGGACTGAGTAGGTCTGCTGAAGTACCTTTTGTAATACAATAATACGTCCTGTTACAAAGGAAACACAGAATCACACAAGACTTCAAAAATTCAGGACAGCAGCTCAGATTTGTGGGAGTGTCAGAGGCTTGGATTTTAGGATGTTGAAGCACCAGTACCAACCTCAGTTCAAAGTCACCTGTTTCAAAGTTTATTAACTGCCTGTGGTGGTTCAGCCCCAAACAGTGGCTGAGCACCACTCGCTCACACCTGGAGGAGAAACAGACAGGGCCTCCGTGAGTTGGGATGAGGACAGTTTACTGACAAAAATCACCATGAATGGCAAATTTCACTCACACCAGGTGATAACACAGAGTATCTTACTGACCCAGACCAACCCCATACCCCGGCCACATTCAGACTGCCCTGGAGGCACCCAGAAGCACCCCTCCCCAACCAGCACCTTTTATGGGGGAGTGACATCAGATGGTGTGGAGAAAGCCCAGGCCAACTCAGCTGACCTGTGCTGACTGCTTCGGGAGGTTAACTCTGGCCTGGCCAGAACCAGGACACTGCCAGTAAGAATACCTAGTAAGATCACTTTTTAACATCACTGCTTCTTCTTTAATCTACTAACAGAACTGCTGCCTATACTTTAAGCACATTGTGACAATACTGAGCACAGAAAGATAACAGCCCACAGGAAGGACAGCATTTCTATTTCTACTCAAGTATTACTAATAAGCAGCCCATTATGTAGTGAAAGATGAAACTAGCTTCTCATTACAGGTCTGATTCACTTTTTCAAAATCTCCCCTAAAAGGAAACAGGTTATTTAATTTTTTAATACAGTTCCTCCTTTAAAAATTTTTAAGGTTTTCTTTTTCCATTGGGTTCCTTTCTTTTTTAAAAGACAAAAAAAGTCATAAGAGCAATTTGTAAGTTAAGATACCTAAAAATATTCTTGCTGATGGCTTTTCAAAATTCAAAATAAGCTACAGAGGGCCACAGTGCTCATCCCCTTTCTGAAATGGATTGTCCAGTATTATAAAATGTAAAAGTAGATATCTCAAGTTTGTTGTACTACTCAAAAGGCTAACACAAATTCAAGTGACAGTGCAATGTGAATTCCCCCTACAGCTTTGTATCGGTATTTCCCGATCTAACCCTGCACTCTCAACATTATTTACACTTGTATTTTCAGGGGCAAGATCTGAAAAAAAAAAAAAAAGAAAAAGAAAAAAGACAACAAATCAACAGATGAAATACTGAATCTCAACTCTTCTCTTTCATTTTTGTGTCCAGACCACTGGATAGCTAGGACTGGGGTCCCATTTTGTTACGTAGCTAAGAGTCAGCCCTATGGCTGCTCTCTCATAGAGATAAAGCACACTAGAAAGAAGAAAGATGACTACTAAGACCATTTACTAAAATATATCCAGAATAATATGGAAGACTAACAGTACTTACAAGCAACAGCCACAAAACAAACCATCCCTTGCAACACTTAAAAGCATTAATTTAGACAGGCTGAAAGCAATCCGTTAGAGTACTGCAGAAGGGCTTGATGAGTGGTTCTTTTTAATAAGCATAAAAGGTCATAGCAAAACCAGAAATACCTGTATCAGCCAGAATTAGTTAGAACTGTTAATAACACAAATCAGTTAGGAAACTCTGTACTGAAGATTACACTGCATCTGAAGACTTGTGTTTATCCTAATAAGTAACACTCTTCTGTACAGAATTGCTTACCCTGTAACAACATTAGCTGCTTAGGCATTTTGTGCCACAACACCCGAAATACAGGGGAATCTCAAACATCTAATTCACTTTCAATTGCTCCCAGTTCTGACCTGAATATTTTGTGGTTTACTACATTTTACAGGTGAAGACTTTCCTGTTACCTCACCCAGACTACCGAACAGCATGGCTATAATTATTTAAGTTTATCCAGCTCTCACAAAGTCAAGTTGGCCATCTCAGAAATCTTATGAAACAAGCTAAACACAACAAACAAGAGAAATGTAAGGCTCAAAAATTCTTACAATTCTACAGAGGGATTATTGTTCAGCAAATAAAAGCAGGAAGGATTCCTGGAAGAAGTGAGAGTTAAAGATGAATTTGACAAAGGAGAAAGGAGGTGCTTGGCATGTTAAGCAACATAACACTGTTCCAAACATGCTGGATAAAACAAATGAGAGCATAAAGCCAAGGCCTTGTCTAGACTGGGATTTAAATGTGTTTGAATGTTTTACTAGTATATGTTAGTAGCAAGTAACTTTCAAAACACTACTCTGGACACAAAAGCACAGCCAGAGTTAAAGCCTAAGACTCCTCAATGACCATTAAATTACAAAATTATTTTTTTAAAAAACCCACAAAACAACAAAAAAGGGCACAGTTGGGTAATACAGATGGGAGAAATCCATGGGCAAGGTTTTCAGCAGTACTGAAGAGACTATTGCAAGACAGATGAAAAGCTACCAAAGGAAGCCAGATAAAAACTGCCAACAGCTGCACTAGGGTAAACGGCCCAGCCTACACCAGAGACACTGCCCCTCAAAGAAAGCATCTGATCTTGTAGCTAACATGTAACACACTCCACATCCACACAAGCACTCCAAACAACCTTCCAGGGTTTCATTGACTACCTACAGATACTACAGTTTCCACGGGCGAGACAGCAATGCTGCTGAAGCCATTGCAGCCTCGCCCGTGCGGATCCCGCTCAGCTTTGCTACAGTTACAGCTCCCTGTGGCACCACTACACCTCCCACGACCATCCCACAATGCAACGCACTGCTTCTGGGAGCTGCGGGGGGACCGGGCACCCCCAAGGCACCGCCTGACGAAGACCTGCAGCCCTACAGCAGCTCCTGGTACAGATATAAGGCAGCGCGGACACCGAAAGGACTCGAGTTGCAGGGTGGGGATGCCGCGGCCCCGCTGACCCTGACTTGGGGAGCGACGCTAGATTAAGCGGCAAGGAGAAGCAAGAGGTAGCAGGGAAAAAGCAAATCGGAGGCACTAGTGAAGCGATGGGCTGTGGGAGAAACGTCGGGAGACGAGAAGACCCCAAGAAGGGATGGGGAGAGACGGTGGGGGGGCCCGCCCTGCCGGGTCGGAGCCCAAGGGGCAGCGCCAGGCACGGGGCGGTGGGAGGGGGAGCGGTGAGGGAAGACCCCCGCCCCGACCCCATCCCGCCCCATCCCTGAGCGACGGCCACCACCGCCAACCGGCATGAGAAGTACGGCCCCACAGACCAACGCCTAAGCCAATCGGAAGGCGAGAGCGGGGAACAGGGCCGAACGGCGCTGAGGCAGGCTACGGCCCGCAGCCTCCGGAGCGGAACGACCAGAAAGGAGACAAAGAGGAACAACCGAGAGCCGCCGGACTCAGGGAGCTGCCCTCCCTACCGCTTACCTCCCTTTCACCGTCACACCGCGTTTCCGTATGAGCTCGTCCAGAGATAGGTCCGCCATCTTGTCGCGGGGCCCAACGATAAGACGCAGCGAGCGAGCCCCGGAGCTGACATCATCGTATTTCCGCTTCTCGCCCCGCCTCCAGAAGACAATCCTCGCCCTGGCCCCGCCTGAGTGCTCGGCGATGGGGGCGGTGAGGAGGGGAAGGCGTCCCACAACCCCCAGCGGCGCCCGGGCTCTTCATTTGCATACCGTCTGCAGCACGTCCCGTCCGGGCTCGGCCGTAGCAGCGGTTAGGCGGGATACGATGGAAAAAAGACCATGAGAACGGTTAGGGAAACAGAAGCTTGGCTTGCGCCTTGTGGAGGCGGCGTGAGGACCCGCTCGCCCTGACCTGCAGAGCTGATGCGCAGCGTTCTGCCAACGGGCTCGAGAAGCGGCAGACATGCCTTAAACTTATGAGTAAGGAAAATAACGACCCGGGGTGACGCCCGGGTCCTCACTGCCAATGTGAGAGGAATTTTTGCGCGGGTACAGGTCGTCCTCGGGTGACCCGCTTACTTCGCGGGATGCCCGGGTGCCATGATCTGCCCGACCCTTTGTGCTGCGGGTAGTAACAATAGAGCGGCAGGCTTAGGCTTACTGTCCCGGTCCGGACCCTGGCTCTGTGTTGCCCCAATGATCACACGTTACAACGTGGAACTTGAAGTTGATGGGGAAAAACCTCCAAGGGAAAACCTCCAAGGGTCAGCGAGGGTCTTTTCCCCACCCTGTCAGCGCCGTTCGGTTCCTGGGTTGTGCGGTCCGGCTACGCAGGCCCAAGGGTCTGATTGACAAAGGCTTAGAAATACATCCCCAGACCTCTCCTGACATTGTGTGTGGCTGCAGAATGTGATTTGCTTTGAATGCTTCCGTGGGAGGGATCACACCATTTAAAATCGGACTAAGGAGAAAATAAAACCCACAACAAAACCTAAGGGAAAGGGGAAAAGCCGCCTTGTGCAGGCTGGGGCTGAGGTGAGCTTTCCAGTGCGTTGCCAGTGTCACTTTCTGCCCTGCCTCTTGGCTCACATGCTGCAGTGTCTGTCTCTGCAGGATGGTGGCTCGGGGTTTCACCATGGGCCCCGGTGCTGTTGGGCCTCCCTCAAAATGCCCTTTGCAGCACAGCGTTTCCCCTGGGGCCCTGCTCACTGAGAGACACACGGCTAAAATACAGCGTTTTGCGACTGCAGCTCTGTCTTTCCCCCAGAGGCTGTCAGGAGGATCTCTTACGCAGTTTCCCTCTGAGCCCTCACTATTCGCTTCCTGCCATCTCCCCACCCCAACACCCTGAACTGCAGTGACGCTGGGGCATCACAGCATATGCAGCAGCACCCACTGCGTCTCTGCGAAGCTGCAGCCCATGCACGCTCTGTGGGTGATCCCCACAGAAGGTCCTGGGTGGAAGCTCTTGGATTGCAGCAAAGCATGAGCTGCCAGTGGGGGCTGGAGATGAATGCAGAGGGGACAGGCGTAGCTGAAGTGGCTGCTCACATCCAAGCGACCTCAGCATCCCACAGCACAGATTTTCCCTTTCAAGACAGGAATGGTTCAAGTCTACATCACCAGTAGTGATGCCAGGTTACTGCTTAATTGTTCACTGGTACTTAGAATCATAGAGTTGTACTTGATCCGGCTCACAGTGGCACATGAATGCACTGCTATCAAACTGGGGCACATGTAGCAAATTTAGGCCCTTTTTGTGCCTTTGTGCTGCCTTTTTGCAGCTGTTGAGTTAGTTGATCAGACTGAGGTGGTAGGGTGGGTGATATGTGCAAGTATAAAGTCTGCCATTGCCAAACTAACAGGCAACATTTCTTTGAGCAAATGTGTATGAATAACAGCAGCTCAAGTGGTTCCAGACTAAAAGGCCATCTACCCAGTACTCTGTTTCCAACCTGAAAGGACCCGCAGGGGAGGTCTCTCCCAGGCACCCATTTACCTCAGTGACATTTGTGCAGCTGCAATACCTTTTGACAAGGGGTACAACATGTCCACTTGCTGCTGCATAGTGAATCATGTCCTCCTGGTCAGTATGTTTCCATCAGTCTAGTTCTTAAGCTGAAGGTAGAGAGTGTGCATGGAGCTCCTACCCACCTGGGATGATCCCCTCAGTCAGGTGAAGAGTCCAGGCCTGCTCACCCATCCCTTCAGTGAATCATAGACTCATAGAATCATAGAATGGTCCAGGATGGAAGGGACCCCAAGAATCATAGAGTTCCAACCCCCATTCCACAGGCAGGGCCACCAACCTCCAGGCCTGGATCTACACAAGGTTGCCCAGGCCCCCATCCAATCTGACCTTGAAGCTCCCTTCCCTCTGCAGACACCCCCTGACCACAGGGCCATCTCCATGGGAGCCAGGGTAGGGAGCACCAGCCATGCTGTTGCAGGAAGGAAGGGTTTAAACCCCAGGATCTTCCATTCCCTGTGTTTACCATTGATTTACTCTTCCCATGAGATAGGACAAGCTGAGGCTCAGGTGTCACGGGTCTCTGATGGTTCCCTCTCACAGCTATGAATAAGAATTCAAATATTTGCTCAGGGACAGGCCCAGGCTTCTGCTTCCTTTCTTGTGGCTGGGTGAGGAGGGAAAAAGTGCAAGCAGTGGCAAAGAGCACACGGGGTCCCTCCAGAGGAGTCTCAGGTAGCTTTTAGAGGTGGATTCCTTGAGGGTATCTCCCTCATTAGTTGAGACCCAGGGCATGGAAGTCAAGACAGATCATTTCCCTGACTCACACCAATTTCCTTTTTAAAGTATTAATTAGGAAATTATGCAACGGACGTCATATTAACCTTGGGGTAGTATGTGGCACAGCATCCAGCTTACAACATTACTGAGTCTTACAGAGGCATGTGAAGCAACTAAAAGCAGAATGCTATGGCCAGAAAACTATCTTGTAAGATGCTGTAGAGCAGAACCACATCATTACTGAGTCCAGATAAAGTCCCTTTGTCACAATGGCTGACAATGGCGTTAGATGTGTTTCCTTGCTCTTCAAAGGACAGAAATCTCTGTGCCCAGCATGTCAGAAGCTAAATAACCTTTTTACCTGACTTCAGTTAGGAAAGCTCCTAACCATTTAAGCCGCTTAATTCTTCTCCATTAATTCTAACAAAACTATTAAAAAATTAATATGTAGGCAGTATGCTCCCCCTTGATTGCATTAATAGCATCACCATAATCATTAGCTTGACACAGAAATGTTTTGTATGAAAATGATTAAACAATTTTGTAATTAAACTCAAGGGGGAATTAACTGCCATAGGGGTAATTTTTCTGTCAGGCTTTGTACACTGAAGTAGAATCCTCATAATTACAATAACAATCTCCTGACTTATTATATAGTGCTTTTTTGTTCAGATTGAACACATCAACATTTTTGAAGGTTGTACCAGGAATGTTGGTTAATGTGAGTTCTGAGTTGCTTTTCTTGTTTATGTCTATAAATTGAGCAATTTGTTACTCTGTTAATTATTTATTAAGATGCATGATTACTAACAGGAACACATTTCAGTTTTAAAAATAAGAACATAAAAAGAAAAAGGACAAAATTTGGGATTTAGCTTAGACTCAGACAAACATTTGCAGAAATGACGGGATATTCTTATTGTGGCAGAAGTTTAAATTATCAGCAAATACTCAGGACTGGACATCTACTTTTCTACTGAGCTCTTCACCAGGGCACCTCAGTTAATTTGAGATGGACGTAACCCAGAACAGAACAGGATTTGTAGTGGTGGTGTTGCTTTACGTCCGGGTTAGACGTGGATGTTGCAGCAGTAAAGGCTGATTTTTAGAGTCTGGGTGTTGGCTGCTGAGGTGTTTGCTTGTCCTGCCTGGCCAGAGCAAGCTTGTGCTCACTTCCTCCTACGACAAACAGCCATTTGTGTTAATGTGTTTGTCCTGGCATCAAACTCATTTCATCTTTCAGAACTTGGGAAAATACTGTATTTGTTCTTGATAACCTGTTGGTTAAGGCTCACCTGTCATTTAAAGCACAGTGCTTCTTTTTTGTTCTTTTTGTTTGTTTGTTTGCTTTGTTAATATTTATTCTACACACTAGTTGTAGATGGGACCTTTTTCATCTTATGGTAGCTCCCTGTAATGGCAGAGTTCTTTCATTTAATTTTGTCCGATTTTTTTAAAGTACAGCTCCTCCTTTAAATATTTTTAAGGTTTTCTTTTTCCATTGAGTTCCCAAGTTAAGGTACCTAAAAATATTCTTGCTGTTGTCTTTTTAAAATTCAAAATAAGCTACAGAGGGCCACAGTGCTCATCCCCTTTATGAAATGTATTGTCCAGGATTATAAAATCTAAAAGTGGTTATCTTGAATTTGCTGTACTACTCAAAAGGCTAACAGCACAAATTCAAGTGATGGTGCTTAGGGATATGGGTTAGTAGAGGACAGGTACGGTTAGAGTTGATGATCTCAAAGGTCTTTTCCAACCTAAGGATTCTGTGATTTTGTGCAATTTGAATTCCCCTCTACACTTTTATGTTGGTATTTCCTGCTCTAACCCTACAATCTTAACATTATTTACACTCATGTAAATGATGTCTGCCATGAATTCCCTGAATAGAGAGACATGTTCAGGTGCTAGCCATATGTGCCGCCAGCCTCTAGATAAGTGCAACAAATTTTCTTATCAGCCAGAGGTCTCTTTCTTCTTTTGCTTGAGATTTGCCCACTCAAAGTTTATTTTTTATTAATACGAGGCTGTATGATGGAGATGGGCATATACTCTGGGCTTGAAAGCACAGCCTTGATTCACAACTGAACTGAAAGCAAACAATAGGAATTAAGCAATAAGTTGGTCAGGGTGTTAGAAAATTGGTCCCTGCCCCACATAGATGTCCTCAGAGTATATGATCAAGAATGTAATCCAAATCAGCCTAAAAAGAGGAGGTTTAGTCCTCTTCACTTCCTAAACTAATAATCCATACCACAGGTATTTGCTCTGAAGCAAAGAGCAATTTAAAATAGCAAATATTCATCGGGGTTATGCTGTTGATGTTGTTACTCTTTTAGTCCTTTAAAAGAGTAGATAATGAGAGCTGACAAACTGCATTTTTCACCCAGTTTATTATTTTGATCCTTTGGTTTGTGTATATTTGGGTGGGGGAAGCAAAGAGGAAAAGACCTATCAATCCATTCACTCCTCTTGCTTGTGGGTGAACAGTCTCCCAGTCTGTTATCCCACGTTGTGAGAATTTGGTTTCAGTATTCCAAGATAAGCCTTGCAGAAAACTAAACCACCTCACTGACCTATCCCTTCTCTCACCAAAGCTTCCTGCCTGTGTGAAATAAATGAAAGCACATCACAGAGAGAAAAGGTCAAAACACAGCTAACAGCTAAGCAGGTCTCTGTGCATTGTAACTGCTGGCATGCTTTCTCTGACAGAAGATATCCTACCCTCTAGAAACTGTGGCTCTTTGGGTTATGGAGCAATAGATGCCAGCTATGCACAGGTTTGAGACCTCAGACTTTGTCTATGTGTCTTCCAGATTATGTATTTAATGCAGTGTAAGATCAGTTATGGGGTGTTGCTGCTGCAGAGCATCAGAGGGAAATAGCAGGATCAGATTCTCCAAGTTGGACTAGTGACAGATTTGTGCAGGAGAGGAAGGAGAAGCCAAATGTGGGATACTTCCCATTTACCTGTCCCAGCTGGCCTGGCAGTTTGCTACCATGGAAAGTGAATGACCAGGTCTGTACAGTGGACTGAAGAGAGAGCGCTCAGGAACACCCAAAAGCTGGGGGAGGGCAGAGCCTGCTGCAGTGTTTATGCTATTCTGGAGTAGTATGTATCAGCGGTATGGTCTAACCTTTATCTCCCTCATTTCAGTGAGGATATTAGAAAAACTGTTTTTCTTAGACAAGTTGTAGTGCTGGGTGATAGATTTGGAGTGTTGATGTGCTGCTGATGTTTCAGTCAATGTCTCTACCAGGTGACATACTGAATTCCTCTGGGAACAGGCTCTTTTTCCCTCTCTGGACAGCGAGGAGAGCAGAAGGGAACAGCTGTGCTGGGGCTTCAGTAGGAGCAGGCATACAGATCTCCTACCAAGGTTTGAAGGATTGAGATAGCACCTGGTTGTATCCTACAGAGCTGAAGAAAAGCCGTTGTGCCTCAAGGATATTATCATTATCAAGGGATAATCCTGCATCACTGTTAAGATGATGGTGTAATACAGAGGAATCCTTTCTGGATACCACATGGAGGATCTAACCCACTTGGCTATGTGCATTCACTTGTACAGAGCTCCTGCTTGTCTTGCAGAAGATGTCTCTGGCAGGGTTGAGCAAACTTAGCCTCCCATTGTTTGACATTCACCTGTGAGATGTAATGTGTGGAGATACGGGTAGGCTTGCCCCCTTTCTTCCAGAAGAATCTACGAGCAGGCAAAGGGTCTCCACTGAAACAGAACTGTTCTAGCTTGGTTTAGATAGCAAATGAGACAGGCTCTTGCATGGTAGCACTGACTGATGAAAAGGGAGGGGAGGAGGTGGTGAGAAAGTCAATACACTTCTCATGCCATGGAAAAGTCTTCTTGTCCCCAGGTGGTACAGGGTGGAAGAAGCATATCAGCAGTAGCATTTCTCCAGATCTCCTAATGATGAGAGCCAGAGAAGGAAGGGAAGGCAATTGGGGGTATTTCATGATGGCATCCTGTACAACATGGAAGAGGGCAGGATGTATCTGTGTGTCTCAACCTGTTCTTCAATTACATTCTTGTTCAAAAGCTTCAGGCTGTCTCAGGACAGCACTATCCCTGGCTCCAGTGACCTTTCTAGAACAATGGTGTTTTGTTGATTGCTCCAAAGTGCTTAGACTTAGCTGGGACATTTGATACTCAAATCCTACATCTTGTTTTTCTGGTAGGAATGGTTTAAGGAATGCAACCCACACCAAAACCACACCGGTGTACTGCGTGTTTAACCCCAGGTGAAATCTCATATCAAGGACTGGGAAAAGAGGTTGTGTTGAATTACAGGCCAGATGTTGGCTTTCGCACCAGGAGATCTGAGAAGCTGGCAACAGGGAAAGTTCACACACAGACACTTTGTGGCAATCAATGGACCTTTGTTGCTAATGGCTGAAGTACCTGATCTGTTGTGAGCAGTTACAAATCCTGTAGCTGCCTGGGAAGGAGGCAGCCCATTCACTGTTTCTGGGCTGCTGCACTCTAGGCCAAATGAAACCTTCTGCAGGAGGGGAGAAACAGTTGAGATCAGCTGAGTACATGTAACAGGGAAAAGATGTTTCAGCAGTACCTCAGAACCCAAGTCTGCTGGATTCTGCTAGGTCCTGTACAGATAGCACAAAAAAATCTGCTTCTGCTTTTAAGAGAGACTTGGAGGCTGCAGCAGTGCTTGTAACCTTCTGAAGGCTTTTAAATCAGCCTTTGAAATATAAAGCTTTGTAACTTGAGTGTTTTAGCCTAAAGCCAGCAAAAAAAAGATGTTGAGGAAAGAAAAATCAAAGGAAAGGGCCATAAATGAGAAGCTGCAGAAGTGATGATCTTCAGAAATAAAAGTGCAGGATCAGACTGACTGAAGGAGCCACAGGGCTTTAAAAATTAGGCTAACAAAATTTCTACACAGGTATCAAATAGAGCACGGCCACTTTGCATATATAACATTACACCTATATAATCTCATAGCATTTGGCTGAGGGTCATGCTGAAGCTTCTTGCTGGTACTGGACAACATCCCTGCCATTTACCTTCTAAAGCCTGCACAAGATGAAGTGTTAATGCACAGCCCACTTTAGTGTGCAACTCCTTGCAAGGTCTGAAAAACTGCCTATTGTGTTTCTTTCTCTTTATGAAAGTTGTCAGAGAGATGGTGCATATGTGATTTTAATTCACCTGCTCTATTCCATAATAAATATTTCTAGGAAAGGTATTTTCTAGTCAGTTTCTCAGAATACTCTGCTTTTCTAAAAGCCAATTTTCTTGCACATATCTGGATCCCAGCTCATGTTGTCAGTGACCTGCAACATGCTCACAGAACAGTGGATTCCTGAGAGGAACAGAGCAATTTGCTTGCAGAGAGCTGCACAGAAATTTGCCTGTCTTTCTGTGGGCCCTTGAGAAAACGCCACGAGGTTTGTGCAGCCAGGGAGACTGCTGGACTAGAAAGCAGAACTGGAGTGAAGGACTTGGCAGACACACAGCAGGATTTCCAGTCTTTTTATTTGGCAAATCTCAAGATTCTCACTGAATATTTTGTCCCATGAGCATATAAACATGCATTTGCTTCACTACACCCCCTTATGCTGGAATTTTTAGAGCACTTTGATCAAGAGCTGTGGCAGATATGTAGCAGAAGGGCTGTGGAGCATTAAATTCTACAGATGTGGGAAAGCAGCTGAGTACTAATAGACAGGCAGCATTTGTGTGGAGATGAGCAGCCTTTTGGCATATAAGAGTGGACCTCAGTGTCTGGGTGCACGTACACCTGTCTTCCAAGAGTCCGTTGTAGCCTTTGTGAGCTTTGTCTCTTAGTGCCTTGATCCCTTTCTCAGCTAAGTACATTTTTACCCAAGAAGAAGGCCTGTTTCCCAACAGGCCATCTTCATCCTTGCTGCTTATTCATTAGCAGAATGTATGAGCCTGCAGTTTGTGCACCTGCTGTAGATGCAGGAGAAGGTAGAGATACCATTGCCATTAGAGGTCCTGCAAAATCTTGGTTCTACTACGTGCTGTTCATGAGGAGGCAAGGGCTTCAGGGTGGCTGAGATCCCCACTGTTATCTGAGAATGTCATAAGCATTTGTGAAGAGCAGGCAAGGTAGGCTAGAAACAAGAGAATCCTCTTTCCACACAAATGCTGTTTAGGGACAGCAAGGAACAAATGTTACATGAAATGTATGCCTGGTGCAGAGGCAAACATCATCAAATTTTAATACATGTTTGTAAATAATTATTTATCTTAGGGGTGCCAAACCAGGAGTGTTCAGCTTACTAGCTCTAAAAACCAGGCAGTTCATGAGAGAAAGAAAAGCAGCATATTGCGCAGCAGCTGTTCATCTTCTTGTGAAGTGACATAGAAGTGAGTAGCCTTGTTCTGAAGTCATGCTACTCTTCTTCCCAGACCACACCTTTCACAAGGACTTGTTCCCCACATTTCATTATGGGCCACAGAAATTTTATTTCTCTGCAGCACGCCAAGTTTTTCTTATCCACGTGCTCTAAATGTGTTAAGCTTTTCTGATGGTCCCACACAGCTTCAACTGGTGGGTCCTGAAGAAGCAGCAAAGAATAAATTCTGCAGCACTGCAATGCGAACTGTATTTCTGGAGAACTAAGGAGGTTAAAGCCAGCTCCCTGAAAATCAAGTGAGAACAGTTTTCAAAGCTTGGTAATGTTACGTTGATGAGCAGAGGTCGCATTCTGCACAGCTGTTCTATATGAAGTAAACACTGAAGAACTTTTGCTGAAGCTGATGGTACCATTTGAGTAGGACAGGCAGGGGTCCCAGGGGCACTCTAAAGGACTTTTTAATTACTAACTCCTGGCTTCTGGACTGCTCAGGCATACAGAAACTATCTCTATTTCCTCATATCCAACAGAGATCTGCAAAGAGCCTGATAAAGCTGAGCTTTTGGAAAGGCTCAGCAAGCTGCAAAAGAAAGAAGCTGCTCTTTGGAAGCTCTATCTATCTAATCTATTTATCTATCTATCTATCTATCTATCTAATTTATCTATCTATTATATATATGAGATGTGTATATATATTTCCCAGGAGAATAAACAACCTGTAGACCATTTGGATAGCAACTATCAGGGCTATATGCACACCAGCAGTCTGTGAAAGCTTTCCTTTGCCTCCCCATGGGTTTGACTGTTCGTCTTCACAGTCAGTTCTGATATAACATGGCCATACAACCTCGGATTTGACTGCTGCGAGAAAAGCTCAGCTGTCAGAAAGGGTGGTGTGAGATGAAATGGAGCTAGGAGAAGCCTCATCTCCACACACAGATGCTCCACCACTTGGCCCTGGAGCTAAGTCAAGCTCAGTGGTGGCTGGGTGCTTGCCTGAGCTGTGATGCTGGGCTGCCTGCATGCATCCAGCCTTGCTGACCCAGACTCACAGACCATCTTCCCAGCTAAGTCTTGACCTGCCCCATCACTGGGTTTGCTAGGTGATCATAGGTCTGTGGCTGACCCCGATCACCACTACCAGCCCTGCTCTTTGCACCTTGCCCTGCCTCTCCTGCAGTTCCCCACTGCTCCTTGTGCAGCTCTGTATCTCCCTTACAAAGTTACATGTAGCTCTATGCATGCCTGACAGAATATTTCAGAGTATATGGGCTGGAACATCCTCACCACCAGTGGAAAACAACCCCATGCTGGAAGAGAGACCTCCCATTTTTTTAAACACCAAGCTGCACAGACATGCCAGAAAAACTGAAACACTGCCCCTATAACTTTACTCACCATGACAGTTTTGCTGTAAAACACTGCGTAGTTTAGGTCATAGTAATATCTGAAGAGATTTCTTAACTCTTTCATCACCACCTACAAACCAAGCACAGCACAAAGCAGACTCTTAGCATGTGGTGTGACCAAACTCCTGAGCACTGGGAGTTTTTTGTTTCTCAGATCATGTCAATCAGCAATGGAGAAGTTGCTCCTTTCCAGCTTTGGAGGAAGGTCCCATAAAAGCAACACACTGCTGGAAAATGCTTTCTGCACTCATATATGCACGTCTGTGAAGCGGACAATTCCAACATGCAACATATATATGTGTATTGTAGGACACAGAAGGGTTGCTCAAACTCAACTTTCCACGCCCTCATTCCTCTCAGCTCATGAAAGTTCTCCATGTTGTTATTGCTGATATATTTTGAGGAGCATTCTTAGCAGAAGCTAAATTCTAAATGAATGGCAGATGCAGATTGCCCTTTTATCCCACTGCCTGGGCCCAGTTACACAGAAACATGAAGTACCTGATTGCTTTTGGTCACAGCACCCATCTTTGAAGGTGGATTGCCAAGGACTTCAAGTATCTTAGTTGTTCTCTGCTTTATATCATTCTCACAGGCATCAAACAGACTCTGCAATGCAAAGACACTTGATTACAGCAGGAATTACATTGAAACGAGAGGCATACGGTGGAAAGCATGTACTGGAACCACATCTGCATTGGAGTAAATTGTAGGGCTACTATTTGATTGAAATACATCTTTAATACCTGAGAAATATCTGTTGCATTGAACTGTCCGCACACTGAAGCCCATTCTTCAGCACCTGTGGGGCCTTATCATCCCAGCCAATGCTAACAGTGGCCTCATCTTTGGATCCCACCAGCATCACAGTAATAAATCAGACATCAGAATGAGGTCTCCCATCTAGTACATGTTTTCCCACTTGTGCTTAACATGGGTGAGATATGGGACTGGGATTTGAATGCACCCTTCTAAAAGGTAGGACGAAGCATGTCACTGTCAGTTTGCTCTCTACAGCATCACACAGGCCCTGCTGGACTGGAAAATCAGAGACAAAAATTTAGTCCTCAACCCTGTCTGATACGGAAATTCTAATACTCAAAGCCTGCTACACCGGGTGCGTCATATTGATCTGATTACAGTCAGGCTGAGAAAGTAGACATGAACAAACCTTAATTATGCTGCTGCCAGTTTTATACGTCAGATAAAAGCTCTGGGAGGTCCTGAGTTTTTCCCATTCACGTATCCTGAGCATCTCATACATCTCCAGCACAGCAGACAAACGCAAAGGATCATTAATGTTCTCAGAGTCCTTGTGCATTCCCATCAATTTGGACAAGAACTCTGTGTTTCTAGGGCAAGACAAAAAAACTTAGCTAAGGCAACATAAAGCAATAAATAAGTGTAACATTTGAGATGCCTTCCAACCCAAACCATTCTGTGATTTTTGCAGCATGTCCTGAATCTATTTAATGAATCCCCCCTTTTTTTTTTCTACAATGTACTTCTCAACTATATTATATATAGCTGGCAAGCAGCTTTCATGTGGGAAATAGTGCTTTCTCAGATCAGTTTAGCATGATCATGGTGGTATCTGATCAAAGAGCACAATTTCGACTTTATCATTGTAAGCTGATCTCTCTTATTAACATGTTCAGCCTGGGAATGCCTTCTTCCCTTTCCACAACAACCCATGCCATCTTCCAGCAATCAGTTACAAAGAGAT
Source organism: Porphyrio hochstetteri (assembly GCA_020800305.1). Lineage (NCBI taxonomy): Eukaryota > Metazoa > Chordata > Aves > Gruiformes > Rallidae > Porphyrio > Porphyrio hochstetteri. Next base: position 18,476,372 of record CM036905.1, on the reverse strand, counting down.
GCTGGCAGGTCAAAAGTCTGGGGTGAAGGTATCTAGGCTGCCTGGTCAGAAACAGTCCCTGAGGGCTGGAGGAAGCAAGAAATACATGGATTTTCACTGTGGAAACACACATTGCATCAGAAATCTGAATAAACACCTCACCTTGCTTCTAGCTCTTTGTTCTTCTCTTTCAGCTTCTTATATTCCTCTTTCTCTTGAAGCTCATTTTGGGTGACTGGTCCAGGAAATGCTCTGAAATAGATTTCTTTTGTGAGATCACTTTATTTGTACTTGGACACTGGGGCAACAATAGACTTGCCCCTATAGAATAATCTGAATTCCCGAAGAAAAGCAGTGAGGTGGGAACGTACAGCGTACCCAGAAAAAAAAAACCCAGGGGAATTTAACAACCTCTCCTGCAAGCCCCGACGTAGGATTTATGCTTAAATGAAGGGGAAAGCTATTTACATCCAAAAAAGGGGAGGTAGGCTTGTGAGGATTAGAGATTGAAGGCTTGAAGAAAATGCAAGTATTCTCCTGTGATGGGTTTGGCTGTGATAGAGTTAATTTTCTTCATAGTGGGTGGTATGGGGCAATGTTTTGGATTTGTGCTGAAAACAGTGTTGCTAACACCTAGATGTTTTTGCTAATGCCAAACAGTGCTTACACAGAGCCAAGGCCTTTTCTGCTCCTCACCACACCCCAACAGCGAGTAGGTTGGGAGTGCACAAGAAGTTGGGAGGGGATGCAGCTGGGACAGCTAACCCCAGCTGACCAAAGGGATATTCCATACCATACAGTGTCATGCTCAGCATATAGAGCTGGGGGAATGTGGAGGAATGGCTCCGTGAGAACGGCCACATATTTCCCACTCTCTATCCCTGCAAACAAAACAATCAGAATGAAATATCACTTTAAAGGAATGTGGAGCTAGCAACAAAGTCAGATAATGGGTTAAGGAGTGTGGACTGTGAATAGAAGTCTCTAATTCTGAAACATTCCTCTGAGACACGATAAGATATAGGCCTTGCACAGGTGTCCGCTCTATCGCCTTCACTGTTTTCACTTCCCTCCCCCCGTGGTTCCCAGCCATGCTTTGTTAAGCTTGCTAGAGAGTATATAATCACGCTGCTCTGTAGAATAAATGAACTGACTGCTTTTAGCCATATTGGTGTGCGGTCTGATTCCTAGCGCCGTCCCGCTCTTTCGAAGCCCCTGGACCTAAAAGTTTCCCAAGATCTGGATTAGGACGCGGGGAACACTCGACAATTGGCGCCCGAACAGGGACCGGAAAGAAGGTTTCGGAGACGGTTGCTACAGAGGAGACACCACTGAGAATCGTAAGTGTTGCGATAGCTGGACACGGGGTCGCTACCCGCCCTCTGTGCCCACAATGGAGTGGGGAGCTGCGGAGAAACCGCTCTTCAGTACACTCTCTAAGAGAGGCGAGCAGGCATCTCCAATAGGGCTAGCTGCGGAGAAGCCAACTCTAGGTATTTTCTCAAAGAAAAGCAAGCAGGTGACTCCAAAAGGGCTTTCAGACTTAATTAAATGGGCCCGCAGGTCAGGACACCTGGAAGAAGTAGTGCTGATATTCAGTGTTGCTGAGTGGCGAGCGATAGGAGATCATCTCTGGGATGTGGTGATTACTGGAGGAAAGGAAGAAAAATTATTGCAGTCGTTGGGTGCGACCTGGCGTGTAGTATTTAACACCCTAAACACCATGCAGGCAGAGAGGCAAGTAGCTGCTGCAGCTGTTCAAGCTCTGTCTGGCTCAGTGACACCATCTGCCACCCTATTAGAAACTCCGGTACGCGGACTGGTTCACCTGGTTTATTCAAGTGCTGCGGAGTTACAGGCCTCAATTGAAAAACAGCAATCTAACACCTCGGGGGTGAAGTTTCTGAGTCCTTTAATTCTACTCCGAAAACTAACTCTGCTTGAAAAACTAATGAGTCAACACAAACTCCAGCTTCTGCTGTTGAGAATACCCCCTCAAATACAACTCCTCATTGCCCTCCTTCCTTTGAAGCTACTTGGCCAGATTCAGAAGGGGAGGAAGGAGAGACTGAAATGTGTAAACTTACTGGGCGATTGCAGAAATTGGAAATATCACAAAGAGAAAAATTACAGAAAAGCAATCAACATAAAAAAAGTAAAGGAGGAGGCAGCTGTTACTTTGCCTTCTGCTCCTCCGGACCTGGGAGTTCGTAGCCCTCCCTCCCGTTGGACTGGAGTTATACAATATGCTCTCTAAGAGAGTAATTAAAAATGCTTTAAAATAGCTCCTTTTGTGGATTGAAGAAAGGAATCTTATAACAAACGTAAATACAGCGTTTGATTTGCCTACTTGGGAGGCTATTGGAGTTTAACTCCTTGACGAACCCTCTGTTGGGGCGAAAGAAGCTAAGTCATTAATAACTCTGGAAATTAATTGAAAGGACTCTAACTGAAATGGAGGCGGTTTGTGTTGCTGCCACTTCAGCCTTTGCAGCTTTAACACCAGTTGCGAGTTCTACAGAACCGATTCAAAAGGGAAAAAATCTACTACGGAGAATGTGCTTATGTTTCTGGGTGCTCTTTCACCTACCCCACTTACTATGCTAAGTAATTATGCCATGTTATCAGAGCAAAGTGATAAATCTGTTGGAACTGACCGGGAAGGGGAGCAAGTAGTGCATATAAATCTGCCAACTCGGTCTGCAAACCCCCCCACTATGATACCTTTGGAAGGAAAAAATGTGGAAAAAAAAAAAGTACAACCGACTGCCTTTAATATCTATTCACCTCCAACTTTTACTGAGCCTAAAAGAGCCCATGACACAGTCAGAGATGTTAACCGCCATCTAAAACTTCAGCTTGTCTTTGAAAAGCTGGAAAACATGAAAGTGGAGCAGGCAGTTGTGGCAACGGCATGCCCTGCTGTGAAAGGGTTTGCAGAATTGCCTACCTGCCCACCCAAACCCTACCGACACGAAGAATCACCGACTATGGCATGGACAAGGAACCTATGCCCACGGACAAGAAACCTAAGGACAGGACACAGGACACCTACGGCCATGGACAATTATCAGCTTCGACAACCATCGGATCAGGGACACATTTTGTATCTACACCCACCGCTCCCACCCACACCACCCGACAAACATCATCGATACATCTCCTGATGCCTGAGAGACTCTGCAGAGACTGCTCATTGGAGCCTGGGCACATAAGGTGGCGTCAGAGCGGGAAAAATGGTTAAATCAGGGTATTTTGATTCCTACACAATCGTGAAAATTACCAGGGAAAAGTTATGTGGGGACGAGCGGGTGGTGGAGAAAAGAACATTGAGAGCGGGCCGGTGGGAGGTGGATGGAACAGGGCCCTCGCACTCACCCGGGGCTCAGTCACAGTGACTACTGGGGTCATGCTGTGGTTCACAGCGGGGGGAGAACGGTGCTGTGAGCAGCGGTCGCGACCCGAGATAACATGCCGCACAGCCGAGTGCCGTGACAGAATTGCTATAGAAGTGGGAGAACTGCCCCTCCCTCCCCCCTTCCCCCCCATATGGACTGGATGTGACAATTTGCGTCTTGCACTGTTGTTTGTCTGATGCATTGGTTTGCAGCGTATGTGCTATAGGTTCAGGGATGCGTTTGTCCACTGAGAGCAAGGCTGGTTATTAAGCAAAAGGATTTTTGATGGCGACCATTGAAAGTGGGAAGCTTACTTAAAAAATTTAGCCTGGAAAACAGAAATCCTCGTTTGGGCTGATTAATGTTTGCTTACTCAAGGAAAAAAATTGCCCACTCACTTATAAGATTTAATATGGGTGCACCTGACTAAGGGTCATATCAAGCCTTCCACAAGTCTGTGGAACATGCCAAAATTTTTAAAAGATTGGGTTTTCTTTTTCAAAACGTATCACTGGGTGCACTCCCACAAGGCATAAAAAATTCACCAACTATGTGCCAGACTTATGTAGCCTGGGCACTTGCTCCAGTATGAAAAATGCATCCTGATCTAATTTTTTTATCATTACATGGATGAGATATTGATTGCGGGAAAAAACTTGGACGTTGAAAGTTTGCTTCATGAGTTAACAGTGCATTTGAAAAGCAAGGGGTTACAGATTACAGAAAATTCAAAATAAGTCAGTATGGAAATATTTGGACTGACAGATTGATAAAAGTACTGTAACACCTCAGAGGATTGAAATCAAAGCTGAGGTTAGCACATTAAATGATGTTCAAAAGTTGCTTGGAAATATTAACTGGATTAGATTATTGTGTGGTATTATGCATCAGCATTTTACTACCCATATTTGCAGCCACACTGAGCTGACTAACTCAAGGTCTAGCAGACAGAAACCAGAGAGCAGACAGGCTGCTAGCACCAGCCTGGGCTGCTCCCTCAGCAGACGCTTCGCACAAGCTCAGAAGTTGCATGCATTTTTGTTAACCAATCTGTTAAGGTACTTCAATGACAATACCACTTGTTGGTTGCTGAGGCTGAAGGGATTGTACAGTTGTGCTTGGATTGTCAGCAATTCACCAGTGGCCTTGCCCCTGGCGTGAATCCTCGTGCAAAGCCATAGTGGAACATATGAACCAAACTCTCAAGCGTTTCCTTCACAAACAAAAACGGGGAGAGAAGGGTATCTCTCCAGCTGATTGATTAAACAAAGGTGTTTACGTTTTGAACTGTTTATGTCTGCCACAGAACAGTTTGGTACCTCCAGTGGTGAAACATGCAGTAGGTTTAAAAGGAGGTTTGAAAAATAAAAAAAAAAAAGAAAGAAAAAAAAAAGAAAGAAAGAAACAAACAAAAAAGTTAATGTTAGGTGTTCGTAAAAAATGAAGTTGCAGGTACTAACTTGGGGAAGGAGATCTGCCTGTGTCATTACAGATACGGGAACCAAGTGGGTAAAGCTGTGGATCCAGAAGAAATCAAGCTTGCATGAACCAGGATGGGATCCTGATCACAGTAACCGAAGTCAAGTGTTCCAACTGCAGCCACAGTGAATTTTGCTGTGAGACATTTTGAACCATTTTAACAGTCTTTGAGATATGCATATATTTGTGGTAAATGAAAAGTAGGGAAATAGTGATTTCTGCACAGCCTAAGATCACAGACTGTGTGAGGCTGATGTTATCTGCACCTCTGACACTCCTGATTGGCAAAGCAAACAAAGAATCTGGCTGACCACTCTCAGTCAATTCATGCGAGCATTCAGAAATTAATAGATCAAATACAGAAGATACAACAAGAAAATGGATTGTTTGGATCAGACAATTGGTTTCACGAGTGGGAAATTTCCGGATGGATATTGTCAGTGGTCAAATTTGGTTTATTTGGATTTGGCAATTACGGTACTTGTCTTACTCTTACTGCCATGCTTATTGAGCTTTCTGCAAAGGGCCCTTGCAGAGACCTCTAAAAGCAGTTTTTGTAATGCAGATACTAAAAGAAAAAAAATATTGTCAAGGAGAACAGCAGGCCTGCCGGCAGCCTGGCTCTCCTTGCTAAGACACAGGCCCTGACAGTATCCTTGAATTCCCATGAGACAGGAAAATTACTCATGCTGAGAGGTATTTGGTAATCACATTTTCAAAACATAGCGGCCTTGAAGGCAGGTGGACAGACTGCCTTAAACCAAGAAGGAGTTGTGAGAAAGTATTTGGAAGTAAGTGAATATGTCAAGAACCAGCCGTAATAAGAAGGTCAAAACAAAGCAGGTCTGCAGATAACTTTTAGACATCAAAGGTAAACTAACAATGTTGAGCTATAAGATATGCTTATCAAAACTCGTTATAATTACAAATTAATCACTTTGGTGTGAACACTGTGTGTAGCAAATTAACAGTTTTTAGCTTGTCACATTTTATAGTATGGCTTTTCGTTTATAGGATGGCTTTTAAATATAGTTAAATAAGGACTTATGCTTTTGTTAGTTATTTTTGCCTTGGTGTTATTTCTGCCATGTATGTCACAGTGTTTCTCTTGCAGGATGGATAATGCTTTTTGCAAAAATCTGGCTGGTCCATAAACAAAAAGAGGGAATTAAGAGGAATGGGTTTCGTGGCCCATCCAGATTTATTGCTGACCCCCATATAATCAGGCCTGGGTAATTGCTCAGCCGGAGCAGAATGTGTGGGTAACCCTTGTAAACATCACTGGTCAAAATACACTGTGTCTTTCTGTGGCTACTCCATCTTCTGCATCAGACACAGGAACCTCAAGGGTTAACACTATGGGGCTCTGTGGTGATGGATGCTTGTATATATTTTAATTATACTTATAGCATTACTCATAGAGGTCAGAATGTTAACGCTATGCTTAGTATATATCATAATGCTGTTGCTTGGTGTGGTTATACAAGTCCCAATATTTCCCAATCATCAGCCATACTGCTCACTTTGCCTCCTGGCATCTTTTTGATATGTGGAGACCGAGCCTGGAGCGGAATTCCATCACGTTTGAACAGTGGCCCCTGCAGTCTTGGTCGTCTTACCTTGCTGACTCCTAATTTGACCATGGTACATACAAAACAACGTAAACTAAAAGGACGAGTGTGTAGAAGCATTCACAAATTTGAGAAAGACTGTGATGACCAGGTAACATTTTGGACCCGCAGAAATAATAGCAGCATCAGCACTAGCCCCGGGAGTGACCTCTGCTACTGCTCTTAAAAAACAAACGAAATTGGGCTGTTGGCTGAGTAAGCAAACTAATGCTACATCCATTGCATTAAGTGGTTTGTTAACTGACGTGGATAGCATTAGACATGCTACTCTTCAAAATCGGGCTGCAATAGATTTCTTACTCCTAGCTCATGGTTGTGAAGATTTTGAGGGTATGTGCTGCATGAATTTGTCAGACCATTCAGAATCGATCCATCAAAGTATTGCAACATTGCGAAGCCAGCTGGTGAAACTGAGATATGAGGGTAGCTGGCTCGATGGATGGTTTAACAAATGGGGAATAATTGGGTGGGTTAGAGACATGTTAAAGGGTGTGTTAATTATATTGATCGTTATTTTGTTGATTTTAACTGTTATTCCTTGCATTATACAGATTGTTAAGAGACTTCTGAGCAAGGCCTTGTCTTCGGCTGTTTTGCTTGCACAAAAAGAAAAAGAGCTGGGGGAATGTGGAGGAATGGCTCCGTGAGAACCGCCACATATTTCCCACTCTCTATCCCTGCAAACAAAACAGCCAGAATGAAACATCACTTTAAAGGAATGTGGAGCTAGCAACAAAGTCAGATAATGGGTTAAGGAGTGTGGACTGTGAATAGAAGTCTCTAATTCTGAAACATTCCTCTGAGACACGATAAGATATAGGCCTTGCATAGGTGTCCGCTCTATCGCCTTCACTCTTCTCACTTCCCTCTCCCTGCAGTCCCCAGCCATGCTTTGTTAAGCTTGCTAGAGAGTATATAATCACGCTGCTCTGTAGAATAAATGAACTGACTGCTTTTAGCCATATTGGTGTGCGGTCTGATTCCTAGCGCCGTCCCGCTCTTTCGAAGCCCCTGGACCTAAAAGTTTCCCAAGATCTGGATTAGGACGCGGGGAACACTCGACAGGGGAAGAAGAAGGAAGGAGGAGATATTTGGAGTGATGATGTTTGTCTTCCCAAGTAACAGTTATGCATGATGGAGCCCTGCTTTCCTGGAGATGGGTGAACACCTGCCTGCCCATGAAAAGTAGGAAATTAATTCCTTGTTTTGCTTTGCTTGTGTGTGTGGCTTTTGCTTTACCTATTAAACCATGAGTTTTCTCATTTTCACTCTTCTAATTCTCTCCCCCATCCCACGAGGGGATGGTAAACCAGTGGCTGCGTGGTGCTCTAGTTGCCAGCTGGGGTTAAACCATGACATTTCCACTTGTCCTTTTTTTGCCCCTACCCCTCCATCTTTAACATCAAAACATTATCACCAAACATCCCAAACCCTCCAGAGAGTTCTGTTCTCCTGGATTCCTTTCTCCACAGATGTCTGGGTAATGTCAGTCTTCTATTCCTCCAGGAGGTGAAATTCTGCCATTTCCAAAACCTGCTATTTAAATCATATGTCTAGGGCTTAAAAAATTCCTCTCTAGATGATGACTGTAGGTCAACAGCAGACTCACACTCTGAAAGTGCTGGAAATGTTTTGCTTTTTATCAGCCACCAGAGATTTTTAGAGATTGTGTCTTACTCTGTGATACAGATCTCAGAACAAGTACACACACCCCTAATATAAAGGACACCTATGTTTCTTTCCTCTCCTGTCAGAGTAAGCTACACTATCTTCTAGTATTCTGGTCTTGTGAACAATCCCATCAAATTTTTGCTCTGTCATTTAAATGACCTTCATTGCTGCACACAGAAATGTTGTGTTCAGGGCTTGTCTAACCTACGTTAAATAGACAGACCTGGGAAAAATCCCAAAATGAGGACCTGAATTTGGGAGGTGTAATCTGGATCTTGACTGGTTTCACAGAATCACAGAACGGTTTGTGTTGGAATGGACCTTAAAGATCATCTAATTCTAACACCCTGTCATGGGCAGGGATACCTCTCCACTAGACCAGGTTGACCAAAACCCCATCCAACTTAGCCTTGAACACTGCCAGGGAGGGGGAATCTACAACTCCTGACAGCCTTCTGTAGGCAAACAATTTCAGAGACACAAGTGACTGAGCTAGGTCATCATTTGAGACTAGCTCTAGTATCTGGGAACCTTTGTCTTATACATCAGCCAAAGTCTCAAACTTAAGCCACTCTGGAAGAAAGCTCCAAGGTGTGAGTATTCCTCCATAACCAGGCTATCCATAACTACACACTTGAAAACCCCTCATGATCCCACAGGTACTCAAGCCATGATTGGAGACTAAAACACCACAGCCTGTCTTCATGGAAATAGCAACAGGAAAGCCTCTCTCCACAGATCTGTTCTGGAAGGGTATGGACATCCAGCTATATTATTTGAAGTTTATTTACTCTTGGCCTTGGTCACTGAGAATGATTTGTGTTTGCATTTATCTCCAAGATGCTACCCATTAGGCTATTATTTCTTTTTCTTTCCCCCTCATTGCCCTCCTTCTTGCAAGCAGTCTTACCACTAAATCTTCCCTCAGTGCTTTCCTAGTTCAGGGCAGTTTTCAACAGAGAAACCCCAGGCTGCCTCTGCACATCTGCTCAAACCGCTCTCAGATCTGCTTTTTCCACCTCCCCTTTCTATATTAGTCTGGATGCCTTTCTATTGAGGTCTGCTGTTTTTAAGGCAGCCATTACATATTCAGAGAAGTATCTGTAGAGAAATGAAATTCATCTCACAACATGACGTGTTTTCATGTCACCTGCCTTGGTCATGAACCCTGGTGTGCACTCCAAGACAAACCTGTTTCGGGGGCAGCTCATGCCTGGCCATGGCAATGCAGCAAATAAGAGAATGAAAGAGTGGTCTGTCTGTTCTGCAGGACAGAGCTGTGATAACCAAGGCTTGAGTATGTTTCAGTGACAGTTGCAGAAACATTTATGATTTTTCCCCTCATATATATTCTTACCATAAAGAATCACATTACCTCTGGTAACCTTCCGGATGTTGCAATTGAGTTTCAGCCATATCAGGCCAAGGTCTTCTTTTGCTGTCCATCAGGGGAAGAAAGAAAGAAAGAAGCGAGTAAGCAAGTGTCCATTAGACTCCTAAGAAATACACAGACTAAACTTCCTCCCTCCAATTCCTGATCAGTCTCTAGGGAGAAAAGAAGCCTAGATGCCAAAAATTCCCAAGGCTGTGCTTTGCCAGATAGGTAGTTTGTGATTTTATGAGTCAGTACCAATAGTGCACATAAAATACTACAATACCAGGAGTACCAGTAGTGCAGCTCTGAAGGTTATATGATACAGGTCAAACAGCTTCTGCAAATTGGCTTTGAGTTCCCAAAATAGCCTAACAAAATGTGGTGTTAACTCAAGCCCTCCTCGCATCTGGCTTACTTGTAATCTTCTGTCCAACCTGTCCTAGCATACACCAGCTACAGTTGATCATCAGGGACCATGCTAAACACTGTAATCTCTGGTCACCAGACTCACCGTAGTTCCTCTTCCACTACACTCAGCCTTCTGACTACATCGCAATATAATGTCTTCAGCAATGAAATGTCTGTACAAGCTGATGGTTGCCCCAGGGTGTCAAACATTTGTCTGAGGAAAAAAGAAAACTGAATTCTTAAAATGAAGGGAAAAAAGAGTCACATATTCTAAAGAGGTACTTTATAAAAGAGCCCCATGAGCAGAGGCTCCCTGTCTATATCCACTAGTGAATAGATCAGAGCCAGGCTCCAGGGCACACGATGGCCCCGCACACAACCTGGATGCAGTATTGGCACAAGTGAGCTAGCACTCTCCCAGATGATGCCTGGCACAGTTCAGAGGTTTGCAAAAAATAGGTGGAGGCTTTGAACAATCATTAGGATTGGTTGAAGTGGGCAGGATACAGGGACAACTCCTGAAAAACAAACTCACCTGCAGTAAATGCACATGGCTGCTCTGCTGAAATCAACTTTGCAACATACAGGTGTGGGGTATTTTCAGAGAAGAACAAACCACTCTGTGCCCCATTTCCCAATGAGGACCCCCAACATCAACTGTTAGTGTAGAGACAATCCCAGGTTGAAGTGTTCCTGCAGCTTGGATACAGGTGGAGCAAACAGCAAGGTCTTTCTTGCAGCAAGGCAATGTCAGAGAAAGCACAAGCATAAGGCTTCTCCAATGTAAGTCTTTCCCAGAGGGCTTCAGTTCTTCATGAGCTGCCCCAGTGTGGCTTCCATGGAGTGCGGACCTTCAGGACCAGACTGCTCCAGCAGTTACCCCATGGGGTCACAAGTTTCCCCTAGCAAACCTGCTCTGGTGTGGGCTCCTTTCTCTCCATGAGCAGCAGGTACTGCCAAGAGCTTGTTTCAGTGCAGGCTTCCCCCTGGGTCACATTGTCCTTCAGGTGTCTCTACCTCGGGTCCTCCATGGGCTGCAGGTGGGATCTCTACTCCAAATCATCTTCTATGGGCTGCAGGGGAACCACTTGCTTCACTGTGGTTTTGTCCACAGGCTGCAGGGGAAACTCCCCTCTGGTGCCTGGAGCATCTCCTTACCCTCTTTCTTCACTGACCTTGGTGTCTGAAAAGTTTCTTACATCTTCTCACTGCCCTCTCTGGTGGCAAAAATCTGCTCCTTGCATTTTATTTTTTTTTGCCCCTTCTTAAAAATGTTGTCCCAGAGGCACTACCACTGTTGCTGATCACTAGGTTGGAAAAGATCTTTGAGATCATCAAGTCCAACCATACCTGTCCTCTACTAAACCATATCCCTAAGCACCTTATCTACCTATCTTTTAAATACATCCAGGGTCGGTGACTCAACCACCTCCCTGGGCAGCCTGTTCCAATGTCTGACAACCCTTTCGGTGAAGAATTTTTTTCTAATGTCGAATCTAGACTTGCCCTGGCACAGCTTGAGCCCATTCCCCCTCATCCTATCACCTGTTACTTGGATGAAGAGATCAACACCTGTCTCTCTACAACCTCCTTTCAGGTACTTGCAGGTGGCAATAAGGTTCCTCCTCAGCCTCCTCCAGGCTCTTACTGAGGGAACATTCAATCTCTTTATTCAGGTCACTGAAAAAGATGTTGAACAAACCTGGACTTAGGATGGAGCCCTGGGGGACGCCACTCGTGACTGGCCTCCAGCTGGATTTTCTTCCATTTACCACCACCCAGTTTTTAATCCAGCAGAGGGTGTGTCTGTCCACGCATGTGGTAGCCGGTTTCTCAAGCAGGATGCTGTGAGAAATGGTGTTAAAGGCTTTGCTGAAATCGAGGTGCATTAAATCCACAGCCTTTGCCTCATCCACTAAGCGGGTCACTTTGTGATAGAAGGCGATCAGGTAGTTTGGTAGGACCTGCCTTTCATAAACCCATGTTGACTGGGCCTGATCACCCAGTTGTTGTGCATGTGCTGTATGATAGCACTCAGGATGACCCATTCCATGAGCTTCCCCAGAACTGAGGTCAGATTGACAGGCCTGTAGTTACCTGGATCCTCCCTCCAACCCTTCATGTAAATGGGTGCAACATCTGCCAGCCTCCAGTCAAGTGGAACTTTCCCAGTCAGCCGTGACTGCTGATAGATGATGGAAAGGGGTTTGGCAAGCATGTCCGCCAGCTCCCTCAATGCCCTCATGTGGAAACCGTCCAGTCCCACAGACTTGTGAATATCTAATTGGCCCAGCAGGTCTCCAACCATTTCCTCCTGGATCGTGGGATTTTTGTTCTACTCTCCCTCCCTGTCATCCGGCTCATGAGGCAGAATATCCAGGGAACATCTCACCTTACTATTAAAGACTGAGGCAAAAAAGGAATTAAGTACCTCAGCCTTGTCCTCACCGTTTGTCACTAATGTTCCCCCTGCATCCAGTAAGGGCTGGAGATTGTCCTTGGCCCTGCTTTTGCTGTTGATTGTGGGTGAATCGTTAAGGGACCAGGGAGGACATGAACCAGTGTCCGAGCAAGGTCTCTGTGGTGGTACCGAAGCCTTAACAATGGAAAAGTACTGGCAGTAGAGACAGGCAAGGCGGGAACTAAGGAGCCCCGAGTGCACGTGAAGCACATAGGCACAAGCAGCTGGCTTGCACGTGATCAGCTAGCTTGTAGACAGGAGCTCTAGCAACAAGGCAGTTGACCAATAGGTGTAACCGTGTATGTTTAGAATAACCAATGAGATGTTGCCAAGTATGTTTCTTTGGCTATATAAGCCTTGTGTTGTAAGCAATAAAGTGAAGTTGGATCACTCATATTCGTTTTGCTTCCCCGCGTCGTGGGCACCCAAAACCCTGAAGAATCCGTGGCAAGTGGCGCCTGAACAGGGACTTGAGAGCTCCTGAAACGGCAAGTAGCGCCTGAACAGGGAGCCGGGGTGTAACCAGGAATCGCGCGGACGGATAAAAGAGCACCAGTTTTCGACGGAACTGGGGGCGACATTGCCTAGACCGACCGAGACGGGGTCTGCACGTATCCGGAGGGCATAAGGGAGGAGCTCCAGGAACAGGTCTCTAAGTGGGCACGGCCGTCGTGCGCGAGAAGCGTAGTTACAGTGCACCACGGAAAGAGAGGTAGCCCTAAGTTTGTTATTACGCTTTTTAGAAAAGCGGGGGGTAGTTAGCGGGACCATCGAATTGGCTCCTGACTTAATAGCCTATGGGCGCGCTGCCGGCTCGTTTTTGCAGTCGGGGTCGCTTTTTGACAGCGCAAACTGGGAGATACGCTCTGGGATCAAGTAAGAGATGATAAGAAGGAGGCTAAGAAATTAATGAAACCATGGAGGGAGGTGAATGGCGGGTCGTAGGGCGCAGCGGGGGCGCGGAGTGCGCTGTCCTTCTTGGCTAGGGCCGCCGCCGGGCCGCTCCGTTCGCTAGACCGCTCGCCTGTCTGTTCCCTGGCCCCGTGATGGCGAGCGGCGGTGCTGCCCGCGCTTGCGAGCTGGGCCTAGCCGCTGTGGTGCGGGGCGGCCTCTCCCCGCGCCTTGCTGGCCGTCTCACCGCCGCCTGGGCTGCTGCCGCCGCTCGTCGCTGGGCTGAAGACGAAAACCTCGTTGAGGAGGCGCTGCAAGGACTGCTACATTGTCCGGCGGCGGGGCCGCCTCTACGTCTACTGTAAGACCAACCCCCGGCACAAGCAACGGAAGCTGTAGCCCCGCGGCCGGGAGCCTCCCCAGCTGCCACCGCCGCCGCGGGACCCGGAGGGGAGAGGACTTGACGCGGTGTTCGCCTGCCCGGCCTCGAGTCCCGCGTTCCGCGGCCCTGCCGCTGGGACGGCTCCCTGTTCCCGGACTGCCCGGCAGCTTCTGAGAGCTGACTGCTGGGGACGCAGCCTGCGAAGCTGGAGTAGGCGGCAGGACACATCAGGGACATGCGGCTCAAGCAGCACGATTGCTTAGCTTGTCTAGTCAGGGCAACCCCTTTGTAAACCTATCTGGATGGACTGTGGTATCACCACACAGAATTTAACGCCTGGGGAAACTTCTGTAATTATCAGACTTTTAAGGCTCCATATGGGGCTGGGTTTGCAAGTGTGTCAGAAGTGCTGTGGAATAATAATACTGCTAAGGCATTACCTCCTGGGATATTTCTAATTTGTGGTGACCGTGCATGGCAGGGAATCCCCAAAAATATAATTGGAGGACCCTGCTACCTGGGGAAACTGGGACTATTCGCACCCAGACACCAAGAGTGGCTAAATATCTCCACTCTGGTACACCAAAAGGGGAGAAAGAAACATCATGCTTTACAACCTGATTGTAAAGATGATGTTGAATTATGGTCATCTACTGCCAGAATATTTGCCTCATTCTTTACCCCAGGAGTTGCTGCCTCACAAGCACTTCAACAAATAGAAAAATTAGCCTGCTGGTCGATAAAACAAGCGAATGTTACTGCTATCATCTTACAAGAAATGATGCAGGACATGGATAGCCTGTGACATGCAGTACTGCAGAATCATGCAGCCATTGACTTTTTATTGTTAGCTCAGGGTCATGGCTGCGAGGATTTTGAAGGCATGTGTTGCTTTAACTTGTCCGATCATAGTAGTTCCATTCATAAACAACTTCAGTTGCTTAAACACCACACACAGACTATTCAGGCTAATGTTAACCTGTTTGATGGCTGGTTACAAGCGCTTTTTGGTGGCTTGTCACCATGGTTTGCAGCTCTAGTAAAAGAGGGACTTCGTTGGTTTATAATGGTTATTGTAGTAATTATAGTTGTACGCATAGCTTATAGCTGTTTTATAAAAGGAGTAGAAAAAAATGACACAGATGGCCTTGCTCGTACAAAAAGAAAAAGGGGGAATTGTGGGTGAATGGTTAAGGGACCAGGGAGGACATGAACCAGTGTCCGAGCAAGGTCTCTGTGGTGGTACTGAAGCCTTAACAATGGAAAAGTACTGGCAGTAGAGGCAGGCAAGGCGGGAACTAAGGAGCCCTAAGCAGGACCGGGTGCACGTGAAGCACATAGGCACAAGCGGCTGGCTTGCATGTGATCAGCTAGCTTGTAGACAGGAGCTCTAGCAACAAGGCAGTTGACCAATAGGTGTAACCGTATATGTTTAACCAATGAGATGTTGCCAAGTATGTTTCTTTGGCTATATAAGCCTTGTGTTGTAAGCAATAAAGTGAAGTTGGATCACTCATATTGAGTTCGTTTTGCTTCCCTGCGTTGTGGGCACCCAAAACCCTGAAGAATCTGTGGCAGTTGATGTATCTGTAGAAAGATTTTTTTATTATCTTTCACAGAATTGGCCAATCCGAGTTCTAGTTGGGCTTTAGCCCTTCTAATTTCTCTCTCTACGTGATCTTACTTCATCCCCATAGTCCTCATTAGATGCCTGCCTCTTCTTCCAAAGCTCATAGATTTTCCTTATTTTTCTGATGTCCACCTAGATCTCACTGCTCAGCCAATCTGGTTTACTCCCTCTCCAGCTCCTCTTCTGGCACATGGGGACAGCCTGTTCTTGTACTGCCAGAATTTCATAAGTGAAGAGAGTCCATCCCTCCTGGGCACCTCTGCCCTTAAGGACTGTCTCCCACAGACCTTTATCAACCAGCTTTCTGAATAATCCAAAGCCTGCCCTATGGAAGTCCAAGGTGGCTGTTTTACTAGCTCCCCTCCTCACTTGATTATATCATCTCATGATCAGTAAGCCCCAGGTGTCCTCCAACCATCACATCTCCCACTAGGCCTTCTCTGTTCACAAACAACAGGTCCGGCAGGGTGCCTTCCCTAGTTGGTCAATTGGCTCAGCCTTGGTCCATGGCAGGTCTGCCCCTGAGCTGGCTGGTACTGGCTCTGTGAGACCTGGAGGAAGCTTCTAGCAGCTTCTTGCAGAAGCCATGCTTGCAGCTGCCCCCCTCCCACCCCCACCTCCACCCCCACCCCGCTACCGAAACTTTGCCACACAAAATCAAAACACTTTCAAAGCCATTTAAGATCTGCCTTACCCTTTGGAACTGAACTGGAGCTGAATGTGAGGAAATTATCCGTCCCCGTGACACAGAGGGAGCAGCAAACAGAGCTTTTACTGAATTATTTCCCAGCTGGAAAATGCAGTCCCTTGCTGCAACTCCAAAGGGACTGTGTAGAAATATTCAGACCTATTAAATTTAAACTCGGTAAGTGTAGCCAGAGACACCCGTTGTGCAACATACCTGGCATGTTCTGCAGTCATCTTGCTAGGATCAGTGCCCTCACATTGTCCTTCAAACACCTCCATTCCGTCATAGG
The DNA here is from genome assembly GCA_020800305.1 of Porphyrio hochstetteri. Classification (NCBI taxonomy): domain Eukaryota; kingdom Metazoa; phylum Chordata; class Aves; order Gruiformes; family Rallidae; genus Porphyrio; species Porphyrio hochstetteri. The sequence continues at coordinate 18,460,090 of CM036905.1, read as the reverse complement.
AAGAAAACTTGTGTGCACTCATGCCTTTCCAGCAGCAGAAAATGTTGCCGAAATGAGAGAAGCACAGGGCACTGTGCTGGCCCGAGTGCAGGAAGCTACTGCAAGTGTCGAGCCCTTTCTTACTTTCACAGAGAGACTTTTCTGCTATAAATAACAGAAACCAGCCCTTCCTTCTTACAGGAAAAGGCACCGTTTCTTTGCACTGTATCAACCCTCTCTCCAGCCAATAAAGTCAGGGAGGAAGTGAGCCAGCTTCCCCTTGCATGTGTTGACCAGAGCAGTTTTAGTTTCATTACAGCCCAAGCTGCTTACTCCACTGCAGTTCCCTGAGCTGGGCACCTCTGCACTGCCATTCGCCATGGCCAGAGATTCAGTCTTCGTGGTTGCTATAGATTTTGGCACGTCCTACAGTGGGTACTGTTTTTCCCTTGCTTCAGGCACAGACCAAATCCGACAGGTGTACTGGGGAACAGAGCACGGGCTCAAGACCCCAAAGACCCCCACGTGCATCTTGTTCAACCAGAATCAGGAGTTCAGGAAGTTTGGCTATGATGCTGTGATGAAGTATAAGAGCCTGCCCTCCGGTGAAGCTGACAACTGGTACTTCTTCCAGAACTTCAAGATGAAGCTGTACAACACAGTAGGTGAAACAGTTACTGCTAATGGGAATCAGAGCTATTAATTTATTTGAGGGGTGGAGGGTAGAGTAATTGGTGGAAAGGGCTGAGTAATCTGGCTGGTGAGCATGCATGATGGAAATAAAAGGGCATTTGGATTAACTGAAGATGAAAGTGGTTTTTTTCTTGATTAGCCAATCTTTGATTAGCCAAAGGTTTCGTGGGCCCTTCCTTTATGATGCTGTTCATTGTCTAAATACAATAAAACCTGACTGCACACCTCAGTGAAGCCACATACTTGTTCTTAACAAAAAGCTGTCCTGCTCCAGAGCTTAGAAGAGAAACTAGCCTTCCTCTGGGGCTCCCTGCCTCAGTGCTCTACAGCGAACAAATGAGGCCTCCTGTCATTCAAAGGGGGTGGGGATGCTTTGGGATCACCAAAAAGGTGATCCTCCTGTTATACCCCTTGCTCTAGCTTGCCTCTCCCTCCCCTGAGATCACAGAATCATTTTGGTTGGGAAAGACAAATGATATGCTGAAGCCAATTTAAGGGTGGCTAGCTGTCTGTCAAGTGTGCAGTGGCTATCATTTACTCTCTGAAGGCTCTGTGCTAGTTTAGAATTGTTCACAGCTTTTTCTGGGTTTTCTTGTTCAGCCAAACATTGAACTACCTTAGGGACTCCTTGTCTGTGCACCCAGGTCCCACAGGGCCTCCCAAAGATGGAATAACCCAGAGTACAGGGCCAGCCCAAAATAACATCTCATGTCTGCTCTTTGGTATCCCCCAGTGCTAAGCAATGAGCACTGAACTGGATGTGGCAGTGGGTGGAAGGCCTCTGTGAAGACTTCCCTCACCCAGAAAAGCTGGGAATGATGTGGCCTGCCACGGTGTTACCTCTGGAGCAGTGGGTTTTCGCTCACTTTCAAAGGGGACTGGAGAGGACCTTTAGTTCAACCTTATGTCTCTGCACCAAAGAATAAAATGCTTAAGGGGAATTTCATCACAGAGTCACAGAATGGTTGAAGTTGGAAGGAACCTCTGGAGGTCAGGTGCTCCAACCTCTCTGCTCTAACAGGGTCACCTAGACCTAGTTGCTCAGGGCTATTGTCCAACAAGCTTTTTAATATATCCATGAATGGAAATTTTACAACCTCTCTGGGCACCATTACAAGGGCTCAGAGACAAGAAAGTGAAACACCAATTCCCAGACACATAACTAGCTATTCTGAATGTTCATAGAAAGTGTCTGTGGAGGACATGTCCTAACAACTTCCCTTGTATCAACTGCTTCTATCTGGGCCCAGAACAATGGCAGGAAAAGCAACTGTAAGCAAAAATCAACATAGATTTTCTTTCTCTTAAGCGGCTGCACTTGTGGAAAGGGATTCACCCCACCTTTCCTGGTTGTGTGTTATTTAAACTGGTCAGCAGCTGGATTAGCCTTGTTTTCTGCATTGGCTGTAATGGATCCCAACTTAATGGAGCTGATAATCCAGTTGATAGTCTTTGTGATTTAGGGACAGCTTTGGTGGCTGCTGAAGCAAAACAGAGAGGATCTTGAAGGCTGGCTCCAAAAACCTCTTTGGATAAAGGCAACAGTTCCCACCCTAGACAGAGCAGCCAATCAGGGACTGCTGGAGGGTATTTCTGGTCTCCTGCATAAGATTAGAAAAGTGTCAGAGCAGCCACATGCCTCAAGTTTCAGATCGCCCAAGAGGATACGTTATAGGGAAACTGTGTCAAACCAGAAGATTATTTGTCTATATGTTTGTCTAGCATATATTTTTTTAATGCCATACACAAAAGTACAGATGCAACCAGAAATGCCTGAAGTGTCTATAGACACACCTGGGGGAATGTGTGGTGGTGTCACATAGAAAGTACAGTTCTCCTTACTGGCTGTTGAGGGTCTTTACAAAATTTGGCCTGGGAGAAACAGCTGACTTATCAACCCCATGTGTGACCCTGAGCCTTTTTTTTTTTGTAGAAAGTCACTTCTGGCATGGAGCTGAAAGCCAGCAATGGAAAGATGCTTCCTGCCCTGACCGTCTTTTCTGAAAGCCTGCGCTACCTGAAGGAACATGCCCTGAACACCATCCAAGAGGCCTGTTTCCAAAACGTCTGCAACCAGGAGGAGATCACCTGGGTCATTACCGTCCCAGCCATATGGAGTGCTGCTGCCAGGCAGTTCATGCGGCTGGCGGCAAAAAATGTAAAAGCAGGGGTTATCCCACTTCCTAAAATTATATTTGGAGATTTCTTTACCCATCAAGGCAGAGAAACTCCTCAACATCTAAACAACCTGTATTTCAAATTTCAATCTACCAGGGAAAGAAATCTCCCACGTTGGGGGCAGTGGGGTAGAGGATGTCCCAAGCCATCAGTAACAACCATTCTGCCCTTTCCCTGCACTACCATGTAGAAATGAGCCCCATGGAGATTGGCATGACAAGAACTACCACCTCAGTGTGGTTTCCTGGGATAAGAACAATCTCCCTAGCAGGTGGCATTCATGCAGTAGTGAGCTCACCACCTTTCCTTGAACTGACACTTCTCTCTTGTGATTTTAGGCAGGACTCATCTCTGACATGGCTTCTGAGAAGCTGATTATTGCCCTGGAGCCAGAGGCTGCTTCACTCTGGTGCAAGCAGCTTCCACAAGAAGGCTTTATGGCAGACAGCAGTGACAAGAAGAAGTTTGAAGACTCCCCTGGGATCCAGTATATTGTCGTTGACTGTGGAGGTAAAATTTTCCCTCTTTAACAGGTACCATGTTTGCTGGGTGTAGAGCATGGTGTTTTTGCAGTGTCTGACACAGTGGGCTCAAAAGGACTGTAGTGCAGTCCCAGAGCTTGGACTCCACTGCTGTGCTCGTCACAGGGGGTTTATTTTTATTTCTCACTTGATAAGGCCCATGGGCAGGCCGAAAAATGGGAGGAAAAGACAGATCAGTCTGCACCGAGTCCCAGCGTCAGCCCCAGACGTGCACCCACATGCTATTGTCCAGCCTGAGCACACAGCCTCCTCTGTAGGAGCAAGTGTAGTGCTCAGTGAACTGACCAAAGAGATCATTAAGAACATTTGATGGAATACTCCTTAGTAATTTCTCTAGTTTCCTTTGCAAGATTTTTCAGTGTAATGTGAACTTCCTGCCAAGAGCAGTCTGGTGATTGTGAACAAATACTGAGGAGGAGGCAATAGCAGAGGAGTGAGGATGAGAAAGAAAGCAGCAGAAAAAATGCACTTGTGAACCAGGAGTTCAGAATGTGAGATTATGTTTAGTGTAAGGTAAGGACCTCACGTTCTTAAGAAAACAGCTAACTTCATTTGTGTGTGTGTGTGTGTGTGTAGGTGGCACAATAGACATCACGGTACATGAGATACAAGAAAACCGTTGCCTAAAGGAGTTACACAAAGCAGCTGGAGGTGGATGGGGAGGCAACAGTGTGGATGAAAACTTCACTGAATTCCTTGGGGAAATATTTGATGATGGCATATGGGATGAATATGTAAAAAGTTACCCCACTGAATTTCAACATATGATGTACAACTTCAGTCTACAGAAATGCTCTGCTAGCAAGGAGGCGGTCTACATACATTGCTACTACAACTTAACCAAAATGGCAGAGTCTAAGAAGGACATCTCCCGGTTCTTCATAAAAGCAGAAGGAGCTGTGTGGTGTCGTGGGAGGATCATGATTACATATGAGAAAATGAAGAGCTTTTTTGACTATAGTATCAAAAATATCATTTGTACTTTGAGGGAAATTCTTGACAAGCCTCAAATGGCCAAGGTCCAGTTCATTTTGCTTGTGGGAGGCTTTGCATCTAGCATCATCTTGAGAGATGCAATCAGACAGGTGTTCGGCAAGAATTATCATATCCTTTGTCCAATGGAGGCCCAAGCGGCCATTGCAAAAGGGGCTGTTTTATTTGGAGTTAATCCACGTATTGTTGCCTCAAGAGTCAGCTCTCGGACATATGGTGTAGCAATAACTCAGAAATTTGATGCTACTATTCATGACCAGAGTAAACTAAGGGTCTCAAGAGCTGATGGCTATATGTATTGCACAGGTCTCTTCAGTAAATTGGTGGGAATTGAGGAGTCAGTGAATATAAATGAAGTCGCCCACTATATTTTCCATCCAACAGAACCAGATCAGTTAAGTGCATGCTTTGCTTTCTATTGTACAGAAAAGGAGGATGCTCAGTACATAGATGAGGAAGGGATGGAATGGCTTGGCTCATGTACAGTGCCCATGCCAGACACGACACTGGGGAGGAACCGCGAACTGAAGCTGGATATTAAATTTGGCCTCACTGAATTTAAAGCCACATGTACTGATGCTACTTCCAAAGAAAGTCGTGTAGTGATAATCAATTTTTTAGCTGTGTAGATGCTTGGTACATCAAGCAGCAGGGACAATAACTCAAGGAAGGGATGACTTGAGTGGGAGGCAGTAAGTACTATAATAGGCAAAGCAAATGGACTATGAAGTCCCTCATCCAGCTTTCTGCACACACAGGTAAATGTTTGCTAATATGATTTTCTGGTTCCTTACATTCTTTACCAACCACTGTTTCAGTCTAACACCTCTCCATTGTATCTGACAGTGGGTTTATTTCTTGCTCTTCTAGTTTCATCTCTTCCTGTTGCATCTCTGAACTCAACAGTCCATACCACCAATATAATCATCTGTGCTCTACCTGTGTTTGATACAAAGCTTCTGGACTGGTGCCTAACTTCCACATACACCAGCCCATAACTATCTCTTTCAGACCAATACCTTATTTCAGCTACAGCCTCTGTTCATCTGATATCAGGTCTCTTTAACTGGACTCCAGGTTTAACTCTGTCAGTGGTGACATTCAATGGAGTTGAGTTTTCTTCAGAACTTCACTCAGATAGTTTGTATGTAATTGCAGTGCTCTCGTCCCAGTCAATATCTCTGTGAAGCAGTAACTCTCCTTCATGTAGTCTGGGTGCTTGTATCCAAAATCGGCAGGAGTATTGTTCCCATTAAAGCATTGGGTGGTTTGATCTCACTAACTGGGCAGATGTGCAAGCCAGACTGTACCATTAGAGGTGAAAAGTGCTTATGCCACTGCCTGAGCTTCTCTGTCCCACTGTTGTGTACTCTCTACGCCTCTGACTTGGGAATGATATTTTCTATGTAGGTAAAAGCTCATTTCTTTGCCTCCTGCCAACAGCACCTGTGCAGTTTCACCTCGGTGTGGCCTATGTGAGTCCAAATTTGCCTGAGGAAAAGATGCGATCCTGCAGTATTCTGGGTCTGGCTGGGGTGGAATTAACTGGCTTCATAGCTGCCCTTATGCTGCTCTGTGATTTATGGCCAAAATGGTGTTGGTAGCACATCAGAGTTTCAGCAAACAGCTGAAGAGTGCTTGCACAACAGCAAGGCCATCGCTGCTTCTCACTCTGCCCCTGCAGGGAGGAGGCTGCTGGGAGGACCCAGGCACTGGTAGAGGACACTGTCAGCTTAGCTGACCCCAACAGACCTAGGGGCTGTTCTATGCCCTGTAACACCATGCTCAACAGTAAAACTGTTGGGGGGCAAGGGCAGGGGGTGTGTTTCTCCAAAGTAGCTATTGCTTGAAGACTGGCTGGTCATCAGTCTGGTAGTGGCATGTGGTGACTACCTTTGCATCACTCGTTGGAAGGGTTTTTCGTGGTTTGTTTTTCCCTTTCTGTAAGGGTATAAGGTTTCCCTGCTGAACACTGACCTGTCCCAGGGCAGATACTTGGTTAGTATTTGGATACACTGCATGAAAACTCAGCGCTGGCATCTTCATTAGCTGTAATGACTGTGTAGAATCCCAGCTAGCCATGTACCTAATGTCAGTCAGCAGCATTCAGATTGATCTGTACATACAGTATGCCCTATGATGTATAAAAGACAAACTGTTTTAAATACATTGCCTTTGTTTTCCCATTTATCCTGTGTGTACAGTAAAAGTATTTACAACAGAAACCTGTGCACCTTTCTGTCATGTCAGATGGTGCTTCTTTGTAAACTTTGTGAGAGCCATCCTGGGTGGGTAGCTCCCAAGAAGATGAATGCTCCTGCTTTTTTCCTACCCACTGGGCTTGGTATGTTCACCCATGCAAAGTGCAACACAGCTCCTCTCTGAGCGGGAGGGAGAAGCGTGGTCTGGCGGCCGCTGGGAAAGCTGCATGCATCTTTCCCACCCATGCGCTCTGTGGGCTTTGGCATTCAGATGTTGGCACCAGCAGTTGTGATTGCAGCTCCTAATTTTGCCTGTTTTGATGAACTAGCAATGATGCTAACCTCAGATACCGAGCGCAGAGCAGCTCACAGAATCACAAGGTTGGAAAAGACCTTTGAGATCATCGAGTCCAACCATTCCCATCTTAAGCTAAACCATACCCCTGAGCACCTCATCTACCCGTCTTTTAAATATATCCAGGGTTGGTGACTCAACCACCTCCCTGGGCAGCCTGTTCCAATGCCCAATAACCCTTTCAGTGAAGAACGTTTTCCTAATGTCTAATCTGAACCTGCCCTGGTGCAGCTTGAGGGCATCTGTCGTGGTTTTGCCCCAGCCGGGGGCCGCACCCCACACAGTCGCTTGTACTTTTAAAAGGAAGGGGGAAGGGAAGTTGGGGGAAGGGGAAAAGGGAAGGAAGAAAGGAGGAAAATAAACCACAACCTAGAAACCAGAACCACGCAGGTTGGGATAAGGATAGTTTACTAAACAATAACAGAAAACTAGATATAACAATAACCTAAGTTTAAAGCACAAAATAGATGAAACTGGTGATACACAATGCAGTTTCTCACCAAACGACACAACTCAGGCCGCACAGCTTAGAACCGAACCCGACCGCCCCAGAAACTGCACGTCCTGGCGTTGTCTCCCCCTCTTCCCCCCAGTCCCCCCTTAAACTGAGCATGACGTAACTGGCATGGAATATGCTCTTTGGCCAATTCGAGTCACCTGTCCTGGCTGCGTCCCCTCCTTTCTCACTAGTAAGGAAGTATGCAGAGCTGAGAAAGGTACTTGATTGCCCGGCAACAAATCGGAAACATCAGGGTGCTATCAGCACTATTCTTATGCTAACACCCAAACATGGCATTCCATCCACTGCTAAAAAAAAGTTTAACTCCATCATAGCTGAAACCAGGACATTATCCACCCCTTATTCCATACCATTTACATCATGACCAGATCCAACAATTTTCTTTGGGTACAACCAGTTTCATGTTTCACACACCCATATATGTATGTACACATATATGCACACATACGTGCATACAGATCTTATTCCCTCAGTCTGTGAATCATCCCTCTGAAGTTGTTGAGTTCATTTAGTCCATGATTTTCAGGCTCCATTTGTCGTAACAGTTTCTCAGGATAATTGTATGTTCCATTGGCTCGTTGCATGCTGCATCTCAGGCTCTTGACTGATACACCTGGCATGGTCCATGCTCATAGTCTGTGGGTCAGAGTTTATTTTCAAAGGGAGAAAAAAGTTCTTGAGAGGCCAGGCTTTAGTTCCATCATCATGGCACTCCTTCTTCATTAACTTGTATGACTCCAGCTATAATGCTATGGTACAACATACAGCAATCATAACAATAATGAAATATACAATAATGGGTTATTTGGCAATTATTACAATTTCTACTTTATTAATTATATTGGCTATTCTCACCCAAAATCAAATCCCCTTGAGGTACACATCGAACTTCTCCATCCCTCTGCATTACCCACCAAGTACAGCCAGGTCCTTGAGCAAAAACAATTCCAGACATGGGTTTACCTTTGCCTGAAGCAGGGATGACCCAAACTCTCTTTCCCAATACACTCTTCATATGCACTACTGGGACTCTGTCTCCCTCTACAGTACGTGGAAATTTTGACTGGGCAGGGCCAGCCCGATTGGTAGATCCCCTAGAGTTAACTAACCACGTGGCTTGGGCCAAATGTGTATCCCAATGCTTGAATGTCCCACCACACATTGCTTTCAGTGTAGTTTTTAAAAGTCCATTATATCATTCAATTTTCCCAGAGGCCGGTGCATGATAAGGAATGTGGTACACCCACTCAATGCCATGCTCTTTGGCCCAGGTGTCTATAAGAGTGTTTCGGAAATGAGTCCCATTGTCTGACTCGATTCTTTCTGGAGTACCATGTCGCCAGAGGACTTGCCTTTCGAGGCCCAAAATTGTATTTCGAGCAGTGGCATGGGGTACGGGATATGTTTCTAGCCAGCCGGTAGTTGCCTCCACCATTGTAAGCACATAACGTTTGCCATGGCGGGTTTGTGGGAGGGTGATGTAATCAATCTGCCAAGCCTCCCCATATTTATATTTCATCCACCGTCCTCCATACCAAAGGGGCTTTAACCGCTTAGCTTGCTTGATTGCAGCACATGTCTCACATTCGTGGATAACTTGTGCGATGGCGTCCATGGTCAAGTCCACCCCTCGATCCTGAGCCCATCTATATGTTGCATCTCTCCCTTGATGACCCGAGGTATCATGAGCCCATCGAGCCATGAATAATTCACCCTTATGTTGCCAGTCTAGATCTACCTGAGCCACTTTAATCCTAGCAGCCTTATCTACCTGATGGTTGTTTTCATGTTCCTCCATGGCCCGACTCTTAGGTACATGGGCGTCGACATGACGTACCTTTACAACAAGTTTCTCTAACCGAGCAGAGATATCTTGCCATAAGTCATCAGCCCATATAGGTTTGCCTCTACGCTGCCAGTTGTTCTTTTTCCACTGCTGCAACCACCCCCACAGGGCATTCGCCACCATCCATGAATCAGTATAAAGGTAGAGCCTTGGCCACTTTTCTCTCTCAGCAATGTCCAGGGCTAACTGGATGGCCTTCACCTCAGCGAACTGGCTTGATTCACCTTTTCCTTCAGTGGCTTCTGCTACTCTTCTTATAGGATTCCATACAGTGGCTTTCCATCTCCGATGCTTACCCACAATGCGACAAGACCCATCAGTGAACAGGGCATATCGCTTCTCATTCTCTGGCAGTTCGTTGTAGGGTGGGGCTTCTTCAGCACGTGTTACCTCCTCATCCTCTGGTGACATCCCAAAATCTTTGCCTTCTGGCCAGTCTGTGATCACCCCCACGATTCCTGGGCGATTGGGGTTTCCTATTCGAGCCCGCTGTGTAATTAATGCAACCCACTTGCTCCACGTAGCATCAGTGGCATGGTGTGTAGAAGGAACTTTCCCTTTGAACATCCAGCCCAGCACCGGCAGTCGGGGTGCCAGGAGGAGCTGGGCTTCAGTTCCAATCACTTCTGAGGTGGCTCGAACCCCTTCATAGGTGGCCAGTATTTCCTTTTCTGTTGGAGTATAATTGGCCTCAGATCCTTTGTAGGCCCGACTCCAAAACCCCAGCGGTCGACCTCGAGTCTCCCCTTGTGCTTTCTGCCAGAGACTCCAGGTCGGGCCGTTCTCCCCAGCTGCAGTGTAGAGCACATTTTTAATATCTGTCCCTGTCCGGACAGGCCCAAGGGCCACTGCATGGACTATCTCGCGTTTGATCTGCTCAAAGGCTTGCTGTTGCTCAGGGCCCCATTGGAAATCATTCTTCTTTCGAGTTACATGGTAGAGTGGGCTCACAATGAGACTGTAGTTTGGGACATGCATTCGCCAAAAACCTATAACACCTAAGAAAGCTTGTGTTTCCTTTTTGTTGCTTGGTGGAGACATAGCTGCTATTTTATTAATAATGTCCATTGGGATGTGACAACGCCCATCCTGCCATTTTATTCCTAAAAATTGGATTTCTCGCGTAGGCCCCTTGACTTTACTTCGTTTTATGGCAAAACCGGCTTCTAAAAGGATTTTAATTACCCTGTTTCCTTTTTCAAAAACTTCCTCTGCTGTGTTGCCCCATACAATGATGTCATCAATATACTGCAGGTGCTCTGGTGCTTCATCCTTTTCCAGTGTATTCTGGATTAGTCCATGGCAGATGGTGGGGCTATGTTTCCACCCCTGGGGCAGACGATTCCACGTGTATTGGATGCCTCTCCAAGTGAAAGCAAACTGTGGCCTGCACTCTGGCGCCAGTGGGATCGAGAAGAAAGCATTCGCAATGTCGATTGTGGCGTACCACTTGGCTGCCTTCGATTCCAATTCATACTGGAGCTCTAACATGTCTGGCACAGCAGCACTCATACCTGGAGTGACTTCATTTAGGCCACGATAATCTACTGTCAGCCTCCACTCTCCATTGGACTTCCTCACTGGCCATATGGGACTATTAAAAGGTGAGTGGGTTCGGCTGATCACTCCCTGATTCTCCAGTTGACGAATCAGCTTATGGATGGGAATCAGGGAATCTCGGTTAGTACGGTATTGTCGTCTGTGCACCGTCGTCGTAGCAACTGGCACTTGCTGTTCTTCACCCTTCAACAACCCCACAACAGCAGAATCCTCCGAGAGTCCAGGCAAGGCACACAATTGTTCAATTTCTTCTGTTTCCAAAGCAGCTATTCCAAAAGCCCATCGGTACCCTTTTGGGTCTTTAAAATACCCTCTACGTAGATAATCTATACCTAAAATGCACGGAGCTTCTGGACCAGTCACAATGGGGTGTTTTTCCCAGTCCTTCCCAGTTAGGCTCACCTCAGCCTCTAGCACAGTTAGTTGTTGGGATCCCCCTGTCACTCCAGAAATACAAACGGGTTCTACCCCTTCATGATTCGATGGCATTAGAGTACACTGGGCACCAGTATCCACCAGAGCTTTGTACTCTTGTGGGTCTGATGTGCCAGGCCATCGGATCCACACAGTCCAATAAACCCGATTATCCCTCTCCTCCACCTGGCTGGAGGCAGGGCCCCTCTATTGCTGCTGATCATATTTGTTTTCCACTGGTTGCATAAAGGACTTAGAGGTCCCTTCAAAAGGATCAGGCACATCAGACATATAGGTAGGCCTTCCAGTTGGTCTAGGGAACTGCCCAGTAGAAACTGGTGCAGCCTTCTTCCTGGCAGAATCTCGTTGTGCGAATGTTTTACCCCGCAGCTCATTTACTCGTGCTCGAAGGGCTGAGGTGGGCTGCATATCCCATTTCCTCATGTCCTCTCCATGATCAAGCAGGTAAAACCACAATGTACGTCGTGGTGTGTATTCTCCCTCTTGGAACGATGGACGCTTTCTCCCAGTAGCTGCAACATTGCTCCATACGGGTTGGGAGTTGGACACATTGTTGTCAAGTCGTTGAACCAGTTTCTCTACTGCTGCAATGACGGAGAGGGAAACATTGTCTTGGTATTTCCGGAGTCGGCAGGCCACCTCATTTACGGTTGGCGGAGCCATATCATTCCAGTCAATTGCTGCCAGTGAATTGGTATACCCTGCTGGTGCACTTCGTACAACCTTACGCCACATATCTGGAGTGCATAGGACTTCATCGGGATCAGCGGGAAGCCGTGAATTGTCCAGATCATAATAAATTATCTCCCGTACAGCTAATTCTCTCAGGTGCTGGACAGATGTCTCTATACTGTTACACTTGGGTGTCTGGCATGTAATATATTCCTTTATGGGATATCTTTCCTTCACACTTGACAGTAGTCGCCTCCAGAGGCTGATGATTTCCGGCCTCCTCCCAATTGCTTTGTCAATTCCTCCTTCTCTAGCTAGGGATCCCAACTGCTTGGCCTCTCTGCCTTCTAATTCCAAACTACTGGCCCCGTGATCCCAACATCGGAGCAACCAAGTGATAATGTGCTCACTTGGGTGGCGGGTGAAATCTTTTCGAACCTCACGCAGCTCACTCAGAGTCAGGGATCGGGTAACAATCTCTGGTTCTGCCTCATCCTGATATCGTCGAGATGATCCCGGTTGATCATCATCCTTATCCGTCACTATGCGAACTGATTTCTTTGTGCCTTTCCTCTTTTGTACGGGAGCAACAGACACTGGTGTGGATTGGTTTTTCGGATCATCTGCAGTGTCTGCTGTAGAGATTACAGTAGCTGCAGTGTCGGTCACAGGGGTTGCAGTAGCTGCAGTGTCAGCCCCAGTGGTTGCAGCAGCTATAGTATCTGCCAGTCTGTTTCCTTTCCCTTCTCCCTGACAGTGCTGACAGTGCTGACAGTGCTGCCTGCTATCAAGCAGTGTTTGATAAACAGTGGCCAGAGCCCAGCACAGTGCAGTAAGGTGTCCATCTCTGGGAAACCTACAGCAATTTTCCCTTAGGTATGCAGTCACTTGATCGGGGTCTTGTAACTGTTCAGGAGTGAAGTTCCAAACCATCGGGCGTGAGAAAGTACCTAGGTACTTGCCCATACTTTGCCACATGCCCTGCCACTCGTGATTATTCTGTCTCGGAGAAAGCTCTTCAGTGGTATTCATAAACCTATGCCTGATATATAACAAAAACTGAACCATCTGCACCAAGCCTACCAATAGCAAAATGCTAGTTTGAATATCCCAGAGATATTGAAGGTTTTCAAAAACTGTCCTAAGAGCTGTTGTATTTAGCCCAAAAGAAAAGAAAGCAGTGCCCCCACCATACCGGCTGCTGTTATTAACCCCTCCCTGTCCAAAGAATGGACAGGACAGCAAAACCTCATACAAGTACCAGCTTAAGCTCATGATCATCGATATTATTGTATCATAGACCGATATCATAAAATACACTATAATGAAGTATGGGAACAAATACAGGAGCCGCAGACCTGAGAGAGTAAAGAATCCTGCCAGGATTGTATACAGCATGCGGTGGTTTTGCTGCCACAGCCTTGTAAATAAATACCACAACATCGTGACCAGAGATTGCTTAAACAACAGTGCTTATCTTAATTGCGATAGTTAGGGTCAGATCTACCGTTATCCCAACCGTTCGTGCCCCACGTTGGGCGCCAAAATAACTGTCGTGGTTTTGCCCCAGCCAAGGGCCGCACCCCACACAGTCGCTTGTACTTTTAAAAGGAAGGGGGAAGGGAAGTTGGGGGAAGGGGAAAAGGGAAGGAAGAAAGGAGGAAAATAAACCACAACCTAGAAACCAGAACCACGCAGGTTGGGATAAGGATAGTTTACTAAACAATAACAGAAAACTAGATATAACAATAACATAAGTTTAAAGCACAAAATAGATGGAACTGGTGATACACAATGCAATTTCTCACCAAACCACACAACTCAGGCCGCACAGCTTAGAACCGAACCCGACCGCCCCAGAAACTGCACGTCCTGGCGTTGTCTCCCCCTCTTCCCCCCAGTCCCCCCTTAAACTGAGCATGACGTAACTGGCATGGAATATCCTCTTTGGCCAATTCGAGTCACCTGTCCTGGCTGCGTCCCCTCCTTTCTCACTAGTAAGGAAGTATGCAGAGCTGAGAAAGGTACTTGATTGCCCGGCAACAAATCGGAAACATCAGGGTGCTATCAGCACTATTCTCATGCTAACACCCAAACATGGCATTCCATCCACTGCTAAAAAAAAGTTTAACTCCATCATAGCTGAAACCAGGACACCATCATGCAGGTGCATTGAGGTCAGATGCAGGTGTTGTCTATGTAAAAGCAGCTCTGAGTGTTAGCATCTCAAGCTAAGCACCCAAAACCTGGCAATACCTGCGATGGGGGGGCTCTAACCTCAGTCTGACAGTACAGGAGGGGGTTGGGAAAATAAGAATTATAGCTGGTGATCCCCTTCCAGCCATCCTCTGCAATGGGTGTGTCTGTTGAGCGGGAGATTAACCCCCACTGAGTAATAAACAGGGTCATTTATTTATATCAAACATGAAATTTAAACAACAGAGCACAAACTTTCAAGAAGAAGAAAGCACAGGCTGTTTTGCAGTGCCTGCAACTGGGGTATCAGCAAGCTCTGCTGGCAGTCATGGCTGCCGATTGGGAATGGCTGGGCAGGTAGAAGATGCCACTTGTTTTTGTCACTGGAGCTTGGCAGCTGCCTTCTGCCTGAAGCACATGATTTCTTGGAAGCTAAAAGAAAACAAACCCTGCTTCAGGGAATGCCACCTTCTCCTGCAGCACAGCCGTAGGCACGTCCTCAGCTTCCCTGGCTGAGACCAGTGCCAAGAAAAGCTTGGCCGCCACACACAGCCCAAAATACCCGTCTGCCCTGCCTGCTCTGGATTTCCCAGTGCCCTCTGCCCCTTGGACTGACCCTGCCTGCCGGGCAGCATGTGGTCCATGTCTCTGCAGTGCTGCCCAGCACCCCCCTTAGAAAATACCTCTCCCCATTCAGCAGATATTACACTTAAGAGCAGTAATTTCCTTTGGGATATTAAACAAAACAAACCATGGGAGAGGAAATAGAAAGAAAGTGTGCATCCTCTTTCCCTGGGCTGGGGAGGTATCAGCCAAAAATGTGACGACTTTACAATGAAACTGCAGCCTTTTCACAGCAGTGCCATTTCCAGGCTGAAAGAAAATAAGTTTCTGGAGCTCTTTTGTTTCAGTCTCTAGAGACCTCTGAAGTGGAGTACGGATGGATGCATGTAACCCTAGCAGAGACGTCAAAACTTTACCGTGCTCATCATACAAGGGGGGCTCAGTTAATCGTGCAGGGGGGAAATGGAAGATAATTTTCCAAGGCAGTAAAAGGAACACCTGAAGGTGAAACGAGAGAATAGAAAAGCATGACACAGATGCTGGAGGGTGTCATTGCTTGTTTTTCCTGTGCAGGAGGATGTCAGGCACCGCCCTTTGCTTCTCCCAGCTGGCTTAGCACCAGACAGAATCAACCTGCTCCACCCCAAAACTGGACCAACCAGATAAATTTATGGTGTCTCTGTGGAAACATGTTTAAGAAAGGGCCGTGAGTGCTGAAAAGGAGAGATAAGGCCAGGGCAGGTACAGTACCCAAAGGGACAGTGACCGGTGGAAGAGCCCATGCTGAACAGTTGCTTGGCACATGACAGGATGTCTGACAATATATTGAGTGAATAAGCACCTTCGTTATACAACATCCCAGACAAGACTGGGAAGAGCAGTGGAGATGTCCCCTAGTGAAGCTGAGGCTTGCTTGTGTACTGCTGCAAATAAAAACCCAAAGGGTAGGGAAAGGGAGGGCAAACAAGTGAGATGAAGAGTAAAAGGCCAAGAAAGGTAAGAGGGAAGAGGTCCCCTTCAGCAACGTGGATTACTAGCATAGCTCAGGCCAGAGTGACAGGCTCACCACTGTGCTCCAGCGTCTCTCACTGAGAAGTGTCCACAGAAAATCAGGGTGCTGGGGTCCACGAGGAGAACAATACCTACAGGAAGATTTGCAGGCAAGTATTTGTCCACATTCATGTCCTGAAGAAAAAGCAGCTCTGTCTCCATGGCCTGGACCTGCCCAAGCCCCTTTCCCTTTGCTTAAAAAGGGTGCTGCTCTTTCTCCAGGAGCTCCCTCCCTCCTAGGCCACCCATGACAAGGACCTGATGCATTTTCTGTTCTCAGCCAAAAACTTGGTGCTTTCCCTACTGAGCCCTTCCCAGGTGGTTTTGGGTCCCAAGGTCTGGGAACCACCAGTTCCTGCTGTGCTGCCCTCATTCATTCCTCTCTGTCCCTGTGCTGGTGGCTGGGCTTGGCCAGCTGGCCTTCCCCTGGTTTGTGTTTGCCTTCAAAGAGGAGGCAGTCTCACCAGCACAGCATGTGTCCCCTTCCCAGGACTCCCCTGAAATCTGGGATATTTTTCTGAGGATTTTGGGATGAGAAAGCAGAAGTCTGTGCAGCTTTCCATCACACCACTCTTTGCTGTGGTGAAAAGGGAGAGGGAGGAAAGGGAGGGCGGCAGTTTCAGTGGAATTTGAGGCATCCCTTGGCAGCGGTGGGCACCACACCACCAAGACTGACTGATCAGTCTCTGAGGTTGCAGCCACCTTCTGCCCTGGGGTATTGGGCTGGTTTTGCTCACCATGACGCACATTCCTCCCTCGCGCCTGTTCCTTCCCTCCTCTAAACCATCCCAAACAATACAAGGTTTTGTCTGCACTCGGCGTCCAGCAGCAGCAGCTCCTCAAGCCCCTTAGCCCTTATTTCATGAGCGTGCCCTGGACTTAACCAGAACATTCCTGCCAGAGGTTAAGCCCCAGCACTGCGTGGATAATCCAAGATTTTTTTGCCTTCAGTTCCAAGTGACCGTGACAATAATGGGCCCGTATGTGCTGTCTGCAGCTCTGCACTGGCCCTTCTGCCCCCTTTCTCCCTCCCACACAGGTGGGGCTTAGGGATAGGAGGAGAGGGAGATCCAGGAGGATCAGGGTAACAAAACACCTCTGCTTCTAGCCTGGGCGTCCTGCATCCATTTATCTCCTGCTTATGATAATGTGACTTGCCAGGACACTGTGGCCAGGGATGCTGTGCCCATGCTGCCATCACTGTCCCTGCAATGGTGTCATTTTTGGGCTGGTGATGCCTCACACCTGCCTGGTACCGAGGCCGGGAGCAGTGCAGGGTGAGCCCCTGCTAAACCAGAGGGCTGTGGGGAAAGCAGTGACCGCAGCACAGAAGCAGGACTGGAGAGAGCTGCTGGAGCTGTAAACTGGCAGTCTTTGGACAGAAGGAGCAAGAAGTGCTGGGCAGAGGGAACGGCAGAGCACCACAGTGCCTGCAGCACAGCCGTGCTCTCAGGAGCAAACCAGGAAAACTAGTGCATCACCCCTGCAAAAGAGAAGCCTTTGCAGTCTTGGCAGAGGCGAGAGGGTAGGAGAGCTGAACTTTTTCTTCCTCACTGAAAAAACTCTTTTTCCCTTTCCCTGCTCAGACAGAGAGATGTTTGCTCTGGCACATGACTCCGCTGCGTCCTCCTTCCTCATGTGGTTGGTTTCTTTCCTGATTAAAAGTGATTAGGCAGCTCTAAAGCCTGCAGAAATGTGACTGAGGGGAATGAAGACAAAGAGTCCATTCAAGACCTCTTAAATCCCTGGGGCAGTATTTAGAGAGCCCTGAGGAAAGAACTGGATCAGAACCACACCACCAGGACCTCCCTGTCCTACCCCCTCCTGCTGTGCCCTGTGTTGCAGCTGTCTCTTCCACCATGTCGTTCTCTGAAGCAGAGGTCCAAAGTGCCCGTGGCGCCTGGGAGAAGATATATGTGGATGCTGAGGACAATGGGACAGCTGTGCTGGTCAGGTAAGGAAACATTCCACCTGCCGCTACCATGGAGTGTTGAAGGAGGAGCAGCAGGAAGGATTGAGTTACCATGGAGAAGCACAACTTGATTCTTTCCACCCAGCACTTACTGGGAACATTTTTGTTTGCTGTGGTTTATGGCACCTCGGATGAGGGAGAACCACACAAAGCAAAGTACAAGGAAAAGTACAAGTACAAAAGGGGGAAGGGGGTAGGGAAGGAAGAAGTGATGAGAACAATCTCTTCACTCCAGATAAAAAAAACCCAAAGGAATGAAATACAGGCCTTATTTCCCTCTTTCCCTTTATCACTAAACTCCTGTAATGATGCTGGAGTTGCGTGCCCTTAACATTTCTCTTCTGATTCTCCTTCAGCCTTTCCAGTCTGGAGCCCATCTGTTCCCTTGTATTGTACCCTTCCTGTGGGCTTTCTTCTCTTAGTTTTCACTTTGTTTTCCACTCTTCTTCCATTAGACACAAGTTTCCTCTATTCACACACATCCCTCTCTCAGCTGGGACCTACATCACCACCATATGCGCTGATCAGCCCAAACACTGTTTCTGGTTGTCATACCTTTACCACTCCTTCGAGCTTTCTCATGTATCACTTCTCACACCTGGATCAGCCTCAAAAAGTGTTAGGCACTGCTTTTTCCTTCTGCAGTCTGCACAACCTGAGGACAGTTAGGGTCAGAAACGCAGCTATAAAATGCTAAGAGCATCCAGTGGCTTGGTAATTTACTCTAGAAGGTTTTGCCTTGGTGTCCTACAGCCTCGGCCCTGACTTTAGAGAAGTTCTGGGCTCCCCAGTACAAGATAGACATGGGACTGTTCAGCCTGGAGAAGAGAAGACTTGGGGGATCTTATCAATCTATATAATTACCTGAAGGGAGGGTGCAAAGAGGATGGAGCCAGACTCTTCTCAGTGGTGCCCAGGGACAGGACCAGAGGCAATGGGCACAAACTGAAACACAGGAGGTTCCCTCTGAACATCAGCAAATGCTTTGTCACTGTGAGGGTGACTGAGCACTGGCACAGGTTGCCCAGAGTGGTTGCAGTGTCTTCATTCATGGAGATAGTCAAAAGCCATGGGGACATGGTCCTGGGCAAACCAGCTTGACGTGGGTGGTTGGACCAGGTGACTTCCAGAGGTCCCTTCAAACCCAAATGTTCTGTGACTCTGTGAAACGCAATCTGGAACTTGTTGCTGCTATTTCAGGTGGAGAACTGGTTTACTCAATGGAGTAAACTGCTTTTTAAGGAGGTTGACCAAGATGGCTGTAAGTGGCATTGAACTGTGATACTTTTGAATAAACTCAGTGAGCAATAATGCTCAGTACTCAAACAGCAATCCATCACAGGCGGCAAGGGGAAGGACTCTAGGAAGGGGGTGATTAACAAAACCAATAGTAGGGTTTCCCCAGGGAAACACCCTCCAAGAGCACAGTGGAAGTATCTGCTGTCCAGAACAACTTCGGGAATATCATGCTGTCACTCTCGCCCTGAGTGAATGTGGTCCCAATTCTCTGTGGATTTTATCTCCACCCAACACTGAGACAACACTGAGGAAATGTTTATGTTACAAGAAGTGGAATAAATTTAGAATATGTAGGTTTTAAGGCAGAGTGAGCAAAGGGAAGTGCCCAGGGGAAAGGTGAGGGAGGGGACACAGGTGGGAAGGAGAACCAAGAAATCCAGAGGAAAGAGGTGTCTGTTCTAACAGAGAGAAGGAAAAAGGGCAATAAATACATAAGATAAAACTTGGAACATGAAGACATAACTGCATTGATGTCTTGGACCATGTATGAAGACATCTCTCATTTCTCAACAGGATGTTTACTGAGCACCCAGACACCAAGTCCTACTTCACACACTTCAAAGGCATGGACTCTGCTGAAGAGATGAAACAGTCAGACCAGGTCAGGGGCCACGGCAAGAAGGTTTTCACTGCCATCAATGACATGGTGCAGCACCTGGACAACTCTGAGGCTTTTCTTGGGATAGTGAACCCACTTGGCAAGAAACATGCCACCCAGCTGAAGATTGACCCCAAAAACTTCAGGGTGAGTCAGCAGCTGTCTTCCCAGCAGCTGTAATTGTGATGGGAGGAGGTTTTTTCCTTGGAGAGGGAAAACTGAGGAAAACAGGCTTTGTGTGTGTGTGTCTGTATCTATATAAAAAATATATATATACACCTATAACTCAGAGAGTGAAGATGTTGGAAGTCAAGATGGTCAATAGCAGGAACGTGAGATCTGGCATCTGTTGGGAGGAATAAGGCTGAGTAGCAGATGTGGTGCAGGCAGGTCTGCTCAGGTGGGAGCTGCAGAGCTGCCCACGAGTTGTAATGGGTTTTCTCAGTGAAACAGGACTCCCACACAGTTGCCATTTAATAACAAGACACAGAAAAAGCAGCTGAACATTGGACCTCAG
The DNA here is from genome assembly GCA_020800305.1 of Porphyrio hochstetteri. Lineage (NCBI taxonomy): Eukaryota > Metazoa > Chordata > Aves > Gruiformes > Rallidae > Porphyrio > Porphyrio hochstetteri. The sequence goes on along the minus strand of CM036905.1, from coordinate 18,439,920 downwards.
CCCATGATGTCCATTTTTCTCTAGTAACAGGAACTGAGCTTTTTTAGGACAATTAAACCAGCTGCCATCAATAACAATGGAAACAGCACTGCCATCACTAAACAAACACAGATAAGAAATACACAATGGAATGACTTGTCCAAGTCCACACAAGGTCACCAGCAGAGTGTATTTCTAACTACTTTGTCTGCCTTCCACAACACAAAATGCAAAAAGAGGCACCTTCCAGCAATGGTCACTCAGGCACCAGGAGGGTGGTTTTGAAAGCAGAAGTCCCAGTTTTCAGTAAGTGGGAGAGTAAGTGAGCATTTCTGCCTGGAGAGATCCTGAGAAGACTTTTTCAGGCTAAAGATGCACACAAAATAATAAGTGCTGCACAGAAAAGGAGCTGACATTTCAAATTCTACCACCTGCCTAGTGACTGTCGACACATAAACCCTCATTGCTGCAGAGTGCTAGGTAGCTAATGAGCAGCAAAGATTGGAAAGAAACTTACCCCCCAAAGCCATGAATTCCTTAAGTGTCCAACATGGGGCTCCTCATGGCCTTTAAACCTTTGGGACAGTACACTGCCAGGAGAAGGACTGCAACAGATGGAACAAACAAGTCGGTCCCGTACAGCAGTCTTTAAGTGACTGTGTATATGTGTGCTGTCAGTGTCAGCTAGATACAGGACAGATAAAAAACCCAACATCCATGGGTTTTCACTGTCAACATCCATGACTGCATTTTTTTTTGTGAATTCTATAATGCACTTAATTTTCCATGAGCTGTTTCCAGCTCTGTGTGCTATATGCTACTTAACTGGTTTTGCACCCCCTTTCCACTGTCCAATTCCAGCTAAAGAAGTGGAGAAAGGTTCATGCTGTTTATTTCCCTTCTCCTTGCTTAGATTATCTGTGACATTATCTTGCAACTGATGGAGGAGAAATTTGGTGGAGACTGCAAAGCTTCTTTTGAGAAGGTGACCAATGAAATCTGCACTCACCTGAACAACGTCTACAAAGAAGAGGGCTGGTGAGGATGTGCAACCCTCAGGCTCTTCAGGCATCTCACCAGCACTGATTTGCTGCAGCTGGGTCTCCAGCCACAGTTGGAAGAATGAAACAGTTAAAAAAAAAAAGCAAGAAAAAGGCTTATATAATGTAGATAATTTGTGTCAATAATTTCCTTAGCAAACTGAGTTTCTCCAGTTAAATAAAACCTGCAGATACATCAAAGCTGACCAACAAATCCTGATGTGCCTTGCAGCTTCGGTGCTCCGGTTGGGTTCCTCTAGCCACTGTCCTTGAAGACTACATTTTAAGATGATGACTGTAAGTTTGCTCTTCCTAAGAGAAAGACTTGTTCTTTCCAGCAGCATGAGCCCAGAGAGGCACCAGCAGGTCTTTATCTCATCTACCACCTCACCATACTCATGAATGAGTATGGAGCATCGCCAGGGACCTTGTAGAGGTCACTATTTATGTCATGGGTGTTGTTTCCTGTTGGAACTAAAACAATGGGGGGAATGGTGTATGGGAAATATTAATGTCTGAGAAAGGCAAGGAGAAAGCCCTGTCCTGCGTGAGCCAGCAGAGTTCCCCAGCCTGGGGAGAAGTTTCTCGGAGCAGCTTTCAGCGCAAAGGGTGGCAGTGCTGAACACGGTCACCACTGGGTCCCTCTGGGCAGGGACGAACATCTCCAGAACACAGATCTCATGGTGCTGCTCTCAGCAAATTGCTCTGGCCACGTAGCCAGGAGAAGGCAACAGCACCAAAGCTCACTAGCTCCTGCGCTACTCCCAATGCATCCGGCTGAGGGAGGCTGCTGCCCCGCTGAGCGGGTGGCGCGGCAGGCTCAGCTTAGCACAGGATTCTGTGACACTGCCCTCATCCTGTCCTGCCGCATGGCCCGACCCTCCCTTCAACCGTAACCGAGTCCCGAACTATTTAACTGCTTTTCCTTGGCGTGGTGAAATGATCCGTTAGCAACTGCGATAACCACGTGCTGTTCCGCTTCAGCGCACCGCAATAAACAGCCAGAGCAGAGGTCTGCTCTCATTTGCAGCAGGGAAAAGGCACTCGCGATGCACAGGAGCAGTAGCTAGTTTCAGTGCGTGGTCACTGGTGGTACTGGGGGTTTTTATGAAACCAGCTCAAGCTCCACCCAGGCACCTATCACACCTGGACCAATCAGGCTTCTCAGGGGGTGGTAAGGAAAGTTTTTCACTTGGCCATGAAACAGCAATTTTGTGACCAGCTAAACATGCAGAATTCTCCTTCAGCCAAGATGTAGTTCTCCTCACCCATCCCATTTGTTTGGCAAAAGATGCTGAAATCCCAAAGCCCAGAACATGAGCTCTTCCAGAGAGGGAGGAAGGAGCAGGCCACTTTCTTGGATTTGGTACTTTATCCCGCTTGGGGAGAGGGGGAAGGATGTTGCAAAGCAGTGTCAAGTGTTGCAAGAAAAGAACAAGAGTTGTAAAAAATATTTATAGTCTCCAATCCCTTGGAGGGAGTGCGAGTAATTAACAGTCTGAAAAGCTTAAACTAACTTCCTCTTATTTACACTGGCTGATGGCTTCAGGCTGTTGTGGTCCCTGCTGCTGCGATGGAGAAGCGCAGCAAAAGCAGCGTGTGAAACAAGGAAAGAGGGAATTATTTTTAAAATACATTTCCAAGGGCAGGGACACCCTTTACATTTTAAGAATTTGTACGGGGTGGGTGGTTTAGGAGCACGTGGCCTTTGTTTTTCTGTCAGAGATTTCAAAAGATGGGAAGAAGCTTTCCCAACAGAGCACAGATCGGTTGACATCTTGAGACTGAGGATACCCAGCTGAATTCCCAGCTTTCCAGCAGCCTCACTGCATGATCCTGTCCTTGGACCTCCCTGTGCCTCTGCAAAACAGCAACCTTCTTGTATTTGGGAGGCAAACCAAACACACTCATTACTTACTGAGCCAGTAAATACGTGGTGCTATACAGACCATATGCATTCTTAGGGATAACTTTGATCCTGTAAAGAGAAACCTAAGGAAACCACCACACCTAAAGGTAGCAGGAAGAGATTTTCCATGAAGCACCATCAGGGAGTTGGGACTGAAGCTCTCACACCAAGATTCATGGTTTTCTTACAATCTGTGGGACATCAGGAAGGTCTGGGTGAGATGACAGATCTATGACATACCATGGGTAGCATGACAAGTGCCTGTGCCAGGTTAAAGCAGCTAAGTGCCATGGAGTTGTCTTGTGTCTGACACCTAAACCAGAGAAACAGATGGGAAATTCTGGGAAGGGGGAAGAAGAGAGGGAGCTCACGGAGGAAGTTTATCTCCTCAACTACTAAAACCTCCAGTCATGTTTCTGGAGAGAAAAAAAGCATCCCCACAAGCACAACTTGATGCTGTAGAGAAAACACTTTTCTAATTCAAAATGTTACCTAAACACTATAAAACCACAGACGTACTTAAATTTGGTTCATCAACTTCTTTGAGCAAACTTAGACCTTCCAACGGGGCAGCCTTGGCAAATACACCCAGCCAGAGATGAGAGAAATTTAACTTGAAAAACTTCAGCTGCTGTAGTGACAAAGCAGAAACTTACCCAGAGGAAGGTGTGCTTGCAAAGCATCCCTGTGCAGATACACATCAATGGTGGGATAAAATCCCAGAGTCCAGTGGTGTGCGACAGCATCACCACGTCACTCTGAGACGAGGGCTGTGAACACACCAGGGTGCTCTGAAATGCCAGGGAGTGTTCTAGAGGACACTCTTGTTAGAGTCTGAGCCAAGCAGCCTTCCTGGCCCAGCCTGGAGAGAGGCTCAGGGAGGTATGGGGGTAAGGTTGTCTCAGATATCCCAGGGTTGCCCAGAGAGGGGACTAGACACCTTGCAGAGGATTTGGGGAAGCTTCCAAGAAATCCTCCTAGCAGGGTCCATTTGATAACCCTCCCTTGAGCCCACTCTTCCCGCTGGAAGGCCGTTTGATGATTAAAGTGAAGGGTTGCTTCAGCTCCCTTGCTATGGAGCTGTGGGTGTAGGTTAAGATAAAGCCCTCTGAGGTTGTGTTACACTGAAAGAACAGGGGCTGCTGCTGATTGCTGTTTAAAACACCTAGAGATGGGTAAGAAGCTGTGATGGCGCAGCCCAGGCAGGAACATGTGGGGAGCAGCAGTGTTTCTACCCCATGCTATGGATCAGGGCAATCACTTGTTAAGACTTTCAAGTCACATTCCTGGTTAAAGAGAAGGTACCACAAGGCTGGTAATGGCACAACCTGTGATGAAAAAGGATTGCTGCCTCCAAAAGATCACACTGAGATAAGACAAGTGAGTGGTAATGTCTGAGCTGGCACTAGGAACCAGCGGTCCTTGGAGGAAAAGAACAGCCTCTAAATTCTCATGCCTGTCAGGCTGTCTCGTCAAAGCAGAGGTGTGACCCCCTGCTGCAAACCATGCCATAAAGCCCCAGACCCAGTCAAACCTTCTCATTTGTTAACACTGCAAAATCTCTCTTTTGTTCTTTCGTGACAACACCCTGCTTTAGGGAAAGGAGATGGTACAAAAGGCGCCTTTTCTTTACCTTTGCTAAAGCTAATAGAGTTAAGGAATATTAGTCAGAATATCACTGAGGCTCAGTTAACCTTAAACATGACACCAGAGCTCTTCTGGCTTGTGCAGTGGAGTGGGTTTGAGCCAATTCAGGGCACGGCTATACTGGCCAGACTGCACATGGTCACTATCAAGCAAGCTTGAGACACACAGGAGCATTTTTTTCCTGGTGTGAGCCAGCAGCATCCTAGACTGAATCACTTGCTTACTCACAGGGCAGTAGAAATAGCAGCCCCCCTGTACTGTGAGAGGATTTTGGATGCTTGCCTTGGAGAGCCCAGACTTCTGCTTCTGCTGCCCCTGGAAGCACTTCCCCAGGAGGAAGTGCTGCTGCAGCGTTTCTCTCCTACGCAGGAGCACAGTGCTTCGCCTTCCTCCCTGCACAACCATGTGGGAGTGGGCAAAGCAGGGACACACTGCTGGCGATGATGGTGGTGCTGATCTCCATCCAGCCTCCCCAGGCTGTCCACCACGGCCACCCAGCTGCAGTCAGGCAGAGCGGGCTGATCTCAACGTCACTCTGACAATCCCCACTAGCACAGGCCACCAGCAGAAGCAGAATTTTAGGACAAGGAAGACAATGGCTGTGAAACACTGGACTGATACCTAGATTATGGTCCCACAGTCCATTAAGGCAGCAGTGGACCCCTCCTGCTGAAGATCAGTTTTTCAGTCCCACTGCGCTGTTGCAAACCAGTTTGATCTGGTTTTTGAACTTCATTAAGTCAGGGTAGCTCGATGCAAAGTCCCCACCCCAGTTATCTGGTGATGCATATGCAGAGGCTTGAGCAGGCCATTGATGCCGGTGGTGCCCGATGGCTGGTGCTGTGGAAGGCTGCAGCCCCTCTGAGCCAGCGCCAGGAACAATTTGTAACCTTTGTGCTCCCAACTGAGCATCATGACGTCAGTACTTTGCTACGGTCGGGATCCGACTGACCATTTCAGCCTGGGCAAAGGCTGCATGGTGACAGCAGTTCCTGTGATTTGTCAGGCCCTTTCTGAGCCTGCCTGTGTCCTTCCAGCCCTGCTTTGCTGCCAGCTAATCCTGACTCCCTGCTGGCGTGTTCCTTAGGTCACTGCTTGCCCACGGTGCTCTGCGCGGCACCACCAAAGCCTGGGAAGCAGTTGAGGACTGCAGTTACCCCAGCAACAGGAGGTGGAAAAGCCAGAGCCAGGAGAAACAAGTCATGAGAGAATATTCTAATTGCCTGCTGACTGCCCATTGTGGACCTGCTGAAGGGAAAGTGGGGATAAACTGGAGAGCCTGGGGCAGAAACATTTCTTCCTCTCTCCTCCTGTATTTCTAGCTGCTGGAAACCCCTGCCCAGCAGTGCACTGCTTCCCAGTTTCGCAGGCTGTAGGAGAAGCCAGATCTCCAGGTCTTGCTGAAAAGAACTAAAGAATTGTGTCAGTAGTAACGGTGCAGCAATTTATTGAGAAGCAGGTAGGAAAAGAGTGATCAAAGCAAGAAACAAAGAGCAAGAACCAGGCAGGACTAGAAGATCACATTAATGCTTTTTTTAAGCCACTGCATTGGGAGAAACTAACCTCTGTTTGCTAAACAAAGGGCAACTATACTGAGCAAGGTGGGTTGTGAAATGCGGGATGGAGAATAGTAAACCAGGGGCAGCAGGAGGTGCTGCAGACCCTTAGACACTGCTGTCACCTCTGGTGTGGAGCTCATTCTGCATTTATACTCTGCTTAATGCTGACTGCAACCTGCTTAGATCCCCAGCAGTCACAGAGGGGACAGCACAAGTCATCTCCAGCACCACAGCAGCTTCTTGCTGGAATACTGAAGTTCCCACAGCTACAATGGTTCTTTAGGATGTACCCACCCACGCCCTTAGCAGTCCTGCATTGGCCCCAGGTGTTTTACAAGTTGCCATCATTCTCCCTGCAGCTACTGCAGGGTACCAGTCACCACCTTGCAGTGGCTGAGGGAGTTGGTTCCTTATTATATCCGTCTGCCCCTGGGCAGGATGGAAGGTACCTCAAAGGCACGAACTGGTGCAAGGCAGACTGGACAGGCTCACTCCAGGGCTGGGGTTTGCAGTTATCCAGCAGGAGGCTAATGCCCAGATTCACTACCTGACAGAAGTCTGTCAGTGGGTAACGTGGAACGGCTGCACCAGGCCAAGCACAACTCTGCTTGGAAATGTCACTGTTCTGCTGTATGGCTCCTCCTGCTCCAGCAGGAAAAGCAACTCGTACACATTCAGGAGAGGACCAGTTCTGGTCCTGTGCTGTCCTCTAGCTGCTTACCATCTTCATGTTTTTGGTTTTATGCTCCCCTGACTAATCCAGACAGTTTTCTGATACCCAGAAGTACTACCTGCTGCACCTCACTTACGTGAAATCATTACTATTTCACTCAATTTTACACCTGCAGTCTGATAAGAATTGACATGGAGCTACAACTGTGTCAGAAAAATTTCAAAGCAATGCTCAGGTACAGCATCCTTAGATTCCCTGAGGAGCTCCATTCCCTTCCCAGCTGCAGTCAGCACCCTTGCAGGAGAGGGAAGCTGTTTTCCTTGAATAGGAATGGCCCTGAGCACTCAGGCCTCTCAAGGACCTGCAGACTTGTACAATCTCTTAGCAAAGAATAGCAGGTCACATGACCACACACTGCCAGTGACTGTTATCACCAAGTGACATCCCCCACATTGCTCCTGTGGGCCAAGCCCCCCATCTCTTACGCATCGATGGCTGAACAAGTAACTGAAGGGACAAAAGCTGGGAAAACAGGCTCAGGGGGTGAAGCCGGTAAGCCCGGTGATGGTGTGATGTGGAACTCATACATCTGTCTCTACAGGACATGGGTTGAACGACATCTTCTGAATAATCTCACCATTGTATTTATGGTTCTAGACCAGAAGTCAGACTTAACAGCTGCTGCAGACTGGGAAATCAGACTGCAAATAACAGAGCCCAAACTACAACTAGTGTCAAAGCTCCTTCCCTTTGACAATGCAGCAGATGGCCAGAGGTGTATTTCCCCCTTTGATTATCCCTTGATAATCACTTTGACCATGCAAACTAATGTCAGCCAATAGCAGCCTTCAGCTGTTCAGCAGAAAATACACAGCTGATGAATATCTGTTTCAGCCTCCTGGAAATTAATTTGGTAGCTGGGTTCTGATGGCAGGGTGGAAGACTCTTTCTTAGGTACAAATATTAAAGCAGTCTCCCTTTCTGAGAGGTGTTCCACATGTCTTGCCACAGAAGTGTGCTTCATCAGTTGCCTTTATTCTCTTCCTGACTACACTCCAGTCCTTGTTTCAGGCACGAGACAAATACTTCCACATGCAATTTAGACTGTTTCATCAAGATACTAGAGGCAAGACTTACATTGTCTGTTTAACACTGCTGTGGTACTTGGATACTATGAAGCCCAGACCCCATGAAAACCTATAAATAAGGAAAGGCCCAAATCCAATCAACCCTTTCATAATGAAATCCAAAAGCCATCTGTAAAATCAATGGCATTTTATCCAGAATGTGCTAGTTAAGGTTCTAAGCAGGATTTTTTCCCAGAATCTGTAAATTCCTACTACACCCCCCCACTTCCCTTACATTACAAAATTTCTAGTTGCTCGCTGCAGGGGGAGACAGGTCCTCAGCATTTCTGGAATACATTTATTCCAGAAAGGAATTCCAAAGGAGTTAGTAATCCACTCACTGGCAATTCTGTTATGTAAGATGCATCTAGAAGTGACTATTTTACCTTTTGTCACACTACCAACTAAAATTCTGTTAACAATAGATGTCAGCAAGCACTTACACAATGTGCTCATACCAGAGGGACCAGCACTGGTAACTTACATTCATGATGCAGCTGGACCATGCAGGAAATCAGAAAAGCATTCCCAGGAAAGAAACTCATGTTCAGATTTCAAATGGGTAAATAAAGTGTTAAGTAGTTAGCCATTGTTATCACAGCATTTCTTTAGGAGCAGAGGGTATGTGCTATGCTGGATACAAGTCCTTGCCAAGAGGTGAAGGTCCTGTTCTAGCTTTCACTGCCAGCCAAATTACTGCTGAGTTATCTGCCCTGCTGAAATTGTCACCTATGTGTTCTGACTGTGCTGCAGAGGCTACAGAAAAGACCCTGACAAAGAAGAAATGCACAGAGTGAATTCACAGCGGTATTATACACCCATGACTAGTGTGCCCACGGAGGCACTTGGACTTGGGGGATACAGAGGAGTCTGCAGAACCTGCTGAAAATGCCAATAAATCATTACAAGCACTGCTCTTAGCATCATTGTTAAGAAACTCAGTGGTGCTATCTCAGGGGGAATTTACCAATCTCCAAATTCTTTTGTGTGAATAATTTACATGCCCCATGGGACTTGGAATTGGACAGAATCATCAGCAACCCCTTCACACAATGGCAGTTGGGACCTAAATGAAATACTGTTTTTTGAAACAGAAGTAATTAGGGAGTTGGTGCCATGACCATTATGATTCCACAGGTTTTTGCATTTGAAGACCTTCAGACAGTCAGGATAGCAATGAGAAAGACTTAACATGTGCATGTTAAAACCCCTTAATAACTAAATGTTAGTTTTTAAGTGACTGAACTGCTGAGTAACCACCTTAAGAGACCTTGTTAAGTTATTGGACAATGTGTTTTCCTTTTAAATTTTTTTTATTTTTTTGATGTTAAGTTTTGTTTGTTGTTGCTGGTTTTTGTTTGTTTTTAATACAATTAAGGATGTGCCATTTACACCCCACAAGAAAAAGCAGAGTCCTTATGGAAAAAAACAAATATATTGAACACATACCAATCAAATGGTACAGATATGGGACTGGCTTTGATTTCAAAATTTAAGTAGAAATAAAAAAGATGTAATGCAACAGCTGTTCAATTTCCAAGTCTAAATAGGCACTGTAAAAAGACATTTCCGCTTTCTCCAGCACACATTTCTGTCTAAATGCTCCCACTGTAATCAACTCCTAGGTTCCCAAACAACAACAACAAAAAAAATTATCACTGGGAACATAACCTTAGAGTAAAAGTTAATATCCATCCACCCACCCTCTTACAAAAAAAGCAAACAAAAAAAATCCCCCAAAATACAACCTTTCAATGCTGCTGTTTTGACTGAAGCAGAATTGGAGAATTTATAAAGGTTCAAAAGCACCCAAGGCAAGTAGTACAATATAATTTGTTCACTAACTTGTATTGGAAAGGAGATTAAAAACATTGAGATCTGCATCTTGGTACATAAAACTGTTGTCCTGAATAAAGAGAAATCTTTCAGAAAAGTTTTACAACTTGGTGGAAGTCCAGGACCCAGCTTTAGGCATCATTAATTGATGGGGTTTAATTCTGACTTGGTTATAACCACTTTTATATACTGTACATCTACCCTAGTTGGATCAGTGTCTGGAACTGCTCATTGGTGTCCCTTTGAACAACTGTAAACTAAACCATAGTATGCAACTCCATAGGAAGCTAGAGATCAGGTGAATATACAGCCAGTTATATCTCCCCTGCTTCACGCTCTTCTGAGCTCCTCGGGTCTTCCGATCGGCCGTTAGCACTCTCGTAGGAACGTTTCTTGTCTCTGAAGTCCCGCGGTGACCTCTCTCTCGAGCTCCGATCTTTGTCACGCGATGTTCTGTCACGGTCTCTTGAACGTTCTTTGTCTCTGGAAGATCTTTCTTTTGAGGATCTGTGAAGTGAAGCGAATTTGAGAATTGAAGTTAGTTGCCAATCTGTAGCTATCGAAGAGCACTTTGATTTTATATTTTCTTTTTCCAACCAGCTTTAGCTTTCTATCAATAGAAGTGTACGAGAAGACATCAAAAAACATTCTACTTTTCTCCCTTTAATACTTCCAATTTCAAGAGACAAATATTGATAGAGGCAGAATTTAATCTACATTTATTACAGAGTTCAGATTAACGTCAATGCACTTTACTCTTTATTTTCAACCTCCACTCTTGAGCTCACATTAAGTAAGAAGTTTAATTGAAATTTCTCAACTGTTATCTCTAGCTTGAGAAGATCATCTAACCTCAGACAAAGAAAATACAAATTTAAAAAATGGGAGCTTGACTAAAAGCAGGGAGAAATGGACTTGTGCAATTCTGGAATGTGGCTACTACATTACAAATAAACAAACCTGGAATCTGTGCTACTATTTAGCTTGTTAGAAGAATTATCCGTTGTGTCATCTTGCAATGTTGGGGTGGTGTTATTTTAAGATATTTTACTCTGGTAACAGACATCTCCAAAACCTTTACAATGGAACCAGAGAAAAATAGCTGTTCTATTAAATATTCCACAGTTTTAAATTAGCTGCTTGTATTAAAAATAACTGGATTAGACATCCTCTATATTCCCTCACAGAGTCCACCTAAGCTTGTTGCTGAAAAACATCACATAATCATTTCAAGAGGCACTGCAACCATAAAAGACTTCAATACATACTTTCATGCAAAAACCTTATCAGCATTCACTGGATAGTGAAACTGTACTCTTTCCACTAACAGAAAGTTGCTGTCACAACTCAAAGCTTCAACTATCACAACTCAAAATGCTCCTGCACTCGTATACACTTACCACAAAAAGCAAATTTTGATTGTAGTTCCCCAGCTGGAAAGGTTACTTTCCTGACAACACATGGTTTTGCAAGACTTAGTATTTGCAAACACTGAGAACCACAGGCTACTCCTATTCCACAATGACATGTCAAATAAGAAAAGGAGCTACATGCCAAGTTAATACTGGAGTTGGTACAGCTGTTTCTTGAGAATTTTGTGCTACAAATTCGCTGCAGAAGTGACGTTGCTTCCAAACTGGCTGACTCAGGGTAACTCTCAGTGATCAATCCTAGAACAGGCGGGCAGATAGGGTGAGATGCTGTGCACCGCTCTGGCTTTTCATTCAAAGTATATGGGAGGGGGAGGTGCAAGATGCATTTGTCCAGCCATCCCACCTCTCTACAGGTGTGTCTCTAATCAGCTGACAAGAGGGAAAGTTGGCTTGAATGAATCACAGCACAGCGACGTGAGATCTTAGACTATTGGTTTAGCAGGGAGTACTACTACCAGAAGACTGTGAAATACCACTCCTGCCTCTCTCCAGGGCAAGATGTAGCCTTTAGACTCAGAACCTCTACTGACTTCCATTATCTACAACGCTCAGAGTGCATTACTTCCTAACTGGTCAAGTGGATTCCTAGCAGAAAACGCACCCTTCACCAGATATGTGAGTAGCATCCTCACTCTCATGTTCACCAATTATGAATCATGTTACACTTTGTTACACTGGCTCCAAGACAGTCTCTGTGGATGTCTACATTAGGTCTGAGTACAAAAGAACACCCAGAGATAAGCAGCCTTGGCAGTCTGGGAAAATCCTAAGGCAGCCAAGTCAGATCTAGGGATGCACAGAAAGATGCAGTTGCAGTTTCAAACTTTCCAAGGAGTAAGATATTTGACTAAAACAGGTCTGTTCTCCCTCCCCAGCTTTCTTCTCCCAAGAAGAAAGAAAACCAGTACAAAAAACCACAACTAGTCAAACCCCAAAACCTCCATCACCAAAACCCCCAACCTCACAAAACCACCAGAAAATTGAAGAAGGGAGGAAAGGAGGGAGGAGAGAAGGAAGGAAGGAAATGAAGTGTCTACTCTCTACCACAGCAAAGAATTAGCATGGGGTAGAATATTATGTTTTCCACCAGGAAAGCATATTTAAAATAAAATAAAAAAATATCTAAGTGCTAGGAGTGGGATCTCACCCAGCAGTCTGCAATCAGATGTCTGCAGTGTAGACATCCCAGCTAATCAGCCAGATTTCCTTAACAGCCAAAAGACATAGACATTTTAAGGCATGATTTGTCTCATCTTAAAATAGACACAAAATTATGTCAGACAAGTCTGTAATGAGACTCGTGAGATTTACACCTGACCTAGTCATCTAAAGCCAGGTGAAATGAAGCCCCTTCCTATGACTTCAGATACTCTACTTATCCACGCAGTGTCTGTAGGCGAGTACATTAGTCCTTGTCACATGAATTCTTGCAAGTGGGCTCAAGCATACTGACACCACCGCTTCTCAATTTAGTCACATTTAGGTCTGCTGTCATGATTGATCTTATCATTGAGTATGCATCTCTAACAGCAAACGTTCACATCCTCATAGCAAATCACAAAGCACAAGTTACATACATATTTTGTTTCTAATGAGACAAAAGGTGATTAATTTTATTTATTTGGAACTTATAGGCAACAGCAAAGAAAAGTAGGACTTTGTTTAGACCTCGTCTTGATAACCCAGTAATCCAAGTCCAGGTAAACCTAGGGCTGCTATTACCTTAGGTTCATGCTGTTATTACAGGCTCCATTGTCTTAGACACATTTACTACTATTGCCAGATACATGTTCCATTTTGCCCACAGCGCAGAGGTCTTCTCCTTATACTGATACATTTGAAAAGAGATCCCAGCCTTTAAGAACGTGTTGACAGGGTTAACGATTCCAGAGATTAAAGAAAACACCTTTGTCAGGCACATGTCTACATTCGTAGGATTTTCTCAGATATATCAACATTCCTTTACTTTTAGAACGAAGCAGCATCTGAGAGGTGGCAGCTTGTTTTTTTCTCTGCAAGGCAATTTGGAAAATACTTTCTGAAGAAGGGTGGACAGGAAGACCAGAAGGAACTGCATGGTTTGCTGCAAGCAGTAATACCCAACACGTGTTTGCCTGTGATAATGATGTTATGCAGAATAAAACATGTAAATAACTTCCAGGAGAAGCACATCAAGAGTTTCTCCATTAAGGAGTCTAACTGTCTAACATGCTTCCATGTTGAAGCCGTACAGAATGCAGTGTCAGCTGAAAAAATCCCCAGCCACATAAACAGCTTTTACAGCAGGATTCAGCAGCCTATAGTAATTGTATGTTATGGTACTTTAACCAAGCCCAAACATCACACTGAAGGGTTTAGATTAACTTAAAATGATGCAACACTTTCCACATAGCAACCACAACTCCACTCTTCACTTAAGGCTCTAGAATTTGAGGCACCATGGGCTGCTGCTGCTGCAGCTTTCAGACATGTTTCTGTTGCTTCTGGTGTCAGAGTCTGCTCTTCTGAAAGAGTTTGGCAAAAGCACTATGTTCCTCAGACCTGAATGTATTTGATCACTCAAAACCAAAAGGCAATGACTCCTTCCTGAAGAACTTAACTTACTGGAGTGTGTCTTTTATTTTCCAGAGCATTCTTGGCCAGAATTCCTTGGACAACTGAATGTTCTGAACTTAAGGAAGACAGGTTTGAATAAAAGTCTTTCTTATCACGACCTTAAGACATTCCTCAAAAAAAGAGTATTTAAAAATAGTATTTGGCAATGAATACTTCCCTGGACTAGAAAAAGAGTTCTTAAGAGACAAGGAAGCATAATACATCTGTGCCTGCAAGTTCAGGTTTATTTTGGATTCTGGCATGGTATGCAAAAGAAAGACTTCTCTGCTCGTATGAAAAGCAGCTCTAATGGCTAGAAGTACATTTAAAAAGGAGGTGTCCAGCCTGGCTACAAGTTCAACTGCTATCTTGGTCTGAGTGCAGGGGGAACATAGCTCTAAGGATTCTTTATTCTCTTGAAAACACAGTGTATGCAGAGAAAAATTCTGCTTGACCTCAGAGAAATGAGAGGCATGGGGTGCTAACTATGGTACAGCAAGTTTTTCCCTCAAGATACTAGTAGTGCAAAACATTTATTTGTACCAAGGATTCTTCCTACACAGGTGTGTCTGGATCCTTCAGGGCAGGAACACCAGAAGTAGTATTTCCAGTACTCAGTATTGTAAAGTTGAAATCCTGTCCCTGAAGTACATTATATTTTTAACTCATTCATCACAAACCAAGCTTCAAGGGCTTATCCCTTCAAGCATCTTGCAAAAAGATACTGACTTCATCTTCAAATCACCTCATACTCTTTAAATTCAGCTCTGGCAGCTGAGACTGACAGGTTTACTGTTATAGACTACCAGTGTTCCACACCATTTCCCTGCTCCTATATATTTCTCTGCTAATATACAGAAGACAATGTGTTGTTTATATTGTGTGTATCATACTGAAGAGTTTGAACAACTACAATGAGAATCCCCAATCAGTCAGTATAGTTTTCTTTGAAGGCCTGAAATAGAATCTTGCAAGGCTGGACTTCAAAGTTGAGGTAGTAAAGGCAATCTGAGCACACAGTCTATACACTGGGGCATCTGTGTTAACAAATGTGCTGATTCAAAATGAAAATTTTAAAACTGAAAAACTACAGGCTTGAAGATTTACTAATCTGCCATTGCTAATGCCTTGAGGAAGCAGGCTCCTTATAGAGTCCTAAAATCAACATTGTGGACTTGTCAGTTTACATCTTGCTTGTAGCCTATCATCACAGGTATGCTGAAGAACACCCTGAAGAATTTTAAAAACAGACACTACTGATTGTATAAACCACAATGCTGGATGTTTATGTTCTATCCATCTGCAATAAAAAGAAGGAAACAAAAGATTTGGACCAACCTTATTCTCTGTGCTAAGAGAGCACAACGGGACTACACTCACCAACCTACTCTAGGAAGGCAAAAAGCTCATTTTTAGGGTGAGGAACCTACGAGATAACTTGAACACATTCAACATGCACCCATGTTTTGTGATTTAAATCCTGGAATCGTTTGAATTATAAGTCCTGCCATGTGCAGCCACTCCAAAACCAAATCTTCTCTCTTCTTCCAAATCTTGCAAAGTTTTAAGACCAGGCACCCTGTTCACAGTACTGCACTCAAATCTATGCCACAGTGGCTGACCTATACAAGAAAGGAATCCCAGTTATGTGTGGTCCTCCCTACCACATGCCTTGTTGTGCAAGTCTAACACACTTCTAAATTATGCTTACCTCACTCATCGAAAATAAGCCAGCAAATCCTCAGCAGCAGACAGTAACTGAGTCATTCAAAAGCAACAACCCCAGCCTGCTCTCTACAGTAATCCTTCAGTGAGCTATTCAGCTACTTTCCTTGCAAAGCAACATCTTCAGATGCAATGCAACAAGTTTATTTTCAGGCATATCTAAACTTGTTTTTATCTGGCGCAGCACACAACAGAAGGGCTCCAGTGCTGGGAATAAAAGCCCAAAGGAAAAAGCAAATGGATGACAGTAAAACACAATCAACTGTTTTTCACTGTCTACACTGCAGGAAGCTGGCAGTATTACATCTTGACACCAACTCCTCCAAAACAGAAATAATACATAACCCTATTACTTTACCTCTATTTTTTTTTTTTTAAATCACTACTGTATGTCAAATCATAAACATGCTAAAGTTGTAACTGAAATTTTAAATGCTAATTTAAATACATTTTGAGACTAAGTGGTAAACGTAAACTTAATTTAGCATGAAAACTCTCATCATGTGCCTATGAAAAGTCATTTACTTCTGTGCCAACGTCTACCTCTTTTTGGAGCTGCGCTCTCGGCTCCTCTCCCTGGAGCTATGCCTGCTTCTATGGTGGCTGCGACTCCGGCTGCGGCTATTGGAGCGAGACCTGTGGCGGTGGCGTTTCTCACGGGACTTGGAGCGAGTTCTTCTCTTTCGTTCCCGGGAGGCTGAGCGAGATCGGTGTCTGCGGCGATCTCGGGACCTAGATCTAGAAACAGAACGAACAACCAGACACTGCAATCACCCAGCTACTCAATCAGTGTACTTTGAATATTATGCACTCTACGCATAAGCAAATCTGTAGAGAGAATGGTCTGCAGCATTCAGAGCTATCACACTGTGCTATCACGGGCAAACAGAAAGGGGAAAGCAACAGTAAAAATCCTACAGAATCCTTTGTGACAAATGCAGACAATTTTACAGTTAATTCATGCCTGTATGTATGGTTACAGTATAGCCAATTCAGACTTCTGAAAAGAATTACAAATATGGGAAAGAAAATCTACTTTTTAAATTTAAAACATTAGTTTTTATCAGACAAAGTTGTAGAACTTTGTGATGCAGTGACAGGGATTATCTGCCAGAACTTACATATTATGATGTTCCAAGAAAACAGGACTATATTGTTCCACATAGCTACTACAGTAGAACTACTCTGGAAGGTTCTGAACACCATCCAAATTTGTTACTCTCTTTCAAAAATCACTTTGCAATAACACCTCAGTGGTGACTTTCAACTGTGTAGGTTAGGAACAGAAGCTGTACTATTGATGGGTCAGACTCCTGAGAGTGCTTTGAATTTTAAAAACAAGGGTTTTCACCAGAAGGCTAATACAACCACATGCTTCTGCCTTGAAGAAAGAACAATTCTCTGTGTTCCAAGAGTTATTTAGGACACAAAAGTTGCACTGTAGCAGTCACAGAACAGACGTGGTGATAAATACTGTATGAGCACAGAGAGCTGAGTATGTCACAGTATGCTTTGCCTGCAAAGTGGTACACAAATGTATGTTCCAGCTCGTGAAAGGCTGGCTTCAACGACCGTATTCCTTGTTTGCAGACTTATGTACCTTTTGGTATGCTTGCTGTGGGATCTGGACCTGAAACAAATGGAAAATAGTGAATTAATTTTTATCACAGAATCTTTTCAAATAAAGCACAGTTTAGTAACAATAAACCAAACCAGTTGACCCTTTATTGTATTTCTTATTTTACTTTTAATTATTTAAGCATCTCTTTGATGTTAACATATTTCTAACATATTTACCAGGAAACACATCCCTCTGACAACTGTTTTGTGTTTCTCCGCTGCTTTGTGGTGGGGTTTTTTTTAAATTTTTGAACCCACCATGCCACAAACCCGAAAGATTATCTAATCTACTTATTTATTCCCACCCCTCTTGCAGAAAAAGATTACAGTTCAAATCAGTACTCCTTTATTTCTTGTCAGCATGTATTATCAGACTGCAACAGATTTTAAAATTTACGCTGTTAACCTCTGAAGCTGACATGTCAAGAGAACTGCAGTTCGGGTTCCATTCCACTCCAGCCTCACAAGGCCTGGAAGCAGCTATTTCATAAAAGAACAGGGAATTACTTTCCTCAGTCATACATTTGACTGCTTCCAATAACTTCTAGTATCTATAAAGAAGATATTCAACATCTAACATGTTAGAAACCCATGTGTGTAAGCTCACATCTGTCAATTCTCAAAACAAGGTACACATTTAGAAATCATCTCGTTTAAAGGCCATTTTTTTCAAATACATAGAGGCATCTCTAACTGTAGCTTTTATAAGGGCTTTCTATGAAAACAACTCAGGCTTTAAGAGTTAGACATGAAATTTACTCCCAAGCCTTTTAGGTTTTCAATAAATGCAGACTATTGTGATAGAAATGTTAGAAATGTTTATAAACTACATCATAGCTTTTCCATTAAACGTAGACAAGTCATTATGTATATGTAAGTATAAGAGATCCCTACCTCCTTAGTTTCTCCCTTTCTTCTCTTTCCCTCTCCTCTCTACGTTTCAGGCGTTCCTGATTTCGTTTCTCCTGTTTATCAGCCACAATCCTCTAAAAGCAAAGGAATATATTCATTAAGTTACATTTCAAAAAATCTCTCAGATGAAGGTGCTATAAAAATAATCTAGACAGTTAATATTCAGTTCTCTCCTTCACGGTTATTCCCGTTCCCTTGTTTCTTATTCCCTCTCTCTTCCTCAGTATGTATGCACTTTTCTTTTTCTCTCCAAGAAACAGAAGTTATTGCAGAAGAGCTGCAGCAAAATGATGGGTGTTACACGAAGACCTAAAATACACAGAGTTATATTAAGTTTTCCACAAAGGGAATTCAGAGCAGTAAGCGATGCCTTTGATGTGAGAGTTTCCATGCCAATCCTATCATATTTTGGCCACTGGGGAAAGGTAGAAATTAATCAGAACTGGGAGACTTAATTCTTAGTCTTAAAGGACTTGGTTGGGCTGATACCTGGTTTGGAGGCTACTCATTTCTGTATTGTGAACATGAGACATATAATTAGTGAGGATGCTTCAGCTGACAGCCCCAGGTTGAACTCACTACTACTGGGGACAAGGCACGCTCAGTAGAGGGCCCTCAGATGTGGAACTCACAACTGGAGATCTGGCCAAACCCAAGTCTCGCCACCTTCTGGACATGATGCAAGAAATTCAACTCTTTGTAAAGACCTTCTTCTGAGATGTGGAATTGCCCCAGCAGCATCTTGATTAGATCTCTGAGGAGAGCTCTGAGGAAGGAGGGATAGTTATTGTTTTCTTTTTTTGTTAGAGAAGTACTTCAAAAGATAATTTTATTGATGCTTTGGGAATGTGAAATAGTTATCCATGCATTTATTTATTTTTTTCAAATGGTGTAAATATAAATAATCAGTTATATCAACCCTTTATGTCAAATTGTATCTGTACTTCCTTGTACAGTATCAGTAGTTTTACTACAATCAAGGTTTCTTGCTCAAATGACTTTTTGCATAATTTCATGGTGGGATGACAGGAAGCACACATGATCTATTCTAGGCATCTAAGGCTTAAGTTACAGCCACTATATTTAGAAGTTTAAATTGCCAATACAATCAACAGAAACAGGCTTTTCAAAGGGTAAGTCACAGTATCCATGCAAGACAGCTGGAATATTATGGAATATAAACCAAGGCAATTTAATCAAACTTAGTTACAGCATTTTCTGCTTTTAGGGCTTCAACTCATTCAGGTATTGTCTTTAGTGATTTCTACACTTAAATGCTTCAGTGAGCCTTGAACTGCATAATTTGCATATTAAGATCATAAACAGCATCAGTGTCCAAATCAAACCTCTTGAATACCAGAACCCTAGAATATAATTCCAGTAAGTCTTTCTTCCAGCACATGATTTCTGGTCAAGATAGTGTTGTTCAGGATAATATTCCAACTGGATTTCAAATCTTCACACTCCAGAGCACATGCAACCTCCCTTTAACAATTATCCTAGTCTGACTTTGAGATACACATCTTTCCTTTTTCTGACTCTAGACAGCTACAGCCTTGAGTTGTTGGAACTTTATTTAGTCTATTGTGATTTAAGCTTAAAAGCTTTCAAAATAGTTTGTAAAAAAAATCTTTAGTTGTTGATACCTATAGAATAAAAGTCACCTCCTAATCTTCGTCCAGATAAAATAAACACACTGAATTTTAGTCTTTCACCATACAGGAGGCTGCTTCAGCTCCAAGCATTTCTGCAGATCTTTTTTGAAAACTTTGGTACACGTTATCATCTTCCTTACGTATTGGTACCAAAGATGAGGATTTCAACACCTATTAACATTCTACCCTAAAAAAAAATAGTATCACTCAGGCACACTACATGTCCTTGTATTTTCAAGAGTCTCATTATTACTTTTAGTCAATTGACTGGATAAAAGGAACACTCATTTGGCTATCTCCTATGGCTGCTAAGTATGCTTCAACAGCACTGTTGTTCAAAAATAATAATTAAATCACTGGTGTTCAGCTCTGTTTTACAAGCAGAATCACACTTTTTGTTCCCAAGATCCATTACTCTGAATATGTGTTCTAAGATACCTCAGTGCAAAATAGGTCATCTTATCAAGTTGTCCAGATAACTGATATTAAATTAGAATGTTTAGTGTTTTGTAGACTAATGATATCCCAAATTTGAAAGTTATACATAAAGAAAAATTAAAAAATAAATTCACACGTCCAGAAATATTCCATTAAAATTGCCTGGCAAATAAGTAAGAAGGAGCACACATATATACACACACAAAAATTTAAGAGTTATTTACCCTGAGTTCCTCAAGCTTCTCTCTTATTTCAATAAATCCTAAATGTAGTTTTCCTCCAAAGTGGTCAGCAAGTCGTCGGTCATTGTCATGAAGACCAAGATAAGCCGAGCACACTTCACAAACCCGTAGCTTCTGCTGCTGAAAGCTGGAGGCAGGCATAGAATTCCTGTATACTTCCTAAAAAAGTTTAAAAAAAAAAATCATCAACCCCGTACAAAATGCAGTTTGCCAGCTGTGTATTTCTCTGCACAGAGAAGTGAATGATAACACTTTGCCAAAGATGTATTACAAACAGGTAACAGGATTCAATGTACACCAGCACACCCTTTAGCTCATTCAAACTATTCATAAACCATCTGTCTCATTTAGATACGAGGCAGGTTCCTGATTCGGAAGATTGGACATACTTAAAAGCAGGACACCAGCAACTGGTTTTGCAAATGGTTTTTGCACATTAAACAACTGGAGTTTACTTAAGATTGTGTTACTTAGAAGGCTAAACCATTTCTTCATACGCAAAAATGAATACATATTAACACTATGATTGCCATGTTAACACATTATGAAATTATTACACCAGTTTTAATTCTGAACCCAGTTTAAAACAGTGGCAGTTTCTTGAGAAACCTACCTGCAATTTAGACTCTAATTAAACAAGTTCTCTGAGCAAAATGTGTCTAGAGACTCAGATGATTAGACAAGCAAGACTGGCAGCAACCCCTCTAGTACAATTAAAGCAATTGCAGATGTTTGTTTCTATAAATTTAAGTACCTTGGTGAAATACAATACAGAAAAGCTCTTGGTGAGTTCTGCCACCTGAACATTACAAGGACAATTCTGACTTGCCATTGACCAATTATCTTTCAGTGAAGATAACAATTCGCTTCCCTAAAGCTTTTCAATATGAGGCACATCAGGACACCATGAGGCACAAAAAAAGCCATGAGATCCAATGAGATATGTCAGTCCAACACACAGAGACCCAACTGTGGTGTTCACAGATACAACTGGCCAATACAGCTAAATTAAGTGCATCATCTGTGGAAGTGAATATGAAGTCAGCAATATAGAAGTGCATTTAATGGTAGAAATTTTCACTGTACAGGATGCCACAAAGCAAATTCTTTAGTTTTACATGAAGCAATTAGCAGATAAGACATATTGCCTTGCACAGATGCCAACCAATTTAATACTGGACTCTGCCCTCTCCATCCCTCAAGCCTTACATATTCAACTTACTTCTGCTTCTCTCTTCTTTACTCGAGCTTTCTCCACTTCATCCATTACTTTTTGGGATTCTTCCACATTCCCATCAGCTCCGAGCTGTTCTACTTTAGCCAGCAGTTTCCCAATTTCTTCATTCAATTCATGAACTCTTTCAGCCTTGAAAGACAAGAAAGGATTAACACAAGGTATGTTTTAATTATGGAACACAATCTGAACTATGACCAAGTTGTTATATGCAAAATTGTTAAGAAAGAATTAAAAGAAACATGCAGAGATAATGTCTCCATGTAAATCCAAAACAAGTCGCCTCATGTAGAAACACACAGAGAAAGGCTGAGTTACCACGTCTACCACCTCCAGAGCAGGAGTTTGTTCAGAAACTTCAAATAACTCACACTGTTGCCTATAAAGTCTTGCAAAATTAGTATTTGTACAATCATTCTTCCTAGGATGTGCATATATATGCAAAAAAAATTATGAAAGTTTCTTTCAGTTAGAAGATCTGAGAAAAGCACATCATTCAAAAATTAAAGAAAATTTGAAGCTTTGATCAAAAAGTGTAATAACTAATATTTGTATGGCATGGCCTCAAA
Source organism: Porphyrio hochstetteri (assembly GCA_020800305.1). Lineage (NCBI taxonomy): Eukaryota > Metazoa > Chordata > Aves > Gruiformes > Rallidae > Porphyrio > Porphyrio hochstetteri. The sequence continues at coordinate 18,417,727 of CM036905.1, read as the reverse complement.
GAGTTAAAATTCCTGACCTCAAGAATATCAGAAAGAACTCTCCTCTCTGTGCTTTAAAGGCAATTTTGGGAAAGATACAGAAAATGTCTTATTTTTTTTCTCCACCGTAGTATGAATTCTCAAACTGCACAGATTGCCAAGTGCTTAAGAAACTGAAGGCTTTAGAAAAACAGGCTTGCAAAGATACTTCAGTAACTAGTTTTACATGCTTACTTTAGCTGCAACTTCAGCACTGATCTCTTCTTGGGTTTCTGCTAGTCTTTTCTTAGCCACTTCTGTTCTCCTGTCACAGTCTGCAATAAATGACTGCAGGTGGTCCATTGCCTGAAACATCCATTAGAACACTGATCAGTGCTGTCAAGAACTTGACTATTTCATTAACTTTAACACTTTACAGGTTTATTACAACTTAACTTCTCTAAGTTTTTATTAGTGCAACCTTTGTAAAACAATGATCTAGCACTTTATGGTTACTAATCACATATACTAATACAGAACATTTCTTAAAAATCATAGTCATAGTTATATGTATTTGCAGTAATTTGGAAGTGAATCCACATTAAGTCTTCTCTAGAAATAGTGAGCGTTTCTAATGTATTAAAAGTCTTCAAAGGATATTCAGGTTCACCTCACCCAGGCAATGCATAAAGTATTGCAACTTTTTTCACTAGGGTTTTAAGCTATCCAGTGCATTAACACCATTCCTCCAAACAACAACAAAAACCACCAAGCCTTTTCATTCTAGTGAAGACTCGCTTCCTCATTGGGAGTTCAAGGCTGTGCTACTCAAACAGTGGCATGCTGAGACTTAATGTAGGATTTGTTATCCACGAGGCAAAATTACTTCCTTCAATAAGCACAGAATCCAAGACTCTTCAAAGCAAACACAGTCTCAACATTGACTTGCTACTTAATAACACTAAGACAGCATCCAGGTTTATAAAGATTTGTTCTGTGGAAGGCTGTTAACAGTTCTACCTAGAGATGACTACGAATACAAATTAAATACTTGCATATAATCACAAACAAGCACGTATCTTTCACATAACTGTGCCACAAGTTTCTCTGCTGCTTCTTATAAAATCACTTTCCAAATGTTTTCCTTCTGCGTGTACCAAAACTTCACTTTTGTGGCTCAGTTTATCCACATACACAAATCATGCTTTCTCTGCACCATGAAAGACAAAATACATACATCAAGCTCAAAGAAGAAATCTTGATCTTTGGATGCTATTTCATAATCTGCCCTTAGTGCCAGGTCATGCACCTTCAGACACTCTCCAAGGTCCATTCTCTGAAAGAAAACAAAACACAGAGGGAAAGCAGGATAACTTTTCAGAATTGTTACAAGGAGTGAAGTTAGCATGACTTTCTTTCAGTGCCCTGCAAAAAATTATTTACGGGAAGTTCAAACAAGTGGCTGAAGTGGGAACCTGTATTGAACTGTAACAGTTTGGGAGAACCAAGTTCCCTACAAATAACTGGCAATTAAGTGGTCCAATGCTTGATCTGAGCTGTCTACACACACTATGAAATGTTTTCCAGTTATATTCATCACCTGAAACAGCTACAGCCACAGCAAACCACTGCAACTTAAAAATTGTTCTTGAAGCGTTTCAACTGAGACACCCCAAAATCAAATCTTAGCAACACATTTTGCAGATGAGTGATGATGAGCTGAGCATTGCACTATGTTCAAGAATCAAGGAACAAAAAGTACAGGTATTTTACTTGTAACCTGAAACTGTTCTAGAAAGTGCATGAAGGAGGCATGAACTTACAGCAGTCTGTATCACTAATCTTGCACGTGTCACTGAGTGCCCAGAATCTTGTTAGGTAACAAATACCTGTTTTAAGTTGAAATGTGCATACCACGCAGTATAAGGAACGAAATCTGTTCCCTCAGAGTTTGCTTGGTGATCAAGACGGAGCAATGTGCACATGACAATAAAAACACAAACCAAACAAAACCCCCACACCCACAAACCTAACAAAAAACCCTCAAACCATTCCAAATAAATTACCTTTAATGGAAAAAAATAGAAAAAACCTCTCTGCAAAAGCAGAAGTTTATGTATAACAACTGAAAGGATTATATTGTTTGGGTCACTTAAAAACCCTCAAACATGACTTGCTTTCAACTTCTCAAATCATCAGTTAGATGATTCAACAAACCCATTACAGTCATTTTTATGGGAGAAAAGAACCGTTAAAATACAGAATTTTGAACTTGAAAGCTTTTGATAAACTGTAGTTATTTAAATACCCTCAGCAATTTTGTTGTCTTTGTGGATTTGTATCAGTTCTTAGAGCCGAGCAATATATTACATACATGTCTATTTCCAAGTCATTAGATGTTGACATTATTTAAACTGCAGCATACTTTCAAGAAAGTACTTCAGGCCTGCGAAAGCAGTATCAAAGATTTTTAAATTATCTGAAAATTTGACACTTAAGTCCTCCTAAAATCACAAAAAGCTTGTCTTTATGCTGATTCATCATTTGCTCTGATAAAATATTTAAGAATAAACTCACGGCCAATTCTGTTTTAAGTGAAGCACTCCAGTTCTAAATGCATCAATAAGGCTAGCAGCCCACTTTAGTAGTTCTGAATGCAATGACAAAAAGCTGGAAATACATCCACCACAGCACTGGAAAAACGTTATTTTAATATGCCATCTACATACACTTTGACTAAATGCATGAAGTAAGCCTCCACTGCACTTTAAAACAAACAGAATTCACATTACACTGCCATGCCACACTGTTCACTTTACATGTGTTTTAAGCTTCTTTTCCCTCTATTCACGTTGGGTTTGCCCTCCTCAGCTCAGTACGTTTTCCGATTTCTCCTCTTGGTGGGAATTCTAAATCCCTCGCCTGAAAGGATGGTAATTAATCTGAGGCAGCATTACTACTGAAATTTTTCTGTCCTCCCTTTACCCCTGTGCTGTGCCACTCTGTACTGGTGCATCTGCAGTTGAACACAAGCTGGGTACCGACTGGGTAAAACGTACCTTAGCAAACCAAAACCAAAGGCAATTTTTCACCATTATGGCTGGGTCCAACCTGACAGGCACCCCCACAAACAGCTGTGTAGGAGGCAATGTAATAGTGGACTTCAGCAGCTCGGATCTCCTACAGTATCAAGATGCCACTTCAGAAACTCCTGACTAACTTCAGTAATGTTAGTGGCAATTTTGGTGCCTGAGGGGAGTGTTGGGGCAGACTTCTTTTTGTTAGATGTCTCGATCAGAAGACAGGAAATTTTGGCTCCCCTTTTCTCTCTGATCCAACAGAGTGTGTGGCCTTACAAACAGTCACGTGGCGTAACAGGGAGCAAGAACAGGCAGATACAAGAGAAAAATATTCTTTAGCTTTGCTGCTAAAGAAATATCATCATTGTTGAAACTGCTCCTTAATGCAGCCTGTACTAGTCTTGGCTAATCCTTTGAAAGCCAAAATATTGCTACTAAATGTCTTCTTCACAGTTCTATTAGCAAACCCCAATGTAGATTTAGTTTACAAAGAAATAAAACATGTAAAACTCAAACCGGTTTGCATATTATATGCAAAATCAGGCTAAAAAGCCCTTCTGCGGTATGCAACATTGGGCAAGCTGTCAGAAGTCTATGCTGGATCAGGATTGCTGAGGACCTTAATTTGCAGTTTGTATCAAAATTTGGCTCTTCTGGCAAGCTGCAAAGTAGACAGTCAGCAGAGGTGGACATGTGGGAAATTAAAAGACACATTATTTTCATTTTCCCCATGTCTACCTTGCAAGGTGGTGCCAAGAAATGCCCTCCTCCAGAGGCAAGGAGCAAATGTTGGTAGTGAGCCATTTAAAGATGAATCACATATGAAACAGAAGATGGCTATGAGGAAGCTAATATTCACACATTAAGCTTCTAATGAAGGCTTAAAAAGAATGTATATTAATTGTTTTTCACTGTCCACACACTGACTTTGAGACAGACTTACACTAAAGTGATCTACAGAGAAGGCCAGATGTGTAAAGCAAATAAAGAAAGGTGAGAACAGAGTCTCCAGGTTAGATACAACTAAAGTTGACTGACTAGGTGAAGCCACACCTGGGGGCTTTTTGCAGCTACTACACCTTTACTGAAGATTAAAATCAGGAAAAAACTACACATTTGGCGAATATTTCTCACAAGTTTCAGCTATTGCTGAAGATTAGTCTAGAAAATAGTCTAGAAAATAGTCTAGGCAAGCACATGCGAAGTAGGATATGAAGAGTCCTTTTGCTATTGCTGAGTTCTAAGGAACTGTTAGTTAGAAACTGTTAGTCTTCTACTAACAACTTACTAACCATTTCATGTAATTTTTTTTTTTTAATTTCTCAGACAGGCAATTAAAGTTACTTGCATTCCCAGAGCCGAGGTTTAGACAATTATCTTTTGTCCCAAACAATATCATATTGAAATGATTTATTAATAATTTGTCATCATATCCATAAAATAGATAGAATACCCTTGGTATTAATATAGAAATATGCATTACATTTAATTTAACAATGATGCACAGCTCTGCTTCAATCAGATCAGGTACAAAAAAAAATATTGCATGAGTTAAGTGTGAATAGACAGGGAAGAGATGGCTGAGGACTTGGGCAACAGAGAATCTTAAAGAGTTTATCTGCAAAAGCATGCACTCAGAGCAGCTGATACTAATAACTGAACTGGAGACTAAACTGATGTGATACAGTTTCTGGAAGGTGAAGTGTGAAGACTTTCTTTTCATATCTTGAGCTACTCACAGCACAATTACCATTTTGGCACTCTTACAAGTACTACACATTCATCTGACATCAGAGATTACTGAATGCACTCTATATGGAGTGAAAAAATAGCACAGAAAAGTCAAAGCGATGTTAAAAACAGAGAGCTGATGTTGAGCCAAGTGTGACATAGTAACACACACTATCAATGCTTCTAAAAATAGCAAGCATCTTTGATAGGTCTTGCAAGAAGATACACTGGGCAGTGTTTATGTAGAGAACACTTTCAAGCTATAAAGATATCCATACCAAAGCAGCTCACATTCAGCAAGAGAAGGTTATTTGGCTTGTTTGCTTAGGATTATCTGGCATGACTGAAAAATTTATACTCGAGGAACCAGATCTCTCCCTTTATCAAACTGTCAAGGCAACTGTGGGGTCTGTATAAGAACACCCCTGCTATTGATAAAACAAAACTAGACTCTTTGCTGAGATCTTCTTTATTATGGAACTCATTTTTCATCTGCACTAACAATTTTGTTTCTGACAATTTCTAGACTGGTGATAAAGCCCGTCCTTTCTTGTAGGCAACACATGTTCAGAAGAGTAGCCTCCAGGATGATATAATTAATGATTTAAGTTCTCTCACTCCACTAATGGTGTTAACTTTTGTAGGACAAGCAAGAAAGAAATGCTGAACACTAAACATAAGCAAAAATTAGTAAGTTAAAGTCCTCAGCAACCATAGAAAATTCCAGGTATCTTCAGAAGTTCAATACTTCTTTTAAGACATTTCTCCCTTTAACCATACTCTCACTTCTTAAGATTTTGAGTCCTTAGAATAGATAGATCTTCACTGACTAGCAGCAGTCTCTCTTATTTTTAAATGAGATCTTTCAGTGTTTACATAGAATTTTATTTTATAGCCTAGCTACATAATAAAATAATATTGACGTTACATAACCACAGAGAGACTAAAACCACTCCATCTAGATAAATTAAACCCATTAAAATAGAATATGGTACAATCAGCTCACTTTCCTGGCACTGGTCAAAGAGCTAAAGAATGTTTCAAGAGACTGACATGATCACTTGCTGGGACAACAGAACACTTTACAATTCATCACTGAAGGCTACAAATTGAGGTAGTTTAAACAAACATAATTTAATTTGATTTGCAAAGCTGAAGTAGTTCACATGATCAAATCAGTCCTGAAAAGGTGATACAAAAAGCAGGCATTCTGTTGGAGTGTAAAACCACAGCATGTAATCACACTGGCACACCTAAGGTTTAAGCATGGAAATAGTTCCACTGAGCCAACAAGTCTACTGGCAAAGAAAGCAAATCTAGATGAAAATCACTCACAAACGCCTATCTGTAGATGCATGAATTATCCAAACTTCTCTTCACAGTAAACAGAGATCTAGATAGACAGTGTGTTCAGTGAAGCCAAATGGATTCTGTCTACCTTGAGAGGGATGTTTTGTGGCAGATAAACTGAATCTTTCTCTAGGCTCTACTGCCTAGACCCCTTCTGACTCCCGCGCAAGCTCCTCAGCTGAAACCTAAATTTAGAGGTCTTAATCTGGAGCCGAATCGCACCCCTAATAAGCTTAAAGTTAATCACCTATTAAAGTATATTGCTAAACCAAGGTCTCAATCAATATGGTTGTAGTCATCAAGAGCCCTGAAGAGCTGAATGCAGAAAGTTATGACCACCTAAAGATATGCTTAACTGCAGGACCGAGCAAACAGAGCATACTTGGAGGTGTGTATAAATCAAATGCATGCAGCAACGTTCCTCAGCAGTTATACACAAATACCAAGTTAATCCACTGAGCAGAAAGGAGTTCCTCAACTGAGGTCTGCAAGACCACATATATTTGTGACTTTTTTTCAACGGGGAAGCACAACCAGGCTAAGATGACATACAGATGTGCTGCAGAAGCATTGAGTTGCTCTGACTTCAAATATATTCAGTGGGTTACTATAAGTATTAAGGACATCACTACTTTTAAAAGATAATCACAGAGCACAAGATTTGTGCTATTCTACCTGTCTTCCATGTAGCCCATTATTCCTCTTGCCCTTAGAAGAGTGCCACAAGAAAAATCCAAACCTATGCTCTCCCTGTGCCTCCCCAAAGCGACACAAAACCATCTCCTGCAAGCACTGAGACAACTCTGACTGCCTGAATCATTTTTAAGTCTACAAACACAGAAACTAGTACTACAAAACCCACATGCCTAAATAAAACTAAACAAAATAGGAATGTAACCAAAATCTCCAGATTCAGGCAGGTAACAACTGAAGCTCATTAACAAACAACTAGACAAGTTTATTCAGAAAAATGGAAGAAGAGGGTAACTGATACAGAATGAACTGTTGTTTGCAACAGTAGCCAAAAAGAAATAATTACATTTCAAAATACAACTAATTAGTACAGATTTGCATTCCTAAGTAAAATATTTATGATTCCTCTACAGACAATTTTATTGTTCCTTTAAATACAAACCACTCTGAGGAAGCAAGACACAGAAATGCAAGAGAAAGCTCCAAAAAGTAGGAAGCTGTCCAATGTTGCCCATCTACACAACAGATTTTCTAGTAAAACTGAGAGTTACTAATCTGCATCGATGGTTTTTGGCTGGAAACATTGCTAATGCTAACCAAAAGATAAATCTGATCAAATAAACTTGAGGAAAATACCTACTGCAGGTGTTCCAGAGTGGCACAGAAAGAGCAAGACTTCAGTCAGTATTCTTAAGAATAAGCACACATTTCATGTAATGAAAGAGCTAACATATGCAGGTCTCTGGACAACAAAAAGAAAGTTTCCAATCTTCTAAGAAAAGCAGACACGCACGACTTTTACCAACACATACTGCAGCCTGGGGAACATGAGCTTATTGTCAAGGGAAATTAATTCTTTGGCAGAGGTTTGGGTATTTGGCCACTAAGGAAAAGAACACACTAAAATAACAGAGCCTACTCATATATGAGTCATTTCGTTTGTCTTGCGTTATCTGTGAGTGTCCTCCTTGAGTGCTTTTGAACAAGTGGGTGGACTGGAATAGCACAGAAGTCTGCATTTTGCAGACAGGAACAGCAATATATATGCATTTCACAGGAATTGCAGAGATTATCCTGTGACCAAAAAAAAGGCCAATTCACGTCTGGTATTTTACTGATAATCTAATCAATGAAATGATTTAAACCTATAAAGTGTCCCCAGCGAACTTACTCTCTCAGAAGCACAAGATTCTGGATTTCAATTTGGGGAAAAAAAAAAAGAAAAATGTCACTCAGTCTTCGCTAGCTGCCTATCTTGAATGCAAAGATGCATCCTAATTTTCTTATCAAAACTTACTTCTTTCCCTTTTTAAAAACCGCTCTATTAAGAGAGAAAGGTCCTTTTCTTCAGGCCCATGACTAGGTGAAAAGCAGAACATCACACGGGTCAGACTAAGCCTGTCTCTTATGGTCACAGAATCACAGAATCGTAGGGGTTGGAAGGGACCTCGAGAGATCATTGGGTCCAACCCCCCTGCCAAAGCAGCTCCCTAGAACATATTGCACAGATAGGCATCCAGACGAGTCTTGAATATCTCCAGAGAAGGAGACTCCACCACCTCCCTGGGCAGCCTGTCCCAGGGCTCTGTCACCCTCACTGTGTAAAAGTTCTTCCGCATGTTGGTGCGGAACTTCCTGTGCTCCAATTTGCAGCCATTGCTCCTTGTCCTATCTCCACAGACCACTGAAAAGGGGCTGGCCAATTCCCCCTGCATCCCATACTTGAGATATTTATAAACTTAATTAGGTCCCCCTCAGTCTTCTCCAGGCTGAACAGTCCCAGCTTACTCAGCCTTTCCTCATACGGGAGATGTTCCAGGCCCTTAATCATCTTCATAGCCCTTCTCTGGACTCTCTCCAGGAGATCCCTGTCTTTTTTATACCAGGGAGCCCAGAACTGGGCACAATACTCCAGGTGGGGCCTGACCAGGGCAGAGTAGAGGGGGAGGATCACCTCCTTAGACCTGCTGGCCACACTCTTCCTGATGCATCCCAGGATCCCATTGGCCCTCTTAGCCACCAGGGCACACTGCTGGCTCATAGCCAACCTGTCATCAACCAGGACCCCCAGGTCCTTCTCCACAGAAGGTGGAGAAGGTAGTCCCCTTCTACTACTCCCACTAAAAGGATTAAACTAGTCACTGCTTTTCTGGAGCCAGAATTACATTGTGGAACACATTCTGTGGTCCAATGAATATCTGCATTATGAGGAAGGAAAAAATAAAAATAAAAAAAATCACCAAATAAGCAGTTTAACTTAGTGCTCTAGAGCAGCAGCAGAAAGCAGTGTGAGGCAGATGAGAACTTTCAGTGAGGACTAACAAACTTGGTAGAAAGGCCCAACCTACATGCTTGGACTGCACCATAAGCAGCATTATTAATACCTATGACACTTCTTATTTGCTAAAGACATCCACTCCAGAAATCTCTGCTTATAAAAATTAGACCACAATGGAAAGCTGTCAAATTAATATACTGACAGCACCTTCTGGTGGATTCTAACCAATAACTTTGTATGTTTTTATAGCATACTGTTATGTCCTGTATCTTCCCCCAATCATGAGGCATTTTGCTGATCACACAATCACTGGACAACTTAAGAGAAGGGCGAAGAGGAACACAATCTTCTCCCTTCCCCACTCCCCCCTTTTTGTTTGTGCAGTAATGCACGGAACAGTTCAAAATAAAATGACATATTCATTGATACACAAAGTATTGTTATCAATTTCTTATCACCTATAAAAGAAAGAGAGACTTCAAGGTAATGCATCTTGCACATATTTCCTTATCTTCAGCATGAATTATCTTATCTACAGTATATGCCAGGCACCACATTAACTTTAAGACATCTAATTTTTGTGATATGACAAAACTGCTATATGGAAAAAGTGTCTTTAAGGATAGAAGAAAACATTTAGGAAGCCATTAAGACTTATGAAGAAACTCAGCAAGTATGCCTTTTCTATTCCATTGCCTTTTTATGAAGACAAATGCTACGTTCTCCAGTTCGGGTCTTGTATTTTGCCTCTTCTTACTGTGCTTATTCACAATTACAGCTGCATCCACTTTTGCAGGGACTCTTAAGAAGAGAGAAGGATGGACTGTGACTAGTGATGTGTCAGTATAAGTATCAAAATTAGTAAAACTAAATTTGTGCATGCATGCATGTTTCAAGTTCTCTAAACAACCAAAAATGTTACAGTTAATTTAAAATCACAGCTACTTGGAAAGCATCTTAAAGGCCAGGTGACAGGTAAATGCATTACCAAGTCTAAGTATTTTAGTTTATGATTTTCTAAGTAAACTTCATTCTGTATTTCATTAAAGGCTGCAGTTGAATTAGCCATTTCAAATGATACAGCACAGAGAACCAATAATGCTTCAAAGAGTCCTTAAGACAGGTTTCCCAGTACTTATTTTCCCCTCTGCCACAGGGTAAGGTAATGTGCCAACATTCATAAGGAAAGCTACCAAAGCACAGCATTAAGAACTGCAGGCACGCAAGACCTTACAGATCATCTCTCTACATCTCATGCCATGGAACACCAGGTTAAATAATCAATGCAACGTAACTTACCTGCTTTTCACAAAGAACAAGCTCTTAAGCAGGTACCACAAGGTAAAACATGGGCATGTTGACTAGGCTATGTCAAAAACCCGTTTGCTACGCTCAGGCAGAGGAACCTCTACCGCTGAGTACACAAAATAACTTTGCTTTTGTGACGTGAATTTATGGCGTAAGTAGAGATTTTCAAACTGATTTATAATTTGTGAAAAGGGCACAGTAAATGGATGTTGTACACTGAGTATCTCTATCATACTCAATATATCCCAGCTTCTAGAAATTAAATTATTTGAACTTTCAACTGTTTTGTGAAGAAATATTTGTGAAGAAAGATCACCTCTCTTCCCTATACAAATATTTGTGGGAGAATTTCTCACTGCAAAGTTTTAAGAAAATAACTTCACAATTTATGCATAAACCGTATTTCTTCTTTTTCTATTAGTTGCAACAGTACTAATTTAAAACTGCTTTACTATAGTACAATTCATGTAAGTAATCATGTATTTGAGATTGTTATAGCAAACAATGACGAATTTTAAAGTAGTATTTACTATACAGAAGATGAAATTTCTAAAAAATAACTTTGCAACCCATAAATTAGTTCTTTATAGAAGTTCCACTGAATTACCAGAGAGCACTGGATGGATACTTGCTGAAAACCATGACTATTACTAAAAAACAAAAAAACCCCACCACACCCCAATTCAATTTCTGCATTCTTATCTAAATAAAACACAAGATTTAGCTACATACAGTTCCAGAGAGCACATCATGAGGGCAGCAGTTGAGAAGGTGGCTCTTGCACACTCGGTCATCACTGAATTTGATTCGCTGACGGGTTGTGTCACCTGCAATATAGAAACCAACACATTCCAGGTTAGAAATCTGGAAAAGCCAGACATGTCCTGCAGGTTACATGCAAAGCGTTAACACTGCCCTGCCACATAGCAAAGGCCTATGGAAACTAGAACATAAAACACTGTATGCGTTTTTGCCAAATAACTCCAAAACCACAAAGACATGTTTTAATGCTCTATATTGCTATTTTAAAATCCTCTCATACTTCTTCGAAAATGCAGCGTGAAAAGTGCTTGAAACCAGGGAGACAGCATTAGCTTAAAACCAGCATTTGCTAAATGAGCTATATAATGTTCTATTCAGGTTTTGCATGAAATAGTGATGTACTTGTATGCAATAAATAGCATATAAAAGCAGCTTCATAAACACAAAATGATACACACTGAGTCTTCACCAAATCCCACCTGATACTCATTTTAGGATTTTGCTCTTGGATGCAAATTCTTTTGATGGTAATAGCATGAACAGTTGGCAGAATAATAATTTTAAATGCTTACAAACCTGAAATAGTCAGTCAAACATATGGACATACCCTACATGCAAAATTATTTTACAGATGTTTGCATATCTCCGTATCATAAGCCTTTTTTCTTCTTTTTCTTCTACATGCTGTTTGGCTGGGAACATCTTACTTATATCTTCATCATGACAGGTTGTAGTTCCTGCATCAGCAGAAGCATCAACCTGCCCACACACAGAGGTCCAATTGCAAGCTTAAATAACCCCATCTAAGGAGCAAGACCTAAAGTCTTCAGAACAAAGTAACCAGATGGTATTTCAGGGATGAGGGAATATGTTTTCCTTACAGACATAATTGTCATTACTTGAGATTCATAAGAGAGACCGCTGCTACAGCTCTCTTCTTGTTAAGACACAGGCATGATAAAACCCCTTTTAATCTCTCTGAGAATATATCTATTTATTCATTTTTTAAACAATGTAAAAACTTGTTAAAATCTCTAATCAATGAAAACCTACTGATGAATTACTGAAGCACAGAGGGCTGCTGGGGTAGGAAAAAAACAAGACATACAGTGAGTACAGATAGCAGCCTTTTCCATTTCATCAAGTATTTGATGTATGCAGATACATTTCGCATTTAAGAGGGTTTTATGGCTTCATGACCTGAAACGCTGAGAATTTTTATCTATTAATTCAAGAAGAAGCCAAATTCATTACTGAGGTAACTATGACAGAGGGGAATAAAAAACTCGCATCTTATTAATCAAGCCTTTCTTACTATTATGTGATCTGATTTTTAAGTATCAATTCTATGCATAGGATGCTAATACATAACATTTTCAGATGGGCCAAGTTTCAGATTATTCAGCAAACAAAGGTTTCCAGAAACACCACATACTTAATTTGCCTGTGGGATACAGCAATTAAAACCTGTAATCCACAGAGTAAAGACAGCTTCAAAGCAGTTCAACAATAGGTTTTCTAGAGGGCAACCTTACTGCTTACTTATAGTTACACTACTAAAAATTTAGAGCAATCCTTTTGTAATCATGCCTGCTACTGCAGTAAAAAGTTTCACTTTGCTTTTTTTTCTTCTTTTTAGGAGGTGGATCCATATTTTCTTTTTAAACACATAACTGCGTTTGTTCCACATTCATTAACACATCTGAAAAGTTATTGATAACTCACGGCTCGGCGAATGCGGGGCCTTTCTGACACTCCCTTGCAGATTGATGTAGGCAGGCAAAGATACATTGAACCTTTATAAATAAAACAAGGGGCCAGATTGTTCAGTTTGTATAGAATAATAGAATCTGCCAGCAATTTTAACACAGCATCTAGAAATACACGTTGACTGTAAAGATTCTTCTATATAAAGACAAATTAACAAAGTCAAGAAAAATATTTTTCAAAAGACAGCTGATGGCCTAATAGCACTAACCTATCAGAGCTCCAGCTGTTATCAAGATCAGGAAATTGCTAAAAGACTCATGGTTCCTTTGGTAACATTGGCAAGTAGTATTTTCACAGATGTTACCTCAATTTCTAAGTGTAGCTTTGTAAAATACCACTACCACAACCAGGAACTGATGCTACAGCTGCAGGACAGTCTGTTTTCATCTAAATGGCTAGCATGATAATCACAATTACCAAACTGAGATAAGACAACACAAGGAAAAAAAAAATAAGTAGGAGAATCTGATCAATGACAGCCTCAAGAACACATCCCATGTTTATATCTTAAATGATTATTCTTTCTGCACTGTGGCTTTTGTCTAGTACCTACGCAACTTTCAGGAAGGTTCCCATGCACAGAGCATTAAGATATTGACCTTTTCCTTCCTATGAAAAGCAGTTTCATACATTCACCTTTATTTTTAATCTGTGCTGTTTCAGAAGGAAAGGCTTATCAAAAAGAAAAGGTGTAATACATGATGTCCTAACAATGACTGAACTTTGTGTCCCTGACAGCTCATTCCAGAGTCTGACTGCCTCAAAAGAAAATGCTTTTATTCCTTCACAAATCTGTGAGCTCCAATACCCCTAAATAGTGCAGACCTGTTGGCAAAGACAGAAGATGCATTCTGCTGCTGATTTACAGATAAGTCATCTTGAGTAGGTGATGACCAGGGGTCTACATGGGCTGCTATGGGGGGATGAGGACACACAGAGAATAAAATCTACAGATCCACTCTACACCTGACACTCAGCCTACAGCAAAAGAGACTTTCCCAGATGCCTTCTAAGATTTAAAACAACACAAATAGATTTGGTTTTAAGTCAAGGACTTTGTATGTCAGACAACCAAGACACTACTTCTCTGTGTCAAACTGCACTTAGGTTGATACATCTTTGTATGGTCAATCAATCAACTGAATGCTAAGCAATATTTATGAATATTTTAAAAAATACTTTATATATACTGCAGTAACAAAATAATACATCCAAGTACCAAGTAGCTGCATTCATCTAAATTTTAGAAGTATCCATGAACAGTTACAAAGGAGTCACCATCACTGATATTTCAGACCTTACTGCAAGTTTCATTTTAAAAGGTAAAGAATTAAATTAGCTCAGGCTAGCAAGTTATTTAACCCTGCATCTGAAAAACAGCAGAGTATTCAACTACTTGATCTTTAGGACTCATGCTTATTAAAGAAATCAAAATAATTTACCAGGGCATTAGAGGAGTCAACATCGATTACTATAAGATACCCCTGTGTTTCTAATTATATTTTCTCTATTTAAAAAAAAAATTAAATATAGACACAGGAAAAATAAATTAAATTTTCCTCAAGAAGCAGCAGCTTTAGTTTTACTTAAAGTACCTGGCCCAAACCACATTTCTACAAGAGACCACTTTCAGATGAGCAGAGAACTTTAAAACAGAATTGAAACCATTCAAGAAGAAAAGCCAAGCATCAAGGCCATTTCTACACTTGCACATCACTACCCTTTAAAAGCATAATGAAACTGCACACCAGAGACATAACTTAAAAAGACAAGAGCAGTAATGTAAACCTCCTAAAGGAAGTTTTTTAGTTTGCATTAAACATGCTGACTACAAAAGTAACATAATTATTCAAGACCAATGCATTAATGCTGATCAAGGAACATCCAGACGTGAAGATCACAATGTACGCTTGGACTATATAAATCACTCTGAACTCTCACGTCTAATCTATTAACAAGCCTCCATAATATCATTCTCGTTCAGTATATATTAATCACAAACCAGCAAAATGAATACTTATGAATCAACAGTGCTTTGCATAACGTGCCTATAGCAATGATTTATTTGATCCAGCATCTCTTACTGTTCTGATGTATCCTAACACAATTCCAGTGCACTGATGAGAATTACCTGTTACAAACCAACTGTAACCTACAATCACAAACTACCAGTGTGATCCATGCAAAGACAACAACACGTATTTTCATGCTGTTTATTTCCTGCATTAAGCTACTTCAACCAAAACTGGTAAACTATCCACTCAAAGTTTTTAAAGCCTGAGTCCCAACATGTTGGCAAGGGACCCTTGAAAGCTTTACTCATGAAGAGCTACTAACTGGGTGGAATATCAGGTTAAAGACTGCATATCGAATTCCGTCAGCAAAGCAAGCCCTGCATAACAAGTATTCAACATCAGTATTTGACTGAGGCTTGACACAGCAGAGCCTGTTCCTGCTACACACCGAACAGGCAGCTAATTCTCATATTCTTCTCACTAACATTGGATGCATCTTTACCATAGCACCTCTAGAATAAGACATTTCTAAGCAGGATTGCTTCTGAGTTACACTTCGACTGAATTAATACTTGTCAATGTAGAAAAGAATGAACCCATGTTTTAGCTAACGCACTACAAGTGGAACAGGAATGATTTTCTATGAAGTATGAATATGCCCATTTGCCATTTCATACGGTATCCCAAATCCACAGTAGAAAAAAAAATCCTCAAGTCCTTCACTATTCCCCTCATTTTTAAGAGCTAGAGTACCAGAACTTTATAACAAAGCCAGCAAATACACTCAACTCACCTGACATGATGGTTGCTCTGGAAGCCTGATTGACAAATAATCTTTTGATGTAGCTTGTGCACTGCTACTACTTTCAGATTTCTAATCTGATGTAAAATCCACATTTTGGGTAGGTTTTGCAGAAATTAATGCACAGAAGATACTTTCTTCCCTGCCTTTACTTTGCTGCTGATCTGTATTTGAAAGAAGAGCTCCCAGATGTGGCTCTTGGCTCCCTAACCTGGCTCTCAGCCTGAAGCCACCCAAATGGCCAGCAGTCCTCCAGTAACAATGTACTGAGACTGACTTCACAAAACACAGCTTTACACCTGTAGGTGGAAGGTAGTGTAAGTGGAAAACAAAAATCTAAGTGCCCTGAAAACACTAACTTCAACCCAACACTCAACCTTACATACACAGACAACTCTTCAATAATCCCATATAGAAACAAATTTAAAAATGGGTTACAAATTCTAGATTACACCTCTGTTACCATATAAAGGGTGTCATCAACACAGGATGACTTTAAGATAAACACAGAGGTGTTAATACTTCTCTGTCCTCCGTACTTGGGAGCAGTTGAAGTCACACATCAGTAACCACTACTACGGATAACTGAGGTTGATAAATTAAAACAGCAAAACTGATTAAGATGTGAACAGATGCCAAAAGGGTATTTCATGTTTCAGTGCCGTAAGACATTCTAGAACAAGCAAAGGCCTTTGCTAGTAACAGCTAAAGAACTGACTTGAAGGCTCCAAACACAGCAGTTCAGCTCAAAATGCCAGTAGGTGAAGCAGAAGAGGTGTACTGGTTTTCCATACTCATGGGTTCCGTATAGCTAAAGGCTCCAAAGATTCTTCTGCTGGTCATGTAGCATAGTATTTCTTAGGATGCTTGGAGGTACATTTTCATGACCACATGTAAGTCTCAGAAGCACATACAAGTTTACCCATCTCTTAAAAACCAACCTGATTAACTTTGCTGGTTTTTCCTATTTCTAGACTATAACCTAGTTTTGATGTAGTGACAATTATTTTAAAAAACCCCACCCAACCCAAAACAACCACCACATTTCTCTACAGCAGTCAAGTCTTGCCAGTTTCAAGATGCTGTGATGTTCCAGGGCTATTCTGACCTGTTCTGCATCTGCACTGCTGTCAGAAGCAATGATCCTGCTCTACCCTCTGCTTCCAACCCACTCCTTACAATGACCCCAGTGCTCACCCAAGACAGAACAGGTAACTGACCTGGTAGAAGTTGAACCAGTTAAGCAGGATAAGCTGATTTAAGATAAAATGGGATCTTCATAATCAGGCCTTTTGAAGAAAACCTGGCAATCTTTGTTCATTCCAGATACATTCTTAAAGAAGCAAAACAAAACTAAATTTCCCAGGGTACTACTATCAATTGTTAACATTTCCACTCAATTCGTACATGACTCGATTTATTTAAAACCATTATGATCCTACCTGTAAGGATCACTCCTATTTTCTAGATGGCAAAACAAGGGCTTACCAAAGCATACTATTAAAAAAATCTTTAATAACCTTTTCAGTTGAAAAAATAGTATTTAAGAAATAAAAATAATTATTTTCTATCAGCTTATTCCTAACACTTCTGAGTGACAACTTTCCACAGCTCTGGTTATCAGTAATAAATCCAGCTTGAGCTAACCTGATTACATACACCAAAGGTTAAAGAGTCCTTTGGCTTAACTGCTAACAGTAAAAAAAAATATGAAGAAAACATTTGTATGTAAGTATGTAAGATTAGCACTTGTTCTTCAGCACTCCTTATTTCTCGATATTTGGGAAACCCACCCTATGTATTCAGTAGCTTATGGCTAAGCCTCTCTATTATTTAAGTATGTCAGGTTATCAGTGCTTAGAATGACATACTTCAGAGGAGATTTTTTCCAACCTGCAGTCATGACTCTGTTAGTTCAGCTTTTTGCCAACATCAAAATCATTGACATTTCTTTTTTTCTCATAGCTTTGGCATGGTCCACACATCCAATCCAGTTTTCCACTTCTTGTCAAAGGTAATTTTAAGGTGTATTAAGGAATTTTAAAGAAAACCACCTGGTTTAAAATAATGTGCTTCTCCACACACTTAACAGAACCATACTGCCGTTACAGAATGATTTTGTTGTACTGACATTAACAGCACAACTGTGTTTTTTGGTATCTCAGATGAATTCTAAGAACTGAAACTCACTGGAAACACCTAAGGAACATCTGCCAAGTTGCTTCCATTTCACATCTGTCAGGTGTCTGCCACCCAAGCAAAGGCAAGCACAGAAGAGCGGGGCATGGGACAGGGCAGCTGGCAGGAGGCTGCCTGAACATCACATCCTGGCAGGTACCAGGCGGTGGTTCATCAGATGTTGAGCGATGCTGCCTGACTACCAGTGCATCTATCCCACTGTTCAGAATTTTAACAAAGGAGGAAGCAGGTTGCCAAAGCAAGTCAGGAAGGGAGTGGGGGGAAAAGGTCTGTTCTCCCTGCTTGCAAGCCTAGGGTACAGCAAGGGGCAGACCCAGAGCCAAACACCTAGTTCTGGATAGCCACATATTGGGCAACTCTGAAACGGGGAATTTTCTTACTAACACAGCTTATTTTTCATAAATACTGCTACAGCAACATTGCAGCTCAGTGGATATTTTCCGTATGAATTTGACCAATACAGAACTGTATTTTCTAGATGTTCTTGCAGCTCAACAGCAAATTTGTAACAAGATTTCATAACTACCTCCTTTGAGCTTCTCCATTCTGGGCTCAAAGACATCACTCACAATGACTGTGCACACACTTCCACAAATTATAACCTACAGCTCATCTCCTAAAACCATGTTTGAGCATCTCACTGTGGAATTTTCAAAACCTTTTGCAGAACACGTTCCTCTTCTCTGAAAAGGATATCATAAGCTAAAGTAATACAGACTACACACTCAAGACAACAACATTGGATTTTAATTTACCTCTGAGTCTGTTCTGTTCTCACTGAAAAGATAAAACATTCGATCTCTACCTTTTCTAACACAGGTCAGAATTTTAAACTTCACATTCTAGACTCCTCAAAAACATCCAACCAACCAAACCCAGCATCAAAGGTAATGTGGACAAGTGGTGAAACAAGAGCTATGATCTACCAAGAAACAGAAAACTGTCACATTCTAATGAAAAGCTGCAATTTGCTTATTACTAGAAATAGAGTATTTTTCAAAGGCGACAGGAACATTAAAAAAAAATAAATATCAAATTACCCTAAAGCCACTACTCTTGAGGTTAGCAATATTTCAATGACCTTGAGCCTGGCCTTGGATTTAATAAGTACCAGTTCTGCAGAAAAGGATGATTTTCAATCCCTGTGTGCACTTTGGTCTAAGTAATGATCCTCTGGATTTGTAATTTAAGACAAACACAACAAAACTAGAATGGTGTTACACCCATATCCTCAACTCCTGGTTCAATCCAATAATGGAAGTCAGTTTTGCAAACAGTCTTTTCTCCTTATCCTTCCCCATCCTGCCAATTTTGTTTAGATGCTTCCCTGAGCCAGTCAGTTTCTGAACAGTCCAGCACATGTGGTTTGGGAATTAGAGGGTGGGTGAGAAGGGGGAACACAATTACGAATCAAATAACTCTTTTCTCACAAGCCTAACTGAAATCTACTCTGAAATTGCTTTTCCTGGTCTAGATCTTATTCACTTAGCATTTTTAAGCAATCACAGGTAAATTACACTCTTCTCCCACCACAAAATAGAAAATACATTCATAAATTGAAAGAGCACCCACCCCCCACCCCCCCACATTTCTGTGTAGTGTTAGGTATCTCCGAGACAGTGATCTAGGTGCCAACACTGGGAAGACCTGTGTTTCATGAGCACATTACTTTGCCAAGCACTTAAGATACACGAAGTGACAAGAGGAAGTATTTGAAAATCTCTGGGCCATGGCAAAAATTACCCTAAGTCAGATCCCACATGATGACTACTCACTAACCAGCCTTGCTCTGGTAAGCAACCTCTGCCGAGCAGTCGGTTTCCAATGATCATGCCCTCGTTTAAAACAACTACAATCACTTAGCAGAAAGTACTCATGACATACTAGGTCTATGAAAACTAGTTACATTTATTTAGAACTCTAGATTATACTAAAAAGAAGAAAACCACCAAAAGCTGTCAGATCACATCACTCCAGTACAACAGATGACCAGCACGTACAAGCTACATCTCAGTTCAAACATCCTACTGGGTACATGGGAAAACAGGTAACCATTAATTCAACGTGAAGCTACAACAAGCATATAACACATCTGCAAGTGTGAGTACAACGTGCAGAACATTCAAATATTCTCTATTTGCGGTTACCCCCGGGGGCAGCGTTCTTGTGTTTATAAATAAAATCCCACACAGCGTTAACAGCAACAGAACTTTTCTAGCCATCCTCAAACTATCCGGATTTACGGATGGCTGCCGATTCAAACGTTCATGATTGCCGTGCACCCTGACAAAAATTCTGAGCAGCTTCACGCCATGATAATTCTTCAGTTCACTACGTGACCGCAGAGCGATCCGAAACCTGACTACATCTAGTATCTCTTTCTTGGGATTACTGCCTCTAGTTGTTTAAGCTTTTGGGTAGCTGCTTGGGGCTCGTTTGTTTCTGAGAGTTCATTCGCTTGGGCTAACTACACTCTTCCAGAGAGCAACAGCCATACCCACCTGCTGACTGAAATGATGGTTTGGGTCAGACTTTAGACAAAACTAGACTCCACAAAAACACCTGCTCCACTGAAGCGGATGGTAGTTTGGGGGAATTTTTTTCTTTATTTGTACCCATCTACCCCCGCTCCCCCTCTGCACCCAGCAAACCGATCTCCCTGCGCGGGGAGCCGCGCCGGAAGGCTCCGTGGACGCGCCTTTAGCGGCGCGGTTCCCGCTGCAAATCGCGGACACCGCGGAGAGCGGATCTTAAACAGAAACTGCAACGGCAGCACGGCCTCCCGCTGCCCGGACAACGGCTGGCGCTAGCAGCCCCGCAGGGGTAGGCGGCGCCCAACCCCCCCCCCCCCAACCCCGGGGGCGGCGGCGCGGAAAGGCCCCGCGCCGCCGCTGACCTACGGCCTCGGCAGGCCCCGCCCCGCGGAAGGTGTGTGTGGGGGCGATCGAGAAGGCCCCGGGCCTGCCAATCACGGCGAACGGCCAGCCTGCCCGGTACCGCGGTGACCTCAGGGGCTTCTGCGGCTCCGCCCTCTCCACCCTTCCCCCACTCCGGCCGTGGGGCACTTACCGTCCCGGGACGTGCCCATGAGCTGGTCCAGCATGGCGCGCATCTGGGCCTGCGCCGACATCTTGAGCGAGCGAGGGGCGGCCCGGCCCAGGCGAGTCACGCCGACAGCGGCCTACAAGGCCCGAGGCCCGGCGCGGCGCTCAGCCCTCCCCCTCGCGTCACTGCTGCGGCCCGGGCGGAGCCGCTCCCCCGACGCCGTGGGGGGACGCAGGCGCTGCCTCTGCCTAGCACTCCCCTTGGAGAGCGGAGCGGGAAACCGGCCCCGGTGCCGCCGCCGCCGCCGCCGCCACCACCACCTCGCTTCGCTTCGCCTCCCCTCCCCCCTCCGCTCCTCCCGCTTCCTCTCACGCCTGCCACGCGCGCGCGCCAGCGGTAACGGAAACCCGCGCGCACGCGCCCTGAGCTCCCCGCGTCCTCTCCGCGACGTCAGCGCGGACGGGCTTTGTCGCCCGCTGATTGGCCACGGAGTGAGGCGTTCGGCCGGTGACACACCGCGCGGCGAGGTCCCTGATTGGGACGTGGAGCTTTTCGCCAGGCTGGGCCCTTGGGGCGCGCTGATTGGCAGGGCGGCCCCGCGTAGCTGCCGTGACGTCCCGGGCCCCGCGTCAGCGGCGCGGCCTGGACCGCAGCGGCCGCGCCCTCCGACAGCGACGCGGGGGCGCCGGGCCGGGTGCTGCGGAAGGGCTGCCAGGCCCCAGCCCGCTGCGGGGACTGGAGTCAGGCAGCGCCGTCTGCCCGCGTTTCACCTCCACGGGGGGAAGCGCAACCGGAGCGGCTTAATGACGGCTGGTTCTGACGCGCCAGAGCACGTGGCTGAGCGCCAGGGACGCGCCTCTTCCAGCCCCGCCGCGCTCCCGCGGGGCAGCAGCGAGCCGCCGAGCTCCTGGGTGCGGGGACGCGCCTGAGCCAGCGCTGGCAGAAGACGCTCCTTAACCCCCGTTCCCTTTGTTTGATTGATACTCTGCGCCGCTTCGCGAGCCCCTTCGCCTCTCACGCTGCCGAGCGCTGTTACAGACACAGCGGCGAGAAAAGCTTCCGTGGCACCCGCTTCCCGGGCAACCTCCCTTGCTGCTTGTTACGTGTCGCGGCTCATCCGGCTCCCACAGCACCAGGATGCAGCCGGGTTTTAGCCTAACTCCCCTCGCGCTTTGTGCCCGTCCCTTTCTTAACCGTCGCGTTGCCACCTAGTGCCCAAAAGCCGTCACTGACTGCCACAAGGCTCAGTTCTGGCTGCCCATGGCGAGGGGCCTGTTCAACTTCAGAGGTTAGCTTAACACGAGAAAAAAAGCGAACGTGAAAAGCCATTGCGAACAAACAAACAACGAACAAGCTCCCCCAGTTATCTGGCTTTCGCAAGGGACGATGAGAAATGGGCTCAGGCGGGAGTCCTTTATGGCTCGTTCAGGAAAAGATGCCCTACCCGGTGCTCAGAACATGTCCTGGCTTTGTCTTTTCCTCAGCATATAAATTTACTTTTGTTAGTCATTCCGGTACCTTGAAGGGGAAGTAACTGGAAACAATACAGACCCACGTTAACATTTTCTCTACGGAGACATTTTAGTCTTTCTTTGTACCCACACTGTACAAACTTCAGCTACTCTAATTTATAAAGAGCAAATATTGCTTTTTCCATCCATTTCTGGCCAAACATCAGCTTTAGGCCCAGGACTGGTTTATGTGAGCCATGAATTTTTCTTCTGGAGCAATATACAACAGGCTCTGGATGGAGCAAACCTTTAGCCCATCTGGAAAGTAAACTGCAGTATGTAGCTGCTACATCACAAAACTCAGAGCAGTAAATACCATCACAGCCACTACCAGGGTATGGTGACTGTGCTGCAAATAAGTTGGTACTTTCCCTCCTGTGATATCAACCCTTAAGAAAAAAAATAATCCTGTTTAACTAGTTAGACACTGCAGGAATTACAAACCAGATTTGGGGTCTACAGAATCTTAAAACTTGTCGTTTACTTCTCCTTATCTTACCCAAGTAGCCCAGATCTCTCAAGTTTTAAGGATCTATCGTTCCTCTCCACTATACCTTGGAGATAAAACTATTCCAAGTTTTTAAATACAGGGGAAGGAGAATATAAACGTTTAGATGATGTTAACTCTATTTCCAGTGCTTTTCTGACAGAATACTTTGTTTTTTCCTGCCTGGTAGTGAAAAAACAATCACTCTTGTTAGCCTTGCTTATAGCTCTTCACCCAAGCAAACAAGCCTCACATTTTTAGTCATTACAAGTCATCCTTATTACAGATTTCTTACACATCTTGCACATAATTCAACTCTTTTCTGAGAAGAGGGCAGCATCAACTCAAGACAGTATTTTCTTACAAAAAGAAACTTGCTGGTTTGGATTGCAAGACAAGAAAACAGCAGCATGATTGTGTATCTGGTGTAACTGGCAGTAATAGGGTCACTTGAGTTTTTCTGAGATTTAGTGTGTAAGAAGAGGATAGGAAGCCTACAGTCGCAGAGTTGACTGCAGAGAGACACCGAGAAACATATAATTCACCAAGTAGTATTCATCTCTGAATTGTTATCACTAGCTAACCAGCGTGGGGAAAAAGATCTTCAAGATGAAAGAGCTTTGTGGTGCTGCAGTGCTGTCAGAATCCACTCATATTCCCAAGAAAGGGCCTTTGCTCTTGGGAGAGTAGAAAATTCCACACACGCTTAGAATGCGGCTGGAAAACCCTACAGCAAGCAGACATGTTCTCTTACCTACAGACTCTGAGGGGGGAACGAACAACTCCTTAAGACCGTTCAGCAGTGAAAGCTGACGCGATTCTCCACTACAAACCACCTTCCCCTCATTCCACGGAGGCTGCCTGTCGTACCACACGTTCGGATCGAAGGGGGAAAACCCACCCATCCCGTTTCGACAATTCTAAGATATTTATTCGAGAATAAATAGGCAACACAGCCGAATCATCTTAACCCTTCCCTCCCGGCTGCTGAGGCAACCTGAAGCCCACCAGGCCGGCGACCTCCTCAGGCGAGCGCTCGCCCTTGCCGTGGTACTCCTGGTGCAGGGCCGCGTGCTCCCGGACGCTGCGGAGCAGGCAGAGATAGGTGGCCGCCTGGAAGTGCAGCTCCTGCTGGGCCCGGCACAGCTTCTCGCTGGTGACCTGCGAGAGGAGGGAACAAGCCCCTGAGACTCCCTCCCCCGGGGCCAGCGGCTCCCGCGCTGCGCTGCGCGGACGCCGGCAGGGCCACGGACACCGGCAGGGCCGCGCCCGCCTCACCCCCCCTCCTAGGGGGGACGGAAAAGGGACGGGAGCGTGTGGAGGACCCCGCGCGTACCCGGTGGGCGCGGAAGGCCGCGACGATGTGCTGGTAGGCGGGTGTGTCGCGGTAGGGGCGTCCCGCTCGGCCGCCGGCATAGCGGAGCTCCCTCAGGAGGCCGCGCAGGGTCCGCAACGGGGAGCCCAGCACCGCCATCTTCCGTCCGTCCCCGCTCGCCGACCAATCAAGAAGCGCCCGGCGCGCGCGGGATTCACCCACACGTCCTCGGCCCGGCGGCGCGGGGGAGTCGGGGCTGCGAGCGCCCCCTCGAGGCGCGGCTCCGCCGGCGCGGGCTGTGGAGCGCCCCGCCACACGGTCGCCTCCCCCCTCCTCTGCCCTCCCCCCGTAGTCAGCGGAGGGCGAGCGCGCGGGTGAGCTCGCGCACGGCCCCGCCTCCCGCTCGCACCGGACCGTTGGGCTGGGCGAGGATCGGGCCGGCGGAAGGTACCGGAGCGCGGCCGCTGAGGGGCCGTTCGCGCTGCGGGGCGCCGAGCCGGGCCGAAGACGCACCCGCCCGCGGGTGTTTCTCTGTTCTTAAAACTGTCCACCTTAGGACCCACGGGGGGCGCTCAGAAGCCGCCAGCTGCCGCCCCGCTGTCGCTGATCCGCAACTCGAGACCGGTGCTGGGGGAAGGAGCCGGGGTGGCCTGAGGGTTGCGGAACTCCTGCGGATTTCGGCCGTCGCAGGTGAAAAAAAACACCCACCCCAGATGGGACTCGAACCCACAATCCCTGGCTTAGGAGGCCAATGCCTTATCCATTAGGCCACTGGGGCTGCCGCGAAAGTGAGTGTTATGCCTAAATACTTGTCTCGTGTCCCCGCCCACCTTTCTTTTACTGCAGCGCGTTGGCGGCTGCTGACTGGGCAGCACCTCCGCGCGCGGCACGCGGACCGGAAGAAGCCTGCCGCGTGGGCCAGTGGGAGCGGGCTGTGGTTGGGGGAGGGGAGGGCGATGCTTCAGCTCCTACATCAGGCTGCAACGTCAGACGTTGCCTTAAAGTACTACTCTCGCCCCGCAGAGGCAGGAGTTACCTTCTTACATCAATCCTCCGCTGGTTTTAAAACCATGGTATTCCCCTTGCCTTGTCAGGGTGCAGAGTGAAGGAAACCATGAGCTCCCCAAAAACCCACATCCCACAACTGGAGGGAAAAAGCCCCAAGCTCCAAAGGAAGCCATTTTACATATTGTTAGAAATGACAAAGGTCCTAAGAAAGGACTCACGGCAGACATAGTAGCAGAGCAGTAATTTATTATACGTTCTTGCAAGAGCAGGTGACCTAACGAAATAGGCACACTTTTGGTCAGTTTGGTATAAAAATGCTACATCCAAAATCCCTCCCATTTACCTTATGGATTAAGTCTTTCAAAATTTGAGCTCAACCTAGGTGCCTTCATGTCTGTCAGGGTACTAAGTTATCTTACGGAGCACTTATCTGTTGCATATTCCTTTTGTCTGTGCCCTTTGAAGTCAAATGGGAACTTGCAGATGCTTACCTTTATCTTCACTGTCTAGGCAACTGAGTAGCAGGGCTTAAATGGTACATAGGCCTAGGGTTGAAGGAAGTCAAAGCTTGATCAGGGTTTCAGTTTGGGGCTGTTTCCGTTGAGATGGGACCTTAAAGCAACTAAGTCCCATTATAACCCCCCTTCCCCCATAAATCACGTGGTAACTTAAGCCTGTTTGTTGAGCCAAATTGCCTTAGGTTCCAACCCATGACCTTAGTCACAATTTAACCACTTATCGTCCAGGATCATCTTTCTCTTTTAGCAGAGCTATGTATTTGAATTGAACCCTTATTTGCGAGATTGTGCTGTAATTCTTTTAACACAACCAACAGCAAAACAGTATTCCCCCTTATGTGCTATCCCAAAGTCCCTACAAAGGATTTCTGATGAGGCAGCCTGAGTCCTCCACTTCAGTAAAATAATACAAGCCTTTTCAGTTTGCAAAAGCAACATTTCCCAGCATTTTCCACACATCTTGCTCTGAGAAATCACCAGACAGGGCTAATATGTACATTCCTCTTTATTTAATACAGCACAGACACATGACACAAAAAAAGAAAAGTACACTCATGAAAAAGCCTGTCGCGGTTAGGGACAGGGAACAGCTACGCCAAATTGAGTAAGGCTCCTACTGCAGAACAGGGGTCTGCCAGCAAGGTTGGATCCCAGAGCAAAGTCTGTTGTCAAAAGAAGAAAAAAAAAAAACCTTTGCACTCCTTTCAGGAAAGCAGAAAAGGGCAAGTCCCTCTTAGAAGAAGTGGAAGCGGTGTCATCCACAAAGTTTGCAGGATACAAACTCCGTTACTGTGTTTGGATCAGAACACTGATAAAATGAGAAATGCTCTCCAGCTGTTCTTGCAGAGGGCCAATATTCTCAACCTCTGAAAACATCAGACTTCTCAGGGATAGCAAACCTGAGTCTCTGGAAGGAGTGAAATCATCAAGTAGTCACACAGAAGAGTGTTAAAATTAGTCTCCCTGATTGGGCTCTGCTAGCCACAACTGGGAACGTGCAGGGGAACAAAACAGCTTCACAACTAACAAAAGACTAACAGCCATTAAACTGACCAGAACAATATACACATTTGGAACTGATGCAGGCTTTTGTGGCAGCAACTTCTTCCTTTCCCTGCTTCAGCTCAGGATGGAAATTAAGCAGGCACCAGTTCCTCTGGCAAAGAGCCTTACACACTTTTAAAAAAAATTAAAATACAAAAAAGGGAGACAGGTGTATTTACAAAATCCATGGCTGGTACAGTACATCATTTTTAAGACACACTAAATGCTACAATCTTTCAGGTCCTGAGATTATTACAAAAAAACCAAAACCCAAACCAAAAGCCAACTCAAAACTTGTGTTCAGGTCCAGTTTTATAAGGAGAGAGGAAAGACATCACACATTTAAAACACAGTATCCCTTGGAGTTATTGGAACACACCTCCCTAAAAATCTAAATGAAAGTGGTGCTAATCACCCAAATGTAGCTGCATTTGGTTGTGCAGGCTTGTTGTCACAAGAGGGGAGCACTTCACAGGGGAGTTTCTCTGGAGCACGGCTGTTGGGATCCTCCCTCCATCACTAAGCCCTATGATCTGAAATATGTATTCAAAGGAAGAAGGTGACCTTGTACAGATTCACACTGGACTGAGTAAAGCATTACAGGAATCACCAACTCAAACAGGTTTGCCATCTCACAGTAGCAGTGCATTCCTTTGGAACTGAGGACTGCAGAGTTCTAGCCAATTTAACATTCATTTGTAACACACTCGCCCAGCTGTTCTGAGCTACCTAGGGAAGGCAGGAAAACATTCTGTCATTCTGTTTCTCAGCCTTTCATTGGTCTTCAGGAATCACAGCAAGTCAGGAAGAGTTAAGCTGGTTAGATCAAAACTTGATAAATACACACACACACTCTAAAAGTGACACCAAGCAAAGGATATTGAGGCTGAACCTGTCAAGGGGATGATCCCCACCACCATTAGCTGTGCAGGCAGCTATTTGGAAGTTCTGTTCTTGACAGTCTTAATCAGGCAAAACTAAAGGGACTTGCACCTACTACACCTGTTTGGTTGTGTCTGTCCCATCCATCACCCCCCCCCCCCCCCAACATCAGAACATAATGATTTTGTATCATCATCAGTTATCATCACAGATGTCCTTTTATTATCAGCACCTGACTAAGCTAGAAAAGACCAACATTGTAAGGATTACTCATGAAATGCTTGTAACTCCCAGGAAAATGAAGACTACAATAGACAAATCACATAACAAAGGTACTAGTTTAACTGCTAAAATATAATGCTGCTCAGTAGGTTTTTTGGGGTAAAAAGTAGTTAACTTTGTATATTTTTTTTAAACAGTAGTCCAAAAATAAAATTTCTCCATCTATTTCCAGTACAGATCTTGAGAACTATGCAAGAACATGGTACTAATTGCTACATGATGGAATCACCAGCAATAACACACACACTACAGTTCTCAACTCTGAGCTAAACTGTTATTTGTAGTTACATATAAGAAGACTAAAAGATCAGCAACAAACACCTGGGGATTGCAACTTAGCTTTTATTTAAAGATCCAGCTACCGGGTACCTGATACCTCCCCTTGTTTAGAAGCAACTTCGTTTAAGTGAGAAATTGATTTAATTCACTTCTGATACTGGAAGGAAACCCAGGATGTCTTACTAGATTCTCCCCAAATCCAACCTGTACATTAAACAACATTGCTGCAGCCTCTTAAACCAATTTTGAGAGCTGAATATTCTGAAAAACTCAGACTGAAACCTGTCACAAGAGGTGATTTTATCTTCCCCCTTGAAGCAACTTCATGACACTTGACACTAGGTATTGCACCAGTGAAAGGGTTTTTTAAAATACAATTTTCTTTATGTTAGCAAAAAAACCCAACCCCACCACGTTCTGCAGTACAGACATTCAAAAAATATTCCATTTTCTTTGGGTAAAACTTCAATATGTGTTAACAAGGGTAGCTGGGGAAAGGAATGCATGTAACACTGAAATATGTAAAGAATACTCATCTGCATAGTTGGTATTAGTGACTACTAATCAAACTAAGGCCTTATCTGCAAAAATTGGAGAATGCAGGAGAGTTTCTTCCCCAGTCCCCACTCCACTGGTGAAATCTGGTAGTCTCAAAGAAGCTCTAGCTGCCACAGCAGCCACTGGCTTTGACCTACAATGGTGGTATTCTCTTGACTGGTTTTGGTCAGTTCTCTCCCCTGCTTTTTCTCTTGGTACTGAACAGTAACAAACATTAGCCATCTGCTGACAAAATCAATCTGCCGGGAATAGCGAACGAAACAAAAATCCACCCTTAGCATTGAGCATGACAGGACTCAAACACAGTGTACACTGCTTGCTTTGGATTACTTCACCATAAAAACCCCCAAACAATTCCTAGTTAATGGTTATTATTTAAGTGGGAGATGGCAGCAAGGGAAGAAACTGAAATTCACTTCTAGATACAAAACTCTCCCTCCTTCCGAGTTGCTCTGTAGAATTATAGCTGTCAAAAATGACTACAAAATACAGACCTATCTCCTTGACTACTGACAAGATTAGCAGAGTTTTATTTATGAGGAGTGTGCAAAAACAGCTGTAGGGAATCTTTGTACTTCCCAAATTTTGGGCCAGTTCCAGGCCATGCTGATCTCTCAGCATAACTCATAGCAGCAGCAGGGTTTTCTATGGCCCCAAAAGGCTATTACAGCAGCAAGGGATCACTGGGTCATAGAAAAAAGGATGATGAAGCCACACCAGAAGTTTCCACAAACAAGGCATTCCCCTACACAGCGATTATCCTTCCAGTGGCCCAGTAAGCATACTTCTGGCTGCTTATTTTGGCAGTGATTTCTTAAGCAGTAGACAGACTTTCACAACAGCTGCATTTGTCAAAAAAAAAACCAAACAACAAAACCAGGACTGCAACAGTCAACCATCACCAGATGTGGACTCCCCATCTCACAGCTCAACCTAGAATGAAGCACATGTGTACCCAAAATGAATTAAACAGCGACATAAGAGCCAGCCCAGCTGTTAGTGCCACAGGTGGATGGGGCAAACTCCACCAAAGTAACTTCACTGATGCACCTAAGGCAGATGAAGCACCCTTGTTATCACACCAACTAGCTGAGCTACCAGCAAGTGCCATCTTTGACTGGCGCCATTAGATGGGTTAAAGAAATCCGCCTATGGCCTAGTTCACATAAACATGTTCACTCAAACATGAGAAGACAAGCCAGGAACGGAAATAGCAGTTAGGCTATTCTCTGCCACACAAGTTGTATTTAATATCTTATTTTCTGCTCTCTTGCTTATTTTCTAGATGCTCTCTCCACTTAACTATGAAAGACTCTGCATTCCATTTCCATTCTGGTTTCTGAAAAAGAGAAGGTAAATGCTTCCTTTTCATACTGCAACTCAATGAGCTCTTCCTCAGGGGAAGCACATCACAGAACTAGCAGAGTCTAGTTATGCACACATGTTACCTGAAGTTTAGCACTCAAGTCAACAAGGGAACTGCTAATTTCAGGTATGCATGTTTATAATAACCATAAATTAGATATATCCTCAGCACAGAATTGTTAAAATCACTAGATGATCTATTGCAGGTTGCCAATTTTGTCAGAGAACAAGGAAACAAGCAGAGACACTATTATGGGGGTTCACTTGCAGCTAACAACACATGAACTTACTGTTTGTTATATGAAGAATTAATGAAATCACAATTAAGAGTACAGCTAGGAAAGTACTTCATGGCAAATGACTTAGGCAGCATATGAAGCGTAGCCAGGCTTAACTTCAGTTAGCAGCTGCACTGTTGCAGGTTTCACTAAGTTCCTTCTTACACAGGATGCACAGTAGAAAGTAACAACTTTGGTAAACGTGAGAATCCTTGCAGTACCAGGTGTCAAACAGATGTGACCAGCCACACACAGAATTCATCTCAACTCAAACTTGCTGCAAGCTGCTATTTTAACCTTCTCCCCTCCCCACCTCCTCAGGGTTGTCAGCCACACGTTTTTGCCTCAGATGTCATAATTGTGTGACATGGTCTAGTATTTAGTAAGGTTGCCAGAGAGGGCCTGTAATGTTTTACTCATGACCTAATTAAAATCCAAATTTAAAACCTTCAGAGAAAAATGCAGGAAGTTTCACTCCCATTAGCCACTTCCTTTCTCTCATGCACATTTACACATACTCACACACACTCTTTTATTGTACTGCCATCTTTGCACAAACGTTCACCTTTAAGTGAAGCATTTATCAGAGCCAGCAGGATGTGGGACAAACAGGATTCTCAGGGATATTGCTGTATGTGTGTGCACGCACATGTGAGTGTGAGAGAGAAAGAAAGCACAAGCACACAGAACCAACACCATGGTACAGCAGCTATGAAGTTACACACATTACACACTTTTTTTCTTTACAAAAGGGAAAAAATACTAACAGCATAAAGCCATCTTGGCAAGCTTAAGATTTTCCTCCAAAATGCCATCCAGCACTTCAGGATCTCTGAGAACAGTTTAAAGAGGGTAGGGAAATAAAATTAAAAAAAAGGCACTTAAACAAAGGACAAAGGCCTGAATCAAGTAAGTCATGGAGGGTAACAGCCGTTTCACCAGAGCTAGGACCAATCAAAATTTACCAACCTTTTTAATTTCTATAAAATGAAAATTGCATAAAGTGTTAATTAATCAGTCATTTACCTACTGCTTTCACCTTCTGGTTCATTTTATGGAAAAGAAAACCCAAACAAAAAGCACAAGTCCCTTTAGTAATCCCCACCCCCCAATCCAGCAAAATATGAAAGTCAGGTGTGGGAGGAAGCCTTCCACAGCTCAGCTTGGACACAGGTTTTCCCTGCAATGCCATCTTTAAAAAAACCCAAAACAAAACCAACAAAACAAAAGCAGAAGAGGGACCACTGTGCCTTCAACAATTCACTCAAAAAAACCCCAACCCCAACACTTCTAATCCATCTGTGGGCGAAAACTACTCAAAAGAAAACCAAACAAACTGTAAACTAGATTAAAATTTGCTAATAAATACAGCCAAAAGTTCATTTTACGAATGTAGCAGCAAACGTGATAAAGTTAGTTGGAGTCCAAGATGACTCCCAGAGGGTTAATGGTTCACACAACTGATGGCAGCTTGGGAGAGTTGCAGAATTTCTCTGTTTTCATGTCCTCAAGGGTCTTGCACCAAGTGGAGAAGGAGCATGGAGGAAGGGTCAGGTGATGGGACCATGGGAAGGAAACAGGCTCTTGGCACCTGTCCCACCCCCAAATCTGTGCATCAGACAACTTGGATTGGATTCAAACAAGAAGCAGAACCCAAGTAATTAAAAGTTACATCTGATTAGCAGAAAACAGATGTGAAACCCACAGCATCCACACTTGTGACTTAGTTGATCAGTATTAGTCATGTTTCTCAAATCACCAGAGAAAGCTGGACAACATGATTTGGGCCTTTTGCATCTTGGAGTGGGAGGTCACTGCAGTTATAGTCCACTGTATCAGCAAACTTTGCAGCCCGTTTTTCATCTAGCCTGCCTTCTTTCTTTGCAAGTGACTCAGAAGGATTTAAAATAGCTACCACAACTTTTGGGACTTTGGATCATATAGCAGAAAAATATTACCCAGATGGTTTTAACATCTAAAACCTGTGTTTGAAATTATTGCTTGCATTTGTTTGGGGCTTTCAGTGAGCTTGACATGTTAGCTCATACACAGTCCCCAAACCAAGTTCAGCCCTGCTGCCTGGAAAAGACAGCTCTACTTGGCTTTCTTATTGCTTGTGAATACTGAGGGTTATTTAGTATGTACAACTACAGTTTATTTATTAACAAAGGCCCTTAAAAAACAGTAAAAACTTGGGGGGGGAAACATCTTTAGAAGAGTTGCTGTGCAGAAAATAGCAAGACATTAATCTGATTTTGCATTTGGATGTTGCAGGAACCTTTCCCTTCCCCATCCTGTTTACACTACCTGCAGAGGTCTCTGGGAACCACCCTATTATTTCCTTTGACTTAGCCTTGGTAGGTGTGATTGGGGGGGAGCAGGAAACAGACCCTTTCATCATCATGTTGCTGATTCCAAAGAAGCTCAGGTACATAATGACTGAAAACAGTCACCCTCTGAGGGAGGATGTCTAAACTGGCTTCACAATGTATGGTCATGTTTATTCTCATCATCCTACTACCTATTTCCACAGTAAGTATTAATTTACTATACTGAGAAGCTCAATAGGCCAGACAGGACCACTCCTACTCGCCTTAAGATTTATAAAGGATACTCCTCAACTGAAGATGAGGCATACTTCCAGAAAGAGAGGAATGTTGAAAGGAAATTTGTGCTGTAGTTATAAAGGGCTCCAAGTCTTCCAATCTAAAATTTCATTAAGTATGAAGACAAAAGATGGCAATTTGAATGAGATGCCTTGATGAGGAAAACACAGAAGAGGTAGAACTCTCTTAGGACAGGGTCTTTGAAATATATTGCTGCCTGATGGGTCACTGCTGCAACTCCCTTAGCTACCTGCATTGCTTAAAAGCGTCAGGTTTGTCACAGTTCAGAGAATTAGCATCCTGCCAGAACTGTTAGGCCTCAAAAACCAAAAGTTGTCTTCCTTCAACCCTTCCTGGAGAGAAGAGGAAAAAAGTTGTATTAAGCTTGCATTCTAAGTAGTTGATGGTATTTTGACAGAATTTACACACAATTAAGAATGCCAGTCTATGTAGCTGTATGTTTCAACTCTCAAGTCACCTTGATGACAGAGATGCAAGCTTAGCTAATCAACACGCCACATACAAAACATTAGCACTAGCTAAAAAGCATTTAATTGGCAGATGCTGTGGACTGAAATTAACAAACTAATGCATCTTATTTTAATTCAATCTGTCTTTCACAGAAGTGTTGTGCAAAAACATTTATTGCTGAGCTCAACCCAACATTTTTATACTAAATACACAATATATATTATTTTTAATTCATGTATATATATTTATATAAAATTAAAATGAGCTCTAAATAGAAAAGAAATTGTTGTCTGGTCTAAGAAAAATAAATCACATGTAAAAGGAACCTGAAAGCTATAAGTTAATCTAGCAAAAAACATTGAAGATTGGTTACCCATGGGTCAAAGTCTCTGGAAGGTGTGAGATAGCCAGTAGTCACTGGTTCAATCTCAAATCAAGCTACTGGAAAGACCAGCTATTAAATTTCAGCATCTCTGATCAAAGGAATGCTTCGGGGTTGAAGGAGAAGGGCATCATACTATTTTATTTGCTTCTTTCCCCTATGACTTATTTCAGTTTCTGCCACTCTCACCTTTTATCTCACAGCGCAAGGGACTCAACAGCAAAGTTCTGTCCTAGTGTCGAAAGTGCAACATGTGCTGGATACTTCCTAACCTTACAAGTGAACCAGTCGATGTATTGCTATCCAAAACCAAACCAAATAAAAAAAAGCCAGCATTGCAGTCTTGTGCTACCATGTAAGGAAGAGTTCAGGTCAAACTCCCCAGGCCAGCAGGGGCTGGAAATGCTGGAGACAACCCATTCAGCCCCCAGAAGAGAAGGCACCTCTGGTCGCTTTTGAACGACTCCTCTTTGGCTAATGCCTGAAGCAGTATTAACCTGGCTCTGGAATAGGTCACAAACAGCTTTCTTTAACTAGCAAATCAGTATAATGCATGGCTTTTGGGAGGAGTTAGATGAAAGATGTGGAAGATCTAGAATGAGTAGAGAACTGGTTGTGTTTTATAAGAGACATGAATAAAGCATTACTTGATTTCTGTAGCAGATAAGGCAAAGGAAAAGAAAGTTTAACAAATGGAACGACTGAAAACCAGCGTGCCTTTAAAAAAGTGGGAAAGATGCTATAGTCTGACCAATAAAACATGGGTTACCTTTTCATGTAAATGGAAACATTTCCATCCCCTTCCTCCCTTAAATAACAATCTTTATATTTAAAAACAAACAAAAAAAAAAAATCAAGCAAGGAGCACGGGATTTCCCAGTAGTCTGTGTCTCTCATATTGATGTACCAGGAGACCTGTTTCTGAAGACAACTCTAATGAGACTGCACACAGCTGTAGGCTTCCTAAAGCCAAACAGCCTTGTAAAGCTGGAAAAATGCCCGTATCACAAACTGCATTTGTGTTAAGTGTTTAATTATAATGCAAAGTACCCCAGCACCACCTCCAGTCTACATAACCTTTGGTCCACAATCATTTAGCACACTCAGGACCTACACATAAACTGGGCACTTAGGGCACTAAGGAAGTGGATGATTCCACCTTAAACAATTGGAGAAACCTATTCTAGCTCCTCTCACGCTTTCAACTCTTCATTGGACATCACCCAGGAAAAAATGATAACAATGTCTGTGCTGCTGTGGGTTTGACGATCAATTTCTTATAAAAGCCAATCAGAGCAGATAAAAAAAACTTGTTTCTTTAGGCAAGATCAAACTATGACCAGTCTGCATGACCAGGAGGACCAGTCCTCCTTTTCCTTCTCTCTTTGATCAAGTATTGTTTTCTTTTTCTTCTTCCTCTCACCACAGTGCTTGGGATCAGAATATGTAAACATCGACAGAAACAGCAGCCCTGTGACAATAAGCACTTTCCCAACTGGGCAGATTCTGTCAGCCAACCAGAACTGCTTCAGCTCCCTTGCTTGTCCAGAAGTCACTGGTTTTTCCGCTGTAACTTAGTGTCCCCTTTGCTTTGGCCTCCATCTGTAGTTAAGAGACAGGAAAAGACGGGAAAAACAGAAGAATGAGTGAACTTTTATAACTAACAGCAAGAGATGGAAATGTGACATGTTCAGCTTTTAGCATCACCAAAGAGTACACAGTCTTTACAGGGTGGAAGACTTTGCATCTTCTCTGTATTTTATTAGAAACAGCACCATTGAAACCTGAGATATCAGGCTTTGTACCAAAAGATACCATCTTCCTAAAGATTAGGTCACAGCTTGGGATACTGTAAATAATTAATTTAAAAAAATTCAAGCCTTTCTTTAGAAGCCTTTACATTTTAATAAATTATTCAACCCATGGCACTGTGACAAAAATTATGGTTGTACCAAATATCTAACAATTCTATGATTTTATGATATAGCAAATTGGTTTGTTTTCACAGCTTCTTAGAGCACCACTGCCCAGTTTCTTAGTGATAACAGGATGAACCACCCCTAAGAGGCCACTGCTACTTTTTCTGCTCCTTCCCTAGCCAAAAAAAAAAAAGACACCCCACCAAAATGCTCCAAGTGGCAAAGAAAGGAGTACATGTTAAACTGCACCTTCTAAAGCTGCACGCTTTTGGCTCTAAGCCTGACAGACAGAAAGAGGAGATGTTCTACTTAAAACTTCTCAATCAAAATATCCAACTCTCATCAAGTATAAAATTCCTAGGGAAGTAAAATCTTCCATTAGGAAAATGTCACATTGTTTATACTGTTACAAGAATCATGAAGAAGCTTCTAGCTGGAAGGTCACTTTCTCCTCCAAAGGAGAAATTAAAATTGAGCAGGAAAAAACCCCATCTTGCCAACAGACACTTTATGCAGCCTGTAAACAATCATGTTAGTATCCAGTAAGTAGCATTTCTTTTTTTCCCCACTAGTTGAATTTGTACATTTTGCTTTCTAGAACTGCTACAATGAAGTATTATTGGCATTTCTGAATGTTTTTTGTTCCTGACGTTGAAGACAAGTAAAAAAATGTTCAGGTTCCAAAAATACTGCTACAATAGAACATGTACTGTCTGCTGCTACCAAACCTTGTCCCTGTGTTGTGTCTTCTCTAAACCAATTTCTGTTATTGAGTACATTTTCAGTCTAGGGCAGAAATCTGACTCAAGTTAAAAATAGTAAGAAAAATACAGCGTCTTTACCTGTGTAAGCTTGCTGCAAGTGAGCAGGCAGAGGTGAGTGAGACAGTGTTGCTGCGTGCTGAGCACCTGGCTGTAAACCCTTCAGTAAGTCTGGGAAAAACAACAAAAGAAAAGAGAACAACAAAGATGAAAAATCTTAAAGCCAGAGGCATCCTTAGTGAAATAGGAAGTTTTTATTTTTATGATGCAGCCATAGTAGCATGCTCATTTGCAGAGATTTCTGAAGATGTATCTCAACAACAAAAAATAAATACTTGACAGCATTCTGATGGCTGGAATAAGTCAACAGAAACCAGACCTAACCAGATACAGTTAATCAAAAGTCAAAGGAAGGACCATGCCTCACTGCCTAGGATGCAACTCTTCACATTTCCTTCAGCAGAAAGACCAAAAATTGATACAAGTTAAAAAGAAGTTCTTTCTGTTTTTTTAAGCCACCAGAAAGAATAAATGCCATCTTGGTTGATACTTCCTCATGAAAGAACTGTTTGATATCTGAGATTACTGAGATAAAGATACTCGAATCACCACATTAAGTCTCTTATTTGTAGTGTGACATTTGGAAGATTTTAAGATACATTCATTCCTAAAGAGATGAAAAATTAACCCAAAAAACCATGTTCAAAATGAAGTATATACACTGCAAATATAACAATGAAGTTATATTTATCAGAGGTGATCCACAGTATTTGTATAATTACATAAAGTTTTACCAGTGGAGAAGTCACATTTACTCTCCTGTAGAGATTTTCTGCAAACTTAATTTGTGTGTCAGAACTTTCACTTCCCTTTCTAATTTCCATTTCCAGGACACATCTTCCCTTACAGCACACTCCGATAACTAATTCCACTCACTCTGAGTTAGGCTGTGGTGGAAAGCCGCTGAGGTAGATCCCGAGGTGGTTGTCACTCCAGCTGTGTCCGTCCCAAAGCCAAGCAGCTCCAAGGGAAACTGGAAGGGCACGGTCACAGGAACAAGGCCACCCAGCATCCCAAAAGGAGTTAATGGTGCAGATGACACGTTCTGGCTGGTTACAGACAGGGGTGATGCCATGAGAGTCAGAGGTGAGGCGTTAGCCAGTAATGATGCTCCTGCTGTTGACTATACAAAGAAAAGGAGTACTTAAAGATTTTAAAGCTTTGAGTTGTAGTCTTTAAGGAGATAAGAATCAATTATTCTATTATGCGTGGCCCTCTATAAGCATATTAAACTATGAGTAGATATCCACTTATTGACCTAGGCAGTTTTCTGCTGTTAATTTGCTAAGTAATCTGTGTATCTCAGATTCAGACATGACTCAGTTCATCTCATTGTTTTCTTGTCAGTCTTGCAGGTAGTTTCCTTCATCTGGGTCTATATAGTCAGAATCTAATGAAACATCTGTTAGGTTAACAATACACAATTATCAGATGTGGAACTGAAGTTCCTTAGAAGCACAGTATTACTCTCCATTCTCCAAATGTGGGTCTTAATAGAATGCTAACTTCAGAAATAAAGAGGTGCCTTAGAAGCAATGATTTTTGAAAATTAAGATTCATACATAAGAAACCCCACGCTTCAAGAGATGTCACATTACCAAGATGTAAAGACATATATATGTATAAAGGTATATGCATGTCAAAGCAAAAAGCAAAGAAAAATCTCTTCACTCTACATGTCACAATGAACCTAAATTCACTGTAGTTTAAAAGTCAAAATGCAGGATTAGCCAGAACATTTTAGCTACAGTTCCTAAACTACATTAAATCCTCTAACTTTAGAGCAGCTCATTCTCGCTTAACAATCTCTCATTCACTACACATAGATTAATTTTGTATGTTAATATTCAATTCTCTACTAATCTACTATGAAACAGTTAATACAGAAAGCATTTTCACAGATTCACAGAACTGTAAGGGTTAGAAGGGACCTCAAGAGATCATTGAGTCCAACCCCCCCGCCAAAGTAGGTTCCCTAGGACAATTCTGAATCACTTCAGCTCAAACATTTAAGACTCAGATTGATCAGGATTTCAAATCTGCACATTTATACGTTTAAGCCTTAATTCAAACTACTGAGTTTTGGGTTTAGTTAACACATGAGCTTAAAATGAAAATTAAATTTCCTAGAATTCTGTAATATCGACTTACAGAAATAGCAAAGTGATGAAAACTATCAGGGCTAAAGCTTCTATTATCAGTTTTGGTCTTAAGGTGTTCAGATGAAAGCCACTGAAGAAAGGTCAGTTACTGCTTACAACAAAGCACAAAATTTAACAGCAGCAACCCCGTAAGTGTAAACACCCACATCAGTGGCATTCCTAGCAAGCGTCTGTATTGGTCATCTTAAGAGTGACAATTTCTCAGACGTAATTCTTCCCACAAATACAAAAACATGGATTAAAAACCTCAACATACACAGTTATTCTCTTTTACTTTTAAAAGTACTAATTCCACAATAAGCCTATGTTCAAAAAATGACAACAATGTAATTTTTACTGGGAACAAAATAAAAGCCATACAGTAATCTTTTGCGATTGTGAAAAGAAAGCAGCTTTGTAATGTGCTCTGCCAAGATCTTGTTTACTCTCTCTCAAAAAGGAAGAGAGAAATTCAGTGATGGAAAGAGCTACAGAAAATTCCCTAAGAGAGTTGCAGGTCAGATGTTTCTATTTATGAAGTGCTCTCATAGGTGAGATAAAAAGGTTCATTCTGGTCATGTAAATCTGAGTCACTAAGATCCTTAAAAAAGTCTAAGCCAGATTCTGCTCAACAGTACTAAAGGTTGGTAGAGTTTTGTTAGGAAATCACAGAATTTTAGATTATTTTAGCTTTGTGTATTTTAATAGAATATTCCAGAGTAAAATTTCTGTGGACCTACAGCTGACATATGCTTATATTCTTGTAAAAAATAGTGTCATTCAGAAGGGGAAAGGGGAGAAACACTTCTGGAAACTTCTTAGTTTAGACCTTCTTTATTATCATATGAAATCACCTAGTCTGATCTTCAACATAAGCAGACCAGGATATGGTCTCAGGTACCATTCTCATTCTCACCAATCAATAGCATCTCAGATACATTCTTCTGAACCATTTCTAGGTTACTGAATTAACTTCTGAAGTGTCAAAAAACCCCACCTGTAAAGCCACAATAATTATTTTAGTGATACCATATGCTGCTCAGTACATCTCACTGATTTTCCCCCCTTCTATATACCAGTACACCTTATTTTGCTGTACTACAGTATGCACTCATGCTGCTTGATCCACCACACCCTCTCCAGTAATTTCAAAATCTCTGTCTGCCAAAACACATTTCATTCCCCAGCTGATCACTGTTTCTAAAAAATTTACTTGCCTTTAACTTCAGGAAGGTTTGCCAGAATTAATCTCATCTTCCAACACAATACGACTTATTTCCCTCATCCAGCATCTCTAAGCACTACCACACCCATTTCACATTTTCATGTGCATCACAACAATTTTATCTACTGGATTCTGTTGATTATACCAGGAAGAAACAACTCTGTTCCCAGCCCCTTCACTGTAGCCATCTGTCTCCTCCAGGTACCTTCCAGAGTACACAAACTGCACTGTATCTGGCTCAGCTCTTCTCCAGTAGCTCTCACACAGTATTATATGGGTTGCACGTTTCATCCAAAGCACCCAAATTAACAAGGCAGCTGTGTGACAGCGTGCCAGGCATTTCTTGTTTACTGCAACAGACTGAAGGTACAGAAGGGTGAAAGACCATAGAAGTGTTTCGTAAAAAGAATCTTCCTCCTATTATTCAGCTACATTAAGACAAAATCGGCAACAAGCTAAGAGATTATAAACCAGTGCTAAAAGTATCACCACCATGCAACAGCTCTGTACGCTGTTTGGAAAAATACAAAGCTGTTCCACTCACTGTACTCTGAGACTGATTTACAGCAATACTGCCTTTAATAAGGCAATACTAACTTCAGGATAGAGAACAATAAAGAGAGAAAAAACCTCAAAATCATCTCTGTACTTAAATCAATCCCAGTAATAATGCACAACTTGCAAAAGCAGGTTGACTTCTGGGTAAATAATAGGTTTGCATGGGGTTTAGAACAGCAGTATTTTCAAAGTTTTACATTACTTGTTTTATCTCCAGTGATGAAGTTCTGCATAAGCTCTCTCAAACAATTCTAGGATATTTATATTAGAGGTGTTTCATTCATTTTGACTAGATGCTACAAAGTGAGATACATCTCATCACAAACACGGAAAGAAAAGCCCTTGAAAGTGTTATTTTGAATACAAGTCTCACATTATACTCAAACCA
Organism: Porphyrio hochstetteri; assembly: GCA_020800305.1. NCBI lineage: Eukaryota > Metazoa > Chordata > Aves > Gruiformes > Rallidae > Porphyrio > Porphyrio hochstetteri. The sequence continues at coordinate 18,376,698 of CM036905.1, read as the reverse complement.
CAAGCAACACCAGTTAAGCAAGTTAAATCACAAAGCTTGGCAACAAAAATGCACCTTTTCATTTGACCACTGTAAATATGAAAGAATACATAAATCCAGGAACAGAAGAGGATACCACCTCCCCTCAAAATATGGCCACACAAAACTTACCTTTTCTAGTGCTCTTAAAGTGAATACTGTTCTACAGCATAAACCAACCAACAGTTCACACTGAGATCTGTTCCACACTGATCCTTGCATTTCACATCAGCTGGAAAGACCCATTCACTAGTGTGAAACAGTTTCACCTGTATTTGCATTTTTGCTTACTGAAGTATAAACAAGTTTTATGACATTTTCAAATCAAGATACAGCAAGAAAGAACACTGACAAAAGAAATGTGGTAATTATTAATGTAGGTTTAAATGTAAGCTCATTAGATGCATACCTGCACACTGGATGCTACAACTGGAGACCCTGAGGCAGAAGATGGTCTGTGTGGAGTTGACAATTGTTTAGTAGCACCCTGTGTTCCACTTCCTGCTCCCCCAGACAGACTAGTCCTACTAGCTCCACTTGAGTTAAGGTTACTGCCTCTGCTGGCAGGTACATTCATTCCAACTCCACCCAAATTATTTTTACCAGCAGTTCCAGAAGGAGAAGAGTTGGGCAATTTTGAAGAAGCCTGAGGGTTCTTTGCAGGCTGAAGGCCTGAGGTGCGATTAGAGGGCAGCAAATTCACTGTGGGAGACTGCTTGCTGATATTTACACCACTGGTCTGTTTATGAAGGAGGTTGTTGCTGGAGTGACTACTCTGGGAAACTAGTGCACTTGAAATGGAAGAACTGGGTGTTGTTGCAGGCCTGGGGGATGAGGTGGACTTAGATGAAAATTTAGGTGATGCATTGGGCTTAGGTGTCACAGAGGGCTTAGATGCAGTGGGCTTGGGAGAGGCAGCAGGTTTGGGAGAGGCAGCCATGGAGAATGGAGGCTTGAAACCCTGGGAAGAAACTTGTGACACCATAGCCTTGGCTAAATAGTTACTAGAGGTAGAGGTGCTGGATGTTGTCCGAGAAACCAGTGGGTGAGACACTTGACAGCCACTTCCAGATGAGGGATTAGACAAAGGCAGGCGATATACTACAGACTTATCTTGAGCCTTGATGACTGATGAGGAGCAAGACAGTTTAGGATTACTACTCAATTTCACCACTGGATTGGTCTGTGATTTACTAATAGTTGCTTGCAAAGGAGATACATATTTCTGCTGTACAGCTGAATGCTGGTGCACCTTTGTCACTTGTGGTGTTGAGGAAGAGCCACCTGCAGCCTCAGAAGATGATACTAAGATATTAGCATCCTTGGTTCTTTGAGAGGAGGTGGAAATAGCTGCTTGGGTCTTGGAGGAAGAAACATGAGTCTGCGAAGAGGAGGAAGCAGCTTGGATCTGGCTTGACCGCTGTAGTCCTTGCTGAAGTAGTTTGGCTGGCAAAGGCTCTAAGGAAACCTTAGGATTTTGAATTGAAGATCCAGCAATAAGGCCTGAAGAGATACCAGTGTGAACTAGGTCCTGGGGTTTCTTTGGTACTGGCCCTGTGTGACCAGCAATAAGACTTGATGAATGGGGTGTCTGAGTGGGCTCTACTTTCTTTGAGGTTGCCAGGGGCAACTTACTCATAATGCTTGCTAGTTTCTCTTCTCTCAACCCAGGGCGAGGTCTGGATGTTGGTGTGTCTATGGTGGACCCAAGAGGTGATCCCTTGGCACCATTATTGATAACTGCAAGAGCTTCAGAAATAGAGTCCAGTGAGGGTGGGTGGAAAGAAAGGTCTTCATCCAGTGAGTCGTCCAAGCAGATGGTCTCTGGAGCTGGTGTGCAGCTAGAGCTGGCTGGGGTACAGACAGGTGTGTTGGAACTCAGTACAGTAGCACAAGTTGAATTAACTGAAGACATACAGGTTTTCTGTTCTTTCTTTGGACTGGAGTCCTGAGAATGGAAAGTTAAGAAGAGACAGGTTTAATAACCTTTCTGGAGTAGGCCTAACATCATCTCTAGAGTAATACTATTATTCTGTAAATTCAGATGAACTGAAGATCTATCATTGAAATTTTTGTATTAAGATACCTATGATGTTGAGTCCTGTGTGCTAATTCAATATTTATACTTAAAAACTGCACACCTAGTTGTGACTAATCAGAACCACTACTGACTTACTATGCTATCCTCCCAGCCACACATTTTCCCAGCATTGCCAAATTTGATACAAGCTGAAGACAAAGAAAGGACACAAAAAAGGGAAACTACTGGAACCAGTACCTCTTCATAGACAATTTTCAAAGCACTAATATAGCTTAAAGTTACAAAGCTATACAGTAGTCTTTTGTACTACTTTCTTTAAAGTAATATACCACCAAGTCAGTAAGTTCTTACAGCATTTCCTCATGGAAGCCCTCTGCCAAAATTTTCTAGATCAGAGGCAGGAAACAGTGTATAAAATGAACCCGAATTTTATATGATATCTAAATAGGCATTTACCTTCGCTTTGGGTTTAGGGGCCAAAATCACCTTCTTCTTTGCCCTACAACAGAGGAGATATGGGCGTATCAGAAGGCAAGAGAAGGACAAGTCATTTCAGTTTTAACAGATACCCTGATTATATCCCAATAAACTCAAAGGATGACTACTGTTGGACTACAAAGTCCAACTTTTCTATTTCAATGATCTATTGTTACTAAAGAGGTTAAAATATAAGGGAGGGAAGAGAACAAGCACACTTTTAACCCCTTTTTTTGTCATGTATCCTTGAGTAAATTAGATGTAAAATTCACTGCATTGCTGACATAACCTGGTATGTATCAGGAGAGCTATCTTACTTTTTTGATGTAGGGAAACCTTAAAATATCAAGTAATTTGACTCTCTTACAATCTTAAAGAGTTTAGAGATTTGTCTAAACTGAAGTCACTTATAACAGTTATATAATTTCACCGTATTTAAATTTGGCCACTGAGGAGTATATACCTCATGTTCCCATTTATATTTCAAATAACAAAAACATTTCCCCCCCTCAACATTTAGTTGCTTATCAATTGTGAGACAGTTGGATCTGACTTCTGTTTGTTGCAAACAGCCATTTTACAAAATTCCAGGTTCTTCAGCCGTGTAAGTGAACACCATAGCACCAACTGTAGTTACGTGAGCAAGGACAGCATTAAGGATTAGTCCTCATCAGCTTCAACTCAGAAGTTAAACACTTCATACCCTCTTTTCTCATCTTTGTATCTTCATGAGGATAAACAGACTTATATTTTGTACATCATTTATTCTCCTTTTCAAAGGAACTAGGAACATGCCTAGTTAAAAAAAGACCTTAATGTAGATAAACCACAACTCAGTTTTGCTATTACATAGAAAAATACCCTATTAATGGTATTTATCATAAAGGTTGCAATTTGGGTGATACTCAAATTCGTAAGTGTATATGTGAATTCTGGCTGAACGCAGGCAGCTCTCAAGAGGGGGACAGCTTTGTTGGAAAATCAAGAAGGTAAAATTCTGCTAAGATACACAGCTTTCTGTGGTTAGAGATATTTATGAGTGGGACAAAAAAGAGCTGGCTGTACTGTAGTCTCTGAGTTCAATTTAATATACTCCCCAGCAAAATTCGAGTTGTGTAGTGCTTTGAAATACTTTGAATAAAAGGCATTAATCCACAAATGAATATCCACTTATATAGGCACTTCATAAGAGTTAAAATATAACGCCACAAGTACATTACAGTTGTATGTCTAAATGAAAGCCTTTTTAAACATAGCATTTTAAGTATCTTCAAACAAATCCCAAAATACCTCCCTTTCCTCTTCTCTGTGAAGAGAAAAAGTAGGATGAAGATGGGAAGAGATGCTATGAACAACCTACAGACAGTAGTAAGTTGTCAACATTATACTCACGGAGCAGAAGTGAGGTGATTGTGAACACTTCGGCTTTCTTTAAAAAGCATCCTAAGAGTGAGGAGAAAAGAAACACGATGTGATTCTACAGGGGCAATCAGCACATGACCAAATATGCAAGTATCCTTGAATTTTTCAGAATCCTTTGATAATCTGTCCCCAGAGCAGCCACTAGGTAGTTTGTATTACTATCGTGATGATGTAGTTTCCAGTAGCCATAAACAGAAGAACGCTTAAAAAAATTTTTAACTTAAGTTTACATTTGAAATGCCTCAGTAAATAGCCAAGAAGTCACCATAATGGAGTATTACCACCTTCAGCTAGATGGAAGAAATAGATCTTGAATTCTCTCTCTTCAAAGGCTAAGGAAATACTTTAAAATACCAAATTAAAGATTTACTACTCACACTACGCGTCCACACACTGACCATAGGTTTGGGGTTCACAGTTAGTCTGTTGTGGGGTCAGTTTTTTTAAAATCACAGAAAAAAGTCAGCACCCAGTAGCCAAGCTTGTTTCTAATTTTCTTCAGTATTTTGTATAGGCCATTGTGTACCATTTCTGTGATTTCAATCCCACTGGAGTAACTTAGCACAGAGCCAACAAATGGAGAGAGCTGGTATGACAAATCTCAATGTTCCACATGCTTTTGTTTCCATGTTATCAACTCCTGAGCTAACGAGCGGGAAGGGAAAATGACCTGACCTGTACGTATCCCGCAGCTCGCTACCCAAATGTGGCTATAGCTAGGCAATTAATGAAAGCCCAGCCCCCTTCCCTGTCTCCAGGTAGGCAAACTAGCACAGGCAAGATTTTCCTACATCACTGCCATCGCAGTAACACTGACCACATACATCATCAACAGCTGTCTAAAGCACTTTGCGCCACTAATAACACATCTTGTAGAGATTCAGTAGTCATGAAAAATCAAAAGTATCCACGAATCTCATATAACCTGATAAGAGAATACTGACATCCTCTCACTACAGTTCCAATACCTTACTTCTCAGATTCCACTTTCAGCTCCATTTTCACATTTTCTCCACCATGCTAATCTCCAATATCCATCACTCCCCATCAAAGACTACTGAATACCTATGAAGAACATCACGGAGCAAAAAGAAGTGTTCCTCATTACAAGTTCAATGTGCCACTCTGACATATCCAGCTTCTCCAGGATACTTCCCTCCCTATCTCCTCCGTGGTGCTTTGTCTGTTCCTTAATCTTTTCATTTGGGAATGAAAATCCAAAATGAATCCTAGACCCCAGTGATTTGTAGTATCACTCTTAAAGGTTTAAGACAAAAACTACTAACATGAACAGAAGTCAAAGCTACAGTACAAAGAAAGGACACTGAAGTATATGTTCCAAAGCAACAACATGCTTGGAAAAGAATCCCTCCACTACATACCTATAGGTAGATGTAGATTTGATGAGAGAATGTGTCCCTGGTCACAATTTCAAATAGAGTGTACTGTTTGAGCTGCACAAAACAAATAGGCTGCAAGCCTACTCACATGACTACCTTCAAAGGCAATTCTAAGTCTTTCAAAGAAAACAGACTTCCTGTTCAAGTGGGTTTTTGAGGTTTGTCGTTGGGGTGGGTTTTTTTAAAAAACTTATGCATATTTAGTTTGCAGGCTCTTTTCAGCTACATCGAATTAGTAAGTTGGAGACGTGAGTTACATTGTACAAGAAGGCCTTGGGATGGTACAATGTTCTGAAACTAAAAGGCTTGGGATAGTTTAGGACCAAAGTTATTTCTCCAATATATCTAAATCCATTAATATTAATAAAACAGTCTCCTTGGGCAGAGTATGGAAGTTATACACATACAAAACAGACAGTTGTAATACACATGGACAAACGAATGACGTGCAACTTAAGGTTATGATCAAGACCTTGTCTCATGCTTCTATACTAAGCTATGAGGAACATAACTTCAAAAGTGCAAGAAATTTTTCCTCTGGGCTGAACGCACTAAGTTCTGGTACCATATACCTACTCTGACTAGTAAGAATCCTCTCTGACATACATAGTTCGTAGGCTATTTTTAACATTAAATGCCTACATTTTTTCCCAGTTTACATAGCTCCTTCTCACTTCAGGCCAGCCACTTAAAGATAAATAAATAAGCCCTCAGCCTGATAACCCCTATCTTAACATTCCAACAACATGAGTATCCAGCATATGAATAACAACATGTCCTGCATTAGGAGTTACCACTGTCGGACACCAGGAAATACTTGCTTTCCATGCATAACTGTTTGCCTACAAATTACAATACATCACTTCCTGAACAGAAAGTAGGGAAGCAGCTGCCTGTAAATATGGAATAATTTGTAAATCATTATGGTACCAAAACTGCCCAGCTGCTAGATGAACTCTTGCTAGTCAACAGAAAGTTATGACCAGGAAGCTTTTGTTGTGTGGTGTTTGTGTTGGGTTTTTTGTGTATGTGGGGTTTTTTTGTTGGTTGCTTTTTTTGGTGGGGGGTTGTCTGTTGTTGAAACCATGCTTATAGAGAGTTTAGAAGCTTATGGAACTTTTCAGCACACTTATATGGAAAGGAGAGGAACATACATGTTATACTGTTTTCAAATACAAAATTTTAACTGGCTTCATTTCTATGTATTCTTGTATGACCTCACACTATGACCTGATTCTTTGCCACTATCACCACTGATCTCCCTATCTGGTCTTAAACTAAACTGGGATTTCTTGTCTCGTGTATGTCAATAAAATCTTCATAAGAGATAACAACTCAGTGGCATTCACATCAGCACACTAGGTATATGAAACTAGATCCTTGAACAGAAAGAAGTCAGCTGTATGCCAAGAAGGGTAAAACTTGATTTGTTCCTTTCATTACTATTTCACAGGCAGCTTCTTACACCCTTATTTTCTACACTGATTATTCTAAGAAATCTCTCAGTACAGTTATTTTTACACTTGATACAGATTTGACTCATCTACAATCAAAGTATTCTTCAGCAAATTGATTAATGGCATGGTATTGCTCAGCTTTTACACTCAGGTCAAGATTTCATGGGAAATAGTCTATTGCAATGGGTGATACAGAAGAGCTTATATCATCTGAACTTAGTTTTCCTTCCACTTCAAAACATTCGAAAACTTTGTAAAATTTGCTTTTTGCAATGATTACTACTGCACTTACATTTTTTCCCCTTTGTGTGATTGTTTCCTACTGACTTAAGAAGAAACAAGTGTAGGTTTTCATTAAGAAACTGGTATATTTTATAACTGCAGCATCACAGAGCATCCCAACTGCAGACAGGAAATAAAGAGCACAAACCTTAGTGTTTTGTGAACTTTGGGGTTGAAATTTCATCTTACAATTTTAAAGTCTGTGTCACACCACAAAGGTAAAATTGCTTTCTCTATCACTATCACTTCCTGTATCACAGAAGGAACTTCCCAAGCAGTTAACCCCACCTCATACTTCCTCCTCAAATGAAGCATCATGTTACAAACTTGAGTGAATTCAGTCTCCAGCAGATGACAAAAGGACATAGTTATCTAAGGAAAACAGTGGGGTTCTTAGCTCTTGGGCTTGCAAACAAGAAGGAAAATTAACTTCTGATAAACATTAATTCTTCTAAAACACTCTAGTTCCACTGACAAATATTTTTAAGTTTTAAACAATGTTAATAGTACACTGTTGAGTCAAATGTGTAACAATAAATAAGATCCAAGAAATAGTTCACATCAAAATGAACAGATACATAAAGCAGGTATATTACCTTGCCTGCATCCAGCCTTTAGGCCAAAGTGGTTTCACTTCTGTTTCCATAAAGGTTTTGAGGTAATCTTCAGCAGACTGACTTCTATTTGGCTCTAGCTCATAGCATCCAAGTTTGATCTTGACAAGATTACACAACAGAGACCTGCAGAAAGAAACACTGTAAATATATGGAAAGAAACAATCCTTTCAAAAGATCTGCCTTGTCCCGCTGAAAAATAGTAGTAGTGGTGCTATACAGCTGCTGTCCACTGCCAGTTGTAGGAAGAGCTCAGTCCCAATCGAGTTTTTGGAAGTTTACCGCTGTACAAGTTCGCAACTACAACTGGTATGATCTGTCACTCATTTCTCCATTTCCAGCAGATTGTATGGATAATTTTTGCATCTTTAGCATCACTTTATAATTGGTTTTACACCTTCTTTGTGGTCTTTTAATAGCTAAAACAAATCCTCTCACTTTGCTGACAGCGACCCCTATCTCATTTAAATGGAGAATGTCTGAAAGCAGGTGAGATCCATTCTACACTGAATACTTCAGCAGATTATTTCCAATGGGGATGCTCTCTTTTACTGTCCTTGAAAATAGAAGCACACCCAGTTAAGTAACACTGGCCTCTCGAATGAAAAAACCCAACAGATTTAAGTATATCTTTTTAACTACACATCTAAGCTATATTTGCCATATATATTCCATGAAGCTTGCTTCCCTGTTGTTTTTATGTAGTAAAAAGACATAGCTCAAGAAGTCCACCAGCCCTTTTTAATTGCATGTATACTTGTACTTAGATCTTGCATGGGAAACTTAGAAGGATCTGCTTGCTTAAAAGCCTCTGTAGGTAACTTAAGAATCTCGGCTTTCAGAAAATCTATTCTAGGAAACTGAACCTTAAGAATTCATTATTTCAGGTGAGAACTTATGTTGCTCGAGACATAATTTGAACTATTGTTCAGAGAGGATGGAAGGGGTTAAGATTCATGCATTCTGGACACTGGCTTGCCCAAGAACTGGAACACAGGTGAAAACCAGCATCACCAATTTTGGTGGTCTGCCCTATTGTTGCAAAAATCTTTACTGCTTATTGGGTGACAGTGTTTTGTGACTCATTCTTAGAACAGCATCGAAGCAGATATAACTCTGCTTATACCTCTGTTCTGTGGTTAAAGAAGCTCCAAGCTCTGGGACCAGAAAGAGTCACCTGTGTTTGGAGAAAGCAGGGAAAAAAGCAGGGAAGAAAGGGTCAGACATAGGATAACCTTGCCTTCCAAGTTAAAGGGTGTCTCACCACTGCAGCATTCCAGCTTGATTAAACAGTATCATGTAATAATGTTTCCTTAGAGATCCCTTTGTGAAGTCAGTGAAAAACTCTTGGTGGAAGAGGTAGTTCTGTCTCACCTCAATGTATCATCCCAGTGAAACTTCTTTCTGGGTCCTACAACCCTCTTTCCAGGTTTCTCATCATCATCTTCCTCTGATCCATTTTTCTCTCGTTCATCTTCTGCTTGCAACCTACATTCAGAACAATTGTTTTCTTTATAGGTAGAAAGACACCAATAACATGTTTCATTGAGTGTTGTTTTAAGTGTTAGGAAAAAAGGACCCGTCTTCAGATTCTCCTTATACCATTCCCGAAGGGGGGTAAACAACTCATCTTCCTCTCTTTTGTGATCCTCAGAGACAAGTGGAAAGGACACAATGTATGGATGCTATAAAGAATGCTGGCTAGTGTCTCTTCAGGAAAAGGCAGGATGTTTATCAATTTGTTAATGCTTCTCCAAGTCTAAAATTAGTTATCTATTAGGGAGACAATTACATCAAACAAGAACAAAATATATCAAGAACCTGAACATACCTTCCTCCTCCATTAATCCAGCATTTTGAAAGTCTCCAGTACCCCTCTCAGTTTGTAATTTCTTTCTCTCAAGACCTATTTCATTCAGTTAACAGAATTTTTCTGACTCAGGTGATAGCATCACTTATACCCAATTAAGTGCTTTTTACAATCCAAAACTCAGACACCTGCACATTGGACCTATGTACTTTGCTGAGCTCAGGGAATGAACACATGGAGATAGATTTCCAGCTGGACTTCAGGAATTGCACGCACAGAGTCCAGAAATACCTACTTGGCATTCTTGGCTTGACTGCGGGCCTGACAGTCCTCCTGATACTTGCATAACTGTTCAGGCATGACGTTGCTGACAGCCAGTTTCAGCTTTTGCAGTGGTTCTCTCAAGCGGTCATCCTGTGACAAGAGCAACACCAATGCAGTCCTATTAGATGCAGTATAAAGGGTGCTTCACAGTTTTTGTGAAACTGTTTCCTCCTCACTCCTGAGGCAATTGACTATTGATTGCAACAGCCATTCGCACTTGAGTCCTTCTAGGTGCAACAGCTCTACAGAAATGCACATACCTGACATTTCTCATATAACTCCTGTCATTGAGACCACTATGAAAATTCATCACTAGGAAACATATCCCAAACCATTATGGCATGATCTCATTAAATAACGCTTTTAAAATCAGAATGGGGAGAAAACCTGAGGGAAAATCCAGTATGAATTGACTGATGTGTATCTCAACACTTGCAAATGAGTATCCAATTACAAATCTTTAAGAACTTTGTGGTAATAAAACCTTTTCATCAAAAACAAACCATCAAAAACAAGTAGGGAAGTATATATTATATCACTTTCTCTTCCTATGTCTTCTGACTTTACAGCTTCAGATCGTCAGGACAAGGCTTAGCCCTGAATTTCATCTAAAGAATCAGGTCAGGATACTTCAGAGATCACATATAACTTTTTTATTCAACAGGAAAATATATTCTTTTAAGAGAAAAGCAACTGCAAATAACACAAAGTATTCTTAAAATTTAGCCACAAAGGCAAAGTTGCACAAACAGTAGAGGCTGGGTCATCTATTACCCATCTAGCCTTTCTTTTCTCTTGGCACGAAAGTGAATGCAATAGTAATTTATGTTTTTTTAGCCTGTCATAACCATGATTATTGTGGCTTTCTAGTTCTGCTACTTTGATATGGACCCTGTACCCAGCTTTCAAGATGAAAGCACTTCATTCTCAAAAAAAGAGTCTGAAATACTTAAACTATTTGTTTCTAGAGCACTGACAATAGCAGGTGCACAGAAAAAAGCTTTTAAACTGAGCTAGCAACCAATCCAAAATCTTTTGCTTTAATGGAGGCAGTATGGCTGTTGCTCTACTCTTCTGCATTGTCCTCATCACTATTACATAACTGACTCATGCTGGAGCTGATCTCCCCACCATTGTTACCTGGACATTGAGGTGTAACTTCTTCAGACGCTTTATCAGTGTGTCCTTATTGCACGGCACAAAAGCCTCAAGGTGAGAGTACACTCCGTTGCGGATGGCAGGATTTATCTCCTGTAACTGTAGCTCAATACTGATAAACAAACAACAGACAGTCAACCAGTGAGGCACTCAGAGATGAAGATGGCAACTGAACAAAACCCTAAGGAAGCCTTGTATGCATAACATATGCTAGCTGTGCATACTAAAAATAGCAGCTTGGGATATTTTCAGATAAACTTTTTTACAAAAGAAGGAAGGCTTAGTCAATGGCAAGAAACGATTCATATACATAGTTCTCCAGCAATATTGAACACAATCATTCAAATTTAGTTTACTCTCACCATTTCACATCAATCCTGATAAAACTGACTGCTACAGCCTTCTAGGGATTACTTTTTGTTGCTTAGAATATGAACACAGAACCTTCTACATTAAACAACTTAGGTGAATGATTACAGAGTAAAGAGTTGACATTTTCCTTCACAAAAACTGAAGGTATTTTTGAATTATGAAAGTGGGGGACAGGAAGAAATAATGGCAGTTTTGTTGAATTTTACACATGACGTCAAGGACACTGGGCACTACAAAACACTTTACACTGGATAAAGACAGACAAATAGTCATGACAAGAATTGTACTCATATATATATATAAAATCTCTTTAGCCAATACTAGCTTAGACTGATCTACCTTCATTGACTTTTAAGGGCTTTGTTGGAACAACCTCATTATTATTTCCTCTTCTGTACTCTTCCTGTCACCCCCTTTCCAAAAAGGGAAGGTTGTACAGATAAGCACTTACTCCAGCAGAATATTATTCATGTCTTGCGTGAAAAACTTCTTCCTGCCTTCTTCATCAAACATCTTGGCGGCCTGAAAACACAGCAATTAAAGAGTATCCAAAAGTTCATAGAGCATTTTATCCCAACAACCCTTGTATCTTTACTTCCACAGTTGTATCATTCTTATTTTCCAGAGAACATCAATACTCTGAAAAAAATAAACAAGCCCAAACTATACTCAGCTGCTTAAAAAAAGATGAGTATTGTTACTATTATACTCAAATAAAACCCCCTTGCTGTAGGGCAAACAATCATTCTATTTATAATCTGCCCGGATCACTTATGTTAATGCATTCATCTTTCCAATAACCATGAAGAAAGGAAATGCTAGAGATGTTTTATCTCACCACCATCAACATTCCACTACCACTATTTACTTTTTTAAAAGAGGAGCACTGCTTGACAAATCAACCAGGTAAGAGCATCAACATATTTTTACTCTGTCTATGAAAGGCTCCTTTTCTACCTGTTATGTGCCTCATCCAGTTACAGCTTCCCTTCAGCTTTCTTAGATCTGTATCATTCATTGCATTTTCTACAAAGGGATCATAATTGCTAGAGGAACACTCGTCCTGCTTCTCTGGTGCTGTCCAGCATTCTTGCCATCTTTAGACAATTATCTCTAGTATTTTTGTGTGCTCTCTTTCTGAGCCTTTGGGGTGGGGACAAAAATATTAATAAAAAAGAGCCTTACTCCTACAAATACTTCCTTTTATTAGAAGTTTTTTCTGATATTGCAGGAACTCCAAGACAGAATCCCTTTATCTTTGTTCTTATCTGGATTCTTATTTACACAGACAATGACAGCTTGCAGGAGAAAGCCAATTCCCTGCACAATTCTAAAAAAAAAAAAAATTTCAGTTAAGATCCACTCTGCAGATTTTCAGAATCTGATTTACATAAAAACAAACTAACCCACTTTTACAGGCTTATTGTCATTTTATATTCTGGCACAGGGACCAGACAGCAAATATTTAAAGGAGCTGGAAAAGGATGTGTAGGCAGAAAGGTAGGTAAGTGTGGCATCATTATAGTGACTGACAAACTTCTGAAGCAGCTAACATGCTACGAGGCTGAATATAAAAATAAATGAAAAAAACTCCCTAATTCTCCCTTAGAAAAAAATAGTTGTGACAACATAACACAAAACTACAAATGAATGCAAGCAGTAACCTGATAAAATTCCTTTATTACTATGAAATACTTACTGTTCTTGCTCTTTGCAACTGACTCCTTTAAGTTTGAAAGAATAATATTCTCTGAATTGTTACACTGCACAGGAAATCAGGAGACCAATGCTTATAAGAAACCGTAAGGTAGCCCACTGACTGAATGCTTTACTGGTTCAGTTATGAACATTGGTATCAGAGCTTAAGTTCTAGTAAGGACTGTGTTCTGTTCACTACTTTCTACTCTAAATTCAGCTGCCAAGGGGATGGCACTCTAAGAATACTGAACCATTTGTCCTGCTAAACAAAACTAGAAAGGTTACAGACGTGATACCAAACAGATGTATTTGAAAGTCTTTAGTCCAGTATCTTGAAGGATAATTAACACAAAGATTATTATAATCTCCTGGTTTATATAAAATGGAAAGAAAGATATGCTTGGACATTTCAGTCCCAGGTAGACCTTAAAAGGCAATTTCAGCTCTATACTAACACACTGGATTGTGTTTCTGGCTTTTGAAGAGAAACACATTGGCAGGTTCAAAAATTACATTGCTGTCCCTGAACTGTGGCTTGTTGGGGTTTTGTTATTTTTTCCCCCCATAGATTATCTTGACAGTTACTTTCATAATAGAGAAAAAAACTCCTTTTTTAAAAAACAAACTTCCCTGCTTCTGTATAATACTGCCTGGTAGTTCAGAATTTCCCACTTTGGTAACCAGAGGACATTAATCTACAAAAGGAAATCAGGAAGTTTATTTAATCACTTTCTAAATATGGTTGAGGGTTTTTTAAATCTAGATATATCATACTCCATTCGTAGAATATAGGATTTTTCCTACAGCTTTATAAGCTTCTTAGCCTTCTCTGCACTAAAGCACACTAAAGCTGTGAGCCTGATAAGTATTTGACAAGCCCCTGTTCTTTCCTGCTTTTCAAAAGATGTTTTCCTTCATTGATCACACATCAGTTGACTGCAGTTTGCAGAACATAAGGAAGCCACAACCTTCTAAGTCAACACAGTCTCTTTTTTCCCCAAAGTGTATGGGTAGACTTGCTCTGCTCAGCCAACACCAACCTTCCAGAAGAAATTTGCAAAAGCAGAAGACAAAGAGTTAAATTTTCCAAGAGACACTGAATTAAAGTTTCTTCCAACTGGGTGGGGCTTGTTATACAGTGAAGCAGCATGAACTTGGGGCAGGCCACTAACACTTCTTGACTTTTAGCCTAATCCAGTCCTCCTGCAGTTTTGCTAGAAGCTTCATCTTGCTATGAACCAACAATAACTTGAATATTCAGAGCCTGACAAAATAATGTCTCTCACTTTGTAAATACTAACCCTTTGGCTGTATTTAGTACATTTAAAAATAACTAAGAACACTAAGACATTTGCATGCAGGTAAGAAACATTATGCTTTCTCATTACTGTAACCCACAGCAAAGCAAACTTCACTACTGCTTAAATTATTTTTTTGCCAAAAAATGCACTAACTTAAACTGCTTTTTTCAAAAGTTGCTCTGAATAAGGAAAAGCTGCACTCTAATTCTGAGTAAGGAAAAGCTTTAATGTCAGAATCTGGACAATCAAACAACAAATTTATTCTCAATTTAAGGTAACACTCACAACTGAAACAAGGAGCATTTAACACTTGACAGCTCTGATCCCTTTCAATAAGTTACTGGGATGTTTGTAACCTGTGTATCTAATACTTGTCATGAATATTTGACAAATTTGAACTCCATTTTAATCTTACAAAAGAAAATACACCAGCTGTGTGGTTTGGTGTTTTTAGTTTAGCTTTTGTTTGGTTTGTAGTTTGATGGTGGGTTTTGGTGGGAATTTTTTGTTGTTGTGGTGGTGCTTTTGTAAACTGGCAAGTTAGCATTTACATTACAAAGCCAAAAATTCAAGACATTGATTTGTAAGCTGCACTTATATTTCAGGTTTCCTCCTCCAAACTAAAGAAAACACCCACCATTTCACCAACCAGTAACTCAAGGTAAAGTAACACTGATGTTTCCATTACAGAAACAAACCAAACAAACATTACAAATTATTGTACACAAAGACTTAGAAAACCTTGTGTCAGCTATTAAACAAACACTGCTTTAACAATTGACCTGCACTCGTGCCTGTTTTGATCTGAGTATAAATACAGCCATTGAGATTGACATTAAGAACAACGCTACATTTTAGAGTTTCAGGCAGCAACTCAGGGATGACAACTGAGGCCCTAATTACTCTTCCTTGCTCTCAGATGGCTGGATGCAGTCCCTTACCAATGCATTCATACTTACTGTTCGAAGGTCTCCAATGCGCTTTTCAAGTAGCATAGGCAGACCTTCTGGGAGGGCAGGCACCTGCTTGGGTGTCATGACCTGAGAGGTGTAGGTTGCCTGAGTGACATTTCCATTTTCTCCTGACAGCTCAGATACTGGGCTGCCATCAGAAGTGCCATCAAGCAACTTGTCAAAGTCAATGTCTCCCAGCATCTCCAGGGCACTTTCAGCTTCTTGCAGGAGCTCACGTTCATTTGTGCTACCAAAAATGGAGAGAACAGGATCATTGATCCTAAGATTCAAGTCAGATATATCATTTCCTGCATTGAGAGAGGAGGAAGGAATTTTACTAGGGGTAGAGGTTGCAACAGTCACTGGAGGTTTTGGACTAGATTCCTTCTTCCTCATGGCTTCCTTCTCCTTTTGAAATTTACGGATCATGGCAGCCAGAGAGAGTGAGTCTTTATACAGTTTCTTTTTCTTCTTTTCAGACTTGTGTGAATTTAAGGCCATTACTCTGTAAAGGAAAGAAATATTTCATTAGAATGCATATGACCTGAGGCTTTAGTAACCTTTAACTAAGATCTTGGAGTTTAGTACAATCAAAAGGCTTATCATGCTAAGTAGTTTGTCCTTCCATCTTCAGACTATTCTATCAATTAGCATAAACTTCTGCTAGTCATGTGATTTCATGCTCTCCCTAAAAATCTGTCTTGCTAAGTTTTGTACACATTAAAGGTTATTTAACTTCTGAATTTAATTATGGAAAAGTTGGGAGACAAACTCATGGCTGATCTATGCTACTAAAATACTTATACTTGTCTCAGACTCCTGAATGGTGGCAGGTTGCTTGAAGTTTAGGCTCACCAGGCACACGTAAATTCTCTTCATTGCTAAGAATTTTGACATGCAGGCTCACCACCTACATGCTACTTAAACCGAACGTTTTCTCCTAATTCCTCACAGTGATAAAAAACACTATCCATAAATTTTCACTATCAATTCAAATATTCATAAGATTACAACTTTCACTCAACAAGATTTTTCTAAAAGCCAATTTAGAAGCCTTCATGGTTAATCCTTCCATGGTAGCCTTAGTACTCAGGAAAGCACAAGGTTAGTAAAAACCATGATCATAGAATCACAGAATCACTTAGGTTGGAAGAGACCTTTAAGATCGAGACCAACCTCAGCCTAACCCTGCCTAGTCCACCTCTAGACCATGTCCCTCAACAATTAAGCAGTGTTTACAGTTTAGAAACAAGGGGATAGGAAGAGAATTCTTTTTCATTGGAAAATGAAGATATAATCTGTAGTGCTATGTAAGACTTTGGGTAGAAGAGTGATGGATAATCTATTCACAGACTGAAAATTACTTTTCTGTAATTTGTCTTTCCTTATCTTATTATTCCTCACTCAAGATTTTGGGGGACAAAAATCAGCTTGTAGGACTTATGCAAAAACACAAATTCAAAGCCAGTCTATTAGCTATTAATTATATTTTAAAAATACAATATTCTAAACAGCCGTGACTGCATGCCACTGCAAGACTACCTTGAAACCAAACCTCATGTACAATTCCAGTGTTGATTTAAAAACCCTACCCCATCTGCTTAGGAACTTTCATTTTCCGAGGCTTCTTCTCCTTCTCTGTCCCTTCATCTTTCCGCTTGCGCTTCTTCATTCCACGATCTTCACTTTCTTTTAACTTTGCTATCTAGAAGACAGATACAGGGCAATGATTCTTCCCCCGAAAGGGCTTCTACAGCAAGAAACATTTAGTTTTCCTTACACTTTCCAATTTAGAGCCAAGAAAAAGTATCTCAATGTGTGTAGCGGCAAACAGTATCACTGGATTCCCAGCAGCAATTACAGTTACTGCTGAGTAATTAATTCATTTTAAACAGTTACTGAATTCAGAGTTTAGTAAGGAAAAAAAACTAAGGCCCAAGCAGACTAATGCCCAGCCATTGTGAGCAACTGCTACCACAGTTTCATTGCTGAGTATTAATACGTAGAACTGAGTATTTTTTTTGCCAATTCAGATCAGCTGCTGCCCCTCCCAAGTTCTTGTTGATCTTTACAGAAAAAGAAATCCTTCACACTGTGCAAACATTATTCAGCAACAGACAAAACTTTGGTGTGTTATCAACGCTATTTTAGTCCAAAATACAAATCACAGCACCGTAAGGTCTGCTATGAACTCCATCCCAGTCAGATCCAATACAGTAACCTTAAAATTATTTTTAATTTCAAGAATTATAAAGCAGGAAAGGACATGAGAAAGCTGGAAGCTCTTGAACTGGCATGGAACTTAGGTCACATGCAAGCAGCTATGATCAATGACAGCATAACTCATCTATGTACACAGAACAGCTCGCTGTTTAGGAAAGGCTGCATATACACTTTTTGATGTAACTATGCTTATGCGCAGAGTAATTTTAATAGAGATTTTAAATGTTATTCTGAATATTGGAAACTATTTCAAATCACACAAGCTTTGTGCAAAATCATGAAAGCAGTATTGGTTGATTTAAGTTCTTATATAATAAAATTCCTGTGAAATTACAAAATCACTTCAAGCTAGATGGACACAACTTGTTAGCTTGTCTAAACAGATAGGTCAGTTCTACACAAGCAGCCTACGGAATGCTAGAAAACGCAGCAAGACAGCGTTGTGCATGATTCTGCTTTCAGCCTCTTCATCTGAGCCCTTCCAGGCATATCAAATATTTCCCAACGTCCACCAAGCTGTAAATTTTGTACAAAAAGCAAAATTAAAGATCACTCACTTTAGGTGGCCTATGCTTTTTGTCCTCTGCAAAGTCGTCATCCTCTGAGTCAGATGCCTGGCGGAACTGCAGTGTACCAGTGTTGATGTAAAACCCTCCATATTTGGTTGTCAGGGATGCAGGAACCAATTCATCATACTGGGCAGGAATAAGATCAGTTTAATCAGTGTTTCTTAATACAATGAATATATAGTTCATTTACCAGTCCCTATGCATGAAAAACAATATACAAGTACACAGAACAGCTTGCTAGAATAGAAACAGGATAGCAATGCTATTGAAAACACACTGGAAGCCAAGGCACAGAGCATGAATATCATAGAACCTTTCACCTTTCAAAGCAATGCCTTTTTTTATGAAAAAGCAGGATTACAGCATTAGAAGTACTGCTTTCTTAAGAAAGTCACAGAACATGTACGGTTGGAAGGGACCTTTAGAGGTCATCTAGTCCAACCCCCGCAGTAAACAGGGACATCAGGTCACTCAGAGCCCCATCAGTCCTGACTCTGAATGTCTCCAGGGACAGGGACTCCACCATGTCTTTGGGCAACCTGTTCCAATGACCTACCACCTTCAAAAAATTGAAGAATTTTTTCCTCATATCCATACTAAAGCTACCTTTTTCTAGTTTAAAACTGTTACCCCACAGAATGAGGATGAGCATAGAGGCATTCCCTCACCACTGTGGTAAAAAAAAAGCCAAAAGGTTTAAGCCTTGCCCCCCAGTATTCTGCCTCTGAGAGCGTGCTACACTGTGCTCAATGTTACATTTCAAGATACATAAACCATACAAAGAGTGATACACCACCTGCCTGTGAGCAACTTCACTTGATTGTTCACTGGGTTTTGTTGTCCAAGAGCTAGACAGGCTTATTTTGAATTGTTTTCATCTCAGACAGCCTTACAGCCATAGCAGCAACATCACTGGTTGAAAACAAATTTTGCAAAAACACCCCCAAACACTAAAACAAAAAACACAACCAAGAAACACAACCACCTTCCTCTACTGATTTTAGTTTCGTACTTCTATTGAATGGCCTTCGGTTTTATGTGAAAATGCACAGTTCAGAATTTCCTTCTGTTAGTCACACACTTTTATCATGGGGCCCTGAAGTTATCTGTGATAGCCAGATTTATTTCCAGAACCCTGTTCTTCCATGTTTTCCAAAAAGATAGTTTGATGATAGTCTGACAGTCTGAGCAATCACTATATTGCAATGGAAGGCAGCTAATCTAGATCAGAATTTCACAGCTCTGGGTGTAATACCCAGTAATAGGAATGAAGATGATAGAGATGTGTTTGGAAACTAAGCGTAAGAAAACCCCTTCTCAGATTATATGCTTTGTTTCATCAAAACAGCCACGGTTTTCATGAACACCGATCTCTTCGGTGCACTTGACACATTCAGGATTCCAGCACACACTACATTTAGCACCAACACTAACCACAGTGACCTGCTCAAACACCTATTTATCTTAAAACATTCTCTGAAATTTTCTTCTTTAAAAATGCTATTCCATTCCTGACAAACTCAGCAACACTATCTGCTAGCTTACTTCCAGTTTTAGGGGTTGAATACGACATTGCCTTTCATACAAATACCAGAGTCAGGTATTTCTCACTGTTTTTTGTGGTTTTAACCACATGAAGTTTCAGACTCTTAAACACAAGTTATTTTGAAAAGCGCTTATTTAATCCCTAGGAAATATCTTGTTGACAGCACACTCTCAAAAAGGCTGGGAGGATTAATAGATTCATCCTAGCCCTACGTGTAAGTATCAACAAAGCAAGCCATGGAAGTGTTTGCGAGAGAACCACGGAATGGTGCCTTGACAATGCTGTTATCACTACACAGAAGGACAATGTTGTCCTTAGCTACTCCAAAGTTGAACTACTAGTCTTAGTTTTCAAATACTGAAACTTGTTAAGACTGTGAATTGAATAGGCAACAAATACAATTCTGGAAGCTATAATCTGCCTGGAAGCATGAAACCAGAATGCCCAACACGCATACCAGCTAACAAAGATAAGGAAGAAGCATTCACAGGACCCAGAAAGTGTTACCAAGGTACCAGAAAGACACGGCAACAGTGCCATGACCAACAATCAATTTCTACCCTTCTTCTGAAAGAAGGGGTAGGATGTTGAGACACTTCAGAGGTATACACTCTGGCAGAGGAAAAAGTCGATTTTGAGTTACAGCTGCAAGCAATAAATGTTTGGTAGCACAGCCAGACGATTAAGAATTAAGATACTTTAGAAGGAAATGATGTGTTTGTTATTTTTAAGTCTGAACCATTGCGTGTCTTAAGACAGAATTCAACAGGCTGAATAAATTAGTTGGCAGTTTTAACTACCACAACATTAACTGAATACTTGAGATCACCTACATGAAAGGAACACACACAGTGCAAAGCAGAGGGCCAGTTACCAGCTTATTTCATTTCCCCCTGCATGCCATACGAAATACTCTGAAGATGAAACAGTTTAAAAACCAAAATGTCTGAGCTACCAAAAGCATTAAGACAGTAAGAAGAGTTATCCAGAAAAGGAGAAGAGTGAACATATACTTCAACAAGGAGGCTAGTGAAAGAGCCTGAAGACCTATGTAGACTGGATCTGAGTCAGTAGTTCGGAAGTTTCCATGAGTCATCACCCTTTATCTTCCTGGGGTGGAAGGCAAAACAAGCGGTACAGAAAGGGAAAGGAAAAGTGGTGACAAGATCTACAAAATACCCTAGGATCATATGAAAGGCTAACACAAGAAAGCAAGTGAATCTATTAATTGGACAAACCTAAAGCAAAGTGGCTTACTTGTGGAAGTGTTACTCAAATCTTAAAGAGACCAAGATGATCATACAAAGAGGTGCAAAGTAAAGTTGAGAGTGGAGGCTGGGTAAGCGTTTCAGAGAAATGCAATGTTTTTCCACAGCTCTCAAACAGCTTCATTATGTACAAGGAAGATGAAAGGGAAAGAAAATGATTATCCACAGTGCTTAACAGACAGAGCAGGCATTTCCCTTTTGAGCTGACAGGGTTTGAACTGAATTGGCAAGATTGGGGCAGTACAGGATCAAACCAGAAGAATACAGTAGTTGCCAAGTTTGAAGGAGAAAGCACACAGTCAAAGCTGACACCATTATCGTGGAGAGTGAAGAACAAGTAAAAGGAAGCACAGTAAAGATTCAGCTGCAGAGTAGTAAAGGAAGCCCTAGAGAACACACAAGGAAATTTAAGGAATAAAGACAGTCCACAAGTGAGGAAGCCATGAATCACTGCAGATAATTAGAATGATCAACATGCAGTGTGGCACAGATCCATAGGAACGGACAACCAGAAAGGCAGAATTCATTCAATATGCAGATGAACAAGCCTCCCATAACAGCTGGCACACAAACAAGGTCAGCAAGATGCAGATGTGTAACTTACCAGTTAAGGCTTCAACAGCTTCTGCTGAGGACTATGAATTTAGGAAGACTTTCAATTTAGCCAGTCTTTCAAAGACCTTTTTAACATTCAGTTGTCCTAACCACTTCTGCATTAAGTTCTGGAAATGAGATTCACTGCAAACATGTTCAAGTGTTTTAAGAAATGTAGCACGTACATTCTTTGTTGTGAAACTGGTATTATTTAGATAACAGTAGGGTTCATTTTTGTTCCTTGTTCAGTTTATTTCTGAGGTGGCTTTAACCAGCTGGGGGAGGGGGAGCTGTTTATTTTTTAATCATTAATACCCCACTGAATATATAGTCAAGCTACTGAAGTTAATTGAAGTTACAGTTGCTTCAGCCAAATGGACTGAATATCCAGAGATTTCACTACATGGTTAAAGATACTATGAACAAACATAACTCACCAATCTCCATGCTTCTTAAAGACACAAAGAACTAAGATGCAGTCTTTGGCTTTGCTATCCTTTGAGGCTAGGTCTTCAAACAAAAAGCACAGAACTATCTTTCCAAAAAATAGCACAGTACAAGATACAATGAAATCCTGATCAAGGTTAAGGGGAAAGAACACTTTGCTTTTCTAATCCAAGTCAAAGTTAAAAAGCAAGCAGAAAGCATTTTCCCATGCTAAAGAAGGTTCCTCTTCTCAAATGCATAGACAAGGGTGGGGTTTTGTGTGTGTGTGGTGTTTTTTGTGGAGTTTTGTTTGGTTGGGTTTTTTTTAATCCTGGGGACAGCTGCTGAAGCACAACAGGGAAAAATGCATAGCAGACTATTAAATAAAGATTTATAGGATAGTCTCCTAGGAGAATCCTAGTTTAGTTGTCAGCATACTTTAACCCATCAGCCTACCAGAGAACCTCGAAAAAGTACATATTTATCTCCATCCATGTTTCGTTCTCATCACAACAAGCACCTTTCACCAGTCAGAGTCCAGCTAGTAGCTTAAGTGACCTTCATTGCAACAAGATGACATTCTTACTGCCTTGACAATATTTCAGCCTAAGATATAAAATATATGATCACTCATGTGATCCCCTATATTTGTTTAACATGATTCTTTCAGAGATTGTGCTCTGGCCCACGCTGAAAATATAATTCAGTGGTTTTACTACAAATAAATATGCAATGTATTACATACCTTCTCCAGGTTCCACATTACAGGATTACTAGAAGACTCAGTAGAAAAAAGTTACATTTTCCTTTTCCACTTAACATGAAGGAAGACTTACCACTTAAGAGAAATGCTCTTTCTCAAGGATCTGTTCTTTTGGCTTATTACAAACCCACCCTCTATATTATATTAATCATCCTATTGTTGTAGATTTTTGGAAAATGTTTAAGTTCCTTGTGCTGCTTACATAAATTCATCTATTCATAACGAAGTCGATACAAGGGCATGACTTACACCTCCAGTAGCTCAGACTACTTTGAAAAGCGATTTTGTGCTCTTCAAAGATTTACCAAAATCTCAGGTTTTTTTCAAGTACCTATGCAGATACTGAGTTTCCAGTTTCCCAGTTGTCCCACTGAGGCAATTAAATACATGAGCAGTCTTAAACTACCTGGTTCTATGCCAAAACATAGGATAAAAGAAATAGTTAAGAATTTACTTATTTCCTGAAAAGGAAAAAAATAAGGTATTTTGCAGAAGGTGCAAGAGAACATTACTGTTGCTTTAGCAAACAGTTGTTCTGCAGACCAAACTGCCTTTGTCCCTCTAGCCATAATGGTTCCTGTACTACAGGGTTGCCAAGTATATAATGCAGAACAAACAAGTTTAAACTATCTGCTTTATTTGTTTGGTACTCCTCTTAACACTTATTTATTTTGGAGTGAGAAGGGATAAAAAGCAAAGAATCTCCTAATTGAATTTTGCCCCTGTATTCAATGAAATGCACATGACATGTCAGGTGCCAACCAGCAGATCTACCCTGAAGACACCTGGGAAGCATGCAAGACATCCTTTATTAAAGGTGACATGGTGCACTCAGCTAAGTGAGCACTATTCCCCAACCACAGAACTTCCAAGGCTGGTCAAAGTGACAATGAACAAGGAAGACAGACCAGCAATATAAACATATAAACCCAGAGACAATGAAACATGTAGTAAGGTGAATATATTAAAAAACCTAAACCCCGCCTATAATGCATCCTTACATATTCAGCCTGGATGAGATCTGCAACAGAAAACAACAAAAGCAGCTTTCTGCACGTTAAAAATGCAGCTATGTAAAATTTCTCTCTCAATACAACATGGAAGTATCTTTAATAATGGATCTCATGTAGCATTTTTCTGTATATGCCTCTAACATTGGCAGGTTGATAGTGGGTCTTTTTGTTTTGCTTTTTTAAAATAAATTTCTCAAGCAACATCACTCTCCATAGCTATGCTCCTTGAGTAGGAATAAGGAGAGAACATCAAATTGGCCTAAAACATTTGGCCCAGAACACCATAGAAAAAGGTAAAAAAATTACCACCAATACACTGAGGTCTGCCATTCCCCCAAGACATACCATTCTCACTGAGAAAAAGCATCTCAGATAAGCAAGAGTCTTGAGCAAGATGCTCTTACTGGCAATCTATCAGCTTCGTTTTAAATCACAACAGCAGGAACTCTTGAGGGGAAGCCAGGATGGAAGAAAAGAGGATATTAAAGCTATCACACCTTTAATAGGCTTACAGATTACACGATGAAGTACACCAAATTTATCCTGAAAGCCTATGAAAACTGTATAACACAGAATTTTTACCAAGACTAAGCCCTTAAATTAAGGAAAATATTGTAGGGAACCCAGATAGAAACAGAGCAACTCTTTTACCAATATGTTCAGAATTACTAAAAAAAAAAACCCAACACCCAATCCTTAAAAGGCTGTGTTTTAAAAGGTTCTGTACTTGAGGCAAGATGTAGCTAAGAAAAGGTTTTACCCTTAAGTTAAACTATCTGTCTTGGAGAGACCTTCCATGTATGAGAAACCGCTGGTGAACCAGTTTTCTCTACCCAGCAGCACAGGACTCTTACACTGGTGTTTAAAACGCTGCCATGGAACCATGAATATAGTAGACTTGGTTAAATATTGCCATAAAGCCCATGGCATCCAGAGTACTGAACTACATGCTTCCCACTGCCCTTGGCATTCATGTTTTGCCTCAGTTCCTGTCAGTGTGGCTACCTGGTATCACTGCTTCAAAGGACAGCTTGGGCTGCTTACACATTTCTAGGTGGATGGTTCTTCAACACAGAGAAAGGTGTTAGCTGGTCTTTGTTTTGGATGTGCAAGCATTATTACCTCTGAGTAAGAGAAAATTGCCTACTTTTCCAGTAAGTACCACATATTACTTCAGATCCCTGTTCTATATAACACAGCAGAAGCTCAGAGCACTGTATTCCCCTGGCATCACTAGCTGTATGCAGCTTCTGTTGTCAGGAAGGTATTCAACCAACCCAATATTCACCTCATCACAAAAACAAGTAGTCCAGCCAGACCAAACTGATGTGCACATGTATGCGTGCATGGAAGAAGGGGGGGCAAGCAGAAATCCATGGGAACAGCACTTCACAGAGAACGTGCTTCTGATCAGTTTACACTATAGTAAAACCTATTTTCAACATCAAAGCAGTGGAAATACTGAGGAGGGTCAGCTTGCTTTGTAGATTATTCCGTAAGAGAAGACAACTCTGAAGGAAGATGGGAGGTAGGAACTGATTGTGTCACTTAAGGTAGTATGTATTCAAGAACCTTTCTTCAGTATTTTCCTTTAGCTGGCTTCATGTCTGAGTCCACTGAATTGCTCTTCAGAAGCCCTTACTCTTCTGTGGTCAGGAGCCACAAGGACTTTGGTGGTCTCAAAGTACCAACACTTTCCACAGTAAACAATGAAAGCAAATCTGTAAGAATCTCACACATATTCTTCAGTTTCACAGAATGTAAACAGTAGCAGTCTAGCCTACTGAACAGTCCAAAATTTACCCTACTTCATCAGGGCAGGTACCAGTGTCCTTTGAGAATCATAGACTAGTTTGTGTTGGAAGGGACCTCAAAGATCATCTAGTTCCACCCCCCTGCCACGGGTAGGGACACCCTCCACTAGACAAGGTTGACCAAAGCCCCATCCAACCTGGCCTTGAACACTGCCAGGGAGGGGACAGCCACAGCTTTGCTGGGCAACCTGTGCCAGTGCCATACTACCCTCAGAGCAAACAATTTCTTCCTAGTATCTAATCTAAATCTAGCCTAAAGTAGGATCTGCCTTGAGGAGTCTGACAGGAAAAAGGTCTTTGCTTAGGAGAAGCTCTCTTCTATCAGAGCTTTCCAAGAACCTTCTTCCAGAAAAGCACATCCTGTAACTGCCGGTACTCCAGCCCCATTGCACAAAATTCTTGCCATTAGCAGATTTCCTACACTTGACCCTGATCCCTGCCCTCAAGAAAACAAGCAGAACAATCGCCTTCCTGGATCCTTGGAGGATGCAATTTGTTATAGAAGCATTTGTTACATGTACAAAATTGCTTAATTGGAAATGGATCCAAAGGAAGCAGAATTCCTTAACTCAATTACAATGCCTGCTAAATACAGGCTTAAGAGTTTTATTGGTTTGATTTATTAAATAGCATTCAATGGCATTACTTCAAAATCTGGTTTTAAAAGGAAAATATCTCTAAAGTTATGGAATTAATCTGCTTTGGTGCCAAAAAGCTCAGTATTTCTTTCACACCTGTGACAAAGAAAGGACTACAATTCTATGGGAGTTTTCAACTATTTTTTTTTTCCTGGGATAGAGGCAGACAACAGGACGCCAATCCTGGAGCAATTCAAGAGGCACTCATACTCATTTTTCAAGTGTTTGTGCCCAGGATATTATGGGGTTTTTATGTGTACGAAAGTATATCTTCTAAAAGCAAGTAAGTCCAGGCTTGGCCTGGCTCTGACATTTCTCAGGGTACACAGTGATTTAATAGCTGGCCAAAAAGAAGACGAGCAAGCCAGACACGTAGGTTTTCCTTCCGAACACTTCCCATTTGCATCCGAGTTGGAATGAGGGGTTTTGTTGAACTTAACTCCTACATGACAGGACCCTTAAGCTCTGCAACAGCAACTTAAGACTGCATCTGGCACAGTGTGGTTTTTTCCTTATTTTCTGTACAGAAAAGGAGATAAAAACAAAACAGAGATGGCCTCTCACTGGTCTGTATTTGTAATGCAGACACAAGGCATAATGATTTGTTCAGGAGAGCAATCTTTAGAGAATACACTATTCTCCCCAGTAGCTTCCACAGCTACCACATGATGCAACCATCTGGTCCTCTAACAACTGCCTTTTGTATGTTCTTGCAAGGAGTTTGGCAAGAGATATCAGATGTAAATGCTCCTGCAAATTTAACAGATCTGCTGCTGGTAACAGGAACAGCACTGGAAGGAGGCATGGTACGAGGAGCACTAACACTCCAGTGAGCATTCAATCTTGCTAGACTCACATACATCTTTCACAGAAACTTATACTGTAAGTACTGATAGCTATCTGAATCACTTATCAGAACTGTGATAAATTCAGAAGAACCAAGATTCAACTTGGGTCCTGTATCAAAATTTCAAGACTAAGGATGGTTAACTTAAGCAACAGTGAGAAACCAGATAAGCCTGTAAGTTCAAGCAGTTCTGCAGCAGGGGTGAAGCACATTTGTTCTTGCTGAGCTGAAGATCAGAATCTGACCTTTGGAAAGGACAGAACAAGGCACAGGCCCCAATATTGTTCCAGCAGCACAACCAAAAGTTGAGGGATGATGATTAAGCAGTTTAATATCAGCAAGTTCCAAAAAAAAATTTAAATTTAGACCAAGAAAAGGTAGAAATTCATATAAGCTACAGTTAAAACTCACTTTTCATGCAACTTGTTCATGTACCTTCAGACCTACTTCAAAATTATCAATACACACAGGTGAGCTCAGCCTGCTATCACACTGTAGTTAACAACTGAACTTCTTTCGTTCAAGAAGGCATCAGTTCTGCAGCACACCTTCTACACTCCTCACACAGCTCTGACAAGCAATGATCACCCCAACATCAGTATGCTAGAAACCTCACAGCTCAGCATTCACACAAGCTCTTCACAAAATTTTCTAACTTCCCAGGTCAACTACCACATTCAACTGGAGGCTCAATAGAATGTATGCTAAGCAACACACTTCACTTCTATGCTTTCCTTGCTCCTTTTCATCATCTTTCCTCTCCCACTCAAACTTTTAGCTCCCTCTTCTTCAGAGCAAATCACTGCCTTTTTGTCCATTGTTGCTCAGCAGCAAAGGAAACTGAAGGCTGGCTAAGGTGTCAAGTGGTTTTTGAGGGTTTTTTACTTGCCTAAACAGTACACCTACTTCTTCCTGACACATAATAAAGGAGAATTATAGAAGATCTCCAAACTTTTATCCATAGACTCTCTTCCAAGCTTCTTCCTCATTTTCCTAATTTCATGTATCACTTCTGAGATGTCTTCAAACGCCCTCTTATAAACCTCCTGATATCGCCTGCACCTAACTCATACCTTTTTCTTTTACCTCAAGATGTGTTTTGATTTCTAAAACATATTCGGACAAAGTAAATTGAAATATCATGCTGTTTAACCAAGCTTTATCATCTCAGATTTCCCAAACATGTTTGGTGAATGTTAAGAATAATCAACCTATTCTTACTGTTTAAGAGCAGAATAGCATCCTGATCTAATGCAGGAAATCTAACACCAGTAATCTAATAATCCAGATAGCTAGTACAAGAAACTAAGCAGAGCCAATGTAGTGTCAATCCACAGTAAACAAAGGGTGCAAATAAAAATAATTTCATTTCTAAAGCTGCTACGTTATCTGGTATAGCAATAACTGCCTTAATTCTTGCAGTGCATAATGATATCTGAGACTACAAATAAAATTGTATGTTGGATTCCCAACGTAGTATGCCCTTCGGATCCACACAAGCACAAAGTACTTCCCTTACCTTTCTTCTTTATTAAGAAAAAAATCAAGCATTGTCTTATTTCTTGTTGCTGCTTCAATGAGGCTTACTTACCGCTTCAGAATTATCAATGAAAGGATCTGTCTCATCATAGCCATAACCTATATCGATTAGATCCTGCAGGCGATCCTTCCGATGTTTGTGGGGCTTTCCACCCTGGAAACAAAGCAATCCTTGTGTTATTTGGGAAACTGGGAAGCAGTATACTAAAGTCTACAAAATGTAAGGCATCAGAGGGATAGCCATTCAGGGAATCAGTTTTGCTTTGCTGGATGCTTCCTTCAAGATAGTCTAGACGTCTCAACAAAAACTTTAACGGAGGACTGAATTTTGGTAAACACACCTTATTTTAGCCTCACAAGAATCACCCCTGAAAGATTTCACTGGCTACCTGGTTTCTGCATGACCAAGGTCTTCCTAACATTTTGTATTTAGAGAAGTTTCACTGTCCTATGTTTGTAAAACACAGTGATAGGATTGTTGGTGATAAGAGGACTGGGATAATTTAGAAAGCGTTAAGTTTTCCAGCATGTTAAGAGTCTTTAAAAGGAAAAATACTGATAACCTAGCATTCAGTAAAGTGTGTCCCCACACAAGATACATCACTTCTCTACAGAAAAGTGAAACCTAAGACAAAAGAGAAAGACTTTGATCTGGTAAGTGCAGATATGGTGTCTGTGAGTTTTCAAGAAGTTACAGCATCCATAACAACTGAAGAGAAACTTAAGACAAAATCCTTTGAAATTCAATAGCCATCTCTTCAGTCGATAGGGTGGGACATGAAATGCTTACTTGAGTGACTTAAAGCCAGAAGCAGCAGCCCAGACTGTGGGATCACTTACCTCCAGGAGATGGTAAACTTCACTTTAACCTGTAAATGATTTTCTCATGGGAAAGTTTTATTGTTACATCAAATCAAGTAAAAAAAAAAATCATACCCAGCTTAAAAGTTCAGGGAATCTAAACTTACACAAATGGCAACTAGCTTCAGATATAACAGCTAGTTTTCTGGCTCCTATATATTGTCAAAGTTGTCAATATTGAAGCCTTAAAAGAAAAAATTCTCCAAAAGGCACCACCCTCACCAAAATGGTAACCACTGTTCTTCCATGAATTCAAGCAGACTTGCTCCTGAAGCTTCTTTGCTAGTACAGTACAGTTCTAAGCATGTTTAGTCTTTTCTATTGTGACATCCGAATGTCACAAGCCACTCGTTACTCTGAGTATGCAGACATCAAGTCTGCATACAGTTCAAAGGTTTCATCCTCACTCTTTCGAGAAGTGGAGGCATCTGAACACCCCCATTTTAACAATTTTTTGCAAGGATTGAAGTTTGTAAATAAGTAAAGCATGCACTCTTGCAAGCAAACAGGATTCTCTCACATATGATTGAATAAA
Organism: Porphyrio hochstetteri; assembly: GCA_020800305.1. Classification (NCBI taxonomy): domain Eukaryota; kingdom Metazoa; phylum Chordata; class Aves; order Gruiformes; family Rallidae; genus Porphyrio; species Porphyrio hochstetteri. The sequence continues at coordinate 18,346,735 of CM036905.1, read as the reverse complement.
TAATTCTAATAGTCTTAAGAGAAAAGTCACAAAAAAGTGACTGATTTTCAAATCAGGTTTCTAAGTTATATTCCAAGTCTCAGGTTTTCAAGCTAAGCATCCCTAACTTTTCATACCATTCCTATCATCCCCTGCAGTCACTCATCTGAATGACTGCATATTCCCAAAACGCAGAACTTTTCTTTTTAGAAAAAATTTGGATGTGAGAAGAAAAAAAAAATCTTTAGAAAAAGTTAAGGTAGCACTTCAGAATTCTATGCAAACTCCAGTGTAAAAGCTTATGTGACTCTCAATTCTGACTGAGGAGGCACCAGCAGGCTATCTGAAGAATACATAATTTTATCTCTACTGATCTCACTAATGTGTAATGCAATCCACCTCTGTACCACATCTTTTGCCCAGTTCAAGTAACCATCACCATCCTTGCTTTTAAGTCCCAAATCATTGTGCAACAAGGGCACCTCTATGACTTCAGTGTATGGGCATAAAAAAATACCTATACATTGACTGCCTGTTACTCATAAAAGCATAGTGCAGATATGGAACAAATTTAGGAATAAAAAGTCTCATAATAGCTGAACAACTAAAAGCAGAATTAAAGTAGTAACCTGTATCCAGACACATGAAAACATCTGAATCAGCGTTATGTACGTTTGAAGAGTTTCCTTCAGGCATGGTTCTACTCTGCTGTGCTTAAGGAAGCACACTGAAAATTTACATGATCAAGATGTCAGGGATGCAGGACCACAGCAGAAAATTGAAGGGATTATCTGCATTGGTGTTTACTATGCAGCAGTTCAGGAAAGGAAAGCTTCAGTTCACTGAAGCTTTTCACATTTCCCAAGAGAGTTCCTCCAACCTTGCTGTCCCAGAACACATACACGATGCTAGAACAAATTAAGGTGTCTAGTTCCTGAGGCTGCAAACAGTACTCAAACGAGTACTCAGAAAACTCAAGTGTAAGTTCAGCAAATAAACTATGGCACATAACCTCAGTTTTCAACATCCTTTGCGCAACAGGACTAGAAGGTGGCAAACACAATGGCAATTTTTGAAGACTGTTCCAAGGGCCACAGCAGAGTCTATAAACCAGATCTTGACATTGGGCAAATTAATGGAAGTTATAAACAACAGAACTAGAGGCACAAGAATTGACATTCCAGAGCGGGAAGGAATTTTGGTAGAAGGAAGTGGTACTTTAAATGGTTTAAAAAGGTCCAAAGATCTTTAAAGACAATAAGCTTTCATGGGATAAGAGGAAACATTCACTCAAATTAATGTCAGGTTTAGGGCTCGAAAAGAAAGGGTAGGAATAAATTTTAATTTTGGCAAAGAATATAATCAGTGAAACCACACCAAGGAACATGTATTCATTTATCTTTAGAAGCAACAGAGTGGGTGCTAACTGTTGGGGGGTGTGGTAAGATGACAGAAATTACTGAAAACAGTAAATAAAAAATGTGAACTGAAGAATCACTGAAAGACCTCACAATTGCTCTGAACTTCATGTAATAGAACATCAATTGAATTCAGTATCAATAAAAGCAAGGTAATCCACACAAAGGAAGCACAACCCAAAAAGAAAGTATACAGTGTGCTTCCAATTTGTTATGCTGCTCAGGAAGCACTAGAGTTGTTACACACAGCTCTATGACATTTGCTCAGTGATCAACAGTGGTCAAAAACTAAAAGAATTGGGACTTAGGAAAAAAGGAACAGAGAACAAAACCAGAAGTCATTATATCACTGAAATCAGGACATCCTACCATTAATATCCCTCAATTTAAAAAAAGAAATTAGAACAAAAAAGGAACAATAAGGCAAGAATGATCTTTAAGACACCAAGGGATGTTAGGAACCAAAGGGCTGAATTTATATGAGAGCATCAGAATCACATGCACCATGCAGAAGAACAAGAAATATTTCAGTGTTTCTTACAATACAGAAACAATAGAGAACCAAGTGAACACATCAGGTTCAAACACAAAGCATGACTATATTGTATGAAAACATCATGGTACTCAGTGTCATGGAATACAATGTGAAAATGAGTGAACACAAAGTGATCTGGCAAATTTATGGCAGAAAGCTATAAAAAAAGAGTAGCTAAACACACAGGCTTTGGGAGAAATTAAGCCACATATTGTTAGATAGGCAAAGTGAAGTAACATTGATGAGGACTTACTCTGTTAGACTTTCAAGTATAAGATTCCATGAGTGTCAGAGAGCTATACTGTCATCCATGGCCCTTTGTTTTGAGCCATTAAAATTCTTACATTATGGACAAGATCATCCAAGATTCAGCATCATGTTTCTACAACGGTGTTTCATTTTGCCAAAAGAGTTAACAATCAAAAGCATGGAAACAGGAATCATTCGGAACAGATTTTTATGCTGCTGTTTAAAACATGCAGCAATAAAAGAAGTTCTGAATAATCATGTAAACAAATGGTATGTTAGTTTATGCACTGTGTTTTGCAAAGATATATTCATATGTATTTTCTTAGAATGTGCAAGATATTTCCACTACTGTACTGATCTGATTATGAGCACGGGAATTTATCTGATGAGAAGTAAAAGGTCTTCCAAGAAGACTGTTCTTCACAGCGGAATTTGTTCAGAACTGCCACACATGCTATGATTAAAAAGATGATTTGACTCCATTTGAAATGCATATAGCTAAGTAATACCTAAGTAGTTTAAGGCGGCTGTAGTACTTCCTGCAAATCTGAAAACCACCCCCTTTACTTCCTTCTCATACAACCAATGATCACTTATACACTAAAGCGTTGTTAAAGAGAATTGGTATCTATTTCATGGGATCCTTGTTCTAGTTTAAACTAAGGAGCAAACATCTCGCCACAAGAACCAGAAGATGGCTGGATGTTGTCAGAATACGAGCAATTGTACTGGGTCAGTGGACAGAAATGCAATTCCTCTGAGCATGGATGGTAGAGACTGATGGTTCTTATATTAGAAAACAGAAAGGAAAGGCAATATCTAACACAGTAACTATTAATCCCTTGCCACCCTCCATGCTTAGTGGCCCTATCATACTCAGTTGTTCTGTATATAGAAGACATTCCTCTTCCAGTGTCATTGTGGGGCTGAGGGGCATAAGGCACAGCAGAGAATGAAGGAAAAGCAAGAAATCAGTAGTGCAAATGGTAATCAAGATACAAACGCACCATGAATTTAAACTGTTGTAAAATGACAGCTTGTGTTACTGCTTCCTAAGAGTTAAAAGTATATAGTTGCCCCTTCTTCTGACTACTGAGCACTGAAGTTTTCGTAAGTCTATTCACATCCTGTTTTGTCCATAAATGTACACATTTAGCTTCGATGTATGCATAATGGTATATGTAACCTACCACTCCCTCCTACATATATTGCCTTACATGCTCTGACTTTCATCTGCTATCATTAAGCAGGACATTATCAAATCCTTAACTTGTATTGTGAAAATGAGTTATCTAGAAGAATGCAGTTGAAATAGTTTTGTCTCACATTCAGAAAACAATCTATCATCCAAATGAAATGCAAAAAGTATTCTGGACTGCCTTCTTAATTCCTTGGGTAGACTGGGTTCCATCAACCCCTCCAAAAGATAAAAATCACTCTTTTGAATTTAAGGTTTTCTTTTGCTATGCATCACAGCTAACGTGCCCTGAAATAGTAATTTGTTCTAGAGAACATATAGATGGGGCACTCTGAAATCTGCCTTTGCCAGAAAAGTCCAAATAAAACAGACAGGTTGGACCCGATGATCTCTCAAGGTCCCTTCCAACCCCTACTATTCTGTGATAGATTTTAATATGTATATTAATAGGAAAAGATACAAATGACTGTTCTTGTTTCCCTTCTTTACTACTGAGGTGCTCTATTAGTAATCCAGAATATCAACATGCCTAAGCATGATGATGAGTTTTGATTGCCAGCTCAGAATTAATCACCCAACCCTACCCATATGAATTCTTACAGACCTGTTTGGGTGTGGTTTCAGTCAACACTTTCTGATTTGTGCCTTCAATTATAAGTGAAATCCTCTTTATGTTACTACCTAGTACTATTCCAGTCATTCATGCCACACTTTCAGGAGTCAGCAGAGTATCTTTAGACATTTGATGGCTAAAAGATAAACTCATCAAGCAGTGTCTTATAATCCAACTGTAACCTATGGAAGCATTTCAGATTAGTCAGAAATCCCCCAAGATTCCATCAGTATTTATCCCAAATGGAAAAGCTGTTCAATAGTGCACAATGGCATCACATAAAAAGTCTTTCATCCAGCACAGTATTTACCATGAATATTGACCTGCATCTATTGCTCAGTTGTACTTATATAGGAAGCTTTTCCAAGAATAGCTTTACAAGCTATAACATCCTATAGACAAATCTATTTAGCAGACTTGTCTAATAAGCTTGTAGCAGCCTCAAGCTGCTTAATAATGAGACAGTCCACTCCGAGATGTACAGAAGTCACTTGACACTACATTAGCAACACTATTCAGGAAAAAAAGTTAACATTAACATCTCTACAGAAGATAACAGTATTAAATATTTGTATATTTTAACACAGGTACAGTAACTCACGTATTTTGCCTCAAATTTCTTGGCTAGCATTTCTACTTCATGCCGCTCACGTTGTTCATCATTAAATGGATCTTCTGAGTGAACCGATTTCTTCTGAAAAATGCAGAAGTTAATTATTCATTCCATAAGAAACATACAGAGCACATCTAATAAAAACCAATTAAATGTCAATAAACAATGCTCTGACAACTTACTCAGCTTTTATACTAAGAGAATGTAAATACTGTGTTCCTAAAAATCAGCTTGACCCATTCAGTTATCATTCAGTTACTTTTCTTCTGATGAGAACGCAAACAGAGAAAGATTCAGATTTACATTTTCCCAAGCATTCCACTACAATCTCAACTGAAAGTATGAGAGAGAATTACAGCTATTTGAGGCTCAAAGAGAAAGATCTGTCTCTAAATATAAGCTTCCACTGGTGGCTCTTATTGGTGCTGTGACCCTTCTGGATACACCACACAAGATGTACCCGGTAGGTTAATGAGCAAGGAAGCAGACAGAAGTCTATAAAGCTCATTAAGTTACAACCACAACTAATGTAACTCCTTTAACTCTTGGGTTATTTTTTGTTCAGGTAATTTCACTAATCATAGGATGAATTCTACAAGATCAAGATTTAACATTCCACCTGTACAAAGTACCCCTCCTTTTTTGTGAGAAGGACTTCTACTGTCACAAAGTCAATGAACAGTAGCCAGGGCTATACATGGTGGTTTGCTGGGTTTTGTTTAAGGAAGGTATGACAGAAAAACAGGGCTACCTTCTTCAACAATTACGGTATTTTATGTGAACTCTAATTTGAAGGGGAAGAGGGGAGGTACCAGAATGATAAAATATGGTGGAATGGAGTCCCATTTTACAAAACTTCATTGCTGGTAAATAACTTCACTGCACATGGATCACTCACTAATTAATGAATGAATGAAGATTTATGGTAGATTAAGACAGAACAAAAAAGCAACACTAAGTTCAGAAAAGCAAGATCCTTCCTCCACAGTATGAAAAGCCAATATATTGACTAAATGGGAACCAAATAACAAATTAGCTCAATAGCATCAAGACCAATGTAAGAAGGAAGGTCAGCTGAGCAAAACCGCAGACACCACATAATTATCTTATTTTCTAAACTGAACAGAGAAAAAAATTAATAGAGGTTATCGTTAATTCTAAAGCATCTTGTAAATTACATACACACCTCTCACAGGCATATCTAACTATAAAACACTGCTCAACTCAGGCAACATCATTTTCCCTACTTTTAGCTGGGAAAACCGATTCCACACCTGCTAGGCAAGCACGGAGGGTTTTTTGAATTGTGAAATGAGGTAAGATTAAGGCCAAGGGTCAAGCAAAATTTAGTACGTGTTACCCTGCCTCTCTCCACCAAACTCTCAAAGCTGTAGCTGTCACTTTTATTAGCTAAGCACTACAGGAATTCTCAAATTCAAGCAAGTCTTTCTTATGACAGCTTCTAAGAGCTCCGATGGACAGCTGTACTAGTAATCTCCTGAAGTTAAAGCAAAGTCTACTTCAGCACCTTTACAGCCTGCTTGACAGAAGCCAAATTGGCATTTTGAGTTAAGCTTTATGCACCAAGCTTCAATTACACCAACAGAACACTTTCACTTCTGGCCATTTAAGAGGCAAATAAACTCTTCAACCACACTAACTCATTACCCACATCTAAAACTTTACACAAACAATTCCTACTGAAAGATGAACTCTACCAACAACCCTATCAAAAGAGATTTTCATTATCAAAGCAAAAAAGGCCAGAGACAGCACAAGTTTGTTAGAAACACTTCCACTAGGTTCCAATTAAGGCTAGGAACCAAAGTTAGGAATAAAGAACACCCAAAGTTGCACTCATCCTGTCAAGTAAATTTTGGAATTTTCTACAGTTTCATTAAGAAAATTATTAAAGCAATGTTTGAATAATCTTGCGCACCACTCCTTGCCTTCCCAGAACAGCCTGCCTCTGGAGAGCCATTCTTGCTAGCTCAAATTCCAAGCAACACTACAGTATAGAAGACAAGCTCATAATTTTTTATGTTGAACTTAAATAAGCAACTTCTTATAATGGATAAGGAGTCAGAGTGGCTTTTCTGAAAGCTATTGCTATCTTCACTCTACATAAACTTAAGTTATCCAAACTGTTTTTATAAACTGTTCATTTTAAACTGAATCACAACTAAAAACCCAGAATTTTTGGAAGTCTACAACTCCACTTAAACCCACAGCATTAACTGGCCATTACTTATAATCTACCTGGAAAGATCAAATCTCAGATTCTGCAGAAAAGTGGTAGAAGGTGGGTGTTCCTTGGTCAAGCTCCATTTTAACAAGGTAGCTTTCCCTGCTGCATTAACCAGTATACATCACCATGGTCATTCTACTCCACAAGAAGGATCAGTTTTCCTTTCACAAATTTTTTCTATTTTGGGGCTTTGAACAGGTTACATAATTTGTTGGTCTGAGGAGCAGCAGTGTAAAAGACAAGTTTCTGCCATCCTAAGCCTCCTCCACCATGCAGAGCAAGTTCTCCTCTAGCATTTGCTAACTATGAAGGAACCACCATGCACTAACTTTATTGCTGGAGAAAACACATTTCCCCTCTCTCTCCATGCTGATTAATACAAGATTTTAAGTTCTCCCTGCCATATCAGAGTAGCTCTTCCAACTTCTACCATAGAGCAAGCAACAAGTTAAACTGACAGGCCAAGCACACATCATGTTTTAAACAAGATTAAAAGTCCTGAATCACTTTAAAAGGATCACAATTTATGACCCTGTTTTACATAACCAGCTGATTGTTCCACACAGTCCAGCAACAGACATGCCATTATGATCCATTCATTTAAATCTGGACTCTACAGAGAGCTAAAAAACATACACAATTTCTTAAAGCATTGCTATCACTATTTCTACCTTAAAAGCAGTCTCTGATACCAACTGTACCAAAAATTCCTTTAAATGCACCCGTCCCAAAGATATGGAATTTGCATCAGAACTACGTAAAAAAGCCATTTTCCCCTGATTGTGTGATTAGCTTCTTTCTTATTAACCTACAGAAAAAGGCAGTTATGGAACAGGTAACTGCCAAAGGGAAAAAGTCAACCTCTGCATACTGAGCCACTCCTAAACACTAACCCAATTTTCACCTTCACACAGGAACTGCTCAGAAAGATGGTACCTCAGAGAGCAGCATGCTTATGCTACAAAAATTTGGAGGAGTCGTAACTGTTGCTGTTTGCCTACAATGGCTGTAGGACAGGATGAGCAGAAGGAGCCTTTTAACTTGCATTTGAAGATCTCTGAAGGATTAAAATCAGAGTCATTGATGTTTCTGTCTTCCTCATTTGAGCACAATCCCCTGTGTACATCCCTCCTACTACAGAACAAAAATCGAGAAGGTTGGTAAGTATAATTAATGGCATCATCATCACCTAGAAACACTTTCTAGGTTCACAAAACAAAATTTTTTTACTATTCTTGAGTCTGAGCTGGACATAAAATTCCAGAGGCAATACCAGTACTGGTATTTGAGGTTTGCTTTTATCACCAGAGCTAACACAACCTTCTCAGCAGCAGTTATTTCCTTGCCCCCTACCCTTGCCAGTAAGACGTAAGCTTTCTCTAAAATTTGGTACTGGGATTAAGTGGAGCCACAACAATTTAAATCAAGCACAACTTCACTGGTATCCTCTACTCGCTGAGCGCCTTAAATCTGACCAGCTTAAGGACACACGTCTCCTTCCTACTTGAACACTGGGGCCTGTTGATTGGCTAACGCTGCTCACTTCTTAAAAAGTTGCCTGCACAGGCTTTCCTCTTTAAATCTAAAGTAGTTCAAGTACCAAACATTTTCTGGATGTGAGGAATAGAAAAACGGAAAGCAGGGTAGTTTAGATATTTTTGAATTAAGTTCTTCACAGTTAGAGGTGACAACATTAACTTTCATTCATCCCTGTCCCCTCCGCAAGACTGCAGCAACTATCTGCCAAGTCTGCTAGTGCTCGCACTTTCACTGCTTCTCCAGGCTTGTTGCAGAGCCGGGGTAATAACTCCTCATTTACTTGCACACAGCCTACAGACAATCCGGAAAACAGACCGGCATGGCACTTTCGCTCAGCTACCGGAAAAAGCTCCCAGGAAGGGAAGATGCAACGCTACTGCTCCCCGGGCAGGCAAGGGGAAGGGAAGAGAGCTGAGGGTAAGCGGGCACAAGACACTGCCGCTCGCCCGTCCGTGCTCGAAGCGAGCGCCTGGAGCTCCCGGGAAAGCCAGCCGGGAGCCCTCGGCCAGCACAGGGGCGACAAGTGCGAAGACCTCCCCTTCCCCCCACGGGCACACGAACAGCCTCAGCGCCAGGAGGAGCCCGGAGCGACGGCGAGGCCGCCGGACTACTTCCCTGCAGGGCGCCGCCCCGCCGGGCCGGGACCACCCCCGAGCAGGACGGGGCGACCGATAACCTTATCGGCCAGGCCGGGGACGCGGGCAAACGGGAGGGGGGCGCGCGGCAGGGCCCGGCCCGGCGGGAGGGGCGAAGGGGAGGTCCCATACCCTCGAGTCCCCGCACAGCAGCAGCTCCGGGTAGCTGAACTCCACGCAGCCCTCCTCGGTGGGGTCCTTCAGCACCACCTCCAGGCGGACCGTCTGGCGGAGCGGGAGCGCCTCCTGCGGCGGCGGCGGCTCCTGCCGGCTGCTCTGGCGCGGCGGCGGCGGCTGTAGCTGCGGCGGCGGCAGCGGCGGCGGCTCGGGCCGGGGGGGCTCCCGCTGCGGCTGCTGCTCGGGCCGGCCGGTCTCGCGGGGCGGCTCCAGGCGGGCGGCGCTCTCGCGGGGCGGCGGCGGCTCCGGCCGGGAGAGCTCGTGCGGCGGCTCCGGCGGCGCCAACAGCGGCGCCTCGCGGCCCGCCGGCGGCTCGGGCTCGCGGGCCGCCGGTTCCCGCTCCAGCGCCGGGCTCTCGCCCTCGCGGCGCCTCACGGGTGACAGGCTAATGAACGGCACCCGGCGCGGCTCCGCCATCCTCCGCCGCCCCCCCCCCCCGCCCGCCCGCCCGCCCGCCCGCCCCCCGTTCGCCGGCCCCCGCCTCACGCGCTCGGTGACACCGCTCTCCGCGCTCCCTCCCACCGGCTCCTCCTCCCTTTCCCCTCCCCCCTCCGCCGCCCGGTCGGAGCTGCCCCCTACGTTCTCCTCGCCGCCTCCACCCCCGCCATCTTGGCGCCCCCCCACATAAATAGAAGCAGGCCCGCAGGCCGCGCAGGCGCACCGCGGACGTCGATGCCGGCGCGCCGCCCCGCGTCGCTGTTGTTATTGCTCAGCTTCCCGCCGACGTCAGCGCGGCCGCCGGTACCTACACGCCGCGGCCGCCGGCGCCCGCCCCCAGTTGCCTTGGCGATGTGCACGCTGCCCGCCGCCGGCGCCTTAAAGGGCCCGCAGCCCGCCGGGCCGCTCACCGCTCTCCCGGCCGCCCCGAGCCGCGCGGGGCGCACCCGCCCTCCGGCAAACCTCCGTGGGGCAATGGCGGCTGCGTCGCCTTCCCTCCCCTCCCCCCCGCACCGCGCGGCTGCCTGAGGGCGGCCCGTTGGCGCCAGGGGAGCGGCCTCGGCGGGGATCCCCCCTCCCCTGAGGCGCGGCGCGGCCCCGCTGAGGGGCAGGGGGAAGCGACAGCCCCGGCCCGCGCCGCTTCGTGCCGACGGGGCGGCGGGAGCCCTCGGCGGGAGCGCGGCCGCCCCCAGCCACCAGCAGCGGCTGCGGACATTGCTGTGCAACGCGCGTCCCCTTGGGAAGGTGTGGGAGGGCTGCGGGGGCCGCGGGCCTGCTCGGAGGAAGGTGCTCTGAGGCCTCTTCAGTTCGGTCACGGGAAAGAAACACCTCTAAACCCTTATCGTGATCGCGGGTTCAGTTGCGGGGGAGACCGACCGTTCCCAGGCCGCAAGGTCGGCGGTAGGAACGTGTCTTGTCTCCGTGGCGTCGACACGCACCGTGTGAAGCGCTGCCCGATCAGCTGAGAAGACCAGGAGCTGCCGGAATTGCTCCGTAGAGGGATGAGCCCAGCCCGCGCCAGCAGAACCGCAGGCGCTGCTCTGGTGGCCGGGCTGTCCTCTGAGGAAAGGCAGCAGCTTGTTCTGCGGCCATGCCCGGGCTGTAGGGTACTGGCTCTGCTCGCAGGGAGCAGCTGTGGGTTGGTGAGCAGGAGTTGTCCTCTAGGCAGGGGACAAGGCAAGGAAGGCAGGGTATGAGCAGCAGTGAGGCTTCCTTCATGAGCAAGAACTGCCTGCAAACAGTGCAAGTGTTTCAGTCTGTCACCACCTACTTCACAGGCTGACGGCTGGTACTTCCAGATGGAGGTGTGCCACCGAGGCACTGCTAAGTTTCAGGAAGCTATGAACATCTTCGTGTGCATTGTGTTCGCCAGCTTCATTGGAGCAGAGAGAAAGATGGTATCATTCCTTGTTCTTTTTTTAGCCCCAGAAATACTACTTTTTTCTCCATTTAAAAATGTGCCCGTGTTATGCAAAGCAAACATGACTTACATATGTGCATTATTTTGGATAATTATAGCAGACCATTTTGTTCTCAGCACCTTACTCCACTTTCCAAACTGCATTAAACACCGTGCATGATGTTTTCCTCTCATTGCATGTGAAGTCTTTCGACTTGACTGCTTGCTTTCACCTAGATGCCACAAAAGATCCGTGAAACCAGAACAGTGTTGTTGAAAGTTATGATTTCACAAACAGGGAATGGACGACATTACAGAATTCTGCAGGAAGTCAGTGGGATGACTGACCTGATCTGAGAAACATTTGCTGTCTCCTTTTAAAACTTGAAAGGCTTTGTTGAGCTTTATAGTCAAAGGGATTTGGTTTATCTTAAAACCTTGTGTGTTCTAATATGACTGCAAGCTTGGTAGAGATATTCCTCAAATATGTTTTTACTTTAGTGTCGTAATAAAATTATTTGTAAATCCCACTTCTTCTCCTGTTGAGAATTTCATGCAGATATCTGATGTATTTCTGGATTGTGAGTATCATTAAGCTCCAGATCTGTAAACCCTGCCAGGAAGATTCTAGTTCTCGTCAACGTTTCTATGTCATCTGTCATTAAACCTTGTGATAGTACAAGGGTTTTGCCTTTCCTCAGCAAAAGAACAATTTATTGCTTAGCAAACAAAGGTCTTGCATGGAAATCGTGGGCTCTTCTGCAGCTCTACTGAATCCTTGTTTTCAGATACCAGATGGGAGACCAGACATTGAAATATGTATAATAGGAAAACAGCAATTTTTCTTTGCAGGTAATACTGCAAATACATGGGACGTACTCATGGAGAGGGGTGAAGATAAGCTGTACATTTTAAGAATCCAGCCTAAAACTCAGGTCATTGTCTAACCCCAGCTGGCAACAAAGCACCACACAGTCGCTCACTCCCCCCTCCACCCCATCATATGCCATCATATGGCATGGTATATCCCTTTGGTCAGTTGGGGTCAGCTGTACCGGTTGTGTACCCTCCCAACATCTTGTGCTCCCCCAGCCTCCTTGCTGGTGAGGTAGGGTGAGGAGCAGAAAACCCTTGTCTCTGTGTAAGCACTGCTCAGCAATAGGGAAAACATCTCGGTGCTATCACAGTGTTTCCAGCACAAATCCAAACCACTGCCCCATACCAGCTACTAGGAAGATTAACAGGAAGATCGCAGCCAAAACCAGCACAACTCAGTTCTGTCTTTCAGTCTCCTAACATGTATTCAGAAGTAATGAATGTAGGACAGGTACCCCAAAGGAAAATTAGTTTTGCAAGTATCTGAATTTGGTACTTTAAATTGTCTTGGTTGTAGTGTGGATACACCTGGAAGCACATTTTTAAAGTAGGAAAACAATAAACTGGATAGGATTAACTCATCTAACTCATGATAGGATTACAGAGAAAACCAGAAGTGGTTCTTGGGAACAGTTTCAGGTAGCCCTTTGTTCTGAGTTATGAGATTGCAGACTTTGATCGTAGAAGCAGCCTTTCACATCTAAGGTTTTTGTAGATATTTTCTGGTCAGTTTATACACCCCCTCTTCCTCTCTCTCTTCTGGGAGTTTAACTAGAGAATTAAACCCTCATATTTATATGTTATGTGGCCTCTGAGCATCTTGGAGCACACATCTCTTTTTATAAGGCCCAACATTTGTTTATGCAACTGGACAAACAGTAGTTCTGAGTCTTTGAATTTAAAGCAAAGTTACCAGAGACAGCTTGCTCCAGATCTGAGTATCTGAACTAAATCAGGAAGAGACTTGGCAGCAGATCCAAGCATAGCAGTTACTGGAATATGTTATCGTTACATTTGGTTGAAGATCCTGGAAGCACTATGAAAGGCTCCCAAGAAAGACACCAAATCAGCTAGATATTAAGTTCTCCAGGAATTTAGTTTTGAGTATGCTGGAAGAGTTACAGGATTCTGACATTTCAAAAAGTTTCAAGAGGAGTTGGGTTTCAATTTTTTCATCACTGTTTTTCTGATGATACCTGGTTTGTTCTTTGGCGTTAAGCAATGTCTCCAGTATGGTTTGTACGTGGTACAGACATGTGCTGCACTTGTCCACTTGGCAGCCGAGTACAAAATAATAAAAAAAGTAATTAGGTATGTTTTTGCCAATTATTTTGCTTTCTCTCAGGATATGGCTATGCTAAAATAGTCCAAAATAGAATACAGATTCCTTCCTTGTGTATATTATCTGAAGGACAATTAATAACAAAAGTGTCCCTTGAAAGAGGCACATTAAGAGTTTTTAGGAAAACCCCTAAACAATCTAACAACTGCAGGAATTTTGGGGTTAATTTGAAGTTGCTTTTAATTCATTGGTGAAAGCTGGTACAAGCAGATCATACAAAGTGGATGCTCAGAACCACAGGTGCTACGGCCACATCAGTGAGTAGAAATTTCTTGACCATCTCACATCAGTGAGTAGAAATTTCAAATCCAGCAAAAGGAGGAGACAGCCCACTAAGCCACCAGAGATGGGAGATCCTCCTGCTCTGCCTGGGGACAGCTTCTCCTCTGGGAGACAAACCTCTGGCACTCTTGCTTCCTTTTGGGCTGTTAGGGCTTGCTGTGTTAAGAGTCAGAGCTGTACCGTGTTTCCTTACAGACCAGAGGTAGCTGCTCTTCTGGACGTAATGGAAGCTGCTGTTCTGCTTGTATGGCTTCCTCTGACTATGTCTGTCTCCAGGGAGCTCACTTGCAGTTTCAAAGGCTGAACACTTCCATGAGCTGGAGGCTGTTGCCCAAGGACGGGGATGTGGTGGAAAGCGCATCCTGCTTATATATCAATAGTAAAGTTCCCTACTCAAGCTTAGGTTGCATAGGATGGCAGTTTGTCTTCTGCTTCATTTAAGGTGAGCACTGGAACCTCCACTGAGGTGGGAAGTGTATTGATAGCCAGCCCGTGCCTGTGCCTGTGTCTGTGCCAGCTAGATCTCAGCCACGCATAACTCTCTAAAATACTTCTACCAGGTTTGGGCTTTGGGTTTTTTGTTTGTCTGGTTGGTTTTGGTGAGACTATCCTCATTTTCCACAGGCTGCTTCATTACTATACCCTGCTGGTATCCTGATGTCTTATGGTACAACCAGGCACCTTGTTGATCCTCATGGTTCTTTCATGGAAACTGCTGCCACAGCAGCTGCAACTTCCATTGCTGTGTGAGGAGATGATACAGCTGCAGGTAGGTTGGTCTTTGTGTTGCTTTAACCAGAACTGCTGCTGCATCAGAAGAATCCACTGGACCAGCAATGTTCTGGCATTGTTTGGCTTCTATTTACTGAGGCACTCCAAATTAAACTATGTTTCTTTTTTTTTTAAATCTTGTCTTAGCTCCCACAGTTTTACTCAGTTGCTTCCTGCCAGATCCAGAATCAAGGAATAGCAAAACAACTCTCTTTCTCCAAACCAAACACCAGTGCCCTACAAGACAGTTTGAAAAAAAGTTTCTACTATCTAGAGGTTCCCTCTTTTTTCTTTTTTTTTTTGTTTTTAATAATTTTAAATTCTTGTAATTAAAAATACTGTTTCCCACAGAACATACCTCTAGCTTTCCCTCATCAGGCACCTGTATGTAGACTGTAGACTGTTACCAGTTGCTCTGCCACATCCTTGAAAAGTCCAAAGTACTCTGTTCAGTGAAGTAAATAGTGGTTTGGAAGGGCTGCAGACAGGTAGGGAAATGCCAGATGTTGGGAAAAGCAGAAGTGCATTAGCTTCAGGTAATTAGGATGTACTTTGCTAGGGCAGTAACAATACTCATTTATCACCATTTCAAGGCAGAGGAACTGTGCCTATGAACTTTACCCCATGAGTGGGTAGTTCCCTCCTGGGGAACGGATCAAACTTTACTTCTTGGCTTGTGAAAGTTTGAGCCTATGAGACACTGAACTCATTCCAAGAACTTGGAGAAAAGCTTTGAACAGACTTGATCAAAAGTTGAACGTTTCAATGACTATGGGAAGTTTTAAGAATAGCATCATTTTTAATGCAAAAGGTAGTTACTGTTCCCTTAACTGGAAACACCTTTTACCTTTGGAAAGTTGATTTAGGCACATCTTTTGTTTGCTTTCTGAAACGAGGAACTGTTTTCTGATACTGTGTCATATGCCAGGACAGCAAAAATGGCAGTACGGGGTAGCTAGAAGGTAAAATTAGCCTTTATCTAATAAGCTAGAAACCAGGGCAAGTCTTCATGTAAGAACAGTAAATGGATTTACAGGAGCACGTGTGTCATGGCAGTATGAGCTCCTCAGCCAAAGGTGAGGGTGTTACCTATCATCTGTCCTGTTTGTGTGCAACAAGAACTTCAAAATTGGCACAATGTCTGTGTGACTAGTGATTTTTATGATCTACAGCATTCTTTAGGCAAATAAATGAGATCATTAACTTAAAGGAACCTCAGAGAAAATGGAAAGCTTCAAATGTTGTGTTTACATGGACCAGCAGATTAGGAAGAAAAAGGGATGAGAGAAAATGGAAAGAAGAACTGCATCTTGGCCAAAGAGGAGTAAGCTTCTCCATGCAGCTGCTGTCAGGAACAGCTTTCAGTCCTGGAGAGAGGATTGATATTAAGACACAGGTAATTTTTTCCCTCGGATAATGGTAGCAAACTGAATTGTAGCTAGCAGCATAAGAACACTTTTCTAGTTACATCTTATTTTTACTTAATTGCTAAACATTGTTTCTGCTTCGAGTGTGAAGATGGGTGACCCTGGGGGTCACCGCTTGTCACCGGCCTCCACCTGGACATAGACCCACTGATCACCACCCTTTGTCTGCCTCCTTGCAACCAGTAGAGAAAAAAAAAAACCAAACCAAGAAGATAGCTCCTAAGTGGTCCCAGTAAAATCGAAACCATCGACTTACGGTTAAAATAACCTTCTAGCTAAAGTCTTGGAGTTTTTCCTGTAGATATAAGAGAATGGTGGATTTAAAGAATAGCAAGCAAGGCTACATCAGAAATAAACACAGGAGAGATGTGGTAGAGGAGTACCCGCTAACATACCACTTTTGTTGTGGGTTTTTGGTTTGTTTGTGGGGGTTATTTCCCTTTAAAAATACAAATGATACACAGGGAGAAGACTTCAGTGAACCAGTGAAGAAATTCATCTGCCTGTCACTTACTGATTGTGACTAACAATGTCACTTAAACCGTACTTAATCCGAGTTTAAAATTGAAGAGGAGCTGCCTTTGGAAAGAATGGATTCCTTTAATGGTACCTCTTTTGTGATTCACAGCTGCTCCTCTGACAGTGTGAGGACACCTAGGTATTTACGGAGATTCAGAGGGATTATGTGCTCCGGGTGGTGTGGTGTGTGGGGGGTTGTGTGTGTATGTTGTCCCTCACTTTTTTCCTCGTTTGCACCGTTTCTTCACAGATCCTTGCGGTGTGGGATGCTGATGAAAAGCCTGTTGCATCAGGCCACACCCCCGGGGGCAGCCCGGGATTAACCAGCCGCTCTGAAACTTTGGAGTCAGGTTATTGTTTTATCTCTATCTTCTTGTCTGCCGGGTTTATTCTTCCAATAGTAATTAAAACCACACAAGAATAGATGAGGACTCACCATTTCAAGTAGCTACCCCACCCACCCCTAACACGAGTGAGAAAGATCGTCCGTGTAGGGAATCACAGAGTCACAGAATGGTCTGGGTTGGAAGGGACCTTGAAAGATCATCTAGTCCAACCCCCCTGCCAGAGCAGGATCACCTAGATTAGGTCACACAAGAACATGTCCAGGCAGGTTTTGAATGTCTCCAGAGAAGGAGACTCCACAGCCTCTCTGGGCAGCCTGTCCCAGTGCTCTGTCACCCTCACAGTGAAAAAAATTTTCCTTATGTTCACATGGAACTTCCTATGCTCCAGCTTGCACCTA
The DNA here is from genome assembly GCA_020800305.1 of Porphyrio hochstetteri. Lineage (NCBI taxonomy): Eukaryota > Metazoa > Chordata > Aves > Gruiformes > Rallidae > Porphyrio > Porphyrio hochstetteri. The sequence goes on along the minus strand of CM036905.1, from coordinate 18,329,732 downwards.
TTGCCCCTTGTCCTGTTGCTGGCCATCACTGAGAAGAGCCTGGCTCCATCCTCCTGACTCTCACCCTTTACATATTTATAGACATTGATGTGATCACCCCACAGTCTCCTCCAGGCTAAAGAGACCCAGCTCCCTCAGCCTCTCCTCATAAGGAAGGTGTTCCACTTCCTTAATCATCGTAGTGGTCCTGTGATGGACTCTTTCAAGTAGTTCCCTGTCCTTGAACTGAGGGGCCCAGAACTGGACACAATATTCCAGGTGTGGCCTCACCAGGGCAGAGTAGAGAGGGAGAAGGTCCTCTCCTGACCTACTAACCACACCCCTTCTAATGCACCCCAGGCCCTGCTTGGCCACGAGGGCACACTGCTGGCTCATGGTCATCCTGCTGTTCACCAGGACACCCAGGTCCCTCTCACCTATGCTGCTCGAATGGCAATTTCTACACTAAAAGCAGTAGTGATGCTGTTTAATAGGCAAGAGGGTCTGGAAGTAATCCTCAGCAATGCAGAAATTAAGATTTGCTCTTGCTGAGGGTTTCTCTTGTGAGTGCTGTTTGAGGACAAGCCAAACACTCATTGCCCATGAAAACATCATGCCACACCACAGGCCAGACTAGCCTTGGTCTCTCAACATCATTATTTTCAGGGTTTTTAGTGAAAATACAACTATTTTAACAATTATCAGAAACTTATTTAAGGTATTACTCTGATATATTAAAATTTAGTATAGTTTCTATTCAGAAAACAACTGCCAAGCAATGTTCACCCTCCCAAAAGGAAGAATTACATATAATACATTTATCAATTGCTAAGCAACCTTCTAGGAATCACACAGACACACAATGTAGTATTTGGCTGTGGCCCTGGAGAAATTTTATTTATTTTTTTCTCTAGTTTCTCCTTCAGCTTTCAGACTGATTTTACAAAAAAATCCCATTTCCTAACTATTTTCTTTCACTACCTGTCAGCACTTTGGAAACCACTTTTACTTATACAAAGTTCTCCATCTAAGTAAGTGCACATTATCACAGACAGCTGAGGGTGATTGCATAAACAAATTACTACGTTTTTAACATCCATACAAGCTTATGATCAGAACAGTCAGAAGCATACTTTGCATGTGCAGTTCAGCATTTTCATACTTCCATGATTTTATTTCCAAGCCAAATTGCTTTCAAAAAGCAAAGCACATATTCATCACCGAGAATTAACTACGTATCAAGCTTGCAGATTCAATACAAAGCTGCTTTTGAGTTGCCACAGCATTAAAAATAGCATCTGAAAAATTACTTATGAAAAACTATTTTTCATACATGAATAATTTAAATAGACAAATGGAATTTTATTTAACTCTGTTTTCTTGCCACCTCAAGTGGTATTTTGAGACAACGTATGAAATGTAAAGATTTTTGATAATATTGTGTAGAATAGCAGCTACTGCAGAGGTGATTTTAAGAAGAGACTGTGGTATCTATCATTGAATTTAAAGCTAACCGTGGCTCTCTAGTTAGTCAAGTTTTATATACAAAGGCTCCATAATTAAGAATGTTGTGGATATTTGCTAAGTGGTTTGTAAGGAATGGGTCAAAGGAAATTGGTTGAAGGCACATCTGTAAACTAAAAGGAAAGGATCAAAGGGGATTGCTCGAAGGAACATCTGTAAACTTACTGTCCTGGAACACTAAGACCTTGAATGAACATCTAATTGAGATGTCTACACACATAGAGCCAATTTGGCAGAGAACACTGAGGTCCAGGTGTCCCTGACCGAATTGTCTTCATTATAATACTGAAAATCACACCCACCCGTCAAGAAGACCCTTGCCCAGGTGAAGACACTTCCTCCATGCAGGCACAGTGACTGAAGAAGATGACACAGCCAATATTATAACTACAGATCAATTTCTAGCCCATCATTGTAACTGGGAGTATGCTACCTTGTAGCATTGGTGTATAAATATAATGAGGAAACCAGCACTGGGTGTGCTTGATTTGTGGAACAAAAGGCGGCACCTCCTCTGTGTCTGTGAGGATTGGCTTGTTGCACACCGGTAACGGATCTGCTTTTCGGAGACGTGGATGCTACGGGTCAGAAATGCTCATGAAAACAACTACCTTTTCTTTGTGACATCCATTTCAAATGTCATTTTCCCACCCTGAAAAGAATCTCCCCTCACAGTGATAAGTGATCCTACAGTCAGACTTAACTTACAGTCAGCACTTACCTTGAATACCTCCTCACTGTTTTATTATCTTTAGAGATAAGGTTTAGCATAGGACAGGAACGGTTGGACTCGATGATCTTAAAGGTCTTTCCCAACCTTGTGATTCTGTGACTCTGTGACTCTCAGTATCATACTGATTTCTAGTCCTCAGCACATTTTACAAATCTGACCAAATCTTGCCTAGAACGTCTGTGAAGCAGAACAAAGCAAGTAATGCTCAGAGGTGGGGCGGGGGGGAAGGAATCTGCAGAAACCAGGGGTACTCTGGCAGTCAGGTTAGCGGGTAGATGGGAAGGGAAAACACTCAGCAGGGAAGGAGAACGTGCAGAAATGGAAAATAGACACAGCGATAGTACGTTTGGGACTAACTAGCTAAACTGTAGGAAGTCTTGTAAAGCTTGTCTCAAAAGTTACTTTGCTGTGACCTGAAAATAACTCTTCTGCCATTAAATGGTGGGGAAAGCTACCGTTGTTTTATCTGAATGAGTAACTTCCCAGTTTGTTCAGTGATGACTAAGTTCAGCACATGCAGCATCAGGAACAAGTCAGACAAATCTAAGTCTGAACTTGTAGAATACTGTTATTCTGATAACCATCAGTACTGGGAACATTCCAGGTGGTTTAAGTTTTGGCTTATCAGTTTTTGTAATTTATTTTTTCCAAAGTTTTCTTAGACACAGCTATCACACATGGATTGATACTAGAGATACATTTACTTCATGTGATGTGAATTAATTCATCGGCTCTGCAAAGGAAGACCATGTGTTTTCTCATCTAATGGCTACCCATATAACAGCCTCACCCACTAATGTGAGGCAAGAAAAGGATTGCCAGTAGCTTTAGAGTAGAAAGGCATAATGATCCCATCATGCTTAAGGAGGACAAAATAATCAAAGAAAATTATAGCTGATATACAATGTAACTGTTAGAATTGAAGCTTCGTTCTCTTCTACATGACATAAACCACCTCAACATCATTATATGTATTCTTAAAAGATGTTATTGTTACTTACAGAATTCTGCCTTGTTGTGTGTGGTTTTTCACAGAACTGACCCGTGGAAGTTGCTCACAGTGATCAAGGAACAGATGGTGGAGTCTGAGGCTCATCACTCTTCCCTAGTTAAGAGCCAGCTTAAAGTGTGGTTCGAGGACTCCAAAAAAGCAATGCAATTCCTAGGTGCATGGAAGTGTGACACAGAGACAACAGCATAGGAAATATCCCACTTTTCAGACAGATTCAGCTGTATCTTGTAGCATATTTGCTGTCAAAATAACTCAAGTCCCAGGCTCTTAAAGATCTACTTGTAAAAACATTTTAGAGACCATTACTTATTTGACTGCATTCATTATTTTAAACCCTCTCAAAGAATTCCTAAGAATAATATAACATGGAGCAATTAAGCACAATACAACATATAAGTACGAATTGACACTTAGGTTGTCTTTTTGTATGAAGAGTATAAATATTACATGTGTCTTCTCAAAAGGCACATCTCTTACTAATGATCGCTTTTTACTTTTAAAATCTATAAATAGAGGCTAGTGTCATTCATCAATTAAGCAAGACCTATAAGGAATTTAGGAACTGTCATTTGCCCAGAGATGTAAAACACCTGCTTCACTTGTTCCTAATGAAAAATTTAAGCTCTACAAAGTCAAAAGTAAGCTTTTGGAGTGTGGTGTCTAAATGTGATTACAGGGCGAAAAAAAATAAAGTTGCAAATTCTGCAAGCAATCTTGAATAACTGGACTCCATCAATCTTTCTGGGATGCAGCAAGGGTAAAGAATGAATGGGAAGAATTAGCTTCCATGACATGATCTTTTACAAGCTCAGCTAGATATAACAACGTTGCAGTTATACAAACTGTAATATATACATTTCTAATGTCATATACCTAATTTAAAGGACCAGCATAATACAGTATCCATAAGGTATATGTTAAATAAGCTGAGAATGACAAATGATGAAAAGTAGCTGTCAGTCATCATCAATAGAATGTTGTTGGGGTTTCCCTTAGTAGGGGCCCTGGAAGGATGGAGGAGCCAGCATAGCCCTTGATGATCCAGAGACTGATGTAAACCAGCACTAATAAAAGGCTTCAGAAAACAGGCTAGTAATTAGTGAGGATAAGATAGTAACACAGGGTGATCTGTATAAGCTGGAAAAACTGAGCCCATTTGAAGAAAACATATTTTTTGTAGAGCTAAAGGTAGGCTTGTCTCTTCAGAAGGGCAGACTGCATCCTGGCAAATACCAGTTCTGGAGAAGCCCGAGATGTCATGTCACAGTCGAGAAACATTTAGTGCAAGCTCCCCTGTGATAATATGGCAGAGGGTGAATGCAGTCTTTGAGCACACGTGTAGAATAGTGAGCAGCAATATGGGGGAGCACATTCCAGGGCCACATACAGGGTGAAATTATGCCCAGTGCTTCATGACCACACTTTTTATGTAAAAATCTGTTGACAAACTGCTTGCCAGTTTTCCAGCCTGGAAAATATCTTTACAAGGGATGCTGTCTTCAGTACAAACAGAGGTGACCTGCCTGCATACTTAATGAACTCCCCACCAAAATGAAGAATGCTATGCTTTAATGACTAACAACAAAGATGAACATTGGATGAATCAAATATTAGAAAACAAGGCCAAACAAGCTGAATTTAGAATTAAGGTACAATTTCTAAGAGAAAATGCGATTAAACCATTTGAATAAATTGCAAAGTAAATTTATGGCTTTTTCATTACCCACTTTCAAATTCAGAGTCTTAAGGGTTTTTTTGGCAAATATTTTTATGGAAATCCAAGTTACTGGATTCAACACAAAGATTAGCAGATGAAATCTACCACCTTGCAATATGTAGGGTCAGATGAGATTATCAAGCAGCAAATCAAAGAGTTTATTTCAATGGTTACTGGTGACACTTACATGTGATTATCTGTTTCATCGGTGATCATAGGAATAGGTGAAATTGGGAGGAAGTCTGGGAATGAAACTCAAAAAATAGTGACTGGAAATTACTTCTGCACAGAATACAGTGAAGAATTTACTTAAAGAGTAAACTGATGGGCAAAAGCAGATGTGATCCTCAATTTATGTATAGCTCCCATCTAGTAAAGGTACATGTAGCAACACCTATATATGTAATTGTTTATTTTGTATCTTACTAGCTAATGATCAAGTTCCTTACTAAACCTCAGACAACTTTCTTATGAAGATCAATAAGCTATCTTCAAGCTGAGGGAACCACCTAAACCTAAATGCCTGCTGCAGCCCACAGAGTTGGAACATGACATGACTTTTCCTTCACAGTGAACTTGCCACCTCCAGTTTAGGTTTAATTACCTCACTCCAGCTGTTACTGTGCTTAGAAGTTATATGCTGGTTTCAAGAATTAATCTAAGCAGGTTGCTGCCATGCTGGAGCAGTTCAGATGCTGGCCAAAGCAGATGCTGTCCTGGAACTCACTTGCAGCAGACGGAATAAATGTCTTCCCCTGAAGTGTAATTCACTTAGATGTTACTGTAAAAAATGTTGTTCATGTACGACCAGGCTTAATTAATGGTCATCTTTATCTATTGGGAATGGGGTCAGGGCCCTACTAAAAGCCGTTACGCGCTGTTCTGGGTTTGGCTTTCTCTACCTGTCACTATTAATGATATGATCACTAGCACAGTACCTTCCCAGTATCCTATTTTTCAGAATCAGATGCTTATTCAGAGTATAGAGATAACTGTGTTTCCCATACTCTTCTGTCAAATTCTACTGATGCAGCAATTTCTTTCTTCCTTAGTCTCTCTTTCACTACATTATCTGAACTGCTGCTGTTATCTATTTTATATTCACTTACTCCCAACCCAATAAATGTACTTGTTTCCTTGCCTCTGCACATGCATTCTTCACTACCTGCATGATCTGTATAGGTCACTGATGTTTTTCTCCACATCCACCTTCATTCCCAGCTGTCCTATTTAGACAGAGTACCTTGACTCCTTAAATTCCCACAGTTCAGGGAAACATAGAAATCAGCAGGAGTAGAAGTTTGTTAGCCCAGCCTGAGAAACAACTTTAGAAATTCTCTCTTAACTTCCCTTTCTGTATCATCTACAGCAATTTCTATTTATACCTCTGTATTTTGAATATGATCTCAGATTAAAGAACAGAAGATGTTCTTACATTTCTGACGTAAAATAAACACTACTATTTCAGCATTTTTTCAGTACCTACTTGTATGTTCCATCACCAAAACTCTAAATGCTAGGGCAATCTGTAATGTATCTTTTATTTCACTGCTGCTCAAGGCAAAGCCCTGCAGTCCCCTGGTTTTTATGTCTTAAAAGACAAAAGTTTTATTACCAGTCAATAATGTGCACTGTGCTAAAAACCACATCACTTAACATATCAAATATGACCTTGTGACTGTAGTTAATTGATGCTCTTTTCAAAAACTTCTTCACTGGACACAAAGAAAGAATTTAAAATTAGTCCATAGTGCTATCACACTTATCACACTTATTTCAGAAGATTCAACCAACATGTAAAATGGTTTGCAATGGATTTGGATGCTCTTCAGCTCTCCTGCAGGTTTAGCATCAATAAAGGGAAGAGTAATTTGATGCATTTAACAACTCCTACAAAGCCACCAAACATAACTTTTTGAAGCTTTGCACCAAGACTCACAATTGCATTCCCGATCTGGTTCCAAGTTAATTAAACTGGGTGAAAAAGAAAAATGCCTTTTACAAGTGAAAGGTGGAAAGCTGTTTTCTGATGCTTTCAGTGAAAATACTACTCCTTTCATACCTCTTTTGAATCAGTGTAAAGTTGTCTCTGACCCTGCTGAAAGGGGTCTATTTTTGTTGCTAGTATGATGGACCAGTTTTCTAGACGTAAATACAGGCAAGTGCAAGCAGCCACAATTATCAATGTGCTTCTAGATACCTGAATGATGATACCCACAGTTTTTGTGTGTAAAGCAGTAAGAACATGACATGCTATATGGCAAAAGGGTGTATATGTTCCACATACACCTGGCCTCCTTTTTTTTTTCAGTATCACACCACTATAAATCAGCACCAAGGCCATTGGCTGGCCTTTGACTGATTTCTGACCTGACATTTAACGACCAGTCACAAATCTGCCCTCTTCCACAACAAAATGAATATACTCTATTTCAATGTCTACAGTATGAAGCAACACAGACCAACACGACATTCAACTGTAGATTCAATTAAGTTTTAATCAAACCAGAGACAGTAGAGAACAGTGTTCTGAGTTGCCCCCACAAAAGATAAAAAAATATTTCCTAAGTATTTTACAAATTGTATATTTTCCTTTTACAAATAATTAAAAAATTTCGCTGCAAAACATATAATACATTTCTATGTTACAACTGTTGCCTTGTTTCAGAATTACATATTACCTGAACTGTTCTCCTTAGAAAACAGGAGAGTGTAAGAAATCCAAAACTATAATAAATATATTGCTAACTAGGGTGGTAAATGTTGGAAAAAATATTCAAAACATCCAGTTCTTTTTTCCTTTAGACTACTAAACTAAATGGATTACTCACATGAATTATATTAGCATGACTAGATATTTTGAGTGTCAGACCTCAAAGCAAGATTGAACAGTAAAGTCAGTCAAATTTCCATGCTCTGAAAAAGATGGTACTGTCATGATTTGCTACCAAACTAGGAAGCAAAAAAAATCCACTTTGGAGCTTGGCATTTTGGGTTGATTAACCCTCACCTTCAGAATTAATGGTAAGAGAGAAAACAATCAAATAGACAAAAATAAAGGATGAAGGTATTAACTACTGAGATTTATCCAGAAAAGGACAGTGCTCAGAATACAGTATTTTACCCCGACAGGTAATATGTGGAAGTATTTATGTACTATTTGGTAACTTAGTACTGGGTTTTGGTTGTCAATGTCAACCTCTCTACCTGCGACATTCCACCTCTTGCTGAAGTAGATTTGTCTCAGCTGTTTAACAAATGATTCTCCTCCAGAGGCTGTAAGACTTGATAGGGAAAAAAAACCAACAAAAAAATCCCCCCCCAAAACCCAACCAGCCGCGTTGCCCCCCCAAGCACTCCAGTAACTTGTATTGGGAAATCTGGGGAACATCTGAGGAGTACTTTGACTTGTGGACAATTGGAATTACTACTAAAAAATACCTGGGAAACTTTGAATGAGGAATAGATATTGGTGCAACAGAAAAAGTACCAATAAAGCTTTAATGAAAAAACCCCCAAAACCAACCACCCCAAACAAAAAAACTTGATGACCATTTTCAATCTCACTGTACTACACTGTTCCTCAGCTGCGTCAACCTGCTTGATAGTCTAAAGTCCTGCAAGGAAGGAGATACCCAGAATACACAGGAGAAACCAAGACCCACATCTTACAGCCACACATACACAGTAACTGACCCAGTTCATTTTGTGGCACTGATTTAAACAGGGACTCTGTTCTCCTTGGCCCACTTTTTCATGATGCGGACAATGTATTCTACTTGAGAATTGCCAGTGCTCTTCAGGAGATGCAGCACTTCCCGTAGGGTGTCTCTACAAAGGTGAAAAGCAAAAAATTAAATAAGGGAGAGACCCAACTGATACAATAAGTGACTACCCACATCCAAACTATTTTGCAAACATAGTTCCTACCCAGCGAGGTCCATTCACCTGTGGAACAGGAATAGGTAGCAATGCTCAGTAGGTTAGATCCCAGGGGAAAAAGAGTTTTGGATACAGTTGCAACAAGGAGAAAAATTAAAAGTAAAAAAACCTCACCAAAAACCACAGCAAAATGTAATTTATTTAGAGTTTAGCCTGAGCCTGTGTTTTTATATATAAATCATTACTCTTGCAAAGTAGTTCACCAGTAGATGACAAACTTTTGTCTTTAATGCTGGTCTTCATTACAGCAATATTGAGCTTAATGCTGCCAAAGCACCTTACACATAAATACAAATAACATGGAAATGAACATTACCAATAGGTTAAACCAGTATGAAGCTGCAGTTTGCCAGCTACTTTACAGCAAGAACCTGTATGCATATTGAAAAACAGGCAAGCTACATGTATATTACTGCCTCTACTGTAGTAACTGCTAAAAGGACACTTGAAGGGTGTAGCAGTTAATGAGATTATTCCAGCAGAGAAGGGAATACAAGGAAGGTGTAGAAGCCAAGATACACACCTATCAGTTGTGTAAGAAACAGCAACTTTGGCCAGGGGAGAATGGCCATATGGCATCACAGCAGAATATTCCTGAGGGAACAGTTCTTAAATACAGCCTCACTACTTTCATTCTCCCCTCCAGTGAAATGGGCTGAAAGCAAAATTATCAGTAACACAGATAATTTCCTTTAAGCTTTCATCAAGTGAGTCTACTTGTCTGACTTGGATGGTGTCTTCAGAAGACAAATTTAAGTGACAGGACAGTCTCATCCACTCATTGTTAGAGAAACTGTGTTCTTTCTAGGGTGCTGAGTGTTTCCTTGGTTCTATTCTATGAACCTTAAAATGGCATGGCACAGTTTTCCATTCTTAAGCCATCCACACAAAATGAGATTCTTTTCCCCCAGTTCCAACCCAACTATTCTATGATTCATGAACATTCTACATTTATATCTTAGCTCTCTTTCTAGTATAATGACTGATGCATTTTGTATTCCTATGATTCCTAGCACTTGATGATAACTTATTCTCTACCATATATTCTTTAATTGTTAGTGTGGAAGATAGACTTCACAGTGAACATTGCATATGGAACCACTGGCCTAAGTGTCTATTCTCTGAAAGGTCAATAAAGAATTGGAAGAGGATATGTAGTCCTAAAGCTAAGAATGTGCTTCTAGTATATCTGGAAATAGGAAAAAGCAAAATAGGTTCAGATACAACACAGAATACTTACTTTGCTTCTCGGCCAGCTAAGATCATTTGAAAGACACCCACACAAGCACCTCTCTTGCCTTCCCAGTGTTCAGGATTACTGTCCAGTCTCTCCAGAACATCAAATGCTTTGGCTGAATAGTAAAACTGACGCATCTGCACAGAAAGTGAAACATTCTTGACTATATGACCGTCTTTCAGAAGGTGATTAAAAATTTTTGAGCTCAGTTTTCTAAAATCATCAGCAAGTCATAGAAGCAATGTGCACTTTCCTGTTTTCCTGCAGGCAACAAGTGACACAGAACAGGCACATTTCAGTTCTATATAGGGAAACAGGTGGTATTAAAACATTACTGGTCTATCTCTTTGAACATATAATAGACAAACTGCACTGTGAACTTTATTAGTTGGCAACAGTCAGCACTGCTGTTCTGATCACACATAGATAATACTAGCCTAAAGAACTCTTCTTTTATGAGGTGCCCTATTTAGTGTTGCACCAACTACACCAAAGTCCTTGAAAGAATATCAACTTCAAACTATCCAAACATTTGAAAATGTTGAAATTTGAAAACTTTTCCTTACCTAGAGATCATCAGAGAGACATATTTGGATGCCTTTTGGATTTAATTTAGAAAGAAATGTTTTCCCTCACTGTTATGGTACAGTGCAAAATAAAGTTCCCTGACTCTCTAATTGAAATTTTTCCTGAACATAGGAAAATCCACTTTGTACCCTATTTCTTCTGCCTCAGGTTCTCTAAACAGAAAGTTGTTTGGCAACAGTCAGTGCAAAAGGAGTGACCACAGTAACTGTTGCTTTTAAACTCAGCATAATTCGTGTGGACTATATCTGTGACTGAGTGTTCCTTCCTTGGGCAAGTGTGAATAGCAATGTTGTTTGTGGCCAGAATCTTCCCATGAGAGAGCTCAGAATGCAGACTGAGCACAACCTCCCATCTGCTGGTGGCCGGAAGTCTGTATCTGCTGGGAAAAAGGGACAGGCTGCAGGAGTTATGTTTGAAAACTTCAGCCAGAGAAATACAAATTATACTACAGCATAATTCCCTTTTCTTCACATAAATGGTGATTTTAACCACAGACGACTGGGAAGCACTGAAATGGATAGGAATAAAGTTAGTGAGTATACACAGTACCAGAAATGTCAGCTAAAAAGAAAAAAATGAATACTGATCTCTGCAAAGTGGTATCTGACCTAGTTCCATTAAGCAGATGCTGGTTTAATATCCTCCTTCTATCTGACATAAAAGCAAGAAGTGCTTCACCCTAAGTCATGTGCTGTTCTCTGTAGGGATAAGATGGGTTATTGCATGAAAAGCAGCAAGAAAATAGCCTGAAGTCCTGCATCTCAGCTTCCTCACTGAACAACTATCAGCACAAAAACAGTGATCAAGCTACACCTCATCTTGTTGAACTTTCTCCATCCATGCTAATTCAGCATTCTGAGTGAAGCCTAGTGCAAATGCCTTCTTAAGTTGCAGATATAGTACTGTCTGTGGACCTCCAAAATAATAGGTTTCAGAAACAACCGGAAAATGCTACATAAACTCAAATAGCATGGCCTTGCCATTTAGCAGAAGAGGTACTAACAGTGGTAGCATAGATAGACAAGTTATAACATTACAGTAATAATTTTTGAAATTAAATTCCTTGGGCTTTGGAGCAGTCATTTATGGCCATATGCAGACATGTAATTAGGCTGAACAATTTAGTCCTGTAAGTCCAGTTTTCAAGAGCTCTAGATAAATTCAAAGTGTGGAGCTGCTTCTCCTCTAGAGTACAGTAAGGTTTTGAAAAGAATTTAGGCAAAGTAATCAATTGATTTAGGTGAGACTTAAAATGGTTTAGAGAAAGATTTTACATAAGGTCTGACTGTCAACTTGCTTTCACAAATTGCAGCTACAGGAATGGCCAGAGGCAGAGCCACTTGCTTGAGCAACAAGACTTTTAGAGTGAGATGGTGGATTGAATACTTGAAAGATGTGCAGGAGAGAATTCCCTCAGTTCTGGAAGAATGCTTTTGAGATCACAGGGTAGATTTTCTGACTTTGTTAGGTGTTTTTTTAGGATTTTGAGAAAAAAAAAAAGAAGCATGTTACAGATAGTATGTGGATATTGCTGCTCTTTGGAGAGCTTGGCTGAACTGAGTCCATTAGAACTCAGCTTACCATCTTTCCTCTATGATGCCAAGTTTGGTCACTGTATCTCTAATAAGCATATGATAATAGCTGCTAGCTCTTGTGTATTCACTTCCATTTGGCTCCACTGAACCAGCTCCACCAGCTTTACACCTTTGTTCTGCTCTTCTCACGTCTACCTTCTTAAAACACTGAACTACTATATTACACAATTACAAAATTGCAATCCGTCTCTATATTTTAATATAATTTACATTAAATCTAAACCAGTTGCTCCCCAAATAACTTCAGTCCACCTTCTGGCTCTGGCCAATACATTCTGAAAACTGCATGGCCTGTGTCTTACCATGATGGTTTTCCAAAGTACATTCTTTTCTTCTATTACTTGTTACTCCTCTAGGTCCCAGCACAGTGCAGTCATCCTTGTAGATGACAGAGAGGATACAGTGTCCTATTGTTGTCTACTGAAATCTTGCACAGCAGTACTCGGCATAGGAACATCAATTTTTCTTTCTCCTATAGTGCCATTTACAATCCTGTGAAACTACTTTATATGCCTCTACATCCATCCTGTGGATTAAACTCTCAAGGGGTTTTTTTGTTTCTTTGCAGACCAGCAAGAAAACTTGAATCAGAGCGAAGTCTCGCTGCGTACAGGCGCACCAACTGAAGAATTAGACGGTAGCAATTCAGGCCTAATTGTAATCAACTTCCCAAGATCTCTTCCCTATTAATGTAGCTTTGTATAAACTAGAATTTGGAGGTGTGCCAGCACTGTATTAGCAAAGAGCTAATACTAAATACAATCTAGAAGCTTAGTACAAGTAAGGTAGCGTATATTGTTATCTGGTTCTAAAATGCCCACAGCATCCCTAATAAAGTGGACGTTGTCTTGTCTAGTTTGACTTTTAAAAATGATAGACAGGCTTAGTCTAACCTTATTTCATGAAAAGTCCCCTCTAGAGAGGGTTCAAAAGAAGAACTATGATGTGTTAGCAGGGATCCCCACTGTAGGCAGTTAAGCTCATTATTTTTTCTGAATGATTTTATTCCTAATGACACACCTTGTCTCTGCCTCCCTTGAGCAGGTAGAATAGTAGTTGTGGGAATTCTCTTTCCATTTCCTCGTGATTAACAAAGGAGTATCTCCCATTGCCACTACCAAACTTTGAGGAAAAAAATAACACTGTCCCAGGATGAGGCTCCTTGCTGAATCTATCCTAAATATTTTTTTCTTAAAAGTTTCTTATTTCTGCCAGCAATGAATCCCTAGTAGGAGAAGAAACTGTTGTCATTGATACCTCAAGCACACAGTAATTTACCAAAGTTTTAAACAGTGGAATTGTCTACCAAAATACTGCCTAGTCCTTACCAACTCATCCACACTGTTAGACATCCCACTGTTATAAAAGAAAGTTGACTAGTTATGACAATGATGGAAAGTACCCCAAAAATGGCTGTTGGTACAATCACTGAATTAACATGCCATATACCAAGTTCTAAAGAGAAGACTCACTTTGTAGCAATCATTTGCAATAAGCTGCAACAGGTTAAATGACTCCCCTGATGTCTCCATCTTCAGATAGAGCTTCCAGGCCAACTGTGGTTTCTTATTCATAATATCTGCAATAAAAACAAAAAGCTGAGATTGTGAAAACAATCTGCACACACAATACTCAATGGCAGGTGGAATAGATGTTCCTAAATTTCTTTGCTTAATGTAAATGCATGCTTCACTTTGTGAGCATGAGGTTGGGGAGGGAAACTTGTCCTTATCTTCTGCCTTACTAGAGATATGAGCCGATTTGTCAGAGAATACTAACATCAAGAGGAATAATTATGGCGTTTACATCTCAATTTATACTTCACAGATAAAAAAATAAGCAAAAAAAAAAAGTTTGATGATTTCAGATGCAATTAAGGAACAGAATGGAAAGCATTAGAGAAGTTATTTTACGTGGGACAATGAAATGTGGCAATCCATTTAGATGGTGAGATTCAGGATTATGTGTCCTTACACACAGACACATTTTAATTGGCACCAAACTGAGGTCTTTCATACTTGGTACCCACCTCAATCTAAACATTCGATTCCCGTGATACATAATAAACCAAAAGTGGGGAATGGGACACAAAGCCCCTCCAAGCATAACAAAACTTGTTATTATGCATTTATTAGACAAAATGCTTCCAAATTCCTGAGATTTCATGCTGGCCCATATGACTAGAATTTTTCTTTGTCCTTTAACATTAAACATAACTGCTGTACACAAAAATAAAAGAACCTGAATCTTCTATCTCAGCTAGTGGAAATTCTACTAGGGTGTTTGAAAACAGAGAGTTCTAAAATTTGATTTTCTGAGGATAAGAAGCCATTCTGTTGAAGCTGAGGTTGATATTAGTAATTTCAGTCTCATACAAGCACCAGCAGAAAAGAAAATCAAAGTAAATATTCCTTTATTTTTCAAGTCTTACCATCTACTCACAGAGCAGCTGGCTGTTCACACATGGCCTACTCTTGTGCCCTTACAATAGAGGGATTGCTTAGCTTGTTATATTTGTGCCCACTGTGCCAATACAGAAAAATGAAAATTTTAAGGCAGACACAGAACAATACAATGGCTCTACTGAACTTCAACAGGAATTCAGAATGGCAAAAGGCACACTCAGGAATAAATACCAACTCTTATGAAAGAGCTAGAAAATTTTTAATAGTTAATATGGTATTAATTCTACCTCTTCTATAATAAGTAGCACCTTCAAAGAGTTCTGCAACCCCAGATGTATGTCAAAGCACAGAATCAGAGATTCTACAGCACAGAATCACAGATTCTACACTGTCTACTGAACAACCATGATTTCCCTTTGCAATGGGAGTCTTTCCATCAAAAAAAAAATCACATAAAAAATTCACATATAAAACACTTAAACACACCCAGGTACTGCAGCTTAATGAAAAAAAAAACAAACCCCAAAACTGGCATGTCCTAGAGTCATACATAGACATCCATTGTTGTGACAGACTTGTCTGGAAAGATCATGTTAGAGATGTTGACCACATGTGCAATATGTTATGTCCCAAAACATATATATTTACATTTCAAGTACAACTACTGAAATTTGTTTGATAAAAGAACATTTTTGTATGGAGGCACTGTAAGGAAAACATCAACAGGAGACTCAGACTTGAGTCATTAGAAAAGCGTGGTGCTGCAGGTCGATCTGTACGGAGGTGTAATTTGCAATGTTTTACAAGCTGACTTGGAAATACAATAAAATTTGCTATAGTATATTAAACATAGGAAAAATGTTCCGGTTTCAAGAGAAGAATTGAAATGTTTATGGAAGAAAACACATGCTGGAGATTATAAAGGAGTGAGTCATAGGAGTTTGAACAACATAAAGAATAAGGTAATAGGAAGAAAAATGCCACGTATGTTTGATTCTTCCAGACATCTGACATGGGCTACTCTTGGAGTTAGACAGACCCTGGGGCCTGACCCAGTATGGGTGTTTCAATTTTATATTTTACTCTGAACATTTTAGAGTTGTAACTCAGTTTTTAAAACATAAAATCTTCACTCAAGCAATCAAACAGGCAAGTGAGAAGAAAAAGGTTGACTGGTTAGGACAAAAATACATTGATGGAACTATGACACTGCTGCACTACAGCAGTTACTGTTTGCTAAAGCCAGATGTATGAAAGGTGCAACAACCACCCACACTATAACTAGTGCAATCAGCTTTTCACTTTCTGAATCCACCTACAACATTAAACTCATTTAAGAAAGTGGATTGCCAAGACTGATGCAATAGAGGAGGATCTGTATTCCGCAATGCTAAGGGTAAAGTGACTCACAGCAGCGAGCTAGCCAGCTAAGGTAAACAAAATCATTCTTTATCTTCTCACTCTGGATCAAAAGGAACACCTGCAGGAAGAAGGGAAATAAAAGATTATACATGCATATACTTTAAACAAACAAAGGCAGACCTGCCTCGTTTCAACACGCAGCTAAGACTTCAGCCACATGAACAACTGCTTCATGAGAAGAATGAGGGTATGCAAGTGCAGTGCAGGGGCATCTCTCTGTGTCGGGTAAGTGGGGGATTCAAACACTGCCATGCTTATCTAGGGACTGCTGCAGCTGCAAAACGCCAAGCTGTGTGGAGGGTGCGGCCTGCTCTGAGCAAGTGCCAGTGGGCGGCCAAGCAACAGAAAAGCACAAAGGAACACTGGGCCTGTGGGAAAAGCTATTTGGAATGTGTTTGTTTAGAAAGCAATGCAAGCAATTACATTAGCATCTTCTTGAAATACCAGAAGTTTCACATATATATGTGTGTATATATATGCGCACTGTTCCTCCCCATACATGTCAGAGATCATTCCAGGTCAGCAATAAGCAATTTCTAATCATTTTGGTTTCAGCAAGGTTCTGAGGCAAAACATTCATCTTTTGTAACTTGCTGTACAAATATAGGTTTATTATATTCTACATGGAAAGTGATGTGTGTGGGGAAGTTATAAATTTTGAAATGTATTCTGGCTTTACTCATAGAAAAAACCCCAACTATTTATGCCTCTCTGCAGGTATATTTGTAACTATACAAGGATGCTACCGGCAAAAACTCAAAGTACATTTATAGAGCAGATGTACGTACTGGAACAGAAAGTTCCACAAATTACTGAAATTACTGACAGTTTTATTGGTTAAACATTGCTGACCCCCTAATTTTGGGGGTGGGGAAGGAGGAAAAATACCCAACCAAAACCACAGCATCATTGATATATGTAGCACTTTATCATAGTTTTGTTTTGTTTTTCTTTTTTCCTATCATTATGTCCAGGGAGGTAAGCTTCCTACTGAGTTAATAAGTGTTGTATGAGGAGACATTTTACAAGTTTATGAGACACTGGGGAATGATGATCTTTATATGAAAGCATCATCACAAACAAAGATCAGACATGAGGACAGACTAAACAAATCAATTGTATAATCCTGTTGTTTAAACGCATCAGCTACATAACATGAGTTTATATAGAATCATTTATAAGAATATAAGAAGAAAAATGTGGATAAACAGCAGTTGACACCTTTGTGTTTCTTTGCCTGGCTGCAGCTAAAGCTTACCTATAGCATTATCATTTTTATCAGAATAGCCTGATAGCATAGTTTTAAGATACTCACCTACATTTTCATTAATTTAACTAAATTAAGGTGAGCAAATTGAAATATATATCCATTTTGCCTGAGAGTCTTGGATATTTTTCTTAAAGAGAGATGCAGTTTCAGGTCACAGAAATTAAGGGGGTGGGTACTGGTGGAAAAACCCAAACTTAGAAACCCCCCCAAAACCAGGGCGGCTCTGTTGTTAAAAAACCTTAAGAGTTAAAAAGTTATACAGGAAAAACAGAAAAAAAGTCCAAACCAACAAAACCTATGTGATTCACTTTAGACTACATGGTTGTTTTTTCTTCTGGCTTGTCTTCTTTCTGGCCTGTGGAAAATGTTGCTTCCATCTTCATAATAGCTATTTGCTTTTGCATATTTTAGTTGTAATTAAGGTTCTACTGCACATAGACACAAAAAATGCTGTGTGTAGAAGTTAATCTCTTCCAGCTGCGTCTGGATGCTGCTGAATAAGATAGTGAGCACTTCCTCTTTTCCTCCCACATCTCCCAGAGGAAGAAATTTTTTTTCAAACACAAATTTCCAGGGACACCTAGAAGGTCTTAACTATTCAGTGCCTTTTACTCAGCCTGCCCTAATCAGTCTGAACAAGAGGGACTGCCTGGGATCCCAGACAAAGGTAGGAAATCTGATTAAGAGGGCCATTCTTTGATCAATTAAGAGATAGCTGCAAGCACTCTTGTGATGCACCACAAGAAGCATGCCACCCCATATACCTCACATTACAAGATTAGCAAGATAATCTTCCCTGAATAGTGTTCACTAAGAGTTTCAGTTCCTCTAAGAAGGGGAAGATGCTGTTCCACCCAACCTGTTTATTTTCAACAACATGAAGATCTGGAGGGAGAAAAGGAAGGAAGGAAAGAGGGCAAATGTTTCCATGTTGTTTTTAAAAGAAAATAAATACATACCTCTTCAGCCTCACTAAAATCGCCCATGGCAGCTTTGGCTTGGGCGTAGTTGAAGTTAAAAGTGTCATTGTTGTAGAAGTAACTCTGGAAAATAAGCCACACAGACAAAACCCAAATCAAATAAACAAAAAATCCTCCCACGGTATAACAACATTAAAAATACTGCTCCCCCTTCTCCCAAATCTGAGCCAGACTATATCAAGACAATGGGAAGGAAAAAGAAAAACCCACATTATGAACATACGGCATTTATAAACAGTGGGTAGAAAATTATGGACTGGCTTTTCCATCCTACATTCGTGACTACAAACACAGCTGGAACATTCCACAGCATTAACCATGAGAGATCTGGAAAATGCTCCAAGCTCAAAATTGCAGTGGCAGCTTTTGTGGGTATAATTTTCACTTTGGGCATGTGAAGACATGCTGTGCTGCCATGGTGCCTTTCACCTCCCAAGCACTTACTTCACCACTGGGGTGGTAAATAGGCAGTTGACTCCCTAATGGCTTATGGAGATGAAGAGTTTGTTTTTCCAAGACTTCTCAAGGTTCAACATGAGATCCTGTGGATCTGGTTATGTGACTGATGCTAGTCTGACACACTGGATCACACGATGGAGGTGGAGCCGCAGTACCACGCTGTAGCCAGGCAGCATGCTGTGTAGTAGCACTTCCTTATGCTCACGCCTTGCACAGGAGAACCCTTCCCTCTATTTGAAGTGAAACACCAAGTTCTTCTCTCCAATATTAGACTCAACACACCTGGTTAATGACAGATTAGGTTGATCTTGCTGATCTTTTCTGAAAAGCTGCATGGGCCAAAGCAGGGAATACAACTCTAGGTACAGGTGAGCCCTATGTTTGGGTTTGACCTAAATAACTTAGATTTGATCACAGTCAGATTGTACAAAAGTCATCTGAGTGTGTTCCACATTCAGTGCTGTCCCACACTGCTGCACCAGTTGATCTAGTAAAGGTAAGGTGGAACACAGTACCACAGCTGCAGGTGTGGATGGGATTGAGGATCCCTGTTGAGGAGTGGTGCAGTGCTTATGAAAGAGCATGGGAAAAAAGCAGGGTGGTTTATTGACTATAGTTACTATGAGAAAAACCTTTCTGGGTGCATAACATCAAGGTGTATGGAAGAAGAAATGTTTTTCCTCATATAACATCTATAAAATAAACAAAACTTGTATAGGAAGAGCAAACTTCTATTTTGTTCTCTCATCAAAGAGTGAGGAGGAGCTAAAAAGCATAGTTGGGACTGTACAGAAGATATGGGAAGCAAGGCAAGGGGCTAAACCCTTTCCCAGTGCTATCTTCTTTTATGATGTAGGGACACTTGAGGAACCTTTTCCCTTCCCTGTCACAGAAAATCAAAGAGTACTGATCCAGTCCACCCACATATATCAAGCTAGTGCCTTGAGGCCTTGAGAGGAGAGGTGGGTGGCTGCCACCATTTGCTGGATGTCTAGGTTTCACTGAAATAGTCTATGTTAGGGTCCAAAGGCCAGCAAATATAGCAAGCTACGTGAAAACACGAGGGTGAACCAATCAGGTGAATCTTAAGCTCAGTTTGTGAAAACATTTCAGTACCCTTAGGGTGAACTAACTGGTTTCACCATATAAGAATTACAACACATTACTGTATTCTTCCTCAATGACAGTTTCGTGTGAATCAGCACAAGTTCAAGGTTAAGCAAAGCTGGTGAGCAAGATCCTGGTTTTACTGCATGAACAGTTTTGTCTGTTCAAATAGCCCTCATTGTATTTTTGAATTAAAATAGAAAAGAAACTCTGTCAGCAACCATACTCAAAAACTGTGTCATTCTATCCTGAATGAATTAGTGCTAGAGACTCAAAACCAAAACCAGTAGAAATGAATTAGTGCTGCTGATAGTGCAACACATTCACACACAGCTAGATGTTTTCTTCTCCACCCCTCCTACTCTTTTGTGGTCTTTGTAATGATCTTCAATCTTTCGTAAAACTAACTTTGCCCTGAATGATGTGCATTTCAATGAGATGGTCAGATATCCAGTTGAACAATGAAGCATTCCTTGTGGCCAGACCTCAGCTGAGCCTGAATGCCTGAATTAGCTTGTCTACTCAGTTGATCCTCAGAGTTAGAATGTCACCCTCAGGGCAAGTGGCAATAGATTTATAATAAGACATTTCTCATGCCTAAAGCAGTTTTAATCAATCCTAGATGAAGGTGGTGTGTTTTCCTGAAAGAGTATCATGCAATCTTCACAGAGTGCACAGCTCCACTTAAAGAGCTGCGGATCCTACTGAAGTTTATTCCAGCAAATCAAACACAAAGGTGACTGTAGAGCCATCTAAACATTGCCTGGAACATGGTACAGGAAGAATAATCTCTGTGACATGAAGAGAAAGGGAATGACCTAAGAAAACGTGAGCACTGGCTAGTCTTGTTCAAAAAAATGATAAGAACATTCAACTACTTCAAAAGGACCATACAAGGAAAGTGATAGCAAGCAGAAAACTTTTTTCCTTAGTCCCTGCTACTTATCAGCTGCATTATCTCTCAAGTTATCAGTATTTATGATTCCCTTCAAGAATTTAACAAATACATATTTTACTTAAGCTTGATAATCTTGCAACTCACTAGACACAATCTATAAAACCTTGAACTGTAATGAGTTCCATAAGCAAACTGTGTTTTGAGGACAAAATGCATTTTCTTAGAAAAAGACCTTGTGAATTTTATGCAATTCCAAAAAGCTGTATCTTGTTTTCAGCCTCTCCTAATACAAGTGGAGGTTTCAAATCTACCTTATTTATTCTATACCTCATTTTGTATATTTTCTTAACTTCCCTCTATAGCAAATAATATCTATCTTCTAATTCTCTTAAGACAATAATTCTATTTCTAATTATTCTCTCAGTCACCTTCCTTTGTGATTAGTGTCCAGTGTATCAGAGAAGAGTACACTGCTATGCAATGAAAGGCAATAATCTATAAATGCATTCACATTACAACTGTGAAAAACAGGTATTTTTTAAACAAATATTTTTGCCTAAATATGGATCAAATAAAATGATATATGGTTACTGATACTGAAAGCATGTATGTGGATAAGCCAAATTTGCAAGCTGATACATATGTTATGATGTGCAATAGTAGTTCTACATACTTTCAGCAGAATAGCTAAGTTTTAAAAACAAAACACCCAAGCAAGCAGTTAGATCAACCTTCCCTCTCCTATGCTGACATACTAAAATTTTTTCTCCCAAATCTGACAAAGTAAGAACACTCCTTCTTCTAGTTGATAAATATAGCAGGATTGAAGGCTTGCATACTTGTCACCATTTCTGCCTTCCCCCTGACAGTTTTTAAACATTAGATCTATTCCTTAGCTGTATTTCCCCCTGCATGGGCTCTTACTAACATCATGCAAAATAACACCAAGTGTTCTGTGCTCTTCCTTTTCCATTCAGATTTTCTTTCTAATCCTTCCTACAACACTTTATACTCTCACAGATGCAGAACTGTCTCACCCAATCCTTTCCCTGTAGCATTTCTCTTGCCTCAGGAGTCTGAACTATACTCTGATCACTCTATTGCCCACTTTCATTCTCTTAATTCCTGTTTAGTACCTTGTTTGTTTCTAGCTCTTTACTCTAAAACACTCGCCTTACTTTCCATTATTAATGACAACTCCATTTGTGTCCACATATACTACTCTTTCTCTCATTTCTAAGGTTTCCCATAGACCTTGGAGCTGGTGAGAAATTGTACATTTTCAGGTTAGAGCTAGTTGTTTGAGAATTTTTTTAAAGGAAATGGAAAGAGCTGGGCATTTCTGTGGGGTGACTCATTCCACTCTCAGATAAGTGTAAGAAATATACAGGATGAATTTTCCTCTGGAAATTACCATCTGCCCCTGTTGGGTATAGACTGAGACCAGATGATCACTTATAACTAGATATCTGACTTTTAGATGGCCAAAGTTAGGCAAAACAAATCTCATTCTTAGTTTCCAGCTCTCCTTTTCCTCAATTATACAAACACTCCAATTTGGGGTGGGGGGTGGGGAGATGTCTCTTTATTCCACTACAGTGGAGACATTGCATCAGCTACAGCCACTTGGGATTTCTTCAATGACCCCTTTCCAGACAAAGTTTAAAAAACTCCAGACCTTCATAATTTTCACCCATCAGTGCCTTTTGGCATCATTACAACCACTTTTTTTCTTTAGATCTCACCCTCCTTAGAACACTGTAATTGTGCTCATCTTGTGTATCTCCCCAGTAATTTCCTCTTAGATTCTCGTTCCTCTTCCTACTAAATCTAGCATTCTTACATCTCTAGTTCCAAATCAGTGGAACAAGACTGCAATCACTTAACCCTACAATCACACTCCAACCTCTCTCTCCTCACATCTGACTTATAACTGGATATCCATTTAATCCATTGAATACTGGTGATCTGATAATGCTATATTGTGATAACTGCAAACTCCTTCTTGTATTTTGAAATGCAACACTGTCTGTGGTGTACCACTCAGATTACTTCTGCAAAAATAATAGTGTTATCTTACTGCTTTGGTGATACTGCCCTAACTTAGCTCTTCAGAGACTGCTTTCCCTGTAAAATATAGTACTTGTTACTTTTGGAATCTTTCATGTCCTATCTTCCTTACACACCCTTGTTCATTAAAATATTATGCCCAATTATTAGCCAGCAGCAATAATTACTATCACTCATTCAATAAGTTTTAAGAAAATATTTGGGTTTTTTCCTCCATGTTGCCCACCCCATAAAGGTCCACAAAGTTTTTAACTGTCTTTCTTTAATTATCTTCCTCATCTTCTGTGATGCTGTGAGGAAACCAGATAATGGTTAAATTGCAAGTGTGATGAGACCGTCATACCCACCATGCTGCACAACATTATCTTACAAAATTCTGCTTTACATTTTAATTCTTTTACTGTACTGATCACTTACTGATCACTGTTGTTCCTGTGTTGTGTTGCTACTATTGAGTTTCTGTATCTTTTTATGTTTACACAGTATCTCACACAGTACAGTCTCATTCCATACATAGTGATTCCATGGATTAGAGTGCTACCAATACTAAATAATAATACTAACCTTGACTGAGTTGAGGTAAATCAGGACATTAGCAAACTGTCTAAGAAGAAAGAAGCAGGAGGACATGCACTGTCTCCCTGGAAGGGTATCTAAAATTCAAAAGAGAAACACAGATTTGTAGAATTTAAAAATCACATGGTAATGAAAATCACTGCCAAGATTGCAGGCGTAGGTTGCCTTTTCAGGCAAAGGGCCATACTAGAGGTTAGAAAAACTATTAGATCATCTTGTCAACTTTCTCTACAGCATACGATAACTACTGTAAGACTGTATTCAACAGCAAATTCTATAGAGATAAATTATTAAATAACAAGCCTTTTCTCTAACACAACTTATGCAGCATAATTTTGCCATGAATTATTCTTACTCTTAGGAAACAACACTTGATACAAAGCCTGAGTGTGCTCATTACCCTTTTTTCCTCTTTAGCCTTTTTAAAGTTATGCTTTTCAGTTATCCTGGACAAAGAAGTTCTACATATTTTAATTTTAGTTCCAGTAAGAGAGTAAACTTGATACACTGAAAATATTGTTACTAAAAAATTAATACATGTATAGGAAAAATACTTAGTGATAAAATACACTATGAAAATGAATTTCCACGCATTTGGGATTACCACATTTCTCACAAAGCAGTAAATGAGGCATACAAGTTTAAGCGTCAGTAAACTCTGCTGCTATGTCATCATAAACTTTGCTGCCGTCATGCTATGCTGTCATCTATTCTGAAATTGCAAGTTGCTACTGAAAAACTAAAAGCTTTTTTAGAGATTCTTAAGTTTACTAGAACTAATTTTTGTTAGACCAAATCAGCAGAGATTGGTCAGAGATGGGTGAACTCAAGTAGCAGCTGGAAAGGCATAAGTGCAAGTGATGTCAAATCACTATTTCACAACATCAGGTGGTCATTACAGAGCATGCTGCTCTGCGCGCTTTGGTAAGGTGACAGGAGATAAGATTCTGAGGCTACCAACAGCCCTGAAGTAATCTGTTCCTGTAGGTTAGTTACCATCAATCCATCTACATGAGAAAATTAAAGTATATATCTGAAGACCAATATTTTGACTCCATACTACAGCACAAAATATAGCATTCCACTGGAAAAATCGTACATTCTCCTTTAAATAAGGCAGGGTAGTAATTATTCCTGGAAAGCACTACATAAAATCTCAAAATGTATTTTAAAAGCAAGCAGAATATTCTCATTTTTTACCTCCTCGCATTAGGATGACACTTGGCTTGGATGTCCTGTCATTTCTCTACAGAAACACAATCCATCCTCATGTATGTCTCAACCACATCATTCAGTTCTCCAGTTTAAGAAAATTATGTGGTTATTTATGAAGTGTTCACTTGGAAGCAGAAATTGGCCCATATATTTCTGTCCTTTTTTTACATGCAGGCATACTTACTGTGACACATATGTCCCTTGACAAGACAGTAACAGATTTCTTCTGTGTTCCTCCACTCTTGGTTTTGGTGTTTGGTTGGGTTTTTTTGTTTGTTTGTTTGTTTTGGGGGTTTTTTTTGGAGGGGGTGTGTGTGTGTTTTGTTTTGTTTGCTGTTGGAATGAGAATGCAGATACTTCAAAACTGCTCCTTTTCTCCCACATTCAGTTTTTGAAGTTTACATAAACTCACCATAATTGATTTTAAAGAAAATTTTTAAAAAATGAAAATAAACATGAAAGAAGATTTAAAACTGAGAATACATCTTCAATTTAAAATAACCACAGTAACAAAATAATAGAGCCACACTTTTCCCATATATGATTGAAGAGTTTCTAAGTTTCAGTATTTATTCTTCTGTCCAGGTTTTGGCAGAAAATTTTGTTATCCCAGCATATCATCCTCCATTACTTTTAGTGAAAGATTTCATTAAAAAACCAAACAAGTAAACCAGCTGTAAATCCCATTCAAGTCAGCAACGAATAGGATTAGTGACAGGAAAACTAGAGTTTCATTCATCCTGTGTGACTCATGCAGCTTCCTTTTTCCAGGGAAAAGTTTCCATTTTGAAAAATTGCTTAAGGTAACCTAAGAATAACGCAAAGAAAAGACTGCACAAAGTCGAGAACAAATGTTTAATTCCTCCCACCCAACCCTAGATATTCCTGATTTGGTCCTAAAAGATGACCACTGAAAATGAAAGGGGTGTTTATCCTCCATTATGCTTGCAGTGTTTTTAGTGTAGCTTGTAAGCCTGTTAAGCATAAGGAACACTGCATTTAATAGAAATGTTAATGTACCCCTTGCCCCATTTCATCCTTAACTTACCTCAGAAATCTGACCTGTTAAATTTTCTAGCCAGTTAAGACCCTGGGAGAGGAGCATAAGAATTAACTATAAAAATGCAGTTCTATCCTCCATTGTAATGCCAGTTCCATTTCAATCATAGAATCAAAGAATCTCCTGGGTTGGAACGGACCCATAAGGATCATCAAGTCCAACTCCTGGCTCCACACAGGACCAGCCAAGTTTGAGCATGCGACTGAGGGTGTTGTCCAGATACTTCTTGAGCTCAGTCAAGCTCCGTGCTGTGACCACTTC
The DNA here is from genome assembly GCA_020800305.1 of Porphyrio hochstetteri. Lineage (NCBI taxonomy): Eukaryota > Metazoa > Chordata > Aves > Gruiformes > Rallidae > Porphyrio > Porphyrio hochstetteri. Next base: position 18,303,682 of record CM036905.1, on the reverse strand, counting down.
CCTGGACAGCCTGTGCCAGCACCCGACCACCCTCTCAGTAAAGAGCCTCTTCCTAATATCCAATCTAAACTTCCCCTGTCTCGCAGCTTCACGCCGTTCCTTCAGGTTCTACTGCTGGTCGCCAAAGAGAGGAGATTGGTGCCTGCCCCTTTGCTCCCCCTCATCAAGAAGGCACAGACTGCGATGAGGTCTCCCCTCAGCCTCCTTTTCTCCAGGCAGAATTTCATATCATTTGGATTAAGAATTGTTATTAAGCTTTAAAAAAAAAGCCCAATCCAGTAAACCAAGTAGTTGTTCTGGGTGTTATTGAGGGTGAATATTGACTCCTACATTGTAAGTGCTTCCTGAGTATTTTTGGATTTTGTTTTGGGTGTCCCTAGTCCTCTTAAAGCACATAACTTCCAACTTGAGATTAAATGTTACATGCATTGGAAAGGACTTTCACATTAGCTTTTTGCTCTATGTGCTTTGAGCCTCCAAGTCAGAGTTCTAATTAAAAAGTCTGGAGGACAGAGACCTAGGGGTGTTGATCAACAGCCACCTGAATATGAGCCAGCAGTGTGCCCAGGTGGCCAAGAGGGCCAGTGGCATCCTAGCCTGAATCAGAAACAGTGTGGCCAGCAAGAGTAGGGAAGGGATCCTTCCCCTGTACTCAGTACTGGTGAGGCCACACCAGGAGTGCTGTGTTCAGTTTTGGGCCCCTCACTACACGAAGGACATCAATCAAGAGGCTTGAGCATGTCCAGAGAAGGGCTACAAAGCTGGTGAAGGGTTTAAAAGACCAATCTTATGAGGAACGGCTGAGAGAGCTCAGATTGTTTAGTCTAGAGAAAAGGTGACTGAGGGGAGACCTCATCGCTCTCTACAACTACCTAAAAGATGGTTGTAGAGAGGTGGGGGTCGGTCTGTTCTCCCTGGTAGCTAGTGAAAGACAGGACAAGGGTAAACAGTCTGAAGTTGCTTCAGGAGATGTTTAGGTTGGATATTAGGAAAAATTTCTTTACTGAAAGGATTGTTAGATATCGGAACAGGCTGCCCAGGGAGGTGGTTGAATCACCATCCTGGAGGTGTTTCAAAGAAAAGTAGATGTTGTACTTGGTGACATGGTCTAGTGTTGGACCTAGTAGGGCTGGATACATGGTTGGACTCAATGATCAGTCTTTTCCAACTGAAACCATTCTATGATTCTATGATTCTTCCTTAACTGTCTGTTGCTACTCTTTTCTTAATGCAGTCATAGGATTTCTACAGTTAACAAAGGCAACTCAAAAAGACAGGACCGTGTTTTGAAAAAAATATTCCACATCTTCATTTTACTCCATTAATTTTTGATAATTCACATTAAAATCAAAAGCTTTGTAGGCCCAGTTGTAAGCAAAGACACAGCATAGGATTGCCTCCTGTAGTGACCACAACCTACTTTTGCATTATAAATCTGCAAAGCAGCTAAGTAACTTGATTGAGTTCTTAAACAGACAATCTGGTGGTACTAGCTCCCTGCAAGGACTGGCACAATGGCAAGCGCTGAAGCATGACTCACATGCTTGAATAGCATGGCCGGCTACTTAGTAAAATCCCAACTATACAAACAGGGGGAATCCTGTTCTCCATTCTAAATCCAACAAAATAAAGGCAGCAGATAAAAAATGACCACAAATATACATCAGAGTATCTAATATGCTAAGTGACATAAGAACATAAAAATGATCACACTGGATCCAAAGTCTATCTGGTTCAGAAGCTTGCTGAGTAAGAATACACAACTATAGAAAGATTGATGTCTGGTATCAAATATAATATGTGCTGTGGTATGTAATGCCACTTCCTTTTAAGTTTCTCCAAGCTTCCAATAATCTGCACTAAGGACTTCCTAGTCATCACTGAAAAATTTGTGTTCAACAGCCAATGGACTTTTCTTCTACAATTTTCTTTATACTTTCTGGTTCTTGGAAGATTCTATATTCAAGTAAGTTGTGTTATGTGAAAAAACAATTAGTGCTGTTTGTTTTAATTGTCTTGCATGATGATTTATTTCAATGCTCCTTGTTTTTTGTATGCTGAAGTAATTAATTCTTCTCTGTTTCTCCTCTTGTCATTTATGATGTTCTGTATCATGAACATAAGTGGACTCAGTCATCATTTTCCAGGCCATGTATCCTCTTTTATCTAGTCTGCCCTTGTTTAAGAGGGTATCCCCTTTCTCTGATCATCCTTGCCGTCTTTATTGTACCCTTTCTTGTTCTACCATGTATTTTTTTAGGTGTAAGAACCAGAACTGCAGACAGTATTCAAGGAAGGGAATCACATCCATATACAGTGACACAGTAATAATTTTTGGGTTGTTCCCTCCTCATTAATTCCTAAGATTATCTTCAACTTTTCTGATAATTTTGCAAACACAGTTTAAGTTCTCCCCTCCATGTACTATTTATCAAAGCTAAATTTAATCTGTATGTTATTACCCAGCCTGATATATTCTTCTGCAGCTTTCATCACTGTGGAAGCTTTTGTTTTTCCTACTATGGGTAATTCTGTACCATTGGCACATCAAGTCATGCTAGGATTTGTCTCCTATAGCCCATTAATTTTGAACATGAGCCCTTTCTTTAAAGAAACAGAAGATCATTTAAAGTGTTCAAATCAGGTGCATTTTATCCTTTACACTACTACTTTTCTGAAAATTACCTGTTAGAAAAAGAAAAAGTTATTATATGGCTTCCCTTCCTGAAATTAGTACTGTGGAAATTCTTTACAGGGTATTTGCTAACACATGTATTTTGAATTTGATTATGCTCAGATCACTGTAACAGAATTGGATTTTCATCATAAAATTCAAATCAGGTTCCGTGTAACCTCTGTGTTGGTCTAGAGTTACCTGTTCACTTGTGTGTTCTCTAAGAAAGATGAAAACTTAACATTTTTTAAAAATCATTCTCAATATCATGCTATGTCATTGCATTTACTGGGCAGAATAAAAGTCTCCAAACATTATTTAATTATCTGTCTACATAAAATCTCTAACCTCTGGCTGGTGAATAATTTAGCCAGTCTGGCTTGTGAATAATTTATCCTCAATACGACAAGTTTTCTATCTGAGCATGTAATTTAAAACAATTTTATGTTACTGATTAAAAAAAAAAAAAGGAGACATTTACTTTATTTTGTGAGAAGATTTCTACAATGTTTAGAACCATTTCTCCACTGGCATAATCTCTTTAGTAAAACCCCATTGTATGTTAAATAGGAACAATATCCTACATGTTACCTTCCTCCTACAACATTAAAAAAAATTATCTTAGGTTTATAGCTACTTTTTCTAAAACCAGGTGTTCCACTTTATTGAACTTCTTGTAAAATATTTAGTATTTGTATAAAAACACTTAAAATATTTGGTCTTCATGTGCTTGCTTTTGTTTTGTCCTATTTAAATTGAATTCTGTTTCTATCTCCTGCCTATAGTTTGTTACCTCCACTTGTCCTTCCTTCCTTTGAGGATGCAGAAAAGCCCTCACACTATTTTGCCTTTGAACTGCGTGCTCTTCTGTAGGCCAGCTTTCTCCAAGTTTTTAAAAAGATGACAAAGCAACTTTTACATGGAAGTAACATGAGTGTAAGATGCTTGCAGTACTAATGTTTCCATTTACCTTTATTTGGAATTAATCTTTCCCACAGGCTTACTTTTTCAAGTAACTCCCCTTCCTAATCGGACTACATTTCTATTCTCCCTTCCCTCTGCCCCCCACAACCACACCTTAAGTCTCAGCCTCTCTGTCTTGGTTTGTATATGGGTTTAAAAATATTTCACCATAAAATTAGACTCTTAATTTCCTAAACAATTTCCTTTTTTCTTCTGGGTTTTATCTTCACTATACATTGTTTCAGGGTATCTTTTATTAGCCTGTCTCTGTATTATTTTTATCCACATGTGCTATGGGCACTCATCATACCTGCAAGACTGTTATGGGCATTAAGAGGTTCACTAGCATTGCAGCAATCACCCTGTGACTTTCTTGGCTATATGCCCACCAACTGAATTCTCCACTACCACAGTTCATATTACTTCTTTCTGTTAGCTGGGATCCTGACTCCAAAGGGATAGCCTCAATGCAAGAGGAAAGTCATGGATGGAATCACTTCCAGCCTTCCAACATGAAGCTTTGTGCTGAACGATCTTAACAGTAGAAGGGCTGCAAAGGCAACAGAACAGCTCCAGAGTATTTCTGAGAGTTTCATCAGTGCTGCTGCTCTGTCTCTTGAGCTCCCTCTCTTTAGTCACCATGGACACAGGAGACAGCATTCTGTTGCTGAGGCCCGTGAACTGTCACACCAAAAACATGCATAAGTTACCTACTTAAAGAAATAGTCCTACTGACAATGCCTACAAAGGAAACTGGAAAGCCCTGTTTCAGCTGAATTTCTTTGTTCCAACAACTGGCTTTTTTGATTTGGGATTTTTGGATTTACTTTGGCAAGGGGAAGGGAAGATGAGGTCTTGTTTTGGTCTATTATTGAATAGCAGTTACAGATTTGCACCTGTGAGTATCTGTACCTGTGAGGTTTCAGTCAAAATTCATCTAATTAGGCTGCTGTCTTCTGTTTCTATAATGAGAATTATTAGTCAAAGGCAAGCTCAAGCTGCCAGTGTCTATCAGTGAAGACTAGCAGTTCACACTACAGCCTCTTTTCCAGTCAAATTCGTACAGTAAGGTTTGAAATGAATTGAATCTTCTCATTTAAACTTGCAAATTTGTTTTAGGCTATAAATTAGACCTGCTGTTACTCAGACTAAGCAATAAAATGCCTAGCAATAGTCATTCTAACAGTCAGCAGTTAAACAAAGACGTGATGTTATATATTTGGATATTGTAAGAAGGATTACGCAATGGAGAAAGAACATTTCAAACATACCACATTCACTGGCTGATTCACCCACCAACTGGAAGAGCTGCTGAGCAATTTTCAGATGATCTCTCTGGGAGAAGGAAAAAAATTTCCAACATGAGTTCCAGAGTTGATGGAAACAATACACAGCAAAAATACACTCTGATGAACAGATGGGGAGCAAGTAACAGACAAACCAGGGTTGAAGCAAAACCAGAAAATGTAAATGTGCCACTGTATGAGCCTAGATATAGAAGAACACTGTAGAAAGCAGGTTTTTTTGGAAGCAGGACAGAAAAGCCAAATTCAGCTCAATTTTTTGTCAGGACTAGCAACAGAGATTTGCGTCTCTCATTCTGGACTGAATACCGTATGGAAGAAGATTAAGAGACTCAGAGATCCTGCAATCTAAATGAGAAATTGTTTCCTCTGCCACTCCATTCCATTCCCTAGAGATCTGATCACATGCTACTGTTGGAGAAGCTGAAGAACCTCATGGACTTCACTCACCGAGCCCATTTCTTGTCCAAGTGCTGCATGTACCACTCCTTTGAGGATATACTCCTGAAAAAAAAAGTAAAAAGGATCAGATAAGACAAGATGAAGACTTCAGGAGACATGCAAAAACCTACTTGCACATTATTTTCTTCCTAAGTTCAACTCTATCCTAATGCAGTATAATAGGTAGCTGGTTACTGTGGTAGTGCTTTAGCACAGTAGTGCACTTACCCCCAAAAATCCATTCTATTTGTTTGCTAGTCACTTCTGCTAAAGATGTGGGATGCAAAGGCATAGTGTGTCTTCTGATAACTCTTACACTCAAAGACAATGCATTAGAAGAAACACCACAATATCACGTCCTCTTCCCTACCACATGACCAATAATCAAGTGCAACGCTATACTAATGCATAGATCCCACTTCAAGTATGCACAGTGTTAACCATAACCACTGCCATCCTTGCTCCAAAATGCATACTGTTTCTGATCAGGGCAAAAATGTTAAGAAGCTTGTGCACTGCAGTCATGTTACTCTACTGAAATTAAGAACAGGAGTAGAGTACCCTGTAATCTCTACTTTGACATACAACAACAGTTTAATATGACTCTAAGCAAGATCTTCTCAGCATGTAACAGACTCATTTGTCATATTCAAATCTTACAACAATTAAGAGTTATAGCTATAAACCTGTTGAAGTAGATATTCCTGATAAACCCTGACAGTTCTGTCACAGATGTAAACATCGAAAAAGAGACGTACACAGACCAACAATGGACTGCAAGGAAAAAACCTGAGAGTACTAGTTGGTATGCTAAGTTATTGTTTTTTCACACCAACTCAGATGCCAAATTATTATCCTATAGATGTCATGAAAAAGATGAAATTTGAGAAGAACTAACTGAAGGAGGTCATACAAGGAGTTTTTAAAGTCTTAGTGGGGAGTTCCTTCCAAGTGTGAGAAAACAGGAAAAAAAGCACAAAGATACTAATCTCAAAATGTGATCAAGAATGATATCATGTCATTTATATTAGGCATGTATATAGGGCAAAACGGAGGCTAAAGAACCAATAGCTGCAGAAAATTGTTCAAGTAAGTCTTGCTATACTGAAAAAGGCAAGAAGTGAAAAGCAAGAGCAGAAGACGATCCTCAGCACAGAATCACCAGATCTGTTTTTTTGAGGTTTTCCTTTTCCCTTCCATCTAATCCTCACACAAACTCATGAAAAGTCTCTTTCATGCCCAGCTATGTGACCTTTGGAAAATAAACTGCAAAGAGGAATAAATCAGAGACTAAAGATGTTGGAACAGCCAAAAAAGAAAATTACAGTAGCAGCCAAGGGACACTGCAGTTTTCACTCTCTGCAGCCAAAGTGAGATGGAATTCAAAAAGACCTATTATTTAAACTGTTTAATATAATATAGCTCATTTTTATTAAAATGGTTTCAGGAGAAACCTCATGAGCATATGAGCTAGTAGATCTTACGGATGGTAACCATCACCAGGGCAGAAGTGAGAAGCGGCTGTAGTTGGAAGTGGGCTTTTATCTATACACTAATGGTCAGCTCACTATAATCAAGTCTGCACAGAACAGAGCTGTATTCTTATTGACCCCAGGTGGTATGGCAATAAACATGCTAAGTACTCATATATAATACTTTATGCATGTGCATTAAGTCTATTGTTGATAAAAAGGCGGAAAACACAAGAGATTTAAAAGTAGGAATGGGGCAAGCTGTCCCCAGGATATCAGTTTTGTATGTGGCAGATTTCATACCGACTTGTAACTTCTGTCTTTATGTGCCATGACATGAGTTTCCAATTACCTGTGGAGCTGTAGGTTCCAGGTTCTTAATCAGGTTATAAGCCTCCTGCACATCATCTGAAATACCAGACGTTAGAATGCATGACAACCCATAGCACACTGTATTAGAACAAATCACTCATCCTCTACCACATTCCCCAGTAGTTGCAACTAAGAAATAAAGCATTCAGACAGGAGGAGAAAGGTAGCTATAAATCATTGTGAATTTATATCACAATGGTGATGGTTTCTAGAACTCAAATAACAAACATGGAGTGAGTAATAGCTTCTTTATTACTACAATTTTCCTAGTAGAGATGACTTGGCCCCCTTGTTCATAATCCAGTGGTTGCCTTCTCAGTAGTACAAGGTCAAGATAATAAATCCATCATCTTCATGTCTTTTCTGTTCTCATATTTATTTACCCCTCAAGGAGGATAGGGTAATATAATTCTGAAGGAAAACTTCATCTTTTCCTTATCAATATTTCAAAATCTGTCCAGCAGCTCTTACCTGATCATAATTCTAACAAGGAAAAAACATTACTAGTATAAAAGTTTAAATGTGAAGTTTGAATTCAATAAACAACTTCATTCCCACACAATAAATAAGTAAGCTGAAAAGATCTAAACTTTACCTAAATCAAAAAAGATGTTGGTGCTATAGTCTGCTTAGTACCCCAACCTAATGAAGATCTCATTTTACTGGCAAAATTTTGTTAATACAGCATCACACTACCTGCCCATAGGAACAAACCTTATGAAACAAACCTTTTTTGGGTTTTTTTGCCAGTACACAATGTCCATGCTCTGTTGGGACAATACTCTAGGGTTATTTAAGGCAATATACATTGGAGCTGCCAGGCTCCCATTCAAACTCTCAGCTTTCCTACCCATTTTCTTGAGGAGTCACATAGTAACTTAGCACAAGGACTAGCCAGAAGTCTTCATGTTATTTTTGGCTAGCCCAGCTCACCAACAACTAACCAAAAAAAAAAAAAAAGAAAGAAAGACAGCAGCTCTTATTTTCATCAGTGTAGACCATCAACAAAGAAATGTGCTCTTCCGGCTCCAACAGAAGCCTCTAGCAAACCACACTGGAGCAGATTATGACTCAATACTTGGCCCCAAGTCCTGCTAAATGTCACTACCTTAAAGAGTCGAGAAAAATGGGGGGTGCGTTTGTGCCTCAATCACTCCAGTTCAGAGCATGTCTTAATACAAGCCTACTTCTATCAGACACCTCTAAGTTTTGGAGAGACAGCTGTTCATTAGAAGTAATGATTTCTCACATTCTTAACTGATGCAGCACACTAGCAAGACTTTAAAATGGAAGTTTGGCATAACCAAGAAAGAGGTTTTAATCCTAATTACCCTTGGCCTCCTTTGTCAGTATGCAAATCATTTGCATACCACAGTGAGGAACAGAACCTAACTAATGAAAGTTACTGCAAGGTTAACATAAATGAGTAAACAAGACTGATTTTTAAGTGACACAGATGATGTGCCTTGCTTCTGTGTAAGTAGAACTTGATTTCAAACATATAGTCTTATTAATATTATTAGGCAAGATATTTGGTAATAATACCAGTATTACATACTAGTGATGTCACAGTTTTGCATAGCTGGGTGCTGGGAGAGAACGGGGGCTGCAGAAAATGGCTGTTTTAAGGAGCTGCTGGAATGTTCTGCTGGCCCCAGATTGTAAACATTGGCCAATTCAAGGCCAAAGTTGCAGCTGACCAGGGCCGAGCCAATCAGCGTTGGTCAAAGCGCCTCTGTGAATCACATATAGGAGAAAAAAAATGGAAGCAGCTACGTTTTGCCACCGGAGAAGGGAGTGAGGAGATGTAACGAGTTGCGCAGACACCAAGGCTGGGCAGGGCAGGGGAGGAGGCGATCCAGGTGATGGAGAGAAAAATGCCCCTGCAGCCCATGGAGAAACCCATGGTGGAGCGGGTGTCCCACCCCCCGTTCCATGGAAAAGGCTGAGACCCCACCTGTAGCCCATGGAGAGGCTCCATGCTGGATGTGGAGACATAGAGAAGATGCTGTGACCCACGTTGGAACAAGCCCCTGCCAGCACATGCAGCCCATGAAGAGAAGCAGAGACACAGAGATGAGCGAGAGAGAGATTGGCGCCGGAACAGGTTTGCTGGGGGGAGGCTGGTGACCCCGTGGAGGACTGGAGACACATTGTGATTTATTGCTGCCCGCCATAGCAGTGACCCACGGCGGGGCAGCTGATGAAGAGATAAAGCCCTGTGGGAAAAGACTCACGTTGGAGAAGTTCGTGGAGGACTGTCTCCTGTGGGTGGGACCCACGGTGCAGCAGGGGGAGGGTGTGTGGAATGAATGCCCCCCCCGGCCGAGAAGGAAACCAACTTGCAAGGAACTGACTGAAGCCCCCATTTTCCCTGCCCTCCCCGTGACACGATGCAGGGGAAGAAGGGAGTGAAATCATGACTAGAGTGAAGTCTGCTAAGCAGGGAGCGGTGGGGGGAGGCAGAGGTGTTTTAAGATCTGGAAAAGGAAAACAGCTCATGAGGAAGTGACTGAGAACCCCATTTTCCCAGTCCCTGCCCCACCCTGTGCCATGATAGGGGGGGAAGAAGGGAGCAAAAACCCTGACTAAAGTCTGCTGAGGAGGGAGTGGTGGTGGGAAAGTGTTTTAAGATTTGGTCGCTCTCCTGACCCTGGTTTCACTGTTTTTTTAGTGTAGTGTAAAAAATTAGATAGTTTTCTTTCCTTCACTCTGTGATGATCTCTCCCTGTCCTTACACTGATTCCTAACCCTCTCAATAAATATTTTCTCCTCTGTCCAAATAAAAAGGGGCGTGATAGACCGACTTTGGTGGGCATCTGGCCTCCAGCCAGGGCTAAACCACCACAAGTGATATTAGCCACAATCACACTAGAGAGAAAGGTGGCTGGGAACAGCAGACATAGATTTACCAGTGACTAACCCAATGGATAACTGGTTGTATGGATAGGGGGATAGCAGTGGATGCTGTATACACCTTGATTTTAGCAAGGTCTTTGACATGGTCTCTTATATCTTTGTCATAGCCAAACTTGAGAGATAGGACTGGCTAAGTAAGATAAGGGGATGGAAAACTGGCTGGATTGCTGAAGGACAGTGATTCATCATAAAAAAAAAACAACTGGGGCTTATTACTTAGTCAAATCTCCCAGGAATTGATAGTATTGAGTGTCTTATATTAATGACTCAGATGACAGGATAGAGAGTACTTTCAGCAAGTTTTCAGACAATAAGACAGAGGAGAAAGTTCCAAGCTATTGAGAAGCTCAACAGAGTAAAATAAAAAAAGGCTGAAAGAAACTTCATGAAGTTCAAAGGAGGCAAAATGCAAATCCTGCATCTTGGTTGGTTTGAAACAATTCCAAGCAACAAGGCAGGCAGGGGCGGCTGACTGGCTAAAAGGCAACGAGGGGGTCCTGACAGACAGTGTGCCTTTGCAGCAAAGGAGGTCAATGGCACCCTGGATCACAGAATCACAGACCATTAGGAGTTGGAAGGGACCTCGAAAGATCATCTAGTCCAACCCCCCTGCCAGAGCAGGATCACCTAGATTAGGTCACACGGGAATGAATCCAGGTGGGTTTTGAATGTCTCCAGAGAAGGAAGCTCCACAACCTAGCTGAGAAGCCTGTTCCAGTGCTCCATCACCCTCACAGTAAAGAAGTGTCTCCTTATATTCTCATGGGAACTTCCTATGCTCCAGCTTCTACCTATTGCCCCTTGTCCTAATGCTGGCCATCACTGAGAAAAGCCTGGCTCCATCCTCCTGACTCACCCTTTACATATTTATAAACATTAATATGGTCACCCCTCTGTCTTCTCCAAGCTAAACAGGCCCAGCTCCTTCAGCCTGTCCTCATAAGGAAGGTATTCCACTCCTTTATCATCTTGGTGACCCTGCGCTGGACTCTTTCAAGGAGTTCTATGTCCTTCTTGAACTGAGGGGCCCAGAACTGGACACAATATTCCAGGTGTGGTCTCACCAGGGCAGAGTAGAAGGGGAGAAGGACCTCTCTTGACCTACTAACCACACCCCTTCTAATACACCCCACGATGCCATTGGCCTTCTTATCCACAAGGCTGAACAGAAGAAGTTCTGACTAGAAGCATGTCTGGACAAGGCTCTAAGCAACCTGAGCTAATTTGACCTACTTTGAATGAAATGTTGTGCTAGAGATCTCCACAGGTCCCTTCTCACCAATAATGTGATTCTGTTATTTACCTAGAGCTCTATAAATTTACACGATTTAAGGAAGGTGGTAACATACTTTTAATAACATAAAATCGTGTGTCTAAATGGTACAGCAGGTCACTAACCATTCTCCTTGGATTATGGGGGCTTCATTCTGCTCCCACTCCCTGCCTTCCAGCTCAGGGGGCTGGGTACCCAGAGAACAACTGGTCTAAGTAATAAGACTGAAGCAAAGAAAGCATTAAGTACCTCAGCTTTTTCCTCATCCTTTGTCACAATGTTTGCCACCCTGCCCCCCTCCTCCTCCCCGCAGTAAAGGATGGCAATTCTTCTCAGCCTGCCTTTTGTTTCTCATGTATTTATGGAAACATTTTTTGTCTTTTACAAAAGATCTTACTTAATCTGCAGTAGCCAGATTAAGTTCTGGTTGGGCTTTGGCCCTTCTGTTTTCTCCCTGCATAATCTCAATAGTAGTCCTTCTGAGTTGCCTGCCCCTTCTTCCAAAGGCCATAAAGTGGTTTGCTTTTTTTTTTCCCTGAGTTCCCACCTGTTTCTCCAGGTGGGCCTTCTCCCAGTTCATCTTTTGACACATGGGGACAGTCTGCTCCTGCACCTTTAAGATTTCCTTGTTCACAGTCACTTTGGCTCATGTTCAGTTTGTGCCATATTTACAGAAATAGCGGTCCCTGCCTTCATAGGACATACACCTACCACTCCCACATATTCAGGCAGAGGAGAAGTCCTCTCTCTACAAACACATAAACACCACCATCCCTAAAGCCATCTCCCTCAACTGAAGGAACCTCCAATACTCTGTTGTGTTTGACTGCACAAAATTAAAGCCCTTCTCTGCAAGCTATGGAAACTCTTGCATCACTGCTTTCCAGAGGAACAGAAGATTAAATAAATTCCATTTTACTGCAAAAAACAAAAAAAAAATTAATCAGATAGTCACTTGAGAACAGATGAATGAATAATATCCCTGAAGCTATGGAAGAACCAGAGGAAGGTGTATTTACCTTGCCGGAGATAGTAAATCACAAGATTCAGTCTTGCCTCAGGAATAACATCAACCAGAGGAGGCAGAACCTGCAAAGCCCCTTCTCCTCCTCGGAACACCACCTGCAGAGAAAAATAGCATATTGATAACTGTGTATCAAAATCTTGTCTATGATATCTTACTTCATGGAAATTAATCCTTAAATTTCTATATTAACAGTAGGAAAATGGGCAGCGGTACTGACATTAGCATAATCCCTGCTTTAATGTAACTATAGAATTATGACGTGACAATCTATTCTGAAGAATATAAAGTATTTAATCCATCAGTAAAGATTAACTTAGTTCAGCTTGTAGCTGCTGAAAGCAGTGATGTATTATGTATCAAAGGTTTTAAAGAATAATATGGTCTGAGACAAGAGTGAGCGGAACACATACAGAATTACAATTTGCTTATGATATATTAATATGAAAGAATTAGGCTGACAACTCTAAATTTATTTTGAAAGCCACAAGATCCAAAAATGATCAGAAGCTGTCGATTCTTTATACTTTGGCTTCACGTGACAGTTCTTTCAATAAAATGCAACAAACTTACTCAATGTTGGCAAAAAAAACAACATTCAAAATAAAGAATGTTAATTTTAAAAAGTCATGCAAGCATGCAACTGCCATCATCTGTTTTACTGCAGAAAGCACAAGTGTTTTGGAGTTTATCAGCATCTTTTCCCCTATGAACTTCTTGTTAAGTACTTTTTGGATGAAGACCATTTTCCAGAGTTATACTAATTCCACTCACATTGCTGTAGTACTAAGTAAAAGTTCAGGGTCATGCATTTAAACTTGTTTCTACAGTGTCCTTATTGACTTAGCTTCACAAAATATCTAACAAGGTATTCTTACAGGACATAAATTATTTTAATATGCCATTGGGAACAAAAACAACAGCATTATTATTTTCTTGACATAGTTGAAAACTGTCAGGGAACAATTTCAGGGAAAAAATAATACACTTGATGGCACATTGATTATACAGGTAGGCTTTCTGGAATGGGACTTATACAGCAGCAGAGATTCAACTGGGTCTGCAATTCCCAAAATACTCCATTTTATGAACCATGAAGGAAAGGTCTACAAATGACTGCAGTTCATATCAAGTCTGAGAAATACATTACTCACCAGATTGTGCTTAATGAGCTCCTTGCCAAACTCAAAAGACGATGAGGCACTGTCCGTCAAGTTCTTGAGCTCTGCCTGGAATTATATACATTCCAAACTTTTAATGTGAAAACAAAATGGCACATCAGCATAAATAGAGCTTCATATGAGCCCCAAAGCTGATAGACATCTCCAACTGCCTCACAGGAATATTTTTTCCTTCTCACTTCTATGTGATGATTTTAGCAGTTAGATAAGACATATAGAGATAAGGTCAAAAGGGAACTGGGAAATCTGTAAGACCACTGTGCACACATGTGGACAGATGGCTTAATACTGGGGAAACTGAAATAGGTGACATTCCTGAGAAAGGCACAATGACAAAATAAAGACCATTATCAACATTACTGATTAAGAGAGATAGCAAGGAAAAGAAGCCTGTACTTCAACTAAAACAAAGGTGAACAGAAGGGCTATCCAACAGATACCTCAGCAGCCTTCCCGTTGTAAAGTCGGAAATGGTTACAAGCCTTAAGGTTAAGAGCAATGGTGCTGTCAGGAACTTGCTGAAGATAAACAGCTAGCACTTCCTGTGATACATCATAGTAATCCAGTTTGTAATAGCAGAGGGCCACATATACATTCAGAGCCAGGTATTCCCTGCAGGACGAGGGATTAAAGAGAACATTCCGGATCGTTATACTACAGAACATAAAATCAGTGACAAAGCTCTCATATGTCTATAAATCTTTTACAAGCACATCAAAATTCGTGTTTCTGAGAAATGCTTATTATATGTCTTCGGAGCTCTAGTTTGTTAAGTAAGATTGCACAGATCCAGATTCATATTAGTTTTTTTCCATAGCATCTACTGCAGCTTTAAAGAATTACCTATAAAGTTCTTGGTTTGCAAATTTGAGAAACAATGGCAACTTCACACTAAGGAAATGCAACGAACACGAACACTCATTTGATGTGGCAGAACAGGATTTTCTATGCAGTATGTGCAAAGATATTTAATGTGTACATAAAACTCTGAAAATATTTTAATGAATCTTATTATCTTACACCAAGTACAATTATTTTTAAAAATCCTCATCATTACAAGCCATCAAGCCAGAACTAGACACAGAAATAAGACAGGCATTTGTAGCAGCAATAAATAAAAGGATAATTGTTACGATGGTTACTCATTTAGCTTTGAGTGATTTCTTCTACAGAGGACTTGGAAGTTAAAATCTCTTCCTCAGGCATTACATGACATACTTACATACATTAAGATGGACTTCTCTGAAGCATTCAAGGAAGATACTACTGAAAGATAGCTACATATTCTGGGACACCAGTTTCTCTTTTACTAAAGAATACATCCAACCACTTCAATAGTAAAAACTTGCAGAATACGATAGAAGAATGTTAAACATCAAGAAGTGCCACCAGCAGGATAAATAGAAATGGAAAGAATTTTGGGCTTAATGGAATAAGGAACTCTCTATGTAAAATTAAGAACTGAACACTTCTTAGAAAGGATAAGAGGTGAAGGAGAAGTCAGTAATAGCAAGCAAGGATCACCAGACTGGCTGTCAGAAGGGGGGACCCTGCCTCTCCCCTCCCCCGCAAAAAAAACCCCAAAGACAAAGCAGGTATATAACCACATGTAATTTCAGAAGAAATAAGTTTTAAAAGTCTCAGAATGAATTACACAAAAATATCACTAAAAGCACGCAATGGAGAGCTGCCTTAAACATGCATTTTCCAATAATGATTAGCAATGAACAAATTGGGGGGTTGCATCTTGTGCACATTTTGTGGTGGAAAAGGGACACAAAGTACTTGGGGAAAATTCCTACTATGGGAAACCAAGCAGCTAAATGGATTCAAACACCAACAGTATCAGAGACACTGCAATAAGGTACACACAGAGATGCCCACCGATTCTCGAGAAGAATGCGCTTGTATATATCAATAGCTTCTTGGTAATGGGACCGCATGTAGTGGATAGATGCCAGACTAAGCTGATCTTCTGTAATGTCTTGCAGATTCTGGTGAGAGCTCATCAGTTTCTTCTCATCACTGAACTAAAAAAAAAAAAAACAACAAACCTGACACATTCTCAAAAAGTTCAGTGACAGGGCAGGGGAGGGAAAAAGTTAATTAGCCAGATTAGTTCTGTCCTTGCTGGCAAACAGCAGGTGATTCATATTAAACATCTGGAAAACCTCTATTACTTTAATGTTAATGTGACCAGTGGAGAAAGCCAAACATTAAAGAGGCAGACCAGTTGAAACTAGAGAAATGGGAGGCTAAAACTAAGTATACGTTTTCCTTTAAGGTGTGTTTTAGACATAATTACATGCCAGATGCCTTGATGGATAAGAGGGAAAGAGCTGAATCAATTATTTCACAAACAGAATTTTGCAACACAAGATTTAACTGTTATTGTTTAAGCCAGCAAAACTTTTGCTGTTTGTAGATCCAAATCTTACTTCTCAAGGGTAGCAGGAAAATGCAAGGCTTGCCAACATGACAGCAATAATTTTCAGACGAGTTCTTTACAACACTAACAAATTCTCTTTAATCAACCTCTAAAAAATTCCAGTTTCTTTAACTAAACAGTTTATTTTTAAAACCATTGCTGCACAGCACAACCATACACAAGGATAAAAATAAGGAACAGAAAACATACCCATTATATCTGTATTACAACAGTAAAATTGAGGCTATTCACCTAATCAATCTACGTGAATCACTTAGTCCAGGGCTTCCCTTTGCTTCCCTCTGCTGATTCAACAGTAATTACAAATTTCTCTTACAAGCAAATTCTATTTTACAGATTTGTTTTTCATTTATCTGCTCAGTTTTTGTCAAATCATTTTCCTTCCTCTCTGAGCTAGTCACAGACTGATACTCCAATACAAAGCCAGGAGAATGTGCTTAACAGAACAGCATTGGGCTACATTTATTTGTAAACACCATTATGTCCAAAGATTGACTACACGAACTAGGAATTAGTCAACTTCTCTTTATCAGAGACATCTGTAAGTGCCAGTGTCACTACAAAAATGTTTTGAGATTTCTCTCTCAAGCTTAACACTTAAGTAAAGAGAACGTGACATCAAAGCTAACATTCAGGAGTTACACTTTCTTTCACACAAACCTCTGTTTCTTGAGCAGCACAGTACTTAAGTACAAAACAAGATGGTATAAAAACAAATTGAAGGCAATATAGTTGTGTATGGTAAGGGAAATAAGCATTTAATTTTTGTTGAAGTTAAAGTATATTTCATGCTATAAACAATATTACTTCTTGGATACTGAATGTCTTAGGAAGATCAGTAATAGCATATAGACTACTTTGCTCAAATTGCTAAGTATAAAAGCTGCAAATTAGGGAAATGTGTTGTACTTCAATGAAAAATAACAGTCCCAGGTTTCCCTTGTAATCAAAACCACTATCAGGTTCCTGTTGTGTGACTTATATGGAGTAAGTTGGTAAAACTTTCCTTAGATACATGCTGAGGGCATCTATTCTGAAATCATGTTTTCACATTCACTTTCTCCTCCGCATTTGAATACAGTAGGGTAGTTGTGAAAAAATGTTTGTTCTCCTGCCATCACAGACATTTTAATTATTCTGCCAGGCTGCCAGCATAAATTACACATTACCCAACTGAAACAAAAACAAACAAAGAATGAATTAAGAGAAGACATCATACCTTATGTGCCAGGTGAAAGAGTAAACGGTTCTGGAGACGACTCTTAGGTGCTGTAAGGAAAATTCAGTAAGTATTGCTGCAAAGAACAACTTGGGGTGCCTCTTTTTATTTTTAACTCCCTTTCTCAATAGACATACATGTACCCATATTCTTTCATTAACTAGACCAAGGACAGTTCTATGCAGGTCAAGCCAAGGTGCAGGTTCTACCAATTTTAGAGTGGTTGAAAGGCCTTCCTTCCTGCTTCCCATCTTCATTCCCTGCTCATTCTCTGCTTTCCATGAGCCTTAAAACTTCTATGAATTGCACTATCATTTGCCTGCAGGGCGTTCTGGATAGTTCTCTGGTTTCGCACAACTGACACACAGAAGAGCGTAGCATGTTTTACAAACTAAAAAGCAGCAACAGACATAATCAAGGCTCCTTCTACTATAGGTCATATTTGAAGTCAAGTTGTGATTCATAATTTTAAGAATCTTGTCAATTTGCAGCATATTGCAAAACCCACTGCTGCTACCATTTTGTTACATATGCATATTTACATATGCATTATACTTAGCTCTAATATTTCTTCTGTCCTTAGTAACAAAAGGCACATCAAAGAATCCTGCAGTCACAGCAGGTAAGTTTCAAACTAAGATGAGAGATTTAAAGGAGACATCTCACTTCTGCAGCCACTAAAGTTCATGGAATTTCTGCTCTAGTAGGACCAGTAATTCCATTTAACTCACTTCATATGACACAAATTATTAACTGTAGAGCTTTAAGTCACTGGAGAGAGACTCATGTTTCACTGAGAGTGGCAAAGGTCCTCATCCAACAGAGCTATTAATTTCTTTTGCAAGCAGTCTTCCAAAAAGCTTTCCCTTGTTTTCTGTATTTTCTTTAGCTTACTCAGTTAATAAGCACTCTCATTCTAACTCAGACCAACCAGCTGGCAACCTATGTTCCACAGAAAGGATGTACATGGACTCTTTACAAAAAGCAGAACTACTTACTGTGTTTATGAAGCCAGAAAAGTGCAGAGTTAGCAAAGCAATGGTCTGTAACACAAGGCTATAATTCTCCTGACATCCTAAACCATGAAAGAGGGCTCAAACCACCAAAACCTCTCCTCTTCCCCCTCCAAGACAGAATTTTCTAATAATAAGTTAGATTTTTTTTTAAAAAAAGCAATTTAGGGAGAGATTTCCAGATTTCTTACTCTTTCTTTACATAGTAAGAAAGCTTTGTAACACAGTGAGCAATGCCAAAACCCAGACCAGTCTCATCAGGTTGGCAGTGTAAGGCTGTCAACCTACTTCTGATAGGCACAACAATTATTGCTCTCTTTTTCTTCTTCTCAAGATATGTTATTTAATCATGTTCCTAAAAAAAGAGGACAGTGAATTTTACCTTTAAAGAACTGCTAAAACAGAGAAGTCCCCAAAGGCAAAGGTGGTATGAGAGAGTTCTCATAAAACCACAACATCTTGCAAGGTATTACTGACCGAGCATCAAGACATTAAAATGCTAAATGGTCTTCAGGTTAGGATATATGTGGTAATTCTCATTAGCCTAATTAAGAAAGAACAGAAAGTTTTTCTGTTCTACAATCAATCTTGTATAAGCAGCAGTAGTATAACTGACATGAAAATATATTCTAGAAATTATTTCATCCATTTAGAGTACCTTAATTTAAATGTATGTTCATCAAAAGGCTGTCAGCAATGATACTGTGGTAACCCCATATGTGCCCTGACATCAGTTGACACATTTTCATACCAAAGTTTAGAAGGGTTGCACATGGGCCCCACATGTGCTTTAGTGTGAAACTTCAACCAACCACAACCACCCTTCACGATTCAAAATATCTGGTCATCAAAGAATCCAAAAATACAAGCAGGATAGATTGTGGGATTTACATTGAAAATAACTATTGTATAACCACAATACTATGGGTAAAGACACTGATGTTCCTTTCTGAGTAGGCTCTTTTCTTTTCTTTGAGCGGGTCACTGTGAAAATTGTGACTTGCAACCAAGACTCACTCAAGAATCTGAACTGAGGCATTTTTGTTTCACTGGTCAACCAATGACTGCAGTGCTGCCCTCACAAACCTGGCATCTGATCTGACATCAAAATTACAATTTACTTCTTGGCAAAAGCTGGAGGGTTAGTCCACATTATTTTACACCTAAAAACAGGCAAAAGGAGAAACCCAAGTTTTCATGGTGTGCATGGATATATGAAAGGAGAAAAAAATATCCTGCTTCATACGATATTATATGATAACATCCATTTGATATTCTTTAAAATAACACACTTTTACTTCATGCCAGCCAGAGAAGGGGAGGGGCAAAACAGTAATTAAAAAACCCCAACAACCTCCTGCTGATATAGTACACAGAACCATGGAAACACTTAATATCAGTTGTTTCTTTTCTCCCAGTGACAAATGCAGAAAGATAAGGAAACATATGATATGGGGTCAGAAGGTCAGATTAGTTTCCAAAAAGGATTTGGTTATGAATATTGGATAAAGCTGTTGTCAGTCACTGTAGGAAGTGATACAACTACCTCGTTAGTGATAATGATTTTTAAGGGACATTAGGCTCGCTCTTTTATTACTCTTTGTTCTACTGAATTTCTTTGTCACTGATCTATTAATGCCAGAAGGAAGCCCAATCTTCTTTTCCTGCCCTGCTTTTTCAAGATGACTGTACTTTTATTGTTGTTGTTATTTGGGATTGTTTTTTGTTTGTTCATGGGTTTGTTGGGTTTTTTTTCTTTTTCTTTGCTCAATACTAAGCAATCTAGGGATCATAATTAACACGATGATAATGGTGCATGGAAACAGAGTGGACCATGCTTCAGATGCTGAAGACATCACTGAGGTAGCTGGATAGGATATTTCTCTTTTAAGTTAGGAAACACATCAATATTCCTACACTAGAATTTTTGGCATGATCAGTGCTGATATTCCAGGAACTAAAGTCATTGCTGACATTGACCTTAAAAGTGTTCTGTTTATTTTTATATAGCGACACTGAACAGGGACTTAGAGGAGTATTAGTTAAAGTATAACAAACAGCTATAATAATAGTGAAGACAGTTATCTAGTTCAATAGTTATGAAACAAAAAAGTTAAGCTCACTAGAAATGGCAGCTCAGATTCCTGGCGAGTTCCACATTGCCACCACAGGCAGTAAGAAGATGATGAAATACAGTCATGAACAATCTGTTATTTGTGCCCTCTTGTAAGAGGGCAGGGCAATGCTGGTCACACATCCAGCATTAACAAAAACCATCTAGCAAACATAATGCATATGCTATAGCAGCACTTCATAAATCAACAGACGTAGAACATATCTTAAAACACACATAAGCAGAAGCTGGTAGGAATGGAACTGTGCTGAGAAGGCTCCAGCCAGCCAGCACAGAAAACAGGACCAAAGGAAACCTTATTCTTGCTGCTCCTGAGAAACACCACCATGCTCACCTGAATACAGGAGCTGAATGAAGCCTTCTGTGCCCAAGAACCATAGTTTCACTGATGGAGGAAAAATGCAAGGGTATGGGAAAAATGGTTGGAAAAAACATAGTCCCACCCACTTGAATAGTGCAACTGTTCGGAATTTTCTTGAATGAAACATTTAAAGGACATTAGTTGAAATTTTCCCATTCCCAAAACACTCAAAAGCCAGTTCAACGACGTTGTTATTTGCAATATATACACATTTCATTGCAGTCGTGCTCAAGCATGGCAAGTTAAAGACCATCAAAACAAAAAAATATCATTAGTCCTGTTCTGTAGCTTCACTATACTTTAAAAAGCAATACAAGAAAATAAGGTTAGTAGTTTTAAAATATGTATAAATTAGTATTTTCACTTGCTCATTTGACAAGTTCTATGTATCAGACTCTGCTGGTTCAAAACTACAGATAAAATGCAATGAAAATTAACTACTGTTCTCAAAAAGATACAGTACAAGCAAGAAAACAGATAATTTTGCATGTAGGGGAACATGCAGTCTAAATTAAAATAAAACCCAGGAACTTTTCCATGCCCACTTGTAACTGCACATTTTCACCAGTAACTATGACTGACACCTGGCAAACATTAGTACATTCATAAGCAAAACTGGTTTGGAAAATGTGGTTTTCTTCCTAACTCATCTGTGTTCTGCTTTTATACAGTATTGCTCCTTCCAGTATAGGCTGTGAAATGAGAAGTATTTGTGCTCAGCAAAACCACACACAGATCTGACACATGCAGAGTTGTGAAGAAGTAAACTAATTACAAAGCTTTACCCATGAAAAATTAGAAGGGAGGAGGGAAAAAAAAAAAGATTTCTTTAATGACTGGTTCAGCAACACAACCCTGCTTGTGCATGAATCTTAAATTTAATTGTAAAATTTTGTTTATCCTAAAAGGCCTGTTTTTCATAACAGATTTAACTGCAGCCCCACAAATGTGGACATTTTGTGGTTTAAAAGAACACTGTTAGTTCTTGTGTTTTTCTTAATGCAGTGCTAGCCAACAGCTTCTGAGAGCACTGTGCAGGCTAAACACAACGTTCCGTTGCCAGGATCACCGTGCAAGTGTGCCAGGCTGAGTTTCTGGTACTTGTCCTTTGCAAGACACAGGAACTAGGAAATGCAATATAATTATAAAGCAAAATACTCTTTAAAAACGTGTAATTTATTATTATTTAGTAAACCAAGATGCAGACTTTCAGTCTTACTCTCCCAAGACTAGATGGGCTAGCATACAGCATGGAAACATATGTTCAGCCAATATATGACAGCACAGATTCAAAAGGAGTAAACAAAGCATCACTTGGCAGCTTCACTATGGGATGACTATGAAACAACAGTAGCTGACTTGAAGTAACTCTACCCTCACTTCAGACCCTGGAACATTAGTAACTGTAATGTAAAGGGACAGCAGGGAAAAAGGAGAAGCCAGAAATATCTGAAAGGAATTTGGAAGAAAGCCTAAGGGAGATAAAGTGCAGCTCTAATGAAAAACCTTCAAAGAAGAATTTTTCTTTATTGCCTTTTTGCTCTACTTCTAGGTTATATTTGCAGTACTTCTGTTTATGTGACTTTTGATATACAGATTTATTCTTTCCTGAGAGAATGTACCATGAAGTTTTAATTAAGTAATGACAAGCTAGGAGAACACATTACATCCATTATAAAATAAACATAAAACCTTGCTCCACAAGAGATTGTGGACTATATATCTTTTACGAAATGCAATAATTACCTCATGGATTTTAATGCTAATTTCCTAATTTTTAAGTATTTTTTGACAAACAGTTAATAATTTTAAGTAACAGCACATGACAAGAAGGAACTGCTATTTGATCTCTAGGTATTTACACGTTTTGTGGAAAATCTCTTCTAGAAAGCTAGCTGACATTTATGTTCCCTTTCACACAGAGATTCTATCACTGTAGAAATTTAGAATTATAGCTGAAAATATATTTCTCCCTCATATGTTTTAGCACTATGGTACTTTAAGGACTCAGCATAACTGCAGCAATGAACAGCAAGGAGTATACAAGGATTCAGGCAAAATAATCCCAATATAGCAATGGTAAGCAGCCCAACACTAATGCTACTTTTTTCAGCAGTATTCAAGGCAATACTGGATAAACAGTGGTGTTCTAGAGACTTCACCTGTTGTGTTTATATCCAATGAAATATTTTGCTTCTCCAGGATCTTTGCAAAACCATAGAAGAGATCACAATATGTTATGACATCAGCTGTCAATAACACATTGCAAATGGCCATCACTGGTACAATCCCAAAATGTTAAGAAAACCTATACAAGGATGTCTCTGGAGTGAAAATAAAATGGTTCAACCTCAATGCAAGAAAGACTGAAGCAATAGGAGTGGAAATACACAACACCTGGAAGCCTTCAATGGAGAAATGACAAGTGTCACAAATCTTCAGCTGTGACTGCCTCCAAGCCTGACCAAGCTTAAGTGGCCAGAAACTGTTGGTATTACAGTACTCCCAAGAAAGCTTTACTACCTCAATAAAAAATAGGCTTGCTGTCCTTCTTAAACAATTAGATAAAATCAGGAACGGATATTACTAGTGTGAGCACTCAGTTATTCTCTGTTCCTCCCTCAGCTATGTTTGCACTCCTTTCTTAATATTCCTGCCCTGTCCTCCTGCACTAGAGTACCACTAACCATACCCCCTACCCTGCCACTCACCATGCTACTATGAACTAATCTGAAAGGGCACAAAACAATTACACTTCCCTCACTGACAGCTCACAGTTAATAAAGATGAATGCCCAGCTGTGTATCTGTCATCTCTAGAACGGATTGCTGTAATTCACATTATGTGAAGCTGACAACAATGGCTCCAACTGGTACAGGATGCAGCCACTTGCTTCTTCCGTGGTTTAGGTCAAAGTGACACCTCAGGCTCTACTGCCCAATTATTTGTAGGTTCCACTTCAAGTCCTAGATTGTAATCTCCAAAACTCAAATCTGTGGTACAGTAAAGATTAAATTGTTTTCTGTGAACACTGGAAATTTACACACCTCTTAAACAGTTGTGCATAAAACTTTTTACAGTTGGAAGCAAAACATTGCCAGTTGTGGGATTCAAGCTCAGCATGATCTTTCAGAAGATTTAAAAGGGATACAAAAATCTAATTCTTTCTAAGAGATACTACTAAACTGTCCCTTTTGAAGGCACTCCTCCACAATAGCAGAAAGTACACAATTATTTTCTCCCTACCCTAATTTCAGCTCAAGACCAGAAGACTACAACAAGAAATAAAAGAGAAAATACCCATAGTTTGATAACAGTTTTGCCCTAAAAAAGCAATTGTCAGATCTTGACTGAGAGGATCACTACTGTTAATTCCACTTCAAAAGCAGCGATGCTGCGGTTATGGGAAACAATATAAATAGAAAGTGTTGGGTAACAAAATTAAACTGCAGAAATATTTTTAGGCTGTAAAAATTGCCTTGGAATCTAATCTCCATTCCTCTTCTTTAAATGATCCCATGCGTGTTCAAGACTAAAGCAGAACAGTAGCAATGCGACTGCAATGACTTCCACGCCTTGAAGAGTCAGATACTGACTTGTAGGGCAAGAGGGTGACCTACTAAGCCATTCAAGTTATGTAAGCAGAATTCTTGTCCACATCAGGGAGAATGCTGAACTCTCTCAGATGCCTATTTTTTGATAATTTCACTAGCCTAATTAGCTTCATCTGCACTGGCTCAGAGACATGAAATCAGTCAAAAACACGCGGATCAGCATATGCTGGGTTTTGTATTTAGAAATTAATAAGAGAAATTATTTTCCAGATGTTTCCTTCAATTACAGTTGCTTCACCTGCCCAAGGTATTTTTAGGAAGCAAACTGCACCATAACTCCTGTCAAATGAGAAACAAAAAACCAAAAAAAGCCAAACAAAAAAAAACTTTACTCAAAAGTATCCTTTATTCCTATGAAAAAAACACATTGAATACTTTATCTGGAAATCAGTTCAAGTGTTGAAGTTAACAAGTAGTCCTTTCCATCAGAGACAAGCATCTCACCTTTCAAGGCTGCTTGTTCAGCTTGTGTATACATCCCTAGAAAGAAGTATGTACAGGCAAGGTTCACCCAAACATCTGGATTGCAAGACGGTTGTTTGGTTAAGGCCTCATATTCCTGTAACAGAAGAGAGGGTTGACTTTTTAAAAATATGGAAGAGCACAGACATATTAAATATTATTATTTCTTCCACCATTTTACAATTTAACATTATTGAGATCAAATTACTTATTCTCAAGTTCACTGCAGATATTACAGTGAAAGGATTACATTTTAACCTAAGATAGGTCCCTTGCTCTTCTTTGTTTACAACAATTAACAGACAACAGGGACAAGGAGCTCTATAAATCTTCACTGCAGTAGCATGAATACTGTCAATACTGGAGTTATAAATATATATATATACTATTTGTATTATTATATATGTGGTTACTATAAATACATCATTATTTATACTTATAAAAGATAAATAAATCAAAGTTATAAAGGCATCAGAACAACCAACTTTTTGTCAGTCTTTTACGATGCTTTACTAACTTCCCAGTCAAAGCCTGGGAACCATAAGCACCCGAAAAATCTCTTTGTGAATGCTCACTGGAGGAAGTGTTAAACACGCTTTTATAAACCTCTAGGTCTTATTTATAGATTAAACCAGTGGTCTCAAAAATGGGGTCTGCACACCCCAGTATTTGTATAATACTGGGTGCAGGAAGAACTTTTTTTTTTGGCAATATTAATAACTAAAATATTTTTAAACTAGTGTTTATTTCATCTTTATCTCATCCATTTTTAATTTCTATTTTTGTGTATATTTTATAACTACATAATATATTAGCGCACATATATCATTTTTATATACATATATGTATGCATGCCAGGGGATTATGCTGAAAAAATTCTTTACTTTTTTTTACAGGGGTGCATGATCAAAATTGTTTGGAGACCACTGCATTAAAATACAAGCCTACAAGTCAGTATTGGGTAAATTCAAGATATCCTAATAGCAAAGATATAATTATAGTAAATATTACTAAACTGTGCCTAACTTCAGCATTTCCTATTTTAAGACTTACAGCCAGCTGCTGTAGAAAAACACTGGATACCACATTCTGTTATTTCTTACACCTCCACATTGTGTATCATAGAATCATAGAATGGTCTGGGTTGGAAGGGATCCCAAGGATCAAAGAGCCCCAACTCCCCTGCCACAGGCAGGGCCACCAACCTCCAGGCCCGGATCTACACAAGGTTGCCCAGGGCCCCATCCAACCTGGCCTTGAACACTTCCAGGGATGGGGCATCCACCACCTTTGGGCAGTCCGTTCCAGAACCTTACCACTCTCTCTGTATAGAACTTCCCCCTAATATCTAATCTAAACAAGCCCAGCTCCTTCAGCCTCTCTTCATAGGGGAGGTGCTCCAGCCCTCTAATCATCTTTGTGGCCTCCTCTGAAACCTCCCCAACAGTTCCACATCTTTCTTGCATTTGGGGCCCTAGATCTGCACACAGTACTCCAGATGGAGCCTCACGAGGGCAATGTATCCCTGTCACTTAAATGGCTTAATTTCTTTTTTTTTTTGTTAAACAGTAAAAAACTTATCAGACCAATCTTTCAATCTATTTTTTTAATGAAGGCAAACTTTGCAGCTACCAAACTGTGATATTCCTGAAGATAAACATATTTGTTCTGCATAACAACAGGTATTAAAAACAGAGGCAGTTATTTTTTCTCAATGTTATTTTTTCCTCTGTCAGATGTTTGTTAAATTACTAGGAAGGACCATCCCAGTGGAGGTGCCTTCTACTAGTGGTCTTGCTCTCTCTCCATCCAGCCATGTCCAAGAAGCAGGGTGACATAAGGCTCTCGCAAGACCTGCTGAAAGAATGCCATCCACATACTCCCAATCAAAATAAGCCTCTCATCCCTCCCAAGAGCACAACCCCTTACTGACTTTGTACTCTTCCTCCAAACATATGAATTGGAATTTCCCTGTGTCTGGGGAGAGTTTACCAGATTGGGCCCCTATGGGTGGAAGACTTTGTACCTCTGGGGGAAAGGCACAGATGTATATATAGCACTAGATAAAATAAACCATGACCAAAGGACAATGAAGCCCAAGAACAGAAACACACTGACAACAATAAAGTTTATAGTTTGTGAGCATAAAGTTTTGTTGGTTTTTTTCCTGCTGCCAAATGAAAGTAAACTGCATTTCCAAACTCAGAAGATATTGGTATTGTATGTCCTTAAAAGCCAGCTCAGTCTTGATAGTGCTTCGGGGACTAGCTGTCATTCAAGAAGATTATAAACAAATATATAAATAAATCAAAAAGAAAAGAAAAGAAAACATTTACATAGAGGCCAACATTTCCTACTGAGGCCAGTTCTATCTTGACGTAGGCCTGTCACAGAGCTCGGAGAGACAGGCCACTGCTGTTTATTGGGACCATCTGGAATCTTTCAAAATCTGTTCAGATTAAATACACCCAAAGGTCTCTTTCGGCTATGGCTTCAGGCAGATTAATTACAAAAGACAAAGTGCATAAACACAAGTCATGTTCTGGCTTGGCCATTCAAAGCAAGCAATAAATAAAGAGTGCTCTAGCAGTACCAGTGTGAATCTATGGAAACACAGTAAATAAATGTGAAGACTATTAGTGCTCCTTACCCTGTAGTTCTGGGCCATGAGCCCAGACTATGTGCTGTTGCCCCTTTCCTCACTAAAAGGCATTCAACATTAGTCTCCCAAAGACTACTTCAGCTTTCCTCCCTCCTCTCCAAAAAGAACCCTACAAAACCAAACAAACTAAATACTCCAAAAGCTTTCCCAACAGTCAACCTGTGGCAGCATATTTTCACCAACCAGGAGCATAACAACGCCTTGATATTTCACCTCCTCCACCTCTCGCCCTTATCACAAGACACAGGCACTTTTCCTCAAAAGCAGCCTGCCAGGTTGATTGCCTACAACTATGGACACCTACTGACAATACTGAGGCCAGCAGGATTCTCCTCAGTGCCCTTATGACTTGTCTGGATTCTCCAAGCCCATAAACACAGATCCTGAGGAGCTAATGAACAGGCCAACCTGTAGGGCTGCCCCACAAGTGCTCATGGGAGGTGTGGGAATAATCATCATAACCTGGCTACAGTCACGATGGGCTAGCCTAGAGAACTTCCCCAAGCCAAATGTCCATCTTTTATTTCTAGCTTCAGCCATCAGGAACTTGAGTGTACCTGTATTCTTACACTTCCAAGTACTCAAGCAAGACCAGATACTGCTCATGGATGAACCATTACCCTAGTATAGTTCTGTTCCTTTCATGATTTACTATTTGACTGAAATTATCCTCAGCAAAGTCAGGGTAGGCAGGAGGACCCAGACAGTGAAGAGGTAGAGCAGCTCCTGATTCTCTGCTAGGAAAGAGGTGGTACATAGGTGAGGCTGTTGGAATCACCATCTGTAGTTATGAGATTTTGACAATGCACTGAAGGCTCTGGCCCAAGGATTGTGCTTTGCTCTCATGTGTGGGGGCCATAATGGCATTATGATGTGTGGCAGCCATACCATGACAGCACTCAGCATGCCTAAGCCTAGCCAGAAGGTGCAGATGTGAAACCTGCTCTTGAACCCAACCTAGCAGTGCACCTGCCCTTGCCAATTCCTTTCTTAAACTGTCAAGACCTCAAATATGCCTTATAACCCCCCACTTTCTTAGGTCCACGCTGCTTCAGTTTATAAGATCAGGCAGGTCAGAGATAGAATCATTGGACTGATGCTCTGATTCTGGTCCTTGGGTGACACTGGGAAATTTTTTGGGAAAGGTTTAAGATTAGTGCTACAAACAAGCCATGACAGAAAGACAGGTAGGTTTTTCCCCATTAGGGATAGTAGATGTGGAAGACTCAAGAAAATTAATTAGATGCTGCTACATGATGCCAGGAAGACACTAGCCACTTGGTACTAGCAAAAATCAATTTGTCAATGAAGGAAGTTAGACAGTCCCTAGGGGGAAACTGCCACCACAGCTGCTGGAAGGGTTGAGTCCAGTGCAGTACCATTTGTAAACTGATGTACAGCAGTTAGGAAAATCCCATTATATCAGTGTTGGTGGTATATCCTTTGAGAAATGCCTCTACCTACTAAGAAGGGGAAAGTGTGACCCTAGTGAAGCTGCATAAAGAATACCTGACTGTTGGTCTGCCTATGACAAGAGAATGTAAATTTTCTCATGTATAAATTCTCTTATGTGTCAGGTATTTTTCTGTAATTCTCTCTCAAGATATTTTTGGAGCTGAAGATCTCTGTGCTTTTAATTTTTTCCTTGCTTCTCCCAGGAGTGGAGGTGGACAGCACCTCACCCCAATTCCCAAGCCTCTCCAAAAGTTGCCATGCAACCAGCAGAGCTGGCTCACTATGAAAGTATCATAAATAAAAGGATTACTGAGCAGCATAATTCCATGTATATGGAATACAGACCATGAATTGGGATATACTGTGTCACAGACTATGTGTTGTCACTTGAAGGCACTTAGGTGTGTGAATCATTTAGACTGCCTGTAATGTCACTCTGGAGAATTCCACACAATCTTCTACCCATACTATTTTCAGTGCTCTTGGCACTCCCCAAAGAGTGCTGCAAGATCTCAAAAGTAGAGATAATCAAGGAATTTGTCCTTGAGAATACAGCAACAATGCCTCTGTTACATAGCAGAGAAGATACAGCATTACACTTCAACCTTGAAGCTGATAACTGAAAGGCAATTCAGCCTCCACAGTCAGCACTCTTTGCCTTGATTACTACAGCCTTGGGAATTACAACTACAATGTCCTGTCCCAAAATAAACTAGCTCGAGATGCACAGGCTCATTTTCCCCATAGCACCACACAGTTCTCAGGACTCATTACTGTACCCAATATCAGTCTTAAATAGGGAACGATAGGCCCTGTGATCTCTCGCAAAGAAACCAAAAACAACCCACACACAAACAAACCAAGGACAAACCACGCATACAAACCTTTTATTGTCCCTACTTGGGCAGAAAAACGGGGGAAAGACGGCTATGCGGCCGTCTTTTAAAGCCTGAATCTACAGCATCACCTAGTGGTGAACCAAACATCACGTACAGAACCTAAGCGCTTTAAAGAAAAAAAAAAAAAAGCTGTTACTCCTTTGTTGAATAAAACATTTAAAATGTACTCTGGCCATAAAAGCACCCACTGAGTATTCCAAACAGCAGAATTTATTTCAAAGAAATGGCAAGCTATTTTTCATCTGTGCACAAACATTATTCTTTTATTAACACCTAACATCTAGACATAAATTAACTACAGCAACTGATTGTTACATTCATAATCTTAATCCTCATGTTTAGAGTTGATGAATTTAAAGTTACCACTATCTCCTATACTACTATTCTACATTCCGTACTATGTATCCTCTCAATCTGATTCACTGAGCATTTCAAACATCTCCAACGGATGTTTCCTCTTCAATTTTTAAGGGGGGATTGTGTCTTCTCATTCAGAAGCTTCAGAAATTCTATTCCTGCCTCACATGAATCTTGTGCACAGGGCCATGAAGATGATTAGAAGGCTGGAGCACCTCCCCTACAAAGAGAGGCTGAGGGAGCTGGGCTTGTTCAGCCTAGAGAAGAGAAGGCTGCAGGGGGACCTCATTGCAGCCTTCCAGTACCTGAAGGGAGCTTATAAACAGGAGGGGAATCAACTTCTTAAAAGGGTAGATAATGGCAGGACAAGGGGAAATGGATTGAAGCTAAAGGAGGGACAGTTTAGATTAGATATTAGGGGGAAGTTCTTTACAGAGAGAGTGGTGAGGTGCTGGAACAGGCTGCCCAGAGAGGTGGTGGATGCCCCGTTCCTGGAGGTGTTCAAGGCGAGGTTGGATGGGGCCCTGGGTGACCTTGTCTAGATCCAGGCCTGGAGTGAGGTTGGTGGCCCTGCCTGTGGCAAGGGGGTTGGAACTCTGCGATCCTTGGGGTCCCTTCCAACCCAGACCATTCTATGATTCTGTGATTCCACGACCATGTATTATTGTAGATAAAATTACATGGTTAAGAGAGGAAAGATCTTGTTCTATAATCTATTTCTCTATGGTTATTTTCTTTCATAATGTAAAATATAACCTGCTTTTAATATTTAATTAATTTAATTAATATTGCTGCTTGGCCTTTTGGCTAAGATCAAGTGTAGTATCTGTGATTATGTGATTTCTTCCAGGGAAAGGAATTTAAAAGACTGCAAAACCAGCTATACTTTACAGTTATGCTTCACAGCAAATCATGATGAAGTTGACATCGAGGAAAACCAATAAGCCCTAAATAGTACAATACAGCATTGAATGGTGAGAGAATACACTAATGAGGCAAACAATGCACAGGCCAGCTGAGCTGTTTTCAAATCACTAGCCTATATGCAGCCTTGTAGGTATCACCACACCACTCCACAACAGTCCCTGTTCTGGCGTGCGCCCTGATTCCATCCCTTAGAGGTACAGAGCAAGGCAGGCAACAAAAATTTATTAAGTCTTCTACAGAGAAATATGCTAGCACAACTGGCAAAATAAAGGGATCCCAGGGACACTGGCTGCAAATCAACTGGCAACAAACTGGGTTTCATTGGAGACATAAATGGACACAAGAGAAAGAACTGCGTGTGGATTCATACACTGAAAGAGACATAACAGCATTGTATGATGCAAATATAAAAAATGTATACACATTTGAATAATCAATGTGTCTTTTAGTCACTTAGAGCTTTTGAAGAAGAATGTCTCATTTAATTGAATTATCTAATGCAAGAAAACATAAAGAGTAACAATAAAGTACATTAAATGGCCAGGGGCATCAACCTCTAAAGAAAGAACTAAAAAAGCATATTGCACATAAGCTACATAATGAAGACGAAGACGTTATTAAACTTGACAAATAAAACTGGAAAGCTAGCTGCAAAGAGGGAATGAAAAATTTAGGATGTGAACTATGACATTTAAAAGGGCAAATTAGGCTACTGACACCTAGTACTAAATCAGACAGTAGATCGCATTTTAAAAGATCTATTTTCATAGGATAACACCATTTTTCCCCAATCTAAACTGCTTTCCACAGCATCTACCTTACAATTGTACATTTGTACCATAACTGGATGGCAGAACTGTTTGCTATTTCAGAACACCTTCCTCCTGTTGTCATTGCTTTATCACAACATCCTCATTTCCAACCTCAGGAAACAGGATTTCCCCACCTTACCTCCAGTGCTCTCTTGTAGTCACCCAAATGAAAGGCAGAGTATCCAATCCAAAGGTCAGCATCCTCCTCCTGCTCACCCACGTGCTGTTTAAACTTTGTAGAAAAGAAAGAATGGAAGAATTTTGTTAGTTGCCACACAGTTTCATAGAGCCCCACAGATAATCAAAGTATCATAGAATCACAGAATATCCTGAGTTGGAAAGGACCCATAAGGATCACCAGGTTCAACTCCTGGCTCCACACAGGGCCAGCCAACTCTGAGCGTGGGACTGAGTGCGTCGTCCAGACACTTCTTGAGCTCAGTCAAGCTTGGTGCTGTTCCAGTGCCCGACCACCCTCTCAGTAAAGAGCCTCTTCCAAATATCCAACCTAAACTTCCCCTGTTGCAGCTTCATGCCATTCCCTCAGGTTCTACCGCTGGTCGCCAAAGAGAGGAGATCGGTGCCTGCCCCTTTGCTTCCCCTCATCAGAAAGCCACAGATTGCCATGAGGTCTCCCATCAGCCTCCTCTTTTTCAGGCTGTACAAACCAAGGGACTTCGGCCTCTCCTCATAAGACTTCCCCTCCAGACCCTTCACCGTCCTCATTGCCCTCCTCTGGACACTCTTCAATAGTCTTATGCCCCTCTTGAACTGTGGCACCCAGAACTGCACACAGTACTCTAGGTGAGGCCACAACAGTGTGGTGTGGAGCGGGACAACCCCTCCCTGGACTGGCTGGCCATGCCGTGTTTGATGCACCCCAGGACACAGTAATACTAAGCTAACTTGTATCACAGGTGCTTTGACAGTTGTGGATGCCATGGGAGTGGAGCTGCTCTCACATTTCTGAAGGAAAAGCAGGCAACCTTCATGTGCCGAGCCCAGTTCTGTGAAGCGAGGGCAAAAGCTGCTGCAACAGGGCCTAACAGCTGCGGAAGGAGGCAAGAGGGACCCAAGGCAGGGAAGAGTTCCCCTCAGCCCACACCCGTGCTGGGCACAGGCCTGGCAATGCCGGTACCACTTTCCCAAGGGGAAGGGGAGTGCCGGGGTGCCGGGGTCCCACCACGGCCGTTACCTCCAGCAAGGCGATCGCACCGGTGAAGTCCCTCTGGGCCAGGAGCTCTTCCAGCTGGGGCACCTTCTTTCCCTTCTTTCTCCGCCTGTCTCCCGGCGGCGGGGTACCCCCCACCGCCGGCTTCGACCGAGAGAGCATCTGAGCAGAAAGCAGAGCGGGCCGGGTCAAAGCGGGACTTCTGCGGTGTTTCCCCTACCTGAGGAGGGGGGGAAGGGAAAGGGAAAGGGAAAGGGAAAGGGAAAGGGAAAGGGAAAGGGAAGGGGAAGGGGAAGGGGAAGGGGAAGGGGAAGGGGAAGGGGAAGGGGAAGGGGAAGGGGAAGGGGAAGGAAAACACCGCACCGGCCTTGTACCCGCCACCTCTCACCATCTTGCCGCCAGGCCCGAGCTCCGAGCGCCGCCGACGGCGCCGTTGCCTGGGTAACCGCGGGACGGAGGAAGGCGGCGGCGCAGACCCGAGCGCGGCGGCGAATAGGCGCCGGCTGGAGACCGGACCCACCTTCCCCCGGGTTCCGCCTGCGCTGCGGCGGGCGTCCGTCTCTTAGCAACCACGGGACGGGAGGGTCGGCCCCTCCATCCGTCTCTCCGGTTCCTGGTCCCCCGGACAAGTAGGCCCCTGTGACTTGTGATCTCATTCCAGCCGCTGGCACTTAAACCTCCACAGACACCCTCGCACACAGAACAGTGTCCCCTTGCCCAGCACAGAAAGGGAATAGTCAGAAACGGAGTTTAGAATGGATACGAGACACCGTGCTGATCAGATGCGGAGCACGGACAGAGGAATCCATTGACAAGCATCCAGTTTGCATGTCACCACCCCCTCTTATTCCCTTGTCCTCTGTCCGGTACTGCCTCCTCCCCACCCCCTCTGGATCTCTTCCTTTCCCAGCCATTGTCCCTCACCTGAACATCCCATAGTAAGTCCTATGCAATCCCTAAGTTCTCTTCCCTGGCCTGAGCTTCATAGGCTTGAAGTTAGCAATGCCCCTCAGAAAGCCTCTTCTATTGACCAAAGAGCTTCTCCTGGTGATGTTGGGCTGATCACCTGCCTGTGCCAGCCCTATGGGGAGGGGATCCCACAGGTTTTTATACTTTTCTGGTAAACATAGCTAGTCCAGCTGTATTTCCATCATTATTATAAAGATTGAGAGCCCAATATCAAATGTTGGACATGTGGGTTGGGTACATTTTAACTGCATACAGTAG
Source organism: Porphyrio hochstetteri (assembly GCA_020800305.1). Classification (NCBI taxonomy): domain Eukaryota; kingdom Metazoa; phylum Chordata; class Aves; order Gruiformes; family Rallidae; genus Porphyrio; species Porphyrio hochstetteri. The sequence continues at coordinate 18,269,297 of CM036905.1, read as the reverse complement.
CATCTGGCAAACCCCAGAAACTTTTCAAGCACAGCTTGATTACTGTAGCATCACTGACACTGCAACTTACTGCAAATCAACAAGACCTCTCCTGGTTACAGAGAAAGACCATGTGGTGGAATTCCTCCAACTTCCATTTTCATATTGTCTGAATGGTACCTTTAGCAATTCCAAGGCAGAGGATCATCAACACGTTACACTACCTCTGACAGCTCAACTAGCCACAAGATACACACCCATGGACACGACTAATGAGATATCTGTATTTCTACCATTTTTCTTTCCTTGCGAAGAAAAATTTTTGCACTCCATTAGAAAAAAAAAAAAAGATGCTTCACACTGCAGTCATCTGTAACATAGTCTGGCAGTAACAAACTGTGCTGCTGCTTCAGTTGTATCACAGAATCACAGATTAAGATCGTTGAGTCCAACTGTTCCTATCCTATGCTAAACCATATCCCGAAGTACCTCATCTACCCTTTTTTTAAACTCAACCACCTCCCTGGGCAGCCTGTTCCAGGCCCTGACAATTCTTTCAGTGAAAATTTTTTTCCTAACATCTAATCTGAACCTGCCCTGGCCCAGCTTTGTGCCATTTCCCCTTGTCCTATCTCCTGTCACTTGTCTGAAAAGACCATCTCCCACCTTTCTACAACCCCTTTTCAGGTAATTGTAGGCAGTGATAGGGTCTCCCCTCAGCCTCCTCTTCTCAAGGCTAAACATGCCCAGCTCCCTCAGCTGCTCCTCATAGGATTTCCATGTATGTTCACCTTCTCTTGGTTGCTCCAAAATGGCTTGTCACAATGCAACCAGGAACCATGGGAGTACAACAGCACCATCACGGTTAAGAACATGCTTTTGTACCATACAACATAAAGAAGGAAGGAAAAAAATCCACTCTCCTACAGAGGATTTCTCTGACACAAACGAATTTTTAAGTAGTTGATTAAAGTGGTAACGAATGTGTGCCAGTGATTTGGTGTCCTTTTATAGCTCTCCTCTATTAAGTAAGGTATTATTTCTGTCAGGAGAAAATTTTCCAGAAATAATTCTGAAATAATATGACTTTTCAGATATTTGATTTTAAGTGGGTATTTTTTTAAATGTTGTAAAGATTGTATTGTATAGACTAACTCACATAATACAGATCTCTGTCCTCTTACCAGTTGTCTAGCATTTTCTATTATCTAACGGAAAAAAAAACCCCAAATTCAGCAAGCTACAAGCCTTAGGAATCTCTTCTATCAGAACCCTGTGAAATCAAGAAAAACATCTACGGCAACAGGGATATTGTAAGAATTCTTTTTCCTTTCAGATCTTAAATAATGCCTCAGATGTACTTAATTTTAAACTGAAAAAGAATAGTAATTGTTACAAATACCTCACAGTACTGCCATAGAATATTCTAGCTCTGGGCAGTAAAACGGGACACCTGGAGATTTTTGTTTGCTTGGTTGTATTTTTTTTTAACTTTTTGCCAAAGTAAACTGGGTAAAGGAGGAGAAAAAGGAGCTGGTGGTGTCATTGATGAAGGTGTTCTGATTTTGACCGAAATGCAAGCAAGTAGACAGTACAATTAGGCAAGATCCTTTTTTTAAAAAAAAAGTAACTGAAAACATAATTTTACTATACTGCTTTCTGCCATTTTTAACATAGAGTATTTTATAAGGTCCTGCTGTTTGTTCTAAGAATCAACATACTCAATAGCGCTAAAATACTGAGTCAAATGGAAGAAAGCTCTCAGCTGTTGTGTTGGATTTTCCCATTTCCCATTGGCTTCTTGACTTTTACATGGTGAGTCCAAAACTGGGGAATGAGAGCTAACAGGTATGCAAGGCCAGTGGGTGAGCTGTGGGCACAAGAAGGACAGTATCAACTGAAATAAAAAGTAATAGCAGCCAAACCAGTTCCTTTTTACTTGCAGACTGTTTTTCATGGCAGCAGTGGAATTCCAGCATCTACCTGCATTGTTGGTGGGATTTTCTTGACCAAAAGTTTTATGGTGGTGCGGAGTGGTTAGTGCCCAGAAGCACAACATGTTTCTCAGCTGCCAGCTCTCTGCCTGTCAGAGGAACTCAGATGGGAGTCTTCTAACCTTAACCATGCTTTGGAGTTAAGTCCCCTAAGCGCTACAAGTACACATACACACCTATTTACCTGTAATTTTGTTGCCTCTGGAAAGATAGATGTTTCATGAGGGTTAGCTGCGAATGAGTTTCAACTCATCTGCAAGGTGAGAAAGTAAAAATTCATTCTAACTGGACATAATCATCTGGGCTTCCATTTAAAACTGAAGATATGTTATATGTAAAGCAGAACTATAGGTTACATTTAATAGCAAGGATCCTTCTTAGCTGCCTCAGTGTGACTCAAATGGCGTTCTTCTGGCACGTTCTCAGCAGGCAAACCTGTGACTCTGCCTGTCAGATCATTCCCTCATAGGTGAGGTCTATGGCAATATTAAAGCACAAGGTGGTGAGTTTTTGATTGTAATCAATCAAAACTATAGACTTTTCCATCAACAGGGTTGCCCATTATAAATTTGCACAACTCAACATGTGGTCCATGGATTGAACACAGCATAAAAGCTATCTCTTGACATGTAGAGATATGACCTGTACATAGTTTGAGTGAGATATAAAAAGGGGAAAAAAGTTAAATCTGACATTATTGAAATTGATGTGGAGTCTCTGCATACAGGAGTGGTCTAAAACCCTTTCAGAGCAGTAGGAGTCTGCATTCATATCTAATGATCAATTGTGTAGGAGGACACATATAATTAAATCCTGTATTCTCACCAGTATCAAATTGACCAAAATACTTTTAGCATGTCTAATGTAGAAATCATTATTAAGATGCAGACCAAAGTAGGTAGAGATATTATAATCTTTTCCTGAGATGAAAAGACAAGACAATACTTCATAAATTAAAGGCAAGTCAAGAAGTTCAGCTACTCTATTAATAATGCTGGAAAACTGCTGCAGTTCCTACCATCACCATTCTATTAGCCTGTGGCATTATCTAGGAGGCCGTGAGCTGTAAAATGATTAATGATCATGTTTATTCCCACACAGAATTGCTGGGAGAGATGGAATTGACTTACACTGATAGCAGCAAAGGAGAAGTCATGCACCTGTGACTAAACACCAAGAGAACCATCAGAGAATGTAATGAGTCTTTAAATAAAAAATCAGAGAGTGGAAATGAGGTCTAAGAAAAGGAGAGGAAGGAGGGAAAGGGAATTAAAAAAGGAGAAAAAGGAAAAGCAAGAAGTGGACAAAAATCATCATATAACCAAAGCACCAGCAACAATCATATTCTTCAATTTCTGTAATGTCTGGGTAAGGTCATGTTTTTTCAGTAATGATGCTTCACCATGTTCTGCTTCTTTTATCTTTGAAAATGCATCTGACAACATCTCAAGATAAATGGTATGCAGAAGTGAGAGCAATGAAATGCTCCCCTGCTAAAGCTACAGAGGCAATCCTCTGAGATGTGTAAATGGGAAATGATTCCTTTGAAAGGAAAGAACTTGAAGGATATTTGCTTCTCTTTTATGGAGTCAGCAACATCTGGGCTTTAATCTGCTTTAGCATGATGAGGGAAGGTGAAATATGTAAATTGACAGCAAAGATCAGCCTGCAGATCATGTGCACCTTTAATCCTCTTGTCAGATGTCTACTGTCCAGCTCAAGAAGCAAACAACAGTCATGTCAATTAAAGAAAATGGTGCAATGAAAATTCATAATTTTAATCTTTATTTTGGTAGGGAAGCCTCTTTCTTTAGTTTTCACTGGTGTTTATGTCTGTGATTCTACGGGTCTGTGGGAACTGCACCTTCAGAGTTTTCCTGGCATTTTTAGCACACAAACTGCCATCAAGATTCCAACAAGTTAATCAAAGCAACTTACAAGCTTTCCTTGTATTGGATTTCAGCATCACATTTAGGTAAGCTTTTGGAAGTTTCTGTATGTAGAATGAAGGAAAGGGAGGCAGGACAATCCACTGATCCAGAACAAGTCAGTGTCAAAACTGAAAGCACAATGCATGATTAACTGGCTCCACACAAACCTACCCAAGCCAGAAAGCCACATCATTGGAAGTGTTAGGTCCCAGAGAATGCAGTTGTTTTGGTCCAAGGTGGGTGCTGATACATCTGCACAGTATTCCACTGCCATACAGATTTACAGGATCAAGTGTGCTTTAAGATCTCGTAACTGCATCCTATCACATAGTATAGACATGTATAATGTTTAACATGAAGAGCTTAAGGAAACTGAAGTCTGTTCCCTAGACATAAGTTATGACACACTCCAGCCATTTACCTTTGTAAGGAAAAAAGAGAACAGATGCTTGCACATTCTAGATCGCTTACATGTGCCACTCAGCAGAGCTGTATCCTGCTGAGTCTGAAACAGGGGGTCATATGCTGAAATGAAAAATATGTCCTGTCACTCTGGAAACAAAGTCCTTTAGAGAAGGAGTACTTCTTCCTGTTTATTTATTTATGTAGGATACTAGTTAGATGGATGAGTAATATCAGTTTTGAAGTCTGTATGTGTTGGGAAAGGGTCAAAAGGAAGACTTTTGTAATTCAGCTAGATATTTACGGCACATCACATATTTAACTTAATTTAATTTAATTTAACTTTGGTATGTGGCAACATAGATCAATGGAAAGGTGGGGGCAACCACCCAAGCCGCTTGTAGATGATGCAATTCCCATTACAACTTTTCTTATCCTTGTCTGTAGATTTCCTCTTAGTAGATTGCTAACTTTTGATGAAAACAGTCAGTGATTTGCAGCAACTATGTTTGTCTGTGGCAGCAACTATGAACTCCAAGAACAGACCTAAACTTTTGATAACCCATGGGAATGGCAATAAAATGAGGACTTCCACTTTATCAGGATCAGAATCAATTCCCAATTCTGCAATGATCCAGACTTGCAGTATTTCTTTTATTTTAGTATAAACTCAGATTCTTGTGTACTATCAAAATTCCCAACTATGGAGAAAATAAAAAATAATATACAATTGTGAAACTTATAAGTTGGTCATTGCAATCATAATTAATTGACACTGACAAAATAAATAATTTCAGCAAATATGTAGAAATTCTTTTCCATTTTAAAGGATACTGTCAGAATATTTTATTCTGTGAAATAAGACACACAGTGTGCATATTTTTACAAAATAGTTCCTTGAAAAATGCTACATTGGTTGTCTTTGGTACCAAAGAAAGTGAAGATGAGCTGATGACGTCTAAATGGTATTCAGACTTACTAGGACTATTGGTGCCAATCTGCAGTAATTACTGCAGTAATTTGATGAACTGGGGGCAACTGATACTGTCATGTAACTCTTCAGCTCTTCTGAGCTTTCTGAAATTTTCATTCCATATCTTCCATTTACTCCTCTCTGAGTGGTCAAGTGGAAATAATTATGTTTAATTAACTAAAAAAGAAATTAGGCTACATTCCAGTGAAATGATCCTAAAAATGGATGTTGTAAAGGTATTGGAGATACACAATGCCTCGCTCTGAATATGGCGGCATTTTTACAATATGAGCTGGATAAGCAAAGGGACTCTGTGATGCCTATGTTGGACTATTATTCCTGTTTTTCAGGACCTTCAGACTCTGTACAAGCAGCAACAAACACAAATATACAGAAGTTTTTTGCTTTTGTTTCTGGCAGGCATATAAAATGTTGCACTTTACACATATGACTCACTCATTTACCTTTTCTTTTTTCCACCCCATGATCATCTGTAGTATCAGTAACTGTCACATTTTCAGCACGATGCTACAGCTTTTCTTTCACTCTCTTATTCCATGAAGTGGATGTCACTGATGAGTGGATGTCACAGGCAACTCTCTGATGTGCAAAGCCCTGAGGTACAAGGCAAAGTGTGGTGTTCATCCTGTTTCTGGGAGTGCTTCCTTTGCCCCACCTGCAGCCTCCTGCTGCACTCCCTCCTGCTCCGTGTCCCCTGATGCTCAAGGCATGGGACTTCACACTGAGAGTCTACACACACTGGGCAATTAAAAAATCAAGAGGTCAACAACTCTTGGTTGTAACCTATGCCATAGGTGTGCATAGGTGTGCACAATAACGTGTTCTGGCTGTGGACTCTCTGTGGCCCTGTGAAGGCAGGGGCAAGGCAGAGAGTTAAAAGAAATGCTGTGCTAAGGCTATAGTTGATCTAACTTTTTGTTTTTAAAGGATAATTTTAAGCTGCTATGAAATCCAAATAGATACATGAATAGATACAAAACCAGGGAGACCTCAGTGCCATTACATGCAGTCTGTGTGATCAGCAATGTAAAATAGTCAGTTCTACTTACATTACCCATGCTGGCAAGCTGTTTCTCTCAGGTGGGCAAAGGAGAGCATAGAAACGCAAATCTCTCTTTGCTGAAGTTAATGACAAATCTCTTATTGACTCTGATGGGATAAGTTTCAAGGACTTTGTAAATACCTATATAACAAGGCAGTGATGAGCAGATGATCTCAGCATGTAAAGCTATATTCCGTTTTTATTCTCTGGCTCTAGCCAGTGATACTAGCCCAGATGTTTACATGACATGATTGCTAATTTAGAATTACTGTATTACTAATTACAAATGCTAGATTAGATATGGTAAGGTGTTCAAGGTCTGCTCTTAAATGCTGGCTCATGGTCACTGTTGTTGGGTATAAGAAAGAGTAGAGCAATAATAATTTGGTATCAAAATAGGTTTGTGTTAAAAGTCTGTGCAAATACATCTGCAGTGTTTACAACATCTTTTTAATACAGGCTTTGAAAGAAAACATGGAATTGCTGTTATGTTTTATGCCAAAAGCACTGTTATTTACAGTGTTGCTGATGATTATCCTTGTTTGTCTTAAAATTATTTCAGGAAGGTAATAGAAATAAATTGATTTATTATCTGACAGCCTCGGTCCAGGTTTCAGTAGAAAAACAGAAGCTGCCATAGGTGTCCACAAACACCCTAAATTCAGACCAAGCAGACTCAGTACTTTATTCAAATTTGCCTGTTGTTTCTTTTTATCTTGCAGTTCTCCTCTGTGCCCAGACTTATCTGTAAGGTTTATAGGTTGCTTTGTCTTCTCTTCATTCTACCTACCTCCTTGAGACAATTCTCAGACCCAAGAGCCCTACCTGGAAACAGTATCTCTGTGTCCTTTAGTGTGTGCCTTTTAGTGATGCCATTTATAATGCACCTTTGGTCCCACACATCTGACATGTGGCCTTCAACTTTGCTAATTCTTATCTGGTACAAGAAGTTGGTATCAGATAAAGTACGACTATGTTGGGCCCCTATTTGAGGAGCCATCTGAGAAGGCGGGAATGGGCAATGGGTCCTGTGCTGCCTGGGAGCAGTGTGACTGGGGCAGACCTGGAGTGCTTCAGTGGAGTGGATGAGCTTTGTGCTGACTCTAGTCTATAAGCAGAAAGAAAGGCTGTGGTGTGGAGGACTACAAGTCAGACATTTTTGCCAACATAAAAAGTGTTTCAGTGGTCAAAGCGAAAGGAATGAAATTGGTAATTTATCACAGAAGAAAATATACTCTTGAATTATGAGTCCAGCCAGTAGAAATGGTGTGGTCATGAACAAGAGGTGTAGGGCAATGCAAACATGAAGTAACCATCTGTTTTCCTCTAGGCTTTAACGAACCTTGTATTTTATTTCTATTTTAAAGAGTCGTCTTTAGAGTCCATTTGTCTCCTCCCCTTCCTTCTTGCAGCTCATCCCTGTCATGAAGAGTTAGTGCCCTTATCAGGCAAGGTTTAAAGTAATGCTTCAGTTTTACAGCCTCAGCCTTTCCATGAGCAAACATTCACAGCAACCTTTAGCCTCTCTCCTTTCCGGAGTTTTGTTGTTGCTAGTTTTTTATAAACAGAAGTGCCACCTAGTACACCGGAGGGGTGGGCAGAGGTGAAGGCAGGGAGTGGGTTAGGGAAGTGCCTGGGAGAAAGATCCTGCAGCCTGTCTTTGAATCTATGTCGTGGAGATCTCTTTCGTCCTACCCAGGATCAAAGCCAGTGTAGAGTATCTGAAAGAAAGAGGGTTGGAAGAGAAAAAGAAGAGTGAACACGCGCAATGGGTCTAAACTGAGCAATAATGAAGCAACGGATTTTGGGTCTGGCCCTTTGGCCTTTGCTTTTCTCCTTCCAGATGCTTCAGCAAGTTGGTTCAAACGAGTGCAGCAACAACAGTTACGTGATCAATGTGATGCTCATGAATTACACGGACTTCCCATCAAGCACTGATAATTTGAAATTAGCTGTGCAGCAAGCCTTGAAAAGAGTACAAAATGAATTCCAGATGTCAGGTAAGACAGTGGGTGTTGGTTATCCCTCTATTGCTGTGGTTTCTCATCAGACTTTGTGCCACAGCTTTCTACTCATCTGACCTTCAGCAAACTGTTCTTCGACAGGCTCCTTGCCTGCCTATTCACCTCATGTAGATCTTACAGTAACAATGACCTCCCTCTGTAAAAACAGAAGTGCTCTATGGGGGGCGGAATCATGGTGTTTCTTTTGTGGTATTTGGGCAGACTCTTCCTGCATGCTTTTCTGGAGATATTTGGTTGGGATTGGGACTACGGGAATTGCTGAACTGGATCAGACAAGACCAGTAATCCATACAGTGAAGTAGCTGGGATGCCCTTGGTTCCTCTACTGCCTGGATTAGCCACTACTTTCTGAAAACAATTTTCCTCTTGACCCCATTTGTTGATCACATTATGACTTGAAGTATGAAGAATCTGCAGTCAGTGTTTTTTCCTCATTTAGAGTCACTGCAGATCATGTTTTTATTTATTTTGATATCTTATCTCTCCTTTCAATATCATCGACCTACTGTCACTCTCTAGAATATCATGGGAAAAAAGAGGTTCCAGGGAAATTATACCTATTCCCTGTCTGCCCTCTAGCTGAAGAGATTTTGTCCGATTTTATTGGGAAGTGGTCTCTCAGTTACTTCCTACAGAGACTTAAATGTATCTCTAATAATGGCCAACACTAAAAGTACTTTGTACTGAAAGTAGCAGAAGTCAGCAGTTCACACTGGAGTAAATTTTTCAGTCTCATTTTAAGGAGTGGGGCTTAGGTAGTAGGTGGACTTTTGGTGGAAAACATCCTGGCATAAGACTGTTCAGACCCGTTAGAAGAAGAGGGTACAGCGTTATTAGTGGTTATTTACAACTCATGATGCTGTTTACTTTTATGTTTGTATTACAGGAGAAAATGTTACAGTCAATGCCACCTTCCATACCTTTACCTCATCACTCTATGTCTCACAAGGCTGTCGTACCAGCACCTGTGAAGGTGTGGAGCTCATCAGGGAAATATATGTGAGTAGCAAGCTCCTTTAAGCTGATTTCCTAAGAAGACAAGACTTTTTACTTTCTGCGTGCGTGCATGCACGTGCCTCTCTGTCTTTCCTTGTAACTTTTGATACTGTTTTTCAGTTCCAAACAAATTTCACAGGGAAGGGAAGTTTTCAAAGAGAAGATGTTCGTGTAGGTTTTATGTGAAAACAAGCAGGCAAATACTGGAGACGGAGTCTATGAATGCTTCCTGGAGGCTGTCATTAGACATTCAGTGCCAACTAATGCAACCTTGTGCTTCAGGCTCCTTTTCTTATTCTTAAGTTGTCCTATTTTTTATATCTGCACAGCTATTTGTGTGGTCACATAGCCAAAGCAATCCATTAAAAAACCCCCCACAAAACAAAACACTGTTCCCTTCCCCCCCCTCAATACACAAACAGCCCAAGCAGATCAACAAAGGCCCATTTCCACCTGGATCAGGCCCTGATCTGATTCACCATCAGTTGACACAAATACACAAAGGAGAGAGCTGTTGCGAGGATGGGAACGTGTCAGCAGAGATATGCTGGCACTGATACCAAAGAAATGCCTATGGAACTATGCCCAGGGGGCAAAGATGAAGTGCTCACTTCTCACTAGAAATCACAGAAGTCACATGGGTGAAACCCTGATATAGGGAAATACCAGGAAAAGCTTCAGTGAGAATTGGTGCTTCAGTAGATTTTCTCATGTCTAATAACTGTCATCTCTGAGAGAAGCTTTGTAACTCCAATGTGAATTCTCAAATCTACCAATGTATAAGCACATGCTTAGTTAAGAAGCCCCCTGTGACACACAAAGCTACTGGTCAGACCTCATCTGGTGGTTATAGAAGGATTTTTTTTATACAAGCTTCATATGCACACAGCTAATAATTTTTCTTACAGTATCTTGAAATTTCAATCCCTCTCTCTTCTGGAAATTCAAGCACTGCTGGGGTGATTTCATATGTGCAGTTGTAAGAATTGCAACACTTTAATCCTAACTTGCTGTCTGTCTCTAAACGAAGGTCATACTCACAGGCACTGTTCTGTCCTCTGCCTTTTCTTAGCTCTCTGTGATTTCTCCCTTCTTCACTCTACGTTTGTTTTTTTCTGTAGCTCCTTTACTGCTCTGTTCCTGCTTTTGCTGGGTAAACTCTGTGATTCCTTCTCAAATACTAAATTTTTTTTTCATTCATTCATCCTCTTCTCTCAGCCAGTGCTCTGCACTGTCCCTGCTACTGACCCTCTCTGATCCCTTGCAGAAATCTCACACACTTGGCTGTGTTGTCATAGGACCCGCTTGCACTTATGCCACCTACCAAATGGTCTCGTAAGTACCACCTCTTCCTTCTAATATTGTGATGTTAAAGATATCAACTGCTGAACAAAGTTGTTTTGTGTACAAAACAGCAGAAACTTTGGGGTTTAGGATACATCAGACACCTTGAGGTCTACAATCAGGGCAGTAAGACTCTTATGCAAGTTTGGTAGGGAGAAGAAAATCCCCCACTGATGAAATCCCATTGCTAGCAGGGAAACTTTTGTAATTGCTCACAGTAAATTGATTGATTGACTGACTGATTAAGGGCTCAAAAGAGTTAATTATTTGCCAACTGAAGCAGGGAAGAGATGTTAGCTTGAGGTATGTAGACATCAAAGTACTGCAGCAACAGGGGTCTTTCTGGGTGGGGATTTAGTCACTGAATTGAGCCTGAGTTACCTGTGTCAAGAGGAGATCCAAAACCTCAACCATCTTCAGTAAAGAGTGTGGAAGCATTCCAGAAAAGTAAATCTCTCTACTATTGTATTACACATGAACCTGTATAATTCTATTCTATATTATACATTAATATGTTCATTCACATATATCAGGAAAAGTGCAAGCTGAATGTGCAGACCATTCGTATGTCAGTTAAAAACCCCATCAGTCATGACATATCAATCCATATTGTTATCCATGTGAATCACTTCCCTTTATGAACCTTGGTAGCCTTTTGGTTTCACTGGGAGAGACTGGGAAGATTATCTGTTTCTAGCTCTACACTTTTCTTTGAGTGGGATGACCAGAAGCAAATACAATGTTACTGGTGAATGCATGTAGTTAATTTATAGAAGAATCAAAAGAATAAGTCCTATGTATGTACAGAACCATGGTAAAGCGTTATGCCATATACCCCACTGTATTCATTATGCTTCCTCACTTTATGTTTGCTTTTCTATCTTCTGGATATGGAGCTGCCCAGAATGACGTCAAAGTCTTTTCCTCGGACTATGGTAGAGTTAAACCAGTAAAAAGTATGAATACTGGAAGATTATGCAAAACAATGAGACCACTTGCAAACAGGCAGCTGGCTTTTGTCCATGTGCAATAGCTTTGCAAATCAGAACAAGTACTTGTATGGGGAGGCTGCTGCTCTCCAGGTTTCATCTTTGATTTGTCAAGTGGACATTAAATGACACTGTTAACTGCAAGAGCTCTATAAGCACTATGGCTGGAATTAACAAGTGTGGTTTGGGATTAGCCCTACTGTCTACTTTCAACTTTTTCAATTCAGGAAATCATTGGCAATTAATGGGATGAAATTTAAAAAGTCCCAATGACAGATTCTGCACATAGGATGGAGTAACACTGGGCACAAATATAAATTGGGAGAGGAGTGGCAGGGCAGCAACCCTGCAGAAGGGATCTGGGGATGCTGGCCAACAGCAGCTCAGTATGAGCCAGCAGTGTGCCCAGGCATCCCAGAGGGCAAACCACATCCTGGGGGACATCAAACACAGTGTAACCAGCTGATCAAAAGTGGTAACTATCCCTTGTTGGTGTAGACTTGCCCGGAGTGCTGTGTGCTGTTCTGGGCCCCATAATTTCAGAAGGATGTGAAGGCCCTTGAATGGATCCAGAAGAGGGCAACACAGCTGCTGAAAGGGATGGAAGGAATGTCCTGTGAGGAGCAGCTAAGGACTCTGGGCTTGTCTAGATGGAGAAAAGGAGGCTGAGGAGTGACCTAATTGCTATCTACAGCTTCCTAAGGAGGAGAAGTGGAGAGGGAGGTGCTGAGCTCTTTTCCCTGGGATCCAGTGGGATCCAGTGGGGTTGGTTGAAAGCTGCACCAAGGAGGTTTAGACTGCACATTAGGAAGCATTTATTTTACCGAGAGGGTGGTCAAACATGGGAACAGGCTTCTTAGAGAGGCAGTCAATGCCCCAAACCCATCAGTGTTTAAGAAGCATTTGGACAATGCCCTCAATAACATGCTTTAGCATTTGGTCAGCCCTGAGTTGGTTGGGAAGATGGGCTGGATGGTTGTTGTAGGTCCCTTCCAACATCTATTCTATTCTAAGTCAGTCAGAAAAATGTCCATTTCATTAGTAAAATATTCTCCCTGGCATTACTTATTACATCATCTGTGTCTGTTGCAATCAGTATAAACCCTGTAATATGGTAAGTAAGCTTTACCTGGAAACTAAAGTTTTGTCACAATAATGCCAACAAGTCTAGTGGTCATGCAGCATCTAAGAAAATACTTTTATCCTTAAAAACTTATTGGCACAGTGGATAAAAAAAATCTTTGATTTACCAATTCCCTGCCAACAAAGTGTTACCTTAGTTTTCCTCTCCGACTGCTGCTGTTGTACAGCTCCTAAAATATGGCATATTGAAACTAAAAGACTTTTCCTTTGACTTGTGGGAGTAAAGTTTTTTTGATGATGAAAAGCTGTCATACTTCAGCACTGCCCTAATAAAGAGATCAAATCCATCCCATGTTAATGGCAGCTGGGAACCAGAATCGGGTGGGTCCTGGAGCCTTTGGACTCCTTTCACATCCCTTGGGCTGAAATGGTACATGGTACCCAAAACAGCACGGGGAATTGGGAACAGTGAGAGAAGCTGCCTGGACCAGATCAACAGGGCCGGTGCCAATACTGACTTGAAATCTGCTTGTGCTTTTGAGGAACCTTCTCTTTCAGGATCAAACCGCTGTTGAACTAATGTAGGGCACAAGAGAAGAGGGAGGTCAGGATGGAAATCACATGGTAGCTGCCTTGGTGTGACAGCAATACATTTAGACTTGTCCTCTTGTCTCTTCCTTCAGAGTTGAAACAATACTGAGCCTGCCTCTGATCTCTGTAGGGAGTTTTGGGCTGTCCTGTGACTACAAAGTAAACCTAACCCGCCTTCTGACCCCAGCCAGGAAAGTGAATGAGTTCTTCTATTACTTTTGGAAAGAATCTCAGCTGCCATTCAAAACCACAACCTGGGAATCTACCTACATTTACAAAAGGAATGAAAACTCAGAAGCATGCTTCTGGTAAGATCCGGATCCACCTTTGACCTGGCTGTGGAGAAACTCTGTCTCCATCCTCTGACATGGTTCTTACAAGCTGTCCTTCGAGCCCTACATTTTGGGAGGTGCCTTATGGCTACTAAGGAAAGAGAGAAGGAAAAGATGAATGAAACCCTTTAGTGGTACAGCTATCAAGCCGTTGTAGTATTTCTGCACATTAATGGGTTCAATCTGTGGGTAATATTGTTACTCCAAAACATTTCCAAAGTTCAAACTGTATCTTTCTTTGAACAAAATTAATCCCAATAATTGCAGAGTTTAAGCTATGCTCTCACCATTTTGGAACAAAGGACAGAGTTTTCACTTTGTGGTTTGAAACCCCATCCCATGCTTGATTCTCAAGAGTTCTGGGGTTTTGCCTTACCTAAAATCAAAGGCTGTTTTCAGTCAAATAAACTCTTTAATATATTTATATTTATAATAACTCTTCTATTATTGACTCATTTTTCAGTTCATGTGAGTGTTTCTATGATCCTTTGATTTTTTTTCCAATTGTGGGACATAAAATGTTGGTTAATAAAAAAACCCATCTTGTTTCTCCTAAATAAATATTCTCCTAAATATGGCTCAAAATCAGCCAAGAACTCATGAGAATATTTATAACTTATATTTCCAATTAATGACCTGAGGAAGTTGGATAATTTTAAGTAAAATCTGTGACTATATTGGCTTCAGAGTGATATAAACATGTACTAACATAAAGTTTTGTGTATAGTTTATTTTTTTTCTGAATTAAGGGACCTAAAAAATGATCTCCAATTCACTATTTTTTAGACATGATTACTTTTCTTTGATGTTCTGAAACATCAGCATGCCTTGCTTATCTCTTACTACAATCTCTATTTCTCCATGTTTGCAACTAAGTTACACACTTTAGCTAAATCCCTTTAATCCTGCAGGTTTCATACCTTTTAGGGAATTCAATGCATGTAAGTTATAAGTTATTTACCGAGAGTTTCTTGCCTTGTCTTTATTGATACTTCTGCTCAGGACCTTCTTTATGACTTCAGAATTGTTTGAGGTCCTTTACTGTTGAATTAACAACAACAAAAAGCTGCATCTGTGCCCATTTTTCATCCTAATATAATTATAACAATTCATCTCATCCTGCTTTAATAGAAGCTGTCAGACTGAAGGTTTTTGAACTGTCAAGTTTAAAAAATCCCTTTTTGCTAAAGCACAAGTTATATTACATGGGTAATTATTTTCCCCAAAATACATGTAAAAATAAGTTATAGTAATAGAAAAACCATGTTATGTCTCAACTATGCATATGTTCCTGTAAATTAATGGTTAATGATTCTGTTTCTGGAAAAAAATGGGAAGCAAAAGATATTTAGTGGGTTAAAGGACTGGGATCTCAGTGTTGCTAGATCAGAAGTTAAGCAGTTTGAAAACTAAGAGATTTCTTTTGATTTTCCCTCTGCATTAACTTTATTTCAGACAGAATGTCTCTTCTCAGACACAACATGTTGAGACAAGAATAGGATTTAGGATTTGGCTAGTTTTGCTTAATATTTTAGCTAGCTTTTTCTCACTTGGTTGTTTTTTGTTTGTTTGTGGGGTTTTTTTAATGTCCTGATTTTTTTCCTTCAAGTTTTAAATGATTCTGTAGAGGGGTTTTTTTGTTTCCACTTTCCTTCCTTTTGTACCTTTGTGTCTTCTAAAATTACCACTGATGTCTTAAACCAGCAGAGCTTCCTGGCTCTGCCTCCCAGCTAGTCCCACTTACTGTAATTTCCCCATATCCCTGATTTCTTTTCTTAATTGTTAATGTCTTATTACACCTTCTCCAAACCCATCCTTTGTACAACCAGGCTCAAATACCTCTGGGTAACTTTCCTAACACATTCTAAGTCTTTCATGCCTGTATTGATTTTCTCTCTTCTATTGCTGCAGAAGAAAATGTTCCATACGGCCTTACAACCACTCTTGTGTGCTGTAAACAGTCTACCTCACATTTTGGCTTATTTAGGAGAATGTGAGGAGTTAGCAATTTTCTGACAATATCTGTTCTCCCCTGTGTCAGGTACATGAATGCACTAGATGCTGGAATCACACACTTCTCCGAAAACCTGAAGTTTAAGGAGATTTTAAGGACTCCTGAGCAGCTTAAAAAAACTGTGAAAGACCCAAACCGGAAAAGCAATGGTAAGGGGGGAGGGGGGCACTGAGGGTGCAGTCTTCCCTGCAGGTAAGTCGCTCTTCCCGGGAAATCAGATCTACCTCTTAGTTACATTTTAGGGATAGTCTTTCCACAGAAATGGTGGAGAAATACAGATATACTATTTCACAAGATGCAAACATAAAATGACACAAAGATCCTAGATTCCTCTCTCCATCCCCGTAAAATATGAGGTAACATCCTGGTTCCAGAGAGCTTTTGGGGTGAATTAACCCAAAAGCTCCATTTTGTGAAAGATTCAGAAATCCAGGAATCACAACTCTGCCCAAGAGATATTACAAGAATACTTAGCTCTCTACCAATCCTGTGTTTGCAGCCCTGGTATATATATGGGCTCCATTTGTGCCATTAAGGGGCACTTCTTCTGGAGGTGATCCATCTAAACTAGAAATGTTGAGTAAATAACTCATCTGTTCCTAAGACTAAGCACCTGGCCAAGCGAGTGTGAGAGCAATAAGTAAGCTTGAATGCCATTTACTTAGAAAGATTCATATTTAGTAGCCCTTATTGCATCAGGACTGCTAATGCTTATTTGAGTGAGATAATGGTAGGGCTCTGGTGCAGTCAGACAGAAAATGGTGCAGGCATAGAGGCACCTTTTACTACTTTCCCTCAAATATCCTGGTCTCACTGCAGAGAGGCTGTAGCTCTGCACCAGGACCTCAGCACAGTACAGGTAATGTACCTCAGCCCTGCATTGCTCCACTGCCTGCTACTCAAGCATGGGGGAGCAGGCAAATGTCCTTTTCTTGTGTGTACCATTCACCAATCTGTCTCCATTTTTGCCCAATCTGTAGTGATCATCATGTGTGGCTCTCCAGATGATGTCAGCACAGACCTAGGGATGGCGGAAGTGGATAAAGACATTGTTATCATCCTGATAGATCTCTTCAAGTAAAGTATTATCTTTACTTTTCCTCTTTTCTCTGTAGTTTTCAGAGTGATAATGGAAATAGTCTGAGTGGAGCTGTTTTCTTGAAGAAATGTTCTCTCACAAAATGTTTTTTATTGACATCTTTCCTCATATCTTACTATTATCTAAGCTGCTTAGTATTTTATTTGTCATACATCTTCTACAACATCCCCTTTAGTTCACATAATATTTTTCTAAGGCAGTGGCAGAACAGGTAGGCTTAATGTCATCCAGTGGACTTCTCAGTGCCTGAAGCCATGAGAGAACCACAGACTCCAAAGTCAAAATGGTTCTGAGCTGTTCATATGCGATATTTTACTTTTTTCATACACTCTGCCCAACCGACTGTGTAAATGTAGATTACAGTATGTTTTTCTAGGTTCCATTTATTCAATTTTTAAATTACTTAAAAGACTGGTACAACTGTCTCCTCCACTTTATAACTCTTCCATTTTACAACTGTCTCTTCAACATATTTTAATTACATAAATCTGTCTTTTCAGAGATGATTCTTATTATACAACCAAAGTATTCTATTGTTCAATTTCATCTTTATATTACTAATTACAAAATATTTATAAATGGGGCTTGATATAAACAGGCCTTAGCAATGGTAGCCTCAAAAGCTTTGTACACAAGGACCAAGAGCTGATCTCTTACCCTAAGCCTATGTGACACAGCCCAGGACTATGCTGGCAGCTTAATGATATGGATGGTCACAAGGCAACTGTATATGCCCATGTTTCAATTTTACTTGTTTCACTGTTGACATAGCAAAAGAATCCATGAACTTTGAGGACCTCTGGGACTTCCTAGCCCTGGTGTCTAAAGCTGACCTTGACAGGGTAGGACTGAGGCACTTCAGATTAATTACTTCAGTTATTTAACCTTTGGGTCCAAACTGAAGCCTGTGGTTCAAGTGTTCTAACAGGATCTTCTCTGTCCTGTACACTTCCATACACCACATATATTTTTCAGAAGTCCCTCTAACAACTTTAGACTATCCACCACTTTATCCAGGCACTATGAATCCCCAGTTGCTTTTCCTGAGGCAACTGGGCACAATTCCTGTCTCTTTGCAAATGCATAATGGGGACTACGGACATGAGTGTTTTTACTTACTGGTGTTGCATGTGTAATTGTTGCCTCACAATCGGTGAGGGTGATGAGGGACTTCTCTGCTGTGATATGCATTCTTCTGATATACCGAGGCCTCACTCTTTTTTATCTGCTGACCTCCTTCAATTTGCTACAAACCCCTGATTTAGCTGAATATCTCAAATCATGTGCTTAAAACCGAAACAAAATACAGACACGTGTTAAATCCAAACTCAAACTGTAGGAGAAGACAGTAGGAAAAGTTCCATGCTTCTCCAGGAGTCAAGCTTCTCTGACAAAGTGATGGATTTAAATTTTGTCAGCTCTGAGCCCTCTGGAAGCCAGGACACAAGCACAGTGTTTAAACCTCTCTCAGGGCAGGCGGGATGCTGTGAGATCATCCAGTCTGGTGGACTATAATGAAGCTTCCTTTTCACCGGGCTAGTTCAGTCCAAGCCTGAAAATAAGCACGTTGAAATTCTTCAGTGTGAAATTAGAGGAACATGCAAAAGGTGCAGAAGAGGTCAGAAACATGCACAATAATATAAAGAAAATACAGACTGCAGTACTAAATATAAATTCCTGTCTGAAAGAAGAGGAGATAATCAGGAGAGAAAACAGTTACAATAATAACAATAATTCACTGCAACTTTTGAGTTTCAGATTGCCAGAGGTCTTTGATATTACCTTTTAATGTAGTTATGCACAGAGGCTGGTATCAAGGAATGAAGAACATGATGTGTTTTGTCTATGATGAACTTATATTTTTAGAACTGCTGTTTTAACCTGTTAAATAACAGTGCCACTGGGGAGAGGTGATTCTGTCATGGTTACCACTGCCCCTGTTGCTGATTGTTTGTGGGGTTATTGTGCTTTGCTTTGCAGTAACACATACTTCAGGAACAACAACTCAGCCTACTACATGCAGAATGTACTTGTCCTGACTCTGCCACCAGCTGATAACAGCACAAATACCATAAAGACTGATGACACCATCCCGGTACCCATGCTATTTTATATCTGATTATTGCATTCAGTTTATTCATGTTCATACACTAAGAAATTAAAACTAAAATTCAGCTGTGATCATAGAATCATAGAATGGTCTGGGTTGGAAGGGATCCCAAGGATCATACAGTTCCAACCTCC
Source organism: Porphyrio hochstetteri (assembly GCA_020800305.1). NCBI lineage: Eukaryota > Metazoa > Chordata > Aves > Gruiformes > Rallidae > Porphyrio > Porphyrio hochstetteri. The sequence continues at coordinate 18,250,239 of CM036905.1, read as the reverse complement.
CTGCCATAGACAGGGCTACTAACCTTCAGGCCTGGATCTTCACAAGGTCACCCAGGGCCCCATCCAACCTGGCCTTGAACACCTCCAGGGATGGGGCATCCACCACCTCTCTGAGCAGCCTGTTCCAGCACCTCGCCACTCCCTCTGTAAAGAATATCTAATCTAAACCTTTCCTCCTTTAGCTTTAATCCATTCCCCCTTGTCCTGCCATTATCTACCCTTTTAAAAAGTTGAATCCCCTCCTGTTTATAAGCTCCCTTCAGGTACTGGAAGGCTGCAGTGAAGTCTCCCCACAGCCTTCTCTTCTCTAGGCTGAACAAACCCAGTTCCCTCAGCCTCTCTTCGTAGGCCAGGTGTTCCAGGCCTCTAATCATCTTCATGTCCCTCCTCCGAACCCTCTCCAACAGTTCCACATCTTTCTTGCTTTGGGGGCCCCAGATCTGGACACAGGACTCCAGATGGGGCCTCACGAGGGCAGAGTAGAGAGGGACAATCACCTCCCTGTCCCTGCTGGCCACCCCTCTTCTGATAGAGCCCAGGATACCATTGGCCTTGCGAGCTGCAAGAGCACACTGCTGGCTCATGTTAAGTTTCTCATCCACCAGAACCCCCAGATCCTTCTCAGCAGGGCTACTCTCAAGGAGTTTTGGTCCCAGTCTGTATCTATGTCTGGGATAATCCCAGATCATTCCCCATCATGCTTCTATGCTGATATTTTCTTACATCACTGCAGGATGACATTTTGTCCTGCTGTAATTATATAAAAATAAAATATCATAAAGGCAAATGAAAAGTCTTTCATATTCCTGCTTTGTGAAGTTCAACTCAAGCTTTTAATTTGGTCTCCAAGTGTCATGTTCATGGGGTGTGAGGAAGATTTACATGTAAACAACATTCTGGTTCCACTTCTGAGTGACTTATATATAGCTGCAAGGTTACAAGGAAGATCTACAGATTTAATTGAGATGTGAGTGTGCAAAGTTCAGGACTAATAATTATTGACTGATTTTTATGTGCAGATAGGTATAAATGGTGACAATCATTGCTGTTTCTATCCAGGAAATTTCCAGTTAAGCTTCAAAAATAGGAACATTTTTTTTCCTATGATATGTACTGTTTTTCTTTTTTCCCTGAAAAGCAGAAACTATGCCCTGTATCTGCTCAGTGAAGCTGATACTGCTGCTGTCTGCCCAGGAACCAGGCTCTACACGTAGAGTTCCTCCCACAGTTTGTGGCTTTGAGCTCCAGCTCTCCAGCAGGCAGCCCAAAGCTTCCAGCTGGATTTACAGGGCTTCCAGATCCCCCAGCCTGGGCGCAAAGCTTTTTAGGTGCCAGCTCTATGGCAGGGTGCTGGAAATTTTGGCACAGTTCCTAGACCATCTGGAAGCCCAGCCCTGCTGGCACCACACAGGATTATCTGCACAGAAAGTCTGATCCAAACCCAGGGGTTTTGGGTCCCACTGAGCAGACCTGACCAGAACATACAACATCAGACTTCTTGAATCTTTTGTGCCAGGATCAGCTTGCCAGAGCTTTACATTGGCCCCTTGTGTTTACCACCTCCCTGTCTTCTTACACCAAAAAGATATTTTGATTACCTTTATTATTCCCAGTCATAATGCTGATGTGGCATTGCCCATCTACTCAATCAGTGTTCAGCAGATTCTGGTCTTCCATGCTGGAGTTTTTGACAAATGGAGACCACCAAAGATATTATAACTGTAAAGCAGAAACAGGAACTCTCAAATTACTGTTTTTCCTTTTTTTTTTCTTTTCTTTCCTGTTCTAGGTAGAAGATGACTTTGTTGTTGGCTATTTTAATGCAGTCTTGCTGTTTGGACATATTCTGAAAAAATTTATCTTCTCCCAGAGCCCAGTGTCACCTCTCAGTTTCATCAATGAATTCCGAAATACCACTTTTGAAGGTAAAAAAAATAGTCCTGTGAAGGGTTCACTAAATTTATGAGGGGAAAAAAAATTGTTCTTAAGCATTCTTAGGAGAAATCACTTCTACACTAAACAAGTCCAAGACCTTCACTGACTTTTATTCCCACTCCCCCTCCTCTGCCCATCGTATTTTTTTCCAAGGAATTTATATTCAGTGTTAGCAGAAGCATTACATAGCAGCTGTGTGCAATCACCTCAGTGCATGCAACACAGATGAGGTAGAAAGTAAAAATTATGATAATTTGAAACATTCCAATTAGCAAGACTCTTTGAGGACCATTCTGGACTGTTGCATCTTTCCTGCTGCTTTGAAGTACGAAGCACATTTAGAGAATATTGCTGCCTTCGGAGGGGTGGGGGAAGGAGGAGAGAAAGCTTCCCAGCCAGCAGTGATGTAGGGAAGGGATGAGGACTTGAAGCTGATGTCCTTCTTTTGACAAAGAGCTGAAATCTCTATAGGGAGACTATTTGGAGATTGAGAAAAGACTTGGAAGAGTGAAACATATAGGTGGGTTTCAGAGTCCGTGCTTCCTCTAGAGGCAACCTCGCACACAGGTTGTTAATTTGTGACAGTGATATTTCTAAGCTTTTCCCCAAAGGTTTAGTCTTCACTTGAGGCCAGTATATATGAAATATGACTGATATTCAAAATGACTCTGCAGTTCACTTAGGAAAGATTTAGTGAAGTAGTTTTAACCTTCTTCCAGTTTACAAAGCCGTCGTAGGCCTGGGTGCCTGCAGTGTGAGTGCAAACCAGCTGGTAATGGGTTGGCTCTTCTTGGTCAACTTTCTTTGTTGTCTACCACCAGTGGGCTCTTGTAGGCCACAGGCTTAAAATCACATAATTTGACCATTAGGAAAAGACAGGCAAGACTTACACAAAGAAGTGACAACATCACCTCTCTGGAAGCAAAGTCCCAGCTATCACTTCATATCAGACATCTGTACCAAAATGATGACTCAAAGCTTGGTGTTTATGCCCCACCTGTTTTCAGCAAACACATGTAGAAGTTTGCCAGATTTTCCTCATATGGCCTCACAAGTTTGGGGCTTATCTCTCCTTTAACCATGGTATCCCAAACCCAGCAAAATATATTTTACTAATTCCTCCTGGAGACAGCATTTTTTTTTTGAATAGCAGTAAATTTATATCTTCAGGTAAATTGCACAACCTTTTTTACTTATCTGAAATAAATCTTGCACTGTAATGCTCCACATTAATTATAAGTTTGGTTTAAAAAAAAAATAAAAATCATAAAAGTGAATGATGTTGAACCACCTCTTGATCTGGAGGCTGGTAGAGTTGGGAGTTTATACAATAATCATTTTTATATTAAGAAGGTGGACCATTAAAAACTTGACATTAGTTTTTGAAGTGAAAAGGGAGAAGGTAATTTCAAAATGAAAATAATTATGATGCTGAGCTTTAAGAAAAAATAAAATAAACCATCAGCAACAGCAGCAAAAGAGCAATCTGAAATTTATCAAAAACCTTCCTTAAAAAAGAAGGGAAAAAATGAAGGTGAGATTTTCAGGAGTGGTGGTTGTTGTCTAAACTTGAAATGACTTGACTTCGTGAGAGCAAAGTCAAACCACTCTGAGTGATTTAAAAGTTCCACCTTAAAATCCTTGGAATGTGCTATATAGGTAAATTCTCAATCTGTACATTTTCTGACATACAGAGACAGAAGGTTAAAGGGAAAAAGAACTTGATTAAAATAATATTATTAGAGCCAAGCAGGTAGCTCTCAAAAGAGTAAGGGGAATGAAAGCATCCCTCTATTTCCTTTCTTGCTGATAGATTCATACTGCAGGTGGAAAAAGGGAATTTCCCTTTTCACTTCTAGAATAGTGCCTTTGAGGGAGGTTCCTCTGACATTCTTGGTACGTTGAAGAAACCTGAGAACTATATTTTTCTATAGCTGGAAGGAGACTTTCCTCTTCAGTGCAGTCAGTTCAATACCTTTTATTGGGTTTTGTAGAGAAAATGTGGCATGCTATTAAGGGAGAAGTAGAGCCACTCGAAGCTGATATGTGCTCTAGCATGTCCATGAAGAAGAAAAATATCCTGAGCATCAGAAACTCTTATGTCTCTCATCCGTCCTGCCATATACGCGTGTTTCTGAGAACGTGAGCCCTCGGAATAATTCCTTGTGTTTGCAGGTATTCTGGGTCCTGTGACTTTAGATGGATTTGGAGACATTGAGAGCAACCTGACCCTGCTGTACACATCTTCAAATCAGGTATGTATGTCCAGGGAGCAACTGTTTGACCTTATATATGAAAGGAGAAACAAAATACCCTGTACTATTGCATAAGAATGATGAAAATAACTACAGCAGCAGTGGTAGAGTGCCAAAGTGTGCTGTGCATGCCAGGAGGGGGTCATGAGAGGTGTGCTGGAGACTGACAGGATTGATGTAATCTGGTGATTCAGTAAGTGAAGTGCAGCTGGTGTTTTGTGGGACTGATACCTTTCTTTTCAGAGAAAGGGGAGGGATGAGGACGAGTATGGCAGTCAAACATATGGCTAACCTGAGGAGGCACCACTGTAGCAAAAAGAACAAAAGAACAGGAACTACTCTGAGTGTGGACAATACATTTGTGAAAGGCAGTTTGAAGCAAGGAACAAAAGAAAGAGAGTACAGCTGCTGACTGCATTTCTTCCCTCCTACACCCATAGTTCAAACCTCTTCTGCAATTCAACACTCAAAAGAACAAGACCTACATGATGACTACCAGTCCGGATTTTGTCTGGAAGAACCACAAGCTGCCCAATGATTCTCCAGGCACTGGTGAGACACCCACTAAACCTACTTCTTATTTGAAGACAAGTCACACAGTCCCACCTGCTGTGCAATCAATCCAACACCCGAGCGATCTCCACACTGCCCCCAGACAGGGATGCCAGGAGCTGGGGACAGAACAGCACTTTCCTTCCCCTGCCCCCATGTTCTTGGTATTCAGCCCAAGTCTGAACCTGCATTTCTGTTTAAGTGGGACTAAGTTTTTCACAGACTCCATGCTGTGGCAGTGGTGGTGACCATGGTGTGACTTGGAAAAGATCACCCCTGAACTTCTGATGGTGGTAGTGTAACTTGTTTGAAAGACTGTTCAGGAAAGGCAGCAGAGATGATGTTATGATGGGTTATCTGACTCTGCATTTTTATTTTCCTGGTGCAGCATGGTACCTTCTGCTTGTCCCCTTATCCTTATTGGAGGGAGCTGGGGAGAGGACACAGCACTGTGCAGATTCAGGGTGCTTCACAGAAGAGGTCTCTTAGATGAGCTTGCTCCTTGCAGAAAGACAATAGAAATAGGTGATTGCTCTATCTCCACCCAACTTTAAAATCTGAAGTCCCAGACATTGCCACCTCCTTTTCTTTTGAGTTTTTGGTGACTCCTGGTTTGAACAGTTGAATTCCCTTGTAATTCAGCATAACAGGATACAGTCTTGTCAGTCTGAGCAGATTTGGATTGTTTCCCTATGTAAACTGCTGCCACATGGTGATTTGCAATGGAAAGATAGGATCTTCGGGGTATGATATGCAGGATAAAAATTCTTGCAATGCTGGTGGTTAGTGCACAGTGGGTTAGTTTTCACCTGAGCCATTCCCATCAGTGTGTGTCAAAAGGTGCTGCTGTTAAAGGTCTCTGCAAAAGGCCTCCAATAGTTTGCTGTACTGCTTACTTCCACTTTGGAATATTACCTTGCAAATATTGTGTCCAGTTCTGGGCCCTTCAGTTCAAGAAGGACAGGGAACTACTTGAAACAGTCCAGCGCAGGGCCACCAAGATGATTAAAGGAGTGGAACACCTTTGTCATGAGGACAAGCTGTGAGAACTGGGTCTCTTTAGCCTGGAGGAGACTGTGGGATGACCTCATCAATGTCTATAAATATGTAAAGGGTGAGTGTCAGGAGGACAGAGCCAGGCTCTTCTCAACAATATCCAGTGATAGGAAAAGGGGCAGTGGGTGCAAGCTGGAGCACAGAAGGTTCCATGTAAATAAAAGAAAAAACTTTTTCACTGTGAGGGTGACAGAGCACTGGGACAGGCTGCCCAGAGAGGTTGTGGAGTCTCTTTCTTTGAAGACATTCAAAACACACCTGGGTGTCTTCTTGTGTGACCTGATCTATGTGATCCTGCTTTGGCAGAGAGGGTTTAGACTAGATGATCTTTTGAAGTTCCTTCCAACCCCGACCATTCTGTGACTCTGTGAAGCCATTAAGTGGAGGAACAAACACCTTCTGATAATTAAAGTCCATTCACAGTAAGGTGGTACATGGATGCAAACACCTTTATTCCTCAGTAATCAGATGGCTTCGAATGAGGGCTTGCTGCTTGGCCCCAGTCTTCTACGTGTTGTTTCAGGCCTCATTCACCTCTTGGTCCCCACAAGACGCTGTGAGTGAGAGGATCTCTGTATCTTAAAAAAATGCCCCCGAGTACATCCTTGTTTGAAGTTACTGTACAAGGGCAAAAGAAAAATGTTTGGGAGTTGCAGAAAGCCAGTGTCTACAAAGGAGCAGCTTAACATTCATTGACTTTGTGGCCAAGCAATATTAAACCAAACTAAAACCATCTTCCTCAGGCACTTGGTTATTTTGTTTTGACATTTAAAAAAAAACCAAACCCTTCCTTCAGTGTGATTCTAAACAAATATATTCCCCAAAGGGCAACTTTTCATAGCCAAAATTTAAGTAAGTTTAAGTATGGCCAAAGCCAGTTAGAACTTTTCAGCTGGAAATACATTTTTCCATCCAGGGAGGTGAACAAACACAGCAACCAGAGCCCTGCTCCTTCTTAACCTGTATTTGAGAACAGCTGACCCCGTTCTACTACTCCTTCCTCCTGGAAACCCTTAAAAAAGGCGCTTCATTCACATTTTTCCATCATTCAGAAAGTTTAAACCCTCACTCTGAACACAGATAAGGTCAGCCTTCAATACACAGGCGTTTCTGGTTCCAGAGGACCTGAGAACAGTTGGTTTGTGATGGACTCTCCCTGTGCGTGTTGTAATACTACGAGCCAGGAGGTGGTAGCAGATCCTCGGGAACGGGAAATTGCAGTTCCACAGCCACTCCGCGGGCAACTTCAACCTGCTGCTTGTTAAGGTGCAAGCTACTATTCACAAAGCTTTAGACAGTTCGTAGGAAATGGCTTTGCACATTATTATGTATTTATCATTTTATAGTGGCAACCTAATGTCCTTCCTTGGTGGAGGGAAACGGTACTACTGGCAGTTTTCAATTGAGAGCATCAGACTAATAGTAAGTTACTAGGAGGCCCTGAAACCAATGTTGGGGTGAACATACAAAAAGAAGGTTGGGAGACATAATACACAGAACAAAAAAAAAGCCAGAAGGCTAAGTCCAAAATCCAGAGTTGCTAGGCTGGATTGTATGCCAGATACAGACACTTACATTGGTATGTTCAAAACCCCGGCCCAGCTGGTGTTTGTTTCTGGAGGCAGCTAGCATGTGTCTTGTTGCTTTTTACTTCTTTATTAATTTTTACACTTTATCATTTTCCTGTGTGCCTTTATTTCTGCTTCTGGGCACACAGAGAAGTGCATTTGCCTCAGTAAAGCTGAGTAACCAACATGGGAATCTGTGAAACTAGATTATCCTCTGCCTTCTTTGCCTAAAACACTTCCTCACTATGCTCTAGGTGTGTGGCTACCAGGTGAAGCTCTGCACTAATGGCCTGTTACTGTTTGACGAAAGTTGGCAGTTGTAACTTCCCTTCACAGTACCCCTGAGCTCCAAGAACTGCCCAAGACAGGATTCAGTTTGGTTTACCACATTAAGGCAATCAAAATCACAACCTCAGGCAGTTTTGCCTGCCTGCTCAGGACTAGGACCTTTGTGTGTTCTGTGATTTTGGGTCTAAGTCCTAATGTGCCTGAACAGCCTGAATTTGCAACTGTTTGGCACCTCACAGCCTTCAAGGACATGAATCTGGCAGCTTTGTGCTGCACCAGATTAATTTCCCTCTATAATATACAAACTTCATATTGAAGAGTCTACTCAGTACCACTTGTAATCCCAACTCAGTGTCTACAGACGTATTCAGAAATGAGTCCACAGTCTCCAAAGCTCTGCCTACAGCTACAGAATCACTTTAAGCAACCAGGCCAATAAGGAGAGAACCCAGGCAGGTGCGAAATGTTGACAGGTTTGTGTATGTTAAAGGCTGTACCATGATATTCCTCTTGACCTCTTGGGTAACAATTTCTTGTGAGAAATGCCTTTCAAATCTACAAGCTGACTCTGGATCAGCTGAAATTCTGTGTGGAAGCTGTGGTCTTCAGGTGTATCCCACCCTGAAGCAAATTATATCAGCAAAGATTCTGACAAAGGTATGAGTAGTTGTGGAAAATTCACTGTCAAAGAGTCATGTCTTTCTTACCAGATGGGTACTTAGCAGGACTGGAAAGGAAAAGACATACGTTACAAAGCCTGAGTCAGAAGGTTATCACTGAGTATTGTGTTTTATGATAAAAACTGCAGGGACAAAACCTTTGTTCCCCAGTTCAGAGAAGGCCTCCAAAGAAGAGCCCATTTTGTATTAAGGCCTGGGTATGTTGGGAGAAATCCATGTTTCCTGCTTGCCAGTGACTCTGATTTCAAATGGTCAACTGTTTACTCCATCTACATCCCTATCCCACAAAGAGTTGTACCCAAGGTTTGCCTCCACTGTCCTCTCTTAAGAAGTTATTAAAAGGAGAAATTTGGTTGCTTCAGTTTTAAAAATGTGTTTACTGAGAAAAGTCAGCTCTATTCCTGGACTATTCTAGTTTGTTTTTAAAGAGGAGAACAGTTGGAAACTCTGCTGCCGAGCTGATGTAAGATTTGGTGCTGTTAAATTTACCTCCCACCTGGGTGTCCCTACAGAGTGACCATCCCTCAGGCGGGGATGTAAGACTGCTGCAGTGAAAGACACAGGCACATGTCATCTCTGGGCAGTGCTGGACTTTACCAAAGCCTCTCAATTTGGATGTGACCAAAGGGTAATCCTGCTCAGCTACCCTGACTTGCACATGTGTGGGTGGGGGTAATTTCTTAAAGATAATATTGTCTTCTGCCAAGTTGTTTATTTTTCAAATTTTCTTTTCTGCAGGCCCACACATATTGACCATTGCTGTCTTTACACTCACAGGAATTGTGATTCTGGTTCTGATCATCTCTTTGCTGATTCTAAGGTACCAACCCCTTTGGGCCTCTGTTTGTCCTTGACAGTTTTCCTCCTAGGGCAATGCCTTTGATCTTTCATTGAAGAGCCATTCATTAGGTTACCTTACATACTTGAGTGGTTGCCCTCAGTGTGAACTTTATAGTGTATGCCAAGTAGTGTTTGCATCCATAGCATTGTTGTCAAACCAATAATCAAGGGAGAAGATGCAGCAAGGTTTAGAGTTTCTGTATCTGCTAAAAATCTCTGATTCCCATGCATACACAGAAACATGTCTCGGACCAATAAGCAGACTTGTTCCACTTACTGCCCATCTTTAGTTTACTTGGGGTTCACTTTAGTTTCTTTAACCTATTGGTGACATAAAAATTCAATCTAGAATGTGGCATTTGTCATGAGTCACTGTAGAAATTGCAGGTGTTGGTGTTTTCATTGCATGAATTGACCCTGTCTTTCAGTTTCCGCTGACAAAGTCCAAGTACTTGCATACTGACTTTTCTAACAGCTAGAATTTCATAAACGTAACATAGTTCAGCTTTATCATCATAGAAAAAGGAGAAATAGAAATCAAGGATGTCTCCTTTAGCTGGAAGAAACGCCAACCCTATTTCCAAAATGTATGGTTTTCTGTCGTATTTTAAAAAATTGTCTTACCTGTGCATCTGTTTCCAGTAGCTAAGCATCCCTCATTGCTATGTCAGAGAACTTCAGAAAAAGTGAGAAAATCTGGTCTTAAGAAAACTTAGAAACAGATAGTACCCAGGCTCTCTTATTCTGAATGGACCAATCTGCCTTGCCAACTAAAGCTTTTCATGAGGGAAAAATCAAAGATGAATGTATACAACTCTTATACATCCAGTTGTACTCCAGAAATGGAAGAGCTAATCATTGCCACATCTAAATGCTGACATATAAACAGACAGGTCAGGTTTGTAATGGCTATGAATATTGAGAAAAAAAATGCCTGGAGACAGTTTGGACTTGTTGTAAAAGGTTCTCTTCTACAGATTTTGTTTATTAGATTATAATTGTGTACATATTGTTGTTATATTCCCAAGCATCAAATGTAGAAGAGGTTCCTGAGGATTTTTAGCATAAACCTTACCCTTTTAGTGTTGAAATAACAGCAAACTTTTCAACTATAATTGATATTGTCCCCTAACAAGCAAAGGAGAAGAGAGATTAAGCTATAAAAATATACAAAATGCCTCATTATTCCTTCTTTATCTCCCAAGTTTCTAGAACACTCGAACTATCCCACACCACCCTGTGTAGTTCTGACTGCTAAGTTTAAAGTCAAAATCCTGAAAAACATGTAACTAAATATTAAACCTAGTGGATTTTTATGCAGTTTGATACGTACTTGCACTGCATCCTGGTGATACAACACAGCTTAAAAGATTGAACTGAGAAAAACAGTTCTTACCACTATTATTGGTCTCCCTTATACATGTGTGAGTTAAAATATGTTGAAAAGGGACTAGTGTTATTAGTCAGTACCATGGATTCTCCCATCTGTAGCATTCACTAGCAGTCATCAGGGTGTTTGGATTCCCCTGCAGTCTCTCCAGTCAGTCCTGTGTTTTTCTTAAGAGAGGGAGGACTTGCACGGGTAAGTGGGTAGTTTGATGAGTGTGAGTCGTCTTGCCCTTTTTTCCTAAGACAAGACAGTGCTTGCTCCAAAGTTCTGCAAGGGAGTTTCCTTCTTCCTCTTCTGAGGACTATTCCCTCATTTTTACAAAATGTGCAGAATACAAGGGACACAAACAAAAAGGCATCTCATCACAACACTGTTGTTACCTGCTCCCTTGGCATTGTATTCACACCAGTTCTTGCCATCCAGCATTGACAGCCAGGATTTCCTTTGGCTTGCATTTTTTTGGTGGGACCTTCCTTCAGAGTATATTCAATAACACAGAGGAGACTATATAAAATCCAGGCAACCCTTTGTGCTTTAAATTGTTCTGACCTCCCTTGCAAATCTGGCAATTGCCTGTTCTGTTAAATCTGTTCTGTTCTTCTGCTACATCTTGGCTTCCCCAAGGTTAGAGGAATTAGAGCAGACTCAAACTATAAAACTGTGCAAGAGCCACAGGGATTGTGCTTGCCTTGCCCACCCGACAGTCCATCCTTGGTTCATCCTGACACTGGAAGCTTCCCTGACCTAATCTTCTGTTGTGAGTTTCAGTTCACTGGGAGGATATTCTGAAAGAGTTCACTTGTTTTGCAGGAAGTACAGGAGAGATAATGAGCGTCGGTGGAAGAAATGGTCCCACATACCGCCTGAGGAAATCTTGCCTCTGGAGACCAGTGAGACAAGTCATGTTAGTTTGAAGGTAAGAGAAGCACGAGACCTGAAGCTGGGTCCTGGATTCTGTCTTCTGAAGACCGTCAATGCTGGGGTGTTGGTACACTCCAACTACAACGCAGGCTATGGTAGAACTAGTATCTGTTAAAAAAATTGTTTTAATTTTTATTTTTAACCTTCCCTTGCTGCATCAAAGAAAGAAGAGGTCATTCCCATTTATTGTTCCCTAATAGAATATATCTGTTTCCCAACAGTAAAGCTCATTTTGTGATGGGGGAATGGGCTGAGTATTGATTTTGAGTCTCTTCCACACCTCCACTGTTATAAACTATTTCCCTGTGCTTTGTTACGCCTCTGTAACACCTACTAGCATAAAAGTGGCAGGTGGAGGCCCCAACAGCCATGGGAGCAGCATGGATGTCCCACACTCTCAATGCATGTAGTGGCACTCCCTGGAAAGACTGGCTTATGCTTTTCTGTGTGGTACACACTGACATTATTTATCTCCCTCAACCTGCCAGGTGGGGAATAGGAGATAATTGCAAGTTAATTATTCTTCTTTGTTCTCAGATTGATGAAGATAAGAGACGTGACACCATCCAGAGACTGCGCCAAGGCAAATATGACAAGAAGGTAACCTGACTACAGTGTCCACACTCCCTTCCTTGGCTTAGGAGGGATCTTTCTGGGAGGAGGTTGTTCGTGTCCAGAGACAATTCTACCTCTTCTGATCTTGCAAAATGGGTTGATCTTGTGGCAGGAATAAGCCACTTATTCCTATCAAGTGCTTTGCATTTTGCTTACTGACAGCAGGCAAAATACTAGATTCCATGAACCCCTAGCCTAGTCCAGAAGCAGAAACAGAGGGATGGACCAGAAATCTGATACATTTTGGTACTGAGAAGATTAACAGGTTAATGGAAGGCTGACTGTTCACATGGCAATTCCTATGTTCTTGTACATTCAGCAGAGCCATTTGCCTGACTAAGATATATTCATGTTGAGTTAAAATTTACATCATTGACAGTTCTGTGTAGTTCCTATGTTTCTGGTAAATCTTTTGAAGGAAATGTAACTCTATTACCCATTAGCTGATTAACTGAAACTGCACCAGCAAAGCAAAGCAGTATGCAGGTGTTTCTTTGTATGGACATTTCTTGGCAAAGAAGTATGACTTGATGTTGTCCTGAACATACGATTTATTGTTATTTTTTTTCTTCAGGTGGTGATCCTAAAGGATCTTAAAAACAATGATGGTAATTTTTCAGAGAAGCAAAAAATAGAACTGAACAAGGTAACTGTTGCATGTAGCAACTGGACACTCCATGGTGGGGTGGAGCCTATGAGTGCAGCCATTGCTTTCCACTCTCAACTCCAACAGCCATATGCTTGCGCATGTTTGTCAGGTGAACGGGTAATGAGTTCCTCAAAGGATGTTGCTGTATGAATGTTCGCTTTGTGTGCGTGATCTCATCAGCAATTCAGAGTCTGAATTGTATGCCAGTGAAGCTGAGGATGAATGAAGTTATTCATCTTCTGTCATATGGCCTTGCTAAATACATTTTTATAGCTGATGCTAAAAGGCAATGCATGCTTTTTGCTCACATGCTAATTCATTAGTAGGGGAATGTTGTAGTTAAGTCTTACTACTGAATGCCAAGTACAGCTCTTTAAATGTAAGTAACTCTCTCCTGACTTGTGCATACAGACTCTTCCAGCCTGAGAGATGAATCTGGCTGCAGTACTGCATCTTTTTTGAACGAATAGTTTTCCTTTTTATACAACACAGCTATACTGTGAATTCAATAAGCTTTAAAAATAACTCAAAGTAAACTACAGTGGTCTATATAAATGGACAAAGCCCATAATATCATGCAGCCTAAATTTTTATTACTTGCTTATTCATAACATTCTGTCAATCATAATAGCTATTCTGGTCTGCTGGAATGTTTGAGTAGAGAGGCAATAATGGAGACTGTAGTGGGCTCTGGAATTAACTTGCAGTATCCAACAGCAGCTGCCCTTATCTCCCTAATCCGGAAGGCTTGGAAATGGCAAATGTCTTCAAGTACTTCACTCAGTGCCTTAATACACACTAGTTTAAGGGAAACTCATACATCTTATCAGGGCCCGAGATACAAAGCCACATCACACAAGTATCCTTGACCTGTGTTTCTGTACTAGCAGTGATTGCTTTTAAAAATAGATGCAATGTTTCTGTTCTAGCTCCTACAGATTGATTACTACAACCTGACCAAGTTCTATGGCACTGTGAAGATAGACACCATGATCTTTGGGGTGATTGAGTACTGTGAAAGAGGCTCTCTGCGGGTAAAGAATTTTGCAGGTCTCATTTCATCCCCAAATTATCAAATTTCAAAGTAAGAAAAAAAATTTCCCATCTCTATGTCTCTGGCCCTCATGCAGCAGCCATGGACTGAACAAATGGTGGCAGAATCACAGAATCACAGAATTGTAGGGGTTGGAAGGGACCTCAAGAGATCATCGGGTCCAACCCCCCTGCCAAAGCAGCTCCCTAGCACATATTGCACAGATAGGCATCCAGACGAGTCTTGAATATCTCCAGAGAAGGAGACTCCACCACCTCCCTGGGCAGCCTGTCCCAGGGCTCTGTCACCCTCACTGTGTAAAAGTTCTTCCGCATGTTGGTGTGGAACTTCCTGTGCTCCAATTTACAGCCATTGCCCCTTGTCCTATCTCCACAGACACTGAAAAGGGGTTGGCCAATTCCCCCTGCATCCCATACTTGAGATATTTATAAACATTAATTAGGTCCCCCCTCAGTCTTCTTTTCTCCAGGCTGAACAGCCCCAGCTCACTCAGCCTTTCCTCATATGGGAGCTGTTCCAGGCCCTTAATCATCTTCGTAGCCCTTCTCTGGACTCTCTCCAGGAGATCCCTGTCCTTTTTATACCAGGGAGCCCAGAACTGGGCACAATACTCCAGGTGGGGCCTGACCAGGGCAGAGTAGAGGGGGAGGATCACCTCCTTAGACCTGCTGGCCACACTCTTCCTGATGCATCCCAGGATCCCATTGGCCCTCTTAGCCACCAGGGCACACTGCTGGCTCATCGCCAACCTGTCATCAACCAGGACCCCCAGGTCCTTCTCCACAGAGCAGGTTTCTGGCTCGGAGTTCCCTCTTCCTTGCTTGGTTCTCTTCAGTCTTTCCCAGTTGCCACTGTGGCTGCCATCAGTTTGGTGGTTCTCAGTGGGTAGAGGATGAGGTGAGGTGCAAACAAGGAAAAAGTACAGACAAAGCTCTGCCTAGGCAACAGCAACCGCCAGTATTCATATTATGTCCCCTATTTGGATCATATAGGATATAACTACTTCTCTATTTTCCAAGCTGTAGCTGTCATCTCTGCTGATATCTGGTGGACCCCAGAGTACCCCTAGAATGTGAAAGGATAGACAGAAGAATATATTACATATTAACAAACAGTTTGAGGCTAGAAAGAGTTACCATTTCGGTGCTAATCATGAAGTAATGGTGGCATCAGCTCTTCTGCAGGCACACATCGTCTCTGCTTCTGAGTTCATACAAATACTCTCATTAGTATCAGTGGTCTCTGGAGCAAACTCACAACAAGGCAGGAAAATATCAGCTCTATCTCTTGTTCTGGAGTTGGACTCAATGATCTTTATGGGTCCCTTCCAACTCAGTATATTCAATGATTCTATGATTCTTTTCTTCTAAACTGACATATTCTTGGAGGTTTATTTTTAGCAACAGAAACCATAGTGACTAGAATAACTGTTAATAACTATCACTTTAGGATAAAGGAACAGTCTACTTTGAGCTTATAGGAAATTTCTTTCCCTTCCTCTTTCACACGTTGCCCATTTCTGCCTCAGCTATTTTGCTTTATTACAGTTTCAGCTTTAAAACCAAATTCACTGTTTAATTACACAAACCCATCTTTTCTGGAGTCCTCAATTTTCTAGATCTGTGTTAACCTAAAATAGTTCATATTCCCTGTTTTCTGAGTCAGCTCCTGCCCTAGTGCATGTACTTCCCATAAATAATGAAAAGCTACCTCTTTCAGTCACTGGTTGAAAGGCTGTGTGATTTAGATACTCTATCTGATTTTCTCCATTTTTCCCTGATGCAGTTTAGAACCACTCTTTTCTTTTCTTCACAGGATGTTTTAAATGATAAAATCTCCTACCCTGATGGCACATTCATGGATTGGGAATTTAAAATCTCTGTCATGTATGATATTGCCAAGGTAAGTGGACTGCTGACAGTGCAACGTTAATCAACCTGTCCTGTCTTGCAAAACAGATCCTCTGGAGAAGGGCACATCTCGGTATTCTTGTTCCCTTGCTAGAGGATGTTTTTCTTTCCACTCTTTCCTCATTAGGGGATAGGTGTATGAAGCAGGAGGAGCCAGTGGCTCCTTTGAAGGGGGAAATGGGAGCCAGACCTGGCTTTGGACTATTTATAAACAAAGTATGCCTCAAAGAAATGTGACCCAAAGATCAGAGGGTTACAATCTGTTGACCAGTAGCTCTGGTTAGTAGGGTCTACATAGTCATGAGACCTGCAAAATACACTGCTCTTTGGCTTAAGGTAAGGCAAATAAAGGAAAACTGTGTTCTTTCAAAATGATGACATTATTCCAACTTGTATCCAGAGAAAACATTTTCTAAATAAGCTTTATTTTGCATCCTGATTTTCTCACTCATTGGAGTGAGAAACTAGAGCTATCTATTTCAGGCAGTTTGAGAGGAAAGAAATTCATCCTGTACAGGATCCAAGACTGGTTTTCAGGAGCTTTCAACAGATCTTTACATTTTAGGTTCTTATAGTAGGAAGACACAATATGAACAGCAAAGGAAATTATATTCTACATTAGAGACTTGCATCTGTTTAGAGGGTAGTTAAGGAATCTTTATAATTCACAGGTATCATAATTCCTTACACCCCTGCAGGTAACAGAGAATTACCCCTGCCTTTTTGCCAGGGCTCAACTGCTTTCCTCTTCCTAATCCTTGTTTGCAGTTGGACAGTACTCCCAGATCCCTATACACATCAGTTCAGATTTGGTCTCCACTATGAATGATTTCACTGTGTCTGTTCTAAAGAGATACTGAAAATCTTGCTCTTTATTAAAGCTCCCTTAATCCAAATTGTTGCAGTTTGTTGGCCCAGTGAATCACTTTCAAGTTCAGTTAACACTCAGCATTAACTTTTGTTTGAAATAGCAGCAGGGGCATTTCCCTTCCTCCTTAGAGCATTTAAAAAAACATGGTATTTTTTAACCCTTTCCAGTTCATTTGCAGATGTTTCCTAAAAATTTAGGGACTAATACTGGCTCTTGTTGATGAGAAGTAGAGAGAAATCCTAGCCTTCAAATCCCCAGTGACTGCACTGGGACTGAGATTTCACAGCCAGTTGTTCGCTGCACCGTTGGTCATGGGGATGGGGCATAGAGTCTAAGAATGGGTGGTGCATTCAGTGGAATGGCCTCTGAGCATTATTAGCCATGTTAGTAGAGATGGTTCACAAATTTTCCTGAAAGTGTGTATGTACCTGGGAATATCAGAAAACTTACTGTCATTTGGATGATCTGCCAGCCTTTCTTCACCTCACCTAATGCTGTGATGAAGTCTCTGGGACCTGGACATATCCATTAACTTCTTGCATTGCTTTTCACAAGCTGCAGCTTCCCAACCTCTAGACACCATCTATTTTTACTTGAATGGCTTCTTGCTTTACAGGTCACTTCATAGCCCTTCAGCTCAAATTCCTGTCATACCAAAGCACCTGCCCTTTTCAAACCCAGTCCCAGCTCTCCAGGCTGTGAAAATCCCTGTGAAAATATGACCAGCTCCTGAAGTTCCTTTGCCTTCCTTTTGATATGCTCTTCGTTTTCCACACCACCACTTTCCTATGTCCCACTGTTACTGTTGCCCATTCTCTGTATTTTACCTAGTCTTCACCTGGCAAAGGAGCTGCTGCATCAGTGTTTCTGAACAGAGGAGGCTGTATAATTTCTACTCCCTAGTACAGCTAACCAAGCAATGACTCTCCCTAGCCATCATCCTGCAGACCACTAGAGGAGATGTAGTAGGCAAAGGGCGAGTCCTAAATCTCCTCAATTCACTTTCCCTGCACACCACCCACCCCTGCCCCCCCACCCCCTTTTTTTTTTCATTTCTATCTTTCCTCTCTCCAGGTCTGATGGAACCACCCCATAGCTACATGGATTTGGTTACATGTGACCAAAGAGCTCTGATGAAAGGTCTGCTAAGAAGGAATTGCAGTAATCAATCCTTGCAGTTAGTGCATACACTGTTGTTGCAACACTATTTATTAAATGAGGGGCTGCTGCAGCATATTGTGCAAGGGATTGTAATATTCTTGCATTGTGTGAAGAAAAGGGTTCTCACTCAGAAACAAAGCTTCAGAGCAGAAGTTGCAAGAATGACTCAAGGATCTAAGAGTACTGCACTGAAAGACATTATAAATTTTGAAAATCACATCCTGTTTTCTTAAGAGGTTCTGTGTTTTCAGCTAGGTGCACAGCATAGTTGGAAGGAAAGAAGAGAATTTTTTCAGGCACATCTATAAGACTTCTGCCTCTATAAACTGTTAACAAGAAAGCCCTGATATAAGGAAATCAAAATTACCTTTGCCATTTCATGCAGAAACTGATTTGGAATTCTGCTGTAGCAGTGGGTTTATTTCCTGGCTGATGAAAGCAGGTGCTGGAGGAAAGGCACAGCTGGAGGAAATAGGACCAAAAGCAGGCAAAACATCCTGGATAGTATCATCAGGGCTGCATGATAAAAGCTGCTTCATCAGGAAATGTGTTCCTTGGATATAGCGTGCATTCTCTGTAAATTTTGGCATGGTCTAGATAGGTCCAGGATAACCAGTCCAACAACATTCTCCAGGGATTGCATCTCTTGCAGGCTGCTTGTGTCTCCGGCATACATATACTGCGCTCAAAACTCAGCTCATGTCTCAGTGATATCTTATAGCATTTGCTTCTCCCTTCCCAGGTATTGATGTGAAAGGAAAACCCATCATGTCATAAAGTGTATTTGTGACCACATGAGCTATGTAACCCTGATTAAAGTCTATCTACCAGTTATCATACAAGAGGATGAGCTATACATATAGGAGTCTAAGTGGAAGATTGTTCAGAGAAAAAAACTAAACAGATACTGATGTACCTGTTCTGGATTTCAGAGATTAGATTATGCTTCATAATCTAATCATAATCAGCTACAGAAAAGAGGACTATAGGAAGAAAAACAACAGCGGTATGCTGTAAATAGGTGTGAGCTTAAGTGGTTCAGAAGAGAGAGATGAAAAGGAATAAATAATAGCAAGAGGGTGCAAATTAGCATACCTACTCCCTTCTTCATTTTACACCCACTTACTAATGTTCTTTTCCTGCTATGCCTCCATGCTGGCCCCTTCTCCGGTCCTGCACTATATTTGAGCGTCTTAGACTAAACGAGATAAATTCAGAGCTGATGAGTAAGAAGGGGCAAACTACACACCTCCCTATGCCTGTGTGTCTATGAGTCAAGAGCCCAAATCTGATGAAAACCAGCTGAAACTGTGTTGGCCAGTCCTCATCGTGCACACTTCCAAGTTTTGCACATGGACTGATGATATGTATTGACTAGAGAGAGAAAATTGTAATCAGTCAGGTCAGAAGAGACCTTTAAGATTGCCTAATCTGATCCCCTACCTTATATAAGCTTTAGGGCATCACCTAACACTCTTTAACCCCGTGCCTTGCAGAAGAGGACTTGTTGAAATATTTCTGAATGAAGTCCCTGGTAATCTTCAAAGATGATAGAGGCATAAAGTGCAATTCCTCTCATACCTACGGTGTTCACTGGATGAACACGTATTTGGAAACACTTGTTTTGTGTGACATTCCAACAAATTTGTACTAAATTTACAAAAAAAGCATTTATTGTAAGTGAAATCAGAATTTGTGAGGAAATAAATTTATCTAATTGCTTAACTGTGTTCTAATCTTATAAAAACCCAGGATGCTATGTCAGAATTCTGTTAACTAAGAGGAAGGATGGTCTCCCATGACATGATCCTTCTAATGATCCACCTCCTCATTTCTGAACATTGACTGTTTCTGCTCCTGTCATTTTGGAAAGTCTCCTCTGTAAAATACTATTTGCTTCCCTCCATAACAGGGAATAGTGATTTATGCACCTCCATTGCTAAAGAAGGTCCTTTAATTACTTAGACAGGTATTATACTAACACTTCACATTCATACAATCATAGAATCAATAAGGTTGGAAAAGACCTCCAAGATCATCTAGCCCAACCGTCCCCCTACCACCAATATTACTTACTAAATGATGTCCCTAAGTACCTCATCCAAACTTTCCTTAAGCACCTTGGGGGACGGTGACTCCGCCATCTCCCTGGGCGATCTGTTCCACTGCCTGATCACTCTTTCTGACAAGAAATTTCTCCTAATTTCTAACGTGAACCTCCCCATGTGCAATTTGCAGCCATTCCCTCTTGTCCTATCTCTAGTTATCTGTGATATTCTTGTTGAGTCTGGTAACAACTGTGTGTCTTACATGTAGTCTTGCTTTCTTCCTCTTTTATTATCAACTACAGGGCATGTCTTACCTGCACTCAAGTAAAACTGAAGTCCATGGTCGGCTCAAATCCACAAACTGCGTAGTGGACAATCGCATGGTAGTGAAGATCACTGATTTTGGCTGTAATTCAATTCTGCCTCCAAGGAAAGGTAAAGAGTACCCAGTTGGACTCTCCTTCATGGTTTCCAACCCAGTGGAATTTTCTTATGTTCGTAGTCCAGTAGAGCGTAATTACTTCTTGTACACAGTACAAAACATACAATATGATTTTGTTTCATGTAGTAGCCATTGTACAAATGAAATTTGAAAATACTGTCTTGTCTTAACTAACACAATGAAAAAGAACTATTAGGTAGAGAATGAAATTAGCCAGTGTAGTTGGGAATGAAAGCAAAGATGAATTTTCAACCTGTGGGTTAGAAAACAAAGATTTCACATGCGGATGAACATTTTCAGCATCCAAGGCTTTCATGCAAACAACTCTTCAGTAGTAATGCTGCATTTGTGTGAAGTAAAAAAAAAAAGTACCACATGGTCTACTCAGTGATCAGATGCATGTTACCACAGTGTTCTGAGATTTAAACATTAATACTTGTGAGTCTGATCATCCTTAAAAAAAAAAAAGCAATTATATGCACTAATAAGCTTAATGTTTTTCATTCCTTAGGTAGGAATCTAGTCATATGTGTTCAATCAGACTGGAATAATTTTAACAGCTTTTCTTTGCATTTTCTGTTCATCTCATATTCATAGGACATTTTTGTAAAACAGAGCACTCCTTTCTACTTATCTTTTCCTTTGCACTTGATTTGAGTGAAAAGACAAGCCCATCTGAAATCATGTCATCTGAATATGTACACTAGAGCCGGGGGTATAATAAGCACAGCACTGTGCTATAACTGTAGTATATGATCTGAGAAGAAACTGTGGCTGCAACAAGGTTGAGAGAAAAATTTTACATTCTGACACAAATATGCTCAAGAGTAGCGATAAGAACTTGAAAATAACCCAGTAAGAAAACTGCAAGTAAACACTATTAATTCTTCATTTTACAAATGTCATATTTATATTATTATTGCCTTGTAACGTATTTCTATTCTTTCATTGCTCATAAGATACATGCTTTGACAAACAGCCTCAAAATTTCTGGCTACTAGGTTTTGTTGAAGAAAACTGTTTCACAAGAGTTCCACAGATTCATTGTGGCTGGATGTTGCAGCCTGGTAACATAACACTGTCTTCAGGGTCTTTGTGTTCAGGTCACTGTTACATCACCAGCATGTAATAACAAACTGTCATACCACAGCAGCATTCCAGTTTTGAGGTACAATTGTGCTTATTGCACTAGAAAGACAGATTAATAATTTCTGTAGAAAGTAAGTGGTTATGAGCAGGTAAAACTATGTCCAGCTCAAAGGCACTTGACAAATATTTCAATAGACATGATATCAAGGCTGCTGAGAAATATGATGGTCTTCTCATCTGACATATTGTATAACAAGATCCACGCACCTAGATCAGTAATTTATCTCAGCTTTTTTCTATCTATCTATCTATCTATCTATCTATCTATCTATCTATCTACCTACCTATCTATCTTTTCTATTTTTTTTTTATAGTGCTGTCATTCCTTGGTCTTCTACAGATGCATTGGCTATTTCTAAGAAGTCTGTGAAAGGCAGCAGAGAAAACCAAATTCACAGCCACTATTCTTAACTTTCTGGAGGTGTGAGAGTCTGTGCCTACAGTAGAAAACAGTAGGGTCAGCAAATCCCAGGCAATCTAAAACTAGCACATCAGAGGTTTAGCTAACCTCTGTTGAAGTCAATTTCTCAATAACAATGCTAAAGTAAGGATGAAACGGTACCAATGTGTGCTGGGTTTGATATGGAAAGTGTAAAAGGAAAGATCACTATAGCCGATGAATGCTCTGAGAAGGACCACCCCTTTTCAATTACTTCTCTCCATTCTCCTTTTACCTCGTCCCCTGTTGTGATCTGGATCTTCAGACCTATGGACAGCTCCTGAGCATCTCCGACATGCTGATGTTTCTCAGAAGGGTGATGTGTACAGTTATGGGATCATTGCCCAGGAAATCATCCTACGCAGGGAGACCTTCTACACTGGAAACTGCCGGGACAACAAAGGTAAATCCACACACTTCTCCACTGCAGCTTTTCCCAGCTGGTGTAGCTGTAACTGGCCCATTCTCCATGTTTTGTGGAAGGTGCTTTCTTTGATAGCTGCTTGAACTGCTGCTTCTTTCACTGTGTGACAAAGGAAGAGCCTGCTTGAAGAATGCTACTGTGGGGGCAAGTGTCCTTATTCTTTCTGTAAATAAAGTTTGCATTGAGTTTCCTTGCCCCTTCTTCACCCTCCTTACTTTGGCCACAGCATTACAGAAGTTAACATTATACAATGCTGCCCAAACTTACTGTAGCATTTAAAGGCCACAAAGGCTTTTCTGTAAGTTGTGCACAACACCTAATAATTCACTCATATTAGGCATTGTAAATCACTAACGTCAACACAGAACAGCAAAAACTCAGCAGCTTGGACACAAGAACAGCTGGCATCAAAAACATGGGCAATTCAGACTTTATTCAAGCCTGTCAAAATTAACTTTATTTAACTTCTGTCATAAACAAAATGTCCTCCTGCACCCATTAAATCCCATTTTGTGCATTTTGTGCCATTGTTTTTGAGTGGCTAACAACTCAGTCAATCCTACTTCTCAGAATCCAGGATGATCGTATATTAGAACTGTCATTGAAGTATGTGTGGGTTTGGGATTTTCCTGGTGACAGTTACCAACAACAAGTTTAGACATTACCTTTGCCTCTGAGTCATTCTGATAGATCCACCTCACATTTGTTAAAACATCCAGAGCAGCATCTGGGCAGCCTAATAGCTCTTTTCCGGAGTTACATTTGAGAATAACTTCTGGGGCAGGTTCATCCTCCTACATTACTGCAAATCTATGTTCATATTTGGGGAAACAGTATTTCACATCACCAACTCTTTAATATAAATGTAGACCTAAAAAAAGATTAGAAATGCCCGTTCCCCTTCAAGAAAATGCAATTCTTAAAATAAGGTAGAGAAAATAAAAGTCTTTCTATTCTTTTTTATTGGGAAGAGGCAGGCACAATCCTCAAGAATGCAAGGATTTTACAATAATGGTTATTAAGTTAGCCTCAGACACAGTGTTTCTGGGTTCTTCTGAGATGCAGTGGCATCCTCACTGCTCTGCGTTTGACCCTGTATGTCACAGTCACAATCTGGTTCCTTGTTTTAACTTTGACTGTTTCTTAACGCTGCATTTGAGAAAGATTGTCCCTTTCAAATACCATTAGATGAATTCATTCAACTGAAACATTTTTTAGCACCTCTGAGTGCTGTTGCTGGAGACAGTCACACACTCCAGCATGTTTAGTAAGACAGCAGTAAACTTACTGAGCCTGAAGTCTGTTTTTAAGTCTGGATTCAGTGTAACTTAAAAAAAACCAAACCCACCCCCAACAACAACAAACCCCACAACCAACAAAAAAACCCCAAAAACCCCTCTTCAGTTAAAATTTTAAGTCTTCCATTCAGTGAGAAGATTGTTTTCTCCCCAAAGCTTTTTCCTTAAAAGCATTACTAAATATCTAAGATATATATTATTGATCTAATGGCTTCTGGTCTTATTCTTCATTTTTGACTATGCAATTTGAGCAAATTTGTTCAGCTTTGTTTCAGCAGTTCATTGAATTTCATGTAACAGAAAGGAATGAATGTATTATATATTGCTGAAGTGATTCCTCATTTAAATACCTGGATTTATTCAGTGGACAAGATGAGGCATCCAGAAGCCAGACCATATTTACTCAAAAACTTTTGAATTTTTTTTGTGACATCATCTAACTTTGGAAGAGAACAGCTTAAACTTGGGGTGACCATACACTTAGGAATATCAAAGATAAAAAGAGGGAAAAGAAAACCAAATTAGATTGAATGGTAATGTGCAAAGAAATGTCTCTATTTGGTTTTTAAGTCTCCTGCAAAAAGTCTTTCAATGGCTAGGCTATCAGAAGCTAATTTCTGTAAGTTAGAAGACATGATATTGATATTTCAGGACATTTGATGTAACTGCTTCTCCAGGACTTCATTTGCAGCAGCATTTAAAGACAGTTGTTAAAAAAACCCTGTACCTACCCCCATTCACCACCTTAGGAAAATTAAACTCAACTTCCAGGTACTGCGTGAGTCAATTTTCTCAACTCAATATGTATCAGTCAATTTAACATACAATAATATTGCTAATACAGACAGAGAAGTCCCATAAAGATGATGGGCATACAGAACTGGATTTCTAATGTATATAAGTAACTAGGTCATAGTCCTCTTCACTGACTTCTCTGTGAGACAGCTGTTAGACCAGCTGGTTGCTCCACTCTTCTGCAGAAACACGTCGTTCATGGCTCAGGAGTGTGAAATCTTGACATGTACCAATGCTCAATACAAGCTGCCTACTAGTAGTTCCACTACTTTCTGCCACTGGCTAATTGTAGTGTTGCTAATAGTTGTTGCTACTTCTGCTCTCAGGTGTGTGCACAGTGTGGAAATCCAAGACATTCCTCTTACATACAAAAGACTTACACAGATTCTTCTGTCTCTCAGCTCACAGAAGACTTAGCAATCTCTTGACTCCACAGCATTTGGGAGACTCAACTGTCTCCTGCTCCTCCTCTGGTCTGTAATTTCTGTACCACAAAGCTGGAGGCTACTGCATCTTTTTAGGGTGATCATGCACATGCTTAGGCATCCCTAGCTGCTCTAGACTTGCACATGCCATCATGATTACAAACCTTCCTCATCTCATTGTATGCTTCCTTTAGTAAAATAGTTTCCCAAACATAATCAGATATTATTTATAAATGTGTTTCGTGCTTGTTCATGGATCCTTTTCAGTTTCTCTTTCCCCCAGAGGTAAAAATCTGTTTCTATTTTTAACTTCCCCTGTCTGGAACTCTTGAGGCCTGGAGGAGGACAGAAAGTGTTATTTTGGCATCAGCTCTCACTCACTGTGCTTAAATTGAGTTGTGCAAATGCAGCCAGCATTCTGATGTGTTCAGAATCCAAGTAACTTTCATAGAACAGATTTAATGAGTAAGAATACAAATGAGCTAACTAATGCAATGTTATTAAAACATATACATTAGTAGTCTAGTTTTAAGGAAGCTGAGCATCTGCCGAATGATTTGAACTGCTCTGATTAGAGTTGGATGTCTCCACACTCTTGACAAAATTGCAATGGGCTTTTCACATTGTATTTTTACTATAGCTACACTGCATGCTGAGAAGCACATTAATAATGCCTAACATTCATTTGGGAAGATGCCATAACCATGTCTACCGTGACCAATAAATACTTATGTATGTTCCTATTCATTTTGCTTTCAGGGACCTTCAAGCCAGCCTGTTTTGATCTTGTGCCATATATTTAGAAAAGCTCTAAAGTTGAAATTCACATCAAAATGAGGGAACTGTCTTCAAGGCTTCTGTTTGTACAGTAATGCATGACATAATAGGATGTCATCCACAAGGAATGTCCTCCTCCTGTTTGGTTGTGGGGGTTTGGGTTTTTTTTTTTGTTTGTTTGGTTTGGTTTGGTTTAAGATTTTGTATCTTTTTCCTGTATTAGAGAAACTTTACAGAGTGGAGAGTGGCAAAGGAGTAAAGCCTTTCCGACCAGACCTGTCCTTGGAAACAGTGGGAGAAAGAGAGATGGAAGTAAGCTAATTATTAACTAAGCCATTTTCTGGGTGAAGGATGGAAGTCTTGGCCAAACTTGAGCTCATAATCATGGGACGATGAAAGCTATGCACATTTTATGCCAAATGCCCTAACCTCATGGGAAAAAAAAAGTATTCTATAGTTGTTACCAGTGAAATGAAATACAACTCATGAAAATTATTTCACTGGAAAGAAATGGATGCTTATATGATGCCACTTTTCTTATCTATTTTAGATATCTTTAAGATGGGATGAATCACACCTCAAATGTACCTCTCTTCACTGACTATATAGCCCCTAAGGCTTCTTGCTCTGGTGAAAATGTAGGCATCCACCTTTCAGCAATGATCCTCATTCTTTTTGGATGAATCACTGGTTTCAGAAAAATCCCAAACTCAGGATATTTACTTCCATGTCAACAATTGTATCTGGTACCAGCTGCAAGACTGGACTCATTCACTTGCCTTTCATTTATGTATTGCAAATTCAAGTTTAAGATCATGTTGTTAGTCACCACAGAGTTAAGTTTTAGATGCCTGCAATGGGTGTCCTAACCATAGACTCAAAACAGTTAGTCACACATTTTAATATGTTGCTGGTCAAGAGTAACCAGAAATTCCCTAATGAACTAGTGCTGTTTTGTACCATTATCCTTCTATATTCATTACTCAGGTGGATTTTCCTTAAATTTTTGTTGAAGGTATATATACTAGTGAAGAACTGCTGGGAGGAAGATCCAGAGAAAAGGCCTGACTTTAAGAAAATTGAGAGTACTCTGGCTAAAATATTCAGGTGAGCAGCAGGGCCTCTGTTTTTCAAGATGCTCCAAATACCTCCTAAGTCTTAGAAAACTTGTATTTTTAAGTATGTAAGCTGATGTGTAATACTCAGTCAGTGGAAAAACTGAGTGTCTTCACTTAGATACTCTTTTATTCTTTGGCAGAAAAGTATTTATACTTACATGTGTGTACAAGAGCAGGTACACATGTATTAGCTGAGTGAGGGTAAGATGATCACCATACCTCAAATTGTTACATTGTGAAAGTAGCAAACTGTATAATTAGAGATTTCAACCTTTCAAGTAATTCACCCCGTCTCTAGTCAAGATTTGGATAGTGAATCACGTCATCTAAGTTTCGGGAAATGAATGCACATAAATGTTTGGAAGATGATTATAAAGTTTGGATGAGCTGGGTTATGCCATAAATGAGTTTGGATGGTCCCAAATTTAGCTGACTGGAAGTACTGGGTTGTAACTCACCAGAAATAATAATTACAGGGTTTTGTCAGTATAAAGTTATGGGATAATAAGGGCCATAGCTGGATAACCCTGTGGGTTTATACAGGCCTTTTGCCTGGCCAGTGCTGCATTGCTCCTACAGAGTTTGGTTTGAATTAATTATTTTGATGTTCAAACAGTGAGATTTTAATCACTTCTCTTGGGAAATTGCTGCTCCGGATTTTTAAGCTCTCCTCATCAACAAAC
Source organism: Porphyrio hochstetteri (assembly GCA_020800305.1). Lineage (NCBI taxonomy): Eukaryota > Metazoa > Chordata > Aves > Gruiformes > Rallidae > Porphyrio > Porphyrio hochstetteri. The sequence goes on along the minus strand of CM036905.1, from coordinate 18,222,896 downwards.
CCCAAGAGTACTCATCATTTTACACTTTACATGAGCAGAAGGACAACTGCACTATGCATAACTGAATGTATCAATTGAATAATCTTCCTGCAGCTGAATAAAGATGTCCTGGTTCAGCTCCTAAGCCTCCATCCTATAGAAGCAAAGAGGTTGCCTCTTGTCACATGCAACATGTTGTTCTCATGGCGGGGGGGGGGGGTCTAAGATGGTGTTTCCCTGACATTAAAATTTATTTAAATTAAGAGTGGTTTTAAAGTCCTGTTTGATACAAGACTAACCTGACTCTTCCAGTCAGCCTGGCCCCATCTACTTTCAGACTACCATGGCTAGTGCAGGCTGCTCTGAGAAACAATGGTTACAAGTGGCTCACATTACCATACTCCTGCTTCCGTAAGTTAGTAGGCTAGAGTTTGCAGGATCTTGTGAGCAAAACTAGTCCTGGGACTGCTAATTGTTCCATTGAATTGTTTTGTCTTCTATACAGGCAGCCCCATACTGTCTTATGAAGTCTCCATCTAAACATTACATGCAATTTTCTACCTATCTTTAGCTTCCTCTCAGGATTTGAGCTTGTCAATTACTTTTTACAAATCAATGTTCATGGATTATCCAAGGTAACCTGGAGCTGACAATATTAACATGGCTAGGTGATTTAAGGATGCTTCAAGAATTACCAGCTCCAAGTGACAACCATGGATCACGCACTTTCAATTCATATACATAAGCCCTCTAAGCAAGAAAAAGAATTATGCACTTGGGGCACTTTGCATTCTAAGTACATGGAAGTCAAACACTGAAGAAGTTTTCCATTGCTCCTTTTTTGCCTCTTTTTCCCTCTCTCAGCAATGTATTTCCATCAACCTTTCTTGCTGGCTCCTGTGTATTTCTGTTATTTGCAGTAACTACCACGGCCAGACTAATGAAAGCTACATGGATACCCTGATCCGGCGTCTGCAGCTGTATTCGCGGAACCTGGAGCACCTGGTGGAGGAAAGGACAGAGCTATACAAAGCAGAGAGAGACAGAGCAGACAGGCTTAATTTCATGTTACTTCCAAGGTAACTGGCCAGGAGGATTTTCACGGGTTCTTTAATTACATGTAGCATCTGACTCTTGGAGAGTTGGGGTTGGGATTAATATTAACCTTCTATTTCCTTCCCTTCTAATCTGATCTGATCCTGATAGGGAGGAAAAGCAGCAGCTGTCCCTGAGGTCTCCACCCTATGGTGGAGTCTCATGTTGAGATGATACTAGTACCTGTTATCTTCCTCATCCTCTTTTCATGCGCAGGATCCCCCTTTTCAGCACAAACCTCTTTTTTGCTGCCTTCCTGGGAACACACAGATCTGCAGTAATCCTCTACCAGAGTTCTGTTCTGCTCCATCATCTTGCTACCTAAAAGAATGTCTCCAGCTGGAAAGCAGGAGTACAGTCCAGCTTCAGGCTGGGGTTTAGCAATGCAACAGAATAGCTGAGGTGGGCTGGGCCAGACTGGGCCAGACAGACGATACTTCAGAGTATGGTATAGGACAAGTACTAGGGATATTATAATATTGGTATACCAAGAATTTTGGTATTGCATACATTTGGAAAGGTAAAACCATCCTGGCAGGTCATTACTAGTTTCAAGGGTATTTAAGTAGTGAAGGTATTGATTTTATGACTCATCTTTATAAAATAAGTGTCTGTTCAATCCAGTTTGGGGGAAAATTTGAAGTGATCTGTCTGTGTAGATAATGTGACAAAGAATCCACGTTTCCTTCCACTCCTTGCTCCTACCACTCTATTACTGTGTCACTGTAAATGGAACACAGCACTGTGCAACACCTATAATTTTCTGGGTATCTTTCAGTTACTCTCTTCTAATATCTCCACTCTGAACAGATCTTTTCCTGGATTTAGAAATGCAAGAAAATGAATAGATATTGACTGTCATGGTATTGAATTTTTCTTCCATAAAATTGTCAGGCTGTGATATGTTATCTGAAACCAGAATGAGGTGATGTAATTATCAGGATGAAATTACTTCTGTGCTGGGGAAACAGAAAAATAAAACATGTTTGTTCTTACTTATTGTCTGGGTAGAATGTAGGGTCTACATGTCAGAAATTTCAGAATATTAGTTTTAAGTTTGATTCAATATCCTTATTTCTCACCTTAGCCAAGAAGCTGTTTCCCGTGCCTCGGTTTCCTCATGGTTATTAACACACTTGGATTTTGTAAGGCTCTAGTGCATTAATTAACATCACTAAGTGCTTTGAAGGCCCTGACTGAAAGGCATTATGGGCACCTAAAATGTGATTACAGTGGCAGTTTTCAGCAAACTATTTAATGTTTCCTACACAGAAAGCAATGATGTGGTTGGGTTACATGAAAAAAATACCTTTAGAATTAAACACAGACTACTCATCTGTTTTTCTGCCTTCTCTATTTCCACAGGCCAGTAGTAAAGTCTTTGAAGGAGACTGGCCTGGTAGAACCAGAGCTATTTGAAGAAGTCACTATCTACTTCAGTGACATTGTTGGCTTCACCACACTCTGCAAATACAGCACCCCTATGGAGGTGGTAGATATGCTGAATGACATCTACAAGAACTTTGACCACATTCTTGACCATCATGATGTTTACAAGGTTATTAGAACTGTACTTTTTCTCAGTGAACAACCAGTGGACACACTAATCCAACTGGATGATGCGGTGAATTTGGGAATCTGCCTTCTAAGCAAAGACAAAAGAGAGAAAAACAAACCATGATTAACTCGTTTCATTATGCTTTCAGTGTGCCTGCTTATACTAAATTTTCTATATGAGGTGCTCACAGATTCATTAACTGGAATGATAGATACAGTTATAACAGACTCATATACCAAAAAGGTGTCAAGTTACTTTAAAATAATCAATCCTGCCATCTAGGGAAGAAATGCTTTATCATGAACAAGGGGATCTGATAAAAACTTTCTGCTTTTAACTAAATATATATTTTGCTATGTTTGCACATAGTGAGTTCTAATTTTGTTTCCACAGGTGGAGACCATTGGTGATGCTTACATGGTGGTGAGTGGTTTACCAAAGAGGAATGGCAACCGCCATGCAGTAGACATCTCCATGATGGCTCTGGACATCCTCAGCTTCATGGGATCTTTTGAACTGAGACACCTGCCGGGATTGCCTGTTTGGATTCGCATTGGAATTCACTCTGGTACACAGTAGTGCTAGACCATAAATGACAACGTTGTTACCTTGCTTTAGACATCCATGGAATATCTGGTAGTACATCACACACAACTGCTCTCCTCCTGAAGAACCAGGTTTTAAACAATGTACCTAAAGGATGAGCAACAGAAGTAAATAAGCCACTGGTTTGCTCACTGCCCATATGCATTCATTCATACATTAAGTCAGTAGCTACGAAGAGCAACTGCCATTGTTCCTGGTATGATTATCCAGTGGTATCAAATAAGCCTTTGCAGCTTGCTCCTTCCTGACCAAAGTGGAGATCAGTCATGGCCAGGTATGCTTGTCTAGCCACAAAATGCAGGCCTGCTTGTATTTTATGCTTCTGAAGGAAGAAGTTCTGACAAGCCTACGTGGGAATTCATATTTTAATTAATCGATAAAAGCATTTTTCTCAAAGGGGAACTGCAGATAGCTCCCAAGTACTTTGGGAAATTTTATCTTTTTTTTTGTTGTTTCAACAACCACTTGAACACCAGCTGCAAGGGGAGAAACTGGCAGTGAAAGCAACAGGCACTGGGAAACCCTCTGAGGCACCACTATTCCCCCCTCTATAATAAAGTTGATGTTCTTTTCCTCTTGCTTCCAAAACTGACCATTAGTAATTGTGTTTTTTCCGCATAAAAATTGTGTTTAAAAACTATTAACACTGTGCAGCCATATCCTTTTTATGCTCTTATTCGGTTATGCAAGATGAACAGAACTAGGCTTGGTTTGGAGTGGGAGACGAACAGATACTTTTGGAAGTGATGTATAGAGTATTGTCACTGATGAGGAACGCAGAGCAGGTACCGTGCTGCTCTGCAGCAGTGAGACGACTTCCAGAAAAACAGTATCTCAATCCACCTTTTCTTCACTCTTTGCATCCCACTTCTAGGTCCATGTGCTGCTGGTGTGGTTGGAATAAAAATGCCTCGTTACTGTTTGTTTGGAGATACAGTGAACACAGCTTCGCGGATGGAATCCACAGGCTTGCGTAAGGATTTAATTGTAGCTGTCAGCGTAACAGGACCAAAGGCTGTTGGTTCATTTGCCACGGAAGTGCCTGCTTTCGGCTGAGAACAACTTCTTAACAGCTTGCAGAATTTTCAAAGACTAAGAAGCCCTATTTGTTTTGATTGCCAATTGTTTCACTGTCCTGCTGGGCAATGAAGAATTGTTCCTTGTTCATGCTTCAGTGCTGGTAAAGGAGAATATGTGGGCTGGTTCATGGGCTGAGTTCTGCTGGAAGATATGGTAGTTATGTGTCTGGGATTTAATTTTGCTCTATGAATGGTAGATTTCAGTTTGACCTAGAATTGTATTACAGCTCTGTTGCACAAATACGCTGACTGTATTTTTTAAGTTGAAGCAATTATGACTTCAACTTCATCATTAGGAACTGTGCCAAGAGTCAGTTTGTCTTCCTTCTGCCCAGTGTCTTCACATGACCATTCTCTGTATAGGACACTCCCAATTATTCTTTTCCCTTTTGGCATCTAAGTATTACAGATACCACACTCACCTGTATTTCAGATCAATGTCTGTACCAGCTACTCCTCCCCAGATACAATATTGTGTAGTGGAGTCTGATTTCTTTTTTGGACAGTGGTATAAGTGATTCTCATTTAATTTGACTCTCAGAATTTATGTTGATAATAACTGGAGGAGCTTCTGCTATAGCACCAGTTTTTACATATGCTTAATATGGTTATGTGGTGCAGATTGAACTTCTGTTGTGCCTTTATTTTGTAGCTTTAAGGATTCATGTAAGTGGTTCCACTATTAACATCCTGAAAAGAACAGACTGCCGATTCCAGTATGAAGTGAGAGGAGAAACATACTTGAAGGTAACCTTTACCATGTGCACACATCAACACAGACAATAGGGATACTATGCAAGTATTATGTAGCTGAGTACCCTGCAACTTAATTAACCCTTAGCATGGGTTACAGATTGATGGGTATCACAGTCTCTAGTGGTTGACGACACTTCTATAAAGACAATGCAGGCAATGAAAAGTTCCCTAAGTTAGAAATTAAAGCAACATAAAGATGTGGAGAATAAATGAAATGTAAAATTTATAACAGAAAATTGTGGAGTGAGTTAATCTGATGGAAGGGAGGCTGAGTCTCTTGTTTACTTGCTCATGCTCCAATATCTGAGTGTCTATCTACCAATCCATTTATTTCAGTCTGTTACACTTGGCAGATGTCTGTACCTGAGAGCTGATGGCATGGCTCACCTCTCCCACAGTGTGTGTTTCAGGTCATGGAACAAGGGAGAGGGTGTGAGCTGCATGTCCCCCACCATAGTTCTCACATCTGATTTTTAATGCTTTGCTGTGAGCATCAGTACCTGATAACAAGCAAAGACAAACACAGCAATGTGTAATACAGTATTATTTAACTCAATTAACTCTAGGAAATTGCATTCTAATCCCTAAATTGTGCTTTCTCTTATTTGTCATATATATTTAGGGCAGGGGAACAGAGATTACCTACTGGTTGACGGGTACCGAGGACAAGAAATACAATCTCCCAACACCTCCCTCTGTGTAAGATGGTCTTTATATGTGAAAAAGGAAGAGAAATTCCCAGTCTTTGCACTTTTGCCTTCACTGTTCCTCCCTGACACTTGTGGTTTTTTATATCACTCAACTTGCCTTCAGTAATTAGAGGTGTAACAGTGTATGTGCATATAAGCACGTGTAAATATTCATGACATCAGACTCTGTGTGTGCTGAAGGTTATTTTTGTATATAAGTGCTTAACAGGTTCAGTACCACGTAGTACATGCAAGAGATGGACAAAAAATATGAAAAAACATTAATATTCCCAGAACTGTAGTCTTAATGGCATCTATTTGTGACAGTACAGTGAGGTAACTGCAAGTGAACATGGAGCTCTCTAATACCATGCTATGCCTGTGAGCTCTTGTGGAATTTCTAGGAGGAACAAAACTTGAGGATTTCAAGCAGTATTTTGCTAGAAGAGGCAAACAAAGTTACTGTAGTATTGCACAGGCATAGAGTCTTTAAAAATTGAACAAAAGCTTACTTTTTAATACGCAAGAGAGAAGTTATCAAGGAAAAAAATATGAAGCTGAGGGCCTGGAACTGAGCTGTTGTTTTGTTTAAGTATTGAATAAAATACAGTAAGAGAAGAAGTGTTTTGTTTGTGGGTTGTTTGGGGTTTTTTTGAGAAACTATGCAAAAATTTAAGTCAGGATAACTGGTTGCATTTATTTATTGTATATTTTACGTAAGAGTATTGCAAAGTCACTAAATGTGGAAGATCTTTCTGCTCTAAACTGTGGTGCACAGTCACTATGTACTAAGTGGGAATTTGCTACAATCTGCTTGGAAAGGACAATGTTTCAGTACAATCTGAAGAAATTACATAAAGTACAAGTGTTTGTCTATCAGTAGTGTGTGAATGTCATGAAGATAAACCTATGATGGAAATGTTTAAAAAACACTGGGGATCTGGGCATCACTAAAAATGTGATTTTTTTTCCTTCTTGTTGCTTTCAGGGAGAATCAGCAGCGGTTACAAGATGACTTAGCAGAGATGATAACAAATAGTCTTCAGAAAAGGGAAAACGAGGGGTTCAAGACACAGGAGATTTCACGGGTACCTAGCTACCGATCAGGTACCCTGGAATATCTGCAGCTGGCCAGCACAGGGAATTCTGCCACATATCTTTAAAACTGGATGTCTAGTATGATTCAAAAAGCTGCAGCAACTCTCTGGAGTACTTCATGTAAAGGCTGGAGGCTTATTCTCTCAGCTAAAAGAGAAAGGAAATACCTTTTCAAGCATCCTTTCTATCACCTGACCTGCTATCAGTAAATCAAACCTCTCCACTGTAACGTCAATATTGCTGGATGACTTCAGTAGGACACATGCAGCATGATTTGAGGTAAATGAAAATATCTGCACTTGAGTCTGGAAAATATTTTTGGTTGGTTGGTTAGTTTTTAAAATGTGATAGACTGTTCAAGAATCCACTTCTGAAAACATTCACAGCAAAACCTTAATTTGTCATGATTTTAAAATGTTCTATTTAATTTGCAATTTTTATTTAAAGAAAGATTTGCTGTAATATATTTGAAAATAACATTAAACATATCATATGTAAATCCTAGAGATGTTGCCATTTTGCCACTTCTGTTGTTTTCCCCTGTTTCTCACATGTTTGTTTAATCAAGTTGACTTTTATTCAAGAGACAAGACTTCTGTTATTTACCTTGGGAGATTACTCTAGAAGCTGTATGGTCTCTAAAGCTTATTTGAATCTTTTGGTCCTGCAAAATTAAACTGCAAATCCTGCAAAACCAGACACTTTCCTATCTTTTCTCAACTTCTGCTTCTGTCCCCAAACCAGAAGTATAACAGAAATTAAGGAAACCAACATTTCTCTATTTCTTAAACCTCAGAAACTTTCAATTCAACTTTGAAATTGCACAACCGGATGAGTTTTACTAAAACGACTTGTACATTAACTGAAAAAATGACATTTATAAACTGCTTTAAAAAACAACACAAGTACAGGTGACACATGTAAAAGAAAACCAACATTCACACGAAGAAATAGGAATGGGTAAGTGAAATTTTTGCAAAGGCCTTGTGTATCAATGGCTCTCAAAGCAAAGGTACTTCTTTCACCATTGTCAAATATTGGTCAGTGTTCAAACCATTAAACTTTAAAAAAAAAAATTCTTTTATGGATTTGAACTGCATTTTTTCCAAATAAACAACCTAAAGATATTAAGGTGGAGATGAGAGGTGCCAAGCTGAACCTTGTTCTCACCAACAAGAAGGGGTTGGTAGGGGAGGTGAAGCTGAAGGGCAGCCTTGACTGTAGTGGCCATGAAATGGTGGAGTTCAATTTTTTCTAAAAAGGGAAAGAAGACCCCAAGAACTATGGGTCTCATCTCTGTGCCAGGCAAGATCATGGAGCAGATCCTCCTGGAAACTATGCTCATGAATAATAAGGAGATAATTGCTGACAGCCAATACAGCTTCACTAATAGTGAATCATGCCTGACAAATTTGGTGGCATTCTATGATGGGGTTACAGCATTGGTGGACAAGGGAAGAGTGACAGACATCATCTACCTGGACTTGTGCAAAGCATTTCACACTGTCCTGCATTACAACCTTGCTTTTAAATTGGAGAGACATGGATTCAACAGATGGGCTACTTGAATAAGGAATTGGCTGGATGGTCACACTCAAAGACTTGTGGTCAACAGCTCAATATTCAAGTGGAGATCAGTGACAAGGGGCATTACTCAGGGGTTGGTAAATGGGACCAGCACTGTTTAACAACTTTGTTGGCAACAGGGACAATTAGATTGAGTGCCCGCTCAGCAAGGTTGCCAATGACACCAAGCTGGACTGCTGTGATCAACATGCTGGAGGGAAGGGATGCCATCCAGAGGGACCTTGACAGGCTGGAGAGGTAGGCCTGTGCAAACTGCATGAAGTTCATCAAGGGCAAATGCAATGTCTTGCACATGGGTCAGTGCAATCCCAAGCACAACTACAGGCTGAGCAGAGAATGGATTGAGAGCAGCCCTAAGAAGAAGGACTTGAGGGTGTTGGTAGATGACAAGGTCAACATGAGCCAGTAATGTATGCCTGCAGCTCAGAACACCAAATGTATCCTGGGCTGCAGCAAAACCAGCATGACCAGCAGATCAAGGGAGACGGTTCTTCCCTTCCACTCTGCTCTGGTGAGGCCCCGCTTGGTGTACTGTGTTCATCTCTGGGGTCTCCAGCAGAAGGACATGAACCTGCTGGAGCGAGTCCAGAGGAGGGGAACAAAGAGGATCAGAGGGCTGGAGCACCTCTCATATGGAGACAAGCTAAGAGTTGGGCTTGTTCAGCCTAGAGAAGAGAAGGCTCTGGGGAGATCTTATAGCAGCATTCCGGTACATAAAGGGCCCTACAGGAAAGATGGTAACCAACTCTTTATCAGGGAGTATAGTGACAGGACAAGGGGTAATGACCTTAAGATAAAAGAGAGTAGATTTAGATTAGATATAAGGAAGAAATCCTTCTCTGTGAGGGTGGTGAGGTACTGACACAGGTTACTCAGAGAAGCTGTGGCTCTCCTCTCCTTGGGAGTGTTCAAGGCCAGGTTGGATGGGACTTTGGGCAATCTGTTCTGGTGGAGGGTGTCCCTGCCCATGGCAGGGGGTTGGAACTAGATGGTCTCTGATGTGACTTCCAACACAAACCAGTCTATGATTCTATGATTCTGTGAAAAAAGAGCAAGTCAGTTGCCTGTGTTTTTTCTTGATCAACCAAAACTGGCTGTGTAAGAACACACACAAAAAGAACAACCTAGATCTGAAGTACAGAGATTCCTGCAAAAATTAAGTCAGGAGGTGCTGTAGAGCTTACACTCTTGCCTAATGAATGCAAATTCCTACACCCAGGAACACACAATAAACAAATAGCGGATAGAGGGTAACCAGCTGTTGTAGTTTTGCATGGCAGGGTTCTGGTGGAGAAGGGGGGGAAAGGGTGGCTTCTGCAAGAAGCAGCCAGAAGCTCTCTGCAGAGCAAACGCCAGCCCACTCAAGGCCAGAGTCATCACTGAGCAAGACCCAGCCAATTAGTGATGGTCTCAGTGCCTCTGTGAATCACATTTAGAAGGAAAAAACCCAACAAGCAGCCGCTTTTTGCCACCATAGAAGGGAGTGAGAAGATGTAAGAAACTGTGCAGACACAAAGGTCAGTGAGGAGGAGGCGCCCCAGGTGCCAGACAGAAAGACTCCCATGCAGCCTGTGCCTGTGGGGAAACCCATGTGGTGAAGTGGGTTTTCCCCCACAGCCCATGGAAAAGGCCGAGACCCCATCTGCAGCCTGTGGAGAGGCCCCACGCCAGAGCAGGTGGTAACATACAGAAGATGCTGTGACCCCCGTTGTAGCAAGCCTCTGCCAGCACTTGCAGCCCCTGGAGAGACAAAGACACAGAGATGAGGGAGAGAGAGACCCACACCAGAGCAGGTTTGCTGGTGGGGGGATTTATGACTCTGTGGAGGACCAGGCTGGAGCAGTCTGGGCCTGAGAGACTGAGAGACATTATGATTTTATTTTATCACCCCATAGAAGTGAACCCATGCTGGGGCAGCTGGTGAAGAGCTGAATCCCCGTGGGAAAGGACTCACATTGGAGAATGGGACCCCACTGTGCAGCAGGGGAAAGGTGTGAGGAATGCCCCCCACCCCAGCTAAGAAGGAAAACAACTTACGAGGAACTGACCGAAACCTCCATTCCCCCATTCCCTGCCCCTCCCTGTGCCACAGTGTGGGCAGAAGAAAGGAGTGAAATCTTGACTAAAGTGAAGTCTGCTTTCTTAGCAGGGGGGGTGGAGAGAGGTATTTTAAGATCTGGTTGCAGTTTTTATTACCCAACTCTGGTGTCACTGGGTGTGCAGTGCAGTGTAATAAATTAGAGAGTTTTCTTTCCTTTATTCTGTGTTGAGTCTGTTTTGCCCATGACACTAATTGTGAATGCTCTCTCCCTGTGCTTATCTAGACTCCTAAGCTTCTCAATATATATTTTTCTCCCTTATCCAGCTGAAAAAGGGAGTGATAGAGCAACTTTGGTGGGCATCTGGCCTCCAGCCAGGGTCAAACCACCACACCAACAGCCACAGCTTTCAGATTACATGTAACCAATCTTAAACTTGGACTGGCACTAGTACCATACCATTACACCTTCAGGTTATGTCCTAATGGAAGTGTTCACTGGGATAAGGATAGAAAGAAATGTTTGGTATTCTAAAACTGGTATGTATCAAAAAGACTACCAGTATAGTAAATAAGTATAAAGTCTAATATTTCCTGCCCCCGAACAAGCTTTGTCTCTATTTCTGCATCCTCGTGTGTGTGTGCTGAGCTTTTGGCACTACTGGACAATTCCAGTTGCCTTATCTGATACACGCAGCAAGAGTAGCTGTAGTGCTGTGACAAGTACTGGACTCAAGCCTGAAGAAACCCATTACTACTACTACCTTAAGCAGAGTTCATCTCATCTCTGAAGTGAGGTAAATCTATTTCTAAAGGGGAGTTTTATTGGTTCCATCCTTGAAACCTCTGAAATACAAATTATTTTAAAGCAAATATCTTCTGACACTGACTGAGACAATTAATTGAAACAGTTTTTAGTTTTAACTAGGTCTTCTCTTCCCTGCATTCTTCAGATCCTAAATTTCATATAATTCTTTGAAGATAGTTACCTTATCAATGAGTTGATGGACCCATCTTCTGGTAGGTTTGTTATCTCCATGGTTCTGTCCCTGAGCACATCTGTCACCCATACATCACAAATAGAGTTTTGACTACCCTTTTTAAAAATTTGCTTCTAGTTTCTGGTTTGGATCTTAGATTGAATGTCTTGGCACTGCATCTTGTTACCAAATGCTAGATCAAAGACCCTTCCACCATCAGAAATCTGTTACTTACAGTCATTAATTCACTGCTCCAGTATTTTTTTAAGGACTGAACTGTTATATTAAAAACCAAATGTGAGATATAATTTTGTTCTCCAAGTGGAAAGGATTTTGGCTGTATCATTATCATTCATTTGAACTTAACTCACATTAAAAAAAAATAATTCTGTGAATCCCTGGGCTGGGAGCATGTAGAAGTTAATCTTTCCAAATATACATCAAATGCTTTGTATCTTTTGATCATATTCAGACTTCCCTCTTGTCTCCATCTCATTGTTGTCAAACATCCACACACCCCTCCTGGTTTAGTGTACTTGTGCTCTTTAACCCAGGTTGCATGTCCCTTCAATTCCTGGCCATGCCTATCACTGGTACAGAGAGAATCTTGTTGTAAGTATTTTTTCCCCCATGGTAATCCTATACAGGGAATTCTATGGCAAGAATATTTTTTGCATTTTACTTCACCAACACAGTCAAACTGAGGGCAGCATGTAACAGAAGTGAATTTCTCATTTGGATAAACCTTTGGAAAATATTCCTCCAAAGCAAGCACATCCACTCATGATTAGACATTTAAGAGTTAGTTTTCACTGGGGAGCAAAAAAAAAAAGTAGCAGCATTGTGTTTCATCCTTATCTATTAGTGAAAAGTAGCCCAGAACAAACCAATGATAAGTATGGAAGGATCCCTGCAGCCAGCAGTAGTGTTTTAGTGCTCTTACCCTGGGCTTGAGGCCAAGACTTGCTATTTGGCCTGAACTGGTTGGCATGTGACCTCAGTATATGAGGCTATTACAGGCACCAGTATCAAATTTGAACTATTTTAAACAATTACTGAAACATAAGGTTCTAATAATGGCTGTTTTGGGAGAGTGGTAGAATATCCCACACTGAGGGAAAAGACAGTATTTCAAAATTACCTGAATCATGGGGTTGGGGGAAGACCTCATTGCAAGTTGTCCTTATCTGTAAAACCCAAGAAAAGGGCCATTCATCAGTTTTTCTGCTGGGACACCAAGTTGTTGCTTTCAACAGTGCCAAAAGCTGCTCATTCTCTGATGTAAAAAACAGTTTGATAAGACAACACATAACTCCTGTTGCTTTAAAGGGGCTCTTCCTTATAAACCTTTGCCCCTTTTAGGTTAATAACCTTTGTCAAGCCCTGTGGCCCAGCAGGCGCCAGGATGGGGCTCCCTCCTCACTGCCTCGATCTGGCCAAGGCTGGCCAGCACGGAGTGAACCCCACACCCTGGGCAAGCCTTGGGGGCTCCAAATAAGGGCCAGGGTCAAAAAGATGCCAGGGCCCTGGGCTTGCCTTCCCGGCGCCTTATGCCACTACTGCTAGCATGACTGGGTTTGGAGGGCAGCATGCAGAGCGGGCCGGGCCGGGCCGGGCCGGGCTGGGCCGGGCCGGGCCGGCCGACGGCACCGGGCCCAACGGCTGCCTCGAGGTCTCTGTGGGGCCACTTTGGGCGGGAAGCGCGGCGTGAAAAGCCGCCGCCGCTGCTGGCCTCCCCCGGGGTATATTCCGGACCCGAAGGGGACACAGCGATCTGCGCAGCGGAACAGCTCTCGTTTCGGGGCCAAGGCCGGGCGGGCGTCGGAGGAGGCGGGGGCAGCGGCGAGACCTGCCCTGAGCGAGGGAACTTTATAAAGTCCTGCCGCCTCCCGGTGCCCAGAGGAGGCGCGGGGGAGAAGCAGCATGGTCAGGTTTGGTGGTGTGTGCTGCTGTTGGCTTATCCTCCTGTGGGCGGCGGCGGGTGGCCGAGCAGGTGAGACGAGCCGAGCCGAACGGGGGGTGCGGGAGGCCGGCCAGCCATCCGGCCAGCCATCCAGCCAGCCTTCAGCGGGGCGGCAGGGGACTCCTGCCCCTCAGCCCCCTCTCCAGGGCGAGAAGGGTGCCGGCCGATCGGCCGGCATCGGAGCTGCCCCCTAGCCAGTGGGCGACCGGGAGGGGCTATCCCACCAGTAGAGTCTAGCTTGGGGCTTTGCTGCGGCTCCCGAGGAGGCAGCGCGGCGTGTCCGGGCCGGGCCCGCCCCGGTGAGCCTGCCGAGCACCGCTCCTCGCCTTGAGCAGCTTCTCGCAGCACTCCTCCCCAGCTGTCTTCGGGCGGGGGGGGGAAGGCTCCCCATGACCCCTTGGGATCGGGTGCGAGGCGGCGCGGGGCCTCGTCCCCAGGCAGTGCCGGTGTCATCGCGGCGTTTAAGGCTGTCGGTCCCGGAGGGACCCCGCAGGTCGGGGAGGGCCCGACCGTCTCATAGACTTGTCCGGAGAGCACCTCATGGCCCGCCGGCCGGGGTAGGCTCGTCCGTCCTGTTTTGTGGGTGTAAAGTGCTGGCGCTTTATTCCCGGAGACTTTCAAAACATCTTTACAGTTCCCGGAATGGGGAAAGGGAAACTGAACTGAGAATTTAACAGATGGGAAGCTGCCTTGAGTGCTGGGTATTAATGTAACAGGCGTGTATGGGAGCCTTTTAGGATGGACACTTCATTTTGTTGCTGTGGCCTACAGCATGCTGCAACCTGCATCTTTATCAGAGTTTTAATGTTGGCTTGGGGGTACAGGTCATCGGCTGGCTTTCAGAATTTGTACCTATACATGATCATGTTTTCTGAGTAGATAAACTTGTGTTGCTGTTTAAGTAACTTAAAAAATCTGATTAGCTTAAAAATTGAGGTGGTTTTCTCTGGTACAGACACCACTATATGGTATTTTTGTGCTCATGATTGTTTTTATCATTTATTTGCATTATACACTTCCTCAGTAAAAGTTGTAAGGTTACAATTAGGGTAATTAAATAACTGCAGCTTTTGTAAACACTTGATTTTCCTCTGTTAACTGCTATAGCTCTTCTGTCTCCAGATTTTAGAGCTTTATTTTTGTTGCAACATCAGAGTCAGATTTAGATGCAAGCAGAATTTGGCAAATGCCATAATGGCACATTTTGGTGAGGTTCAGTTTTCCGCAGTGTTTTGGCTTCCCTCTTAAAAATCGAGTTGTCTGGTTGGTATGTTTGAGAAGAATTGCATCTGTGGATGCACTGAGGTAGCTAACTATGCTAGAAGAGACGTGCCAATCAGGTATGAACAAGGGATTCCTCATCACTTCTCTTTTTTTTTTTTTTTTTTAATTTTAAAGTAGGAAATGGATTTCCGTGCAACTGAAAGGGTAGGGAAAGGAGTCACTTTAAGAGATGCTGAGCAAGGGTGGAGTATGAGGAAGTAAAGCTTCTGGAACATCAGTAAAAGTGACAGCAGCCATTTAGGGCAGAACACCCATTAGAGAATGTTGGATGGTCTTTGTACTGATGGTAATAGGGTTGTCGAGAAGCATGTCTCAGAAGAAGGGTATCTCCCTCTTCTGCTTTCAATGAATTCTGAAGATCTCGATGGGCTGGGTTCAGTGTTTATTTTCTAGGAAATTCCCGGTTAATTTATTAATTGCCAGAAAACAAGGCGAAATGAAGGTAACAGTTTAATGCCCAAAAATTACAAGCATCTCATTTTACTGATGGTCCTGTGTCATCTTGGAGACCTACTTTTCAAACCTCACCTGAATTGGCAAAAACCTTCGGTACTGCATTAGCAGGACTGAAGAAAGGGTCAACGAAGAATGATGTAGAGGGAGTGAAAGGAAGTTTAGGGAATAAAGTAATTTCAGCGAATACCTGACTGAATGCTCACATCATAATTGAAGTACTAGTAGAAAACTACTAAATAGCAAATAGCAATGTCTTTTGGCTATTCAGTGGAGTAAACATGGCCTTTGGCACTGTGAATTATGTGTGTGTATGTGTATATAGACACACATACACTTTTAAACAGCTTTGTTGTTTAGCGTTTTGAATGCCTTGGAGATTCTTCGTCATATTGCTTGGGAACTGCAGAGAATGTTGTCTAGTAAAAATTACTTAAATTTAGGGACTGTGAGATTAGTGAAGCTAGTTGTGAAATTACTTTTTTCTCCTGTGGATGACCTACACTGGTTTAACCTCTGCCAAATTAGTCTATCTGGTTGTGAATTGTGACCACTGGGAACCTGTAACCATTTGGACAAGGTTTCTACATCAGCTGAGCTTTACTAGTAACTATTGTGAACATGAAAACCATACAAGGCTTAAACTCTTAATTTCTAGTTCACATTTGAATATTGCTTCTCTCTCATGTAAGTAGAAATCAGGGGATTAGGCTTCAAATAACAGCAGGTCTGTTAGAAGCAAATTGAAAAATTACTTAGACCTGAAATGTATGCGGAAATAGGATAAATTAAGGCCATTAGAATAGAAAATGCAAACATCTTGTATTCAAGCAGAAGAAGAAAGCACTTAGTTCTTTTATTGAAAATTACTGGGTTTCTTGTTACGTCCATGTGTGGCTAATCTCCAAAGAAGTTCTAAAGTACTTAACATTTGTTCTGTAATGGATTTCAGTCATAACTGTACTTTGGAATCACAGTTGCACTTTGGGGGTATACAACCTTTTTTAAACAGTTAAGTCTGGTTCTAAATTGTTTAATGGGAAAATAGAATAAGTTCTGTCAAATTATAAAATTGAGTGGGAACATCAGGTGCTCCTTATTATGGTTGACCTGAAATATTTAAATGCTATACTCTGCTAATATAATCTTTACCTCTGAACATTAACCACAGGAGAGGCTATACTGAAAATGGGAGATGTGCGTTGTTGTGTTAGGTTTTTGTGTTTCAGAGTCATGCAAAACTAGTTTTCAGTGAAACAGTAGAGTGGTAACTTCCTTAGGTAGTGGAAAGCATATAGGTAGAATCTACAAAGTACATCTGAACACCTCTACAGAAAAGGCTTCACCTTTGAAAAGCCATAGATAAAAATATATGCATATAAAATATAGATACAAATTAGTAGCTAAGGAAGCCAGGGTTTTTCCTATTATTAGGAGGTGCTCACAGTTGATAATGTGGCTTGTTACATGTGACCTAACCAGTACTTCATTGCTAGTGACTTAACTTGTTTCTCAAAGGAAAAATCTGAATATTAATTCTTACCCCCAAACATTGTAGCTCTTCATCTGCAAGGAAGAGAGTTCTGTTAATTTACCTAATTAGAAAGTCCAATAGCCTATGTATCTATCTGTTTTTAGAACAACTTATGGCTGGGAAAGTATAAGGAAAAGCAGCTGTTGTGTATTGCCAAACAAAATTTACTGGCACTCTTAAGGCATGTCAGGCCTTATCTTTATAGGTATTATTTAGTTACTAAATACTGGTGGCAGTTACAAAAAATTGTGTTTGCTGGATGGTCTTGGGCCATCTCGCTATGTGGCTCTCTGCTTTTCTTTCTCATCTTACTGTTTCCTTGAACTGCTTTCTTTATAGTTTCATGAACACATATGTATTTCCCCTCTACTGCTGCCATGAAATAAAAGACTAGCTCCACTTTTAACATAACCTTGGTAATGCCTGTATTGAGACAAAGGCAGAGAACAGATTTAGCATTTCACCTTGAAAACCAAGGGGACTACCACCACCTCCTAGCCATGGCTGGCATATCTTAATTTTCCCATTATTTAGAGTATAATCTTGGTAAAAATCAGATTCTTCTAACTTGTTGAAGAAACTCCAGCATTCACAACTACATTCCCTGTGTCTGTCTTTTTTTGTTTGGCAGAAGCACTGGTGTATCTTTTAAAAAAAACCCAACAGGCAACTTGAGGAAAGGTTCCCCCTAGTCCCCACTGACTGGAGAAAGGAGAAGGAACACTTGCTTATTTCCAGGCTTGTTTTGTCATTGCACTTCTCCACTTCTGTCTCCCACCATACAGTGTGCTGGTGGTTATGGTGGAGCTGTGCATTGCTGATGCTGTGTGGTTCTGACCGGCAGGTTGCATGGAGTGGAGCAGTGACTCCAGTGACCTACCCTATCCCCAGGGATTTTGAGTCATTCATTGTAGTAAATAGTGTGTACTTTGGCTTGTTAGGTTATTCTAAGCAATACTGTTAGGGAATAGCCACAGATGATTACAGTTTTTTTTGTTCTTCAGAGTCATGGGAGCAGGCAGTAGGCTGAAACACTTGTCAGCATTCTCAGCTACACACTGGGAAGTCTTAACTTTGAAAGGATGATTTATAGATTTATGGAGATGTTGCATTTGATCCGTATGTAAGAAGTTACTGATACAACTGCTGGGATAAGAGATGCTATGGTTCCTGCCTCACCCTTCAAAAATAAATTTAAAAAATTGCCAGCATTATTCAAGGGGAGGGTGCCTGCTGTTGCAGGATACACGGGGGATTGTTTGGAAGTAGGCAGTTGCTTCTTGTATATCTGTAATCCACGTTATACTTCAGTTCTGGTTTTCTTGGCAAAGGTAGCACTCCTAGTTTAGATGAATGCAGATAAAAATTGTCACAGACTGGCTGATATCAAATGGTTTGATTACATTGTCGTCTTAAGTGTGTTTTAAGTGTACACAGATTTATAAGCTTGTAGTTTTAACTCCATCTGTAGCAAGATAAAGACTTAACCTTGAAATTAAAGGAGTTACTTTATCATTGTATGTTCCTTCAGATGAACTTCATATGTAGGTGTTTGACACTTGAGACCAGGGCAGTTAGATTTGCAGAAGCTGACATTAAAATTCATGAGGTAAAAACAAACCCTCACAAAAAAAAAACAGTCATGGGAAATGATCATTTCCAGTATTGTTGTTAAGCCACACCTATGACAGCTACATTGATGCTGTTCCTCTAAAGGCCTCTCCAGGTTTGTTGGAAATTAACCTGTAATTTGTTTCCCTTTCACTCCCATCCTCTTCTAGTCTTACTTTTCTTCAGTTTAAATTTGTCATATAGTGAAGTTGGGGCAGGGCAAACTCCAAGAGTAATTTTAAAGTTTGTTCTGACTTGTGAAAATAGCTCTGCATGTTCATGCTCTGGCAGAGCATAAAACAAAGAAACAGCCTGCTATGTTAGAATACCTGTGTCAGATCAGTCTGTCTGGCACTGGCATCAGCCTGACATTTGAAAAAGAAGCTATTTTGCATGAGGCAGAACGAAGTTTCTTTGACGTACCTATTTAGTCTGTGGGCACTAATAACAATACCTGGGTGCCCTGGTTCCTCTTGACTACTCACCACTTCTCCACAGCCTACTGGAGAGATGGGAAGATCATCTTTTCCCCTTTGATCTTGCTGTTTTTACCCCTTCCTGTCTTTGTGTACTAGGCATCTTGCCTGTCTTTCCTCTACCCCACAGTGGGCATCTTGGTTGTGAATCAGCCTTTCCCTTTACAGCTGGACAGGTGAGTTTTGTTCTGCACCAACCCCTTGCACTGCTTCTTCACAGCTCTTCCCTGTCCCTGACCTCTTTGCTTGTTTGAGCTTTAGCTTTGTAAGGTGGCCCTTTGGCTCTCTTCCCCGTGATCACCCTTATCTTTTTTTTTTTTTTTGTCTGAGTGATTCCCATGTTTACCCTTAAGCTAAAGTATCAATTACCCCATGTTTTACTAGAAAATAGTTAAGGAGACAACAGAAAAGTAAGATTATAGCTGCTTGAAGAGATATCCAAAGTCTTCCATGTCTCGGTCCTTCAAATAGCCTTAGTACCTGGCAGATGAAAAACATGTTTTTAAACACGTTGTTCCAAGTCCCTGAGCTGACTTCATCTCTATTTAGAGATTCATGTAAAAACTTCTATTCATAGAAGGGGAAAAAACCCCACAGGAACCTTGTGCTGTTCAACAAAGGGAGATGCCAAGTCCTGCACCCAGGGAGGAAGAACCCCATGTACCAATATATGCTGGGGGGTGACTATTTCAAAAGCTGCTTTGCAGGAAAGGTTATGGGGGTCCCAATGGACACCAAACTGAATGTGAGCCATCAGTGTGCCCTTGTGGCATAAAGGGACAACAGTCTCTTGAGCTGCATCAGGAGGAGCATTGCCAGCAGCTCGAGGGAGGTGATCCTTCCTCTCTGCTCAGCTTTGGTAAGGACATGCCTGGAATGCTGGGTCCACTGCTGGGCTCTCCAGTACAAAAGAGATTTGTAGCCACTGGAGAGAGTGTGGCAAAGGGCTATGAAGGTGATTAAGGGGCTGGAGCATCTCTTGCCTGAGGAAAGGCTGAGAGAGCTTGGACTGCTCCACAAGGAGAAGAGAAGGTGCAAGGTGGGCAACTCATCAGTGTTCAAAAATGGTTGATGGGGTATGGGGTGGGGGGGGTGTGTGTGTGTGTGTGTGTGTGTAAAGAAGATGGAGCTAAGTTATTTACAGCGGTGCCCAGTGATGGGACCAGAGGGCATAAGCTGAGACAGAAGAGGCTCTCTTTGAACATCAGGAAATGCTTTTCTCCTATGAGAATGAGCAAGCACTGGTACAGGTTGCCCAGGGAGGTTGTAAACATCCATCCTTGGAGATGCCTAAAAGCTGTCAGGACATGATCTTGGGTAACCTGCTCTAAGTGACCCTGCTTGAGCACAGATGTTGGACAAGATGACCTCCAGAAATCCCCTCCAACATCAACCATTTAGAAATTCTCAGTAAGAAACACTTTTAGTTACTCTTGCTGGAACACTGGAACAGAACAGCTTTCTTGTTGTTGAATGGCATAGATTTCTTCAACCGTCTGGTAAAATGGATGGAAACTGTCTTAAAGAAACTAAATAACTGCTATGTCAAAAAGTGATTAGTTGGAGAAAGAGTTTGGTTCTTGGAAAACTTGGGTTTTATTCAAATATGTCATGGCTTTTCATAAAGCTGGCTTCTTTATGTTTTAGAGTACTAAATAAAGCAAGTGCACTAAATTTTAAATCAAGCTAGCTACTTAATCACATACATCATCCAAAATTAGATCTAGCTCTCTATTTGCTGCTGTTATGGGCATGATGCACAAAATGGATTGTGAGTAGTAACCAAACTGTAATTTCTTGCTATAAGCTGGCGGGACTAGTTGCTACACACTGGAGAAGGATCAGGGGAATAAAAACACTGCTGGTTTCTCAGTAGTTTGTTTATGTGCCTGTTGTTTAAAACTAAATAACTTTGCGAACTCTGACTCATGATTCTTTGAACTCTTTTTGCTTGTGGTATGGTAGTAGTGATTTGATCACTCATGAATAGAGATTTGATGCAATCAGGTCCCATCTTAGGGAAGGATGAATTAGAATTGTAGAATATAATTTATTTCTTTTTGAAAGCAGTTCTTCAGCTCAGCAGGGTTGAAACCCAAATAATGAAGAATGTTTCTTAAACAGCAGTCCAGGCAGACCTGTGAGCAGTCTGGTGCCCTTCCTTCCCAGTTATTTCACGCTTGGGATCAATTCTGTTCCAGTTGGGTGATGGGAATTGTGTCTTAGAAAGAATTGCATACCTCTGGTGCTTTTGTCTTTAAGCCTGTGATCTACTGAGTTCTAGAACTCCTGTTTGGTAATGCCACCTCCAGGATCTGTTGTCCAGAAAGACCATTTAGAAAACTGTAGCTTTTTGAATCTTTAAGTAGAAAACAAAGAGAATAGTATCTTATAATTCTTTGTAGTTAAGGCATGCCATCTTCTAAAGTTACTTTCAATACGACTTATATAGTTTTTTTTCTGAGCCAGGTAAGCAAATACCCTTTGAATTTTATGGCAAGACCCAGCTATGTTGGAGCTCTAAACTGAAAGAGTTGTGGGTAATTTCCAGAATGTGAGAATATTTAGCTGTAAGCTTTTGTCTTGGTAAAACTCCAGTTAATTCCCATGCTACTTTTCATTATGTTAACATTAGTGTTGCTCTCCGTGGTGGAGCTAAACATGGAAAGCTATCAAATTAAGTTTTTTACATTGCCAAAATATTGTCTTGACATTACAGTATTAGATAGGAAATAACCTACTCATGTTTGTTTCCTTTACCCTCTTTCTTTTCCACCAAAGAAATCCGATATGCAACGGTGTACTGGAATAGAGCTGCAAAATTACTTCAGATCAAGAATACGCTGGACCGGAATGGAGATGCCTATGGTTTCTACAACAACACTATACAGACAACAGGTTGGGGAGTTCTGGAGATCAGAGCGGGTTATGGCAGTCAGACCTTAAGCAATGAAGATATCATGTATGCAGCTGGCTTCTTGGAAGGCTATCTCACAGCTCCGTAAGTACCTCAGGAAGCAACTCCACTTATGACACTTCCAGTGGATTTCTGTACTTGTGAGTTTATATTTGTTTGGTTTTTTATTTCCCTTATTTCCTTTCCACTTAAACTAACCATACATTTTGCAGGTATGTGCTGTTCTTTAATTAGTAACAGGTATGAAGTATAGCTTCTTCATTATGAGATCAAGATGTGCCCTGTCCTCATCCTGCAGGCTCTCCTAACACCTTGGTGAGATAGATGAGTACTGTATCTGCATTGCTGATTAAGTAATGTAATCACAGAATAATGTATGTGTAAGGAACTATGTAAACCCTATGTTGTAAAGCGTTACAAAAGCTGTAGCAGAAAAAGTTATTTCCCCTGCCTATACTTAGGTGACTGACCAACAGATGACACAATTGAGAGCAGGTCAGGCAGGGAGAAATGTTGCTAGCAAGGGCTTCAGGGCTTCCTTGAGGGCCTTTTTCAGCAAACACTGTCAAGAAACTGCTGCGAAGCAGGTACTGAAACTTCACAGCGTGAGAACTTTAGTCTCTCTTGGACAAACTTTTAAAAATAAATAAATATATATATACTGGTTAGCCTGAAGGCAGACTGGTGGGTCTAGAGGGGTCAGTGAAAGTGTTTTGAAGAGAAGATGAGGGACTGAATCTCTCCTATAATCACAGAATCACAGAATTGTAGGGGTTGGAAGGGACCTCAAGAGATCATCGGGTCCAACCCCCCTGCCAATGCAGGCTCCCTAGCTCATATTGCACAGATGGGTGTCCAGATGAGTCTTGAATATCTCCAGAGAAGGAGACTCCACCACCTCCCTGGGCAGCCTGTCCCAGGGCTCTGTCACCCTCACTGTGTAAAAGTTCTTCCGCATGTTGGTGCGGAACTTCCTGTGCTCCAGTTTACAGCCATTGCCCCTTGTCCTGTCTCCACAAATAATGCAGATCTATGAAAACTGACAGAATTTAATACTTGTTAGGAAGCCAAAAAAACCCCCAAAACAGAACACCAAAAAGCAACAGCTAACCAAAAAAATAAAACCAAACCCTGTTCTTTCCTTGACTGAGTTAGAAGGCAGAACGGCACTATGACATGCTAACTGATAGGATATTGCTGGTGATACAGCTGAGAACATGACATGGCTTACTGTTGAAAAAGCTCAATTTTTTTTTCCTCTATCAACTTAGTCATAGGAAAAGAAAAAAAGCCCTAAATTCTTATGCATGGCTGGGGAATAGTTGGGGGATGATTATGATGATGGATGCAGTGACATGAATTTGGCTTCACAAGCTTGCTTCCAGAACACTGAAATAAATACCCATAGGCTGCATTGAACAGTTCAGCAGGGGAGCGTTGTGTGCTGAACAATTGTCAGACATGGCTGCTGTACAAGATGATATTAATTGAATTAGTAAGACATTTTAGGATCAGTTAAGATTTATGGGTAATTCTCTGATCGTATGATATGTTAGTGTGAGTCCATAACAGACTGCTGAAGAGGCAGCTAGTTCTCTGGAGAGTATAAAGGAAAGCTAATAAAGTAATTTTTGTCAAGTAGCACGATCTTCTGAGGGAAAGAGTGCGGGAATTCTAGGGTTCTGAGTGCACAACATGTACTGTAGGCATGAAAAGAAATAAAGACTGAGAGATCTGGATGTATATTTGTCATGAGGGGTTACTGTTATGCACTGTTCAGTCAGTATGTAAACTATGCATGGATCTGGGGGGGATATTAGCATTACAGTTAGAATATTGTTAAAACTGGGTGTGGCTCAATTGATTTTTACTTTTCCATTAAGGCTTTTACCTATAGGTACTAATCTCAAAGTGGTTAAGGTTAAGCTTAAGCTTTGCTTTATTATGCAGAAAATCCAATCCATGCTAAGCCCAATTAGATGGCAAGTAATGTTCTAGTAGGAATGACCCACACCCTGTCCCTCTTCTGCCTTCACAGCAGATTTATAAATCTTCCTGGCTTTAAACAAATTAAAGTACATGGCCATTACTTTAAACATGGTTGAATGTGAAACAGTGTCTGCAGGGACTTTATCTGATGTCTTAGTCTATGCTTAGGTTTAGGGGAGGGAATTTTTCGTGTTTGTTTTTGCCATAGGTGTTCAGATGCACAGAAGTGAAGGTACTCAAGCTATTCTGCTCAAGACAGTTGCCTTCTCCAGGTCAGGTGCTTACTGAGGCTGGTTTCTAGCCAGAGCTATTGTTACTGTAGGGCTACCAGTCCTGTACTGAGTTGCCCTTTGTAGAGAAGTGGATATAGTGGAAATAGTAATGAACTGACGTCTTAAAGTCTGTGGAAGTGTGAAGATGTCTTTGTATCAATGTGAAAAAGTAGGGTTTGAGATTGACTTTTAAGCAAAGTGGGAAACTCAGCTGTTTAAAAGTAGTTTAATTGTGAGAGTGGGTTAAGAAGCAAAACCAGAAGTAGCCCAAAAATTTATTTTCTGAGGAAATCCTCTAAGAAATCCTCTGATAGTACAAAACCTGAAAATGCTTACTATCATTAAAATGGCCATCAAATATTACACATACCATCTGAATTGGGGTTTTGGCTATGTCTTTGCCCCACTGTACATATGTACCTGCAGCGAAAGCATATTTCTTACTGGGGGTTATGAATATAAGCCTTTTTTTTCTATCAGGTAATGCAGAAGTGTTTTGGATAAAGAGGGATTCTCTTTGAAGCTAAGAATACCTATTGAAAATACTCCAGCTGAGAGGCAAAGATGGATTAGTGATGTATTCCCCTGACCCATGAGAAGACAGAACCTATTACTTCAGGTTTCAGCTGCATGACCTTGGTGGTTTTTTTATTCAGCAAACTGCAACTAAGGATATCTTCTTACACAGTGTGTTTGCAATTTCCTGAACCGCAGGAGTAGTGAGAGCTCACTAAGCTTGCAGATGTTAAAACTGCTCTCAGAGCTCTATTTCTCCTTCTTTGTCTTGCCTGGAGATTGATGGAATCCTAATTAACATGCAGGCAGATGTTATTTCTTTGTGACAGTTACACAAGTCTTCTAAATTAAAACAGGGAAACAGTCTTTCCCAATCTGTAACTATTCCTATCAGCCTGCCCTGCCCATTCAGCCTCTCTTCAAGGAAGGTGTTTAGCACCATTGTGACTTCTTTTACGAGAAGATGTCTCTAAACACTCTCTACTTTGGCTCACATTCGTGCCCACAGTAGCTGTATACAGCTCAGCTTTCCTTCTAAAAAACTTGTTAACAAGGAGGAAGAGTGTAACAATGTGTTTGGCTGTGATGAAGGTTTTATGTGGATCAACAACCACTTAGCTACCAGAGTGAAGATGCTTGTCACTTGCCTGTACAAGCATTACCTGGGATGGCACAGCCCTCCAATGTGAAAACATTGGGCATGCCTGGTAATTAAAGTGCCTCTAGCATATTGCTGCCTGTAGCCTGAACAATTGGGTTTCCAGCTGTGTTGTAGCCATTTGTGGTAATGACTCCATAAGGTAGAAATGACCCAGGGTGGCTCTTTGCAGAAACCCTGAAGGCCTACCAAGAAGGGGTCTGATGTGATGCATTAGTAGGGAGGATACATTGCATGCCTGGTCCCAGTTGAAGTACAGGTTCCTGCAGAAGCTGTCTGGTGAGCAGGAGCTCCACCTTGACAGTGCGTGCAATTTGGTGTGACCTTCAGGAATTCTCAAGCTAGCTCAGTTCTTGCATTACACTTAAGGTTTTTTTAGACACATCATGTAAGCAATATAATGACAGAGCAGCTCTCTTAAAAGTGTATGCTTTGTCCCTAATAGGAATCTAAGCAGAATGTAAGACAACCAGATTTTAAAAAAACTGACATATGAAACATGCTGGGACTTTCTCTTGTAAGATTACTGGGGAAGAATTAATCTCAGCTCTAGCTGTATAGGTCAGTGTTCGAAAAAGTAATTGCTAAGCTAGTCAGACTTGTTTACCAGTGAGGGTAGAAACAGGAGCCTTTTTCTGGAGCATGATTCATCTTTGTAGTGTTGGTACCTGGTTCAGATAGCTGTCTATTTGGGAACACACAGTTAGAGGTGGGATAAATCTAATTCTAGTCTGTAGTGTCTGGAAATCCAGACTTTTTTTATTACTAGTCTCACCTCTCTGTAAGGTCCAGTCCTATCAATAGCCAAATGTTGGTCTGGTTTTCTTGGGTATGAATTATCTTCCCCCATTAGAAACAGTGTTAATGGGGCCTCACTTTACTTTGGCAATGTCAGAGCACATCTAAATTTGTGATGTTAAGCACATACTTTTAATCAGTTCCAATTGTGGCATGCCAAGTGCCTAAGAGCAGTATTTAAATTTGAAGCAACATTAATTGTACTCTTTTTTTTCCTGCTATAACCTCAGTTGACCTGCGTCTTGTCATCTTCCTCTTTAATTTGGAAAACCAGGGCTCTGCTTTGCTGTTTTGAGACTTTGAATTCTTGTCCCAGCAATATAATTGCTTGCATTTGGTCTTAGATACAGTTGCAAAGCGTTACCTTACTATAATGAGGATAACACCTTCACAAAATTTGTGAGCCATGCACATAGAATTTTGTTAAAGCAAAAAAACCCCAAGCCTCAACCCAAAATCAACCAGACGAAAAACCACAGCAGCCAGAGGCAAAACTGTCAATAACCTCAGGCATTTAAAAATTAAAAATCAGTTCTAGGAATTGTATATTCTGTTAGTATAGAGAAGAAGGAAGGACGTTAAAGAAGCTGTTTTCAGTCCCCCGATTCTGAACTAACAAAATCTCCATATGAGTTGTCATAGATTTATGATACTACTAGTGTAAAAATCTGCCTTGTGTTGCATAACCTTTTAGTGCAAAATGAAGAGAGTAAAGCTGAGGTTGAACCTGGATCCTGATCATCTGTCCTGGCCCAGTCAGTGATCAGAGTAGTAATTTTGGCTGTTCTTACTCTTAAATGGTTCTCATCCCTAAAAGACCATCTGCCAGGTGGGCTGTCTGGAGGAGCTATTTGCTCTTCTCTAGTGCCATGAGAGCTCTGGCTTGTATTATAGAATATGTTATGCTATAATTTCCTTCCTGAAATGACTTGGAATTTTTATTTACCAAATTCTGTGAGATTGCACAGGTGGAAAATACTGATCTGTCTCTAACCAAGAAGTAGGTTATGATTATGCCATATAGTCCTGTGTTAAATGGGAGACAGGAAACTCAAGAACTAAAATGGGTACTATAGCTGCAGTTCTATGAAAGGCGCAATGGTGCGAAGCTGCTGAATGCTCCTCTCTCTTACCTCCGCTCTCCCCTCCATAGATGGGTTCACCCCAGTTTGTGTCTGCCCTGGTACTGATCAGACCTGGTTCATTTACTAATGCAGTAGAAAACTGTTGTCTTGCACCACTTGTTTGTCTGTCTACATAACCTAAATCAAACTAAAAACTGCCAGAAAAATACATTCCTTTCTTTTTTTTCTGGGCTAGTGTTTTGCCTGAAAGTATGCTGACAATTAGATTTAGTAATGAGAATGGTACCAGAGCTGAGATAAGGCAGCAGGGTCATGCAATTGAGTACTTAAACGGCTGGGAATGGGGCAGGGGACAGAAAGAGAGGGGAGAAGGTCAGTGGATGATTTTTTTTTTTAATTATCAACAAACCATTCAATCATTTCTGTCTGTATTCTCAAATTATGCCCTGGGGGAAACTGGAAAGAGCTCCTGTCTGTATCCCTCTTGGAGGAAGTTGCCCTCGTGAGTTTTAATGCTGGGAATTCTGTCCTACTGGCATGTACTTTCCTTGAGGCTGGTATCTTGGTTCTGTTTTCTTTCTCTCAGCACTTGGTAGGAGCTAATTTTACTGATGACTGATGTACTTTTACCAACTCCAGACCTCAGCAAAATAATTTTCTGCTGATTTCCACCTAGCGCTAAATATTTATCTCCCTTCCTGCTTTTTATTTTTTTCATTCAGTGGCTGAAAAACATTGACTCAGATTATGAATGTTGATAGGAGGAAAAAATGATCAGAAGGAAGAAATCCGAAAGTTCTGTTTTGGCTTGAATCAGACAATTGCATTTGACCTAATGTTGGAAGGGTGATTTTAACTTTTGGGATCCTGAGCAATTTTTGGCAGTTGATTTCATATTGAAATATAAAGTGCTTTGCTTCAAACCAGATAAAAACCTGCCAACCAACCAACCAAAAAAACCCCAACCCTACAACTTTTGTTTCTATTATTTAATGGGGAAGAAACAGCTAGCTGAATTCAGCGAAAACCAGCACAGTAATTCTGGTCGCCATAAGGTTGAATCTGTTTAGGGAGTTGCTGTGGGAACATGTAGGATCAACATATACACGCTTTAAAATAGAGATATTTAGCTTAAGAGGTAGGGAAGGAGCTTGGTTAATGGTAAGTAAAACCTGCTAGATTTCAGGCTGAAATTCTAACAACTGAATCTGCAAATTATATTCTCAGCTCTGTTTTCTTGGTTCCAAATAGAATAGCTCTTCAGTAAACTATTTTTGTTGTGACTTGGAAGCCTTAGCACATTAACTTAAGATGCTTCTAGTCTACAACTATTCCCTGAATGAGAAGGTTTGCTATGAAGTAGTTCAGTCTCATTCTTGCTTCTCTTGCCATTGCACAGCAGTTTGAGTAGGTATTAGCAAGACTGTTCATTTTAAGTTAAATTTCAACAGTCCATTTGTTACCTTTGTTGCTTGTCGTGCCTTAAAGATATGAAATAATTTTGTGATTAGGAAAGCTGATTTTTGGACTGTGGTACTTATCAATGTTTGTTGACCAATGGATTAGTAAGCAAAAGGAAGGGAAGATGCAAAAGCATAACCTCTGCTACTCTTGTTGTTTCAGGCATATGTATGACCATGCTGCAAATATGTATCCGCAGTTAATTAAGAATCCCAGCGTTCGAAGTGGAGTTCAGAATTTTATGGCGTATGTATTTAGTTATTAGAAAAGAAATTATTCAAGACTTGGGCTTGGAGAGTGACAGAATTTTCAAGGGTTTATTGTCTTCTGGGCTTAAGAAAATCTGCTTCCTTTTCTCTGAATACTGCTAGTATGGAGAAAAAGTGCTAAACGTACATGAAAAGCATATGCCCTCCCGTAATTCTGATTATTTCAAAGAAATGCTTAAAACTATTGCTACAAAGGGGTGTGGATAGTGCCAGTGAATCCTGAATGTAATTCTAGTCAAAATCCTTTTCTAAAAAGCTGCTGTTTTGAATGTTACATTGAACAGTGTGGTCTCTGGGCCCTTAATCTTTTTAGCACTGTGTATCCTTTCCTTGCTCTGTTAGGTTTGCATTTTGTTTATTCTACCACTGACGTAAATTCTGTTCTAATCACAAAAGTCCTGATTCCCTTTTCTCTTCAGCTCTATAAATCAAAAGTAATTCTCCTCAAATAATGCAGCTACACTGGTGGGAAACTACAAGTGGGAGAAGAACCAGGCCAGGTACTGGGAAACTCAGCTGTGATTACCACTTGTTTAAATTCCTCAGACTTACATGTTCTTCCATTACAAATACTTCTGTGAAACTAGGTTGTTTCGGGGAACTATTTTTTCTATCTTTCCCTTGTCTTGTGCTTTCCACAGGGGGTTAATATATCTGACTAATTCTGCTATTGGTGCACATACATAAAGTTGTTTTGGTTTTAGCTTATTTAAAAAGAAGAGGGGAAAAATAACTTAGTGCTCCCTTATTATCATTCTTCAGTACTGCTGCCCTCTTTGAGAGAACAGTGGGTAGCTATCATATCAGTATGTATGGGTTTTATGCAGCGTGACTTGGCATAGCAGCTGTACCCCACATAGTGCATTGTTGGAGGAAGGATGGGGGTGGCCTTGTATAATTTTTCTATTGCCTGTATCCTGGACTCCTGCATTGCTGCTTTAGTTAATAGTATTCTTGCAACTCTGCTGTGTTGTCCTGAAGGTCTGTAGCCCTGCACAGTCTGCTCATATCCCTGTTTCCTTTGACATGCTTGTTATTTCCAGAAAGTTAAATCTGCCTGGTTTTGATTTCCATAGACTCCTGGAAGGGTTTGCTCCCTTACCAGGTTCACCCTCTCTTTTTTTTTGCTGCTGCCATATGTAAATGCTGGATGGATACGGGAGGATGAGAGAGGCAGGAATCTAGTCTGGCCATTACTCTTAATGACTGTAGTTCTTCTGTGGCCCTTTGTGCACAGCAAAGGAGGAAACTCTGGGAGATCCTTATAATGTTGGCTGCTCTCGTCCTAGGGTCTGTTCAGCTTGTGTTATCTCATGCTCCAGACCGGGGTTACTTGGTTAGTAACTTCTCCATTGGATTTGGCATATGGGATGATTGTGTTTGGCCTCCCACCTTTTCCTTAGAGGAGAATAGCAGTGGTTCTTGAGCAGTGTTTGAGCATCACCAGCACACCTTTTTTGCACTTGTACATAGGGGACAAAAGTAAGCTCTTGAAAGGTCATCCTGTTTTATCCTTAAAGAGGCATTTAAAAGGCAGTAGTTCATCTGACCTATTGAATTCATGTTTTGCTTTACTCACCATAAGAGGATGCTACATCTGATGTAGCAGAGTATCCCCCAGGTGGAGTCCAGCTCTCTTTCATAGTAAAATCTGGTAGAGGCATGCCGCTGTACTTCGGGATCTAAACATTTACACCCAGATGATGTAACACTGATGTCTGCAGGGTTTCCAAAGCATGATTCGCCTCAGAACACTAGGAAGGTTGGATATTCTGGGTCGTAATACATTTGTCCCTGCATTATCAATGATACTCTAGAACAAAACCAAGAAAACCCCAACCTATTTGTTCCTCTGCAGGAAACAAGATCAGTGGACAAGACAACAAATCAGAAATAATAAGGATGACCCCTTTTGGAGGCATGCTGGCTATATTATTGCACAGTTGGATGGTCTGTACATGGGAGCCCTCGAGTGGGCTAAACTACACAAACAAACAGTAAGATTACTGCGTCTCTCTTTCAGTAGCTGGGGATGGGATGTCAGAGGAGAAAGGTGGGAGATGAGAATCTTACATGGTGTTTGTTTTGGTTTTAAGGATTTTTAGTGGCAAGTACTCATTCTGCATGCCATTCTACAAAATTGTCAGTTCTTCAGTGTAGATAATGTGACTGAGCACTTGGGTCATATCACCACACATCCTTTGCACTGGACTTTGAACCCTGGGCATTCATGTGCTGATCAGACTGGGGGTGGCTTTTGTAGCCCTGTGTGAACGTTGGAAGGACAGACACTTCTAAAGTGCTTGCTGTTGTCAATTAACAATTGTTATTGAGCAAATATCCCTCTACGTATTAAGAGTAGCTGTAACAGCACGAATCAGCATATAGGGAGTGTATTAAAGCTTTCATTCTCATTTCCAAGCATCAGATTTCAAAAAAAAAAAATAAAGCCCTTCTATTTTGGCACATGTTTTATGTTTCTAAATACCTTCTCCTTTTCTAAGTCTCGCATTACAAAATATAATGGTCAGTGCTGTGGCATGCCAAATGGGGTATAGTGTTTTGGGTTTTTCTAATTCAATTTGACTTGTGTTCTGGATCATCAACTTGTGTGGAATAGCAGAGCTCCTTTAGCTCCAGTAGAGCTATTGTCATCATGCTTAAGTCTAAAGTCTAATAGGTTTCTCAGTGTGGGAGAGAGTACTCAAATAATAATTGTAGTTGACCCCTTTGATTAACCATATGAGGAATTTAGAGAAGTTGTGAATGCTAAATACTAAACAGCTGGGTTTTAATAAAATGCATCTCTCTTGTGTATAACTTGTGCTAAGGCTTTCATGAATGGAGAATCAGCTCAGATTAAAAGAAAATATAGAAAGATCTATCCCAATGGGCCCGACCTACAGGGAAGATACTAAGAACCCTTGACTTTCTAGGAAAACAACTCATTAATTCCCTTTTGCATGATACATGTATCTGAAGAGCCCTGTAAAGCTCATAAATGTTTTTGGCTGCTTCAGAATCCTTTAGATTCAGATGGGAGGAGGGGAAAATGCTAGTTTGTCTGAGCCATTTCTTAGGCATCTCCTACCTGCACCAGGTATTACCTGGTATTTATTTGTTTAAAAATGTATTTGATACTAAAAAGCACGGGCCTCTGAAGTAATTGAATTATTCTTAATCCTCTTTTCAGATGGCTCATTGGCATGCCTATATAAAAATGGTGCATTTCGTGGAAGTGCATGTATGTGGTGCAGTCTGAAATATGTCCCCTCCTTTTTTGGAATTGCATGCAGTGTATATATATATAATTCTTTTCCCAAGTGTGCCTGGAGCAGGTACTGGGATTTGTTTTGACTCTTTCCTATGCTATTCACAATTGTAGCTTTTGGCTGTATGACCTGTGTTGGGATCCATGCCTTTCTATTAGAAGTTGTCCCTGTGTACATATTTCTTGCTTGAGATGGTGCTGCAGGTTCCTCTGTTTGATAGAGCCTGTAAGTTAACACCAGTTTCTTACCTCTGAGTACAATTCAGACAGATGCATTTGTGCCTTCATGTTTGGTATTCCTTGGCATCAACATGCTACATGATAGCTCTGCAAAAACACATGCAGTTTGCTTTGTTGGATACCAGGCTACTTTTTAAATACGTTTGGGAGATGAGGCCACAGTGGTGCTATTTCTGTACATACTGCTGTTAGGATCCCCTTCAGGAAATGAAGAGCTTGAAGATTGTTGCTCCAAGCTTACATGTACAATAAAAACAGGTGCAGATGCAGTTACTGACTCGTGTTCTAGCTTTGACACATCCACTTACCTGAGCGTCAGCCCAACTTCTGTAAACTGTTGGCATTTAGAAAGCCAAACTGAACAAACAAAACAAACACAACTACCACCCCCTGCAGAAGGCCAACAGTATCTTCTTTGCTTCTTGTGATTAAAGAACATCTGTCCTCCAGAGAGGCTGGTATAAATTTTTCTCTTCTAGTACCTATTGTAAGAATATTTAAAAGGTTCTCTTATACAGTAAGTAGAATATTTGGCAAATAAGTTCACCTATAAATTATTCCCCCTCCCCCTTATTTCTAAGTAGTATACTTTAGTTTAATTCATCCAATGTTGTTTTCATGTTTCTTTGGGCAACAACTGCAGTAATGAGCATTTGGAGAGAGACTGTTGGCAAGGGCATGTAGTGACAGGACAAGGGGTAATGGGCTTATACTAAAAGAGGATAAATTTAGATTAAAAGGTGAGGTGGTGTAGCACTGGCACAGGCTGCCCAGAGAAGCTGTGGCTGCCCCCACCCTGGCAGTGTTCAAGGCCAGGTTAGATGGGGCTTTGAGGGTGGAGGATGTCCCTCCTCCTAGTGGAGGGTGTCCCTGCCCATGCCAGTGGATTTGAACTAGGTTTCTTCCAATCCAGACTGTTCTATGATTCATTATTCATTTCTCACCTTAAAAAATAATCCAACTTGTTACTGAAAACCCCTACAACAAATTCTGCATGTTTTTAAGTGCAAATTTCATTCCTGTTGCATTTTTTCCTTAGTGCTTTGAGTGTCTTCCTTCTTTCCTTTGGTAGGTACTACTTTTGTTTCATTAAATGCAGAGTCCCTTCTATATGTGTATTGTCATATTATATCATTGGGAAGGAGTTTATCTTATGATCTCTAGTGGTGCAGTAGTTTGCATGCATGTTGGTAATGAACATTAGAAATACTGAGCATCTCTCAAGTGTGGGTGGTATGATGGCTTCTATTCACGCCCCCACTCAAAAAAAGAAAAAAAAAACCCAAACCACCAAAACCAACCCCCTCAAAACGGAACTGAAACCCAACATGTGACAGGCTGTATTTTGTTGCCTCATTCTAACTGCTGTTGGGAAAACCTATGCATACTCCTAAATATAACTGATTACTCGGTAATTACACTCTTTATGTGCAGAAAGCAATTTCCTTCCCAATGTCCTAAGCTTAAAAGGAGGCTAAACACTGCACAAGAAAGGCTGGGGAGTCTTACTTTTCACTCTTACTCCCAAAAGATCAGAGACACAGGAAAGAGAGAGTAGATGAATTTCAAAGGTTTTTTTACATCCTCCGCTCCCATCCTCCCCACCCTGGTGAATGCTTGTGCACACATAGAGTGCTCTCCTGAACACTGAAAAGCTGGTTCATTAAGGATGGGTCAAAAGATGGAGGAAAGGGGCTGTGGTCACAAAGACTCTGTATTTCAACATTGAGTACTGGGCGATCGGTAGGTCATTGGCTTTTACACATCTCATATGCCAGGGTTTCTTACCAGCACTACACATACCTTTTCAAACTTGCAACTAGTTGGAGTTTTACATTAGGTGGACTAGTTGATCTGCATCTGTTTGAGGAAGACAAGTGAAAATACCTGACTTAGCATTGCCCTGTATGATGTGTGCTAGTTTGAAGCTCTGCTGCATCCACATAGCGCTTAAATTAGAGTTGAATTATGTGCACACAGGCCGCTCTGAAATATTCCACTTTTCTCTCCTAAATGTGTGCTTGACTTAAACATTGTAAAGCTGTTGTCTGCCACAAATAACTGAGTCTTACTACAGAAAGAAAATTTGGTGTGCACTTTGAACTGGTTGGTGGTAGTACTAGTAAATATTTTTTCAATTCCTATATGTGTGAAGCATATTTTACAGTGCACTGTTCTAAAGGTTTTTTACTTGCATGAAGTCTGGTTTCCTGTTGCTGCTTCCATTGAGACCTGTGTGAAGGCAGTGCGTATTGTAAACTTTTGTCTTTTGAATTTGATACTTACTGGTATCATTAAGAATGATGTCAAAATCTGAGTAAGTTTTCATGTTAGTATGACATTGTTCCATCTGGTTTAGCAACATTTTATATCCAGTAAACAAGCCCAACCCTTTTGTCAAGACAATTTCTGAAGGAGGGGCACTCACAGAACATTAAGCCTTTTCATCTGCCTAATGCTCTACCAACGCTGTGATTAATCTTGGGCTTGTCTACACAGGGAAATTACTCTTGAATAAGGAGGTGACAGAGTTTTAAGTAGTACAGTGATTCTAGGACAGTTCTCTATTTGTGCTGCCTTATTTTGTATTGAGAATGCTCATGTATGGCAAGATGGGTTTTTTTACAGAGTAACTTTTATTTTGCTGTCCCACATAGACAAGCCTTTAAGGTTGATTGTCTCCTATCTCCTCCCCTTTCTAAGTTTATCAAACTCAATTTGATTATTTCTTTGCTATTCAGGACTGTACCCTAGAGGAGGCAGCACACATTCCTGTATCTATGCCACCTCTTTGCTTGTCAATTGAGCTCATTTACTCTCTCTTCTTCAGGATGTGAACGGTGCATTCATGGAGTTTTCCTGATATTGCTGTGTGAGATGGGAGAAGGTGATTACAAAAGACTGATATACCCTCTATTATGCACTTATGATGCACACGTTTTAGTCTAATTTTAGCTGGTGTACATTAACTAACTCCTCCCAGAGAAGACTTCTCCATATATTCTGGAAATTTGCTGTAATTTCTGAACTGGGGCCTTCAGCCTTGGGGCGCTTCTGAAATTCCCAGATTTGGCCTGCATTGCAGACACCCAAGACTTCTGTTTGAATGCATTGTATTACTGAAACTCCAGAGAAGCTCTGTGCACTGTGCTCTTTTGTTGTCTGAGCATCAGACAATCTTAAACACAAGCAGGTTTATCCAAGAAGGGCAATGAATTCTTGGCAATAAACTGAAACAAAATTTGCTTACCCTTCAAAAGGGAAGTGAAAACAGAACCCTAGTGGGTACTTAAACAACGTAGTTCCTCTTTTATTTCTCTGATACTTTGACTGACTTTGGGAGCTGTCAGGAATTTACATAACCTTTGATTCTTTTTTAAAATGGGTCTTTCCTCCTGCTCTCTGGCCACCTTTCTGCACACATAGTTCTGATAGCTTCCTTGCTTGGCATCTTTGTTCTAGCTTGAATGGACTTACTAGTGGCTAGTGAATTTTTTTCTTACCGTGACCATAAGATAGCACAGAAGTGTGAACCTTTTAAAGTATACAGGCAATTCCAATTGATGCTGCAGCAGTGTCAGTTACTTGTAGATGTTGCATTGAAGACGGATTTTATGGAGGGGAATGTGTACTTGCCAAACAAAGTACAATTAAAACGTCTCAGGGCTCGCTTCACCTTCTCATACACAATCCTGTTGCCCCCCTCGTGGTAGCACTGTACAGTAATGCCTGTGGAAACTGGATATCAGAAAGCAACTTCTCATTTGTGTGGTGGGCTGGTAGACCTTTAAGTGTAGCTGTGTGGGGAAAAATGGACTTGTAAATTATTCATACCACTGAGTTGATTAAAACTATCCAAACATGCGTTTCTTGATGTTTATCAGTTGTGGCCTTTGCTGCTCCCTGTTAGGGTCCTTACAGCAAAAACATGATCACAGAATCACAGAATTATCAAGGTTGGAAAAGACCTAGAAGATCATCCAGTCCAACCATTCACCTATTACTACTAGCTCCCACTAAACCATATCCCTCAATACAACATCCAGTCTTGAACTGAAGCAGTGTAAAATAAGTGAAAGTTTGCTTTGGATTTCTTCCTTGCACTATAGCTGCTGTTAGGGCCTTTTGTGATCCATGACTTTAGATGTGAGAATGGCTTATGTCTCTCACTTGTCTTGGTAAGCATTGTGGGAAGGTTTCATTCCTTCCTTGGAATATATATGGTCTAGAATTTACATTATTTTTGGTTTTTCTGTTGGTTATTCTCTCAGCCAAAACAGCAGATGAATAGCACAGAATTCAGCCTTCTGAATAAAAAGTAAACAGATTTGATGTGGTTTTCTTTTCTGTATCCTTATGTCCCCTTTATTGGGGTTTGTAGAGAGGTCAGCTATATGGTTTAATAACAGTAATTTATATTGCAAGCAGTGTGTTTCTTTGCTATGTGATTATGGCCCGTTCTAAAATTACTGTTCACGGCCCTACAGTGGTGTGTGTTTGCACTTCTTTTCCTTGAGCCTTGCCTTAACTAAAGGCATGGTGCAAACAAGAACATGGATAACTTAGAAAATGGTTGTTAAGGGGTGAGGCTAAACCACTATTAAGCTCCTGGTTTTGGAGAGGCAAATAGAAAATTCTGAAGAGCATGTGGCACAATGAACTGTGCGTAGTTAACCCAGGCTAGCTCAAACCATACTGGGATTTCAAAAGCACCTGGCAGAGTGCCTTTTGACAGATTTCCTCATTTCAAGTTGTTCCATACTTAGTGTTGTTAATTTATCTCACTTCCCTCATTTGTTTCCTCCTCAGTTTGTTTTTAATTAGTCTTTAGAAAAATCCAAAAACTCCCACGTGTGTTTGCTAATATAACTGCTCTGCTCTTCAGAAGTATCTAGATAAGCAAAAAAAAAATAACCCAGTGTAACAGTAACAGCAGACTGATGTTTGCAAAGGTACAGAAAAGATTCCGAAGTTACTGCTAGTGTCTCCTTTTTTCCTCAGAAATGCTAGTGTTGGTAATGCCAGTACAAGGGTCAGACTCATAGATATCTCTGAGCCTAACGCACACAGGTCCTTGAGAGCAGGATTTTGTAGAACCATAGAAGAGCTTTCTTTAAGAGCACAAGAAAAATTCTAACAGCTGAGACTTGACTTACCATACAAGGCTTGGGTTGGAAGGGACCTCAGAGATTATCTAGTTCCAACCACGCTGCCATGGTCAGGGACACCCTCCACTAGATCAGGAAGCATCATCTGAAAGTCCTTTTTGTGATCTCTTTTCTCCCTTTCCTCAGCCACTGAGTGTCTTTGATGTCCAGTTCCTGAATGCAGTTGGAGACCTGTTGGATCTCATTCCTGCATTATTTGAGTATTCCACACGGAGTGGACAATGCAACGTGGAGCCAGGAAGCCATGGGAAATATCAGTGGGATATGGGTCACTGTTCTGCACTCATCAAGGTTAGCAGTAAAAGCCATTTCCAATCATGTGTTGATTTATGGTGTCATGAGTCTGCATTTCTGGAGTCTTCACTGTGTGTTGTATGTGCATAAAGGGCCTCCTGTCAATCAAGGTACTTTTATGCAGTTGTCATTTGTGCTTCTATACGATTCTGGGTCTGATTTTTCTCACTTGTGTTCAGGGGCAGGGATAAAAACCAAACCAAAACAACAGATCGATAGTGAAAAGCTTCTAGAATTACTAGGGAATGGGAAGCTACCATGGAGAGGAGACTGGAAAAGAGTAACTTGTTTCACCTAGCCAGGTGAAGTCTGAAAGGGACTCTTGTGAATGTCTGCAAATAAGCAGAGAAGCAGGGAAGAGGATTATTTAAACTAAAGGGCAGTGATAGCACAAGAACAAATGAATGCAAGTACTGATGTTTTCCAAGTGTTAACAGTAATGCTCTGGAATGGTATCTAAAGGGAGTAATGACAAAAAATAATGCTTTTAGTATGAATGGCTGATACATCATGGCGGCAATTGCATTTTTATTTTTTTCAGGCTCCATATATCTCAGACCAGTGTTACTCTCGTTAAACTGAGAAGCATTCATTCAAGCATTTGCCTACAGCAAGAGGTTTCTGAGCTAACAATAAATCTTAGAACCAGAGAAATTCTTTGAAAAGATGTACTATCAATATATATTTACCTTTTCAAAATGAATGCACTTACCTTTGCTTCTGTACTTTAAAGTCACCCAAAGGCATTTTCACAGAAACAGCATGTTCTAAGCTAATGTTGAATATGTTTGCAGAGAGCTGATCCAAGTCTGTAAATGCAAGTATTGGAAAGGAAATGGGGAAACAAAACATACCATGTGATGCAGGTCTCCCTAAAAACCCTTAACTTTTCCATTTTGAAAAATAGCAACTAATTATTTGAAAACAACACATGAGGTTTCAGAAATTCATTAAGTACATAGTTAGAAGCACAAGAATCTGCTACTTGGGCAATGCAGTTAATCAGACTACTTAGTAACTGGGAGAACAACTTGTTTTATCAAATACAAAGCATCCAGAGTATAGTAGGGTCTGAAATTATTCATCTTTCTGCTTCTGTTTTCCAGGTTCTACCTGGATACGAGAATATATATTTTGCCCATTCCAGCTGGTTTACATATGCAGCCACACTGAGAATATATAAGCACTGGAACTTCAATATAGTTGATCCAGACACAAGCACCGGCCGTGTCTCATTCAGCAGTTACCCAGGTAAAGTCAAGAAAACTAAAACTATGTAGGTACTCAGGATGGCAGGGACCATCTTACTGTCTTGCAGATGTCTTGTCTATGAAAAGATGCTAACACGACAAGCACTGGCTTCAATCTACTTTAAAAATTTAGCCACTGAAAGGACAGAATGTAGTCTTCAGTTTTCTGGCTTGAACATCATGTTGTCATCATCTTTTGTTGTTGATTTAATCACCTTCAGTGCTCTAAATAGTACTAGTTAAATATTCTACCTCTGGCACAAATATGCTGCTTTGAATTCTGCTGGTGAAGTCTGCAGTCCACCTCAGTTGTTGAACTCACATTGCCTTGTAGCATTCACAGGTTTGGTGAACACTTCTGTTTACGAGTGTGGTGTGACTTACGCTCTAAGGGGATTATTAGAGAGTGTCAAACGCTAGCTACTTGAAATTGTATTGACTTCTGGGTTAGCAAACCTGTTTGGTTTTCTTTCCCCACATCTTCCTCTTCCAGCTTCTGTATAAGCTGTTGTAGAGGGGAGTATTCTTTTATGCCTTTTTAATGCTTTTTTCCTGTGTTAGTAATATAGTTAGCCAGAATATTTAAGGTATCCCTTGGGAAGATTAGGCAGCATATAATATTCTCAGCTTTCCTGGGAGCATGTTAGAAATGGCCAGCAGTTAATGTTTCAGTGGTAAAATACATACCCTTAGTAGAGGGGCGTCAAGAAACATGAACATGAAAAGCCAAAGCAAATCTTAAGACACTGAGTGAGGACTGAATAAGCTTTTAAAGGTGAATTTTCAAATTCAGTAATATCCAAGCATTCAAGAATCTTCAGACTTCTAAAGTGAAGTGTGTGCTGTAGGAAACTGTCACTTCTGACTAAATTTTGTTGATTGATTTTTTTTTTTTTTTTTTTTTTTTTTTTTTTTCTTTTAAAATGTGCTTTGGTGAATTACTGTGCTTGCTTTACTACAAAGGCACGGGTCCTTCATGGCAGGGACTCCTGAGACAGACTGAGAAACTGTTCTTTAAAAAGTTGCATTAATTTCATGTTGAAAGGAAGTCTTTCTGTGGGGTTCTAACCCTCCTCAGTAATCCTCGGGAATACAACCTTTTCTGCTTTGAGGAAGAAGGAGAGGTTTTCCAGCAAATGCCTGTTAAGTGCACAGACTTTCAAGAACTTGTGTTATCTCCAGTTGCCTTGGAGGAATTTCACTTGCTTGGTGCAAGGAATTTTGCCAAGCTTGTATAATGTGGTAGAAAGCCAAGGCTTCTGTCTGAGCACTGTTTGTCACCTGAATGTACAGAATGTTGCTCTGGATCTCTTGGCTCTCAGCAGAAATACTGCTGAAGATAGTACTGTCCTTTAGGAGAATGTGGCTGCATATTCAAAACTAGCTCTCAGGATCAGCTGTGTGGAACACGTTTTATTTTTAGTGGGTGTCTAAGCTGATGTCTCTGGGTTATTCCTTTCATGGATTCTTTTTATAAAGTGAAATGCAAGTCTGCTGTTTTAATGAGACTGATAAAACTCACTGTATGGGAGGATACCTGAAACACTGGTTACTACTGTGCTGAAATGCTTGGGGTCTGTTCACTAGAATCTAAAATTCCAGTGTGCTTCCTGCAGACCGAGGTCTGCAGAGATGGCTCATCTTAAAACTTGCTTGTGCCAGACTGACACAGTGATGTGGTAAGGTGTACTTCTACCAACAAAATTCAGAGAGAACTATTGCAAAACGTAGTTCCAGCGGTCACAGTGAAGTTTGAGACCTGTGGTATGTGAAGTGTACTCACTGGCTGCCTAATTACATGGTACTATCGCAAGCACTAGACAAGCATGATCCATTGACTACAGCAAATTGCATTAGCTGTGGGCGTAGTTCACAGACTTGCAGTTTTCCAGGGGATGAGCAAGCTCTAAAGTACCGGCCTTGTGATGGTCAGTCACGTGGGAAGAAGGGAATTGCCAAATTCCTTCACTCCATGTTGTGTTGAAACTTTTTATTTTTAGGGCATCTGACCACAGAATTTGCAGGTCCTGGCCATGGCTCAACTTGAAGACTAACTTTTCCCTGAATGCAAGTTCCCACTTTTTATGTCTGTCCTGATGGACACCAAGAACCAGTAAGAAAGACCAAGCTAGTAAGCTCCCCTGAATAGTAACATGATCCTAATGTACGTAGAGTTTTTTACTTTTGGAGGAAACGAAGAGCATTAAATGGCAGGTGTCCTTCTAAGCCTTCAGTGTCACCCGAGTAGAACACTTCTGTCATTGAGTAGATTTGATATGAAGTAAAACTCTTCTGCTGTCCACAAGCTGTGTCAGAAAAGCGTTAAGGAGTCGTTTGCTTTCTCAGAAGGAATGTGCCAACTCCCTGATTTCTCCTGGGGTCACAGAATAAATTATCCATATTGTTTATTTACCGAATTTCAAAAGGCAGGCTACTACACTACAAAATCTAATACTTGTGACTCAGAACATCTGAGACTATTCCCTAACCATGATACCAAGCTGTATCATCATGCACTTGTCAGCATGTGCATGATGATACAGCTAGAGGGCCTCATGCGTCCTTGCTTCTGCTGTGACTGAGCAGCTAGGAACAAAGACAGGAATTGCAGAATCTGTCCCTGCTTTTCCAGCAGGGATAGTTTCCCCACATTCCTGCGAGCATTCTCAGATATCATTGTTGCAGCATGCCCTCTCTTTGCTGCTTTGTCCCTTTCAGAGCAGCAGTAGTGCTGCAGAGGCACAGTAAAAAGGAAATGAACGGCAGTGGTAATACCTCCTTTTGTAAAATGATTAGCCACTTGCTGCTAGTTTCCACACTAATCCTAATCTTCACTTGAACTCAGCTCATAGTCTTAGTTTTCTCTGCTGTTGAAAGCATGTCTGCAGAGCTGCATGTAGGACAGCTCTGTGAACCTCTGGACATGAGGTATGTCTTTGAACTGAATTCTTGTGCACCCCTGACTTACCGTAGAACCATAGAATGGTCTGGGTTGGAAGGGACCCCAAGGATCATAGAGCTCCAACTCCCCTGCCACAGGCAGGGCCACCAAGCTCCAGGCCTGGATCTACACAAGGTTGCCCAGAGCCCCATCCGACCTGGCCT
Source organism: Porphyrio hochstetteri (assembly GCA_020800305.1). Lineage (NCBI taxonomy): Eukaryota > Metazoa > Chordata > Aves > Gruiformes > Rallidae > Porphyrio > Porphyrio hochstetteri. The sequence continues at coordinate 18,180,817 of CM036905.1, read as the reverse complement.
TTAACACTTCCAGGGATGGGGCATCCACCACCTCTCTGGGCAGCCTGTTCCAGCACCTCACCACTCTTTCTGTAAAAACCTTCCCCCTAATACCTAATCTAAACCTTCCTTCCTTTAGTTTTAATCTATTCCCCCTTGTCCTGCCATTGTCTGCCCTTTTAAAAAGTTGAATCCCCTCCTGTTTATAAGTTCCCTTTAGGTACTGGAAGGCTGCAGTGAGGTCCCCCTGCAGCCTTCTCTTCTCCAGGCTGAACAAGCCCAGCTCCCTCAGCCTCTCTTCACAGGGGAGCTGCTCCATCTCTCTAATCATCTTTGTGGCCTCCTCTGAACCCTCTCCAACAGTTCCACATCTTTCTTGTATTACGGGCCCTAGATCTGGACACAGTACTGCAGATGGGGCCTTCATGACTTCAGTGTCATGTTTGTAAACCAGGCACACTCAGGAGTGGTGGCCTGTCCTTGTGTTAGTTTGTATTTACATAGAAGTTCTGGTACCTTGACTTCTTGTCTGTCAGCTTGTTTGCTGTGACATTACGGATCTCATATGAGGGATGAACAACTTGGTTAAGGAAGAGGGAAGACATCTATGAGAAATGAATAATAAGAGATGTAACCACAGCATTAGGAACAGGGCTTGGGGTGTTAAATTCAATCAGTTATAATTACCATACAGCCCATTGTGGCCCTCGGGATTAACCATGATGGGACTCTTCTTTATCCTTTTGAACATAGAACTTGGGCCAAAAAGACAGGCAATAAGTGGCAAATGGTAGACCTTGGATCCTGTATTATGAGAGGACAGCAAGGCTTCCTCTGGGAAAGTAATTCCATAATAGCTCAGGATACTTGTTTAGATATGGATCAGAAAATATGTCAGTTTGAGGCCCGACCAAATGCAGATTTAAAAATGCACTACTATCACACTTTGGAGAATGTTTAAGAAAATAACACTCATGTATGAAGCCTTGTATCATTCAGGGAAGATGTTTAAGTAAAAGAATTTACTTAGTAGGAAAGAAAAAGGGGGGGAAAGACATAGGGGCAATAAGTACTTAGAAAATATAGTCATAGAACTTAGTCGCATGACTATATAGTTTGAATAAAATAACCAATGGAGAAAGAAGCCTGTTTTTCTTTCCTGGACAAAGGGCTTGCTTTGGCTAACAAGAACATGAATTATGTCCAGACCGATAAGTTGTACCTCGCTAAAGGAAAACAGACAGTTAACAAGGACAAGAATTAGCTCAGACCGATAAGAGCACTGCAAGCTTGCAGGATCGCTGCATTCCAGGCTAAGGGTGAAAAATACATCATGAGAAAGACCTACAGCCTTCCTCTCAAGGACCACCGAAGGCCCTTGCCCACAGTTATTGGAAGAATCTGCTCAAGGGCGAAGGACTGATAAGCTAATTAGCATATGAAGTGGGAGTAGGCTGTTTATGTAATGAATATGTATGGGTGTCCGTTGAATATTCACTATTTCATTGTATACATGTGGGACCATCACTACTTCAGGTATGCACGGTTTTTTGGCGGAATGATCCCCCGTGCATCTGTGTGCATTAAACACACCTACTTTATAACTGCCGAGTTATAGAGTCTATTTCTGTATGTCAAAGCTCTGCAAATAAGTGCTTAATATGGTTGGTGAATCTCTTCACAGCAGAGAGAATTTAAATTGTGCAGACATGTCACAGTTGCTCCCAAATTTTGAGTGAAGCTATGCTTATTTGGGGGATGACAGCAACTAGGTAGGTGCTGTGTTTTGCAGGATATGAGAAAGTGCCCCCCACCCCCAAGATAAGCTATGCAGTCATTTTTCTACAGAGCCCTACTGAGGCATTCAAAGAAATGAGCCTGACTGACTGATGAAATTTGCAGTTTTCCTTGGACAGCAGGGAGGTTGCAGCTCCCAAGATTTCCGTTGATTTGGATGGACCTCATCTTGAACTGTTAGTTTTGAACCTGATTTAAGAAAGGGAATCAACTGCTTGGACTCAAGCACACTAGTTTGGGTAGTGACCTACTTTCTCTGGAATGAGACAGTCTTAAGTGTGTTACTCTGATTTTAGCTGTTTAAGCAACAGTTGAAAAAATATATTGCCACCAATACTCTTCTGGTCTGCTGTCAGGCTCTTCCTTGGTTGAGACTGTGACATGGGAACAAGGTGGCACAACTTGATGTGTCCTGCTGAGGCAGGACAGAGAAATAACATGTTGTCCCTTGCTTTGAAGTAAGGGTGTTACTGCAGGATCAGAAAGTGCAGCATTATCCTTCCCCACAGCCTGAGCAGTAGCTAGCAGGAATAAAACATGGAAAGAGCAGTAGCCCTTGTATTCAAAGGACCATCTTGCTCATGAGGTATTGCCAGACCATTTCTTGCTTCCTTGTTCCTTCCAATATCTGTTGAAAACCTGGAAGGAAGCAGAGAAACGTACCTGATGCTCTTAGATGAGAGGCCAGAGCTATAGTGTGGGATGTGCAATTTCTTAGTGCCGGGGAGAGGTTTGCAAGTAGAGGAAAGCAGCTGGCGTGAGTTCAGTTCTGGCATAAGAAGCAGCTGCTGATGGGATTAAGAAAGCTAATCCAGAGAAGACTTCTTTCCCATTGTCAAGTGTGTTTGTAGCCCAGAGCATTGAACATCTCAGCTGGGAGCTGTTCTCATTCCTGTGAGTTGATGGCTAGCCCTAATCTCTCTGACTTCCAGCCTGTAATACGCTTTTTGTACCTGAATGAGCACAACGACCTTTTAAAGCTGATGCCATCTGGTTCAGAAAGCAGCAGCCTACCTTTTTAGGAACAGTAACTGCCAGGAATGTGTTGCCCCCCACGTAGTCGTTGGTGTGCTGACCCTCTGGAGAATACTGTGGCTCAGATTTCAAAAAATATTTTGCTTTGCTTGGCTAATTAATATTATTGTGATGGATGAGTCTGGAGTTTCATTTCCAGACTCAGGAATTTGGTGGGGATTAGGAAAGTAAGTCTAAATGGCTGAGCCCCAGGAGATGTGATCAGAAATGCTTTTGCTTGTTTTTACACAGGAATGGTGAGGATGTTGGGGGGGGGGGAATGGCGGAGGAGCGGGACAGGACATGGAGAGAATAAACCAAATTGCTTGTGAGTTGCTGATAAAAATGGGAGAAGGGTTTACAGGAACAATCGACAAACCGTACAATTTGATGCTCATACATAGATAAAAATGCAAGAATGGCACAAGAGGACATATGATATCTTCTAATATCTCTAGGCTTCACCCAGGTTTTGGTTTTGTGGTTATCTTTGACCTGAGTAAACCTCTTGTATGTGCTTAACTTCCCTTTGTTTCAGGGGTGTCTATACATGAAGTCCAAATGGTTGTCTCAGAATATCTAGGCCTAGTAATGGTGTATTGTGGAGGACAACACTGTATTATAAAACATTGCAGGCTAAAACTTGGTAAATACTAAGGCCTAGGAGGAAGTCCCCTTTGTTTCAGCTTAGCTGACTTTTGCAGTGTACCTGATTTAGGGAATTCAAATTTAGTTAATTCTGCATCATTCCTTGTGTTGACACTTGCTTTGAGGTTTTCTCAGCTGGTGATGGAAAAAGAAGAAAACTATTTGGTTTATTTTGAAGTAGTACACTTGGCGGTGGCACCCACATAGGAATTGGCATTTGATTCGAGTCAGAGTTGTTTAACAATTTCTTTACTTGTCTCTGGGCAAGCACTCCTGGTTACACAACAGCTTACTGCTGGAGTGTCCCATACTTGTCTTTGTATTAAGTGGATCAGCAGAGCCAGATTTAGAGTGTTTGTATCATTGTCCTTACTTATTTTGAGAGAGAATGCTGCTGTTGACGTACATAACTTACTGACACTCTTTTTCTGTCTCCAACAATAGAATACTAGGAACCACAAGCTGCCAGGGTACTCTGCCTGGTCTATGTTGACATTTTTAGACACAAAGTATATTTTCCTGATCTGTTATGATTTGAGAACTTAAGACTTTAAAGTAATCTTGCTGAGATGGAGCCCTTAAAAATTATTTTGCTTGAGGGAAGTCTGCTCTTTGATGAAATCCTAGAAAGAGGAGGCAGAGCCAAAGTCATCTTTCTGGCTGTCGTAGGTTGCTGACCTTAGTTTGTTTGCAGAGTGCATTAATAAAGCTGGATGTAGAATATTTTGTAGTGGAACTCAATTATTATGCTGTTGTGCAGCACTTTAGCATTTTGTACCGTTTAAAGAGTGATAAGAACTCATTAGCAAGAGACCAGGTTCTGGATGACTTCCTCATCAGGAGCTCAGTTAACAACCTTTCTTCCCCACCCTGGCAGCCCTGTTTCTGTTCCACTGGCGAATCTCAAAGACAGGTTACTCTTTTTAAGTTGCCACTGTGCTATCCATGGCATTATAGCTGACCCTGCAGTTCTGCCTACCTCCTCCTGATGTGGGATCTGCAATTAGACCTAGTACTTCTGTCGGCATGTAACCTGGAAAGCATCCTGCCCAGAGGTCCATCTGTGTTGAACTTGCAGGGATGATAAGCATAAAAACCCAATGACAACGTTTCAGAAAGAGGAAGTAGGTAAAACTTTTTCATATATAGGATGTTGTTTATGATTTAAGAGGTGGCCATTTCTTGGATATTCTTTTAAGAATAGTTAGACTGGAAAAGATTATACTAGAAGGCAGACTTTTCTTAGTGGCCTGATTTAGTCCAGAGGGGATTAATTTAAAGAAATACCTGTTGTCTATTCAGAATAAAAGTCTAAAATTGGAACCAGTTGATGAAAATAATTTTGTGGAGTTTGTACTTTTGGTTTTCCTTGTTATATTTTTAAACAGGCACTTCTTTGTTAGACACATTTATAGTATATAATCCTCGGCATACAAATAAGATGTAGCTTGATGTGTGAAGGAGAAACTTCCAAGCTTGGGATGTAAACATGAAGCAAATGCTCTAGTAAAAGAATTATGTTGTGTGTTGAAGGCATGACAAATGAGTAACTGTGCTGACAGAAGGGCTTATACTACTTGAAGTCACCACCTCCTCTTTAGTATTTGTACAGTTTGATTTCAAGCACACAGTGACTCAGTGGTATCCTGTTGGCTTGTCTTTCTGTTTTGTTCTATGAGTATATCAAGGGTTCACTAGGATAACAAATTTTGTATTATTGCTGTTCAAGGCTTTTTAGTGTCCCTGGATGACTTCTACATACTAGGCAGTGGCTTGGTAATGTTGCAGACTACCAACAGTGTGTTCAACCAAACCCTCATTAAGCAAGTGGTGCCGGAATCCCTGTTAGCTTGGCAGAGGGTCCGCATTGCTAACATGATGGCAGATAGTGGCAAAACCTGGGCAGAAACCTTCTCAAAGTGCAACTCTGGTAAGTACACTTCCACAGGAATTGTAGGGGGGGAAAAAAGGATGTTTTTCCTCTTCCCCTGGTACCCTTTTCATTCCCCAGGAAAATGTAACAGCAGGACACGTAACTCTCCACTCTCATATCTAGGGACCTACAACAACCAGTATATGGTGCTGGACTTGAAGAAGGTCAAGCTGCAGAAGAGCCTTGATGAAGGTGCATTGTACATTGTTGAGCAGATCCCAACCCTTGTGGAATATTCTGATCAAACTAATGTTCTCCGGAAAGGTAATAGCTCCTGTAGTAGTTATTGGCATAGGAAAGCCATCTCTTTGTGCCTTCTGATGGAGAAACATGCTTTGTACCTGGGAAGGATTTGTTGAATGGTAGTGCTGAGTTTCAAGTTAGAAAGCTTTGTAGGAACCTCCTCTATTGCCAGGTCTGTAACATGGTATTAATTTCTCCTGTATGCTGTAGCAGAAGTGTGGTGAGTATCTGTGTTTCTTAGAAGCGGAGGAAGGAAAAACAGACTTTACCTTCTTTCTTTGCACTCCCCCTTTCCTTCCTTCTGTCCATCCGTCTTTGAAAAGGTGAGGTCTGTTTCAAGTGCTACTGATGCTGTGGGCAAATTGAAATGTTTGCATGGGTCACCTTACAAGGATATGAGCTTTTAAATACAAGAGGAGCTCTCTAGTAGTCAGCTCCTGAACTTTCTGGAGCTTTGTCTGACAAATATTTGCTGTTTAAAAGACAAGTGAAAGGAAAACAAGCAAACAAAAATATAGGTGAAACCAATCACCTGCTGTCAGATTTTATTCACAGATGTTCTTTAGACACTTTATGTCAGGATCCAAGAGCCTGAGCTCATTCCACAGATTCAAGCATATGTCTGGTGCTTTATGTTCCCTCCTCCAATCACATGCTCAGGAGGTGAATGGATGAATTACCCTTCATCAAAAAGACTGGAAATGTATTTACGTTAGCAGCTGGGGTTACTCCCCTTTGGAATTTTACCTTGTGTCTGGCTCCTTGGAAAGTTCTGGGTTGTGTTAAGCATTGCCACCATGTCAATATGGCTTTGAGATGTTTCTTATGAATTGGAAAAATCCCATGTCTCTCCCTTATGCTTATCTGGCTCCTTTATCTGTTGAATATATGAAAGTAGGCTGTAACACCTTATCTTCCAACGTGTGTGTGATGATGAAGTGTTGGACACCTCTGTGCTGTGTGTGTACAGACAGAAAAGGCTAATGGAGACCTCTCTAGCTCTGGCACTTGAAGCAATGCAACCATGTTGTGACGGTGCTGCACCTGTGCAGAGAGGCCAGCTTAGAGGGTTTCCTGAGGCCCTTTTCAGCAGGGACTTGAGAGTGCTGCTGCATGGGATTCCCTGTAGGACTGGGCCCAACCCCTGGGCTTGGGCATATGGTGACTGATTATTTCCTCCTAGGAGACCTGTGGCTGCTCTGTTCTGGAAGGTGACATGTATTGGAAGTTACATATTACAGTATGGCTTTTCCCAGGTATCTAAATGCATCTTGTGTGTACTGGAAAACGCCCCAGTCAGTCTCTGGTAGTTTAAATATTAGGTGAGCACACAGGGTGGGCTAAGCACTGCAGAGGGTACTGTCTTGGAGTGCTGCTGTAAGCCAGCACTGCTCCTATAAGTAGCAGTGCCATGCAGGACACCAGACAAACATCATTGAGATCCCTGCCCTGTTCCCTGGTGCTTGGAGTAGCCCAGGTGAAAGAAGCTTTGCCTTTCCAAAGAGCAATGCTGGCCGTGTTTATAGAGTAGCTGGTCCTGCAATACTCTGTAATTGCATTGCAACTGGTATCCAAAGAGAGTGTGCTTTGACCCTCTAGCCTGGTCAGAGTCAGTTTGTACCAGTTTTTTAACTGTCTTTCAAGCATAAACCTAGAAACAACAGAGAATGAGGATTGAGTTCTCAGGTGAATGAAGGCAGATGTTGATGTAAGCCCTGTATCTGAGGAAAAAGGAAGCACTTTGTGTTACAGGTTTGAAAACGAAAGCCCTTTTTTTTTTTTTTTAATTGCTTCTGTTCACCTGTTTCATAGGTGAGTGCAAGCGACTTCTAAAAATCAGCAATCTCTTATATTGCCCTACCAGGCAAAGATGTCAAGTTGCCTTCTGTGTGTTGACAATAAAAACTTAGGAATCTCTTACAAGAGATGGGAGAGAGCAATACTGTGTCCAGCATAGGGATAGGGCACAGGAGTAGACTGCAGTGTGTTTCCTGAGGATGAGTGAGTAATGCATCCATTTCAGCATCAAAAGCATCACATGAGATCAGAACCTGGGATCTCAGTCTGTTCCTCCATTTCATACTGCTGAGATCTCTTCATCTTAATGGGCAGGGGCCGAAGGCATTTTGTTTCAAAGAATTTTTGCTGCCTTCACATTATCATCCTCACCCCCCCTTTAACTATCTCTCACTTGATTTTGTCACTTTTCACCCTGCCAGGCCTAACAGATGGTTTTCACTGGCTTAGCAGCAGCCCTTGGGTAGACCCTGCCCTAGGTTGGGTGCTTCACTGCCTGACTGGGAGTAGCAGTCTTGTGGAGCCCGAGACAGAACTTGTTCTGGAGGTGAACTTCAAACAGGTTCCTTTGGTTTAGCAATTTAAACAACCTTTTTCCAGATGGGAGAAGGAGATCATCAGTATGCACTGTGTTCATCTGAGGTGATAATAGCACCCTTTTGAGTTATAACTAAACCTGACTTGTTTGGAAACTGATGTATCCGTATCCTCCAGCCTGCATCATTAGAGGCTGGCAAGTGTGCTTACTGCTGGAGGACACCTGTATTACAACACAACGTGTACACTTGCAACACAACATGTACATAACCTGTTTCCTTCTGGTAGACTCTAGGTCATGTAAGCAAATCCCAGCAGACAGGGTATTCATGTTCCTGCTGCATGCTAGGCAGAACCCAAGCTGATCAGGCCACTGCTCAGGCAGCATTCCAGTGCTTATGCTGTCTGTCCTTGAGGAAGTTTGGTTCGTGCCTGTGTATCACTCCCAGGGAGTCACACTTGATTTTCTTGAGCATCTTAGAGCCAGTCTCTTCACATTGTGCTGGGCTGATGTCGATACATAGTGCTGCTTTTACCAGTGTCTAGACAGTAAATATCCAAGCCAAATCCTGGTGAGTGAGACTTAAGAAACAACATTCCCTATTGACAGCAAGAAGGGGTAGTGCTTTGGCCATAAGCTGCAAGTGTGCTGATCTTGGACTAGCTCCTGGTGTATACTCTCTGCCTACACACTCCTTTGCTCCTGTCTTGGAAAAAAACACCAAATCCAAAAAAGAATCCTAAAGCAAACACTACCAAAACTGCCCAAAGCAAACAAACCCAAACAAACAAAAACCCAAATCCATTATGTTACAGATATCTGTTTCTATTGCTTCCTGAATTTGCTGTACCCAGATCCTGACCTGGGGTGTCTCCTGACTGTTTACAAGCTTTTCTGATTCCTAGACTGGTCTTGTTTCAGGCAGTTGTATGTCACCTACTCAGAACTCTCTACAGAGTTTTTGCTGGTAACTCTGCTTTTAGAGTTTGCAAAACTGCAAAATTCACACTTGCTCTTGGAAAAGTTAGGGCAGGGCTAGTTCTGTTGATCAGCCACTTAACCATCTAAGGCAGATATTGGCAAACATGCACCTTTCCTTATCACTGTGCAGTGTGTGGTTTTTGACCTGCCTCCTGTTCATCCCATTAGTTCTCTGTGTCTGTCACTGTCCCTGACATCTCAGCATGGTGTAGCACTCGGACTTGGTCATGTGGGAAGTGATAGGGGGAAGGGAAAAAAGACTTTAAGCCTCTTGCTGGGAAGTTTGATGGAGGTAAATGATCTTCACTCCTCTGAGGTCAAGCTGGGAAACCTCTGCAGGAGGGCTGCAGCCACTCTGTGTGCTCACCTTCGATTCCTGCAGGCCTGATCTCTACAGTTTTGTGGTATGAGTCCTCAGGGTGGAATTGTGGGGGTGAGTTGCCTGGGAACAGTCTCCAGTGGTGTTACACTGGGAGTCAACCCTGGTCTTGCCAGTAATTAATGCCTTATTTTCTTGTGTTCAAACCAGTTTGACGTGTTTTTCCTCGACATCTGATAATGGCGATGCAGCATGGGAAAAGGCTTGTTTTTCTGTTCTGGTATAAGCAAGAGTGTTCAGCTTTTCAAAGTGATGAACTGGTTGGGTTTTGTCTCTGGCAGGTTACTGGCCTTCATACAATATCCCTTTCCATGAAAAGATTTACAATCTCAGTGGGTATGCAGCATATGTTGAGAAGTATGGCATGGATTTCTCTTACGAGCTTGCTCCAAGAGCAAAAATCTTCCGTCGAGACCAGGGCAAGGTGATGAACCTGGAAAGCATGAAGTACATCATGAGATACAACAGTAAGACACATGTTAATCTACTGTGGAGCTGATATTAATACAACAGCGTTACTTTTATTTCTTGGATTATAGTGGGAAGCTGCAGGGTCATAGACAGATCGGTGTTAATATTACCCAAGGTGCAGAGTACACACAAAGAAAGATAACACAAGCTTACCTTTGAGGTAGGAAAACACAGAAACAGGACTGTGTTCCTTCCAGAACAAGGACCCTCAGCCTTGTTTGAACTTTCCAGAGTGCTTTTTTACTTTCCAAGAGACTCTCTGGACTGCTGTTACCCAACACACCTACAGTCTGTCAATCTTGAAAGCCTTGAATTGTAAGCAAGAATTAGGTCAAATCAGACCAGAAAATTTAGTGAAAAACTTCAAGTCTTTTTTTTTCTTTTTTCTCTTTTTTATTTTTTTTTCTTTTTTTCTTTCTTTTCCTTTTTTTTTTTCTTTTTTTTCCCCTGTTCAGGCAAATGATCTTTGGCATGTAATACTCTACTCTGCTTTTCCCTGTTAGGGTTCTCCCTAACTGGATTAAAACCAGCATAATTAACTTCTGGGTAAACCCACCTCTATGTACAGATAGCTTTGGATGCTATATTTTTATGCCCAGTTATAGGGTGAACACTGATTACCAGGCTTGGGAGGCCTCTCCCAGGGTGGGGTATCACTACTGTTTGGGCTGTGAGTAGCAGCATGCTCATAGATGTTGAGGCTTGTCCACCTTCCCTTCCTAGCTTGAGGCTACTATAGTGGGTGTTCAAAGGCTTTGCTCTGTCATTTATTTTAGTCCAGAACAGGAAAACAAAGGCTTTTACTGATGTACTTTTCTTTGCCTTTCTTTTCTGCTTTTCTCTCCTGACAAAACTCCTGCATGCTTTCCTTGTTTGGAGTTGCAGATATTTGTGGTTAGATGTGCACCTGGGATGCAGAAATAGCTGTACAGACTTGAATTAGGATCTTGTCTACTTAATGTCCTGTCTTGAGCACTGACTTTTCTAGCTGGTACCTGGGGACCAGCATGTGAGCAATAGGCCTATCAAGATCTGTTTCTGCCAGTGCCATTACCCAGCTCTCAGTGGCTTGGGCACTTTGTGTCAGCTTTTTGTGAGGTGACTAACTTGTTTATTGTTCTTCCTTCCCCTGCTCCCCACCCCACTTCTCCCCAGACTACCAGCGTGACCCTTATGCTGAACACAATCCTTGCAATACCATTTGTTGCCGCGAAGACCTGAATCCTTCTTTCCCCGTGCCCGCAGGCTGCTACGACTCCAAGGTAAGTACCGCGCTTTCGGGATCTGCTGGTGTTTGCTGCAGCCTGTTTGTGCTCCTGTCAGACCTGGAGTGTGTTTCCCTGCACTAGGGCAGGCATGGCCAGGCCTGTCTTGCCTCTTTTCATGCTGTCCCAGTGCTTGGGAAGATCCTGAGATGGTAGTTCTGTGTGGAGTCCCACCTCCTGACCCTGACACCACACCCAGCACAGTGGCAAGGGAAGAGGGGAGTTGTGTGAAAGAATTATGTTAATGGGACCTGTGGTATTTAGAGCTTAAACACCAAAGCCTTGCAAGCAGGAGGAGCCTAAGAGAAAGCTGAAATGAGTCTTCACATAACTTGGGGAAGGTGACTTGCACAGCTTTAGTCTCCTGTTCATGGGGACTGTGTTGTTGCCTACCCAGAGTCAACAGGAATGTGTTTTCAGCCTCATTTTAGCTTTTCCTTTACAAAAGCCTCCCATGATACTGAATCGCTCTGCTCCTCGCTCTGCTCCAGGGCTCCCTTTCTCTGAAACTGCTTTGAGCAAAGCTTGGTGAAGATCATTTGGCTTTCTGAAGGGATGCAGGAAAATCTTTAGAGCCACTCTCCTGAAGAAAGCAGCAGTTTTTCTACACAGCTCTTGTGGTTTAACCCAGCAGGCAGCTAAAATGATGACACGGCCCCTCTCCAGTGGGATGGGGGAGAGAATGGAAAATAAAAAAAGGTAAAACCTAAGGGTTTGAGATGGTTTAATAGGATAGAAAAGGAAGATTAATAATAATAAAAGAATATACAGAAACAAGTGATACAAAGCACAGTTGTTCACCACCCAGAGCTGATGCTCTGCTAGTTCTTGAGCTGAACCCAGCCCACCCATCCAGTTAAATACAAAGCATGACATCACTTGGTATGGAATATCCCTTTGGCCAGTGTGGGTCAGCTGTCCTGGCCATGTCCTTTCCCAGGTCCGTGGGCATGCCCTGCCTTTTCATTGGCAGGGCAGTGTGAGAAGCTGAAAAGTCCTTGACTGCTTGGCAACAACTGAAACTATCAGCACATTACCAGCATGATTCTCACAAATCCAAATCACAGCACTATACCAGCTGCTAGGAAGAAAATTAACTCTCTCCCTGCCAAAACCCAGACAGCAGCCTGTGTGGTATTTTCACTGTCAGGGGCAATACCTGAGTAAGCAGCTGCCCAGCCCTGGTGTGCTGGGAGGTCGTATGGCACTTTTTCCTGTGGGGACCAGCCTGCTCTATTTCTGGATTGTGAGTTTGGCTGCTGGGACGGTCCCCGTGGAGGTTCCTTTGGCATTGCAGTGCTGTGTGCCTGTGCAGCTTGCACAAGCCCAGACCGGCTGCCTGCTGTAGTGGCCAGTAGGAGCTCTTGGAGATGGTTATGAGATGAATCTATAAAAGTGCTAGAGGAAAATTTTGTAAAGGCAGCTGGTAAGAGAGCAGGTCAGGTTGTGATGCCTTTGTGAACCTGGGTAGGCAAGGGGAATGGGCTGGGCTGGGGGAGGACAGAGCCCAGAGCTGACGCAAAACCTGGCAGTGAAAGCTAGTCTGTTGTGGATGCTAAGGCAAGGTTGGTATCTCTGAGCTTGGGAATGGAGTGGGCTGAGGACCCCTTAGGAGATAAAGAAGGAAGAGGGCCAGGTTTGGGGAGCAACATTAACCCTGTGATGCCTTTCTTTTCCTGAATTACCCTGATAGTGCCTATGGGGACTGCCCAAATGTTTAACACACAGCAGAGCTTGTCCGACCCTCTAGGTTGCCTGGAGTTCCAGCTCTTTTGGAGGCACCCAAAACCAGGGAGTATTGCCCCAAGAGCAGATGTGCTGCCTCTCTCACCCTGAATAGCAGGAGGGCTAGAGGGCTGCATGGGCTCCTGCTTCCTTCAGTGCTGGCTGGTCTGTGGCTGAAGATGCCTCTGTGCCACAAAGGACTGCTGCCTAATCAGCATGCATTTCCCCTTCCTTGCTTTCCTTAACCTTATTGTTACCAAACCTTCCAGAGCTGTTCCTGTGGGGTGGGATGGGTGTATGTCACAGACCAGGCCACCCTTTTGCCCTGAACTCTTGTCTTTTATTGCAGGTGTCGGATTTCCGCCTGGCTTCAGCGTTCACAGCCACAGCAATCAACGGGCCCCCAGTGCAGGGCGGCCTCCCTGTCTTCACCTGGAGGCGGTTTAACCACACACGACACCAGGGCCTGCCAGAATCCTACAACTTCCATTTTGTTACCATGAGGCCGATCCTGTGAAACCAGCAGCAATATTCCAAAATGGGATTTTTCTTTTTTAATGGAAATTTTCATTCCTGTGTGTAATAAATTGACCTGGATGTCCACATCCCTGTGCCTTACCTGCCTTCCACTGTCCTGCCTGCTGGACAGTTTGTACTGACAGCAGCTGTCTCTGCAGTCCAATACATGTTCTGCTTTTCTGAGCTGTTTGGGTGGCCCCTCCTGACTGGGATTGATGGGAAGTAGGCATGGCATTGCTGCTTGGTGATCTGAGCCACCATCACAGCTATTCCCAGAGAGGGAGTGAACGTCAGTGCGATCAGCAAGTGATCCATCTCTAGTAGTGACTTCAGACCTGACTGCATAGGGCTGGGCCAAGCCAGGTGGCTGCTTTGGGTCATGGTGGCCTTATCTCTTGTGCTGGCTTGATGTCTGAGCAGTGCCTGTGAGATGTGCTGCTCCCTTTGCTTCTCAGCCAGCACTGTCTCTAGCAAAGAGGTTCTCCATAGCAGTGTTCTCCATAGCAGGTCAGCATGCCCGGTGTCTGTGGGACATACCTTTTTGCAAGATTTCCTCTGTCTCGCCAAAGCAGCGTGTGAAAGCTAGTGAAGAGATGTTCCTGGTGATTACTGAAAGCAACCTGATGCTTTTGGAAACACCCCCCCCACCTCTTCCCACTGCCCCAGGCTCCTGTGTGGCAGCAGGGAAAGATCTGTGCCTGCACCTGTCAGGGCATTGGATCCCTTGCTGATCAGTGACCCCTTTGCCTGCTCCCTCAGCAGAGGAGGTGGAACGTGACAGCGAGGTGGTTGTAAGGTACAGTACATATTACTCTTTGTTACCTGTGTTTACACTGAGGAGTCGAGTCACAGGGGTGTTTTGTGCTAATTGTTGTACATGTAATTAAGTGAAACAAAATAAACAGCTCTCTTCAGGGCCTTGGCAGTCCAAGCTACGCTGCAAAGCAAATGCCCTGTATGACAAAGGTGGAGGATGAGGAGTGTGAGGTTTTCACTAAGCCCTTGGAGTTTGGCTCATGGGATGGGGAAGGGGGTGAGTTCCTGCAGTGTGGATTAGCTGTCACAGTAGGGCTGATTTCCCTCAGGGGTAGAGGGACACCCCGAGTTACAACAGAAATGCTTTTGCTGAGGATGAAATGATTTGTTTGTTGTAGCAGGAGGAGGTAAGTGTGAGAGGCTGGAGAGTGTGTTTGTGCCATGAGTGGGGGTGGGATGCAAAAGAATGCTGGGTAAAGTGACTAACTGCTGCAGTGCTCTGCACAGGGCTGCTCTTAGCACTGCAGTGCTGTTCTTTGTTGGGGGAAGCCTCAGACTGACTCAGCTCCCCAGCCACACTCAGCCACAGAGTAAGTGGATGTTTTGGTGTCCGTGCCAGTTGCAGCTCTGCCTGTGTAGAGGGGGGTGACTGGTGTTCACTTGGTGCTTGGGAGCCAGAAAAGCTGCCACAGGTGCCTTCCACCAGAGGGGTCAGAGGAGGTACCCCTGGGCCAGTTCTCAAATACTGCACCCCCTCCCTTTGCTCGTACCCCTGAGGTTCTTCATCAGTGAAGGTGTCTTGCCTGCAGCTGGGACCCCAGGGATGCTGGCCCTTGGGTCAGTTCTTGCCTCTGGGTGTCACCTCTGTATGCACAGACCATCCCCCACCCCCCCCACCCCCAGCCACCCTGCCCTGCCCTGTTCTGGCAGTGCTGGATGAAGGGCAGTGGGTACTGGGGGCTTGTGGTGTCCCCCTGAGCATGAGAGCTGTGCTCAGCCTAACAGCCCTGCTGCTGTGTTGGGCCCTGGCAGCTCTACCTGCCGTGTGTCACTTACCTTGGGTTGCTTGCGTGGAACCTGTGAAGGCCTGGCTGTTGTTCCTGCTGGCCTGCCATCAAGTGTGTCTGCCTGGTTTTATCAGCAATCTGAGCTCTCACTGGGGTGCTCTGGTTGCAGCACCAGCCTTACAGGGCAGCAATCTTGATGCTCTTTGGATAACCACCAAGTATAAAGCAAGCACTTCTCTGTGTGTGTGTGTGTGGCCCTCAGGTGTTTGCAGCTGATCACTGCCTTGAGATAGATGTTGTAAACTGGAGATTGGCAGCTACAGAGCTGCTGTCATACATGAAATGAGTGGGCTGTAGAAGGCATAAAGGAGCACGCTGAAAAGAAGGCATGGTGCTGGGGCATGAAGGGTGGTACAGGTGTATGAGCTAAGCACAGAGAACTGTCTGCTTGTTTGAGACTGGAAGCACAGTGTGGCTGGAGGCTGGCTGTTTGCTATGTGGCTGTCACTTCAGGCAACACACTTCAGGCAACACAGCTGACACTGCAGGTTGTATTCACTGCCTTTTCACCTGGCCTTGTGTATAAATATTAGTGGAAGAGCGTTGTTTCAGCATTGGTTGCAGGAGATGGGACATGGGTGTTTGTAAATGTGGGCAGAAACGTGAGCTCAGCCTTTCTCCCACCTTGAGCTGCCTACCCTGCAGCGGGAGCCGCTTTGTGCTCAAACCCAGAGTTGTGGGGGAACAGAGCTCTACTTTTAAGAACCCTTTTCTCTGAGTAAATGTTTACATCACCAGGACCTTAACTGCCTTAGGACTCCACTCAGTGTGACTGTGGTGGATTTTTTTTTTTTGCCTTTGCTGGTTGTGCTGTTGAAGGTCACTGCTTTCCTCGTACTGTGCTGTCCCGGGTGCTTCCTTTGTCAACAGGCCAGCCTGGGTTGATCTGCCAACCATGACCACAGCAGCTGGGTCCAGCGCCTCTCCCCAGCACAGCAGTCAAGGAGTGGAGGTGAAGGCCTTGAGTAGGATTACAGGGACCTACTGACAGCTTCATTCTCAGGCAGCTGTATAAAGTTAAAAGGTCTCTTTCAGCATCTTGCTCCTCTCTGCAGAGCTCACTGGTAACAATGGGACAGTGTGCTCTAAGTGGAGGATTTGTGCTTTTTCACTCCCTGCTTCCAGGTTTTTCCAAGTCCTGTGGCTTCTGACTTTTAAACTTCAGGTTTTCAGTTGTGGCTGGAGAGAGGTGATCTTGGTTCAGCGCCTAACAAATGCCTACAGAGGAAATTAATCCTCTCACCAAGACCACCAGAATTACTACATCTGATCCAAGTTTCCCTTCCTTTACTGCCCTTCGGGAACTCCAGTAACAAACTCACCCCATGGAGGCTTCCCAGTGCCCCACACAGGCACTGCTGGTCCTGCCCTTGCAGGGCCTCACATGGGGCAAGGTGTGGCAACAGCCCCCTCCGCCCTTGCGTGGGGCCTGCTCTAGTTCTTTGTCAGTGGCTGGTGCTGTGCTCCCAGGGCAGATCACTGCTCCACCCCTGATTTTTAAGTTCTGCTATGTTACACAGTAGCTGCACCAGGGGTGCACAGAGGAGTGCTGTGCCGTGTGCAGTGCTGTGCCGTGTGCAGCCTGGTCTGGCCAGACAGACCAGTGAGCAGACTGCAAAGCTCCCTTGCAGTGAAATGGAGTGAGGGCTCTGGCCTTGGCTTACTCACCTTGCTTTAGCCAGTACAAACTGCAATTACAACAGTGCTTGAGCAGAGTGGTTACACTGTATTTTATGATAAAACTAATGGCGGAAACTATGTGCAGTGAGTATACTCTTATTCTAAATAGGCAGTTTGAGAAACTCTGGACTTCTAAGTGTGATTGTGTTCAAGCATCACTTAAGGAGAGGCCATCATCTGGTCAGTGACTTGAAGCAAGTTTTAGTAAGTGCCAGGAAACTATTACCATCGCAAACTAATTATATGCCGTTGAAGAACGAGCTCTGCACTAACCCAGGGTAGGCATGTTAATAAGTAGAAATTTTGCATACTTCATAGACTCATGGTTTGGGTGGAAATGCCTGTAGTAAGGCATTTCATTGGTTCCCAACCAAGGTGCACAGCATATTTGGTGGTGCCATACCTGGCTTCTACCCTGGAAAAGCAACAGGGTTGCTTTAGTGCAGGTTGATCCTGGCACTAAAACACCCTTTTTATTACCTAGTTTCATTACCCTTGACTGATGCAGTCAGCTCTGCACACTACAGCTTGTCCCTGGGTTGCGGAACATGGCCAGTCAGGCACCCTGAGACCACTGCTGCAGGCTCAAGGCCTCAGTGCTTAAAGGTGCTGTGAGAAACCAAAGTCATCATCTGTACTTGTCCGAAGCCTCTTGCCAGAAGAGTGACCATTTCTTCAGAGGTCAAACCCAGCCCTTGAGAGGGAGAGTAGCACCAGCAACCCAGTTTCCATTCCCATGCCCCGCTGGGGCAACTTTAGGCTGCCTGTTAATTGAGTCTGTCTGTCCAGAACACATCTTTGCTTTGCAAAAGCACCAAGTAGGTGACTTTCCAGAAGTTTTAGCATTGCTTCAGCTTTTTTACTTCTGTGAGAAGGCTGCAAGGGCAGCATCGTGAAGTTGACTTTCTGGGAATGACCTAGAGCCAAACCATTGCTGCTCAGTGTCACTTGGTAAAGGTTGACAGCGCTTCTGAAGAGGAAGAACTCACACTGGGGGTGCTTTCTGAAACAGCTGCCTCCTGACATGTCTGGAACTAAGCACAGATGAGTCAAAAATGTTACAAACCCAGTAGTTTATTTAAAAGTATAAATTTCAGGCTCGGAGACAAAACCCCACTACAGTGAACACGTACACACACACACTAGTCTACAGTAAATACAAAAATGGGGAGAGAGTTTGCAACTGCCCAGTTTAAATTGGATTATTGGACATTGAATCCATCCTGTTACTTGAATTTACAAGTCCAGCTGCAAAACAAAACAAGAAATCTGATTCTGAGTTTCCTAACAGGATTTTGCACGTTTTGACTCCCAGTAGCCAATAAGTTACTAAAGCTGAACAGAACTCCCCAAACAGCTACTAACCAGTTACCGTATTTACAGGTATACCCCATTAAATTAAGCCAGCACTTCAAATATATATATATATATGTGTCTGTGTGTATATAAAAAAAAAAACAAACCAAAATAGGAATGCTCAGCCTGCATAATAACAATGAGAAATAAAGATACATTTTAATGGGTATTTAGAAGGGATGAAAAGGAAAATAGTTGTTTGCTTTCTCTTGGCTATCATTTTTCTGTCTCCTCTCAGGTAGTGTTTGGTTTTGGTGGCAGGGCTGGCTCAGTGTTACTTCAAGTCCTCTCCCTCCAGTGTTTTCATACCACGCCCCCCACTCATCCAAACCAACAAATTAAAAAAATATACATTTAATATATCAAGCTTCTATTTAAAAAATCTGGATACATATTTTTGACTAAATGACAATACTCAAGAGTCTCTAAGGCGGCAGAATCACAGCTTGATTTTGTACAGTGTAGGCAGTGCTCAACACTGGGGAATGGCTGGCTGGGGAGCAGGAATGGATCTGACCTGTCCCTACATAGAAAACAGATTCTAATTCATTGGACATTTAAGCCAAACAGCTCAAGGAAGGGTTGAGTGACTGTTTCTGTACAGAATGATGCTCAGATCCTACTGTTAGGCCCAGTTAGTCTCCCACATGAAGGCACAAGGGGTTTTGCTGTTTTTTCCCAAGGAAGCAGAGTAAGAAGCTTATTGTTACAGGGAAGACACCACAGGAAATTCCAGCTTTGTGCTGAAACCCTTGGGACCGGCGAGTGTCTCAGTGTTTGTGCTCAGTGACCTCACGTCAGCGGTAGCACAATTAATTCGAAGGAGCAAAGCCCAAGACCAGCTGCTGCTCCCAGGGAAGCTGGGCAGAGAATGGAAATAAATACAGGCTGAGGGGAACCTGCCTCTGCACCCTTCCCTTTTCTGGAGCTGCTGCTGCAGATGCAGTACAGATGCCAAACCTACAGCCTGCCCAGGTCCTTGGGTTTAGTTACTTGAATCCAGTGAAGTGTTTTTAGATGTACACTGAAATGGAGACCAGTGACGCTGTAACATGGAGTGCAACGGCATTTCGCCATCAGCACTCCACTTGCAGGGCTCCTTGCCAACCAGAAACTGAACTCAAATTACTTCCAACCTGGACATGCAGCTGCCTTTGTATGACACAGAGAAAACAAATCAAACCAGGATGTTAAAAGAGGTTGGAAAACACAGCTGTAGCATCAGTGCTGTGTTTGCTAAAACACATGCAACTAGGTCCAAGGTGGTGCTGCTGAAGTGTCATGTACCCAGTGGCAACAACTACACCAGGGTACTAAAAATAAGATGGAAAGACTTGTATGAAGCACAGAGAAGAAACGAAACCAAATCCTTCCACTTAAAAACCATATAGAGATTTTTAGCTTGTTTAAAAGTGGATTATTGGAAGCCTCCAGCAAGAAACACTTTAGGAAGAGCCCAGCCTGGAAGCACAGTGTTAACAGACCTGTACCAAATATTCCCCTTTATTTTGCCAATACTCAAATAAAGTCCATTAAATGAAAGCAATGATTTCTGAATGTTTGTTGCTAGCAGAAGTTCTAGAGAACTGCTTCTCAACAGTTTTATTATTTCTGGGAGGGAAAGCATAACAAAAGAACGAGCCGCTGCACAACACGGAAAGCGCCGTGAGTTACAGAATGGAACAGAACTCCCGTCTGTCAGCACGAGGGGCAGATACTCTCTGCAGAGAGATGCTCCACATGAATGTGGTTTCACAGAGGTGGCACAGTTCTCTGCATCTGTGATTTATGGACCAGCCACCTTTAAGGTCTCCAAACCAAGCTAGGCATGTGAAAGCTAAGCCCATACTTTGCCACCACTACTTGCTGAAGATCCTGAATTTAGGCCTTTAACAGCTCTGCGGGGGTGAAACAAAAGCCAAGGCAGCTTTCGCCCCGCAGTTGCAACAGCTTCAGACAACAAGCGGTAGACAGCTTATTTATTCACAAAAAAATCAACGGCCCTGTGCCATACGTACCAGGAATGGATCTAGTAAGCCAGAAGTGAGTCTACATCTTTCTCAAGAGATACAGCCCACAGAACCTCCAAACACAATACCAGACCACCACTAATACCTCCACTGAAGGAAAGAAAACTAATGCAGGACTATCACCCCCTGCCTATCCCAAGCAAGACAAAGCTAAGAACAATCGTGACCTAAATGCAAGCACAAACTGTAGAACAGCTCACATATAGTTTGGGCTGGAATCACAAATAAGCACTGTAAGTTCTAGGCTGTATTATAATGTTTATTTTAACTTTCAAGCTGTAAAAACCTCATTGTACTGATGTGGCCAACAGCCCTCTAGTACCACCTAAAGACACATTAAAAAACTGGCCCAAGGAGGACTTGAGAGCCATCAACTGGAATGAACTGCTCTAACCTCTACTACAGAACTGGCTTTATAAGGACCCAACTTTCCATAAGTAGATTTAAAATGCATTATTAAGTAATTATTTCTTGAAATAGGCAGACAAAACATTTAATTAAACATAGAAAAGTTCAAGGCATTATCGATTATTGGCACCAGTAATACAGGGACAACTGTTATTCCAAGGAAAGGTTACACATTGTTCATGGTCGAGATTCAGCGTGAACCTTCTCTGATGATACTGGATTTAGACAGAGTTCTCTCTCGCTCAAACCAGTAAAGCTGCTCTACTTTAATGGAGGTTTCCGTACAGAGTACTCATTACTCACGTGACAGAAGTGACAATCCCAGCTACATGAAGGAGCACGGCAAAGTAGTGCAGACAAAAGCCTACAATCCAGCTTCTTTTACTGTAGAAGTTCTCAAAGGGAAACACCACTGAAGAACTCGTGAGCTCACAGCATGTTTCACCATCTGCATTTTGGGCTTTAGTTTTTCCTGCCCTTTTACAACCTTGCTTTACATTTTAAAATGTTGGTTTTAAGAGGGAGAGCATTGAAATTAAAACATCTTATCTTCTACAGCTTTGCTACATGGCAAAGTGGATTGAAAACCAACAAGACTCTTCCCCTTCTAAATCCACAGTTTGGTTCTGCTGGGCAGGAACTAGACTGAAAAGTACCACAACAAAACCCTTCCATGAACGTGCTTTGCCCACGTGCGTTACAACGTGGTTACACAAACCCCAAGTTTAACACGTCAACAACAGCGGCGTGGATGCACCCGTTCCTCTTCTCAGCTGGAAGCATCATGAAAGCATCTGTTAACGTTTGCTGCCACTCACAAGTTTTAGGCCAGTGTCTAAAGTAATTTCTAAGCTGCTTTGGGCGCTCTAGCTTTCTGCAGAGGCAGGCAGGTGAGGAGATGGAGGACTGGGAAGTCAGCTTTTTATCTTTTTGTACTAACTGAACATCCAGACCAACAGCTAGAAGCTTTCATGGTGCCACCCCACAGAGGTTTCTTCTTTGGCTGAACTGCAGCATACAGCTTTCCCAAAAGATCAGGGAAAGGCTCTGGTGGAAAATACTGTCTGCATACTCTAGTATTCTTGACAGGACAAAAAAAAACTACTCAAGAATTACAGAGGGGAAAAAGGTGAATGATACTGTAGACAGAAATTAATCCAGCATCAGCAGATGTTACGCTTCCTAGTCTGTACAGAAATAATAATTACTGCGGCCAGGAAAGTGAAAGGCTAGAAGGGGAAAGGGAAAAATATCTCCACAAAGAACACCACAAGGTATCTGGCTACATTTATTTCTGAAATTATTCTTTAAGGCACAAAATAAATCTAAAAAATAGGGTTGGGTGTATAAGGGGAGGGGCAGAGAAATTATCTGAGCTAGAGGTGTGTGAATGTTGTCTCTACAATCCAGTTTCACAATCCTCCCAGTGTGAGTTGGGGAGGACTGTGAAAGTAGAGGAGTGTTCTTAGGTAGGAGAGGTAGGAGGTACTAGGGCAATTTTTATTTTTCTTCCCCCACCACCTCCAAGTTTACACACACATTGGTTCCCTGGCAGGACTCAAGCTCCCGTCCCTCCCCTCAGACAGCTCATTACAGTTGGTAAAATAAGACCAGACCACTCAATCTTCCAGTACACAAGTGAGACCTTGAGTCTCCCCCCTTCACATCACAGCCTGCCCAGAGTGGTGGGGGGCAAGAAGTAAATCTGTTCTCACCCTCATGTGAGTGCCTTGACAGAAGTTACAGATGTGTACATTCTGCATCAGACAAGCTGTAATTTATTATTTTGTTCCCACTCTGAATCAGAATCCCAGGCATCCGGGTGCCCTTGGATAAAGGGTAGGTAGGTATCAGGGTGAAACAGCTGTCGTGGAAGGGAAAAAGAAATTTTCAAACAGCCCATGACTTGAGCTATCCAGAAAAAACAGGCTCTCTTGCTGCAGGTGAGACTTTATTTTTCTTTTGGTTCTGAATGCATGTAGTGTATCACACAACTGTCTAAAATAATCCTGCAGAGAGTGTATTTGAAAGTTAATTTCATGCATGGGATCAACCCCCCAAAACTGGGGTAATTCTTAGTAGGAGGACAGGTTTAAAGGCTCCAAAGATCTCTAGTTTAACTGCTCTGGGAAGAGATCACATCTGTGGACTGGGGGTCACAGAAGGGTCCAAAACGTCCATAGATGTCCTTAGCCCGGACTGCAAAGTAGTATTTGCTGCCAGACACAAACTGCGTGAGAGTGCATGCCATAGGCAGTGGGAGGGCCTTCACTTCCCCAATCTTCTTCCACTGGGAGGGCATAGTGGCGCTCGGGTCCTCGTGGTAGGCATAGAGATGGTAACTGTCCACAGTGGCACAGCTCCGGTCTACCTCCATGACACTCCATGACAGCACGATACCATTCTGGCTCTGTACCCGTGCCAGCTTCAGCTGCGGCTTTTGAGGCAGAGAAGTGTTGGCAGCTTCAGGGGGCAGACGTGGTGGCTGTGGTGCCTCCGGGAGTGGGGCTGGATGCACAGGGCGCGGTGGCTCCTAAGCAACGTGAGAGCAACAAGGGAAAGGTCAGCCTACAGCAGTGGAATGAGGCTGTAATTCATCGTTCCCTAGGCAAATGGTAGCAAATGAGCTTACAATCACCTATCACAACTCTTAAGTCCTTCATGCAGAGGCAAAAGAACAGCAGCAAAGGTTGAGAAGGATTGAGACAAAGAATAAGGAGGAGTGGGACCAAGGATGCCCTAAGTTCTTATTATCTGCATATAAATCCCTAGCTGCACAAACAGTCCTTGCCACAGGTATTTCCCTATATCCTCTTTGCTTCCTACTCAAGAGGCGATGGACTGAACACTGTGCCCTATACCACGACTGAACAGCCAGGTCATAATTACTTTGAGCTAATCTACTTTGGAGCTGCTGTTCCATCATTACCCAAAACACTCCATGCAGTGAGTGGATTAAGCTGAAAACTCATCTCTTCAACAGATGTTTTTCAGTCACAAAAGGAAGAACAGGTAATGGTGCATCCTGATTTTGGCAGGGAGAGGGTTAATTTTCTTCCTAGCAGCTGGTATAGTGCAGGGTTTGGGATTCAGGATGAGAAGAATGCTGGTAACATGCTGATGTGTTTTAATTTGTTGCCAAGCAGTCAAGGACTTTTCAGCTTCTCACACTGCCCCGCCAATGAGAAGGTGGGGCGGGGGGGGCGGGGAGGGGGGGGGCAAGAAGCTGGGAGGGGACATGGCCAGGACAGCTGACCCACACTGGCCAAAGGGATAGTCCATAGCTTATGACGCCATGCTCTGTTGTAACTGGAGGGTGGTGCAGCTCAGGAAGTAGCAGAGCATCAGCTGCACGTGATGAGAAATTGTGCTGTTCCGCCCTTGTTTTGTATATCCCTTTATCATTATTATTACTGTCTTCCTTTTCTGTCCTATGCAACTGTCTTTGCCTCAACCCAAGAGCTTTACCTTTTTTTCTTTTCTATTCTCTCCCCATCCCACTGTGAGGGGGAAGGGGGGAAGTGAGTGAATGGTATTTTAGCTGCAGGCCACATTAAACCATGACATGGTGCCACATGGATTTTACCTCCTGAGCCTCAGTTTCCAGAAAAATCTGAAACAAGGGCACAAGTGTGGCCATTGATTTAATTTTTTAATACCACAGAAAGAGTCCTAGGCCTTGCATTTATGTTAGTTCAGGTGACTTTAGGAGTGTAGTTGCAGTAAGTATGAAATTTTGTAATTCTTCAAGGCAGGGGCCTTTCAGTTTGGAATCTGGGGTAGTTTTTGTCATCTTAAGTGCGCTGTGTCATTCTGGCTTACTTATTCTCATTATTTATCACTGGAGAATGCATGAAGTTGAATGGTGTCTGAATTGAAAGAACGTCAGGCCACCTTGTTGGTTATGTATTTACCACTTCAGGAGATCACAAGTGATGTGATTGTGATTGCCCAACAGTGAGTATGCAGGCAATGCATCTGGTTCAGTCTCCAAAACAAAACCAAATGAAATGAGTCAAGAGTAAATTCTCAAAGAGGTTTGAGGTAATACAGAAGCAATCACTCCCTACAGTGATAAAAAAACCCTCTGAAATCTGGGAGTTAGCAACCTTGAGGATCTTGTCTGTACCACCTTCTCCTACCTCAGTTTTACAAACAGCTGTACTGAGAAAGCGGCCATTGAATTTGTAGTCAAACCATGACTAAACTGTTTAGTGGCAGTTCTGTACTTGTGACTCTGCATGTCACCTGCAGACAATTCACACACCATTTTTCAGTATGTGCTACTGGTGATCTGGAGAGCTCTGGAGTAAGCTAACAGACTGCACAGCTTTTACCAGTCTTGGCAGAAGTTGCTGTAGGTGATAACGTGATGCTATGCACATGAACTGGCTACAAACTCCCTGTAAGGCATTTCCCTATTCTGCAATCTGAAAGACATTAATGCAGAGACAAGCCTGTAAATTGCATTAATTAATTTCAAGCTCATTACTCACAGCATGCATTTGTGGTGGTCGATGATGCACTGTAAGTTGAGGAGCTCCAGATCCAAGGGTTAGTCCATTGTTCACAACGTACGCAGTCGTTTGAGGCATTCGTACTGTCATACCTATAAGAAGCACAGTAAATACTCTGAGTATTCAGTACTTAAAATCAGCTACACAGCACTGGAAGACCAACTCTTTCATTCAGTTGGATGACGTCAAATTTCAAACTGACACACTCCTCAAACTGCCAGCAGACTGACAAAGTACTGCACAACAAAACACCACCTCCCATCCCTTGAAACTGTAAACGTGAAAGAGAGCAAGTGCTTGTGTCTGCAGAGGGGACAGAATGATCTTTCCATAATTTGTAGCATGAAAGGAATGTCGGGGGGGAGGGAGTGTGAGATACAAGGAGCTTAAGTATGTGTCCTGGTTTCAGCTATGATGGAGTTAATTTTTTTTTAGCAGTGGATGGAATGCCATGTTTGGGTGTTAGGATGAGAACAGTGCTGATAGCACCCTGATGTTTCTGGTTGTTGCCGGGCAATCAAGGACCTTTCTCAGTTCTTCATACTTCCTTACTAATGAGAAAGGAGGGGACGCAGCCAGGACAGGTGACCCGAATTGGCCAAAGAGGATATTCCATGCCAGTTACGTCATGCTCAGTATAAAGGGGGACTGGGGGGAAGAGGAGGAGACAACGCCAGGACGTGCAGTTTCTGGGGACGGTCGGGTTCCGGGACGGCTCTAAGCTGTGCGGCCTGAGTTGTGTGGTTTGGTGAGAAATTGCATTGTGTATCACCAGTTTCATCTATTTTGTGCTTTAAACACCTGTTACTGTTATATCTAGTTTTCTGTTATTGTTTAGTAAACTATCCTTATCCCAACCTGCGGGGTTCTGGTTTCTAGGTTGTGGTTTCTTTTCCTCCTTTCTTCCTTCCCTTTTCCCCCTCCCCCAACTTTCCTTCCCCCTTCCTTTTAAAAGTACAAGCGACTGTGTGGGGTGCGGCCCTCGGCTGGGGCAAAACCACAACAGTATGAAAAGGAAAACTAGATCACTTAGATTCAGAAAGGAAGATAAATGCTGCTGCAGCAGAACCATATCCGCTCAGTAGTGAAATGCCAGAAGGCTCTGCTGTGGATGTCACTGAAAACAAAAAAGGTAAGTCACTGTCCAAGAAGCTTGTCCTCCTCCTTCACACAACAGACACTGTAAGGGTTGTAACTCTCAGGTGTTAGTTACTGTTTCGTTCATTCCCTCAGCAAACTGACCTGACTGGCAGGAATAAAGTAGGAAATTCTACAGCCTTGAAGAGAATATCCAGAACTCTTGCCAACTACCAAGTTTTCATTCATTTTATACTACAGCTCACTTTTCTTAAGGAACATTTTGCCCATTTACTGTTGGACCATGTATGTTCTGTGAGATCAAAGTTTTTGCTCGTTGTTAGGGGTTGCCTAGGGTGACCCTCTGTTTCTGTCTAGAAGCACAAGATTTGGGGCAACCTCCACCATGCCCTAGTTCCACACTTGTATGAGACTGAAACATTCTAATACTCCAGAACAGAAGCTCACACGTCAGGAAACTGCAGCTAGTGCATGCCAACTTCTCATATACACAGTCATCCAGCTATGATCATAGGTGATGACTGCCAGAAGTCTATGTGATGTGTGAGTCTGAGGTGGGGAGATCAGCATGTTACATTTTAATACTTTCAGTATAAAGCTCTGAACTCTAGATAGCTGCTTCACATCATCTTCCTACTGGCATTTCTATCTCAGAAGCTAATGAAGCTGTGCAAATTCCTGTAGGATGAACAGTCACCTGAACTGGCAGTTTCTCATCTATGAGAATCCAATCAGGTATGATGTTTTAGCATGACTGTGATTCTTCCTTGGGAAATCACAATAAACTGGAAGAAGATGGACATAAATGCCTAATAAGATATAAGGTACAAATCCAGCGTTATTATTAGGTAGACATGCTACTTGGTTGAGGTAGTAGTACAAAACTAGAAATCGCAAAACACTTGGGATGAGTTCTCACAGTTAACCTTTCAAAGACAAAGTGCAGAGATCTTACTCTTGAAGCCTCTGCTACTGGCACTGAAGACTGATTGGATGAGAATATAACCCCATACACACACGCAGCAGCCTTTCTGAAAGCTGCATAACAAAAGATGGGGAAAAACGTTGAATGGACTAAAACATGAAAACTTGTAACTGTTAAAGGGGCTCAAGAGACACTGTTGCTTTTTTCTTAACATTACGTGCAACCGGTTTACCTGGGATGCAAATACAAGGCCTTGAAATAATCCATATTGTAATTAAACTGGTCTTCTACCTACTCAGGCTAACCATCCAGCTTCCTTGTCCAGAGGTACAGGGAATGCACAATGCTATGGAGGAACTATCATTCTCTTACGTGGCCAGGAGGAGCATAATACAGACATGCTTTTCAAGCCAGAGTAACAGAACTGCCTCTAATGATCTCTCAGAAAAGTCCAGGTTTGAAGGGACCTCGGCAGATGATGTGGTCTAGTCAAGCTGAATCTTAATTATATTGGTGGAAAATAACAATCTCTATTTCTGAGAATTTGTAAGCAGACACCTGAAGGATAAGCACTCATTGTATCACTGGACCATCAAGCCAAAAGCACATTACACAGGCATCTGCTGTTGGATGACCTTGCCTGAAGAACATATGAATTCCCTACCTCATCAAGTTCTCCTAGAAAAGTCCTTAAATATCATACTACCTATTAAATGTCCTTCAACACCACAGTAATTATCCTTCATATCTAACACTAAAAGATATTCCATAGATATTAATACTAATGATGCATATTTAGTCATAACAACTGCCCTAAGTAGTTGTAGATTCTGACAAAAAGGTGCATTTTATATTTTGGTGCAAAAATACTGTTAAAAATAATTAATGTAAGTGAACGCACAACCAAGTACTCAGAATGCCTTGAGAACAGTGGGAAGATCAGACACATCTAACTCATAGCTAAGGGTTAATTATGAAGAAAACAAAGTGTGGGCTGAGGTTACCTTTTTGCCAATGGGAATGTGAGATGCAGACAGGCCTCTCAAAAGATACTGCTGGTCAGAAAGAGCTGAACTCAAATGCATGTGGCACAAGAATGTAAGAAGTTTAAGGAACACCGACAAGTAGCCTGAAAAGCACAGCAATTTCCTGACATCGCGACCTTTCATGGAGATAGGCCAAGAACTGTCTGATCGACTTCTGCTTAGCCAGCACAGCTGACCTCTTCACAGCCCACAGCAATGCAGCCAAACCCGGTCATAACAGATATTCAGAATTAAATTGCTACAAACACACGCAGATCTTCTCCTTTCCAAAAACTGTAATGTCAGAACAATGAATCCATTACTTCTGCATAAACCTACACAGGTACAGTCCTACAAAGCTCAAGCACACACTGTGCAGAGCCTGGCTTACACAGACAGTGTCTAAAAAAATCCCTACCTGGGCTTCACAAAATAGGCTCGTAGTCAGTATATTGGAACAGGAAAATGCGTGTTTAACCTAACGGTGTTAACCATAGTGTAGAAGTCACAGGGAGTTTAAAAAAAGGCAGTTAAGATGTGCCATTTAGTCACAAAATATCAACTATCGTGTAACTCTATTCATTTCAGAAAATAAGCTGCCTGCTATGGGAAGATACCAGTTAACGTTTGCAAAGTCAAGATGAATTTGGTGACATCTCTTGTCAAGGAAACTCAAGCAGACATCAATTTCTGAATACATTTGTTGAGAAATATAATTTGTCCAGGCCTAGAGGAAACAAGAAAATCTGCTGGGCACAAGACATCACAGATTGTTAAGGAATGACATGAGGATGCCTGATATAACTTTTAAACAGGAAATCAAATAAGATTTACTACATCCTTAGATGGTTTAATATTACTCTGCAATAACAAAAATGGTCTCTTAACTATCTTTCTACAAAACAGTGGTTCATCACATTATCTTCTGCTACTTTGTAAAGTACTGGGCATGTCATTCAGAGATGCTTAACTGGCAGTTAGTGCCCAAAATAACTAAAATCCATTTTTTTCTCACTCAGCTGTAGAGGGAATGATTTCTTAATAGCTTGAGATTTTCTCAAGTCTCTAAACTGGAAAAAAAAAAGACCTAGTCTCATCAGGACCAGTATTGTAAAAAAACCAAGCAACAAATCAGAACAAAAAAAACCCCAACCCAAACCCCACATCCATCAGGTAGAATATATCAAGCTCTGCCATGCTACAATGTGCATAGAATCATAGAATCATTTAGGGCGAAAAGGACCTTTAAGATTGAGTCCAACCATTAGGCTAGCACTGCCAAGTCCACACTAAGCTATGTCCCTAAGGATCGCATCTACATGTCTTTTAAATACTTCCAGGGATGGTGAGTCAACCACTTCCCTAGGCAGCCTGTTCCAATGATTGACCCCCCCTTTCAGCAAAAAAAATTGTCCTAATATCCAATTTATACTTCCCCTGATGCAGCCTGAAGCTGTTTCCTCTTGTTCTATCCCTTGTTACTTGGGACAAGAGACCAACACCCACATCGCTACAACTGCCTTCCAGGTAGTTTTAGAGAGCATTAAGGTCTCTCCTCAGCCTCCTTTTCTCCAGGCTAAAAAACCTCAGTTCCTTCAGCTGCTCCTCAAAAAAGAAGCATCCCTTACCTCCAACCTGCGGGTTGAGTGGCCTTAAACCAGGGCTTGGCATGACAGCTCCTCGTACAGGATTTGGTACTGGTGCAGCAGAGAGAGAGGTATAGACCACCTGATGGTTAGTAGGGGTTCTTGGTATAGGAAGTTTTGCAGCAGTTTGAGTCACGTGCCGATGCGTCACACTCACTGTTGTCACAGCTGCAACAAGAGAGGCCACAAGCTAGAATGGCATTCCATGACAAAGCTGATATGCCTGTTCCAGAGCACTCACCTCCTCTGGAAAACCAACTCATCTAAGCCATGCAAAACAAATACAGTCTCTGTGAAATTCTATCTGCTTTTATTCAAGAAAAGCAAAACCAGCCTAAACAAACAGTAAATTTCACCTGAATCAATGATGTCAATACATATACAAATTTGAAACTTAATAGACTCCCCCCTGCCCCCCAAAAAAGGTCCTGAATTTAACCATAGTTGTGCAGAATAGAAAACCCATAATCAATGAGTCCATAGAACAGATCAGTCATAAGACAATTCCAATGCCAACTAATCTTTAACAATTATCTACAGAAGAAGAGAGTAAAATGAAGGAAAAAAAGAGGATCTATGTTTCTTCATGTTAGAAAGGAAAAGAAAAAAAAAATTCCACTGCAGACAAAATAACATTTAACTAGGGCTGGAATTTCAATGTCATCCTTGTCATCCACTCTGCCAAAAGGATTGCCAGGTAAAGGTGGGCAGAGGTAGGAGTGATGCTGCTAATGTTTTTTCCCCAATTACTTAAATAATGCAATTGCTACAACTTTCTTCTTCACTTTTGTAAACAACAATATATTTAATAAATTCCACAACTGTTCTCAGCAGGATTTCTTTCTTTCCATGGAATTAATTTGATCCCGAATTCTTTCCAAACCAACTGGCCTATCTTTCCTTTTCACTTCGTCAGCTTAAAGAAAACCACACCAAAAAACACAAAGCACCGAAGAGCGATGAAAAGCTAACTAGAGTTGAAGATTTAAAAGTGACTCAAACACTTTGTGCTAATCTTTTTGGGTGCATATTCAATGTAGACACACAAGACTAGTTAAAGGGGGAAAAAAAGCAGTCACTACTTTCATATAATGATGCAAAATGAAGTCACCTGTAGGTAATACATGTATGGTGGTCTGGGAAGGTCCACTTGTTGGCACACTTGTCTGCTGCACAGGGTTTGGCTGCAAGGCTCGAGCCACAGGCTGGGTGGGTATGCTCGATCCTGTAACAGTTGTCTGGTTCTGCTTCTTACCTTCTGCTTTAAAACAAAATAAAATTACAGGCAACAGCAAACAAATTAGAATTTCTCAGAATTTTAAAATCTCCCTCCCCATTCACTAATTAGCAAAGAATATCTCCTAGCATGATATTTCTTTGATCTTTCCATTCTGTTAACAAAACTGTAGAAAATTAATTCAACTCCATTCACTTTCGTCATCTCACTCTTCTGCACCCCAAACTCAGAAATCTGTCTACTTCAGCATAATCTGGAAACCTGACTTTAATGGAACACATTTAGTGTTAAAGCTTTAAAAATTTTCTATTAAGAATAGCCTAAACCTTAAAAAGGTCTAAATACTGTTGTACTCGTGTTCCAAAAACATGATAGAGCTCTCTAAATAAATCTTGTCTACCTTTGATGCTTACATCCTTTTGGTATTTACAGACTCTTTCCATTGTTGAATCTGTTAGTCAGACCTTTTTGTTGCTGTTTTGAACTTTCATGGTATTTTCTTAAAATTGGAGAATCACTTTATTATTTATAGAAAACTAAGAAGTGAATTTGTTACGCTCTCACATTGACACCCTCCTCAACGTGACTTACTGACACTTGTGAGAAGCAGTAAGTAGTGTCTATATCTGTAGTTTACTACAGCAGTATTTTTTCTGCTTTAGTTTATTTGTGACAACAAAAAAATACTCAAGTACAAGGCTGTATTTAAATCAAGCCTGTGCACAAGCTGAATAAAGAACTGAAAAGGTTTTGCCTGGATATTTCATCTAGATTAGAGAATAGTAGACACCACAAAAAGCTAAAACCCCACAAGATAAGTGTAGGTTTTAAGGGCATTAATTCGAAAAAGATTTGTGCTAATAAAGTTGTACATGTAGTAGCCACTGATTTAATAAATGAGTACACAATGTAAAAATAAAAAAATGTATTAATACATGTTTTACTCTTGAGAAAACATTACCAAGAATATATTGAAGAACATCTTTAGAAACTATGAATTAAGTATACTGTCCTGGTTTTGGCTGGGATAGAGTTAGTTTTCTTCCTAGTAGCTGGTATAGTGCTAGACTTCAGATTTAGGATGAGAATAATGTTGTTAACACACTTCAGTTTTAAGTGTAAGCACTACTTAGCAACAAGTAGTCAAGGACTTTCCAGTTTCTCATGCCCTGCCAACGAGAAGGCTGGAGGTGCACAAGGAGCTGGGGGGGGGCACAGCCAGGACAGTTGACCCACACTGCCCAAAGGGACATTCCATACCCCTGACTCAAGAACAAAAAAAATATAAAAAGATGCTGCTGGTAGCCAGTGCAACATCAGCCATTTAGGAACTGATAGAATCCACTACTATTAATGTAGGAAATAATGTGTGGAGCAGTGGAGATGATTGGGAAAACCTGCATATTTAGTTCATTACAGAATGTTGCAAGTCTGATAAGGTAAAGAAGAGAGGAATCTATCAGGTGATAGATGGCAACACTATTACTTTTTTTCCTACATGAAGCATTATTTGAATGCAAACTGCTATATGTTAAAAAGAGGTTGAAAGATAGACACAGGTTTCTGTGTTAACAGAGGAGTGGGGTTCAAAATGCCAAGCCAACAGGTGTTGAAGGACTCTGTTTTGGAGGAGTATTGTGTCTAAACTCAGAGGCTCAAAAGCACATGATTAGAGGTCCTAGTCACTATGACACTAAAATACCCTCCCAAAAACCAACCAAAAAACCTCACCTCAAAACCCAACCAAACAAAACCCCCTCATCATCAAAACATGACTAACCCTTAAAAATAACGCATAGGGTTTTGTCTATCTATCAAGACTGGAGACTGTCATCAATACCAACCTATACAGATCTGCTCTCTCATGACCCAATACAGAAACTCTGATTTCGGTTTAAGAACCTCATAAAACACCTACATATTCCATAGTTGTTGAACCAAAGCTTTATTTACCCTATATACATACTTTGGTATACAGTACTACTAATACTAATTTTACTTATTGATCTAAATGGAAGCTTCATTGGAAAAAGTAAGAACTGGAGAGTACATTACATGAACAAATTAAAAAACCTACCTCAATGTTAAAATTTACTTACAACATCAATCTTGAGAAATTTCAACCAACAAGGACACACATCATAGTCGCATATTACAAACACAGCCTAACTTTGTTTCCTTAGTTGTACCAGGAGAGATTTAAAGGGAAGCACAGAAGACATCTCTCTCCAGATATCATCTATTTAAATACCTTTCAGAAGAGTAACAGAATTGGATTTGCTTAGTATGCAGGTGACAGCATGCGAGTGTTCCCAAGAACACTGTATGTGTTGTTCTTCTATTTGAATTAGTGCTGAACAGATACTTCAGCACACTGCAGTCAACACCATAATGCTGTAGGTACTTTCTATCCTGATGTTGTATATCAATAAATCTAAACCAAAATATAACTCGCTCCCCATTTGCTGTCAATGAAGTGCAGGGGGAGAAATATGTGCCCAAAGTTACAGACATGAATGCCATTATGCTCACGCCGTCAGAAATGTACTTTTCCTCTTTTAAACCTGAACGTTATCATCAGAACACATGAATTATTTCCCAAGACTCTTGCTCAGAATCCTAGAGATGTTTTCACTGCATGATGAAACTCACACTTTTATTGGGGTTTTAGTCTATCTATTTCTGTGGCTTGTATGAACAATACTGGGTCCTCACACAAACTATAAACATAAACTAATCTGCAAGACTGCACACTATCATTCAGAGTCTGGCTTCTGTTTTGCAGTGAAGAGACACGCAGGAGCTAACCCAGCCTGAATGTACCCCCTAACCCTCCTAATGAAAGGATGATTATCTATAGTCACAGAATCACAGAATCGTAGGGGTTGGAAGGGACCTCAAGAGATCATCGGGTCCAACCCCCCTGCCAAAGCACAGATGGGCGTCCAGACGAGTCTTGAATATCTCCAGAGAAGGAGACTCCACCACGTCCCTGGGCAGCCTACTCCAGGCCTCTGTCACCCTCACTGTGTAAAAGTTCTTCCGCATGTTGGTGCGGAACTTCCTGTGCTCCAATTTGCAGCCGTTGCCCCTTGTCCTATCTCCACAGACCACTGAAAAGGGGCTGGCCCTGGGAGCCTTCTGGTAATATCACGGACCCGGGCTCCAGGGAGGCAGCACACCTCCCTTCATGTAGGGTCTGGTCTACAAATGGGGCCCTCTATCCCCCTGAGGAGGGAATACTCTACCCACAACTATCCTTCTCTCTTGCTTTAACAGAGGCAGTCTCAAGGCGTGCAGACATTCGCCTCACTCTAGGCTTCCGCTTCCTCTGAGGCAGAGGGGCTGCATTCATCCCCTCACATACCTCCTCCTCAACTTCCAGGGCCCCAAACCTGTTGCTTAGGGAAATCTGGGGGAGCAGGGTAGGTAGGCAGGGGGAGTGCCTACATCGGCGAGACGGGACTGTCTTCCAGCCCTCCTCAGGGTTCTGGTCACTCCCATTTACCTGAGTAGGACGGGACAGAGGGGCCGTCTTCAGTTTTGAGGTGTCTTCCTGGCACTCTTCCCTCTGGGATGCCAGGGAGCTACTCCACCAATCAATCTCCCGCTCACATTCCCTGATAGCTCTCAGTGTTTCGAGCTCTTCTTTTAGTTCGACTACCAAGCATAGCAGATCGTCCACCTGCTCATACCTCACACAGGTGTTTGCCTCTTTTCCCTGGCAGCAGCAGACTCAGGCATTCCCTGCAGCCAGAGACCTGAAAAGTGGCATCCCTAGGCAGGCCTTCCAATGGGGTTGCCCCAGTTGTGTAGGGGGAACCTCTCCACCTGGTGGAGACCATAGTTCCAACTGTCTGGGCACACAGCAGGCAGGAATCCCTCGGCTCGCCCTGCATACTCTGTGAGCACTAGCTGGTCCACTCAATTTACCCTCTGAGCTAGGAGGGGGGCTAGCTCTGCCTCCTTGCTCTGCCTGCGCAAACTGCCGTGCAACGCCCTTCTGACGTGCCACGTCCTGTTTGCCCATCCTGTTCGCCGCGCTTCTGGTCGCTAGCGCTCCCAGAGGCCCCTCTTGTAAGGAGAGGGATTATTCCTGCTGCCCTTAGCTCCGCCCCCGATGAGTCATGCCTGCGTGCAGTCTCAGCAAGAAGCAATGGCTGCCACCTAGTCTGACAACTAGAGGAAAGGAAAGAATCTGACAATATCCCACAGGAGAAAATGAAAAGATACCGGGTCAAGCCCCAAAAAAGAAACTGAGAAACAATCAAGTTACTGTACTGTAGCGCAGCTACAACTCTGCCATGGCTGGTAGCACTTTTACTTAGAGAAGCACATGCAACCACATTGTTGATCCTGCATGGTAATTGTGAGGTGAAGACATACTTTATCCAAACAGGGAGGAAAAAATCTCTGAAAAATGTTACTTTCATTGAAAAAAGTATTACCTGAAATACATGTGCTACTTTAAAACATACCATAAGTCAATTTAGATGTGTTTGTGTCTTTTACAGAATATTAAATAGGACTGAGTAGCTTAACCTTACCTGAGAGAATTCCATAGTCCAAGTACAACCATCCTGTTTATCTTTTTGAGAACTAACCCTTAGAAGAGGTAACAGTGGTTAAAACTTGATTCCCTATGCTATTCTACCTCAGCTAAGCAATTCACAGAATCATCAAAATCCTGGCTGGACAGGATCTCTGGTGGCCATGTAGTCCAGTCGCTTGTCGAAGCTGGACTGCCACCAACGTGGAAACAAACAAATTGCAGTTCTGCCCAGCTGAATCTTGACAACAAGCAAGAGTGAAGTTTCTACCCTCCCGCTGTACTGTGCTACTTTCCTACAGTGATTTCCCCTCAAACTCAGCCTGAGCCTTCTGAACTTGTAGTTCATCACCACTGCTTCTTGATGTATCACTGGCACTGCTATGAAGAGTTGTGCTCCATCATCTGTGTAACTATCCTTCAAGCAGCTGTAGACTATTACATTGTCTTTCAGTTTGCTCTTTGCCAAACATGCCATGGTCCATTAATGTCTTCCCACACGTCATGCACTCTAGGCCCCCACCATCCTGACACCATCTACTGAGCCTTGTCAAGTGCTACCACAATTCTTCCAGACAGAAGGAAAGAGGAGCTAAAATGGGACACTATTTCAGGTGTCATCCCACCAGTGTCAATGCGGGTAGAATACTAGCTTAAATGACAACAAACTGTTGGCTCATACTCAACTCATTGCCCACCAAATATCCTCTGCTGATAAAAGAACCAAACTATCAGTTACCTGAATGGCATAATGCTTCTCTAACACTTGTGTACCTCATGAACTCCTTTTGGCAGTAACATTACATTTCTCCATCACTGAAAGAAATGGTACCTCATTCCAGTATGATTTTCTACATTTGTGTAATACAAATACAGAGCAAGTCAAAATATTAAGAATGTATGTGTAGAACTACCTAAAGAGACATGTACTACCTAAGGAGAAGGTTCTCTAGAGGAAAAAAAGCTCTTTGGTGGCTGGAGTTCAGAATGAAGCAT
Source organism: Porphyrio hochstetteri (assembly GCA_020800305.1). NCBI lineage: Eukaryota > Metazoa > Chordata > Aves > Gruiformes > Rallidae > Porphyrio > Porphyrio hochstetteri. The sequence goes on along the minus strand of CM036905.1, from coordinate 18,144,238 downwards.
AGGGGTGTGCATTTACACAGAATTAAAATTTTATATCTAATAGTAGAAACACAATTTTTTTCAGTTAAGATGACAGTGCAATACATAGTCTTAAGTAGAGAGTTCTTTGCTAACTGAATGCTAATTAAAATTAGACCTGCCCACAGTTATACAAGACTTAGAAAAAACGTGCACCCACACTGCCAAAGGATATTACAGCACAACTGTATTTAACCTTGGCATACAGCACCAAAGCAAAGATCTGCATTTGGTATCTAAACTCTTGCATACACATTTGATAAAAATGTGGTAAAAATCTTAAAAGACTGTTTTACAGTAAGTAGAATTCCTTTTATTTAATGCCTGTTGTAATTCTTTAATGCCAGTCCTGTTAACTGAAACATTGAGGAGTAAAACGCACTATGCAGGAACAGTTTATTTCTTCCTTTATCATTCAAGGGATGAAATAATACTTGTGGCCCAACTACCCGTGCAGCTATCAAGATCTTTTTCACCTACCTTGAGAAGAGCCATCCTCCTCTTCATCCAGTGTAAGATCAATGACACCTCCTGAATGGCTTCCTGTGACCTTCCCGCTCTGAAAGACAAAACTCCTTCATTTTGCAAAAGCAAATCCAGGGGACACAGGTGGAAAAGGGATACGAATTGAACATTGAGAAGGAGAGCTCTTAGGATCGATGCACTTATTAGAAAGGAACTGATTAAATAAGCGTGAGGAGAAAATTTCAATCAAACTTCCCAAGACTTGCAAAACAGGCAATAACCAAATGACTGTATTGCAGTATCAAATATTACAAGTATTTTTAGTTTTGTAAGGAGTAAAAAACCCTGATAACCAGTAGGATATTGTTATTTTACAGGTAAAAGAGAAACTTACAACAAATTGATGTTACAGATTATCTTTCAATTATCACTTTTAATGTTTTAATCTTTTTGTAGTCTCTGCTTTCCTCTGTAGTAGTATAGCCTTTTGACAGAACAGTTATCAGGACAATATATTACTTATCTTGAAAGCACCATGATTTTACAGTAAGAAAAAGGGAAAGTGACACTGGAAGTTGTAATGCTTGTAAAACATGTCATAAAAAGCTATCAGAAAACTCCAATTGTGTCCAGCTTTTAAAAGTAATTTTATTACTGCATTTTGATTCATTACCACAAATTTTAGCATTCTATTATTCTACACAGGAATTAATATGTAACCATCACTTTAGAGAGAATAGAGGGATCTTTAAAGTTATTGTGAAGGCTAAATGTTATTTAAAAAACCATAGAAGACCATCAAATAATATTTATCTTCTGGATCAATTGCTGTCCCTTGTTCAGGCTCAAGGGACCACCAACATTTTCCATTAAGTAACTGAAAAAATACTGTGGGAGGCCCTACATATTTCTGTAGTTTAAATATATTTTCTAGAAAGAAATCTTGTATTATGCCCATTTCTAGTTCCTTAAACTTGCCTCAAAAATTAGCCGTTTGTTTATTTTGTAGAAGAGATGATAATTTATTGTTAGACTGAACTGCTACAGATTTAAGTATTGGAATAAATCAGGTTCCTTAGTACAGTTAAGTAAAGAACATAATTATCAAAATATCTGAACAACTAACATGGAAAAAAGTGCCTACATTATCAGCCCCACACAGCCTGTAAAAATCCCAACATGATAAATCCTAGCAAGATTGGAGATTTTTCTGTGCAGTCTCAAGGGGACAGATGCAAAAAGCCCAAGCATTGAGATTATCCACTCTACAATCTTTCATTTGGGTAAAACTAAGTCTTTAAGGAGGTCCTAAAGACAATCTTCACACAGGCAAGGCTTTGAGGAGAGAGAAAAGAGATAGTGTACAATTACTAAATGCAAACAAAACTGTGTCCAAGTTATCAGTCACTCAATTTGGAGTGCCTGACATGACCGATCTCTTCATTAAACATTATTACAACCCCATTTCTTCTTGCTCTAAGTTCTGATACTGCCATACATGAAATTCTGCTAATAAAGTTCAAAGACTTTCCAGCTTCACTTTTCTTAGTATGATGAGCTGATTTACCCACTTGAAGCTTAAGATAAAAAGGCACATTCAAATAATCAATGATTACTCAATTCGCATAAAGTCAAGAGGAATTTCATTCCAACTTGATAATCTTCCCAGCAAATGGTGTGTATTTTGAATTACGGTGCTATCTGCCAGGAGAAAGCAGACTGAAAAATGGAGGGGGAGATTTATATAGGACGGAAGAAAGAAGAAACTAACACTAATCTATTAATTTCTCCCCACTATAAAATACATCAGTCTGAAGTAATTTCCTTTCAATTCTTCCTTCAAATGAAAATCTAAATCCTTCGAAAAATACTCTGTATGAGCACTAACTATTTTGAAGCCCTGTTTAACTATACCAGTCAAGAAAGTTCTTTAAATTTCCAAGTCAAGTATCACTCATTGCATGCACTTCATTTTCAGTGTGTCTGGATGGCCAAAATCTCAAGTTAAACAGGCAACTATTAAATGATAAATTAGATCAGCCGGCAAGATCTCATGCATGCACTTCTCAAGAGGAAAGACCTTCTTGTAGTTAGCCACACTATTCAAGGTTTTCTACTAAACAACACAAGTAGCAATTGCCTCAACTGCAGTTGAGCAAACTCCTATTGCAGTTGCAGATCCGCAGGGCAGCATTTTGAGTGGTGCTCTCTGGTACATCCCCCAATCCTGGTTCCATGGCACACATTCCCGATACTCCAAGAAAGCACTGTACTCCACACACAGCACACACTCAGAGTCCTGACTCCCCCCCAGCCTCCCCAACTAGATTCCCCTAGTTTACTGAACCCCAAATGAAATTTAGGGACACGGGAATATTTTAAGGAAATCTGAAACGTTTAAAACGCTGCAGACTCTGTTTCCTACGTAAGGGGGTGTGGTGTAGGAGTGTTGTCACCACCTGAACGGTTAAGTCCTACAGATGGAACCATTTGGAATCATCCCTGCCAAAAGCAAGTAATAAATGGTTTTCAGAAAATCCCGTGCCCAACCAATCAAAATACCCCTTTTGCGTATCATGACTAGTTTACTCAGAAATTCTCTCAGGGTATTTTTGTCACTACAAGGACCTGTGAACACTCCAGTTCACAACAGAGCTATGCGTGATAAAAAGGCTGAAGAGAAACAACTGCTACAGCTTCTGTAAACAGAAGGGAACGGATTTCTAGGAGGAGGTTGCCATGTCACACATCAGAAGAAGAGCTTGAGACAAGCTGCTCTGAGCAAAATCAGAAACTGGCTTATGAGGGTGGCAGCCCTGATGAAGGTAAATTGATGCCTGACATTGGACTTTGTGTATGATTAACCTTGACATTTATGTCAAAAATTGAAATAAGAGAACAAGCCTTTCAGTAGCTAATACTGGATTCCAGCAAGTGTTTGGACAGAAACTGCTAATGCAGAAAAGCAAAGTCAAGGCATTCTGGTCTGTGCTCAGTTTCACATGTTCTCTAAACACAGGAAGCCAAGAACCTGAACCTGCTTCAGCTGATCACTGCAGAAGATTGAGATGATGCAATCATAAGACCTTTTCATCAGTACAGTCATGGTAGCAAAATTATTAAAACTATTAAATGAGAACTCAAACATGTATCTGGTGCTTTAGTTCACATATTGCCTGCAAGTCTGATTAACAGAAGATTCAGTCACCTTAGAATATCAAATAAGCTGGAACAGAAACAAAATAACCACAGTAATATGAAGTACTATCTATCCATCTAAAGATCACAGTTACAAAAACACCCCAAAGAAAACCCCAAACTACCATTTCATCATTTGTCAGAACCAGAGTACCAGTCTCCAAAGAGACCAAAAATGGTACTTAAGTCCAATTGTTTACAAAAGCATCTGAGTAGTTTTTAGTAATTATATCAAGTTTACATTGAAATATACATGTACACTGCCAAACTCCCTTTTCTGCTGTTCTCAATAGCTCACATAACGCATGTGTCTCTAAAATCCAATTAAGTGGAAATGCTCCAAAATACTGTCATTCACTCTGCCATTTTGGACTTGTTTCATCCATAGCTGTTGAGGTAACTTTGTGCAACCTCAAAGTAGTAACATCACAAACTGAACCATCCAAATAACCACAACTGCATCTAGATGACAACAGAATCTTTGGGATTGGAGGGGACCTTAAACATTATCTAGTTCCAACCCTGCTGCCATGGGACGGGACACCCTCCACTAGACAGACTGCATGAAGCCCCATCCAACCTGGTCTTCAGCATTCCCAGGGAGGAGGCATCCACAGCTTCTCTGGGCAACCTGTTCCAAAGGCCTCACGACCCTTACCACAGAGTTTCTCCCAAATATCTAATATAAATCTAACACTTCTTTCAGCTTAAGGCCATTCTGTCACTACAAACCCTTGTAAACACTCCCTCTCCAGCTTTCCTGTAGGCCCCTTTAGGCAGTAAAAGGCTGCTCTAAGGTCTCTGAACAAGCCCAACTCTCTCACCCTGTCTTTACAGGCTCCAGCCCTTTGATCATCTTCATAGCCCTCCTCTGGACTCACTGAAACACGTCCACGTTGTCCTTCTACTGGGGACCCCAGAGCTAGACACAGTACTCCAAGTGGAGTCTCACCAGAGCAGACAGACGAAATCACTTCCCTTGACATGCTGGTCACAAAGTTTGATGCAGCCCAGGCTACAGTTGGCTTTCTGGGGTGCAAGCATGTATTGCTGGCTCATACTGAGCTTCTCATCCACCAATACCCTCCAGTCCTCCTCCTCAGGGCTGCTCTCAATCCATTCTCCTCTGAGTCCATAGTTGACCTTGGGATTACACTGACCCACATGTAAGACCTTGCACTTGGTCTTGCTGAACTTCATGCAGTTTGCATGGGCCAACTTCTGAAGCTTGTCAAGGTCCACCTGGATGGCATTCCCTCCCTCCAGCAGGTCAACAGCACCACACAACTTGGTGTTATCTGCAAACTTGCTGAGGGTACATGTGATCTCACTGTCCATGTTGCTGACAAAGATGTTAAACAGCCAGACACAATACCAGTCCCTGAGGTACACTGTTTTGTTTAAACATGAGTTCTCTACAACTCAGCAGCAGAGTTAAGGTTTATGTTTCCTTTTCCAGTCATGAGAACTTCACCAGACTGCCACAGCTTCTCAAATACGATGGAGAGTGGCTTAGCCACTTCATCTGCCAGAACTGTCAAGACCCGTGGATGCATCTCGTCAGGTCCCATGCACTTGTGCACCTTCAGGTTCCTTAGGTGTTCTCGAACCTGATGTCCTACAGGGGGTGTTTCTTCATTCTCCCAGTCCCCGCCTTTGCCTTCTGTGACTTGGGCAGTGTGGCTAAAGCACTTGCTGCTGAAGCTGGTGAAGCATGAGGGAAAAAGCATTCTTTTCTATATCCTTGGGTAAACTGGTCTTTTTTCTTCTGGAGAGGGCCTGTGTTTTCCCTAGTCTTCCCGCTGTCACCAATATACCCGTAGAAGCTTTTCTTGCTGTCTTTGACATCCCTGCACAGATTTTATTGTCAGGGCTTTAGCTTTCCCAACCTGATCCCTGGCTGCTCAGTTTCTCTCTGTTCCTCCCAGGCTACCTGCCCTTGCTTCCACCCTCTGTAGGCTTCCTTTTTGTGTTTGAGTTTGTCCAGGAGCTCCTTGTTTATCCATGCAGGCCTCCTGGCATTTTTGCCTGACTTCCTTGTTGTTGGGATGCATCACTCCTGACCTTGGAGGAAGTGATCCTTGAATATTAACCAGCTGTCTTGGGACCCTCCTCCCTCCAGGGCTTTATCCCATGGTACTCTACCGCGCAGATCCCTGAAGGGGCCAGAGTCTGCTGTCCCAAAGTCCAGGACAGTGAGCTTTCTGGGCATCCTTGAACTCCCACCATTTCATGGTCATTGTAACCAAGGCTGCCCTTGTGCTTCACATGCCCCATCAGTCCCTCCTTGTTGGTGAGAACAAGGTCCCATCATGACACCTCTCCTTGTTGGCTCCTCTATAACTTGGAGAAGGAAGTTATCATCAATGCTTTCCAGGAATCTCCTGGATCTGTTATGCCCTGCTGTGCGGTCCCTGCAACATTTATCAGGGTGGTTGAAGCCCCCATGAATGTGAGACTGCTCCTACATATCTATAGAAGGTCTCATCCACTCAGTCTCCCTGGTCTAGTGGCCTCTAGCAGACCCCTACTGTAGTGTCACCTGTCCCTGCCCTCCCTTTAGCCCTGAACCATAAAGGTCTTGGTTGGTTTCTCATCCATCCCCAGGTGGAGCTCCCTGCACTCCAGCTGGTCACTGACAGAGGGTGACACCCCAGCCTCATCTCCCCTGCCTGTCATTCCTAAAGAGCCTGTACCCTTCCATTCTAACACTCCAGGCATAGGAGCCACTCCACCATGTTTCAAGAATGCCAATAAGCTCACAGCTCTGCAGGCATGTGCCCGTCTCTAACTCCTCTCTTTTATTCCCAATGCTACCATGCACTTGCATAAGCAAATGCACTAAGCTGACATAGTTTAGATCTTTCTCTGCTTTCACATAGGAAACAATTTTAACTTAACATGAAACAATGGAAAGAGAAAATAAAATGAAAACTTAAATCTAACAAATTCTTCATTGAAGTGTCACCCTTCTGAAGACAGACATGAAAAATATTTTTAGGAAAGCAAAGAATATACAAGACTGGATCTTCTCCTTATTTACTAATTTTAATACAATCCCATCTTTACTCTTCATCTGGTTGGTGAACTTCTACTTGCAATTAAGATGTTTTGCACAAAAATGCTGTGTCCTGTAACAGAACATTTCATACTTTTGTCTAATGTAGATCCAGCCCAAGAAGACTTCAACTGAAGTCTTCAAGGTCAACTTGAACTTAAAGTTGAAAGGCAAAACACTATTCGAAGTGAGGACTGCAAAGTATGATTACAAGCTGGAACAAAGGTGAAAAAAGGAGGGAGGAGGAAAAAAGGCAGCAGGGGAAAATTACAAACCAAGCAGCATCAGAGCATGCACCACCCCAAATACAGAAGGATGATGCGAGTGTATTGTAATACTATTTTGCTATTCTCATTCAGTGCTGTGTTTCCTGAAATAGCCAAGAAGAAAGCACTTCTCATTTACAATCTTCATCTGTTTTGAAAAGAGTTTTCTTTAAAAGAACATCTTGCCAAATTGCAGGCCCTCTGCCCCAGCTCATTCACACCTACAGCATTTACCAATATACAACTATTCCTGAGCTCTGCTTGCTTTCTGAATGTCCCAGGCAAGCATCTAACTTGGCAAGTGTGAAAGTGTTTTGCTATCAATCATATAACTTGTGAAAGCAGCAACTGAAAGACCCTACAAGAGGAGCAAAACCAAGAGAAAATTCTCATCCCTTTCAAAATCCAAGTCAAACCTGGGTAAGTACTAAAACAGAGGCCAAGTCATAACTTTCTCTAAACGTCACTTAATCAGTTAAGCATATACTTTATAGTGGCTACGGAAGATAAAATAATGAAAAGTACGTATAAAGTAATGCATAAAGATTTATGCATTTTTCTCTAAATTATTAGAAACTGGTATTTTTAAGTGTAAACTGTATTTGAGTTGCAAAACCTTTCCTGAAATGTGACCTATAGCACTCATTTTTCTGAGGAACATTTACATTTTTTTTAACCACAAAAACTACTAGAAAGAGACTCTAATTTCTTACATAAAATACTGATTCATACTACAGTAATTACACTTCAGGGTTTTCTACAAAGGATTCATAAAAGTGACCTATACTCAGAATTTCATACATTTTCCATTGGATACACTATGACAATGTAACATCTCCTTTCTTCCAATCCCAACCACAAAAATCTTTTTAACAATTAAACAAAGTACTGAGAAAGACATGTCCTGACACACAAAAAAATAAAATAATGGTCAGAAGTGCTAGGAAAGACTAGCAATACTACAATTTTCCTTAAGGAAGGAAAGAACTATACAGCAACTTTCTAGAATCAATGTACGTTATAAAGAATTAATAAAGATCAGTAATAGAAAGAGGGTCCTTAGAGGCAATGAAAATTCTGGAACTTTTGGAAAATTGTCCTGGTTTTGGCAGGAAGAGGGTTAGTTTGCTTCCTAGCAGTTGGTATAGTGCCAGGTTTGGGATTTAGGATGAGAAGGATGCTGATAACATGCTGATGTGTTTTCAATTGTTGCCAAGCAGTCAAGGACTTTTCAGCTTCTTGTACTGCCCTGCCAATGAGAAGACTGGGAGTGCCCAAGAAGCTGGGAGGGGACACAGCAGGACAGCTGACCCACACTGGCCAAAGGGATATTCCATAGCATATGATGTCACACTCCCTATATAACTGGGGTGGGCTGGGAAGCAGTTCAGCTCAAGAACTAGCTGGGTATCGGCTTTGGTTGGTGAGAAATTGTGCTGTTCCTCTCTTGTTTCGTTTACCCTTTTATCATCATTATTATTGTATTTCTGTATCTCAAACCATGGGTATTACCTATTTTTTTCCCTTTCCTATTCTCTCCCCCATCCCACTGGAAGAGGGAGGAAGTGAGTGGTGGTTTTAGCTGCCTGCTGGGTTAAACCACAACAAAAATGCATAATACAGTGAGCAGGGTCACCGGAACCTGAGGTCACAAATAAGAAAATGTAAATTAAAACAATGTAGATGCTTTATACTTAGGAAACAATTTCCTTCTTTTGGAAGACTCTCTTTATATCCTATACATCATTGACTGCAATAGCCAACAATTAACCTCTCAGTAGTCAATAGTAAATTAATATATGGAAATCAGGAAGTAATCAGCCTTGCAGTAAAATGAATGGCGCTCTGGTGTTGAAGTGATTCTGAAGCAGTTTTGTCATCTGCCTCTGGAAAGGTAGGGGCACTGAGACAGGCTACCGTCTTAGATGCTACTCTTTTTCCACATGCTGAGACCATTCTACACTGCTGTAAAATACACTGTAGTGGGAGAAAGAATATCACTGTAGCCTTACTTTTTCAGACCGGCACTGCTGCAAATCAGGTTGATTCATCATTTATAAATTTTGAAAAGAAAAAGAAAAAAAGTAGAGGGCGGGGAGAAAAAAGCTATTCCAGTTCCACAAGGAAAACAAATACTAGAAAGGAGACTGACTTTTAAGGCCAAAGCACGTATAGTAGACATGATGATGAAAAATGAGGAATCTTCCTCCAGAAATACATAGTGAAATTTAACACAAAGTAGTAGTTAGAATATCACGGCATATACACACCGATGACAAACTACTGAAGAAAACTGGGAAAGAAATCTCTGAAACTCAAATTGGAAAATATTACCTGTTACATCACTTTATGTAACAGCACACACACGCCAACATGCACACGTACTACATGAAAACCCAAAAGATGTATGTCAGTATTTGGAAGAAAGTTCTGAATACATACTTCTCTTCACATACAGTATATAGGATTTTAAAAAGTTTTGGTATTATATAACGCCATAGTTCAGTTCATCACATTTCCATAACAAACCTAGTCACTGTAATGCCACCTGCTTTTTGTTAGGGAACATTTCAGTATGTAGAAGGGAAAAATGAAGGGAAAAAAAAATACAACAACAAAACCCAGCAAAATAAAAATTAATTCCAAGGTAGTAAAGATCAGTGTTACGTGTGGCACACTGACACAATGCAGACAATCTTATTATTAGCAGTTTCTACAGTAAAAAAACAACAAAAAACCCCACACAGAAAAGTTATGGGGGCTGTAAAACAAATAATCCATGAAGCATCACACCGCCAGAGTCATACATGACGCACCAAGGCGTTATATAATAGCAAAACCAACCTTAACTTATGAGGACCAATGTTAAAAATATGTTCTGGGATTCGGGTGTGTGATTATGCTGTTTGTATGCATATCCTGGTTACAACTGGGATAGAGTTCATTTTCTTTCTGCAGTAGCACTGCGTTTCAGATTTAGGATGAGAGTAAAGTTGATAACACACTGATGTTTTCAGTCGTTGCTAGGTAGTTGTAGTGTTTACACTAAGTCAAAGACTTTTCAGCCTCTCATTCCCTGCAAGGTGCAGAAGAAGCTGGGAGACCCCAGCCAGGGCAGCTGACCTGCCATATAATGCTCTGTGTATAGAGACCAGGGAAGCTAGCTGGGAAGTGCAATTGCTGCTCAGAAGCAGATGGCATCAGGGGTTTTTTTGTGGGTATTGAACAACTACATTTGTGCATCACTTGTTTTATATATTATTACTCTTCCTTTATTGCCCTAATTAACTGTCTTTATCTCAACCCATGAATTTTGGTTCCCCCATCCCCCATCCCCCATTCCACTGGGGGCAGGGAGTGAGGAGGAAGCGTGAGGTGAACAAGGCATGATGCTTAGTTACCAGCTGGGGTTAATCCACAACAATGCATAACTAAGGCCCATATTACTTTTTTAGTCATTCGTATACAAAACTACAGATTTCCAGCACAGCCTAAGCAGCCATGGAAATTATTTTAATACATTTTGGAGCTTATTTCAGTCACTAACTGCTTCAATTTCAGACTTACAACTTCTGAACAGTTATTTTTCCATTGCAGTAACTCCCACAAAATTGAAGTAATTATTCCAGCCTTGCAAAACTCTCATGAAAATTTATTTGAACAGGCACCAAATGTTTTTCTCAACTCTTACTAAGATAAACATGAAAATAAGAATGGAATAAAGTTAGCAGTTTACCAAGATCAGAGTTTGCACAAACAAGATTTCACAGGGCTGCAATACGTGTTTTGATAGCGTGTGTATAATACTTGAATACCATTCACCAACATTTTACGTGTTGCGTTTACAAGATTGCTGTGTTCTCCTGACCCTTAATTGGTACTGGGCAACACTTCCTACAGAACAATGCAAACCAGTCTTAGTAACCCCTCTGAGTTATATACCCTCTCATTTTTTTGGTGCAAAGAGTGGATGTTGGCTTTGCTACTCCTATTAATAAGAATCAGAAATCAAGGCAGCTGAGAGACTGCAGCCAGAAATGCTGGTTTCAGGCACTAGGAGTCATAATTCCAACAAAAAGCCATAAAGGAAAACTTGACACAATACTTAAAAGTATTTCTGTACTGCTGTGATTTTTTTTTTTTCTTAACCAAACAGTTAACAGAGTATATAACAAACACATACATGCATGCATGCACACACACGTCTCTTACTCCTGTAAGGTAACACATCTATCTTGTTTCCCCAAAGCCCCCTGCCAGTGTCCCAACAATATTATGTGGAATGGCCATCTTGGATGATGATAGATCATCTTATTAATCAGCAAATATATTTTATTTACAGTGCTTTTCAGATTAGTTTTATGCAGCTTTTAAAAGCTATTATTCTGGTGTAATGACATCATTGGTTTAATATTCCTCTCAATTTTTTGGCCCAAAATGACAAATTGGAGCCTACAAAACACAGTATATTTAAAACTGCTCTCAGTAACTGGGGGTGATTTAAGGAACACAAATATGGTCTCAAGGAAAGACAAATCACATCAAAAATTAATTTAAAAAAAATCTGAAAAATTCCCAACAGGACACCATGTTGCTGAACTGGGTTGCTGTTGTAAGGAACAGAGTTAAAATGAATCCACTCTTGCATGACTTTTAAACTTCTAGCATCTTTATAATTAAGATTTCTAATTAGTCTATCGTAAAAGTTCCACCTCACAGTTGAGAACTAGCTGCATTTTAAACTGCACAAACATAACCCCAGGGTCAGAAACAGAAATCAAATATCCCATTTTATATATATAGTTATGCATGTTTATTTTCAGTGACAAAACCATGAAATGCAAGGAAACATTTTCATCAATAATGCTTCAACAATATAGAATTAATAGCTGCTTATAAACTGTAAGCTGACATAGCCACTTTGTTCACATTGTTTCCCAACAGACATTCACAAAGTTTGTTACACATTGCAAAGTAAAGGGATAGGAGTTATAAATGTACTTTATTAACATTTTACCAAATGAATTTTCAATAGTCAACAAAATAGCTAAAATTAACCTATAGTTCAACCAAATAAATCAAGGCATGTCAGAAACAATGGGAAATGGATAGGACACTGTTGGATATTAAAAAAAAAACCAAAAGAAACCACCCTAACAGTAGCCGAAAAGGTAAAATGGAGAGATGAAATTTAGACTGAAAAAAATATTTATTCCGTAAGAGGATAAGGTGCACCTGGAGTGGGAAACAAAGAAGAAAAGACTATTCACCTGATCTGGTGTTTTAATAAATATAATGTAACCACTCTTGAACTTTATGTGAGTCAGTTTTAACACTTCCAACCCTATTCAAATTTGTTTACTGTTATTTTATGTCACAATATAACAAAAGTTGCTTTCATATATTCCCTCTGTGTACCATAGCTATATTTATATATAATATATAAATCTTGTATCTATAACTGGGATTCATAATAAAATACTTAAAAACCATTCTTATATAATTAAAAAAAGCCTTTGCCTCTATAACAGTAACAACCCCAATACATCAAAAGTGCTTGTCACATCTACAGAAATGCAATTCTAGGATCTGAGGCATTGGTAAAATGACTGGGACTGAATAACAGGCCTTACGTTTCTGTGTATGCAGGAAAAAGTTGAAGTTGAGAGACTAACACAAGTAAGATACCTCCTCCCACATCCCTGTGGCCATTCCTTTTGGAGCAAGAAACAGAGGAAGGCTGAAAAAGGAGAAGCAATCATACAGCAAATCATACATCCAAGCTGCTTACTGGAAACTTTGACTATACTGACCTGAACAGTAGGCAACTATTGAGTAGCTGTACAGTTCAGGATAACACAAAAGAGATGCACCAGATTAATAACACAATAAAGCCAAGAATACTTTCAATTTCAAAGCATCCTTCCAATGCCTTCAGGTATTTTGACACTGTGCACAATGGAGCTCTTCAGGGGGCACAGAGAAGGTGCATACAGTGAGAACATTTGCCTTCTAGACTTCCCACACTGCAGATCACAGTACCTTACAGTGAGGATCGATTAGTTAGACAGCAATAAAAATTTTTAAAAATTAAAGTACTGTAAGACACTGGGCCAACTTCATTTAAAAAAAAATAAAATTAGGGTACTCCTTGAAGTAACAGCAGAGATTTACAAACTTCCCAAGAAAAAGCACAGAAAAAATGTTCAGGATTCACAGCAGCAGTACCAAAGCTTCATTATGAAAATTAGATTAAAAATGAACTATACATTTAAGTATTATGTAAGGTTCCAGTAATTTCCCACTGTTTTCAGCATAATGGAATTTACTCAATGACATGGCAGCCATTACTAAAAAATTTATTTAGCTGATTTGGTTATGACTAAGTGCTGGGTTTTTTGCAACTGAAATACTTTTATTTTAGGAGAAGATCTCATTAGAAAATTCAAGAGTGATAGATAATAAATTTGTTATATTTAGATTTTTAAAATTAATTTTAAATAATGATTAACAATTTTGTACTAAATTTACAGCCAAAGTCTGAATTTAAGTTTAGACAAACTTAACCTGTTGGTTCATAAACATGCTTCACCTATAATGGAACAAATAAAACCCCTCAGTCTTCCTGTTGTTTGAGGTTTTCTACTGATACTGCTACTGAGGAGTCCAATTCATGTCCACTTTGATAGAATTCATTATGTTCACACAGAATAACCTGTACTGCAATGAATACTTGAAACTATCTCTCAGTTTAAAAAAAAAAAAAAAAAAAGGCCCCCTTCTCCCCATATTGCTGTATATTCTGTATATAGTTGACTTTTCTAAATCAGCGTAACACCTATTCAGTTGGCCTACTTCAGCTTTTCTGAAAACAGAATGCAAGTAAGAAAGGTGCATTTAACACTTTGGGTGGGTGGGGGAACAGGAAGACAGGAGAAAGGCTTTTTCAGTTTTCTGGAAGGTTAGAAATATGTTCTATGAATTAGAATTAGCAGAAGGCTTAGTCAACACTGACTCCCGCTCTTATGAAGCAATAATTACTTCCAGTCCAAACCAGGAATGCTATTTCTCATTTTAAAAAAACCCAAAAACCAAACCAACAACAAAATCTAAACCAAAACAAACAAAAAACCCAACACAAACAAAAATCTCCCATACCAAAACAAAAGAGCTAGTAATACTACAGTCAGTAGCTTTGAAGTATCAGGTTCAAACTGAAGGCAATAAGAGGACAATAAGAGGACACTGTACAGTTGGAGTCAACAGAATTAGAATTTAACAAATGAGAAGCCAAAAGTGTCCAATTATGAGACAAGAGAATGGAAGTCAAGTTAGAAGCCAAATGGTAATTAAAAAGAATCACAAGCTTGCCGAGATCAGCCATGAGTCCCTTTTTCAATTTATATCACCAACTAGATTTGCATTAAAGAATGAAACAATCCGCAATATGCTGTTATGGTAAGTTACCTAGATGCAGCTAGGATCAGAGCAGGGCATGTGGTCAGTATGACCACAGTATGCAGCAAGAGGGAGCAAAAAAGAATCATCTCCTGGCAACACCTCCTGTTTCTGCAAGACAATGTTCAACACCAGTATGCTAGGACTACCTGCAACTACCTGAGACAAAGACTGGAATATTCAAAAAAAAAAACCCAACCAACCAACCCCAAAATGAACCATCTTGGTCAAAGTTTAGAGTAAGTATTTTCAAACAAGAAATTAAATTTGCAAGTCTGTCTGAATTATTAATTCTATAAAATCTTAAAATTTGGAAATCTGTTACTGTAAAATACCCTAGAATAAGTTACTGCTCAGTTCACAGATTCTGTGAGACTCCTATGTCTTGACAACTGTTTGCCCATTATTTTTTCGAATTTTCTTTCTAGCCATCAAAAAGGATTACTTTCTTTACAATTTCCATTTCATTTACTATAGGCTTGACAACATTATAATCCTGGATCTGCAATTTCCTTCCTCAATGCTGCAACTACGGGAAGTGTATGACTGTGAGGCAGTAAGTTTTATATTAACATATACATCTGATGAACTAGCTCACCATTCTAACATCAGGAAATAAACATCACTGTAAACACAATACGTAAGATAAATACAGCGTTTTTGAAACTTTTTAGTCTTTAACATTGACCATCAGAAAATGGAACACTCTGTGCTGGTCTTATACTATTAAAAATTAATGCAGTAAGTGTGAATAACCTACCCAAGGCCACAAAGGTAAACATTATCAGCCAAGATAAAAATTCCAAAGTCCAGGCATCAAGTCCTCTGTGCAGACTATTACGAAGTGATAAATCTCCTTCAATATTTCAAAGCCTTTTCCATCAAGACTTTAAGAGTCTACAGAGATTTGTTATTTCACCTGGGATTTTTCTCCATTTTGTCCACTGCTGAGTAACACAAACACTTTCAGTGAAGTCCTTAGTGGGATGAACCATGTGTGTGAGGGGCGCATGTGCATACACACACACGCATTTCAAAAGGATGAAGCTATTCTTGTTTCAACTAGTCAATATAATGGAAAACAATTTTAAATACTACCTGTTTCTTCAATTTTTATTTACAGGAAGATCTCTCAGTTTGTCAGAATCTCTTATGAAAATCATGACATAGAATAGCAGAGACAAACCATGAGTTAGATTCTCAGTGTGAATCATTAAAAATGAACTTTGACTAATTTGTAGTTCTTTTTAATTAATGTCCCTTTTAAATGACAATTTAATTTCTATGACTAATTAGAACTTTTAACTTGCAAAAATCTCCAAGGGAAAAATGTAATAATAGTATCCGTTCACTACAATGAACTAGTCTAAAAAAGTTTAAACCAAAAATAGTATTTCAGTAGGGTTTGGTGGGGAAGAACAGGATACATTTCTTGTGAATTATACTATACTGACTATACTGCAAAGACAATGGGAAATGGAAGGGGTAGGTGAGAGGAAGTACAAAACCAGCTCTCACATGATAAGCACATACAGAGACAACACTTTTTACTTGCCATTTAAGCAATAAACCTGTTCTCAACTGTTTTGAGAATGTTTTCCCCATTTCATACACAACAGAAGAGATGTCAATTTTAATATAATTTCCATCAAACAGTGCCTATGGAGAACAGAATGACTGAAAACTTGGCCAGAAATATTAAACAGGAGAGGGAAAGACCTGCAGTACGTATCTGTAGCTTACAGAGAAAATAAACTTCGAATTTTTAAGTGTTTTTTTTTTTAAAGGCACAATCCCCTGGTAGGTCCGATAACAATTTGAACAGAGAGTGTGACAGCGGTCAAGCAATTCCAGGTGTTTTCATGCACATGTATATATTTGTAGTGTATCTGTGTACTTCATTCAGCTTCTACTTTCTCCATGCTCTTCAATAATCAAGTATTTGATTTATAGAATGCTACATTAGTGACAGCAGGCACAAAATGGTATAATAAACACACTCTTCACAGAATATAAAAGCCATGCACTTCGTGAAGAAAGCATAGCTCATCAGCTAAGTGGAAATTAGTATCTCCCTTTCATTTTTTTAAAATAGCTCTGCTCAGCCACTTTAGAGTCCCAGCTGCCACAGAAAGTCATACAAACTTCAAGCCCTGCTCTGTTTAAGTTTCTGTTCCATAGGTCACTTCAGGAGTGCGAACACGATACTTCTTGCTGAACTAGACCGTAAGAAATTTCCTTAGTAGACCAAGTGAATAAACAAAACTGGTAACTTTTTCATTTTAGCAATTAATTTGAAATCAGTTCCATTACAGAAGCATCAAGTCATTGGTTCTTGTTTTATCACACACTTTATAGAGACAGGTTCATTACAACAGCCTTGAAGTGGACCAGTAGTTAGGTTCCCATTGGCCATATTTGTTGGGAGAAACACCTTAGAACAACTGCGGTTCAACAGGACAGAGCTTTTGGAATTCAGAGCTGGGTGTTCCTCAGGGACTAAAGTCACAGAATTAGTGCCAGGTGGAACCACAGGTTTCTTAGGTAATAAAATTTTGCTTTGTTCTAGAACAACATGTTTTACAGAAGAGGCAGAGGCACCAGATATTGATTCTTTTATCACTTCATTTGGGATCTTGGTATATAGGTAATTGGGGGTGTTATTCTCCATTATATCTGACCAAGCCCTGTAGTGAACTTCTGCAGCTCCCCAGTAGTGTCTAATAGCAGAGTGATGGCCTGTCACAGCCATTATTTCTCTAGGTCCCAGTCCTGCTTCACACAGTAGTTGGATGGTGGTAGTTCGGAGAGAATGATTGGTATAGCGTTGAGAGAGCCTGGCTGCCACACTTATCCTGGGCATCATGGTACTTAAGAAGTTCACACCCATTGGCTCTCTTTTGTACCAGATAGGCTGTTCTTGCATTTGCTCTGACGTTAGCTTTAAAGGATGTAGGTAAAAGGCAGGGGGCTCCGGAGGCAGCTTAGACAAATAAAGCTCCAAGGAAAAAACAGGACAGTTTGGGTCCCCTGGCATATCATACATTTTAGCCATTTTATGAGGATCTTCATTTTTTCCTTTGCCAGGATACCTAAACATAGCATATCGACGCCCATTCTTGTCCTTCTCAACAACAAAAGCATCTGGAGCCAAATCTCTTAAAATCTCCCTCCCTCGTTTGGCAAAATGCAACTGCAAATCAAACCACACCTTGTTGACAAGTGCCAGTGGACTGTGCAACCCCAGCACACCGGATTGTTTGATCTTACGCAAGTCCTCAGCAGCTATAGGGGGATGGTGGCGAGTCTCATCCTTTCCCTGCATGCGCAGCATCTTCAGCACACTCACAAATACCACGTTTGCACTAGCAAACTCTTTGTCCTTCATTAAGCAAATCTGACGATTATAAGGTGGCATTCTGAGATGCCGATTTAAGCCAGCACGTATTGACTTGTAGCTTGCCACGCTGTAGGTATTTCCATCATGATTCCTTACTGTGTAATAAAACTCTCTTAAGGTGTCATTGAGTTCATTTACTGGGACCAATTCAAAGCTAGGATCTTTGCCATTTTTGGCCAGCCATTGCTTTAATACGTTAGCTGCCCAGCCAGTCTGCTTGTGGGTGTTTTTGATGCTCTTAGCATCCTCTTCCTCTTCCTCCAAGCCAAAGAGGACATCCTCAGGGAAGTTAAAATTCGTCTGTGCTGCTTCTACCGCTTCTTTATTTTCTGATGAAGTCTCTTCCTGTTTCAACTGCTTTTCGAAACAATTGATCAAAGTTGTACCATCAAATATGCCACAGGTATACGGCACACAGCGAACTACTTTTTGTTCTGAGAGCTGTGAAGTGCGGAGTAATACATAATGTTTTGGATTTTACACAACAAAAAGCAGGTGGCATTAACTGGATTTTTCAAATGATATGGCATGTCAATTCCATACCTCACTAGCCAATTAAAATACATCAGTTTCTTCTTTATTTACCATGGCATTACACATGATATAATTGATTTGACTGAAAGCAAAGCTAGAAACACACACTATAAAAGAGAAGACTGAAAACCGGAAAGCATCATGTGTCTTCTATTGCCCTCCTTGCTCACCTTTCACTGCTAAATACCACTATCACACACAATCTGTTTTTCCAAAATCTTTTCCGGGTTTCAGGCTCTACCCAAGAAGAAAAATTCCAAAATAGGCATCTTACATTGAAAATTAAATCTTAAACCATAAATCTGTCATCCATTCTGGAACTGAATTTCCTACATAGCAAGAACTGACAAATGTTTTGATAGCTATAATCCACAGGTATCTTTGAAAAATGAAGTTCCAAACAACCATTCTTTATGAAATGCCTTAATAAAAAGGTAGGGTGAGGCAGTTTATTCTCCATAATACTGGTTATCTTTGTCAGACTATTTCTGTGATGGGGGAAAAGCAGAATCTTGTCCAGTATATTTTCTTCTTGCTTTGAAATACAATTCAGATTTAACTGTACCTTGTACTATTAAATGTGGAAACTCTGACTAGGAAAGAATAATTTTATTCCAGTTCACAGGACTGTAAGAGGTGTTTTGTGAAACATATGGGTGCAGAAATAAAATTTATTATGAATAATTTTAAATAGCTTAATGTCAACCTTTAAATTTCAAAGCAAGTTCAACAAATCTTGGATGAGGAATCCAGAAGTACTGCAAGTTTTCCTTTATCATGAAGTAGTTACTCCTGAAGAAAGTTTATTTCCTTTTTTTTTCTCCCTCTATGACATATAACAATGAAATATTCGAACGCTTTTTATTAACTTCTGGATTAGTGTGGAAATAAAAGCGCTGCAATACTTTTAAGAAAGTATTTGTAGTTTTAAGTTCAAGCCCTTCTGAGAGAAACTGGGCAGAGTTTGCATGTTAGCTCTGTTTTATCAGACACATTTTTAGCGTGCTCCTGAATTACTAACTCATATAATTACATAAATCCCCATCAGAAAACTTCTGACGAGATTATCAGAAGCTCATGCTCCAAGTAATACTTTGAATAATAAGAAGAAAAATACAAATGGACAGAAACTAGAAGGGATGGCACAAAAGAAGAAACAAAATTGTTTCATTATGAGCAATAAAGAACTTTTTTCCTGTGGATTGTAACTTTAGAATTTTATATAGAAACATAATCAACAACCTACCTGTGCTGTTCCTTCAGCAGTTTGCTTGTTTGCCGAAGTATCTGTTGGTGGTTTGCTTGTCTGGTTTTCTGAGGGGTCAAGAAATTGTTCATTTGCAGTATCTAATCAGTACTAAATACTGCTATCCACTACATAGATTTGGAGGCAATATTCAAAATTGTTTGATGCTAAGTATTACGTGGCATATTTAACATTTTTCAGCCCTAATTTTCAATTATAAATATTCAAGCTTGATTACTACCATTTTTCAGCAGGAACAGATCATAAGGAAAAGCAAAATGACACTTCCCAGTCTAGAACCAGCACACGCTTTGTTTCTTGCAAGTCTGACTGTATTCAAAATATTTTATGAATAATTCCCTTGCCTATCTGAGGACAAAGCATAACTCCAACCTCTACTCCCTCTGTATGTAAACTAACAAGACTAAGCTGAAAATAATTATTCAACATTTTTGTACAAAAAAATTTGAATAATGGGTGGTAAAACAAAATACAGAACAGATTTATTTGTGCAGTCAAACATACCTCTACACTAGCAACTTCTGCTTAAGTTGCTTGAATATTTGACCTAAAAACTGAAACCAAAATTCTCCCTTCGAATGAACCAGAGCTTGCCAGCAACAGTGCTGGTCCAAACCAGTGTTTCAGTGCCTTTGGGAAACCTACTCGGGTATACATTAACTCTATGTGAGCTGCAGAAAATGAAACACATTTTTTAGATACATACACCCTTTAGTCACTGTGCCTGACCCGTCACAATCCTTTTTATGTGGCATTAAATTATTATATTAGCTTTCGAGCTAAAAATCAATATAAAACACGTATCTTCCCAACTCTACAGATGATGAATTTTAACATAGGTAACTTTGAGATGGGAAAAAGAAATAAAACTAATTCTAATATCATGTTTTTCTTGAGCTCATTTTAACATTATATTGTGCCAATGTGAAACTTGCTATAATTTCAACTCACTTTTAAATCTTGAGGATGTCTTAGGAAAAGAAAAATTCACAGGATGTAAAATAAGTAGTGCAGAGAATCATCATGGCATGGCCGGAGATGGAGAAAGTATTTTAAAATAGTTAATCTAGATAGTGTTTTTGAACATTGTGTTCAGACTTGATTTTAAATACAATAGACGTACAACTGTGGAACTAGGTTAGTATTCAGTTGTGTTTAAGTGTTGTGAAAATTAAGTTAATCATTACACTTTCCTTTCAGTATGTCTTTGCTTAGAAAAGCTGTAATATTTTGAGAGGCTGTATTAAAATAGTTGTTGGTAGAATAGGAGTTTCTGATTTCATGCTAGGAACAATACAAATTAAGCAAAACAAAGCTTACAGAGCCACACTGCTGACTCCTTCTAAGGAGAGATCGTTTTCAACTATGGCAGAAAAATCTATGACATAAGCAATTCTGATGTTGAAAATTTTTTTTAAAAAGGTAACGCAATGAAAACATCTCAGTAAAATAAATTAACAGATTTCCACAGGAGTGGAGCTTTGTGTTTCCCTTTGACAACCATTTTCCTTTCCTAGTGTCAATATTCAAGCATAACTTACCAACTCTGGGTGCTGTAACGGTGGGTGGTTCAACAGGAGCTGTACTACTAAATGCAGAGAGGGGAATCTTCATCTGCAGGGGGGCTCGACTGCTGGTAGCATTATGAAGTCCTGAAGTACCCACTGTGGGCAAAGAAGTCCTTGTAGCCTGGACAACAGGATGTGTAGTAGGAATGGCCTGTACTGCCAATGTTGTGCCTATTGATCCAGCACTGCCTGGAGAGTTCCTTTGAATACCAGAACTGGGCCCAGATGGACTGTTATTTGGTTTAGTTGGGTTAGTTGATGTCAAAGACACTGTAGTTTTGGTGAGGCTACCAACTGTAGATGCACTTTGTACAGAAATAAATTCAACGCTGCCTGACTGTTGGTTAGTAACCAAAGTCCCTGTGTGGCCTTGCAGGAGCTGAGGCTGGGATGACACTGCAAGAGGTACATGCAAGATTACGGGCAAAGACTGCAATGAGACAGACACCGACTGAGTGCTGCCACTGGGCACTTGGTTAGTGCCAACAACTGTAGCTGTATTAGCAGTGGGAATAACTGTTGTTGTCAAAGAGCTGGTGGAGGTTGCTGGAGTCTGAGGCTTAGGATGTCCACTGACAACTGTAGCAGGAGCAGCAAGACTGGAAGCTGGCACTACACACACAAAGAGAACAGAAGAACAGGAAAACTGCGTCAGTTTTGACAAACTTGCTTTGTATAGGCAGGACCCTGTATCAAGAAGGTTTGACCAAAAGCAACCATTGATGTGTCAGAGAAGATCCTTGATTTTATATAGCAAAAATTCAGGATTAAATCTAGGTATGAGGAGTACAATAAACCACATGAAAACAGTATATATGCCAAATAGGTAAACTATTTTAAGACCAAGGAGGTTTTGAGTCTACATCCCCCTAAAATTCTAATTTATGATTTTCATTTTTCAACTTGATTTTCTTAAGAAATGGGGTTTATGAGTTCCTTTAGATTGCCACTCTGTAGCCAACAATTAGAAGGGAAGATAACAACATGATATGGTCTGTGAGCAGTGTTTCACTTCTTGGCAGCTGACAGACTACAAATTTTGCTGCCATACCTGGCAAGCAATCTGCTGAAGCATCTGATTTACCTACATGTTACATACGTCCCTTAGATGGTAAGCACACTACACAAAAACAGACTCTGGAAGAGACCTAAAAACAATTATTTTTGTGGTCAGGAAAAAAAGGAAAGTCATAAAACCAAATTTTACTCTGTTCGGTTAGTTACTTACTTACTTACTGGAAAGCAATAAAACTTTGAAGTTGTGTTTGTAGTCTATAGGCAGTTTCTCACCTGTATTCACAGGGGTTTGAAAAGTCGCCAATGTGTTCTCTCCTACATTCCTCTTTGACTCCAGCATCTGCCTCACTGTGCCAGCATTTCTATGGAATGAAGTTTCAGTCAGTATTTCTAAATGAGTCACAGCAGGTATAATTATGAACAGTATGACGAAAAATATCCTTATTTTACAGTTATTCTTTTCACTGAGATTTTCTAAACCTTTTATTTTCTGGCCTCTATTCAAATTAACTTTGGATATTCCCCTACTTAAAAAAAAAAAGCAGAATTATTTGTAAATTTTGAAGTACTTGCACCAAGTCTGTCATTCACCATAAGAATTTTTCCTTCCTTGAAATAAAACTTCCATTTTTACCGTTTTTTTAACTACTGAAACAACGTTCATCTCTGTTTACCCAAGAATGGATTCAATACCATCCATTTATGACTTTTGTGAAAGAAAATCGGATTTTAAGATTGAAGAGCAATGAAGGAAAAAGAAGAGCACTCTAACTAAAAAAAGAAAATATAGGGATTATCCATTGTTAGGTATCCCAAGTGTTATACTGTAAATTTTAACATGATCACAGTGATGTGGTTTGCTTACCGATACATCACATTGCTTGTGCTTGCAGTTGTGTTTGCAGCGTCACTCACTGCTTTCGTTGGAGACTGAGATACATTTGCTGAATTCTGTGGTGGGGGAGAGAAAAAGAAAAAAAGAAACATGTTTTCCTTGTATTTTATATTAATTTCTTTGTGAGATAAACATTCAATGAAGCCAACACTGCAGAAGAAACAGACATATTTTACAATCCCCCAAGGCCTCCTTGGTCCTACCTGTCTCCCTCTCCCACATCCTCCCTTATTTATATTAAGCATCTTGCCTTCACGTTTTTGTGATATGAGAATCAAAATTTCTTCTCGAAAATTAATGGACTTTAAGCTTCCATTTTTTCACAATAATTAATCCAAAATACTCATTCTAGACACAAAGAAATTCCTCTCTTCTCCCTGCTCCACCCCCGACATCAGGTACTGGAATTCACTCTGTACTCTTCATATTGAAGCAAATTCTATTTCCTTATGTACAGTTTCAGGTGCTTTCACACCACTAATGCCTAAAGAATGTTCTGTACAAATCAGAATTACATGATATATGTTAAAAGACTTTTCTTTCATATCAGTAGCCTTTAACCAAAAAAGACGAACCTGCTTTGTGACCACTATTGAACAACCAGGACACATCTTTCTTTATATGAAATTTCTTTAGTTTTCAACATAAGGTTTAGTCTAACTCAGAAAAAACAAATCTTGTTCTTACTTCCTGTCTTTTCTTCAAGTCCTCTCTGGCTGCTCCAAACCGCTTTGTCAATCTAGCAATTTTAGCCTAAATGGGAAGATGAAAACAAACAAACAAAACCATAAACATCCTCCCCAAGAGCCATCAAATAAATTATACAAACTAAAATATACATAATTAAAACATCCAGTCAAAGGCTATTTTCATATCAGGGAAAACTGTTCTTCCTTGAAATACAACTGCATATTACTTCAGAGCAGCCGAAAGACACAAATGTGTATCACAATCAAGGTATCTTAGAGACAACTTGAATTATTTTCCTCCTTATTCAAAACTGCACAAACAGAATCCACCTCACAGAGATTCACACAATATTCTGCATGAATGAAAGCAACTGAAAGCATTGGACTGTTTTAATGCCTAATGTACCAAGCACATTGAAAAATGCACCCTTTTTTGCCTTTCATATTATCTACTCTTCCCCCATTTGTCCTATTTTTCCCTCTCACTGATACACTACGTATCACACACACCTTACTATCAGCTTTGTTCTACTCTATTTGATATTCAGGTGTCAGGTTCATTATCTTCTTAAGCACCATTCCTACATCTCGTCTTTTAATTCTTGTGCTTCCCTCAATATACTATTTGGTGACCATTCCTTCTGTAATTACCTCAGCATTACAAGATCCTAATTTACCCTGTCAAGGTAGCAGTTCTGATGGCTGACTTATTCTGGAGGCAGTAGCTGTGCCACTCATTCTAAGCAGGTACATTTTATTTGTGTGTGTGTACAGAAACAAGAACCCAATACTTTTTACAGACTCCTGAAAATACTACATTAGCACTAAAAGAAAGGAAGCTGTTTGTTTTTTTTAAAAATAAAGATCAGTGAGTTTCACATACCACATATTCAGAACTTCGTACCTAAAAGGGGCTGGTCCATTTAGAAACCTCACCTCTTTCACACATTTACAAAGCAACATGGCAGGCTACAATTATAGTCTGTCTTTAGCTACCTTTATATTTCAATTTCTGTTATCTTTTACAATGTAGAGGTTTTCTGGAGCACCTTGTGTAATAAAACCACTTAAGCTTAGACCTTGTCGCAGTTTTGCATGGTTGGGTGCTGGAGAAGAACAGGGGTGCAGAAAACGGCTGCTACGAGAAGCTGCTGGAATTCTCTGCAGCTCCAAAGTATAAACAATGCAAGGCCAGAATCATTGTTGACCAGGGCCAAGCCAATAAGAGATAGTCATAGGGCCTCTGCGAATCACATATAGGAGAAAACAACCCAGAAGCAGCTGCATTTTGCCACCAGAGAAGGGAGTGAAGAGATGTAACAAGCTGTGCAGACACCAAGGCCGGGGAGGATGGGGGAGGAGGTGCCCCAGGTGCCAGAGAGAAAGATGCCCCCGCAGCCCGTGGAGAAACCAACCCCATGGAAAAGGCCGAGATCCCACCTGTAGACTGTGGAGGGGATCCACGCTGGATGGAGCAGGTGGAGAAATAGAGAAGACTGTGACCCTACATTGTGACTCCCTGCCAGCACTTGCAGCCCATGAAGAGAATCAGAGACACAGAGATGAGCAAGAGAGCTCTGTGCCGGAACAGGTTTGCTGGGGGGAGGCTGGTGACCCCATGGAGGGCTGGGACTGAGAGACATTGTGATTTATGGCTGCCCACCATAGAAGGGATCCAGGCAGAGCAGCTGATGAAGAGATAAAGCCCTGGGGGAAGAGACTTAGGTTGGAGAAAGTTTGTGGAGGACTGTCTCCCATGGGTGGGACCCCATGGTGCAGCAGGGGGAGGGTGTGTGGAATGAATGCCCCACCCCTCCGGCCGAGAAGGAAACCAACTTGCAAGGAACTGACTGAAGCCCCCATCTCCCAGTCCCTGCCCCCCTGTGCTGTGATCGGGGGGGAGGAAGGGAGTGAAATCATGACTAGAGTGAAGTCTGCTAAGAAGAGAGTGAGGGGGGGAGGTAGAGGTGCTTTAAGATCTGGAAAAGGAAAACAGCTCATGAAGAAGTAACCAAGAACCCCATTATTTTTTCCTAGTCCCTGTCCCCCCCCATACTGCGAGCAGGGAGGGAAGAAGGAAGTAAAATCATGGCTAAAGGGAAGTCTGCTTAGAATGGAGGGGTGGGGGAAAGGTGCTACTGGAACCCTATTTTTCCCCAGTCCCTGCCCCTCCCTGTACTGCAAACGGGAGGGAAGAAGGGAGCAAAGAAACCCTGACTAAAGTCTGCTAAGAAAGGAGTGGTGGGGGGAATGTGTGTTTAAGATCTGGTTGCATTTGTTTTAAGATTTGGTCGCGCTCCCGACTCCAGTTTTCACTGTTCTTTTTAGTGTAGTGTAATAAATTAGAGTAGTTTCTTTCTTCATTCTGTGTTGACTCTGTTTTGCTCATATTGTTGCTGATAAAATGATCTCTCCTTGTCCTTATCTGGACTCCTAAGCCTCTTGATACATATTTTCTCCCCTGTCCAACTAAGAAGGGGAGCAATAGACTGATTTTGGTGGGTGTCCGGCCTCCAGCCAGGGCTAAACCATAACAGACCTTAAGTATATTAACATCAACTCATTCACAGCCTTATACGATGTTATTAATCTGACATTTTAGTTCATGGCTAAAGACACTGATTAGAAAATAATACTGAAAGCATCTTAGCACTTTAAAGAAGTGAAAACGTGTCTGGGGCAGCAAGTAGAAAGAGTTATGTAGTACATGCTACTGTGGCAAACTTCATATTTCTCATGTTAAAAGCAGAATGGCCTTATTGTTTGAATTTGTTATGACAAGCTCTTAATTGTCTTATCACTTTAAAAGTCTTTGATTTTTGTGATATTCCTCATGTCACCACTATGTACGTCATTTCTATAAAGAATGCAAGGAAGCACACTACATTCAACACTAGCTATTTGTCTCCTTGTTAGAACATAATATTTAGTTTCTGGGAAAATAGAACAGGTAAGTATCGTGTAATAGTTCTTGGTTTTGAACATCCTACACAGTCCAGAGCTACTGTCCTCTCCTTTCTGCACTTCTACGCAATTTTTGGTTTCAGAAAGGCATTAAATACTTTCATACTTAACATTTATTTAAAGAATGTTTAAATGGAACAGAAGAGTGGAAAAGCGGTTTGCTAACAGCTAAGGAACCAGTTTGCCAGAAGGAAGATGTGCTTTAGGATTTTTGATGATTATTTGTTTGCTCTCTTTTTTCTGAGTAAGGGAACAGAATTTTACAACTCAAAAGCAATACTAGTATTCATTGCTTTCACCTCCCCTTCCCACTGTGGGCTTCCCTACTGACAACTACAGGAAGACTTGCTACTAAATGCTGAGGAACTTTTTTTAATCTGACTTTAGTATGCAGTTCAACACACACTCACCTGTAGTTCAGTAAGCACAGTTTTATGCCTCTTATTACATTCTACTTTCTCTATTCGGGTTTTCAAGTCCGCCAGAGTCTTGTCAAATACAGCGCACTGCAAAGCAGCAAATTTTTCTTCTAACAGTCTCTGGATAACCTGCAAAATTATTAAAAAAGTAATAATGCAATCCCAGAATTTGAGAGACCATCTATAAAAATATTCTCAAGTCTTAACAAGTATCCTGCTATAAACAACAACAATGGATGTGTGTTAGTCAAATAAATCATAGGCACCAATAAGCATGTGGTTGCACATCTAAGAGAAGTTTCTACATCTATTTTGGCAAATACATATGGTCCCTCTTTCCCATTACTTCAACAAATTAAATTCACTGCAGTTTAAGTATATAAAACCTTATTTCATATAAAAATAGCCTTAACAACAGAAGTGCTGTGTTTACACAGATCAATTTTTCCTCTTTTTCCGTTCTTGAGTGGGACATTTGCATTCAAAGACCAGAAACTAAAGACATTCTACAAAATTTTATTTCTGAGATGCATTTTTTTCCCCCAGCAGAAATGCCACGTATTGCTTTGCTTGAAGAAGGTAAAAAGAGAAAAGACTATTTCTGCAATTTAATTGTTACACTTAATATTTTCTCCCTACTACATCTATTGCAGTGGAAAAACTTTTCTTTGGAAACAGAAACAAGCAACAAACACTGTCCAGTTTTCTGCATCCTACATCAACGAAGTTAAAACACACACTAGCTAACTTCCAGACCACAAGTTTCTTTACAAGCCCATGGTGCAATGAGGCAACCAACAGCGCTACTGAGATCTGCAAAACGCTATGTTGATTGCATTTTTTGGAGACAGCTTTTCATTAAGGCTAGGCACACAATAAAGCGTACCACATACCAATCTTTACCACACTGAAATACCTCCTTTGCTAAGATTTTCCACCTACAGTCACATGAGCCTTAAGAGTTTAAATATTTGACACATTTAAAATATTAACTTTTGCAGCACAGTTTTCAAATTATATTTGATCTCTCCTTAGAAGTAGGGCTTTATATGAATTAAGCCACCTATGTTATTAGAATTACTTCCAATTTTCAACCATAAAAAAAGAGAAAGTATTTGCAGGGGCAAATAATATGTTGGAAAGGCCAGCTAATTCAAAGATGGTAAGACAAGTGACAGGTCTGTGTGTTATCTTTGCTCTGCACCTCCATTCTACCTTTTGTAATTTTTCGTCAACATCCCTCCTGGCTGTAATTTTTACTTGAAGTTCTGCTTCATAATCTTCTCCCATGTATCGACGGCGTTTAGAATTAACACTGTCCATGTCCGCAGATTTGGAACGCTTTCTCCTTGACACTTCACCTGGAATGATTAGATACAACTGCTCGTGAGGAACCTTTGGAAAAAAACCAGGTATCTGCAAAATGTCATTCTTGTTATGAAGTTTCATTTGTCCCCAGTTTAAGCTTTTTTCATTCTAAACCAAAACAAGATGTCTGGCATCAAAGCAGAACAACAGTCCCTCTGGTTCCTGTACACTGCTGCCCTGTTAGTGAGCTCTGCTCTGAGATTCACCAAACCACTGCCTCAAATGCAAAATGGCTCCGTTCTCCAGAACCTGCTACAATCAGCATCATCCTACAATGAAACATGGCTTCCAAGAAGGAAAACAAAACCTCCTTCTGAAAAGGGAATCCTCAGGATTCCAGCCAAATAAACCTATATTGCGCTCTGCCTGTGTCAGCGATGAACTTATTTTCTACCTGCTTTGAAGTTTTAACATGTACCTCCAATCCCTGACTAAAAAATGCATTCAAACTCTTTTCTTACTTCTTGAGTAAGAAGGAAGGTAGGAGGCTAACAAAAGATCCTGCACTCAGTAATGGTGGTGATGTGCCACATGGTGCGATTTCCAGAAGCCATTGGAATAACTCTCCTAGTAATGTCATAGCCTCCAACTAGACTGAGCATTATTTTTGGAAGAAAATGGCTTTGCAAGTCTTGGGCTGAAGGGATTTTCTTAAATCTTCCTATTCTGACTGAGGCTATGGCAGAGGAAGATGTTGGTGGCTATAGAAGGTACAAACTAGTGGGAATGCTGTACTGCCAAGTTAAAGGAGCTATGGCTGGATATACTCCAAGATGCTGTAGCCTCAAGAACTGCACCCCCAGCTGTACCAAGAGGTACAATCAGAGTCTGAGCTTACTGTCCAAATTCCATTCAAACAAAACAAAACTGTTTTACTTTCAGGGTGGTCAAATACTGGAAGTGGAACACTGGAAGGTTGCAGAGTCTCCATCTGTGGAGATACTAAAACCGTGTCTAGACATGGTTCTCAAACTGCTCTGGTTGATCTGGTTTTGAGCAGGAGGTTTGAACTAGATAGTCTCCAAAGGTCCATTCCAACCTCAACTATTCTTTGTTTCTAACATGCACCAGTGAACCTCAACAGTTTTAATGTTACGTACTTCTCTCTTCATGTTTCTCCTCTTCTTTGTGGGCCTCTTCCGCTTCAACCTCCTCATTCTCCTTTCTTTTCTCCTCTTCTACCTCTTCTACAAACAGAAAAAAACCCACCATGTGTTACCTATAGTAACTTACATAAAGTCTTTTAAGATTTTAAATATGTTGGGGAAGGCAAGAGAAATAAGTATGACACAGAAGGAATGCAAAGATGAAAAAGCAGAGGATAGTTTCAGAGAAAAAAATTGAGTATCATACAACACAGTAAGATTCACTTCTGGATCTGCTTAGTTTTAAAATCAACACAATGCCTTAAAGTTACATATGAAATTATATGAAATATTTTTAATGTAGTTAAAGTTCTCAATAAATTTAGTTTATTTTTCACCTAGAAAAATAATATAAAAACCAATAACAAAATACTAATATATTTACTAAAGAATTTATTTACAATTCATAAATTCATCCATAATCTTCATGGCAGGAACTACCTAGATTCTTTTCCTAACAAATATGAACTTTCATTTAAAGTTTCTTCCTCATACGAAGATGCATCATTAAAAAACGTACTGTTTAGGATT
This sequence comes from Porphyrio hochstetteri, assembly GCA_020800305.1. Taxonomy (NCBI): domain Eukaryota; kingdom Metazoa; phylum Chordata; class Aves; order Gruiformes; family Rallidae; genus Porphyrio; species Porphyrio hochstetteri. The sequence goes on along the minus strand of CM036905.1, from coordinate 18,113,978 downwards.
TTTTTAAATAAAGAAAAATCTGAAATACCCCAAGTGCACACAGGTTAACATGAAGGATGCTAACACTTCCTGAAAACTTTTTATTGTATATTCCATAAACTTCCATTATGTGTTTCTCCCAGGCTGTATTTGGCACCTCCTCTGCTTGCTGGATACAACATTAAACAATTACTTTTAAGACTGCATTAAAATCCAGGCAGAAGTCAGTCAGCTCTGTTATACTTTGTTATCCTGATCTGTAGACTTCTCCAATTTCCTATTTTCATTTTGTCATTACAGCAGAGCTTACTAGCTCTTTTAGAGAAAGTTTTGGCTGCAAAGATAAACTTGGTGCTCTCTTAACACTAAACTATACTTCTGAACACTTCAATCATTTAAAATAAGTCACCTAATAAATCAGAAAAACGAAGGAGCAAGAAAACCCAAACGAGAACTATGAGATTTTTTATTATGATAATTTATGGAAGAAATAATATTCATACCACAAATTCTTAAAACCAAATCAATTTACTTTTAAGGTAAGAAAACAGCATAGTGCCAATGCCACCTACTTTTTAAGGTTCATAGGTAAGCTCAATGTCATTATCAATAAAATAGGACTCATTTACCTAAGAATCTTAAAGAAGAGTCTTTAACTTCAAGATTACTTTTCCCACAGTTTTCAGTTTTTAATATTCAACTGAAAGATACAAATATTCCATGAAGGGCTAAACATACCTAGAATGTCTTTAAAATATCATGTTACAAGTTTTAAAGCTGAGCTTTCTGAGTTCTATGCAGACAACAGTAATTTTAGGGATGAGGAAGTCCCTTCCTTACAAACTCCACTCTGTGAATAAAGTCAGCTTGTTTCACCAAAAGTAGTTTAAACATGATGCCCAGTTAGATTTCCCTAGTTAAGATAGTTCAAACCATAACACAGAGATAATTTTACAACTGGCTATCAGATTATTTTTCACTGATAAACTGTGATCTCATTATCTTGATATTAGACAGGCAGAAGCAATGAATGCAATCCTTTGATTATGTTAAGTTACCACTGTATTTATCACACAGTTGTCTCAATAAGTCACACCATTTGCTGTGAATCTGAACACAATGGTACTGTCTGTTGGGGTTTTTTTATTTTCTAGGTGTTTGCCTGTCAGTAAACAGTTGAAATTATCTTTTAATAATTTCTACAACTGCAAGCATTTAGATCTGCTTAGTAACAGACCGGATGCATATCTGGATGTAAATTCTACCAAAATAGACACATAAATGGAAATAAAAATAAGCCTAAGAGCATCTGAACAGTATTTGCAAGTTACTCTGGACTGCACAGTCATGCTTTCCATAGCCCCGTAACTGCAACATTCTCCTTATCAATTGGCTAGAACTGAGCACAGCCTATGTAGTGAATCCTTATCAAACTCTATCCAAAAGTTATTACAAAACAAACACAGATTCCCTCCCCTGGAATGTGTCAGGATTTGACTGGTTTTGTCTAGGAAGACATCATAGATGCATCTATTTTCAAAGAAAACATTATGGCCTATGACAAGCTGGAGAAATGAAATGACAAATGCTTTATGATATTCAACAAGGACAAAAGTTTGGCACCTGGGGACGGAAAACTTTTGCAATGACACAGGCTAGGGCCTACATGGCTGGGCAGTACCTCTGCTTGAGAACTCACAGACAACAAGCAAAACACAAGCCAACAGTCTGCCCTAGCAGCAAAGGCATGTCCACAGCATCCTGAGCTGCATCCACAGAAACAGAGCCAGTATATCACAGGAAGTGGTTACTGCCTTTTACCTGACACACTCATCATGCCACGTCTTTGTAAGGAACAAGAAAATGCTAAGGGGCTGGGGAACATGACCTGTAAGAGAGGCTGAGGGAGCTTGCCTTGTTTAGCATGGAGAAGACAAAGCGTAATGGGGACTTAAAAACTGCTTTCCTGTACCTGTAGATTGGCTTTTGTGAAGATGGAGCTAGACTCATTGTAAACCTGCACGGCAAAGGATAAGAGACCACACGTGTAAGCAGAAACAAGATATTCCAAGAAAACATTTCCAATATGAAGAGAGTCATTGGAACAGGTTGCCTAGAAAGGTTGCCCAGTCTTCATCAGTGGAAGTTTTCAAGACCTAACTGGATAAAGCTCTAGGCTACCTTGTTTAATCTCACAACTGATCCTACTTCAAGTAGAAGATTGGAGACTCCCAACCTGAACAACTCTATTATTTGGTCACAACTCCTCCTGCCTATCACTAAGTATGTACATACATTAATTTATTTACTACGAACAAGAAACACAGTATTATCTTCTGTAGTTATTACAGCAGTTTTAGTTGGGAAAAAAAAATCCATAAAGGACTTAAAGATTACAATTGATAAATCAAGCATCCATTAATCAGTCCTCTTAAGTCTGTCAGGAAGTGTGCATGATTTCTGGTTTGAAAAATCCTGTAAATCAAAAAGGCAGTTGTGCCTTCGTCTGCTACATTAAAGCAAGCTCTTTCTACCATACACTCAGCTCCTCCTTGCAGATATTACAGACTTCATTAACCTTCTATTAGATGAACAAAACCTGTGTTCTTTATAAACTTTCCAGTAAAAAGCTTGTTTCCCAAATGCAGAAGTATTTTTTCAGCAAGTCTCTGAAAACTTTACATTATCCCGTTTTAAAGTAACCCCCCCCAACTACAGATACTATTGCATAAGTGTGGTTTCATCGATGGCATTTAAGCGTAACTTATTTTCCTGTTTGTGAATTCAAGACTGTTGACAGCTAGCTCTACCACAACACAGGAACAAAAATTCATGTGTAGTGTTTTATCTGTTCACATGCTCTGAAGTTCTCTTCAAACTCCACTTTCTAGAAGACAAGCTGTATTCTTTAAATGTTAACTGCATTCTTCATTCTTAAAAGGTTGTACCTGGGCGTGCTTCTCAACTTTGATCTCCATTAACAAAGCTAAGTGATAAGTAAGTTCTCTTTCAAACTACCATTGCAGAAGCAATGCCTGGCTGAATGACTGGTGTTACAGGCAAGGTTTTCACACCTTTCACTGTGGCAATCTCTGATGTTCAAGTATTACTGAGCAGGGAATGAATCCATGCCACAAAAGTTGAACTAGAGTTCTGAAAGCAGACTTGCTAACCTAACAAGCAAGACCTGAAACTAGGTATGGTAGGGAATGGGTGTCATAACCTAAATTTGAGGTATGAGAAACAATAGGAAACATCTGGGGAACAGCATAAGGTTCTTGACACCCTTTGTGAAAGCATCTCAAGTATCTGTTAAAAAAAAAAAAAAAAAGGAATGCAGCACAAGAAATGAGGCATTACTAGTCTCTACACAACTGCACAATTATGATTTAATTTGGATTAGACATGGTGGGATAGCTGAAATGACTGTGTTACAACAGATCACAGAATCTTTAAGGTTGGAGAAGACCTCTAAGATCAAAGTCCAATCCATCTGTCCAATACCACCTTGTCAACAAAACCATCTCCCGCAGTGCCATGCCTACATGTTTTTTTTAACACCTCCAGGGATGGGGGACTCAACCACCTCTCTGGACAGCCTGTTCCAATGCCTGACCACTCTTTCAGTGAAGACAGTTTTCCTAATATCCAATCTAAACTTACTCTGACACAACCTGAGACCACTTGAGATTAACAGTCTCATGAGGAAAGACAGGCTGTAAAGGTTCAGGAGTGGTTGTGTGTGGAGGAGTGCCCAGAGCTTTGCTATAGGACTGCTGATAAGCCAGTTCAGTGTCTGTGGGCAAGGGGAAAGCAGCAAAGCAACATGGGTAATATTATGCTAGGTACTCATTACAGACTACTTGATCAAGAGATAGAGCCTTCTCAGATAATCACAAGCCTTATTACTGACTTATGGGTGTACTTCAACTGGAAGGGCTATACACCTGGGCACAATTCCGGTGGTTACTGGAGTGTGCTGAAGACAATTTCTCGACACAGGCAAGCGATGAGTCAGCTAGGGAGGTGCTTGGTTGGGTTTGTTGTTCACAAAACAAGGAAGAATTGGTCTGGGACATGAAGGTCAAGAGCAGGTTCACTTTCAGCAACCATGAGACTGGAATTAAAAATCCTGCAAGAAGTCAGCAAGATGAATAGCATGTCCTTGCTCTCAGAACAGCAGGTATCACCTTATTCAGAAGGGTATCTACTTGGATACTACCTACTTGGTAGTATCCCAAAAAGAGATGCCCTGGAAACTAAAGGGACCCAGGAGAGCTGGTTGTTCTTCAAGGACAGCTTCCTCAAAGCAGGAGAAAAGTTCATTTCAATGTGCAGAATGTAAAGCCAGCATGGAATAGAGCCAGCACGGATAAACAGAAACCTCCTGACAGAGCTCCAATATAAGAAAGAATTACATAGGAGGAGGAAGAAAGAAGAGAGGAATACAGAGACATTGTCCAGTTGTGTAGGAATAAGAAAAGCCGGATCTTAACTGGAATTGAAGCCACTGATGAATGTGAAGAACAAAAAGGGTTTCTATAGCTACAATGGCAGCAAAAGGAAGGCTAAGGAAAATTGTGTGGCCACTGCTTGCTGGTGAAGGCAACCTAATGACTGAGAACATGGAAGACGTTGAAGTACTCAACTTTTCTGTCTCCATTTTTCACTCACAGGTTTCCCTCCTAAGTTTCTGAGAACAGAGTATGGAGAAGTCTGCAGAAGTGAAGTGCTAACCAGTATCAAGCAGATAGTACTAGGGCACAGTTAAGCCAGGTGGATATAGAGAAGTCCACAGGAACAGATGAGATGTACCCAAGAACCCTGAGGATGGAAGGCAGGCTGCTGGAACTATGAGGCCACACTCTATTATATTCATGGCAACCAAGAGAAGCTTCTGATGACTGGAAAAAATGATCTCTCAGCCATCTTAGAGTCAAGGAAGATGATTCAAGAAAACTACAGGCTGGTTGGCTTCACCTGACATCTTGTGGAGGCTATAGGAAAAAGTCCGCGTAGGAAGCCATTGTCAGGCACACAAAGGAGAGGAAGGTGACTGGGAGTAGCCAACTTGGATACAGTGAGCAAATTGCACCTGACAGACCTGATAACTTTTTACAGTGGCCTCAAAGAACTGGCATTAGTGGTATGGAGTCTAAATGGTGGCACATAACTGAAGGCAGTCCTCAGGTATCCATACTGGGTTGATGCAGTTTAAAGTATTTATAAATGACGTGGACCTGCGGGCAGGGGGACATACCTGGCAACTTTGGAAATAGAGACTGGGGGAGCAGTAATATTCTGTGGGGCATAACTGCTATCCAGAGGCACACTGACAGGCTGGAAAAATAGGCTAACATGAAGTGCAGCAAGTGTAAATACAAAGCCCTACATCTAGGCTAGAATAACCCTATGCAACAGGACAGGCTGGGGCTTGACTAGCTATAATCTAACTTTGTAGAACAGGGCTTAGATTCCTGGTGGAAAACAATCTGAACATCAGTCAGCAGTGTGAAATAGGTTAAACAGTATTTCAGGTCATATTAACAAATGTGTCTAGCAGGATAAAGCACTTGAGAAACTCCTCTTTGAAGCATTATGTCCATTTTTTGGATCCCCAGTACTAGAAAGGCCCTGACAAAACCACAGCAAGCCCAGTGGAGGGTCACTGGAAAGGTCAATAGAACGATGTACATGCTATATGAGAAACTGGCTTTGCTCAGCCTTAACAAGTGAAGACTAATTAGAGATTCCACTGCTGCCTTCCATTACATAACAGGAGGGCAGAGATAAGAGGAAGACACTAGTGTAAGGACAGGAGGCAATGGACACAAGTTGGAATACAGACAGTTCCAATTAAGCATAACGTTTTTCACTGTTGAGGTTGGTTAACTATTAGGCTACCCAAGAAGTGTAGTGTATTCATCCTTGGAGATACACCTATGTAAACCACCAAAGTCCCTGAGCCGTTTGATATAATTTGACCTATACCAGGGGGCTGGAATAAAGACCATCAGAGGGGCTGAATTAAAATTACTCTGCAATTCCATCATCTTCTTTGTTGCTTTTTCACGTATCTTTTCCAGCTCTGTGACATCTTCTTTGATATGGGATGGGAAAAAGAAACAGCATTATACAAAGCATGCATGTAAGAGCTTGGTGTCCCATAGTGAAATATTCCTCAATTTCCTCATTTATTCCTAGCATTTTTATTTGCTTTCTTCACTTGCTACTGTATCAATGTTTTCACAAAACTACCTACTATAATCCTGGAAAATTGTCTTAGAGTGGTGAGTCAGTTCTATCTTCCTATCAAGTTACAATCATGTTTGTACTCATCTATACCGCTCTGTAGTTAACCACAGTGAGTTTCATATGACATTTTTATACCACAGTTGCTCAACGTTGTAAGATTCTCCTGCACCTCTTCATAGTATCATCAATGAACTGTCACCTTGCGAGTCAGCCTTCATTTTAGGTAAATTATTACTGTCTCTGGACAGATCACTGCAGATTTACTTGCCATTCCTCAAGTGATTATTTCCTCCATGAGGATCTTCCAATCTTATCCAAACACAGTTCAGTTTCCAAAACTTTTTGGTAAGAAATCACTTGTGTTTGATATTCAGAAGGATTTAAACACATCACATCTTCCTCATCACATGCTTGTTTACTTACCCAAAGAGCTCTGATGTTTTCTAATGTATGATCTTCCATTACAATAAAACCCTTAAGGACCAACATAGCTGTTCTATTTGCTAATTATACTTGAGAAAAAGATTCTATTAATCTGCCAATTTGAAGAAAGTCTTCCAGTACCATTCTTAACATTGTTTAGCCATGCTGGATTTCATCTGGGCTTTTTTGAAAACTGTACTTTTTAACAAAGCAGCTTACACCCATGCCTTCCATATAGCATCTTCAAATGATCTCCATACTGTCTTCAGAGATTTAATCCACACATAATCTTTCCAAAAGTTAGGTTTTATCTTCTAAAGATAACTCTACCAGTTCTCTCACACAATTGTTTCCTGCACCATCTCTGCTATTATCGTTGTTACTGAAAGACTGAAATTGGTGGAAGGACTGGAATTTTTTTGTATTATACCATCTTATATTTAGTACAAAATAGGTCCTCAAAAGATTTGCCTAAAATATTTCACACAAAATGTACTGTTCAGAAAAAATAAATTCCCTTCACTGCAACTTGACGGGCAAGCTTCATGAAGCTTACAACACAGAAATTAACAGGTGGTGGCTGCTGGTTAAGTAAAGAACATACTTCACAGTGGCCAGTTTTCATTTAATGAACAGTCTCAGTTACAACCATGTGATGGTAAAAGGCAAACTGTTATAGCAAATAAATAAAACAACTAGTCAAGAGAACCTGTCCTGTCACCAAAACTGAAAATCTGAAAATAATATTGCTTGCTACAATAATTTAAGACTTCGTGAACTGCAGTCCCAATATTAAATTCACTTTGGTCTTTTTGCTTCATGGCAAAAGCACTCCTCTGTGACCACAGTGTTTTCATATGGTGTAAGAGGGAACCCTCCCCAGCCCCGATATCCTAATTTCATTCATCTCCAATGGAAGAACCCTTTAACAGCTGTACGAAGAACAAGGGTTTACAAATTTATTTGTAATATGTATTTTATAAAAGCGACTCGTAAAACACCATGATTTCAACACAAGTACACACATGGTTCTTTCTCCCTGCCACCCCCCACCTCCAAATAGTTTCTGGAAGACTTCAATTGCACCTAATTGAGATCCTTAAAAGAAACTACAGGATCTGCCTTTTCTCTATTTAACTAGCATAAATTTTAAAGTAAACATCAGAAGAGAAGGAAGAGTCTGAAACATGGCTGAAGAGACATATTATCATCTTCCTCTCTCTAGCTGTTTACAGACTGAAGACTCAGAATGCCATCACACATTAGTGAAAGACACAATTTCATCATTAGTGAAACAAAAATTGAGAATCTATAGTTACTGACTTCCAAGACTTGAACTACACCTGAATCTTGCTTTCTCTATGGAATTCCTACCTAGCCAAGCACATGTAAAAACTTTTTGGTTAGAGTGGTAGTCATTTCATGAAAAGCTATACAATGTGGGGGGACCACACAAACCAAGAAAATTTGAAGCAAAAACTTTCTTAATTACAGATAAAAGAACACTATCAACTTATCTGTAAGTTATTAATGTTTTACTTTCAGCAGTGCAACAGTGCAATGACAATGAGCATCCTATGTCACAAATATAAAGTATGCTTACAAAACTGTGTGACAATAATAGGCTACAGAGGACAACCATTCAGTTTAACATTAAAAAATCTGCTAACTACAGGAGTAAAGTACCATCCTCCTACACTTAATACTTTCAAATGTTGATCAGTTGGCCTAGCCATAAGGCAAAAGTATAGACTAAAAACTGCTGCGACTTAAATGAATAAAAGCTGTATGACATGAAAAACATGCAATTTTTCCGGAAACCTTTCCAACACTGTCTTTTGGTGAAAAAAAAGGAAATTTGCCTGGATTATGAGGGTATTTCCATTCTTAATTTGCATGTTAAAGAAAAGTAGAAGTCTTTTTTTCCCTTCAAGAACAGTAAACAAACACATTTCTCTTCCCACTATTCTTTCTGTGCCTGGTCATTACTCATCTTTTCTCTTCTTCCAAACACCCCCCCACCCCACTTTGCAAAGAGTATGAGGGAAAACCCAAACACACCAGATCCTCAAGATGACAGTGTTTTGGTGTTACTTTCATTTTTTTCTGGGCTTCAAATTCCATCCCTGAAAAGCTTAAAACTATGTAACACCACATTGGTGAGTAAGACTTTATGATTTATAACCATGTCACAAAGGTGTCAAAAAAAAAAAAAAAAAAAAAAAAAAAAATCACAGACTTAGATCAAAACTACCATTTTAGAAAACTCTTACCTGGAAGATTTGACTTATTTGGTTGTATCACTTCAGCACGTTCTTCCTTCTCATCACAGGGATCCTCTTCATCAGACAGCACTAAGAAAGCCTCTTTTGGCAGACTTTCATTGCTTTCCTGCTTGGATGGTGAACCCAAACAGTTGTCTATTTTCTCTTCTAAATCCGGGACTGTGTCATCAATGGGAAGCAAAGAACTTTTAGAAAAACAGCTCAGTTCATCTTCAGCAGGAGCTAGTTTTTCCAAAATTGGAATAATTTCGTCTGTTTCCATAGAGTCAGCATTGTCCAAAATACTTTCACTTGGCTCATCTATCATTTGCTGAACAGTGGTTTCTGAAAGACCTGCAGTACCATCTCGTTTATCCTTTGGTTCCTGGTCACCTTCCACGGTGCTAGAGACGGCTTCTTCTCCAACAGCATCTTCAACAGTTGTTTCTTCAGTCCTCTTTTCGTCACCAGATGAATCAGAATTAACAGTTAAGTCATTTCTTTCTCCCACCTCTCCAGAAGAGTCACCAACATCACAAACTGATTTAATTTCATCTTCTGATGGGACATCTCTCTCTCTTTGGTCCAAATGATCTTTTGTATTATTTTCTTCATGGAAGTTATCTTTATTGCTATGAAGCACTCCATTTTCAGTCTCACAAGCTGAAGCAGTATCAGTATCTTTATCTTGCTCAGGAGTAACATTCTCTGGAGACAGCGTTAGAGGTTTGGGGTCTGTGTTATTAACTGTGCTCCCTGCCCTACTTTCAGGGCTTTTGGCTTCACGTATTTCATCAGAAACTGTTTTTCCTTCTTCAGAATTAACACACAAATCCCCTAGGCCATTAACTTCCCTCTTGTCCTCCATACAGTCTGTATTGCTTACAGGGGAATTCAAATCAGAATCTCCATTGTCATGCTTTCCATTTAACAGTTTAACTTCAGTTGTCTTCAACAGCTCTTCTTTAACCTTATAAACAGCTTCAAGTTGTTGTCGATCACTTGCTCTCATTGTTTTTCGTGCTTTAAAGACTTTTTTCTGAGGTTCATCTGTGCTATCCATCTTGACCCTTCAAAAAGAGTTCAGAAAGAATTGTGAAGATAACAATTTATTATCTTATTACAGCGTTACTAAGAAAGACTCTAGTATCCAGCATTTTAAAACAAACCAGTTTATCTACAAAGAAAACACAGACACCACACTTAAATTTTGTTTGTTGTCAGTAAAAGTTTCCGTGTATACTGCATAAAAATACATTATGTAAAGATCACTGAGAAGTACACATTTTAGACCAGCCATCTCCGATTATTATAGCAAAGCCACATAACGATGTTTCTGAGCTAGAAAATTAAGGTACTAATGTAAGAGACAGCAAACAGTAAAGAAATATTCTTGGTCCATCTGTTTACATTTATCTTTCTAAAACTATGTAGTTTCATGAGTTTCAAACAGAATTAACAACTGGGGTAAATCACAAGATTTTTATATCAAGAAACTTCAATATACGGAAAGAATTTCTAAATGTGTCAATTAAGATACTTTCTTCTTCTGTACAGATAAAAATAGACCTTTGTTCTCCATATTTACACAATGGTTATGTGAACTTGGGCTTTTAGAGTACTTTCATTTAAGTTGCAATGGTGTCTTCCTTCAACCATTTGTGCTCCTAAGAGCTACAGTTTTTGTAGCTCCTTTTAGAAAAATGTCCTTCAAAGGAAACTGATTATTTTGCCTTCCATATAATTTTATTAAATCCAGCCAGCCAACACAAATATTAAGTAAGAACATTCACATATGAAAAGCTTTTTTTTAAAAAAAGTCTCCTTTATTAAATCAATTAAATCAGCATTATCAAGGAAGTTAGAAAAATGAAATACGACAAAATTATTTTATTAAACAAAAAAAAAATCCATAGGGATTTTTATATTGGGTTCCCCCCCCCATGTGGTCTCTGTTAAGGACACATTTTCGAAGAGATAGATATGATAATATTGTTCAGAATCAGAAAGCAGTTAAGAAAGTTGTTATACCTTAAATGAAACTCAGTGAGTAATATCTTGCTGATTCTAACCAATTTAGCTCTGCTGAAGCTACTATACCATCAAAAATGCCTCCTGTCTAGGTTACGGCTTTTCTTAAGTTTCTCAAAAATATGCAAAAATTCACTCAGGAAACAGTAGTTAAAAGATACTACAGCAAATAGAAAAGAGCAAAAAATAAATCAGGCTGTTATGTCTATATAAATTACCCTTCCCCTGCCCCCCAGCACTAGATAAGAAAGTGTATATACCATCAATGCAGCAGAATTATTATACAAAGGATGCATTTTAAGTATTTACTACAGTTCATTTTGCATCTTCCCTCCATCTTCACTTTCATTTACAGAGCTGAGATTATTAATAACCTGCATTTTGTTTTTTCAGGTGGGATATATATTTTTTTTTGATTTTTTCAATTAAAGAAAAAGCAGAACTACTGCCAATGCTGCTCAGATTAGCAATGGTCTTGTACAACCAAGTTGTAAAATACACAAAACAGACTCCACAGCCTGTCAGTTTGTCTTCACCCTCTTTGTAACTAACCTTGCCTACAAGTTTTATGTAGGCAGCCCTAAGATCGCTTGGATAACCTTGAACAATTCCAAGAGCTCCTACAACTTCATGTAGTACAAGGATGCAGGGCCTTTGTATCATGCACATTGGCCCAGGTTTCTACGAGGTTGTTTCAGAGATCAGTCCCGTTGTCCAACTCAGTTCTTTCTGTGGTGCTGTGTCACTGCAAGATTGCTTTTCAAGGCCCAGGACAGCATTTTGGTTGGTGGCATGAGATATGCTTCCAGCCATCTGGTGGTTGCTTCAACCATTCTAAGTATGTAGCGCTTGCCTTGGTGGGTTTGCGGAGGTGTGATATAATCAAATCTGCAGGCTTCCACGTATTTTTATTTCAGTCACTATCCTCCATACCAAAGAGGTTTTAGCTGCTTGGCTTGCTTGACAGCAGTGCATGTTGCACATTCATGGATATTCTGTGCACTCTGCCACAAAAGGGATTGAGAAAAATGCATTAGTGATCTCAATTGTGGTGTACCACTTGGCTGCCTTTGCCTCCAGTTCATACTGAAGTTCTAGCATGTCTGGCACAGCAGCACTCATCAGCAGTGTCACTTCATTCAGGTCATGATAGTCTACTGTCAGTCTCCATTCTCCATTAGACTTGCACTGGCCATACAGGACTGTTAAAGTGTGACCAAGTCTTGCTGATCACTCCTTGGTTCTCCAGTTAACAAATATGGATGGAGATGAGGTAGTCACAGTTGGTGCATTATTGCTGCCAGTGCATTCCCATGGTAACAACTGGCACCTGTTTTTCTTTGACCCTCAGCAACCCTGCAACAGAAGGGTTCTCTAAGAGACCAGATGAAGTAGGCAATGGTTCAATTTCCTCAGTCTCTAAGGCAACTATTTTAAAAGCCCATTGGTACCGTTTTTGGGTCTTTGAAAAATGCTCTCCAGAGGTAGCCTATGCCCAGGATGCATGGCGCCTCTAAACCAGTTACAATGGGGTGTTTTTCTCAGTCATTCCCAGTTAGACTCAATTCAGCCTCCAGTAGAGTCAACTGTTGGGATCCCCCTGTCACTCCAGAAGGGTTCTGCTCCTTCATGGGTTGATGGCATTAGGGTGCACTATGCATCAGTGTCCACTAGAGCCGTATGGTCTTGTGGATCCGACATACCAGGCCATCACATTCACACAGTTCAATAAACCTAGTTGTCTTCCACCTGGCTGGAGACAGGAGCCCTCTAATCCTGGTAATCATATTTATTACTTGCTACTTGTCCCTTCAAGAGGATGACAAGTACAATCAGTCTGGGAAACTGCCTGCTGGAAACTGGAGTGGCATTTTTCATGGAAGAGCCCCCTTTTGTGATTATTTTTTGTTGTAGCTCACACACTCAGTTGTCTCTAGGATAGGGACAAGTTTCCCATCCCATGTCGTGGTTTTGCCCCGGCCGAGGGCCGCACCCCACACAGTCGCTTGTACTTTTAAAAGGAAGGGGGAAGGGAAGTTGGGGGAGGGGGAAAAGGGAAGGAAGAAAGGAGGGAACGAAACCACAACCTAGAAACCAGAACCACGAAGGTTGGGATAAGGATAGTTTACTAAACAATAACAGAAAACTAGATATAACAATAACATAAGTTTAAAGCACAAAATAGATGAAACTGGTGATACACAATGCAATTTCTCACCAAACCACACAACTCAGGCCGCACAGCTTAGAGCCCGTCCCGGACAACCCGACCGCCCCAGAAACTGCACGTCCTGGTGTTGTCTCCCCCTCTTCCCCCCAGTCCCCCCTTAAACTCAGCATGACGTAACTGGCATGGAATATCCTCTTTGGCCAATTCGAGTCACCTGTCCTGGCTGCGTCCCCTCCTTTCTCACTAGTAAGGAAGTATACAGAGCTGAGAAAGGTACTTGATTGCCCGGCAACAAATCGGGAACATCAGGGTGCTATCAGCACTATTCTCATGCTAACACCCACACATGGCATTCCATCCACTGCTAAAAAAAAAATTTAACTCCATCATAGCTGAAACCAGGACATCCCACTTCGTCATAACCTACTCATGGTCACGCAGGTAAAACCATAGGGTTCCTTGTGGTGTGTACACTCTACATCCTCTTTTGAGCAGGGGAATGCTTACACCTAATAGGTGAGATATTGGTCTATAAAAGTGGGAACTTAACATATACTTCTGACCTGCAAGGCCTCCTCTGGCAGTTTCTCCACAGCCTTCTCTGAGTTGCTGGACTTCCTCGGGCAGTTCTTTTTGAACAGTTTTTTACATTCTTTAGACATTCTTTACCATGGCCAAGAAACAGTCCTATAGGGAAGAAAAGAGGTTTTCTTTATATTGACAGAGTTGTCTAGACACTTCATTCACTGCTGATGCCTCTTCTTCTTTCCAGGCCAGTAGTGACATTGATTTGGCATACAACAGTGGTACACTCTGTACAATCTTCTGCCATGTGGGTCAGGTACACTGGACTTTATTAGGATCCATGGGCATGTTGTCAGGGTCATAATAAACTATCTCCAGTAATGCTAATTCCCTCAGGTACTGGATACCTTCATGGTGGTCCACTTGCCTGGGTAACATACAATGTCATCTCTGAAGGCATACTTTTCCCTCGTGCATGAGAGGAGTAACATCCAAAGCCTTGAGGGCTTGTGTCCCTTTTCCAACTGTCTTGTTAATGACCTCTTCTTCCCTAGACAGGGATCCCAGCTGCTTGGTTTCCCCACTCCCAAATTCCAGGCTACTGGCCCTTTTATCTCAGCATCAGAGCAGCCAGGTGACAAACTGCTTGCCTGGATACCAGCTGAAATATTTTTGCTTATCTCACAGCTCACTCAGGGATAGGGATTGGGTGGTTATATTTAGATCTGCCTCTTGTTCTTGTGATGGCCACACTTTGTCATCCTTTATTAAATGAGTTGACGATCATGTTAGTTTCTTCTTGTGTATAGGGGTGACTGATAACAGTATGGGTTGGTGCTCCAGTTCAGCTGCAGCACTTGTTGCAGGCATTGATCTCTGGGTGGTATTCTTAAACAGCTGTTTAATTCTAAACAAGACCTGAATGACATTCAGGAGGCCTAGTAACTGAAGGACACTTGTCTGAGTATCCCAAGGATATTCAACATTCCCAAGAGCTATTTTAAGTAGACTGGATGAGAAGGGGAAGATAAAGAAAGGTGTCTCCCCTGCATACCGGCTCTCTGAGAATAAGTAGTAAAAAGTGCAATTACTAGTAATAGCTTCTGACAGATTCCTCCTGAAGTATAGTGATGAAACCACCGCTGTTGCTCCATTTCATGCACTGACTGCCACCATGGAGCAGAGATACCAGACTGGTCTAACAATCAATAATTTTATCATACCATAACCCAGTGCTTTACAGTAAAGAGCAATAACCTTAATCTAACAGTCACCCAGAAGTGATCAATGATACATAAACAGTGATAAACAGTACACATGTAAGTAAGATGTTACATAACACAACTCAGAACAAACAAAACCTCATTCTGACCAGAAAGATTAAACTAATATAATGAATGCTTATAGCAAACTTGTTTTAACACACTCTGGTCACATCTGTCATTATCTCAATCCCTGTGCCCCATGTTGGGTGCCCAAAAGGAACTACTGTGGTTTAACTCCAGTTGGTAACTAAGCACCATGCAGCCACAGGCCTACATACGCACAGAGTCACAATGGGATAGGGAGGACAACAGGAAAACCCTACCTCTTGGCTTGAAATAAACAGTTTAACAGGTAACAAAGGAAGTGGATTAATTATGAAACCACCACGAAGTGATGCACAAATGCAATCACTCACCATCTGCAAACCCCACCCCCCCATGTGAAGTGTTTCCAAACAGCAATCACACCTCCCAGCTAGCTTCTCTAGTTTATATAGCGGGCATGATGTCATGTGCTATGGAATATCCCTTTGGCCAGTTGGGGTCAGGTGTCCTGGCTGTTCTCTCCCAGCTTCTTGTACACCTGGCAGGGTATGAGAAGCTGAGAACCCCTTTACTTCATGTAAACACTACCGCTACCTAGTGACTACTAAAACCATCAGTATGTTATCAACACTATTCTCATCCTAAATCCAAAACACAGTACTATACCAGGTACTAGAAAGAAAATTAACTCTACCCCAGCTGAAACCAGGATAGTAACTCATGTATATTTTCAGTTCGATCCCATAATGTTTTGCAACCATAGACAAGCCAATAAAAGCTACTGTTATGTGACGAACGTATAAGCACAGATGAGAATAAAAGATGAACACTAAACACTGCTTAACAGCATCACTGCAGACCAGCCTTAAAGTATTTCCAGCCACACCCACAAGGGAGCACACTGCAGCCAAGTATCAGACTTTATGTCAGAGCTGGGGGAAAGAAGAAACAATTCTGTAACCAGTTCTGGTGCAAGCCAATCATCATCCATTTAACAAATACTGCCTTCTAGTCTTTCAAAGGATAAGGAGATTGCTCTTCAGAGAGCAGCTCTAAGGCAGGTGAAGTGAATTCAGTCTTGCACAAATAAAGCAATTAAAACTAGTGGTGTTCTAGATTAATCTATGTTGATAGTTTCCCTTTGTACTTAGCAATTAACAAAACAATTAGCTACATTTGCTATGTAGTTCCCTCACTTGAGTATTTTCAGTGTTTACTCACTGTGTGACCAAGTGACAAGAAGGAAAGGAGTGGCCCTGGCACTAAGCCGGCAGAAGGACATCTTTTATTTCAAAGACAGACATCTGTACAAATCAGCACAAAATTACTCCTGCACAAAGGGTTAAATACTGTGAATAAGGTGATAAGTTTTGGGTTGCTTTTTTTGTCTAATTATTTTTTAAACACAATAATGAATTTTGAAACACCCCCACACTGCGCATAAATGTGTGTATTTGTTGAGATATCGCTTACAAAAATTCTTTTTTAAAATTAAAAAATATCTACTTCAACACGTGAGACAGAAACACACCAGTAGGCACCTCCCCTCCAATAATATTTGGAGATTTCTTTCTCATGACCAAATGTGTACAAACCCAAATATTCTAGTGCAGCTAGGAGCATATGAAGCCGATTTTTAAAAGTTTTCACTTTGTTTCCTTATTTATTTTATTATTATTATTACTTTGTAGAGAAATTGCAGCTCTAAAGGAACTGCTATCCATAGCCTAGCTGCTATGGATTAGCCTATAATCTTGTGCTCATATGAGCAGCCCAGGAGCTGCTCAAAATGTTAGCCAATCAGCAAGCAGCTGCCTGAATCCTGCCTGGTAACAGGCAGTAGACAAAGAGAAGGTCAGGGAAACATGGGGGGAGGAGGGGGAGAAGGGCGAAGAGAGTTGGAATCTAAACAATAGCACACAACGGGGTTTGCATAATATCATCAGTCTAGAACAGCATTGGCACAGGGTTCCTGGAATGCCTGCAGCACTAGCCAAAAGCGCCACAACTATATAACATTTGCCAAAGCACAAAGAACTACATGGAGGAAGTCAAGCCTTTGATCATGAGAATCAGTGCTCAAATATTCAAGTCTACTCAAAATGTACCATAGCAAAACCAAAGAAAATGAGGCAGCAAATGGTCAGGAGTATTTAGTTCTAGATGGAGTCTCACAGTGAATGAAAGTGGTGAATAGAACCTACCTTTTAAGTAGTGGTTCATAAAAATACCTGGTTTCAGTTTAAATCCTCTACAGCGATGTTGATATAAAATGTCAAAATTTTTAAAACTGTTTTCAAAAAAGAAAAGAAATAACCATTTGTGATCTATTCTTACAGAGGGCACACTGATATAATGTGCCAATAATTTCTTTTATCTACTACTAATGCAAGTCTGCTCAGCTCACTGAATGCAAGATTCACAACACCAACCAGCCTACTGCGATCCACATACAACTATGCCTTTATTTTAAATGGTAACAAATAAGAGAGGATATACAATAAGCGCAAATAATGTTTCTTCCAGCACACCACGGAACATTTGAGTTTTTCTCCCTTTTAGGCTAAAATTATATTAGCATTGGCTGAACAAAGGAGAATGTGCCATTTTTTAAAGAAAAAACATCACCATCCTGTCCTAATTCACCGAGTACAAATACAGCAAAATAAGGTCCGCTGTCATTAAAAGACAGTGAAATCTTTAGCTTGTTTTTCTTCCCCTTGTTTAATACCCAGCATTGAGGTTGGCAGTTTAAGAAACAAGCAGGCTTCTCCCCTGCGGCAGAGCTCTGTAGTTCGGCAAGCGCATCCCAGGGGGAGCCCGCGGGGACCCCCCACCCCGCCCGAGTCCTCTCCCCGTGGGACGCGCCAGACCTCGCCTCAGCACTGCGGGGAACGGACTCCAGTCCCGCACCCGATTGGCTGGAAGGAGAGGCCAATCGGTAGCCAACCAGACAGCAGCTCCTTAAAGTCTACCCAGCAACAACCCCCCGCGAGGCCGTCGCAAGAAACCGCCAAGACAGGAACACGCACCCGGGGCCCAGAGCACAGGCCGGCGGGTTCATGCTCAACGGCAATGTCTACAACACTGGTAAATGACGTAAGAAAACGTTAACGGGTTTCACTTTGAAACCTGGAGCTACGCAAAAGTGCAAACCCACAAGTGGTGTACATGAGGGCACGCGGGTGTAGTGGAGATTTGGTGTTTAATATGCACAAGCATTTTTCAGGCTCTTAAGACCGCTGAATTTCTGCAATATTAAATGCTGAATCAAAAAAACTGCTGAGATCCAGCCTGGGTCCAAGTACAGAAACAAACAAGAAGCAACAATTTAAAATGGCACTAAAATAGCAGTGGCTTGGTTGCCTGTGGGGATCTGCCATTTATAAAATATTATCGGTATTTCCTGTAGGGAACATAACCTTTCGCAGGAGGGGGCGTGCAACTGCTGCGTTGCTTACAGGCTCCACGCTCAGCCCTGCCCTTGCACACAGAAATCACCACTGAGCTCCCACCAGGCGCATCACGTCAGACTGGAGGTGACAGGTCTTCAGTATGTGAAGGAACCAGCTGTTCCATCATTGAATTAAACTGAAGCCTGGTAGGGACTTTTCATAATATTTACCTTTTGGGGGAAGGAAGGCTATTTGTCTGTTTTCCATACGAAACGATGAGGTGTGGGAGGGCCCCCTGTCGCCATCTTGTCACCTCAGCTCCTCGCGGCCCGGCAGAGCCAAACTCCCCTTCTCCTGCCTGACGGCAGTTGACTGCAGGAAATTTGCATACCCGCTCGAGATTGGCTGCGGGAGAGCTACTTTGCATAAACCAATACGCAACCGCGAAGCGGAGCCATCCCACGAGGCGTGTGCAAATCTGCCCGGCAACCGGCTAAAATTAGAACGGGCGCCCTGGCGCGTCACCAGGGCTGAGCTGGATAGAGCCCCTCCCCGGCGGTGACGTGAGCACGTATGAGAACACACGGCGCGGGTCCTCCTCCTCCCTGGAACATGCGAACGCGACGCTGTGGCTGCCGAGAAGGTGTAGGGGAGTAGTCAGTCTGCACACACGAGGGACGAAGGGACACCCGCTCTTCCGCTTTCCCGCGGAAAGCAGAGGCGTTACGTGGGGGTATGGCACACTTACCTCCCGCAGGGTTCGGGGCATGTTGGCGTGGTGGTGTTTTCAAAGAGGAAAAAAAAACCCCAAAAACCTCTTAAATCATTCTCTCCTCAAATCAAGACTCTTAATCTGCACAACCTCTTTCTTGCCTTCATTTCTAAGCAAGCAGGAACAGAAACCAGCTTACCCCAGCTGTTTGATATATCCCACATCAGTTCAGTGGCATGAAAACTGAGTCATCCATGACAGATGTCATTACATGTGGACTCATATCTCAAGTTCTAGATGACTTTATAGTCACATGTCAGACACACCCATATAATTCATGCAGCCAAACTAAAGACAGCATGGGATTTGGAAAGGTGACCAGGCTTAACCAGCAAAATAAACCCCTTAAATAGATAACGCATCTTGGAAAAAAAAAAATATATCACAAAACAGTAAGTAAAGCACACAATTTTAAAATGATTATGTAAATAGATGATCTACTAATAATTTCATCAGACATGCATGTACAGCATTTCAGCATTTTCAACCTACGAAACGGGTATCATCTATGCGAGTTTGCATTTTCTGTACTGCTGAACTGACGAGACACTTCTGACTGCAGCGGAAGCAAGTGAAGAGGTTTCCACACCTTTCTATCCACATCTGCCCCCAGGTTTCTGTTTCATGGCATCAGTTAAAAGCAGGTGAAAGCCAACAACAGCGAGATAGATTCATTACCCATGCCTAGCATTAGTCTATTTGTCACAAGCATCCTTCTTTACGGAAGGGTAGCTTACTCCATAGACATTAGTTAGCTACTGCTAATAAATTTTACTAGCAACTGCGTCCTCCTGCCTACCAGTTACTCAATAAGCAGAGGCTAAATGTTTTCTGAAAGAAACTAACATTGGGGAAAGATGGGGACTGCAAAACAAACACACCAATCTAATATTCTGTTCATTACTAGATACAAGAGAAAAATCAAAAAGTGTGTTTTCAGTGCTGGTTGCCCACTGTGTTAATATGCTGAGAACCCCAGATAATGCAGGTTATTCATGTTCTAACAATGATAAACAGTCACTCTCTAATAAATCTCTATGGCAGTCAATTTCTTACTATATGAAGCATACAATGGAATAAGATTCATTTACCCTAGTAAGAACTGTATAGCAGCAGATTAAATTCTCTTGGGTCAATGGTCAGAGAATTATTTTTCTGTGTTTGCTGCTAGGCAAAGATTTGTCACATCTCAACCTTGTAAAGACTTGTAAGAAAAATTACCTGAGGTAATACCCAAACTGCACTTTAAACATTTCATACTCCAACACGTAAGCAACCATAGCATAGATGATTCTTCAACTTCAGTGTGCTTAGAAAAAGCTCTGCAGGCACAGATTGCCAAAAAATTAATTCTTTGCTAAACCGGCCAAGGAATAGGAAGCAGAAAGTGGACAAACACAAGATGGTTCCTTCATATAGTTCCAATGATGAAAATAAACGTGAAGAACAACAGAACTAGATTTGTGTTGTAGTTTAACCTCAGCCAGTAATTAAACACTATTCAACCACTCACTCACCTCTACTCCCCTTCCCAGTGAGATGGGGAAGAGAATCTAAAAAAACCCTGTAGGTTGAGATAAAGACAGTTTAATAGCATAACAAACAACATTAATAATCTAAAATGATGTACAAAAGAAATTGCTCACAATCTGTGCAAACCCCTCCACTGATGCCCAGTCTGTTTCTGAGAGGCAATCATACCTCCTGGCTAGCTTCCCCACTCTCTGCACGGAGTGTTACGTTATATGGCAGGAAATATCCCTCTGGCCAGTCTGGGTCAGCTGTCCTGGCTGGGCTCTCCCAGCTTCTTGTGCACCTGGCAGGTGAAAAGTCCTTGACTTAGTGTAAACACCACAACTACCTAGCAACAACAGAAAACATCAGTGTGTTACCAACATTATTCTCATCCTAAATCCTTTTGGCTACTAGAAAGAAACAACTCTGTCCCAGACAAACCCAGGACACTGAAGACTTTTTTTTAAAAAATAAAACCAAAGAAGAAAAAAAGAAGTGCGTTAGCATTAAAAAACCCCTCTAAAACAGTACCTTTAAAGGTGGACAGATGACTAGTCCAACAGCCTTTCAAAGAAGTGTTACATCTTCAGTAAGAGAGTGGTTGATCAGAAAATCCTTTTGGACTTGGCTCTTTAAAAAATATTTTTAAAAATTCTTTCCAATGTTTTTGAACATTAATAACAAAATTGCATATCCACTCCAGATGAAGCGTGTTGATACTACCTTACACAGTATGCAGTCATATTTGCATAAAAAAGATGAAATAAAACAAGAATATGATGCAAGCACTGGTGAGGTTGCATGGGAATTCAGATCAGGGACCTCAGTCCCTGTCACATAACAGTTTCTGTTTAATGTAACAAATACAAAATAAGCCAGCAAGTAATAAAAGCCTCAGCCCAAATCAGCTGTCTGTTATTGACCATGCAGCTGCTTTTAATTCCTAAGCCAGCACAAGAGTGGGGACAGAAGGGGGAACAGAGAACAGCTTCCGGTGTGTTGCATACCGGCCTTTCAGTAGCAACTTATATTACCTATACAACTACAGCACTGCACTATGTCACAGGGAGCCCAACCTTGAGAAATGAACTGAGTAGGATCAGTGCTTTGGCACTCCATTCAAGGACCTGACTGTAACAATGCAATCACAGGAATACCAGGCTGCACCCGAACATGCAGCACAACAGCCTTAGGTTTCCAGGTGTGACTGTACAAGTCAAGAACTCACTGTAATGGACAGGCAGCCTTCTAGAAGTTGACAAGACACTGCAGGTGTCCCATCGTGTCAGCTTCATCTGGTTAATTCACACTTTTTAGGGACAGGGCAAGGAGACTGTATCCACAATTAAATCTATTTGGTATCTTCAAGTGTATGTCTTATTTATTTTTCAATGCTTATAACTACTCCTCTGACATAAAAGCAACAGGTGTAATAATACTACATATACAAGAATATGTAGTTATTTCTTGAAAGCCAAAAAGAAGTACTGTAAAGAAGATTAAAGATCTAGTTTAACTCCAGGTTTTGGACTGTACTAGATCATAGAGCGGTGGAAGAATCCTGAAACATGTTCTTGATACTCAGTCCAAAAATCAGTAAGTGAGACAAAATTTGTCTCTGGTCTGTGGACAATATCAAGCTGTGGTGGTTTAGCCCTAAACAGTGGCTGAGCATCACACACTGCTCCCTCACTCCTGGAAGAGAAAGAGACACAGCCTCTGTGGGTTGGGATGAAGTCAGTTCACTGACAAAACCACTGTGAAAGTAGAACAATAACAGCCAATTACACTCACACCTGGTGATAACAGAGTACCTTTCCTGCCCAACAATTACAGAGTGCTGCACAACTGAGGACCGACTGAATGCCCTGGCCACATTCCGACTGCCCTGGAAGCCCCCAGAAGTGCCCCTTCCCAACCAGCCCCTTTTATGGAGAAGTGATGTCAGGTTGTGTGGAAAACAGCCCTCTTACCTGGGCTGGTTGCTTGGGGAGGTTAATTCTGGCCTGGCCAGAACTAGGACACAAGCTCCTAAAGTGAACTTCCAGGCTATGCACTCAAATACAGATAACAAATGTTTATTATACTTGGTATTATTAATTCAATACTATGAATATTACTACAGAAAATACAAAAACCCACGCTATCTCATCCCTTTAAAAGTTTTTCAGTGAACAGCCTGCAAATATTTTCTCTCTTAAAAAAAAAAAAAAAAAGATTTGTGGTGGCTCATATACACATAGATACACACACAAAGCTTCTTGCCAACTGACCTGATGGTAACCAACTATGCCATTACTAAACATTCCTTTGGTGCTTTAAGTTGGATGACGAACTTTATTCTGTAACATTCTGAGGTATTCCTGGTCACACGAAGCCAGACTTACACATCTGAGACATAGAAATTCTCTACTCACTCATCTATTTGGATTACACATTCATTTCATAGAATCATAGAACTGTTTGTGCTGGAAGGGACCTCATTAAACCGTCTAGTTCCAACCTTCTGCCATGGGCAAGGACACCCTCCACTAGATCAGGCTGCCCAAAGCCCCATCCAGCCTGCCCTTGAACACTCCCAAGGAGGGGGCATCCACAGCTTCTCTAGGCAACCTCTGCCAGTGCCTTCATCAAGAATTTGACACCCACCAAAGCTGCTCGATCGCTCCCCTTTTCAGCTGGACAGGAGAGAAAACATATACCGAGAGGCATAGGAGTGGAGATAAGGACTGGGAGAGATCATTTTGCAATTAGTATCACAGGCACGATTTGCTCTTAGGGAAGCCATGCTGGCTGTCACCAATCACCTCCTTATTTTTCACATGCCTGAGCATAGTTTCCAGACTTTCGTGCCTTGGTATCTATATTAAACATACCAGGAAAATGAATTAAGGAAGAGTATATTTATAACCCACAGCTGTTTTGGATGGCTCTGCTTAGTATTCAGTTATCCCAAGCAAACACAAAGTGTCATCATGACAAAGTTGAGTATTGCATCAGCTAAAAAGGTCAGACTGCAGAGAAAAATCCATGTCTTGTGTGCCAATGGAACCTTAAGGGAATCTAACTACTGAAGCTTGAAATGACTTAGCCTAGAATGAATTATGACTTACGTAAAAACATGATTTGCAAAATCCATGTGTCTGCATTTGATAATCAAAGATAGCCAAATCATTTGTTGCAAGGACCAACAGGAAAGAAGTAACCCCTTAGAGTGTCACAAATTAGCCCAAAACTTAAAAAAAGAAATTTTCTACTCTTTAGAAGAGGTTGACAGCATTAAAGCCTTTCCTTTTCTTGCACCCAAATAATTTTTGCTACAAAGAGTGAAAACTGATTTCCCTGGCCTTTCTCTTTCCTGAAAAAGAAAAATAACTTGAGAAACCATACTAGGAAAAAAATAAACAGAATTAAAAAAACCCCAAACACCAGTTCTGCTTGGCGTATGCCAATTGTTTTGTGCTCATGTAAACCTCTTCACTAAGTATGAAAAATGGCTTTGTAATCAGTGTAAGTAATCATTTGTGGGCTTTCATTAGATAGTACAGTATGACTTCACAGTAAATACAAAAAAAAAAATATACCTTCCTGTCCAGCTTACCAGTATTTAGGGACTAAGTCACTTCCAGATAATTTGTACGATAATTTGAAAATACATGGAACAATAAAGAAGCTCACCTGAGTAAACTACAATGTAACTGTACTTAGTTGCAAAAAGTCATCTATAAATACAGTAATTAAAATTTGATGCAGCTTTCCTGTCTCAGAATAATGGCCAACATGACCATTTGGGGACACACACTTACAGTAACACATAGAAGTCGAGCACACAGCACACCTACTGGAGAACTAGTTTGGATTAGATGACTTTCTCCTTTTGCCAATTACCTGCAGTCACATTTGTCTTCAACCTAGATATCAAATATTGATTTTGAACAAGCCGTGCATAAATTCTGCCACACTTATAATAGTGAAATAGTTTTCAGCAAATACCCTAGATATGATCATTCTGATCTCAACTGATGGCATTCACTCTTTGGATCCCTAAGGAAGAATTTCAAATATTGAAGTACTAAGTCTGAAACAATAAATTATTAATGAATTCAACACCAATTTTAAAATGCTGTTAAACAGATGAAAATAAATTCTAATGTATATAAAAAGCTGATAGCATTTCCCTCCAACAATTTCAGACAAAGCTGTTTTACTCTGCTTCTCTTTTCTGTCCTCACACATGCTTCACTGAGAACATGAAAGACTTCTCTGGTTTAGACTGCTGGATAAAGAAAGAGTGAAGTGGAAGCATAGTAGAGGGGAGCAACAAGAGAAGGATAAAACAGGAGACAGGGATCTTAATTTTAACTGTGTTATGAAAAAAATGTAATTATGACAAGAGTGAGCAAGCAGCCAAATTTACTTTTATTGTTCTTGGTACTTTATGACTCCTTTGCCAACAAAGACATGGCTCCTCCCTCTACTGAATGCATGTATCTTGCACTTACTTTACTGATGGAGAACTGAGCCATAGCAAAAGAAAGCTAACTGGCTCACCGAAGATCAAGACACAAAAAGACCAGAAATAAACCAAACCAACCACAACAACAAGATTCACCCCTCCAATTTGTGACTTAAGTTTTTCCTTTATTTCATTTATGCCATGTCTTGATTAAAAGTAACACGAAGCCACCAGTAGTTACCTGACTTTGTAAGATCAGACCTTGCATTAGATTAGATTCTTCTAAAGAAAACTGATGTTATCTGAAGAAATGAGTGACATCAACCCCTTTTTTGCCTATGTTTGCATTTGTAACCTGTTACCACAACCACTTAAACCTCAATTTTGAATCTGTCCAGCACTCTAAGGTGCTTTGATAAAACACAATAAAACCAGAACAATATTTTGATAGTTAATGCAAAGACGCACAGCAAAACTTGCATTTGGCCACAGTCCTGTGCCATTTCTTGATTTGTAAACATCTTGTAGCTGCATATAATAGAAATCTAAGGTGAACTTTATGGAGGGTAAGGAGAATGGAGGTAAACTCCTACACCTCCTCTAGCAGTTAAAATTTTGTGAGTTAGTTTCTAGGTTATCCTACAATTAATTGAAGGTTGCTAGTTAATCTACATGATAATTTGTAACTTCAGTAAACTACCTAGGTTTCCTTTTACTAGCAACTCTTGAAAGTGAAAACAAGTTGATTACTCACCATAGGGAAAAAGTTAAAAAACCAAAACAAACCCCCCCTACCATGCCAGTGCACTGAATAGAGAAAAAACAAAAGTGTGATCATTAGTACTTTTCTAAATACAGTTCTCAGTGAGTGAAACTTGTAGTAGAAATAACCTGAAGAACTGATCGTTATTTCTGCCATGATATACCTAGAAAACTAATCTGAGCCATCTATCCTTCAAACAAAATTTATGTTTAGCACAGTTTAGTAACCTGGGCATGTGCCACCAATGCAGATTTCATTTTCACTATTGGAGAGCATCCTCTCTGGACAGGTCAGTAATAACCAGTTATAAAGAGAAGCAGTACAAAGATGAGCAGAGGGACTCCAAAAGACGCAATGTAAGCATTTACATTTCTATTCTCTGGTATCATCTAGAACAAAAAAGTAAAATCTAAAGCTTTATTTCTCTTGATACCATTGCAGATTACCTGAAGAAAGTGATTATTAGTAAGAAAAAAACCCAAACAGAGCAGGCAGGGGAAAAAATAAACCAACCAAACCAAACCATACCATATACACACACAAAATCAGGGAGTCTTTTCTACATATTTTCACATTAAAAAATAACAAACAAAACTGTGAAAACAGGAGATTGCTTCAGTTCTGCATAATTTATAGTTGTCAATACAGGCTTTGGAATTTTCCCAAGAGAGAAAAGAAAGTATTTCCTCTGGCTTGTCCAAAGTTATACATGTGCCAACTGAAGAGTTGACTGTCATTAAACAGAAGCTAGTGTAAAGGAGTCCTGCCTCTACCTCACCTCTACCTCAGCAGGAACACTAACTTGAGATTCCTTTTACTTCTATCCAACCAGCAACTGTCATCAGTTGTTGGGTAAATATTCCTGAAAAGGAAGAACTTTTGTCTCAATGTAAGAAAGATTTATCATTTTTTACAGTGAGATCAATGACTCACTGTTGGTTGGACCAGATGATCTTTTCAGGTCCCTGAGTTGTTCATGAGTTTAGCTGTATGTCATGGTTTAACATCATCCAGTAATTAGGTACCACAGAGACACTCACTCACCCCTCCCCCACAACTGGATGGGGAGGAGAATGGAAAAAACCCCTAACACCTCATGGGTTGAGATAAAGACAATGTAACAAGACAGAATAACAAAAGAAGAGAATAATAATAATATATAAAACAAGTGATGCACAAATGCAATTGTTTACCACCTGCAAAACCCCGTCAATGCCCACTCTGTTTCCAGGAAGCTATCACACTTCCCAGTTAGCTTCTCCAGTCTCTATACAGAAGATTATATGGTAGAGAATGTCCCTCTGTCCAGCCTGGGTCAGCTGCCCTGGCTGGGCTCTCACAGCTTCTTGTGCACCTGACAGGGCATGAGAAGCTGAAAAGTCTCTGACTTAGTGCAAACACTACAACTACCTAGCAACAACTGAAAACACCAGTGTGTTATCAACTGTACTCTCATCCTAAATCCAGATGCATGTTTTCTTGCCACATGCAAATATTGTAAGATATGTTATCTACAGAAGATACTAATAGGTATCTATTAGCTATTAGCTTTCTTTTTTGGGGTTGTTTGGGTGTTTTCTCTTTTTGGAGACATGTCTGTTAATTCAAAGAATTCAAGTGAAAACAAGATAAACTTGCAAAAATACAACACAATGCAATGCATTTTTGATTAAGATCCTCACACCCTATAAACCTCAATTAAAAGGAATACTGTTAAAATTCTCACAAATCTAGACTGTGCTTTCATACACAGGTTTCAACCTTTACACCCCAAAGTGGGATCTTAATTTTCCACCTGCAAAATTTAATTTCAGAAGAATATTCAAAACACTTTAAAAAATGCATGACTAAGAAGTTAGATTTCAAAATGTTTGCACTAGGAAATCTTTAAGGGAAAGAAAGGAATGAAGTTACTGCCAAAAGGGTTTACAGAATACCCAGTACAGTTGAATAAATGTACAGCAGGGAGCACTGCAAGGGTCACAGAGGACATTAGAACTGATGCAACAAAAAAAAAAAAATATTGAAAGCAATTTATCCTCAAATATAATGAAATACTTTTTTCTCCCAGTTCTGCTACTAAAGCCTATGCACAACTAATCCAGTATAATCCTGCCTCTAACTCTGAATATAAGTCAAGGAACAGAAACACTAGAGCTTACTGCTACTATAATAGAAAATAGAATACCAAAATATTTTTTAGAAAGTGTTGTTTACCGCTAGGAAAAAGATTGATTTGCAAGCCCGGTTTTATCGCCAAGTTGTTTCCCATCCCTGACAAAGGTAGTTTTGGTTCACCAAAATGAGGAAGAAATCATTACTGAATTCTATGAGGAAAAGCTAGCTTCTTTAGACACCCTTCTTCAGACACTCAATTTTACAGCAGTGGTGCTGCTGTAAACACTCACTGTATTCATCTATGGCCACCAGACATTACCACAGTTGCTAAGCAACATATCTTAGTTTCATCACCATTTTGACGTTTGCCATTTGGGAATAGTCATTGGAACCCAACGCTATTTTAAATAACCCCATCTCAATCCTCTCTTTTTCCAAAGATCTGTAACACACTGATTGCATAACATCAAATACAAAATGAAAAAGTGAACTTTCACAACTGTTTTATGAATGCAATCAAGTAGATTTTTCAGGGACCAGTGAGGGCTTTTTATGTATAATACACACACACTACATAGATATATGGTGTATATATAATAAATATGAAACTGCCTAAGCAATTCTGTTTTGGTGATCCTTTCCCAGAAAGACTTTTTTCCCCAACTCTGCATATAAAGCCATCAAAAAATCAGAGATAGCAAAATAATAAAAAAGAAAAAAAGAGGGAAAACCCTCTTTTCTCCTATGGTTTTCTAAATACCTATTAGATAAAATACTTGCATGTGCAAGAAACAGCCCTCAGTGCTGCAGAAGCTTCACTCAGTTTCAGTGACTGATTTGCCTTTTATGATTTCTTGTTTCTCCACTTATGATAAGCAAGAACAGAAGATACTTTAATAATAACAGCTGTAATAATAAATTCAAACCACAAAGCAGTTAGCATATTACCTAGATTCATGCTTCTCTTGGACCACATATATTCCATAAGTGAGATTGAACCCTCTCAAAGAGTATCACACATAAGCCTATGTATGTTCTGATATCTCACAAAAAAAACAAACAACCTTCAGGGACTGACTGTTGGACTTCATGATCATGAGAGTCTTTCAACCATGATGACTATGATTCTATGACTCTACCAATAGAGAGACATCAAACAGCAGATTCCACGGTGGCAGGAAAAGAAAAGACTGCAAAAATCCATGCAGTCAACATATTTTTGCAGATATAGACAGGGATCTCCTGGAAAGAGTCCAAAGAAGGGCTACGGAGATGATTAAGGGCCTAGAGCATCTCCCCTATGAGGAAAGGCTGAGTAAGCTGGGACTGTTCAGCCTTGAGAAGAGAAGACTAAGGGGGGACCTAATCAAAGTTTATAATTATCTGAAGCAGGGGATGCAGGGGGAATCGGCCAGCCCCTTTTCAGTGGTCTGTGGGGATAGGACAAGGGGCAATGGCTGCAAGTTGGAGCATAGGAAATTCCGCACCAACATGCGGAAGAACTTTTTCACAGTGAGGGTGACTGAGCACTGGAATAGGCTGCCCAGGGAGGTGGTGGAGTCTCCTTCACTGGAGATATTCAAGACCCGCCTGGACGCCTATCTGAGCAATATGAGCTAGGGAGCCTGCTTTGGCAGGGGGGTTGGACCCGATGATCTCTCGAGGTCCCTTCCAACCCCTACAATTCTGTGATTCTGTGATTCTGTGATAATATTGCTATGAGGTAATTGTTCCTCAAGAGACTGCCCACACAGATCATCATCTAACCCAGAGGGGCTTCCTATGGAACAATGCTAATGAAAGTCATAGAAGACTTCAAAGCACTATCAGATTGACAAAGGAAACAAAGGAAGCACTGCAGAGAAGGAGGGGTCCCATTTTTATTTCTTATATAGGTCTAGTTCAGGACAAAGTAGAACCTCCTGGGGCATATGGTGCCAGACCACGTCAAGGCAGACATTGAGAATGAACTGGTAATTTGTGTGTACAAAACCTGTAATTTTAACTCTATGACCTTTTGTTTTGGGATCTATCTTCTGTATCAAGAGGCATACGTGAACTGTAGCTCTGTATCAAAAGGGATACATGAACTTTAAGGAAAGAGGTATTTTAGAGATATTTCTGGATAATCCCTCAAATACCAGTCTGAGAAGACTACCTTGCTTCAAAATCCGAACATAGTGGCTCCCTGAAAGAGCACAGACTTGGTTCTTCCCTTTTTATGAAGATATAAAACACACAGCTGTTATAACTGTCAAAACCTGAACTCTCTCAGGAAAGAATTACCAGGCAGACCAATTAGATGGCCTGGCTTCCCAGATGGTTCCTAAGCATCTTCAGTGAAAAACAAAAATCCATGATTTAAGAAGATGATATAGCTACATTACCCACCTCCAGCTGGAAGTATTCTTCCTAAATGCCTTGACAAGGGTAAAGGATGGATATGTTGCACACCTTATTTTTTTCACCCATTTCACAAGGGTCTGATGGGATGACTGCAGTTGACATTGTAACACTGTCTCTGGTCTAGATAATATCCATTCTAAAAGTTTTGCATGGAGGTACTTTTGCAGAAGACTTCTTAAGTCTGGCATATTGTTTCATCCAGCTGCATGAGTAAATCCAAAAACCGCAAGTGTACTTTCAGCAATATCACTGTATTAAAAAGCTTAAATTTTCCCTGCGAATTCATATTGACACCAGCCCCTTTGAAGGCCGGACTTCTAAGATCAGTAAATTGTAAAGATTCTTTGAATTATTCAAAGAATACTTATAAGGGTGACGTCACTTGGGTTAACCTTTCAGTCACCAGTCTCTATGAACAAGGTGCTATAGCTGCTAAGTAGCTTCTGCTTATCTTTTATGATGCAGGATGGCCAAATGTCAGCCACCATACCTTTAGCAAAACACTATTACTAGGAATTTTAGATGTTTTCTGTGAATTCCAGCTTATTGTTAATATTACAAAGTATATGGACCTGTAAACATAAGAAAAATAAATTAAAATCTGTATTCAGAAGGCAGCTCTCCTCCCATGACCAAAAAAGAATCCAACTTTGTTTCCTCAGTTTCTTAGAGAAAGGTCCTTGAAGAAGACAGTAGGGGGGAAGAAAAAGTGACATGCAAAGCATCCTCTTGACAATCTTCCTGAACACAGTAGGCTGCAGGTTTTCTTGGTCTAGGTTTCTTAGAGGACACAAGGGCAGAATAAAGAAGGCGGCTGCAGAGATGTCCCATCTAATAAATGAAGACCTCTGCCTTTTAGAGTAAGAGCTACAGCCCTCAAGAGAGATCAGTTTAAACTTCCAGACCTATTTCTTATGTCTTAAGATGCTCTTCACTAAATGACCACAATGAGGCTTGCAATTATGCAGCATACGCATGAAACACTCTAAAAGGCATTTCTAGCTTTAAACTTCACATCTAGGATGACAGGTTTTAATTTTTTTTTCCTATGGAGTTTTCAAAGACAGCTATGAATTCTCATGTGCAGTCACTCAATACCATTAACTGTTTGTGGCAGCTGGCAGTGAACTTGTAGACCGTCATCAGCCAGTAACATTTTGTAGATGCTGTCTGGTAAGATCAGATATTAGCCTAGTGAACCAGCGAAATATATCTAGAGAGAGATATCTAGAGCCACCTCCAAAGTCAGTGTTGTATTCCTAAGTGGAAAGTATGGAAGGAAACAAAAGCAAACGAATTTCTTCCAGTAATGCAGTCATTGTTTTACTTGCTACTGCAAATCTCTAAACAAAACAAGACAACATTACAAACTCATGAAGCATTCATAGTCTGCATAAAACATTAAACTAGTGTTCACAATAATACTTCTTAAAAAGAGCTGCAAGTTAAGCTTAACTAATATGTTAAAGCCTGGACCTGAAAAATTGGCCAGGCTACAGTGATACTGCCAGCACTTTCAGTAGTGGTTAATACTTGATCTGTAAGAGACTCATTCCAACTGCTGTCTGAAAAGCTCAAAATAGCTCCTACAAAAAAATACTCTTAATTTTACCACTGTAGGAGAAAGAAAAGCAGTTGATGAAGCAACAATCCAGGAGCACCATCA
Source organism: Porphyrio hochstetteri (assembly GCA_020800305.1). NCBI lineage: Eukaryota > Metazoa > Chordata > Aves > Gruiformes > Rallidae > Porphyrio > Porphyrio hochstetteri. The sequence continues at coordinate 18,081,930 of CM036905.1, read as the reverse complement.
CTGCAAACACAGAAGTATACAAAGAATTTATACAGCTATTTTAGACTGCCTGCATTGTCAAACTCCGCAGAAAATTATATGGAGAAAAATGAATCCACGCAGAGTCAACTCAAAGCTATCACCTACATAGACGTAATTTTTCTTGTCTAGAAAGCTTTCCAAATGCCACCCAGAGTGCCAGAAGCAGACAGGATGAATTATGCTCATGACTGCCCCCAATGACAAATGGTATAAAAGCTGCAAAGGAATGCTGTCTTAAATTTTGACAATTTAGATTTAGCTATAATAGCTCAACCTCCAAAAAGGTTCTGCTCAGAAACCTTTAGCATCAAAAAGAATATTCTGAATTTAGCTCCTCCACAGGCTTTTACCTGGTGAACCAGCAAGACACAATACTTGTATATTTGCTTCCCATAAAGAAGGGGACTGCAGCTTTACCTTATCCCAAATATCAAAGGCTAAACTTCTCTTTGAATGACAGAAGACATCAATATACATCCTTTCCTCATGTGTAGGCACATAAAAAAGCTGAGCATTTTCCCTGATAATTTTGCAAACTAACTCCAGACTATTCTTTGTGTGTGACCATCTCTCTCCAAGTTCAGTAATCACAAATGCAAACTATCTTATTTTTGTACACAAAAGGTGAATATTAACCAGGTCATTTGTCACCATGGGAACTTCTTGAGGAAGAATTTCTCTAAATAGTACTGAAAAAAGACTGAGGAGAAGATAGTAGAATTTCCCTGGGTAACCTCTTGACAATCCTTCTAATCCATTTTCTTAGGAAGCTGCTGTGAGCTTCTTTAAAACCTTGTACAGCTCCAGTGAACGCTGTCCACACAAGCAACAACTAATCCTTGAAAGGACACTTTAAAAAAAAAAAAAAATGTTTTGAGAGGTCAAGTGTTCCCTATAAGTTCTATTTTCTCCTTTGAAATAAAGCAAATTTTTGTGAAGTCTTCAGTAAGTATTCAAGTCTGAAAAAAACACGCCCCCAAACCCATCTGTGAGAAGAGTATTAACAGAACACTCTACAGCTGTGATACTTTAAGGCCAAAAAAAGACTTCAAAAAGAAGCCATTCAAAAGGACAGCATTCAGATGTTAACCAGCTATACTACCAACCTCCTAATATGCTCATAGTATTTTTCCTCAAATGGCAAGGCCTCATGGGTATCATAATGGCAATTTTACACCAGTTCAATGAGTTGACTATAAATACAGAATCCAAGGGTTATTTTCTGGCATTGAGCCTAGACTAACAGTAAATTTTCCCCCCACCTTTTAGCAGATGCTGGATTACTAATCTAAACTAGTATTGGTCCAACAAATTAAGTTGTTATAACAGTGTATGTGTCTACAATATTGTAAATCATAGGTAACTCTTGGGGAAAAAAAAGTAAACTACTTTAAAAATTCTGTTTATGAGGTAGCTTGGCAATAGGTCTTATTTCTGTATCATCATCTCCATTACAGAGGATGAAGAACCTTATTTTGAAAGAGCAGTATAATACGTATCAGTCTTTCAGCCTGGAAAAAGACTTAACCTCAAAGGGTTTTTTTATCATAAAAAGAATGACACTGAATAAGAATTCTACCTCAGATTGTATGAGTGGTATGCTCTTCTGCTATTGTAGAGGTTTCCTTATCAAAGTTGTTTTGAGGTGGTTCGGTTTTTTTAATACTGAATAGTTTGATAGTGACATCACACCCTTTCCTGCAGAGTATCTTCCTGGAACTACATCAGAACTGGAGGAAACTATGGTTTCTGATGGACAGGATTAGAATATTCCCTCCCAAATGCTAATATAGATAAACAGATACTGCTTAGTAGATCTGTCTTTGCAAACTCCTCATGAGTGTCAAAACTGTGACTTGGCAGTGCAAGATTAACAGTTGGACTTGCTGATCTTAGAGGTCTTTTCTAACCTAAGCTATTCTATGAACAGTGACTATACCAGCTGTCCCAAACTAAGCCATCCCAGCTCTATCAGTGACCTCTCTCTTTCTCTAAAACTGCTGCAAAGTCAAAAAATGAAATCAGAAATAGCAAAAATCTGCATTTCAAGGATTTTTAAACAATGTGGGTAACAACTTATTTTGGCTTACTTCGGTAAGCCAAATTATTTTGGTAATTTGAGAAAAATAGAGAAACTATGAGTCATGAGATATATCACAGTAGCATGCCAAAAATTTCATTCTGGAATGCCCTGTTATTTTTGTCCATTCTATTGATGAAAGCTTCCTAGTATGTAAGCTAAGAGAACAAAGTAGAAGTACTGACAAGCTGGTCTGCCTTTGAAAAAGAAACATTGGGCTTGTGCCACTCCTGTGATAAAGCAATGCAATGAACCCAAACCACCTGCTTGCCATAAAGAAAAAAACCAAAACCCACACCTGTTTTCCTACAGTTTGGGGACAGCAGGAGCAGACCTTGCCCCTGGCACTGTCCAGAAAATGTCTGCACCTGCACAGCAACAGGGAAAAATGCCATGTAAGTATCAGAATTACCTTAAGGTAAAGAAATCTGTTTTAAGGCTTGGAATAGATAAGTACATGTCTTGGTAGCACATTGTTGCCCCTCCATTTCTGATTGAGGAAGGTGCCACTGACAATTACAAAATAGGACAAGACATGCTGAAACAGATTCTCTCTCCTGTGGGAAAGAAAGGTAGTTTCTTTATGTCTGAAGCAATACCTCAATCTTCTCCATACCATTTGCTTGGGAGTGACACATGTCCTCCAGCTGACCATCCTAGGAGATATCCTTGAATGTAACACTGAAAGACATGTGAAACGCATCTTAAGATGGGTATCAAAAGGCTATATGGGTGTGATCCATTGCTTTGCCTCAAAGTCACATGGGTAGTTGAGTAGTCAGAACGCTGCACAGAAGAACTTAAGAAAGTAAGGGTGTCTCATGCCAAGAGCCAAGTACTAAAAATAACACATTTGGCACGAAAGGGTATTCTAGAAAATGAACTATTTTGCTCGTCAGGCTTCCTTCCTTTTCAAAAGGCTCAATTCTCAGGAAGATAATAAAAAAACAGGGTAGGCATAGAGGCAGTATCGCCAAAAATCAAGAAAAATGCTCCGATCCTTGCATGATCATCTTGTTCTGGAAACTGCTTTCTGCTTTTGAAGGCACGTCTTTTTCGGCTTTTCTGTTCAAGATCTCTTAAAATCTGAGGTTCCAAAGGAAGGATTTCAATTTCTCACACAGATCCACAACACTGTGAAGTTCTTAATCTTTTGGGTTATCCAGGCATTAAAGATGAGATGAAGCAAACAGCATACATACTGAATTTGGCTTTGAGTAGAGTCAGATACATCCTCAGTATCTGTCAGTCTGAGGACAGGTAAAGATGATCTTTCCATTTCAGTTCCACTACTGACCAACAATTTAGCCATGTCAAATCAGCATTACCTCCTGCCTCAGTTATACTTGACTGTAAAGTGAGATACAAAGATGAGTCTTTCTTCCATAAATTCTACTGCCAAAAGTCAGGAATTGTGACAAGGCAATCTAGAAGAGTTTTTCCTCTTGCATTTTCTTAGGAAAAAAGCTTCACCTAGTCAGCAGGTACAACTGAAAGACTTGGTAACGTATGTAAATAAATACAAAAGCAAATAAAAGGACAAGCTTTTATCTAGTAAGATAACAAGACATTTCAAGTTCACAATTGTCCTGGTTCTGCCAGGCCACAATTAACCTTCCCCAAGCAGTCAGCACAGGTGAGCTGAGTTAGCCCAGGCTGTTTTCCACACCAGCTGACATCACTTCCCCATAAAAGGGGCTGGTTGGGGAGGGGCACTCCTGGGTGTCTCCAGGGCAGTCTGAATGTGGCCAGGGGTGTCAGGCTGTTACTCTGTGTTATCCCCAGGTGTGAGTGTAATTGGCCATTGTTCTACTTTGAGTGTGCTTTTGTCAGTAAACTGTCTTTATCCCAACCCACAGAGGTTCTGTCTCTTTCTCCTCTGGGAGTGAGGGAGCAGCACGTGGTCAAGCCCAGCTAGCATGCACTCATGAAAGGCAAGTCCTGCCTGACGAACCTCATCTCCTTCTATGACTAGGTGACCCAATGGGTGGATGAGGGAAAGGCTGTTGATGTAGTCTACCCTGACTTCAGCAAAGCCTTTGACAGTGTCTCACAGTATTCTCCTGGAAAAGCTGTCTGCCCATGTGTTGGGCAGGTACACTCTTCACTGGGTAAAAAACTGTCTGTGTGGTGAGGCCCAGACACTGGAGGTGAATGGAAATAAATCCAACTGGCAACTAGTCACAAGTGGTGTTCCCCAGGGGTCGGTATTGGGGCCCATCCTCTAATAACTTTATTGATGATTTGGATGAGGGAATAGAGTGCCCCCTCAGTAAGTGCAGATGACACCAAGTTGGGGGGAAGTGTTGATTTGCTGGAGGGTAGGAAGGCCCTCCAGAGGCACCTGGGCAGGTTGGATAGATGGGCAGAGGCCAATGGGATGAAGTTCAACATGGCAAAGTACTGGGTTCTGCCCTTTGTTCATAACAACCCCAGGCAACGTGACAGGCTTAGGGCAGGGTGGCTGGAAAGCTGTACAGAAGAAAAAGATTTGGGAGTGTTGGTTGACACTCTCCTGAACATGAGCCAGCAGTGTGCCCATGTGCCCAAGAATGCCAATGGCCTCTAGCCTGTATCAGGAATAGCACAGCCAGCAGGACCAGGGAGGTGATCATCCCCTTGAACTCAGCTCTGGTGAGGCTGCACCTCAAACACTGTTCAGTTTTGAGACCCTCACTACAAGAAAGACATTGAGGCCCTGGAGCATGTTCAAAGGAGGGCAACCAAGCTGTTGAAGGGTCTGGAACACAGGTCTTTTGAGGAGTGGCTGAGGGAACTGGGACTGTTTAGTCTGGAGAAGAGGAATCTGAGCAGAAACCTTATTGTTCTCTAAAACTACCTGAAAGGAGGTCAGCCTTTTCTCGCAGATAAATAGTGATAGGACAAGGGGGAATGGCTGCAAGTTGCGCCAGGGGAACTTCAGGTTAGAAATTACCAGAAATTTCTTCTCAGAAAGTGTGGTTAGGCATTGCAACAGGTTGCCCAGTGAGGTGGTGAAGTCACCATCCCTCGGGTGTTTAAGGAAAGGTTGGATGAGGTATTTAGGGAGATGGTTTAGAGTAAGTAATAATTGGAGGTCTTTTCCAACCTTAATGGTTCTATGAATAGCCTAAGCAGAGCCAACTAATGCTGTTTTTGATGCTCTATAACCTTCATAAGGCAGACTTAACACAAGACCAAGAGGAGACCTGTGCCTTTCTGGAATCACACCCAAGATGCAGAAGTCTCATCCTACAACACATGAAATGGCTCAACATGACTATGCTTGTGAAGTGAATCCTATCCTTGAAAACTGATGTGAAATTCCTGGAGTGTAGGAAACTCACAGCCTTCTTTCTTTTACATCAAAAGTAAAGCCCAATTCAAAATTATCCTTGTGATTTACCAAAGGGCACTTAACTTTATGATTGATGAAGAAGATTCACAAAATAGAACACCTGCTTTTAAGTAGCAGAAAACAAGCTGCTTCTTTTCATCTTTTGCAAAATACATGACATTGTCCTGTTCTGGCAGAACAGGACAATCTGCCTGTGAATCTTAATTAGGAAGAGTGAAATCCAGCTATAAGTTACCCTCAACTTGAAAATGCTGTATATCAAAGCCATCTCTATTCCTTGGAACTTCCAACTGTATTGCAAATCAAGAAGCAATTCTTTGAGCAAGCCACAAAGCCTGGAAAGTACCTGCCTCATTTTGTGTCCACAGAAACCTTCTCTCTCCCAGATGCAACGGGGTTCAGTGAAATCTACTGGCATCATATGTATCTGTTTGACTAGTCATATACCACAGCATAATGCAAAAGAGGTCTGGGAAGTAATTGCTGCCATTTTACGTACTTGGCCTTTCACATTAGAGACACCCAATAATTTCCAAATTACATCTCGTTGTTGTATTTATGAATCTGTTTATGCTCAAGTTCCAAAACACTAGGGTCCACACCTTAACATACTAGTATTGTGGGTTTGGGTTTATAGCACTGACTCAAGTTCCAAGTACTCACTGACACTTTGGTTTTCTTGATGATCATGATGGACACCCAAATGGCTCCTCCCAAAACTCACAGCAATTGTAAGCTGACTTTATGTTTTTCAGAACAGATTGAAACTAGCTGAGCACAGGTACTTTTTTTTTTGAATAGTCAATGAATCATGAGAATTTCCATCCTGTTTTTGAAGTGCACAATTCTCAGAGAGAAGGCTGCTGATAACAGTATGATTGCCTTCCAAAACGATGGAGAAGCTAAAGCAGTATCACAGCAATCCTTCAATATGTGAAGAATAAGATCCCATCCGCAATTTTCAAACTACTACATAGGCCACAATTGAACAGGATTGTTAATTACCACAGCTGTTTGGGAAGAACAGTTCCTTTTCCATTTCATCATAAGAGTACTGATCACTAATGTGCTTCCATCTTCCTTTATGACTAACAAGCCTGGAATACATGCTGCTTTTATTGACAGACTTGAGATTATTATTTAAAAAAAGGTAGAGATCAAAAACGGGTCAGATTTTGCATACAGACAGCACTGTAGTTATTAAGGAATAGTGTTACTTCCCCCCCACGCTCAACTATAAACCAGTCTTTTATCAGATTTCCATTCACTGAAGTCATTCCATTATTCTGTAGGCTATTGTTCCAATATCCTTGTTAAATGAATGCTAGTTTTTGGTTAGAACCAATCTCTTTAGAAAACAGAAGCAAAGCCTTCCCTCTAGAGGAAGCTCATCAGCTTCCTTCACTAAGTTAGAAATAATCATCATCCACTTTAGTTGGAACTAAAGTTAAGCTTTAACAAAACTTAATGGATTTTCTGTGAACAAATCATCCTGGACCTGGTTTTGTAATGCCTTGTCTCCATTACTGAATGGACTGATAAATCTTTTAGCCTGGATGAAGGTTATTTACAAAGTTTGCTTTATTCTTCCAAGAACACTTCATGGAACATACATGCAGCTCTTGTGCTTGCATGCACAATACTTGATGGTATCTAATGGTTGCTAATGGAGAACATAAGGTACCTCTTCCCCTCCCACCCCAGCACACACAGAGTGCAGGCCTATATGACAACTGATCGCTATGCTTGTGACTGGTCACAGGCAAGATAAAAAGGTGAAATTTTAGGGCAGAGCTGGCTACAAATTAAGAAAAAGACCAACAAATGAGAAATAAAATTGTAAATAAAAACAAGGTAAGGTCAGTGGACTGCACATCACTGGGATGACTGAATATTATTAGGTATTTTACGTTCTTGACCATGGGGTTTTCATTCAACAGAAGTTTTGATGCATGGAGATTAAGCCTTGCTGACTGTCTTTTCAGAAGGGACGGGGAAAGGGAAGACAACAGAAGTATCCAGAATCACTGCAACATGTCTGGTGAAAAATACAAAACTGCTAGTTTTTACATTTGTGGGGTCTCAACGCATCAATATAACGTTGGTCACCGTTTAGCTAATATGTAACCAGCTACAAGTGGTAAAGGTTCTAATAGTCCTCCCTAGGTATCTGTGTCTGTAACCAGAAATTTAGATCTCATGGAAGACCTCATGCCAGTAGGCAAGTTGTACATTGGTTGTTCTAAATCCATATTCCATCTAAGTGCTGTAGGTTGGCCATCTTTTAAGCCTGTTTTGAAATCAAGATTAAATTATCTTTCTGGAAAGAGACAAAATGGACAGAAAGAAAACTCACTGCTTCCTTTATTCCCTCACAGTGAATTTTATAATTCATAAAAAAAAAAAGCACACTGTTTTTAAATATCAGTTGGTCTGCCTCCAGTTCCCATTGCTTTTTAATTTTTTCCCACTTTGGATTAGAGAGATTATTTTAGTAATCATTTTTGCTTTCTGAAGGAACATGTTTAATGGAATTACCGCTTTATACTAATTCTTTCTTTTAAAGCTCAAGACTGGGCTAACATAAGCAAAAAACACTGCCTGCAAATCAAAGGAAATTGTTAATCCCACTCTCCTTAGCACCTGTGAAGCTACATCTGATGTACAGTACATCCACTGGTGGGACTCTGAATGTTCTAAATTGTTAAGTGGGTCCAGTGGAGGACTAACAAGATGCTTGAGGGCTGGAGAACAATAGATGATCTAAGACTAGTGAAATGAATTTATGTAGCAAGAAAAATTGATAGGGAGTTAAAACTAATTGGTCTCTTCGACAACCCAGTTAGCATTCACAGAAAAGACAAAGCCAGACTCTTTTCAGAGATTCACCACACACTGAGGAGGAAACAGATACAGCTTGCAGCAAGAGAAATTCCAAATAGATACAGAGAGCAGTTCTTCACAAGGATGAACAAACACTGAAACAGCTTGTTCAGAGCAGTTGTGGAATCTCTACCCTTACCAATTTTCAAAGCAATGTGGTCTAAGTTTAAAGTTGCCCTCTTCTGAAGATAATGTCAGACAAATGACTTTCAGAGGTCACTTCTAACCTAAATTAACTGTTAAATTTTCAAATTATTTTACAATTTTATGCCTTTTCCCAGGACCCTTCCTAATTTTTCAACATTGTAAAAAAACCCAAAACCAACAAAAACCCAAAACCCAACCCCTATGGATAACAGAACTGTTACCTGTATTGATGCAGAATCCACATCATCAGCATAAACAAGACAGTGTAATGAAGTGTGACTTCCTTAGTCTTCTCTCTAGTTAATAGAGCTTCAGCCCCTCTACATTAACTTTCTATTTAGGACTTCAGCTCACTTTTTTGTCACCAAGATTTCTACTTAATTCCAGTGTAGGGTTTCCTGTTAAGCAGGTATGTTCTCTAAAGCATGGGTTTTAAGTGTACAACTTCAGATTTTGCTGTGCTCCAGCAGTCCGAATGAGTGCTACTAAGCAAATCATCCATGTGACTCTGTAAGAGTTGATATTTCTATTGTGCACAAGCTAACAAAAGTAACTGTGTGGCCAGCAGGTCCAGGGAAGTGATTGTGCCCCTGTACTCCACTCTGGTGAGACCGCACCTTGAATACTGTGGGCAGTTTTGGGCCCCTCACTACAAGAAAGACAAGGAGGTCCTGGAGCGTGTACAGAGAAGGGCAACAAAGCTGGTGAAGGGTCTGGAGATCAAATCTTACAAGGAGCAGCTGAGGGAACGGGGGTTGTTTAGCCTGAAGAAGAAAAGGCTGAGGGGAGACCTCATCACAACCTGAAAGGAGGTTGTAGAGAGGTGGGTGTTGGTCTATTCACCTAAGTGGCAGGTGATAGGACAAGGGGGAATGGACTTAAGCTGCACCAGGGCAGGTTCAGATTAGACATTAGGAAAATGTTCTTCACTGAAACGGTTATTGGGCATTGCAGCTGGTGGCCCAGGGAGGTGGTTGAGTCACCATCCCTGGATGTATTTAAAAGACGGGTAGACAAGGTGCTCAGGGATATGGTTTAGTAGCAGACAGGTACGGTTGGAGTCAATCTCAAAAGTCTTTTCCAATCTAGCGATTCTGTGATAATACCAATCATACAGAAACTTTACTTGGTGCATGCTTCCTACTCATCTCCCCCTCAAAAGCTTTAAAAAGCTTGTTAATCAATTTATGGTTTTAGTGATACAGGTGTTTGGGGGGGAAAGAAGTTTGTTTTTTAAGAAAATTACTATCGAAGCATAACCGCATCACATTTATAAGGTATTTACACCAAGGAACCTTGTTCTAAGACAAATTACATTAAGGTTCTCTGGTTTTAAGTTTAATTTTCATTAAACCACCTTAGCAATAATTCCAGTCATGTTCTGTTTCATTTACTGAATCCCTCAGTTCCCAACTTGCACCTTTTCCCCAAGACTTATATTAGGCAATAGTTATTTAGGTCATTCTGCTTAACTAAGCAGTTTGAAAGGTCTTCTGGAATTTCCATTGTATTTTCTGACCTCAGAAAAAACTCATGGATACAGATTATGAAGACCTGCTTACATCCTTTTTAAGAAATGCCTATCATGGACTTCCTTGTAACTTCTAGATTTTTAAGTACTAAGTCACCGCTGACATATTATAATGCAATCTTATTTCTATCTAAAAAGAAAAAATACTGTGACCTTCTGCCTTTTCTCTTTTACTATGAATCATGTCATTCACACTTACATTACTATTAGAATTATTTCTCAATTTTTACCGATCTCACCTTTGTTATCCTTTGCTTTACTAGTCAAGGTTTTCTCTCAGGAACATCTTGCTTTTTATCAGTTTTCTACATTTTTCATGCCAAACTCAATGCCGTTTCTCCTCTGCCATCCTTGCACTTAACTTACAGAAAAGGAGGGAGGGGCCCTGAATTGCTTTACATTGCAATGAAAGCAAGACTGACTTTAATAAGATTTGCTCTTTATGGACAACCTTTATAATTGTTATGTGCTATTTCTAATGTAATTTACTTGGGGAAATCTACCATCTATTTATATACTTCCTCACATGCACACACAACCTCACACACTATTTTTGCACTTTTTTCAGTCTGGACACATATATAACCCCATTTCCAAGTGACAATTTAAGATTTGATATGGAACACAGTTTTGCTTATCACAAAAAAAAAATCAAAGATTTCAAAATTAAAAAAAGAATATGCATTTGGCCCAAGTTACTGGCATGCAGCATTTTACTCTGCCATAGCAATGCAGAAGTATACCTTTTTCTCAGTAAATTCCCTTCTCCTCAATATCAACTGCTATACTTCTCCTTCCTAGCATATTTGGAACCCTTCTATTTGCCTTACTTCATAGTCCATTTACAAATGAGTCCAATTGTTTTAGTCCCCATTACAACCAACTTTGTCCTTCTACCTTTTTTGGTTTTATTCCCTTAATCTCATTTTTCCTTCAACTGGACCAGGCCAATCTACTTCCAGTTCTACAACCCTATCTCAATCTGCTGCCTACCTGTACACGACTGTGTTTTCCTTGGCCTGTTCATGCATCTCCAATTATCTTTTTCTCTAATCTCAGAGACTTCCCACATCCATTAATTTTACTCACCATTTTATCTGTCCAGTCTCCCACCTCATCACAAGTTTTTGACTTGTAAAATAGAAACAACGCAAATACGTTTGTGCAGAACTAGCACATCTGCCCCGTGCAGTAGTTTCATGCAGTCCATGCATAATGATAAGACTATTATCATGTAACTAGCAGCAATGTAATTTTGTTAAAATTTCTGCTCTAAGGCAAGCTTATTGGCTTCAGGGGGGTGGGGGTGTTATCAGATAGACATCATATCCTGATCTGTTTCCCTGTTTACAAATAAGTCCTTTAAAAATTTACATAAGTACACTCAAGAACATGCATTTATACTAAAAGATACATGGAACACAGATTAGCGTCCAACACTCTTAACAGCTTTGCCACCTCAAAAACAAGTGACTTCAAACAGCAACCAAGATAATGAAGTTTCTTCATAATACTACAAAGCCAAAAAAACACCACTGGTGGATTCAACCTTCCTAATTCTGCTCCCATATCAGGGGTAAACTCTCAGTATTGCTAACCCTCCATATGCATAAACTGATGTCACTAGAGACAAAAATAACAGTAGCAAAACAGTAATGTGTGAAACAAAACCAGTAAACTTAGCTACAAAACCTACACATTGAAATTTCTAATTTTTATTAAAATCTTCATTTTTCTTAAGTAAACATTTTACAATAATTGCTAGTTAACATTCCCCATGACAACTGCAACCCAAAAATAATGACAGCAAGAACAAATGACTTCCGGGCTTCCCAGAAAATGCCTCTTATATTTAATTCCTGGCATTGTGCCAAAATGGGGGATGGGCAACTAAGTGGAAAAATAACACCAACAGCCTCTGAAATAGTAACACAAAAACAGAGTTGCTTCTCTTACCTGGTGAGAAGGCGGCACGTGCAAAATGAGCTTCCTCCTCTGAGTAAGCCACTGACATGTAGCTCATTTGCATAAGTACCATCAGCTACAAGTAGACTTCCAGGTCGGCCATCTTGATACTAAGATCTTGTTTTGTTTACACAGCAGCATGAGCATTATTTTTTTGCCAGCCTGAGCTACGCTGTTGTACGTCTCTGCTAGTAGCCTACATCTGCTTGTTAAAGCCTGCTGGAACTCCCACTTATCCACACAAGTGGCTGAACGTGCCTGGAGTGCCCCTGCAGCTCACTGAGCATGCCACAGCCTCCAAGGGAACGTTGCAACTGCAAGTGCCTCCAGCCGGACTCTTTGTACTGCCTTCTGTGCTGCCAACTATTAGCACTGCAGCAACTATGTGCAGTGAAGTACCTCCCACATACCACACAGTAGTACCAAGAAGCATAAATTCATTACAGCACAGCGCAAGACAGCACACTAAAAAAAAAACAAAAAAGAAAAATAAGAAAGCTTACATTTCCTCAGAGTTTACACTTAGTAGCAATCTAATTCCACCTAGGCTCCTTTGGACACCGTTGCACATTCAGTGCTGCTCTTTCAGTCCAGAAACCGGAATGCTCCTGACATCCGTGCATAGGAGAAGTCCATGACACATGTTAGCTGCTGCTGAAGCAGAGCCAGACTGCAGTTACAGCTATCTGGCGCCAGTAAAATTTACATAAAGGGGCCTCACTTCAAGAAAAAATTGCAGCAGGATATTGCTGAGCAAAAGCTCCCCACACACCCCCAAGTGACTACTATGGGTTCTAGAATATATTGTCTAGTTATTTGCTTACTAATAATCCAGGTCCATGTCAAAAGTCAAGTGCTGCTTTTACTGTTTATTTAAACAAAAATGACAATAATTCTTGCAAAAGAAATTCCACCTTGAAGCCTGTTCCTAGTAGCGTGCTACACACTATGTTCGCAGTTAATAAGTCCTGGGTAGTAACTGAAACAACACCAAATAAAGGGGTAATGCTCAATGCTCAGCAATCAGCTTTTCTTAATCCTTAGTTTCCAATATTTTGCAACCCACCAATAACAAATATCAGCTCCAAATGCTGACAGGTAACATGTCTGGCCACTTAATTTACTGTTTCCATTTCACATTTTTCTTCATTAAACAGAGAATAAAAAGAAATCCCCCATCCAGAGCTGTGGGATTTATCTCTTTAAGTCCCTCAGACGTACAGTGACAGGTAGAGACAGAAGCTCAGATTTCAGCCTCACTCTGACTTCGCATTGTTCATTTCTTCTCACTTTTTTCCTTATAAAGTCCAATTACATTAATAAATTAATTATATTTTGTACAAATGCTTATTGTAAAAGTCACTGTATTCTTTTGGAAAACAAAAAAATCCAGGCTTTACTTACTATTAAGTGTGTGCATGTAAAGACTGAATTACCGCCAATACCTCTTTCCCCGCATTTTGCTGCCTTGTAAGAAATTCTTAGAGATTTAAACAAGTCATTGCAAATAAACATACTATTTATTATACGAACTATAATTTGTGAAACCCTAAACAAAATTAAGTTGAAGCCACAGCAATGCTTGGCTACCTACACATCCAGCAGCACCACTGCACTTACAGCCTGGCAGCATTTAGTGGAAAAGGAAAGCGATGGCGACAGTAAATGATGTTGACTGCAGCAGGGCAAAGGCAGAGCTGCTTCAGGACCAGAGCAGCCAACTTTGCACCACCTGCTTCTTTCTAGCTCCCTGCATTGTTCCTCTTCAGAGTGCAAATAGTGCCAAGGTTTCATATTGTCAAATTACAATTGTCAAATTACTTGGTATGTCTCCTTTTCCACTATGAACGTAACTTGCTGCATGGCTGGTTCTAGGCTATTTAATACAGTTTGCTCATCATGTCAAAAAGATAACGATTTTGTGTCTGCAAGTATTTAGTGATACAAAGTACGCTTCACTGGTCATTACAATTCATCCTCAGCTTTTGTATCCAAAAGTCTGGAGTGATGTGCAACAGAAAAATAATTCTTTTTCCAGAATGACCGTCAGTCACATTGAAGTGTCAGCCATTAGCTATAGATGTGATCTGATATTGCTCTGGCTCTATGCCATCTGTATCTTGCGATTTCTTACTTTCAGATACGTGTATGTTAGCACATTAAAGCACTGCACCGTATTTCTATCAGTGTTGCTGCTGTCATTTACAGAATGAATCATCAGATGAACAACCTCCAGAGCTTACAAATGAAGAGCACCAATGCTGCTTTAGAAAAAAGCAAACCAAAAAACCCCTTTCGTTTCCCAGACACCCGACCCCCCCCCCCTCCCCCGCCCAGCTCTATAGCCTTGTGCGCAAATACCATAATAATAGTACGATTCCCAACACGGTAAAACAGACACTGCAAAATAAAAGCCTTTATGCGGAGCATTTCCTAGTCACGGCTCCGCTCAGGAACTCCATGCCAGAGCTTGCCGGCAGCCCCGAGGCCGAGCTCTGCATCCGCCGTCTGGGGGTGGCACCAACCCGCTTCCAGAACGTTCCGCTCCGTTCAGGCGGAGCCGCCCACACTCCCGCAGCTCTGTCTTCTCCGCCCCGCGCCCTCTGGCCTCCCGCACCGCCGCCGACCACAACGCTCCTTTTCAAACGCAGAGCGTTTTTAACGGGGGGGTGGAGCGCGACTGGTTTCGTGACTAGGAACGCAGCAAGCCGGTTACACAGCGCGCGGGGGCTACCCCGAGCGGGAGGGTTTGCTGAGCCCCGGCCCGACCGCAGCAACGCCGTCCCGCACCTGCGGAGCTGAGGGACGGGCCCCGATTAGCACAGGGACGCTGCTGCGGCTTCCAGCCCGGGGTGTGCAGGCGGGGTGCTCGTTTCCGCGGGTTTTTTGTTGGTTACTTCGGTTTGGGTGTTTTTTTGGTGTGGCTTATTTGGGGTGGGGTGTGCGTGTCTTCCTCTTTACCAAGACACTAACCTAACAGACTCGATTATAGTCCGCCTGCCACATCTAGCATGCAGCCAGTGGAAGCACCCAAGAGCTTTTAGAATAACGGGGCTCTTCCTCCAACCTCAACACGATTTTCTAGTGTCATCAGAAACGACCTTACAGAGCAGGTATGGGCAGTTGAAAGCAGTAAGGCCACTTACATTCAAAATAATTGCTAATAGTTGTATGGTTTCAGTTGGTAAGGTAGCAGAGAAAACGTCCTCAACTCAAACATCAGTTGATTCATCTATGAATAGGGAAGTACAAAAAAGTTTGCCACAGAATGGTTTCCCCAAGTTGACACAATTTCAGATACTCAGTATTTCACTGACAAAGTCTAAAAAGATAATCTTTCACTAGTAGCTTGATCTAAAAAAACAACCAAAAACCAACCCTGAAGCCAAACAAAAACCCACCACCAAACAAAAACCCAACAAACCATCCCAGCAAAAAAACAAAAGCAGAAAACCACCACCACTGAGCAAAAGAAAATTAAAGGCCCTGGGCCTTCTGCAGGCAGCACAGAAATCTAAACAGTCCCTTTCCTCTGACTTCGCCTCTTCTCCAAAGCGTGAAGCAGAACAAATCACTCATGTCAGCCAGAGACTGGTCTCACACTGGTCTTTGATTGGCACAGAAAATTATGTTCTTTTCTGAAGCAGAGAACTGGCTATCACCCCACTGTCTTAGCTGGTGTGGTTTATTTCAAGATCATTTATAGCAGCAGCCTATACTAACAGAAGGAGCAGGGAAAGCAGGAAAGGCAAGAGGGGGCTGACATTAGTTCTGTCTGCTTTTCTACTGTAGAAGAGGTGTGAGAAAAGTGTCAAAACTGGGTAACTTCCATGCAGTAACAGAGTCTAATGTACTCCGTTTTGGGGTTTGGTTTTGGTTGGGTTTTCTTTGGGGGGAGTTAGGGAAAATAATTTGACTATCAATTTTAGGGGGGGAAAAAAGCAACCACATCGTTCATTTATGTTTACAGGAAGAACTTTGTCATTTACTAAACACTGAAAAGCTGACAGAACTTAACATGCAAATCAAACTATGCAGGAAACAAAAAAAAAAAATAAGATTTGCCTTACAACACCTTCAAAGATACATTCTTGAGAAAAACATTGTAAAGTGTAGAGCTAAAAATAAAGGTCCAATGTAACTGTTTCATAAGTCTTAACCAGTTCTAACTGGTTGGTAACCATTTACTTCTAGTACCTAATGAACCAAACAAGTCAGCTGTTTGAAAGTGATTTGCCTGCATTAAGCAGGATTGCGTTAATTCAGCAGTCCATTCCAGTTTGTTTTGAATCCTGCCTGAATTTGTTTGTTCCCAAAATATCTACCAAAATAGAAGATGCAGCTGTGCAAATTGAGACAATTCTGAATTTTAAGAGGAACATAAAAAATAATTGTCATGTTAGAATGGTTCCAAGCAAGTATGATTTACTAATGAAAAACTATCCAAGCAGTTGGAGCACAAATGAAACTAAAGTAGAATCAGTTCGTTATAATCAAATGTAGCCTTAAAAAAAAAAGTGAACCTATACATTCCTTCATAATAAACTCCTGTTGGGTAATTCCCTCTGAAAGTAGTATATTTGAGACTGCTACACTATTAGCAGTTTATGTACATCTGAAAGCCTATCCTTCAAGTTTACCTCAGCAAACACAACAAAGCCAATTTTTCTAGAAAGCAGTAGGTCTCTGGAGTGGAGAAAATGCAGAAACAAGAACATTGAGCAGCATCTGACAATGCATCTTATGTTAAAAATGTATAGCAATCAATTCAGTCAAACTCTTTAATTCATTACATACAACTATTTCTAATTCAAATAATGAACACTTAACAGAGTTAATAAATGTCTTTCCTTTTTTAGCATCAACTGAAATGCCTTGTTACTATGCAGGTAAATTGGTGGGTTTAATTTTGACTACTAAAGTACAAACTAGTAATGCCATGGGAAGGACCAGAGAAGAGATTGCGCTGTCAGTCAGCAGTACTGCCATGCAGCAAGCGTTACAGTATGCTTGGTCTTTTGGAAGCAAGGATTGTTCCATATGCAGCACAGGTTTCAAAACCTACCACACTTTTTGCATTCCAACACCCACTGTAAGAAATAAGAAAGAAAAACATCCCCCCCCAATCAAAAGCAATCCACAAACCCCCCTACCAACCACCCAGCTTCACTACAACAAATGGCTACAGGTCCCTGCTGGGCCACAGCATTTCCAAGAATTAACAGTGTTTTCAAAATGGCCTGTTAAAGAGCAAAGTAAGCCAAAACCGAAGGGAAGGCACAGAGACAACAGCTTTCCTCTGAACTCTGGCAATCTCTCCATGCCTTTTCTGTAAAATGGGAGTGAGCTTACTCAGCTCACAAAGAGAAAACGCAGGCAGCAGGAAGGGCACAAAAAGGATTATACTGGATGTATGGCATTAACATACAGTATTTTACTCAAATGTAATTCATGTGAAGAATCACTCCTTACAGTGAATGTCAAAAGAGATACTACTTTTCCTTTTCATTCCCATTAAAGAAGGGCTTAACAAAAAAAACCAAACCAACAGAACCAATAGCACTTGACAATTTTTATGTCTCCCGTTCTGTAACATTTTCATATGTTCCTTTCAGAAAAATAAAAAAGAAACCAATAAAACAACCTCAAAAAGCCAACAACAATACCACCACAGGATATGTTTAGTAAAGTATGTTTTAGCCATAAGATTTCATCCCCTTCAATGATAATAAAGTAGTAGTTTGGTGATCTCATTATAAAGAATGAAGTGTTTGTGCTTGCTTTAAATGATATGAGTTATTAACATCTGGAATTAATCAACAACAATAACTGACTAAAATCTTCACAAATTATTACTGAGGGTTGTGTTTGTGTGACTGGGGTCAGGATGACTTGACTCGGTATCTTGCAGAAAAACAGCTTATTGTTTGGAGGATGGAAAGAAGGAAATCTCACTATATTATTAATCTGCATTCACTACATGAGGTGAATGTATGGCAAAACTTCACATTTTATCAGGAGAGACACCTAAGAGGAATTTGTTGTCCAAGTTCTCAGACATTTTAAAGTGCCTAAATGTCCTTGGGATCTTAACCAATCAACAAAAACACAGTGAACTAAAATCTGCCTTAAAGCAAGTCCACTAAACAAAACGCCCCTAGCAATATAACAAGTAATAAAACCATGTACCTGCATTTTATCACCTGAACCACACATCTGCATTACTCCTGTCACTGATCTTTTATCCTAAAGCAGGAAAATCCTATGGCAAATTGCTTACAAATGTACAATTAGCTGAAGTCAGCAATCACCCTGGGCTTAAAACCCAGTATTTTACTGGTTTGTTTTTATTGTGTGATTTTTTTTTCTTCATATCAAATGCACATTGTAAACATGGAGAAACCACCTCCTCCGAGAACCCAGGACAGGTTTGTCCAGATTAACAGTGTATCAATTATTTATGGGAGCAGATACTTAAAAACTGATTTAAATCACCAAGGGTTTTGTTTCTCTTTTAATAGAGCATGCTAAAAGTATCAAACTCATGTGCAAAAGTGTTGAGGAAGGACCAAACTTTTAGGCATTACCAACTTTACATCCTTAGCAACAAGTTCAACTTAAGGAAAATACTATGAGCTCCATACTGATGAGCTGCCCATCTCTTCTGCTGCTCCAAATATGTTTCTAGAAGTTCAAGTAACTACTTATTTAATTGTTCTCAAATTAACTCCTATCTGTCTTAAAATCCATAAAGACCCTACCTAGGTATTTGAGAGAGACACAAAACAAGAATGTGCGAGTCATGAGAAAAATGTTGGCTTTCTCCTCCTTTCTGTTCTTTCCCCTCCCTGATGGAAAAAAGCTGAGCACACCACTTTTCTCCCACCTTTCTGTCCCTGGACATGGACACCTATCAACTACTGCCTAGTGAGCGTTGAGCATGACAGATGCTACGCTATCGACCAGTAAAGCACAAAGAAGACTAGGCCAAATGAAACCAGTAGCACTTTAAACCTCATATTTTAATTAAATTATACCAAAAAAAGGGTAATTTACCTTGAAAGTTTCATTCTATCATTTGTAACTGTTCTGAAGAATTTACAGTACTGTTACTATTGAGTAGTACATAACTATCTGCAAAATACTAAACACTTACATAATCATTGCTATTGGAACATATTTACACTGGTTTTGTAGACCTCTACTACTGGAAAAAGTCAGATGTTGAAATATGATAATCAAATGTAAACCTAACCACAAGGTTACAAAAATTCAAAGAAACTTATAAAGGATTTATGTTTTAGTTAAAAGTATGAGGTAAGCTTTTGAGAAAGGGTGGCCTAAAGTGAGAACTCTTCTGGCCTGGTAAGGAAGTAAGCCAAAATGAAATATTTTATTATCAAGACATAAGTGTATGACATTGGTCTTCAGTCCCACCCAATCTACCATGTGAGAAAGAATAGAGGTCTATTAATTACTTCAGTGAGAGGGAAGGGGAAAACACACCACCAAAACAACACAACTAAAACCACACCCTCCTGTTGAAAAAAAAAAAAAAAGAGAAGGAAAAAAGGGACAATATGTTAAGGTATTTTATACCACTCAGAGTCAGTTCATTTTGCCTAAACAAAGTATAAAATTATTTCTCAGCAAAGCAGAGCTGGTGCTTACCTCTTAGGTTTGGAGCATGTGATGCCAACAGCTCTGCTCATCTGCATACAGTCAAATAAATTGCTGCAATGAAGAGCACTTCATCAGCCATTTTGAAACTGCACTGTCTCAGCTGCACTGAAAATGTGACTAAGATGGCTGCAATGTGCACTCAAGACCAGGCACTCAGTGAAAACTCGGCAGTGGACAAAACATTTATACAACAAAGCACCTCCCTCTGCCACACTGCAACAAACTGCACAAGCAGAAGGGGGCCAGAGGAATAGTTTCTTTGACAGACACAAAGTGGTTAATGCAGGGCTGCAACACTGCAGCTACTCTGAGCACCACTGGTAATAAGAAAACTAAAATAAACCAAAAACCGCTGAGAGGCAGTGCTGCTAGGTCTGTGATCCAGCCTTTATATTGCATACTTCAAATCGCTCCCATGTCCAGGCAGTTCACAATCCATGTCACGTATTAACAGCCACAGATACAGAGCCAGATCACGCATAGAACTGACAAACATTACAGAATACTTCTCAAGAACCAGCCTTTTTTCAGTCTTAAAAAACCAGAACAAACAAAAAACCCCACCCAATAACACCTCCACCCCCAACTCAATCTGATCTATACCTTTTTACAGCACCACCTATTTTGATATATTGTGTAATAGTAGTTGCCCAGTAAGACAGTTTTAGTTGGGGTGGGGGGAAGGAAGTTCATTTTATAAAGAAGGAAGCTAGGAAGCTAGCAAAAAACCCAAGAACACTCCAGAACTTCCGTGCCTGCGGAAATCAAGTATCTAATTCTGTATAAACGATGTAGGGTATCGCTAAGTTTTTCACAAGTCAGCATATCTAGACTCCATCAATTTTGCTCGAATTTTGCTGTAACTGTACCAAGGAGTTTGTACCTAAAAAATTTTGGGGGGGGAGGGTGTGTGTGTGTGTGTGTGTGTGTGGAGAATGACACAGAGGGGTTGCCAAACAAATATGCAATTTTAACACAAGCTGAACTTCAGATAATCACAGAATCACAGAATACAGGTTCCTCTTTAATAGCTCTTCATTAATGCAAATCACCTGGTCTTGTCCAGGCAGCATTGGATCAGTTTTGGAGGGAGGTCCTCGGTACCAGTCTCACTTCATCAGGTACACCTCCTCTACAAAATCCCAATATGGCTATTTGACAACATAACTGCACGCGCACATGGGGCGATCCTGAAGGAAATTAATGTTGAATTATTCCTAATATTAAAAAAAATAGTTTTGTTACCCAAAATTAACCCAATACTTTCAAGCCTCCACCAAAAAGTGGGAGAACATGCCCTCCATCTTCGACTTACAAAAATGTCTAAACTTGTGTAACTGTGCATGCCTGTTGCCAGCTGTAGCTGGTTATTTCAGGACTAATTAATCATACCAGCAGTAGTGTTCTGATGCACTCATCACCACAATTAGTATTCTAAATAAAAAAAAAGGTTGAAATACACCATCTGGAAGAGCGTGATTTATAACACAAGAAAAGTACATGCCACATACATGTAAACAGCTATATTGATAATCTTTTTTGGTAATACTGTACAGATTCAGAAGACTAAATTAAAATACACTTGAAGTTCAAATGCCCAAAAGACGAGTCTCTCAAAACTGGACATGAACTTAATTACAATCAAAAAAATCAAATTTACAGCAAATTCAAACTAAAAACTGTGTGTTAGCCAATTCTAATCCCCATGTTGCTATTTCTGAAGTTCATACATAGTACACCTTCAGCTTACGGGTATTTACAGTACTATCATTTCAAAATTCAAACTCAGTATTTAATTTATGTAACAAGTATACATACACCTCAATTTCCACAGTAGAATTATTTTTTTTGAAAACACTGCAATGTTTAGCACACCTACAAAATTCCTATATTGAAAGGTGAATTCCAACCTCCAGTCCTGGAAGTTGAACAAAACCCTAAGGAAGCTCTAATCCTGAATTCAAGGGCCACACTTGTACAACAGTTTTTATTCTCACAACATTTAGTCTTGGAGCTTGACATACAGAAACTCAATGACAAATAGATTTGAATAAGCCTAACTATCTGGCAAAAAATTTTACAGAAAGCTTTCAGTGAGCCAGAGAAAGTAAAACCCATGTCATACTCCAGTTGCTGCAATCAATCACTTACCTTGTCAGAAAGCTTCACAAACATGGAGAGGTACTGATATGTTAATACAGACACCAAGCTGCAAAAAAATGTAGCTGAATGGTAAGAAGCCATATGCATTTACTCAAGAGTTCACTTCAGTATACTTCATTTAGCATACAGAGGTGTGTTAGTTTGTTAAAAAATATTAACCAAGCTAATTTTAAACCTGATATTTAATGAAACACAAACTATAACTCAACTCAGAATGCATTGGTCCAGGAAATATTTAAAATGAGCCTACACTAATGTGGAATTCCTATATTAGCATGTGACTGCAATTTCTTACAGATACCTAGTGTGGCATCTATACAGGTTCCCTAAAAATTAAATAAATAAAATGTAAAAATAAGAAAATAAGGCATTTTAAAATATATTCAGAATGAAATTTAAACTTAATCTGTTACGTTTAGGTTTCTCTTACATACAAGATAGAAACTAGAAACAACCTTGACTCTGCCTTCTTTTGGTGACACGCCAATACATTGCAGTACCACCTCTGCAAGTTCAATTATTCTAGTCATAAGTTAAATTTTAAAACAGACCTTCCATTTTCCAAAAGTCTCATGAACATCAAGCAAGAAACTCAAGAGAATGGTACGCTGTCATTTCTCTAATTGTTGCCCTATATAAGTAGTATCACTCCTCATAAACCTCTCAAATATCATAGAGCCAAGACTTTGTACTAGGGCTTCTACCCTGAAGAATCAAGGGGAGGCAGAGAGTTCTGGACTTTCAGACAGGTCTTCCGGTCATTTCACATTACAAAAGCAGTAAAAAAGCAGCCAAAATATCAATAATTTTCTTTTGCTCAAATTATACGCTTAGGAACCAGTCTGATACATAACATCCGCATTTCCTGGTGTACAAACCACATCTCGTACACTTCTCTCATCTACTCTTTTCTTTTGTTGTTCATTTTCTGTATGTTAGTTACCATTAAGTGGACAAAACAGTTCTTACACTGATGACATTTATGAGAGGTCACTGCTGTTTGTGTGCATCTGAACTGAAGTCTAAATAGAACATCTGCTGAAACCCTCCTTTATTCCTCTATTTACGCAGGCTAGTAGGCTGGCTTCAACTAGCATCTCAGCTATCACTTAGGGACTGCAAGAACTTTGCAGATAAAACCTAAAATTATTGGGGAAAAGGAGGAGTCCATGATGACCAGGAGGCAAGGAGCACTAGAGTCCAAAAGTCAAAGTCTGCACAACATTTGAAGTCTTCCCATAGCTTCAAGCCACTTTAAGGTAGGACAAATGAAGGAAAATGTCAGTGTATTGACTGAACTCAGCAAGCAGGTATGTTTATATGCTAGGTCACAGCTAAAGAAATTTCAAAAGACTTAAAATTAGAATGCAGGATTTTTTAAAAACTACCTTCTGGAAACTGCAGTAAGTTGGAAGCAAAGACAAGGAACAAACTTTCCTGTCAGGCTTTTTGGTTTTACTATTTCTTTATACTACTGTGAGATGGCCTGTAATACTTAGGACAGCACAAAAGGATGGAACAAATGTACTGGTTATTTTAACAACTAGCTGACATACCCACAGTCATATAATTCATAAAATCTGTCCTTTGAGTACATTAATTTCCTGAAGAGCATTTTCAGAAATTTGATTTAGAAGAAAAAAACCACATTTTTTCCTGTGTTAAAAATATCCAAGTTACATATGGCAAACAAGCTGTATTAGTTTACCTAAATATCCTAAAAATTAAGCTATGCCAAAAGAATTCTTCATGCAGAGACATCCAATTTACTAAGATCTCACATGATTGTCTTGGAAAAAACAAGATTTGGTAATTCCTGAGTAGTTTTAAGTCATTTAAAACATGCACAGCTCAAAATAAAACATCTTAAAGGGCACAGTGCTTTTTTTTTTTTTTCAAGTTACTCCAGTCACTAAGGGACATAAAGGGTATCTATACAATATACATAGAGTGCTGAGTTCCTCCACAATGCTATGACAGAAGCTGACATACAACTGAGGTATTTATTTAATACCATATTAATGATATTATAGTAATATTTTTAGTAGTAATATTAATGGTTACTATTATGCCTTTAACTACGCCACCAAGGTATCATTACTAAAAAAAAAAAAAAAGAGGGGGGTGGGGGAAGAGAGGAGGGCAGACATAGTTAAAACCACTACATCAGCACTACTAAACAAGATAATGAGTGAGCAGTGGAACTAATGAAACCACATTTCCTGCAAACTTATAACCATTGTCTTGGTACTTTTTAATCAGAGTTACTTTAGGTTATCATTGGTGCCTTATCACACTTGGCAAGTGCACAGACTCACAAACACAAGGTGGGAAAAGACCTTTGAAGATCATCAAGTCCAACCATTCTCATCCTAAACTAAACCATATCTCTAAGGACCTCATCTACCCTTTTTTTGAACACATCCAGGGAAGGCGACTCAACCCGCTCCCTGGGCAGCCTGTTCCAGGCCCTGACAACTCTTTCAGTAAAAACTTTTTTTCTAATGTCCAATCTAAACCTGCCCTGGTGCAGCTTCTTGCCATTTCCCCAATAATATACACATCTAGCGTATGTTAAGTCTTGACTCACAGCAAGTTATTCCCCCAAAAGAACCTTTAACTTCTAAGTTCCCTCACTGGGGACAACAGTAGCCTCTCCTCATCCCAGCTGCATGTTTTCATAAAATCTGCAGGAACTAATTATCTTTGGTGGTTAAATTTTCTGAAAATAAAAAAAAATACTTCAAGAATTACTAAAGAGACAACAAACGATCACTTAAGATTGGATTACTGTGCTAGAACTGAGCATATTTATATTAAAACCTGTAGGGCTGTGGCATGATTAAACAATTATGCTTAAGCAGGAAATTTTGAAACAGACATGTGACAAAAAGATGTAATTTGTATTTGTCAAAGATGTTT
The DNA here is from genome assembly GCA_020800305.1 of Porphyrio hochstetteri. Lineage (NCBI taxonomy): Eukaryota > Metazoa > Chordata > Aves > Gruiformes > Rallidae > Porphyrio > Porphyrio hochstetteri. Next base: position 18,057,198 of record CM036905.1, on the reverse strand, counting down.
GTCTTATTAATGGAATTTCTAAGTGTCATTTAATAAGTTTTTTTTTGTTTCATGCAGGCATTTATTTTTCACTAATGACATTCTGCTTTTTGTTAAACAGTCTAATATAACCTCAAATGAAAGCATAAAACACAAAGCCACACAGAACTCAAGTGTAGCTGAAATTCTACTCTAAACTGAGATTTTTGCACATACACATGCACACAAATAGTGAAGACAGAACAGAGAAAAGAACACTCACTAAAGCAGAATATGCAGCTAAAGACAAAAATCCTCCCAACCAAACAAAACAGGCTCCCATTTCTGGATCACTATTCAATTGTTCACACCCTGAAAAGCTAGAGAATGTACTGGTCTAGTTCAACCATCACCATTGTAAAAAAACACTAATACATTCTGCAGAGCCAGCTTCTGGATAATAATTTATATCAGTACTTTATATCATACTCACTTTTATAGTCTTATCTGTAGGCTAATAATGAATTCTAATGATCAGATGCTTCCAGACACTTAAACACTACATAAGAACTCAAGAATTTTTCTGACCTCCATTGCTACAGAAATAGAGTTGAAAAAAGTAACAAAACCCTCCACACAATCAATAAAGGTATGATACCTAAACAACACTGTGAGTGATACACAAAATCTCTTCAGGAGAATGAAGATTCCACAATATCATGCAAATTTTTGTATTGAAAAAGATAACCAGAACTTAAAAGACTGAGAAAGCAGATGCTCTAGATCCTCCTGATTGAAAACCTCAAGCTAAGAGCACTTTACCTTCTTTGGGAATCGGCCACCAGGCTTTAATATCCAAACCAAGAATGAGCTACAGGAATTTTAAATATGAATTACTACCCAATTCAAATCTAAACTTTACTTGGTGATTAAGACATTCTGTAACTGTAACTTAACAAGAACAGCTGGTTATAGCGATCATTTTAGAGAACAACCTTTCTCTCTGCTTCTTAATGAACTGCCAATAAAGACAAGCCCCACTTTTTTTTATATGCTTGTTTTGCTGATTTGGTTGTTTTCTATTATGTTGTTTTCAAAGAAAGACACAAAAACCCCACATACAACAACCCCATTTTACTCCCCATCTTGTATTCAGATAAATCACTGCTTTGTTTCTTACAGTATTGTGGAAACATGAGAGCATTTTTTCATATGGCACAGCATGTAGTACCAGAAATACCAGAATGACAAATACACATCATTTGTGTTGGCCAGTTTATAAGCTCCCAATTGCTTTGCGTATGCAGTTAATTCTCTCAAAGTAATGTCACATACTAAAAAGAAGAGTCCCGCCACAGATTCAACCAAGAAACATTAACAGCCTTAGATTTTACTGTATTCAAGAGAAATATTATATAAAAATATATCAGGGAGAAAAAACCCAAACAACCAAATCCCTACATTCAGGTACCATAACAGCTTTATAAGTTCCAAATTATTTTACTCATCTGATATCCCTGTGAAACTGCAATGTACATCTGTGTCATTGCGGCAATTTCCAAAATAAACTCATAATAAGAAGATTTATGACTAGCACACAATATAGAAGAACACTAGGTAGAGAGAAAATGGAAAAAATGCTTGCGAACTGCCTAAGTAAGAGCACCATAGCATAAAGTATCTTTTGGTCTTACTATCTACATATCATTAATGACCCTAAGATTTTTGGCAGAAACTGACAATAAGCTCAATAATTACACTATTTTAAAAATCTAAATGGGGAGAAATTACTGTGTTTTACTTCCAAAACAGCAGCAACACTCACCACCAACCTCCCCCCCCCAAAAAAAAAAAAAAAAAAAAGACAAACCAATCTATCTGGTTTAGCCAGTTATTTCACTGAGGAAATACTATGTGTTTGTAGCAGGAAAAAAATGCCTTCTCCCAAAAATCACAAACCCACACAATGAAAATGATGATTTACTTACTATATCAGTATTTAAAAAAAAAAACATTTAATGTGTAAACTATTTCTGTTTACAACAAACTGTGTTAAATCAATATTTATAATTAAGCTATTTTTATACATCAGTTGTTCAGTTTCTTGACTACCCAGATCACCTCTCATGCTGAGGTGGGGGGTAAGCATATGTGTATATTAGACCATATTTCCTATCTTTATGCCCCAAATTCTGGAAGCATTACTAAAGGAGCCTTTACAAGAAAACTAACATAGTACAGTTGGTATTGTACTTCTAAATATGTGAAATGGGCATAAAGATACAGGCTAAAGCAGGAGGTATCAGAAAATTATGGCAGAGCCCAACATGTACACATATCTATTGGGATTAGCATTTTACTGAAAACAGACCTCATAACGGATAGGAAATGAGAATTAAGAGGTCCCTCAGTAAAAGCAGCAACATGACTGTTTCAATTGATATATATAATTGTATCCTTTTGTGAATCAATTCTGTTAAGCGTGATCGGTTTCGAGCCTACACAACATTCAAGATAGTCTTGTTAAATTAATTAATACAACAAAATACAACACTATTCCACATTATCGCAGAAAACATCAGTTCAGCACTAGTACACTTGGTAGCAAGGCTGGAGCTGATAAAAAGCCTTTTACTCCAAGCAATATATTACATGTACTAAACTAAGAACATAATTATGAGAACAAGAAGTTCTCTTGAAATTCTTTGGAAAGGAACATATAACGGGCCATTACCTATACACAGAGATGAACCAAGTTTTTCCGTCTTTTAATTATTTGGCATTTATAAAAAAATTTTATTACTATCCAAAATTATAACTTCTTTCTGGATTAAGTGCACATAAGAACTTGATTTTTCCAGAGCACATAAAATAATAAGATAATTGACAGACTCAAGGAATAAATAGTGGGCTTACTTGGCATGATTCATGAATTGCACAAGTCCTCATGCAATCATTAGTGAGGTCATTTTATGATGGGCTGACAGCTACCATTATCCCCATTTCACAGATCTGAAAACTCAGAAATTACTTACCCAAGATCACATATCAAACAGCAGTAGGTTTTGTGTTTGTCCCCCCCGCCAAAGAATTCTTAATATTCAAGGCATTACTTCCCTTCATACTCTCCAGTAAGACTGCACAAAACAGTACCTAATCAGAAAACCAGGCTTACTTCTTACATTGATATCTGTTGTTTGTGTACAACAAATTTCAGATTTAAGCAGAATCTAGGCACATTCACCATATGATTTTAAAAAAACTAAACATTATGTAAATAATAATTGCATATTAATAACTAATAATTGTAGCTACAACAAGCTGCTATAACAGATAATGGCTGAAAATATATTTTGATTCGCAAGAGAGCCAAACGACTTGCTGATAGAATATCCTGATCTTGCAGATGCAAATTCCAACAAATTTGTAAATAACAAATTGTATTTGCTTGCATAATCTGTGATATTCACCAAACTTATTTATTAATATATTCTCACTTCCACCAATCAGACAGCATCTTAAGCTGTACAAGTTTTATTTTTCTGTGACTGCACCAAGACTGCAGTTTTAAGCTTACTGGCTGCTGCCTAGAACAGTTGAGCTGTTCATTCTTTAAGAGAACATTTTTCAACCAACAAATCCATCCATTTTTTCCATCCAACAAGTCTGTCGCATTGATATTACAAGAAATAGATTTATTTCAAGATTACTGTTATGCAACAAAATATTCTAATGTAAGTATTGCCACTAGGTATCCGTCAAAGATTAGGAGATCTAATAAGGAGGATATAACCTGCTAAAAGTAAAAACTGCTTGAGGACAATGCTACAGCTCTAACAGGCCCAAACATCACATCAGAATTCAAGTCTGAAATGCTTAGCCATGAAAATAGTTTCAATATTTTCAACGCTAAGTTCAGAAAAAATCAGAAGCTCACATATACCTTCTTTACATGAATATACTACTCAAAACTTATTTTTTCACATACTGTTTGATGTGGGCTTCCACAACAACGCAGCATAACCGCTCCGGCTTTGCTTACTGATGACATAACATAAGCAAGGCACAACCAGTCCTTTTTTGGTTGTTGTTTTCTACTGTCCCACCCTCATTTCTAGTAAAGCAGCACGTTAATATGCTTCAAAAACCTTAATTCGAAGTTCCACAGCATGCTACTGAAGGCGATACTGAGAAAATCTAGTTTCTCCTCATTGCTTCTACAGCCCGTCCTCCTGCCACCACACTCGACATCCACACCCACTGTACTGCAAGGATATCCCTGGCTGCATGTAGCACCGCCCAGGTCACACCATCCCTGACGTGGGCAAGGAACACGGAACCACTCTTGAGGCACCAGCCAGCCACACCACTGTCCCACCCAAACACCTTCCAAAGGCGGTGTCCAAAGCACGCCCACCTCACCAATGCACATGAGAGAATGCAGTCATACAACTTCCTGATGTCACCAGCTCTCTGCGCCTTCAGGACAGAGAGGAACGCCCCAGCTGTGGCCCTGCCCCACGCAAAACTTACCTGTGACCCGCAGCAGCCACCGCAGGATCTCTCCACACCTGTGGGAGCAGAGGTAAACGCCTCTCCGCGCCCCGCTCCCCACCTGCTGCTACCTCTGCGTGAAAACACTACCGCGCATGCGCGCCGCCGCCTGCACTGGAGCTGAGTCACGTGCTCCCATGCAGCCCGCGCGTAGCTGCGCTGCGCTTGTGAGCGAATGTGGGTGAGCGCAGCGGCGCGTGTGCAAAGCTGCAGTCCGGAGCATGCGCACTGCCGGCAGCGCCGCCGCCGCCACCACAGCCGCCGCCGCCGCCGCCGCCGCCGCCGCCGCCGCCGCCGCCGCCGCGCGGGGCAGCGTTCTGCGCGGAGTGCTCGCGCCGCCTGGCCGCTCGCGCCCTGGAAGGGCCGTGCGATACCTGTGTCCCCGCGTCCCCCGGCAGCTCCTGGCACAGCGCTCGGCGGCCGCCACCGCTCCCGCCTTCCCGCTGCTACAGCCGTGGGTTCAAAATCGGAACTCGCTCCAGACGCCAACACCGCCTCCCTCCGTCGCACGCGCCGGGCCGTTATGCAAATAAGCCCCGTGTCCCCTCCCCTCTCTTACCCCGCCCCCTCCGTGGGCACAGGGGCCGGCAGCCGGGGCTACCCAATCCCAGGGCCAGCCATCTTGGCGGCATGCAAATAAGCCGCCGAGTTATTTAAATGAGCGCGTGGCTCCGCCCCCCGACGGGAGGTGGCGGTGGTTATTGACGATAACGCGCCGAGGCCGTGTTGCAGCCGCCACTGCCAGGGGGCGCTGCGGCCGGGCCGAGGGCGAGGCTCAGGACGGGCAGGGCGGCCGGTTTTCCCCCTCCCCTCCCCTCTCCGCCACCGCGGCGGGGGCTAGGGGTCTCCAGAACTCTAGCACCTCTGAATGTCCGCTCGAGGTTCTGCATTACCAGCCACCTTTATCGCTCTCTGTGGCTCCCTCACTCTTGGCCAGGGTCTGAGCTGTGGATGGCGTTACTTCGGATGTTCCCTGTGGCAGGTGTCACCTGCTCAAAATGGGTGTGTGTTCAATAACCAGCTTTGCGTTTCAGCAGCACCAAGAAACAACCATACCATTGCCTGTGCTTTAAGTGGAGCTACGGCATGTGGCTTATTCTGGGAGAGGAAGCAGGTCAAAACCACAAGCGGCTGCTTCCCACACAGCCTCCATTGCTGCCTAAGGGGCGCAACGTGGGAGGGGGAGATGGCCACAGGACCTGCTTTCATCCAAGGCAGAAGTTGGCACCCTTTGTACTGTAGCGAAAGGCAGGAATGATCATTGCCAACAGTGTGACAGGTCTAGTGGAGAGCCCAGCAGCTGTGTTCTCAGCTACACAGAATCACAAATGGGGTTGGATGGGACCTCTGGAGATCATCTAGTCCACCCCCCACCTTCACCCTCCCCCAAAAGCAAGATCATCTAGAGTAGGTTGCTCAGGATCACGTCCAGGTGAGTTTTGAATCTATTTGGAGAAGGAGACTCCACAGTCTCTCTGGGCAGCCTCTCCCTGTGCTCTGCCACCCTCACAGTAAAGAAGTTTTTTCTGATGTTCAGATGGAACTTCCTGTGTTCCAGTTTGTGCCCATTGCCCCCCTTATCCTGAGTGACAGTCACTGAGCACCATTGCAAAGTGTCTTCTTGACATACACCCTTTAGTTATTTATACGCATTGATCAGATCTGATTCAGTGAAATGTAATCATGCTTAATAGATTGATACAGGTGTAGCTCAAGAGACAATATAACTTTAATATAAGAATTTTCATGGTTTTAAGAATAGATCAGTTTAGAAGAAAGCTGTAACTGTGTAGGCTACTTGTGAGAGCACTTGCAAAACTTAACCATAACAATGCAACAGTAAGCCTTGAAGATAAAGTAAGAATTTTTGTGGTTTTAGGAATAGATTAGTTTTGGATTTTAGCAGTAATCACATAAGCAGTTTCGTGAAAGCGGCTACAAAACTTAGTCATAATAGTGCAACAGCCTTGGGGGGTTGGACCCAATGATCTCTCGAGGTCCCTTCCAACCCCTATGATTCCGTGATTCTGTGAAACTAGAGGGAGCAGGAGATAGAGGAGTCATAAATAATAAGACTAACGACCAATTAGGAGACAGAGTATATCTTGTTTTCAGCAAAAAGGAATGTGTTTTTGAGCTCAGATAATCACAGAGAAGAAACGTAAAAAGCATGCACTGAGAGTGAGGAAGACATCCAGCCTTCATCCATGAAGACCACCGGAAGAACCCCTGAGTGTCACTGAGCATGCTCTATCTGGGAGGAGTTAATGTAAATGACTTCTTAGAAATAATTAGCATAACTCTGCCTTTTCTTAGAAATTATAATGAATATGTATAGTTAATCTGTATAAATATGAGAAATTTGGCTTCAGTAGGCGCACACATTCGGAGGAGCGATCCCCTGTGTGCCCAGCGCTGCAATAAAGGATACCTGCTTCATAGTCACCAAGGCTATTGAGTTTTGATTCCAGCTTTCTGAGGCATCAGATCCCCTCTCAGTTTTTTTTCTTCAGACTAAACAGTCACAGCTCCCACAGCCTTTCCTCACACAAGAGCTGTTCCAGTCCCCTCATCATCCTTGCGGCCTTTCACTGGACTCTCTCCATGAGTTCCTTGTCTTTCTTGAACTGGAGAGCTCAGAACTGAACATAAAACTCTAGATGTGGGCTCACCAGGGCAGAGTAGAGGGCCTTTACCTGCTGGCCATTTCAGAAAGAAAATGCTAGAACTATCTAGGAGTGGGCGGTTCCTAGACATGCCTACTATTTAACTTGAAATTTCACTGCTGGTAAGCAGTTTTGCAGGGTCCATGTGTATACATCCTTTGAGAGTCAATCAGAAGTGAACGCTTTGTGGCTAAACGAGATGAGTTTTCAGAAGACTGGGTATTAATACAGCCACCTCTTTGGATAACAGCTGGTGTCATTCCAAATTTAATTTTATATGGAAGTAGTTACAGCAACATAGTATTTTACCCACTGCAGTGCATTTTATGCAACTATAAGGAGAATGCAAAAAGTTTTGTCACCCTAAAAATAATTAATAACAGTTAGTCAAGTCTGAATTTAGGTATGAATTTGCTATTAGCTTAATTATTTATTTTTCCTGAAAAATAAATAGAAAATATAGAAATGCACCAAGAAATTAATTATTACAAAAAACTTTCTTGGATATCTGAAGAAATGACAATACTGATCATTTCAGTGCCTCAAAAAAAAAATAAATCTATTTCTCAGATCTATTATCTCTCCCCACTTGGTGATAGCGTGCAGTTTAATTGGGAACTGGGTATCCGACAACCACTGCTAGGAGAGATGGGATGCTGCTGTGATTATCCCCATATAATCTAGATTGCTGACAATCACTGAAGTGTTTATAAGTCTACTTATAAACACTACTACTTATGCTAATGCTCTTTCAAATTCTGAAGAATCCAGCTGGCCAGAGTTTAGATGTTGTTCACAAGGACAGAAACTGAGAAATCTCTGAAAGCAGTTCAGAGAGCCAGTTCTATAATGAAATACAGACATAAAAGTTGCCATTGAAATCTCACACATAAATAGCAAGTGAATGTTTCTTCAAGGCTCAGTAGACCAATGGCTATTTCTTAAAAATTACTCATAAATATTTCAAATGATGTTTAGAAAGGCATTTTTTTGGTTGGATTTTTGTGGGGGTTTTGGTTTTGGGTGTTTTTAAAATTATTAATAAATTAAACATTTACTTAAGAGGTGACAGTAAAGAATAGATTCTAACTGGTGTTACAATTATTTTTTTAAAAGAGAGTAATTTATGTGCAACAGATAATTTCTTCTTTATATTCTCAATTCTCCACTGAACTTAAGGCTTGAAGTATGCATATAACATTCAATTTTCTTATTTGCAGATAACTGTCATGGGACAGCTCCCAACCTATGAATGACATATCATTAGTCAGCTATTATGTGACCCTTCTTTCTGTATGTCAAACTGTTTTAGAATGAGATTAAGCACCTTGAGTATTTCCCAAATATTAACTCTCTCCATATGATTTAATAATTGCTAATGGAGACATTGTAGAATCACAAATGGGAATGGTAAAAGGAAAAAAGGCAAATGATGCACTAAAGAGGTATCGTTCTCAGTATGAAAACCAACTTTTTATAAAAACTACTGATTTTTAAATAAAATATAAGAATTGGGTAGCAATAGGAGAAAAAAGTACTTTTATTTGTACATTTTATTTTTAAATCATAGCTGGAAAATGTGTATTTATGAGAGTTCACCTTATTCAATGGACAACACTTTTGAGCTAATAAGATTTACATTCATTTTTCTTGATAACTGCCTAGATTACTAAGTATTTCTTGCATAGTAATAGCCTAATAGGATGGAATTATTATGACATTTCTGCTTATAAAGAGTTCCTATGCAGGGCAAAAGAAGCACCATAATACCAGAATGTAATTTTACTAACAGAAATATTTCTGGCCAGAAAAATATATAATCCTATCTGACAGAATAATCTCTGATTTAATTATTCATTTGGGACTTCAAGAATTTCACTAGGATGGCTTGAAATGTCACTCAGAAAGGAACCGCATGATAACTTTCTGGTGAATAAAAACAGAGAAGATTCTTGAAATTCCTTTTTCATATAAGGGCACTTTTTTAAAATAGAGAAACTTAAAGCACAGCCAGCAGGAATTTATGAAAATATGTTAAGACATTTCCTAACCTTTTTAAAAATATAAACTTAACAATGTACAAAGAGCACAAAGATAAATGTAAACAAAATACTTGAAATTTTACTATAAAGAATTAAAGCTGTTTAAGGCATTTTCAGTTAGTTTACTTTTCATTGTAGATTAAGTACCTTCCTGTAATGTGTTTTTTGTAAAATATGCTAATATTACCTTTAAGGGTAATAAGAGGATTTGGGGAAAATTCCTAAATCTTCTCTGTTCCTCTCTGATTTAATAATAGTTTTAAACAATAAAATTTACTAATCAGGAATTAAATATCTTGCTGTTCATCTGGTTTCTGATCAAAGTTGCTCTGTGGTTACTTTGCTATATTAAGTAACTCACTTATTTAGTGACAGATATGTCTAAGTTAAACACCTAAAAGTCATGTTTTCCTCTACGTTGTCCACTCCTTTTGCTACCTTCCACCTCCAGCATAATGAACTAGATCTAATGTAATTTCTGATTTTAATAAGGAAATTGTGTTTTGTAGCATAAAGAGTGATAGAATTCAGTGGCAAGTGCAGCGTTCAGTAATGAAGAAGTAGTGACAAAAACATTTTTATTTTTTTTAATCTGTTTTTACTACATTAAACTGTTGGTATTTGAGATACAAAAAAGTATCATCTGCACCATGAATTCTTGTGCTTAACACCTAGCTAAAGAGTCTTCCAGACTTCGAAAGAAAATGTAATTCTGACAAAAATGTGACCTGATTCACAGTTGGAATCTATTAAATGAAGATCCTTTTCCAAAGTGGGTCTAAAAATTAAGTCAATTCTACGCACCAATTGGGGATCACTTTGTTGGAAAGGAGAGCTTGTCTCCCTTTGTCCCACTTCTTTGATATGAGAAGGTCGTGAAATTCAGTGGTAAAATCAGCACCTGATATACTGGAGAACCTTAAAGCTATAAAGGGTCTTTGGGTTTAGCTGTTTTTCTTACAGTTTATTTTGAATCACTACAAGTATTCATATGGAAGCCATGAATCTGTTTCTCATCAAGTCTGTTGACTATGTAACTGACTTCCTGAACACAGCTGTCTTTCCATTACTTCAGAGATTATTGCTCTAGAAGTAGCTTGGTTTGGAAGATGCCTTTCCCCTCCTAAAAATGCAAAGTAATACTACAGTAGCATTGTTATTACAATAGAGAAGTCCCACAATACTACTTAGATGCAGTGTGCTTGACTTCCAAACTGCACATGTAAAGTGTGTGTCTCATTAATTTTGTCCAATACATTTAAGAATTTTTAGAAATTGATGAAGAAATGTAAATAATATCTCATATGTTTTCTCCTTGGGAGCATGTTTTGGGCTGTTGGAACAAATCTATCTGAACATCACTCTGGAATGTAATGAATATGGGATATCTTCAGTAAATTAACTATGCATATAATCTGAAATGTGTGGGATGATTTTTATGTAGTCATGTTAGGGACTTAGCTTAAATGAATTAAAATATTTTACCTTCTTGAACGTTTAGAAGTGGAAATATTTCCATTAAAAGAAAAAAAATCTTTGCTGTTCAAAAAGGTTACCCTCAGGGTGAAGCAGTTTCTTTTCTAAGTTTCTTTTTTTCCAGCTCTAACCTTGGACTTTTTTTTCCAATGTAATACCTACTTAGATCTTTCTAGCAAACGGAAGACTCATGGGTTATCGAATTCCAATGGTAATAGTGGTAATAAATTTCTCAATAAATGAGAAACCTTAAAAAGGTTTACTTAGGCTTAGTTGCAGTGAACTTTTTCAGCAAGACAATTACAAAATAATTGGGACTTGAAAATATTTCATGATTTCCTCAGCTGTCTTTTGAAAGGTGTTTCCACACACACACACACACACACTTTTTTTTGGGGGGGGACTGACTGTGTTTCTTAAACACAGGATAATCTGCCTTGGACTAACTTGCCAAAGCTTTGTAAAAGAAAAAAAATTGGCTGTCAGAAAAGGAGTAGTATGTAAAAATATGCTTGAATTTTGTCCACAGTATCTTAAAGTGAAAAAGAAGGGCAACTTAAAGGTCACTATATTTGTGTCCAAACTAAAAATGCAATCACACTTATTTAAAAAAAAACCAAAACGCCTCCAAAGGAATCTGGTTTGGGGTTTTATCATCCATTTATTTACCATTGCCAGTTACCACCAGCTTACTTAATAACTTGTTTCATTTCTCTGATTTTACAGAGTAATTTTAGATTATTTCTTCAGATGTTGGTGTACTTGGGGAATTGAGAAAGGAGTTCTTGTGTTTTTCAGGCAGGGGTCCTGCAGATCATAATAAATAAATAAATGCACACACTCTGGGAGGGAGGAAAGCTTAGGTAGCCTCTTCTGTCCCTTTCACCAGGGAGGCATGGTACACCTCCCAATTTGGATGAAAGAGACTCTGATGAGAAGACCTTCCTAGAATTTGGTTAACAAGCTAACATTTATGATGCACACATGATCTGGACTCTAAGACATGACTGCACTAGCTACTTTACTGTGGTGGGTTAGCCGTGGTCAGCAGCCAGATGCTCACCCAGCTGCGCTCTCACTCCCTCCTCCTCAACAGGACGGAGGGAGAGTATTGGTTAGAAAAATTCATGGCTTAAGAGAAAATGCAGATTGTTTTCCAATTAGTGTCACAGGCAAAACAGACTTGGCTTTGAGAAAATTAATTTCTTGCCTATTAAAATAGATTTGTATTGCGAGAAACAAATGAAAAAAATAAAATGCCACCTCCCCCTCTTTTCAGGCTCAACTTCACTCTTGACTCCTCTAAAACTTGCCCAGCAGTGCTGGGGAGAATGGGGATTATGGTCAGTACATACTTCCTCTTTGTTCCACTTTCCTTCTCACACTTTCCCCCTGCCTCTACACAAGTCTTTCCATGGGCTGCAGTCCTTCTGGATAAACGTGTTCCAGCATGGGTTCTTCACAGATCACAGTTTTTTCAGAAAATACCCACTTGCTCCAGTGTGGGGTCCTTCCTGGGCTGCAGTGTGGATACCTGCTCCACCATGGCCTCTTTCATGGGCTTCCAGGAAATATCTACTCCGTTGTGGTCCTCTCCACAGGCTGCAGGAAATACCTTGTCCACCGCCATCATGGGCTGCAGGTGAATCTCTGCTGCTGTGCCTGAAGCGCCTCCTCCCCTTCCTCCTTCTCTGATCCTGGTGTTCACAGGGTTGTTTCCACGCATTTTTTCCTCACTGCCAGAGGAAGAAAAGAGCTGCCACCATCTTGGGTGATGGGCTCTGCTGTGTCCTGCAGTGGGTCTATTGTGAATCCAACTGGAACCATCTGCCCTGCACATGGCAGTCCCTGCCCTCTTCTCAGAGGCCATCCCTGCAGCACCCTTGCTACCAAAACCTTGCCCACCTATATAGAGCTCATTCCCCCTGTTTCCTTGCCTTTCTGAAACACATTTTTGTCATTAAAATACACATTCATTACATAGCCTCCACAAACTTCACTTACATCAATAAAAAATTCCCATCAGACTAACAGTATCACAGCACTAGTAAGTGTTAACAATATGCACACACAATAAAACTCCACCACTTGTCCTTTAACCACGACAAATATTCCCAATACCAGCATAAAAGCTCTCCCAAATTACTCCATTCCCTGTCAAGTCTGAGTTTTGTCCATTACCTCTCCCAATTACTGTCATTATGTCAAATCCCTTAAGTTGGACACCAGAAAGGACTGTGATGGATTAGCCTTGACTAGCAGTCAGATGCCCACCCAGCCACTCTCTCCCTCTTCAACAGGATAGGTGGGAAAAAATAGCTTGGACAAGCTTAGGATAGTTGAGATAAAGACAATAAAATAACTTACCAGTTACTGCCACTGGAAAAACAGATTTGGAGAACCTTAATTTATTTATTGCCAGTTAAAATAGATTTGGGTAGTGAGAAATAAAAAAAAAATTTAAAATGACACCTTCCCTTCTCCTCTATATCATACCCAAAAAAGCCCAAAGTTCCTACTGTATAATAAATCATACCTTTTCCTTTATTATCTGCTTTTTGATAAAAATATTGAAACCTTAGTTCCTTTTACCACAATCTTCTACTGGCTCTTGTTTTGTTTGTGTTATTCTGCGATAGTCTTACAACTTGACAGTTCAATCTTTTCTTGATGTAGCTCACTGAATAAGTCAAATTATTAATTAGTAACAAAACTATCTTTTCAAATGTACCTCATTTGTTTTGAAAGGAAGCAAACAACTTTTAAAAAAAATTAAAAGAAAACATTACATCATGATACCCAGTTTCTTCATTAGGTTGGGTAAGGACAGGTTTCTAAGGAAGTTTCTTCTGTGGTAAAAATACCCCTTTTTGAGCAGGAACAAAAGAAATAGATCATGCACAAAATCTATAGAAATGTGGAAGAAGTTATGATGTCACTCAACAGCATGTTCTAAATATTTATAACATCTTTGGCCAAATTAACTCATTTTGCATATTCTCATTGGCCCAACTTTCAGATACCAATAATTCTTTAGGATTTAATTTGAAATAAAAACAAGTTTTACAATAAGTTTTTCATAATAATAATACTTTTAAATTAAATGTGTAAACTACTAACAATATATTTGATTGAAAATTCAGACATTTTTAATTTATAAATACTCATTGTGTGACCTCAGTTTATCCTGGTCTTGTGTCTCTAAAGAAAGAACAGAGAAATATCTAGAACTCAACATACTAACCAGAGTTACATAGTCCTACATCATGATGCTAAAGCTGAGCTGATGCATAATTTTAGCTCTCCACAATCACTCTTCCATTTCTGTCCCCAAAACTTTACCCACAAAAATGCTTTTTGGAACTGCATTGGAATCTGGTCAGGAATCTCACTATCAAGGGACAAAACCCTGAACAGAAGACATTAAGCCCTCAGGTGAATAGTCAAGTTTAGTCAAATTACTGAGGTGGTTAGGTGCATTTCTCTCTCCCGTGTAGTTCTGCCTTTTGTATTAGTCTCACGCTAATGTCCAGTCCGTTCACGACTGAGCTGTGTCCACAGGGCATGTACTGTTTATATCTCACCTATTTCAGCTGCTGCAGGCTTTGGTATCTCTTTTGCTTTACCCTTTCGCAGCTTGTCTGTGGTTTTCACTTCTCACTGAGATGTGAAACCATTCAGGGGTTCTCTAATCAGTTGAGAAAAGAACAGGTTCACTCACATTTTTGGTCACCCAACAGCAAAACAAATGAGGAACTACATAGCTACCAATTGGCAAACCTGTAAGTTAAAGCATTGGAACAACATCAGCAAAACTGAAATTTTTCTGTGTATATTCCGTGTAACTGTGAGGACTGGAATTATATACAATACTCCTCAAAAGGATTCATGCTTTTTGTGCAGGAAAGAGCATGTTACAAAGTGCTAAAAGGTTTGCCTTGTTTCAGTTTTTACTTGGATGAGTAATTTTCTTCTGCTTTGCAGTTTTTTCTTTTTTCAGTGGCCTTGCTCCCTCTACTTTTAAATGGCTTTTTTCCCGGTTACTCAAAAGTAATGTCCCATTTTCTAGAGGCATTGTGGGTTTTCACTATACCATTCTGCTTCTTGCTATGGATCAGTGCCACGGTTTTATTTACTAGCTGCTTGCTAGTTCACCAGGAGACTGGCTACCTAGAACACGAAACCAAATATTTTCAGGGTTTTATTTCCCACTCATGATGGCTCCTCTCTGGCCAGCACACGCATGTGCCTGCATGCACACACATGCTTTTCAACTCCCTCAGCTACCTTCAGAGAAATTTACTTCCACCAACATATGGTGTGTATGGAAGTAAAACAAGGAATGTCTGCCCAATAGTCTAGCTGTGACAGAGGTGAAGCTAAACCTCCCTGTATTCCTGGGCTCTGCTTTTAGTGAACATTTTAAAAATTTTTTTTCTTTTTCGGAGCTTTGGAGCAGCCAGTGGTCCTGAAACTGCATGAGGCAGAGCTGGGAGTGCAGCCTGGCTTTGGCACCCTTGACCCAAAGGTGCTGGTGAGGGAGGCCTGGGGTCCCCCATGGCTGTGGGCCAGGCTGTGAGATTCGAGCTGTCCCAAGAACCTGTGAGGGATCCCCTGGAGAGGGTCTGCCCTCTGACCTGGGATGGGGTGCGGGGAGCTGTCACTGTGGCAACATGAGTGTGAGGTAAGCAGGTTGCATAGCAACCGGGTGTGGGGGGAGGGGAAGGCAACTGTCGTGGGAGAGGGGAGGAAGCAGGAACCTGACTTGAAAACCAGTCTGAAACCAGCCAAGGGGAAGGTGGAAGGTTGGGCTGAGGTGGGAGAGGCACAACGGCTTTCTGTGGAAGGTGCTGGGCATGCCGGGACAGAGTTGGCCTGTTGCCACAGGACCTGGCTGCAGCCATACCTGGGGAAGGCTCCCAGTCTGTGCTGCTCGTCCTGTAAATCTGTGCTGTGCTCCCCTCATCCTGCCTAAGGGAGCACAGCCAGGGCAAGCTGAAGAGGTGAAAAGGTGTGAAAGGGCGTTGCAGAACATCCTGACAACAGTTTTGGTTTTCTTGGCATGGACTGAGATCAGAAAGAGCTCATTGAGTGTATGACTCTCATGCAGAAGAGTTGCTTTCCAAAATACTATCACCTGGATGGTACTGTTTTCAGTAGCATTACCAATAGGTAAAGTACAGTTCCTTAAAATAAAATGTGTTTACAGAGACTTGCTGAGACCTAGACTTTGCAAAAAGTTACAAGTGAGAGACATCCAGAGGAAGCTGACAGAGACACAGACAACCAGATCACAGAATCACACAGAATCACAGAGCATTAGGAGTTCGAAGCGACCTCGAAAGATCACCAACCCCCCTGTCAGCACAGGATCACCCAGACTAAATTGCAGAGGAATGCATCCAGGCAGGTTTTGAATGTCTCCAGAGAAGGAGACTCCACAACCTCTCTGACCAGTCTGTTCCAGTGCTCCATCACCCTCACAGTGAAAAAGTTCCTCCTCATGTTCACATGGAACTTCCTGTGCTCCAGCTTGCACCCGTTGCCCCTTGTCCTATTGCTGGCCATCACTGAGGAGAGCCTGGCTCCATCCTCCTGACTCTCACCCCTTACATATTTATAAACATTAATAAGGTCACCCCTCAGTCTCCTCTTCTCCAAGATAAACAGGCCCAGCTCCCTCAGCCTCTCCTCATAAAGAAGGTGTTTCACTCCATCATCTTGGTGGACCTGCGCTGTACTCTTTCAGTAAGAGGCTGCATAATAGTTAATTTTCTTTGTTTTTCTGTGCTAGATGTTATGAAAATTCACAACTGGCTTGTGCCAATTGAGTAGAGAGTTTATGATGCAAAGTATGTAATTACAGGGCTAAGTATTTATTCATACACATCCCAGTCAAATTGGGGCACCCTAAGTGTAGTTTTACACAATGTTCTTGGAGCCTTCAAGTGTTCAGCTACAAAATGATTTGGTGCAGCTAACACAACACTGCTGATTACTCATCATAATAAAACTTTGCAAAGCAATTGTAGTTCTGCAGCATTCTAGATGCTTGTCTATTGACCCAGCTGTCAGTCTTGCTATAGTTACTTATCTATAATGCCAGATGACTCTAGAAGGGTTTCAAAGATTTATTAGAGGGGCTAGGATGTTGGTTTGTTACCTTGGCTGTCCAGGGGTATCTTTTATCCTTCATGGACAGTTCTAAGCTTCCAAGAAGCAAAGTCCTTATTTCTAGGGCTTGGCTGTCCTCCCGGTCCTTGCAATGAGCTGGTGTCCATTTGTTTTTCTTAAGCGTGAATAATCCCAAAATCTGTAAAATTCTACTACCTTATTACATTGCAGTGTATAATGTGAACTAGTATATACTAACAAAGCTAATATACATGCATACTATAAAGACTGCTTGACATAATAGTATGGGAAGGGAATTTCCATAATAGAGACAAAAGATCAGGATGAGAAAGTATAATACAGAGACCTAGTGACTGGTTCTACATTGCCTTAGGAAAGACATCTGGCAGTTATGATAGACACATAAATCTTCACTGAATATAATTCAACAATTAAAAAGTAAAATAGAAAAATATGAGAAGCCATACAAAGTTTGGAGAAAAATTACACCAACACTAGCAGAATACTAGTCTGTCTAGCTGCATCTCAATATTATATTCTCTCATATGAAATAGTTTTCAAGTGTGATACTTCAGGCACACTATTGCAGAAATTTGAGTTCAGAAGTGTCACATTGATTAGAACAAAAATGAAAAGTTGAGAATATTTTGTTAAGAAAGTAGTAAGTGACAACAGCTATGAAAGCTATAAAATATACTGAGTGGAACAGAGATTTCACACTGACTTTCCATTAGTCCTTTCAGAAAACATGTCAAGGGCATGTTGTGAAAACTGAATGACATGCACTGTGGATGTACTAAATTACAGCAGTCAGGAAGTCTAATGGAGTTGTAGTCTCTGTATTAGCACTGCCTGGAACAACCTGTGCTCCATCTGATATGAAAGAAATTGCTCTGGTATGATGCTTTCCAATCACCACTGCAGCTTCACTCAGACCTGAACTATTAGTCTATATCTACCCTCTTCCAGTTTACAGCCATTACCCTTCATCCTATCATTACACGCCCTTGTAAAATGTTCCTCCCCAGCTTTCCTATACGCTCCATTCTGGAAGGCTGCAATAAGGTCCCCCCTGAGCCTTCTCTTCTCAAAGCTGAACAAGCCCAACTCTCTCAGTCTGTCCTTGTAGGGGAGGTGGTCCAGCCCTGTGATCATCTGCATGGCCCTCCTCTGGGCCTGCTCCAACAGCTCCATGTTTTTCTTATGCTGGGGGCCCCAGAACTGGATGCAGTACTCCAGATGGGGTCTCATGAGAAAAGAGCAGAGAGGCAGAATGACCTTGCTCGACCTGCTGGCCACACTTCTTTTGATGCAGCCCAGGATCCAGTTGGTCTTTTGGACTGCAAGCACACATTGCCAGCTCATGCTGAGTTTCCCATCAACAGACACCCTCAAGTCCTTCTTCTCAGGGCTGCTCTCAATCCATTCTCTGCCCAGACTGTATCTGTGCTTGGGATTGTGCTGACCCAGGTGCAGGACCTTGCACTTGGCTTTGTTGAACTTCATGAGGTAGGCATGGGCCCACCTCTCAAGCCTGTCCAGGTCTCTCTGGATGGCATCCCTTCCCTCTAGTGTGTCAACCACACCATCCAGCTTGGTGTCATCTGCGAACTTGCTGAGGGTGCACTTGATCCCACTGTCCTTGTTGCCGACAATGATGTTCAACAATACTGGTCCCAGTACTGATCCCTGAGGAACACCACTTGTCACTGGACCATCCGGCCAATTCCTTATTCAGCAAATATCAAACCCATATTTATCCAATTTATTGACCAGGATGCTGTGCGGGACAGTGTCAACACTTTGCAGAAGTCCACCTAGATAACGTCAGTGGCTCTTCCTTTATCCACTGATGTTGGAACTCCATCATAAAAGGCCACCAAGTTTGTCAGTCACAATTTGCTCTTGGTGAAGCTATGTTGGTGTAAGGTACTAGAGATGTGCCTTAACAATCACGGACAGAACCATACCCCTCTCTCTTTCTTCTTTACCCTCCTCTTTCCTCTTTCTCAATCACCATAAAACCTCATCCCTACAACACCAGCAACAAAGTGAATTCCACCCATCAGGCTTAAAGTGGCTTATGCCAAGGACTTAATGACTATGAGATAACACTGTCAAAAGGCAAAGCCACCGTGAAGACATCAGGAGCCATCCACCCTGAAGACAGCAGGAGTCATCCACCCTGAAGACATCAGGACCCCTCCACCCTAAAGACAAAAGAGCATTCCTTCTGCCATCCCCCCTGAAGCATTCCCACAGCCAGGTGGAAGGTGTGGCTATGCCAAGGATGACTACAAAAAGAGAGCATTCTGCCATTGAAAAAGGGGGAAGACATCAGGGGACATGAGAAGACATGGAGACATCAAAGGAACATTCTCCCATCAGACCTGAAGACATTGAAGAATGCTCTGCCATCAGACCTGAGGTCATTGGACTGACAGGTTGCTGTAGCTCTGTGGTGGTAGATATTGCAGCCCCTCTCTCTCCCTCTTCTTTCTCTCTTTTTCACTCTTTTCTCTTTCTTCCCCCCTTCTCTTGGGCCAAATAAAGTAACTTGAATCTTGACTCTGTTTTGAGTCTTGATTCTGTTCTCCAAGAATTACAAAGATCTGGTCATGATAAAACACCTAATTGGACTTCACTCAGGAGTTAAGCCCAGCCATCCCCAGTCACCCAGAGCAATCTGAGGTTGGTTGGAATGCAAGAGGGTTTAACCTCTGCCAAATTAGTCTGTCTGGTTGTGGATTGTGACAGTTGGTTACCACCAATCATCTCATCTTAATTTTCCATGTGCCTTGGTAGAGTCTTCAGGAGGATCTGCTCCATGATCTTGCCAGGCACAGAGGTGAGACTGCCTGGCCTGTAGTTTCATGTGTCTTCCTTTTTTTCCTTCTTGAAAATGGGGGTAATGTTTCCCCTTTTCCAGTCATCAGGAACTTCACCAGACTGCCATGACCTTTTGAATATGATGGATAGTGGCACAGCAACTTCATCTGCCAGTTCCTTCAGGACCCATGAATGGATCTCATTGGGTCCCATGGACTTGTGCACCTTCAGGTTCTTTAGATAGTCTTGAACCTGGTCTTCACTTAGAGAGGGTGGATCTTCCTTCTCCCACTTCTTACCATTGCTTTCTGCAACATTGGTAGTGTGACTAGAGCCCTTACCAGTGAAAACTGAGGCAGACAAGTTGTTGAGCCCCTCAGCTTTCTCTGCATCCCTCTTGACCAGGTCTTCAGTTTCTGTCTAGAGCGGGCCCACATCTTTCCTAGCCTTTCTTTTATGACCGATAAACCTGTAGAAAATCTTCTTGTTCCCCTTCATCTCCCCTGCTAGATTTAATTCTATCTGGGCTTTAGCTTTCCTAACCAGGTCCCTGGCTGCTCAGACAGGCTCTTTGTATTCTTCCCAATTATCCCGTTCTTGCTTCAACTCCCTATAGACTTTCTTTTTGTGCCCAAATACGTCCAGGAGCATCTTGTCCATCCATGGAAGTCTACTGGCATTCTTGCCTACCTTCCTCTTTTTTGGGATGCACTGCGCCTGGGCTTGGAGAAGATGGTCCTTGAATAAGTTCCTGGCACTAGACCTATTCTACAGGTCTTCTGTTCAGCATTTGAGAATTGTCATTTTAGTATAAACTTTCCTACTTACTCTGAAGTGGATATGTTAAGGAGCAGTTGATGAGGAACCATGTTAGAAGCAAGGATCTAGGCAGACTCACTGCCATGGTGCTAAAAGCAAATTTGTGAAATTCCAGATTTAGTGCCCCCTTATCTCCACCAAATCCTTTGCTGCAGAAGAGCAGAAACTATCCCAAATTCTTCAGACATCTGGATTTTACTCTAAAGTACAAATCACTGTGGCTGTAAATTCCTTATATGATTCATGAACACACTTTATAGCATTTCTAAAGTGTAGGATTTTATTCCTGGTTTCTAGTCAATGTGATGAACTTTCTTGGCTTTCTATCTTCTTGTTTATCATTACCACCAGCATCAGTTGGTCAAATTATGGTCTGCTGCATTAGAAAATTATAGTCCCTGCTATTCTTTCTTAGATGTAAGATAATAATTCCATCTGTAATGAGACCATGTTTTGCACTCACCTTGAGTTTAAACTGAAAATGCATTTAATATCAAGTACAGAACAGTAACACAGTCAACAGTGCTATTGAAAGCACCATATTTTATTCCATATGTCCAACTTTTGCATGTGCCCTCTTCTACTGTTTAACAGTGCTAAGTGGTTACACACAAAGGTGTGGGTTTCCTCTGCCCCACACTTTACCATGTGCATTGATATGCTGATTTGTTAATATATAGTCCTGATTTTGTAACTCATGTCATAAGTTTCAGGGTAGTGAGAAAGCAAGCCTATAGATCTTTACACCGTGTTCTGGCATTTGCATTAACGATAAAATATTTTAGGAATAAATAAGCTATGGATCTCTAATTCAGGAGCTTCAAGCTTATTCAACAGTTTCTTGTCTCATTTTGCATCACACATAGCTCATGCACTGACAGTCCAGTGTTGCTGCCTCCTTCCCCTCTGGCACCCAAGATCACACTTATCAGCTCTGCGAGGCGTGTGGTGAATGAAGAGCAGGAGAGAGCTTGTAATGACAGGCTGTGTCCATGACACATATCTCAGTGCACCATTTCTTTCCAACTGCAGCCCGTGATATGTCTATCAAGAAAAGCTTTCTATTGGCCTTCTCTGAACCACCAGGTTGATTGCAGTTGGCTTTTTGAAGCTGAGATGCCTGTGCTTGAGGAAAACAGTCACCTACTGGAGGTTTCAACTATAGGTGCCACTAAGACATTTACCAATGATGCTCTAGTTCCTGAGCATCCTAGACAGTTCTTTTTTATTTATTAAGAAACCAAGAAAGGCATTAGTGTGGGAGAGAAAGAAGAAACATTCAGAAACTGAAATAAGTTTCAAGCTTTTTTATGCAATGGTTGCACTTATATGTTCTGTTTTGAAAGAGTACAGGCTTGATATTTGGTTAAAATTCATAATACAATGACTGTAATTACACTGAAATTATAGCATAGTACACCAGTAATTTTTTATCCTACAATTACCACTAATTTGTGAAACCACAAAGAACATGCCTGGAAATAACTGTAGTGGGAACATAATGGTTCACATGAACACAATGTACACCTGAGATACACACACAGTTACACAGACATATATGTAGATGTGATTGTGTGTCTATATATGTATGTAGAATTCAGATGTAGAATACGTGTTGTATAGAATGGGAATTACTGGAATACCTGTACAGTTCATATTTGTATTGGTATCAATTAATCATTAAAAAGCATGACCTTACTGTGACTGTGTATCAACTGGACTGAAACTACACTGTAATTAATCACTACATGATTATGTTGATATCTCATATGCTTAAAACACAAAACATTTTAACTCTCTTGCACATAATTTTAAAAGCTGACTTACTGAATTCATTCTAATCTCAGTTACATACAATTTTTTATAACTGGTGTGGTGGTTTAGCCCTGGCTGGAGGACAGATGCCCACCAAAGTCAGTCTATTACTCCCCTTTGTAGTTGGACAGGGACAAAAATATATATTGAGAGGCTTAGGAGTCAAGGTAAGGACAGGGAGAGATCATCCTGTCATCAATGACATGGGCAAAACAGACTCAACACAGAGTGAAGGAAAGAAAACTATCTAATTTATTACACTACACTACAGAAACAGTGAAATCAGAGTTGGATAATGAGAAGTGCAACCAGATCTTAAAATATGTTCCTCCCACCGCTCCCTTCTTAGCAGATTTTAGTTAGAATTCTGCTCCCTTCTTCCCTCCCATTGTGGCACAGGGTGGGGCAGGGACTGGGGAAAATGGGATTCTCGGTAGCACCTTCCCCCACCCCTCCATTCTAAGCAGACTTCCCTTTAGTCATGATTTTGCTCCCTTCTTCCCCCCCCGATCGTGGCATGGTGGGGCAGGGACTGGGAAAATGGGGTTCTCAGTCACTTCCTCATGACCTGTTTTCCTTTTCCAGATCTTAAAACAACTCTACCTCCCCCCACCACTCCCTTCTTAGCAGATTTCACTCTAGTCATGATTTCACTCCCTTCTTCCCCCCAGTCGTGTCACAGGAGGGCAGGGACTGGGAAAAATGGGGGCTTCAATCAGTTCCTTGCAAGTTGGTTTCCTTCTCAGCCAGGGGGGCATTCATTCCACACCCTCCCCCTGCTTCACCATGGGGTCCCACCCACAGGAGATAGTCCTCCATGAACTTCTTCAACCTGAGTCTTTTCCCACAGGGCTTTATCTCTTCATCAGCTGCCCAGCCATTGATCACTGCTATGGCGGGCAGCAATAAATCACAATGTGTCTCCAGTCCTCCATGGGGTCACCAGCCTCCCCCCAGCAAACCTGTTCTGGTGCAAATCTCTCTCTCGCTCATCTCTGTGTCTCTGCTTCTCTTCATGGGCTGCATGTGCTGGCAGGGGCTTGCTCCAATGTGGGTCACAGCCAATGATACAAAGCTGGGAGGGGTGGCTGACACGCAGGAACACTGCACTGCCATCCAGTGAGACCTGGACAGGCTGGAAAGCTGGGCAGGGAGAAACCTAATAAAATTCAACAAAAGCAAGTGTAAAGTCTTGCACCTGGGGAGGAATAACCGTCTGTATCAGTACAGGCTGGGGGATGACCTGCTGGAGAAGAGCTCTGTGGAGAAGGACCTGGGGGTCCTGGTTGATGACAGGTTGGCTATGAGCCAGGAGTGTGCCCTGGTGGCTAAGAGGGCCAATGGGATCCTGGGATGCATCAGGAAGAGTGTGGCCAGCAGGTCTAAGGAGGTGATCCTCCCCCTCTACTCTGCCCTGGTCAGGCCCCACCTGGAGTATTGTGTCCAGTTCTGGACTCCCTGGTATAAAAAAGACAGGGATCTTCTGGAGAGAGTCCAGAGAAGGGCTACAAAGATGATTTAGGGCCTAGAACATCTGTACGAGGAAAGGCTGAGTGAGCTGGGACTGTTCAGTCTGGGGAAAAGAAGACTAAGGGGGGACCTTGTTGAGTGTTCCCCATCTCTCCAGCCTGTCAAGATCCATAATAGAACATAAATAGTTCAAAACATAAAGAGCTTTGTTTAATTAATCAGCTGGAGAGATACCCTTCTCTCCCCATTTTTGTTTGTGAAGCAAACGCTTGAGAGTTTGATTCAGACATTTCACTATGGCTTTGCACGAGGATTCACGCCAGGGGCAAGGCCACTGGTGAATTGCTGACAATCCAAGCACAACTGTACAATCCCTTTAGCCTCAGCAACCAACAAGTGGTATTGTCATTGAAGTACCTTAGCAGATTGGTTAACAAAAATGCATGCAACTTCTGAGCTCGTGCAAAGTGGTCTGCTGAGGGAGCAGCCCAGGCCAGTGCTACCAGCCTGTCTGCTCTCTGGTTTCTGTCTGCTAGACCTTGAGTTAGTCAGCTCAGTGTGGCTGCAAATATGGGTAATAAAATGCTGATGCATAATACCACACAATAATCTAATCCAGTTAATATTTCCAAGCAACTTTTGAACATCACTTAATGTGCTAACCTCAGCTTTGATTTCAATCCTTTGAGGTGTTACAGTACTTTTATCAATCTGTCAGTCCAAATATTTCCATACTGACTTATTTTGAATTTTCTGTAATCTGTAACCCCTTGCTTTTCAAATGCACTGTTAACTCATGAAGCAAACTTTCAACGTCCAAGTTTTTTCCCGCAATCAATATCTCATCCATGTAATGATAAAAGATTAGATCAGGATGCATTTTTCGTACTGGAGCAAGTGCCCAGGCTACATAAGTCTGGCACATAGTTGGTGAATTTTTTTTATGCCTTGTGGGAGTGCACCCAGTGATACCTTTTGAAAAAGAAAAAAACCCAATCTTTTAAAAATTTTGGCATGTTCCACAGACTTGTGGAAGGTTTGATATGACCCTTAGTCAGTTGCTCCCGCATTAAATCCTGTAAGTGGGCAATTTTTTCTTTGAGTAAGCAGACATTAATCAGCCCAAACGGGGATTTCTGTTTTCCAGGCTAAATTTTTTAAGTAAGCTTCCCACTTTCAATGGTCGCTATCAAAAATCCTTTTGCTTAATAACCAGCCTTGCTCTCAGTGGACAAACACATCCCTGAACCTATAGCACATACGCTGCAAACCAATGCATCAGACAAACAACAGTGCAAGACGCAAATTGTCACATCCAGTCCATATGGGGGGGGAAGGGGGGAGGGAGGGGCAGTTCTCCCACTTCTATAGCAATTCTGTCACGGCACTCGGCTGTGCAGCATGTTATCTCGGGTCGCGACCGCTGCTCGCAGCACCGTTCTCCCCCCGCTGTGAACCACAGCATGACCCCAGTAGTCACTGTGACTGAGCCCCGTGTGAGTGCTAGGGCCCTGTTCCATCCACCTCCCACCGGCCCGCTCTCAATGTTCTTTTCTCCACCACCTGCTCGTCCCCACATAACTTTTCCCTGGTAATTTTCACGATTGTGTAGGAATCAAAATACCCTGATTTAACCATTTTTCCCGCTCTGACGCCACCTTATGTGCCCAGGCTCCAACGAGCAGTCTCTGCAGAGTCTCTCAGGCATCAGGAGATGTATCGATGATATTTGTCGGGTGGTGTGGGTGGGAGCGGTGGGTGTAGATACAAAATATGTCCCTGATCTGATGGTTGTCAAAGCTGATAATTGTCCATGGCCGTAGGTGTCCTGTGTCCTGTCCTTAGGTTTCTTGTCTGTGGGCATAGATTCCTTGTCCATGCCGTAGTCGGTGATTCTTCGTGTCGGTAGGGTTTGGGTGGGCAGGTAGGCAATTCTGCAAACCCTTTCACAGCAGGGCATGCCGTTGCCACAACTGCCTGCTCCACTTTCATGTTTTCCAGCTTTTCAAAGACAAGCTGAAGTTTTTGATGGCAGTTAACATCTCGGACTGTGTCATGGGCTCTTTTAGGCTCAGTAAAAGTTAGAGGTGAATAGATATTAAAGGCAGTCGGTTGTACGGTTTTTTTCCACATTTTTTCCTTCCAAAGGTATCATAGTGGGGAGGTTTGCAGACCGTGGTGGCAGATTTACGTACACTACTTGCTCCCCTTCCTGGTCAGTTCCAACAGATTTATCACTTTGCTCTGATAACATGGCATAATTGCATAGCATAGTAACTGGGGTGGGTGAAAGAGCACCCAGAAACATAAGCACATTCTCCGTAGTAGGTTTTTTCCCTTTTGAATCGGTTCTGTAGAACTCGCAACTGGTGTTAAAGCTGCAAAGGCTGAAGTGGCAGCAACACAAACCGCCTCCATTTCGGTTAGAGTCCTTTCAATTAATTTCCAGAGTTATTAATGACACAGCTTCTTTTGCCCCAACTGAGGGTTCGTCAAGGAGTTAAACTCCAATAGCCTCCCAAGTAGGCAAATGAAACGCTGTATTTACGTTTGTTATAAGATTCTTTTCTTCAATCCACAAAAGGAGCTATTTTAAAGCATTTTTAATTACTCTCTTAGAGAGCATATTGTATAACTCCAGTCCAGCGGGAGGGAGGGCTACGAACTCCCAGGTCCAGAGGAGCAGAAGGCAATGATGGAGTAACAGCTGCCTCCTCCTTTACTTTTTTTATGTTGATTGCTTTTCTGTAATTTTTCTCTTCGTGATATTTCCAATTTCTGCAATCGCCCAGTAAGTTTACACATTTCAGTCTCTCCTTCCTCCCCTTCTGAATCTGGCCAAGTAGCTTCGAAGGAAGGAGGGCAATGAGGAGTTGTATTTGAGGGGGTATTCTCAACAGCAGAAGCTGGAGTTTGTGTTGACTCGTTAGTTTTTCAAGCAGAGTTAGTTTTCGGAGTAGAATTAAAGGACTCAGAAACTTCACCCCCGAGGTGTTAGATTGCTGTTTTTCAATTGAGGCCTGTAACTCTGCAGCACTTGAATAAACCAGGTGAACCAGTCCGCGTACCGGAGTTTCTAATAGGGTGGCAGATGGTGTCACTGAGCCAGACAGAGCTTGAACAGCTGCAGCAGCTACTTGCCTCTCTGCCTGCATGGTGTTTAGGGTGTTAAATACTACACGCCAGGTCGCACCCAATGACCGCAATAATTTTTCTTTCTTTCCTCCAGTAATCACCACATCCCAGAGATGATCTCCTATCGCTCGCCACTCAGCAACACTGAATATCAGCACTACTTCTTCCAGGTGTCCTGACCTGCGGGCCCATTTAATTAAGTCTGAAAGCCCTTTTGGAGTCACCTGCTTGCTTTTCTTTGAGAAAATACCTAGAGTTGGCTTCTCCGCAGCTAGCCCTATTGGAGATGCTTGCTCGCCTCTCTTAGAGAGTGTACTGAAGAGCGGTTTCTCCGCAGCTCCCCACTCCATTGTGGGCACAGAGGGCGGGTAGCAACCCCGTGTCCAGCTACCGCAACACTTACGATTCTCAGTGGTGTCTCCTCTGTAGCAACCGTCTCCGAAACCTTCTTTCCGGCCGCTGTTTGGGCACCAATTGTTGAGTGTTCCCCACGTCCTAATCCAGATCTTGGGAAACTTTTAGGTCCAGGGGCTTTGAAAGAGTGGGACGGCGCTAGGAATCAGACTGCACACCAATATGGCTAAAAGCAGTCAGTTCGTTTATTCTACAGAGCAGCGTGATTATATACTCTCTAGCAAGCTTAACAAAGCATGGCTGGGAACCACGGGGGGAGGGAAGTAAAAACAGTGAAGGTGATAGAGCCGACACCTGTGCAAGGCCTATATCTTATCTTGTCTCAGAGGAATGTTTCAGAATTAGGAACTTCTATTCACAGTCCAGACTCCTTAACCCATTATCTGACTTTGCTGCTAGCTCCACATTCATTTAGAGCGATGTTTCATTCTGGCTGTTTTGCTTGCAGGGATAGAGAGTGAGAAATATGTGGCCATTCTCACGGAGCCATTCCTCCACAGGACCTAATTAATGTTTATAAATATCTTAAGTATGGGATGCAGGGGAAATTGGCCAGCCCCTTTTCAGTGTCTGTGGAGATAGGACAAGGGGCAATGGCTGCAAATTGGAGCACAGGAAGTTCCGCACCAACATGTGGAAGAACTTTTACACAGTGAGGGTGACAGAGCACTGGGACAGGCTGCCCAGGGACGTGGTGGAGTCTCCTTCTCTGGAGATATTCAAGACCTGTATGGATGCCTATCTGTGCAATATGTGCTAGGGAGCCTGCTTTGGCAGGGGGGTTGGACCCGGTGATCTCTCGAGGTCCCTTCTAACCCCTACGATTCTGTGATTCTGTGATCTTCTCTATGTCTCCACCTGCTCCACCCAGCGTGGAGCCTCTCCATGGGCTACAGGTGGGGTCTCAGCCTTTTCCATGGACTGCGGGGGGCGGGACACCTGCTCCACCATGGGTTTCTCCACGGGCTGCAGGGGCATTTTTCTCTCTGGCACCTGGGGCGCCTCTTCCCCTGCCCTGCCCAGCCTTGGTGTCTGCACAGCTCGTTACATCTCCTCCTCCCTTCTCAGGTGGCAAAATGCAGCTGCTTCTGTTTTTTTATTTTCTCCTATATGTAATTCACAGAGGCGCTTTGACCAATGCTGATTGGTTTGGCCCTGATCAGCCACAACTTTGGCCTTGAATTGGCCAATGTTTACAATCTGGGGCCAGCAGAACATTCCAGCAGCTCCTTAAAACAGCCATTTTCTGCAGCCCCCATTCTCTCCCAGCACCTAGCTATGCAAAATTGTGACAACTGGTCATGTGTTGAAATGTCACATTTAAAAAAAACCCCAAAACACTGAATTTTTCCAAGTGTGATGAAATGGTTCCAAACTTGGGTTTGATTCTTTTATAATGCAAAAATAGTAAGATGCAGAATTTTAGGTTTGTAATATTATTTTTCTATAAGAAATACTAAGTCACTACAGTTTGAAGTTATTAGAAAGACTAAGATATTAAGTGTTCCACATATTTATTGCCATGTTTCACCTTAGATTCCACAAGAAATTGTTGAAAATATTTAATTTTTTACAATGCACTAACACTTCCACTGTAGAGTGTACGGAATGCTTATAATATAAAGAGTAAATCTGATGTAAAGGAGGAAAAAGACGAAGGTAGAGCAAAATAGTAGTGCTGAACATTTTGGTTCCATGATTTCTGTCCTGGTGTTTCCATTTCAGGCTGTAGCTTTGTGTCTCTGCTTTAAATGGCAGGAAAAGGAAAGGGATTGGTTGCAGGAAACAAAAAGAACAGGAAGATATGAAGGAACATTGGAGGCAGGAAGTGCAATGTTGATGAAAGAAGGAAGTGAAGGCCATACAGGAAACAGTCAGATAGGGTCAGGAGAATTAAGAACAAAGAGTATTGTGCAATGATATCATCAGCGAGCTGGCTGAAATCAGTTCCGTGACTATATCTGCCAACACCAAACTCTGGTACAATCCTTACAAGAATATGTTTAACCTTCCCCTTAGCTCATATAAACATTGAGTGATGGTGGAGTGGAAGATGACTTAATGGAAACTATGTCACTGAATGATGAGGTGTGAAATAATGATTTTTGTCCAACAGGAAGGCTAAATTACAGCTGAAAATAGAATCCAGACTTATTTGCCAGTGTCCCTGCAATTCTACTTCCACATGTTTAACTAAATCGAAATGTATGGCGAAGTAAGTCAAGATACAGGTTTAGCACTGTTTATTGCTTCAAACAAGGCCCTCATTTGCTTTTCTTCACTGTGTAAGACTAGAAAGAGGGTAAAAGATGGATTGTAATGATCTGATCTGAAATAAGTAGAAATTATCATGTCATAACATCACATGATTTGCCACCACTTGCAATGAGGCAAAAACAAGCTGGGAGATTTGGGGTTGTGCAGCCTGGAGAAGAGAAGGCTCCAGGGAGACTTTAGAGCAGCCTTCCAGTACATGAAGGGGCCTACAGGAAAGCTGGAGAGGGGCTGTTTACAAGGACATGTAGTGACAGGACAAGGGGTAATGGCTTTAAGATGAAAGTAGATTTAGATTAGATACTAGGAAGAAATTTTTACTGTGAGGGTGGTGAGTCACCGAAACAGGTTGCCCAGAGTAGTTGTGGATAAGTGTTCAAGATCAGGCTTTGAGCAACCTGTTTTTGAGGAAGGTGTTCCTTCCAACCCTAAGCATTCCATGATGCTATGAATTCACTGCTAAGCCTACGTACTATTTTGCTTACCTTATTTGCACGCAACAAGGTCAGACTACTATATCTGTGAGAACCTGTATCCTTCAAGTACCTAAACCAAGTAACAATTAACAATATTTATGACCTTTATATCATCACATTCATCCATTTACAGACTTGCATGTTCTTAAATGGACCTTCAGTAAGTGTCTCACATTTATGTGGTAATAATTATTGCATGGGCGGATCTGTTTTATGATGGCATACATAAATATGTCATGCTATTGGTATGAACAGTGTAGACAACTGAGGAATGTTACAACAAATGTGTAACAACTCATTTCGTCCACAGACAAGACTTACAGCGCATAACCTCTAATGTAGAAAAACTCTTATTCTCAAATGAAACCATGTCTGAGGTGGAATGGTGGAGGACAATCATGTAATCATTCCCTCTTTAAAGTACCTCAAGGTCCTTCTTTATCAAATTTATTAAAATGAAAAGCACAGGAAAAAAATCTAAAGGAAATCCAAAGTCATATTCCAAAGAATATGACTAACATAGTTTCAGGAAATGGCCATATACCCTTTGCCAGTTTATATCAAGAGGAGAAGAAATGATGTAATCACATCTGAAGACCAACACAGAGAACACCTGTGTAAACTTCCTGCTGATTTATTCCTTTCTACAGCAGCACTGACAAATATATCCAAGAAGCTGGCACTGACTCATCCCACCTCTTTCAGTGCTGTGCATATGAGAGCCCCGCAAGAGACAGGGTCACAGTGAATACTAGATCAGGTTGCTCAAAGCCTCATCAAGACTGACCCTGAATATCTCCAGGGATGGGCCTCCACTACCTCTCTGGACAACCTGTTCCAGTGATCTACCACCCTCATATTGAAGAACATTTTCCTAATACCCAACCTAAATCTCCCCTTTTGTAGTTTAAAACCATTACCCCTCATCCTATTGCTACATGCCCTTGTGAACAGTTCTTCCCCAGCTTTCTTATGGGCACCTTTCAGGTACTGGAAGGCCACTAGAAGATCCTGCCAGAACCTTCTCTTCTCCAAGCTGAACAAGCCCAACTGTCTCAGCCTGTCTTCATAGGAGAGGTGCTCCAGCCCTTTGACCATTTTTGTTGCCCTCCTCTGGACACACACCAACAGGTCCATGTCCTTCCTGTGCTGAGGGTTCCAGAGCTGGACACAGTATTCCAGGTGAGGTCTCACCAGAGCAGAGTAGAGGGGCAGAATCACCTCTCTCAATCTGCTGGCCGTGCTTCTTTTGATGCAGCCCAGGATGCGGTTGCCTTCTGGGCTGCAGATGCACATTGGTGGCTCATGTCCAGCTTTTCATCCATGAGTATCCCGCAAGTCCTTTTCCCCCAGGCTTCTTTCCAGCACATCATCTGCTAATCTGTATTGATAATGAGGATTGTCCCACCCCAAGTGCAGGACCCAGCACTTGGCTCTGCTGAACCTCATGAGGTTCACCTGGGCCCACTTTTCCAGCCTGTCCAGGTCCCTCTGGATGGCATCCTGTCCATCTAGCACATTAACCTCACCACCCAGCTTGGTGTCATCAGCGAACTTGCTGAGGGTGCATTCAGTCCCACTGTCAATATCATTAATAAAGATACTGAACAGCACTGGTCCCAGTACAGACCCTTGAGGAACACCACTTGTCACCATCTTCCATCTGGACTTGGAGCCATTGACCATCACTCTCCGGATGCGACCATCCAGCCAATTCCTTATCCACTGAACAGTCCACCTGTCAAATCCATATCTCTTCAACTTCAGAGAGAAGGATGTTGTAGGGAACCGTGTCAAAGGCCTTGCAGAAATCCAGATAGATGACATCTGTAGGTCTTCCCTTGTCTACTTATATAGTTACTCCATTGTAAAAAGCCACTAGCTTGGTCAGGCAGGACTTGCCCCTAGTAAAGCCATGATGGCTGTGTCATCCATGTGCCTGTCCTCCATGTGCCTCAGCATAGCTTCTAGGAGGATCTGTTCCATGATCTTCCCAGGCACAGAGGTGAGGCTAACAGGTCGGTAGTTTCCAGGGTCCTCCTTCCTATCCTTTTTAAAAATGGCTGTGATGTTTCCTCTCTTCCAGTCACTAGGGACTTCAGCTGACTGCCATGACTTTTCAAATATCATGGAGAATGGCTTAGCAACTACATCAGCCAATGGGATGCATCGCATCATGTCCCATGGACTTGCATACATTCAGGTTCCTCAGATGGTCATGAACCTTATCTTCACTTACAGTGGGAAGGACTCTGTCTCCCTGGTCCTGGTCTTGCAGGCCATCAACTTGAGAGCGGTGAGGAGAAAGGTCGGCAGTGCAGACTGAAGCAACAAAGTTTTTGAGAACCCCAGCCCTTTCCTCCTTTGTTGTTACCAGTTCACCACTGCTACTCACTGGTGGCGCTGGGGAGGGCGGGGGGGCAGTGTATGCTTTCTTTAACCTTCCTCTTCTGCCTTATATACCCGTAGAAGCCCTTCTTGATTTTCTTGGCATCCCTTGCTAAGTTCAGCTCCAGCCGCTCCTTTGCCTTCCTGACAACCTTCCTACACAATTGGGCAACATCCCTCTACTTTTACCAGCATACCTGTCCCTGCTTCCGCTGCCTGTGTAGTTCCATCTTGCCTTTTAGTTTGACCAGCAGGTCTTGACTCAGCCATGCTGGTCTCTTGCCTTCCTTGCCTGACTTCTTACACCTGGGGATTGAGAGCTCTTGTGCTCTGTTGAAAACATTCTTAAAGATCTACCAGCTCTGTTCCACCCCTTCGTCCTTGAGGGTCGTTTCCCAGGGGGTCCTATTGACTAACTCCTTGAAGAGCTGGAAGTCGGCTTTCCTGAAATTCAGGGTCCTGACTACACTTCTCATTTGGTTCATATGCCTTAGGACAGTGAACCGCACCAGTGCATGATCACTACAGCCCAGACTGCCTCCAATCTTGACATCTTGACATTCCTGATGCATTGGCGATCATCAGGTCCAATATCGCTTCCCCTTGAGTAGGGCTGTCTATCTCCTGTTTCAGGAAGTTGCTATCAAGGCACTCCAGGAATCTCTTGGATTGCTTACAGCTTGCCATGTGACTTTTCCAACAGATGTCAGGGTGGTTGAAATCCCCCATCAGGATGAGAGCCTGGGAGCTTGATGCCTCCTGGAGCTTGAGGAAGAAGGCTTCATTGATAGGCTCCCCTTGATTGGGCATCCTGTAGTAGACACCAACCACAAGGCTCGCCTTGTTGTCACAATCCCTAATTGCTACCCAGAAGCTTTCAACCTGATCATGGCTATTCTTTAGGGATGTCTGTTCACACTCTATCCATTTCTTAACATAGAGGGCAACACCTCCGCCCCTCCTTCCTCATCTGTCTCTTCTGAACAACTTGTAGCCATCAATAGCCACACTCCAGTCATGGAATTCATCCCACCAAGTTTCAGTAATGGCCATTATGATGTAGCTTTCTAGTAGCATGGTAGCTTCCAGCTCCTCCTGTTTGTTGCCCATGCTGCATGTATTTGTGTAGAGGCAATTGAGCTGGGTCAGTGAGGGACTCCCCTTTATTCCCCCAGGGCATTCCATGGAAACTGCCCTGCTGTCTCCTATTGCATCAGGAGCCTCTGGCTTGTTTCTGTAAAACTTAGCCTGTGCCACAGTGCCCACTGCATGCATCAGGGAAACAGGCTGAGGGCCATCAGTATCACCCCATCCCTCCAGCCCTGGCCTGTCATCTGGTTGCTTGTCATGGACAATCTTGGTATTATTATCCCCCTCCCCCTTCACATCTAGGTTAAAGCACTGTCACTCAGCCCTGCAATCTCTCGGGCAAAGACCCTCTTCCTCCTTTGAGAGAGGTGTCTCCTCTTGGATGCCAACATTCCTGGATAATCCCATTATCCAAACCTCAAAATTGTTGTGATGACACCTGCTATGTAGCCATGTGTTTATAAATTGTATCCTATTCCTGTCAGTGCTTGCTGCTGGAAGGGACAAAAAACCTGTGCCCCAGAGTCTCTCAATGGCTCTCCCAAGGCTCTAAAGTTTCTCTTGATTGCTAGAAGACTACATGTTCTGGCTTCCTCACATATGTTTCAGATAAGCTATTACACTGGCTATTCCTCTTTATCTCGCATTTCTCTTTACCTGGATCAGCTTCTCCATTTACTTGTGTATGGCTTTCTCCTCCTGTCTTCAAATCATACTGACCTCATGTCATGTCACCTTCCTGTTCTAAACACAAGCACACCATGCAGTACAAGTGTTTGCAGTTACAACTTGTGTACACATATATGCAGAAAAGGGTACAGACCTCCTTAGAGTAGCCACACTTTTCTCTCCTGTGCTTCAATATAGCCTTATAACTATCACCTGGATAGATTCCTGTTCTCCTGATAGAAGATCACACCCAATTCTACCTGAGCAGTTCCTGAAATACCAAGACCTGCAAGCAGTTAGCAGTGCCAGCACTGGAGGAAGGGTATTGTGGGACATGGACTAGGGCCCCAGCAAAGGGTCACTGGCAGCGCTGCAGTAATAGAAAGGGCAACACCAGCATTTCTGTTAATGCTGTTGACATGATCAGGAATACTAGAACGAGTTCAATGTTTACAGCAAAGGCCATCAGCAAACCCCATCAGGGGGTCTGTGTTTGAAGTTAGCTTCACAAATATCCAAACAAATTCAGCCCTAATGAGGTATTTCCTGTCAACCTGTGGCCCAGAAGTAGAGATGCCACAAACACTCCTGGAAACCCAGTCAAGGCTCACCCTGAAATTGGTACACAGAACTCTTTAGTTACCTCCTGTGTTACATGATTTCACAGAGAGAGCTAACCAACCTCATTCCTCATAGTGTTTGAGTACTCTCACACTGTGAACAGTTGGCCTCTCTGCATACTCAGATTCTGACTGCACGTCTTAGTGCATGAAAAGCTGTGTGCACCAAGGAATTCAATTTCCAACATGCTCAATTTCCAGAGATATATCCTGCAGCCTTTAACTATGTGGACACAGGAAAAATACAGGGGGAAAAAAACAAAACTAAAAAACCCAGGAAAATTCACTTTGCTTACAGTCCTTTTATTTACTTTTCATGCCTGTGTCCAGGCATCCAGGATGGCCAACCATATCCTGGCGTGCATCAAGCACAGCATTGCCAGGCGGTCCAAGGAGGTGATTGTCCCACTCGACACTGTGCTCATGCAGCCTCACCTTGAGTACTGTGTGCAGTTTTGGCCACCACAGTACAGGAGGGACACAAAAATATTGGGGGGAGCGTGGGGTGTCCAGAGGAGGGTAATGAGGATGGTGAGCGGTCTGGAGGGGAAGTCTTATGACAAGAGGCTGAAGTCCCTTGGTTTGTTCAGCCTGGAGGAAAGGAGGCTGAGAGGAGACCTCATTGTGGTATGTGGCTTCCTGATGAGGGAGAGCAAAGGAGCAGGTGCCGATCTCCTCTCTTTGGTGACCAGTGATAGAACCTAGGGGAATGGTATGAAGCTGCAACGGGGGGGGGGCTTAGGATGGATATTAGGAAGAGGTTCTTTACTGAGAGGGTGGTCGGGCACTGGCACAGGCTGTCCAGGGAAGTGGTCACAGCACTGAGCTTGATTGAGTTCAACAAGTATCTGGATGATGTACTCAGTCACATGCTCTGACTTGGCTGGCCCTGTGTGGAGCCCGAGTTGGACCTGATGATCCTTATGGGTCCCTTCCAACTCAGGACATTCTATGATCTCTTTAAATGCATTATATGGCACTCTCCTGGGTTCAGCTAGGATAAGCTTAATTTTCGCTAGAGTTTGGGATGGGCCACAGCCAGGACAGGTGACCCAAACTAACCAAAGTGGTTATTCCACACAATATGACATCATGCTTAGTATAAAAGGGGGCTAGTCAGGAAGGGGTGAAGCAGCTCCAGGATGTGCAGCTTGGGGATGATCAGGCTTTGTGATGGGTCTGAGCTGTATGGTTTGAGTTGTTTGGGGAGAAACTGCATCGTGTATCACCAGTTTTGTATATTCTAAGTCCTGTTGTTCTTATTTCCCTCTCTCTGTGCTGTCCCGGTAAACTGTCCTTATTCCAACCCATGAGGTTTGCCTTTGTTTCCCCATTCTACTCCCCATCCCGCTGGGAGGGGGTGGAGCTCTGTGAGTAAGCAGCATTGTGGTGCTTAGCTGCTGGCTGGGGCTAAACCACAACAGGCACTCACTGAAAAATTTGTATTTTACTTATATCTATGTCTATTTTTGCCATGTGTGTGTTAAACTTTGGCAAATGCTTCATGAGACAAATGCTACCTTTCCTAGGCTGCCCACAGTGTGTTCTTGCTAACTGAGCCTAGAGACTTTGACCTTGCAAACAGCATCATGCATATTTCCAAAAAGACCAGTGACTTTTGAATAAAGACATTCTGCCATCTGAAGCACATCTCAAATAACACCTTCCACCCAGACAGCCTGTAGGTCTGAACATGCAATTAGAATCATGGCTGCAGATTCCTCAGTTGCTCTCCAAGCAAACACCAACACTGTATAGGCTTGAATTAACCATAGAAATCTGTTGCAAATGAAAAAACCCCATCCTTTTCAAGTGCACTTCAAACTGGGAAAAGTAATCATCAAAAAGTGATAAAGAAAAGCAAATTTCATACTTGCTGATACTCAGTCTAGTATTTCAACAATAAAGATTTGTGCTTTTTTCTTCCTTATTTCCACCTGTATACTGCACTCCTAATAGATAGGGGCTGTCATCTGCTGAGTACCTGATAAGGTACCTGAGAGAGGGTTGAAGGACAGCCTTGCTGTGCTCATACCTGCATCTCAGCAGAATGACCAGAAAGCTGACAAGTGAAGAAGAGAGGTATTTCACAGCCTCCCAATTGCTATTCGCTTAGTACAAATCTATCCTAACATTTAGAAAAAGTTTTTTCTTAAACTGTTAAACATTCTCAACATGAAACTACCTTCTTCTCTTTCCAGTTTGTTCTTCTCACAGGGTCACAGTATCCGTCAGGTACCTCCACCTGCTCCAGCATGGGATCCTTCATGGGCTGCAGATGAATATCCGCTCCCCCATCAACCTCCATGGGCTGCAGGGGAATCTCTGCTTTGGTGCCTGGAGCTCCTCTTCCCCCTCCTTCTGCACTGACCCTGGTGCCTGAAGAATTGTTCCTCCCACATATTCTCACTCCCCTCTTCTAGCTGCTGTTCTGCAGCAGGTTTTTTTTTCCTTCTTAAACATGTTATCATGGAGGCACTACCACTACTGTCACTGGCTCAACTTTGGCAAGTAGTGGGTCCATCCTGAAGCTGGCTGCCATTGGCTCTATGAGATATGGGGGAGGCTTCTGGCATCATCTCATAGAAGCCACCCCTGTAGTCCCCCTGCTACCATGCCATGAAACTTTGCCATGGAAACCAAATACAATTGGCTATTCAATAAAATCCAGAAATAAAATTTATTCAGTAAGATCCAGAAAGTCTCTCTACCTCCTAGTCACAGGCTGGTATTTCTACCATTGTTACTGAGCAAAACAGTAAAATCTTGTCACCCAGAGCAGACACGGCTCAGAAATTAGCACCTCATTGTAAGGCACTCCACCTGCACAACAGGTTTGTAAATGTATTGTACTGCAAACTCACAGTTCCTGGCAACAGGAGGGAGTTCAAACCTTTTGTTTCTTGGTTCCAATTCAGTCAGTGAGAAAGTAGCAGCACTTGTAACTGCACTAG
Source organism: Porphyrio hochstetteri (assembly GCA_020800305.1). Lineage (NCBI taxonomy): Eukaryota > Metazoa > Chordata > Aves > Gruiformes > Rallidae > Porphyrio > Porphyrio hochstetteri. The sequence continues at coordinate 18,019,415 of CM036905.1, read as the reverse complement.
TTAGTGAGAGGCAGTGCTCTAACCATCAGAAACAAATTTGTTTCACAAGGGGTAAGAAACAATTCTGATAATAATTATTTCTGGTCAAAACTGGCCACAGTTCCGGAGTCACTCAGTGTCCAACATCCTGAAAACTTGATGATATAGCCATTTATTTAGGTACTTTGCATTGCTTTGTTTATTTTGTAAATCTGCTTTTGACAAATAAGCGCTATTTAAATTTATTTTGGGTAAATTTAAAATCAGGCTATTTTGTGATCTTAAGTATTAATCCCCCCATCCCCCCAGGATCTGGAACACTGGCTGGTAGATTTACAGACTAAAGAATTTGGTTTATTCATTTTTTCTGATGGAAATGGTCTTATTATGAGCCCCTCCTAATTAGGGAGGATTCTGAAGAAAATAAAATCTTATCAATTCTTGAACACCCAGAGGATAAAACTCCTGACTTTTGTTCCCCTAAATCTTTATTTTCTGTGCTGTTGGCAGAGACATGAAGAGGAGAAATTTGTGTTACTGCATGTGAATGCTAGGGGACATATTTGTTTCTGAACTGGGTGAGGAAGAAATTGTTAAAAACCAAAAACCTACAAAATTTCCTAGCATGTTGAAGTCCTCAGCTGGCAATGCCAAACCTTGAACAGCTCATGTTCACACAGCAATGGAGCACAACAAGTAAACACCATGCTACAATTTCAAGATATCCTTGGCTGAGATACCCTACTAGTGCAAATTCAGTAGCTAACAAACAGCATGGGAGAAACGGTGCTTAGCAGTTGAAAACTATCAGAAAGATATATGGATCTATTTTAAAGCCTGAGCTAAAGTAATTACATAGAATTCAGAATTTACAGTATAAAAACCAGATAGAAGTCTTTTCCAGCACACAGGACAATGAAATCTGTTCTCCACTCAGCACAAGCACAACCTGCTGAGGCTGTGGTAAGAGAAAGACACATCTGAATGGAATTCACTGCTCTGATGCCTCTCTTGACAAGGCTGTTGAATGAGAAGCCTAATGGGGTGAAGGTGGAAGAGCTGAGATAGATAATTTTCTCCAAGGACCCCAGCTGAAAACCTTTCCTTGCAGTATAGAGCTCATTTCAGCCTCTGCATAGTTCATTTGACCCTCTTCAGACCCCTCTCTGTGTGACTTCTTTCCACTTCAAAGAAAACAGTCCTATCTCCTCAGATGAGAGAGGTAAAATCTGCTGCTGAAATAGAGGTCTCCTGACCTTTGGATGTGACTTATGTTTCCCAGGGACATTGTGTGCATTTGATAACTGGCATTTTCTAACAAAGACACATTTTCAATGCTGCTGTGAGGGAAATATATTGAATATGTCAAACAAGAACCTGCATCATTATTTTCATATAGACTTTCCTCTCTTTGACTGATATGAAAGAGTGAAGTTAAGCCAGGCTTCTTCTCTTCCCAGTGTTTCCAACTTTACTTCCTTTACTCCTTTAGACTGAAGCACAACATGTACAAAACTGTTGATTTTTGTGGGGAAAACAAGAAGCTCCATCTCTCTGTTCTCTGTTCAGTCTTACACTCTTCACATGCCACATGTGCATATGCACACATACACTCCCCACCATAGAAATTTGTGCACTCCATAGTTACAGGATAGTTTCCCATCTCATCCCACTGTGGAAAATTCCAGGTTCAAAATGTATCAAACAATATTTTGTAGTTTTGTTGGCCAGAGGAAGGGCAGATAAGGTGTTTGGTTCTTTGCAGTGTAATGATTGTTTTAAAACATATTTCCTTCTGATTAGAAATTATTTCTGAAAACCAATGTTGCAGCTCCAGGGTTAGGTAAATTCACTGGCGCTGCAGGGCTGAATACATAGTAGAAAGAGATATGGTTTAGTCTTAGAGATATGGTTTAATTTAGGATGAGAATCGTTGAACTTGATGATCTTCAAAGGTCTTTTTGAACCTTATGATTTGGTGAAACAGTAGAATCCCTCCTAAATGGCCCCAGGAGAGCTTAAAGAGCTGGGAGGGTAAAGTATAAGATCACCATAATTAAATGGTATTATGTTTATTCCTAGCTAAACAGAGAGAGATTACTGGCAGGGAAATGTCTACATTTTAAACTTGTGAATTTACCATTTTATGCACAGTCAGAACCACAGCTTCCCTACTTTGTATTTTTCTACTATTGTACTAATGTAAAGACAATGTGAGAAACAAGAAAAATTGATTGTCCAAAACGGCAATAACTGACATAATTGAATCATATGTAGTAGTAGTTCTTGGGAAAAAATTACTTCAAGATTGTCTGCATAGATGTCAATTTTCCTGTGTTGTTTTAAAGTAGAAACCGGCTTTACATCAGCCCAATGTCAGCAATCTGTAAAGTGCTCAGAAGGCTTCTGAAGATCCCTATGCATGGCTTGTAGCATGAAGTGGATCTTGCATCGTTTTGGAAGTGAAATGGAAAACCAGATTATATTGTTGGGGCTCTGCAGATCTGAACAAATCTTAAACTTTATTTTTTCCCCTCATGGTTAGGCTCCACATTATTTTCCACGTGAATCGTGGCTGATACTGTTGGAAGATGGTTCTGACTAGTGTCGGGACAGAACCTCTCAACACATTGTTGTAACTCTCTATGAGTCAGAGATAACTATCTGTCATACAGTGAAGGTATACTGTGGAGGAATGGCTCAGTGAGAATGGCCACATATTCCTCACTCTCTATCCCTGCGAACAAAACAGCCAGAATGAAATATCACTTTAAAGGAATGTGGAGCTAGCAGCAAAGTCAGATAATGGGTTAAGGAGTGTGGACTGTGAATAGAAGCTCCTAATTCTGAAACATTCCTCTGAGACAAGATAAGATATAGGCCTTGCACAGGTGTCGGCTCTATCGCCTTCACTGTTCTCACTTCCCTCCCCCCCGTGGTTCCCAGCCATGCTTTGTTAAGCTTGCTAGAGAGTATATAATCACGCTGCTCTGTAGAATAAACGAACTGACTGCTTTTAGCCATATTGGTGTGCGGTCTGATTCCTAGCGCCGTCCCGCTCTTTCGAAGCCCCTGGACCTAAAAGTTTCCCAAGATCTGGATTAGGACGTGGGGAACACTCAACAATATACAAAGCAACAGAAAGAGCTGGACAGTGAAAAAATTATTTTGGTCACCACCCAAAGTTTCTTAAATTTATTTTTAATCAGTATTTGCACATCACCTGAACTCTATGGTGCTCCCTGGTTTCTGCACCTCTAGACAAATTAGCAAACAGTAACCAGAAACAAGATAGCTTGCTTCTCAGGAATGATGGCTCCAAGTGTTTCCTAGCAGGTACCATTCTTTGCCACTGGATTTCCTTCTTTTTTTTTTTTTTTCTTCCCTTTTTCTCTTTCCCCCCCCCTCAAGGAAACAGTGTTTCACCAGTACTTAAAAAACTGATGAATGTCTTCCAATGTAAACACTAACAGTGTGAAGTGCATTGCATTCAAGTTTGCAGGAAATTCTGTGGATCTTCTGATGACCTACATATGCCTTCCAGCTCTTGCACAAGGACACAAAGCAGCTCTATTTCCTGCCATGAGTCACCATTCAAGAATGGTATTTAAGTAGGAGAAAAGAGAAGGAAAAAAAAAAACCCTAGAAGAGATTTCAGGGAAAAGTAAGTAACAGCCTGAGGTTTTTACAGACAGAATTACCATTTTTTTTCCTTTTTAGTAACCATCTTACTAGGAAATCCCAGGAAAATTACAGCCATGTAGTTTATATTATGCTACAACTAACCTGATTAGGAAGACTGTATTAGAGCATAATATTGACTTTGTTCTCCTGTAGTGTCCATGTGCTTGCCTTCACTAGAGTTTTTTATTAATTTTATTAATATTTTATTATTTTATTAATACACCCATACACAGCCGCATTTTACCAATGAAGATGCAGACTTAGGTTAAAGAATAAATGTCTAGAACCTGAATCAGTTGTGAGGAGTGTGCATGTTAACCTTTACAAATATCAGGTGCCTCAAGGTACCTGGACATTAGTTAATTTGAGACAGAGTCAAGTGAAGACAAGCTCTGTTGGAAGGATGAAAAGTGTTAGAAGTGTAGGTGAGTTAGTCTGCATCTTGTACCTCATTCTGAAGCAATTAACAGTGATTACTACAGGAGACAGCATACTAGATTAAACCGCTCTAATCTACAAAAGTAATGCTTTCCTTCCTGTAGAATGCCCAGAGAAACATCTCCCTAGATCCCAACTTTTTCTCAATCCTTTCTGTTTTGTTTCTGTCAGTGTTTTTCATATGGGAAAGATAATTTCCTCTCTGGGGACTATGGGCTGGCAAATGAAATTACCGACTTTTTTTCTAATGTTATCAATTTTTACTTTCATTTTTGATAGGAACAGGAAAATAAACCCCAGATGGAAATCTATGGTAATTAAGATGTGGGGGAAAGGAGGAAAGAAGGTGAAGAATAGCACAGGGAGGAAATGGGACTCAGCTGGCTAAGAAAAACAACTAGAGCATGGCATATGAAGAGCAAAAAGTAAAAGGACCAGTGAAAAGACTTTCTCATGCTCTTACTGTGATAAAGACGGAATAAGCATCAACACTTATAACGTATAAACTAAACTAAAAGTATTGATTAAACAGAAGCTGTCACTCAGATTTTTTCCAACTGTTTTCAGGCTAGAAGTGACTGCAACCAGTTCATTCGTTCAGTCGCTCGTGGCATCCTGGGTTTTTTTGTGAAAGTAGTGTTCATAATCCTCTACTTCACAGGGAGCTAATAAGTCCTTGTGTTGGCAGTCTCTGCTAGAAGGCCTTTTGATTTGGTAGTGGTTTTGTGGGCTGAGAGAAGAACCACAAGGGGAAGGAAGAAGTAGAGTGTGTGTAAAAGTTCTTTTCCTCCTACCTACACCTCACCTCTTTTGAGGATAGATAGAAACTCACTGTCAGTGTTCCATCCAAGGTAGAAGGTTCTCTTTCAAAAACAATTGCAGGAAAAACAGTCAACCCCCACCCCTCGCTTCTTAGCAGACTTAAACTTCATTCACGATTTTAGTCCCTTCTTCTCCCCGCAACATGGCACGGGGAGAGGCAGGGAATGGGGGGTGGGGTTCCGGTCAATTCCTTACAAACTACTTTCCTTCTCCAGATCTTAACACTTCTACTTCCCCCACCCCTCCCTTCTTCACAGACTTCAGCCATAAATTCGCTCCTTTCTTCCCCCCCATCACGGTGCAGGGAGGGGCAGGAAATGAGGAAAGGGGGTTTTCGGTCCCTTCTTCCAGAGTTGTTTCCTTCTTAGCTGGGAGGGGCATTCCACACACACACCCTTCCCCTGTGGCACCATGGGGCCTCACCCACGGGAGACAGTCCTCCATGAACTTCTCCAGCATGAGTCCTCTCTATCAGAGAGTCATCTCTTCACCACTTGCCTCAGCACGGCTCCCTTCCATGGGGTGCTGACCTTCATGCCCAGACTGCTCCAGCCTGGTTCCCCACAGAGTCACAATTCCCCCGGCAAATTTGCTGTGGCATGGATCAGTCTCTTCACAGGCTGTAGATGGTCTCTGCTCCCCGTCCTTATCCATGGGCCATGGGGGGACACAGCTCCACCATGGTCTTCTCCACGGGCTGCAGGGGTATCTCTCTCTCTGGCACCTGAAGGGCCTCATTCTTCCCCCCACTCCTTCTTCCCTGGTCTTACATCTTCTCACTCCCTTCTCCGGTGGCAAAATGTGCCTGCCTACGTTTTTTTTCTCCTAAATGTGATTCACAGAGGTGCTGTGACCATCGCTGATTGGCTTGGCCCTGGTCAGCAGCAACTCTGGCCTTAAATCGGCCGATGTTTACTTTCTGGAGCCTGCAGAGAGCTTCTAGCTGCTGCTTGCAGAAGCCATCTTGACAGCACCCCTGTCTCCATTAAAACCCAGCTACACAAAACTGCTACAGGTATTGACCATCTCTCTAGGAAGCCTCTTTCTGTGTTTGACCATCCTCTTGGTAAAGAAATGCTTTCTAATGTGCAGTCTAGACTTCCCTGGTGCAGCTTTCAACCATTCCCACATGTCCTGTCACTGGATCCCAAGGAGAAGAGCTCAGCACCTCACTCTCCACTTCCCCTCCTCAAGAAACTGTAGGGAGCAATGAGGTCACTCCTCAGCCTCCTTTTCTCCAAGCTGGAAGAGCCCAAAGTTCTCAGCCATTCCTCACAGGACACTCCTTCTAGCACTTTCAGTAGCTTTGTTGCCCTCCTCTAGATGCATTCAAGGGCCTTCACATCCTTCTGAAATGGTGGGGCCCAGAACTGCACACAGCATTTAAGACACGGCCACACCAACACTGAATACAGGGGAATAGTCACCCCTTTTGACCAGCTGGTTATGCTGGTTATGCCCCTGCCCTGGGATGTGGTTTGCTGTCTGGGCTGCCTGGGCACACTGCTGGCTCATACTGAGCTGCTGTTGGCCAGCATCCCCAGAGCCCTTCTGCAGTGCTGCTGCCCTGCCACTCCTCTCCCAGTTTATACTTGTGCCCAGTGTTACTCCATCCTATGTGCAGAATCTGGTATTGGGATTTGTTAAACTTCATCCCATTAATCATTGCCTAGTACTTCAATCTACCTAGATCCCTCTGCAAGGCCTCCTGTCCTTCAAGAGTCAACAGCACCTCCCAGTTTGGTATCATCAGCAAAGATCATCTTTCTCCTACTCCTAGCTGTCTGCCACCTGTTTCATTTTGCTGATAAACCCTTTATGAAGATGTACTTTACCCCAGAAAGTTATCAGTTTACCACAGAATTTATCAATTTGAAGTGTAACTTTACAGGGGTAAAAACATGTTGGGTTTTTCTTTTCCCCCACCTCTTCAATCACTAAATTAACAGTGCAGCTCCACATACCATTGTACTGATGCACTGAGGAGGAATAAATTGCATTAGCTAGGGAGAAGCAGCAGGAGCAATAAACATCTTGAGGGTCAGGATTTGATGCTGAGGAAACAGCATTTAGAGGAACTGTTTTGGATCACCTGCTGATGGGCTGGGAGCACTGAGAGAAGCTGCATCAGATGAGGTTTCAACATCCTGAATTGCTCTGCACCTGGCCCACCACACCAGCCTTGCATGTGCAGCTGGTCACCAACAGCTCTATTCTTTCCTAACAACTGTTTCCATGGCACTGTCATGCAGACAGTATTACTCATCCTGGATGGAAAAGGTGGTGTTGAAGGTTCACACTCCAGTGCCAGTACTTCTGGTGGAGAAGGGCAGCAGGTGGTCTCAGAAGGCATCTAGACAGGACTGGTTTGATGAGGATGGAGCCTCTTTCAAGAACTTCTAAGAACAATGTCCAGTTCAGCTGAACTGGCTTCTGTTGAGTACTATGCATTCAACTTATTCCTTCACTGATAGCTGTAATAGTAATGTGCTTTCATTTAAAATATAAGATGGCAAGAGCTTAAGTCACAAGGAGTGGTTAGAAGCACTCCTGCTGATGAGGAACTATTTCCCCCATCCCTTGTTACTGAAGTCTGAAATCAGAAACAAAACTTTTGCTAAGGACCTTTGCAGGGACAGGCCACAAGCAGCAGTATACAAAGGCATTCCTGCAAAGCCAAGATTGTGAGTCTCCAGAGCAGCTCTAGACCAGGGTAAAGTGTGGGAATTGCTGTTTAACAGGTTTAACTGGCCTGGACACACCACCTCTGGCATAGTCAGCATTTCTGGCACATTAGCCATCACCTCTGGGAACTGGGAACTGACAATGTCTTGGATGATCCTTATGGGTCCTTTCCAACTCAGGATATTCTAAGATTCCATGATTCTATGTGGTTAACTGCACGCTCATACCTCTTTCAGTCACAAAACAGATGGGTCTGGCCTTAAGCTAGGTCCAGAGGCAGGGGAAAAAAGAAAGCAAGCCTGCAGACCTTCTCTCTGACACCTTGCCCACCTAATGTTCTAACCGAGCTAAGGGACAGTCTAGTCCAGTTTCTTATCCAGAAGCGTTTCTTAGATTCAGCTTTATGATTTCTAAGTGAGCTTTATGATTTCTAAGTGGCATAAATAAACAACTGCTCTTCAACTGTCAGATTTTGTCACTCAGACTCTAAGTAGATACTTTAGTAAGACTTGTTTACACATGAAGCTTTTCCTGATTAGGTCCATGTGTGGATACTTCTGTTCTGAATATGTAATATCCATGCACAGTTATTTCAGAGCAGCCATTGCACTTTTAAATTCATTGCCTCCCCCAACCCACATCAACTTCAAAGTGCTGCTAAAACAAACGTATTTTTGAGAGCTTGCCTACATGCCAATATAACATAGAAAATTGAAGACAGAATGAGTGCTCTTCATGTTAGTAAGAAGGGGTGAGAATAGTTGTTGTGCTCTTAAATTCACATCCCAGCTTGTTCCACAATATTTCATTTATACAGGCAGCCCTTCACTTTTTGCTTTGTTTTGTTTTGGGTTTTTTTGCTGTGTCACCATAGAATCACAGAATCACAGAATCATAGGGGTTAGAAGGGACCTTGAGAGATCATCGGGTCCAACCCCCTGCCAAAGCAGGCTCCCTAGCTCATATTGCACAGACAGGCATCCAGACAGGTCTTGAATATCTCCAGAGATGGAGACTCCACCACCTCCCTGGGCAGCCTGTCCCAGGGCTCTGTCACCCTCACTGTGTAAAAGTTCTTCCGCATGTTGGTGCAGAACTTCCTGTGCTCCAACTTGAAACCATTCAAGTGAAACTGAGACCCTGCAGCTTGCTTGCACGGGATGGGTCTGGTTGAGAAGCAGGTCTTTTACCTGTCTGAACTGTCTAGAGTGTTGCAAAACTGCATGGTGTGTTGTAAGCTGCACATAGAATGCCTAGCTTTGGTAGGGAGAACTCTCTCCATTCCACACTTTCCATGATGACATAATATAAAGAATGTTTACTGGAAAAATATGAATACTTCAGGGGAATAAACATATTTGAATGGTTATTTGAATAAAAATTCTTGTACAGGAGCCAATGTAATTTGAATTAATTGCTTAATCTATTTATGTGTGTTTAATGTTTAGTTTGTTATATTGCTGTCATCTCATTATGTCTAGCCATTTTTCCATGTAACTTCCTTTGCCTCATCACACCTAATTCCATGGAAAAGTCCTACTGCAGTTAAAAGTAAAACCTATCTGGGAATCAAAATATATTCCAAGCACAATGTGCACACATTAATACAGATGCTGTAATTATGGTTGATGATTAGTGGTGAGTGGGTATTTACTAGGGGGAAAAAGAAAGAGACAATTCAAGATTTTTATGTGTTCTTCCTAATTTCTTGAAGTTGACTGACAAAGCTAAAGAAAATTCTGCCCACACAGTCTTCATAACCAACAGAACCAGAGCAAAAACATCTAAGAATGGTTGCAACTGTAGTGCAAGGGGCACTGCTAACAATTTGTTCTTGTTCAGGTGGGCAAAAGAGACTCAACTGACCATGCATGTCCATTTGCAAAGTCTGCTGGTACAAAATATCTTAACAAACATTTCTTAGTAGAGGCAATACTTCTGTTAAATGTCCTGTGCCCAAGGGCAACAGAATAGTCTTGATGTACTTTTATAAACTTTGTTTTTATTGACCCATGTCTTTCTTGCCTACCAGATGTGACCAGATTGCCTAAATCACATGGGAACAAGAATCTGGATTTGGCTCTAGAACTTGACCTTGTGAGAACACATGGACAGGTTAGCTGCCATGACCTACTTCGCTTTCTGGGAAAAGTTGCAGCCTCTTGATCACAATAAAGTCCTCATGTAGTTGAGCACACTGTGATGGGTTTTACGAGTTTTGCTGTACTTATGAGGAATAGCAAGTTCATCTCTTATGTAGAAGTATGTCTAATCCTGTAGGGAGTGGGGCACAGTGGGGCTGTTAATGATTGCGCCTCTGCTCTTCTTTTGGGAAAATGACATGTTCCTCTTGCTTACAGTCTGCTGGTGACAAGCTCAGCTCAGCTCTGAAATATGAGCAGTGATGGATGGGGGGGAGGGAAGGTCAGCCTGGAAGGGTGTGGGAGAGGATTTCCATTCCAGACATGAGCTTTTGGCTGTTAGCACACTATTGTTCAAATGTGAGTTATTTGAATGATCAATGAGAAAAATTCTCTCTCCTCCTCCCTCTCTCCTTTTTTAGCAATTGTAATGTAAGCATAAAGGAAGACAAACACTTTTCGTTGTATTTCACTGATTTCATAGTCCTGATTGCATAGAATATTTCAGGGCAAGACTTCAAAGAGCTCCTGCCTTTTCATTTTACACATGGATGTACAGTTGGCTTGAAAATATGTGTCCTGCTCAAATTACATTATTAAAACACTGGAACTATGATATACACCCATCAGCTAAACATAAATTAGTGCTATTTCAAATTCTGCTGCAGCATCTCCTCAGTTTTCAGCATTTTTTCTTTCATCCTAGGAAACAGGTTTTTACACACCTCTGCTGACATTTGAAGCATTTAGTCTCTATGCTGCCAAGCAACACTTTGTGAAACCCCAGCATTAAAGAGCTCACAAACAACTACAGAAAAACAAGAAGTAACTTGTTTTAACAAATGAAAAATACACGTGAAATCCACGACATTTAAGCACATATATTCCTTATTTCTAGGCAAGGGATACACAATACAAATATGGGGCAATGTGTCATGCAGAACTGGTAGGATATCTTATATAATTACTCAAGTTATTGCTCAAAGTGGGGTAACTGTGAATTACTTTTAGTAGGTCAAAAATGACAGTGGATGCAGGAGGCTCAATTCCAGTTCTTCAGAAAGACTGTACAATAACATTGCCTGAAATCAGCAGGAACCTAGTAACAGGAGACACTTTCTTAGAAAACTGCCAGCAAAATATATTTCTCACATACAGGTCTGATATTTGCCTGTTTCATTTGCCAATACATGCACATGTCAGATGATGGAGATCATTCTCTGGCACTATAAAGGAGCACAAACTTTTCTCAGCTGAAATTAGGTAGCAATTGCTTAGTTGAAAGCAAATAGTCTTCCACCCTAATGGAAACTTAATGCTGAAAGTTCAGGAAAATAAATATTAGAGACCACGTTCATTAAAACACCTGCTGCCACCATTGCCCATGGATAACTACAAGAGTCAGAAAAACTGCATTTATAAACACTGTAATTCATGCAAATGCTATTGTGCAATTGATGAACACGATTTAAAAAAATTTGTCCAGGATCACATTAATAACCTTATCCTTGCTCTGAGGCAAAGCCCAATAAAGACTAGATGAATCACAGACTAGATGAATCACAGTAACTTGATCATCTCATAATGCAAAGAACTGTAAACATGGGCATTTATAAGCTCTGGTCTGCACTGTTGTACCAAGGTACATATTTTTTTGTGCTGCATGTGAACTCTAGCTACATTATACTAAGTAAGCCTTTATATCATTTAGAAGATAAATCCTGGAGAAAAATGTAGACTTTTTACTGAGGTCCACAGAGATTTTCTGACCCTCAAATTTTCAGGAATTCTGGAAGGAAGGATGCAGGTCTACTTAATCCTTAATTCTTATTTTTGTGTGTGTTTGTTTTACACCTCATTTGCTCTCTTTCATAATTTATTCCTTTCCTCGGTAAATCTTCCTTCATCCCTTTTTGTCTTTCTTCAATCTACAATGCTTTCCCCTTTCCCCCTATGTCTCATGTAACTTTTCCAAACCATTACCTCTTCCCATACTCTTCACCACACTTGCTTCCCTTCTGGTGCTCTCTCATGACACCTGTCCTTGACTCTTAATTCGATGTTTACCCTGCACAAGAAAAGAGACTGGTGATAGTTTCACTTTCCTGTTCTCTTCATCCTTCTCTCTTCTCATCAATTTCTGAGTCATGAAAATACTTAAGACTGTAAAAAAATTGCATTCATGACTGTGCTGTCATTTATAATTATGGAGATGTATAATATGCTGCTAATGTAAACTCTTCTTCAGAATATCTACCAAGAGGGAGTTCTTAATTCTTCTCTGACCTTTCAGGTGCAGTTTTTCAGGTGCTGAGGACTGATGCCCTAGGTCTCTCCCTAATAACTCTGTTCTGTTGTCAATAACAATGACTCAGGTAACATTAAAGGGAGTTTTAGAGCATGGGAACTCTGGAGGAAAAATCCCAAACTCTTACATTTATTTCTTTTGAGTCTCCGTTATTCAGTAGTTATGAGTATTTGCATTATTGCAGATACTTGACAGCGCATCATAACTGAGGGTTCAAAATTGATCTAATTATACCAACTTCTTATACATGGAACTTTTGGAAGTATTTGTGTTTTTAAGATTTTCACGTTAAGCCTTGAGAATTTTCTATGTTTAATCTCAGCTGGAAAGTATTGGAAATGTTCTAAGCAGAATTAATTCATCTGGGGTTTTTTGTTCTGTTTTCTGTTTGACTAACCAAGAGTGGGGAAGAAAGCATTTTATTCTCTAAATACATTGTTTGCCAAGGTTCTAATTGCTGTGGTCAAGAACCCAAAGGGGAGAGAAATCTCTGCAGCTCTGAAAGATCTGGAGAATTTTAGAGCAACAGTAAATTTGCTCTGAAGCCAGACTACTTCTGGTTTCCCTTATCCTGAAGGACATTACACTCCCTCTGTCAGTGAGAGGTAATTAGAATTCCCTAAAGCAAGTGAATAAGTGAAAATGTTTCTATCCTAGCTGTTAAAGAAAGCTAAACTAAAAGCAAAGAATTGCATATAAAGTTTTGTCATAGGTTTTTATGTATATATTGCAGTAGAAAATGAGCAGATTAACAGTTAAGCAATTACTCATCCCAGAAATATATCTTATTGTCTGTATTTAAATCCTCAACACTAACAAAACACAGCATTTCCTAAATGCTACAGCAACAGAGAATTTAGTTTATTTAGATGCATATGTCCTGGTTTTGGTAAGGATAAAGTTAATTTTCCTCCTAGTGCAGTGTTTTTGATTTAGGATGAGAATAATATAGGTAACACACTGATGTTTTTAGCTGTTGACAGTCAAGGACTTTTCAGCTTCTCATACTGCCCCATCAATGAGAAGGCAGGGGATGCCCAAGAAGCTAGGAGAGGACACAGCCGGACAGCTGACCCAAATTGTCCAAAGAGATATTCCGTACCATATGACATGATGCTCCATTTCTAACTGGGGTTATAAACCTCCACCAAGAGGTGAAGTAGCTCAAAAACTACTACTACTACTACTACTTTTTTTTTTTTTAAATGTCTTATTAAATGTAACTCACAGGTTTTACCTTCTTCTCAATTCTCTCCCCCCTCCCACTCTGCGAGGGGGGAGTGAACGAATGGCTGTGTGGTTGGTTTAGCTGCATGCTGGGTTAAACCACAGCAGTATAACATAGATGAGAAAACCTTGTTGACTTAAGAAGATAGAGGAAGCACAGATATGTCAAACAAGTGGTGGCCAACCAGGATCAGTATGTCCCCAAAGAAAGGGAAACAACATATTCTCCAGATGTCATAAAGAACCATCAAAGAGGCCACATTTCTTTGTATTGCCAGGAAGTTAAAAGCTGAGACCAAACACCAAGAGCATGAATCAGGCTTGTTTACAATTAATAATAACAAAATCTGTTTGCCAAGGCCCAACTTAATAACAAACCTAGAGATTTCTCAGAGGTGTGAACTGTTAAAAAACATTAGCAATACTAAGACTACAGTGGTGACCTACCACACAACTTCTATCTCCAAGAAGAAATGCAGAGTTTCTTTGTTGTATAATCTTGATTCACTCCTACAACACTGTACACTGCATATGGCAAAGATCTTGTGAATGACCGTAACATTTATGGGAAGTATGGGATAAACTGGAGTTGTGCAGAAAACTTAATTCTGGTATTTTTGTATGAATACTTGATTTTGCAGCTTTAACAATGGTGTAAACAAGAATTTTTGTCAGCAATTTTTAACAGAAAATGAACAAAAAGTTATCTATGTTCTTATTCTTCCCTAGCAGCTCAATCACGTGATGTCAGCTTGACACTCTGGTCTTTAAAAAGACCAAGTTTCAGACTTCTGTAACTTGTGCTAGCAGAGAAATAACTGAGATAGCATGTTTTTACCTGCTATGCAGAGTGCCATGCCCTTGTGAGTTGATTTCATTACTGTTTGATTACATCTGAGGACTGGGGAGATTCAGAAGTCATGAGTTTTATTAAAGACCTGAAATAGAAATCTGGTTGATCAGTCTTAAGCTCCTCTATTTCTCCTGAAACTGACCCTTTCTGCTTCAGTCTTTCTGTGTTGACTCCCAAATCCTTGCTGTCTCTTTCCTCATATTTCTTGCACATACTTTCTTACCCAGTTCATGCAAATTGCTACCATTTTCCACCCATGACAGTTCCAGTCTTCTCCCAGACCCATGTGTATGATTTAATACAGCCCCTATAATTAGATGTTTAATGCAACTCACATTCAGTATGTTAGCCTTAGGTGGATTCGACTGATAATTTGAAAGGTTTCATACATCTTAACATACTGCTACCAACATTTATCCTACTTTTGTGTGGCTAAGTATCTCTTCAGTTTTCACATAATCTGTCTTGACTGAGGGATGGAGAGGCAAACCCTCTTGAGAGGATGGACACAGGTACTTTGGAATTATTTTTTTTTTCTCCCTGCTATGTAAAGGAGAGAATGGGTGTGGGGGTAGACACCTCTGGTGATGTCATCTGCATGGTTAAAATTCAGAACAAAGCATCTTTGCACGCAAGAGGAATCTTGACCTGACCAAACCTAATTGCACAAATTGGAGACATTAGGTTTAAAGACCCATTCCAGCAACTAGCAGGAAGATGCTTCGAGATCTTCTGGAAGAATACCTTGTTAGGCTTCCCATTTTATATTCCATTAAAAACATCAGGGAAATTGAGGGCTCAACCAACAAATTCCATTTACAGTGCTCAATTATACTAAGCAATTCTTTGCTGTATGCATGTATATGTAGTGTTTATACTAAAGAGACTGTATTTCAATTTCATTTATCTGTCAGGACCCATATTCAAAGTTCGCTGTTGCCTAGGAAACTGGTTAAAAGCAACAAAAGCAAAATACTTCACCAAACAGGATATATAACTTTAGATGCTTGTAGTATTTTCAACTCTTCCTTCAGACAGGGAATCCTCAATTCCAGTCCTTGCAGATAGGTGAAAGATGAGAGGTAATTCACTTTTATTTAAAAATGTAAGCCCCAGCAATTTGAGAAGAGTATCATCTAGTCTAGTGCCTAGCTGCCAGATGATCTATGCCCTGTGCATGACTCTTGAATTGGGGTGATCTTCAGGAACTCCCTTAACCTCATTCTCGTGCTTGCGTGAACGAATTTTTTTTATGCCTACTCTATAAAAAATAATAATGTGACATAGGTGATGTGATGGTGTTCCTTAAAAGTGCAAGAACATAAATTTACCATGCAATTTGTTAACCAAGACGTGAAATATGCAGATGACTAAAATAATCTGCTTAATGTTTGACTCGCTTGTAATATTTTACACACACTCTTAAGGTTATGCCAGAATGTTATAACAAACAAACACACTGGGGAGACAGCTGTTTACTCACTCCCCCACCCCCACACAGTGGGATGAGGGAAGAGACCAGGAAAAAAAAAAGTAAAACTTGTGGGTTAAGCTAAAGACAATTTAATAGGACAAGAAAAGGAGACAATAATAATGATAAATGAACATACAAAAAAGTGACACACAGCATAATTGCTCACCACCCAAAACCAATACTCAGCTAGTTCCCAAGCTGTGCCACCTCCCAGCCAACCCCCAATTATACACAGAACATAGCATCATATGGTATGGAATATCCCTCTGGCTGGTCTGGGTCAGCTGCCCTGGCCATGTCCCCTCCCAGCTTCTTGGGCATGTTCCACCTTCTCTTTGGCAGGGCAGTGAAAAGTCCTTGATTGCTTGGCAACAGCTAAAACACCCATGTGCTATGAACATTATTTTCATCCTAAATCCCAAAATCAGCACTGTACCAGCTGCTAGGAGGAAAATTAACTCTAACCCTGCCAAAACCAGGACAACCTCTAAAGATCTGTGAGGCCAAAACCAATTTTATCAATAGTGTTTCTAAATAGATCTACGCAGACTCTAAACAGGTCAGATAACTAAGCAAGGCAGCACCTAGTCCATACCACCATTCTCACTTCTCCCAAATCATGTGCCAATCATGAAAAAGTGACATATGTGTATGCCCTAGGAGACAAAAAAAAAAAAACAAACCCAAGTTGATGATGAACAGGAAGCATCCACCATTTATCAGGGTTATCTGGAGAACAGTGTAACCCAGTATGAGAGGCAAAGATGAAAGACTGAAACTAGAAGCAGATCAAATGCTTATCAGGAGATTAACAGACTTGTGGAGAGATCTGATCTAATACAAAGGCAGGAGACAAGGCTGTTCTCTTGCTGTTTAGTGTGATGACAAGATGATTGAGTTACCCCTTAAACTGAAACACTGGGCCAGTTTACATCGCTGTTACCAGCCCAGTGTGACAGAAAAAGCTAAAGAACATGGAGACCAGAAATTGCATCTGTTGCAATTGCAGATCTCCATTTGAGTAATGGGTACATATGAAAAATATACCCTTTGTTAAAAGTTGATTGTCTTAACTACGCTGTGGGTGGCCATTGTAAATTGATCTAGAAAGTACAATGTGATAAAATGGTAATTTAGGCTGAGGAAGGACAAAGAAGTGCCATCTACTACGTAAGGTATTAAAGTGTGAAATAATCTCCCCAAAAAAGCCAGGAGCCTGTGGCCCTGTGCTTCAGTGACAGGCACTTTAGTAACTAGACTATTAACCATGGGAGGAAAAAACTGCAAATGTATTTTTGGGGAGATCATCACTTGCCCTATGTAAGGGTTCAGATGCTCTGTTGTATTTAAAATGCTACCACAGCAAATCAAATACAGTGCAAATGAGAGAACACGTGTGGCTTGACAAGCTTTTCACGGGAGATTACAGGTATGGCAAAAAACCCTGTCCTTGAGGGTTACCGGGAAAAACAAATCTCCTTTGTCCTTGCTTAGCCAGGGAGACAAAGGCTTCCTACCCCCAGCTACCCCACAGCATGGCACTGCCCCACACCTCCCTGAACTCCCGGGGTGGGCCAGCGCCTTCTATCGCTGCCAGGCTTTCTACCAAGCAGCGGCGGACCACGCATGGCAAGAGCCCTCACAGGGGCTCTGGGGCAACAACCCGGGGGGTGGCTTGGCCTCTTGAAGAACAACGACTGCGCGGGAGGCCAGGGTGGCGATTGCCTAGCGAGACCCCGGGTGGCCTTATCCAAAGCGGGCGACTCTCTGGCTGTGAAACACCCCCTCTGCCCCTCCCCCGCCGCTCTCCCTCCCCCACCGCCGCAAAACCAGTTTCTCCGGCTGAAACCCGACACCGAGGCCTCCCTGCCCCTCCAGCCCGCTGGGGCCGCGCCAGGCGAGACGGAAAGACGGGGGTGGATACCACCCTGCAGATGGCTCCGGCTCCGGGTTGCGACAGAGCCGGTGCGTGCCGCCCTAAGGCTGCAGGCAGCGCCCGCGAGGGGTGATGTTGTGCAGGATCCCGCTCCGAAGGCTCTGCATGATCCAGGCCGGAGAGTACTGCCCGTCCGGGTGCAGGCGACCTCCTCAGCGGCTGCTGTCTCCTTCTAGTGCCTCAACCGGTATAAACCGGTTCAAACCAGTCTAGGCTGGATTTGCTGCCGCGAGCAGCGCCTCCTCCCCCTCCCCCCTCCTCCTCCCCCGAGCACCCGGCCTCTCTGCCAGAAGAGCGGTGAATCTGTGCTTCCCCGCCTCCGGCCCCGCTCTGCCTCGCAGGGCAAAGGGGCCCAGCTGAGCCGTGGCCCTGCCCGGAGCCGGGACACAGCCCGCTGCTGCGGCCCCGCGCCGGAGGGCACTGCTGCTGTCCTGGAACCTAGTTCGCATGTTGCGTCTCTTCCCGGCTTCCTACCCAGATTGCCTTCTTCATAACCGGGAGAACATTGCATGATTTGCAGGGATTTATTTCTTCCAGTTAGGGAAAAATGGGCATAACGCAAACTTTACAGTTTTCTGTCAAAGCCACCTCTCCACAGTGGGCACCTGGGTCCCTCCAGCGCCCCCCCCCCCCGACCCCCAATCCTCCACGTAGTTCTGTGCAGCTCAGGTAGTGCTCTCCTTCCTTGCCTGCCTCATGCTTGGGCGTTTGGTTTCTTTAACCTCTCTGAAAACGTTGGACACCAGCTACTCTCTCCCTTCTTGGCAAAGCCCTGCAAGTGGCACTGCAGCTTGGCTGCCTGCCGCCCTCATGGCAGAGAATGGTCCCCTCTGAGCCTGCCCAGCTCCCCCAGTCATGATCAGGGCCTCTCAGTACAGGAGACAAAGGAACCTCAGTGTTACTGTCTCCCTTCTGCCCCACAGAGGCACCAGGAAGGTAAGCACATAGGCTTTATCATCGCTTAACCACAGAAGACACTGCACCATCTTTTTTTTTTGCCTTCTTTTTTTTTTTAACCCTATGCACACCCACACCTCCCTCCTCTGCTCCCCACCCCCTGCCCTCCTCACCCCCCCATATCAAAGGAACCAGCCAGACACAATTTTGGAGAGGATATTATCCAGAGGTTTGACTTCCCTCTGTGGTGTGATTTCCTCCAGCAGCACCTGGAAGAGAAGGAAGAGATAGCACTCCTTGCCCCGTTGATGCTGTGGGATGCCTCTCTGCCCTTTGGAGCCAGTGGCTGGCATGATTTCTTTCTAACTGATTGGTTTCATGAGTTATGGTTTTGTGCCAAACTGGAGTGGTACACATGCCTGGGCTTTAGCTTTGCTGCACTTTTGGTAGTTTCAGTGAAAACTTTGCTTTCAGACCTCTATGCTTCTGAAAGCATCATCTGTGTGTCCCCTGCCCCACCTCAGGGAAATGTTTCAAAAAACCTCAAGGGGAAGGAATAGGGATTTTCCAATTTTTTCTCTGTCTTTGGTTTAATGATTCAGCTGAATAGACCTAGCAGCTGAGTGTTGCTGAAGGAATTCCTCCCTTTTCCCTGTGCTAGTTTTGGCATTTGTTAGACACTTCACTGAGGAGACAATTTAGTTCACTAATGTGGTTGATGCTACTCCTCCAAGAGAAATGTTCTGCCAGATCAGTGAGTTGAGCTGGCTCACCAAAGACTCCAGAAAAATGCTGCAGCCAACTCTTAGAGTATGTCTGCTACACAAGTGGGCTGTGGAAAAGGAGTAAGCAGCCCACTCTGGCAGCAAGCTCTTTATTGTCTCACTGATACAGTCAAGCTGTTTCTGTACAACTCCCCCTTAGGAATTCCTTAGAAAGGCAACTGCATGTGATCATGTGTACCTCCACTGGAATCTCTGGAAATCAAATATTCATCATCCTCAGGACTATAAGCACTATAGGTGTAAAGACTTCTCCCATAGTTTCATACCATTCATACCCACACCTTGATGTAAAAGTGTGTACAACCGTTGATGGCACAGACAACGGGCACAAGTCATCTGGCTGGTACATTGTGACAAATGTTTGCAAAATGTAGAGATTCCCCAAGGAAAGTAGGAAGTAAAGTGCATACACCAGTAACAAGTCGGTCAGTCTCATGTGAAAGGAGATGTGGTGGGTTGTCCCTGGCTAGCAGACAAGCTCTTACCCCTTCTGATACTCAAACAGAGACTGAAAGAGTCCACTATAGCAATTATGTTGTGCTTGCTTGAACAACTTTGAAACTTTTGATACAAGTAGATAGAAGACATAGGAAACCTTGAGCTATTTTTGTGTAATGGAACAGAGTGTATGGCTACCAAGAACAGAAGGGGAAACATCAAACTAAGATGGAGGAATGCAAGGAGCCTCAGATAAGAATGCAACCAAGGACAGTATTTCACAGATATGGCGGAAAGGTGCAGATAAACTAGCAAGAAACTAGTCAAAACTAGATAACTGCAAGAGAAGAAACAAGCCACTTGAATTAATCCACACTGCATGTTCATGGAAAAGGACAGGGAAGTTCATGGAAAAGGACACTTTCGAACAAGCACTAGGGACCACCAAAGACTCTCACAGAAGACCCTCAGAGAATTAAAGTGCCTGTGTCATGAAAATGCAAATATTAGTACTTCTGGGAAATGAAAGGAATATGTATGTACTAGAATGATACAAGCTTTTGCTCTTACAACAAACAGCATGCATGTTAGGTTGGAGTGATCCACCATGCATCCAACACTGCATTAAAGAATGCCTGCTTTCTAAAATTCCCAAATTGAGTCCTAGAGAGTTTCTTAACTGACTTTTCTAGTATCATACACAGCAGGGTGGTGGAGAGAATAGGAAGAACTGGAAAGAGGAAGCTCCAGTGTTGAGATAGTCAGTTGCTAAATATATATATATATATATATCTATATAAAAATTGACTTGGTTACTGGGAAACAGCAAACACTGAAACACACAGGAAAACTCCTTTCCTCCCCTTTTGCCCAAGCTCATTTCACACCTCTCCAGATACTTGTCCTACCAGCTTCTTGCTGCCACAGGTCACACACACCGTGTATCTTCAGCAATGAAAAGAGTGAGGCAAGTGGGGGGCTGTTATGGTGAGCACATAGGAGTTTCTCCCTGATAATTTTTTCATCTCATACTTTTCATCTGCTCTGGTGGAGGTCCACATGGGTTGCAGGGAGTATCTGCTCTGTCATGGACCTCCTCCTCCTTTTCTTCCTCCGTTGGAGCCAGCTAGAACTAGCTATGTATTGTGCAGTGGCTGTTTCTCACAGAAGCCATCCCTGCAGCCCCCCCACTGCCAATGCCTTGATATCTGCACCCAGTACAGAACTCAGAGTTATGGAATCAGAGAGTAAGTTAAGTTGGAAAGGACCTTTTGAGGTCATCTAGGGCCATTTTCCTCTCTTCCCCTCCCACCAAAAAGGCCAGTTTTGCAGGCCAAACAGGTGCTCCCAACATCACCCGGACAAATTTTTGATGTCTCCAAAGATGGGGATTCTGCATCCCCTTTAGACAACTGTAAGGGACTAGAGATATGTCTTAACAATTGCTGACAGAACTGTACCCCACCCCACCCCCCCGCTTCTTCTCTCTCAATATGCCTTACAGCACTGTACTTCTCTCTTTTTCTTAACCATACTCCCCTCTCTCTTTTCTCTCTCAATCACCCTAACAGTTGCCAAACCTCATCAGAATGCAGCATATCTTGAAGAATGTAGCCCAAGTCCTCTGCTATGCACCCAGGCCCTAAGTCAACTGAAGGACAAAGTATGTGTGTGTGCGTGTGGCTCGGACCCTCTTGAGGGGGCTTAGACCCTCTCAAACTTTCGAGGACCCTCTGGAGGCTGTACTGGGTATGCATCCCACAAACAGGTGGAAGGTGCCAAGGACTTACTATGCGATAAGACACACTGTAAAAAGAAAAGCTGCAAGGAGAAACATTCTCCCACTGGAAGTAGCTATTGCAATGCAAGGAGAAATGTTCTTCCACCAGACCTGAAAACATTGGACTGACAGGACACCACAGATCAATGGTGGTAGCTACTGCACTCTCTCTCTTCCACTCTTTTTCTTTCCCCCTTCTTTTGCATGCTTGTTGTGGGCCAAATAAAGTGACTTGACACTTGACTCCGTTCTGAGTCTTAATTCTGTTCCTGATAATTATGAAGACCTGGTCACGATAGAACACCTAATTGGACCTCACTCAGGAGTTAAGCCCAGCCACCCCCAACCACCCAGAACAATCTGAGGTCAGTTGGAATGCAAGGGGGTTTAACCTCTGCCAAATGTCTACCTGGTTGTGGATTGTGACATGTATTAGATTGATGTCACAGACAGGATTCTCAGAGAACAGAAAGTGTGTAACTAAGGTGTGACCTCCTGAGGGTGAAGAGGGTAAAACTGAATATTAAGGTGAGACCCTCTCAGGACAATACTGTCCCTTTGAATCATAACAGAAACAGTGTGTAACTAAGGTGTTGACCTTCTGAAAGTGAAACGGGGAAAACTGAATATTAAGGTGTGGCCCACTCAGGACGATATATCCCCTTTAAATTGTATAGGATGGCCACTCCAGAGATGCACCCATCTTACCCCTCACCCCAGGGACATGACTGGGCAAAAAGCTACTGGTTTCAACCGCAGAGTGTGACAGACAGAATAAGGGTGCTGCAGAAAGAAGCTAGGGTCAGATCAGGAAAAAGAAAAGCTATAGTTTGTGCAGTACTAGGAGCAAGTTTGGCAGCGGTGGTGGAAGATAAGAAAGGGAGACTTTGTCATGCTGATCCCACGATTGAGTCCTTGCAGACAACCACAAAGTTGCTGCAGAAGCAATTATAAGTAAACAAACAATTACTGGAATAGGGGAGAACCCAAAATTCCATTCCAAAGGAGGAACTGAGGAATCTGCTTTTGAGAGAGTCGGTTACAGAGATGGAGATAGAAGTGAAGCTTGCGGAGACTTACCCTCAGGGAGATTTGCTGGAGGCAAAGAAAACCATAGAAAGCCTCCCCCACATGTATTTGCTGGTTAAAACAGAGTATTTGTAGAAGGACAACAATGGTAACTGTCCTCAGATTATCACAAGTCCCATTTACAGCAACAGAACTAGTAAAGTTGAAAAAAGATTTTGCAAAAACTGCAAAGGAATCAGAAAGAGTGTGTGTGGAGAATGCCCCTGTCTCCCCGTCGGGAGGAGATGGAATCTTGTTATCAGAAAAGGCATCAGAAGGGTATTGATGTCTCTGTGTGTGTTTCTAACTACAGGCAATTGTGGAGCCCTGTGGTCCTTAACTCAGCTGCATATTTGGCCCATATTGGGATCGAGGACTGAATCCTTTGGAGATCCCCTTTTGTAACAGTTGTGGTGGGTCAGTTAGTGGAAACTGTGCAGAAAGCAGCTTGTCTCTGCTGGTGATGTATGATCGGGAACTTAAGCCCCACCAGAACTCCTGATGACGGTGACTGTAGACCCAGAAAGCATGACCCCCCTAATCTGGGGACTTCCCGACTCCCTAAAATCTATTGGAATCCAATTACAAGGGAAAAGTCAAAACACTCCCAAAGGAGAAAGAAGAATGGTTGCTTTAGAGGGAATGGTAACCTCTGACCATCAGCCATCGGGTAAGAAAGTATGGACGTGGGGGGAAGTACTGAAGGAATGAATTAATTTGCGGAGGAAATTTGGCACAGTGAGTGGATCATTCCAAAGAATTGAAACCAGAATCATACAGGCTGCACAGCGAATAAACAATCTGCAGTCCCCAGGAAGGATTTGAGGCTGCTCTCATGTATTAATCCTGTGAGAGAAAGACCTCTAAACTGACAGGGGTTGTGGTATTTAAACCTTCAGAAGGGCACTCCCTGAGACCTGATGGATGGACTCCTGATGCAAAAATTAGAAAAAGTATTACAAAAATGGTCAGGGATAAGGGCTACCCTGAGGCTCCCTCCCACCCCCCGCCCCCTCCCCTGAAGACCTTAAGGAAGAGCCAGCGTGGAAACTAGACCCGAAGGTGGTGTGGGCAGACAAAGGATCGATGTTTTTAAGACAACTTAAGAATGCAAAAGTGTATCTATTCATCACTGTTTCCGCAGGACTAAGAAGACTGGTTACACCAGTGTGGCCGGTAGGCAAACCTACACTATTCAAATGCAAACACAAGTCCCCTGACTGTGCCTACTACAGCCGAATTAATTGTGACCATTAGGAACATGCCCACCTTAATTTAGCAACTATTGATGTAAAACACGTGGGGTTTATGGTTCCGTTCCAGGATAGTGATCGAGACCAATTCGACTTTGTTTGGGAGGGACAGCAATATACTTTTATAAGAGGACCCTTTAAGGTAATCAAGCCTGTGCTGGCAGGGACCGAAGAGATAACAAACCTCGGGGGAGGAGGATACCCCTCCTCTCTCTGTTGTCAGGATTGCCCGGAGGTTTTCAGAGGAGCTGTAAAACACGGGGTTTGCAGATGCCTCTGCTAAACTAGAGGGCAAACAGTGGAAATACCTGGCTGTAGCTGCCTAAAAGGACCGAAGTGAATCTCAGTCATGAGTAAATTAAGATAAGGGGGAACACTACTAATGAAAAGAATATCAAACCACCATCCAGACAAAACTAACACTCTCTGAATTGTTCCACCATTTTAACAGTGTAGGAAGAACCGAAAAGTGGTCATTTTGTTTCATTTCACAGGAGATCCCTGCAGAAGGAGACCTAATGCGGGAAGACTAACGTGGTTTTAACCGTTTATATTTTTGTAATTGGTTTTTTTTGTAATCTCTGTAAACTTGGACTGGATTTGAAGCGCAAAACTGCAGCTTTGCTGCTTTGGTGCAACCAGCCAGCTCTGCCCTCCAAGACTTTAGGTATGAAAAGAATGGTATAAATAAATCCTTTGTACAATTGGCTGAACAAGCAGCAAATGTTTATAATCTCACAAAATGCTGGATATGCGGAGGGCCATTTGGACTATCAAATTTGCCTTGGACAGGTATACCCTTGCTACTGTTAGAAATGCCAAAGGTCCTAAGAAAGGACTCACAGTAGACATACTAGTGAAGCAGTAATTTATTATAAATTCTTGCAAGAGCAGGTGACTTAGCAAAGTAGGCACACCTGTGGTCAGAGTTTGCAGCATTTTTATACCATATTTCCATCTGAAATCCCTCCCCTGTTTACCGATGGATTAGGTATTTCCAAGGTTTACAGGCTCAACCGAGGCGCCTTCTTCACAATAGTGCATAATATAATATACATTGCATGTCTGGCAGGTTCCAGCTTTCCATTGGTGAAGAAAATTAATATTTATGAGCTGACTGAGCAAAATGCAGTATCTTTCTAAGTTACTATTGTTTATCTTACATAGCCCTTAATTGTTGCATATCTTTGTTTTTTCTGGGCCCACTGAAGCCAAATGGGGACCCTCAAATGCTTGCCTTAATCTCACTGCTAGGTAGCTGAATCACAGAATCACAGAATCGTAGGGGTTAGAAGGGACCTCGAGAGATCATCGGGTCCAACCCCTTGCCAAAGCAGGCTCCCTAGCTCATATTGCACAGACAGGCAGCCAGACAGGTCTTGAATATCTCCAGAGATGGAGACTCCACCACCTCCCTGGGCAGCCTGTCCCAGTGCTCTGTCACCCTCACTGTGTAAAAGTTCTTCCACATGTTGGTGGGAACTTCCTGTGCTCCAATTTGCAGCCATTGCCCCTTGTCCTATCTCCACAGACTACTGAAAAGGGGCTGGCCAATTCTCCCTGCATCCCATACTTGAGATATTTATAAACATTATTTAGGTCCCCCCTTAGTCTTCTTTTCTCCAGACTGAACAGTCCCAGCTCACTCAGCCTTTCCTCATATGGGAGATGTTCCAGGCCCTTAATCATCTTCGTAGCCCTTCTCTGGACTCTCTTAAGGAGATCCCTGTCTTTTTTATACCAGGGAGCCCAGAACTGGACACAATACTGCAGGTGGGGCCTGACCAGGGCAGAGTAGAGGGGGAGGATCACCTCCTTAGACCTGCTGGCCATACTCTTCCTGATGCATCCCAGGATCCCATTGGCCCTCTTAGCCACCAGGGCATACTCCTGGCTCATAGCCAACCTGTCATCAACCAGGACCCCCAGGTCCTTCTCCACAGAGCTCTTCTCTAGCAGGTCATCCCCCAGCCTGTACAGATACAGACAGTTATTCCTCCCCAGGTGCAAGACTTTACACTTGCTTTTGTTGAATTTCATCTGGTTTCTCCCTGCCCAGCTTTCCAGCTTGTCTAGGTCTCTCTGGATGGCAGCACAGTGTTCCTGCATGTCAGCCACACCTCCCAGCTTTGTATCATCAGAGTACTTGCTGAGGGTGGATGCTATTTCCTCATCAAGGTCGTTGATGAAGATATTAAACAGGACTGGACCCAACACCGAGCCCTGGGGAAGACCGCTAGTCACAGGCCTCCATTCAGATTCTGCTCCACTGATCACGACCCTCTGAGCCCGGTCCGACAGCCAGTTCTCAACCCACCTCACTGTCCACTCATCTATCCCATGCTTTCTCAGCTTTTCTATCAGGATGTCATGGGAGACAGTATTTAAAGCCTTGCTGAAGTCAAGGTAGATGACATCCACTGCTCTCCCTCCATCCACCCAGCCGGTGATGAGATCATAGAAGGCTATGAGATTGGTCAAGCACGATCTCCCCTTGGTGAATCCATGCTGACTACTCCTCATGACCTTCTTCTCTTCCAGTTGCTTGGTGATGGCATCCAGAACAAGCTGTTCCATAACCTTTCCAGGGACAGAAGTGAGGCTGACTGGCCTGTAGTTGCTAGGATCCTCCTTCTTGCCCTTTTTAAAGACTGGAGTGATATTGGCTATCCTCCAATCCTCAGGTACTTCTCCTGTTCTCCAAGAGCTGTCAAAGATGATAGCGAGTGGCTCTGCAATCACTTCCGCCAGCTCCCTCAGCACACATGGATGCATCCCATCCAGGCCCATGGATTTGTGTGCATTAATCCCTTTGAGCTGCTCCTGGACTACCCCTACCTCAACTAGAGGGAAGCTCTTCATTCCCCAAACACTCCTACTTTCATCCAGGATCTGCGGGTCCTGAGGGGCCTTTGGAGTGAAGACCGAGGCAAAGAAGGCATTCAGTATCTCCACCTTCTCATCATCACCCGTTACCAGGACACCTGCCTTGTTCATCAAGGGACCTACATTATCCCTGGTCATCCTCTTACTATTCACATATTTGAAAAAACTCTTTTTATTATCCTTCATGTCCCTTACTAGCTTCATTTCGAAGCGGGCTTTAGCCTTTCTAGTCGCGTCCCTACAGGCCCTGACAACATCCCTATATTCCTCCCAGGTGCACAGACCCTGTTTCCACAGTTCATAAACCTTCTGCTTCCCTTTGAGTTTACGCATTAGCTCCCTGCTCATCCATGCAGGTCTTCTGCCTCTCTTTCCCGATTTCTTACTCAAAGGGATGCACCTATCCTGTGCTTGGAAGAAGTGCTGTTTAAATGCTAGCCAGCTCTCACAGGCTCCCTTGCCTTCTAACAGCATAGCCCACGGGATAGCTCCTAATATGTTGCAGAGGAGATCAGAGTTAGCTCTTCCAAAATTCAGGGTAGCTATCCTGCTTTTTGGCTTGCTTCTTCCACTCAGGATCTTGAACTCTATTATTTCATGGTCGCTTTGTCCTAAGCTGCCCCCGACCTTCACCTCCCTAATGAGCCCGTCCTTGTTAGTAAGAACAAGGTCCAGCACCCGCCCTCCCCTTGTAGGTTCCTGCACCATCTGTAGCAGAAAATTGTGCTTTGTTAGTAAACTGTCCTTATCCCAACCCACAGGGCTCTGTCTGTCTCTCTTCAGGGAGAGGGGTGAGTGAGCTGCATGTGGTGCGCAGCCAGTGCCTGGATCTGAACCACGACAATAACCTAATGACTCACAGAGATGGGAAGATGGCAAGACCAATTAATATCAGCTCTTAAAAACTACCTAAAGACCTCCACCAACCATACCCAAACAAAAAAATTACCCATGTCTACCAGAACATCTTGACACAAAGCTATGAACCCAGGAAAGCTGAGGAGCACTTGGTAGTTGGCATCACTTGTCCTAAGTGTATTTGCAAGGAAGCCTGACAATACCGCTGCGATCGAGTATAAGTAGGTAATTGAAACCAGTTTTTCTCTAAAATTAAATTACCTTCTCTTCTACAGGGTGTTCCGTTGTTGCTAGAATTATGCAACATTATTTCCCACATTTTCTATCTTTTCTCCTACTTCACTTGATTCAGGCCCAAAACAATCTTGGTGGACCTCCACTGTGCTTGGTCTGGCTTGCAAGTGTAGAAAATGCTGAGGAATGTTGCTTTTGCAAACTGTAGAATAAGTATAGTATCTTTCTATACTGACTTGAGGAATAAAAGACTCAAGCTGCCTCATTAAAAATCATTTACCAAAGAATTAAGTGGTCTTAGGGGAAACTGAGGCATAAAGTTAAGTCTTAAAAGGAAGATAAAGGACAATTGTCAGTCAAAATATGTTAATAAAGGGGCAACAGTTAAGTGCTATGTAAAATGAACAATAGTAATTTAGAAAGATACTGCATTTTGCTCAGTAAGCTCATGAATATTATTTTCTTCACCAAGGGGAAGCAGGAACCTGCCCAATGAAGAAGGCGCCTCGGTTAAGCCTGTAAACCTTGGAAGTACCTAATTCATAGGTAAACAAGGGAGAGATTTTGGACAGGAATAGGGTATAAAATGCTGCAAATTCTGACTACAGGTATGCCTACTTCACTAGGACGCCCACTCTTAGAAGAACATATAATAAATTGCTGCTTCACTAGTATGTCTACTAGTCCTATGTCTACTAATCCTTTCTTAGGACCATTGGCATTTCTAATGCAAGTACTTTTCTAGCACTGGGAAACCCAAACCCCAAGACACATAACTGAAAGGGTTAAATCCCTGACTGAGACCCTACTGTGATACATAAAAGCTTTACTAGGATTCTTCATGTGTCACTACCTCTTTGCAGAAGCCTCCAGAAGATTAAGACAGCTGAAGTTACAGAGGAGCTGCAGAACCACATAAAAGACACTTGTTAGGGAAATATTTTCAGTAGTATAGGATGGGTATTTTAAGGGTAAATTACTAAGCTGTTGCAAACATTAATAGCTATTATCATTTGTCTTATTGTAATAAGTATTGCTGTCAGTTGTGTTAAAGAATTATGGTAAAATCTAACTCTCAGGTAAGGGTTCACCTAGAACCTATGTAGGGGAATACACAGCTCTACAAAAGTATGCGGATGAAACTTATACCCATACATTTGCCAATGATAATGTAAAAGTGGTTCAACCGTGACTCGGGTTACAGGGTGGAATGTGAGGATCCTCTGGCCTAAGAGTTCAAACAGGTTTCAGTGATGTCCAGTGCAGCAGGCGACTCACAGGGTTGTAAAAGCAACTCAGCTTCAGATTGCCTTGAGACCCTATCTCTGCAGACAACCCATGGGAAGCTGTATAGATAGCTCAAACCTGAGTTGTGCAGCCAAGACTAAACAGAACAGTGCTGCATAATTCGAAGTATCAATACCTGAGTTGAGCCTTGAAATCCCTCAACAAATAATATGTCCTGAGTCCCAACCAAACCACTATTCAGCTGCCTAAAAGTAAAATAAAGGCAAGCCAGAGAGTGTCCATTAGGCTTCAGTGGGCCCAGACAATACAAAGATATGCAAAAGAGGGCATACAGAAGTGAACCTCATCTATCAATAAATAAAGATAAGGGGGAACACTGCTAAAGATAAACATCACAAGTGGTATCATCCACTCAGGCACAATCCCACCTGATGTCACACAGAGCAGAGAATCGGGCTGAAGGATAGATGACTATATCATAGAATCATAGAATGTGTTAGGTTGGAAGGGACCTTTAAAGGTCGTCTAGTCCAAACCCCCCTGCAGTAAGCAGGGATATCTTTACTAGATCAAGTTGCTCAAAACCCCATCAAGACTGACCCTGAATATCTCCAGGGATGGGGCCTCCACTACCTCTCTGGGCAACCTGTTCCAGTGATCTACCACCCTCATATTGAAGAACTTTTTCCTAATACCCAACCTAAATCTCCCCTTTTGTAGTTTAAAACCATTACCCCTCATCCTATTGCTACATGCCCTTGTGAACAGTTCTTCCCCAGCTTTCTTATGGGCACCTTTCAGGTACTGGAAGGCCACTAGAAGATCCTGCCAGAGCCTTCTCTTCTCCAAGCTGAACAAGCCCAACTGTCTCAGCCTGTCTTCATAGGAGAGGTGCTCCAGCCCTTTGACCATTTTTGTTGCCCTCCTCTGGACACACACCAACAGGTCCATGTCCTTCCTGTGCTGAGGGTTCCAGAGCTGGACACAGTATTCCAGGTGAGGTCTCACCAGAGCAGAGTAGAGGGGCAGAATCACCTCTCTCAATCTGCTGGCCGTGCTTCTTTTGATGCAGCCCAGGATGCGGTTGCCTTCTGGGCTGCAGATGCACATTGGTGGCTCATGTCCAGCTTTTCATCCATGAGTATCCCGCAAGTCCTTTTCCCCCAGGCTTCTTTCCAGCACATCATCTGCTAATCTGTATTGATAATGAGGATTGTCCCACCCCAAGTGCAGGACCCAGCACTTGGCTCTGCTGAACCTCATGAGGTTCACCTGGGCCCACTTTTCCAGCCTGTCCAGGTCCCTCTGGATGGCATCCTGTCCATCTGGCACATTAACCTCACCACCCAGCTTGGTGTCATCAGCGAACTTGCTGAGGGTGCACTCAGTCCCACTGTTAATATATTAATAAAGATACTGAACAGCACTGGTCCCAGTACAGACCCTTGAGGAACACCACTTGTCACCATCTTCCATCTGGACTTGGAGCCATTGACCATCACTCTCCGGATGCGACCATCCAGCCAATTCCTTATCCACTGAACAGTCCACCTGTCAAATCCATATCTCTTCAACTTCAGAGAGAAGGATGTTGTAGGGAACCGTGTCAAAGGCCTTGCAGAAATCCAGATAGATGACATCTGTAGGTCTTCCCTTGTCTACTTATATAGTTACTCCATTGTAAAAAGCCACTAGCTTGGTCAGGCAGGACTTGCCCCTAGTAAAGCCATGATGGCTGTGTCATCCATGTGCCTGTCCTCCATGTGCCTCAGCATAGCTTCTAGGAGGATCTGTTCCATGATCTTCCCAGGCACAGAGGTGAGGCTAACAGGTCGGTAGTTTCCAGGGTCCTCCTTCCTATCCTTTTTAAAAATGGCTGTGATGTTTCCTCTCTTCCAGTCACTAGGGACTTCAGCTGACTGCCATGACTTTTCAGATATCATAGCGATATATGGACAAAGGAAGCCCAAAGTTCAAGTAACCGACATTGTGAGGAAGACTCTGGACAACAATTGAAGGGTGAAAAGACCCTAACCCTAATTTTACTGTGCATGCTTGAACTATGTAAGTGAATTCCAAGAACTTATCAACATAAGACTGCCCTTTCTAGGAAATATGATGAGTATGTATGACATTTTTATATATGAACTGATGTGCTTTGCTAACCTGTTGAAGCACTTGTGGCAGAACGATTCCCAGTGCTGCCCAGAGCTGTATTAAGGAATGCCTGCTGAATAAGAAACTAGTTGTTACTGAGTTATTTATCTCGGAAATTCATCCTGAATGTGGGTTTGCTGCTGACTTTTTTGTTTCAGTACTTTGGAGTGACACAATTCCGTACATGCTGAATAGAGGAAAATAACAATTGCCTTGCATCCATTGGCTCAGCAGTTTGCCTTGATTTCTGAAAAAAATGCACTGCTGAATCATGTTTAAATTCTTGCCTTCTGGGACTCACAGATCTATTTTTGGAAAGCTGCTTTCTAGTTGATCCCCAAAGCTGTACAGTTTAATGGGGTTGATCTGTTCCAGGTACAGGATTTCACATTTGGTTTTGCTGAACTTTACAAGGTTTCTCTTGACCTACTTTTCAAGTTTGTTGGGACTGCTTCTGAGCAGTGGCCCAGCTGTAGAGCATGTTGACCTCCCCCCGCTCCATTTTTCTGTCTGCAGCCTCTGCACTCCCATCACCTGCTGCAGAGTGTTTTACAGAAGTCTGTTCACACACTGTCTTCACTGCCTGCTGAAGGAAACAGATCTACCCATGGCTTTTCTCTAAAAAGAGAAAGCAGCAATGACCTTGGGGGAAATTTTTATATGTGTGTGAACGTGCACATGCACACACACATACACATACACATTATTAAGTAAAATTTGAACAATATGGACTTAGTGGAATTCATTACACTATGGTGGTTTGCATTTAGGCTGCATTATAGATATCCATTTTGAGGACACCCCCCTGCCCCTGCACCAGGAGTGGGAAGAATGTTGCTTTTCAAAACAGGTAGTTCCTGCCTAGCCTTAAAACAGAGATGATGTAAGAAAATGAGGTTAAAAAGGTCTCACATCTCACAGGAGGCTTTCTGTGAACTGTGTCTGCTAAAAGGGACTAGTCCCTTTGTATAAAACAGCTTTCCCTGCCCCTGCCCCATCCTTTGCCTCCAGCCCTCATGGCAACAGAAGAGTCTTGCGTTCTCACATTCTTTCAGTTGAGTGAAAAGTCTCCCCTCATTTTCACACTGTATTTATAACTTTTAAATGTTGGCAGTCCTGGCTCTGACATCTGCTCTACCTGATTGCCTTGCTCTTTTGATGTCTCTCCCTGATTCCCTTAGAAAAGGTAAGTCAGACTGCCTCTGAAATACTTTAGGGAAAGAATTTGGACTTGGCTTCTCTCCACACACAAAGAACTCAAAGTGAATACATGGCTGAAAAAAATAGATTTTATGCATATATACTTATTCCAGTATATTGAACAGTTAAATAAATATTTACCTATTTAAAGATTCACCTCTGCAGTCCTGAAATGAAAATATACATCTTGCCATAGGTCTGAAAATAAGCCAGGGGAAATCTGCTAATGGGAGTGCTCACTTTCAGTCACATTCAGCACTCTGGAAAGATGCCAGGAATAGTGGACCCAAGAGGTGGCTGCATTTCTGAAGAGGTGGTGACACAGAGAAGAGCTGGAGTCAGTTTAAGAGAATTTGACAGTTTTGGTGTAGTAAATTGAATTATTCTGGCTTTTAAAGGCTTAGTATTGACATAATACACTGCAGGCTGCCAATTTTTACCTTTTACTTTAACGACTCATATAAATTGTATGTAAAAAAAAAAAAAAGACAGAATTAATATATTGCTGTATATAATGAAAAGCATGGGAATAGACTGAGAGGTACTCAGATAATACATAATCTTCCTGTTCTGATTCTGTATCCATTATCCCCTGAATGCTGTATCGATTCAAGGGCTACTCAACAATCCCACTTTTGGTATCTCACCTCAGGTACATTCCTGACTTACCACACAGTGTCTAGACTGTTTCTTCTGCATCCTTATTGCTTCCTTTCGGAAATTTTAGCCCTGATTTATTCCCTTCCCTTTCTGGCTTTGAAATCCAACTCAGTCCATGAAAACTGCTATTCAAGTCCAGACATCCACATATCTCTCTCTGGACCCTGAAAACTTCATCCTCAGCATCCCAAGAGTCCAGTCAGGGATTTTCCATGGACAGGACAGCTAATTATGTCTAGTTGAATAGTTTTTGTAGATAAAATACATTATTTAGACTAAGACAAACAGATGTTCCAATTTAACTTCATTTATGAAGCCAAAAGATTGCGAGTAGTTAAGTATCCAAGTAAGTAGTTAAATATGCAAATAATTACATACCCCAGTGCATCACTAAGCTGCATTCACTTGCGCAGGAGCTATGTTGTCATCCTGTCACCCTTCCTCTGTCTACTTTTCCCATTTTTTAAAAAAAGGAAACTAAACACAGTTTTGTTTCAGAACAGTCTTCTAGTGTTAAGGACAGATCTGTCCTTCAAACAAAAATATACCCAGCTTTTTTTTCTTTTAATTTTTTTTTAGCAGTTAGTTTTGATGCATTCAGGAGAGAAAAGGGCAGAACGGTAGAGATGAATAAGGAACACCGGAGTCTGAGCTCTGAGAAAGTAGCCATCTGGGTTATTTTATTATTTAGAAGACAGAGGAAAAAAATGAGTCAACATAAAAAAGCTTTGAAAAATCACTTCACAGACTATAGAGTGTAGAAGACACATAATAAAATTTCAAAGAATTCTGTTCCTACATTTCAGTTTAACAAGAAAAATAAGCTTTCAGCAACTGTATTTTTAATGAAGGGTTTGTCAGCATTTACTCTAAGTGCAGAATATATATTCTCAGAAGAATTCAGTGTATTGGTAAATTAGTTGGAGTCCTTTAGGAAAGTTTCTTGTCAGATATGTTTTTTATTGTCCCAGATTGTCTTCTGATAGCTCTTCGTATTCTTCAGCTCATTAAACTCACTCAGATCTCCTACTCTGACATAACTGGGAGATTTTTTAACATGTGTTGTTTTTTCCATAATTTGTCATAATTGAATGCTTTCCCTTTAGCAAACAAATGTTCCACTATGGAAGCTTTAAAGAAAAAAAAAGTGCCTGAAAGCAGCCTCCCTCCTTTGTTCGAAGTGGTTTAGGGTGTCTTTACACTGGTATTTTAATCTGGCAGAAGCATGGCCTGCTGTTGAAAGGAGCAGGCTTCTTTTCATTCTCCAGCTGTCTTCTGCCACTTCTCACTATGTCCCTTGTGCCACTCATATGCCTGTGGTGTGCAATGGGTTTCTTCATAGGACCACTCTGATTGAAAGCTAATTTTTCTTTTGCTAACCTAGTTTTCCTCACTGTGAGCAGTACAAACAGTAATGCCAGCCCAAGGGCAGTAACAGGAAAAGTGTCCAGAGCCAGGCAGGGAGGTGACCCGGATTATTCTTCAATAGACAATTAATAGTCAGTTTAAGCTAAACAGGAATTACAGAAGTTATTATGTACTAGTGTTGAAGGTGCTACTACTGTTTTACACGAAGTATTGATAACTTGATAGAAAACTGATTTTCAACATAATTAATTAGCCTCCTTTTTTGCTTTTTACACCCACACACAATTGCCTGAGTACCATGCTATTTCAATTTGGATAAATTCCGTAATAGTTACAGCTGCTGGGTATTTTATCTTAGCAAGCCTCTAAGGATCTAATGGAATCCTGGCAGAATCTACCTGCAGGCTTCAAAAGTGTCTTGATTTTCTAGGGATCCATAAGACCTCTCCATAAGATGGAGAGAGCTGGCCACAGCTATAGATCAAAGTTGTTTCAGTAGAATTTACAGGAAAATCTTGCAGCCAACTGCACCTCAGCCATTTTGACCTCAAATTCTTCCTTGTATTCACCAAAGGTTTAATTAATATGCATAAACCAAATGTATAAGTAATGAGTAAGAAACTATGAAATGTATTACTACATTGAAAAAGAATAGAATTGAAATCAGTACTTAGAGACTGCTAGTGCTGAATTCACATGTGTGAAATTTTGTTTTCATACAGATATGTGTACTTGTCTTTCTTCTTTATCCCTATGGTTTATTTCACCTAGGTCTGAGAATTCACTGACATCAGCCATTATTACAGACATTAATATAGGATCTGAAGTAGAACAGGTGTTTGAATCCCTACAAGAAAGCCTAGTAATACTCCTGGAAACCACAGTAAGTGTAGCAGATAGCCAGATTTTTGCATGGTATCTTGGTGCCTCATCTTCTTAGATTCCTAAGAGTGATACTGTCATACATCTTGCAATACTTTAAAATCCTGAAGATGGTCAGTGTAATTTCAGCTGAAAAATATTTGCAGAAGCAGATATATTCCATTATATTTCAAATGAATAAAACATAAATTTTATTCACAAATAGAAGGTCTAATTTACTTTTTTTCTTCTGATAAGCTTTCTCAAGGAAGCATTCAGTTATATTCAGGAGGCTCAAGGACAGAGAAGTGTGGGCAACCTGGAAGTGGAATAGATCAGTCAGGTCGTTCAAAATAATCTGCAAGGGAACTAAAAGTTGAGAGAGAATGGGGAGTTGAGATGCAGGATTGATGAGAAGGTGAACGAGCTAGAGGTAAAGAATTGAAAGAATAGAGTTTGAAATTTTATTTTGGCGACTGTTGAAGGCTGCAGATCTCTGACAAAGGATGCTTGCTGAAAGCTGAATGCACTTGCTAGTTGCTGGCAGTACAATTATGCTTCCTGGCATGCTCCCACATAGCCACTTAGATACAAGTAGTAATGTTGGTCCCATATATTTCTATGGTATAACTTGTCTGCTTTCAGAAAAGAGCACAATCTAAATCTGGAGACAGTGAGAACTTTTCTATTAAAATCAAAACAAGATCTTGAAAAGTTATTCTTCTCTTCTGTCCTGATACTAGATGTATTGCCTCTCACTCCCTTTCCTTGAGCTTGATGGAAACATTGTAAGCCTTTAGCTTGCATGTTGTTTTACATTCACAGTCAAGCTCCTGTGAAATCAGAGCATATATTTCACTTGTTTTTCAAGGAATTAGATTGAGGAGTTTGCATGAGTCAGACAAATATGTGGTATATGTTGACTTTTTGTGCTCCATGACTTCTTTGACATTAATTTCAGACGTGGTTACAGAAATAAGGTTGGTGTTCTGTAGTGACAGCCAGGGATACAGCAGTATCCCAAAGGCTAATATTAGGTTAATCACAACACAGAATCATTACACACGTAGTTCTGTTGTAGCCAGTGTGGCCTGTAGTTGGCATCTGCAATAGTTGGTTTAAGCAACACCTCATCTCTGTGCCTCTGTCTTTGTCCATGGGCTGCATGTGCTGGCAGAGGCTTGCTCCAATGTGGGTCACAGCATCTTCTCACTCCGGCAAAATGCAGCTGCTTGCAGGTTTTTATCACCTAAATGTGATTCCCAGAGGTTCTGTGACCATCACGGATTGGCTTGGCCTTGGTCAACAACGACTCTGGCCTTGATGTTTACTCTTTCAGACCTGCAGAGAGCTTCTAGCTGCTTCTTGCAGAAGCCAGCCCTACAGCCCCCCTTTCTCCACCAGAACGCAGTCACACAAAACTATGACATCACCATAAAAGGGGGGACTCAGGGACAGGGGTGCTGTGTGGCTCTGGGGCTGTCTGAGTGTGGGCTGAGCATCTGGTTGGTCATTGGGTCAGTAAATTGCCTTGTGGTGTTACTGTTGTGTATACTCTATTACAAGTCCTGTTGTTCCTCTTTACCCCTCCCTGTGTTGTCCCAGTAAACTGTCCTTATCCTAACCCACATGGTTTCCCTTTGTCTCGTCCCCATCCTGCTGGGGGAGGGGTGAGTGAGCCGCTGTGTGGTGTTATCTGCTGGCTAGGGCTAAGCCATGACATTACCTCAGCCTTTTCCTCATCTTTTCTCACTGTATTTCCCCTACCACACCCAATAAAAGATGGAGATTCTCCTCAGTCCTCCTTTTGTTGCTAAAGTGTTTATGGAAACATTTAAAATTGTATTTTACAGCAGTAGACAGAATAAGTTCTGGTTGGGATTTGGCCCTTCTGTTTTCTCTCCTCTCCTAGGACCTCACTAGAACACGCCCTCTAACACTGGTGTGCAGCCCCCAGGCTTACCTCTAGTGAGCCTGGTTTTATCCCTTTCCCCTTCCAATCCAGTTTAAAGCTCTTTTAGTGAGCCCTGCTAACAGCATGCAAAGGTTATTTCCCTCTTTGACAGAGATGTACGCCGTCTGTTGCCAGCAGGCCTGATGTTGTATAGACTGACCTGTGATAACCCCCACCCCCCAAATTCTGCCAATGCAGAATTACATACATTTGCAGCAACACTGCAATTAGATATAGTGCTGATTGGAACACTGGGGACCTACCATGCATCAAACAATTACTAAACTTAATTATACCTGTATCAATAACGTGCCTTGGCAGTTCCACTCTTGGAGAGCTGGCCTGTGTTCCAGTAAGAATAGTTACACCCTCTTATCTAATACTTCTTTTTTGTCAGTCCATACTTTTACCACATATAATCAAGATCTGCCAACCGACAGGAACTGAAGGAATGCTCTGTCAGTACATTTTTTGAGGTTGGGGTTTTAGCAGCAATGAGGCAATATATTATTAAACAAGTCTTGTCAAGTACAGAAAAGGTAGTGAGGCTAAGCGGTGAGATGCTTTACCAATGCTGCCATCTCTTGATTTTGTTTGGTATAGCCTGCCTTAAAAATTCATGGGAGAAGTGGTCAGATTCTTCAAAGCAAAACTAAGACCTGTCCAAATGCTGGAGTTAACAAATTGCATCATTATTTTTTTCCCTAAAGCCTCTCAACTTTTATGTAAATAAAGTCCTTAAAGACATAGGTGCATTTAGCGCAAACAAGGCTACTTTCATTTTTATGATTTTAATAACTTCCTTGACTGATTGTCCTGGTTTCATCTGGGAATGGGTTAAGTTTCTTTCTTATAGCTAGTATAGTGCTGTGTTTTGGATTTAGTATGAGAAAAATGTTGCTAACACACCGATGTTTTCAGTTGTTGCCACTTAGTTGTACTGTCTACACTAAGTCAAGGACTTTACAGCTTCATGCACACTGCCAGGCGCATGAGAAGCTGGGAGAGCCCAGCCAGGACAGCTGACCCAGGC
The DNA here is from genome assembly GCA_020800305.1 of Porphyrio hochstetteri. Lineage (NCBI taxonomy): Eukaryota > Metazoa > Chordata > Aves > Gruiformes > Rallidae > Porphyrio > Porphyrio hochstetteri. The sequence goes on along the minus strand of CM036905.1, from coordinate 17,981,188 downwards.
TGGGCAGAGGGATATTCCCTGCCATATAACACCATGGTCAGCATATAAACTGGGGGAAGGTAGCTGGTAGACGCAATTGCTGCTTGGAAACAAACTGGGCATCAGGGTTTTTTCCCCACAGATGTGAGCAATTGCATTTGTGCCTCACTTGTTCTTCTTATATATAAAAAGATAATAGTAATACATTACCATCATCATCATCCTTTGTTAACTTATTAAAATGTCTATCTCAGTCTATGAGGTTTATTTTTTTCCATTCTCCTCCCCATCCCATTGGTGGGATGTGCGGTGCTTAGTTATGGGTTGGGGTTAAACCACAACACTGGCTCACACAAACTTTCAGGTTGTTCTGAATTGCTGTCATTTAAGTTAAAAATTAACATTGAGAAATGGAGAGATGAGAGGAATGAAAACATCAGATCTGTCCATTAATACTATATGCTTTATGAATTCTGACAAGATCTCTTTTATGACTGGAAAGAGTAGAGGCTACAAAGCTTGGAAGTTGAAAAGCCATCTTCTCTTACTAAGCTATGGTTGCTTTGGGTTTTCTAGGAAACAAAGGTCTTAGGTTATTTTCCAGTGGGCATTCTAAAATGTTGATTCCAAATTCTAATTCTGTGTGGAGAATTTAGTGGTATTTTTTTTCCCTTTAGCCATAAAGTTTGTCACTGGAAGGTATCACTTTCTCATACCTGAATGAATTAATGGAAAAAGGTAGATTCCAGTTGGTTTCTATTTTTCTGCAGCTTTAAAAAAAGGACACTATTTTTGTATGTCTTTTATTCTTTTTTTTTCTCTCCAATTCATCAGTGGTTTAAAATGTGGTTATTTAAGATTTTTAGTCCAAATTACAATTGTTTTTACTGGCTTTAACTGTTTTAATATACATGAAAAACACTGAAATCTAAAGGTATCATTTTGAAATGATTGAGATACAATATTCCTGTAGAACCCTACTGAAATTATTTCTGAAAAAACCCAACCAAATAACAACTTTTGTTTAGTTATGTTTTGATCTAACCATGTATATGGTTAGATATTAATTTGAATGGAGGATAACATTTCTCAAAAGATTTAATCTCTGCAGCCAAATAAAAATGTCCTTGTTTCCTGGACAGATTGAAACAACTTGAACAACTAAAGTCCCTGTCTTGACTACTACAGTTGGTACATGAAGACAATTATGTCAGCCTAAGTGTATCTACAAATGCTTTCAAAAAAAGCTTTTAAGAAAATCAAAATTAGCGATAAGAAAATGGAAGTTTTCAGTTGGAAATGAAATGGTTTTCCTCTCATCCTTACAATATGAGGTGGTACATTTCCAATGAGGATGCTGTTTTTGTGAGAACTGCTCAGAGACTTCCAGTACTGCTCAGAAGTTATATGTTATAAAATACTGATCTGGACTGGAACAGAACTGGCAACTCAGAAATATTTGTATCTGCAACACAATTTCACATCTGTCCCCTTAGAAAACCCCACCCTAATGTCATACTGTAACTTTTCTGCTCTGGCACTTTACTAGTGGGGGAAGACAACTGCTTTTATTTTCACATTTGTTTTTTTATTACTGGGTTTTTTTTGACTCTTATGGCTTGTGGTGCTCTTGTCTAGGTAATTTGTGGCCCAGTAGCAGAGCCCTAGACAACTGTGCTGTTTGCCAGAGGCCTGACAGTCAGATCTGAGAAGGGTTTTAAACATGTGCTTTGTTCGAAATTGCTTTTCTCTTCTTCACCAAATGAAATCCTGCTGCTACATACATTTATTTTGGAATGGAAGGAACAGCAGTGGGGGAGAGGAGATGTGTGTCTATCAAGATACCTGAAAAACAAAGCTTTTGAGAAGCTGAAGCTTGCTGGGAAAATGAGAAGTGGCCCACTTGGATTTGGAGAAGAAGCGGAGTTTTCAAAGCCTGGTATATGCATTAGGGTAATACTTCTGAGGCCATGGCTAGCATTTACATTTGTACAGGCTAAAATGGTGTACCCCACCCTGATTCTGTGAATGCATGTGCTGTAACCTGGGTGTTGTCCTGAGATCTGCTGCAGAGTAGTGTCCCGTGTAACTCTCTGATGCTACACTGATGTCTGGCTGTATGCCGCTGCCCCTGTGCATGCCAGAGCTTCTTACTCAGAAGGTCCCAGTGGCCTTGTGGCTTCTGCACCCCACGCTTTGGGAACAGGGTTATAGTGGTATTGATTAAGGGCTCTTTAGAAATTAAATACTTTTTCCTTGGCTGGTTTATTTGGAAGACATCAAGGAGTGCAAGGTAAAAAAAAAAAGGTTGTGTGTATGTGAAACAGCAAGTAGAGCTAAGGCTGCTTTGGTTTCATGAGATCTTTTGCTTTAATAAAATGGATGAGCTTTCTAGGGAGCTCTAGAGGGAATTCTGATATCTTTTTATTTCTTTTCTGCTTGCTGCTGCTTTCAAACAGCGGCTCCCAGGTGCTCTCCCTTATTTCCTTTTGGTTTAGGATTGCTCTTCACTGAAGCTCCCATCCAGCTTCTCAGCTGATCTTTGCAGGTGTCTACAGAATTTATGAACCAATCTCATTTTTACTTTCTTACCTGGGTGCATTATCAACCCCTAATCTCTCTGCTGCTTCTATACTGAGGATTGGTATGCAGTGTTGGCAACAAGCTATGTGAGCTGATAGTGACCTCACTGCAGCACCAGCATTTTATCTGGCTCCTCTTACCCATTAGCTGTTCTCTTTGTAAAAAGCAACTGTGTTTCAGCTCTGTGTCTTCTAATTGTCTTCCCTTTTCTAGAAGTGTCATTTCACCTCCTTTGCTGACCACTAAACCTTGTCCCTCCTGCAGGATTTGATTCAACCTCCCTTCTGGCCCCCCTGTTTACTTCCCCTCCACAGGCGTTCTGCCTACTCTGCACTCAGATTTTTAGCAATCACGTCACACAAATCCCATTTTTATTTTTTAAACATCTGTTTCTCCCTCTATTCTTTTTTCTCAGTGCCTCATCCTCTTCTTGTTTTGGAAAATACCTAGTCCCATCTGAAGAACAGTGTCATTTTTCCCTACATGAAATTATGCCATCACTTTTTGGAGCCCTTGAGAAACCAAGTTTTAGCTTCCCATAAGGGAGGAGTTTCTTTCTGTTTTGGGGTTATGGTTGGGGTTGTGCTTGGTCACTTTTTAAACTGCAAGTATCTGCACAGTCTTCTTTAATGCATCTTCTTCCTTTTCCTTTCTTTCTGTCTGGAGTAAATCTATGTCTTCTTTGTGATGTCTTTATTTCAGTCATATAGTTTCTTTTTTTAATGGAAATTTTGATGGTGGATTACTACTCCTCCTTTTTGTATCCCCGACTGGAGTCTCCCTAGTTTTGATCAGCGTGTTACCACAGCCTTAGCAGAGCACAATTGTCTTTTGCATAGGTGTCATGGTTTAACCAGGCAGACAGCTAAAACAACCACACAGCCATTTGCTCACTTCCTCCTCCACAGTGGGCTGGGGAAGAGAATCAGAAAAAAAAGTTACAACTCATGGATTGAGATAAAGATAGTTTAATAGGACAGAAAAAGGTGCTTATGATGGTGATGATAATGCAAAACAAATGATTCACAGCACAATTGCTCACCACCTGCAGACCATTGATGCCCAGCTAGTTCCAAAGCCACAGTCCAAACCCCCACCAGCTTCCCCCAAGTTATGCACTGAGCATGACATCATATGTTACGGAATATCGCTTTGGCTGGTCTGGGTCAGCTGTCCTGGCTGTGTCCCCTCCCATATTCTTGGGTACTGCCAGCCCAGGTAAGGCAGTATGAGAAGCTGAAAAATCTTTGACTGCTTAGCAACAACCAAAACATCAGTGTGTTATCAACATGACTCTCATCCTAAATCCCAATCAAAGCAATACAACAGCTGCCATGAAGAAAACTAACTCTATCTCAGCTGGAACCAGGATAGTGGGACACAAATGTAGATTTTGGGCTTAAAAAGAAAAAAAGGGGGAATCCTTAATAAATGCAATATTAATAGAATTGATGAAGCCATTGAATTAAATAAAACAAATATGTAACATTAAAAAAAAAGTACGTAGTCTAAATATCTCCAGACCAAATTGGAGTTTCTGCATGAGTGATGCTGTGTGGGGGCTGCAAAGTCCTGCTGGCAGTTATGTCACATTACACAAAATTCCCCTTGTTTGCACATAGGAAATCTCCATGATCGCAAAGATGAGGCTACAGAAAGGGGAAGGAACTGCCATTAGTGCAGGAAGTGTTCTCTGCTTGTACACAGGATGCTCATTATGACCAGAGCCATAATGAGCTTCAAACTAGATAGGACCTTGTTTAGGGAACTAGAAAGTTAAGCATGATACGGGCAGCATCATCACTGTGGCAAATTAAAGGTAACTGCACTGAGAGTTAAGAAAGGAGGATGATTCTTCAATCTTAACAACTTATTGACAGAGGAAAGAATCTACTAGAAAAACAAAGTGTAATTTTTGTTTTAAAACACTGCTGGCCCAGCTTCCTACAACCCTGAAGTCGTGTGAGGCAAGAAAGGGGATTGTTCCAGTAGGAAATGGCTGGGGGAAGAGTGACACTTTAATACCAAGCATGTGCAGAGCAAAATGCAAACAAATCTGTTCTCAAGCTGTACGAGAGCTGGGACTCTCTCTGCAGTAGCAAACAAAGAGCATGAAACAAAGACCTTTTTCTTCAGAGAATCACAGGGTAAGTCTACATGGTCTATTATGGGCCAGCATGAACTCGGGACTAACAGAAATATGTTGCATAAACATACCCGTAACAAACTGGTCCCTGAACCATATATGTATTTAGTATGGCAGAATCTTTGCTTACTGGAAACAATGCTGCCAGCCCAGACATATGGAAATCATATGCCAGGCCTCCCCTCCAAAATGAGCTTGCCTTTAAAATTACCAGATTAAACCACCACCACCACCACCCTAAAGCAATACGTTTTGGATTCTTTTTATTTGCCATCTGGTATTGGAACATTCATTGTCTGCTTGCAAGTTTGCCATGTTGTCATGAAAGCTAGAAATGTGCTTTAAAAAAAAAAAAATCTCAGACTCTGGGGTACTTACCTAATTATAGACTCTGCAATTCTCTCAAAGCCACCAGGTATCACAGGAGTTGTGTTGGGTGTGACAATCCAGATTTGTGTAACTGGGGAGATTCACACCTGTGTGCTGTGAGGAACTTCAAATGCCAGGATGGGAAATACATGTGTTCACATGTGTTGGACAGAGGATAAATCTTGAGAGAGTTTAGATGTGCAAGATGTTTAAGTATGTGGGCAGGCTTTCTTTTCTGGGTCTAGGTAAAGTAGTTTAAGATGTTCCTATCCTCGCTGTTCAGCTTCCCCCCAGCGCTGGAGACTTCTGCCTCCAAAGCTGTACTGGTGCAATGGGAAGGGTGACACAGTACAATGTCAGATCACCTCCAGCAGTTTAAGTTCAGATAATGGGCTCTGAATAACAGTAGATGAGGAATGCTTGCACCTTCTGTCCTCCTGGCAGTGGGAATGAGGTTCCTACTGGTAGGAGCAAGGAGATTAGAGATGACATGCATCTGAGGAATGCTAATGTCTTAAATCGCTTCCAGTTCTCTGTGGAATAAAAGTGTGTCTAACCCAAAGCAAGACTGGAAAGGTGCTGGTAACATGGCTTGATATTACAGACACTGAAAGTTCCTGCCTGAAAGGGGCTTTCTGCTTTCTGAGACATTGCAGTAACCTGTAGTGCAGGAAGCAGTGTGTGTAAGAGACAGAGGATCAGGTGTCACCTCGCTGAAATTTGTTTGCCCTTCATACTGAAGCTGAGCCACTGAAACTGTTTTGGGTTTTATCTCTGCACTGGGAGGTAGGCTGATAGTGATATGAACTGGATAGTGATATGTCATCTTCTGCTCCACTACAGCTCTGTGTCTACCCACAATTAGATACAGATGGAGCTGTCCCATACAGGGCTTCCTGTACTGATGCTGCTGCTGCTTTGATTTTGATGCCCTGTGTTTGGAATCAGATCCTAATCCACATCAAAAAGCAAACAAAGCCAAAGAGCTGGAGTGCAGTTGATGTGTTAAGATAGGCTGTCTGGGTGTTTGCTCCATTTCTGACATTTATGCAAGGCTTTCTCTTGTCCTGGGGATATTATTACCCAACAAAAGTATATAATGCAGTTGGTGTTAGATCATCCATTTTATATTCATTGTAATTTTAAATAATGCTTGCCTGACCTCATGTGCAGGGAATGATCACAGCTGTGTCTGTGCATGTGGTAGGGTTATGTACTTCTCCATTCCGGCTGTCCTGATCCTGCCCTTCTGTCAGTGAGCCAGCAAAATGGCAAAATGGTCTCTCTGCCAGTCTCCAGGGGTTTTCAAACTTAGTGCCTGGGTGAGGTGGAAAGAAGGAAAAAGTGTTCTCTGATCATGCATGGTAAAACTCGAGGGGCTACAGGAAAGATATAGAGAAGTCTAAAACCTGCTGAAAACACCTGGGTAGAAAAGAAATCACCAGGGCAAGGAAACAGCACTTTCTAAGTTTCATAAACTGTAATTCTCTGTATGCATCCATTGCCATGTGGCTGAAAACCACAAGCTGCATGAGGCTCACACAAGTTGTTCATGTGAGATGAAGAATGCCCAAATCTTTTAGCCTTGCAAAGAAGCATGAGAAATGTTCCCAGGGCATGTGCTTTTGCCAGTCTCACCCAACTTTTCCTTGGTTTCTTTACTGTTGGGAAGGTGTGCCCTGGAAAAACGTTAACAGTCCAAAATGAACTTTTTTCCATTTGACTTGTTATTTGCAGTCAGATAGAGATTTTGTTTCTAAATAACATTGCTGTTCAGCATTCAGGCATGTCCTGAGGAGGAATTGGTAATATTTTCGTGATGCCTCAGATGTTACTCTGAACGTTCCCTAATCTGCAGCAGTGTGAAGTTGCCCGTATGTGATGGGGAGGAGGGCTGATTTTTCAGAGTGCTGGATAAGGAGTGCTCTTCTGTTCCATCCCACCGGCACCACTCTGATGAGCCCATCAGAGTGCTGAAGATGCGTACAATGAATGCTAAACACATCGTGCAAATAAGCACAATAATAATAATAATGTTGAAGATGGGAAATGAATAATTTCTCTAAATGAAGCTTGGGCAGGAATTCAGATAGAAAGTATGTAATTAAACCAATCTGGAACTTGATCAAAATACTGAAATGGTACTAGGAAAAAAAAAGAGAAGTTATTTAATGACTATTAGCAGGAAGAACCTTGGGTTTTTATTTCATACGGAAAGAAGACAACTGCCAGCACCAGGAAAAGTTGGATTTCCAAGAGAATGTCCCTCCACACAGATGATTTTCCCATGGAGAATTACTATCTTGGGCTGCCAGGATAATACCCATCAGTTCTGTAAAAGGGTCAGAGATTTGTGCAAGGCAGAGACTTCTGGGTTTGAGCCCGGTCAGACAGTAGGAAAGCTGGTGGCTGAGCAGAGTACAGCTGGCACTGGACCTGGGTGAGGATGCAGGAAGTGGAGATGTCTGGAGGCAGGTTTTTAACACCTGATCTTACTGATGTGGATGAAATGACTGCTTACACAGTCCTGCTCCCATCCGAACTCTGACCAGACTGGACCTTTGCTTAACTTGCACTCTCCAGTACAAACATCACTTGCAGTTCTATGGCAATCGAAGGAAGAAAGACAAGCAGCAAGGATCTTCACCCCATTGCAAACCACAAGGGCACTTTTGCTACTATGTGATAGAGACTCGAAACTGCTGCTGGCTTTTCTGGCTACTGATTGCCCCCACTTCTGCTCCCATGGCTAGAGAACATCATAAATTATCCAGAGAGCACCTCTCTTAGCTGGGCAAGGGCTGAACTTTGGTTCTGTATTTGTGGAGCTCAGCGCACGATTAACCTGGCACAATTCACTGTGGCGTAGTTCACTGTAAATCCTTACACAATAAATGGATTGTAATCACCACATTTCAGTGACTACTGAAAGGCAATTTGATGACTAAATAAAGGAGGATGTTGAGATTTTAGATTGTAGGTCTTTTGAAAGGATTTGAGGCAAAAGAAGAATACCTGCAGTGCTCTGCAATGCTTGTAATGTGGCTGTGTATGCTGACAGGGGATGGTCAAGTGGTACACAGCTGCATGGGCTCATGGGGGGAAGGAAAGATCAAGCCTTCACTCCTGCACTGGAGGTGAAGGAGGTGGGAGTGCATTGACAATCACATCATGGACCTGCATTTACTAGTGGCAACCCCAGACCATTCTTTTTTGTTCTCGAAATCAAAGGGATATGTTCCTTAAAGCATGGTTTTATTCCACAGCATGACTGCTGTTTTGCTGCTCATTTGACCCTACTACAGCCAGAGTGCTGTCTGTGCACAAGTTGCCCATATGTCATGGGGAGGAGTATGCTACATACGTGATGTCCCATGCTCACAGTGTAAGATGTGCTCATGGTTGTGAGGAATGGTTTTACAGCCACAGGCTTGTTGGTGTCTCTGTGAGACTCAGCAGGAGAGGAGGTGTTTACAGAGAAAGGCATCGCTGAATGCCACAAACCTAGATACTCAGTGAAGGTCAGTAATCTTTCAGGAGCTTTTTAGTAGCCAGCTCTTTGTCCCTGGCTCCCAGGTGAGGATATGGTGTGGCCCAAGGCTGTTCGACTGCCTATGCCTGCTGCTGCACTAAGCCAGAGGGAAATTAAACCAGTGGGAGCAGAGCTGCTCAGCTTGGGACCACCACGGAAATGGCAGCTCAATACACACCAGTTACTGGGGGGGATCCCAGGAGGAGAGCAGAGGGAGTTTACTGTGGTGGCTTTCACAGGCTGATACATGATTTTTGCCCAGTGAATGTGTGAGTGGGGGGCTGTGACCTGAGTTACTGAGAGGAAGTCTATGATACAAGCTGCTCTCAGCTTCCCATGGTGCCTCCATGATGTGGGCTGCACTGGGGACTCTCCGTGATTAAGGTGATATGAATAGGATCTAAAAATGATTTAAGGCCATTTTCTTCTAATTCACAGCCAGGCAGTGGAATAGATCTAACTTCTGAGAATTAAAAGTATTAATAACAGCCTTAGAGACAGTTTGGAAGAAAATGAATGCCCCCATTTTTTGGTAAATTTTGAGAGTGTTATATTACTAATGATGAACTCCATTAGCAGAACACATGAATTAAAACAAAAGCAGCTTATTTGCATTGTGATTAACCATTCCTGAGATGAGAAGGCTCATCTGTATGTGAATATATGGCAACAAAGGTTATAAATGGTGCGATGGGGCTTAATCTCTGGTTTTTATGTTTCTGCAAAATGGCTTTCATACAGAAACATTTTCTTCTTACCTACAGCTGAAATTTGTCACCATGGTAACCTTCTGGATTTGGAGGGGCCGGGTGCTTTAGGCAAACATGTGGCCACAACCTCAGGAATGGTTATCCAAATTATGTTTCATGTCTCCTCTCTTTCTTTAACATCTGTGAGGTTCTTACATACTGGGCATCTGCTTGCATAGCCAGATCAGCAAGAGGCCATATGGATTTAAACTCTTGTTTTCTTCCTTTGAAAGGAGCAATGTTTGTGGCAATTTCCTCCCTTATTCAACTGGTTCTATCCTTCCCTGGCTGCATCTCCAAGCTGGCTAGGCTTTCTGGGAGCTGCTGGACTGTGCTGCGCTCCAGTGCCTGCATCATCACCCGCTGTTGCTGGGAAACACAGAAATCCTGAACTGGGGTCCCAGCAGCTCAGCACTGGAGGGTGCGCTGTTCATTTACTGGCTTCAGCATACAAATGGTTCTATTTTTTCTGTTTAATGTACATGTCTGAGAGTGACCTGGGGCCTTAAACAAGTTGGTTTTTTGGTTGTTGTTTTGGGGGTTTTTTTGCTATTTTTGAAGAGAAAAACCTGACACAAATATGCATTAAAACTTCTGAAAATAAAATTATTAAAGCCCTAGAGAACCCTCACCTGCAATATTATTTGAAGGACATGTGAACATCTTGATATTTTATGTGTCAAATTGCTTCCCACTGCTTGTCCATGTTCTCTTCCTGGCTTTTAGGTTGCAGGAAAAAGGAGTTTATGATTAAAGTTCTCAACAAAGGCTGTGTAGAGAGATGTTGCTATTAGTGAACTACTGGCTCTGCCAGTAGCTCCTGGGATCACCACAGTTGAGTCGTTGCATGTCTTGCTGCCCGAGGTCCTAGTCTGTAGACAACACACAGTCTTTCGTCTCATCCTTTTGCTTTCTGTGTGGGCACACAGTGTGGCAAGCCCTGGTGTCAGGGATACTTGGTGCAGCAGTACCTTGACTTTGTCTGAAGATTCTTGCTGTAGTTAATAAATAAATAGTAAATAAAAATGATTCAAGGGAGTGCAATAATAAGGGAAGTGGTGACCCTACTTGTTTGTTTGCTTTTTGAGACACCCCTGGCCCACCACAGGAACTATCTAGTCACCTAAGTAGACCCACTTCTTTCTTCTCCTTTGACTGATATTTACACCTCCTTTTCTTTCCCCTATAGGGTGGGGACAATCAAAAAATTTCCTTCATATTAAGGCAGGGTGTAATTTTAAGTGTTGCCTGACCTGGACCAGTTCTGCCTTCTGTGCCTATCTTTGCTCACTGGTAGCTGCCTGCTAATCTGAAGTTCTTCACCCTTAACCAGGAAGAACAAAACCACCTTGGTTCATCCTGGGAAAAGAGCTTGCACATTGGTAGTTACTCAAAGTAGTTGATCTGTTCTACAAACTCATTCGTAGGTAGATTTTTTAAGAAAACAACTGAGCAGCTGGTTTATACTTTCTGCTAAGGGCCTGTCAGCTCTTGGTTACTATGTATGTACACTGGAAGTACATCTGAACATGGCCTCCCAATAGGGGTAGAGACCAGAGGGTGGACTTGCATACATCAGCTATTCTTTTCTCAGTGGTTCTTAGCTTGTGTTTTGCCCTATGACCTGCCCAACATAGATGGAGCAGCTGTTGAAGAACATAATTTGGCTCCTTCTGAGCTGTCAAGGAGTGTTTAGTCAGCACTGGGGCTACTGCAAGGCCACCCCAAACACAGCACTGAGGCTATTACATTAGGTGGCACATATACTATTTTCTGCTGCCAGCTCCTACCTGCTCTTCTCAAGGATAGAACATTTCTCTCTCAGAATCTGGCAAAAAGTTTGAAGGCCTTGGAGCCATTGGCAGGCAGAGGAAAGTCTTCTTCAGGCCATTCTGAGCACTAGGTCCACTTTTCAGCACCTAGCACATGAGGCTGAGCTGACTGTAAATATACAGCCACCCACCACACTTCTTCCCCAGTAGGATCTGGGGACAGAAAGCAGCATTCTGGGAACTTTACAAGGCAAAATAATATGGATCATGAAATAGCTGTGTCCACAGGTTGACATCTACCATCTTTCCATCTTCTCTCTTTGTCAAGGGCATGACAGCATGAAAGGAAAAAGGACGTAGTGGGCTGAAGCTGCGGTTAAGCTCTTTTGTGTCTCCCTCCCCTTTCCTCTCTTCTGCTGTATGCTTCCCTCCTTTCATCTTGTTTTGCATGGAGTGGTAGATCACCAACAGACTTACTGCAAAAAGCACTTTGCCATTCAGGTGCTTATAGACACACATCCCAGATTGCCAATATCCTTTGCATCTGCAGAACTGGGTAGGAAAATTTCTAAGAATGTGTTTCTTCCCACTGCCAGTTTTTTGGCAACACCTTCCTATTAGGTGCATTACACAAACCACAAAATGGCTCCCTCCAAAGAGACCATCTCCCAGTCAACTCCCCCCTCAGATTTAAGGCAGGTAGGGAAGTGAAAAGCAATGATTTCCAAACTTAGCTGAACTTATTTTGAAGTCACTTAAATTGTTTGCAGGCTCAGACTGGCATAGGGGATGAGTGGAGTTTGTGATGGGTGCCTGTTGTGTTCAAATAAATTGATCCTCTCCCCAGAGCCCCATCTCTTGTGTGCAGCCGAATCATGTGTGTTTGCAGGAGACAGTACGCTTGTGTTTCTCCCACGACCCTGCTGGCTCATTAGTGTTATTTCTGGAGGTCTTGTTTCCACAGTAACAAGCAATTACCATTGTTCCTTGGACTGCCAAAGTTACCACCAGCAACGCAGAGGAAGACGCGTTATTCTCTATATTGGGATAAAATGCCTTCATATGTCTTGCTATTCACTGAATGCCAATCCTGACGCAGGTCCTGTGCAAATAGCACACTCCACCCCCTGCCAATGCTGCTTTTGCTGGTATTAACACCATGCCAAATTCTGAAACGATCCAAAATGATCTTCTGAGGTCTGTGGCTACACTGGCAACGACAGGGTCAGGATTTCAGCAGCAGGATGACTGTACCAATGGTAGCTCTGGTAGGAATATAAATAGAATACCTTGGAGGCAGTTCTTTTTGCAATTGTGCTTAGCCCTGTTCTAAGTAATTCTGGCTAGTGACGTCAATAAAACATACTCTCTGTCTTTACCCTATAGCTTCTACCAGTACAGTGGTGGAGCTCCCACAGAGGATTCTGGAGGTCTCATACTAGCACGGTGCTGAAGTGCTTATACTGCACAATGCCTTCCTCATCCCCAAGGGGCGATGTGTGCATCTGCTCCAACAATTTCTTCTACCAATGGCTCCTCCTTTCCTTTTTACCTTTACATTGCACACAGACAGATTCAGGTAGAATGATCTCTAAGCTTTATGGAACATATCCTGAATTTCATGTACATATCAAAAAATTAGGGAGCTGAAAAGCTGAAGGAAGACGGGTTTTTGTAGGCGAGAGAAGTGTGGGGCAGTGGGACACTGGGCAGCTGGTTTTGATTTCATGACTTGGAGAGTTTTTATGGCTTTCAGTGACTCAAATTTCCATGTGTGACTTCATATTATAAGAAGCTCTGAGATCATGTTGTAAGCTCTGAGCTTTTCTTAACAGAGATTTTTTGTGAATGGGTGTGTATATGGATGAACATACATGCATCCATTTGCTCTAATGATTAATAAGGGGTGTTGTAGGAAGAACATGGCCTCTAGCCCCCACAAACGAAAGTACAAGGGAGTGTAAGGAGTCTTGTTCCAAGGTAGTTGAAGCAAAGAGATCAAGAGAGGCATTTCAAAACTGGGAGGGAACAGCCTTTTGTGAAAGGTCTTGGAAATACCTGCAGTAGAGATTTTTAAATCTTGGACTTACCAGAGAAGAAAGAGCGGTTTCAGATCAGGTCAGTATACGAAGGTGACAGTGAATAGAGAGGGTGCTGCTTTGACAGCTACCAAGTACTATTTTAGCTGCCCTTGAGTCAATAAAAATCTAACAGCAAACACATTCTTTCCCTGGGATGGAGAAAGGGATAGGCAGAAACAATTAGTGATGGGGTCTTCGATTCTTTCTTCTGCCTGAAGTCCCACCAAGTCCGTGAAATGAAGGTGGAAGAATAAGTCAAACACAAATGGAAAGAAAGCACCTGTATATCATGTACCTGTGAAAATAGGCCAGCCCTATTCTTAAGTGTCTTTCAGTAGGGACTGAAGTGCTAGGAAGTCCTACAGTTTTCTTGGGGGCTGACCGTGAAGTGAAGGAAGCACCAAAGAGAAATGTTAAGGAGCTATCCTTGGGCGTGGGAGAGCAGTCCTACCTAATCCAACAAGCTTTTTTTCTCCTCTTTTGTGTTGCATCCTCCTAAAGCCTTGGATTTTAGCATGATCTGTATGATTGGGAAGGGGCTGGGGTCGGGTGAAGAAGATAATCTTATTCTCCACATGTAAAACAGAAGTGTTAGAGTTCTAGGTGACAGCATACCACAGTAATGAGACACAACTACTCGGTTTTGTATTCTAAGGAAAATATTCCCGGCTCGAAAATAAACCAAGCCTTTGCTTTTTATCTGTAAGCTTCAGGGTACCTACTGGCATCATCCCGCGTCTTCAGGCCGGTGGAGTGCCGACCTTGGCAGCAGACACTAGGTGGAAGCCTTGGGCTGCGGTTTGGCCGCGGTTGCTGAAGGCAAGCGAGAGGCGAGGATTTGTGCGTGAGGGAAGGGAGATCTTTCTTTTCTCGCTGCTCTCGCATGTTAGAAATGAAGAGTCCGAGCTCCCCGGGTGCGGAATGGGATGAGCGGAGGAACGGAGGAGAAGTGTCTGTCCCAACCCGGGTCCTCCCCGCAACAGGATATTGTGAGCAGGGCTGCGGTGGGAGCGTTGAAGCCTTCCTAGTTCTTGGGTGTGGTTGGGTTGCAAGACTGAGATAATGTATCCGGATTTATATATCCTGATGGGGGTAATTTTGAGAGCACCACGAATGCGTATAGAAAGTTTTAATATTGAAATTAAAGTGAGCACTGATGAGCTGATTTATCTAGCAACAAATGCTGGCAGAACCAGCTAAGACGAGCTGCATGCTGTATTTAAGATGATCGCTTTCGACAAGGTCTCCATTCCTAAACCTGTTTGAAATAGGGAGATTTAGAGTTAGTACAAAGAATGAATCACAGGTTAAGTGAGAGCCAGATGAAACCTGAAATGTTCATTTTGAGAGATATTTCAAAGTTTATGATTTCAAAGCCACTCGTTACTCTTAGTGATAAAAATAGTTTTCTCAATGTATTCCTAAGAACTGAAAATTATGGATGCTTCAAATAGATATTTTTAGAAAAATAACTGATGATTTGTTTTAAAAATTAGTTAAATTTTGGCACCATTTCACGTGCCAGTTGTAATGCAGAGTTATTATGGCAAATCAAGTCTCATATGAGGGCATGTTATGCAATCCTACCAGTAACATAGCACACCATGAACATCACAATTAAATATTCTGTTATATAATTTAGTACAGGTGATATTTTATTTTCAAAACAAGTGATTTTTTGACCAAGTAATGAGTTTTCTACCACTTTCAAAAGTGGTACCAGATTTACTAATCTGTGCCAAATGAAATAATTTCAGTTTTTACACTCTGAAGAAGAAATGTCCTGGGTACTAGTTAGGAACCAATTGTTTTTAGTATCTTAGAAACCTGATTCCAGACTAATGGCAGGATATTGAACACATTGGTGTCTCTCATTAATAACTGAAGAATGGAAAAACAATACAAGTGCTAAGAAAATACAACGTTGCTTTCAAAATTAGTATTTTAATTTGAAGGAAAATCTGGCATTCTTTTCCCTAAGGGAAACTTCCCAGTACTGAAAGTTTTTTGTGATCTTCCTTTTCTATAGGGATTTTTCATTTGTACTTATGATTTTGTGAAAAATGTTGATTTTATCAGAATAGTATTATCTGGTTGAAGACTGTTTCGATTAAAATTTTCTCACTAATGTGAGCTGTTATGACACTCTCCTCCTCCACCCTCTGAGCTGTGGTAAAAAGGTGAGTGAAGTTATTGATTTATCTTTCCTTGTATTTTTTTTTTTAGTGCAATGACTTCGAGAGCTCCATGGCTGTTCTGCAGACAGATGCACAATTGTGAAACATCAATATGGACTGCAAATCTCTACTGTCAGTCAGCGCTTCTTCCCCTCTGCATAACGTAATCCCTGTCTCCACAATGCCTGCACAGATACACATTTGCAAAGATGTTTTTCTGGAGATAGCGTGCATAGCAAGCACTCCTTTACTTGTTCTCATCTCTAGCAACATTATATGGAGTTTCAGTTCACAGTTCACTGTGTTCCCCCCTCCTACCACTGAAATGCAGCCAACTCTGAGCTGCGGCTATTAAACATCACACAAGCAACACCACAAAACAGGCTGTGGAAAGCAAAGGAGTTCAGAGAAAAACAACCACTTGAGTGGGGGCTGCTGGGGTTGTCTGGGAAGTGACAGCAAAACATTATAGGGAATGAGCAGTGGTTAATAGTGGTGCAGAATAGACATTACCTTGATATTCAGGTGATACCAGCATGTAAGGGAGAGCTTTTGAGAGTGGCACAAAGGGATGTCACTAGGATTAGTCAGGTTTCAGCCAGGGACAAGAGCAAATCAGCCTCCCTAATCACTGAGTTTTGTCAGAGTCCCAGGGAAAGGGCTGCCAGCATCATTGCTTGAGGGTTTTAAAACTGGACAAAGTTTTGAAACAGAACAAGACAGTATAAGGACATGTGAATAAATCAAGATGGAGCCAATAGCCATATCTATCCCCACTTTGTGTGAATCTGAGAAAGCAGTTGAGAGGAAGATAGCAAGGTCTGAAGGAACCTCATATACAAAGTTAGAAATGAGTGTGAAGTGGCATGACAAGAGCTGTGACATGGCAAGGGAAAAGACAGTGCTGCTTTTTAACAACATGATGATACTAAGGTAGGAAAGGAGGAAAAAGAGGAAGATGTTCAATGAATCAGAGGAGAGGAGAAAGGTATGTGAATGTAGTTGTTTATGTGTGTGTGTGGCACAACAGGAATCTCATTCAGGTTGGGAAAAGCATTGTAGGTGTCTGCATCTACATTTGCTCAGATTAGTGGCTGGAAGAGGGCACCTTGGCACAAAACCTCCACATGAGTTCTTGCTGCTTTAGGTAAAGTGTTGAAGGGGGAAGGTTGCCAGACACTGGCACTGAGCATTCAATGAACAAATAAAAAGCAACTGCAAAAATCTGTTCACAACTCAAGTTGCATAGCAACACCAAATTGTCAGATTGCTGTTATGACGGTCCCTTACATTATCCCCATTATTAGAGACCATTTTTAGGAATCATGGTATGATGTTACTAGCCCACTTCCAAGCTGGTGGTTTGACCTTTGTCTCTTGCTGAACGATGCCATGTAATTTGCTGCAAAGGTACCTTGAAATAGTACACCAGAGAGAAAAGTCCTTGTGGCCCCACCAATGTAGGCCTTGGGGAACAAAAGTGCAGGATGGGGCAGGAGAGACAGATGAGGCAGCAGCAATATCCTCTAAAAAGTCTAGTGTCTGACAAACTCAGCAGGATGTATAGTACCCCACAACTTCTCTGAACTGGGTCTTCATTTATCCAATTGAAAGGCTACTTCGAGCCGCAGTTGCTCGTAGGACATGTGTTTCACACTCTTCCAGTGCACACTTGTGCTTACTGGTTGGATCACTCCTATGGATCTTTGCTGCTGTGAAATCCCAGCTTCCAGCCAGCTGTTTCCTGCTTTCCAGTATAAGCACCTTATGAACCTTGTGAACTTCAGCAGAGATGCTGAAGCACTAAAGCAGACACAGCATCATCATCCTGTGATGTTTTAGACACTGCCAGTATCTGAAACATTACCTAGAAGTCTGCTTGTCTTGCAGGATGTTGCTAGTGTCCTGCATCGTTTTTTTTCCTGGATGTCTTGTATAACACAGCATCCTCCTCCCTGTTTCATTCTGATGCTTCTTCTTTTGCTGGCACAAAATCCTGAAATGTCCCTGCCATCTCTTTGCAGCCAAGGCAACCAGGGTCACTGGATACCAAGGTGTAGCTGCAATTTTAAGGATGTGTATAAACTGATTGAACTCCTTTACTGCAAACATCAGAATGACACAGACTTAGGACACCAGGAAGAGTGGAAATTAGCTTACAGGTCTTTTGCCCTGAGTGACGGGTAGCGTGACCTGCTTAAGCAAGTAATTCTTAGTGATGTATCTATCCCTTTCTGAAGAGTGCCTTGTGGTAAACTATACCAGCTTTTTTGCAATCACCACTGCACATTATGAACAAACAAACAGGCCTCTGAAGGACAAGATAGACAGCCTGCCCCTCTGTGTAAAGTAATGGAATTATTCTGCTTCATTAAAACAACTGATGAGGAAACAAACAGCCTTGAGATTCAGTTCTTTAGTGTTTCTGTGCCTAGAACCCAGAGCACACAAATGGCATAACTCCCAGACTAGATGCTACAAGTCACTCTTGCTTGATATTAAGGGGATCAAGCTTGGACAAGATCTAACAACAGGAGATAAATATCCAGGCATGACACTGCTAAAAGAGGTCTGATGACCACAGAGTTACCCTTGACAGAGAAAAATCTCTCCGATGCAAAACAGCATCCCTTACAAAGAAGGAGCAAACCGTGTTCATCTGACTTTTCTGCTTTCTTCCCTTGAGTATCATCCAAGGGATGGCTGATGTACGGGACCCTTCAAAGAGCTTATTTGTGTTTTCAGGAGAGAGTCTCCTTCTCTCTGTCTACATTTTAGATTTATCTTGCTTCCCCCTGAGGCTGAGGGGTTTGAGATCTTCAGAGAGAGATAGCAGGTGTTGGAGTGGTCACTGGTAGCACCAGCTTTGCAGCTCAGTCATTGCGAGGACCACGATCGGGAGGGATTTATCCAAGAACTCTGCAGAACAAATAGACTTTGATGCCTTGTAGCTGCTTTACATGTTTGTTAACAGTCCTGGTACTTCAGTGAAGGAGTCAGTTCTGAGTTTTAGGCTGTGTCACTCAAACTGAAGAGTTTTGTATCACCTTGCTGCCATTATCTGGAGGCACAGATACAAGAGGTTATTCCATGGGGATGTTTGGCATTTGATAATTGTTATGGCTTTTTCTTTTTAACTTGATCTTCTGGTTTATGGTGGAGATAGAGTGGAGGATTCTTTTATCAGTCCACTACGATTGGACCTCTTTAAGGTTTCTTTCCATGTATCTCTCAGTCTCAGTTTGTATGTGTTATTATCTTTGCAGTGCCTCAGCTTTATTTCACAATCTGAGTTTCCTGTGGCCTTTTGAGGATAACGTTTGCAGGTTAAAATGTGCTGAATAAGGACAAATAAGAAATGCAAAAGAAGTGGAAACAGGCAGGTTTTAAAGAAGATCATCTTCTGTCAGCATTGTTTGCATGTGTGCTCCTTTCTCATAAACATTCAAAGGCTCAAGTTTCCTGTTGCTAGTACACATGGAAAACAAATGTCAAGGCTGCATGAACCACTTGCCATAAATTAATATTAAATGTGCACACACACTTCATCTGGAAGTGCTTGTACACTCTTCTTGTCAGAAAGCAGAATAAATAACGATCAGAAACACCACCTAGAGCTGGTGATTTCCATCTGTAGACATGAAAATGCTCTACAAGGAAGGTCAGGATCATAGCCTCCACGTTTGCAAATGGGACATGGTTCCTCAGTAAAGTCATTAGTCTGGTAGTCATCGAGCTTCCTCCTCTCCATCTAACCTGCAGAGGCAAGTGGGGATGCTGCTGTCCATCCTGTCTGTGCATGTGTGCTTACTGGCGTGTATTGTCTCTCTCTTTCCTCCTTGCCTTGCAGGTGTGCCTTGCTGCTTCCCTGCAGGTCATCTCTGCTTATTCCTTCAAGTGCACCTTACTGCAAAGGACCTCTTCTCCCCTGCATCCCTTCTGGGCTGGACAGAGGGCTTCCTACTGCAAGTATCCTAGCAGAGCAGTCCTGACTCTGTGCTTTGTTGTGCTGTACCTCCACAATGATCCATGTCCTTTTCTCAGGGATGTCTCATCTTCCAGGGCAATCAGAAGAAGACTTGTAGTTCTGAGTCCTCTCTCTGCTTTTCTGTGTGGGTTTTTGTCCTGACAGTCCCCCAAAGTGTGCAGAGATGCAGGATTTGGGAAGGTTATAAGCTGAGTGTGCTGTGTCCTGCTAGGGCAAACTTTGATAATGAATGGGTTTTACAAGGTTCCCTGGAAGGATGGGCTTGGTAGTGGCTTCAAGAAATGAAATTTAGTCAGAAGGGACTTGATGAAAAGTAACGTGTCTAAGGTATCAAAAGTAACATGTTACTTATCAAAGTAACATATATCAGGAGATGCTTGTTGGGAACACCTCTTTGTGTCTCTCCAGAGCTAACAAAGGGCCGTTAGAGAAAAATTGGCAAATACAGTGGTAATTAAACCACAAGGCATGTTGCCACTGGGCATTCTGGAGGCCACAAATGAAAGTAAAAAAATCCCAGTGGCTCTACGGAGTGAGAGAGTTTCCAAATTCCTAGGAATTAAAATGTTTCTTGAGCCTCCTTCTAGAAATTCTTTTCAGGACTCCAAAGGCACCACCTGTCCAGCATCTCCTGGAGCTCCTTCCACACTGCCCAGGTCCCAGTACTCCATTTACAGCTCCCAGGACTGTCAGTCCCTGCCCCAGTGATGCTGTTGCACTGCCAGTCTCCAGCTCCCCACAGACCTGCACAGCCATGACCGCGCTACCCCAGGGAGGTACCTGATGCCCGAGGCTGGGGCTGCCCCCAGTGACTCCCAGCTGCTCTGCTCCTGGATGGGGCTGTGGGATGTCCTTGGGGAGCCACCAGCCCTGCCAGTGCCCTGATATTTCTTGCACTGTTTGGTGTGGGCACTTCTAGACTCTGGCAGCTATATCCTGCTCCATTTGTGTGGTTTCTCTTAAGCCCCATACAGTCTATACCATCTCATGCCATAGCCAATAACATTTTTAAAGTGGATGATTCCCTCCCAGTATACTGCTTTTATCTACAGCAAGAGTGTTAATGCCTGCCAGGATATAGAACTGGTTGCAGAGACTGCAAAGGCGATACTTGGACTAGTAAGTCGTTTTACCAATGCACTTCCTCTTAAAAGTGATCATTGTTAGAAATCATTGATCTTTCTCTTGTCCTCTTAGTCCAACAATATCACAGCTCCAAAATGGGAAGCCTTGCTGTGTGAGCAGAGATACACAGATCAATACCCCTTCTCATGGCAGCAAATGAAAACGAGCGGTACAAAGGTAGACTTCTACAACCCTGTTAGCAGGAACAGTTTGGAGGCAAGCTTCAAATGTCATGGCAGTTGAAATGAAAAAAGTGAGTATAGATGTTCATGACATCAATCTGCCTTGGTTTGGAGTTTAAAGATTATTATTTTGAGGATAATTGCAACATTTTATTACAAATTTTCTATAATTTCTGGGGGAAAGAGGGCAATGAAGCTAGAAATATCTGTCAAAATATCTGTATCTCACATATTTGGGTATATCCACTTCAGAAAAGCAGGTATTCAGAAGACACTAAGGGACTCGTGCTTTGTGAACACACTCCTGTGCACACTAAAATTGCAGGCTATGGCATCTTTGCTCTAGATTTACCAGCAGATATGTTGCAGCTCAACCACCAAAGTCTCCAATACCAAAATCCACTAACTAAAGGATAGCCTAGTACAGCACAGGTACATTAGGGTTTGGGTCAGACTCAACTTTTTTTAAGAAGAAAGAAATAACTTTTCAAATCAAAGAGTTAAAAAACATTGTTTTGCTGACATCCATCACCTCATTATGTTGGGTTATGGCAGGGGAGAGCTTTTCTACCCCAAGTATGGAAAAGCCTTCTTGCTCCTCCCAGTTCTGATGCCAAGGTCAAGTTCACAGCCTGGCTGCGCAGGGGGATGGCTGGGCTGCCTTGCTCACATGATGTTTCCTGCATGGTCTTGGCAAATGTGGGACCTGTGCATCAAGTCCGAAGAATCCCATAGGAAACCTCTGCAGCAAGGATTTAACTTGTGATTAAAAGCAAGAAAAGGTTGCATCCACATTAACCTCCTCTCTGAAAAACCCAAGAAGGTCTCCCAACTCTCTCCTCCCCAAACCCCCACCACTTTTCCTCTTTCTTTGATTTTTCAGCTAAAAATAGGGTGACAGAGGGACTGTGGGGTAAGCAGCTGGAGTAGAGCGGAGCCAGTTGCCATAGAAACCAATGAGCCACTTAGCAGCACTTGCCTTCCTCCTTTGCCTGCGGATTTTTTTTTCCCTCTTGTGTGTGAAGGAGCAGTGTGGGGGGAGTCGGAGGTGCCCCACACTCAGCAGGGACCCAGCTCCCTGCCCCACGGCCACGACCCCTCCCGCGAGATCCACCTGCCAAGTGAAGAAGGGGAGAGGGAAGATGGATGACAGATGGAAGAAGGGTTTGGACATCAATGCTTGCATAGACACTGTAGTCTCCCCCTCACCCTGGCATCTTGTTCTCCTCTCATGTTAGATGGTACTTAGATGGTGCCCCACATAGTCAAAGCGGGCTCTCCGGGACACTGGTGCCCTGCCCTGTTTCTAAAGATGGCAAAGAGCAACGAAAGCACAGTTTTCCATATCTAACCATGTGCTGTATTGCAACCCAGCCTTGAGTAGCCAAGAGTAGTTGGGAGAGTTAGAAGATGACTTAGGTCTTTCTTCGATCATGAAAAATTAACATTTGGGTGATTATTTAAAATAGATATTCAACCTACTTTTGGCTCACATGGGGCTAAAATTGCTTTAATTTCACTGCATATACATTTCACAGTGGGGAAAACCTATTTTCTTGAAAGATCAGAAGTTCTAAATGGGATACCTGACATATTAAACTATAATTTGGTTATACCTGATACTGGTTTGCAGTCTTTGATATTCAGTGTAGTTTTCCCTTCCTTTTCTTTTTTTTTCCCCTGAGACTGAAGACACATACATTGCTAGGTAGCATATACTTCACTAAGTTTATTTTTAAGCTTAGAAAATATTATCGCTACAAAAAAAAAAAAAAAAAGTACTAGATTGGCAGCTCTTGGCAAATGAAATCTTCTCTTCAGCCCTGGAGTGACAGAGCCAGTTTTGGTAAGACCTTCCCACACTGCTCCTCATCCGTGTGCACCAAGCGTGGCTTCCTCATAACCTGAGTCATGAAAAAGCCCCAGCTGCTCAGACTGGAAAGCAAACCCCAGGTGTCTGCTTGCAGGTGCTGTTTTCTGTTCCCCTCTGTGCTATATGGTAATAGCAGTGGCAAAAGCAGATACATATTAATGGGTGCTGCCAGCACAGTGAAGCTGTAAGGAATTTGCCAGCAGAACCATACCTGGAAAAGCTTGTCAGCGACGTGCTTCTCCTTCAGGCTGCAGGTTACCTGGGAGAGAAAGTCTATCAGCTAGAAATCATGGTAGTTAAAATTGAAAGCAGCTGCTAGAAATTTGGGCTGGATAGTATCTTCTTGGTGGTCTGAAACTGAGCTTTTGTGTTAGATTCCTCCTCTTAACATGAATGGAAGACTAAAAGTTAATAAATGGCATCACACAGCAGTGTGTGTAGGGAAGTGTAAATGTTATATAATGGAACCTTATAACATACCTGCAGAGTCAAATGTATCATTTAACTTTGGCTCATCAGAGAAGGTCAGGCAAGACATGTGTGACAGTTAGGACTGGATCAAAGGTATGCCAGGGCAGACCTGAAGACTTCCTTCACTGAGACGTCGTCTGGTTACCCGAAGGATGCCATTTTGCAGCTGCTTAGAAGAGGTCAGTGGAAAGTCCAGCTTTGACTCTTGACACTGACTTTTAATATTATTCACCTGCACTACATCACTGACACCAGCGGGACACACCTCTGCTCTGAAGAGCTGCGTGAGCACTTGTGTAGTTAGGCGGGTGCACTTCAGAGTTGTACAGGCTCATAACAGGGAGCATGGCAGAAATACAGACAGAGCCATGCTGTGGACTGGTGGTGCCCTGGTTGGCACAGCAGTCTTTTCACAGTCCTCGCCATCAAAACAATGCAAAACAACCTTGGGGTTTTGTTAATGTGTCATGTCAGGGCCATTCGTTTAGTCATCCATGCTTTTTTCCTCTCTACTCACTTCTGCACAGGGTCCTGCGCAGCCATCTCGCGTGTGATTAACGTCTTTGCAGCATTTAGCTGTACTGCAAAATTTGGACCTGAACTACAGAATGTCCCTAGATTTAGGCAGCTTGATCCAGGTTTGGTGGTGGCCCATTTCTTGATGAAATGTGTATCAGCAACCAAGTGTCTTCTCTTGTATATTATTATGTTCCTTAATTTCATGGCGTGTTTTCTGTCTTTGTTGTAGTCGCCTGAAGTCATGCATCAAAACTCTTACTGTATTCATGAAAGCATACCAAAGGCAAGCTTCACTGGCTAATTAAATCTTCTCTGTTGCACACTGGCATGACAAATATAGATTTAAAACAAATGTAATTTGCTATTATAGAGCTGCTCCTATTTTATTCACCTGATGTTATCAGAAGGGTCTGGCCCAGGAGGCAGGATGTGCTGAATGCAATGCAGGAGGTTGGAGGAGAAAAATCTGGGGCAGGTGGGTACAAAAATAAAGGGGTCTTTGTGCACAGAGGAATTCCTGTATTCTAGCAGAAAGAGATAAAGGTTACAAAGCAAATACTTCCATCAGCAAGATCAGAAGCTGCATGTCTTCTGTTCTCTTTAGGACTCATTCAGAGCTGTAGCTTGTTGGCTGCAGAAAGCGAATGAGATTTAGGATGAGAAGAACTGAACCCTACAGCAACAGCTTGTGGTGGAGGGGAACAGAGAACTGTCGAGCACACTGAACGTCAACAACAGATGGGTTTTTGTGCAAAACATGGTGCCACAGTTAGACTGGGAAGGAAAAATGATGGCTTTCTACATCAGCCTCAGCACTTCAGGAGGCATAAATGTGTTCTTGATGACTTGAATGGAAAGGTGGGGATTGGTTAGTGTCTCCTTCCTCTTCTCCCTTCTTCCTAAAGAAACCTTTTCTCTTTTCCTCTGCTTCCTCTGGGACCTTCATCTGTGCAGAAAATCCAATCTCTAGCCTTCAAGGGACTGAGATTTTGGCAGCCTCCACTCACACGAACTAACACTACTCACTACTGCCAGTTTAGCTGATGTGACTTTGATGCCCTTTTCTTCAAGTCCACAAGCTGGAGTCCACAAACTCCTGCCTAGAAGCATTGGTGAAGAACATACACCAGTTGATATGGTGTGCTGGTTAAGCAGAAGAGAGAAGAAACTGAGGAAGAACTGATTAGGCTGAATTCTTTGGAGGAACCAGATCTGAGATGGCCTTGCCACCCAGCTGCTAGAAACAACTTGTGTTTTATCACTAACTGGCTCTTAATGCTGTTTGAAAACTCCATACCTTCCACAGCATGTGCCAGTTGTAGAGGAATTCTAAAAAAAAAAAAAAGTTATTTATATATAAAATTATTGTATAGGTATTTATATATAAAATGATTCTAGTGAATATTGTGTCCTTTTTGTTAAAAATATTAAGGTTGAGGTTGCATTGAATTTGTTTTGTATAGTATCTCTGTTTTTGACCTGGAATGAGTTTTTGCACTGGTTGCAGTATGGGGGAGTCAATGAAAGAAGTGGTAGTGGTAACTTGAGGTTTGGTATATCAGCCACTGTCTGTACTGGGACTAAGGAACCCCAGGTTTATTTATCTGTTATGTCCATTAAGATGACCCCGATAGAGCTAATATATATATTTTTAAAAATTAGGATTAGATGCCAGTAAGGAAAAGGGAGGGTTTTATGCCTTTCTCACAAGTGCTGAAGTGCCACAGAGCTGGCTAAGGCATAAAACCTCCCTGGAAGAGAATAGAAAAGGATGATTCTATGCTGGCATTCAGGAGGACAGCATGGCATCAGATCACAGCTGCTCGGTATTTTAAGGTTTCTTTACAACCTTAAAGTAGAACATTATTCCCTGAAAAAATTGTGGTCCTGCTGTTGAAGAAGTAATTTTCTGGCATGAAATATATTCCATAGGAAATTCTGCTGCTGTGGGAAATGTGGGGTCTTGCAAGAAATCCTCCCACCCGGGAGAGAAACTGAATCCCAGAAAAGTTGATGGACTCTGTGGTTTTAAACACTAGGGGAAAGGGTTCAACTCTGTTGCCCTTTTCGGTGAGATTGCAGCTGACAGTTCAGGCAGGAGGATATGTGCAGTGAGTAACGTGAAGTGGGATAATGCATGCAGAACACTGTGTGCTGGAAGACTTACATACGGCTCTTGCTCAAAATAGTGTCTTCAGACATAGACTGTAGAGTATGTGCATAATGGCTCTTTGCTGAAGTTCTTGTAGTGTATAATCTTTGATGGGAGGTAGAGGCTTTGCTTCTGCACAAAGCTGCATCTGCCATTGCAGACTGCTGGGCATGTTCCGTGCCTAACGTTCTGGTGTTACTGCATGTGTACATTGCTAATGCCTAGATAGACTTTTGGAATGTTGAAGATTTGTCCTTTGTTATGATCTGGTGTAATGATACTTCCTCACTGAACCATTAATCTTAACTACGTACACTTAAGTGCAAAAAAACCTGATTAATTATTTGTGTAAAGGCAGCAAATATGCTTTCTTCCCTCTCCCCTCTTCTCATTCTCAGATAAGTCAGGCATAACATCTTTGCAGGTTTTTTTCCTGGGGCTTGCCTGAATACTTCATCACTGGGATGAGGCACAGGTATCTGTCATAGTGCTTCATAAGGAATGGAGCTGTTTAGGACTGTGTTCACTTTGCAAACAAAACAAAGCCTGGCTGCTTTTTCTGTTGTTCTCTTTTCTAGGCTGTTAACTCTGGGTATTGTTCACTGTCACTGCTAACAGAAAATGAATAAACTTAAAATATGGCCTCTTTGAGCAATTGAACAGGGAAGTTTAGAATGAGAGCCCTTTCTCAAATTTACTTACTGCAAACCATTCAGAGCTCGCTGGACCGCTCTGTGCTCTACGGTGCCTTGGATCGTGACAGAAAGACACTGTGTAAACGTAAGATATTATTATTAGCTCCGTCCCGTGTTCATGCCAGCTGATAACAGCAACTGTCCTCTCCTTTCATTGATGTACTCGTGAGATCCGTCAATCAGGGCTGTGTCAGCAGCACAAGAGGGGGAGGGTGCAAGTATGTTTATTTTTACTGTCAATTGTACTCGCTAATGAGAGAGGAGTCCATTATTAGAGAGGGAGCTGGTGCAAGTCAGTGACTGAGTCAGTTCGTTATCGGGTGCTGGCTCTAGTGCCAAGTATTGCTTGGGAGAACTGAAAATCATAATTCCTCCGCCCCCAGCTCCCCTCTGTCTAGCCTCTCGCATTCACTCCTGATATGAACTGGAGTTTGCAGCTGCTGGGAAACTGGCAGATACAATTTTACAAATGGATGTTGTCTGGTGGCAACCCTTCCTCCTCCCCTCCCCGAGCGTCTGATGTTTCTCAACCAAACGGACAGATGATAGAGCAAACCCGGGATTATTTCTTTATATTCATAATAGTAATGACTTATTTCCAAAGTGCTTTTCCTCAGTAAAGAGGGGGGATAGAATAGTGTTTATCCAGCTTGCATTCTCTATGTCATCTGCTGTTTTTTCTGCCCCACAGCATCCTCTTTTTTCCACCTGATATCCTTCTCTTTCTTCGTCCTTTTTACCACTCCTGGTCCCCTGCACATTTTGGTGACAGCCCCCTCACCTGAGATCAGACATGTTTCTAGTCCATTTGGCTTTACAAACCACCCCTCCTTGCTTTCCAGTCTCGTTTACTGAATGGCATGTTTTCCTGACCCAGCCTGCTCTGCACAGGGTATGTGGCAAATTTCTTACTACCTGAGGAGACATGATTCATCCCCACTGGAAACAACAGTGTGTGGTAGCTGCCTTTGGTGTGAGCAGTGTTAGTGCTACCTGTGAATGCTGGAGAGAAATGGCAGTCTCCTGTGCTGAGAGCTCTCCGAGCTGTCTGCATCACTAGCACTTAAAACAGACGAAGACTCATTTCGCATGAGGCAGGACATCATAGCCCTAAAAAAGGAGGAAATCACGACAAACTCCAAAGCTTTGGGAAGAATTTGGGGCCATCTGGCAGACAGCATCTTCAGCTACAGTCTTTTAGGGAAGTGCTCATCCAGAGATGTCTCCGGTGGCAGAGTGCTGTCTGCAGAGCCACCAACACAGCTCCTGCTTAGTCTCCTCATACTGCTTGTCCCACTGCTAGACACATGTAGGCTGGGATGTTTCTGTGGGGTCAAACTAAAGTGCTGTCTTTGCAGGTAGGGTAATGTGGGTGACCTGTGCATGCTGTTTGACTCAATGGTACCTCCAGAAAAGCCCTTGCTTTCATTTCAGGTCCTCTATCCATTATGACACCTTTCTCCAGGTTTGCTCTCCCCTTCTTTCTAACGAAGCAATTCCTGTGTGATTCAGGAGTGATTTTTGCTTGCTCTCCTTATTTCACATCCTTTCCTGGCCTTGCCCTAGCCTGGCAGGTCTGTTTGGAAAAGGTCCTCACATCACCTCATGCTACTGCACTGTGGTCTGGGCCAGTGCTGCTTTACTTCTCTGGCCAGGTCATGGCCCCCAGCTGTGACCCCTGTTTCCCTGAGCAGATGGCTACTGGGTTTTTTTGTAGATTCTGAAAAAGACTGGAAACCCTTGGCTTTTAACCTGGGAGAAAGGACAGTGGACCTTCTGTCAGCAGACAGTGGAGGGAGCAGATGTTCTATGCAGTGCTCCTCCCTTGTGACCTTCAGGGAAAATAGGTCAACTTCATTTTTTTGCACTCAGTTTTAGCACCATTGTACAAAGCTTGGAAAAGGGAAAAACTTTTTTTTTCCCTGGGTAAGAAGGAAGCAGGAATGCTTGAACAATGCATCCTATTCCACAGTGTTTCACTGCAACCCATGTGATAGGTTGCAGGAGGGTAGGAGAGCAAAGAAGGATCTCAGCAGACATGTGCCAGGGAGCAAGGGGAAAAGTAGGAAGTAACTCCCATAAGCTGGGACAACAGTGGGAGAGGTGGGGCTGAGTAGTGAGTAATTTGCTACTGGTCTTCTAGATGGGGAGGTGCATGGGGGGAAATTACTGACACTTGTGGGGAGGAGCTGGATTTTCTGGGTCACGGAATGTCCAGGCAGTCACTGCAGACATGATCCAAAGTCACCATCTGCTCTTGGGAATGCTTGTGACTGTGAATGTTACGTTTTCTGGGGAGCTGGGAATAGGGTGCTGTTGAAAAGGCAGTTCAAACACAGTGGCATTTACATAAGAAAAAAATATAAAGACTTTTCTGGAGTCCAGCTTCTGTTGCTTTTGACTCAGCTAGCTGTACTGGACTTGATTTCGTAAACCTCACTGTTAATCAGCACACTGCCCCATTTATAAGACCCATGCCCTCAAGTACAAATGGAAAAGGTGTCAGAAAGAAGAGATTAAGGGACTTGCCTCTAGACCCAGATGGAGGCAAGTTTCTGATTCAGAAACTCTTGTCACTTTATCTGCTCGCTCTTGCGTATTGTATCTGCTAGATTATAACCTGCTTCCCACCCTTTCCTTCCTGTGTATCACTTTCCTTTCTTCTGGTTACCTACCACAGTTTGTGTGAAACCCTCCTTGAGTGTTGATTTAGCCATATAAGAACAGTTTTCCTGCCTCTCTGCCTCAACGAATCGCTTTTAAAAACATTTCAGCTGAAAGTGCATCTTCATAGCCTACGCTCTTGAATTTTTCTCTTCCTCTGCAATTATTTACCCCTCAAAAGTGGTTTTATTTAGCTACAGTATATACATTAAATATGAAAATGTGGTTGGCTTTTTTAGAATACTTATTATTGGATGATTTCAAATTGCATGATGAACATGAAACAAATAAGTCTTCCTAAGTATTTAGGCAGTGTAATAGTCAAGGGTCACTTCAACATCTTTCACAAGCATCCGGCTGCAGGTGCCATAGACTTTGAGGGTACAGGCTGCAGAATGAAGTTGAGCTGTGACTTGCAGGTGGATATTTTCAGGTCTTTGTATGTCTTTTGTAGTTTCTTTAGCTCCCGTATGTCATACATTTTGCCACCAACATGATTTATGGCACAGCCCAGAAGGTAGGTTGATGAAGCAGTAAGAGGACTTATGTCCTATAGAGGGGATAAAAAGTAGGATTTTGTATTTATCTGGGCATGGTAGTACAGAAAAAAACCCAACCCAAAATCCAGACTTGGAGAATATGCCTCCAAAATTCAAGCTGGTATAAAAACCTGCTCTTGATCTAAGACTTTCTGGAGCTGTAACTTAGATCAGATTTCAGGCAGACGGAACCACTTTTGCTCAACGGGTTTCAGCCTCACGTGGAACACACTTTGTAATGTTCTTGGTAGAAATATAGCAGACATCTGATCTCTGTGGTAGCACAGCTGATTCTGGGATCAGTTTAGCTGAGGTGAAACGGGTTTGAATTATGAGCAAATGTTTGCTTTTACTGCTCTAATTTAACAACATCCTTCAATAGTAGTGCAGGCATGGTTTGTCCCAAGAACACTGTTCTCCTCAAGAGCCAGTAATGGACTGCACATGCTATTTTCGTTAATATGTTTGTACAATGTATATCTACTTTATACTACATCTACATCGTTTACTGCACTTCTGTACAGTTGTCAGTGTTTCAGCTCATAAGGCAGCAAGATGTGAACCCTTCCTTTTATTTGGTAGGGTGTTAGGACTTTTCAGCTTGGAAAAGAGATGCCTGAGTAGGACATGACAGAGCTCTAGGAGGATCACAGAGCAGGGTTAGAAAATGTCTGTTTTCTCTTCATATGAAGAGTAGAAATGCCCAATAAATTTAACAGTCAAAACCAAAAAAGAGACATTTCTTTCATGTGGTGTATGCTTAAACTGTGGAATTCAGTGGATGGTATGGAGGGCTAGATTATAAATAGTTCTAAAAGCATCTCGATACATTTATGGGGGGGAAAATAAAGCCATTAAGATCTACTAAACACATTGACGCAGATGTGATCTTTGGCTCAGGAGATCTCTCAGCCATGGATAGATGGCTGCTGGGAGAATGCAGTGGGAGAAGGATCACTGTGTATTTGTATTGTCTTTGCCTAAGCCTTTGCTGTTTCCTGTTGCAGTCAGAGCACTGGGCTGGGTGATCCTTTGGGTCCTGTACTAGACATATGCTCTGACAGTCTTAGCAATATTTCCTTAGGAACATGCAAACAGCTTGTTTGGAGTCAAGTTAAACATTGCTGTTTAACTTCATCAGCAGAAAGTTTTTTTCACTATCTTGGTGGGAGGTGTTCCTAGATGTGATCAAGGGACAAGAAGAACATCTCGAAAGTTAGGATAGTCAATAAAAATTTGAAAAAAAAAAGTTAACACACCTTGATTAAATATTAATGTTATGAGTCATAGGGAGTTCTTGGAGATTGGGGAGAATAGGAAGAAACCTTAATTCTCAGTGGAACCCTGTGTGGGAATTATGTTATTTAAGTACAATATCCAGTACGTATCTGAACAATACCCAGGATAAGGGTCTGGCCTGAAATTTTGATCTTTGGTACAAGGACTGTGTTTTTGCATCTTTTTAACTGGATAAAGCAGAGTGTGAATGTCTGGCAGCTCGACTATAGCAAAAACCTGGTTTTCATTTAACTGCTATTTGCCTGTCTCTGAGCTTAGCAATTCTGTTTTTAATATATAAATTGTAGCAAATACACTGTATCTTTAATTTTATCTTAACCTCCCTGTCTGCTGTTAAAAGTGCCTTCAGGTAAGGTTGAATTACAAAAGCTCTGTTCCCAAGGGAATGACAAACCACTCTCAGGGTGTCCTGGGACAAATTCAAACTCCCTCATTAAGCTTTCTGGGCTTGTGTGAAAGCTGGTGACACAAGATGTCAATCTGCAAAAGCTGTTTTCCATCAACAAAATTTACCTAGACTACCTTTAGTGTGAAGTGAAGCAGTGAGATGAGTTCCTGAACCATGAGGGTCTTCCATAAGTTTACAAAATCAGGTCAAGCAAATTTGAAAATGGTTGGGAGATGCAGTGGTGGTAGATCTTAGAAAGAATGCAGTTGGAAGGGCATAATATATGCTTTTTTGGTGCTTTTGGTTACTGTGGTGCTTTTTAGTCTGACCAGCAAAACCTCCTTCTCAGTTAGCAAAGCCATTTGTTTGAAACAAGTGTGTCAGTGTTGGTGTGGATGAGCAGGAGGAGAGTAGATGTCCGGCATAAAGAGAGGCAGATTTTGTAACCCCTGATGACATTCCTAATGTCTATTTAACTTGACAGCTGGCATATGTCAGGAAAGTAATGAACACTTCATGACTCCTGATGACCTGAGCTTTGATTCACGTTCACAAAGGTGTCATGGGAACACCAAGAACTACACACACCACACATCCCAGCTCATTGCCTCCCTGTCTGAATTCTCTTCAGCTGTGATTTCTTTTGTCTTTATGCTTCCACCAAAAGGGCTAATCTGCCCAACAAGTGTTTGTGTCTGACATGATACCCCGTTGCCCTCTCCCTTCCCTTCTGCATGCGATATATCCTAAACAGATTCTCATTATTGTTCTCTGGTAACTAAGCAACCATGAAATGTCAGCTTGGCCTAAATAAATAAAAAAGGGATACATATCTTCGTAATATATTTATATCTACATCTGGGTAGTTACTGTTATATGTGGTCATCTAAGCATGTCTATACGTGTGTCTATGTGAAATCTGACTAAATGTGACAAGACTTTGCACTTCCATCTATAATCCTGAAGCTTTTTGTTTAAGCGTACCTGTGCTCTTGTGGTGGAAATATTATCACTACCTTCAAGTGACAGGTAAGTAAGCTATGGTGCAAAGAAATAAAGTGACATTTCAAGGTCGCAGAAATACCCAGCTGAAAATCCAGGAACAGCTTCTTGAAATATATATGCATGAATATCCTGTACCAGATTCAAATCCTTCGCCCGTCACTATTTCCAGTATTGCAAACAGCAGACTGGCATCTCTCTGTCTTTTCTCTGTGCATCTGCCCCTCTTTTCCTCTCACATTTTGCTCACTCTATTGTTATTCCCCAAATTCTTCCTATTGTTCCCCAGTGACTCTGTTCCCCTTTATCAGATGTCCTTTTACTTCATATGGACATACTTTCCTTAGACCTCTGGTTTCTTCCTTTTTCTTCGCTGTCACATCACTTTTCTGCTCTCCAACTCTCCTGTAGCCTGTTCTTCTTCCACCCTTCACCCAAATATACAGAATTTGGCAAGCTGCAAAAAATGGTCATTACAGAAAAACTGGTGGTGTGTCCTTGGAGCTGGGAGTGGCTATCAGCTGCAGTGGAAAGCACTTTCCAAGTTGGAGGTGGAGAATTCCTTTTGATGAGAATGAGGTGCACAAGGATTACCTGGGGAGGAAGAAATAAAAACCCACCAAATTTAATCACACTCCATAGCTCCTCTTCTTCCAGGAAGATGATTACAGGAAGTTTCTCCCATGTGAAGTGCATCTATGCAAATATTTTCCATGAGCCAGGCATGCATCCTTGCTCCGGCAGTGCAGAAATAGTGCTTTGGTACTTCAGTCCCTGCCAAGTAATTTCATGATGTAAAAAAAAAAAAGCCCTATAGAGAGTTGTGGGCTGCCTTCAGCACCCTGCCTACAGGGTGGGACCAAGGCATCTTTGTGCATTGACAGTGTCTTGTCATCATCCTGTACTGTTCCCAATACCCAGTCCAAAAAAAAGGTTGCACTCTGAGCACCTAGGAATTCCCCAGGATCTGTCTGTGTCCAGCTAGAGGCTTACCCAAAATATAGTTTGAATGATGTTCAAGACCTGGGACTAAAAACGAGTCAGGCAAACATCAAGTCTCAGTGAATGTCTTGAGCTGTTCCTCGGTTACCTAGAGAGGGATCCAGGTTTCGCAGGTTAAGGATCACTGCTTTGGGTTGTTCAGCACTGAGAGAAATCTGATCCCTGATCTAAGCTGGGGATCAAGGGCTGGGGAGTCCAGGTTTTTTCATTCATGTAGCGTGCACCTGATGAACCATCGCAAAAGGGGGGGTATGCATACAACTTTGTGCTTGGGGTTGTTGATTTCAGTTAGGGCTGTGTTTTTCAGTCAAGAGGTTTGCTCTAACACCCTAACTACAACAGCTTATCCTCTGTAAGTTGAGTAGGCTTAAAACGGGAGTGGGAGGAAAAGAACTGCAGCAGAGCTGGAGGCAAAAAGGGCAGGAGCAGCTACCTTAAAGCATGACTATTTAAAGTTTCCTGACCCATGTGGGCACCACTCCCCTCCTTTAACTGAAAGCACACAATCAAGGCTGTGTATCTGAACAGATCTTCCATTACCCACATTCAGCCATGACAATCCTCAGCAAGTCCACTGTAAGCCAGGACAGAAACCAGGACAGATTTTCAGCTGGCTGCAGAGACCAAAGCTGCCACCATCCCTCCAGGACTGCAGACGGAGCCCGTTGATGACAACATGCCAACAGCAGGCTGATGGGATTCAGCGGGTGAACCTGTTAAGAGATGCAGTCTTTCAAGTAAGTCAAAACCTCACTGCTTCCAAACCCCTGCTTCCCCTGAAATGTTGAGGTTTCTTCTCCATCCATGGTGAGGGAGTAGCCTGTCCTCCCACCTCTGCTGGATTTAGGGAATGACAGCAAGTGCTGATCTTGGGAATCTCTGTGCATAGGCTGGACAGGGCCAGGGCAGTGTCTGTCCTGGGATCATCCTGACCATCATACTGTTAGTGCAGCCCCGGGAACAGATTTAGCTTGTTCCAACTCACTTACAAAGCCTGGCTTCTGCTCAGGAACAACGTTGTCCAAGGGCCGGTCCCAGGAGGTGTGAAGGGGGAGAGGAGACAGGAGGGACATGAGCCATTCTATGACACTTGCCTCGCAAATGGGCCCTGTCCCATTTGAGCTCCTACGATTGACTGAGCTAGCTGATCACTCGTAGCAGAGGGCCAGGATAAGTGCAGAAATATTTCCTTTCTCAATCACAAGGGAAGAAGGCTGATGAGCCTCGTCTCTGACTCGGCCAGTCAGGCTAGGTCACCCAATGATGTTAAATTGCTCAAAAATAGAAGTAATGGCTTTTAAATGATGTTTCTTACAGTAATTCCTCTTTTTTTTCTTCTACAGGGAAAGATTTGGGGCAGCTGGTGTTGTAGCTCCATCTACCAGGAAGCAACGAGTCAGGCTCCTCTGTCAGTCACAGATGGTGTAATTAATTCTTCTAGGTAGTGTAATTAGTCCGTCCTATCAGCTACATATTTTCTCAGTCAAAATTATGCTAAAGCTAATAATACATAAAACACAGAAAACAAAAAAGAAACCCAAAAAAAGGGAAGCAATAATGGGAGGAGAAGGGATTAGAACAAAATTTACCAGTGTATAATTTTTTCTTGTTGTACATTTCCTCTTCCCTTCAGCTTCAAACACAATTCAGAACAACTGGTGAATGTAGCAAGCAGAATGAATACAAATTGGCTTACTTTAAATAGCAGCGTGTAGGACTTAGCCAAAGTCTGCTTTCAGATGCTGAGGCGAGATAAGGCACGGATCCTGCAACGAACTCTGTGCGGGCATTGTGTCAGGGCTGGGCTTCTGCCCCGGGCTGTGCCTGAAAGCGTGGGGTGCAGGAAGGCAGTGAGAGGTCTGTGTCCAGTGCTGAAGTGGGGTCCCATCAGGGCAGACCTGCTGGCAGGGCTGTGTGGAAACCTGGGTGTAACTCTCTTGCAAGATGATGTGGGGTACATTGGATGTCTCTGCCTCTGGGCAAGGATGAGGCACCCAGGAGCAGCAGTCACAGGTCCCCAAAGCAGGAAAGAGCTGACTTACCTGGGATGGTGTCCATAAGAGAGGTCTTATAGCCATCCATGGCTGAGGGACTGTAGCCCAGAAGACCTTTTTAAGCATGTTTCCTTTCCAACTCAGATACTAATGCAGAGCAACTCTTTCAAATCGAGTTTGGCTTGTGGCAATAAAGAACCACCCCAAAACCTATCTGCTGTGGGAATTTCCTTGAGGCTCAGATCTGTGGATAGAACATAGAGATGGATGTACAGAAACTTTTGGGTGAAACCTTCTTCTACCATGACATGAATTGCTTTCTCAGAGGTCAGGCAAGTGAAGGGAAGGTGATAACTGGCCCAAGCAAGCTGGAAAAGGGGCATGAGCTTCACCTGTTGTAATGTCACCTCTGGGGAGAGGATGGAGGGGGATTGTGTGTGGGAACAGGGATGCTATAGTGCAGCTGGAGAGGACTTCTGTGAGCAGGAAATGTCTGGTTTTGTGGTGGGAGGGAGGGCAGTGGGTGAGTTTGCAAAGAAAACTGGTGCTGAGAACATGGAGATATTTTGGGCAGAGAGGAAGAAGATTCAAAGCAGACTCTACAAGTCAGTCTTGGTAATGTAAGACTTCTTAGTGTGGTCAATCTCTTGTTATTGCTCCTGTGTGAGCTCTTCAGAACTGGGCGGGCTCATGAAGGTCCTGTTGTAGCCTTGGCTCAAGCCTGGACGGGAACACACGTTGCCTCAGAGCATTCTGTGCTTGCAGTGCTCCTGGTCTGGGGTGACCCCATGAGCCCAACACCCCATGGTGACTGCATGCCTCAGCTTTGCTGCCAAGTGACCCCACGGCAAAAGGAGAGGGGGAGCTGGCTGAGTCCCTGTGAGCGCAGAAAGCCTGTTTCCCTGGAGATAGAGTTATCTCCTTCTAAGAGTGGATTTAGCCCAGATGGGAAAAAAAAATGCTGAGTGGGAACAAAGTCCTTTTTTTAGAACTTGAGGAGGCACAGCCTTCCCTAGTGCTGACCCCTGAGTCTCTGAGAGCATGCTCTCCTCTGGGCAGAGGTGGTGTGGCAGCCTGGCCATTCCCCTGGGTCCTGAGCCTGCCACCAGCAGCAACAGCTGCAGCATGGTATGTCTTGGGGGAGAGTGAGAGGTTTGGCCCCTGGGGAGCATTTGGTGTCATGCCTTCCAGTCCTCCATGTGGCTTCAGGTCAACCAGGTGAAAAGTCAGCTATGAGGATACCACTTGCTGTACCTCAGTGGGCATGGGGAGGACTGCCTCGCGCCTACCCTTGGACAGGGTGTGCTGTGCTGCCTGATAAGAGGCAGGCTCGGGGTCAGCCCATGCACAGGAAATGGCAAAGCCTTTTGGTCACAGCTGAGCTGGTGCAGAGCTTCTGACACGCAGGTCAAAGCCCACTGATCTACAGTGTAGCTCGAGAGAGCTGGATGTGTCCCTTATCCCTGCAAGTTGGTCATGGTTTTCCAGAAAGGCTAAAGTGCAGAAGGGACTCTGCTATCTGCAAACTGGCCTCTTTGTACCTTGGAAACTCAAGTAGCTTCAGGCACCACACCTGTCTCTTATTTTCCCTGACAATTTAGTTTCTGTCTTTCTCATCTCATTTTGCTTCAGCGTCTCTTCTAACACGCTGCACCCCCCCTCCATCCGTCTCTCTTGTTGCTAGGTGAAAAACTCAGAGTGGCAGCCATGGAAGCTGACTCACGGCCCATACATGGAAAATGGAGACACCAAGTACTGCCTATTGCCCAGAGTGAGCCACTCTCGAGTCCTGACTGTCCTGATGGGTTGTAACTGTCCTGAATGGCCTCATCTGGGACCCTCACCGACTCTGCTTCTTGGCCTGGGAATGCTATACAGCCTTCACCCGTGCTCTTTGCCTGAGCTGTGTAGTGGGCAGATCTGATCTCAGCTTTAATGTATTTAGTTGGGCTTCCTGGCCTGGCTTTAGACTTACTGGTGATTGTTGGATGATTGGTGTGCTGGCCTTGATCAGGCTGCAATGGGACTGTGCCTGTGTTGGTGACAGCATGGTCCTGCAGTCCCCATCCTTTCTTGGTTTTCCTTGTTGAGCAGACTGCAACTTGTGGTCCCTGAGGGCCTGAAGAGAAGTAGAGGTCTTGGGAGACACTTGGGTCTTTCCTCAGGAATCTCCCTAAAGTGCTGTAGTTTCCTTTTCTTTATCACAGATATTTTTCTAGGCATTATTGGAAGCAGCACTGGTACTAATTTGGCTTTCCTTAAGCCAGTGCAAGTATATTCATGTATCAAAAT
Organism: Porphyrio hochstetteri; assembly: GCA_020800305.1. Classification (NCBI taxonomy): domain Eukaryota; kingdom Metazoa; phylum Chordata; class Aves; order Gruiformes; family Rallidae; genus Porphyrio; species Porphyrio hochstetteri. Next base: position 17,943,615 of record CM036905.1, on the reverse strand, counting down.
GTGGCTACATGGAAAAGGCTGCTTAGCTTCTCCTTGGAGACCAAAACCTCAGTATAGCTATGAGCCTCCTACTATTTTTCTGCTAATCTTGATGTTCTTGCTAATTCTGGATTGCTGTCCTTTTATGCTAGTGACCTGAAAACTTTCTGCAGCAACATGGATAAGATTCCACCTTGAACCCTGTTTCTTCCACAACGGGGTGGTTCAAGCCATCTCACTGGCCCTGTGACAGTGAGTACAAGGGAGGATGAAGAGGTGGGACTCGGGACACTGTGATGATGAATGCTTCCAGAAGAAATATGCAAGGCAGAGTGTGTGTGGATCACAGCCAAGAAAAATGGAATTTAAAACTCTTTTCAGATTCTCCTTGTTTCACTTGAGAGTTGAAAGTATGCAATGACTTCTAGTATCCATGGTGATCTTCATTCACATTGTTAAAGAAGACCTGATCAGCAATTAGGCTAGCATGGCAATTTTTCTCTTTGGTACATATTGTCAGGCAGGCATTTAAGGTGCTGGATCTGTCCAGATTTTACATGTCTCTAGAAGGCTGGTGTAACAGCTAACCACCAGCCCTGGAGCTGTCAGCCTGGCTTACAGAGGTTATTGGAGAGAATGCAGGGGCAAATAGCTCTCCATTACAGCTTCCCACTCCTGCTTCTGATCTCATCCAACCACTAAGGGTACTTAAAATTCATGCTCTTAAATCTTCCTAGAGTGCAGGACCAAAGGCTTGATTTGGAGGCAGATTAATTTGGCAGAGTAATTGCTTGAGCTCTTCTCAGGATCATGAGAGGAGAAACCAATTTATATATGTAATTTTGGAGCTTTGTTATGACCACTCATGGCTCAGGACAGGAGCTCACTGCATGCTGTTGAAGCAGAGAGATTTGTACCAGGGTTGAAGAACAGACTGCTTTAGAGTCTTGCCTCACTCTGGGAAGAGTGGTGCTAAAGTGGCTAGAATATATTTGCTCACACTGCATGGTGATTGGGGTTGAGTGCTGGGAGCAAGACCAAAAAAGAGATTCACTGCTCCAGGGAAGGGCAGTTCTCTCAGTATAGCACAGGGATCTCCACTTAGATGAGTTGCACTGTATGCTGTCTTCTCCATGGACCCCAATAGGACAGTTGCACATGGGAGCCTCATACATTGACTATGGCTTTTAAAATGGACGAGACCTTGAGTCCTGGCCAGCTGTGTACACACGGACAGGATCTATTCCTTGCTATGAAAAGGGGCTTTAATTTGGCTCTGACATCATGTCCAGTATTGATGTATTCAAATTTTACATCAATAAAATGAAGTCTCCATACCCTCTCTCATGTGTATAGTGTGCTGTTCAAAATAGTAGATATTTTTAATGTTTCAATAGCTTTTTATGAAAAGAAAATGGAAATGGAAACCACATTTCTTAAATGAATTTTATCTCTATGGCAGTTCTAGCGATTCAGATCTGTGTCAGTGCCAGTTTATTGCAGTCTATCCTCTCCTCAGTGAGCATCTGCTTAATAGTTCAGTACAGATACAGACAGATAGGAACATTCTAGCACACACCTAACTCTACCTTGGGGCATGGAAGAAGGTACTTAAAGTACTAATTATTTTATTTTTTTAAAGCAAAAAGATTTTGTTTAAGTGAGATGTTTCGTCCACTGAACATGCTAAAAAGATCTGAGAATAACAGAAAATGAGGGTTGTGTTTTCCCTTCCCATGACATTTCCTTTAAATTGTTGGGCTGTTTTTGGTTTTGTTTTGTTGCGGTTTTTTTGGGGGGCTTTTTTTTTTAACAAGTTGTTGTATAAATTTTATATTAATCTTTGTACACTTAACCCTGGTCTAATTATTATAGGTCTTGTATAATAATTTAACATAACTGCTATAGCCCATTATGACAAGTTGCAGAGCAATAAGCCACAAAGTCCCCCAACTCATGTTTTTCCCTTCCTCTTTCTCTCCATTGATTACAGGTCTATAATTATTTTCAAGGATTATTCACTTGAAAATCAAGGAATGGATCTCAATATCATGTGCAAAGTAAACACAAGATTGAAAGAGAAGTGGTCTTGTCTGTGTTTATGGAATTGTTTAAGAAATACCACTTTGACTAAGCAGAGCATGGAAACAGATATAATTATCCATGCTATGTAGACTGGAAAGAGTGCTGCGAGGGAGCAGGAGGATGGCTTCCTGCTCCAGTAAAGGCAGGACAGTTTCCCGCAGTGGAAAAGCTGGCCTCGCTGCTGAGCAGCACCCAATCAGCCATAGACTCAGAGAGCAAAATGAGGCCAAGGTTCTCTAAACAATAAAGAAAAAAATAGATATCTAATAAGACTCCTGTGTTTTGCATTTATGATATTTAAAAAAAAGAAGCTGTTTTTGAAATGTTTCTCTGTAAACATGCTTTGTCTGAGCAGTGGTTCTGTAAGGGAAGGATCTGCTTGGATGGGTCCTGCTGCAAGGCTGGGACACCACTGGAGGGACCTCCTTGGTTATTGGGCTCAGCCCCCACTCTGACAGTCCCTACCTTATGCAGACAGGTAGTTGTTGATGTGTATGCATACTAGAAATAGCGTAGTCATAACAATACTTACTTATGTGGTGCTTGCAGAGCTGGAGCATGGAGACTTGGGGGGAAAGTGAGATGTGTCCAGAGCAAGTGGGCTCATTTGCTGATGAAGCAACAAAAAAGCTCTTGTTTTTCCAAATAAGGTACTCAGACCTTCAACTGGAAAAACAAATTATAAATTACACTTTAACTCCAATGTGTGTTTCAGATAGAGGACTTCACAGCAATTTTCAGGATTCCTAACCCTATGTCACACTCTCATCTCAACGAAGGGAGCTGGCTTTTCTCTTCTGGGAGAGACCATTGGAGGGACACAAGCACTGTACTTGCCAGCAGAAGATTGGGATACTGGAGCTGCATGATGAGGCAGAGGAATATCACATGGATGACTTTGGCTCTGTTCTCAGCCAAGTTTTTCTGCTGTACCTTGTGGTTTTTTGCTTTTTGTCCTAAGTCTTACCTTACTTTGTAGTTTTTGCTCCTGATCCTAGGAAGCAGGATGGAGTTTATTCAGGTTTCAGAGCTCCCCATCCTCCCCCCTTAGTCAGCTGTGTCTCTTCCTGTCAGATGAGAGAGGTACCAGTGCCACTGCCCCTGCATTGGTGCAGCCCTAACCTTGGGGGGGTGTCCTTTGAGGTCATCCTCCTCTGGCTTCTGATGGAGCAGAAGCCACTGCCCACACTGCTGCCTGCTTCTTTAGGCACCCAAGAGAGCCTTGGGAAGGCTGCCATCCCCTTCTCTGCCAAGGTGTAGTAAAACAAGAGAGTAGAAATACTTTGAGAGAGGGGAAGCTGTGATGGCGAGGATGGAGCAAGATCCCCACGGCAGAGGAACAGCCCTGTTAGCAGGTGTTTTGGGCACAGGGATCCCTCTGGTACTCAGTGGCCAGTTCTAGGTGTGCTACCAAAAGCTTTGAGGAGAGAAAGTAATTTCAGATGCAGACTCCTTAGACAGCACTCACCCCACACTGACACACAGAGAGACTGGTGTAGGCAGAGGCTTCTGAGCATCCCTGGCTGAGACTCCCGCTTCCTTATAGCAAGAAAAGTCTTTTAGCTCCTCACATCTCTGTGACCTTGGTTTGGCATGGAGTGAATACAAAGTGAGGAGCATCTTAGTGCTTAGAAGAGTAGCTAGCTAACTACAGCTGTCTTAGATCGCCCTTCTGCAAGATCTACAGATTGCAGGCAGGAATGGGGGTGGGGGAGAGGATTTAGTCAGCTGATGAGCCTGGCTTCTCTGTCTCTTTTAAGAAAGAGGATTTATTGGTATTAAACATGTCTCTCTTAATGTGGGTGATTTAAAATGGAAATTGCCTTTGAAAGGGGATTTCCTATTAACTAGCTGGGAAGGAAAAATAGGATAATACCATCATCCTTATACAGGGCCCATGGATGAGATGCTGGAACAGAAAGATCTGGTTAACTGCTGCTTCTTCAGAAATTACAGCTTCTCTGTAAGAGTAAGCCTTGCACAAATTCCTCCATAAGGAATGGTTGTATAGATGCTTCCATAAAGTTATTTTTATGGAAAAAGCATCAATCTTAATAGGTCCTTTGGGTTTCAAGGTAAGACCTCACTAAATATGAATTCTGAGGCCAGGATCAGCAATGTGTCCAGCTCTTCCATGTGTCATATTTGAGACTAGATGGAGACACAGGCACTAGAAGACTGGACTGAGGATTCACATATGTTACTATGCAGTTTATACAAATCAAAACTTTCATTAGTTAATGATTATAATAAGAAAAAGAAAGCCTTTTTGTTGTGGTTTAACCCAGGCTGGCAGCTAAGCACCACACAGCTACTCACTCCCCACAGGGGAATGGCGGAGAGAATTGGAAAAGTGGGAAAACTTGTGGATTGAAATAAAAATGGTTTCACAGGTAAAGCAAAACCGACACACTTAAACAAAGCAAAACAAGGAATTCATTCTCCACTCCCCACGGGCAGGGAGGTGTTCTGCCATCTCCAGAAAAGCAGGGCTCCATCACATGGAATGGTTACTTGGGAAGACAAACACATCCCCCCATTCTTTCTTTCCCCATGTTGACCATGATGTCATATGGTATGGAATATGCCTTGGGTCAGCTGTCCAGGTCTGCTGCCTCCCAATTCCTTGTGCATCCCTGGCCTGCTGGTAGGGTGAGGAACTGAAGAGGCCTTGATCCTATGTAAGTACTTTTGGTGGTTTGACCCTGGATGGAGGCCAGATGACCACTAAAATCATTCTATCGCTCCCCTTTGCAGCTGGACAGGGGAGAAAATATATTTTGAGAGGCTTAGGGATCGAAATAAGGAAAGGGAGAGATCATTCCGCAGTTAGCGTCACGGGCAAAACAGACTCAACATACACTAAAAAAAAAAAAAATCTAATTTATTACACTACACACACAGTGAAACCAGAGTAGGATAATAAGAAGTAAAACCAGATCTTACAGCACCTCCCCCCACCCCTCCCTTCCTCACAGACTTCACTTTAGTCATGATTTCTCTCCTTTTCTCTCCCCGCAGGGTGGCACAGGGAGGGGCAGGGAATGGGGGAATGGGGGTTTCCATCAGTTCCTCACAAATTCTTTTCCTTCTTGGGGGCGGGGGGGCATTCCTCACACTCCTTCCGTGCTCCAGCATGGGGTCCCACCCATAGGAGACAGTCCTCCATGAACTTCTCCAACTTGAGCTCTTTCCCATGGGGCTTCAGCCCTTCACCAACTAACCCAGCATGAGGTCACTGCTATGAGGTGCAGTCTCTCAGGCCCAGGCTGGTCTCCCATGGAGTTACAAACTTGCTCTGATGTGGGCCTCTCTCTCTCACTCCATTGGTTGCAGGTCCTGCCAGGAGCTTGCTTCAAGGTCGGTCTATTTGTCTTCTATTTGTCTCCACCTGCTTCAGCATGGGGGTCTTCTCCACGGGCTTCAGCGGAATGTCTCTCTCTGCTGTCTGGGGCATCTCCTCCCCTCCCTTCTTCACTGACCTTGATGTCTGCACAGTTTCTTACATCTTTTCACTCCCTCCTCTGCTGACAAAAAGTGGCTGCTTGTGGTTTTTTTTCTCTTAAATATGATTCACAGAGGCGCTATGACCATCGCTGATAGACTCAGCCTTGGGCAATGGCAGGTCCAGCCTTGAGCCCAGATGGTGTTTACTCTTTTGGGCCTAGGTGAAGCTTTTAGCTGCTTCTTGCAGAAGACACCCCTGCAGCCCCCCCTCCTCCACCAGAACCCAGGCATGCAAAACCACAACAGGACTTTTCAGCATGACAAATATTTCTCTATATCAACACTGTTTCCAGCACAGATCCAAAACAGAGCCTCATACTAGCTACTGTGAAGAACATTAACTATTACAGCCAAAACAAGCACAAGAAGCAACCCCTTGATTAGGTTGAAACACCTTTCATTACTCATGTCTGTTGGCAAAGATGGGTCTTTCTGTAACCTCATTTCCTCATTGACCTGTCTGGTTTGTGCAGATGTTGCTCTGTGGTTGTGGCAGAGATATCTTTGTCTTCCTAGCATGACATATGGATGTGGGATAGCTTTGGTTGGATGATATGGAGCAGTGTCCTGACCATTTGCAGTGTGTGACCACCCAGGATAGGGGGAAGAGACAAGAGGTAAGACAGAAGATGATCCATGCAAGACAGGGAAGTGTACTTGGTGCCTGTATGACGGCCATTCCTTGCTGTATTTCCTTGGCCTCTGTGCTTGCATGCATTGTATGTGTTGATTAATTGCGGGTATTGGCTGCTTGGCAATGACAGGAGTGTCAGGGCTGGTGCTCTTGGTTGATGAAGGAAGAGAAGATCCTAGCTACAACTGGATGGAAGACTTACTAAGAGACAAAATGGTGGCCAGCCCACCAGCTTTTGAGTTGATCTGTGATGGGTTGCTGCAATATGTTGTGGGTGGTTACTTGGAGGATTCGTGTTGCTTGGCAACCTTGTTATCACGGTTCAGCTGGTGATATTGGAGGAGGGGGCACTTTGGAGGACACTTCTGTTGGAAGGGGAAGGGGGAGGCAGGGGAGGAGGGTAAGTACAATAACCACAGTGGTCCACACTGGTTGTGCTTTGCTCAGGGCTGTGTGCTGAGGGAAGTACTGGGCCTGGTTATGGCTGTGTGTGTAGTCCCTCATGCGTTGGGTGGGTATAGGGAGCTGGTGAGAATCTTGATACTGTATAGGGATGTGGGCAGAGCAGCTGATGAGGAGGATTGGAATGTCTTGATATTGACCCTGGAGCATGCCTCCCCATGACCTTATGACTGTATGCTGGTAAACATGGGGGCTGTAGTCTGTACACCCAACATGGGTTTTCTCAGAAATTCAGGCTCAAAAACTTCACAGAGCATACTTCTATACTTCTGCAGGTTTTGACTGAGGACAGGAAAGCAATGGGACAGGTTGCTGAGAGAAGCTCTGTACTCTCCATCCTTGGATATTTTCAAGACCCAACAGGTTAATGCCCTGAGCCAATCTGATCTGATCTCACAGCTGGCCCTGTTTCCAGCAAGAGGTTGGACTGCAGCCTCCTGGGGTCTCTCCCACTGTGAATTATCCCGCGATCCTGTGACTTCCTGATGGTGAGGAAGTCATGGGACTGCACTGTAAGACACCCACAGAGCCAAACACTTCAGGTCTAAACAGAACCTCTACAGTTATGAACTCCTGCGGTCATCAAGAGAAGTTTGAAAACAAAAATGTCACAGGTGTGATAACAGTCAGATACACAGTTACTAATGAAGCCAATTGTTCTGTTCATCCCCTTGAAGGAGATTACACTCCTTTCATTGCACTGCACTGAGACACCAAACAGTTCTTAATTCTGTTGGACTTCAAAAGACAGAAAAGATGTTTAAGGAGTCAGTCCTTTCTGATGAAAATTCTGAACTCGGTCTTTTGAGCAGCCACTCCAGGGGACATTTATCATCTGTACATAATGCTAGATGCTTGAAATCATAGACCTTGAGGCCTACCATTATTACATGAGATTGTGTGATTAGTTATTTCTATTCTATTCAGCTGAGCTACGGCTGCTGGTAGCAGCACAGAAGAGTTATGCAGATTCTGGTGACAGTTATAGGGGATTGGGGCTGTCACCTGCCTGGGATATAGCTGTTCTGTATCCCAGGAAGTATCAGTGGTCTTGCTATGCTCTTTCCACTAATCAAAGAAGATGCTTTTATGACTCTGTATATTTTTTTGTGAGGCTGTTTATTTGTATCTGGTGTACCTAAGGACTTCTTTCCTTGGGTACTGTAGGACAGATGATTATAGCCAGTTTCATTGCTTACAATTTCCATGTCTGCCCTGAAGCCAGAAGATACCTGATTCTGCTCCATGTTGCCATCATGTTCAAGTGCACCAGTGCCTTGCTGAAAAGGTCTCCTTCCAGAGTACCATTTTGCAAAATTGTAGTATCATGTGTAGTGGAAACCTACTCAACACCAGCGTGCTTTTAGCTCCTGGTGACCAGAATGGGCCACTTGAGTCTAGTGCTCTGTGTCAAATATGGCTGTTTTAGATGAGGAATCCTGTAGTCACTTGTGCAGTCCTCCTTTCTTTGGAGATGTGTTTGAAACAATGGTAGCTGAAACCAAAATTTTACTTTGGCAGTTATGGTCCCTTAGTCTTTCCTTAGTATGCCTGGAGAGGAAAAAATGCATTGGAAAAAATGCAAAAAATGTATTTTTGGGTGATAAAGGTTGAGGATGACAGTGAGAATCACCTGAGGACCAGAGTAGGGCTTGAACCCATCTGCTAACTTTTCCTTGCCTGAATGCTTGCACCCAGGCATTATATCTTCTCTTCCTGAATGCTTTTTGTCAGGGATACTAAGTGTGTGGGCTGCTGGGTTTTCTTCTGGTGAGGACCTGAGTAAGGAGCAAGGCCTCTCCTAGAGTCCTATCTATCCTTAACTGGGATCCAGTATATCTGGAAAGAGAAAAAAACAGCAGTTCTGGCCCCATTAATTTTTGGGAGCTGTTTAGATTTTTGCAAATGACAGGCTAATCCCTGCCTCTGCTGTAAAGCATAATTTCAGGAAGACAGGAGCTAACACTCCATGGGACCATGCTGTTCTTTGCCTCTAGGAAGGTCAGGAGCAGCAGGTACAGGGGGCTTTTATACATGTGAAGATCCTCTGACATGCTATACTCTGAGCTTGTACACATCTCAGACTGTCAGCATACAACTTTTAAGGCCAAGGGGGCAGAGGGCCATGTATCAGCTTCTGTGAATGGGTAGCAGCCTAGTTTGAGGCAAAAGTTCATCACTGAGGTCACAGAAGTAGTAGGCCACTGTCATGGCATATGCTTTTTATCCCTTCATGATAAGCCCCATGGCACTGCTCACTTTGTAGTGTCCCAGAGGGAACACCAACAGTTTTAGTCAATGAGTTTTCCAGCTGCAGTAGCTGTGGAGCTCTACAAACTGTCAACACGAGGTGATGTCTAATCAAATGAATAAAAAGGGGTTCTATGCCATTTTAACATAGGGACTGATGGATTGTTGAGTAGATGTTTGACCATAGGCATTAACACAAGCAGTGTTGGATGTCTGCTGGATGCCTGCTTCTTCAGAAGTTGTCTTTGTCATCATGGCCTGGTCAGGCTTTTGTCTGCCTGCGAACAGGAATTTTGTAACACACTGCCAACAACCTGTATTGTACCCAAATGATGCAGCTTACCTTAATTCTTACATCTCTTTCCAAACATCCCTGGAAATTGCAGACATTGCACTAGGCCTTCAAGCACCCACCGAATGACCAAAATGTGCATGTTGAACTAGCTACCTGTAACCGCATCCTGAGGCATTCTGACCTTTCTATAGTCTGTTCTGGATAATATAAGACAGTGAAGCCAACAAGGAGACATTCCACCAACACTGGATTTGCTGGAGTCAAATCTGCTTTTGCTTAGCCCAACAGAGGAATTGACATTGGGTGACTCCTAGTAGAGAAGGGTCTCTTGATAATATAAGTGTCCATGACAGAACGGAATATAATATAATTCACAGTTGTAACTAACAATTCATGGCCTTGCCAAATCTGCTCCCTCCTACCATTCTCATTACCCTCTCCCAGCACCTCTCTCTCTCTGCATCTCCTGAGGTGCCACCAGGGAACAATATAGGTGAGACACCAACCTCCTCTGATGGTTCTGAACATAAAAATATGTGGGAAAAGTAGCATCAGTGATATCCCCTTTTCCTCAGGCTTTGCCTTTGTTAGGTCATGAACTGTCCCTTGTGCCACTTATGGCACTGAGACAGTGTTCTCCACAGAGACTGTGCTCCTATCTGATAAGTTGTTAGCTGGCAATGGCAAGAAGATGGGTGCCTATGGAAGTTGAGTCACACGAGAAACAAGAGATCAGTTTACAAGAAAATAATGTACAATTTCTTCAGGTAACATGAAAACACATGGCCATCCTTGACCTAGAATAAGGACATGACCAGCAAGGACACAACAGCCTGCAGGCTTGCTTTTTGTCAGCACGAGAAAACCTGTTAGCATGGCAAGCCCAGACTACTGACTCCTGACTGACACAGGGGCTGGAGCAGAGATGTCCAGCTGCTCTTTTGCCAGGGGAACAAGCCACAGCTCCACAGGAGCTTTATGTACTTGTGTCCAAAGGGCACAACAAAGGACAAATGGCCTTGTCATAAAACCAAACAACACAACCATATAAATATGTGAAAATGGCAAGAAAAGAGCAGAGAATATAATCACAGATTTCCCCCTTCTCAGGCAAACCTGTTTACGAAGGCCAGAGGAAGCCAAAATTTTCACTGTGAGCTGCTTTGAGCTGTCCTTCCAAATAAATGTTGCCTTGCTCTAATGCCCAGCCTCCGTCCTTGAACTGGGAAAGGTGCCAAAGTGTGGCCAAAGCTCTGGGTGGACGTTTTCTAAAGATGATGAGGGGAGAAGGACAGAACAGCATGTGCTTTTCTGAATTCAGTGCATTCCTTTAGGATGAGGAAAAGGTACACCCAATGCATGGGAAGGGTTACTACTTTCAATCTTTCCCACTGCCAGGATGTAGAAACACAATCAGCACTTGGGTCCTGGCAATAACACGTGGAGGAAAGGGCAAACTTGCAGGCTTGCTGGAGGACAGAGGCTGACCAGAACCTGACGGAGCTGAGGCCAGACCTTGTTCTGTTCATAATCACTATGGAGGTGAAAGACAACTCATATCTTATCAAGGCCTAGTCTTGGGATCGAGTTTCCAGCTGAAGTATGGCAAAAAATTAGCCAGAGCATGAGATAGTCTCTGGGTAGTGCATGCAATCAAGATGCTGAGGCTTGAGCTTGAGTCAGACCTACATGAGAGCAAAAATGGGCTGCTAGACTTCAAAGCAGTTGAGGTAAATGTCCTCCATTTCAGTTTGATGGTAAATTAAAAGAGGCAGCTGAGGTGTACCAGAGGTATTTTTCTTATTGCCTCTTCCTACATGTCCAAGTAAGGGGATGTCTTAAAAGAAGAAGGTGGCAGTTTTCTTTAGAATATAGAGCAATCTGACAGAAATCTTAATGCTTCTTCCAGCCAGAGGGCTGAACTATTGAGTCAGCTGGCTCACTTGGAAACAGCTCAGGCAAAGGAAATCTATCTCCATCTGCATAAAGTAATTTGCCAATGGTTCATATTTTTTTTCAGGAAGATGTGGTGGCGATGGGGCAGCATGATAACCTCAGTTGCCGGGGTAGATGTTCTTTCCCTGCTCTGTGAATATTCAGGTTTAGCACATGCATTTCCACCTTTTCAATTGATGAGATTGCTAAATAAACAGGCAGGGAAGCAGATGACCCTGATCCTTCTGGCTCTCACTGACCACACAGTAGTTTTCAGAGATACTTTTAAGCTCATTAACATCTCTCTCCTGTTTGCCCCCGGGCAAGGAGTTATCTCAGGACCACAGCTGCATGCTAACTGAGATAATTTTTCACTTTAAAATGTGTCTACAGGAAACATTTGTCTTAAATTAGATGGTCAATACAAATGTACAGTAAATGCTGGAGTGAGCACCTAGCCCAAACCCTGTGGGAACCAGCTCACAAGCTTTTGGCTCACTGGTGAAATCATTCTTAGTTCCGTTTTGAAGAATACTTTTGTGTTAGAAAAGTGATCTGCTTTTCTAATGTCACGCAGCTCCGTGTTCAGAAAGCTTGTCAGTACAAATAATATTTTCCTTCACTACCATTCCCCCCCTCCCCCGGACCCGCTTGGCGAGTTATTTGCAGTACCATCTGCTTCACCTGAAGGAGGAATGAGAGGAACAGAGAGAGACTCAGTGCTGTTACCGACCCTGAACTTTTCTGAAGAAAGCTGAGTCTGTTAGGAGGTCATAAGCGATGAGGCTTGTCAAAACTGCTGCACCAGCAGGCAGCCTGACTGGTGACACCAACCGGTGCCCTCACTGTGCCACGTGGATATTAAAGTGAATCCACTCACTGGGTATGCACCACTCTGTATATATGCACATGTATTCAACAGTAATGAAAGCTCTGACAGAGCTTGCAGGTGAAGGAGGACATGGGAGGTGGGTGGGATTTCATCTTTGCTTTGTGTACATCGTTCCCCCGTGTTAAGGGCTGAAAGGAATCTGTGAAGAAAAGATATGAACCATATGCTTGGGAGGAAAATGCAGTGATGCTTTGGTGGCTGTATTTTTAGGTCATAAGGTGTTCAGACAAAAAATAACCCATTCTTTTGGAGAAAACCAAATATTTGTGTACACTGCTGCTGCCAGTTTTTGCCTCAGTGGTGACACGTATTTTTTTTAGAGGGAAGGATTTATTTTTTACCTGCAGTAACTTAATGTTCCAAGTGAATTTATAATAGCACTGATTAACTGGTAGCATTTAGTTTGAGTGAAATATCATCTCTGATGTCTGTACTCCTCTTTGCTCCAGACACTTTTAACAGCTATTTAACTTTACTTATTTCTTCTGCAGGAGGTGGTTCATGTTGTAGCATTGTCCCATTGAACAAGCATTAAGGATTTGCAGCTGTGTAAGTGAAGGTGAGGTGTTCTGGGTAGCCTGAAGAATCTGTGGAATAGCGAGTGAAAAGCTGGATATGTCCCACTGCTTTGTCTAGATGCCATTTGAATGGAGTAGAGCTTGCCTGCTACTTAACTAGGGCATAGCTTTCTGTGTAAGAAAATTCAGTGGGCTTATTTATGGTAGCACCAATACTGTAGTACTTTGACCCAACTATAACACACAGAGCGAAGAAATGGCATGTTATTAACTATTATATTACCTACAACAAAGCAAGATAAAAGGTGAAAGGCAGCGAGTTTAAGTGACTGAATCTTATTGGCCTATATTTTTGTAGCGGACAGTTTCCCTCTTAACACTGGGAGCTGGGAAGCTAAGTTTCTTGGAATGAGACTAGCTGAGCTTTTGCCTTTATTGTGTTGAAGATGAGACTGGCTAGGTAGAGCCATGGTATCTGGTCCCTCAGGGTGCGTGCAGCAGCTCTCAGTAGCATGAGCAGTAAACTAGATAATTGGTGTATTGGTTCTCATCCAATAATAATTTATTTCCTGGGAGCTACTTCAAAGCTTAATCCTAGAATTAAATCCCCTATTCCTCCTTGGGATTTTAATTTAGTTTTGAATGCTCTGATGGATCCTCTGCTAGAATACTGGAGACGGCTTTCAGATTTAAGGGCGATTTTCCTGGCTGCTGTATGCCCTCTATAGAGCATAGGTGAATGCAGACACTTTCTTGAAAAGACTCTTTTTTAGCTTTTCTTCACGATAAACTGGCAGAAGCTACACCTTATCTTTTACTGAAAGCAGTTTTCCAGTTTCCTTTAAACCATGAAGGCAATCTGCCTAATTCATTTTGCAGCTCCTCCAGTAAAGAGAAGAAAGAGTGTCATCACTTAAATCTGGAGAGAACCAATAAGGTTTTCATCAAGAAGACAGTTGATTTTAGAAAAAACAAACAAACAGATAATCTGTTTGTCTTGTTAGGGTTGGAACAGGATGGAGATGACTGCCTGGAGGACCATTGTTTCCCATTCATTCAAGCGTGTCAGGAAGCTGTGCCTGAAGACCAGCAAGGTGGCACAAGATCTCCAGCCACTGGAATGATCTTTGCACCCCAGAGGTGGAGGAGAAAGGTTTCCCTCCCACAGTGGTGCAAGCCAGTGCTTGGATCTCTTCTTCATGCTTCTGAATGGCACGTGAAAAGGAATGGCATATATGGCTAATGTTTGAACTCTGCTTTGACAATATACAGCCTCTGATGATAATTACTATTTATTATTAGATGTGGTGGCTTTTAGATAGGTTGATGATAGGTTCTTCAGTCTGGGTGTGCTGTAGGTAGAGGAGCCATGTATCATCCTAAAAAAGTGACAGTGTCAGTTTGAAATCTTTGTGCTTTTGCAATTTAAAAATAACATATTTCCATTTGAAAGAAAGAACTCCACAGTTTCTTAGTTTAATGTGTATGTATTTCACATATAAATGACCATCCAGGAAAACCAATTTCAGTGAGCCTGATGTTCCATGCTCAAAAGAATAAAACAAGTCTATAAAGACACAGGGAAAGTTATTTCTCCTTTAATTTACTTCATTTTTTTTTTGATTCTGTGTGACAAAAAAACCAGTCTGTTAGTTGTTTAGGATTTCTGGGGACAAACTGACCATGGCAGGGACAGTAGAGGATGCTACAATTGTTACGATGCAAGATGATGAGAGCTCAGCTAAGTGTCCTGGTATGACAGCTGAGAGAACGTGTACATCATTTCAAAGCAAATGCAATAGTGCTCTTCTGCAGGGCTGCTGGCAGGATGAATGTCCTCCAAGATAACAAACAAAGTGAGCAGTCTCTTTGTGTCCATGTGTCTTTGCAAGAGACTGACTAGAAGTCCCCCAGTGTCTTCTGGCTCAGTCCTGCTCTAGCATCCCTTGGTCCTCAGCTATGTGCAAAAGAAAGGATAAAAGGTTTCATGGCAACATTGAACTCAGTCCTTCAGCCAGGTGGTTCTGACACTGTCAGGTTTGTGAGCTTGTTTCTATGCCTGCTTTCCCTTTAATCATCCCATAACATTTCTTTGTGCTGTTCTTTATGCAGCATGATATGGCATCCTTGATTGTGGACCTGTGTGGCCAATGCTATGGTGATCTTCCAAAAATGTCATAAGCCTAGAACCTGAACACTAGGACTTCCTGTAGTGTTTCAGACAGTGGGAAGATCTGGGAAGAGGTGTTTGGCCACTTTATAACCAGATTGACTGAGTGGAGTGGGGCACAGAGCACTGTATAAAAGTGGCTGGAGACTTGGTTGCCATGCCGTGTTGCCCACATGCAAACACCCAAAGGAATGCTATTACGAAAAACGTTTCTGTGGTGTGAATTACACAGAGCAATTGATCCATTTCCTTTATTATAAGGAATTGCTCTTCATAGATGTGGCTTTTCTTATGCTAATGCAATTGCATCTGTGTTTGTGCTGATGACCCATGAATTGCCAGTCAGACCCCATTTATCTAGGGACATACTGCTTTGGAAGTGGGCTCTGATTTTATGAAGTCAGTGGGGTTAAATATACTGTAGGGCCTTGATCCCTGGCAGTACTGGCAGATGGTGTTCTGTGGCAGCAGAATGGCTCCGCTGCTCTGCATCCTTCCCAGTGCTGTGACTGCCACATCCAGCCCTGGTTGGTTTTGATATAAGAACTTCCATCTACATTCTTTTATTTTAGGCAGGACAAGAATAATATGGCCCCTAATTTATAGTAAAGCATGGATGCATTTAAAATAAATCCCTCAATTTGTGTTACAAATAACATTTAAGTGTTTTTGAATTGTGAAGATGTTCAAAAAAACAATTTCCCATCAGAGATACTATTTGTTTCATTTCATGCAGTTCATTCATCTTAGTTGATTGGAGAAGAAAAAAAAAGCCAACCCCAGCTAATGAGAGTAAACCCTGTAGTATGCTGCTGGAGATGTTTCAACATTTTTTATTTGGAGTCTACCTCCACACCAATTATTTACAACAAATATTACATCTTAATGTAAATGTAATTTGGGGGTTAGATGCTATGCTGAATCTCGAGAAGAAACAACTGCATTTCTGTGTGACCAATTTCAAACTTGTAATTGAGCCTGGTTTCTTTCGTCAGGGGGAATGGACCACCTTTCTCTGAAAAAGGTGTAAAATCTGACAACCAGGCCACTATAGGGAACCTGGCCCTTACGATTTATTTAAGAGAGAATTATAAATATACATGTGTATAATGTTTATATAAGATGCACCTATTAAGTAGAAAGGGAACTAACCTTCTCCTTAAATGAGAACAGTAGCACAGGCTGGCATGTACTGTGTGAACATGGTGGTGTGCAGATTTAGAAAGAAAACCTGTGGTCGATTAATTCCTTCATTTTAAAGTCACTGAGAATTATAATCTTAAATTTTGCTGACTTGCTTAAAATAATTGCAGCTGTTCTCCTCTGATTAATAGTCCCCTTTTCAGAAATTGTTCCTTAGATACTTCTTGACCCTCCATTTTCTGTTTCTAAGTGTTATGCTGGATGAAAACTATTCCCTCTCTTTTTTGTCCTGCTGGTTCTCCAGTTGCTTCATTCAGAAGAATGCAGTAGGACCTGCACAGTCCTAGCTAATCCTTTCTTTCCATACAGAAAGGAAAAAACATCCCTTGGCCAAATTCTATTTGCTATTCTTGTATCACTATTATCAGTGAAAGGAATGGGAAAGTCAAATGACTAATCTCTTCAGCTATTAGCAACTTCTGCATGTAAGTATCACTCTACATTTCTTTCCTCCAACTGTTCTGAGATAATTTCAGATTACTTCAGGCCTTGGCTAATATGTCTTCCATTTTTACTGAAATTAGAATGAAAAAGATCATAGTCAGTTTTTTTAAGCATGCCTAAAAATGTTAGGAAAATCTTTCTAACAGAACAGACCTTACCAGCACCCTCAGGAAGATCCTGGCTGTCAAAATTGAAATCTTGGTGTCTGCTTCTGGCAAGGAGCTCAAGCACAGATTGGTACTGCTTGTGGTCACTGTAGCTACATGAAAAATACCACTGTAACCCGCTGTACTTGGGTGCAGAAATTCATTCAAGTTCTGGATGGCATATTGATACATGCACACGATGCTACAGCCACTTCACCATCCATAACCTTCCCTATGGACCAGCAAACCCTCTTTGAACCATAGGGATGGATTCTGAGGTACAAAGTCGCAGGACTGGGAGGGTGAGAGCTGCTGAGGTACTTCCAGGAGTCTTTTGCTTCTCAGGAACCTCAACCATATTCATGTTTTGCCCTGCAGATACATACCTGCAACATAGGTCCAGCACTGAGTGCTTGGCTGCTAGCTGGAACACAACTCTCTGGCACGTGGGATCCAGTCCCCTTTGCCTGTCTTTTGAGGGGTACCTTCCTCACTGCTGCTGGACACAGAACATGCCTAGGCAGGTACAGCCTACAGTGGTTTTTGTGGAGAGTCCTTTCAGTGAGAGGGATGTAAAGGCTTGTACAATGCAGCCCGCATCAGCACCGAAGCAGAGCACGTGGCGTTGGTCCTGGGGTCCGGTTTTTGGCAGGACAAGTGTAGCTGGCAGGGCAGCACGGGAAGGACTCCCCTCATTGTTCTTGTCCCTAGGAGTTTGCCAAGGCCTGTCTGAGCCCTTCCAAACCTACAAAGACCCAGCTGGTGGCAGAGTGGGTGTCTGCAACCCTAATGTACCCTGACTGGGGTACTTGGCGTGCCTTGGTTCAAGGCAGACCTTCCTTAGGGCCACTTTGCAGTGCTGCAGAGGGCAGGCAGGCGTGCTCTGCTCAGGTCACCCAGAGCTGAATCCAGGGACAAAGACGGATGCATGGTCACAGAGTGCATTGCACTGCAGGGGCAAGTCTGAGAGCACCCCGGGTAGGGAGGGTGCAGGCACTCGTGGGCAGGGCAGCGCAGGCAGCGCGGAGTGTGCAAATGCACGTCGCTTTCTGTTCAGGCTGATTCCTTGTTGCTTAGCTTCCAGGGGCCTCTGAGAATAGCAATTAAAGTACCGGGCTTAATTGTGGAGTATCCAATTTGGATATTAGCATTATCTCTGCTCTCCTGTGTTTTTGTTCAGATCCAATTCCGCTGCCTGCCTGCCTGCTGGTTGGGTGCCCTTTCCTTTCCTCTTATTATCGCTATTTTATGGTCATTGTTAATATACATTTTAAAACATTCCTTTTCTTGGTCGCTTCCAACCACTCGGGTCGCGGTCCCGGAGGGGCGGACCCACAGATCCCTGGGTGCTACCCGCGGTGCTGCGCGGAGCTGGCCACGGTGTCTGCGGATGCTGCTTGGGTTCGGCTCCAGCTCCGGCTCCGGCCCCGGCCCCGGCCCCGGCCCCGGCTCGGCAGCAGACACCGGTGCCGCCCACGGCCCGGAGCTCGGGCACGGACTCCCCCTTCGCCCTCGCCGGGCGCCGGAGGCTGAGACCTGCCCCCTCCGGCGGTGGGGAGGGGTTCCTCTCCCGTTCCCTGCACGGTCTCTCCTCCTCCTCTCCCCGTTTTCCCCACTGCTCACTCTCTCACAGCCTTCCCCCTTCCCCGAGCCTTGAATTTTACCCCGCTCCCCACCATTTTCAACTTGTATATTTTATAATTATTAATCATTAAGCTGCTTTATTAGTTCACCCTCCCGTGCTTTCTCCACCTTCGGGAAGCTTTTATATTGCAGGGAAAATTTTTCCTTTTTTTTTTTCTTTTCCTTTTCTTTTTTTTTTTTTTTTATTAAATGTATTTTTAGGGTGATGCTCTGAACACTTCCCCCTCCCCGCCCTATATCTCCTACCCTGGCAGTATCAGAGAAGAGACTGAAGAAGTTGAGCATGTCTGAGGCGGATCAGCCTTGCAGGGAGAGAGGGGGGCAGTAGCTGCTCAGAGCAGCCCGGGTGCTTGAAGCAGGATTTGCTGGTATGTATGTGGGTCTGTATTTTATGACAGCTCTAAGTGTGAATTGTTTTCCGTGAGAGGTGGGAGGGGAAAGGAAAAAAATACCTGCGAGTTAATGCCTGCATAGCTGTAAAGCCGGTCCGCGTGTGCTGGAGGTGGTGGTGGGGGGAGACCCCCCCCAGCCATCAACCCACCCTTAGGGGAAAAAAAGAAGAAAAAAAAGGGAAAAGGCGCCCAACCCAAACCCCAGAGAACCAAGGGCTGTGTACCCGGGGGCGATGGGGGAGCCGCGTAGTGCAAACCGGCCACGTCGCAGGTGAAGCAGCCCCCCCCGTGGCAGTGCGTGTGCGTGTGTGTGCGCCCCGGCTGCGCGGAGCGCGCCCCACGCTGCCCATTGAGCCGAGCGCGGCGGGCAGCGGTGCCGGCAGCACTGCAGAGGGGTGGGCACGGCCCTCGCCAGCCCTCCGGGGGCTGGGCCCGGGGGTGGGCGAAATGCTGTGCGTGCGTGGGGAGGGGGCCGCGGGGTGGGGGGGTGGGGGGCTCGCTTTCTCTCCGCGATTCACATCGCGCCCGCTTTCCCGTCTCGTATGCATGCCTATCCCGGGAATGGTGTAGTCAGCCCGTATCTGAATTATTTATAGACTCGTGCCAGCTGGGGTTTTTTTTTAACATTTTTTTTTAATTCCGCTTGTGTGCACTGTTGGGAAATGCGTTTTGCCTCCCTTTCTTCTCAATGTATTAATGTCTTTGTTGGGGAGCGGTTTTTATCCCCTTCAGACCCCTCTAATACAAAATTAATGCTTATTTTTCCCTTCAGGAAGGGGACGCTTTGAGGATAATCATGCTTCACAGAAGAACGGCACCGACCTCCAGTTGCTTTACACACAACCTCCTCCACTAAGGCTCCAGGAAAAAAAAAAAAAAAAAGAAAAGAATAATTATAAGAATAATCATTAAAAAGGCGAAAGGAATGCTTACTCTGGAACCTGCATTTGACGATCCTCACCACTCGCTCTGAATATCCTCTGAAGTGATTCTCTCTGGCTTTTGAATTTGCACCGCTTCAAGACGCAAGGTTGCCACAAAGAATCCTCTATTTTTTTTAACAGCCAAATAGGATTTTTTTTTTAACTCATTCCCCCACATTTGCCCCCTGACCCTTGTTCTTCTTATGTGGATATGCAAGCAAGAAGAGGATACTGGACATTCCCAACATGCTCTCTCCCTTGATCTGTCCGTCTAGAGGTTCTGCTTCTACAAACCAAGGTAGGGAAATTCCTGTTTCTGTCATTTTGCTGGCAGCTCATTTAGGTACATGGGTTTGCTCAGGGAAGACCACTCCCGGTAGAACAAAAGGTTTATGGATGCTGCTTTTAAAAGCAGATACAAGAGAGGAGGGAAAAAAAAAAAGAAAATCAGGAGGAAACATTCACCAGACATGTTGATTCCCTCTTGGTTCATCAAATAGAACATGAAGAGAAGGCGAGAGGGATGCTTTGAGTTACATATCATGCTGTGAATCGGGGGAAAGTCCCTTGTGAATTTTTTTTGTGGTGGGCAGGTGGGGTCGGGGAAGACGTGGGAGGAGGAATGTAGCTTCGGAAAGGGATGAAAACGAAGATAATTTCCATCCATCCATCCATCCATCCATCCATCCATCCATTCTCAAATTGCCTCCCTCTTTTCACTGGTCCAGCGGCTCCCTGTCATGCTTTGATGTGAAAATAGAGCTCATTAGGAATAACAGTGCGTAGAAACCTGCTTGTTGCCGAGGAGGGTGGTGCATTACTTAAAACCCACGCCGGCCTCTCGATCGTGAGCGGCCTAACGCGGGGGCCGCGGCCGGAGCCCCCGGGGGGGGGCCGGGGCCGCCCCTGGCACCGCGGCAGGAGCCCGCCCAGCGCCAGGGCGAGTGCGCCTGCTTGCGTGGAGGTGAAGGGCTATTTTAAGTCCAAGCACGTCAGGATACTTAACCTGAACCTACGAGGCGCTGTATTCCCGTGAAGGCAACTTCACGGGTTTTAATTTATCCCCGTTCCCCTGGTGCTGTCAGCTGCCATCGTGGCCCCTCTCCGCCCTCCCTTCCGCGCCTTGCTCCCCACGTCCCCACGCAGTCAGCCCCTTCCCCAGCCCACTCGGGTGGGATGCAAAATGGCTATCGTGCCGCTCGGCTTGTAGATACGCGAGAGACACCGGTGCATCCCGACCGTAGCGTGACATGTGAGTCTTTCCGTAAGATGGTGGCAAGACAAAGGGAGCAGAGCGCCGGGGGGTGCGGGAGCCCGCGGCCGCCGCGCCCCGCCGGGACCGCCGGGCAGAAGGTGTTGAACGTCTCGGGGTTATTTTAAGCCTCATCCCGAGCTCGCTGCGCCGTTTCGCCCGGCACGCGTGGGGCTACGCGCCCCCACGCCGAAGGGGAGGGGAGGTGTGCAGGGGCGAGCTGCCGCGCCCCTTCCCCCGCCCAGTGCTGACCCCCACCACCCTTACCTTCACCAGTCAGCCCCCCTCGCCTGCGCTCCCTCCGACCCGCCTTCCCTTGCCTCTCGTCCCTACGGCAGACCGGAGGCCTGGCAGTGGGCGGGGGGAGGCAATACAGAGCAAGGGGCTCACCCCAGACCGGGAGGAGGAAGGAGGGGGGCGGCCCCCCAACCCAGCCCAGCCGTCGGGAGAGCTGGGGGGTCGGGGCGGCGGCGGGGGCCCCCAGCCTTTGAGGAACATGGAGCATCCTGCGGCGGGGGCGCGTCTCTCCCATCCCCTCCCTCGCCTTGGTCCTTTCCCGCATTTCTGAGGGATTTCGTCGGGCTATTGTTAAAAGCCAGGAGCCGTTCCCCTTCGAGGGGTTGAGCCACCTTTCCTGCCATATTCTGTCAGTGCTTCTATAAATATCTAAGGCTTCCCAGGGTTTATCGGCGCCTGGATCCTCCCTTTCAGAGCGCTCCCTCCTTCCCGCTCCCTCCGCAAGTGGGAGTAGAAAGTTTACCTGCGCGGGGAGGAGGGCATGTGGGAGCCGTTCTCCCGTTTTCGGGAGGAATTTCTCAGGCCCCGCAGCTCCCGGCTGCGAACAGATCCACCCGGGACGCCAGCAATGCCTGGGGTGGGGGGCTGTAACCCTCTCCTTCGAGTCTCATTCACCCGTGAGAGCCCCTAAAACCACAAAACCGGGGCGGGGTGGGGGGGGGAGGGCGCGGATCCGTGTGGGATTGCACGGCAAGGGGCAAGGAGGGGAGATGCTGGGCGAGCACCCTGTGCCCCCTGCCCTGGGTTTTGCAGGCAGATCGAGAGTTGGGGCGGGGGGAAGTTGCCTCGGGTGTCTGGCAAGGGTGGCAACCTCCGCGTCCGGGCTGTGTGCTGCCCTGGAGAGGGGTGACCAGCACTGCTGTCCCGGTGCCTGCCACAGCCGCCAACACTGCCCACGGGGCACCTGGCCCAAGTGGATACCACATCCCTGCCATGATCCTTCACAGCCTGACCTGGACCAGGTTTAGGTAGAGGTAGAGTAGGGTGGATGGGAGTTGGGGAGGGGTCTTGCAGCTTTGATGCTCAGCTGTTGGGGCTGGGAGCAAGGGCCCAGCTCCTCATCCTGCTTTTAACTCCTAATCTCTTTTGCTGCAGCCTGTGCCTGGGACATTTCCTCATCTTTCCTAACAGCTCCAGTATGGGCAAAAGGAGATGCCCTCTCATATTGCCCCCCCAATCACAGCTACCTCAGGTGTTGCAAGCAGCTTAGGGGGTAGGGGAATAGCTGGTCCCCCCTGAACTGCCCCTTGGGCAGACAGACAGAGCTGGGTATGCAACACCCACAGTTCATGGGGCCCCAGTGCTGCCTCACTACCCAAGGCCTTGGGGAGCAAAGCAGGGGCAGAGCACCCTGGTGAGGGGATCTGGTGTGCCCCAGCTGCAGCTCTGGAAAGAGCGGCAGTGTGTGTGTGGGCGCAGGGTGCTCTGTAAGATGGGAGGTGTAGGTATGGGCGACTTTCAAGTGCTCACCCACGCCACCTGAAAGCAGCAGCTCATGTTGCCTCCGCATATCCTGGTTTTCATGGGTCCTCGACCACAACAGCTTGTCTCCCAGGCCTGGAAGTCTCAGAAGATTGGGACAGGATGGAGCAGGTTGAGGGCGGAGTGGGGATGCAGCCTGGGGTTGGTAAGACCTGCTTCAGCTTCCTTTTGGCTCTGCCTCTGGTACACAAGGGCAGATCTCAGCAGGGAAAAGGAAAGAAGCCTGGGTAAAGCCACCACTCTTCTTCCTGGGGACCCTGGACTCTGATCAAGTGACACACACCTGCCATACCAGCCCAGCTCAGCCTGTGCCAGTCCTGGTGTCTCTTGCAATCTCCTTGTCTGTGAGACCATAGCTGGGCAAAGGAAAGTGTCAGGAGGAACCTGACCAGCCATCCTGGTCTGGGCAGGGTTCTCTGGATACCTGTGTTGATGGCTGAGTTTTATGTTGTTCCTGTGCATATAAGAGCACAAAGACATTGTGGAGAGATGGAAAATACAGAGCAGGGGTAAAAATGTCAACCCTCCAACTCCATCTAATAATTTAGGCTTTGACTTGTATTATCCTCATTTTGGATTGCCAACTGCCCTTATATAAAACCTTTATCAACCTATGAATCAGCATCCCATCCCCAAGCCCTCACCTGAACGGGGAAGAAGTTGCGGCATTAATTTCTGCATTTCATCTGCTGTTGGAGCTCAGCTGCGGCTGTTTCTTGTGCTTGGTTTGGAAGAAGGAAGGTGGACCTCATCTCCAGTGCCAGAGCCATTCTGTGCTAGTGCATGGAGCTGCGCTTGGATTCGCACACTGGACTTGCATTGCCTAGGCTGGCACCAGGAATCGGTGTCTCTGCAGTACCATGTGGGAGTCTGGATTTGGTTCCCAGTGCTGTTTTCTCATTCCCCAAGCTGGCAGAGGATGGGAGTGCTGTAGAGACAGCTCTGCTTGTCTCTGCAGTGGGCTCCATTCCCCGCTCCCATCTTTTGCTCCTTACAATGCGCAAAAGCTGCCCGTGAGATAGTCCAGACTGAGGGCTGGTCTCTCAAGGTTTAATCTTCGTGGCCTTTAGGGAAGCCATGGCTCTACTCTGCCTGTATTCTACTTATCAGCACGGCTTGGTGGGCAGCAGGGTAAGAGTGTTATCTTGCAGCTGGAGAATATGCAGAGGGGTTTTCAATTTTTTTTTTCTTTGTACAAGCAGCAATGTATCACAAAGGAATGGATTAGTTAATAGGAGAGATGGACTAGATGATCTTTTTGAGAGAGATGGCTCCATGTACTGTGATTGCCTAATCTACAATGGGATGCTGGTACAATCCGCTCTGCCTGATATCGGGGCTCTAAGACTGCCTGACTCTCGCGATTCTCTGATTAGCCTTCTTCGAGATATATTTGTAGTTGATAGAAAAGCAGGGAGTGGTTGTGAGAAACATGGCTGATAAGTTATCTGCTATTACCCTGATCTGTCCTCCACCCACCCACCCGTCCACCAGAATTGTTTAAACCACGGTGAATCAACTTCCTCGTTTCGTTGCTTCGCCGCAGTCGGACAGACTAGCTACTGCCCTGGGTGCCTCCCTGCATAGGATGAAATGGCAGTTTGAAGATTGCAGCACTGAAATGTGTGGAAGTGGAACCAGAGGAAAATAAGATGTTTAAAGCTAAGCGTGGTCCTCCTGCTACCACTGCCTTGTCCCTTCTTCTGAGCTCTGTGTTTCTGCTTTAGCTAAGTGCGTCATAACAGGAACTAAAAAAACCATTTCTCCCGCCATGAAGGTGGCTCCACCATCCCTCTGACTTCTCCATCTTTCTTGTCCACTCATCTGAAGACATGAGAGGAGGTTCCGGGTGGGTATGGACATGCACTTGATCCGGCAAAATTAGTGGGATGATGCCTGCGAACGAAGAGACTGACCCATCTGGGTTAAATGTCAAAGCTACCTTTCATGCTGGGGACAAAAACACAAATGGACTCACCCCTTATAGATCAAGAGCTCATGGCTTTCTTAAGCCACAGACCACCAGCTCTCAGATAGAATTGTGCATCAGCCTGTGGACTGGTGTGTGTAAAAGCCGACCAACTGCCTGATGGTGATCTGTGCAAATCAGGCAGCATACAGCCACACACCTGAGGTCATCTGAAGAGAAAGAAACTCTCTATGTGCTCAGAAATAAGTATGTGGCACTAGGCAATGTGCAAACTGTGCTGTGATCAAGTCAATTCAAACCATGGCTAATTTGGACCTCTCGAGGCAAGGGTGCTTTGTGTTTAGTGTTTTCTTAGAAGCAGGAGGGAGTTCTACTCGGCTCTGCGTAGGAGGAGGGACTGATTATCTTTAATTTTTACACCGAATATGCTTAATATGAAAGGAATAAAAATGTTGCTTTTTCTGTACTTAAGGTATGTGTTCTGACATCTTTAGCTGATACTTGCCAATACAGAGGCTATTTGCAGTCCATAAAGTATGCTGGGTGGCTCTCTTCCCTTTCTAAAACAAGCAATCAAAGCCTGTGTTTCAGAGCCACCAATATAGATGGATTGATTAAGCATCTGGGGAAAAAGAGGAATTACAGACGAGAGAGTGTGATTATTGGCTCCGTGAAAGGGATACTAAGCTGAGATCTCCACAGCACTCCCTGTACCTCTAACTCCATCCTCAAGGAAGGTTCAAAACTGAACAGAGTTGCTGAAAGTGGCTCAGGTAAAATTTTGGTTGCCAACTCTGAATACTGAAGAGTTTTCTGAATTCCCAGAGCACATACAGTGTCATTAATACTGGTGTGCATGGCTGTGCTGAAATATTTATAGGAAAGAAGCACTTTTAAGGGAAAACTGGGAATTTGGTCTTCATGGTCTGTTTGGTGGCTTGTCTCTGCTGATTACTCATCCACCAAAACAGGTGTGGGGTCACAGTTTATCTGATCTGAATAATTCATGGGACATTGTTCTGTCACTCCTGCTTGCCCTTGGCATGCTCAGCATGTAGGAGCTCAGGTCCAGTTAACTCTCCATGTGACAGTCTCGTAAATTACTTACTACACACTTTGTGTGTAGCTATCTAGTTGTGAAATGGGAAGAGTTCTTGCTTACTACAGTTCTAGACTGGATTTGAACCACCAGCCAAGAAATGAATCACCCTAGCTACGACCATTCTCTACTGGACCTGCTCTCCAGCCCATGCGTGAGTTCTGTATGCAGTCATCATTTGTTCGAAATGGTGGAATGGTATGTCTGACACCTATTTACAGATGTGGTTAAGCTCTGCTTTGCTAACTACATTCTGTTTGGGGGCTGCACTTCTAAGAGAGAGAAGGACGGGGAGAGTGTGGGAGAGTGAACAAAGACAATGATCACAGATCAGAGACAAGAAGACCTGCAAAGAAAGGTTGTGAGAGCCAGGCAAGCTCAGTCTGGAGAAAAGACAACTGTGGGTGGATACCTAACTGTCTGCAAATACATAAAAGACTGTTACAGAAAGAGGACAGGGGCCAATTATTCTCATTAGTCACTGAGGACAGATCAGGAAATAAACGAGTTTAAGATGAAGGAGAGAGAATACAGATTAAACATCAAATTAAATGTTTACTGCAGTAACGGTTTAGTGACAGTAGAAGATGCTGATAGACATGGCAGAATGGCTGTGACTGAAGATATTTAAAGCTAGATGTAGGTGCTGAACTATCAGGATTTTGTATCTAATAAAGTCTGTCTCCAGTGAACCATAGATCATCATAATTTGCACGCCTAACCAAACATCTTTGGAAGAAAGATAATGAGGTGTATCTGTTATGTGTGCATGAGGGAGGGATTGACTGCCCATTGAAGGAAACCCTCCCCATCTAAGTGGGTTTGGCTCTGTGCTCCAATTCTCATATGTTACCTGTAGGAATCAACATGACGGTGGTGACTGGTGGCACAGCTTGCACGTGTCCGGAGCTCCCCAAAGATGTCTGGTATTCAAAACCTCTGGCATGTTGTGACAGTGTGTGATGTCCTGGGGAGTGACTAAAGCTTCAGTACAGAAATCTGTGCAGAAGAGACTTACAAACCTGTCCTATGTGAATGATGCTTTAGCATTTGTAGCCGCAGTTCCTAAATGCTGGGATCAGTCAGGCTGTTCTGGATTTAGACCACATCCCTTTCATTTAGAATCTTCACCTGTCTGTAGACATTGCTTTCAAGGTTTTACACTATCGCAGCATCTGAATAGCCAGTGTGCCAAAACCTGACACTGCAAGGGGAGGTGACGTATATAATCACATATGGAACAGCGTGAAAATACATGACTTCCTAGTCCATGATGTCATACTTTTGTCTTGCAAAATGAGCTAGAGTCTAAAGGTGCCTTCCATTTACTCACCTTTGCTGATTCCAGAGGATAAAATGGGATTTGAGGAGCCATGAGCATCGTTGTTTCTGAGAATCATTGCTTCACTAGCAAGCCTTCACAGTCACAGCTCTTTGTGCTCTGAGCTGGAGGAGTTTTCTGTCCATGGTTGGGGTTTGGATGGGTGGCTCTGTTAACAGGGTGAGAGCGGGGTGTCCCTACTTTGAGTCAGTAGCCATTCCCCTGACGGTAGCTGAGAGAGTGAAACATGCCATTTTGAGACTGTGGATTTGGCCATCATTGGGAATGAGCTGTGTGCCCTAAAGCCTGTGCCAGGTTATATCCTCCTGTGTGTTAGCAGAAGCAGGGACTGTGGTACAACCTTGCTGGTGGATTACACTATTTTTAGCAGAGTAACACACATGTAATCCTGACCTCTGGTATTTTTTTGTAAGAATTGGGAGGTTTTTATACAGGTGTCCAGGACAAACTCAAACTCAAATGGAGGAAATGACATGATAAGCTCTCTTTTTTATTGTGCTTGGATTTAACTTTTTTATTTCACCTCTTCTCCTAATCTCTTAGTTAGGGTTGCCATGCATTGTTGAGGAGCTAATGTGCACAACTCTTTCATGTGGATGTACTTTCTTGCATGCATGTCCTCTGAAGAATTTGGAGGATTTTGCAAAAGGAAACAGATGTAGAACTTATTAAGTTCGCTATTTCAAAACAGACTAGAAGGTGAGATGTTTACTAGGAGCCAGCTGAGACAGATAAGATTTGGTGTCATGAACCTGCTGATAATTTACTAGCACAAATGCCATGTCCTACATCACAGCTGATTGCCTAATGAACAGAAAATTGTTTTCAGGTGATAGACATAATAGCCTAATGATAGCTGAAGATAGCAGTGGCTGTGCATTGCCTCCTGCTGTGGTCATGAACAGGACACAGGGGGATATGGGGAGGTGAGAGGTTGTAGTCAGTGATAACAAGGGACTGTGCTTTCCCTCTGTTATGTGTGACTTCTGCTACTCCAGCATACCCATCTGGGAATGTGGTCCTGGAGATATGTGCTGGATGTCTGGAACATGAAAGGTGAAGGCCCTAAATGAAAACTGCTTGGGAATGAGTTGCAGAAGATCTGCTAGGAACGTAAAACCCACTCTGATTTCAAGGGCAATCCTAAATCATCACAATATCTGGGGGCAGGTGGTTTGGAAGCCTGTGGAGTGAGAAGAACAGATCTGCCGCTGCATTGAAAGGTGTAGGGATGCTGCTAGCCGCTCCAGGAGGAGGATAGAGAAAGGGTTGCTGCTGTGAATCTCTTTGTGCCAGGTAAAGTGGGACGTTAATTAATTGCACACGAGTGGATTGCTGGGGAGTTTCTGTAACAGGACTCTGCTGAGAAATGCATTGAAGTGCATCATGGCAGAGGAAATGCACGCAAACGCGCTAGCTCGCGGCTACTTGCACGTAGGCATACGCTTGCATGGAGAGCACGCGGGAGGGATCTGCCCATTCCCACACCTCTCTCCCTCCACTCTGCTGTTGCTGGATGCTGTAGTCAGTGGCCTAAGCATCTCGGGGGAGATTCCCTCATGTCAGACGTGTTTCAGCAGAGGCAAGCTGAAACATCAGAGGCTGACAATCCCCAAGGGAGAGTCTAATGAAAGCGACAGAATGACATAATCTGTTCTCACAGTCTCTCTTCTTCAGCTCTCCATGTTTTTGGTGCAACTCGAAATTACCCTCTAATTTATTACTGAACAGGTGAATGTTATATATGATGAAAATTGCAAAGATAGTGTCCCAAAATGTTGAAAGTCAAACTATAAAGGCAGCTTGGATGTGGTCTGAGGTATCACGTATTTGACTGTTCTGGGAGGAAGCTTTTAAAACTCCATCTGGAAATAACATAGTGGTAAATGCCACAAAAGCATAAACAGAATCTCAGAAAAGACATTGAAATAATTTCATTACATGATGGGGGGGCTGTACTCTAAACAGGAGGAGATAAAAACTAAGTAGCTTAGAAAAATAGGATAGCTGTGGGATGGCTGCCTTGAAAGATACAGTGACTCTTACAGAAAGCGCTCTTTGTATCCCTGGTTTGAAAGTTTGAAAACTTTCTCTCTATACAGAGAGAACTGTAAGGATCATGCTTTATCCATTTTTAAGTTGCAACTTTTTCCTGTGGAGTAATGGGCTAAAAGGCTCTCTGAACTTCAGGTCTGGGAGAACTTTGCAGGAGCCAAGTGCCTGTGCCTCAGCGCTCTCTGAAGTAAGAGTTGAATGTCCACAGCAGGTGTCTTACGTGAGCAACCCTTTCTGTGCAATGGTGGCTTTTTTTTTCTGGAGGGAGGAATAATTTTCAGAAACCAGGTGGTGCACAAAAGATGAGTGTTGGCTAATAACATACCTCACCTTAATACTCTTAATACTTTTTAGATTGTTCAGGACATTGAGGTAAGTTCACAGCTTGTCAGAGAGAACCCCAACTTCAGCTTTTGATGTTAGAGATGGTGATTGAGATTTTTGACAGGAGAGGTTTGTAATGGCATGAACGTGGCAGGGAATGATGCTAGTTCTGCACTGAAATTAATTAGATAACTTGATGATTTGATGTGTTTTCATGAAAAAGCAGAGAAAAGCCCAGAATAGCTAGCAGCCTGGTAAGCAGAAAAGCGACTGGGTTTTGGGTGATGTATTCCTATTCTGTATACTCTGGAGTGGGGACTTGTCCCCCAGACTGTCCTAGGCAATGTGAGGGCCCAGACTACTGGGTCCTCTGCAGTAATGCTTTCTCAGTTGGAGCTTTTCCAGTTGGAGCTGTTCTACTTTGTATAAATGCCTATTCATTGTGCTGGAGAGGGAGTGCTCTAACGACTGGGCTGTGGAGGTAGTTTGTTTCTTTGGCCCAATATAAAGTAATTACTTGTATAAAGGGAAATGACTTCAGCATGAAGGAAACGGAGAGGCAGGCTCCATAGCCCAGAGGCTGTGGAGTCCTCTGAGATATGGGAGACGTGAGCTAATTCTCCCTCCAAATGAGGCAGTGCAGGTTTGTTCTTGTTCTACTTTGGATGCATTTGTATTTCCTAGGGACAACAAAATGTTTCATTTAGCATACAGCTCCAGTGCTGACTCCAGGTGGGAGAAAAAGTGACAGGAGGAGGTGAATTCCTGGGGAACAAAGACCTGATCCTCAAGCAAATGCTCTTAAACAAAGGATGAAGGATGAGAACTACAGAGACTTTGACAGGAAACCAGAGTTATTTCTTCAATGAAAATTTTTATCATTTCCTATAATGTGCAGATAGCTCTTCAAAGTTGTCTCCAAATCTTTAAAATCACTTGGGATTTTCATTCGTGCTGTTCATATCCCTGGGTATATCCCCTCTCAATTGTTCATTATTCATCTGCTTTTATAAGTTTGGTGAGATGTTTGACTTTTCTATGGAAAGGGGAGTTTTTCCAGAAGCTAGCACTAACTGTGGGACACTTGTTTCCAGAGGATCTCCTGGGAGTCAGTCAAAAAAGAAGGGGTCCTTTCAGAGGGCAGTGTAGAGCAGGATACCAAAGGATGTGCTCCAGCTTGCCCTCTGAAGAAGCTACTCCCTACTGACTACTAAGGTAGCCTACATAGGTTAACTTCCTAAAGACTTTTAAGTCTCTTGTTCTGTGTGTATGCATGTTAAGGATTTATAGGGTTGGGGGCTGGAGTTGTATTAAATTACTCCTCTTTCACTACCCAGTTTGGAAAACAGTCACAGTCCAGGAGGAATCAAAAGTCTCCTAGTCCCTGGTCCTCTGTCTGGTGTTTTTCCATTGGAAGAAAACTGGCTACCTGATAGTCCATCTCATTGTGAACTTGAAGGCCTGAAGATTCCTCAGTCTGTCTTGGATGTAAATGGTTCCTAAATGTGATTTTAATTTGCAAGAAAAAGCAAAGTCCATATAGCTCAGCCTAGCCATGATCCCTGGACTTCTCAAACCTTAATTTCAAGCTAGAGAGTGGCAAGTTGGCATTTGAGGTCCCCTGACATGGCCAAGTATCATAGGGATGGTCCCTGGCACCCCACAGAGAGCTGTCCCTCAGGATGCTGCAGGAAGGCTGAGGAGAGATGACCAAGGCTTGCTTCTTCTATAACCACCATGTCCCAGGAAGGAGCTGGTGTAAGAATCACATATATTTATATGTCTTTATACATCACTGCCTGCTTGCACTTAAAAGCATTGCCCATTTCCACCAAGGCAGATGTTTAATAGGAAAATATTGCTTGCATGATGAAACATGGAAATAAAACAAACTAGAAAATTAGAGAGAAGGTTTCCCCTGGCAGCCTAATTGTGTCCTTTTAAGTATGCAGAGTAGTACAGAAATCTGTGTCTTCTCTGATATGACAGTCTTCTGTGATACTGTAGTTCAGTGGCTGTGGCAGGACAAACTGCCATGTCTGTCTACACTAGTTCAGCTGCAGTCCAGAGGCTGGATCTGCTGTCCCTTTGAAGTTGGGCAGAATCTTTGCATTGGCTGTGGTGAGGGTTGGATTGACTTTGGATGTCTGCTATGATACACAATATTTCTTTCAATCAGCTTTAGTTCAATGTATTATTTTTTATAAACTTGTTCACTTTTTTCATCCAAGGAACATCTTAAAGAGCTATTGAGGTACTGTGTAGGTTTGTATTTTGATGCCTGCAATCAATGCTGCATAAATCCTTGGTGTTGGCTGCATACAATGGGTGTTATTTTTTGGTTTTGTATTTTATGGTTTCCTTTTTATTTTCATTAAATGACATGATTTTAAGGATAACAACAGATTCATCACATTTATTTTGCTGTATAAGTCTTCAGGTGTTTTCTTGATTGCCTAATGTATTGCTTTTCCTGCAGTATGAAATAGCAATAAGTATAGAATCTGGTTGACATTCAGTTTGGGGATCAGATTAAGTTGTGTTGAGTTTCCTCCTCCAAATCCTGATGGACTGTGCCTGGAGGAGAAAACTCAATGACTCTCTGGTAAGAACTGCTTCAAATGGCTGTATTTGGCATAGCTGACATTTCCATTCGAACATAATTTGAGACTTTTAAAGCAACCTAATGGTGTTCTCTCATAATCTGAATGACTTCAAAAGAAATAGAAAATGATGGTTTAAAAGTTGTAGGACAGAACTTGATGGAAAACCACAGAATTTGATTTTACTGTCAGAGATCCAGAAGAAGGGGGCGGGGTGAACCCAGTTAAAGACTTAAATTCCCGTTAAAACTCCTAATTACCTTTATTATAAGGTGTTTAAATATTTAGTGAACTTAAAGTAGATGGAAGAAAGACAGAGTTTGGTCCAATGCTTCTCCTGTATATGACAAATCTACATGTTCTTTAGGTGAAGCCTAGGGCTTTAGAGAAGTTTGTGTGCAAAAGACTCCACTTGAACCTCGGCTTTACTGAAATGCCACATTTATTGCACTAGCTAAAGAAATACAGAACTTGGATAAAAGCATCTGGAGGTAGTCTGTGCAATGAAGGATCGGTGTAGTAATGTGAAGAGAAGGAAAGTTTCACTTGGAAGCAGCAGGTTAAGCTGTGCCTCTTAATATAGCTGAAAATGAAATAGTATACATCCACACCCATAAACAGAAGAACATACTGGGGAACAGCTGTACAAACTTAAGAAGCACTTGCAAGGCACTGAACGGATGGAGTTCCTTGGTGCAAAACCAGAGGGCTTGGAGAAGATGTAATTAAGAATTGTCTTGCTGACTGCTAGAACAAGATGGTGAGAGCCACGCAAAAGGTTTTTTTTGGCCATAGTCAGTTGGCTGAAGCCAAGCTGACCTTCTCATACTGGCTGAGCTGGTTGAGTATATGCTGCTCAGCATTTGGCAGAAAGTGCCCATCCTTGCTCTGTGCCAAGAGATAGAGTCAGGTGGTTTGGCTGGAGCATCCCTCTAAATGTATGCATAGCTCTGATAGTTCTTTTCACTATCCCAAGATCTTGTAAACTAGTCTCCTGCAAGGATGACCTGGGCTTCAAGTAAGTGCAAAGTATGGAGGTGGGAGAGGTGTATGTGTGCATCTGCACCATGTCACATTTTCTGAACACCCAAATGATGGCTGCTCCTTAGTTTTGTACTTTTGTTAGTCCACTTTCTTTTCCCTCTGCTCAAATGGATCCTGTTACTTGTAGCAAGGATCTTTGTGGTGGAGCTGACAACTGTCAAAAGTCCAGCCAATTCATGCACACTGCAGCTTTTCAAGTGACCTGAGTTGTGCTAAGCCTCTTCCTTTGCTTCTTTATGTTGGCACACAGGACTGAAAAGTTAAGCAGAAGACCTTCTCTTGCTGCTAGCAAGGAGGGAAGTGGGCTGACACGGGTCATGAGAATAGGTGGTGTCAGGAGGGCAGATTTATACACACCGTTGGACTTTAGCTAGCAGTAAATTGCATTCCAGTCCTGGTAAAGCCTGTACCATGAGGGACTGAGAGAGCTGACTCATAAATTTACCTGCACTAGCAGTATGTATGCATGGGAAAGGGTGGGAGTAGCTGGTGCTTTATTTTCTCATTTTCTGGGAAGAGGGAAAACTCATGCTACAGCCTGCTCAGTGCAGGTAGATGTGTTCCCCCTTCACCTGGGGCCCAGAGCCAAGGGGAAGCAGCCACAGTGGCAAGGTCCCCCGACCCATTTAATTTAGACCCTGCTGAGCTGCAGCTGCCTTGTGGCTAGCAGAAGCAGGACTGGGCTGAGCAGCATCACCCCAGAGCTGAACAACCGTAGAGGCAATGCATCAGCACTGCCCAGGACTAGCTCTCCATCCAACCCTGTGGAACCCCACCTTCCCCCTCTCCTCCAGGCTGGCCAAGCCCAAGGAACGGGTATGGCTGGGGGAAAGACCACCATGTCTCAGTGCCTTTGAACTGGTTTGGGAGCTGTTGGAGGCTTTGGTGCTTGTTGGGGATCTGGAATGATGTCAGGGGAAGTGTTTTGGGGGAGATTTCAGAGGAACAAGGTTTGGAAGAGGGGGGAGGCTTTTTCTTCTGCACTCTAAAAAATGTTCTTTGCACTCAGGTCCTGCTTCTGTGACTGCCCTGTGCTTGGACAGCATCTGGAGCACTTTGTACCAAAGTGATGTCTCCTAGAAAGCCTTTGAAGAAGCCTCCCCTCCTCACCCTTTGGGATGAATGAGGAGGGGAGCCTCTGACACCCCTGTTCAGAGGAAGCGGTTGTGCAGGCTGAGGAAGGTGCTGTGCCTGCTTTGAGGGTATAACAGGGAAAGGCAGTGTACAGAAGGGTACCCCAGCAGTGACACACTTGGGTGATGTTTATTTGGCACCTGCTGAGTGCTCCCAGCTGTTCCCATGGGCCTTGTATGGGTTTCCAGAGGCCACTGCTTTTTTCTGAGCGCAGTAGGGCCCAATGCAAAGCCATCTCACAGGAGCACAATGTTGATACATCACCAAAGCTGAGCTGCAGTGCTTGAAAACCCTTTGGCAGTTTTTGGTGAGGGACTGATCCTGGGGACAGGTGTGTGAAAAATCCATATTATCTTGTGAATTTAGGGATGTGCCTTGACTTTACTCTGATGACAAACCCCATGCCTTTTGCTTTGTGAGAGTATTTCCATTGGAAATCAAAGAGATTTGAGATATATAGCTGGCTAAGCAGTCATACCTCAGAATAGGATTTGGGGATTAGCAGAGTGGATAATAAATTGTATAGTAGGAGTTAAAATCAGACTGCACTTGGAAAGAAAGCAAAGATGAGAGGTATACCCCTGGAAAGCAGTAATGCCAGAAATGACACTGGGGTTACACCGGTTAGCAAATGAGATATGTGCTCGCAATACAATGCGGCACCAAAGAGGCTGATGTGATTTCTGTACTGCATAAACAGAGCTATTGTGTCTTGGAGCATGGAAGTGTTTTCTACATGTTTCTGGGCATGTTTTCTTCATGTGCCTGTTCTGATTTTACCTAGGCTATTGAGTTCATTTCTGGAGAACTCTGTGCCCCAAAGATGGCAGCAAATTAGAACAAATTGAACAGAGGAACAAAAATGATTAAGGTGCTGGAGGGATTGATCTAAGAGGGAAGATTAAAGTAACTAATTACATTTAGCTTGGCCAAATGACAATTAAAAGAGAGATGTGATGACTGCCTTAAAGTGTGTGCTTAAGAATGTAAACACCAAGGAGAGCGAAAGAGCGAGGAATTGTTTAGTGCTGTCAGAGCTGTGGTTAGATGCCTGGTCTGCTCTGATGTGGGGTGGATGGGAAAGTGGGGGGGTGAAGGAGCCTAACCAGAATGGGAGGAGAAGTAGCTGTAACCAAACAATAGCAGCAAACCCAACAAAAGGAATTGTGGAATACACAGCACAGTTCCTGCTGTGAAGTATGGCAGAGGCAAAAGTACCATTCTCAGGGAAGTGACAGCAGTCTCTGAACCAAAGTAACGCTGGCAGATTTGCTACAGGAAGTGTCCGAAATCCTCCAGGAGAGAAGGGAAAGGACATGGTGTTACAGGCTCATAGTTTGGTCTGGGTTGGAAGAAACTTCAAAGATCATCTAGTTCCAAGCCCCTGTCATGGGCAGGGACTGCCTCCACCAGACCAGGCTGCCCAGAGCCCCATCCAACCTGGCCTGGAACACTGCCAGGGAGGGGACAGCCACAGCTTCTCTGGGCAGCCTGTGCCAGTGCCTCACCACTCTCACAGTTAAGAATTTAAATCTCCCCTCATTCAGTTTAAACCCATTACCCCTTGTCTTATCACTCCATGCCCTTGTAAACAGTCCCTCTCCAGCTTTCCGAGTTCCCACAGGAGTCCTCCCCCTCTGATTTGCAGGACCTGTAGATCACTTCTCCCCTTCCTTTTGGCCATGATTGTGTAGTGTTGCCTACATGCTGGTGTTTAATGTTTTTTAAAAGAATAGTTTGCAGGTTGGAGGGGGAGCAGGCAAGGGGTGGGGTAGATGACAGTAGACACTAAGTCCTGTAAGAAATGCTATGAGAGCCAGGCATGTTCAGTCTAGAGGAAAGATAACTGTGGGTGGAAACCTAACTGTCTGCAAATCCATAAAGGACTGTTATAAAGAGAGAACAGGGGCCAATTATTCTTTTTAGTCACTAAGGCCAGATCTGGAAGAATGTGGGCCCTTGGCTGAAGGTGGTAAAAGCAGGATCTGTATGAAAGAGAAGCTTAAATGTCAGGTGACAAGGAGGCTAGAAGGGGCTGGGAGAACTACTGTGAGTACAGACACCCAGGGTATAGACACTCGCTTACTGGGGGGTGACTCTGGCATCAGGAAACTGATACTGTTTCAGTAAGATTTTGTATGATTTCATAGTCTGTAAAAGGCTGGTGAGTTTCTAAACAAACCAGCACTGCTGTGCTTTTTCCTTGCAGGTTATTTGTTCAGGACGTATTTGTTAATGTTTCTGTTTAATCAAAGAAGAAAATATAATTATGGGTC
This sequence comes from Porphyrio hochstetteri, assembly GCA_020800305.1. NCBI lineage: Eukaryota > Metazoa > Chordata > Aves > Gruiformes > Rallidae > Porphyrio > Porphyrio hochstetteri. The sequence goes on along the minus strand of CM036905.1, from coordinate 17,907,298 downwards.
TGTTTGAATTTTGCCTGTTGCAATAGAGGGAATATGGATGAAATGCACACTTAGAAAAGCAATGAGGAACTAGTTCCAGCAGAATGTGGATTAACTGTGATTATTTTTTTTATTTTCCCCCTTCCTTCAGTGTGAATCTTTTTTTGAGGTATGAAATAGCTTAATTAGCTTAAAATAAAAGTTTCTGTGCAGTACAGTATCTCCTCATTTTGACAGGCACAGGAAAATATCATGAAGCAAGAGCTCTTATCGTAGTGTTTCTCATCCAGTTGTTAAAAAATTCTGCACGTTGGGTTTTTTTCATATAAAGTCAATTTTCAGATGCTAGAAAGATATTCCGTACCTGGAAATGTTAATTTCCTGATCCGCTTTTAAGACTGAGCACATTTCCAAGTGAAATGGAGAGGTGAGGATAAGAAACAGAGCCATGAGCTGGTGCAGTATCTCAGCTGGTAGCTCTAGTCTCTCTGGGTGAATGGTTCTGAGTCTTATGTGAAAAGCATCCTAAATTTATTATTTTGTGATAGCAGTTTGGAGGGCTGTCTGTAAGATAAACGCTTCAGCTTAGTTCCCTGTATGACAGTGACTGTGTCCCAGTAACACAGCTAGTTCCTGGGCAATTTTAAGAGGGAGTTCAAAGAGTGACAGGAGCCCAGGATCAGAGAAACAGGTTCTGGCTGTAAACTCAGAAGAGAACCTTTAAAGGCAAAAGCTGAAGCACTGCATGCAAGTGGGACTACCCTCTCCTGGGTTACAGGGAAGACTCATGTAGTAAAGATAGGAGGTAGGTCAACAGGGTCTCATCTGATGTTTCCATTCATTGGCTCTTACTCAGTTAACCAATAGTGGTGAATAGAGTTGTTTCCCTTCCCTGCCCCAGAAGTTTGTTCCTGCAGCAGTTCAGTGGTCTGGCAAACCCACCTTCATTGCCGGTTGAAGATTGTGTGTTAAGCTCTTGGCTGGAGTGGCTGAAACACAGGCACTTCTGCCTTGCCAACTACAGGCAGCATGGCAAGCTGGGGTTGGACAAGTCTTAAACAGTAGCAGGATTTGTCAGAGCCCATGAGCAAGTCAATCAGCATACCTGTTCATCTGTGAGCTGGGATGATGGTCACGAACACCGCACAGTTGTATTGAAAAGTTACACTTTCTTTTGTGTTTGTAAGGGGCCCTGAGACTTTTCAGCTGATGATGCCATAGAAAAATACTTACTCTTTACTTGGTCTTGACTTTCAGAGCTCTACCCTTGGCATTCTTCAGTGATTTGGCACTTACTGAAAGAAATAAAGCAAAAGCATCGTACAGAGCAGAAAAGCACTTCACAAAGCACATTCTGATGAAGTCAGCTCCTTGAACAGCTGTGACAGCGACAGGGTAGCAGCCAGAAATACAGAAAGGGGAATATGATGGGAGATTTATGCTGGTGGATGCCAGTCTATGATGAGTCCTGCAAGATCTATGCCTAGAGAAGATCTCAGTGCTCAGTGCTTTGTTACCTATAAGGCCTTCATCCCAGACTTCCAAGGCTCCTCAGTGTTAGATTTGCAGATGTTCTGCATCAAATGGTTTTGAATACAGTAAACTCTCATGTCCTCTGTGAAAACAAGTATGGGGTGTGTTACTTTTCCCTACATTTATCATGGCTTTTTAGTTATGAATGTATCTATATATTAATTGTTGGAAGGCAGCTGCTGGGCTCATGTGTTTTGTGACTTGTCAGTGCCCATGCAGTGAGTCAAGTACATGCCCTGCACCTCTAGAGTCCTTAGGAGGAGCTGCACTCTTGCTGGCATGCTGGATGATGGTGAGGAACTTGGTCTGGAGCTCTCTACAGCACAGCAGAATTTCTACCTTTAAGTTAGTTTTGGAAAAATTAAAATGCTACATCTAGGTATCTAAAGAAATAAATACAACCTCCCCCCCCAATACCTTCATGCTAGAAATGTGTGGTTTGAACAATACAAAGTGATTAAGAAGGGTGTCTCTGAGTGCCCAGGTTTGCCCCAGAGTCTGAGTGGAGTTGTGGTTTGAAACTACAAAAACTTTGCCCAAACATAATCCTTCTCCTTTGTAAAGCTCCAAGAAGTGGCTATTTGGGAGCACAGAATGCTCTGATGCTGGCTTAGGGACACCAGAGCTGACACAGACAGCAGTTACTCTAAAGGTTGCATGGATAGAGTCAGCAAAGGAGAAGCCTGCACTGGATGTGCAAACTTATGCACATATATGCCCCTGCTAGCAGCTGGCTGTCCTGTTGTCCCCCCTCTATGCTGCAGAACCAGCTAGTGAGGTTTCCTACCCCAAAGGGCCGCGTACCTGTGCACACCCCACCAGCCCCGCTGTGGTCTCATGTGCTGGCATTAGGAGGCACTTATATAGGACATTCTGACCTGCTTCATGCTTGACAGACGGTAGAAGCTGATTACTGGAGGCAGCCTTTGGTCTGCTTGCAGATTGGCTTCAGGGATTACATGCAGGGAAGTGTGGGCCATTAGAGCTGCAGCCTTGATATACCACAGTTCTGTGTGACTTTGCAGTGCTTGAGAAGCATGAACTGCATCGTATGGGATCCTTGTAGCAGCATGTTGTCATTTCTGAAGACGACCCTCAACATACCCACTTGTCTGTAGCTTGCAGTGGGAGCCAAGGTACATAAACTGTGTCTATCCTGTAGCCTGTTTCTGCTGCCATTACTATCCACTGACAACATTTTTCCTGTGCGGTGGTGTAGGTTGGAAAGGCTGATGGCACCCCAGGTGAATTGCTGTATGTTGATGTATTTACTTTACCTGTTGCTTCATAGCAGCCTGAGGTCTAGGTACTGAGGTTTTAACGGCTGCCTGCCAATCAGATTAATTATTTAGCAGCATTAGGTTCTGGGCATCACATTCCTGACAGTTTATTTCATGCATCATTTGCCATAAACGTTGGGAGATTTTTAGCTGCTGCTTGCAAAGTAACTCCCTCTTCACTCTCTCTTCCATCCTTATCTCCTCTTTTCACCATCCCTCTCGCTTTTCACTTTTGTTCTTGTGCTTACTTTCTCTGCACTGCTGTTTCCTTCCCTTGGCTCTTCCCCTCTTTCTGATCACTGGTTTGTGGTGGTGTACATTGCACCTGGAATGGACATCGGCCTGTACGGAGGAGTGGAGGCACTGACTGCATCTAACCAAGCGTTCCTACCTCCTTGAAAAAGCACACGCCAGAGAAGGGCACAGGCCAATGCCCTCTTTGGGAAGTGGGTGCTCCTTGATTTGGGGAAGCATGCCGAGAATAAGGAAAGGGAAAGCATCTCTGTCATCCGTCTTTACAACGCAGCTCATCTGTCTGCAAGCACTATCTGTCTTGCTCTTGTCACATGCAACAGCTGCTCTGGGACTGTGACTATGGGGCAGCCTTTTCCCTTTTAGTGCTTTTTTGCCAAAATCTTTTCAGGAGAAGAGGACATGGGCTGAGCCATCTAGCTGGAAGTATGATCACATTCATCCTCATGGTGTCCTTGTCTCATCAGCTGTGGGCTTGCAGCAGACTTCTGTGTCAGCTGTGCCCCCCACAACTGGCTGATACCACCAGCGCTGGGATGAGACCCATCAAAACCAAAAATCAGAAGAATGTATTAAAAAAAACCACAACAAACCAAAACCATGGGGAGGTTTCAATATGTGATGGTATTTTCTGTACTGGTGGTGGATTGTCTCCTAGGACACAGCAAACAGTGCAGAAGGGGCAAAGACCTACCTGTGCTTCCTGCAGTGTCCTGAACAACAGAAGGTTTCATTTGTATGAAGTACAATTGTCTAGTGATCATCCAAGTTTTCAGGCATGATGTCTAAAGACATCTTCTTGCCTAGGTGGCCAAGAAGGCCAATGGCACCTCGGCATTTATCAGAAATATTGTGGCCAGCAGGTGCAAGGAAGTGATTGTGCCCCTGTACTTGGCACTGGTGAGGCCACATCTCGAGTACTGTGTTCAGTTTTGGGTCCCTCACTATAAGAAAGACATTGAGGTCCTGGACTGTGCCCAGAGAAGGGCAACCAGGCTGGTGAAGGGTTTGGAGAGCAAATCTTATGAGGAGAGACTGAGGGAACTGGGGCTGTTTATCCTCAGAGGAGGAGGATGAGGGGGAACCTTATCGCCGCCTACAAGTACCTGAAAGGAGGTTGTAGAGAGATGGGTGTTGATATCTTCACCCGAGGTGATAGGATGAGGGGGAATGGGCTCAAGCTGCGCCAGGGCAGGTTTAGATTAGACATTAGGAAAAAATTCTTCACTGAATTTGTCCACGGTGGCATAGTTTGAACTAGATGATCTTTAAGGTCCCTTCCAACCCAAACCATTTAGTGGTTCTATAGCCCTTTAGAGGGGCTGTGTGAATTAAGATTGATCACCAGCACCAGTGGTGGTTCTGGGCTGAGACTGGGATGAGGAGGATAAAGTCTCCTGGGCTAGTGAGGTCTGTAGGCAGGCTGGTGTACTGCATGTTTTATGTTGCAGAGCCTTCTCTAGAGCTTGTTCTTCTTTCACCCATTGCTTGCAATGATTTGATGCTATTTGCTTTAAGCTGTGGTCAGATGGTTTGACCCTTCATTACCCTGCTCCCTTGACTGTTTGGTATGTGCATTTTTCCCTCTGCTATTGCTCCAAACATGCTGCCTGCCTGAATGTGTTGTTGCAGTCCCAGAGGGAGCTTGTGGATCTCACTTCCTCCATGTTCACCTTGTGTGACTGCTGCTCCTCATTCTTGTCTCACAGCTGCTCCAGTGGTCCTGCACTACCAGTCCAGATACTGGTTAGTGCCAAGGCCAGGTTTTCCAAGGGGACTTTTCTCCCTGCTGTGACAGGTCTCAAGCTGTCTCATGAAACTTCACCCTCTTCACATTTCTTTTGTCATGGTTGTTGCACTGTGGGCTTGAGGACACTAGGGAGACAGAACTATCACCTCATGGTGACTGCCAAAGGGATGTTTGAAGAGGTGTTTTGCTTTGAAAGCTGGGATATATGAGCTTGTGCATGAGATTTTTGCTTATGAGGCTTTAGGTGAAGGGGAGAGTCAGGTGACAGTGGCTAGAGAAAAGGGCTTTTTTTTCTACTCTGCCACAATAGGCACTAAAGCATTTTTGGCTGGGACTTGACTGGGACTTTTCTGGGATGGGATATGGCAGGCCAGGCTGTTTGAAGTAGGACAGGGACAACTGGGAAGCTGCTTCAGCAGAGCTAAGGAGTGAAAGACACCTGTAAATTCTATAAAGTATTATAGCTAGTGATGGGCAAACCAGCATGCTTAATATCTTGTCTTATTTCTCTCTCTTCCCCCTCCCCCATTGCTGTAGGCCCCTCCAGTCCATTCCCCGGCATCTAGTGGCTTATTTCCCTACAGATGTCACCTTGGCAGTAACTCACATCTTAGCATCTCCCTTGGGGAATTTGTGCACTGCCTGAATGCTTTCCCTAATGTCAGGGTACCTGATTTTTTTCTTTTTTCTTTTGTATGTATACTTCTAGGCAATTGCTTTTTACAAATACATTACAGAATCAGCAGCAGGGGAAGCTGTAAGGCAGATGGATCTGGAGAGGATGATCCCTTAGCCCCATGCCAGGCTGGCTGGAGGGGATGCACAGCTTGCCCACTAACTCACCTCAGCTCTAGGGCCAGGAACTCAGCCATGGTCTGATATGTCCTCTGATCTCTTTAATTAGGAATGGAGGAGTGATAAATGGGTATGCTTTTAGTCTTATGGAAGTATCTCTGGCCTCTGAATAGGGTGGTGACAGGACTGTGCTAGGAATATAGTCAGGGAGGTGGTTTAGGGTCCCTGAAGCTTTGCAGGCTCAGAAGATAAAGTACAAACAAGAGGAAGGGGATCCCAGAGCAACACGGGGGCAATGTAGTCAGGTGATAATGTATACATGTCTTGTTTGTTCCAGCTTTTGCCTCTCTCTCTCCTGAGACAAATATCACAGGAATGGTGGCAAGAGGCTGCTCTCTGGATGTGTGTTGTGTTTATAGATCATGAGCCCCCTCCCGTGGCATCCAGTGCCTCACAAAGGTGTTCACACCTGTGCAAAGTAGGTTTAAAAGCTGCCACATCAGATCAGAGGGGCATTACACCCCTCTGGCATAGGTGTAGTGGAAACGCATAGTGCAAAGGCCTTGGGCAGCTTCATGTATATAAATGTATAATAGATGCAGCTGCATGTAAAAATGCCTTCTGGCCTGTAAATGAGGTCCTGTCATGGTGTCATCCTGACAGGCCACCAAAGAAGGAACTGTGTCAGAGAGGCTTTGTAGGAAGCCAGCATGGCATCTAAGGGCTAATTTTATTTTTTTAAATTGAAACTGATGACCACGTGAGGCTGTGGTTCAGCCCTTTGGCCCAGACCTGGTTTGGAGGGGTGTTAAAACTGTGTTGAGAAGGAGAAACAAGGAAATCCCAAAGTGAGTGTAGCCCCAGGAAGCTCTAGGGGGACAAGTGGTGTGCTGGAGGCAAACTTTGGAAAGGCAGTTCATGTAGACAACTTGGTTTGCTTTCTCTACTTCATTTTAAGGGCAGGTGATATTTACAGCATATAATCTTTAGCTGTTCAGGATGTCAGTATTGGTACTGTCATATACAAGCAAGGATGAGCCGTAGCTAAAGACTGTGGCATGTGGCTAACTGAATGCTTTAGCTGGTTGGTTGTATGTTCCCTGTAACCTCAGGGTTGTCCAAAAGCCTTTCACAAACCGAGACAGGCATCTCGTGCTGCTCTACAACGCTTGAGGATGGCCAGTGTAGAAACAACCCTGACACTATAACCATTAACCTCCCACCACATAGGTTTAGTGGTGCCTCTGCCTACACTTCAGGTACAACTCTCAGGAGGGAGGGCAGCTGCTCTGTGCCAGGCGCTGACCTTATGTGTGGCAGAAAGTTTTGGGTTTCTACCTCAGAAGATGATGTCCTACAAGGACCAGCCTGGATGTAAAAGGGACGCAACTTGAATGTCTTCACCTTCCTTCAACACCCTCCACCCTTGCCTTGTTTTTTGTTCCCAAGGCTGTTTTCTTGTTTTCTGGAATACAGGAATTTAATACCTTTAGGTGGCTTTTCAGGTCTGACAGGAAAGGGATAACTGACCATTCTGCAAAAAGCTCCATCTCTCACCAGATTTCCTTATTGAAAGAAACACAGCCATATCTGTTGGTCCAAGATTAGACAGAGTACATTTATACTAATTTTTTGTATATAAACAGCAATAATGAATACATATTTATACCCAAATAAATAAGTGTATATAGTGTGTGTGTATATATTAAAAATACATGAACACACCTTCATTTTATTTTATTCTTAATTCTGAAGTGGGGACACACTACTCTTTCAACACTGCTCTTTGGCAGTGTAACCCATGAACTGGAAGAAGAATTTGAGTTGGGGTGAACTACAACATCTTTTCTCTTGACTTCAGGACTAGTTCAGTTTTTTCTGTCGCTGGTCAACAAAATAATCCCCAAAGCAAAGCAATTGCTTTCTGTAAACTTGTTGATGGCAACAGATACCCTGTGGCTGTCAGCACCCCTCAAAGCTCCTTGTGTTTCTCCACAGGTCTCCCTTGGGTGCTCAGCAGGCACAGTGCAGCATACTTTGTGAAGTCCAACAGGATCACTGGGCAACAAACTGCAAGCAGGTTTTCCAGGAGGGGAGATGTTCAGGGATAGGAACTTAGTTTTAGTCTGAACTTAATGGCAAAATTCCCTCTTTCTGCCTGCAGATACTGGGAAACTACAGGTTCGGAGGAATCAGTAAAAGGGAACTGTGGTGAAACTGCCAAAGCTGTTAGTGTCCTCTCTTGGCTTCCAGGGCCTGTAGGTTTTGCACATGTGAAGCACTTTCATGGCTGAATGATATGGGCCCTCAGAATTACACCTGAGGACTTCTCCTGTAGGAATCCCAGATTTCTGGCACCTTTGATACTATAGCTTCAGCCAGGACTCTCAGGTTCTTTAGGCTTCCTTTTTTTTTTTTTTTTTTAAAGGAAGTTACCAGGCCTCCCAGGACTTTCTGGCCATGCGATAAAAGCCTGGTGACTCTGGTCTGTTTAAACCCAACATGTGAGGGTCTTCACTACTGAGACTGCAACGACATCTATTTTGAGGTTCTGCAAGTGATTTAAGACAGAACTAGACTTTACCTTTCATTGTCCAAGAGTTGATGGAACCAGACTCCCTGGATCCATGGCAGATCCACAAGGTAGATCTCTTGATGAAACAGAACATTTCCTAGCCTAGATGAAAATTGCCAGATGGATGAGGCCTGGTGCTCAGAAGAGGTGCACCTCCATCCTAGACCCCAGATGCTGTCTGTCTACTGCAGCTCTGTCTTGGTCTCCAAAGCTCTGCATTGCTCTTGCTCTTCCTTGCCAGTAAGGAAGCTCTTTTGGAGTAGGTGAAAATGTGTCGCAAGTTGAGATATTTTCATGAGAATAAGCTTAACAAACTGGCATTTGCTGACAACATGTTGTTTCATCAGAAACTACTGATCAGCAGTATTTTTGCAGTTTGAGTCAATGTGGCAAAGTCCGTGTTGAGTATCGGGGATTTTACTTGGAAACCGACAACTATTTATGGTATTACAGCAATTCCTTTCTCTCTGCTCCTAGCTAAACTAGGATTTATTGTCCTGAAGATCTTGGACGTACAGGTTTTAATACACTCTCTTGGGATCATGTGAATAATGTTGAGTATGATCTCACAAGAAGACATTGCTGCCTTCGGGGAAGTGCAATGGAAAGCAATAATAATAATCTCAGCTCCTGTAGCTTCTATCACTTGAGAGCCAAAAGTACTTTAAATACCATAAATAATTAAACCTTCTAACTCTATGAAAGAGAGAAGATGCATCTCCATCTTTCTGATGAGGGGAATAAGGTAAAGGATGAGGAAAACAATGGTGTTTATACTTTTGAAGAATGCTTATTGATTTTATATGGTGGTATAAGGGATTAGAACAATACTTCACTTGTAGTTTACTCCCTCCATGCTTTCAAGATTTAAAACCAGATACCTAACAGTGTGAATACAAATGAGCTAGGAGGTACCAGGGATGGACCAAAAAATGTAACAGTGCTTAATGTGAGGAACGGAATGAATGTGGGAGCCATGGAGCACTATAAAAAGACTTAGAGATAAATCATGGATGGACCAAGCTGAGAAGGGTGATAGGGTGTATGTTGTAGCTTGAAGGAAGTTCATGGTGGAATACTGTAATTCTGGATTTTTTTTTTTTTTATGAAGCCCTCTTCTACTGCTTTAAAAGTGTACACTAACCTTAAAGTGTAAGTAATTCATGGCTACGCTTTGCCTATAGGATTGGGTTTTTATTTACCGGTAGTATATTCTTTATCATGACAGTTGTCTGGTTTTGCTGGTTTCTCTTTCTTACCCTACTAAAAATAACTAATGGATTTTTTTGCCCCTGCTGCAAATGTAAGCTTATAGTGACTTCTGTGTGAATGAGATGTAGCCCAAAGGGTCTGAGCTGCAACCCGAGGAAGCCAGTGGTGGACATGGGCTGGTAGGAGGCATAGGCTTGTATGTCCTCGTTTGTCTTGGCTGGCACATGGAGAAATGAACAGCTAGGTGAGCTACTGGGAAAGGTGGCTGAAGCAGACAACATGAATGAATTTGAGAGGCTGGAGAAAACAGAGCAGAGAGGAAAAATTGCATGGAAATGACGTTCAGCTGAGCCAAATCCAATGTGTTTGCTTGTGCTGGATCAGGCCTTTCCATCCCTGACCCCAAAGCATCAACAGCCAGTGACTAGCCGTTGTCCAGATGTGGCTTTGCCTGTGTGTGTTTCCATCACTGCAGCTCTAGAAATATGATCGAATGCTGAGCAGAGGGAGAGGTCAGCGGCTGCTGGGCTGGGTCCCTCCAGCTGGGAAACCTTTCTGGATGCTATTGATTGAAGGTCTCGGTAAGACGAATTGGCCCTGACCTGTCATACAATTGCAGGCACAGCATGGTCTGGTGCACAGCACTAATGTACTGTGAAAGCATATTGTATCCAGCGGCTTGATGGCTGATGCCTTACTGGTTATTGAACTCCAGGAGAGAAAGATGGAAAAAGGGAAGGATGTTGGGTGGGGAGAGTAAAGAGGGAAATGAGAATTAAAATGGAACCACAAAAACAAATGTACTGATTTGCAGTTGTCAATTTTCCCTTCATCCTAGCTTTAGTATTTATTGTAAGGATCAGGTTTTTTCTAAAATTGGGTTTTGGGGTGTTTCTGGGTGGGGAGTGTACAACTCCAGACATCTTGAATGGCACTCTTTTGGTGTCACATGTTAGGTTTCCCTTGTTTCTACTTCTAGGTAGATTCTTTTTTCTTGTTTAACTACCGGTAACAGGAACATAAAAGTCCCTTACTGAGGATCAGAGTGAGGAAAAGGGAACAGGGAATTACAAGGAACGAGACTCACAACAAGGTTTTCTGAGTACTTACCTATCCTTCCTAGTGGCCTGACCAGAGAGCCAGGTTTTGACCCTTCTTGGCTCTGAGTAGCTGTGGCATGCATTTTTGCCCATGCTAAAAAAACCTCATGGACCCTCCCACTTCTAGATTAATTCCCTAGTTCATTTCACAAGCAAGGCTGGTGTACTTCGAGATCCCTTAGTGACTAAACCCTGTTTTCCAAAATGCTGCATACTGATGGAAATCAAGAGGTCACAAGGCTCCCGAGGGATGCTGGCAGCTTACAAACTGTGGACCTTTAGTGCCTGTAGCACTGTGGCTTTGCCCTGGACCAGCTCATAGGATCTATCTCTCTTACTCCACCCTGCTGCCTTTACTTAGTTGCTCCTTTACCTTCCCTCGCATCTTGGTGTTTCAGGCATCAAGCCTTCTTCTCTGCCATTTCTGGTGTCTGTAACACCTTTATGAGGGTTTGGTTGGATCTGGTGAGTTCTGACATGCTGCTTAGGGCTGCTCAAGTTTTGCTATAGCAGTGCCACAATGAGCAGAGGCAGTGCAGTGAGTTTCTCCTAGCTTGCCCTTGCTGCATGGGCTGCAAGACTGCGACGTGCACCCGTGAAGATCTTTCCTAAGGGATAGGCAGGTTTATGTTTTAAAGCTTTGTCCCCTGTCATATATTACAGCTGAGGAGACTGGCAGAAAACCGGATGGCTGTATCCTGAGTGCAGATGCAGTTTAAGGCTGTCTCCCTTTGGTTCAGATGCCCTTTTTGGGATTCTCAATATTGTAGAAGAAAGAATCTCTCAATTTCTGCCTAAAAAAGAAAAATCATATTTTCTTTCTCACTTGTGGTATGTTTAAAAAAACCTTTGTGATTTGGTTTTTACAGTGTTTACATCTGGCATCCAAAGAATTTAAGACTGTCTCTTGATGTGAGACTTGGAGTAACCCATGAGATTTCAGCACCAGTGTGGCGTTTGGCAGCTGCCTTCAGGAGAGACAGACTCTGCCTGCTCTGTTTTTCCTTTAAGGAGGTGATGCAGGTACTGTGTGAGGTGCAAGAGAGAGTCCAGGGAATGGGAAAGTCCTTCCACCCTGGAAATAAATTTTCTCATAATCTTTTAAATTTTTAAATTCATTGTCACAGTCTGCTAGTGCACAAAATGCAGAGCTGATTGCAGTTGTATAGACAACCTCAAAGTAATACAGCAAATAATGAGAAATGTAGAGGATATTCTTCTCCCAATCCATTCAACTGAAGTTAAATGTGTGTTTCTCAGGGATATTAGGGAACCAGAGGTAATTAAGTCCCTAGGTTTTGGAAATCACAGTCTTGAAAGTGTTCATGTTATTAATGTGCTGGTGATTTCTGTTTGGAAATGTAACCTGTAAGTGGAAAATTTAAGAAAGGAAGGAAGCGATTGCAGCATGGATTACCCGATTGTTCCAGTTTGTTTTAATTGGCAAAATTGGTGTTACTCTGGTGCAGTGTTCTGCTGCCTGTTAAACCTATTCTTGTGCTGCAGGAGGAACAGCTGCTGTCAGCCATGCTGAAATCCCTTTGGTGGGGGGTGTGTGTGCAAGTGACACATCCCTTGCTTTGGATAATCTCCCTCTGAACCTGGATCCGGTTCTGAGATGGGGCAAACAGCAGTCAGAAGTGGGAAACAGTGCACATCATATAAGCTTTGAAACCCTTGTTTCAAATGGAGCATGCATGGAGCGACAGCTGTGGCAACTAAACCCTCCAGGTGGTGAGGGTATTTCAGTCTCTGGCAGGGAGGGCCTGTCTCATTCCTCTAAACTTGTCCAAGTGGGATGCTGGGGGGAGGTGAGATCCTGGCAGGGGAACGGTGGTTGTCTCTGCCAGGCTCGCAGAGAGAGATGGCCTTGCCAAGCCTTTATGCCCTGGCATTTAGAAGTTGGCACTGGGCAATGCCAGACTGACCTGCTGTCTCACTTAATGGCTTTTGTGTGTGTGACACTGACTCCCGCAGCTCTGCATGTGTGTGCCAGCCTGGGTAAGCAGGTCAGACTTGCTTCTGGTCTCTCTTGCCCAGCTGTTACCTACATCTTCCCTTGTTCATCCTGCTGAGGACCCAAGGGGACTCAACTTACTAGGAGGGATGAACACAGCTGAACTTCTGCTGCAGCAGAGTAAAGTCCCAAGGGGTGATCAGATAACCATCTACAAGCATTTTCAGGGTGGAAATGATGAGTTGAGAGGGAGAAATCATTTAGGCTGAATGAAGGAGATATTACTGAAGTAACAGGATAGCTGAGCAAAGGGAAAATTTAGGCTGAGTTTAGGGAAACATTTCTAAATGTGAGCCTCAGAGCCATCTCCTAGCAGTTGTAATCCTATTGTTTAAGTTTCTTCAGAGCAGGTAGTGTGATAAAGCAAATGCCATAGACAGCAATCCTGAAGTGTCTGGGGGAAGGGCTAGACTATTAAGCAGAGGATTTTAATTTGTAATTTCCATGAATCACTTGGTGTTGGTCTCAACAGAAGCTTGCAGGCTGAGGCTGTATCAGCTATCACCCGTGATATGTAAAATATGTGGGTGGGAAGAAGTGGGAAGGACAGTTGGAACTTACCCTTGGGCAAGCTTACAATAATGAGACATAGTTCTTCATCTTTTGGGAATGATATGGGTCTAATTGATGATCAAAGCATTCTTTGTATCGCCTTAAGTGTAGGGAGAGAATTGCTCTTCTCCTTTGTGTGGGGCAGAAAAAGGGGAAGCACTTTGTCACCTTACCCTTGGATGAACCTCTTGGCTAGACAAACTAGCCATCAGAGATGGGCAAGAATGAGTATGTTGCACATAGGATGATTCTGACACTGCCCAAGCCAGGGAGGAGTTTATACCTGTTTTAATAAAGGAAGAATGTCTTGAAAGAAAAGAAGTAGGGAATAGAATTAAACATCTGTGCCACTTTCCTCACAGTGCTAATGTAAAGAAAACTAACAGTGAGGTAATGAGAGAACTCCAAAGGCTTTGAAGGCTTTGACTGGGGGTATGTGATGCATTCCCCAAAAGAAAAAGGCTGACTTGGGACAAATAAGGAAAAAGAAGTAGCACTTTGATATACTGAACTGAGTCTGTAGGACACCACAGACATGGACAAAATTATATGCTGGAGAGAGGGTGGTTGTGAAAAACAGAAAGAAGACCTGCCCAAAAGGCCTTGGAGAAATGTTTCTATCACTGTCACTTATGTATCCGAATGAGAATATAGGTGATGTTCAAAGCTAGTTAAAATAAACTAAACTGCACAAGTTTTCATTAAAAACTACTGAAATGCCCTTGGGGGGGTTATTTACTCAGAGTCACCATCACAAACCATTTTGGTCCAGGTGATGGATTGCTCTTGCATTCATCACTGTGAATGGCACTTTCTGATGTCTCTAGTCTGCCATCTCTCTACTCTGAATGTATGGAGATTTTCCTGCAGCATCATTCATTCTGTTTATCAGCACCTGAAGTGTGAAGGCGCTTCCAAGACACATCCATCGTGCCCTAGATCCATCCCCCTCTTCTTTGTCTCTGTTTACAAAATTCCTGGAATAACAGGGCTGTGAGCAAGAAGATGATTTATGGGCACTTCTGTTACCTACCTGGTAAGCAGTAATATGGGGAACAGCAGCGCAAGAGTTGTCAGCTTACAAATAGCCTGAGATGAAGATGTGGTAGGACAACAGTTAAAGTGTGTTAGAACATGAGGAATGCTTCTACAGAGGTATAAAATATGTATGTGTCTAGACTGGGGAGATGGCAGTAACCATGAGAATTTGGGGCTGCCGTAAGATGAAATTGGGTTGCCAAAAATCAGGGAGTTTGAGAAACTTATGTGTAAATTATGTCCCAACTCTTAAGAGTAACAGTTTATGTGTCTGCAATCAGTCCTGCCCCTTTCTTCACATGGGTCTTAGCTCCTGTAGTTGTAAGGCAGGTAGTAGACAGAGAGATTAAATATGCACCAGTCTTCTGCAGTTGATAAACACAGAAATAGCGTTGTTCTTTGTTGTTCTGGACATACAGGTACTTCTTTGTAAGACAGCCCAGTACCATGTCTAGTGCAATGTTACTTTCCCTACAGCTTCTTCTAGTGCACTTGCTGTTTATTCCCTGGTGGTATGTTGGATACCAGGCACAAAGCACCTTCCAGCTTTCTTTGTAGAGTATCTCATGGGTGAGATGGATTTCTTCTTACCTCCAACTAGCCCTGAAACACAAGGATTGCTTTTTGATTCATTGTCTGATAGTGCCCGAACTGTCTTAAGACATGAAGCCAGTGTGAATTAAGGTACTGTCAAAGATGAGCAAATACTGAATGAAGGGTATGGTAACACTGATGGCTAACATTGGGGCTAGCAAGATATCTGTCCTCAGATAGTAGTGGGACTGAGGGTGGTGGTGAGTCCCAGAATTGGGCTAGTGACCAGGGATGAGAGTAGGGTTGGAAATTGCAGTAGGTGTCAATGCAAAATTAGCTGTTGAATTCTGATTCTCTGGCTTGACACCCTCTAATCAGTGCTTGGACCTCATTAGAGGTCCCAGTGAGCAGAGCCCAGAAACCATGGGGATATAAACTTCCCCATGGCCCTCCAGGATAGTACAGGAGAAAGATGCTGGAGATAGCTAATGGTCTTCCTCCTCCAGTATGGAGCCAATGTCCCTGTGAAGTTCCCTTTGCTGGTGGCTAGTGCATGCTGATCAGCCTCCTGTCCCAAGCATAAGCTTCCTCTGAATTAGGAAAGATGCCTTCAAGACAGCTTTTTGTCTGGGACTGTGCTATTATAGGACTTTCTTTCCTCTTGTTGTCTTAATCTTGGAGATAGGGTTTTGGGGACCTTCCCAAGGGGCTGTTGTGGACACTGCCCAGCTGGCACAATTGCACCAGAATTGGCACACAAAACAACTGCCTCCAGACTCCTGGGACCAGCCCATGTTCTGCCTCAGTTTATCTGGCCAGAAGATTACCTAGCTTTGCTGTACACTGCCTGAGCAGTACTTTATTTACAGTTAGCCTGGTTGAATGCACAGTGACCTATTTGTGTACTTTCTGTAGTTTGAAATATTGTCCAGAAATATGTCTAAATGCTGAGCTGCATTTTGCCTGTGCAGCCTAATAATTTTCTATTAATACTTATCTTAGATTTGATCCACATAAAAATGCAGTGTCAAATAAGGTTCTCATGATATTTTTAAGCAAGCTAACCTTTGGTCCTGGCCAAATTCCAATCTGAATAATTACTGTCTGACTACCTACATTCCTCTTGCATTTTCAATTGGAGAAGTTAGCTTTCCCTTTCTATTTTAACAGTGATTGTGTAACATTGCTCTGCAGCGCTAAGTAGATGCTGCATTTCTCTACAGTGGTGGATATGTTTTATTGGTAAGTAAAATGAGATTACAGAGGTATAATGGTTTTACAGGCATGTTTATACCTAAATATAGATATGTCTGTAAAACCACTTTGTCTAATGGCCCTGTCATATATTATCTTCTAGGGAGTAAGGGATGGTATAATATTGTGGAGTAATGTGTACAGGACAATACAATATTGTGGAGTAACAGGCACAGGATTTTACTTTTCAGACTGGAGTCTGGGAGTTGCTAACTTTTTTTCTATGATTTTGCCACTCCAAGCACTGTGTTGCTCCATACCCCCAAGGGAAAAACTTGCTTGTGTAAAATACTTCATAATATACTGGCACGTTTTAAAAAAATCATTCTTGCCTGGTGAAATTAGACTCTAGCAATAATAAAGTTACTTATAACAATTAAGGGCAAATGCTCTGTTTTACAACTGCAGCCTTGTCAGGTGCTTGTGAATTTCTCCATTTCTCTTCTTCACTGGAAACAAGCACACTCTCAGGAGGAGGTCTGCACACTGCCTTCAGTGTTTCCTTGATTGGTTGCCTCAAACTTCTGCATTTGAACAGTGTAGAAATTAGTCGATAAAACTTGCTGCTGTGTATGCATAAACACATTTCCATAATAGTTCTGGGGCCATGTTTATCTGGTAATAAGTCTGTGCTGGTTCACTTCTGCTTCCCCTCTAGCACACATTCAAAAGGGGCTTGTAGTGATCCAGACCAGAGGAGGAAAGAGAGATGGGGTTGGTGCTTGGATATTTGTCCCTTCCTCCAACAGCCGGCACTTGTGAGCATGTGAGCAGAAGTGTGGACAGTGGCTACTGCTTGTGAACAGAAGTCATCCCCAAGTATGGTAGTGAAGGGACTGTAACACTGTGAGCACCCCTGTTGTAGTTTTCGAGCAGCTCAACTCTACACTGAACTTGCTGCTGCCTTGTGGGAACTGAATGGTGGAGACCACCACTCACCCTTTCGTTGGGTGTGATTTACTGGCATTCCTGTTCCTTATTACATCCCTGGGTTGCAGCCTATGAGTGAGCCCAGCCTGGACCTGGTATCTCTATTTCCACAGAAGGACACTGGTTTCTGGCATGCAAACCACATGTAGAGAACCTGAAACATGTCGTGAGCATGACAGAAGTGTTACATGCAAGCAAGCGTTGGAAGGAGAGCTGTCTTGGGTGGTACAACACAGGCTACCTAAGCATTTCTCTCACTGATCCAGAGGTGTCTTATGGCTGAGGATCCAAATTGGAGATGCCAGGTTGGCTGTGGAAGTAGTGATGACCTTCACAATAGCCTCTTGCTAACCCTGGCTGCTCCTTGCACATCTGGCTTGAAGATCTGGCACTGTACAGGGAGCTCCATCATCTTATGTTGAATAGAAATAATCTGCCTTGGGGCCACATCCTATAACTAGACACCCAACAGATTAGCATCTATGTGCTATTCAGGATCTGGACTCTTCTTTGCTGCTTCGAGGTAAATGCTTGAGACTTACTGGCTTTGATGTAGGTGAAGAGAAGGGAATGAATTTCTTGGCTGGTATTTTTTGCAGTAGGAGAACTCTGTGCTTGGGCATGAAGGCAGACAGCTGCCATGATCACCTGCTATCCACGCCCTGTGTTGGAAGGCCCTGTAAAGTAGTCCTGGTGGGAGATGGGCTGGGAAAAACCCACACACTGCTCCCTGGGCATCACAGCTAGCTATTGCCTAACCAAGCATACTATACTGAGTGAGACTATGCAGAAGGATCGCAGGAGACATATTTTAAAGAGAACAAATATAGCATTAAAGTGAGTGAGCAAGAGAGTGAGAGACAGAGAGCGTATAGAGTGCATTAAAGTTAATAAAGCATTGCAGGAGTGGGGACTGCATTTCACTGTGAAGGAATCTAATTTAGTGACTCGTAATTGGAGGATAACAGTCCTGCCGGAATGAAGTTAGCTGTTCATTTTGCCAAACTCTCAAAGTCTCTTGGTTCTCCTTGTGAGCATCTCTCAGAAAGTGGATCCGTCAGAGAGTTTAGAATCGATTGGCACTTCACACCCGCGGTCCCTTTCAGCCTCCTAAGTGGATTTGGTTCCTCCGGTGCATATTTATTATCTATTTTATTATCTGCTTATTTATCCAGTAATATCAATGCAGGATACATTCTCTCTGCTTAGCATGACAGTGAGGAGCAGGTGCTGAGCCTGTGTGTTCTCCTGGGCAGGGCAAGCTGGGGCCTCCTCCATTTCCCTATGGATGGCTGGTGCCAGTTAGGGCTGTCTCATGGTCTTCCAGCTTCCCCAACATCTTGCCAGCCTTGTCCCTGCTACCATGGGTTTCTGTTCAGTTGATAGAAGTATCTATACCAATGGACAGTGTGCAAAGGTCTTGTTCTCAGACTCCCAAGACGAGAGGTGTAGTGCAAAGAAGCACAGTATTCCAAGTGTGCCTGACTGCTGAAGAGTCATGAGCATGATTAGCTGAGCAGGACTTTGTGTGCTGAGGGAAAGTCTTCTTTTGTTTGAAATGCCTGAAATCCCACTGGGACAGCAGCATGGCCCTGGGTGGGCAGACCATGCAGTGCTGCCTCCCACAGGGGTGGTGGGGGACAGGGGGACACTGCTCCATTTTTGTCCCCAGACCAGGGCAGGTTCTGATATTTACACTGCATAGGTACTGCAAGGATTAATTCATTAGTGTTTGTGAAGTGCCTTGAGGATGGAAAGTGCTGTGGAAATGTGAACTATTATTAAAATGAGACTGAATAAAGAAAGAGCTACAAACAATCCCACAGGGAGCAGTCCCACTCAGGCAGGGGCTGGAGAGGTGACCTCATTGGGTTTTTCCATTTCTACTGTTAAGATTACAAAGTGAAGTGGACATGTTCAGGGAAAAGATTGGTATAATATCCCTGGCAGTGGTAGCTGAGGGTAGCTGTCATATGGGCTTGAAGGGAATGTCTTCCCCACTGCCCTGGTCCAGTTCTGGCCATGACCACCGAGAAATTTGGTGTTCCTGGATTTTTAGAAAAAGATTAACCTTGTATGGGTGAAAGGCATATGGTTGGCTGTACTACAGACAGGGGCTGTGTATGTCCTGGTGGTAGGCAGGTTGTATGCAATGGATACACACTTATAAATATACATATAGATCCAACGGCCTTGCCAATTTGTCCGCACATTATTCTGGAGTGGCTGTGCTGAGGAAACTAAAGGGAGCCCTTATCTACCCAGGCCCTTCAGCCTCCTTGCCTCCATCAGAAGGCCAAACTGATCACAAGCCTCAGTAACTCCTTTGTGTTGAGGGTGAGCACTTAGACATGGTCTTGACATAAGCAATTAGTTTTACAAAGACCGCTGATCAGCCATCGAGGACAACTCTCTATCACTTTTGACTTGAGTCTCATAGTGACATGGGACTTGAGAGATGACATGATTGCATCTTCTGCTGACAGTTGTTCTCTGAAGTGACTCCAAACTCTGAAGGAGAGGCTGGACTGGTCTGACAGCCCCTCCTGCCCCCAATTTAAAGAGCCCTCGATGTTGCCAAAGGGCTGAGCATCAGATAAGAAGGACTGGTGGGAGGAGGGCTAGTGGCTGAGGAAGATCAATGGATCTGCCTTGAAAGCTATGAACGTGATTGACTTTTCAATTAATCCCTTTCTATTACTTACCCCCCTCCCCCTTTTTCTTTTCTGTGTTTTTTAGGGAGTGTAAGAGCTGAAGATGAGGCCCAGGGTGGAGTGCTACTCTCCAAGGTTTTGGCTGGTGCTGGCAGTCCTCGCAACAACAGGGAGCGGGGCCCATGCCCAGAAAAGCCACCCGAGCATTGGCATTGCGGTCATCCTGGTGGGGACCTCGGACGAAGTGGCCATCAAAGATGCCCACGAGAAAGATGACTTCCACCACCTCTCAGTGGTGCCTCGGGTGGAGCTGGTGGCCATGAATGAGACTGATCCCAAGAGCATCATCACCCGCATCTGTGACCTCATGTCAGACCGGAAGATCCAAGGGGTGGTATTTGCTGATGACACAGACCAGGAAGCCATTGCCCAGATCCTGGACTTCATCTCTGCCCAGACCCTCACTCCCATCTTGGGCATCCATGGAGGCTCCTCTATGATCATGGCAGATAAGGTAAACTTGAGCTTCCTTCCATCACAGACATATAGACTGAAACTTAAAACAGAAAGAAATGTCTTATTCTGTGATCCTCAGATGTAGTCTCATGGAGCCGAAGGGTTGGGGGATTAGAGAGTCTCAGATTCACAGAGAGATTAAAAGAGCTAACTGTGTGTAGCACCACTGAGAAGAGCCTATTAATCATGTGGAATTATCTGCAACAGAGAAAAGCTGAGGGGGGAAAGGAGCAGGTAGAAGAGATCTGCAAAAAAATCAGCCCTTTTCTTCTTCCTTAGGAAGGGTAAAGAGCCCCTGACAATCGTGATTTTTTTTTAAAAAAGGTTTTATTTTTGCCCATTTTTACCTTAGATACTAGCCAAGGATGCTAGCTTGGGTTTTTCCTGCATGCAGCTGGAGGACATTGTGATATTTTCAGGGACATTTAATACAGCTCTTACATCTTAATTGGAAAATAATTGAATCTTTAATAAAGTCATCCTGTCTCAGAAGTGTTCATTAGCTCCTGAAGTTAAATAGGTGTTAGCTAAAGCAACTAACCAGTCTGAACCAGTCCAGCTAAGTCTTTCTTTTTTCCACTGCACTACTTTATTCCTTCATGTCACTGACATTTCACTGTTTTCCCAGGCCCCA
Source organism: Porphyrio hochstetteri (assembly GCA_020800305.1). Taxonomy (NCBI): domain Eukaryota; kingdom Metazoa; phylum Chordata; class Aves; order Gruiformes; family Rallidae; genus Porphyrio; species Porphyrio hochstetteri. Next base: position 17,886,693 of record CM036905.1, on the reverse strand, counting down.
GCCAGTCTTCTGGGGAATTACTGCACAAATAAGCCTTTCCACCAGTGGTTTTGAACAAGGCAAGATGCAGAGGGAACCGCATCTTTGACTAGCTGATAACTCTCAGTTTAGGGGAGCCTCCGTGGGGGGCAGCTGGACCTGACACAAGTCTTCACCCCTGGATCAACAGGGGACCCAGCATTTCATACCTGAGTATGCATTTGGCTAGATGTGTGGCTAACAGTGGCCTCTGGGCTGGTAGGAATACCCGAGAAGTGTGCTTTCCTTTTCCCTGCAGGTTTGGTGCCAGACAGAGTCGGGGCCAAGCCTTTACTGAGAAGACCCTCGTGACCACACTTTGTGCATCGCGAAGAAGTAAACAGGCTGACAGCCTGTTTCTTTTACAGGTCACTCATAAGGGAAACTGAGACATTTAACTAGGCAGAATCAAATCTAATTGAATGAAGGGGGAGAATTAAGCTGGCCACTGTGGCAGCTTTTCCTCAGAAAGAGATCTAGTGGGCTGAGAAATCCAGGCACTTTGTGATTTATTTACTAGTGCAGGTTATCATAGGTGAGTAGTTGGTAATAATTTAATCACAAACAAATTTTTTACTCTTTGACCAACTGTTCAGTTGCCGAATAATAGTTATTACACAGAGTTATTTTCTTGTATCAGTTTTCAAACTAAAGTAGTCACCAAATAAAATAATCACAGACCTTCTTTTCTCTCTCTCCTTGAATAGTTGCACATGTGCTCAAGTCATTCTGCCCCATTGCACCCACAACAAAGCTTTTCTGTTTTGGAGGACAGCAAGGGAACAATGCTGCATCTTGATGCTCTCCTGCTTGCTGTGTTGCATAGTTATCGATGTCTGTGCAAAAGAGGTCTGAAGCGCTACTGGATTTCACACTTATGGTGGCATTTTACACCCTCTTTGAACAGTCTGCTGCTACTGATGCCAGACCTCCTAAGCACTGGGAAAAGGTCCTTGTGACTTTGAACATGGCAGGCCAAACTCTGATTTCAGATTCCTGCAGTGTAAATCCAGCATAGCCCCATTGCCTTTGGCAGGATTAGATCAGATTTACACTGCTGTAATTCAAAGAGAAATTTGGCCTATTGAACTTGGCAAAGATTTTTCTTTCTACCTATCTCTAGTCTCTCCTTGGGAAGGCAGCATCTCCCGCAACTGCCCTGTGTACCCCACTGGCTTGCTTCTGAATAGCTTTCTAGCGGGCAGGCAGCCCACGGGGAGCTCAAAGGTGGAAGCCTTATGAATGGAGACCTCTGCTTCAGCAAACTCCCTTTTTTTTTGGTAGTTTTTCAGACAGGAGAAGCAGGTTATGTATAAAGATCTGCAGTTTTAGGAAAGGCCAAGTTTTCTTTTAAACATAAATTGAAAAGGCTGACCTTTACAGCTTCAGATTCACAGGTGCGTAATCTTTAATGGATAATATTTATTTGATGGATTGAATTTAAATATGGTAGAGAGTAAATACATTGCTATTCTACTAAGAATACTGAAGTCAGCCTGGTAAGTCCTTAAACAATCTATTTTCCACAGAGGGCCTTGGCAGAGCCTTTGCTTTTAGTGACTCTTAGACATGTTCTTTGTAGATGAGTTGTGTGGCTGGAGTTTGATCCTGCAAGCATGGATTGCTTCTTTCAGCATCCCTTCAACGCCCACAGCAGTCAGCTGTGATTGAACTTGCTCAGCATTTCACAGGTTCAGACCTGCACTTACAGCTTCTTTATGCTTTCCGTGCATTTGTGATCACTAGCACCAATGCGAACCTAAAGAATGCTATAAACCACTAACACCTTGGTGTGACAGATAAGCCTCTCTTCTCTGGAGGTTAATGCAAAAAAAATGAAAATCTTCAGTGAAATCACCTTCCCCAGAGTAGCATGTAAAATTCTGTTTCACCTTCAGTGAGGGTTTAATAAGTGTGTCCGGGAGGAAATTTGGGTCCATGTGTAAAAAGGGCTTTAGAATATGCTGTGAAGCTGGTAAATCGAGACACAAAAGGGCAGGCAAAAAAAAAAAAAAGAAGAAAAAAAGAGGATTTCAAGCCTGAATTTTCTTTTCTCCTGTATATATAGACAGAAAAATTGTATAATGTGCACCATAGGCTGGCTTTATCTCAGTTCATATGCATCCAGAAGTTTGCTACCTGCCAACTGGAGGTGTAGACATCCTTACAATCATCTGGGAACGAAGAGCTATGTCGGGACAATTCGCCTCACCTACTGCAGGGTGCAGCAAAATGCCCATGGGATAGTCCTATGTCTCCCCACTGATTACTGAAGAGGGCTGTACCCTGATTTGCACGTGATTACTCAAGTTGAATGCTGTGAATCCTGCCCTAGGTGTAACATAGCAGGTGGAGGTATGTTGCTGTAAGTGTAACATCTGGATTTCCTGATTGTTTTGTTCAAAGCCATGCTCTTTAATATTGCATTTGATTAGATTTTGTAGGTAATGTTTATATCTTTTTGTTTTCCCTGTGTTTTTCTTTTTTTCTTTTGAAAAATAAGTATATAGGAATCTGCCTTGGTTTTGCTGTTTTTCTCCTTGGTGCTCATGTCTCTAACCCCACCTGTTACAAAGTGTAACATTTAATCTCTGCCTAATTTGGCATCAGAAGACAATGACCAGATGATCTGTGTGTACACTGCCATCTGGGTTTAATGCCAGGAAAACAGTGAAGCATAGACACATGATGTGCCTCACTTGAGCTCTGGAGAGACCACTTTGCTGAGGGAGAGTCTTGTCATAGCCAGTTCAGTCCCTTTACTCTCTGATAAACGTGCTAGCAGTGATGCCAAATAGCATTAACTGCAGCAGTCGTTTTGTCTGGGCTGGGTGGCCTGGGAGAGGAGCAAGACCTGCAATTGTGGGCCAGGGTAGAAGAGTGATTGCACCATTTCAGCTCTACAAGGAAGCACCTCATCCTTATTTTGGTGCTGACACATTGAAAACGAACTAGGATGATAACATCACCTCACCTGTACCTCTGATGAGAGAGGAAATGGCGTGGATCACTGATGATCTGTGTTTAATCTGGAATAGGTGAGATGGAGAGGAGGGAAATGTCCCCCAGTGCTAGGTTCTTGTGATCCAAGAAATTCCCTTGTGGAAACAGTCTGGTCTCTTCAGCTCACCTGAAGTTGCTACAATGACCTTTCTTTTTATAGCTTTGTATTGCTTGATCTTAAGCATTAGTTTGCACTGTCCAAAGGACTGCAATGCACTCGTGATTGGTGAGCATATTTGCTCCCATTCCAGTGTATAAAATAATTTCTTCTTTCTCCTCAGTTGTTTTGAAAGCAAAAATTCCGTCCTATCGCAATGGGGAAATAGTTGATGGATGAGGATGTTCTGAGTAAGCAGGCTGATCATGGAAGGAAACCTCCAAGGTTGCAAACCAAGCTTCAGTTCAGATAAGCACACAAACTACTATCTTGTGTTTGCAGACCTGAGACTGGAAATCTGGGATGGGCTCTTCCTCATTATATTTTCAATATTACCTGAAATCACTTCTGCCCAGAGCTAGGAGGTAAAAGAGCAGTCACAGAAAAGGAAATAATAATAATGTGCATTTATAGATACCTTAAGAGAAGAGTGAATTGTTGTTCAGATTTAGGACACTAACTGTGTTGGAAAAGATTTAGCTTCTTGCTTAAAAAATGACCACAGCATTTGGCTGACTAGTCTGTTTTGTAATGATAGTCTCTTTATTAAAAAAAAAAAAAAAACAAAAAACCCAACAAAAGAAAAAACCCAGAAAAAGTCAACTTGGCGATAATGAAAGCAGAAATGGTATGAGTAGAAAATGCCCTGGGTTCTCTTACAGCACAGCTGGTGACCATCGTTTCTGACTGTTTCTCCACAGCCACATTATTTTGCCAAAGCTTCTTGTCCTGTGCAGCTTTATAGTAACACAATGGTGCACAGGCAGTACCCAGGAAAAATATTGGAAGACGAGGACGATTATGTTTTCTCGGCAGAAAATCATTCTCCTCTGTCTCTGCATTCCTTGCTCTTTTCTCCAGGGCTTGCCTGTGCAGGGTAGCCATATGGATGGAAATAGAATGGTAGGCAAGAAGGATCTATTAAACTGGGCTGTGCCTATGATAAAGTCTGTAGAAAAACTGCATGAAACTAGCCTGAAATCTAAAATCCTTTCTAGGCCCCATTCTCCTTCCTTTTCTTACACAGCACAGACATGACTCTTCTGCTGTTCCTTCCACTACCTTGCTCTTTATTTGCCCATTTATGCAATAGCTGAACTTTCTCCTTTGCCTTTCCATCCCCACTTCATAAATCCCTGCCCCCTTTCTTTTTGTTTTCTGTCAGGATTTCTAAGACACGTTATCTCTTTCAGTGCTGAAGATTACTGTGACTGCTCCATGCCTGGGCCATGCTGCTGCAGCAGTGGCATTCTCTAGTATTTCTGTGGGGAGAAAATCCAAAAGCTGTAAAGCACCAGGGAGGAAAACTAGCTACTGGTCAGAGGGGAGCACGATGATGCTTCAGGTACTGGCAAGCTAAAACTAGTTGGATAAGCTGAGAACCTAGATACACGCTGAAACCAGGACAAAGTCAAAGACGCTGGGACAGTGCTGCTAAAAGCAGAACATCTGTAATTAAAAGGAAAGCACTTTCACTCTCAGGTTTCCAAAGGTTAAATAAGAGAGATGCATGGGGAATGAAAACCTCATTTTTCAGGGGTGTAAATTTTTTTCGTTTCCATTAGAGATGACTTCTGAAAATTTTAGAGACCTTGTGTGAAGGAAATTAAATTTAAAAGAAAACAAACCCAAAAGAAAAAGTTCCCTTTGAATGGATTATATGAACTGAAGTGACATAAATTACCAAAAATCCCACTGCTTAGAAAAGGGAAAATAAAAGACACATTTTGATCTGTAACCATTGAAAGAGTATGGTTCAACGTTGTTCGAAGATTACTATTCCTCTTTTCCCTCCAAAGCAAAATTATATACAGTTTGTGTAATTTCACAAAGCAGTTTCATTTCTCTGAAGCTGCATTTGATTATAGTAATAGTTTAAATGTTTCTTAGACTAATCTAATGATCAGCAAAGAGGAGTTTGACTTTAAAAAATAAAATAAAAACCTCAGAAGTTTCCCTTCAAGCTTTTACTAATTTTATTGAGGCCATGATTTATATACTTCCTTTGCTTTTGGTACTTAGTTTCCTTTTTGCTGCCAAATGAAAGATCTGTGTTGCTCACGAATAATGAACTAAATGTCGTGCGTCCTTAAACTATGAGTCTGCTGCAGAAGTTGGGGAGGGAGGAGAAAGGTAGGTCACAAAGACAAAGAATAAAAGCCAGTATTGTACACCAATGTTGTTTTTCCCTTGAGTATACACATGTCATAACAGGCCAGGTGGAGCTGTAATTTTCGTTTACATCTGTGTCTAATCTGTCCATACAAAATTAATTTTTTTCAAATAAAGGAAGGGAGCATAGGTAGTGTATTTCTGTAGGGTTTAATTAACAACCAAGAATTTCCCTAGAACAATTTTTATTACTTTACAAATAAATTACAGCACTTAAAATCCCTCAGATATTAGGAAACCTGAAAATGAACTTTTAAGAGCTTTAACCTCTCCCCAGGGCCATTAAATCCTTCAATGTTAACTCTCATTTTCTAAACAAGAGCTCAAGTACTTCCATCAATATTATTTCAATACAAAAAAGACTTTTCAAATAAATGTATTGTTTCTTTTTTTAAATATCATATTAAAATAAGTTGGTTTTAAAATTCTTAACATTTCCCTCTATTTTGTCTCCCATTTGCTTAGGAGGAATTTCATTTTGAGGCCTTCACTTTTTTGTGTATATTGTTTTCAATAGTCACAAGAAAAAATACAGAGGGTTGTGTTTTTTCGTTAGTTTTTGGGGGTTTTTCACTTTTTTGGCCACTTAAGGAAAAAAAGCAATAACAAATCCCCTGGAAAAAAAATCATATGGAAATGCAACTTTCCTTGAAATATCATTTTTCACCCCTCTAATAATTTCTACTGGATGCACTTCACATCTGCCCTGAGCCTTGGAATTGCAAAGCCTTGGGCACCTGAAGGCACCATCTTTCCTTCAGTGTCATAGACCTGGGGAAGGGGACATGAGGAGGGACCCTGGTGAGGTTCTCACCCCTCAAGGCATACTGGGATCCTTTTTGGACAGGGGCAGTGCTGGGGCAGGGGAAGGATATGGAAGAAGCAGCTTATGCCAAGGCGCAGATGCCTTCCCTCAGCAGAAGTTGTCCCAGACAACACATACCAAGCAAAACCAAAGTTTGATCCCTTTACATCAGCCTTTTGTAGCTATTTATAAGCTGCTTTATTTTGGGTCATAGAATTCTTCTTCCAGGAGTACCGAGTATTAGTTTTCTTCTGTTGTTATAGTGATGTTGTCTTTTGAGTGACAGAACACCTTTCCTTGCCCAGCTCTGAACACAACCGCTGCAATCTACCTGAGGGAGAGAGAAGCTGAATTAACCTCTTTCCAACTAATGTTTAAATGCAGTGTTGCCATTGTCTAGCTGGAAATAGAAGTATTGAAAGATCTGAGAGGAAAAGGTTGATTTCAACCGAGCTTGGACTTGGCAAGTAATGGGGCTTTTGTGAAAAAGTTCTTTCTTGCTAGATTTCTGATCTTGATTTTCACACTGATGATGTTCAGGTAAATCTCAAAAATCTACAAGCACTAAAAAAAGCCCACTAAACACTAAAAAAAAAACACCCACCAAAACACTAAAAAAATCCGGGAGCTTGATGAGATCTGACCCATGGTTATTTATAATCATTACTAGAACCTCTTTCTTCAAAACAAAAAACCCAACACAAAAGTATTAAATCAATTTGTGCCATCCCCAGCCGGACAAGGAGATTAGTTTCTTTATTCTGGAGCAGGCAGTCCTTTATTACAACCCCAAGCGGTTACTTGTCTCACAAAATCTAAATTAATTACACTCAAATTTGTCCCTACCCTAAACTGGCCTGAAAACGAAATTGAAAACATGGAGTGTGAAATTGCCCAATGCTGCTGCTTTAGATCCATGTGTCATTCCCCAGCAACCGCGGGACAGAGAGAAACAATTCTTTCCAGGGAATCTCTTATTCTTTTTTTGCCTCCTATTTGCCTCATTAACCAAGCTTGGAAGGGATGGATTATGAAGGAAGCTAAGGGAATTACATATGCACAGGCTAGAAAAAAAAATAGGGTACAGAAAAAGATATAATTGTAGTCTGTGACTCTGTTAGGGGTTTGGAGGAACCGATATGTAGAGAAAGACTGAAACAGCTATATATGTGTACTGTAGACTGGCTGAACAATGAGTATGATTTATATACACAGTGAATAGACGTAGGCTAAGATTAGAGAAAATAATGTTTGGTGTAGCTGCCAGAAGTAGAACCAACAGGATAAAGTTAAGAAAAGATATTAATAATATATTATGATGTGTTAAATTATAATATTAAATTATATATATGTGTATTAAGAAAAAAAAAATCAGACAATGAGTTTTATTAGGATGTGCTCTAGTCTTCTAAGGGGAGAACATGGAAACCACATTCCTTCAGCTATTTTCACCCTGGACAGGTGCAGAAGGGAAGAGAGGGTTTGTTCAAAGTAAATTCTGAGAGTGACTGGAAAAAATACCCTAAAGACTCTGTTGAGGCAGTTTTTCTCTGTGGTTTGTCAATAGCTTCTAGCTTTGTGCTTGTAAGTTTCCTGATAATAACAATAAATGTGTGTTTCAGAGGAAAGGGGGAAGAAGGAATCAAGGAAATGGAGAGTCTAAAGTCAGGTGGCAAAAAAAAGCAAAAAAGGTGACCAGAGTGAGGAGGACTGATTTACAGGGTGCCAGCAGAGTCAAGTGGGTTTGGTACACCAGAGTCCTCACTGCAGCTCTGCTCTGAAATGGGACTTGAAGGCAGTTGCTCAAGTTCTGTCTATAGCAATTTGCCCTTTGCAAGAAGACTGTAACAGTGTTTTTGTGAAGGACTGAGTTCTACAAAAGGCAAAGGCTACCTAATTGCAAGGGAACAATTAATGGATTTTTCTAGCTGAAGTAAATACAATGCTTGATATGAAAATCTGGACTCCAGGAGGAGAAGCTGTAACCCCCATTAGAGGTGGTTGAATAGCTGAGGCATGCAGGCAAGCTTATTGTATGCAGGGCTGATCGTACTGTCTATTGTAAGCCTGCCCAGCATTCCCATTATAATGTCCTCTTGGGGGTTTCCTGTAGCTTTGCCAGACTATGGCTGTTTGAGCAAAGTTTCCGATGCCAGGTGTATGCCTCAAGCTGATTGATTTATTTCGCTATTTATTTGGAAAATAAAACATCTCTCTCTGAAAATGTGGCACGGAAAGATACATGATTTACCCACATTATAAGTGCTGGCACGTTTTCCTCTGAAGGTTCTGCCCAACCACCAGTGGTCCTCAGAGAAAGGGCCCAGGCCTGGAAAGAGTGTCTTGCAGGGGGAGGAATTTTAACCAGAAATCTGCTCTTGCTACCAGTGCATAGATTGCCCCCAGTTTGGCCTTGTTATAAAGTGAGAAACTGCATATAGGCAACAGAGTCTATTTAGATGTTTGTCATATATCCCTCAAAGAGATCTTGTCCTTGCTTTAAAACTGCACGTGGACCTGGGGGCTGCATGAACAATGCGGGGTCTCTTCTGTGGGTGTCCCTGTGGGATGCAAGGGGGAGAAACACACTGTGTGCAGGGGGGCTGGAGCATGGCAGGGGTGTGGGGGGCAGAGGGTATGATGAGACAGTGTGGAGGAGAAGCATCTGGAAAAGATCCTGAAAGGGGGAGAGGGGCTGGAAAAAGGCGGGAAGCAGGCAATGGGGTATAGGAAAAGGCAGAGAGGAAAGAGGAGGAGAAGTGCTTGCCCAGGTGATGCTGCCTGGTTTGTCATGGCAGCAAGAGCTGGGGAGCAGGGGGGTGGCAGAACTACTGAGCAAACAGGATGTGAGGTGTGAAATGGGGATGTAAAGCTGTCAGGTGGCAACTGGGTGGGAAGAGTGGGCCTGGGCAGAGGCAGGGCACAGGGCAGCATGGTCAGACCGCGATGCTGTCCCTGCATGCTGCCCCCCACTCCAGTTGGACAGAAATATTTCCTCCTGGCTCTACACTGAGCCCCAACGGGAGTCAGAAATGGTTCCTTAGGGATGGATAGATGGAGACACTGGCATCAGTGCTCCCCACTGGGGAAAGGGTGTCCCAAAGGATGCCTGGGGCTGGCTTGGCCATGCCCCCACCTTAGCCATCATGTGCTGTGCTGGGGCCCCAGGCATGGTGAGGACAGGAAGAGCTCCTGGTGAAGAACCCCACAGCTTTCACCAGCTGCCTGGCTCAGGTCACTGCCAAGCCTCTGCACTGGAGAGGATGGGCAGAAGCTGTTAAAATGATGCTCCATGATGGACCTGCCTTCTTCTCCATGTGTGTGCTCATGCAGCGCCAGGCTTCATCCCAGCTCCCACTCCAGCTCTTGCTTTGCCGCTTGCTCTGTGGAGGCAGAGCAGTGTCCTTAACCCCCATGCCCCCATTGCTGCAGCAGTACAGAGGTGTGGGCTGAAGATCCAGGCAGTGTGGCTGTGCCATGGGGCTGGGCAGCATGTCCATGGGGCTGATAGCCTTGCTGCATCTCAAATCCAGTTCCACACCTGCCCCCGCTTCCCCTTCTCTCCCTTCTGCTTCCCTTCCTGTCAACCTCTCCTGTCTGTCACTCTACACATCTCTTAATTATTGTTTGCACTGTGCTTTGAAAATGCAAAGTGCTGTATAAATGTTAAGTGTTTTTATTATTATTATTATTATTTCTCCTTTTTCATTTGCATCCCTCACCCTCTTTTCTTTCACTATTGTGGCTTCCAGAGAGAACGTGTGGGCTTACATTATTTATAGCTGTGTGAGAGTAATTACAGAAATGATTTAATTACTCAGTTAATACCGTTCTCCACATCACCAGCTTGACAAGCTGGTGATCCTCTCACTGCAGCCGAACACAATCTAGCATTGTCTATACCATGTCATGGATGAGTGGGTATGGGAAGGCAAAGCTTGGAGAAAGCTTTGTGGCAACCTTGCATGTTGCTGGTTGCTCCCCTTGGGCTGCGGGATGAGGTTGCTGAACCCATGGGGACTTGGCCAGGGGCGATCTGTGGTACCACCTCAGCCAGGGCAAAGCTGCTTGTGAGGAGGTGGTGTGAGGTGAGGGTTCGTGCCTCCCGGCTGAGCGGGGCTCCCTCTGAGACAAACCTAGTTGAACTGAAGTTTCAATGGTCAGTGTGCTGCATTAAACAGCTCTCTACATTTAACAAAGGTCAGATATCTGGGAGGGATTTATTGTCTTGATTTCTATTTAAGCCTATCAAATCACAGGGTTCACACACCTTGCATGGGGCTGAGTGTGAGGCAAAATTGCTATCACCAGCAGTGTTCTTCCTTGCAAGTGGCTGCATGTAGCTTTGACCCTCTTGAAACAAATGAGTCTTCCCACTGAAGGGGATGGCCTCCTCTTGCTGAGACACCCTTCTCCCTCACTGGAAATACAGTGTTTCCCTCGCTTCCAGTTCATGAAGGCTTGTGAGGAGCAAGGAATCTCCCATTGCTGGTGCAGTATGGAAGGGGGCTGAGAGAGGAGAACATGTGCTTTCCTTCAGGGGATGCACTGAGCCAATGGCTACCAATATCTTTCAGTAATCTACTGCAGACAGTTAAAAAAAACCCCACAAACCACCTAGTGAGCTCAGGAGGAACATAAGGAAGACGATCCTCTTCTGAAGGTACAGTAGATAAAAAGGAGGGGTCAATGGATTCTTAACAAAGGAGACAGTCACTTGGGAAGTGGAGAGAGAGAGGCTCTTGTTGGATAATGGTGCATTTGTCAGATAGCGGTGTAGGGAGAGAGCATCTCTCAGAAGTGTCTGCTTTCCATGTCTCCAAGTTGCCTGGCTCCATTTGGGCTCCTTCACGGTCCCGGGCGGTGGGCCAGGCTCAGCCTGTTCCTCAGCGCGGCAGGGCTGGGTGGGCGGTGGGAGGGTTGGGAACAGGTGGCATTTGGGCTGGTGGAGTGCCTTTTCCACGCAGGGCTGCCTGACAAGCTGCCAGGCGCAGGACACCTGGGATCTGGATAAGCTCTGCCTACCTCCCAGGAAGCAACAGCACTTGAAGAAATAGGCTAAAGTGTTTTGAGTGTGAACAGCAATTATAGATGCCTCTTTTGGGGGTTGGGGTTTTTTTTTGACATCTGACACGAGACAGGTTAAGGCAACCCATATCTGAAAAAAAAACCAACCCAACCCACTGGGCATCTCCACCTTCTGAAAGTTGGGCTTTTCATGTTGTACCACTGAATGGACACCCAAACTCCCTTACTGCTTATGCAAATTCATTCTAGAGGCTTTTTTTTTCCCTCTTTCCTTTTTTTTTTTCCCCTCCCCTATCTGGCACACTTGAAAGTGAGTATTATGACCTGACATTGGAACAGCTTGTTGAGAAGACAGAATGAGCGGAAGGGCGATAGAACAAGTAATTTTGTCAGCTCCCAAATGAATGAATCCCGTTTTCAGCGGATTCACACCTCATGGTTAATTGACTCTTTAACTGAATTATATACTAAGACTGTAATGTAAGCTCAGCCCTTAGTAGACACCAGAGAGTCCACAGAGAACTGAGCTGGGTGAAGAGATTTCAGAAGAGCCAAATTCATCCTTTCCCCAGTGGTGAGGACCAGGGGCCTTAAAGGAATCTAATTTCTCCACCTACCACCCTGCTTCAACTAGATGTCCAGTCCAAATAAATAAGTGTGCCCATAGCAGCTTCAGTTTTTCAGGAGCTGGATACACCTCCTCCCTACAACAATCCCTTCTCCCCCAGGTCTCCTACTGCTTTTCGCTCAGTTTTCCCTCTGTCTTTTATACTCGCTGGCTGGGCAAAAGAGAGATGCACTGACGAGCCCCGGGGGCTCTGTGTATAGGGGTTGCCCACTGCAGGCATGATGCCCGGTCAGGATGAAGTTTATTTGATTGCCTACAGAGCCTTCAACTGTGAGCGGGTGAATCATACACGCTGCTGTGGGGCCAGACAAAGGCTTTGGGACTGCATGCAGTTGCGGGCTGCATTTTGTACAGCACTGTAAGAATTTAATTCTCCTTGAGTCCTCTGCCTCTTTGTCAAATCAGGTGGAAATTGGCCAGCAGGTTCAATAGTTACTGGGAAGCCTGACTCACACACACACAGACACTCAAACACATACACCAGGTCTGCAAGAGCCTCGTTTCCTAAAGAACACAAGCTAAAAATGCACACAGAAGGTGGGCAAAGCCCTGCGTTGGAGTGTCTCGGGAGCTGTGATTTCTGCACCAGTGACCCATGCACAGCATGTCCCAAACACGCTTGCAGCGTGCGCGCCCTTCCTACCATGCGCTCCCACAATAACTCACTGTGATTCACCCCAGTGTGGCCCTGCCCTTTGATTCACGTAGACGAGCGTGTAATGTGAGCAGCGTTGTCTCTCGGGCTTGGACGTTCTGTTCACGCTTGTGCTCGGCGCACATGTGTGTGCTCTGTGACTCATGCTACCGCACCGCGCTGGCTTGGAGCGCAGCAGCAAATGAGACATAGTCATGAACAGGCGCTTGCTCAGTGTCACGTGCTCCATTCGGTTCGCTTTTGAAGGGGAACATGGCATCAGACTTGGAGATATTAATATTTCCACCAAAAAAGAGACCTCTCTGGAAGAGAAATTAGCCTGATGACAGCAGCAGTAATTGGATTCTCCTCTGTGGAAGAGGAGGGCATGTGCCTTTAAGTGCATTTCCAATGCAGAAAAAAATTGCACTTAAAATATTAATTGTACCTTGGTTTTCTTCGTAACTGAGAAGCAGCAGCTTCGTAACTTGGGCTGCCTGAGCTTTCTATCCAGCCTTATTCTTAGCCTTGTGGCAAGGCTGCAGCAAACTGGGGTGGTTTGGGTTCCCCAGGTGGCGCTGGAAGAGATGAGGGCAGGCTCTAACCAGTGGGTGCCTTGGGTGGGCTAAGGAGGAGCCAGCCTGAAGGTGAAAATAAGGGAGTATGTATCCTTTAATCTAGAGGAGGGGGTGTGCTGAAATGGCTGAACCCCTGAGAAGGGGAGAGACGGGAAGGTCTGAAAGGCATTATGGAATGAAGTGTGGGGCAGGGAGGGGCACAGCGAATTTTGGACATGCCTCTGAGTAGCAAGTGCTCCTTGGCTGTATGGGCTAGTCTCCTGCAGTTGCAGTCTGAACGCCAATATATGGGACTGATAAAGTTCTGGACTGTGTGTGCTTGCAGAAGACAGCACTGCTGAGGTGGAAGGAGACAGGAAGGATCTGGACAGCCTTCTCTTTCTGCTAGTTTTGGTCATCTCCCCAAACTCATGTGACTTCCCTATCTTTTGCTTTAAAAGTATCTGATTATCTTTTGGTAAAGTTTTTCTTGCCATATGAGTTTTGCTGGGCTTCGGGCACATTGAAATGTTTGATACAGCCATTACCTGGCCAGAAATGTAATATATTTTGCTAGTCAGTTAGTTCCTTAATTTAGATTTAATAAGTCACTTTGTGCTCCATTAATTAGGCCTTCATGCAAAATGTTTAATGTCAAAGTGTGCTCACCTGCAGATGGTGGAACAACTTCATTTAGGGAATGGCTGGAGACCCGACCAAGCTGAGCCATTCCTCATGCCCATGGTCCATTCTCCCCCAATGAGCCATGCTGCCGTTAACCTTCGCTGTCTTCATGTCCTGGCGTGAGGCCATGGGGCTCATCTTTACCAGGGCTTGTCCCAGCCCTTCTCTGTCTGATCCCTTTGCCCTTGCCTGAGCTCCTTTGGAAGATTTTTTGCAGATTTTAAGTTTCATTCATTTAACTGTTATAAACTGGTGTGATGGTTGGTAGATTTCTTACCAGAGGCAAAATGGGCTGGTGAAAGCATGCTGTGGTACTGACCAGCAGGAGGAGAAAGAGATGTTGTGAGTGGCCGATGTCTCCCACTGTGTTTAGGGCCACATTACTGTCCGATAGTGTCACTCACTAGTCACTGTACTGGCCCAGTAGTGTCTTCCTCTATGTCTTGAGATATGCCTGTAATAATACTTGGTAATACACAATACAAGCTGTGGGGAAGGATTCTGTGCTTCCATAGTGCCGGTAGGCAGCCAGCAGCTCCTGCCATGCCACTTCTATAAAATACACAAATCTCTCAAATCACACACTGATGGCTTTTTTTGTTTGGTAGTAGAGGAGTGAGTTTAGTTGTTTGCTTTCCCTCTCTCCTGCTTTAGTCTTGACTGCAATACTAGGAAAAGGATGTTCTTGATTGGCATGTTTGGGTTTCTGTGGACAGGGATAAGTGGTTTTCTATGGGAGTGGCATGTGGAAGACATGTAGCTGTGTTGCTGTGTAACCATGTCTGTGCAAAAGCATATCCTGCCCTCTTCCATGCCTCATGCAGCCCTGCTACCAAGGAATCCTTTGGGCCAAATGTTTTGCTGCTGTTTGATGAATAAATCAAATATGGAAATGAGATGACACAAGTAGGTTAGGTGCTTATGATGTAAAAAGGAAGTTGTGACAATCAATTTACTGCTTTGCACTTAGGAATCTGTAGGGGATGGTCCTCAGGGAACTCATCCACTGGGATTTGTTCCTTCAGTTACAAGGAGGGAAACTCCAGAGGATAAAGTCATATTCTGATATTCCTTCGTTGCTGCTCACCTGGCCTTACTCTTCCTTGTACTGCTCCATGTGCTAGCACCTTTGGAGGAGTTGCCCCTGCAGAATGGGTGGGACTTCTTGTGGGGGCTGAGAGGTGCAGAGCAGCGCTGGGGCTAAGAAAAGGATTAGGAGATCTGATGAAGGGGGTGATTGACAAGAGGCAGCACTAAGGAGGAAGGACTCAGGGTACCCAAAAGTGAGGGTGGAAGGAAGCAAGGTTGTGGGAAAGAGGGGCTTTGATGTGATATTCAGAGTCATTCATAGACTAAAGCAGGCAGAAAAATCTCAGGATGAGATCAGATAATTAATTAACGACTGCTGGGATGCATCTTCCTCTCTTTGCCAGCAATACGTGCATTGTGTGACTTCTAGTGAGTGTATCTCTCCCCCCCATCTCTCTCTCTTACCCGGAGGCCAATGCACTCAGCAGCCCTCAGCTCTTGCAAACATCCCGTACAAGCCTTCTCAAGGCCATGGAGAAGAGCTGGAGCTGTTGGTGCCTTCGTGTGTCATGTTGCCACCTTCTTCGTAACGTGTGTTGCCTCCCTGCGCTGTCCCCACGGGGTCTGCAATACATTCCTAGTTTTTGCCTTGTCTTAGGAGATC
The DNA here is from genome assembly GCA_020800305.1 of Porphyrio hochstetteri. Lineage (NCBI taxonomy): Eukaryota > Metazoa > Chordata > Aves > Gruiformes > Rallidae > Porphyrio > Porphyrio hochstetteri. Next base: position 17,871,314 of record CM036905.1, on the reverse strand, counting down.
TCTGTAGTAGGCTTTCAAGAAGGGAACGGGGGCTCCAGTTGCCTTTTCTCCCCCTGTAGCCCAGGAGACAGGGTCTGGCACAACGCTGGTGAGCACCAGGCTGGGGAGTGAAGGCAGTGCAGGGATAAAGCAGTGACTCATTCTCCAGAAATGAAGCAAATGCACAAAAATATGTCTGCACCTAGAGATGGGGGGGAACATACAACTTAAGACTCAAAAGGTTCACTTCAGTTGCCTGAATGCCCCCAGAGGAAAACTCTTTGTTGCCAAATACTTTTCTTTCCACAGCCCCATTATTTTTTCCCCCTTAGTATTTTCCCTTAATGGTTGAATCGTTTAACACCACATACAAAGTCGGATCTGGCCGCTCTGGGGCGATTCTGGGTTGCCATAGCAATGAGGCCTGTCTCTCCAAATTAGGACATTTTTCCTGCTGCCTTTTCTATGCGAGGCTTTCTCTCATCTCTTTCTCTCTTACTCTCCCTTGATGTCTGAAGTGCTGAGTGCTGCCTCCTCTCTCACATGCTCCCTGAAAGGGATCAGACTTCGCCCGTCTGAATTAATTCCTCTGAAGCCCGTGCCGGCTCTGCGAGGACCAACTTTTGGCTCCTCGATGAACCACCGGAGGATCAGGGCGAGGAGGCGTAGGAGAGGCGTAAAGGCGGTAAGGTTAGCTGGGGATGGCAGTGTGTGCCCGTGGCGTGCGTATTCCCCGCTCGGTACACCCTTGCCTCATCTCTGCCCGGCTGCTGCCAGGGCTGACTGGAGCTGGGTGCTGGGGTGAGAGCATCTTAGCTTAAAATATGTTTTAGGACTAGAAAAGCCAGTGGAATAAACCCGGGGGGACATAAATGTGCTTGCATGCACAAACCTGCCAGACAGCCTTGGCTTCCCGAGGTCCTATCCTCTATGGGGCAGGCACCGGCAGCAAGACCATAGGAGTCACCTGTTTCTTCGGGGTGTTGTGCTGCTGGGCCTTCTTCTCTGAATATGCTGAGCGGTGCCTGGTACGTGTCTGTGCACTGAAACGGACAAGCGGCTTTACACCACTTCTTCCCCTGTATATTCCCCTTGCTGACTTGGGATTTGGCATGAGTCAGACCCGCCTCGATTTATTCTGGCTGCTGACAGACTCCCGGGGCCCCTGTGGCAGCTGGGATTAGTCTGACACAGGGATGCCCCCGCCAAACTTGTCTTCCTCCAGCTATGCGCCTGACCCAAGGGAGTCAGAAGAGAAAGGAATTGGCACGGGCAGCATTGGAAAGTCACAGAAATGGAGGCATGCCCGTAGTGGGCAGGTCCGGGTGGCTGAGTGTTGTCAGGGGCTGGGAGCAGATCTGCTGCCCCAGAGGAGTGTCATCACAACAGTGTGAGGTGATGCATGGCACAGCAGTACGGTCCACAGTTTATACCCATCAGAAACTAAAAGGTGATGCGATGAGCTCATTCTTCCCTTGGTTACATGGACTACTACCCCCAACACCAGTTTTTAAACTTATGGTATATTTTGGGAGTCACATGTACAGCAGAGGGCAGAAAATTGGGAGAGGGCAAAAATAATGGATTGCAAATCTTTGGAGTGCAGATGAAAGTGTAAATTTTGTTTGAGAAGATGATTAGCCCATTTTGGTGTTGCTGTTTTTCATAAAAGGTGCTCTGGAGCTTGAGTTAGTTGGCTGTGAAGAGTGTAGCGGAGTGAAGTGCCATGGCTCAAGTCCTTGGGCTCAATCCCAGGTGTTCTGCACCTTTGGCTGCTGTGGGATGACAGTAATGTCCTGCTGGACTGGTGAGGTGATCAGACACACAACTCTTACGCACAAAGCCAAAAGTCTTGATTCTGTTGTTATTGCAGCATTTAAACAAAAATGGGTGGTGGACTTGTAAATCAGTCTGATCCATAGATGTAGGGTCTTTGCTATATTGTCCTAGCAGCCAGCAAGTTATCCAGTAACCGTTAGTTTAGAAACTGTTTAATAATGCTCTATGAATGGGTTCAGATCAAAAGCTGCTTTAGCTCAGCATTCTGCATCCAACAGTAACTGATAGAGGATCAATCCGTGACACTTCCTCAGAATGTTCTCCAAGCAGCCCATGAGTTGTAGCTTGGCTTTCTAAGCTAGTCAGTGTATTTTTGTGTTTAGTAGTTCTGAATGGGTTTTTCTTCCATACACTTACCCACGTGCAAGTTCCTGGCGTTTGTGAACCCATGCACATTTTTATCATCCAAGAGACAAGGCATTTCACCACTTAACTGCTCATAGGGTGAAGAAGTTCTTCTTTGTTGGAAGCTTGCCACTTGGCATTCTCATTTGATATCCCCTCATTCTTTTAGTGAAAAAAAAAGTAGCTAACTGCTATTCCCTCTTCACCTTCTCTATCCATTCCCTGATCCTAAAGGCCCATACCATATTCCTCCTTAGCTGTCACTTTTCTGTAGGAGAATTGTAATTTATTTAGTTGATTCTCAATAAAACCTTTCTAGTTCTGTCATCCATTCTCATACCTTTTCTGCTTATTTTGCAGAAAATAAGAGTTTGGATATACTCTCGGTGGAAAGGAGGAAGATGTGTAGACCACGGTTATTACTTGCAATGCCTGAGCTTGCTCTAACATAGATAAAACATGTCCTGTGCTGTCCCAAAGGGTGTTTTTTGGCTCTGCCCCCTGAGATGTGGGTAAGAGGAGTAGGTTCCTGTCACTGTTTGAAGGGCAGTTGCAAAGACGATGGAGCCACGGTGTTCTTAATGAGAGGCCATGGTGGCTCCTTGGATATCAAGAACCCTTTTTTTTTCAGTAAGAGGGTAGTGCAGTGCTAGAACAAGAGCCCTGAGGTCAGCTACAGCTGCGCTGGATCTAGTATTGGTGATGGTCTTGCTGTGAGGGGATCCTTTAAGGCCCTGTCCTGCCAGTGTTTCTCTGATGACATGAAGCGGTATGAAGATGCCCCAGAAGTGACACATGAGATTGAGTGAGGTGCAGAAACTTTCTAGAACTGTCTTAAGGTACAAAGACTCTGTGACTCTTCCCTGTCCCTCCACCCCCACCCTGCCGCAATTTCAGTCTGCATTGCATTGATCTATTAGGCTTTTGTCCCTTTGCTGCTTCCCTGTAGCAAGCACATTGCAAGCTTTTGGGGTGCAACGCTGAGCAGGCAGGTGTTTAGCGCTCCCTGACCCTGGAGCAGATCCCGTATCCTCAGGAAGCTGCGATGTGCTGAACTAGTGCTGCAGAAGTGCGGTGACATTGCCTCAGCCCCATCTGTGGCACGCTGGTGCTGCTTGCCCAGCTGCGTGGGGACACAGGAGCAGCCCCCGCTAGCAGAGAGCAAGGTGTTAGTATGGCTTGGAGCGAGCTGAGGCTGCTCAGCAGAGCAGCAGCGAGGTCGCAGGGGGTGGGATGCAGCAGAGGTCTTGTAGAAACAACTGATGCCTGAATCATTGCCTGCCTGGGAGAGGAAAAAGTCAATTAAAGCAACAATCGAATAGAACAAAGCAAAGCTCCTAAGATTCTTTGTAAGGCAGCAGATGTATCCGAAGCTTCCTTAGGTGATTAGCGTGTTTTGGTGGTGCAAGCCGGAAAGATGGCTGAAAACTTAGATGGGCTTGGATGTGGAGGTGAGATGCTTCCCAAACACCCATTCGGCTTCCTCAACTTTCAGTTCTTTCTTCTTCTAGCTGATCCCGAGGTATCCTGAAATGTGCCTTTCTTGTAATGCTATTATTTCAGATGCCTGCACTGTGTGGAATGCAGAGATAGCTTCAGCAGTTGGAATGTGCAGGATTTAAAGGCTGAATTTTTAGTCACCTGATTTTATGCAGCCCTGACCCTAATTTTTTCTGGTCCCAGCATCTTCATTGTTGTGCTGCTCTCATATCTTTGTGACTTAGAGAATATCAAGATTGAAAATGAATGAGGAACAGGAAAAAGTGTCTTGGATTTAACAAAAGAGCGGGGGGTGTGTGTGTGTGTGTCTGGGAGAGGTTACTGTGAAAATAATTCATTCTGAAAGGTCATGGGGCTTGCAGAATGGACGGGATTTCAAAGGCTTTGTTTAACATTAATAATGCTACATTATACATGTAAATGCCGTTATTAAAAGCTTCTGGGTATTTCAGCAAAAATAATTAGAAAGAAAACTTTGGGCAACTTGTGTAAATCAAACCAAGAGAATGAGCTGATGGCAAGAATAAATAATTATTCTCTTTCTTCCTACTGCATCCCTGCTTTAATTTCTATTGCATCCCTTCCCCTGGTCTCGAACAAACAAATAGCCCCAGAACAAAACAAGAACAAAACAAGAGCACTCGGTGCTCTGAGCATCATCTGGAAAGAGGGAACTGAAGTTCTCTCTCTGAGTGTCTGGAAGAATTGAGGGGGGGACTAAGGAAAAAGCAACATTAAGAAACTCACAAGCCTCCCTAGAAGTGCAAAGTATTTTAATCAGTGCTTGTAAAATGCAATGATGAATAAGACAGGTAGGTAAAATTCTTGCTTATAATACCCAACTACTTGAAGTTTTTGCCAGAGGGGAACATTTTCACCCCCTTGATTTTCTTGAGAAACAATTCCCTTTAAATTGGATTGAAAAATGCAAGATGACTCTTTATGTGTGGATTACTGCTACAGGATGACTGCCAAAACAGTCAACTACAGTGAACAAAATAGGAAATATAATTATTGCTGCAATTTCAGATCACAGAGAAAGAATTGTATCCGCCTCTAGGAAAAACAGAGACGTAGCATTTGAAGGAACAAAATTTTAATTTTCCCAGCCATGGAGTCCCACAGGAGAGAGCTCGTGGGAATGAGGAAAGCTTTCAAAAAAAGATGAAGTTTAGGCTGCAATCCAGTACACGTGTGCAATTTCCACAAGCATCTGTGTGGCAGAAGACGTACAGGGATGGCACACTTGGATTCTGCATGCTGATATACTGTGTGTCCCCAGCTCCTCTGCAGATCCTTATGGACTCCAGTGAGACTCTTCACAGGCATGGCAGAAACTGCTATGCAGTCAGCAGTGGGATCAGAGCCCAAAGCTGCTAAATGCTGCTAACCAAAACTGAGAAGGGAACTAGAGCCTTTGGACGGAGATGAAGGGAAATAATAAAAAATAGAGTCCACTGATGTGTTCCTCTTGTAAAAGCTTGTGCTGTTCATTTGTCATTTTAACTGTAATTGGCATTTTAAGGGGCCATATTCTACTTTGTTCTTTCTTTGGGGACAGGTACTTAAAAGTATCTGGAGATTGTAGTATGTGAATAGCATATGAATACATGCTCAGCATACTGGTGTACACGAGATGTTTCTAAAGGTGTAGTAGAGCTGCCTGAAAGGTTTTCCAGTGGAATGTTTTCCTACTGGAAAATGTCGATTCTACTGTATTGAAAAGTCCCCTGGGAACATGTCAGGCCTGTCACAACTGCGGTTGGAAACGAGGCAGGTTGGTTGGTCTGCAGAGCAGCCATGTGGCTCTTCCAGATCCCTCACCTGCCAGCTGAGTAGATGACAGGCTAAAAAAAAAAAAAGAATCATTTTGTGATGTCCCAAAAATAGAGGTTTTTTCAGGTATTTCTCTTTTGTAAATATTTGACTTTTCATACGTGATAATGGAAGAAATTTTTGCCTTCTGAATACAAACAAACCAGCAATTCAGTTTTCTGTCCAGCTTAAGAAATGCAGCCCAACTACCCACATGTGCCTCTTCAGAGAAAATTTATTGCTGGAATGTCCCCCGAGCTGCTCTGGTGCCTTTCTCATCAGCAAAAGCCCAAAAACCTGCTGGGTCCATTGCTATCAAAACTCCCTTCATCCTGGTAGTGTGCAGCCTTTTCAGCCTCATCACCCCATCACCACGCACTACACAGATGCTTCCCCATCCCGAGGACATATTTAGCTGCAGGGTATAGAATTGGGATGGGCTACATACAGAAAGCATGGGGAGTGGCTGAAAAATACTATGTATGATTCCCCTGGTACTCCTTTGCTGGGAGTCCCCACTTTGGTCTGAGGACCCATATCCCTTCTTCCAAGGGGCAGCGGAGGCCTGTGCAGCTTGTAGGTGAGAGAGAGGGGAGGAGGTGTGTGAGTGGGGATTTGTAAGTGCAGGATGATACAGCCTGTGGCAGCAATACTGGGGAGACAGCATCTGTGTTTGCTAGGAGCCAAGAGGGGACATTGAGCTGAAGCTGTCAGAGATCTAGGGAAGGCAGATGGGATGGGGAAGCAGGACAGGGACCAGCAGAGAAGCAAGAGATTTCCATTCTGAGGACACGTTTGTGGTGTGTCGGAGAAGGGCTGCGCTCAGCACTCAGTGCTGACGTCTTGCATAACATCTTATTCTGCTGCATTCAGTGGGAGCTTGTGTGGGTCCAAGATGTCATGTCTGCATACTTGTGTCTGCAAATATATCTTTGGGAGACTCTAGATTAAAAAAAGGATGCTTTCTGACTTTGCTATGACATGCTGCTGCCTGGGCCAAGTATATCTTAAACTCTGCCTAAGAAAGAGTTGTATCCTTTTCCCATATATAGCTGTGTTCTTCGTGCCAAGTCCTGATGAGTAGCATGGTGGGTAGGAGAGGTGCTTTGCTGGGAATCTGTGTGGTGATTGTCCAGAATGCTTATAATTTTACCTTCTGCAATTGGACTTATCTGCAAATTGACGCATTGTGCAACTGTGAGCAGGGTGACCTTTGCGGATCTTCTGCAAAGCAATGTCAGTCCAAACCACATTGCTATGGACAATACCCGGGGACTATGGTGGTGTAGAAATGATAGCTCTGTGAGGGGCATAGCTTATACAATAACTGACCCAGAAATGCCCATTAAAGGGAGTCCATTCTGTGGCTGTACATGGGAGACTGAACCTGCTTCCAAAGTTTGTAATGAGAATGTCCTCTCACTCACCAATAGCATCAGGTTGTGTTTCTGCATGGCCATAAGCCCTTCAAAAATGGAGTGGTCACCAGGCCTTTCCAAAAGAGGCTCAATAAAGGTAATGCTGATTTGTAATGTGTGCTTCATTTTGAGCAGCTTTCCGCTAGTCATTTCTGAGCTGCCTGAGCAAGCCCTTGAACAGAGGACATGTTCTCCAGGGCTTGTGGGGACACGCAACTTTAAGATGCTTTGGCAGGAGCCAGCTGTAGCCAGCTGTTGTGTTACAGGGATGCTTCCGTACTCCTGTGGAGCAGCCTGTGAATGGATGCTAAATGAAGCTGGCTCCTTGGCTCTGAGTGACTGCTGGAAAGCACATGGCACCAGGAGTAAAACGAGCTAAGAAAACATGCTGAGTAGAAGAATAGAGCAGACAAAAACCTTGCCAGAGCTGAGTCTCTCTGGAAATGCAGGTGATGCAAGAGAACACTTGCATGAAAACAACCCTAAACCTGCAAGCAAAATGAAAAGCGTGGGTAACTGGGAACATGGGCTATTCTTGTGGGACTTCAGCCATATGAGGTTTTGTTTGGAGTGGGAGTGTATAAACGGAGTCATCCTGCAGTCTGCGCGAATTCAACCTGTGGTTTTGAACCAGAGTATGAAAAGCAAGACAAAAAAACTCGAGAGGGTTTGTGAAAGTGGGAAGGGTGAAGACCCCATCTGGCAATTCTGAGAGGTTAAACCACTGATAAAGACTGGATTGTGGTAAGAGGGGACAAAACTCAGTAAGTGTGACTGGAGAGAGGACACAAGCACAAGACTTTCCATGGTAAACCTTGGAAGAGTGATCTGAATTTTCCAAGGGAAGGAATCACTGAATACAGTCTGGATTTGGTGAGGAACTTGATATGCTGCAAAAGGAGAAATCTGCAAAAAGCAGTCTGGCCACCTTCCTCCTCCAAAGTCAGCATCCACCAAGAATGACACAATGAACTACTGATGTTGCAACAAACAGCAATAACCAACACAGTGCCGACATTTGAAAAAAGGGTGTAAGAACTGCAGTGCCGTGCTTTACTTTGCAAATGCATTCCCAATATAGTTAAAAAAGATGCCAACATCATCATTAAAACTGGGCAGCTCTTTGTAGCTGCAAAGGACAGTTTTGCAATAGGAGATGATTTTGTTGTCAACGTCAAAGCAAGCGGGATACTTCTTGAAGTGAAATTGTATAGGCATATATTAGTCTGATGCCAGAGGAAATGACATTAGCCTTGAAAGGAAAACTAATGGGAGGAAGTGATAAAGTAGGGAAATTCAGGATGTATGGGGGTGAGTTGGTCTTTTGCAAGGAAGTGGTTGAATTAAAAGTATGGCTAAAAGCCCAACAAACTTGAGAAGGAATTATTTTTAATACTATCCTCATAAGGTTCAAAATCAGGTAAGCCTAGGTCTCCTCAAGGTACTAGTTGAGGATATTTTCCTGGGATGAGGGAAGGAGCCTGCCTATAGGGTAGAGTGGTAGGAGGCAAGTCAGCCAGTGATTCATGACCCTGGAAAATTCCCTTTTGGACGTAAGTGGAGACTAGAGTAAATCAAAGAGTTTATTCCTCTGGAAATCATCAGGTGATGAAGTGTGTAAAGATGGACACATCAGATCTAAAAGAGTAAATAAATGTTTAAAAATAGATCAGTTCCTGCTCCTGCAAGGGGAGGAATTCTGATATCAAGGGCATGAACATTTAGATAGTGAAGATTTTTAGCTGCATTAAAACTCCATAAAGCTATTATCAGATAATCTGAGAAGCTTTGTGAGGAACCAGTACCAATCTAGTATAAATTACATACTTTGAAGATTTGTTAATGCAGGTAGATCACAGTATTGCCAATACTGCCCCACAGACAAGGAAAAAGTACCATGATATTTGTAAGAAAAGTCAGTGCCTCATTTAGTTTCAGCAGCCTTGGTCTTGACAGCACTTCTGTTCAAAGATGTCCAGTGAATATGAGATGAGAGACAAAAGATTATATGAAGGTAATTTAGGGATTTAAAAGGAACTTGAGAGGGGCCAAAGAGGTTTTATCCTGAGCTCAGAAGAGCAGTGATGTTGAAGAGGCTGTCAAAGCTTTTCACACACACACCAAAAATGTAGGCCATGTCATGTGAAAGAGTTGGTGGTACAAGGAAAACTGGCCCCTTGCAGCAAAGTAGCCACTGATCTTTTCTTGCTGCCTTGAAAAGAAAACACAACACAAAAATAAAACAATTCTCTATGTACTTGTCCTAAGCTATTATTCTCACTTCCTCGAGTTAACCTTATTAGAAGACACTCCAGCTAAGTAGGTGATCATGCATACCAAATTTGTTTTTCCAGACACAGTACACCTGACTTAGTAACATCTGACTATAGTCCAGTTTAGTAGGCATGAATTTTATGTTGTTTGCATGGATTTTGACATGTAACTGCTAGTTTTCTTCATCCATGATTTAACAGATGGGTCGAAAACCTCATTAAAATAATAAAGAACAGAGTGAAAAGGATGGGGGTTACAGTTTGATCTGCATTAAGCTCTTTTAAATCACAGCATGGCATCAAGGAAGTGAGAATTGCCTCCTGCCGGCTTTTCATTCAACAGAAAACTGGAGTCCAGAACTGAGGTCAAAGTAACTTGGGATTTGTAGTTAAGTTAGATGAAGGCACAAGGAAGGTAAAAGAAAAAGCTAAAAGCCTTTGGGGTCTGACAAGCTTCCTTTCTTCATGAAATGATATTATGCGTATACACGCTGGAGAAGCAAAGCTAGAGGTGGGTCTGGAGACACAGGAAAATACTCTGTTGTTTCAGGAGACTATCAGGTCAGGTGGATGTGTATGGTGGAAGACAGGTGATCTTCATGCTCCGTAAGGGACTGCAACGAATCAGTCATTTTTCTCAGCAAGGCTTCAGATGAGTTACAGCCACAGCTGGTGAGAGAGATGTGGCCCTGGTCATGACGTGACTGATAGACTCAACATTACTCTGCACATAGAGAAGAGCTGGTTCATGTGACAGCGCAGGTCACCTCAGAGATTAATACAATGTGATTGTTTGAGTAGGTTATAAATATGCAAAATTTGGTATTATGTTGATATTTGTTGATTGCTGTTATTCTGACACTTGTTTGGGAAAAGAAGATGTGAGGGTCTGTGCCCCTGATGGACTCTAACCTAAACCAGTTAGAACCTGTCCCTCTCCCATCCAGGGTCTCACTTTGTATGCATGTCAGATGCAAGCTGCCATTTTTGACAGTACAAAAAGCAGCTCTCAATCATTGGTGATTTCCAACCCATTTGGAACAACATTTTTAGGCCTATCTTGGTAACACAGAATCTTTTTCCAGAATTGTACCAGAGACCAGGGTGTTGGTAAAGCAGAGAGACTGGATTTCTCTCATGCTGGATATGATTCTTCCCTTACGGCCCATGGTGGAGGGTCGTAAGAAGAAGCTTTTGCTGTTTGCTCACTGTCTGTCAGGTTTTGACTCTCATTTGCTTCTCTGGTGCTCTTCCTCTGAAATTTAGACCTTCGTTTTCCCGTCCTGTTCCTGGAGAAAATGGTCTAAGCACTCACTCAAACTCATCATGACCAAGACTGTTATGAATTGTGGCCTTGGTCCTGTTATGAACTGTGGCCTCCCAGCCAGTGGAGATGGCTTGATAATGCTCCTAAGCTGAGTTTTTCTGCGATGTTAAAATACCAGCTCCAAATGCATTGGAGTGTGGACTTCCCCAAGCAGTCAGTGGATGCATGGAGGAAATAACGTAATGTGTGTGCATACACACATTGTCTGACTTCTCCCTCCATTTTATGCAACTCTTGCTATGAAGTTTTTTTTTAGTATAAGCCATGGAATAGGAAGCATAAAAACCCCAAACTCCCAAACCCAGAAGAGAAGATTAAGGGGAGACTGTTCTAGTCTAACAGTTAATTAAATCTTTCTCTTTCAGAAGCTGGTGTTCCAGGCAGACAAAGGAAGATAAAAGAACCCATTGCATGAGATTATTGGGTTTGCACCTTAATATATTATCGGGGAAAATTTTACTTTTGCAATTTCAAGTTAAGGAATTTTAACTGTAGGTTTTTCTACTTTTATGTGTGGAAGGGGGGGAGTAAGTAAGCTATTAGCTTTTTTTCTTCAAAGGACGCTTTTACACATTATGATTGAAGGAGGAGCCAAACAGGGTCCTGTTTTTCCTATGTATGGCACCCTTTAATCATACAAGGAGTTCTGGGGGCTTGTAGTGTGGAGGTGGGTGCTGGGGAGGAGCAGAGAGATGCTTCAGTCGCAGAGGGGCCTGAAGGCACAGATTCGCAGAGCACGGTTTCCATGGCAGTGCTATGGAAACCAGGTTCTGCCGCTTACTGCTGCTCAGGGTGGAATTTCAATGCTTCATGCAGCCCTGGTACCCATGAAACAGGAAACCCCCAAACAAAACTGCACCAAGCCTGTAGATGCCTCATCAGGACATGGTTTCTCATTCAGCCTGTACACCTTGGCCACTACCCTAGGGAGAGGGAAGATCAAGCAAGCCCAAATCAGCAAAAATTAGAGCTTGTTACACACCCATGTCCCTAGCTCCATCTGGGCTCCTCAGAATAGTTTTTGAGGTTCAAATAAGTTTGATCAGCTCTAGGATCTCTGATCTGCCATTATATGTGGGCTGGTGAATGCATCCTGGAAGCTGAGTGATTGTGTTGCAGAGTGGGGATGCGGAAGGCTAAGGAAGAAAAAAGCAAGAAAAGCTCTATTCTGCTCTTGGCTCATCTGCATGACCTTCTTTGAATCACTCGGGTCTCTCGTGCCTCAATTTTCCCATCTCTAGAACAGAGATGATAATGATACCTCCCCATAGGCTGGCAAGCTTGACTTCACTGGTGAGTGCAAGTACTTGGATGACTTTGCCTGTGAAACTTACTTAAGTTAATGTTTGGGAAAGTAGTTTGAGGCTTTCTGATTAAAGTTTCTAATGAAAAATGCCATATTTTGCCAGCTTCCAGATCAACAGCCTGTGGAAGGTTGTACTTAAAGCCTATACAGACCTTACCCCCATGTTTCCTCTGATCTGTATTTCTCCTGCAGGATGAAGCACTGATACTGTGATGCTGTAGCACACAGAGACTGGAATATAGTCATTTTAGTAGGAATACTGGGAGCATTACTCTGGCAATACCAAAAACTTCCTTTGCATAAGAAAGCAAAAGGAAGATAATGTAAGGGTTGATCTTTGACTTTACAACTTCTCAGTGCTAGCTGACTGACCAGTACAGCTTGAAACTCAGCAATCAATTTAGCCTTCTTAAAATTAGCCAGTGATTTTCCTGGAATGCTGGTGAATATGTCCCTATACCAGTAACCATGTCCAAACAGCCTTTGGCTGGGGACGCCAGAGTCAGATGGAACCATAGGAGGCAATCTTCTATCCTCTCTTGTTCCACTTCTGTACCAGCAGTTATAGGCTGTGGAACTCCTGGATGGCACCTCCTAGGGAAAATTACCTGACTGTGACTGCTGCAAGAGCACCCCTGGGGCATCCCACCGCCCTCTCTGAGCTCTCTTCAGGGATCCCAGCAAGTACGGCACACCACATTGGGTCACTGAGCTCAGTCCACGCCTACAGAACTGGTTTCTGAGTGTGTGCCCTGTGGAGTGGAAAAGCACACGGCTGCCTGTGATGGCACAAATGTGCAAAGTCACAGCCACGTGGTTTGTGATGCTGTGCAGAGCCGAAGGGGGAGCGGCGAGGGAAGTGCGGGTGCTGAAAATCTCACACGCACGTCCTCTGGTCTGCCAGTCGCTTTGGGGAGTGCTCCCCATCGGACAGCATTTCCTGAGTGCTCAGAGAGAGCCCAGAAAGGGGAACATAGCACCTCACAACCTTTGAGGGCTGTCAGGATGACGGTAATAATAAGCGATAACTTGCTGCAAGAGCTGTCAACCTTATAAATACCAAGCCTATGACAGTAGCAACAGGATGGGCCTTAGTCATATGTTGGGGGGAGGATCTTGGAGAATCCTTGGGGGGCCTTGGCTGAGTTGTTAGAGCAGCACCCCCCTCGCTTGCCAGGGATGCGGGAGAAGCTGGGGCCATCTCTTATCCCGAGAGCAGCCATCCCTTAGGAATCAGCTGCCCCTCTCCCCCTGCAGAGGAATTGCCTTCTGCTTAATAAACGTCTGCTTGTAATATTCTAAAACAAGGAGGCTAATCAAAGGCCCCGTTCTGTGGAACAGGGATGCTAAGTGACAAGATTAATTTCAGTAATCAAGCAGCTTAATTTGGACATTTTTTTCCCCTCTTCTCTGTTGCTGATGGAAATTGAGGCAAATCTCATTCTGAAGGTCTCCTCCCCTGCCTGGTAGCACCACTCTCCACTGAAAATGGTTGTGTAGGGGTGGGAGGATGGGGAAGAAAGAAGAGAGAAGTAGGAAACGGTCACAAAGGACAGTATCAGGGAAAGCGTGTGGACTGCTATGACTGATGTTTCTTGAGCATCTTTCCCCTGGAAAGCTCCCAAAGTGTTTTATACACTGCATTGCAAAGGCTCCAGTCAGCATTGAAACGCAGTTATCTTGGCTGGATTGCAGCAAGTCTTTGAAAGGACATGGAAATTTGACTGCTCAGGAGAGGGCAGGCAGGTAGGAGGCTATGATGCCACCAAAGGGAAATCATTAGGTAAGAGTCTGCACAATGGGGCAGGACTTAGGTGAAACACAACAGGGACTGAAAGGTGTCACTCTTGCAATTGGAATGAATTAGCCTTCATCCTCCAGTAATGTGGAGTGCTGAAGGCCCCTTCCTCCAGCTCAACCAAAGCTGGTATCTCTAGCACAGCCTCCTGTGGTACTGGGAGCCCTGATCCATCAGCCCAGCCACTGCTACTGCCACCTCACTTGGCCCAGGGCTGCTTGCAGGACCTCACTAGGCATGATGTAACAGAGCTGTGAATGTTTGTCGATTATCACTAAGGGGGCCTCACACCATCTTGTCCCTTCCCTGGTGACAGAGGAGGTGGGGCTGCTGGTGAGAGGGTTGGGAAAAAACCCAGAAAATGTGATTTATGGTGAGGCAGGAAGAGTTGGGTCCCTGCTCTGGTCTGGTGAAGCAACTCTTCTTCTTTAGTTGCATTTTAGACACTGGAACAGATTCCCATGGGATATAGCAAAGTTTAGGACTAGGTAAAGCCCTGGGGGGTGTTTTCTTGGGGGTAGTTCTGTGCTGGCCTAAGGTGAAGGGTGTGTGCGTGGGCAGGCTGGAGAGGACAGTCTAATAATAGCTATTTACTCATTCAAACGCCTGTGATCTGAGGAAGCCTGGACAGGCATCCAGTGGCGTGTGACAGAGCCCTCCGGAGCGAGTGGAGTGGGTTTAAGGGAATGACGTCCTTGCCCGAGGCAGTGAGGTTTCAGGTCTGGCAGCTTTCCATGCTGGCCTCTCCAATCCCCCCACTGTCGGCATGCTGGCACCTCTCTCGCATGTCCCCCCTCTCCCTTTCATTCCCCGTGGAGGGCATCTTTAACTTCACTGCACCCCCTGCCATCTTCTGGCAATCAATTTTTTGGAGACAATCCGTGACGTTCCTGACACCCCTCCTTTCCCTCTCCTCCTTCCCTTCTCTCTCTCCCTCCCGCTGACTTGTTATTATGTACTGCAGCTGCCCGGAGGATTTTAAATAGACCCATAATCGCACAGCAGCTCCTCTTGGAAGTTTAAATATAACCTCCTTGTTAATCTCGCGTGTGGCAGCAGCACAGCACCTGGGGAAGGGAGGAATGGACAAGCACTAACCCATAGCTTTACATGAGGGCCGGAGGGCTCAGGATTTTCTGTTTAGTTAAAATATCTGGAAATTGCCTGGAAATAAAAGAAATTGTTTCTTTTAACCAGAATAGCTCTGAGGCTGGTGCAAGGTGCCAAACTGATGGTTCTTGCAGCGTGAAATTCTTCCTGTAGTTACCATCCCAGGTACAGGATGAGGGGAGGCTGCCCCACAGCCGACCTCCCATTTGCCCTGGTTTGGGCCAGTCTATTGCCCCTGCTCCAGGAAAGCTCCCCTGGGAGGCACTAGGCATCTCAGACCTCCTCCACCCTTTGCCTTTGGCAACTGGGTAGCAGTTGTGCAGGCAGTGGAGAAGAAGGGGGTTCAGACGGATCAGCAGGGAGTTGGGTAAAGCTCCTGCAGGTTGCTCCCCGCATCATTTTGTGGTAACAGGCTGATTTTGGTCTCATTTTGAGAACTCCAAGTAACTAATTTACCCCTCAGACTGGAGTATGGTTTGCTGAACATCACAGTTTGGTGACGCTACAGAAGAGATCACAATTAATAATAGATTTTCCCAAAGGACCTGTTCTAAAAGGGCAAATCTAGTGCTTGCTAGCCCATTAAATGTGATGAGACGCTTTCAAACAATAACTGTTGCCTGTTGCTTTAGGCTAATAGGATCCCTACTCTTCCTGCATCCAGAATGCAGGCATCTTCTCATACAGAGGAACATGCGTGAGGGATCATGTCCTACTTAGTTCTTGTGATGTTGTTGGAGGGAGGTTCTAACTGGCTGTTCAGGGATGTGGGATTGTATTTCCTTCAGTTTACTGAGCTGGTACATACCAAGAAGTTTGGTATACACCAACACCAGAAAAGTTGTTTCTCTACTTTAGTTCCTCCTCTGTTAAAAAACAAAATGAAACAAAAGAAAAGGCACTGTTATTTAATTTATTTTGAGCAGTGCTATAGAAAACCTAAGTATTATTATCTGAATACCCAGGACAAAAAATAGTACTATTGATGCTAAATTATCCATCCGTTTTAATAATCCAGCCATAGTAATTGCTAGAGCTGGGGGACTAATTCACAACACATAATTTATTCAGTGAATTTAGCTTCTTTTTCTGCTCATGGAATATCAATTGTGCAGATCATAATTTCCTCAAATTTATTTGAATTTATTCAGTGAACTTCTTGAAAAATATTTACTCTATGGATTGATACAGGCTGCATTACTTAATTATGGTTGGTCAGAGAGATCTATTTGGTATTGTTTCCATTCCCTTGTTGAATGAGCACACAAGCACTTCTGGCTTGAATACTTGCATATGAACACAGAAGATGTACACTTCTGAAAGGTTTTGCATCTTTCCATACATGAACACGCAGCTAAAACTCCTATATAGGTCCACTGGCATCATGCAAACACAGACAAACCAGGTCTAAGCAATTTTGCATTAAAACTGTGAATGAACATTTTTAAAGGGCCTATATTACCAGGACAAAAGTCTAATTTTACAGTGAAGTAACCTGGTCTTCGGTAAATGGCATCTTGAATGGCAATAATGGTGTGTTGAATTAGAACCTAATAATTTACCTCCTTGCCTCTTTCTGCTGCTCAGTACAATGACTTCTTGTATAATATAGTCCCCAGCTTGGGTACAAATTGTATGAAGACTGTTTTCTTTTCTTTTTTAAACTGGCTGTATTCATGTGACACACGTTGTAAATGGGCTTGTGTCCTGCATTAGGTAGTGCTTGTCTGAATGGGACACCCAACTGTCTCACTTCCACTAGTTATCCATTTCTAATCTACCATCCTCGCTCCCTCCTCCCACATCAGAAATGTGATGAAATGTAGTGTGGCTAATTCCAAACTTTCTGAGCCACAGAAAGTAAATCTTTCCAAATGTCTGGCTCTGGTTTGTGGTATGCAAGTGTGAGGGATTAGGTTATTAAGGACATTTGTGCACACTCAGGTGTAGCTTGACTAATAAAGAGTGGAATAGGGGACAAGCAGGAAGAACTGGACAGTCTTGATGACTGGCTGCAACTGAATTGGCTGCAACTGATGAGGAGAAGGCTGAGGTACTGAATGAGTTCTTTGCCTCGGTCTTCTCTGGCAGCCAGGGTTCTCATAATTCTCAAATCCCAGAACCTTGCATCCCTAGAACTCCAGGTGGGAACTAGGGGAGCAAATCCCCCCCGCACTGTAAGAGCAGAGCAAGTCCGTGACCGCCTCATGAGACTGAATGTCTACAAGTCTATGGGGCCGGATGACATGCATCCCAGGGTCCTGAAGGAGCTGGCTGATGTGGTTGCTGAGCCACTCTCCATCATATTTGAAAAGTCGTGGCTGTCAGGAGAGGTCCCTGGGGACTGGAAAAAAGGTCACATCACTCCCATTTATAAGAAAGGGAGCAAGAAAGACCCAGGGAATCACAGGCCGGTGAGCCTCACCTCTGTGCCTGGGAAGATCATGGAACAGATCCTCCTGGATGACATGTTGGAGCACATGAGGGAAGAGCATGTGATTTGGGACAGTCAGCATGGCTTCACCAAGGGAAGGTCATGCCTTACCAATCTGGTGACCTTCTATGATGGAGTGACAGCATCAGTAGATAAAGAGAAGGCAACCGATGTCATCTACCTGGACTTGTGCAAGGCCTTTGACACAGTCCCCCATCACATCCTTATCTCTAAATTGGAAAGGGGTGGATTTGATGGGTGGACCATCCAGTGGAAAAGAAACTGGTTAACAGACCGTAGCCAAAGGGTGGTGGTCAATGGGTATATGTCCAGGTGGAGGCCAGTGACAAGCAGTGTCCCCCAGGGGTCTGTCTTGGGACCGGTTCTTTTTAACATCTTTATCAATGACATTGATGATGGAATTGAGTGCACCCTCAGCAAGTTTGCGGATGACACCAAGCTGAGTGGTGTGGTCGACACCCTAGAAGGAAAGGAAGCCATCCAGAGGGATCTTGACAGGCTGGAGAGATGGGCCCGGGTGAACCTAATGAGGTTCAACACTGCCAAGTGTCAGGTGTTGCACTTGGGCCAGAAGAATCCCAGACATAGATACAGATTGGGAGAAGAGCTTCTTGAGAGTAGCCCTGCTGAGAAGGACTTGGGGATTCTGGTGGATGAGAAACTTAACATGAGCCAGCAGTGTGCTCTTGCAGCTCCAAAGGCCAATGGTATCCTGGGCTCCATTAGAAGAGGGGTGGCCAGCAGGGACAGGGAGGTGATTGTCCCTCTCTACTCTGCCCTCGTGAGGCCCCATCTGGAGTACCGTGTCCAGATCTGGGGCCCCCAATACAAGAAGGATGTGGAACTGTTGGAGAGGGTTCAGAGGAGGGCCATGAAGATGATTAGACGGCTGGAGCACCTGCCCTACAAAGAGAGGCTGAGGGAGCTGGGCTTGTTCAGTCTGGAGAAGAGAAGGCTGCAGGGGGACCTCATTGCAGCCTTCCAGTACCTGAAGGGAGCTTATAAGCAGGAGGGGATTCGACTTTTTAAAAGGATAGACAATGGCAGGACAAGGGGGAATGGATTAAAACTAAAGGAAGGAAGGTTTAGATTAGATATTAGGGGGAAGTTTATTACAGAAAGAGTGGTGAGGTGCTGGAACAGGCTGCCCAGAGAGGTGGTGGATGCCCCGTCCCTGGAAGTGTTCAAGGCCAGGTTGGATGGGGCCCTGGGCAACCTTGTGTAGATCCAGGCCTGAGGTTGGTGGCCCTGCCTGTGGCAGGGGGGTTGGAGCTCTGTGATCCTTGGGGTCCCTTCCAACTCATACCATTCTATGATTCTATGATTCTATGATTCTATGACTATGGGTTAGGAAATGCAATGGTGTGAAGTCCAGGGACATGCAGATAGGCAGGTTTCCAGTGCCCAGTTTGGAGCCATGTGGTAGAACCTGCACTAGATCTGAAGGACTTGAGCAGCAGAAATTGTTTGGAAAGTGCAGCACTAACATATTTCTATTTCTTCTAGCTGGTCTGGGTGACTGCAGTCTGCTGGCCTGTATGGGAAGATTCTTTGTTACTCCTACTAATTGATCCTAAAAACAATGGGATTATCAGTTAGAAGCAAATGAAAAAGAGAAAATGTGGGAGTATTATTTACTGATGTGATGACTGAGCCTTTGATATGAGACATCAGCATAAAAGGCAATTATGTTCCTAGGTGCCAGGCAAGATATTCCCTGCCAAGGCAGGGAAGTATCAGTATCTTTTTAAAAAGCTCTACTGTAATTTCCTCTGTGTACAATTCTGCGTATAATTCCAGTTATCCCAATTAAAGCAAAATGGAGTCAGGAAGGTATCTGATTTGTAGAGAGAAGGGAGAACATGTTTTACAAGAGGACACTAGGACAGTGTGGCTTGTCTAACCTGGCAAAATGCAGGTTGAGCAAAATAGAAAAGGCTCCTCTCCATTAAAACAAGCGTGAGGGAAAAACACCCTGGAAGTTGGGGAGCTCTTCGAGGTAAAGAGCAACTAGGTATTAATTGGCCAGGAACAGGCTTCAGGAGAAAGTCATGGGTACAGGAGGTTCTGCCTCAGCTTCCAAATCTCATGGGGAAATCAAGAAATGTAACCCCTCTTCACTGAGAGCATGATAGGTTCCTAAAAAGACTAATATGGAGAGGCTGTCTGGGAGACTGTGGCTGGGACATCCCTTCCAGACTGCTGTTCCTTAATTACATCAAGCCCATGTAGGCACTCTGTTCTTCAGAATTAAAAGGACCTTAATTCAGTTTAGTTCAATTTTCTTCTAAGGGTTGCTTTAATTTGGAAGAACTGTGTCCATTCAAGGCTAATGTGATTTAATGAATTCATGCTAAACTTACAACTTTAGTTAATTTGGATTAATTTTCCCAATCGTTCCTCAGCAGACAACCCTTAAGACATGTAGTAGAAATGTCCAAGAAATAATGAGCACGTCAGTCCTGCTTGTGATTCAGTTCTAATCTGGCAAGTAGATTTTCAAACTGCAGGACGCCTGAAGAAACATCTGGCCATGTCAAACATGCAGTTCTTGGAAAGGTGCTGAGAAGGGTGTGAGCTCCCAGACCCAGTCTCTTGGCTGTCCTCTTGTGCATCACCTCCCTACTGCAGGGGCTGAATGGAGCAGCAAAACAGCCTGGGTTTATCTTGGTTTGGAAGTATAGTACTGTCCCATGGGAAGGCAGGCTGCATGGGACAACCTGTCCCAAAAGGTGGAATTTGCTTTGGTTGCAAGTGGCATTTGGCAGTAGATCCGGGGGAATGCTGGCTGCTTGGCTGCGTGCTAAGGGGCTACCTGTGCGTAGGAAAAGATGTCGTCTTTTAATTCCCAGAACTGTGCTCCATAACCATTGCCAGCTTCCAGGAAAGAAACGTGTTTCTATGTAATGGTGTTCTAAAGGGTTTACAGCTCGACTGTGATGGGTGGTGTTATTTCTGTTACTGCTATTAGTCGGCACATCCTTATTTGTTTCTGGATGGCCCATCACGAGTGAGAAATCTGCCAGCCCTAATCTGCCGGGCCTTGGGAAGCGCATAAGGGGTCACTGCCGGCAGGTCCTGGCAGTGGCTGGGAGTGGGAGGAGGATTTAGCGGTGCACAGTGCGGCCACTGCCGCGTGGGAAGGGACCGTGCTGTGGAGGCTCTGCACGTTGCCATGGAAACAAAGCTGGATCCTTAATCGGGATGTGCGTGTATGTGGACGTGAACCCACCGTCTGCTGTCCTTTTGGCCTCGCCTCCTGCTGCCCCAGTCCTGGCTGGTCACGTCACCCTGTGCCCAGTGGGTGGGAGGGGAGCCAATGCAGAGGAGCCCTGCAGCAGCTGGGGGATGCAGGACAAAGGCCCAAAATGGACCCTAGAGAAAGAGGCTGACATGTTCCCTGGGCCCTGCGGAGCAGAGAACAACCACTGCTGAGGTGGTGGAGGCAAAAGGAGCCTGACCAAGGCCTTTCCTTTACAGGGTAAGTCATATGGCAGCTGTGGTGGATGCAAAAGGAGCCTGACCAAGGCCTTTCCTTTACAGGGTAAGTCATATGGCAGCTGTGGTGGGAAGCATCCCGAGATATTGCAGTGCCCATTTACTGGAGGAAGGGAGCGAGTCTTGGTGAGGTCATAGCTGCATGGCACAGTTTGTAGACCTTTAGGTAGCATGTCATTGCAAGTTTAGCTCAGGGACTGTAATGAAACTAATCCTCAGCTTCAGGCATCCAAGCTGATACTTCCGTAACATGTGGCTGTGCCTTGTAGGCTTACTAGGTCGTCCAGGTTAGTTCTGGCATCTCTGACGTGAGACCGTGGCATTACACAATCTAGGCATGGTTTTGAGAGGCCTGGAGATGTGAGGAGGCTGTTGCTGGGCAGCTGAAGCAATCATACAATGTACTTAAAGCAAGCTTATGCAGATACGGGTGAGCAAAGAGATTTCATCTATCGTATTCCCTCTGCATTGAGTACATCAGCTGAGAAGAAAAATTTGCTAAATGAAAATCTTTTCACTTGTAATACCTAGCCCATTCAATACCTGGATGGGAGCACTTCAAGGAAAACCTAGAAGCTGTAGCAAAAGCTCTTGGCACTTCAAGAGGCAGTAATCTCCTTTCTGAGTCCATAAAGACTGCAAGATGCTGTTAAACTCTGAGGAGGTGATTTGGTGAAAGCTGCAGGATGGAAGGTGTTGCCCACTTACAGTCCTGAAAAATCCCCTACCAAGACTCACCAGGAATGGGACCAATTTATGCCTACTGTCTACACCCCAGCAGAAGGAATTATGACCAGCCTGATTAAATTCCTCCTGCCATTTCTGTCTGAAATGCTGTTCATCTTTAGACTTTAAACTGTTGGGCAGCATCTCTGTGCACTCTTAAAATGTTGCTGTCAGTGTGCCCAGAGGACTGAGGGCTCCCTTCATCAAAGCCCAAGACACACAATTGACCTTGTGCAAGGAAGTAAGCTGCCCTGTTTAGAGGAGCCCTGAGAAAGGTTGAGTCCAAGGCCGGGAGGGCTTGTGTGATTAATCTCTGCTGAAACAGACATGCTGGTGCTTAGGGAGTGGAGTGAAAATCTTAGGGGGACCCAAATGTGCTTATTGCATAGTGTTGAAATGGGGGAATTATCAATGGGCTATGCAAAGTTCCCCACAGCAGAGAGCTGAAGGGAAAAGCATGGCCCTCGGAAAGCTTCCTGTAAAAAAGGGATTTAGGATCCTCAGTCCTTGATGTATAGATGGAGTATGTACATTTAAAAATATACAAATGTGTAAAAATATTGCATATTTTTCCTTCCTTGGGTATCCTAGAACTATATCATACAGAGAGATCCCATGGGAAGGAAGCCCAATAAGGGATATTCAAAACCTGCCTGGACACTGTCCTGTGCAGCCTGCTCTAGGTGATTCTGCTCTGGCAGGCGGGTTGGACTGGATGATCTCTAGAGATCCTATCCAACCCCTATAATTCCGTACTTCTGTGATTCCGTGATACCCATAAAGGCCATGTTTTCCCAGTGATGAATTGAGAGGTTATGTCCACAGCCTACTGCTGAGTGCGAAAGGATCCTGAGCACGTTCTCACTTCCATCTGAACAGTATGACAGGACTTTGAAGTTTGTGGGATCAGCCTGATATGTGAAAGGAGAAGGATCTACTATCAATCCTTAGAAATTACTGGCTAGCATAACAAGAGCAGCTGGACACCAAATGAGTTGTAGAGGACTGGGTTGATACCTTCCATGTAGCATACCCGCTCTGGAAGGCTGCATGCCTTGAAGAGTGTTGATGCCAAGATAATGAACGTAGATAGTCCTTAAACTCTATTTCTTCTACTCCTAGCATAGAGAAGAGGAGAACGTCCTCTGAGATAAAGGGTGCACAGCGACTGCTGCAGGCTCCTGCGCAGTGCAGATAGATGCGTATGCTGTGGTTTAGTAGTGCAGGAATGTACACATCCTGCATCCACTAAGATAATGAAAAGGTCAAGCTTCTTGCACTAGCCACCAGTCTTAAGGAAAGGATTTCAGCTCAGTAGTTCTCAGGAGGCAGATATTCGGAGGTTTTGCATGTAAAGGAGAAAAGGCAATTCTTCCTGAAGCTAGATGACCAGAGCGATGACTTTGTCTCGGCTTCCAGAATTGCTTAGCTGCACTCTGAAAAAAACCTTTCAGTGGCTATTCCCTTCCCACAGCTGTTGCTTCTTCTGACCTGCTTAAAGAAAAGACAGTTTTGGATTTTTTTTTTTTTTAAAAAACACAGATCCTCTTGGTGTATATTAATTAGATGACTACTTGTCTCCATGCAAGATGAATCCTGAAGGGCTGTACTTTGACAGGAAGAATGAAGTCTGTTAAAACCACATCTCCAATGCTTTCACCCACAATTTGAAGGCGTGCAGCTCTCTTTCTCTGAGCTGTAGCCAGGCCTGTGTAGTGAAGCAGCCTGTGTAATCCTTGGCTTCTCTCTGAGAACACTAACCAGAGGCTTAATTAGCTCTGAATGCATGTGTGGTGATGTAGACATTAATCTTCAGTAAGGCTGGACTGCACCATCACCTCATTTTACAGGGATCATTGTCAGATGCTAATCCACTTCAGGTGCTGCCAGCCTGAGCTGGAGTGGAACTGGCATATTGGAAATGAGGCAATTTGCCCATCTTGAGCTATCCTGCATGTAGAGTTGCCTACGTGCACAAGCCCATGTTTGTGTGTGTGCACACACATATATATATATATACAGACACACCTGAATGTACCTGTATATATATATATACAGACACACCTGAAGAACCTGGAGGCAGCGTGTACAGGAAGTCAAGAAATAATGAGACAAAGTGATACAAAGTGGAAGGGAAAGACAAAGCATCACAGCCAACGGTTTTTCCCTTGCAGGAGGTGCAGGGATGGACACGGCTTTTTCTTTCCCCTCTCATATTCTTAGTTGTTCATCTTTTGTCACAGGCCCTGGCCAGGCAATGTTCAGACTGAATAGCTCGTTTCTCCCTGGCTTGCTGAAGCTCCTGCTGATGCTTCCATCTACTTCCCACTCCCCCGTCGTGTTGGAGTGTGTGGTTAAGAAAGAGGACAGACAACAGGAGATGCAGGAAAACAAGATGCATCAGCTTTGCCTTTGAGTCAGTCAAAGAGCTATTTCTATACCTTACACGCCTCACCCTGGCTTTTATTCTCTCAGATGCTTTTGTTACTCTTATTATTAATGGCCAGCTGAGGCAAATTCTTTTGCTGCTCCATCAATCCCTTTCTCTGTGGTGCCAATCCTCGACAGAAATCTCAGTGCCTCATGTGCGTGTGTGATCTTGAAAAAGATATGGCAGTTCAGCCTCAGCCTCGGGTTTTGTTTTAAAAACTACAAAGCCTAATATAGATAGAAAAATTTGAATTCAAGTACAAAAAGAGCATCTTATTTATTATGCTACTGCTTTTCAGTTATGTCAAGGGCATATTGAATATATAGAAGGCACCTTCTATTAATGTGCAGGTAAGTATAGAAAAAAAAAAGTGAATTCAATTACGTGTGCTCCAGCACAGAATTAAACTGACTAGAAATGGGCTCGTTGACTTTCATCACCCAAGCAAAAAGAAGTACAAAACTGAAACTCATAACACCCTTATTGCAAAGTCAGGTGGACTGATTCGCTCTCCCAAATCCTCTTCATCAGTCTCTGAGAAGCATAAATGTTCATGTGCTTAGATCACGGAGATGGATATAATGGTCCTTCCAGCACCAATCACTGTAGTAAGCATCAATGTGTACTGTTTCTGTAACTGTGGGGAGATTGCAAGCTTTAGCTCTGCAAGTCTCCTATGGTCCTGTGTTTTATCGAGAACAACTTCCTACTCGTTGGAGTTCAGAAATGGCTTTTCCTTGAATAGGAGGTTCGCCACAATTTCTGCCTCACTCTCATAGCAGCAAGGGGTATGGCAAATCCCTGTTAATCATCTGGGAAAAGAAAAGGAACTGGAGAGCTATGAAGCTGATACAAAACAATAGGAAGCAGTAATTCAGCAGGTGTGGGTTTGGCAGAACAACCTGCAAATGTTTGGATGGGCATGTGTGCGTGCAGGGGACTTCATATATTTTTGAGTGTCTTTGTAAAGCTGTAGGAAAGCTCCTATTGAGTTTTTGAGACTTAATAGATGGAAGCTCAAGAAGAACATTTGAGGAGGGAGCTTCTTTCTTTTCTAATATCTGTGTAAGTAACTCCATGTGCTTTATTGGTCTCACAGTGGGGAAGAAGAGAATCATAATTTAAAACTTTGCAAATCAATTAGATGAGCAAAACAGGCATTACAGCAGCTTCCCAATAGAGACACTGTTCACTAGTTCATCAGGAAGGAGAGCTGGGTAAGGAGAAGGTAGATGCTGCCATGATTACATCCATCCTGGTGCATGAGTGGTAACCAGATACGGCCAAGCCAGCTCTGGTGGGGATCAGGCCTTCAAGCATGACAAGTGAGGCTGCACACTGAAATCCTTATTGCTTGTTCTAGCCAAGGACTCTTGTAACACACTTTAGCGATACAGTCATGTCCTAAAGCAGGGGCTGAATCTAGAGTCAAGGTCTGATGGTTCAGGAATCCACCCCTGGTTCTTCTCCTTAGGCCTAGATAGTCCCCATCTAGATCTGAAACCAGGTGAGTTACCGAGTCAGTGCAGGCTGGAATGTAAACCAGTTAATTTTCCTGACATGGCAGCTCTACTGGACATGAGCTGGAGTTTCCACACAGTGCTAGTGCACAGATGCCTTAGGGCCAGCTTGTGGTTTCTGTGTCTCCCATTGCCTGGTGCAGATGTACATGTTATGTGCTAATGAGGCAGCTGCGTGCCAGCATGGCCACATAAAAATGGACCAGGGAACTGTTTCTTTATTTTATGCCTGGGCTCCTTTTATACTACCCTGGAAGCATAGGGAAGGTGGTAAAATCCTTCTTAAAATGCACGATGCAGAGCTGCCTTCTTGTCTGGTGCACAGTGAGGGTTTGACATTGCTCCTCTCCCAGCCCATGCTGTAAAACACAGGTTTGGAGTGAGCTGGAGTGAGTCAGGTTTGGGAGCGCAGGGAGAATGTGTACTCTGAGAAAGCAGCACCTCCTTTCCAAAGTGATAGTATCTGATTTGGAGGGTGCAGTGAAGGGTAGTGTGGATCCTCATGGTCTCAGAAAGGTTCAAGTATGATATGACTGAGCACTTACTCTGAAGCTCAGGAGGGGGAAAAGTGAGCTTGCTTCTTTCTGGGTCTTGGGGCAGCCTCGTGGCTGGGCTAACTGAATAAACCTGGCTGTATCTGTGGGGCTCGATACAGCGGTGCGTGAATACAGGTAAGCAGAGACAGCGGTGCCTGTGCTCCATACCCTTCTCTCACACCAGAGATAAAAACAGTGCCCAGGAGCACAGAGGCAGTCAGGAACCAGCCCTGAAGAAGGATGCCTGGGCGAGCAGGATGGGGGATAGATCTTGACTCCTGTCTGCCCCAGTTACCCGGCACAGGAAATGGAGGTAGGTGGCTCGCCAGCCCCCCTCCTCTTCTCGAGCATAGCTGCAGTCCCAGCGGGCTGCTGTGGGGATGAGTTCCTCTTTGGGGCGAGGGTAGGGACGCCCAGCCTCATCCACCCTTCGCAGCCCCGACACCAGCGGGCCGGGCCGGGCGGGCCCCGGGCAGCTCTGCAGGGAGCAACGCAGGCTCTCCGCGCTGGCTGCCAGCGCCGGCTGTAAGGAGTTTGCGGCCACGGCCGCATTACGTGTGCGTGGTTGCCACGGAAACTCTGCTGCTGAGCCGGGACCGAAGCGATGTAGGACAGGCCTTTTTTATTTGGTTTTATTTCCCCCTTTTCTTTTTCTTTTCTCCCTCCCGCCTGAGTGGATCAATTATGACACATAGAGGAGAGGCAGCCAGGTAGGTATGGGCCACGGGGAAGCTTGTAATCTAGTCAGATCTCAGGACCTGGTTTTGCCCCCTTGCTAGAGAGCTCATCCATTATGTTAAGTGGTTTTTTTTAGGATTTTTTTTCCTATTTATTTATTTATTTATTTTATTTTGAGTAGGAGCATTACGTATTTACTGTTGTGCAGTCTGGGTGAGGCTGACACCCTTTACTGCTCCTTGTCTTCAGGAAAGTAGAGGGCATATCTTTGCAGGCTTTGCCTTCTGCTCCTTGCTCACTTGCACTGAGGCAAGCCAGCTCTGATGTGAAGGGTACATAACTTATATTGGTGTATTGAAAAATATCTAAACCGGTTAATAAGGCCATCCTCTAAGAAAAGATTAAGTCCTCGTACAACATTACTTTAACTTGGCTACTTTGCTTTGGCTGTGGTCTGGCCAGCTCAGAGCATGAACATGAGCAGAGCATGAGCACAGCCAACCCATAAAGGCTGAGTAGACCTTGGCATCACCTGGACTGCAGGGACAACATGTTAGGATGCATAGCGACCAACAGCCTTACCTGCAGAAGGTTAATGGTTCAATAAGCAATGCAGAATGTGAGTGACAAGGGGTATCACTGCTTCATGAGACAGAAGGGAAAGGGAGGCCCTCACAGGCATGCTCTGACCTGTCCCCAGCTGGGCCACAGTGAGAGGAAAGCTTCAACTCCTGGGAGGCTCAGATGGCACTTGATGCAATGCTGAACTTCCAGGGCTTATCTAAATAGACTCTGAACCTTTGGAGCTTTAGCTCATAATCAGGTTTGCTCATAATAAGAGACCAAAGGCATTCTTGATGAAATGGAAGAGCAGTTAATTTAGAAATGGTAAAAAGAAATAGTATTTCACCCTGGATAGTTGATTTGAGAAATTTATTCAATGACATCTTGCCAAATACTGTGACTGGACTTTTAAAAGAGTGTTGGATAGTTTTATGGCTGCTATTGATTAATATGGCTATACCAATGACATCCCATTCAGCTTACAGTCAAAATTCAGTCCTTAGTCTGGAGGGTAAGACAGCCAGAAAAGAAGCCCCAGGCAAATACCATGATGTAATTGGATGGATGAGTAATGGCGCAGTCTGACTTTCCTCTAACTTATACGGGCTGGCAATGTCAGGATATTAAGCCAGCCTAGTGGGCTTGTCCGTGCTGGGACAGGGGAGATAGGCATGGGCTGTCTATCTCTCTCTGTTGCCAGCATGGTATAATGTAGCAACTGATGGAAGGAATCTACGCAAAGTGACCAGTGCTTTAATCCATACACATTAGCTCATCAAACAAGGAAACACACACATACGGAGGTGAAAATGGGAATGCAACAAGCCTGGTGTGAGAACTGTTTATCCTGGCAGTTTGCTAACTGCCATTTCCCCTCTGTGGAAAAGTGCTGGCATCCATATGTGATGCTCTGAGAAGCTGGTATAGTATACCATCACATACTAGCCTGCTTTGACCAGTCATTGTGTATGAAGTTCACAAATGGTGCACCCTCTCCTTAGCCAAACAACTTTGGGGCTTTTTCTTCGAATTGTATACGTCAGACAATGGCCATGGTGTGTTTGACTCTCTCATCTTTTTTAGTAACTGCATGTGGTATGGAGTGAAAAAATCCCAAGATCAAGATTACAGAATCTAGGGTATCTTGAGTTTCCTCTGTTGCAAAATGCTTAGAATGAATGATTTCTGTAGACCCTTAAGTGGAAAGTGGAAATCACTTAGCTGTTTTCAGCCCTTGAGTCATCTTCAATCAGAGACCCTTTTATTGAGCCTCTCAGGAACTCCTTGGTGCTGGAGCACTTACATAGTTCTCCCTGGGCTAGGGCTCTGCTGCAGATCTGTTTCCACTGCAACTGAGACATTAATGTCCAAGCCCTGACTGGGATCTGTGTATATGACAATACTTCGGTGTGTAGTTGATGTCATTACACATACCAATCTGGTACATTTGTTACCATTTACCAAGGTAACAAAATTGAGCTACATTAGCAACTCTAGATTCCTTATCACAGTTATTCTCAGTAGACCTTTGTTCTTGGCCACTTGTATGCCTTGCCTAGCAGGGACCAGGAGAGCTACATGCTCTCCTGTAAGAGGAGGGCTCTTACAACCCTCCACAAATGAATCACAGGATATCCTGCCTGCCTTTCCATCCTCTAAGAAAAGAGGCACTGAACTGTGCCTCTCACTCATCCACCAATTTTTGCAATCACATCTCTGTAGCCATCATCTCCGAGTTCTGTATCCTTTTGTCGAATAAGGCCAGTGTGTTCAGTAGTTATTATGAGAACAAGGGAGGGAACTGATGAATGATATGGTTATGTAAAACACGTTTCTGCATCTACTGAATGTGAACTTCCCACTGATGGCACATTCCCTGGACAGCTCTGAGGATTTTCATGAAGAACGATCCACTCATCAGTGAATCAGAGCACTGGGAAAGGATTGCAGGAGGTCCATCTGCTGTGAAAGCCAAAATCACTAATAATGCAGGGAACCTGTTCCAGTAAGAACAGGTATTTTGAACTACAACTAAATAATATCTACTAGACAGAGAGTAATTAAGAAATTACACAGTCCAACATACGCCAACCTTACTGCGAGCATGGTTTGCTGTGAATATGTGTATTTGTGGAAATGTGAATGTGTACATGTGCAAGAGATGCAGAGATGCTGTAGTAGATGCCAGTCCCACTACAGGGACATTATGCTGGGGCTGTAGTGTCACCGTGTTCCCATAGTCCCTGCTGCAAGCACTGAAGGAAAGGACTTGCAGAGGATGGTGCAGCATGTAATATTAAAAACAGACTTTTATTTTATTGAGTCGTTGAAAACTAAATAAAGAAATTAACTGTGGTGAGGAAAAACAAACAGGCAGAAGATCCTGACTGCAGGCTAGCCTGAGGCAGTGATGCATTTGTGGTAAGAATAAACAGGAGTAAATGAACACTTAAGCAACAAAGATCCCGATTTCCTGTCAGATCTGTTATAACAAAAGGGACTCAGAAATACAGAAAATTTAATTATAAGACTTTGAACTGTTGCGGCATTTTCCATCATGAACAATAAAACTCCCAGTGAATCAGGTATCCCACCAGGACTGTGACAAATAGGTACACAGTGGTGTCTCAATTTTGAAGAACAGAAATACATAGGTAGGGAAATTAAGGTCTGTGTTTTCCCAGAAATTATTTGGTGATTGCTCACTGCTTTTTGCCCCCGCAAAACGTGTGGTAGGCAGGGCTGAAGTCTAAACAAGGGGCAGCCCTATATGATTTGTCTGTAGGTCATAGAGGAGTTTTGCAAATCAAGGCTGTACTAAAGATACATGAACAGCTTTTCTTTTAAATCAGGAAAATGAGAAGAATGACAGCGGCCTGAGTCATTACACTTTTATAGGCTCTCCTTTGCAAACGGGAAAGGACGGACAGACCCCAGTTGTTAAATGGCTGCACAGGAAGCTTAATGCAGCAGCAAATGGGGTTAGATATACTGAGGTTCCCAAAAGCCTAATAAAAAGGGGCCAGCAGCACTAGCTGCAGTTCTCCTACACCTGTGCAGAGATAGCAGTTTAGGGCATTTGCATAAAATATTTGCATAAAATATTTCTCCAAATCCTAGAAGTACACACGTGCTTTTGACTTGCTGCTCCCTCATATTCCTTGTGCATAACTTGACATAGCTGGCCCTTGTGGGGTCTGGCACTGGGACTGGAGCTAAAGGAACTTGCCACCAGGAGCAAAAGTCTATTTGTGGCCCAGCCATAGTGTGTGCAACCAGATTACATTCATGGAGGAAATGTATCATGGTGATCTCCTCACTCCTCAAATCAGCAGTTATACTATGGTTCAGTGAACATCTCTCTAGTTCTTCAAAATGACTGTCCCACTGCAACCATTTTTGGGAATCCTGTATTCCTCAGCTTTAGGGATGTTCTCAAGTCTGCCCTATGCTGAGGAGCAGTTTTGCTCTGGACACTAAGGTGTTTGTAAGGCAGAAACTGCTTTTGCTTGCCTGGAGAATCCAGAGAGGCTGTTAGGAAGGAACTTGTGAGAAAAGTACCCCAGGAAACTCTCCTGCCACATCTGACGTAAATGTTTCATTAAATGGCAGTGATTGGCTTGAACTGGTGCAGCTGCAGGAGGACTCCTGGGAGTGTCAGCTGCAGCCTTGCCAAGGGCCTGCATCCCTGGTGAGGGTCAGACCTGGCCTTCGTACAATATCTACATTGGCCTGCCCTTGAGGAACTGAAGTCACTGGTTGAGTTTGTTAGAATTAGTGGCATTAATACTTGGTCTCACTCTACACTTTGTGCTACCTCTTCCATCCACCTAGGAACTCATCAGCCAGCAGCCTCCAAGGTTCATGGTGAGCACTTTTGCACCTTTACCATTTGCAATCCAGCATCCTTATCTGAGGGATTAAATGTGCAGGAGAGGGAGGCAATGCTTGTCCCAGCAGCGGTAAACTCAGAGCAGATTTTCTGTGGGAAGCCATCTGTCAGCTGGGGAGTGGTGCTGTGTCAATTGATCGGCTCCACCTCCAGCTCAGCTCCACAAACTCCAGATCCCTGACCTTGCAGGGTGACAGTGGGGGAGTACTAGGATCTTTGGAGGCATTGAGATCCTGTAATGGAGCCTCTACTCTTCCAGACTGGGTAAAGGATACCCTGCAGCATTCTCACTGCCTCTTGCAGCAGTTAGCTATGGGGAACCTGGTCTTGCAGGTGAAAGGGTTGTAAGAGAAAGACAAGCTTTTTCCAGTATCCAGGGGATTGTATTTCACATGGATGATGTGCACTGTAAGGGGATTCTTATGCTTTGAACAAAACCTATCCCTATCCCAAACATAAATTTGTCTTCTAGTGACAATGTTCAACCATGTTTTGCCGGTTCCAAGGTGAAAAAGAGAGGTGGAGAATGTGAAATTTCTGCAGGAGAAAAAGAGGAGCTTCTAATGTTCTGTAAAAACCTTTAATGCCTGGAGGGGTAAAATAGTCCTTTTTGGTTTTAGACTGTAATCAAGCAATAATGATTCTATGGCATATATGTATGTAAAAATAGTAAAAGCCCGTTAGAGTTACCTCCCAATTTTAAGGTTTTCACTAACACCAGAGTGAGGTCAAATTCCTGCTCTGTCTGATAGTCCTGTGGTTCTCTGTCAGTTCAGCTCCTTCTCTTTTACCCTGACTTTTCATCAGGTGTGATCAAAAATAAGGAGAGGAAGGAAATAGATCTCAGGCATTTTTCTTAGTTTGCTTTTTGCCCCCAAAAGGCACTCACTGAGATTCCTGTCCAGCTCTACCAGCAATTTGCTGGATTTATTACAAAAGGGACACTTTCTTCTACACTCTTTTTTGTCTTTCCTCCCTTGCCCCTCTCTTGTCTGAGTGCTGAGTTGGTTGGGGAATGAACATTTGGCTAGTCCAAGTATTGGGGTGATCAAGTGCCAAGAGGCATCTTGGCAAGCCAAAAGCTGGACTCGCTTGCACCTCCCCAGTGCTCTCATTTTGAATAGAAGTTGCCTCTTCTTGATGCTTCTGTAATAAAAATGCAAGCAGATGCTCAAGAGCAATTATTACATACACAGCCAAGTAGTCTGTGCTGTTTGATTTAAGGAGGGGTGCTTAAATTTCTCAGTGGATAGGAATTGTTTAGCTGGGTTATGATAAAGCTATCTATTTGGTGTATTGATCTTGATGTTCTGATATACTCTGTTTAGTGAGGAGCTCTGAATTTTTCTCCCTGAGTGTTTGGGCTGAATTCTCTTCCACAGTTGAGCTGTGCACTCGTGTGGAACAAACTGTCAGCAGGCGCTTTAGCATCTGACCCTGTATAAAATCGCAGGGAGGGCAGTAGCTCCCGCACCTCGCTATCACGCCTGCTAACTCCTGCGTGTGTGTTTGTGTGTGTGTATTTGTTTGTATATGCAGCCTTGAAATACCACTGGATTTACCATCTCCCATACCCTATTTGTCACTGAGGAAAGCAAAGCACCCAGTATTTTTTTCCAGACAAAACCTCAAGAAGCTGTTTGTCAAATATTCCCGTAATTCAATGGCCAGGTCTTGCGGATCTTAGACTCTGCCAGAAACTCTGGAAATGTGCAGTCAATTCAGAGGTTGTTTTGCATAAGTATAGAAAAGCTTTTATTGAATTTAAGATAAAAACTCTCTAGTCATCAGTGTACCTGTCTTGCCTTTTCATGTTGCAGTAGGGCTGAGTCTTTGCACGCTCACATTCAGTTTGCTACAAGTGGCTTTCAAAGGCACACGGCAGTGTAGGGTACTGGAGATGCTTGTTCAGGCTTTCTTCAAACTCTGGCAGATGCCGTGACAATAGTTTAATCTTTCCTCTGGTTTTCCTGGTTTTCCCCACAAGCTTTAAAGATA
Source organism: Porphyrio hochstetteri (assembly GCA_020800305.1). Lineage (NCBI taxonomy): Eukaryota > Metazoa > Chordata > Aves > Gruiformes > Rallidae > Porphyrio > Porphyrio hochstetteri. The sequence continues at coordinate 17,838,306 of CM036905.1, read as the reverse complement.
AAAAGTACCTTATTATTGGAAGAGTGAGTTATTTTCCTGAGTACGCTTCTGGGAGAAGAGGGTGAATTCCAGTGATAGAAAGTGATGTGCAGCTGTTTGCCACAGATTGAGAGGCTCAATTGCTTTTCTAAACTTGCTTCCAATTTGTTGCTGCAGCCTTTTTCTTTTTGTGTATATTTATTTTTCCAGTGAGCAAAGAGCAGCCCTAAGAGTGCTTTCACAAGTGGGTGGTAGGCTGTGTGGAGGAAGTGAACAGAGTTAAATCACCAAACCTCATAGGAGAGGCATGGGGATCTGGGAGCAAGGACTCTTCCATGTAGGACATGACCCAAAGGGAGCTTAGAAAAGAAACTAACAGCTTAAGGCTGGATGCAGGATCAGAGTTTTGTTATTTTTTTCTAGAGTTGCTGAGCTATGACATATTTTACCAATAGAGAAAATGGCTGCAGGTAATCAAAACCATGATTAAAGAAGGGATGGATGGATGATTAATTGGCAACCCTGCTGAAAAACAGCTTTACCTGCCAGGCTGTAGGAGAGTGAATTGGTAGAGAGCTGTTCTAAATGTGCATAACTTGAGGTCATGTCTTGAAGCATTTGAACAATGAAGTTCTCCAGGTCTAAAACTCCTGACTACCTCCTTTTGGATCTCTGCTCTTCTGGCTTACTGAAAAGAAGGTGGGGCTGCCATCTCATTCCTAAAAATGGTGATTTCATTTGGAAAGCTTTCTTATTGTAATGGGAGTATCTGCAGAGAGATATCTTTTAATTCTGCTCTTTTTTCTTTTCTTTTTTTTTTTTGTGTGTGTATGTGATCTAATCCTACTCTACAGAAGTCAGTGGGAGTTTGCAGCTGATTTTAAAAAATAGAAGATCAATCCATGAGAGAGCATATTGGCAAATGGTTTTTCCATTCCTTCCCATCATGAATTAGGCAAAAGCTGGGATTTGGATTTTATTGGATCTGTCACAAATTTAAAATCTGGTGTCTTATAAAATCCCAGGATGAAAAAGGCTTACACTATGCCGTTGGAGAGCTGAGATCTGTACAAAATTCCCTTGGAGCTTTGGAGGTTATAAAATGATACAAGTTCTGATTCTTGCAAAGATGAACTTGGTATGATAGAAGGATATGAAAGCAACACCAAGAGAAATATTGAGCTGACTTTTCTCTAAAACATGGTATAAAAAAAACCCGCGATAGTTTGAAATTTTATTTTTTCCATTTTAGTGCCTTTTCTGTTATTCTCAGACTGAGCCTTCACAGCTGTAGTAGTCCGTGCCACTGCTTGCTTTGAGAGGAGCTTGTAGTGTAGGTTCTCAGAGCTATTTGTGTCCAATGGCTTTGTCTACTTTAGTTGTATCTCAGTTTGGATGCTCAGACCAGAATGACCATCCCAAAGGTAATCGATATCAAAGCTGCTGTGCATCCTGTTTATATTACTTAAAAGGTTATGAAAATCCTGGGATTAAAGCTCTTAATTTTTGCAGCCATGGAATATTTTGTATATATATTATCTTTTTCTGTCCTCACTTGTGTACCACTTATTCCCTGTCTGTTAGAATCATGCCTAACATTTGAAACCTTTAAGTAATTTCAGCAACCTGCCTTTAAAAATAAAGTAAGGACAGCTGGTCATAAAAAGGCTTTTACTTCCTCCCCACTTGCTTCACTTAAATTTTAATTTTTTAAAAGTTAAAAAACCTTAAGCTCTGGCCAAGGCATGAAATGTAAGATTCTGACTATGCACCTCCCCCTCCACGCTCAATGGATTGGCTAGGAATGCTGTTTATTTCCTTTGACCTATTCTTGTTTTCTTTTTTCTCTCTCTTCCTCTCTTTGACTTCCTATTCTAGGATGAGTCATCCATGTTCTTCCAGTTTGGCCCATCAATAGAACAGCAAGCCTCTGTCATGCTCAACATCATGGAAGAATATGACTGGTACATCTTCTCCATTGTTACTACTTACTTCCCTGGTTACCAGGACTTTGTGAACAAGATCCGCAGTACCATTGAGCACAGCTTTGTGGGTTGGGAACTGGAGGAGGTCCTCCTGTTGGACATGTCCCTGGACGATGGGGACTCAAAGATCCAAAACCAGCTCAAGAAGCTCCAAAGCCCTGTTATCCTCCTCTACTGCACAAAGGAAGAGGCCACCTACATTTTTGAGGTGGCCAACTCTGTGGGTCTGACAGGCTATGGTTACACGTGGATTGTGCCCAGCCTGGTGGCAGGGGATACAGACACAGTGCCATCCGAGTTCCCCACCGGGCTCATCTCTGTCTCATATGATGAATGGGACTACGGTCTTCCTGCCAGAGTGAGGGATGGAATAGCCATAATCACCACGGCTGCTTCTGATATGCTGTCTGAACACAGCTTCATCCCTGAGCCCAAGAGCAGCTGTTACAACACCCAGGAGAAAAGGATTTACCAGTCCAACATGCTCAACAGGTAAGGGAAGGGGATGGGCCAGCCTTACAAAAGAGAGGTCAGAGAGGATCTCGGAGACTGGAATAATTCTGCTGGAGCACATTATGCTTTGGGGCAATGGGCAGTGTTGGTCAGAACCAGGGCAAAGGGTCATGAGTGACAGTACTGTCCTCCCCTAAGAAAGCCAGCATAAGGTGAAGGAACAATGAAGGTATAGTGCAAAAGTTTGAGTGTGCTCCTTAGTGAACAAAATTTTGCTTTTACAACAGTGCTGAACTTCTTGGAGTATCTTTGTATAAATGGGTCTGTAAATCTCAGGTGGCTTCTTGCTGCAAGAATGTTTATATTGAAATCTAGAAGGTGCCAGGTTTTGTTCTAGGCACCAGCAGTATGTGAACAGGTGACCTTTAGAGGTGATGGTTGTATAACTCACCTGGAATAGTTTCATGGCACCTGTTGTTTGAGGACCAAATGTCCTGCAGTCCATTAGCCCTGAACTACAGGAGAAAAGGAAGCAAAGAGAGATCTGGAGAACAAGAGTGCAAAAAGAGAGTCAAGAACTCTGCTCAGCTCCTGCTTCATACTGGAAGCCTTTAAAGCCCTTGGGTGTCTTAATGATTCAGTTTACCTTAAAGAGGACCTGTGCTATCACCCTGCTCATTGGCATTTGTTGGCCATTGTCTGCTGGGTGTCCTGGGTCCCAGTCTTTCCTGTGCACATTGTGCAGAGAGCCTAGACACCTCCATCAGAACGGCAAATTCTTCTAGAAGGAAAGGCCGTTTAAAAATAGGGAAAACCTACTTGAGTAAACATATTTTGATCCAGATTTTCTTAAGAAACTGAGCTAAGACACCTGTTTAATGTCATAGAGGAAGCTTGTGGTGGAACAACCTCTGTAACAGCACTCTGATTGTTAGATCTTCCTTTTTGTCCCAGCTGGAGTTTTAGTATGTCACTAAGCAACCCAGATAATTAGACATCCCATGTGCTATCTGCAATTAGCCAGATGACCTGCTCAGCTGTCATTCTTTTATGTTTTACATATAAAATCCTTGGGCAGGTTGGTCCCTTTGTGGTAGGACAAGGGGAAGTCAGTGGCAGTCAGGAGAAGTGGCCACACAGAGCTCAACATCTTTGTTTATTTGTCATGATGAATCATGGACCACTGTAAATGTGATGGATTAGTTTGCATGCTGTGACCCCTCAGTGTCAACTGTACTAAGCAGTTAGAGGGACTGGTGAACAAGACAGCAGATTTTGCTTTGCCTGAAAGTTGGGGACTGAAAGAAAAGTCTACTCTTTGACTCGCTGTATTATCCATAATGCTACCTGCTATTTGTTCTTTGTTTCTGTGATCCATTGGCTGATTACCAGGTCTTACTGCCTTTATTTTCTCTTCCTCATACTGGTGTTTTGCTGTCTGCAAGCCTTGGAACCACCAAAGGTGCCCAAAGCTTTTACTATTTTCCATCCCAGCTGGGCTTAGGGGTAAGGGGTGTTTTCTCCTGTTCTTTTGACTCATCCTTGAAATGATTTAGCAGGGAAAATAATATTTAATATATACAAAGTTATAAGAAGTATCATCAAGGCAGGCTGTTGTTCTACCTTTCTAAATGAATAGGGATTTTTAGGGTGAGATGTATCGTGTCTTATTATCAGTTGTCTAGAAAACAAAATGTCGTCCCCAGCTATGTGATGCATTATTCTGCAGAGACTTTCTGCTAATTAGTTCTGTTGATGCTGTATTAGCCTGTGCATAACATCATACCCATACAGCGACACTGCTTTGAGGGCTCTCTCTGCATAGAACTTCTTTGCATTGTATAGGAGTCGCCAGCTCAGAGACTCTTGGGTCTCTAGATATGACAGTACTGTTGTGCAGTGTAGATATGCCCCAAAACCTGGACACCCCAATTGAAAGCAGTTCTTGTCACTTTTGAAGATACTATCTCTCTTCTCACCTTCATGGCCCAAATCATGCTGTTCCACCTCCCCTCTCTGCTTTGGGTACAGCATTTGCAGGGACGGCTGCAGATACATGTAGATATGCCCAGATTAGTTTAGGTACTGACATCAGTCTTGCTGAGAAGCAGAGTCAATTAGTCCATGCCAAGCTCCGTTCTGCTGCTGCCTGGATTGCTGCAGGCACCTGAGCTGGCTCAGAAACAATTACACTGTGTTGCAGTCGCTTCTGTGACCATGGTGCAAATATTCACTTTGCCTCGCACAGCGCTGGCCTGTGCTCTGCCAGTCTGGGGTTCTGATCCCTCCCGAAATGTTTCCACCCTGTGTGTACTTTCTGAGTGAAGTGGTTTAAAAGTATGACTTAGGTGCTTGGCTTTCTGTTTAAGTGAAATTAGATTTGGGCACCTTTTGATGTATAAAAGCTAGTGGTGTCTAAAAGAAGCCATTGCTTTTACAAATCCCAAGGTTCAGTGGAAATGTGGTAGCTTCAGGATCAGCCTCACAGCCTGGAGTCTGGGCAGGAGGAAAGGTAGAGGAGAGGGAGAAGTGGAAAACAGCAGATGTGAAGGTACGTGTTCACCTCACTGAACCGAAGCCCACAGAGATCTGTGTTCATACCTTTGATTCCTGATGAACTCATCAGAATTTACTACGTGCCAAGCTTTAAACCTTTCCTGGTATGCTTTTGTCTATCTGAGGTCTTTAAATATGTCCTGAAATGCTTTGTCTATCTGTGGTATTACAGATGCAGCAGATCTGGCTGTTTTGTACCTTCCATAACTCCTTCCATCCTAAGATCCCACAGCCCTTGTGCATACTGCACAGCAGGCAGCAGCAATACCCACGTGTCTGGGACATGGTCTGGCCCTCTTTGAACTGGACTGAAGGTTCTGGAAAGCTAATTTTAGTCCTGCCCTGGACCTGGCAATACTATATTCAGCCATCTGCAACTTACAGTTCCCCCTCCGCATGCCTACACAGAATAGAGAAATGTATGTACGTGGGCTTGATGTCTGGGGAGACTGCAAAGTGTATGTGACCTCAGATAATACATCACCACGTAGCTGGTGTTTCAGAAACTCTTGAAGCTAATCCAAAGTGGTCCAATTTGCTTCAAATCCATAGCTGGGAGGCAGTGCGATAAAGGAATTTTCACATTTTATTCTTCAGAGTGACACATCCAACTGAAAAAATGTGTAATTTAGTTCAGCTGGGGCACATTATACACTAAGACTGTGAATTACTCATTTCCCAAGATCTGCCTTTGAACTCTGACCATTTCTTACTTTTTTTTTTCTTTCTGAAAGTGCACTAGTTCTGAATGCAGCTAAAATCAAATGGTCTTGCTCAGTGTGTTCTCAGTTGGTGGTTGATCTGGGTGTATAATGGAGTAAGGAGGAAATAACGGAATGTTGCTCAGATTTAGCAAGAACACTCAGTTTCTCCATGTCTTTCCCCTTCTTACGCTGACGCTCTTGTTCGTTTTTGCAAGTGCTCGTGCAAACAAAGTTTTGTTTGAACGAGGGATGAAAGCATAAAAAGAAACAAGACGGACTGTTATCTAAATGCCATTTATTGCCAATGTAGGTGTTGGTCGGCATCTTCTTGTATTAGTACTGGTCTCATAGCAACTGTTTCTTGTCTGTCTTGAAACGGATTCTGCTTTGTGTTAGGTTGGGAATGCAGAAGTATGATCACAACCATTAAACAGTGCGGATTTTGTCCTAGAAATGAACCTTCTGGTGAGATAACCCAAATGGCTAGTAGAAAAATGATACTTTTAAGAAAGATTTGCTCTACAAGAAGCATTAGTTTTCTTTTTGAATGATTCTTGAGGAAGTTTTCCTCCAGTGGGGGATTTACCTCAATTTATGCTGGTAATAGGCTTAGGTGATCATTTGGAGTCCAAATATCCAAAAGCTGTTTTTAAGTTCAATTACACAGTTTAATTCTTTGTTTTACTTGTAATAATTATATGTTAAATTATTCCTTCATTGTCCCAGAAAGAAATCTAGTTGGAATGTTCCAGTCTACCAAGTTTATAGTTATCTCAATGGCCAGTCTTCTCCTGGGCATCCAGCAAACCACTGTGCTCTCTTCTCCCTTCTACTGGATGAGAAAATTACAGTGGTTGGTAGGAGTTTCTAACAGGGTTTTCCTCTGGAGAGATGCTCAGATGTGGAGTTCTTCCCTCTTGGCCCTTCCAAGGAGAGTTGCAAACCTTGTAGGCATCCTGCAAAGTTAATTTATTCTTGCTTCACCATGGTTGCTGAGAAGTGAGTGGGCAGAGGTGGATGTGTTTATAGGCAACCTTCTGTTTATTTCATTATTTTAATTGATGGGACAGATTTCCTTGAGCTCAGGATTGGGGCTTGTCATTACATTTTAGAAATGGGAAGAAGAAACTAAATGACAGGAGCATTCTTGGGAGTGGAGTTTGGAGATGAGTCATGAGAAAAGAATATGATTTCTGGCACGTATGAAGCTCAGCTGTTTTGTATGGATATTCATAGTCTTTGGGCTACATAAGCTGTGTTTTTATTATAGCCTTCAATGAGACCTGGGTTCTTCCTACTGGTTGTCATGGCTGCTTGTGAATGCTGGACCATAACTACTAGTTTGTTGTTGTAGGGTTACTAATGAGTTCTCCACTGATTGGCTTTAATAGTCTCTCATTTAACACCAGGCTGCACACACCAGATTTCATTTTAATAAAAAGTGCAGTGAAGCATTTGCTTTGGAATGAAAATACAAATGTGGAATTATACTGCTTTTGCAAAGAAATACATTAAGAGTGGAACAAAAGTAAGTTCAATTCTGCACCTCAGATTCCTCAAATATGAAAACAGCTGGCAAGCTACCTTACTGCATTGTTTGGGCATGATAACTTCCACTTTGGGGGAAATACTAACTTTCATCTGGAGCTTTCCATGTCAATCAGTTAAGAAATGCAAAAGAGCCCTTGATGAAGTGTTGGAAACTCCTTCCCCTGGAAAACCTAGGGCACGCTCTGTTCTCACATGGCCACATTGCCCTAGTGGAAATCAGGAATTGCTGGGGCTTAGGTAACTGAACAGTGAGTCAGTGAGCAGAGAATGTATTTGCAATAGGATTGTACAAATATATTGCTTCCCTGGAGACTTATGAGCATGGGGGCTATAATTACGCCTGGAAAGGTTCAGTGCCCTTTCAGGGTGCTGTGCCACTCTGATACCTGGGAGTAGCACCATGCCCATAGCATCTTGGACCTGCTTTCTCCTGGCCAGTGGCAAGGACAGTGCCAAGGGAGCATCTTCCCTTGTTTCCTTGGCTTCCCCCAACCCACACTCCTGCCCTCTCCTCTCCAGTCATGGCAGCCATTGCCTGCTATGTCAGAGACAGGGATCATCATATGTCATTTGCAGGTACTGCCATGGAGCCACTCTGTTTTACTCCCAGACAATTGAGCCACACACATTCACACAATGCAGCAAGGGATTTGAGAGCAGGACCAATTGTAGGACTGTTGAGTTAACCTTGTGCTGGGAGACAGGAGCACTGGCCAGCACTGGAGTCTTACTGGCTTCAGTGGGGCTGCATCTACCTGCTTGGCAGCTGGCTGGGAAGCCCCGCTCCATCGCTTAAACCCAGTGCTGCTCCACGGGTGGGAGGCAGGGTGCTGGGACTTGTTACTTATCTCTGGGAGGGAGGGGAGAGAGGGTATAAATGGCATGTTCCCACGGACATAGAAATTGCCCTTTTCAGAAACTTGGAGGGTGAGGGAGTATATGTAACTTTTGACCTTTCAGAGCCTTTAAGCTGGTGTCTTGTTAGCAGCTCGTTATGTTCCCGCTGGTTGGTGTGTCCGGCTGCTGTCAGGCTGGTGCTAGCTGGCAGCACGTGGCATAAGCACTGCTGATGGATTAGAGATCCCTGCTGCTGAAATCTGCTTGTTTCTGTCACCGCTCCAGCACCAGCTGAGGTCTGGGGCTGGCCCATGCCTCTCACCTCTGTTGGGGTCTCTGCATCCCCACGACCCTTGTTGTACATCACCTCACTCTGCTGCTTGCACACTGCCATCACTTTCTTGGATTTTTTCGCTCCCTGCCTTGCATTTCCTGTTACATTTCATTTGCCCTGTCTGCCTTGCTCGCTGTCGTGGTGGGTCAGTGTTGGTGAAAGGCACCAGGTTTGTTACCCTGGGGCTACCGGTTAGTCACACCACCTGCACAGGAGGTGAGCAGTGCTGGAGGGGAGCATTTATCCTCGTGCATCCAACATCTTTGGGGCAGTGTTGGCCGCCTCTCCTTTTTTCTGTCCCCTAAAGGGGGATGCTGAGGGTAGCTTTGTAACATCCTCTTGGCCCGAACCTCCTCCATATGGGTGGACTGGTAAGGGTGACTGATGCAGAAGGGCATGGTCTGTGCCTCGTTGTCCTCCTTGCCTATGCTCAGCCCGTAAGCAGCAATGCTCAGGCAGCAGGAGGCACGACTGTCTTGCAGGGGAAGGTTTAATATTGAACCAGCTCGGCATGCTGGTAGGATACTGCAGACCCCTGGCTTCTCAAAGGGAGTATGTGATGGGGAGACAGCAAAAGTACTTGTTCCTCAGCAGGTGCCACAGGATGCCTTGGTCCTGCAGAGAAGGGCTTTGTCTAAGGGGGAGAGGAGGCACTTGTTCTATGTGGACAGCTGGATTTTTCATCCTCTTTGCAATTAAAATAGGATGGGAGGGTTCAAGTGAAGTGATGGGTTTTTGGCAAGGGTTATCTTTTGATTAGAAGACAGACCCTTTCATAAAGGCCTCCAAAATCCACCAGCTGGGAATGAATTTTGGTATGCACCATCAGTTTCCAGATGGGAAAATGTCCATGTTCTGCTTCCAGCCCTCTGAGACATCTCCTGCTCCGCAGCCAAGTCCAATTAGTGCTAATACAGTGGCAACTTCACTTGCTGGTGACAATATGCTTTAACTTGTGCATTCAGGCTCTCTCTGCTTTTCATGAAAAGTGAATCAAAATCCTTCCTCTGTGGCTGAGCCGAGGGAAGTGGTGTGAAACCGCAAACCCAGCTCTGGCTACAGCTTAGTGTCAGCTACAGCGGCATCTTCCCCTGATCACAAAATGCAGTTGGGGTCCTGTGGGTTTTGAAGCGCTCCAGGGAATTTGAAAACCCGCTTTAGCAGAGCAGCGGAGGGGAGGTGAGAAATAGCCTCTTTCCTTCAGGGACTGGCTGGATGGGGCTGTGGATATTTTCAGACTTGCACACCTGCAAATCAGTGGTTGGCCATACACGGTTTCATCACTACAGCCTGTAAGGAACACGTGCAATCTTTTTTTTCCCCCCTTCTGACAGAAACGTGGGGTTTGGTTTTTTTTGGTGGTGATTTTTTTTTCCTTCTTCCCCTCTCCCCTCAGACTTAATGTTCTTACTATCTTTCAAGGTTTTAAAAATAGGAACTGCCGCGTTGCTATGGCTCCCTGTGCAACTCCGGAGCAGCTCTCTCCTCTCTTTGATGCAATTTGGCTGGCGGTTTGATGAGACACCAGCCCAGCTCGCCGCCTAGTGGCTCCCTCCCGCGGGAAGGGGCGGGGTGGGGGACGGGGGGCGCGGGGAGTGGGGGGCCTGGCAGCTCTCAGCATTGACAGAAAGTCATGAATTAAAGGGAGGGGGAAAAAAAAAGTAAGAAAAATCAGATGCCCTTTCTTGGCAGAGAGTCGAGACATTAACCCTGGTGCGCCTGGGACGTGATTTATGTGCTGCATTCTGCAGTCTTAACGCCATTCCCGTGGTTTTAGCTTTCGACGGGATATTCTGCTTCTCCGAGTGATGGAAGTGAGCCCTGTCAATGGGCCGGTCTGTTCCCCTCCAGAGGAACCGGCCGGCCAGCGGCCTTTGCTGTCTGTGCTTGTCTACAAAACTGTTGTGCGTGTTTCAAGCTAAGCATGTGGTTAAAGTGCTTTGTTAAATCGAGGCTTGAGGACTCCTGACTAGATACTGCTCGACAAATTCCACTCAAAATCAGTGCTTTAAGTGTGCACTTGAGCCTTGCATTGAAATTTTGGGAGAAATTGTGTCTGGTGGGGCTGCTGAATACTTACCTTGAAGGGCCCAGACTGATGTGTGGCTTTGAACACCTATTACCTGTGCAGAATTGACACCTCCCTCTGCAGCTCGCAGACTTCTCCACTGGCCTGTTTTCAAGCAGCTGTAAGTTTTAAAAGACGTTTTGTTTCATGTTGCAAATGTTATTTTTATTCTTAGTCCAAAGGTGAACATTTTGGAAAAACCTGAGTGAAAAAAAAAAAAGCCTGCTCATCCAATTTCGAGTTATGAGAGTGTGAAATGAATGCATTTGTTCTGCTTTCAAGTAATTATGCAGCAGTGAGGTTTCTGTTGGTGTGGACAAATAATTCAAAGCTAGCTTCACTCCAAACTTCAAAAATTGTTTTGCAGTGTTAGATGAAAGATTCCTGCTTTGTTAAGGTTAGAAAATTTGATTTTGAATTAAATATAAACATTTGAAAGTGGTGTATGTTACCTTAGTGACTTTTTTTTGGTAGTGTACATAGTGTACACTATACTTCTTGAAGTATTTGAATGAAATACCACTTTAAAATGGGATACTTAAAAATGCTTAAATTTGAGTGAAATAGTAACAAAGAAACCTGTCAGCTTATCCAGTCCACTGCCTGTTCTATCATTCCTGCAACATATTCTCTCCTGATTTAAGTAATAAAAATGTCCCTACTCAAGTCTGCAAGCACCTTAATATAAAATGAATATTAAAATCTAACCATAGTGCCCTTGAAGTGATCAGACTGAATGCTGCCAGCTGTCTTCCTACAAAGAAAGCTCCTTTCTACCTCTGTGAAGAGATTTCAGTCTGCTATATCACATGGAACAGGTGTCCACACCTGCCTTGATTGTAAAGATTGTGGGGTGATTAGAGCTCCCTTCTACAGCAACACTCTGTGAGAAATGCTTGAAAAGCAGATTTTGTGAACTTAGGGTTGGTTGTTGTTGAGGTTGTGGCGAGACTGCAGGTAATTGGATGAAGAGTTCTCCCACTGATGGTGAGGCCGAGGTAGAAGAGAACTGCCACACCAGACTGAAAATCTGCCGATCTCTGTGGCCTGAATGTGTTAAAAATGCACAAGTGCTGACTCGACGCTGACTTTTGTTCTGGTTTTCGAAGCTGTATTAAAACGAGATGGAAATGAGTTTTCAGTGTCTTGCCCGGCGTTCTTCCCTGTATTATTAGTGTCACAAACGAAATCATTTTTCAGCAAGATGGCTACCTCCAGTAGCAGTGTCAGCATCTTACATTTATTTATGACAGGCTGTAGTATCTTTTATCTGCGATTCCAAAGCACTTTACAAAGTAGAAGGGGACAGCTTAATTCACCGCTAAAATTCAGCCATCTCTGGGGTGAAATAGAGCAACTGTTTAACAGCACATAGTACGAAGCAGAGATGAATGCTGCACCTCACTGGAGCTGCACGAGGAATTCCAGCTGGCAGAATGAAACTGCTAGAGGTGGATTTTCGCCAAGACATTGGGGCTGTTTAATAAGCACAAGAGAATAGCAGCGGTGCCACACATGCCTCTCGTGTGCCTGTGTGAAGCAGGCAACCAGCAGTTCCAGAAGTGGTTTCAGGAAGGAGGTTGGCAGCGTGAAGACTTCACCAACAGATGATAATCTGCTTTCAGCAATCTCCTTCATCACAAGACCATGACATGTTTTGGGCAGATGTACCTAGATTCTGCATTCATTATCTGCTTATTTCCCCTGGAAACTCAGCCCTGGGAAGAGGGAGATATCCAATAAAGCTGCTGTGTACCTGCCACTGGGTATAGGCAAATGATAACCAGAACTGAATGGGGAGCAAAAGGGTCAACTGCAATGGAGCTCTGGGAGGATGCAGCCACATAGGCAACAGATGGCATAAATAAAAGATGGTCCCCCCAAAAGGATATTTTTCATCACTTTCTTCCCTTTCAAAATAGTGCATCGCTGGCAGATTAAAACATGAAGTACCTCAAACACAGACCGCTGCAAGAAATGCTTTCCATCCTCTTCTCAAAGATGTTGATGCTGTCCTTCTGCATCTGAGAGGTGACATGTGGCATGGTGAGAGCTTAGAAGATCTGGTGCTTAAGCCAAGACGAAATATTCTTCAGCATCACCAAGGGGCTATGAATACTTTGAGGTTTAAAGTACAAACTCTTACAGCCTCTGAGTAAAGCTGAACATCTAGCAACTGCTCTTCAGTATGCCTAGTATGTATTTGTGTCAAACAACTGCTCTGGGGGGGGGAATGTGGGACACTGAGCTTTCCAGCTTTTCACTTGCCTAGATCCAGGAGGTGCTATAGGACCAATCTTTCAGGGTACCCCATGTTCTGCCCTCATCTCAGTAGCTTTTTCTTCTGTTTCCTTGCAGGCATGTAATTGAGGTACTAGGGGAACTCTACTTGCCAATCTGTTTTGGTTTTAATGTAGTTATGAGGAGGTCTTGCTTTTTTTGCCAATGTGAGACTAGTGATCAGGTGAAACAAGTACTTTGGAGATGGTGCCGAGTCACACCAGTTTCTCTGATGGCAGTGGGAAGATGCTAGTTCTGGAAAAGGATTGACCAGAGTGAGAAGTTTACTTAATTTACCAATTTGTAATTTTTTCTCCAAGCAAAAGTTTGAATTGACTAAGGCACAAGCTTAGCAATGGCTGTGAAATTGATTTGGCATAGTTTATTATAGATCCATGAAATTGCTTAACAAGGAACTTTGGCAGAGTGAGGAAGCCAAATGAGAAGAGCATGGCACTCCCAACACTGTGTGGCTTTGGAAGTACCATGTTAGCCAATACGGAGGATAATTAGTCATTCAGGTGTAGGATTAGCCATAGGGGAGTAGAGATCTGCTCAGCTGAGTGGCATCCACCACCTTCGATTGGGGATCAAGCAGGTTTGCACTGTTGCTGGTTGCCTCCCTTTTTGCTTCCCATTTCTGGCCCCTCACAGAGCCTGGAGAAGGGACCCTACATCTCAGTGCTCAACTGTGGCAGCTCTGAAACCTTTGTCATAGCCATCAGTCGGCAGCACAGAAGCAGGTGCCCAGAGAAGGGCACCAACAGAAAGGCAGCAAAGGAGTGCAGGAATGCGGTGCAGAAAGAGGAGCACTTCGGGAAATAAAACACATCACTGGGCTTGGTTTTATGGTAGTCGCTGTGAGGGATGTGCAGGCTACTGCCAAGCTCGGCATGCAGCCACTTACCCGTGTGGGAGGGCTGTGGGTGGCACTGTTATTCCTCTGTGTGGTTTGTACCTTGCCTTTCCAGTTGCCACAGGTCAAGGCAGGAGTGCCAAAAGCTGGCGAGCGGCACAGATGCGGTGACCTTGGCTGTGGCTATTCTGCGGAAGCTGGACAGCGGAGGCCAGTAAATTCCTGCAACCTCCTGTTGTAATGTGAGCAGTCAAGGAAAAGCAGCCGCATAAATTTGCCATGTTTGTGACAGGGGCTGATGTTGGAAGTTTTTTTAAGCCTCAGAAAAGAAAGCTGTGTGGTAGCACATTGGGGTCTCATTTGAACACAGCTGATCGAGAAACAGTCCTCCATTCTCTTCTCACCATTATAGAAGAAAGGAGATGTGGGGCTCATCAAGGAGACAAACATTTGTGGCTATTTACTTAATTGTTATGCCTCCAGGAGGGTGCTGCAAAAGACTGTGAGCCCTCAGCACTCGGGTATTGAGGGTGCTCACAGTGTAACAGTGCTCTGGTGAGGTGCTCAGGAAGCAGTTTAGTACCACCAGGAAGATGTGGAACAAATTCTGTTGTGGCACATGCTGGTGGGACTATGAAAGGTGATGATAAACTGAGGGAGGTCTATTTTACAGGAATGGCTCTCTGGTAATAACTTACACCTTTACCGATGTAGACCTGTGCTGAAAAGCTTGTTTTCCTGGTGAAGTCCTTAAGGTCACTTGGTTTTGCAATGTCTGCTGTGTATTTCATTACTAAAGATACTGTTTCTTTATGTTCCTTCGTCAGGCCAGGAATCCTTTTTTTGCCCTCTTGTCTGGTTAGCAGGCATGGTAGTGATGGGCTTGTTCTGGCCAGTGGGTGCAAGAGCAACTTTAGAATATATTCTTCTGCAGTATTCAGAATATGTTCTTCTGCAGTGCATCTAACCAAGGATGTAAATGGTGGGTAGTCAAGTAGAGGAACAGATGATTGAACAAGTACTTAGATGTTTGAACTAACAGTTTTTTTACTTCCTCATCAACCCACTGATCCTAATGGGTTTCCTACTGTTTGCCTGAGAGGGAGCTGAGTGGGGTTGGGAGTGGGATTCCTGTGAGATTGCCAGATCAACAGTAGTCTTTGTAATTGACATTTTCTCCTTTTTCAACATAATGTTGCGGCAGGCTTGTAGGAGCACGTTGTGGAAAGAGAGAATAGGAGGGTTGCAGGGGAGGCAATAACCCATTGGCAAAGCCATAAGACTGCACTGACGTATCCATGCCTCCATGCTCATGATGATGTGCAAACAGCCAGCGATGAACCCGCTGCACTTGTTACCAGTCATGTCCCCTCTGTGTGTCTCTGTGTCCTCCCCTTGCTCCTTATCCTCCGTCTTTCTCATCCTTCCCTCAATAGGTGATTCTTTCCTATAGAAATATTAAATCTTGGTTTAAAACAGAAGAACCATACCATTTTCCCCACCCCCTTTCTTTCCTCTCTTTCATCTTTTCTTCCCATGGAAGTGTTTGAAGTAGCACAAGTTCCTGAGAAAGGCATTTTTTTCTCCCTTTGTGCTTTGGCTCTGTGTCCCTTCTTCATTATATCTTCCCTTTGTTATTTTGTTCTGCCTGCCTCATCTCTCTGTTTTCTCCTCATCTCTCAACCCTTCTTCAAGGCTCTTTCTTCATTAATATGTTAATTTCTAGCCCAGGAATGCTTCTTGCAGCTCACTGTTCACCAGGGAGAGCCAGAAGAGAGAGCCAGGAGAGAGGGAAGAAAGGAGAAAGAGAACAGGAAAAAGGAGGAGGACAGTAATTTACAACAGGGCAGGACAGGGGATGTCAGCAAGGGGATGTCAGCAAAGGAGGAATCTTGCACTGACAGGTGTCATGATGTCAGGGAGAAGAGGATTATCCACGTTTTGGACTGGGTTGCTCTTTTTTGAATTTTTTTTATCTTTTCGACTTTTGAAACATATTCTTAGTTAAAAAAAGATCAGAATTAAAAAAATCCCTAAAATATTTTTTTAAAAGTAGTTCCTTTTTTGGAATTTCCAAATTATTTTTCCCCGTGCATAGAATTTTTTTAAACACCACTCCTTACCCCCACCCTCACATGGTGCTTTTGTTTCATTTGATTCAAATGCATGTCCTGCATGGCCTTTCCATAAGGCCTTTGGCACATTTTGCAGGATGAACAAAACCATAAGAGAAGTTCTCTGAAAGGGGGTTTTACTCCAGCAGAAATTTCCTGAGGTTTTGTCATCTTCAGGTTAAAACTAGAGGATGGTTCAGCTTCTGTTCAGGTAAAGAGACATGGATAAAGACTCCAAGACCACAGAAACCAAATAGCAGTGAAAATGTTAGGGAATCTGGGGCTAAAAGGAGCCTGAGCATTTCAAGTATAGACAGGTGTGATGAGTCAAGGATTTTCTTGCTGCCTTCCACCAGTACAGTTACTGGGGGGAGTGTTGCAAAGGAGCAAATAATGGAGGCAGGGGCCTCTGCAGCATGGACCAGATCCGGGAAGGATGCAGAAAAGCAATGCTTACACTACTGTAATTCTGCCCTGAAATTAGGAAACCTCTAACTATTGTGTTTGCTGCTTTATAGCTAATGTTGCGAGACCTCTGTCTGTGCTTGGAGTTCTACGATCATGATTGCCCAACCAAATAATTAACAATGCAGCAATGAAAGTCAGTGCAGGGGAGCTGACGCTGGGTGGGTGGCTGGAGGTGAGAAAGCAGGTCTGAGGAAGGGCATATGGTAAAGGAGGGAGTCAGAAAAAGACAGGCTCTAATACAGTGCTGCAAAACCGGTATGAGCTGGAAGCAAAATAACCGGGGAGGAAAACTCAGGGGGACTGCTGCAATGTTCTGTGAAGGCCAAGGCCCCTGAGCCAAGAGCCTTTCATATATTACGTACACACAACTGTGTCAGATGAATATTATTTAGGTTGCAAAGGCAAGCGCTTCGAACAGAAGAAAATGCCAGAATTAAGGCTGCAATCTTAATTTGGCACTCTTGTGCCTATGCGTTACAGAGCAGTGGTTTCAAGACTGCATGCTATCTTTCAACACAGGACCCCTGCCTGCTTCTGTACGCAGGATGGGTGGCATTTTCTGACTGAGCAGTGATTCAATATTTTGTTTTCTTCACCTTGTTTAATGTGTAACCTTAAGCTTTGTATTGTGCCTGCTTTCACAGGCTGCTGAGAAGAGAGGATTCTTTGTCTCAGGGTGTTATCTGTGGCACACCTTAGGGCGCTATCTCAGTACATCATGAAGTTCATGGATTTTCACCCTACTCCCATGAGATGAGAGGACAGAAGCTGCCTTATGTAAA
Source organism: Porphyrio hochstetteri (assembly GCA_020800305.1). NCBI lineage: Eukaryota > Metazoa > Chordata > Aves > Gruiformes > Rallidae > Porphyrio > Porphyrio hochstetteri. The sequence goes on along the minus strand of CM036905.1, from coordinate 17,821,339 downwards.
TCCATTGTATAGGCAGAAAACTGAGGTGCAGCAAGATTAAGGTCAAAAATGTCTATTAATTTTTCATGGCCCATCTGAGACACCTAGAATCTCGTTATTCAAAGTACTGATCATTATGAAATGCTTTCTGTGTTCAAAGCAAATTTCTCTTTGACTTCAACTCAGCAGTTCCTCGAATTGCCCCCTGCCAAATCTTAACTAGGACTGAACACCATTTTTCACTGATTTTTTTTTTTTTAAATGCAGAAATGGAGACTTAGTGACATGTGAGTTATATGGGCTGTTTGTTTTTATCCTGTTTAATTGTTTGTTTTTCAGAAAACATTTTGAACCCAGGAGAAAAACAAAACAGTCTCAAATCTGTTTGCCTTTTTAAAATTTAATTTGATTCATTTCTTCCAATATATTTTAGATGAAACATGTAATTTCTTATTGAAATTAGTTTATCATTTCAATATATCTCTTTCTTTTATTTGGAAAAGTGTATTTGAAAATGTTCAGATTCAAAAGAGGGTAGGCTGAACTATATGTTTTGGCAAAACTTTATACTTAATGATTTCACAAAATTGGGCTCTTGATATAGTATTTATTTTTGTTTGGAATTGTCACCAGACAAGAAAGGGAGCTGTGGAGGGTCTCTCCTGCTTTTGTCAAGCATCCAGAAAATGAGGCACACAGATTTAGTGACTTGCAAAGAATCTGGTTTAAGAGATTTTACTAGCATCAACAGGACACTTGTGCAGAGGTAGGGATGGAGAGATAAGTCCAGCCTTGCAGTACAGTTTTCAGTTGGCTTACCATATAATTGTCTTGTTCATCCCAGCCATTCTCTGCCTCTCCCTTGATTACTGCCCATTTTCCAAACAGCTAGGTTGGATTCCCAGTTCAGTCCGCCTGGCACACTGAATGACACAGGGGTCCCTCAAGAAAAAATGTTGTTGATTATGTCATTCAGGACTGATTCGTACTGGCTATGCAAAAAGGGCTGCATTCAGGTTGCTTGATATAATGACTTGTATAATGACTAAGCCCAGAATTCAGCAAAGTGCATGGTTTAGAGGCCACAGACTTTTCAGCTTTTCTCTCTACCACTGATCTCTTTTGTCTTCTCTCCTCCACCTTGTTTTGTCTCTTCTGCCCTTCTGGCTCCTTGTTCTGGTCCAGTTCTTACCTAGTAAGGCTTGGATCTGCCTCACAGACATCTCATCTGAGCTCTAGACCCTGGATCTAGAAAAATCCAGCTTCTGCTTCTGGACTCTGTGCCACTTGTTTTCTTCCATTTCCACCTATCTCACATTTTGGCTCCTTGTTTCATCTCTATTTCCTTCCACTTAGCCCCAGCAAGTCCCAGTCTTTTTGCTGAAGTGGTCCAAATGTCATACCTCCCAGTTTTCTTCTCCCATGCAGCATTTCAGTTCCATACTACTCCCAGTGTCCCAAGTCAATGTATCCTCATCAGTGGCTCTTGCCCAATACTGGAGAAGAGGGGGAATTAGCCATCTCCCTCTTCCAGCGACAGGCGGGATCAGGGGAGATGGAAACCTGAGAGGTGCAGTTCTCCTCTTACTTCCCCAGTCCAGAGCTAGACCTTCCTTGGGCTCACATGTAGAGAAAGTCCCTTAGACTACATAAGGCCCAGTGAGGACAGGATTTTAGAAAAGGTTGTTGGGGGTGTTTTTTGTTTGGTTTGGGTTTTTTTTAAAGCTTTATTAAGTCTTTGTTGAACAAGTGTAAACTACAGTTTTTCTAATGGCTTATGACCTATCTAGGTTTTCACAGGTATGGCAAAAATCAGCATGTGACATGAAAGGAACCCTTTTTTTTCCCCCTCTCACTAAAATTCGAGTCCCTTGAAAGCAGAAAAGTTGATAGAGCTTTTTAGAAGGTCACTATTTTTTTCTTATATGTTGGTAAAATAGCTTTCCTCTACCCTGGTTTGGAAATGGATGGACCACTTTTCTTTCAGTTCTCCTCAAATATGAAACCTGCTATGAGCATCTGATATGGAAAATTTCAATCTGAAAAATAAAATTTGGCATAGCTAGAGGAATCTGTAAGGAAGGCTAATGGATGGAAGCAGAGGGCAGCCTGAAGAGACAGCAGTACCAGCCTTGACAGTGCAGATCTCACCTCTGTCTGTGGGCTTCCTAGAGCATTTTAGGAGATCAGGGAAGGTCTGCTCACTGGCTGAAGACGATGTCCTTGTAGTGGATTAAAACTGGGGCTCAGTGAGCAAGCAGAGAAACAATTTTTTTTTACTTCAGTTTGAATTAAAAATGAGGTTTCTTAAAAAAAGAGGGGGAAAAAAAAAAAAAGCAGCGCCTACCCCAAGCTTTCAGCACCTTTAATACTCATTTACAAATGCATGTCACACAATGAAAGAAAATCAGTGCCAGTCCCCAGCGTGGAACTAAAACCAACCAGCCAAGCAGTTAGAACAAACAAGCAAGAGAGTGGAAAAAATCCAATCCTCCACAGGCTGTCTTTCTCTTTCTCCTCCTTCTCTCCCTCCTCCTTACTTCAGCCATGGGTGTTCAGCTATGGGGCTACGTTTTGCAGTCCTGCCTTCACCGAAGCTCGTTAACCCATGCAGCTTCTCCAACAGGAGAAGCCTTGATGAGAAGTTAACAATGCCAGAGTTACTGTTCCTCCTCGCTCTTTGTACAAAATTTCCAGGAGTCCAGTGGCATGGTGAGGTTACTGTCTCCACCTGAGAACTCAGGCTGTATGCTACATAGTATGGGAGACTGGCAGAGGGGACAAGTTTGGGGTCAGGATGCTGAGAGAGATTTGGCAATTTGTTTCAACAGCCAACCATCCTCTGATTCTTGCTGAGTCCTCTCTTGGCCTCTTCTTGGAGAAATCCCAGTGAAAAGCATCACTTCTGTGGACTCAAAGACAGGCATTCTCTGCTCTGGAAGGGGATTTCAGAGGCAGAAGATCTGTGGCTCTAGGGAATGGGTGGCACAGCCTTCAACATCACCACAAGCATTGACTAAATATTCCTGCCTTCAGATGGCAATGTGGTGGAACTTGTGAGGTGGACAGTGTATCTCAGTCCAGTTCAGAGCTGATGTTATCCAGCTTCTAAGCCTCCTCAGATAGTTCCCATGAGTCGTCCACAGCAGAAAGGGCAGGGGCTTGAGGGTGCTGAATGATGAGCTGCCTTCTCCTGGCAGGTAAGTGATCCTTCCCGCCTGACATTCATCAGACCGCGGAGGGAACTTCCCCAGCTGCTGCCCACTTTATGCCTTTCTCAGGGATAAATAAAAATCTCCAGGGCTATTATGATGCCTCCTCACATAAGCCTGAAATATACTGAGCATAGACTGAAGAAAAAGAGGAAACAGGAAAAAACATCAGCATCTCAAATGATGTGCAAGAGGGTTGGTGCCTGTGGCACCGCGTGTATTCAATTTCAGTGTGCTGTATTTACTTCTGTTTCCCCTCTCTGAAAAGGCAATCTTCAGGCACTTTGCTAAATGGATTGAAAGGTTTGTCTGGTTTTAATGATGCTTCTGAAAGAGCCTGTGTGTTATTCCTCCACTCAAATACTTCTGAGAGATTTTGCAATGCCTCTTGGTAAATCAGAACATTATGAATACCTTGGCATTTAGTGGGTAGGCAATGTTCTGTTCTGGGACTACTTTAGGAGAAGTGACTGGGGTTAATAAGCTAATGTTTTCTAGGAGAGGGTATCCTAATCTGGGAGAGTATGGGAACAATCAGCAGATTAATTAAGATATGTGTAATGGAGTAGTATGAACATTTAACTATAGCAATCAGATGAATTGGAAGCACAGTTTCTGTCTCAGGTGGGATCCTTTAGGGACACAGAATTTATTTGCCCCGTGAAGTACAATTCCCTGTACACCTTTACAGCAAACCTGCCTGACTGGAGAAAAACCCAGGCTCTGCCCTTAATTATCGTGGTATAAATCTGTAACACCAGACTGAGGAAAACCAAGTGCTGCAGAATAACTGGGCAACAGAAGAAAACAGTGGCGTCATGGCAGTTCACCTACACAGCTGAGATAAAATCTGGCTTTGTGGCTTTAGCAGTGGAAAGCAGAACTTGGTGAGCTGGCATAAGTGAAATGATTTAGTTCTGGTTCCTTAGCATGACAGTTGTGAACCAGCATCCAAGGAAAAAAAGTTGCAGCATGTTTTTTTTTTCCACCTCACGTTCCTGAGTGGCCCAGACTACGTACCAGTGGTGAAGGAAGGATAAGGTTGCAGGAGAAAAGATTGATTTGGTCCCACTGACTAGTATCATTTATGTACACAAAATGCTTGGATTAGGGAAGAAATTCTACTTGGTACTTCCGTGACCTCAAGGAGCAACTGCTGTAGGGATGGTACATGTATTTCATCATCAGTGTTCATTATCAGTTACATCTATCCTGAGCCAGGCTGGGGCTGGCACTGTACCTCCCTCTGAGGGTACTCTGCTCGTTTACCACAGACTCAGGCTTCAAAGTAGATCTAAGTATTTTCTATGATAGAAAATTACTTTAAAAGACGGTTGTTGTGTTTTAACCTGGCCAGAAGCTGAAACAACCACACAGCCATTCTGTCACTTTCCCGTTCCCAGTGCGATGTGGGAAAGAATTGAAAACAGAAAAAAACCCCACCCAAACAATTCATGGGTTGAGATAAAGACAATTTAATAGGACAGAAGAGGAAAATAATGATGCTGCTGATGATAAGAATATACAAAACAAGCAATGAAGAGCACAATTTCTCGCTACCTGAATTTGATGCTCTGCAAGACGCTGAGCTGCCCCGCCTCCTGGCCCAACCCCCAGTTATATACAGAGCATGACACCATACGTGATGGAATATCCCTTTGGCCAGTCTGGGTCAGATGTCCTGGCTGTGTTCCTCTCCCAGCTTCTTGGATACCCCCTGTCTTCTCATTGGCAGGGCAGTATGAGGAGCCAAAAGTCCTTGACTGCTTGACAATGAAAACCATCAGTGTGTTATCAGTATTCCTCTCATCCACAGCAGTATGTCAATGGATAGGAGGAAAAATAACTATCCCTGCCAAAACCCAGGACAAGGGGATTTGGATAAATCCTTCTATATCAGTATATATGACAACTTAAAATTTAGGGCACTTTCCCAGGGTGGCCTTGGTTGACATCCTTATCTGAAACATCATGCATTTAGGACTTGAGGTCCCTGTGCTTTAATTATTGGGTTTAACTAGTGGGTTCTTTGGAGGGAAAAGAAAGATCTTGTGGCTGACTCGAGGAAGACAGTGAAGAGAACGGGGACATATGCATCCAAAGGCCTGTCAATAATGATGAGGAAGAAGATGTGAATTTGAAAAGGCTGCGTCGCCACAAGAGCATCACCTTCTCCTGAGCTCTGAAGAGTGTCTGAAGCCACTTTTCACCTCACACCTTGTAAAACCTGAGCCTAGTGGGTGAGCACTAGCTTTTAGGAACAATAGGTCAGCAGCTGAGCCCTAATTCCTGGTGTGCCATGTAGCACCATGTGTACATAGAAAACAACCAGGACTGGAGTCCGGAGTGAGTCCATTGCCTGATTTTCATTCAAGCAAAAGATAGTGATAGAGATAGCAGCTATTCTATTTCTAAGAGGTATCAGGCTTAAGAGCTTGTTAATACCCTTCTGCCTCCTCCCCATCCCTTAGGCAACCGGCATGGGCAGCAAGTGTAAATAAGTAAAGATATGCAAAGGGCGAAATTTCATTCCAGCTCAGGGCATGTTCTTTGATGCAGTGAATGAGCAGTTCGAGGGAAGGTTGGGATGCAGATCTGCAGTGCTTCTTACCAGAGCTGGAGATAATTGTTAAACACAGACAGAGTTAGGGTGTGGATGGAGCTGAGTGGGACTGTGTGAGTGGGAGAAGAAACATGCCTGACCGACTCTGGCAGTGGAGGGGGGGAGTGCCTATTCTGGCAGCAGGTGGGTGAGCATGCAGGCTGCAGTGACAGCGTGGTGAATATGCATGACTGAACTATTAGTTCGTTATGCATGTGGCTAAATCAGGTGGGGGGAGGAAGGTGGTCAATGGAGCAGATTTCTTCTGTCCTTCTGGTCACGGTGTGAAGGAAATACTGAAACCAGTATTTTGATTTGGCTGTGAATCTAGAAGGACTCCTGGTGAGTAATATCTCAGCATTGAATCCACCTTTTCAGCTCTCTGGGACACTAGAGAATCCTAATTCCCTCCAGGGCTTTGTGGACTAGTTTCCAGCTAGGGCAACAAATCCATTTACATCTCGGTAATAGAAAATACAAATTTTGCGCCAACTTCCTTGTCTGTCCATCTGTCTTACTTTGCACCCTTGCTGCTTTGTCTTCTTTAGCTCTCTCTGGCTGTCACTTGAAGCTAAAATGGACTTTCTTGTTACCCCCATTGATTTTCCCTTTCAAATGTGGTTAGCAGTGATCCTGGATTCTAGGCCATGTACCACTGTGCAAAGAGGATGATGCACTGTGCCTTGAGGAGAGGGGGAGACAGAGCAGAACCAGTTTATGATGAAAAGCATCTAGAAAACAGGGTATAAACCAGAGGGAAAGCAGTGGGGATAGCCTTGAACATGCATGCTGGAGCTAAAGATCCAGCAGTGACCAGACCCAGAGCTACACAGGATGAAGTCTGGGGATTAGCAGCTGTTCTGACCTGGAGAGGGTTCTGCTTTTGGCCCTTGTCATAAATGAGGTTGCTGTGCTGGAGCATAGGAGCTTGGGGCTCTACCTCCCTCAGTCTCTTGAATCACAGAGGATGTTGCAGTGGGAGAACCTCTAGCACTGAGCAAGAGTGGGAAAGCTGGTAGGTTAGAGGGGGAGTAACAGATAGATACGAGGAAGATGTAGGTGTTCACACCTTGCATGTGCATCCCACAGGGACTGTGGATCCTCTCCAGTTTGCAGTGAGAGGCTGTGTGCTTGCTTGGCAGCTGGAGATGGCTGGCATCAGGAAAGCTGCCCCCAGCCCTGGAGTTGGAGGATGTGATGATTTCTGGGCTAGGACCAGTCCTGCTCTGAGTTAAGCACTCCACCCTGCAGAGCTCTTTAGTCCATGGGTTGGATATCTGCTCCTCTTTCCATCTGTGAGAGGCTGACACTGATGGGATGCGTGGTGCATATTTCTGGTGTGTGTGAAGAAAACACCCCAGACAACTGGGCTTCCAAGCACCAAGAGGCTCAAGGGCAGAAAAAGCAGCTGGTATTAACCTTGCACATTCTTTAGCTGTTGGTTGCCTTTTACTGAATGAATATCACATGTCCTCCCTTAGTGCATCATCCCCCCACCCCCCTGCTCTGGGCTTTACATCAGCCTCCTTAATAAGAAGTGCTCTGTTTTTAGTCCCAAGTGAGTGCCGAGCCCTTCGCTGCAGGGCTTACTGCTGCCTGAAGCTCTCATCTGAAATAGCAAGCTGGCTCTTGAGGCATGCGACACACCCCTGAAGAGCCAGTCAGAGCTGGGGTACCCTGGACTGTGCATGGGGGCCCACAGCCCTCTCCCATCGCACCCCAGCTCCCTTTCTCCATCACCATCAATGCCTAGGATTAAAAAGCAGACTCTCTGGGTTTGTGGTTTATAGCAAATTCCTTCAGGTAGTCAGCTGCCATACTAGTCACTCTAGAAGAAGCTCCCACAAATTAATGGGTAAGAGGGCCCTGTTATTGAAGGGAATTGGCAAGAATGCACCTCTGCCAAGTCTTGCCCGGGACTGCTATGGGTGCAGTGGGAAATATTTCCCCTGTCAAGGTGGCACTGAGCCGAGCATGCAGAGAGATGCATAATTTCTTTCACCTATTTCTCTCCCACCCCTGATGGTGTCTTCTGCAGGGTGCTCTCAAGGTGTTTCTTCCGTATGTATTTCCCCATTATTCAGCTGCGTCCACCTTTATCTTTGAGTTTGCTTATGTTTCTTCCATATCAGTACTGATTTCTTGAGACTTCCTTGCTTCACCCTCCCATACCTTCTTCAATAGTCCAAGAACAAATAGGATTTCCTAGGGATAAGATGCAGTAAATACAAAATGCATGGAAAGTAAAAGGCTAAAAGGAGGAGACTTAAAATACAGTGTCTAATTGAGGTATGGAAATAGTTGCTTTCAGGGATTATGGCAAATAGCTTAAAAAGATGCCAAAATGGATTAGCCAGCTTTCTGACTAGCCCCAGCTATTACACAGGGCTTGATGGGGGCAATAAAGGCTCATGTATCTATTCTGCAGATATAGGAAAAGACTTGTTTGGGCTGTGATGGGAGGGAGTTGCAGATGCTCTTATAGCTCTGTTCCAGGGTGGGAATCCTCTGTCACCATTGTCATGGATAATGATGAAACTGATGCACAGGGCAGGGTTGTGAGGTGGAGAACAGGCTCATCTTTAAGTGACTCAGCTTGGCCATATGTTCACCGCTCACTCTGGGACTCTCATCCCTCTTTCTTTTCTACTGTGTGTCCTGGTACAAGAAAGGGAAGTGCAGCTTCCTCTCGAATGTCAGCATCAGCTTTCTTTCACTATTATAGACCTGAGCTGTTTCTGCTATGGGTTCCTCTGCCTACACCTAGGGTATCTCCTGACTGAAGTGGTGGGTGAGAAGATACTCTGGTCAGGGACCTCATCAAGCAGTTGACAGCCACCAAGGCTCTGTGGAAGGAGGCTCAAAAAGCAAGGAGAGCGTGGTCCGTATGCATTGGCTCTGAAGTGCTGGACTTGGAAAAACTAAACCTTGCTTATGAGATTTTTTATGTTTCTTATTACTGATGAAACAGACCCAGATGTTTGCCTTACCACAACACTCCACCTCTCTGTCTGCCCCTTTCTACAGTAACCATTTTTCCCCTTCACTCTTCTGTTTCTTGGTCCAGCCATCTTTCTATTCTTTACCTGTCATACCTGACTGCAGGGTAATGTCACGTTTTTGTTTGCTTACTTGGTTTTTATTATGCTATTTGTTACAGTAACTAGAAAGACCTATTGCTTCTGTTTGCACTTGTTTGAAGGTGGGGCTAAAAACCTCTGTGTATTGTGTGGGTGTGTAAGAATGGGTGACTGTGATATGAAACAATAGGTGACAAGTAAGTTAATGCTCATATTTCAATGTTTGGTTATTTCATTGGAAAATAAATGTGAAAGAATTGCCTTAGCTGGCCCTCCTTTGGGTGGAGAGCTGTATCAAGTCACTTGCAGAGGTCCCTTCTAGCCTAAATTTCTCTGCGACTCGAAAAATCTTGTTTGCTGTACTGATATTTTTGTCCTGAGATATGTTTTTATTTGCTTGGTGGGACTGGACAGTATTGGAAATGTTATTGTCTAGGCACAGAAATCCAATCAAATGTTTCCCTTAAACAAATCTTACTTTGCAGGAGAGCACAAAATTACAATTTGAAGAGCTCATCTGTATAAGTGTTTTGCCAATCAAGGGCTGCTATGCCAAATGGGGTCAAAGTGTACATTTTTGGAGTGAGTGTTTGCTAAACAAGGGCTTGCAGCTGGAAGTGGAATTGCAAGGCTGAAACTGGACCCATATGTGAATTTTTCAGTATACTTCCCTCTTTCCCCATCAAAATGGTTCCCTCTGAGAATGTCTGTGAGCTGCACTCAGTCTTCTTAGTCTCTGAACTGCCCATCGTGGCACCTCAGCTTCTTCCTAGAAACCCAGCTATTCTCCCAAGGTTTTTCCCATGTCAGAATAGAATGAACCAGAGGAGGGGGTCATGATAGCAACTTTGGTGTTCCTAATAATTTCATATTTTCCTTCCAAGACATTGCGATAACCACAATAGCCTTGATTCTGGCTTTCTATAAAGACTCTAAGAAGGATTTTCAGGGATATCAAGAGTAATTTTTTTAGACATTAAGAAGGCAGGGCCAAGAAGCCCTATTTTGAGTGACTGGCTACTTGGTGTAGCATAGCAATTGACCCTCTGGAGGCACTGCAGGCCTAGCTAGCCTCTGATGTCCCTCCTCAGCTACCCCTGTCAGAACTGCTCTGGAAGGACAGAGCCTGGGACTGACAGATGACATTTGCAACTTGAGACGCCAGGAATGGTCAGAACATTATTCCAGGATCCACAGCACCGAGCTGCGTCCCTGCACAACCTCCACCCTGCAAACTTCTGCTTCTTCAGTCACTGGCTACTTGCGTTGGTGGCAGTGCCTGTGCATGGGATCCAGAGGCCATGAGGTCCCCATCCCAGATCTCAGCCTTCCCCCTACCCTGCCCAACAGACCCTGAAGAAACCTGTAGCATTGCCACCCTGGCTCAGACTGTTTTCTAACAGCACTATCATCCATGTCCGTTTTGTAGCTAGCTGAAGCAGCACATTTTGGAGTGGGTCAGCCTCCCCTCTTCTACAGGAGCTATTGGAAGAGCTGACTGCAAACAGATTTTCACTGCCCCGATGTGGACTGATGTCAAACAGTGCCCAATGAGAGCTGACAAGCTGACAGACCCGATCCATCAATGGAGGATGAGGAGGAGGGGGGAAGAGAATGTCTCTTGTGCACGCCTTCGAGAGACAGAGAGCAATTTTACAGATGGGCCAGCAAAGCTCTTTTAAGTGATACAAGTTCATATTTAATAGCTTATCCATTTCTGTGAAGGCAGATACAGGTGCAGGAGATAGAGGAGTAAGAAAAGTTTGGTGCCAGGCACAAAGTAGCTCATGGGAATCCAGCTTCCAGGGGCAGGGTCCTTTTTTATACCGTCTCTGACCATTAAATAACTGGGTATGGGCTGGCTGGGATGCACCACTGAGCTCAAAGTAGCAGGTATCTGTAACCAGGCTTTGGGCTACAAGAAATCGTTCTTTACCCTTTTGACCTGTGCATCCTGTGTTGCATAGTAGTCCTGAAGAGTAATTACAATAGTGAGGTCAGGACAACAATTTTTGGGAACGGCTCCTTTTATTGGTGTGGGGTTAGTTGTATGCACAATGAAGGGCTCTGGGCTGAGAACTGATCTCTCAGGAAAGCAGTGTCTTTTGTGCACTGCCCTTCACCATTGATGAAGTTGAAGATGCAGCTTTGCTGGAGAAGGAAACTTGTGTCCTTTGGGTAGGGTTCACAGTGTTGCCTCAACTAGTGGGTCAGAATTAGGGCAGGGAGGGAGACCTCAATCTTCTCGTGGCCATGGGGCATGGTACCTTGTCTGGACTCTGACCACATCTCACAGCTAGCTGTGATCCAAATGTGAACTCCTCTGGGCCCACTACCTTGCCCCAATATCATCCCTCCTACTGGTCTACAGAATTACACCCATCATCTTACTTCAAGCTTTTAAATGCGCCCGACTTGAATAGAAACATCCCTTGTGAGCTCACCTGTTTGAAACTGGTCCCGGCTGAATGGGCATACCAGGATCTTCTCAGTATAGGTCTGGAAATCAGCACTGAGTTGGACTTGATTTCACAGCCCATGTGAAAAAAAACTAATCCCATGCTGATTCTTTTCCATATTGTCCAGTTTATAACTTCAGGCCATAACAGGTTATTATTATAATTTCCTTTATCTTCCTCCAAAATGAAATCTGGTTTCCAGCCCCACCAACAGTTTCAATAGGAGCCTGAGCCAACACTGACAATTTTCACCCTGATGCTGAGCTCATGAAGGCATCATTACGGCAGCTTTGTATCAGACATCTAGGAAGTTATGGAGCTCAGAGGAGTCAGTCAACTTCTTCCTCATCAGAAAAATTGGGCAAAATTCCACCATCATCCATGCTCATTCCCTTTATCCCAGATAACATGACTAGTGATACAAGTATCTTAGAAGTGGTCTGATGGCCAGGGCTTGGGCTCTGATCTCTGTAATAAGCAGAGCAGTGCTGATTGCACTGGTCCAGCAGAGTTGTGGCTGGGCTCTGTGTGTGGAGCATGGGGATAAAGATTTTGCTTCTGCTGTAGCATTGTCAGTGATGGCTGACTGCTTTTTTCATCAGTGGAGATGGTTTAGAGAGATGAATGGTCAGAGTGCAGAGCACTTTGGTATCCCTTACTCTGAAAGATATGTGGGAAAACCAAGCTACTGTTGCATCAAGAGTTAAGCTACTTCACTCGTGCTGTACTATCAGTAGTAATACAAATGCAGAGCTTAAAAGTATACAAACCAGGCCCTTTCTGTTTGGTCCATGTCCTTTCCTGTGACAAATTGGAAACTGGCATCTCCTTGCTTTAAAACTGTCTGCTTTGCGATCTTTCTCTCCCTCTTCCCCCACCCTCACAGCAGCCTGTCCTCATACTACTGATTCATTGTGCAATCAGATGGGTGATAACAGATGCTTCAGGAGAAGGGAATCTTCCTCCACAATTTGCTTAGCCAGTTGTGTGGTTGGAGTAGGAGTCAATTCCTTCCTGCCGTCTGCAGTCGTCTGCAGCCTGAAACGACTCATCCATCCCTTACCATCCTAGGGGTACAACTATAAATACTTGCAAGGGTTCACAGAAGTTGCCAGCCCTTTTAAAATTCTTTCTCCAAAATCTGTCTTTGACTGGTTCTTACGACAGCAAAAGGCTTCTGATAAAATACAGCATGCAGAGGGGTGTGAATGGCTGATCGTTCATTCCACCAAGCTGCCTGCCCACCGAGTGTTGCAGAAGAGGGTTAGAAGGCAGTATTAACTCATTTTCACAGTGTGCTTCATTTCCATTAGCAGAATCTCCTCTAATTTTTCACTTGGCCGCAACATGGTGGCATCTGTCATGTCTTAGAGATAGGTTGGGACATTTGCTGTACTGAGTGGGATAGACACAGCCAAAACTGATGTGGCCCTGTACAAACATGGACCCGGCAACTTTCAGTCAGACACAGCCCTTCTTCTTGCCTCAGTAGTTAAGTTTGCAGGGAAGTAACATTTCCATCTTGATTTCAGTGATTAGGAGTGACATCCTCTTTCTACAGCCATCTGGGGTGTGAAAACAAATACATCTGCGTGGTCCCAATTGATCCAGAAAGGTGGAAAGCAAACCAACGGCTATCAGAAAAATTATCCCTCTCTGCCTCGCTCCTTCCCGCCCGCCCTAGTTGTTTCATTTGCTAATCCGTATTTCCTCCCACTCTTCAGCTGGGCCAAATTTGGCTCTGTCTGACGGAGGCGAGGGCACGAGGAATGTCATGACTGGTGGGGAAGGGGGAGAGGAGTGGGGCTGAGGTTCATGAGGATGGGGTACTCTTGGGGCTGGCCAGGAAATTACTTCCACTGCCCAGCCCCTCCCGGGCCCCCTTCCAAACCCATTTCTGGGATCCTGACTGACTTTGGCAGTTGGTTGACGATACAAGAGGGTTTCCATGGCAATGTACCAGTGCTGCTCATCCCTCCTCAGTCTCTGCCTTCTTTTCCCTCCCTCTCTCTCTCCTCGCCCCCCTCCCTAGCCCTCCTGTTTCTCAAGCCTGTTGCCATGGAAAAGTCATAATTCACAAAGAATTTCAGATTTCCCCCCCCCCTTTTTTTTTTGTGTTAGAAGTTTGCTTTTCAGTTTAATGTCTAGGCAGGGGAGGCTCCATCTGCCTCTTCTGAACTGTGTCCCTGGGCAAGAGGGAAGTCTGTCTTGGCCTTGTAGGTCCACCTAAATGAAAGGTGATGGTAAACTAGGCAAAGGGGAGCTCCAGTTGATGGGCACCCTGGCAGGGTTATGGCTTTCAAAAGTGCTTACGTGGCACTGGAAGTTATGGCTGGTTTTTTGAAGGGATTGTGTTGTTTGGGGTCTGGAGTCTGAATCAATGGTGTTTAAGTGCCCAAGACATGTTGGAGAAAAAGGAGTGAGAGATTTGTGAAAGGTGTCTCCTCTGGAGGCTGTTTTTTGTGAAGTGATCTCAGTGACTGCTGCCAGCAGAGAAGGGTGCAGACAACTCATACGCTGCCACAATATGTGCACAGCAAGAGCTGCGGAAATGATACAGCTGAAGGTACTGAATGAGACCAGAACTAGAGCCTATGTTATCCCACCTGGTCCTGATGCTAACTCCCAAGTTCCCAGCATATGTCCACACTCTGTCAGAGCTTGTGTGTGAGGTTTGCGGGTTATGTTTTAGTTTGTTAGCTTGAGTACCAGTTAAAGGTGAAATCAGTTAAGTTTCCACTCAAATTAAACAAACTCGCCTGGATATGTCTGAAAAGCATTGGGGTACTCTGATAGCTTTGCTGCTCTGGGTAGCAGAGCTGGTTGAACTGGAGGGAGCTGTGGTAAGGTAATAGATGTGGGAATTGACCCTCTGCTGCACTCTCCATGGAAACGTTCTGGTCTCACTCCAAATATACTTGCTGTTTCCATCTGCTCTGTGTTCTGGCTTCCTGCTGTGGCCACTGGCCTGGGATCCTCAGATGTATGTTGAAAAACCTTATTCACGGTATTTCTAGATCCAAGGAGGTCTGGAAGTCTCCTGAGAAAAGAAATATTATTGGGAGATTTCCCACTCTTGACTCTTTGTGAGGGAGAAGGGAAAGAATGCAGATAAGATATCCTGAATTTGGCCCTTGTACTTATTTCAGACCTCGTGAGAGTCTTTTATTGAATGCGATGTTAGCATCATGCCTGAGGCTTCTTTAAACTGACCTTTTCCCAGTGAAGAAGCAGAGGAGTAATTCAAGATCAAATGCAGCTCTAGAGTAAAATGGCACATTTGCTTCACTGGAGATGCAGCAACACAGGCTGAAGTTTCTTTCTCTTTTCTTGTTCGGGAAACATTGAGGATGCACGTTTTGTTTCTTTTTAATATAGACAACGACATTCAGGCGGCCTGCTGCAGACACCTAACCTACGCATTCTGGTTACCTCTCCCCATTGTCTGTGTGTATCAGGCATCTGAGTCACTTGCTGCTTGCCTGGTCTCGGATGCTGTAACAGTCACAGAATCTAAATTGGGCATGTAGAGTAGGTGATGGAGTATAACCTGGAGTCTTCAGGCTGTTGGAAAAAAGTATTGATTTACAAAACCATAAAGTCACAGTGCTGTGTCATTGTAGCTCCTCTGCTTTTGTGTGAATTCCTGGAAGGTGATAGATTTTCAGCTACCAAAGACTGTGGTCTGTCCCACAGAAAGCAAAGAACCACATCTGTCAGCAGTGCTCCAGCTCTTTCCTTGTCAATATGCCTTTCTGTGCTCTAGATTAATATAATTTCTTCAGGCCCATGCCCTGGGTTGTTGATCTCCTCTCTTCAGTCTCTTTTCAGACACTACTGAGGACGAAGCTTGAGTAGCTGCAGTGCCATGTTGGGCATCTGTCAGGTGGAACCCATCCATGCGTTTCACAGAGGCTTCTGAACAGCCAGCAGCAGAGAAAAAAATTTTGTCATTACTGGGATAGGAGTTGAACGGTTAATCAGGAAGGAAATATTTCCTTTGTCTTTTGTACCTTTCAGTCCCCAGGGATGGATCCCAAAAGGTTTTCCAGAGCACTCTGTGAGAATGTAGGAGTGCAGTGACTATATTCAGCAGATACAGTTGCCCCTATTGTGCTTAGTAAGACCTTGTGTAGCCCCAGACATCACTATCTCTTTTACCAAAAAAAACAGAGGGAGGGTGGGTGACTTTATTTAACAGAGCCTGGACTACAGACTACATCACAAAACACTCTACAAAGTTAATAATACAAGGCACAAGTCGGATGTGATATAAATGATGTAAATGTGTGAACTCTGAGTAGGACTTTGGCAGTGTTCCCAGCCGTGTTCAAAATGTACCCATGATATTTCTATCTCCCCTATTGGGAACCCACTAGAGACAAGCAGAAAAGACTTAGGCTGAGTTTATTATCCATATTTATCATTCATTTCAGAATAGCATCCTCCTCCCACACTGATCCATCCTCACTGCACTACATATGCACCCATCTCAAAGCAAGAGGCTTCACACTCTGACTTTTGGGGCAAGAGTTGAGAACGGTGAGATATGCTTGAAGCATTCAGTGTGTGTTGGGAAACCCAAAATAGATGGTGCAAGGCAATATGGACTCTCTAGCAATGCAGGTAGAGGTAATGAAAAGGGTTTGCAAGCTGTCAAGTCATGGTACTTTGAGGCAGAAAGGAGGCACATTCCTGTGTGTAAGGAAAGACTGGAATGAGATTCTTGGTATTTATCTCCTTTATATATTTTACCAATGTTTGAAAAAGGGATGATGTCAGTGGATGAAGAGCACACGTGCCTGTGACTAGGGTGGGAATGAGCAAAGGCTGGGTGCTGAGGATTTGCAGAGTAATTTTTGAGTTGGAACCTGAGGTCCAGGGAGCACTTGAATGGGGACATCTTGGCTTTCAGAGCCTTGTTGGCCCACAGTGGGACCACAGAAAGTGCCAGTGGTTGTGTGGCTGAGCTGGCAGCATTGGAGGCAGTGATGAACCTGCAATGGCTATGTTGGATGTGTTGATGAAGGTTATGGCTGCCACTAGACAGCCAACAGGCAGGATTGGGCAGGATGGCAGAGATGGCAGTTTGGGTGGAGAAGCGGCAGCACAGGGAAGGGTGCTAGTGGCGAGGAGGACAGTGATTGCGTCACGTGTCACAGCAGTGTTTGGAGTGCTAACTGCAAGTGAAGACAACGGTGGCTAATTACAGACATGATTGTGAAGAGGAAGAGGAGGCAGGCTTGAGGAGGGGTGGTCTGCGATTATGGCACTTTGCAATGAAGCTGCTGCTCAGTGCAGGTTTACAAGGGGTTCAGCTCTGGTATTAACTGAAGCTGGGTTCTCCACATGTGCCAGAGTGTGGCTTGCTTGCTTCTCTTTCTACCATGCTCTTCACTTTCTTTGCTACTGCAGCATTTCTTCCACTATAACTACAGTGTGGAGAGGAATGTGTTAATGGTTTCATGTAGGGGGAAAAAAGAAAAAAGAAGAAATCTTAAATTAGACACTATCCCACTGGTGATGCATCCTGTGCCCCTTGTCAGACAAATGCTAGCTGGGAGGTCTTCTTGGGGAGAACAAGGTTTTCCTGGTGTTGCAAGGAAAAAAATCACAAGGAAGTTTAAAGGGGAGAGGGAACAGAAAGGAAAAAAAATAACCCTAATTGTTCTGAGACCTTCCTCAGCCCAAGGAAGGGTTAATGCTTTAAATGCAATGTAATTTCAGTGGCACTAAGAACATGTTTCCATGGAAACATCAACCCACGAGGGAAAGAGAGGGAGAAGGGAGAGGGAGCAGCAGCAGAGGGAGAGTAGCTCCTCTGGCAAAGGAGTAGCAACCTTCAGCCACCCCCCCCCCCCCAGTTACCTGTGGGAGTGATTACTGGTGGGTTTGTTTTAATTGATCCCACATGGAGATGCGATAAGGGAAGTTAGAAAGTGATAGGGTGCCATCTTGGATGAATGGCCACAGACCTGGGAAAATCCAGTCACATTCTTTGGACCAAGTGTCCTTGCAGGCAATGGCTCTGCTCCTGTGAGCACTGTGAATTCGCTGCCCTTGCAAATGATTTCAACACTTGATAAACATTAAATAACCCCCAACATCACTTGTGGTTTCTTGGTGCATCGAAAAAGTTAAGTTATTCTGCAGTTTTTAGAGACTAACTTGTTAAGTTGGTCTGCAGAGAATGTAACGACAGGACTTCTTTCAATCTCTCCAGCTAGTTTAGCTTTGTCTGGCTTCTGGCAATGGTGAGAGGGACCTTTCTGGCACATTCAAGTGGTTTTCACAAGAAAAAAAGTCCTGAAAGCTCTAGAGGAAATTTGATGTGCTCATCTACATGCTGGTCTTGAGTCCCAGGACAGAAACTGGAATGAATGCTGGCTAAATACTAAAGTGTCCTGATGATTGACTCCCAACGCACCAGCCACCTTTAGAAGACCAAAAAGTCTGTTGACGTGCATGTCTATGTGGGCAGTTCTTCTAAGCTGTGGTCCACAGCCATGTGGTTCCACAGGAGATTTCCAAGGGATGTGCAAAAATCCATTGTAGTTAGTGGGATTAAATTCATTGTGTGGGGACACTAGTCCAACTGGAATATTTTTTAAGGCTCTGCAAATTGACAGAGCTTGAAAAACATCATCTTGGGTGAAAAAAATCACTGTGAATACCCTCATTTGACTTCTGTTCTGTGACTACTTGTCCTATCAATGTTTATATTACTGTGCCCTAAGACAGATAAACAGATCTGAAGGACATTGCTTAACTGTTCAGTATTTGCCTGTTCCTTGTGGTATGGCTTTCATCAGTGACCTGTTAGGTAGATGCCAAGACATAATTATGACCCACTGTCAGTTGCTCTGACAAATGTAATTTTCTGTGCTTCTACTGCCCCATGTAAACAGATTTTCAGTCTACTCAAATGGGAGAGGTATTTGAAGACTAGCTTTACTTTGGAGAAAAGTGATATGTTATCTGTTTCTAATGAATAAGGAAGGATGGGAAGACATAGAAATAAAAAAAAATAATACTTTAAAGAAGTATTTGGCAGGAATTTATTAACTCAGTAAAGCTTTATAGCTTGATCCAATTTTGGACTGAACATTTAGTTTTTTATTTTATCCAGTCACTGCAACAATTTTGACCTTAAAGCTATTTTTCTATTAGCTATTTTCTGTTACTTAAAGGTTTGGTGAGTCAATTCAGAAGTATATTTGTTTTTATTGGAGCTTTTTTGATAAAAAAACTTTCTGAGAATAGACTGATTTCCTATGAGATTTACAGATATTTCCAGCTTTAACCTAAGTATGCTCTTAAAACACTTTTCCTTGTTTCTGTTTTATCTCCAGTGAAGCCAGAAGGTGTAGAGGTATATTCTCAAGCTAGTTAGGACAGTCTCAATTTCCCAGCAAAAAAAACCAATTTTGGAAGAAAAGTTGTGAATCAAATAATTTGGGTTTGAAATGGAATATTTTGCCAAGGAAATCCTATTTGCTGTCTCTTGTGATTAGGAGCATGGGATTTTTATATTCCTGTTTCTCCTTCATGAAACCTGGATGGACTAAATCTCCAGTGATATCCTTTCCCCGTTGAGCTGATGCTGTTTCTTGTGTAGGACTCTTTCAGGGTAGCTCATTACAGATGTATTTCAGCTGGGGCTTTTATCCATAAAATAAAGGGCAGAAGGTGTCATGCAACAGAGCAGACCAGACTGTGTGGGAGCATGACTATGCCAGAAGCTTAATTTTCTGTCCAACGTCATTGCAGTTTTCAAATTTTACGGTCCTCTTTCTTTCTGACAAAACATTGACCTCCTCATGAGAAAATGTTGTTGCCAAGTTCTTATCCCCCATTCCCATTTAAAAAGTGGGTTTGATAGGTAATTTTTCCTGGCTCTGGCATTTGTGGAAATAGGTCAGTCAAAACGTGTGTGAGAAGAAGTTGGCTTTGGTTGGGTTTTCAAGATAGTACCCTGACCAACATAGCAGATGGGGCAAAATGAAGATTTATCCTGTCCTTTTTTCCATAAACAGGTCACCTCATCCTAATCTATATTTACCTTTTCTACAAGTGACCTAGCTCTCACAGTCTGGCCTTGGCACTGTGAGTGGCACACTGGCAAGGGGGGGGGAAAATGTCAGTAGGCATGAGTGGCAGCACCTCTATCCCTCTTTCTGTCAAAGACAACAACTGTGTAGGGCCAAAAGCAAATGGGTGATCAGGTTCTAGACGGTGTTAGGTAACGGGGAAAAAAAAGTTACTGTGGAAACTCTGAAGCTCACTGAGCAGCCTTTCACCTGCCATTGTTGTAACTTCTGCCTCAGGTTGGAGCTGACCCTGTGTACCCTATTGCAGGGGCGTAATTCGGTCACCCTGCACAACGAGTTCCTCTTCTGGCTGCCTCCTGATGGACATCTGTCCATGCTGCAAAAGCCTGTGCAGCGGTGCTTAAGTTTCCTTTTACTTTTTCATGAGGGAGTCTGGGGATGGCACAGGCTGGGGAAAGTGTGCTTTGCTTCTCGTTCTCAGGAATGGTCCCGTCTCATTAGGATCAAGCAATGCATGTAGGAAAGCGGCCCTGCCATTGCTCTGGCTCCCTGCTTTCTCTAAGGACAGATATATCCTCAGCGCCCAGGAACTGTCAGCTTAGAGGCTTTCTGAAATGACAAATTCATGATAGATAAATAGAAGAAATGGGAAATAAAGTGGAAGTACCATTTTTTTATGATTAAGAGAGGGAATGATGGAAAAGATTCATCCTTCCACTGTATATAGGAGCTGTCACTTGTAAGTCTCAGCACACATGTACATTGTTTTCAAAACAACATTGCCGAATATGATGGAGAAACAGCAAGGACTCATCAGTAGAAATTTCTCTTCCACCTTTTACAGGTCTGGATCAAACACCAAGAAAATTCATCTTCCTAGGCGTGAGGGGCCAGAATCTCAGCAGATCAAACAGTATCACTCCACAGATGTCAGCTGAATATCACTGATTTATTCCAGCCCAGTATTTGCCCTCTAGTCTTTTAAAAAGGTGTGGACAGCTGGGAGAAACCAAATTAATCTCTGATATCTCTTGTTATCTTTTAGCCTGAGGGATGTTTCCTAATCTAGATGCTCTCCTAACCTCTTATCTTAATGAAAGCAATCTTGGGCTGTGGGCATTTTTCTAAGTCTGCTTGGTCAGGCTGGTTCCCAGTAGTATAAAACGGCTTTAACTGGGACAGATTTTCTGGTGCAGGATGCCTGCACAATTTGGAATTTGGTTGGTCTCTTTATAACACTTGATTTATTTCTTGTAGTGCATCTCCCCACATTCAGTGGCAACACTGACAGTGAGAGAGAAAGCAGCAAATGAAGAAGAGTGAGATACTGTTCCTTTAAGATTTAATTTTCCTGGTCAATGGTTGCTTCTATTTTTTTCCTGTCTTGTTTTGGTTTTGTTCTTCATGATAGCAGAAAGAACAGAGTCCATGCCCCTTGTTATGTAAAATCAGCTGCACTCATGCCCTTTGCATGGAATCCTTTTGCTGTAAATCGTACCTGACACTGGACAGATGTTACACAGACACAGCCAGATGTGTCCGCCTTTCACAACTCCACAAGCCACTGGCACCTTAGCAGTGGGAGGCAGCTCAGAGGCTGGGGCAGCACAGGGTAGTGAGCAATGGGAGAGCCTCTGAAGGCTCATCCAGAGTCAGTCCAGCCATGGGGAAGTTTGATTGAAGGCCCAGACACAACCCATTCTCACTTTTTTTGGGATGAGCCATTTGGTTTAATATCCCATGGGGACTGCCTTCTCTCTCGAGACCTCATGCACTCGCAGCTGGGGCTGGATGGCTGTCGTGCATGTATTGGCTGTCCTCTGAGGCAGAGGCAGCCATAGGAATGTCGAGCAATGGTGTGGAGAAAAATTATCTGTATTATTTTAAGCTTCCCCTGGGTTTAGAGAAAGGAGGTTTAAATCAGAAGTCAGAGGGATCAGTTGCAGTTTTCTCGTTAAAAAAAATCTATACTATTTCAGTCTCTTGGATGAGAGCAGAAGGTATTAACAGCATAGTTATTGCTGGTTAAGCTTTTGTTTGTCAATCACTTGTCACTTGAAGGTCAGAATTCCCATTTGTAGGTAAATACACTGGTCCTAAACTCACTTCTCCCTGTCCTTTGAGTCCACCCACCTCTCTGTCTGTCCATCCTCATCCAGGAGCAAGCTTGCTGGGCAGCAGGACCTGCTGGAGGGCAGGACTGATGCACTCTGCCAAGGCTGTTCACATCAGCCCAGGCTGGGCAGGTCTTGCTGGGGCTGGGTGAGGGAGCATGCTGTGGGCACTTGCACTGAGATGCAGTAACACGCTTATCTTTTCTCTTTCCTGGGCATGAAGTGGGGCTGGGCAGGCAGTTACGCCTGTCCCCGGTACATCTAGCTGGTGGGTTTTTAATGCTGTCTCTAGGGGAAAGAAAAAAGGTATTTCACCACAGAATCTGCAGGCTGTGCATGCCTTCATCTCACTGCTGTTATGCTGCTGAACCGGCCTCGGTGTTTCACACTACAGTGAGTTTCCAGGGAGTCTGATGGTAGCCTGCATCTCTGTTATCCAGCATCACACTCCACCTGCCTTTTACCTTGCAGTTCCTCTCCAGTTGAGGTATTCCATAGCCTTTCCCTCCCCACCCTCCACCTCCACCTTGTTTTTCCCTTGTGCGCTGGACTGCTGAGATGACTCCCTGATGCTGATGGTGGCGAGGCTGTTTTATTTATGTGGCCTGTCTTATTCAGGGAAGCGGTCGATGTTAGGATAATCTTGCCATTTCAGACAGACCACTCGTCTCATTGGAGCGTAACAAGCCCTGACAGGGTGCAGGAGAGTGTGTGTTGCCCAAATTTGCCCACCCAGTCAGCAACTTCAGGAGGAGCTGATTCCCAGCAAGGCACTGGAGGCAGATATAGAAGTGGTTAGTGGTGATTTCAAATGCATCTCCTTCAGAGCTGTCTCTGGGGCAGAGAAGAATTTGGTTAAGATCCTGCCTTTCTCCCCCCAAGTTCCCTCTGCCTGCCACATTTGCCTCTCCAGGCTTTCCCCATCACTAGCTGAAACCATTTTAAATGTCATCATCTCTCTGCTGGTCCTAAATTGGCCATCTGATGTGGTTTTAATGCTCTATTTCCTATGCCAACCAACCTTGGAAATACTCTCCATTGGCTTGCAGGGCTGTCAGTCTCACATCTAGGATGGATGATGCTACCTAATAGTGAGAGCACAGGACAGGGAGTCAGGTCCCCCCAAGTCTGACTTGCTTTGTGCCCAAGGACATGTCACTTCCTACTTTGTTTCTGCCTATTCATCCATACCATGGGGTTCACAGTGTCACCCCATTTCCACAGTCTTGTGTGTGTTTTGCTCCCACCCGGCTGAGTCTGGGCATTGCGGCCACTGCATCTCCACTGGGCTGGGTGGGGAAGGGCTTGACCCTTCTGTGCTTGCACTGTGCAGCTCCAGAAATGCCCACATAAGCAAAATTCTTTGCTGAAAGGTGTTTCTAGCAAATTAAATTAAATTACCTGTGTCTGCCCTCCAATACCCCTTTTCTCTCTCCATCTTTGCATCCAAAATATCCAGGGAATGATGGATTAAGCCCTTTACAGGCAGTTTCATCTTGGGTTACTTCACCTGCATGCACAGTCTGCTGCCCTCACATTGTGCCCCTGTTGCATCTGAGTGCAGCTACATCTCAGGGAATCTCCCAGCCCCCTGGCTGCTTGTTTGGAGACTGTATAAGCTGTAAGAAGGACACAAATCTCCCTGGCCAGCAGTTCTTCAAGCCCTTGTCCCCTTACCCAGTGCACCTGAGCAAGCCCCACAGCTCCCAAGGTGCCGCTCTTACCCTGCATTTCCATCAAACCGCAGGAGTGCAGGGAAGGCTGGGGGGATGGGGGAAGCTGCTGCTTCTGCACTCTTCCTGGAAACTTTGGTAAACATGTTGCTAATGGGTTTGAGAAAAAACCCTCTGAAGAGTTATTGTGCCAAATTTGGAGACTAATTTCAGTCATTAAGGTGCGAAGCGAGGGATTTTAGTGCCGCTCTAAGTGTAAATCTCAAGGTAGCTCCAAGGATCGGAGTCACTGATGATCCCCCTTGATTATTATTAGTGGTTCTAATCTCTCCAGTGGACAGAAATGACACCCTCTTGTGTCATATCTGTTGCTGATTTCTGTGAACTCTCCTTGTCAGAGTGTGCAAGGGAGATTCCCATATTGGCATTATTCTCCTGTGGGGAGATGTGGGAGGGGAGAGAGAGAGAGTTGAGAACTGTTTAATATTGCTGCTTGTTTAATGAGATATTTGCACTGCTTTCTAACTACTTATATATAAAGCTGCAAGTCCTGTTAGGCTAATGACATCCTCATCTTCTTGGAGTCTTGCTTTGTCTTTACTCTGGTGCCCAGTGCAGAGAAGTCATGAAATGGGTGTAGCTGTAATCTTGCTTCATTGTAGGTGTTTCCCACCACCAGAACCCTACATAGGTCTGGTAGGCTGCACGTATTTGGCAATGGTCTGTGCCTGGCATTCCTCAGTATGAGAGCAATCCAAGCAGCTGGGAAAGAAATGCTAGATAAACAGCATGTGTGGTCCTGACATGGGATCTTTTACACCATTGCAAACAATTGCGTGGCTGAGATTTTCCACACTGCTGATGTTTTGGGGATCTATAAATGTTTGGGTGCTGAATAGGTCTGGCTTTTGGAAAATAATCAATACCCTGCCTTTGAGGACCGTCCTGTGGCAAATGTTTCATGCTGGACTCCCTTATGGCTGTGTTTCCTGTGCTGTGCACGTCCCTTGAAGGCCACAACACAGAACAAGTATGGAATTTCCTTTTGAAGTAAACGTAATTGCTGATTGCACTCAATAATGGGGAATTAGTGGATGAGTTTGGTTGATTAATGGAGTTAGGACAAAAAAGTTTGTGAAAATGAAGAAGCTGAAATCATGACCTGCTTTTTGATTTGTTTGAAGAAAATTTCCTGTTACCAGTGCTTTCATTAAATTTGCAGGGGGTCCTCCGTGTGCAGGTCATGGGGAACTATTAACCCACTGAAAGACCAGATTTAAAAAAAAAAAAAATTCTCAATATTGGTTCAAATTGAGTTCAGAAAGGGAAAACTGAAGCTGAATATCAGGAAATCTTTCCTGGTGTCGTGATATAAAAGCGCAGGTGAATCTCTCACATCTGTAATGAAAATGTTGCTTGTGGAATTTTTAAGAGAACTGAGCAAAGAACTGGGAGGGCAGAGACCAGGGGCCAGCCCTGCAGGCAGCTTGGTCACCTCTGCCTCTCACAGAGACGCGATGTTACTGGTGCCAGAGCAGGTGTATAAAGGCAGAATCTACTTCATGCAACAGGATTGTGAGTTGAAGTGAAATATATGAACAGAGGAAACTGACAGAGAGCCACAGAGATGTCGTATAAGCCACTGAACTGTGAAATGTGTATTTGCCTCCTCCTCTTCCCCACACTGTCATTCTGGATGGCATGACAGTTAAGAAAACAATAGACCTGATTCTCATTTACGGGAACACCACTTTAACATGCTTCCTCGATGCAGCAAGACCTTGAAATGAGTGTAGCTGTAATCTCGGTCCACTTAAAGGTCTTCCCCACTGCCAGAACTGAGTGAAGAGGCCTTAGGATAAATAAGATTGAAGCCTGGACTGTTTAATAGTCCATTTGTACAGCTGACATGAGATGCCCCAAAGGGAAGTGCCATGCGCAGAAGTGACGGGGCCTTTCCAGACAAAGAGAATCATTAATGTTGGCTGCAGGGATTTGCAGGGCTGATCACCCTTTACTTTGATCTTGCTGGGTATAAGCCATGACTGTCCTTAGGGAAAAGGACTTTCACTGGACTGTCTCCACATCCACTGTCCCTATTCCTAAGCTGCTTCAGAGGATTGCTTTGGGCCCTGCGAGGCATGCTAGCTCTGATAGGGATGGATCTTCTCACAGGTGTGCTGCTCCTTTCTTTGCTTTCTGCAGCTTCCCTTATCATTGCCTCAGTGTTTGGGCTGGGGGGAGGCTGTTGCCGCTGCTTCATGTGTATGCTATCACTGTCCTCATATGACATGTGAAATCCCCTTTGGAAAGTAAGCAAAGTGTAGGCTGTGGAAGCGTATTGACACGGATAATTGATATGGATCTCTCTGCCTTTTGGGAAAAGGGGAAATCAAGGACTATGGCCACACATGTTTGCATGCGACACTTAGTCATACTTTCAGGAATTCATTGAGAGCCAGCACAAGACACTGCTTCCCTATTCCGGTCACAGAATGGGGGTAATTGCCTTACCTTGCTTGACTGTCCCAGTTCCTGGTGTAATTGTCCTGCTTCTCCCACCCCGTTTCTCTTGGATTTTCATTTGCTGTTCCCAGTTTCATAACACTGTCTGCACTGTGATTCTAACATCCTGGCATAAGCTACAGGGAGGGGAACAGGCTCTTGTTTTGTGTTTAGTTCCCAAGCATTAACAATCTCCTTGGTCTTTTCTCTTTCCTGCAGGTACCTGATCAATGTCACCTTTGAAGGCAGGAATTTGTCATTCAGTGAGGACGGATACCAGATGCATCCCAAGCTGGTGATCATCCTTCTGACCAAGGAGAGGAAGTGGGAGAGGGTAGGACATGTTTGGTAATTCTCAACCTGTGTCAGGGAGGAGGAGGATGGAGAAAGGCTCTTGGTGAATACCACCTCCACCCCCCCACCCCCCCCATCTTTCTGTATTTCTTAACAGAGACTGGTAATCTCCTTGCATCCTGCACCATTGGTATCTCCAATACTCAGGCTGCTGTCTTCTCCATGCGGGATGCCATTACATTCTTCCATTAGCACACATAAAAAATTAACCAGCTTCTCTTCTGTAACCTCTGAACATAAGTTTTCCTGCCTTTCAGGGAAGAGATGTCCTCTGTGCTGTGGGTTTCAATGGCAGAGACAGAAAATATTTCCCTGCATGGCTCGGAGGCAGTGAAGTTCTGTATGCTAAATGACTGTGATTGAGCTACAGCCACGCTTAGTAATATATGCAAGTGTTAACTGTGTTTGATATATCTGGCCACTGTCATTTGCAATGGGATGGTGCATTAAGTAGGATGTGTATGTGAGATCGTATTGAGTTGTTCAAAGATCCAAATTTGCATATTTCTGAATAATTTGCATGTAACCCAAAGCACTGTTTTAGAAATGGTGTGGATTTCTGTGTTAGTGCAAAGCTTTGGTTCACTTCACCTCCCACGTAAATGTCAGTGGTCCAGGCTCTGAACAAGCACTCCCAAAGGGTTTGAATTGAAGTAGAGGGGGTAGATTGAGGGCTAAGAAAATAAGATATAAAAAAGTGATGGGGGTGAGAAGTCAGAGTGAAAGCTAGGAGAATTCAGCAGAGCACTCAGTAGATATGAAGCAGAGCTTGATCTGGGTGTGATCATGTGTATGGTTCAGAAAAATGCCCCTTTGTCCCACCAGGCAGAGAAAGCCTTCTCTCCTTGGGTGCTTGTTCCCTACATAGACTTGCAAGTGGCCAAAGCCAGGAATAAATTAATGGGGAAATGAGAATGAAATAGGGGGCTGTCAGGAGAAAGGCATTCAGAAGGGGGCTGGAGGAACAACTTTTGAAGGAGAGAGAAGAGCAATCTCATTAGTGCCTAGCAGGCACTAAGAGCTTTCAATAGTTGCAGGAGTTCAGGAGGAGGGTGAGACCCATCTACCTCATAGTCTTGTCACTGTGCAAACCAGATGAGAGTGCATAGTCTGGGCGAGTCAGTGGAGGTCTCAGTGGGACAGGAGCATGAGGAAATGTATAGCATGGCATCAATGCGTGGATAGCCCTTGGATGTGTTAGGAGGCAGGCTGGCTGCTCCTGGAGTGGGCAGGCAATATACAGGCTGCAGAGATCTCATGTCAAGCTCCGCCTATCACATAGCTTCACTAAAGTCCATCAGAAAAGGTCCAGGAGGTTTTGTTCCTACCTGGCTCTAAATTTGTTCACACAGAGGAAAACTCAACTGCCAGGGCAGGAAAATGAGGCAGTAGCAGCATGAATCCTACTAAGGATTACTAGCAGGGGCAGCTGTGGGGAATCTGTTGCTGGAATGCTTTGCAGGCTCTGGGGAGGCACAGCCCAACACGATCCTGTTTTTATCCTGCTTCTTACACACATTACCCTAGTATGCTCTCATTGGGGGCTCAGGGGTTGTTCAGTCTCTGAGAGCATATCCATGGTCTCTCAGATGAACCAGGCAATTAGTGGAAGGGATGCTGGTGAGCTGAAGTGTTGGGGTTAGACTTGGGACTTGCCTGAGCCTTGATGTCTGTGGGGACTATTTGGCATCCATTAAACCAAAACAGTTCTTCACTTCCTAGGAGCTGTAGTTGGAATGAAATGAGACTATGTTGAACTATGGTGTTAATGGTATGAGAAGCCCATAGTGCTTCCTGAACACAAATACTTTACCTTGAAGTGGGTGTCTCAGTGGGAAGACCAGATTATTATAATTGAATACTAAGCTGTTTGAATTTTACCCTGGAAAGTTCTTCCAGCAAAATGCAGAAGCCATCTCCAACATGCTCTAATCACAGGCAGATAACTTTCATACCTAGAACCTCATACTCTTTTTCTTAATTTTCTCCATTCAGTGGAAATGCAAACAATAAAAGATGAGAGTGAAACAGAGCTCTTTCTCGCAAAGATCATAATTCTGTTCCATGTTTGCAGAGAGTCAGGCAAAGCAGAGTGCTGGCCCTTAGCAGCGGCTCCCAGGCAATGCCATGATACAAACATAAATTATTCATATATTATTAGCACACAAACCCAGTACCTTTGTAAGAGCATTGCTTTGCAGTGTAACATCATCCAAACTCTCATTAATTTTTCCTAAATTAGTAAGGTGCTTTGTCCTGGCAACTTCTAGGCAATACACAGAAGCAACTGTGCAAAGCGCAGGAGGTTTTCCAAGCCAAACACTTAGAGGGTGTAAGACGAGGGATGAAAGGCTGCATGGGAAACACTGATTCAGCCCACTTTTGTGCGTTCACTATAGCTCAGTCTTTAATTACATCGCTGCACACTATTATCCATAATCAGATGCTGCGCCTGGAAGGAACATCAAGGGGTCACTTAGTCCCTCCCTGTGCCCAAGGGAGGGATCAACTAGGCTGGAATTATTCCTGACAGATACCTGTCTCACCTGTTCTGAGAGTCCTTCAATGCTAGAAACTTCATGAAATCATGAGGCAATCTCTTCCATGGCTTCTTTCTCCTTACCCTGGAAAGTTTATCTAATGTCTAACCTAGATTTCCCTGACTGCAATTTAAGTCCATTGGTACTTGTTATCTCCCTAGTGTATATTGGGAACTGTTTATTCTCTTCATCTTTTTATCTTCCCTATGTATGTTTGAAGGCTTCTATCATGTTGTCTCCCAGTTGTCTCTGCTGTAGATTAAACAAGAATTTGTTCAGGCTCTCCTGGTAGGTCATGTTTTCTAGTTTTCAGATCATTTTTATTAGTCTCCTCTGGCTTGGTGAAGTTGATTCTTGAAAGATGGCAAATAGATTGTGAGGAGTATGTCTCATGAGGTGTATATGTATAAAGAAATGTTTTAAAACAGGTACAAAGCCTCCCATTTTCTGAGGAGCAAAGGTAATGACTGTACAGGATTTTAGGTCTGTAAATTTTTTTGGATTTTGATTTTTCAACCCAATTTGGGAAGAAATATCTTCAAAACTTCACCAGTTATTTCAGAAGGGGAATTAACATTCCAGAAAAGTTACAGCTGTCCCCAGGCTCTGTTGCAGGCTCTGATGAAGATAAATCTCCTGTGTGTTTCAGATAGACTGAAGCTTCATAGGGCTGACAATGATGAAAGAACATGTAGAGCAGCCACTTTCTAGAAAGGGGCAGTAACCTCAGCTCTTCTGCTCATGAGTAACAATTCCTCTTGTGACAAGCAAACGTGCTGCATTTCATTCACTTCTTTGTTCTCTGTTCCTTCGGGCCAGAGTTCTGCATGCCTTCCTTCACTACCTTTAAATTAACTGGTTAGTAGAGCTCTTTGTTTGACTGGCCAGAGTTCTGCATGCCTTCCCTCACTATCTCTTTGTTTCACTGGCCAGACAGCCTAGGTGTGTTTTGGGTGTGTAGATGTCTCTGTTGTATTTATCATTGAGAGGCAGGTATGCTGTTGGATGTTGTGAAGGAGGTCCAACCTGATGCCTCAATGCAGCGATAAGCTGGGGGTCTCACAAGGTGAACCAGAGGCTCTGTACCACTCTAGGTTTTGTGTCTGTGGCTTGTGATATTTTGTGTGGAAGAGCTTTCACCCAGGGTTTTTCTTTACTGGTTGCCTTTCTCCTCTGCTCTCCTATAATCCCACACATAATGAGGGCTTATTGCTGGGTTCATGATCACTTCATAAGCTGCCAAGTGAGGCTATCCACCTCATGCTTAGATCTACCTTCTCTGCTGAGGCAGGGCACAGCATTCCTGTCTCATTAGCTCCCAGCTCCTCCTGTCTGCTGCCTCACT
This sequence comes from Porphyrio hochstetteri, assembly GCA_020800305.1. Classification (NCBI taxonomy): domain Eukaryota; kingdom Metazoa; phylum Chordata; class Aves; order Gruiformes; family Rallidae; genus Porphyrio; species Porphyrio hochstetteri. The sequence continues at coordinate 17,791,425 of CM036905.1, read as the reverse complement.
TTCCGCCAGCAAACCTGGGGATGACACAGAATCACAGATTCACGGAATCACAAGGTTGGAAAAGACCTTTAAGATCATCAAGTCCAACTGTTCCTGCCCTATGCTAAACCATATCTCTAAGTACCTCATCTACCCCTTTTTTAAACATATCCAGGGATGGTGACTTAACCCCCTCCCTGGGCAGCCTGTTCCAAGCCCTGACAACTCTTTCAGTAAAAAATTTTTCTGTTACTGTCTCTGAGGTGGTCTTTGGGATTCTTTTTCTCTTTTCTAGTGAGTTTTGCATCACTTTGATCATGAGGTTGTTCTCAGCTGCTCGCTTTTGCTGATGCTTCTCTGCACTTTGGTGTGTCAGTGGGGATTTAGAGCACCTTTCCATGCCCTTTGATTTGCAGGTTCCTTAGGACATCTCTTGCAACGCATGCTCCAGCAACTCCTACTCCTGGCTGGATGAGCAAAGCTCCAGGTGATGGCTTTGGTCAGGGTTCCACAAAAAGCCAGTTTAGAGTAGGACAGATGGGAAACATGCTGAAAGATTCATTCGCCCTGCTGCATGTGCTAATTCTCTGCCCTTATCAACCCTCACCCCCCTCAGCAGATAAAATGTTTGCCTGCTGCTCCTCCTATAATTATCAGTGTTTGACTTCTGAACTCTTGAAAATCAATTAGCAGCATCTGTTCTGTTTCCTCTAGCCATCGGTGTTGCCTTGATTACAAATTCATGGACAGGCTACTCTTAGCCTGCTCCCTACACCACTGGACATGTTAGTGCTCCTTGGGAAAGAGGTCACTGTCTGTGACATGCTGTGTCAGTGTCTCAGTGACTGTAGACTTCCAGTACTTCCTAATGCTGCTGTAGGGTGAAAAATGGCCCCACTACTTGCTGCTGCATGAGTTTGCGAACTTGTGTGACCCTGTCCCCTGCTTGGGACAGAGCAGTGTTATGCCCATCCATGCTTGGGAAGGGCTTCCTTGGGATGAGGGAGGGAGCTACAGAAGGGAAAGATGGTTCAAGAAAAGTAAAAAGGGAAAATAAGGGTGTTTTTTTTAATCTAAAAAAATAGGAAGGGGAGCAAGATAGTCTTTGGACATCTACATCATTGTTGAAAAAAGGACATTACAGTCGTTTTTCGTGTCCACAGTAAGCAGAAAGAAGATGACATCTGCTAAATTTTCAAGCAGAAAGATTTCAGTTAGATATGTAGGGAGCTGTCTAATTGTTAGCATGGTGAGACATGGTGAGGCTCATTTGCTGGTGAGGCTCATTTGCTGGAGGACACAGAAAAATATCCAACAGTGAGGGGTCTAAATCTATCTTGTCCTGCCTCAGAGCTGGTGGATGCAGTAAGTGATCTCTTGTGGTTCTCTGCCAGCCTACATTTCTGTGATTAGATGAACAAGATGAACCTGAAGAGTGTCTCACAAAAGATGACTTGATAGAGAAAAAAAAACCACTCCAGGGTTATGGACAAGCTGATCAGCAAAATACTTCAAGCTTGGTCAAATGAGGACATAATTTCTGCAAGCTTCTGCCATGTACCTTTTGTATGAGCAGGCAGTTGGTGCATGAAGGCTATTGTGGATGGCTGCAGACAAAAAGACCTTATAGAGGCACTTGTCACCTCCTGCAGTCTGCAGCTTTGGAGGTCTGATGAACACCACAGAGTCTGAAGAAGCTGTAGCTTTTGATGGTAACACAACCTTCAAGCCTGGTATCAGGCCTTTCTGTACATTAAAAGAAGTATTCACTGTAATTTCTTTGTGTGCTGCAATGTCCAAGTGGCAGAAATAACAGGGGAGGGAAAGAGGACTAATCGGTATTCTTGGCTTTTAGTAAAGGTCTGTGTGGTACTCCATGAAGAACCTTTATGAATCATGTACCTGTTAAGTTGCCTAGCAGAAGGAAAGATTTATATATTTTAAAATTTCATTTTCTGAAGAAGTTTCTGTAAAAATAAGAGAGGAACAAGAATGTAGGGTTGTGAGGTTGTGAGGTGAAAACTGCAGCTGTACAAATCCAAGCATCTTCTGTGAAGGCCCTCCCCTGCTCTTGGAAAGATGACTAGATCATTTGAGACAGTTTCTAGGTTGTGTTGTCTGGTTCCCACCTGAGGAAGCCTTTCTGATCACTTACACATGCACACAGATATACTTGCCTCCCTGAGGTAGAAGTTATTGCCTTTGTTCAGGTTCTGCCCTGTGTGGCACCTTGGTAGCATGTCCTGGGACTTCACAGAGGGAACATTTTTTATCCTACAAACTCCTTTTATGGTGAGACAAGATTGGATTGTTTTTGCCAATCAGTCTTGTTTTGCTAATTTCCCTGTGTACATGGGGATTTATGACTCATTGTCCCTGAGGAGAAATGGCATAGGAGTTTGTTTAAACCTACTCAGAGTTAGTGACTGATTCTGTTCCCATAGAACCAGATTTTCGAAGGATATAGCTTCACTTAGGGCAGATGAACTGTTCTGGGTTTCAGAACATACGGCTGAAATTAGAATGGGAGTCTGTAAATGCATTTCCCCCTTATTTGTAAACTGTTCTTTCTGGGCATTTCTCTCAGAGACCATAATTTCTTGAATCCCTTGCCTCTCATTAGACAGCAGACCTGCATCAAAGAATACATATTTTATGGATACCCCACTCCCAAGTGAGTGTCCCTTAGATACCTGATCTAGGTCACATCTGATGGCTCTGCTGATGACCCTGATTCAATCAGACAACCAGATGCCTTTATTTGTGCACCTATGCTGCACCCACTGTTAGGATTTGGCCTGGCTTCTCCCAGTTGTCCAGGATGAAACTGTATGTGTTTATGTCTAGTTATGGCCATGTTAATCTTGCACTGACTCCTAAGGAGAAGGGGAGATGCAAGTGCCACACAAAGCTTTCGTTATCAGGTGATAAATGGAACAATCTTTCTGGAAAAGCCTCCTACGTAAATCTTGTGGACATGCTGATCAAATGGTATCTTTGCTGACTGATTGTATCAGACCATTAGATTAGATTACTGCATGCTGCAATAATGAGCTAGTCCATCTCTTTGACCAAAGAGGACACTAGCTGGGTTACTCCTACTAACCACCATATATTATGTCAGCGTAAGCTGTTCGCTTTCTTTGCCTTTTGCTGAAGTGGTTCCTGACTTGGTTTGCTTGAATTTTGGAGTGGATTTGTATGATTCATGAGCCTGCAGAAAAATATTCTGGCTCTTCTCCACCAGGCCCTACTCCTTGGCTACCTGAGGGAATTCTTACATTGAAACAATGACAGCTTCTTGGAGAGACCTTGTCCTCTAATGTAAATCAGATATTGGAAAATCTGGAGATCTTTATTAAGCCTTGACCGTAGTTAGAATGCCTCCTACCATTTCTGTGTTGGTGTAGCTAATGAGGGTGATAGTACCATCTGACATTTTCTCGGGTTGCCAACTTGACTCAGACAGGGCAACCTTTAGGACAGTGCCCAGTGTGCTAATGTGGCAACGACATTCAGCCGCAGGAGACAACTGCTCTTGCCATGGTTGTGTTTTGGTTGAGAGCTCTGCTCTGGAAGTTTCTTCCAACTGACTTGCCCATGCCACATAGTGAAGGCAGTCACCATTATCCCTTGCTGCATGTACATGGGGTCACCTCTTGTGCATCATTATTGCTGTGCCCAGCACCCAGTTATGGACTTGGGACTCTGCTTTGCAGGGAGCTGTGTGAACGCTAACTAGAAAGGTGGCTCCTACCCCAGAGTGGTTACACTTTAATTAGAAGACAAAAGGCAGCAGATGGGTACAGATGGACCAACGGGGGAGTACAAGGGAACAATCAGACAACATTAGTCAGCATAGTAGGCAGCAGGCTTTACACACCAACTGCCTAACTCTAGTGAAAGCTTTGATAGGCAGTGGAGAATTATAACTGGCTTTGTGCAGGCTTATGGGGGCCTTGTCAAGAGCGTGGAGGGCATATGGGAAAAAGCAGTAAAGGTGCATGCTTGGATATCAAAAATACCCAGTGCTGCTGAGGGGATAATCCTAACTTTACAGAGAACCAAAAAACCCCAAAAATGTTAAGGTTACATCTTGTGATGCAACACCACCTCTCAGTGCAGGGCTGGTGTGCTAGTGCCAGAGACACACTGCTCCTGGTCAAAAAACCCTCCTGCTTGTCACCAGCTTGGAGGTTTCTGCGGCATGTCAGATGCTGCTGTGGATCTGTGTGCCTTTCATGGTGAGCATTTAATTGATTGTGGGAATGTGTTATCCCTGCACATTAACAGTAAACATCCACATCTTAATTTAGGTAACAGCAGAGTTGCTGCTGGAAGATGAGCTTTTGAGCATACGTACATGTCCTGGGTTTGGCTAGGATAGGTATAATTTTCACCACAAGTTGGGATAGGACACAGACAGGACAGGTGACCGAAACTAACCAAGGAGGTTCCATACCATATGACATCATGCTAAAAATAGGGGGGTTAGTCAGGGAGGGTCAGTGTGGCTCCAGAACCTGTGGCTTGTAGCCAGTCTGGCTTCATGACAGGTCTTGAGCCGTGTGGTCTGAATTGTACAGTTTTTGGTAAGAAACTGCATTGTGTATCATCAGCTTTGCATGTTCTGTTGTAAGTCCTGTTGTTCTTTCTCTCTGTGCTATCCCAGTAAACTGTTCTTATTTCCAACCCACGAGGTTTGCCTTTGTCTCCCCATTCTCCTCCCCATCCCACCATGGGATGGGAAGAGGCAGAGTGAGCAGCCACATGGTACTCAGCTGCTGGCTGGAGCTAAATCATGATAGTCCAGTACTTAAATATTCATATCACAATGCAGTATCAAGCATCCATCCTATCATCCTGAATCAGTCTACAACATCCTCAAAACAACAGGAACGGGAGGGTTTGATCTGGTTAGAAATGAAAGAAGCATAGCTGTTGTTTTGTATTTTTGGTGAATGAGAACAAATTCATATTTATTTTTGAGTGCACAGAAAATGTTTTTCTAACCTGAAAAAAAGAACCAAACAAAATAGGTAATTTAAATGTAGCAAACCAATTTTGTAACATTGACCAGTTTTGGTAGAAAAATGCCAAGTGAAAATGAAATTTTCTCAAACTTCATTTTGTTTAAGCAAAGCATGTCATTGTGAAAATTCTAAGTGATATATATGCTGACATTCTAAGAATCGTCTCCCTTGCCCTCTCCTTAGGCCAAAATAGTTCTCTAATTTCAGTCTGAGCACAGGAATGACTTCTTCCCCAAACTCCATTTATGAGTGAGCCGATTATTTGTTGGCCCAACAGTAATTGTTCCAGTTGTACTCAGGAGTGACAGTGTGTGCTACAACATCAGATAGATACACAGCACAGAAAACTTCACTTTCCCTTGCTTTGTCCCCAGCCACAGACTGTAAACCACTTCAGGGGCTAGAAATCACACAGGTTTCCCCACTGCCCTCAGAAGAGGAAGTTTCTTTCCCCTTGCTTTTGGTGGCCAGACTATGCAACAAAAAGACAGCTGAGGAAAGCATGGGGTTTTTGACAGCTTTAAGACCTGAAATTTGTGAAGAGATGAGGGCAGAGAGGAAGCAGCCAACCAAACTGAGTCTGGAGAAAGTGCTGGCATCACTTCTGCTGAAGGAAGCTCACAGTGAGTGAACGTGCCCCTGGTGCCTGAGGGTGCATTTTCATCTGTTCAGTTGCATTTGCTTGAGACTCTGTCTCATGTCGACGATGTCTTTGCTTGGCCTGTGAATCCTTTGCTTCTTCTATTTTTACATTTCCTGGATGTTATTAACTGGAGGCTCTGTTTTCCTTCCATGGTGCTTGAGAGAAGGGAGGTGCTGCTGTGCCTCATCAGCTTATTAGTAGGATCATATGTTTTTCTTTCTTTTGCCTTTTCCTTTTGGTTCTGTTTTTCTTTTTTTCTCTTTTTCCCCCCAGGTTTTGGCAGTTTGCTTTTGCTGGAGTAGAAGTCTGGCCGCATTTGCTTCTGAATGCATTTGAAGTAAATTTTTCTTAATATGAAATTGCTCAGACTTTTATTCAGTAAGGAATAGCTTGTTTGTTGTGTCTTTGGCTGGATTTCTCTCTTCTGGTGTTGGTTCTGGCCAGTGTTTCTGTGCTCAGATCTCACACATTCCTTGCTTTGGGTTCCAATCCTGATTGTGTGTGCTTGACTTGACTTGATGCTGATCTGCATCTTGGCAGTATTTTTTACTACACCAGGACAGACAGTCTTTCCCCCTGTGGTTTTCTCCGCACTGTTACGTGTTAACTTTGCTGCTTTTCAAAGGTATCTCAGCATTAAAACTGTGGTTATCACTGGAGCTACTGTGTGCTTGAGTTACTCTGGCTGCTCATGAACTCTGGCATGCGTTTAGTGTCATCGATTTGAGCGTACAATATGTTCAGCGTCATTTGTTTTCCCTCTGCCTGAACTGTGTTTTCCCTGAGTCTGTAATTTTTTCAGACTGCCTTTGGTAACGTTAGATCCCAGCACTCACTCTTCCGTTGCCTTGTAGTAGTGTCTGACTTTCTGTCACTATCCTTTGCCCTTTCTTTCTCATGAAAGACTCTGGCATTTCCTGATCTGGGTTTATTTAATGTCAGGACGGGGGAAAGGGGGTGTGGGGTGCGTGTGTGTGTGTGTGTGCATGTGTGCTTGTGTTTTCTTCTCCTGACTCAGCAGTTTGTCAGGCTTATTTAATTTCCTTCTGCTGGGCTAGCTGCATCTGCAACGTCTTCCTCCATGCCAAGCCTGGAAGATTGTTTGACAGCCTTTTTCTTGTTCCTGTTTAAGCTTTCAACTTGGTCTGCATTTTGTGTGACGGTTTCTGGTGCTTGTTTCCCTTAGGTTTATTTCCTTTGTTCCTGTACACGATAATGACTTACATTTCTATTGTTCCTTCCTTCAAGAAAGGTCCTAAGCTCTTTGCAAAATTAACACACAGGCAACATTTCACTATGAGTAACATTCAGCCGCTCGTGTGGTGGAATGGGGTTAGGCTGTTGAATGATGCAAAAGAACGCTGCACTGCCGTGTAGGGTAAGAAAGATGAGTCTCAAATGGAAGGAGGCGAAGCATTTTTAATTGGACTCTGGCCAATTCTGTCCCCAAAAATCTGTTTTTGGGGAAAATGAAACAGATCGTTAAAGACCAGGAGTGATAAGGCCCATATCGTTCCTTTCCCAGATGATAATGCCTGAGCCTCAGATACATGGTAGGAGGAACAAGCGACTCCAGGAAAAAACATAGTTTGGGATCAACCAAAATATTAATTAATTTTGGTCTGATATGAGGGATTTATTTTGAAAGTTTTATTGCTGTAAATGAAAACAGACATTTTGGTGCTTTCATGTAGACTCACAAAAGCTTTTAGATACCATTCACAGAGGCGACGTGGAGGAGGAAATGGCAGCATCTTCCCCCAGATCCCAGAGCCTCGTTAGCCAGACGGTGAGGGCAGGCTACTCAGAAATGGAAAACTGCCTTCAAATCCTTTCTGCCCGACTCAGAACGGAGGTTTAAACCATGGTCTCCATCACCTCTCAGGAGAGAGGTCTAGCTCTTAGGCCAGGGATTTTTTTTTTCTTTTTAATTGAAACTCCTTTGCCAGTGAGTACTCAAAGTATCTTTGCAGGTCTTTGTTTGGACACAAATTTCCATCACTTTTATTAATTATGTCTGATAAAGAACATGGTTTGTGTGTGTGTGTGTGTTCAATGCATGAGTTTGATTAGTGGGAAATCCAAAAAAACCCCAAACAAACCTGCGTTTAGATTGAAGCGACACCTTTTAATTATTTTTTTTTCTGTTTTGTTCAGACCTTCCTTTGAAATACCATTTTTTGTGCAGCTTAATCTGAACAGTATTTTGGTCAGTGTTGGAGTTTGCAGGGCTGGCCCTTATGAAACCGAGGAAACTGTGCAGCAGGGCAGTTTACCACCCATCAGATAGCATAGGGTATACACTGCAATTTTAATACTAATAGGTGCTGCAGATCCTTTTGTTCTCCCAGTAGATCCACCCTGGTATTCTGTAATCCTGTGGTTTTTGAGAAGAAATAGTGTTTTCTGGTAAATCAATTTATATTTGGTGCAGGACTGGACAGCAGAGGTGTGCTGCAAGTGTTCCAGTCTAAGATGTGTCATACACCAGGCTCAACATAAAAGCTGGGAGATCTGGGAATAAAGAAAGAAGAACAAGTGCTGCCTTCTGCAGTCTGCTGCCTGAGATCAGCTTCTGCACACCAAGTTTAACTGTTTGCTCCAAGCATCACCTGGGTGTTTTAAGAATTCAGGATTGCTCAGGTCACTTCTTTCAGACCAGTGCTTTACTTTTGTTCTTTTTTAGAAGTAGGAGCTATTTACTTTCCTTCTGAGATGTGTGCTCATTTTCACCAAGGCCAGAGTTCTTTGTATTGCTGCATTTAATTATGTTTGCTCTGTAAAGACTACTGGGATTATGGCAGCATCTAATTTCTGTAGCTTTTCTGCTCTGGTATGGGCTACTTGTGGACAGCTGCTTCCCTTGAGCTTCACCTGTGTATACATCAGTCTGCATTTGTAGTTTCCACCAGCTTCATGCCTTGTCCCTTTTCTTACAGATGACTGCTATTTGAGGTCTCGCCTTTCAGGGTGGCTGAGGAACAGACCTATAGAGAGCTCTGTGTGTCTGTATTTGAACAGTTGTTCTCATCCATGCTCTGTCTCCTGTATTTGGTCCCAGAATAAGTCCTGTGTGTGTATATATTTTCCTGCTCATTGCCCCAACTCCTTGCTCCAACCTGGGACAAATGGAGACACTGTCTTACAAATAAAGATTAAAAGAGTACAGTCTAGTGAAATCTGCACTAAGGACTTTCTCCATTAAGAAGTCCCCTGTCTCAAATAAACACTTTGAAGTCTTCCCAGGGTTTACTGTGCAATGTTACTTGAACTTTAGTTAAAAGCTACTTTCTCTGGGTAGCCTCTTACTGGACCCTTGCCTGGTCACTGAGGATAGATTTTTCACAAGTATATATTTTTGCCGGGTCAGTAGTATGATAATTTTCTGCAAGTGTTTGAAGGTAATAATCAATAAGGAAGGACTTCTTTAGGACAATCCCAGTGAATATAATTAAAGAGTAATGGGGAGGCAGGACATTGAGCAAAAGTGCATTGATTGAATACCAGGGATCAGTGGGCTCTCTTAGAACATGCAAAACAGTTGCCTGATAAACACGCTGGGAGCCTGGTTGCTGCAGATTTTAGCTATAGGATAAGACAGACCAAATGGGAGGGAGGTGGAGAAGAACTGACCAGAGAGATAGCCACCAAATTATTTCAGTTGTTCGATGACTGTTTGTGTGTTGCTCTGGAGGGTGAGCAGCATGGCATGCCCAGGGGAAATCCTCCCTCTCGCATATACGGTCTCCCTCCTGCCACCCTGTCTGCCTTCTCATGAGTGACAGCATGGAAGAGATTTCCCTTGCCTTCTGCTTGGAGAGAGGGGCCCCAGTTTGTGCTGTGACAGAGAGACAGGGCTGATAAGCCCCCCATGCCCTGAAGAGCCTGGCAGGGCTCTGTGCTGCCCGCCCTGCGCGGGTGGAATTTTCCAGGAGCATCTCCCTCTGCCACTACCATCGCTTTGCAAACTCCAAGAAACGCAACTCATGAAAATGCATTCTTAGCACACAGCTGACATGGTCAACATCTGGTTTCCAAAGAGAGTGCTGTGAGAGATTTGAAATTGCTGCACTGTGGAAAAAATGACTTGGGAGTAATTATAGATACCTAACAATACTATTTAATTCCTTCTGTCATGTCTTTCCTACATAGTGTATCTGGTAATGCTTCAGAGAGCTGAATATTTCTGACAGAGGGCAGTGAGAGGGGTAGGTAAAGGAGAAAAAAGTCCCCTGTGATTTCAGTTAGGATGTGAAATGAAGGAAATTTGAGTGGAGCATTAGTTGTTTTCGAGCCCTGCTCCAGAAAGGGGGACCTTTGCCTTTACTGGGCATTGGCTACAGAGGTAGGACAAGGATGTGGAAGATAATGAGGGCAGCTGAAGATGACAGAACCTCCCAAGCACAGACTCATGGGACAGGGGGAGCTTAGCACAAAGCTCCACTGTCAGCTGGGGTGCTGCTTGTCCCCTCTTTGGCTGAGCCAGCTCAGAGCTTGGGACCACAGAGGAAAGGGAGGTGAAATTTATACTGTTCCAGGAGGCAGTTCAGAGTGGCTAAAACTCAAACCCATGCTGAAAAGTACCTTTTTTTCCTCTGAGACAGAGGTCAGAACATGGTTCAGGAGAAGCCCTCATAGACTAGGAGGCAGTGAAAACTATGGGGGGCAAAACTGGGAAGCAGTGGGCAAAAATAGAATTTGGGGACATTAAATGTTGATTCTAGTGTTGGGGTGGAGGCACCCAGGACAGGAAGCCTTGGGGACTATTGAACCTTTTTGTGGAGCCCAAGAGCAGGAGAAGGGTGTTACAGGAACTTATGGTTTGATTTGGCCTGCGAAACAGCCAGGGTTGCAGCAGATAGACAAAGATGCAAGATGAGGATGAAACCCATATCTTAAGCCACTGAGATGATGTGTGCTGCCTTTCTGCCCTTGTGCTGGGTGCTGGGTCCCACCTCAGTTGCTGGCTCCAAGACAATTACAGCTGTGCAGAGGTGAAGTGAAAGGCAGTGGAGGTTTACTAAAGGGATGATGGAATGGTCAGCAAGAGACTTCAATCTGAGGGCTTGTCAATTGATATAGCTTCCACTTGTAAATTGTGCCCCGAAGTCAAGCTCTTATTATAATTTCATTTAGAGAAATAAACCAAAAAAGGATATAATGAAGACATTCATGTTATGAAAGTGTGACTGTTATCCTAGAAGAAGCACTGGTTAAGACTCATTTGTCTATCATGCTGATCAGGGCTTGTCTCAGTGATATGTAATCTGAAGAGCTGTTGGTGCTGCTGTGTTACAATACTCAAGTGTAGGCCTTGGGAAAGAGGCCTACATATACAAACATATCTATTTAAGTGACTCTGACCAAAAGCAACTAGTATTAACTTGCAGAAAATCCCCTGAAAGGCTTGGTGGAAAGCTAATATTTCATTTAAAACACATTTTTCATATGGGGTGCTTGTTTTCCTTGATACCCACCAAGAAGTCTGAGAAGTTTGAAAAGAGACACTCCAGAGTCTTCTACTGCTACAAACAGGTACAAATTGGTTTTGGGTTTTTTTTGTTCTCAAATTTCTGAATACTATTTTGAAAATATCAGCTAAGGAAGCAATGTCAGGGACCTCCTCTCATTTATATTCAACTGGATATTTCTGTGCATTTCAGGAAGCTAGAAACATGAACCAGATGATTCTGGTATTAAAAAAAGAACCCTTAGCCAGTGTACCTCCTTCAGAGGAAATTACTATCTTTTTCTGCTCCAGAAGGTTCTCCAATGATAAATGCAAAGCTCTGCAAGATGCTAAGGGAATAACTGAACCTTGATCTGTGCAGAAACAGCTAGGGATGAATACTGGTTCCAGGTTGAGGTCCTAGATAAATCTGAGGCTGTGATGTCTTTCCCTATGGAGGCTTTAAGAAGAGTATGGTGAGCACGAGCACAGCTGCGTGTCAGGAATCAAAGAACCATAGAATGGTCTGGGTTGGAAGGGACCCCAAGGATCATAGAGTTCCAACCCCCTGTCACAGACAGGGCCACCAACCTCCAGGCCCGGATCTACACAAGGTTGCCCAGGGCCCCATCCAACCTGGCCCTGAACACCTCTAGGGATGGGGCATCCACCACCTCTCTGGGTAGCCCGTTCCAGCACCTTACCACACTCTCTGTAAAGAACTTCCCTCTAATATCTAATCTAAACCCTGACTCCTTTAGCTTCAATCCATTCCCCCTTGTCCTGCCATTATCTACTGTTTTAAAAAGTCGATTCCTCTCCTGTTTATAAGCAGCCTTCAGGTACTGGAAGGCTGCAGTGAGTTCCACACCCCAACCCCACCCACCCCACCCTGCCCTTCTCTTCTCCAGGCTGCACAAGCCCAGCTCCTTCAGCCTCTCTTCATAGGGGAGCTGCTCCAGCTCTCTAATCATCTTCGTGGCCCTCCTCTGAACCCTCTCCAACAGTTCCACATATTTCTTGTATTGGGGGCCCCAGATCTGTACACAGACATAGACATTATTGGAACAAGGTATAAGAATATTTAGACAGCATCACAACTTTGCAAGATGGTTTCTAAAAATCAGCTTGCAAAAAAGATGTGTTTGATTCTTCAAAGGCCTCTTTCACAGGCCACCTAGACACCATCCTCTGTGGTGTCATGCAGAGTTTGTGTCTTTTCCTGGCTGCTTTGCAGCCTCTCCCTCTCCCACTTCCTTAACTCCAGAAGCTACTCTGTTGCTAAAAACCGAACTATTCTGAGTTATACTGATGCTGTAAAATTGGTACTGCAGTTCCTGACCCAGCTGCTCCTTCTGGGGCCCAAGCACCATCTTTGTCCTCTGGTTTATTTGGGTGGCAGTACTTGGTTCTTCATGTGAGTTGCACATGCCCAGGAGGCCTTTTTATGGTCTCCCAGCATTGTCCCTCCAGCAGTTCTGGACAGGATAGTGGTGCAAAGCTCAGCAAAGAGAGAACACGAAGATAGCCAAGAAAAGGGAGAAGGGGAAAGGTTAAAATAAATAATTCTCATGGTGTCTGTGTTGAAAGCAGATTGACTGTATCCTTGATTACACACTTGTGTTTCTGAGAACAGACTAAACCAAGGCTATTCTGCTTAGAATTCTGCTGTTTCTGGTCATCCATTTCTACAGCACTTTGCAGAGCAGTGAATACTGCCATGTGACCAGTCAGTTCTCTACCTGCAGCATAACACCGACAGCTCTGGAAACTGCAACTGGCTTCAAGGACTTTCTGACATCACCCTGACCTCTGTAGAAAGACGAGGAGACAGGTTACTAGCTTTCTGTGAGCAACTCTGAGATACTGCAAACAGCTATCTTTCAAAGTAGCTGAGCTCTCCCTTTATCTGCCTGCCTGCCTGCCAGAGAGCTTCTTTGCAGGGGAAGGTGGTTGCTGAGTTGGTTGTGCAGAAGCAGGTCTGAACACCTCTGATTTTCTTCACCTGTTTCAGCCTAGGTTTGTGAACAGGGAAGCTGTGAAGGTTGTGATAACCAGGATTCAGTTGCTGAGTCAGACAACACACCTTGTATTAACACCTCCCTTATGCTCCCTTCAGCTACAGAGTAGTTTGAGGTAATTGCATAACTACATAAGGGCTCTTGATGTGAGGGATAAGACCTCCATCTGAGTGTGAGGGGCAATCTTTTTGGTTGTTTTGGAGGCTGAGGCTTGACTGGAAGATGTCACAAGGGCTCAGAAAAGCACTAGACATTATTCCAGTTTACCTATGGAAGGAGCCTGCATGGCTGACCTCCAGGTACCAGGTTGTCCCATCTATTTTTTATTGGATGTGTGGAAAAGAAATAGCATCACAGCTGTTGAAAAAATCTTTGTTTTGATTTTACTTGTGTTTGTGCCCTTCTTGCTATAGTCATTACCTGTCTTTTTACTGGGTGACACAGAGTGCTGTGCAGGAGCCTATGCCAAACTCATAGTTAATTGAAGCCTATTCACTGAATGATGCTCATGCACTGACCCTACAGTACATGTCTTCTTTCAGCCTACCTTCTTTTGTGGTTTTGGTGCAGCTGAAGGTACTGAATTTGTTGTCTGGAGTCCTCTGTGGCTTTGCATCCTGAGTATTTTGTAGCTTTATGCTTCAGCCTAGATTAAAAGTAGCTTGGTTAATTGAGCTAAAAATCTGTAGATTTGTACATGTAGCTTACCAGTGGTGTGATCTGGGCACAGGGTACTAGATACTGATAGCTTCTTCCATGCCCTTGGTAAAATGCAGATGAAGGTTGCTGACCTTTAAGACAAGTTGCACTGCCTGTCTGTTTGTTGAGGCTGCTTCTGAGGAGAATGGTAGCATAGGGAGGTGTTGGGTGTATTTCTTCTTTATGGGCTGTGTAGGTCTCTAATGTAATTTTCTGACCTTGTGTTAATTGGAAGAGTTTCCGCGGATGTTTTTCAATTTTATTGCTATTGCACTTGGAGAGATTGAAATAATACACAATACTGAATAGGGAATAAATAAAACCAATGATCTTATGAGGTTTGGCAAATCTTACGTCTGTGGTGCCTGGAGCCTCCTTGTTGGTTAATAAACTATTTGTCCTTCTTTCTCTGGCTTCTCTTCTGGAGAAAGTGTTCTCACAGAATCTCTCTTACACACAGTGAGCACCAGACGTGCCAAGAAATAAGAGGCAGGGCAGTGAACAGGGGAGACACACTTCGATTGAGGGGGATACAGGGAGGTAGGGAACAGTGAAATGTGGAATGTATGAAGTGACAGGTAAAAGTTGAGGAATTTGTTGACTCCTTTGTTAATAGAGAACTCGAAAGAGGAGGGATCAATGAGAAAAAGTGGCCTTCATCTGGGTTAGCACAGTGCCTCTCATTTCCTTAGCAAGATGACTGGTGGGCTGTGGACAGCGTGTTCCAGGAGAAATTGCAGGAAATGGGACTTGATCAGTAAGGGAGGAGCAGCACAGCAGCCTGGGGAGTTCCTCAAGCCCTTGCTTGGCAGCAGTACATGAAGTCAAGTTTCCTCTTTCTGCTGGTGCAACTGCATAAAGAGGAACCTTCTGGATTGTGGATGGACTGATCTACACAGATTGCTTTTATCAGCACTTATTGTTGAAAGGGATGCTTCATGTTGTAGATACAACACTTTCCCTCCCATTTATATAATCTGGTGATACTTGCAGTTGTACAGCCATGGCTATGGAAGAAGAGCTCAGACCAAAGCTCACAGAGATGTCCCTTACCTCTTGCAGTTTGCTACATCCAGAGGAAATCCCTAAACTGTTTAGATGCAGTTCATTAGAACTTTCTTTGATGATCCCTTTTTATAAATCCACCTGAAGAAGTCAAAATTTTATTTACTTTGATTTCCATCCTAATTTTTTTTGACAATGTAGTTTAAAAGGGGTCATTTTTCTGGGATAAATCAGATCAAGATTTATTGTTCAAGAATGAAAATTTCCTCTGCACCCCTATTCCCAGTAAATTTACTTATTTGAGAAAAAGAAAGTCTTGGCCTTTGTAATTCTTTGTCCTGAATCCATTCTGAGTATCAATGATGATCTCACCTGTGGCCTTGGGCAAGTATCCTTTGCTTGTTATGTGTTTAGCATCAGTGGTATTTGATACAACATTGTAAGATGTGGCTGCCTCTGTAGAGGCAATCCTCAGTTGCTCTAGTTCCTTCTGGTAGTACCCTGGAAGTCTGCAATGTGGTATAGACCAGTCCTTCATCTTTGATCTTCCCATGAGAAGTTGAGGGCGGAGAAGTGGAGCTGTCCTTGTGACAATTTCGCTTCCTTCCCCTTCACTTGGAGAAATGGCAGCTGAAATTAAACTGTAGTGAGAGAGGTAATAGAGAAGTCCTTTTTGAAAGAACATGTTAAATCCTAAAGATCACCTTCAGTCCAGTGCCTCTGCCACCAAATTACATGTTGAACATAGATCAGGAGGCTTTTACTGGTGATCAGAAATAGTGGGGTTTTTCCTGCAGCCACTAAGAAACCTCTGATCTAAGCAAGAGGCTTTTCTGACCATGGCTAGGAGCCTAGCATCTCCACAGCAGGTTATGAGTTCATTGTGTTTTAGTATTGGCGGTAAATGATGTGGGAGACTTCTAGGTGGTTCAAGACATAATGTCCCATTTTCTCAATAACAAGGTAGGACTGCTTTTGCTTATGCTCTCTGGAGAGCAAAGTGAATTTGATCTCTAGGCTGTCATTCCAGGCTTCTCCACAGATGCTGAGAAAGTTAAAAATGCTTTTGGAGTTATTTAAGTGTCCAGTGATTTGGACTCAGAGGACAAGGCCTCATCACTTGGATATTTTCAGTGTGTGGTCCCCTGGGGCCAAGGAAAAGAAAGAAAAACTTCATGCTAGAGACATGCACTTTTCTGGCAGAATTTTGTGGTGAAAGCTCTGTTCTTTCAGAGTTTCCCTTAGGCCAGGACAGTCAGAAGAAGATGATTTACTTGCAGAATAGCTTAAATATAATTGTATGGGCTAGCCTCCCCATTAGTATTATGTCTTTAGGGAACATAGCCCAAGGTTTTAGTTTTGGGATGATGGTTTTTTCCATCCTCTTTACCATCTTGTTTTGGGTGCCGTCTGGGGCTTCTGTTCAATGGCTGAAATCCCAGGCAGCTAAAATGCCAGGTGTGAAAGTCTGATGCAGCAGACTTGTACCCTGCTTGACCCTTCTCACCATCCAGGCTAGCCTGTGGCAGAAACACACCTCAACATGGCTCTGAACAGGCAGTGATTGGTACTGAGTGGGAATCTAGACCTGTTTCCCCAGTGCTGTGATGCACACTTCAGTGAGGTGCCTGCAGGGCAGACAAAACTTTGCACGTGCTGTTCTGTGAGGGGGACAGGTGAGCAGTGATTGGTGTCCACAGAAAGCTGTAGGTGTGCATAGGGGTACTTGCACTTAACAGGGTCCTTGTGAAACTGTACTGGCCCTTCATGTTTCTGTGTGTGAAATACCGGTTCTTGCAGTGTGTGGGGACCACTGTTTCTATGTGCCTAATGCCACCTTCACTTCTTTCAGTCTTGATTTATAGCACACAAGCGTTTTTAGCACTCCCACAACTCTGACTTTTTTTATCTTTGCTTCTTTCTAATCATTGCCATTGTAACTTCAGAAATGGTTCCTGATCCTGGGAATGCTCGGTCCTTTCTTCATCAGCATCAAGCCATACTCCCGCTGTAGTGCTACGACAGCAAGTTCTAAAACCTGATGCTGCAATGTGTGGAAAAGTATTTTCTAGATCCCAAAAGCATGTCCATATGATCCCAAATGAAAAATGTTAATGAAAAAAAGAAACTTACAGCTACTTTTTAAAGGCTCAGTGTGAAACAGTAAGTCTTTCTTTCCTGTACTGTAAGCAATTTAACTCTCAAGACATCTTGTGTCATCTGCTGTAGTTGTATCTAGCCCTCCACAAGCTCATAGTTTCAAAAGATCTGCCTTTTGGGGACCATGATAATCCAAAATACTCTTTATTTTGCTATGTGCTTGACTCAAAGTTTCTTCAAAAACTTGAAACTGTAACAAAAATCTCAAAACAAAACAGCGCTTAGAATTTTACCTTACTAAGGATTTTTCAAGTTATACTATTGTGAAGAAAAAATACTTCTTTTTAATAAAAAGGCACAGTTTTTAGTACTAGGGTAGTTCTATGGTTGGTCAAATTTTATCTTCATGCTTATTCAATGACATAAGTGACTTTTTACATCCGAGGAAATCTAGTTCACAAATAGAAAAGTTCTGAGTGATTGTGAGTGAAAGTTCCTTGAGACTGCAACTGTTCCTTGAGATTTCTTCTCATTTTCTCATTTTGAATGCATGTCAGTGTCGTGGTTTTGCCCCGGCCGAGGGCCGCACCCCACACAGTCGCTTGTACTTTTAAAAGGAAGGGGGAAGGAAAGTTGGGGGAGGGGGAAAAAGGGAAGGAAGAAAGGAGGGAACGAAACCACAACCTAGAAACCAGAACCACGAAGGTTGGGATAAGGATAGTTTACTAAACCATAACAGAAAACTAGATATAACAATAACAGAAGTTTAAAGCACAAAATAGATGAAACTGGTGATACACAATGCAATTTCTCACCAAACCACACAACTCAGGCCGCACAGCTTAGAGCCCGTCCCAGACGACCCAACCGTCCCCAGAAACTGCACGTCCTGGCGTTCTCCCCCTCTTCCCCCCAGTCCCCCCTTAAACTGAGCATGACGTAACTGGCATGGAATATGCTCTTTGGCCAATTCGAGTCACCTGTCCTGGCTGCGTCCCCTCCTTTCTCGTTAGTAAGGAAGTATGCAGAGCTGAGAAAGGTACTTGATTGCCCGGCAACAAATCGGAAACATCAGGGTGCTATCAGCACTATTCTCATGCTAACACCCAAACATGGCATTCCATTCACTGCTAAAAAAAAAGTTTAACTCCATCATAGCTGAAACCAGGACAGTCAGCTGTGGAACTTCTGAGAGCACTGCACCTAGACATGTAACTTTATGGAAAGTTATGCTTCATCTCCAAAGCAATAATGAATATTAATTGTTGGCTACTGCCAACATACATGGCAAATTTCAGTGAATGCATGGGCTTATTCTGTTCAGGAGACAGTCTTCTGTTGCAGATCCTTGTGAAGATGTGTGTTGATAGGTGGGAGTTTGAATGTTGGCAGCTGATTTGGGGTAAGAGGTGTCTTTTATCCTCCCTGAAAGTGTTCAAGACTAGGTTGGATGGGGCTTTGGGCAACCTGGTCTAGTGGAGGGTGTCCCTACCCATGACAGGGGGGCTAGAACTACATGATCTTCAAGATTTCTTCCAACCCAAACCATTCCATGGTTCTGTGACTCTCAATGGAAGTTGTCACAGAAAAGCCTAGGATGTTTCACAGTACATTGAACTGGGTAACCATGACAACTCATTACAATAAAATACAAGAGGGACACAAAAATATTGGAGAGTGTCCAGAAGAGGGCAAGGAGGATGTTGAAGGGTCTGGAGGGGAAGTGTTATGAGAGGTTGAAGTTTATTCAGCCTGGAGAAGAGGAGACTGTGGGGAGACCTCATTGTGGTCTATGGCTTTCTGATGAAGGGGAAAGAAGGGGCAGGCACCAATCGCCTCTCTTTGGCAACCAGTGATAGAACCTGAGGGAGTGGCATGAAGCTGTGACAGGGGAGGTTTAGATTGGATATTAGGAAGAAATTCTTTACTGAGAGGGTGGTTGGGCACTGGAACAGGCTCCCCAGGGAAGTGGTCACAGCATGGAGCTTGACTGAGTTCAAAAAGAGCCTGGACGATGCACTCGGTCTCATGCTCTGACTTGGCTGGCCCTGTGTGGAGCCAGGAGTTGGAATTGATGATCCTTATGGGTCCCTTCTAACTGTGGATATTCTGTGCTTCCATGATTCTATGAAAACTGTTATGTGCACTGAGGTCTGGTGCAGTAGAATGTTACTGTGGTAACCGTGTTGCTGGGACATGTTCTTACCTTGACCTGATGACAATCCAAGGTCTTATGTGCAGTCCAGGAGCTAGCTTTAGAGGGCGTGGACTGTACCCCAGGGAAAAAAAGATGCTGTTTTCATCCCAGAAAGTAGGAAGGAAAGGGGTAATACCACAAGAACAATACTACAAGGCAGTGAGGATGCCTTTCCTGTACCATGCGTGATTTCCTTTGGCAAGGGGAAGGCTGTACTAGATTCTTCCCTCTTGTCTTTGTGTCCATCTCTACTTACTTGCATCTCTTTCTTTTTTCCCCCTCTTTTTCTCTTCCTTTCTAACTGGCTGGGTTTCTAAGAGCAGCCCAGCTGGGATTGAGGTAGAGCTGTAGACTGGCCTCTTGTGCACTCTCCTAAATGCCTTTTCAAGCAACCTCAATAATTGATGGGCACCTGGGTCCTTGTCTGCACTGAAGAGTGCACATGGTATTTAGTACATGAAAATGCTATTTTGCCCATCAGAGCTCATCCCTGGAACAGCACCATTTCCCCAGGATACCAGTTAATTGTTCTCTCAATAGTTATAGAGGAACTTCCTTCCTTCAATGGTCTCAGCTGCTTGACTTCTTCCAGCCTAGAGCTTGTGCCTGCTCCCAGCACACAGCTGTTGACTTCCACTTGACACATCAGAGCACAGTTCAGGCTCCTTCCTACAGTGAGTTTCTTCCTGACCACTGCTGCCTAGTCTGTCCTCTGCTACAAGTGAAACAAGTGCATCAGTCCTTAGGTCATCACCTGGGTTTCCATTATCATCTTGAAACACTCATTGACTGCCTGGGATTAACTGCTCTTCATTTGCATGGAAGATGCAGGTTCAGGAGGGATTGGGAAGTCAGAGTTGAAATGTCTGAGGAGCTATAAGGGGAGGAGGAGGAAAGGTGGGTGAAAACTGTCATGTCAGGGAGGGTGCAGGCCATCAACTTAACATCAGTCCCTGCTGAGCACAGAGGTGGGATAGGGTAAGCAGGACTGAGTAGCTGGAGATGCTGCTGAGCATGACACAGGCATATTGGCAAAAATAAGTGTGTAGTTGGAGGAAGTACTAAAATAGTTGGGGGTCTAAGGTGCACTGACTGAACTGTTTACTGCTGTCAAGGGCTGAAATGGCAGGATGTGCCATGGGTCAGACAGGAGGTCTAGTGCATGTTAATACACATCTCTATTCTGCTGTCAGCATGACAAGGGAGACTTGCACAAGGGCAAGGGTGTGTGTTTCCCAAGACAAGGTAACCACCTCCTTTCTTCTGTTGCAGCAACATAGTACGTATCGAACCTGCCTCTTTTTCCAAAGAAAGGGTGTTCTGTGAATGCACTGCACTGGATCTGTGCCTGTAAAGCTGACCCAAGTAGTACCTCCCAGGCACTGGAGAAACATTAATGCCTGTCTTTAAAAAAGCAGGGAGGTGAGAGAAGCTGGGGGGAAAGGTGCTCGGGAATTGCAGATTTATGGAATCACTGTTGCTTAACCCTGATCCTAGAAAAAATATGAAATTAATTATCAACCAAACTCCTTGCAGCACCTGAACAATAACAAGGAGACATGTAAATGTCCAGCAGAATTTGTTGAGAACAAGTCGTGTCAGACCAATCTAATATCTTTCTGTGACAGGCTAACAGGCGTTGTGGACAGAGGTGAAAGTGAAGGTGTCATCTGCTTTGACTCCAGTAGGGTTTTTACCGTCTTTCTCATCACACTTTGTTAGCAATCTAAAGGAGCAAGGTCTCAGGGAGAGCTAATAACAAATGCATGCAAAATGAATAAGAATGTCAAAATGGATGGGAGCATGGACTGGGGTTCTGCGAGGGTCTGTCCTGTGCTCAGATCAGTTCAATGTTTTCTTTAACAGCCTTGGTGATGGATAGAGAATTTGCATATCAAATTTGAAAATGACAGCAAGCTGGGGGGACTGTGAATTTGTTGGAGAACAGGGTTAGAATTCATAATGATCTTGGCAAGTTGGAGATACACTCTGAAAAAGTGAGATGTAATTCAACAGAAACAAGCACAAACTATTGTACCTTGGCAGGAATAATGGACTACATAAATACAGTGCAGAGAAAGATCAACTAGATCACAGTTTGCAGAAGAGGATCGGGGGTGAGGATAAAAGATGATCACAAGCTGAACATGATTGTGTGTTGTTGAGGAAGAGGCAAATGCTGTACTTGGATGTATAAATAGGAGTTTAGCCTGCAAGGTGCATGATGTAATCTCTGTGCTCTGCTGCGTGATGGTAAGGCTGAAAAACTGTGCAGTTCTGTAGATAGCACTTCGGGAAAGATCTGGACAAACTGGAACGAGTCTGGAAGAAGCAGTGAGAATAATCAGATATGTAGAAAATAAGACATACACACAGCGATGTAATGAATTGAGATTGATTAGTTTTAAGTTGAGGGGACTGGGAGGTAGGCATGGAGACACTGGACAACAGGTAGTGAACTCTGAATCTCAGAGCTTCCCCATTTGCAGCAATCCCTTTGACAGCACTAAGTGGCAGTATTAGTGACTGTGTCAGCAATCTTAGCTGGTCTCTGATGGAGAAAGTGTTTCTATGATGAGGTTTTTGCGGTTGGAAGTTCAGGTGTTTTCAGTCTGTTTGTACAGGGCCTTTGGACCATGATCAACGCAATGGCACTGGAGGCTATCACAGGAAAGAAGGGGGAACAAGACAAGTGAAAAGAGCTCAGGAGGATCCTTTCCCACTTGGAATAAGTGGGCACACCTAGGCAAAGGGGCTGCTTGGAACCAAGAGTTGTTAGAGCTGCTCACAGTGTGTGCAGCATGCCAGCTGAGGTCTCCAAAGCAAGGGTGGAAGGATGGCAGGTCATATTCTGCACAGCATCTGTAAGTCTGGAAGAAGGAGAAAGGCTTCATACTCTCTCTTCCAATTCTTTCTTAAAGCCATGTGTAGCTCTTTACCACCTTACTTGGTTTTATCCTTGACTTGCCTTTTTCTTTCATCTGCATCTTCTATATGTATATATAGGTTTGTCTGTGTCTGTTCCGTCTATCTACCTATCTACCTACTTAACACCACCGTACATCCATGGTGATTTAACTTGTCTGTCTGTGATTACTGTCCCAACTTGCACTCTTCTGGACTTCTTGTATGTGTCTTCTGTTCTCTTCCATCTGGGATAAACCCTGGTTTTCAGCTAGGATGGAGTTAATGGCCACAAGAAGCTGGGAGTGGACACAGTCAGGACAGCTGACACACACTGGCTAAAAGGATATTCCATACCATATGATGTCATGCTCAGTATATAAAGGGGGTTGGACAGGGAGGAAGGGGTGCTGCTTGGGGCTAGTGGAAGTATGTATGGTGCGCACCATCATCATATGCCAACTCACTGGCAGCAATGGACTGAAAAGGCAAAGAGGCACCAAAAGTGGATGAAGTGGCTGGCTGACTCCAGCAATACAAAGAAATTATCACTTCCTCCCTTGCCTCAGCTATGGAAAAACTGTCCCAGAAGGTCCAGCAACTCAAAGAGAATATGTCCTGTACAGACTATCTCAGATACATAGAGCATAAGCATTCCTCTGCTCAAGAGAGAGGATATAGAGGGTACATACCATGAGGCACCCTGTGCAAAACCTATATGCAGGACTGCTTTTGCTCAAGGACTTGGATGCACTTGGGTGATGTGCAAAGATGGGGAAGTCTGATGTGTACCTGAAGGAGACTTTATTTTGGATGAGAAAAAACAATAAATTACATTGTATGATGTTAATTGCAAAATAACCCTGCCATTGTATGTCATCACTAGTACAATTGCTATATGCTGTACTAATGGTAATTCAGTAATAACCCAAATTAATGAAGGATGAACTCTGATGAAACTCAGCAAAGTGCAGCAATGACAGAGCTAGAACTGATTTCAGGAACCAGCACCCAGCAACCTCCTTGAAATCCACATCTTCAGCCCACAGACCACAGGCACAGACTGTGCCAGATACACCAGCTGCAACCTCCAGCTGCAGCATACAACAATCCAACACACTCACAAGCTCTTCTGCCCTGAGAGACCATTATGACAGATGGAACCCAAAGTCACGGACTGAATTAACTCAACAGACCTTTTGGAGTGGTGGTTTATAGACTAAGGGAACGATATCTGTGTGTGTGTGTGTGTTTGTGTGTATATATCAAAGACAGGAAAAGTGTTCGTGATTAATTGGAAAGTGTAGGACCTGGTCCTGACTTAGATGGTCTAAAATAAGGGGTGGATAATATCCTGGTTCTCAACTAGGATAGAGTTAGTGTTCACTAGAAGTTGGGAGGGGACACAGTCAGGACAGCTGACCCAAAATAGCTAAAGGGATATTCCATACTATGATGCCATGCTCAGTATATAAAGGGGGCTGGATGGGGAAGTAGGGTTGCCGCTTAGGGGTGGGCTGGACATCTGGCTCCAGGTGGTGACCAAATTGCTTTGTGTATCATCTGCTTTGTGTATTCCCGAGTACAGGGAAGTGATTGTGATTGTGCCCCTGTACTCGGCATTGGTGAGGCCACACCTCGAGTACTGTGTCCAGTTCTGGGCTCCTCACCACAAGAAGGACATGGAGGTCCTGGAGCGAGTCCAGAGAAGGGCAACCAGGCTGGTGAAGGGGCTGGAGGGCAAATCCTATGAGGAGCAGCTGAGGGAGCTGGGGCTGTTTAGCCTAGAGAAGAGGAGGCTGAGGGGAGACCTTATCACCGCCTACAACTATCTGAAGGGAGGTTATAGAGAGATAGGTGATGGTCTCTTCAGCCAGGTGACAGGTGATAGGACAAGGGGGAATGGCATGAAGCTGTGCCAGGGCAGGGTCAGGTTGGATGTTAGAAAAAATTTTTTTCCTGAAAGAGTTGTCAGGGCCTGGAACAGGCTGCCCAGGGAGGTGGTTGAGGTCACCTTCCCTGGATGTGTTCAAAAAAAGGGTAGATGAAGTACTTAGGGATATGGTTTAGTTTAGGATGAGAATGGTTGGACTTGATGATCTTAAAGGTCTTTTCCAACCTTGTTATTCTGTGATAAGTATTGATGTTATTCTCATCTCCTTTTGCTGTCCTAGCAAACTGTCCTTATCCCAACCCATGAGTTTTACCTTTTTCTTCTGATTCTCCTCTCCATTCCGCTGGGGGTAAGGGAGTAAGTAGCCATGTGGTGCTCCACTGCCAGCTGCAGCTAAACCACCAGAGCTACTTTTATTCCCTTGGATTTCCAGATCTCAACTCTCTCATCTTCCATGTTAGTAATATGTGTCTTGCATTAGGCACTGCAGAAACACTTCCAGAGGTCAGTTACTCTAAGCGTTTAAAGGAGATGTTGCCCACTATGAGTAGATAACCTAAACATGCTTATGGAGAGAATGGGAGATCTTTAGGGCAATGAGGAAGCTGAGTACCTGCATCACAGCATAACAAATGCTGCTTTTAACTTTCTGACTTGCTGCTGTAAGCTGCGCTGGAAATTCTTATAGATACCATGGCTGAATAGTTTGAAGGCTGATTCTCATGATTTTAAAAATATTGTCTGGATTTTATTGGATGTTGGACTGCAAGATTCTGCCTTCTCAAAGGAAACAAATTTATTCTTCCATACCTGAAACCATATCTCATTCATTCCTGATTTTCAAATTCCAAATGTATTTACCACATAATGCCTTCACATCCACATTTTTTTTTTGTTGGGTATATTCATAGCCTGTTGTCATGTGCAGTACTTTTAAAATATATTGAGTCTGAGGCCCCGTGAACTCTGTGGCTAGCCCTGTCTAGTAATACTGGTGAGCTATATAAAACAGCCTTGAAATGTGGAGACAATATTTGGGCATGGAAGGACAGGTGTTTGTTATTACTGTTTTGAGAAGATCTGAAGTCTGTAGTTGGTGATAAAGGGGGCAGGCAAAAAAGCTCCTAGGAAGGCAGAAAACAGAAACGCAGCATTTTTATGGATGAATGAGCTTTTATGCAGTTGCTTTTAAAAGGCGAAATTATATGGCCATTTGCACTGCCTCTTGATTGCTCAGTGCACCAGTTATTCTTTATGCTGCATGCCATTTGCTGTTTTGTATTTAACTTTGCAAAATATTCTGGGATGCAGTTCGCATGAAGGCATCTGTATTAACACATCTGCACTGTTTCACACTGTTATATGGGAGTAAGATTTTCTCCAGGGGTGCTCATTAAGTCCCAGTATTTCTTGCCCTTATTATATGCCACCCTGGGTCAGCTGAGCTCTAGACTTGAGTATGACAGATGGCTGTTTCATTGCAGCCTTTTTTGACCCTTTTTCTCCCACTGTCATGCTATGGCTGCAACAGAAGCTTTGAAGGGTCATTATCTAAATCATTGCATAGAAAATTCCTTTGGGAGCCAAATTCACCTCTGGCATAAGTGGCTGCAATTCCATTGACTTCAAAGTAGATTCACTGCTTGACGTCAGCGGTAAATTTTTGCAATGTAGATATCAAAATGAACAGTACTAAGGCATAACAGAGTGGTTTCTGTCCTGAAAATGACCTGTTCTTGGGCTTGATTTGGCTTCTTGATTGTGCTGCACTCCATTCTTCCATATTAAGAGCCCCCTTTTCTGTTTGCTTCTGTCCTGGGACCTTTTCTCCTCCTTGTCTTCCTTGTGGTTCCCTTTAGATCTGCTTGTGTGCAATCACACAAATTTGCACATTTCACACTCTCTGTCCCTCTTTGCAGCCCGCTGTGCTGAGTCCTGGCAGCAGGCGTTGTTGAGACAAAGATAAAATAGTTATCCCGGGATGATCATTCCCACTAAATCTTTGGAGGTTGTGCAAGACACTGCGGACCAAAGCCCACAAATGGTGCCTCACAGCCACAGATGTCCAGGACTTACATATTTTCCTTATACCAGGGAGTGGAGATAGGGAGGACCCATGGAAGCCTGCTTTACATTAATATTACAAATCTGAGGTATTTTCAGCTACCAATATGCAACTTTGGCTATATTTAGAGCCTCATAGCCCTTGTGGAGGAGACAAGTTGTGTCAGCATCCCCTGGGAGGGGGGTTGGGACAGTAGAAGTGCAGATTGGCAAAGCCTGAACTGATTGACTCCTATTGGCAAGGAACTGTTTTTGGGAGCCAATGATGAGGACACTCTGTACTGATGCAAGTTTGGTGCTGCCTTGCAAGTTTATTATCTGGGAGTTTAATCAGAGTTTGTCCAATGCATGGAGTGAACAGCTAGTGTCTTGAAGGGTATGTTTCAAACTGGGACAGGAGGAAGGATGGACAGGGAGAGAGGCTTGTGAGGCATGAATGGAAGAAATTAGAAATCCATCCATTTCTTGAGTTTCTGTCATTTTTTCAGTTGCAATTAAATACATACAAATGATTTATATAAATCCAGGACAGTCTTCCCACATCTCTCAAGATGTGACACTGCAAACCTCCAAATTTCCCTTAGCTGTCTGTGAATAAGCTCTGTTCACAGATACAACTTGCCCTCTGTAGAGGTGCAGCCCTACCTCTGTGGGATGAGATGTTCATCAGTGCAAAGCCATTCTAACCAGCAGTTTAGGAAATAGCTGAAAATGGAGGAGCAGGTAGAGAGACAAAGACTAATCCATAGCACTTGGGTTGCAATATGGCCGTTGATGTCTGTCTTGCAAAAAAGCATCCTGGTTAGTTTGATTAATGAACCATGCAGAACAAGCTTATGGTGATTTTATTCGTATCACTGTAGTCTCTGAAAAGGCCCACCATTAACAAGTGCCCCATTGTGCTGGGAGCTGCACAGAGAAACTGAGAAGATGGCCATAGCTAGTAAACACTTACGATTTAAGCATCAGTGAAGAAAATATGGTCATGTAGACAGATGGGAAGGTCCGTGTGCAGGAAACACAAGCAAGTTAAGAACTGTAGTAAATATCCTTGCTGCACATACTGTAGAGAGAATCTGTAGAGTGATGGTGTATTTTATCTGCTGATGGCAGCGAACATTTTTGCATTGATCTGTTAGGGGAATGCAAAGGGAAAATGGGTGAGTATTTGTAAATTTTGTGGATTATAAGACTAGCACTGCTGTAAATTATCTGCAGCTATCTGGGTGTAGTGGCTTGGCCCTGGCTGGAGGCCAGATGCTCACCAAAGCTGCTCTTTGTCACTCCCCTTTTCAGCTGGACAGGGGAGAAAATATATATTGAGAGGTACAGGGGTCGAGATAAGGACAGGGAGAGATCATTCCACAATTAACATTATGGGCAAAACAGACTTAACACAGAATAAAGGAAAGAAAACTCTCTAATTTATTACACTACACTGCACACCCAGTGACACCAGATTTGGGTAATGAGAAGTGTGACCAGATCTTAAAGCACCTCCCCTCACCCCTCATTTCTTATCAGACTTAACTTTATTCATGATTTCGCTCCCTTCTTTCCCCCACACTGTGGCACGGAGAGGGGCAGGGAATGGGGGACTGGGGGTTTCAGTCAGTTCCTCGCAAGTTGTTTTCCTTCTTAGCTGGGGAAGGACACAATATTCCTCACACCCTTCCTCTGCTGCAGCATGGGGTCCCACCCATGGGAGACAGTCCTTCCTGAATGTCTCCAACATGAGTCCTTTCCTACAGGGCTTCAGCTCTTCACCAGCTGCCCCAGCGTTGGTCACGTCTGTGGGGTGCAGTCATAAATCACAGAATGTCTCTCAAGCCCAGACTGCTCCAGCCTGGTCCTCCATGGAGTCACAAGCCTGCCCCTCAGCAAACCTGCTCTGGTGTGGGTCTCTCTCTGTTGCTCATCTCTGTGTCTCTGTCTCTCTCCATGGGCTGCAAGCGCTGGCAGAGGCTTGCTCCAATGCAGGTCACAGTGTCTTCTGTATGTCTCTACCTGCTCCACCATGGGGCCTCTCCACAGGCTGCAGGTGGGGTCCTGGCCTTTTCCATGGGCTGTGGGGGGACACCCGCTCCACCACGGGTTTCTCCATGAGCTGCAGGGGCATCCTTCTCTTTGGCACCTCGGGCGCCTCCTCCCCCTCTTCTTTCCTGGCCTTTGTGTCTGCACAGTTTCTTACATCTCCTCACCCCCTTCTCTGGTGGCAAAAGGAAGCTGCTTGCATTTTTGTACTTCTTAAATGTGATTCCTCGAGGTGCTGTGACCATTGCTGATGGGCTCAGCCTTGGTCAACAATGACTTGAGTTGGCTGGTGCTTACTGTCGGGCCTGCAGAGAGCTTCTTGCAGCTTCCCGCAGAAGCCACCCCTGCAGCCCCATCTCCTCCACCAGAACCCATCCATGCAAAACTACAACACTGGGCAAAAGAGAGGCTTATGGCAAGGTATGAAAAAATACAGTGATATAACTTTACTGGTATTCATGGGACCTCCCTCAAGAAGGTGGCCAAAACTGAAAAAAGCTACATGTGTCTCTGAAATACTACTGAAGAAAGTAGAGCAGGTCAGTGTTCACATCTTGATACTGATTGAGGAATTAGAGGCATCAAGTGGCTTGGAAAAGAGGCCCTTGATGCAGCTGAGAAGAGATGCAAAGAAAGACTGGAAAGAATGGGGAAAAATGGCATCTAGGCAAATGATCTCTCAAACAGCCTTCTGAATGAATGGGGTGGGGGCAGGTGGTGGAGCTGGGGCTGAGAGGTGTTTGTCACGGCCAAAGTGAAAAGATATTAGAATAAGGGAGAGAGCAGGACCATGAAAGTCTGTGAAGGTCAACAGATGTGGATACTAATCCCATACCTCAGACCGGCATTGCTGGTGACAAAAGTGGAGTCAGGAACCTGGCTGCATTCCCCTCCAAAAAACCATCCTGTCCAGCAGCACGGTTTGCTCTCCTAACCCAGGAGTTGGAGCACAGAGCTCTCCCTCAGTAAGTAACACTGCACTGCTTCTTTTATGTCATTGGACTTCTCTTTTTTTGGAGATATCTTGTCCAGCTTTTGTAAAAGACTTGATTTTTTCTCAACCTACGAGATCATGGGCACCCGTGACAACAGCTTTTACAATGTCACAGTTGCAGAAGTGCAATAACCTCCTGCAGGAAGCAGAAAAAAGTTCTTAGATGCAGGTAATTTCATGAATAGTGAGTGGAGCAAGTGAGCCTGTCACAAAGTGCTGTTTGTTCTCTGTATTAGTGTCTGCTGTGATGGGAAAGTCTGTGTTTTTAGGAAAGAGAGTTCTGTAAAGTGAGAAATAAGAGACCTGGAAACATACACATATTTACTGCAGTACTGACAGGCAGTGGTAATCACAGACAGGTAGAAGGTGATGGGTGGAAAGGGCTTGATGCCACAGAGAAAGCAAGGAGCCTGACAATGCAGCAGCCACTTTGGGGAATCATTAGCTGTGGCAGCTGTGTAGGGTGAAAATCCCAAGGGATCCCAACTGCACAGATGAGTTATGCTTTGACATCTGCATGACTATTTGTGGGAAGGGTGTTTTTATTTTCCACTCTGCTTAAAGAGAAGTGGGAATGGATGGAAGGAATGGGCCGGTCTCTCATGTTCAGTTGTAAACACCATAGTGACAGAGCACATCCCATCTAATGCTCTGGTTGGTATTGGTGGCTCTTCTAACTCTTCAAATTTCTGAGTGATGGGGCATATCTCCCTGTAATGCAAGAAGACTGCCTAGGGGCAGATGTATATCTCTTTATACTTATTGCACAGGGTTAAGTTAAGAAACCATTCTTTCCCTCATTTATGTTGAGCACACTTGTTTGCATATGTGCAAAGGCAAGGTTTTTTGATGTCTATATACAGAGCAGGTAGATTATTTCCTCATTATCAACAAGGAGCTTTTTCCCCAAAGTGACAGGACACTGATGTGAGCCAGGGTTAAATGTCGATAAAGATACCCAGCTGATGCAGAAGAAAACCTGCAGAAATTGTTGAAACAGAGGGAAGTAGCTTTTGCTGGGTGCATTCACTTTGGATCCAAAGCTCTTGTTGATGGCTTGCTTCCTACTGCAACTAATTAGCTGGCATGTTTGTACATAGAGGATAAAATAAAACTAGTAAACCTGAAAGGGTGCCTTCCTTGACCTTTTTAGGTCACAAATAGTGTGTTTTTTCCTGCGGTATGGCATATTTTATATGGCTATCACCCCCTCAAACTACCATCTTACATGGGTGACATAAGTGGTAAATTTTATACCCTATTCCCTATAATACCCATCTCAAACTAGTGTTTCTCAAACAGTCTAGAAAAGATCCAAGCTTTATTCTTTGATATCTCATAATGACTCTTGAAATTTGTAGCACTGTGAGTGTAAGATGAATTATTCCGCATGGGTATAGGATCCATAGGCTGGTGAACCTGGAAGCAGCTGTTGATATGATAACAGCCTCTGCTGAGCTACATAGCAGGGATGAAGGTGGGCAAATGACTGCATGGTTTTGGAGAGCAGCCAGCTGTCCATCCTGGTACTGAGCTTAGGAGGCAAAGGAGCAACCAGGACTGGGGCTCAGGACTGGACTCTGTCTGCAACAGACCCAACCAGCCTCCAGAAATGAGGCTTCAACCTGCTCCTAGGCATTTGAGGACTCTTCCTGAAGTATGACAACAAACTAGGAGAATGGAGCAGCTAAAATAAAAAAGACTCAGTATTAGAAGTACAGTTATTTACCTGTGTCTTTGGTGTCTCAATTAAAGGCTCTATCCTCTACTAGCCTCCCAGTAAGACACATTCTTGTGTTTGGGATTTGTGCAGCTGTATTAACACAGACCTGTATAATATCAGCTCTGGTCTCTGGGTAAAAAGCAGCCTGTTGTGCTGACTGACTCAGGAAAGAGAAGGGGATGGTTGTATTTCCAGTTCAAACTCTCATCATCTTTGTCTTCTCCCAACCCTTCAAGCCATGCCTCTGTTCTTTCCCCTCTGTGTCCTAAATACTGCAGCCAAGTCCCTCACATGCTTTTCTGCATCTTCTGTGGTTTAGTGGCTACTTAAATATTTATTTATGTAGAGCTCACCCCTGGGGAATGTCTTATGAATGCAGAGGAGGGGTATTGTGAGAGAAGGAGGGAATGAGCAATCCCTAGAGGGCTCAACACTGTCTGTTGCTGAAAGGCAGATACTGCACAAAAAAGCCTTGTCCTGGAAAAAGATAACATACAAAAGAACATGTGCACACACAAACACACACACACACACACAAAAATTGGCAACCGAACACAAAGAGAAAGAAATCATTTGTACTAGTCAGATGATTAGAGAGCTGGCTCCATTAAGTCATGGAATTTGCGTTCCTCTGACCCATAGGACGACAGCCTTCTTACAGACCTGCCATCTAGAAAATGCTGCAGAAAAATATATAAGAAGGCAGGAATGGTCTGAGATGCTGCATGCAAGAACGGGCTATGATGAGTTGACGGACAGGCTGCATGTCATTGGGAAGTTTGCAAACACACTTGAATTTGCCCATTGATTTAAGTGTTAACAATCTCTCTGTAGATAGCACGTAGGAAAATCTGGAATCTTTTTGCTGTTGTGATTGATATTGCTTGAACTTTAATCATATGCAGGAGGCAGCTCGGCTTGTTGAATTCATTAATTGCTAAGGCGTAACATATTCACTTAATTGGATTCTCTGCTAGATAGAGACGTATTTATATGTATTTGTATATGTGCTTAGTGTATATATTTAGCTCCACAAAGACTGATATTAATGGAATGTTAAGGTTGCCTGGTGAAATAATCAGCAGACTGGAAAGTATAAATGTTCAGTCGTAAGCACGATCTTTTCTGTCGCAAGAGGGGTAAGGCCTGGCTTACTGGATATTCTTGGCACATCAGAGATACAGGCAGGGCTACAGTTGGCACTGAGGCAAGTGCAAATGCAAGAGAAGTGATCCTGCCCTCTGAGGAGGCTGCAGCTTCCCTACCACCTACATCTCACCTTTGTGTCAGGAGAGATGCTGTGTGGGGTCTTGGGGTGGCACAGAGGCTGCTTCAGACCTGTGAGGGTGAGCCCTGTCCCAGGGCATTAGCCAGTTGAGCCTTCAGTTGAGCATGGGAGGTGAAATGGACTTGTCTCCTGGAGGCTGGAAGGTGCACGGCTGAGCACCACTGGGCCAGCTCGAGTGTTGCTATGCTCCTTCTTCCAGGAAGGAGACACCAGGAAGGTGCCTTCAGAGAGCCAGGAAAGACAGCCACCTGGTCCTTTGTGCTATGTCAGCTTCCAGAGCATCTGGGGAGAACCCAAGAATGTGCTCTCAAGCTTTAGTTCATCTCCTGGTTCCAAACTAGTTCTTAACAAATGGCACACAAAGTTCTTTTGTTCCCTTTACAGCTGTTGATCCACAATCCACATGCCTGACCTGCTGTATTGCTGCTGTGCCGTTAATCTGCATGATTTCCACTGCTGACTGCCAGCACGTACGGCCACTCTGCAGTAACTGGCACCCTTCTACAGCAAAGCTCCTTCCTCTGATGTGGGGCATGAGGGTGTGTAGATGCGGCCCTGAGCTGCATTTTTTTCCTCTGGGGTGTATGAACTGAGTCACCTCTTTCCATGCTGACTTTTGTCATTGCTCTCAGCTGTGAGGCCCACCCTGCTTGCAACATGCGATGGATTATTAAGAGCCTTTTACTGAGGGGAAAACTAAGCCTCAGAAAGCTTCAGCGCCTTGTTTAAGGTCGCAGAGTAAGAACAAGATTACAGCCAGCACTTGGGTCCCTTCACTCCTGGGCATTTGGATAGAAAGCATCTGTGCTCTGCACAGCTGCTGCAGCTGCTGCGGGCAAGTTTGCCCTGTGAAACCTGTCTATGCATTGCCTGTGCAGGCTTGCGATGGTAAATCCACGCCGTGCAGAGCAGTGCCACAGGGACGCAGCAGCATAGCGTGGTGCAAGGCAGCTGTGTGGGCTTGGCAAGCTGCCTGGGCTCTCAGCATAGTGCTGCTGGGCTAACGTGGCTAGACAGCATCTGGACCATAACTGGCTTGATGTCCCCATGCCATCTACCCCCACCCCCATGCTTCTACTTTAGGGTTACACAGACCAGCCCGTATTGGTTCTGTCCATACCTCCCATGCAGACCAGCCCTCTCTGTCCTTAGCCTGTTATACGTATATAGCTGCATAATCTGCCTGATTAGTGCCTTCATGTCCTCTCACCTTCTGGGCACCATGACCATGATGGACCCGTCAGCTTCACTCTCTTCCACCTCTCTCCTATGGTTTCCTCCAATTTGGCTTCTACTTTCTTTGCCCCATTCAACCCCTTGGCAAGGTCAGTGCTGCTTCTTTCATCATAAAATGGGATTGCATAATCTCTACATTGGTTGATTGGTTTGCTGTCCATCGCTCTTTCTTTATTCCTCTCCCCTTTGCCAGCACTTGGTGATTTATGGATAGCTCTTTCTCTATCTCCACTGGTACTTTCTTGGCCCGATTATTGGTTTTGTAAAAGCTCATGCACACTGAAGCTGTATAAGCAATTACATACAGAAAAAGAACAGTGATTTAATTTTTAGCTTGTGAAGTCAAGCTAGGAAATGCCAGTCTTGTTTCCCAGGCCACCTTAATTCTGTTCCTTCAAGTTTCTTTGCAGTACAAGCATTGAGGCAGTCACCCCATGGAGAGAGTTGCATGCACTCATTAATTAAAACTTGAATCAAAATGTCCACACACAAATGGGGTGGAAGAAAGGCTGAAAAGGAAACCGTAAACCTGTCATTTCCTAATATTTCAAGCTAAATAAAGTTCCTTTAATGTAGTTGGCTTTATGGGGGGGTTTTTTGTGTATGTTTAGTTTTGTTTTTAAGGGAAAAACCCAAATCTTTTCTGTTGAAATGTATTGTTCATTCTCATGCATGCTGAGCCTTCAGCACCAAGTCTGACTGCTCAATCCAGTGACTAACCTGTATTTGTTCCAGAGACAGTCGTGACAGCTCAAACTGGTTTGCCTTTCTTCTGCACACTAAATGGTGGAGTTCAAGTGACCTTTTCACAGTGGGGTACATTTAAAAGATAGAAAAGAACTTGGATGGTTTGTCCACATTTTGTGGGCAGCCTGGTCAGACTTTTGCCTCTTCCTTGCTCTGCCAAAGCTGAGGTGTTGCTTGTAGTGACTGTGGTACTGGTGGGGGTGTCCCTGCTGATTTACTGGGTTGATGGTCTTAGCTCTTAAAACGTTTATATTCAGATGCCATTTGGGCTGTCTGCCAGGATTTCTGCAAGAAAATGACACAAAAGAAATTATGATTATTTAACAGTTTATAAGGCAGTTAAGAGTGAATGAAATTTGATGGGCCAAAGTAAAAATCATGTCCTTAGCCTTAGGGTTTTTTCCCTGCTGACTTTCAAATGCCTGTTGCAAAACAAGGAGATGTTGGCTTTTCTCAGGGAACTGGCCGGAAGACTTTTGTAATGGAAGTTGTCAGAGAACCTAATTACAGGCTTACTACTAACTTCCTTTATAATAGAGGTAACTACCCAGTGCACACACATTTAAATACACATGTGAAGTCATCCAGCTAATTCCAGACTTCAAGAAGTCATTCAATGTGTGGACTTACATATGCCACCAAAGACTTTTTTCAACCTCCTGAGAGCCTTAGCTTCACCTTATGTCTCCAAGACTGCCTCTGTCACACCTGTTCTCCTGCTTTTAGGCTGCAGAAAGGGAATGGCACAAGATCTGCTTTCTACTGACATGTTTAGGCACAGAATGACAGACAAATCTTTGAAAAATAGGTGTGCCTGAGCTCCATTAGGGCTGAGAGAAGGGGAGGGCCTAAGGCTATGCTCCCAAGAAAGCATCCTTGGCTTAACCCTTCTTTGCTAGCTGGGGTTGGCAAATACATTAGCTTCCTCTCTCCTTCCCAAATCACTGATTTCAAGGTTACCTCGCTGTCCATCCGTATTCGGGTCTGGTTGTACTCCTTGTGTAGAGAGACGACTTGCAGCCCAGATGGCCTCAGCTGGGCCCTTGGCAGTTCTTCCTAAACTCTAAGCCCAGATCAGCTTAGGATAGCTGCTGCTGGGGGTACCCCTTGCATGTGTGTCTGCGCCTGTGTATGGGATGGGAAAGGAGCAAAATCTTTGGCAGAGCCGCTCCCTGCTGCTCACCGGGTGCTCACTGGCTCCAGGCAGTGTGGCAGTAATGCACAAGTGTGCAGTGAACCAGCTGTCCTGCTGGTGGGCTCCATCCAAGAGTCAGATCTTCTCTGTAGGTTGTAGGTAGAGCTGGTGGGTCTTGTCTAATGCTCTGCCCAAACACGGCAGAGCACCATGGTTTTCAGGCAAAGCCCAGTGCTTGGCTTTAGCAGTGGGCCAAGTGGGGGTCCTGCAGCATGTGTATTCTCTTTCTGAAGCCATCATCCACCAGAGAGGTGCACAAACCCACAACAGCTCCTGGGAGCCCCTGGCTGGCCTGTTAGCCTCTCCCATACGCTGACTTGGTCTGCAGCAGCACGGACAGAAGTACCCCAGTAATACCTGCTGCTGGCAGAGATGCACAGGACTGACACTGCTATGGTTTGGGTCAGTATTTCATTTCAGTACAGAGGTGAGGCTGTCATTTGTGCACTGTTGGGACGGGAAAAAGCCACCCAGCCCAGATCTAAGTCAGTGAAATCTGAGAGGAAATCACACCATGAGTTACTCCCTCATTCCTGTGGGATTCTCTACTGCTTGCACTGGTCTCAGTCCTGCAGATGATCCTGGCATGGCAGCAGCAGGGCAGCAGACTGAAGACATGATGGAGACATTGGTGACGAGACAGGTCTGTGCAGGGGGGACCAAGTCCATGGTTGCACACAATTGATGGCAGGGGGGAGAAACATGGATGGGCTGGAGGTGGGGTACTAATGAGCTGGGACATGAAGGACCATCATCCCTTTCTGCTCACACAAGTGAGGTGGGGGCTATCTGCAACCTCTGCTTCTGAGTGAAGACACCTGGCAAACAAGCAGGCTGCAGAGCAGAACTGGTGTTTCTACTCAGTTTGGAGATCTGGTGACCACCTGGAGCAATGTCTTGGTTGATGACCCCTTGGGATGGCCCTGGTGCAGTGTACAAGGATCCTGACATGTGCCAGGGTGAGGGGGGGCAGGATGCAGACATGCACCCTGAAGGTGCGGGGCTGGTGGGGCTGGCTGGGGCTATGCCAGCGTGAATCCAGGACCAGGATCTGGACAAAAGACATGTGGTGGCTGGTGACAGCATTTGCAATCACCTGCCTAGAGCTCTCAGTGGTGGGAGAAGAAAGAAACAGGGGTGTGCAGCTCTGTAACTGCCTTGCCTGAAATCTTGCTCCCAACATGTGCAGCAATTCCTCTGGAGGAGGTGCGTTCCTCCCCTTTTCAGCATCGAGAGAAGAGCAGAGCACCCCGCGTCTGCAGAGGGGCGTGCGGCAGCTGTGCCCACCTGTGCCTCTCTCAGCAGGTGTGCATCTCTGCACGAGGGCAATGCGGGGATGCTGTGTGGGGGGCAGGGGCTCTGGATGGTGTACTCAGGGTGGGGAGGTGTTTCACCCACTGTGACACCCCCCAGTGAACGCTAAAGGATCTCTCTGATATTCTCAGAGATGCTTTTCAGAGCAGCGCCTTCAGTCACGCTTGCACAGCTCAGAAAACAGTGAGGTTTAGGCAACCCACCCCCTCTCCATGTTGCCTCCTCTCCTAACTCTGATAGGGCCTGCTTTAACATTTAGCTTTTCTCAGCACAAGGAAACAGTTTTGGCCTTCCTCTGGATCTGCATTTTTAAACATTCCTTCAGGCTCAGGTCCCAAGAGATGCTGGGAGAGATATTTTCTCTGTGTAAAGAGTAGGTGTCACTGCACAGGGGAACACACGTTGGGATTTTGTACACGGCTGTACAGGATCCATTTACCAGATGAAGCTCTAAACCATCTCCCAGACTGCGGTGTGAACTGCCAAGCCCATCCCTCCCTCTGTGTAACATGTTTTAGGGGTAAAAAAAAAAAAGTCTGAATAACAAATGAAAGCTCAGCAAAATGCAAACTTGAGCCCAGCACTCAACAAGGGAACGCCAAGGGGAAAAATCATTAGATAGGGCATTACATGCATGGACACGTACTGAATGCAGACACACACCTGCACAATGCGGATGCATTCCTAGAGACCGCAGAATGCTTTCATAAAGCATTTCTGTGCCTATATATATATGTAAAAAACCAATTTTTTTCTAAACTTGTGTGACTCCTGAACCCCCTGTGACACAAAACATACAATCTTACCAGTATCCCTGCTACATTGTCCCCTGCCCCATTGTTTGGCAAAGGAGAGCAATAAAGATGCTCAAGATGAAACCTTTCACTTTAGATGAGCAAGGATAGGGGCAGTATGAGCTCTCTGGCTTTAGATTTTATTTCCCAGACCAGAATTAGAAGAAACTATTGTTGCTGGAGTTTAGGATATTGTATTAAGCTCCCCTCTTTCATACAATGCCATTTCAGAAAGGCATGATGGCTCTAAGGATGCAACATTATTGAAGCAAGAGCCTGAGTCAGATGCTGTCACTGCCTGTTAGCTGGATGTGGGTTATGTTGGATGGTACAGTCAGTCTGCAGTGTTTGTTAAGACAGAATTTTTTTCTAATTCTTCTTCCAAAATCCTAACACCTGATTTCCCCCCACCCAGGAGCTATGGTGTTGCTGAGTTCTATCCTCCAACGTACTCAGATCACAGTCCACACTACCTTTAACCTGTACCCTCATGTGTCCTAATTATCTCTGTGCTGATTGCCGCCTGCATTTCCATAAATTATGGGTGTGTGTACATCAGGTAGCACTAAGTGAGGACCTTGAACAAGTATGTGCCCCTGGAAACCATGCTGCTCCTGCATGGCCTTGTCTGGATGAACCACTTGCTGGGCTTCCAAGGTAACACTTCCACTGAGACCACCACCATCTGCCAGAGGGAGCTACCAGGTGATCCTGGCTGGTTTTTTGCCTGTAGTGATCTCTTGGTACCTTCTGGTTTGGAGGAATGATTTACCAAGGCAAACACTTTGGCATTCTCACAGCTCTGACCTTTCTGTGACACCAGTGGAGCTCCATAGTTCACTGACTTTGCAGAAGTCAGAAGCACTCAAAGTATATCTCATTAACCTTCTCAGGCTAATCATGGCAGGGGACAGGACCTCAGCAACTGCAAAAAGCATATAAATGCACCAGGAAAGAAATGTTTCAGCAAAAATGGCAAGAGCTGTGTAAATGCCAGACCTCAGTGTGCTGGGGAACTATGTTTCTGCAAAGAGCTTTTATTCCCAGAATGAGTTATAAAGACGAGCCTCTCTCTGGCATATGCTAGGTGCTATACAAATACAGAGGGAAGAAAATTCCACCATCTCCTGCAGCCTACATGTTTAATTGAAATGCTATTAGAAGCAATCCCTGCTTCTGCAGGTGCAGTGAAGAAAGAAGCCTTCCCCAGGTGGTTGGGGAAGGTGAACTTGAGGTTCAGGAAGAAGTGTTGCTTCTGTGTTAATTAATTTTGCATGTGGAGCATTCACAACCATTTCTTGTCTGCTTTGGCTGATTCGGCTAATTAATCACCTTAAGTGTCTGTAAACAGGAGATTTTTGCTCTCCGTGCCATCTCTTCTCCACCTGCTGTAGATCAGCCTATGTGAAGATACAGACCTGTAGCATCACAGGAATTATACATTTGGTAATGCCTGTGATGTCAGCACTGTAAGAGTCATGACTTGACCAGCTTGGGTGAAGGCCAAAAGGAATGCTCTATTCTCAGGGCACTGGAGAAGGTTTTGCTGCAGAAAGAGGGAAGCAAGAGCCTAGGGGGTGGAGATGGCAACAACAACAGTCTTTGTGTTCATGTGTGTTAACTGGGAGGCAGAGATATAATGATTAAGACTGAGTTATGACATCTGCAGGCTGAAAACTCAAGGAGAAAAGGTTTTCCACAGAGGAATTCCTCCTCTTCCTTCTGCTTACTAAAGGCCATTGGACTGGAAAGGCTCATCTGGTCCCATCACGGCTGCTCTAGGCAGCAACATCACATAGCCCTGTACAAACCAGTGCTTCTTCTTGACCCCATTTTAGTTGTTTTCACAGCTCCTTCTGGGCAGCTGTGCCAAAACTTCCCTCCTCTGATGCTTAAAATCCATCTTATTTTCAAGGTAAATTTCTTTACAACCAGTTGTTCTTGTACCAATGTTGTTTTTTCTGCTTAAAAGCACCTTTTCTTCGTCCCTTGTGTATCTGTCTCCCCTTTATTTATACAGAGCAGTCATATCCCCTCTTGGCTTTCATATATCTAGGTTAATCTCCTTCTTTAAGGCAGGATCTCTGTTCCCCTAATTGCTCAATCCAAGGTTATTTCTGATAACTAGCTTTTCTGTAAGGTTCCTTGCTGCTTTGCCCAAACTGAGTGTAAAACAGTGTGACCTACTGCCTGTTGAGTAATTTTGGGGTGAAGAAATGTGTCAAATATCAGATCCAGGAAAAAAATGACATCAGGGTGCTGCTGTTGAAATTTGCATTTGTTCTCCACCTTATCTCTATGAAGTTAAAGTCTCACATAATGACTTAGTTCCTGATATAATTTCTCTTTAATCACAGTAATGACAACTCTACCCAGACTGAAAGCCAAGCCTGTGGAGCTACAGTAGATATCTGTAGTTCAGTCCTCTTGGAGTATCTTGCACCAGCCTTCCAAAAACTATCTCAATCCCAATTCCAGGATTTATTTACTGAGGATTTATTTCTTCACAGACTACTGCAGCATTAAGGTTACAACAGCATCCCCCAGGTTTACCTTTACTTTTATGTACCCTGAGCAGTGCATACTTCCATTGGCAGTGTCCCAGTTATAATTGCTATTTCTATGGTGTTTCTATTATTCCTACAGTAGCCCATTTCAGGTCCTGCCCAGTTGTTCTGGTTTTCCCATGTCCTCATTCAGGATCTGTACGAATTGTACTGACAAGGCTCTTTATTTCTCAGTGGACTCTCCCTGCTTCCCCAAGGGGTTAGGTATGCTTTTCCGTCAGCTATATTACCAACAACACTGCTATTTTCTGCCTGCTGCCCAACATCCTACCTACCTTTACCTTTTCTATATTTGATCTTCCCTTTTTCATGTATTAAAATCAGGTGTAAAAGTTACATAAGCTTTTTCCAGTTAACTATTTGACAGCGAAGATGGAAGACAGAAAGTTTTCACATTTACACCACTCATGGATACATGCAGTGTATGTTCCCTCATCTGGCTCTAGACAAGTACATGTGTCTCCTCATTCTCATACCATTCGTGAGCCTCAAGGCCTTTTCTGTGTTCATCTACCTAGTGCACCCCAGAAATGTGAAAACATACCATTATTTCCATTTTACACAGTGTGAAGCGGAGGCACAAGGGTGCAGACCAGATTCCAGAGGAGCTTGGTGGAATAGGGAATATCTGTCTCCTAATCCATGCTCAGTGTTGTTGCCTTAGTACCTCCTTACCGAAATGAACAAGCCCCTCAGCTCCTGGGATAAAAAAACCCAGCAACAAACCAAACAACAAAACCCAAAATGTAGTAAGGGAGGAAACATCAAACTTTTGGGGAAATGCAGAAAGCAGTTCAAGTCCTAAGTGAGTTTGGAATGATCTTTCTTTTATTCTGTAAATGAAATCAAATCCCTTTTGTTCCTTTTGTATTTCTTCTATACCAGAAGTGGCAGAAAGTGAGAGAAGATTTTAAATGAAAAGAGAGTGGGGCAAGGCATGGTGCAAATGGGAGCCTGAACAAAATAAAAACTATCAAAAGACTTTGCCCAGACATAGTTCTCCTGCATCCTGTTGAAAAACAAGCACCTAGAGATTTAGGCTTTACCTGAACCTTCACCCCAAATACGAATGCATCTTCCCTAAGAAATGTAACTTAACATTTCTGCCTTTATCCAGAATTGTATTCTGCTGCCTAGTCCTCAAAAGCCAAATTTCTAGGAGGATTTGTTTTTCCATCTGTTGACATTAGTTAGAGGTTTCTCCAGATGCTCTTGTGTTTTGAAGACCTGCCTGCCTTGGCATAGTATGAGGAACTCAGAGATTGGCTTCTGCTCTGGCTGGAGCAGACAATTTTGAGTTCATGGGAGTAGCTTGTACTTGTCCATACTACCCATCTGGTTAAGGATTTTGTAAATGGAGAGACTGGGTGCTGGTCCTTTGAACAGGTGGTTGCTTTTGCCAGTGTAGCATATAAGATACCCACTGAATGAGACTACCAACTCCTCTGTGTTATAAATATCTTACTGACCTGATAGCGCTGAAAAGAGCACATGTAGAAGAACAAGGAAATATACTCTCCTGGTAAATTCCAGCAAGAAGATTTGGGTTAGACATGAAGAAAAAAACCTCTTTTTAATGGGAAGGATTGTTAAGCACTGGAATAGACTGTCCATGGAGACCATGGGCTCTCTGCTCTCTGTCAGTGTAAGGACAGGTTAGACAAACATCTGCCACAAATGGCTGCTACAAGCCTTAGCTTCCCTTGGGAGGAGAGAAAGGCCTCTGTTAAGAATTAGTTTCAGGGAACTAATATGATACACCATTCATTAAAGATGCGCATTAACATACTGCAGAACACTTTCTTTCTGCCTGCGTTATACCGCGGTTAAGGCAATTTGCCAGCCTGCTGGAAGGCTTTCAGAAGGCTCTCACTTATTTTCCCTTTGCATAGGCAATCTTACTTTTGTCTGCATGCAATAGCTTATATACTTAGGCAAACCAATACCATATATGATGGTCTTTTTGTTCTAAAATAGCGCTTGCTATTTCATTCTTTGGAAATGTATTTGATTTCTACTTCCAACAGCTTGTTAACCAAAGTAAGATTTATATTTAAGGTAAAAGCTAGCTTCTCCCCTCCCTCGACACCTCCAAATTCATCCCCAAACCAAAGCGACTTTCCTTTCTTGATAAGATCAGATGTGACACAGAAAGAGCAAGAGGTGAAATTAAGGTGAAATACTGACTCTCAGGAGCCCTGCCCTGGCATACAGGAACATACCTAGGGATTGGAGAATATGATTAGGAAGGGGGTTTTAAAGATTCCTAGCATTCTTACTTTTGCTGATTCTGTGACCCTCCAGGGCGCCTAGTGGGAGTTTGGATGACTAGACTGATCGGAGAATGCCCTGCCAGTCTTGAAACTGCAGGGTGACAAATATGTAGGATGCCTAGGATGGTTTATTTTTCCTCTGTTTGCTGAGGCAAGCACTGAGCAAAACCTAAGTAATAACAGATCACAAGCTGTTAATACCAAATACCCTGAGACTTTGCAAGTGCCTTGCTCTGCTCTGCACAGCTTGGCAGGTTATATTCTTTAAGAATAGGCATCATTACCTGGACAAATCTGTGACATTTAATTCTGTTGTGGCTAACCTCTGTCCCCACAGTGAATTTCTCCTTCCCTCTCCTGCCAGATTATCTAGTATATGAAGCCCATTTGTATTTTCTTTCTCTCGCACTGCCTCCATCTTCTGCACATGTGATGTTTCTTATCCTTACTGTACTTGCCCACATGTTGCTGTAGTGTGCATGCATGTAAAGAAGTCTGCCTCCTCTTAATCAGCAAAGCTTTTCTGATTTTGCTTGTTCATATTTGTACATGTCTGTCTGCAGGTATATGGCATGCCTGATTGTTCAGGTTAGCAATGAAACATGATACCTGCTGAAAATGCAGGTCTGAACATTCCCTTACATCCTGCTTTTCTTCCTTCTTAGAAAATTTAGAATTATTTTACTGGGATAATAAGAAAAGGACATGTACTACTGTATTTGCAGGTTAGGTGCTTCACTGCACAGGAGACTGTGGCAAGCCTGTCATTGTTATCCTAATTTCATAATGTTGGCTGTGTAGTACAACACCGTGAAACGTGCCTGGCACACAGCCTTATGAACTCCCCTTTCTGTCCCAGAGAACTTCTGGGTAATTACGAGTTGGGTTTGCCTATCTGATCTAATTTATCACTTAGGGGTTTATATCATGCCTAATACTGTGCTATCTAAGTGCTGCTGAGATACTGCAAGATGTCTCTTTCATCAACCACTTATTTCTATGATAAGTTAATGTTACTGAGCTGAAGTCTGGGCTGTTCTGTGTAGCATCTTAATCACTGGTCCCTATTGAGCACCGTGTGTGCAGTTATTCTGCTTGTCTGGTGGCTTTACTGAACTAGTTTTGGGGATTTGAGCTGTTATGTCAGGGCTAATATTGCACCATAGAAATCCGTGTCTCAGGTGATGATAAGTTGACCTGTTTGTTTGGTCAACGATTGGGAAATCCAGGACTGAGCAGAGACCCTGGGTGAGCATGTTGAGTGTATGCTCTTTGTTCCCTCAGAAATGCACTCTCCACATCCAGGGTTAGATTTTAGCATGAATACAGACCATCTGCTGCCCTAGACAACACTACCTGTCTTTTGTGACAAAAGGGCCCACCAGTTCCTGGGGCTCCCAGTCTGTCACCTTTCACCTGCTGCTCAAAGTGTATTTAAAAACTAAACCAACTCCTCCCTGCCCACTCAAATAACAACACGCAAAAGGGGGAAAAAAAAAAGGAAAAGAGAGAAAAAAGAACACAATAGCTGTGTACCCAGCTTGCCGGTCCAAGCAGTGTGACTCCATGGGTGGAGGGAACATTAGGGGCAACCTCTCCTTGGCATTTTTTGCCAACCACTTGTGAGGACCCTTAGGAAGGTAAAACCAGCTACCTGG
This sequence comes from Porphyrio hochstetteri, assembly GCA_020800305.1. NCBI lineage: Eukaryota > Metazoa > Chordata > Aves > Gruiformes > Rallidae > Porphyrio > Porphyrio hochstetteri. The sequence goes on along the minus strand of CM036905.1, from coordinate 17,747,614 downwards.
CCATCTCACTCCCTTTTTACAAAACCCATTGCCTTGCCCTCAGCGGGGTGCTGTGTTCATACTGCAGGGATGGATGGGGAGGCTGCTGTCTCTGGGTGATTTCTTCTGCCTTTCTTCTCTCTCTACAAGCCCCCAGAGTGGATTTTTCTTTCATGGCCAGATGAAGCATTTGCTTGTTTGTTTTGAAGGTGACAAGTGTTTTATGTGAATTCTAGCTGCTCTCAAATGCCAAACCCCAGCTGGGCTTTGAGTTTCACAAAATAACAGCTGACACCTAATGAGCCTCTAATAAGTGCTTCTCCCTCCTGTCCTGTCATTTAAATAAATAAATGACTGAAATTTGGGGGTGGTGAGAGGGGTGTTGGATTGGAGTGGAATGAAGCTTTTCTGTTTACCCACCAAGCAGGTACACCACTAAGAGTGTAGTACAAACTTCCCACACACCCACACTACCTCTGCCATTGTCAGCTGTGTCTCAGCCCTGGCCTGGAGGGCTTTCTTTGAGGATTGTGCAGAAAAGTTCCTTCTAAAGGCCAGTTAGTTTCTTGCTCTCTCAGCCTCACCTGCCAGCCAAGGTGCTAATTAGTGTCAACTGAGATGGGGGAAATTGAGAACAAAGGCAAGACTTTGAGAGTTGAAAGCATAGTTTATCTTCAGGTTTGTTTCTTTTCCTGGATTTTTTTCAAAGAATGGTCTACCATGGGCAATGGGTGTGCTACCTGTATTGTCTCTTCCACAACTGGAGTGACTGCAAAATAACTCTTATTTGTGGCAGTAGGTAGGAGGCAACTGAGTCCCACTCCCCTTTTCTGACTGCTGAGGAAATGATCTCTGTTTGCTTAAGCAATGGAAAATGAAAAGATCTAAAATTGCAATATATCCCTATGGAAAAATAGCAAGATTAAAAAGTCACAGATGCTCTTTGATTTATTTTTCATGTGTCAGAAAAACAGAGCAGTTCTTTGTTTCCAGCTAAGGTATATAACCAAGTGAATGTAGGTATTTCAGTAAGGCCTTAGCAGAGGATAGCAGGAACTATGGTCAGCAAGCATTTCTATGTTCTCCTGTAAAGGCACTCCTGAAAATGCAGAGCAACCCTCTCTTCAGTTGCCTGTCTTTTGGAAGAACTCAGTCCTGACTAGGAATGGGCAACGTTTTTCCAAAAGAAGGAGTTATTTCTGGACAAAAGCAAGTTTGTCTAAAATGAATCTGATGAATTTCACTGAAAAACAGATGGAGACAAAATTTGGAAAAAAAAATTAGCTGTTTTAACTATTTCAAGTTATCTCTGTTTCAAAATGACATTTGTTTCAGCATTTGTATGCATTACTCCTTTTTTAGCAGGAAAAAGAATATTATTGTGGCTGTAGGCTGAAGTCAACATTTCAGGAGACAACAAGCTCTGCTCCCATTGTTTGGCTTGAGAAAGTTAACAGAGATCATGTCTGCTTGACCATGGTGGTGCTATCCCTTTGGTGATCCACTCACTTTCCCAAAGGTTGAGACCATAACAGAGATGAGACAACCCAGACATCCATCTTGTTCTCCATTTCTCCCTGGTTTGAATCCACTTACTCAGAGCCTTCTCCCCAGAAATGTCCTCATCTTACATAAGCTGTGACCTCCAGAGAGGTCCTCCTGCCAAGGCCTGCAAGAGCTGTGATTGATGCAGAGGGATGGGGCAGCTCAAAGTGTATCTTCTGTGGTTTGTGTTTCTACAGGTGGGGAAATGGAAGGAAAAAAAGTTGCAGATGAAGTATTACGTGTGGCCTCGCTTTGAGCTGTATCCTGACTCTGAGGAACGTGAGGATGACCACCTGAGTATTGTGACCTTGGAAGAGGCACCGTTTGTCATCGTGGAGAATGTGGACCCCCTAAGTGGCACCTGCATGAGGAACACAGTTCCTTGTCAAAAACGCATAGTGACTGAGTATGCACGCTTGGGGTTTTTTCTCCTTCTATTGGGCTCTCCCTTCTCAACAAAATGTAGAGTCTGTTGGGTCAATACCAGCATACCCTGATAATTCTTTTTAGAAAAGTCATCTATGTTTGCCCAGCCTGGCCTGTGTCCACTCATGACTGATCCCTTTGGGCACATCATCATAGTGTCCCTTCACCCTCCAGCACAGGTAGCACAAGTGAAAATCTCCAAGTTATATTGTGGGAGGTGGAATGCATACTGGCAAGAGAAGGAAATGAAGGGAGTTTTCCCCAGTATTTTAACCCATTATTCTTGTGATCATTCAGGAACAAAACTGATGAGGAGCCAGATTACATGAAGAAATGTTGCAAGGGATTCTGCATTGACATCCTCAAGAAAATCTCAAAGTCTGTCAAGTTCACCTATGATCTCTATTTGGTGACTAACGGCAAGCATGGGAAAAAGATCAATGGGACGTGGAATGGAATGATTGGAGAGGTCAGCAGCAAGGGGAGGGCATGGTGGTCTTCACCCCTGGGCTGGGTGGTGTGGATCAGGTCTGGTCTCCCACCATTATTGGTTCCCCTTCCAGGGAGGAACAGAGGTGACTCTATAGAAATGATTGGCCTGGATTCTTTTTGGGCACTGGGTGAATGGATCTGCTCTGACACTGACCACAAGTACCTTTCCTGTTCTACCATTAGTTATTATTCCCTATACTGTCACATATTTGGCTCTCATAGTCAAAGGAAGAGGCTGATATCCATGCACCAGAGAGCTGCAACCTAAACTATGCTTAGATTTTATACAAAGTGCATAAAGAATGAAATAAGACTTTGCAGTGTTAGAGGGAGGAGAAAGCAAGGACAGAAAAATGAGATAAGACGTCTTCTCAGTGGATGATATGTTTATCCTAAGACCTCTGTGGATTTATTTTTTATACACGTACCAGATTTGAGGGGAAGATTAATGTCTATAGATTTCCTAAAAGAAGAAGGTGTCCTGATGAAAGATTAGAAAGGAGAGATGATAGAAACAATATAGGGAATGGGATTACAGGAGTAAAAGGACTGTGTGAAAAGGGAGGAAGATGAGGAGGGCCTTAGCTGTGGGGCTTTGAGAGGTACCTCACATCTGTGTACAATCTTTTCTTTTCCTTCCTCCAGGTTGTCACAAAACGGGCCTATATGGCTGTGGGATCCCTCACCATTAATGAAGAGCGTTCAGAAGTGGTGGATTTCTCTGTGCCCTTCATTGAAACAGGAATCAGCGTCATGGTGTCACGTAGCAATGGAACTGTCTCACCTTCTGCCTTCTTAGGTATCATTTTAATCTAAAATTAAAACTTCACCCATTGTTCATCAAAAATTAGGTGAAGGTTGCTTGTGATTCTTAGCCTGAAAGTCCCTTTTAGGAAGTACCTGTGGGACAGGTATATAAAAATAGACCGTGATGTTTTAGTTCCAAATCCCAAGCAAGCAAAATCCAGGCAATGCAAACAGGCACTGCCTAGGAGTTCCAAGGCGTTTCTCAGCAGTTATATGCCTAATGTCAGCAAAGAATGGGCCCGCTCAGAGTTGTCACCTACTCTGCAACATGTGGTTTCTCTGTGACTCAACTAATAGCATGTTCAGGGAGTGTAGGCCAGAAGAAAATGGATTCAAACCTTATAGCTGGTATGCCATAGTACTTAGTAATAACAATTAGCAGTAAATTGTTGCACTTTGAGAGACATTATTTGTAAAGAAGGTATTAACTTGAACCTTCCTTGACAGAGCAGCTGGTAGAAGTAAGAGATCTAATCGAGTTTTTCAAGAAGAGTTGAGCCATCGGTTCTGTGCTGATGCTGTGTCTTCCAATAAAGTGATTTCTAATGTCCTTCAGAGGTGGAGGTTGATCAGAGAACACAGAAATGATGCTCCATTTCCCCAAGACATCCATGTCTCCCTAGTATCTATATTTTGGCTTTACAAAATGCTTTATGATGCAGCAAACACAGTATATGAGTTATATAATTACTGTCTGCTCTCTGCCAGCATTCTGAGAACATTTATAAACAGAAACAACTTTATATGGGTAAAGAAATTTTTCCAAACCTCTTTAAGTAGGAGTTTCATGACTACTCACTCTTCAGGAATTTTTGCCTTTATCCAAGTTCACCAGTATTGCTGGGGTATGTAAAAGTAATGATAAAGTTAACTCCAAAATTTAAAAATGCAGTTTTACTGAGTTGTAATATTGGCTGTGGTCTGGAGCAAAGTTCTAAGTTTCTTTGATCGGGTTCAGTCCCATCTTTATCTGTTAAGGCTTGGAGAAGGAGACAACTTGCACAATATGAATGCTGACATTTGAAGAATGAGATAATGTTCCCATCACTACTGAAATGGTACAGCTGAAAGAACTACTATCATTAATGCTGAACCTCAGAAATTTGGAGATGCTCTTTGGCTCAACAGCATCTTGAAAGTTGGATGCATGTCTGAAACTCTGCCAGTTGTGCTTGATTTTCCCCACTCTCTCCAGATGGTGCTGGAGGACTTCCTGGGAATAATCTTTTATCAATGCATTTCATTTTACCAGTGAATGCCACAATGGCTACATATAGTTCCAGATGGAGCCATGTGTCACAAATGTAACAGTCAGAAGGAATGCAGTCATTACAGAGACAGAAACTGCACTTCTCCCAATTTAGAAGTTTTTCAGACTTGGGTCAAAGGCTTTGCTTTAACTTCTGTTTTTCCACAGCCCAGTTTGACCCACATCCTCACCAGGTTACTCCGGAGAGCAAAGGAGGTGAGGGAGGGGTGAGATGGCATATCAGGTTTTTCACCATATTTTTCTCTTCCTCTCCAGAGCCTTTCAGTGCTGATGTATGGGTGATGATGTTTGTGATGCTGCTTATCATCTCTGCAGTGGCTGTCTTCGTCTTTGAATACTTCAGCCCTGTGGGCTATAATCGGTGCCTTGCTGATGGCAGAGGTAAGGGGAGTCCCTCCTTGCCATGATCCTCTTCCAATCCCGTCTCCTTTGTCAGGGTGTTTCCTGTGCCTTGAACATGATATGGATCTAGCCCACTCAGAGCTCTGCATTCAGAATAAAGAGGGCAAGGGATGGAGACAGAAAAAAGGCTGTGAAGAGAGCAGATGTGTATAATGGATAATTTGCTTGGCTCGGGAGACGGAGCTGTGTTGCCTTTCATCTCTAAAGCATGCACCAGCTCCAACTTGTCTTTCATTGAGGGAAAATGGGTCCTGGTTGCTGGTGCTGGCAGTGCCTACACTGCTGTGCTCTCTGAGGCAATCAGAGGGCTCATCACTGTCAATCCATCCTTCAGTGCTACATTTTCCCAGAGAGTAAGCTGCTCTGCTGGCCTCCCAGCATAGTGCTATGTCCTCCAGACTCCACATCTGTCACCTGGGCATGTGTCTACCCGACTTGGCTCTCTGGCTTGCTAAGGCTGACTGAGAAAGTGGGAAGCTCATTTTCCTGGAAGTGGGTGATGGATTATTTTGCAAAGTCAACAGGAAAGATAGAAAAAAGTGAGTTATCCGTCCCTGTGGTTCTGATCTTCAGAAGACAGCCCACCGAGTTAAAGAGAGGATGGAAAGACAGCCTAAGAGACAGCCTATTTTGCCTTATTGGCATGAAGACAATTAGCAAGTTGAGCTTTCTGTCATATCCATATCTTTACCCCCTAATGAATCAACCCTTCAAACATTTTTGGGTTTATTGGTCTGTTCATAATAGTGGTAGAGAGATAGATATTGCAAAAATCGCTCATTTGTTCCCCAATCTAGTGCTTAGAGTGAATTTATGCCATCAAATTAGTGAGGAGTAAAATAAAATTTAAAATTGTTAATGAGAACGCAGGCAGAACTACATAGATGGGGAAATGAAGAGCTTCTCTCCTAAATGTGGAGCTTCAGAAGGGTTTTACGGCAACTGTTCATAACCACATGGATCTGAGGACATGGGTAAATACTGTTAAACCTGTGAGTTTCTTGAGAGTTACTAATACAGGTGTGGAACTGGAAGCAGTTCTTAGTACAGGTGTGCAGTTATTAAGTTAGCTGAATGGCAGCTACAAATACCAATATTTCTGAGTAATTATGAACAAATAGGTACTGCAAGATCAGGCAGATATTATCCTTGACAGGTGTAACGTGAAGATGTAGAAATCTGCTGCAGGGACTTCAATGCTTGTTTGGTAGTGAACGCTCTGACTAATGTTACTTTGGCTGCATTTGTATTGGTCTACAGCAGCATCTCCCAGCCTCCCATACATGCATTTTCTCTTTAGGGACACCAAGATTTTCTCTCCAGGGTCAGCTGGGCATGCCCTGATCTAGCTGTCAAGTGATGTTGGGTTGTTGTTGGGTCATTCATAGTTGAAGAGCTCAGAAGGATTCTGGGTCCCTGCTGTGGATCAGAGATCCCTTGCTTTCTTGGTTTGTGGCTGACAGAAGTAACTGTGAAAGCACATGGGGCAATCAGTGGAGAGATGAAGTCTTTAGGAGGGAACTTCTCAATATTTCTTTACACCTTACATTTCCCACTGCTGGTGTGCAGGCCTTGCACCTAGGTGTCTTGTGGCACATTAGGCAGAGAGGGTCCAACAAGACAAGGACTGCCAAATTGTGTTTCCTACAGCACATGGGATAAAACATGGTATACTAACCCAAAAGGTTGCAGAGCCAGGTTGGCACCACTGGAAAAGTGACAGACCCTTGAACTGTGCCAAAGGACTCTAGTCCTAAGACGGTCTTCTTGGTGTCTCAAGCAGGAACCTTGGAGTACTTGCACCTGCATCCTCCCTGACAGCTCCTCTTGTGCTTGAGTAAATTCTGGTTTGGGTTTCTACTAACCAGCACATGCTGAGGATATGAGACTACTGGGAGACAGGCAGGATTTCACAAGTTTTCAGGCCTAGTGCTTCATGAGCACACATTGCTTTTGGAGTATGAGTGAGCTTCCATGCTGAAAAATGAATAAGAGTTTTAAATCCAGCTTTTAAAACACTGGATCTGATCCTGAACTGTCTGGGACAGAGCTGCTGGTTGTCCTGAGATAGACCAGAGCGTTTGTCACTTAGATTTACCTTAAACATCGAACACAGGGAGAGGGAGCTGTGTTCTTTTCTGGCTTGTGTGTCTTTGACAGACTGGGAAATGAAACCCTTTTGCAGTGATGTTCGTGGATCCCTGTTATTTAAGATGCTGCTCTTCCTTCAACATGTACAAGTACAGCGAAGGCCAGGTTTTGCACAGGTGTGCTGGGAGTTCAAGGGTAACATTGCTGTTGAATAGCAAGAAATGAGGATAGAATTTTTTTGAACAAACTATTTCTGGTGACAACACTTGAACCAAAATGGAATGTTTGGGCTTTTAGATACTCCAATCAGACACAAAAAAACAACCCTTGTATAAGGTTTCAGCGGAAGTCTTTGAGACTGAATAAATATGGAAGCCTAGGGAACGTTTTAAAAAAGGAATTTTTCAGGATTGCACTTCTCTGAGATATGGTGTCATGAACATAGGGAAGCACAGCTGTGGGCATTCATCTCACATGTGGGAATAGATACTGCTCTTAACTGTGAAGTCAAGATGCATATGTGAATTAAAAATGCAGACCACTTACTCTGAGGTGCTCACTGTGGGATCATGTTTCTCAATCCTTCCAGAGCCAGGAGGTCCCTCTTTCACCATTGGCAAAGCTATCTGGTTGCTGTGGGGGCTGGTGTTCAACAACTCTGTGCCAGTGCAGAATCCCAAGGGTACCACTAGCAAGATCATGGTGTCAGTGTGGGCCTTCTTCGCTGTCATCTTTCTGGCCAGCTACACTGCCAACCTGGCTGCCTTCATGATCCAAGAGGAATACGTGGACCAGGTGTCTGGCTTGAGCGACAAAAAGGTAATGGATCCACCCAAACCCCCAAAACAGCCTTTTCCGCAGAAGAGGCTGCTCTACCCTCGCTTCTTTGCTTTCAGTGGGGAAATGTTCTTTTTTTTCCCTTTGGAGTCACATGACAGCTTTAGTCACTACTTTTAATAGAACAACTGCTCTTCAGTGGTATTCAGCTGCATTTTTACATGTTTTAAGCACTTCAGGAATGAATTATAAAGTGAATTTTCTTGCTTGCATGATCCCAGACCACACCTTGATTGTCAGCAGAAATGACGATGTATATAATGGCTGTAACCTGTTTTTTCAGGATGAAGTAATTAGTCTGTGTGGGAATGCTCGCCATTAGGCTAGCAAAAAGGATCTGTTAGTTTATTCTGGGGACAACTTCGGCCCATGAGTGTTAATCAGTGTGGCTTTGATGATTTACTATTGCTTGCGTTCGAAGTTATGCTCTAATTTTTTCAAGGCCTTTTGAAGCTTAGTACAAGAAACCATTTCCTGTTCAGAGTGGGTTTTGCTGCCTTGTTTACATGCCGGGCGTTTTGTCCTTGCAGAGCATTTGCTTTTTCTGGGTTCTGCACACTGAGTGTTTTGAGGAGATTGCTCATGCGTGCAGGGTAGCACTGTCTGGTTCATGAGGGTCTGAAACTTTGCACCCTGCTTTATTTTTGTTTTGTGGTGAGGTTACTCACAAGTAATTGAGTACTGTGAGGCTCGATTGCCCATGCTGAAATTGTTACTCAATAACAGGGGCTGCTTAAAGAATGCTATTGTAGGGCAAGCAAACAGCAATAGGTTGCACACACGGCTGTCAGGGAGAACAGCAAGAAGAAGACTTCAAGTGTCATTTTGTTGCTGCTGGACTGGTTATACTTACTGTCTCTTGTGTCCCCCATGATAGTCTAGAAATAAATTGTGGCCAGGCCCGCTGTGTACACGGTGTACTGTGCAGCAGGCTGGAAATTCTATGGTGGATTAATTTTTTAAGAGGGTTTTTTTTCCCCCTTTTGTTGTTTTTTTCCCGGAATGAAATATGACACAGAATAATACAATCTGTGCAGATGTGCTTCTGTTATTTGTTTTAATTTCAACCTCAATTTGTTTCATGCTGTCTCCACATTCACAGTGTGCTGTGCTGAGGAGGGGGTAGAGGGGAGTATGCTTTTCTGCCAGGTGGAGGTTGGTGTGGAGACTCCTTAGAAGCTGTGGACTCCCTCAGACTGGAAGATGCTGTTCAAAACCAGCCAGCCCTATCACAGTTAACATTAGTTTGTCATCATTAGGTTTTCAACTGTCTGAGCTAAATGGGGTAGTTCATACCTGTGATCTATTGTTTCAGGCTGTGCCTAGGCTCCTGGAGAGCGCCACGCTTTCGTTCTCATGTTTTTCAAGATATTCTTCATACCTGCAGAGATATGTGCATGAAATACCAATTGAAAGCGGTAACGCCTGGAGCTTCACAGAGCCTTTGGATACAAGTTTCTGGGCCTATTTTAGTCAATTTCACTGTAGGGCTGCCTGTGTGTATAAGATTGAGGTCATTTTCTTCTACTTTGCCAACATACCTGTGTTTGCTTTTGCTATCCTAAAGCATATGCACTTTGTTTCTGGGGGAAGTGAAAGGCCCCAGTACATACTCGGATCATTGCAGTACGCCTCAAACACAGCTGCTAGCACAACTGCAACATTTGGGTAACATTACAATCTACCAGAGCATCTGGAATCAGATGAAAATTGGCTGATAAAAACAGCCCAGCTGCTGCCTCTGGAGAATAAAGACAGGTGGGACTAAGTCCATCCAAAAGATATGAGTGAATGAGCTTGATCTACTGGGCTTATGGATTTCCACTATCTGAACATGCAGAGGGCCCTGCAGAACTTGAGAGCAGCCATGCAGACATCTGTCACACTGCTTCAAGATGCTCCATTTTGGGAGCAATTCACTCTTCTAAATCTCCTTCTTTCCCTTTTCTAAAGCCTGCATACTGCTTGCAACTCACCCCCTCAATGCACTGCTTGGCTGAGATGCAGGGTGCAGCCACATCCAGGACAGATGGAGGTGTGCTGTGCTCTACCTCCTTTTTCCTGCCTGCTTAAATTAGCCAGCCCAGGCTTTCACAGGAGGCACTCGCTGACTAATGCCAGGTGGCCAAGAGAAACACCTGTAGCTTCCAGTCTCATAGCTTCTGTTCTCTTTCTATCTCCAATGTATGATCTGGTGTCCACAGCAGAAGTGAGGCAGATCAACTCCTGTCTTGGTACATCAGCTGGCAAGGACAGCTGTGTCCAATGCATGGAGTCAGCAGAGGATGCAATCCAAGCCAAGAGGCAACGGGCTGGTTATTTTAAGTTATATTGTTCCTACTTGACTAGACCCAGATATGTCTGTGTAGCATGACAGCACCTGGGAAAGGTGTCCCACTGGCACAGTATAGCAGCCAAAATGCCAGATGTGCTCACAAAAGCCATTACTGTGCCTGCCTGGGGAATGCTTGTCAAGGTCACACTGGATACATCCTGTGACAACCACCCTGAGGGTCTCCTTGGACACCCTCTTCTTTGGGCATTGGCTGGGAAGAGCCACTCCGAGAGGTGCCTGCGACTGTTGACCTGCTGCATCCCCAGAAAAGTGGGCTGAAACATTCCAGCTGTCTAAGACTTGGATGGTGTCTTGGCTGTGCCCCAGCATTGACTTCCTAATGACATGCAAGACAGTGACTAATGTCAAATTCCTGCTGTGCTATGTGGATGCTTGAGCAGGCCTGTCTGAGTTGGACTGGAGTGAATACCTTTGTGCCAGGGCAGTAGGTTGGGCTGCGGGTAGCTGGAGACTCCCTGTACTGAGCTTAGTGACCTGGGCTGTGCTGTCTCTGGCGCAGGTGATGCTCACCCTGCTGAGTGCCACTCCTTTGTGCTCATCTAGCCCCTAACTGGTATCACAGTTGACCCAGGAACCCACCTCATGATGGCTGTTAATTCCCCCATGTTAACTGTTGCAGCTGCTAAATCATAAGTCAGGCTGTGGCTGTTAATGCTGATGCAGCTATGGGCATTCTGAGGGACTACACCTACTCCTCCCTGAGAGCAGCACTGACCCTGTGAGTCCTGCAGGCAAAGAGCTGCTCTGACGGCATCTCCCTTCCAGCTCCCTGTGCTTGAGGTGTGCCGAATTGCTCTCCTCCTGCTGTCTCCGCCTGTCCTCCTTGTGCAGTGGAGCGGCTGGATGTGGTCCTGGCAGGGTGGCTGGATGTGGTCCTGGCAGGGGCAGAGCCATGCTGGCTGGGTCAGCTCCCTGGCCGGAGCTCTTGTCCCTCGGTGGCAATGCCAGCAAGCCCAGCCAGAGCATCCTTGCACATGCCACCAGACTGCGTCCGTCTGGCATCCATGTGGGGGGCTGCTATGGCCCTGACCCCCTGCAAAAGCCCTGCTGGCAAGAGGGTCTGTCGCAGGATACTGCAGTCGGCTCCCGGGTCTGGATTTCATCCGACTGTAATCAGGAGATATAACCCAATTTCCAATAACGGGAGAGCTTCAGACACATTAGAGAAACAAGTGCCTGCGGTATTTCAGTCTAACGAAGGCAATAAATACAGGAAAGATTATATAAAATGAACTAATGTGTGAAATAATCTAATAGCTATACGTAATTTCCATTCATGTACAGTAGTAATAGAATAAAAGCAAATGTGGACAGCCAGCAGGGCATTTAAATAAAATAATTTAGAATGCAGTAGGTTAATAATAATAATAATAATAAAAAAAATAGTATCCATGCCTATAAATTAGTTGGAAATGCCAAAGAAGCTAATAAAGTATCAAAATGGTAATTTTGTAATTGACATAAAAAGGAGAGAAATGGATTTCTGCATGCCTGCAAATTAATACAGATTGCTGAAATTTCACATGTATTTGACTTATTTCCTTTTCAAGATGCTAATGAAATATTGAGATAAAGGGCCTGTTTCTATGCAGCACAGGTCAACTATTTTTTTCAATACATACACGGTTTGTTTTGATTTTTTTTAAAGGTTTTGGAGTTAAAACTGGCCAATATTTTTACTGAAAAAAAAATTGAGAAGGGCATAAGAAGGCAAAGGGAAATTCTGATCTTTGCCAAAGTGGCTCATTTTAGTATACTTGAAACAAAATACTCTGTTTGATATTTCTGACATGTATTTTTGACTTGTCATTTTCTAAAGGCACTACTCATAAAACTGACCTACATTTAAGAAAAAATAAAGGAAAATAAAGGTTATATTTTTTCCATAACAAAGGAAAGGGACAGAAGGAGCTAATTGGATGACAAAACAACATACATTATTCTGAAGTGAATGGAACATTTCCGGTTGATATGTAACAAACGTCTCACTAAAAAACATGCAAAAAAGGATCCGCTGTGTTTCTGCAGTACTAGAAGCTTGGCCATGAATCTGAAAAATGAAGTATTTCCCTCATTGTTCTCTGCAGCACATTAAATCTAAATTATACAAGGGCCCCAGATATGCAGAACGCTTAAGCATGTGCTTAACTTTGCGCTCATGAGTGGCAGCATTAAAGTCAATTGGCTATTATTCACATGATTGAAGTTAAATACTTTTCTGAGCTTGCATGGTTTTTTTGTATACAAATACCTGTTCTGGAGAAGTCAAAGAAGAATGCAGAGCGGGTATATCTGTCAGCTAGGAATTTTTCAAAGGGACCAAAAGTGGGGGTCAGTCTTCTACCCTTGTCTGTAAGGGGAAAGTTGTTGAACCAGATGGCTTGAAGGGAGGGAGTACACCTCTTCCATGGGATCGCACATTTAGCATTGACTGACATTTGTGGCACTTTGGTACATTTTTGCACAATGCAAAGGAAGTTTTATGTGGCAGTGTCCAAAAGCAGAAAATACGCAGCTCTTTCAACAGCAGTATGATTTTTATTGTCAGGAGCCCTTTGTGGAGATACGAGTTAGCTATACCAAAGTAAGACCATGCCACTTCCAAATCAAATATGTAAAGGGTGAGAGTCAGGAGGACAGAGCCAGGCTTTTCTCAGTGGTGGCCAGCAATAGGACAAGGGGCACCGGGTGCAAGCTGAAGCATAGGAAGTTTCATGTGAATGTAAGGAGAAACTTTCCCTGTGAGGGTGATGGAGCACTGGAACAGACTGCCTAAAGAGGTTGTGGAGTCTCCTGGTCTCCAGACATGTGTTTCTTTGGGATTTAGTCTAGGTGATCCTGCTCTGGCAGGAGGGTTGGACTAGATGATCTTTCGAGGTCGCTTCCAACTCCTGATGTTCTGTGGTTCTGTGATTCTGTGAAATCTGTCCTCTTGTGATAACTCAGAACCTTTTAAAAAATGTTTAGTCTAATGCACCTTACTTGACCACCCTCCCCCACAAATGAGAAAGCCTGCAAACCTTATATCATAGGGTAGAGTAGAATGTCTTTCCACAGTACTTCTCTGTGGGACATCTTCCTGTAAAGAAGTTGAACTATGTACAGGCTTTTTCTTAAATACAACTTTTATATATATATGTCAGTAACATTAGTGGTACCAGCTAGTGCTTAATACAACAAACATTGGTTCATAGTGAAGTGTGAGAAACTCAGAGCTCTGATAGACTGAAATTTTATGCCTTAAATCTGATTATTTCTCTTTGCCTCTTTGTAAATCATCAGTTACTATAGTATGAACTGTTTACAAATCCTACATAGTGCAGTATATATCTTTGTAATTACATATTATGCTAAAGTCTTCATATTAATAAATAGCTATTAAAATAGCTACAGCATGTTCTATGTTAGTAATACATCTTTCTAACTGGTGACTTATATTTATTGTGTACATAAATACGATCTCAGATAATTTTTTACAGTTGCAGATGGGTGCATTTATCGTAGATGTAGTTGTTCTGCACTCTTCAGATTGGCACGATTTTTATGCTTTCTGAGATCCTTGGAACAAACCTCTGTGTCTGTGTGCTAAAAAGTGATTCAGTAGTTTTAAGGCTATAAATGTTTAAAGTCAGTGGGTTTTCAAGCATGCTTTTTCTCCCCCTGCTACAGTCCTACTTTGTTTGTCCTTCTCTCTCTTTTTTTAAGCTCAGCGCTGTGTAGCGTGGAGCAGAGCGGAGTGGAGAGGAGTCTGATATGCTTTAGCCTTGACTCAGTCTCTCAGGATTCTCTCTTTTCTGTTGATCTGGAGGGATTTAATAGCAGTTAAAAACTTGTAATGGGACTCTTCAGGATTAGTGCCAGTTAGAATGCAGTTTAGTTGGGAATTTAAGCAGGTAAGATACAAGGGGAGGAGACAGTCAGAGTTAGACTGTAAACTTAATTCATCCTTGCTCGAGAAGAAGAAATGCAACCCCTGGGGCTTTGCTGGCAGCACTGGTGGGAGTTCCTGGATGAGGGATGTCAGCAATGGGACCGCAGCATAGTCCTTAGCTTGCAGCTTTTGCATCTTCCCCTCTGTGCCCTCCTGGCTTTTCCCAGGCCCCAGCCACCACTGACTTCCTTTTCATCTTCCTTTTGACTGACTCTTGGAGCTAAATCTTTGGAGGCTCTGGGCAAATTTGGTCGCTTCTATGCTAATTGTTTGGCAGTCTGGAAAAAGCCATCTTTGGAGAGTTATGTAAGGGGGGGAGGGAGGGGGAGCAAAGGATTGTCCTGCTTCTCGCATCAGTATAAGTCAGCGGAGAGGGAAGCAATGAATATTTTTATTTATTATTTATACGGTGCCATAAAAGTACTTGGCACTCTGCAGTCAAATAAAAGACAATGGCCCTGCCACCAGGATTTGGCAGCCTGAGAGATGAGAGCTGGCCTCCTTCATCTGAATGATCAGGGCTGAATTGCTGGTGGGAAGGCAATGGGAGGATGAGACCTACAGGATTAAAAAAAATACAGCAGCCCCACCCCCCAGCCTCTCCTTGCTTATGACTAGCGAACATGACATTTGAAGTTACACGTACGTACATATACCTGATAAATATTTGGCAGGTTGTCTCTTCCCAGGCATTTTTACTTAACCTGGTGGAAAGGAACCCTGCATCTTCCAGGCCTTTGGCTATTCAAGGTCAAACTTCCCCTGAGTCTTCCCCAGGCTTGCTTGTTTCAGGTGTACCTGCCCCAGTGCTGCAGGACTCACAGGGAAGTGATACGGCTTTCATTCCTCTGCTGTCATCTGCTTGCAGATGGGGAGGATGCAGAGGGGGGGC
Source organism: Porphyrio hochstetteri (assembly GCA_020800305.1). NCBI lineage: Eukaryota > Metazoa > Chordata > Aves > Gruiformes > Rallidae > Porphyrio > Porphyrio hochstetteri. The sequence continues at coordinate 17,732,586 of CM036905.1, read as the reverse complement.
AGTTTTCTGCAGAAATCATTATCTCCCACCTCTGGGATGGTGCTGGGATGCTCCAGCTGCCCTACCAAGAGCCCTGCCTACAGAGATGCTTAAGAAATTGTACTAATGTGATGACTAGGTTTTTCTAATTATTTGGATGACAATTCTGACCCAAGAGAAGTCTGTGGGAGGTTTGCCAGACTTGTGCAGGGTTTCACCCCACTGTCTGGTGGTTGGTACCCACATACAAGGTGCTGAAGCAGGTTGGATGCTGTTAGTGCTCAGAAGACAAGAGGCTCTGATATGCCTTTCTTAGTGAAAATGGATGAAAAATGGAATTGCTCCCCTACCAAACTACATCCTCTGAATTTCTCAGAGTGTTTCATAATTTGTTAACCAGCTGTCTCATGTGCAAACAAAGCAGATTTCAAACTCCTCTGTACTTAGCTGCCACCTCTCCTCTCAAGGTCTTTTTCATCAGTTAATTTTCTCCCTCTGAATGAGCATCTAGACTTCTAATGATATTAACACAAGTGTACTAACCGTTATCTTTCTGCCTCACTAATTTCTGTTTTGTGCTTGTCTGGGATTATTCAGTAGGTGTCTTTTGCCATATTGCGTTTAGTTTCCAAGGAAGCTGACTTCCAAGAGTGGGACACATGCCGTGATCTGATACTGAGATAAACAGATGATCACCATCCTCTACATGCATGCAAACAGAAGTTAAGTGTACTGTAGCTAGGATCCTATAGCCCACTTAATTGCAACAGATATGACTGTGCTCATCTGATGCCACACTTACTAATGCTAGGGTTGTGCAGGGAGCTTTTGTCTCTGACTGGTGAAGCTTGGTGTGATTCTACTACAGATGATGTAGTAGATGATGTACAGATGACTGACTGGAAGCCTATAGCCTGCCAAATGTGTCCTGAAGAAGTCTTAAAGCCTCAGTGTTACATTTTGGCTGGAGAAGCTGCACAGAGTCTGCACAATGTTCACACACTTGGCAGACCCAGAAGACACACGGTGGTGGGTGGACTGTGTCCGCATGTGATGGTCTGATTGTGGACTGGCTCCCCCAGCCTAGTGCATTCATAATGCTGGGTCAGCAGAATGGCAGTGTGGTCCCAGCATGAGCATGTAGGTCTGGCTGTGGAAGACGTGGGACCCCTGAAATGCCATCTGTTTGGGGCGATGCTGCGCTACCCAAGGTTTGCAGAGTTCTGCTCTGTGCAGAAATGGTGCAGAGCAGATCTACACACAACAATCCAGCTTGCAAAGAGGCTGCACGGTCCTACTGTGTGCATTGCTCTGGCAATAACTGCATGTGATGGCGGCTTCTTCCACCAACTGGATCTCTACTTTCAACTCAGTTATTTTACAAGGGCAACTATTTTTAAGGTTGCTATATTTGAACTCATTTCTTTTGCTTTCACCTGCCTCCACTCACCTCTGCATTGTCCCTAAGTTGCTCTGTTCCCTTCCCTGACCCACACTGTCTCTGTTTCACCACCAAATTCACAGATATTTTTCTTCTTGTTTGTGGGTCTGACCCACCCTACATCTTCCTTTAAAAGTGACTTTAATCTAATTCTTTGTCAACTTTGCTGCAGTCAGCTGCAGTAACTGATAACTCCTTTCTCAGACTTATCTAGAGGAATTCATGGGTGACAGCACTATGCAAAGCAAGACCAGAGAATTTGAAACATCACTGGGTATTGAATAATAAGATAAACCACAAAGTCAAATTCTGAGGGAGCACAAGGTATTTTTATGCCCTCCCAAAACTAACTTATATTGGATTTGATGCTCTTCATTCTTTTTTTTTTTTTTGGTGTTTATAAATCAAGGCATGCATTGTTATCAAAGTATGCATTGTTTGACTGATGAAGACAAGAAACTGGGTTTTCGCCACTGCAATCTTAAGGCTGATTTCTGCGACTGGGCCCAACAATCAGGAAGAGTTGTGACCAGATTCTGAGCTGTGAGGAGTCCCAGCCACTGTGGAGGAGGTGATATTCTGAGGGTATACAGAAGAGAGGAAATCTGAGCTAGGGTAAAAGAAGGATCTGAAACCTTGTAGTCACTTGGAGAAGGCTGTGAGTTCCACCTTGGGAGTAAAATATGTCTATAATGTTAAAACGAGGTGACTGTGCAGAGGGAAAAGGGATGCTTGAGGAATAAAGCTTGAGAAGTATCTGTACAAAAGATTCATGAGTAACAGAGGAATGAGCAGTACAGTCTCTTTAGTCTGCTCTCCTCTCAGATTGTCGTACCAGTGCTATGAATTAGTTTTGCATTATGATTTTCTGCCTACGCTACTGGGTTGGCACACTCCTAGCTGGGATGCTGTTGTAGCAATGTAAAATTGCCCTGTGTCAACATACCAATAGAGCAGGTTTCATGCAGGGAATCTCTGGAGCACTTCCTGTACCAGGACAGGTGATGGGGCACAGTTGTGTGATGTGCCTCTGCATGATCATGCTGCATAAAGAAAAAACCACAGGAAAAGCCCTGAAGACAGTGCTGACAGTGCTGACTGACAATCCAGAAACAAACTGGTCACCACCTGAATGCAGATCAGAACAGAGTTATAGCTTTGAAGAACTTGCAAGCTTCATATGACAAGACTAAAGGACAGAGGGAAAGGATCTAACATAGACAGGCATTGAGGAGAGTAATAATGAGCATTAGCTCTCACTAGCAATGTTTTTATTGTCTTGCTCTAGGCTTTCTAGTGTAACATTCTCTGAGCATCTTGGGGTCCTAATCAGATTGGTTTTGGTACAGTGGAGGTGGAGAGCATGTCCACCAACCAAAGGCAAGTCAAGGAAAGGCTTACTGGATACAGGCAAAGGAGAGCAGCAGGAATGGTTGGAAGGCTAGATAATACAACTTAGCTAGGAGAGACCCACCAGAAAGGGGCAGAGTAGACATCATCTTAGGGCCAGATCCAGGTTTGTGATTCTGTGGCATTGTTCGTGGTGCAGCTTAGGGGAAAAAATGCCATATTTTGGGGATGTGAAAGTGACAAGCCTCCTCCTTTGAGAGTCATGCATTAGCCATGAAGGAGTTAATGTCCTGGCTGAAACAGAGGATACAGAAGCAAGGCAGCTAGGGCAAGATATGTTGCTGTGGATATGCATAGCCTGTCAAGACTTCTATGTAGGCATAGACCTACCTTCAACGTAGACCTGAAAACCACTGACTGAAGTTCTGGATGAAGCTCCTGTGCAAACAGTCTGACTGGATTCTGGGGCAATGAAGAAAGGTGTAAGCTGAGAAAGGTGTAAGCTGACTGCAATGACATGCAGCTGAACCAGTGCAAGAGGAGACATTCAGGGATGACTGAGGAATGCAGAGAGGTTGTGCTAAAATTATGCACTCAAGAATGGACTTTGCTTTTCTATTTTGCTGTCACTAAAACTTATGTTCAAGCTCACTAATAAATGCCATCCTTTTTAGAGATAGTTGAGCTATGCCACAACAGATGCCTGCTAGCTGCATAGCTGCCAAAACAGCAAGCAGAGTGCTGCTTATAGGTACCTGTGCAAAAGGTTGTGACTGATACCCTGATGGGCAAGTTCAAGACAGTTGTGGGCACTTTGGGCTGTTTGCGACCCACAGCTGCTGGCTCCCTGTACTTCTGGTGAGAGAAGCTGTCCTGACAGCCAAGTGGTCTGTTGGCTAGATTAAATTGTGCAAGTGTAGACATCTAGAGCCAATTTAGGTACACCAGAGTATCCAAAATACCCTCAGGTGCTGGAAAATCTGGCACAGAGGCTATGAGAGACCTGCTCCCAGGGTGAAATTCCCTGGGGCATCTCAATTTGGTACTTAACACTTGTGCAAATGAACTGCACCCAAACTAGGTAAAATTGGGCCCAAGCTCTCTTTTACCTGCAGCTAACAGAGGATCTGAACCTGGGAGCCTTATTTTGGCAGGTCAGAGCTGTGGAGCTTCCTGCAGTAGAAAACTTAAACTGAGGGTTTGGGCCATAGCAAGTGAGAGGAGCCCTCCCAAAGAAGTGTGTGTGGGCAGGGCACTACATGCATACACGTACACGCACCAAGTTTGACAGTGAGTTATGTTATCCAGCAGAAGATATCTTTTTTTTAAAAAGTGATGTAAAAGTAGATTGACTGATAAAAAAGATCCTTTTTGTGAGAGCTTGCTGAGTTTGGGAAACTGCTTTCAATGCTATTGGCAAACACTTTACAGTGTAAACAGGGCCTGCATCAGGCAGATAAGTAAGTGCAGATGCGCTTTTCTGTAGGAACCATTTGGTGATAGACAATATATTGAAAAAAAAATCTCATCAAATTAATTGTGGCCAATTAGACATAACCCATACCCCTCATCTCTGAATCCTTTCCAATCGCGGCTGCCTGAATGGGAAGAGCTCCTATCACCTGTTTCATTATGCAGATTGATATTCGAACATCTGAGAACAATGCTGCTTTCTGCGCGGCACGGCTCCAAATTGCTAATGAAACAGCTCTGCCAGACAAGTCACTTAAACCCGCTCTCGCTGCGGCTGCCGACAGCTCTCATGGCGAGTTGCGGGGGAGAGAGGGAAAGGGGCTCTCCACTCTGAATGTGCTAATAGCCCCCGGCCTGTGTGTTTATCGCTCTCCAGAGCAGGAAGATTTCTGCTCTCTGACTCTGAGAGGTTACTTTCCCAAAGCCATGGCCTGATTTGGACTTAATGCTTCTTGATTTCCGTTCGTGGAGTGAGTGGTTGAAGAAGCAGGCAGTCATTGGGCTCTGAACACAAGCATCTCATGTCCCAACGCCACCCCAGCCTTTCAGGAAAGCTTGGCATCTGCTTCCCATCTCTAGCACCCACCTTCTCCCTCCCCCCACCAGCCCTTTAACATGAAGCCAGATCCATAAGGGATATTCTCTCATGTGTGAGAGGATGTTGAATCATCAGGGTACAGGGGGACCATCTTGTGTCCTAGGCCCCACAGTAAGCGAGCAGGTACTCATCCTCCTGGGGCTTATTGGGTGCAGGGCTGCAGCCAAGCCCTGTGAGTTCCCTCCCAGGCAGTCACCCCTCAAGGTAAGTAGAGCTGGGCAGCAGGACAAGGCTCCTGCTGCAGGGAAGTGTAAGGTGGGGCTCCTACAAGTGCAGAGCCTGAACAGCCCTGTTTACTGCTCCCTGTGGCTCTCAGCAGCTGGGTTTGTTCAGCAACTGGTGTAGTTGCTTATCTTTCCCTCCTCTGTTATTACCACATTTTTTGCCGCATTCTCATAGGGCTCCTCTTTGCAAATGCCAGGGGTAGAGAAGCTGTGACTTGGTGCTCTGGCAGAAACAGTAATGTGACATTATGGGAGAGCTCTCTCATTAATCTAAATTCTGACCCTTTCTGTCAATATCTGCAGTTAATTCCTTTGTCGGTATTTACTGAAGCATTGAGATTCCCTTCTGCACAGTCTGCCTCCATGGCCCCCTCACTCTCTCAGCTCCTGCCTCATGTCACAGACTCACAGAATCACAGAATATTAGGAGTTGGAAGGGACCTCGAAAGATCATTTAGTCCAACCTCCCTGCCACAGAGCAGGATCACCTAGACTAAATCACACAGGAATGAATCCAGGTGGGTTTTGAATGTCTCCAGAGTAGAGAATGTCTTTCACACTCCTTCTATACTAGCCTGCCAAAGATCCCTGCTTCCCTGGGGCTGACAGCTCTGATCCAGGCCCACTATCCCAGTCATTGGGAGAAGCCAAAGAAGCAGCGTTCTGTATTGAACTCATTGACAACAGTATCAATTAATGTTCTTCCTTATGGATCTTCTCTAGATCCTCCATTGTGTTGCCAGGAGAGGACACCACCTTCCCTGTCTGTCCCAGGTGTTTTCTGGGAAGGCTTGTGTGTCTTCTTGCTCCTATGGTATATGCTGTGTGGGGAAGAAGTGAGCTCAGAAAGATGCAGCAGTTTTTGGCTCTGTAGAGCTCTTTGGAGATGAACTGTGCCCACCTACTGCAAACATGGAGAGCAGCTGCCACTTCTTGCCATTGTTGCACACATGTATCATATTCTCAAATATGGAGTAGTTAGCTGCTTGTCTCCGGCTCCATGGACTGTGGAGTCAGCTGGATATGAACTGCTTTCAGTATTCCAAACACCAACCCAGGTGGCTGGGGATGTGCGCTCCTCTTAGGCATTCAACCTAAAAATCTCTGGTGTGGGTCCCATATGGATCCTTTCAGATGTTTTCCTGTCTTGTTGTCCACCAGGCTATGGTTGAAGTGGGTGTGTGGGGAATAATTTGCATTTGCAGATCTGTTCTGACTGAGGAATGAGCAGGGTGTAAGGGATGGTGCATGTGCAGTGTGTGGTTTTGTAAAAGCCATTAACATGGCTTCCTTCTCTAGAAACATGATTGCTGAAAATGGTAATTTCCTTCAAGAGGAATGTTTTTAATTTACTCATTCATTGCCTAGGAGGTTAAAAATTAAATATAGAGCCTTTCACCTCTGGCTGCTAAGATGGGCCCTGGAGAAACAGGGAGAACAAAAGGATAGTTCAGAGGTGGGATCATTTTCCTTATCACAGCCCTGCCTGAGTCTATAATCCTTCTTACTCCAGTTCATAGACACAGTGATGGAAGCAGAAAAAAAATAGAGATTGGATCATGGGGAATGGAGGGTGGAGGTATAAAATGGACATTGGATGGGGCTGCTTTTTCTTTTAACACTTTTCGAGCCTAGATGGAAGCTCTCAACTGCTGCCTGTCCAATAGGTGTACTGAAACTGAGGTCACATCATCTGGGGAGTGTCCCATCTGCCTTCCGGGCTTCTGCAGCCACTGGGAAACACGTTGTCCGCTTTGCAGACTCCTGTTTGAGGATGTCAGGGGAGAGACCGTGTGCCTTTGTAGCTGGTATGGCAGTGCCCTTCTTCTGATGGTTCTCCTAAGCTGCTGCTATAATCAGCATGGCCAAAAAGTAATTTTAGTGTGCTGTAGTGATTTTTCTCCCATCAAAGTTTGCTTTCATTACAGGTTTTGATAGCAATGAGTTTGTCTTCATCCCTAGGGAGTGTGACAAGGTTCTAAAAGGCACCTTACTGCCTGTTTTATGCTATGTGAAACTTCTCTTTTTTATTGATGTGCCAACTCGTTTCAAATAACAGACCTGATGTTTCCTATTGGCTTAAAGCAGTAGGACATGTGTTCTTTTTCACATACTCGTGTATGCTCATACAAGCCAGCTCATCTCCCCATCCAGAATGGAGAGATGATTCCTTGCACAGCCAGATGTGTTGAGTAGTACACAGAAACAGATGATGTGAACAGTGCCTTCACCTACCAACAGACACATCTTGGTCTTATTGCTGAAATGTGGTGAATGAAGCAAACTGTTTTAGTGGCTTTGGCTTCCTCAGCTGACTTGACCAGGTTCCAGACTGGCTTTGAGCAGAACTCAAGATGAATGTCCATCTGCATTTTTAAAACTCTAGCTATAGACTGTAGCCGCATTTCCACCATACAAGGTGGCAGTACATGCCTACATATTTTCATGTACCAGGTGCACTGTTGCTAAATGGTTTTGGTCTGACCATTAGCATGCCCTTAGCCTCATGATGATGATCTCAGGATCCGGGTAGTGTAGATCCAGGCCTGAGGTTGGTGGCCCTGTATGTGGCAGGGGGATTGGAGCTCTATGATCCTTGGTGTCCCTTCCAACTCATACCATTCTATGATTCTATGATTCTGTGATCTGAATATACAGTCACAACTGGGGATCAAGAATTAGCACCAAGCAAGTTATTGCTTGATGTATCAAGAGAGGAGGGGGCTTCCCTCCGTCTGACCTACCTTTGCATCTTTTTCTTTACTGCTTATTCAGTTCCTGGCTTACAATTCTGTACTCATTCCTGTCTGCTGGTTCTAGGGATTTTAAGCAGTCTTGATAATTGACAGTTTAAATTTTACTGCTCATAAAACCCCAGAGAGCATTGATTATGACTTGAGTTAAGCAAGTGGCATATAAAATCTCATAGCCTTGCAGCCGTAGGGGAATGTTATGATGAATGTATTTTTGGGAACAGCAAAAGGTTTGGAGTACTCTGCCAGCTCTGTTCTGGGCATCAAATGTTACTAGTGACTTGCAACCACTAATAGCATTTCATTTGGGACATTTGCCCAAAAGTTTGAAACGTGATCATTCATTTGGTGAAGTGGACTCGAGGTGTTCTGAGAGGCTTTTCTCATCATTAATTACTTTTCTACTTCAGTCAGAATCAGGAAGTGCAAAGGCATCCACAGAGCTGAAAAAGACACTTCTTAGAAACTAAATTACACTTTGTGGATAAAATGCACATAGATTTTATTGAAAATCTTTCCTTGACTGTGTTCCAAAGCAGCTGTTATCTTTTTCCTTTCCTTCTCCTTTTTTCCTTTTATCTAACCTCATTTTAATCTTTGATCACTGGCTTTTTTATGTACTTAATACAGAGTGGACGAAAAGACCAGTTTTCTCAGATTCACTATTTTATTCTTAGGCACTAGCAGGAGATGTTTGTGTTTGAAAACACTGAAATGTAGTAACTTCTTGATAATGGTTTCTACCTGATAGTAAAATGAAATCAGATCTACCTTCCATGAACAATGTGTTCTCGTATTCAGGTGACTGTTTCTTGCTGAAAGATTGTGAGAAATGTTTGTTTTCTCTCTCTCCAGTTCCAGAAACCCAATGACTTTTCTCCCCCTTTCCGCTTTGGGACGGTTCCCAACGGCAGCACAGAAAGGAACATTCGAAACAACTACCCTGAAATGCACAGCTACATGGTGAAGTTCAATCAGAGGGGGGTGGATGATGCACTGTTCTCACTGAAGACGGGGTGAGTCTTACTTCTTCCATGCTTACTCACCACAGAAACCTGAATTCTTTGCGTGCTTGTCTGGAAATTTCTTGTGGGGTCTGGAAAATGATCCTCTGTTATTATTCCATGGTTTAAAATATAGCAAGACCAGACACAGTACAGAATAATTTTGTTGCTCTCTTAACCAGGTTGAAATAAGAGTTTTTGGATTTGCTGTGTTTATAAGACTGTTTGGGGAAAGAAAAACAAAAAGGGGGTGGGAGGGATCTTCTGTATACTTGTATATATTAGTCCCAAAGACCTTACTTCAGTAAGCTCTCTCATGCTGATGGGTCCTTACGCATATGCAGGAAAAACTCTGTGGACAAAGATTTATTCAGAGCATGTGCATTGTCATCTGGAAATTCCTTTATTTTTCCTCCTTCTGTCTGTAAAAGTTTATGTTAATTGGGAAGCTGAAACCATCCTTGTCAGACTAATCCCACCCTAGTGTATCACTAGCTCATATAGTGTAATGGAAGGTGTGCTTGAAGCAAATAGTTTGGAAGTAGCCCTTCTCTCTGGAATATTTTAGTATCAACGGCTGAACAAAATACTATTTGAATAATAAGGAAGTATGTAAAATGGGAATATTTCCTTGGGTAATTTGAGAAATGTGAGGAAAATCATTAGCAAATACTGTGTTTAAGGGCTAACCCTATTTTAACAGCAGTGAATCTGCAAGGGAGCTAACTTAAAACCCTATTTTGCAAGCCTTTGTCCTTTATAAAGACCTCCTCCCAGAGCTGGTCATTTTGGCTGTCAGAGCTAAGCTCCAGTGAAAAAAAACCCATTCTTGCTTACACTCATGCTACACTCTTAGGAGAAAGTTCATTCCAAAGCGCAAATGAAGATGTTCAGCCAATTTAATTACTCGATTGACTAAATATTCCTAAACCTGTTTGCCAGATTCAGAGGCACACAGCCCATTATAAATGATTGTACCATTGTTGGATGACATCCTGCAAAGGTACATTTGCCAGGATAGTCATCATCCAGGAAATAAATATGCTCTGTCCTGGAAATATATGGATGAAACAGAGCTCATCACTTGTGTTAGATGTTGTCCTGGCTTCATATTCACTTTTGGACAGGCTTCCCCACAGATATGACTTGGACTGAAATAATCACCATACTGGAAATATATGTGCAGGAGGTGGATTAAAAAGATAGCGTGGGTGTGGGAATGTGCAAGGTGGAAGGTCTTTAGTCCTTTATCGGAAAATGGTTTGTTTCAGATCCAGTGGGAGGATTTACTCATCGTCTGTCTTTGGTTATGTGGAAGATGCAGCCCCCTGAGACTGCTCCCCACACCCAAATCAATGTATTGCAGTGAGCAGAAGGCTTTCATCAGTCTGTTGTGCTGTCTAGCCATCCCAGACCATAACGGGGATCTCTCTGTGTTTAAACAGATTTTTTTTCTTGTGGTTTTCAGCTAAACACTCTTTACCAAAGAGCTACTCAGCATAATAAACCATAAAGCTGTTCTAGTGGCCACTTGACATGGGTAAAGATCCAGCAGTGCTTTTCAGAGTAACTGAGGAGTTAAACCTGATGTCCTGACTATATTTAATTTGGAAAAAAAAATACATTTTGCTCAGATAACTCACGCCAGCAGTTTGAATTGGATATAATCTTTTCCTTACTCCAACCCCTTTTTTGTGATCTAATATTGATAGATTTTGTAAAGCATTTTAGGTCCCTTTGAGATGAAAGGCAGTACAGAAATATAAGCTATTCTTAGGACTATAGAACCCCCTGACTTCCTCTTCATTCATTTTGTTTTCCAGTATGTTTGTATTCCAAATTGTCTTTCAGAGCAGAACAAAGAGTCAGAAATAAATAGGCATTCCTCATTTATAATCTAGCTTCATCTGTAAGCAGGTTCTAGGCTCAGATTTTAGTTAATTCTGATGAAGGTGAAGATCCAACCTACTGTATTCTAGCTGAGAGAGGTTAGTTTGTGCCTTAATTACCTGAGAACACTTTTGAGCTCATACAGATTTGATCTTTTCTGTACTATGCCCCTCTTGTCTCTTGCGTCTGTGCAGGAAGTTGGATGCTTTCATTTATGATGCAGCAGTGCTAAACTACATGGCTGGCAGAGATGAAGGCTGCAAACTGGTGACCATTGGGAGTGGGAAAGTGTTTGCCTCCACGGGCTATGGCATTGCCATCCAAAAGGACTCAGGCTGGAAGCGCCAGGTTGATCTTGCCATTCTACAGCTTTTTGGAGATGGTAAGTGAAAAGAAAAAGAGAAGTTGGAGTTTTCCTAAGAAATACCAAGTGTGTTAGAAATAGAAGTTCCTAGCACTTGGGCTTCAAATTTTAGCTGAGAATAGGAAATCATTAACAAGGGTTTGTGAGAGGCATTGCAGCAAAAAAGTGAGGATGTCACTTGTTTCATGTTGTTGACGCAGGGTAGCACTGTCACCAAAAGCAATGTCAAAAGCACTAAAGGTTTCATAGAACCAGTTCAAATGTGTCTTTGAAAAATATCTTGTGTGAAGAACATCTTACGAAAACAAGATTTCTTTTGTGAACTTTTCTCTGCCTTTGAGGTTTTGCCATGATCAAACCCACTAATTATACTGGACTTTCCGTGGTCATCCCATGCTTTATAGTTCTAGACAGGATCAAGCCATATAGAGTTTACAAAATTAAAGGAATTAAAGGATAAATAATTCTTGATGAAAGAATTAACTCAGATTTCCATCACACCTCACCCCCACCCAAAAAAAAAAAAAAAGAAAGAAGGAAGGAACAATTTGAGACTAAAGAGGATTTTTGAGTCAGTTTTTAATCAGAACAATATGGTTACCTGGTTCATCTCATCCTTTACAGAGCAATTGCTATTACTAAAAAAAAAATATTAATGGGATAAGGAATTCCTTCTTAGAAAATATTTTCCTGATTTTCTCTTTCCATTCCATATTACATCTTGCTGTGTCTTTTTTTTTTTAATAAATAAAATTAACAGGTTATTTTACTTAAAAGTTGGGTTTTTTTCCTGAACTCTGAAAATAACATATGGTAAAATAAATACGGAAAGAACATAGCTCAGATATACTTCAGCAGAAAACTAGCCACCTGATGGATAGGGTGTTCTGTCTCCTAAACAGCCTAATACGTATTATTTCAGGAAAAAATTTAAGTTATCCATAAAGCTTTAAAGACTGTGCTGTGGCACCACATAAGTATACAGATTTTTTTTCTCATGTCACTGGACTAGAGGTTGAAAATGTGAAAAACTAACTTTCCTAACAGCATGAAAAGAATTGCCGACCTGCAAAATTGGTTTGCTTCTGAATGTCTCAGTATGGAGAGGAGGGCGTGCATGCAAATGTTTCTCTCTCTCTCTCCCCTCATGAAAATACCATAATGGGAGTAAGTGGGGTATGAAATTAGACTACAGAACATTTGTTCCTAGCTGACACAAATTAGTAATATTTTTGATTGGTCAAAGGACTTGGAAGTGTTGAATTTGGACAAAATTGAGGAGAAGAAAAACAGGTAAAAATGCACAAACATTTTTGGGAACATTGCACCTAGTTTTAATGAGCTATGGATATAATGGAAACAAATTAAAAATCAGACATTTGGATTTAAAAAATCAACATTTTAATTTTTGATCTGGAAACATACAATGTTTTTCATTTAGAAGTGACTCACTTTTATCTATCAGTATCAGTCACTGATTTTTTTTCCCTTCATTGGTATAGTATGAAAGTAGAAGTTTGTGAGCCCAGGTCTTCAATCATCTGGAGAAAAACTTTTTCAGACTCTCCTGTAGACGTTTGGCAAGGGGGATAGCTCTTTCCTGTGGTACACCTTTTTGTGGCTAATATCTGGCTATGGAAAAATCCTGTTACCTTTCCTGTCACAAATTACACTTGCCCCTATCAAAAGAGCAGTCAGGATGTTTCTTGCACATAACAGATTTGCAAAAAAAGAGCATGACCACTGGAAGTGACCTTAGATCAGCTTTTTGCCTTCAGCACACCCCAACTTGAGCTCCTTAGCCATTGTAAGGCTGGCTAACTTTTTTACTTTTCTCTGACTTTCTAGGGGAAATGGAGGAGCTGGAAGCACTGTGGCTCACTGGCATTTGTCACAATGAGAAGAACGAGGTTATGAGCAGCCAGCTGGATATAGATAACATGGCAGGTGTCTTCTACATGCTGGGAGCAGCCATGGCCCTCAGTCTCATCACCTTCATCTGTGAGCATCTCTTCTACTGGCAATTCCGGCACTGCTTCATGGGCGTCTGCTCTGGCAAGCCTGGTGTGGTCTTCTCCATCAGCAGGGTGAGTGTTGTTAGTTCGCAGGCAGGAACAGAATCAATATTTATTCAGACAGACCTAGGTACTAGAGATGGGGAAATCCAGCAAGACTGTCTAACACACAGGTGGCACAGAGTGGTGGTTTGTAGGGTAAAGGCTGGCACCTTTTCACCATTAATCTTGCAAAAGCTTCTGCTGTTTTTCTGTGATGTTTCTGGTCTTTCCTGGGTTCGGGTCATGGAAGTGGAAGTTCCACATGGGAATGAAAAAGCAGCATAAAATCAAGTAGCTGTCTGTGCCTTTAAAGCGAGTTGTGAGGAAGCTGAATTTGAAGATAGTAAGCCAACTAATGGTGGATAACATGATTAGAAATTCAGGAGTTTTTCATTGCCCTCTATATTACTACTGTTCAGGGGAACTTAACTATAACTGTGGACAATCAGAAGTCACTAACCAAAACTTATGCCCTAAACCATGGAGAAATTCTTGTAGAGAGGATGACCACACGAATGTATCAATTGCTTTATGTAGATTTGCCTAGGGGTATAATATTTATATTTAAAGCAGATTCTAGTAATTTATGAGTCATCGTTTGCTATTATTGTGGCTAGCAGTTTCCCATTTGGAACTGTTTTTTCTTCTTTCAAGCCACTGGTCCCTTCTCCTTATCCATTCTGATGTTTGGTGATCCTTAGATAAGTACAGATTCTTTCATTCTGGGCTTATCTGTTAGACCTGGGCCAGGTTGATGAAAAGTCTGAAAAGTGTTAATCATCTGTTAGCTGCTGAAAAAACAGTGGTAACATGATGTGGTGTCCCTTTTACAATTTACATTAATCAGCAGGCACCATTTGGAAGGCTGGGGAATAAATGAGCCCCTTTCCTTCTGCTCCTGGAGGTAGCCCTTGCACACAGTTTGTGTCATGGCAGAAATGAGCTAGTGGGGATTGGGCACTTCTGCTGTCTGATTTGAGGTTGAATAGAGGACTTTTGCTTTCAGGAATGTCAATTTGGAGCCTGTTATCACTGTTAGATTTAACAGAATGCAATTAAAAGTTCTATTGTACTTCACTCAGCCAGATGCAGAAGCCCTAAATACCTATTCAGCAGTCCTGCGCTTTCTCTGTTTCCTTTTCTAATCTGTACTGGTGATTAATGTAGCTAAGTTTATGACAAATGAAGCTGTTCCCTTTTTAAGATAGTTCCCATCTTGTTGATTCACTGATGTCCAGAAGAATTTCAAGGTCCAAACCAGACTTTGTTTCTCTCATCCACACAGAATCATTTGTCTTGATGCTTTTGTTCCCAAGGATATTATATTGCCCATTTGCAATTCTGTGTTACACCTACTAGATTTGAGTAACTTTTACAGATGCAAGCAGGCATTCCTTTATGGAATATATATTCACATTCTTCCTACGGATATGGCATGAAGCAAAGCAGAGGAAGAGAAATAGAGGGCAAGGAAAAAATGTGAGGGGCAAGAAAGAGGGGCATAACAACAGGGGTTGGTAGAGCTGGTCTGATCACACTTGATTTGGTTGTGTTTCATGATGGAAGGCTGACAGGAGTTGCTGTCCTACAGGAATGTGCTCTTTCTGCACAGGGTGCTCCTCAGTCCAGGCCCCCTTTCATGTGTTCTTTGCAGAACCACTCATCTTCCTGCTTTCTCTCTTTTCAGGGTATCTACAGCTGCATCCATGGCGTGGCCATCGAGGAACGCCAGTCAGCAATGAACTCCCCCACAGCAACTATGAACAACACCCATTCTAACATACTCCGCCTGCTTCGGACAGCCAAGAACATGGCCAACCTGTCAGGGGTCAACGGTTCACCGCAGAGTGCCCTGGACTTTATCCGCCGTGAATCATCAGTCTATGATATCTCTGAGCACCGCCGCAGCTTCACCCATTCAGACTGCAAGTCCTACAACAACCCCCCCTGCGAGGAGAACCTTTTTAGTGACTATATTAGTGAGGTGGAAAGGACCTTTGGCAACCTCCAGCTGAAGGACAGCAATGTGTATCAGGACCACTACCACCACCACCATCGCCCTCACAGCATTGGCAGCACCAGCTCCATTGATGGGCTCTACGACTGTGACAACCCACCCTTCAATGCCCAGTCGCGGTCCATTGGGAAGAAGCCCTTGGACCTGGGGTTACCCCCTGCCAAGCACAGCCAGCTGGGTGACCTCTACGGCAAGTTCTCCTTCAAGAGTGACCGCTATGGTGGCAGTGGGGCCCATGATGACCTGATCCGCTCGGACGTCTCTGACATTTCCACTCACACGGTCACCTATGGCAACATTGAGGGCAATGCAGCCAAGCGGCGGAAGCAGCAGTACAAGGACAGCCTGAAGAAGCGCCCAGCCTCCGCCAAGTCCCGGCGGGAGTTTGACGAGATAGAGCTGGCCTACCGCCGGCGCCCGCCCCGCTCGCCCGACCACAAGCGCTACTTCAGGGACAAGGAAGGGCTACGGGACTTCTACCTGGACCAGTTTCGGGCCAAGGAAAACTCTCCACACTGGGAACACGTGGACCTGACGGATATCTACAAAGAACGGGGAGATGACTTTAAGCGTGACACAGGAGGAGGAGGTGGTGGATCCTGCACCAACAGGGCCCACCACAAGCACGGCTCGGGTGAGTTTGGCGGAAGCAACGAGCACAAGCATGGTGTTGTGAGTGGCGTTCCAGCGCCATGGGAGAAGAACCTGACCAACCTAGACTGGGAGGACCGGACTGGGGCTAATTTCTGTCGTGGTTGCCCTTCTAAGCTGCACAACTACACGCCATCAGTGGTGGGGCAGAACTCCACCCGCCAGGCCTGTATCCGCTGCGAGGCCTGTAAGAAAGCGGGCAACCTGTATGACATCAGTGAGGACAACTCACTCCAAGAGCTGGACCAGCCGTCTGCCCCTGTGCCCGTGGCCACCAGTGCCACCTCCTCCTCCAAATATCCTCAGAGCCCTTCCAATTCTGCCTCCAAGGTGCAGAAGAAGAACCGCAACAAGCTCCGCCGGCAGCACTCCTATGACACCTTTGTGGACCTGCAGAAGGATGACTCGGCCCTGGCCCCCCGCAGCGTCAGCCTCAAGGACAAGGGCCGCTTTTTGGAGGGGAGCCCTTACGCCCACATGTTTGAGATGCCAGCCAGTGAGACCACGTTTGCCAACAACAAGTCCTCAGTGCCCGCCACCAGCTACCACCACCACAACAACCCTGGCAGCAGCGGGGGTTACATGCTCAGCAAGTCACTCTACCCCGACCGGGTCACCCAAAACCCTTTCATCCCCACTTTTGGGGATGACCAATGCTTGCTCCACGGCAGCAAATCTTACTTCTTCAGGCAGCCTGTGGTGGCAGGAGGGCCCAAAGCCAGGCCAGACTTCCGAGCCATCGTTACCACCAACAAGCCGGTGGTCTCAGCCCTTCATGGGGCTGTGCCAGCCCGTTTCCAGAAGGACATCTGTATAGGGAACCAGTCCAACCCCTGTGTGCCTAACAACAAAAACCCCAGGGCTTTCAATGGCTCCAGCAACGGGCATGTTTATGAGAAACTCTCCAGTATTGAGTCTGACGTTTGAGTGAGAGGGGAAGAGCGCGGGGAGGGACTGGGGGTGTATGTGGAGTGTGGGAGGGTGGGGTGGGATCAATCCCATCAGCTACTCTCCCCGGTCATCCTTAGTTTGTGGGATACTGGAGTTCTGAGTAGTGCAGCACTGGTGACAAGTGCCACCTCTTTGGTTTCCCCTCTTCCTCCTCCTCTTTCCCACCCCTCCCCTTTTATCTCTTTTTCCATGTTCTCGCTCCTCCCATTCTCCTCCATTCCTGGCCATTGCACTTTACAGTGACGTCGGAGTTGGGTATCCTCGCTCGTGATTTCAGGAAGGGGAGAAAAAGGCAGGGAAGGGGTGGGCTGAGGGGGAGTGGCAGTGACTCTAGCATTTCACTCTTTCTGGCTCCCAGCAGAGAAAGGCATTTGCACTCACATGAGTGTGTGTGGCAGGAGGAGACAGCAGAAGCAGTGTAATGGACCTGCAGGAAAATATGCTTGCTCAGGCAACTCTTCCTAAAGCTGCCTAGAAAAGAGTCATGTTCGAAGATGTGAAGAAAGTGAAGGGGGAATAACACGACTAACTTGATGATGCACTTATATGTTAGCTATACTGAGGTTCTCGTTACATTATTTTGTGAAGACTATGGGGGTTTAGGGCTGAAATATATATATATATATATTTGCGTATATGCTGAGAAATTTTACGCTAAAGTTTTGAATTGTCTGTTGGGGTGTGGGGGGGAGGGAGACAAAGCTTGTCTGCAGGTCTCGCTAGTGATTTCACTATGGCTGTTACAGCCATTGAATCTGTGGCAGACCAGTGGGAGAGATGGAAAGGAGGTGGGGTCTGAGTCTGGGAAATCAACCCTGGAGTCAGGGAAGCTGCTGGGACCTCTGACAGAGGATGTTGGTTTGCACTGAAATGAGAGGAGTTTGAGGAAAGGGGTGTAGGGTTGGTTTTTTACCTGTGAATTGCTCACTAGTGACATACTTCAAAGGTGGGAGCAGTGTATAGTATGGATTAGCCTATACGCGAGTATATATGATAACTTTATACTTGAAATGTCTGTGGAGAAAGCAAAACAAACCCGTGATCCTATAAGGTGTCTGGATAACACAGTGGAACAGAGATAAAGAGTAGGGAAAGGCGGGGAGTTTTGTCATTGTCACTTCAGAGGACACCAAGCCTGTTTTGTCATGTCCTTTCAGCAAGGAGCAAGGAAAAAAGGGTTTTCACCCTTCTGCCCTCCCTACCCTTGGCTGGCGGGTTGGAATAAAAAGAATAGGGTGCCCTCTGCCAATGCTGGCATGGTGCTGGAGGGGGAAAAAAGTGCCATGAAAGGGTGCATGTGGTGGCAGTGGTGCTGGTGGACTGCTTCAATGCTCCCTTGCACATATGTAAATGGGAGGTGGGTGTGCGCACCCATGGGAAATACGTATGTATATTTACTATTGAATGTACAGGGGAAGTACACGGCTTGTCTTCCTTGGAAGGGGTGCGCTTGAGTAAATGCCAGAGAGCACAGGAACTTGTGCTGAGGGCTGAAGACAAGACGTGCAAGGCTGAGATGTGTGTGTACATGTACGCATGCCTCTGTGTGCGAGAGAGATACTAGCACAGGTGCAAAGCTGGAATAGCCTAGGGTTTCCCATCCCTGCAGTTGTAGTGACAGCTTTCCTGGTGCACCTAGTATCAATAAGAGTGGTTTTTTTCTTTCCATTGTATCATTTTAGATGCAAGTTAAACTAAAGGAAAGGGAGCAATGGTAGGAGTGAGAAGCTGAACTCCTGTTTCATATGTCTTCTATCTCCTGAGGTGGGGGTGTGGGCCAACCTCTCCCATTCTGAGAGATGTGGCAAAGTCTCTCCTGCTTATCCGGGGTCTGTCCCAGTGTCTCGATGACTGTGGCTCACCAGGGGAAGGGTTGAGAGATCCCTGTGCTGAGGGCATGGGGACACTGCTGGGGACCGACTCTGAAAGGAGATGGCAACCTTATCTTTATAAGCCACATTTCTTGGAGCTGAAAGCCACCTCTCACATTCCTCACCTCACCCTGGTTGATTTTGTCTTATCTTTCTCTTTTTAAGCCAACAGAAGGCCTTTTATTTATTTACCTATTTATTTTATTTATTTTTTAAAGCTGGGGTGGGGGGGAGGGTGGGATTTGCCTGTAAAGTCAAAGAGTGTGAGGAGAGGGTGGGCAGGGTTGGTAAGGGGAATATTTTCTTATATTTCATTGAGGAAATCAAGGAGGGAAGAGGGGGAGGGTCTTTGTAATGCCACCCCTTAGTCTTTGGGGTAAGGGAACTTCTTATTCTTTCCCTCTTCTCTCATTACAAGGACAAAAAGGAAAAGAAAAAAAAAAAAAAAAAGGAAACCAAACAAATTAACAGAGCGATCTGCAATCCAGAACACACGGCAGCTTGTCAGACGCCTCTGACAGCAGCCACCAAGAAGGCGTTCCTTTAATTTGTAAATATTTCTTTTTTATTGAGTTTTTGTATAAATTGGTGTTTCTCTTCTCGTGAATATTCAGGTCGTGGGGTGGGAGGGAGGGGAAGTTTGTTTCTGTTCTGTTTGTTTTCTACAACTTTTCAGGCTGCGTTTTTGGAAGCGGTTTACGCGGGTCGAGGCCGTATGAATGAGGAAAAAAAAAGAGAGAGAGAGAGAGAGAAAGAGAGAAACCCATGTGTGCTGTGTTTGCCCGAGTCCCCCCGTATTGCCCTGTCACCTTTATCTTCATGAATGGAAGACGCCGGAACGTCACTTCAAGCCTTGCCAGCAGGGTTTCATGTTTTGATGGGAACACCCCCAATTCCTTTTTGCATATAAACTCTCTGTACCAGCATCTCTCTGTGGAGTTTGGGCCTCAAGACACTACACTGTCTTGATAGTGGTGGTGTGAACCATCAAGTTGGCCGCTCAGGTTGGACCATCACTTTGACATTAAGAGACTTCTCCAATGCTACTTTGGTTTAGAAATCTTGGACCTGGGAAAGCTCGTGATAATTTCTGGTATTTCCTAAGGGCTTGGGGGGGGAGCTTGACAGCTGGCGAGGGCAGCTAATCTCTTTGGCGCTTATCTCGGTACTTTTCCGTCCCTCCCCACCTGGAATGAGGAAACCTGGAGGGTGGCTCTGCAGGGAAATTAAGCCGAAAACAAACCAAAAAGAAGTTAATGGAACTTTTTTCAAATCTCTTCTTAAAGGTTCTGATTTTTGTGTTCCGGGGTGAAAGTTGGTTCGTATTTTCTCCGAACTGGTCTGTCCCTTGTTCAACTGATTGGCAAATGATAGTTTGCCAAAATCATTATCTAGTGTTGATACTATTGTAGCACTGTTAACACTCTGAGTGCTCTGCAAATATTAACTGTGCCACAAACCACTCAAATGAATGCTCTAGGGCAACCAGAAAAGAAGAACTGGAAATTCTGGACTGAACCACTGGTCTAACCACAGGAGCCTGGTATTTTGCCTTCTCCCATTATAGTTTAGGCCACGTGTCTATCAGGTTAATCTTTTCTCCTATAAGCGATCTTTTCTGGTTGCTTTGTTTATTTTAGTTCTGACAGGTCAACAAGCTTTGGGACAGAGATGAAGGGGAAGGGGTGGGAGGGTGTAATTCATAATCCAGAAAATAAATTGATGATGTTATTAAACTCTGATTATATATTTAGAATTTTAGATTTGGTGTATTTTCATTCTAAGTATTCAAGTGAATCAATCAGGTAATATTAGCAGCAGGTGTTGTCTATACTAGAAAACCACACATGTGCTGTATATTACCTGTCCAGAAAATAATGGGTTTTCATACCAGAGCCTGACAAAACTCCATATCCCCTCCCTTGCCATTTCTCTCTCTCTACTGTAGAAACACCAGTATTTTCTGGGGCAGTGGCTGGGAACATTTTCCCTCTCAGAAGGTTTCTGCACACAAGAATACCGAGCAAAACCCATTGAGTCCTCTATAGTTTGTGACCTCTACTGTATATTTGCAGCCAGCCTCCCGGGAAGGATTAGGCACCTTTGGCAATGTTTCTGGCATTTGCTTCCTCACTCTAGCCCCAGGCATGGCTTTCTGAGAAGTATTTTCATGAGCCATGTTCTTCTGAAGTAGTATGGGAGTGTGTATGTACTCAGCTGAAGGAGGATGTGTATGAAGGAGATGGAGGAAATACTCAAAAAAAAAAAAATCAGAAATGTGCCATGTACAATGGAAAGCAGCTGTCAGGTAGAACTTGCAGCCATGGATCTCCACATCACAAACCTTCTTGGAGTATTCACATCAGCTTTTTACCATAGTGCAACACAACATAGGCTGGTGTAGTACTCTGTCTCCCATCATTCCTCCCAGCGAGGACTGTATCAGAACGTGTCACATCACAAGTAGGAAAGAAAAGCTGCAGTCAGGACTTGTCAGTTGAATCAATGAAGCACACCAGCCCCACCTCCTCAGCAAAATACCATCGCGTTCTATCTGAAATCCAGCATGCGCCATCAGAACTCTCCAGATGAGAACCCCAGTGGCTTCAAAATGTTCGGCAATATGCAAGTATGAACTTTGCCCACAGGGCATATGGGGGGAGGTAGGTTCCTTTGTGAAGGATTTTGTGGAGGAATTAAGAGTTGCCAAGATGGGCCTCTTTGCTTCTGACTTCTTCAGCAACACATGCTGACACTGAGTTCCTCACTCCAAGGAGACACTAGCATCCATCTTGAATAAAGCCCCTTTGTACCTTCAAATCAGGGTTGATTCTCACAGCAACATTGCCAGCAAGAAAGAGAGGGGGAGACAGAGAATGAATATGATGGTGGTGACAGGTTAGAGTGATCAGAGATACCTCAGGGATCTTTATAGGCAAGTCTTTGCTTTAGAGCTTTCTATCAAATGTGGCATATCCTCCCACCTCCATCGCTTATCAACAGATGGAAGCAAGCCTGGGAACACAGCCAATGATCAGACTTAGGCCTTTCACACATCCTCCACTCCAGTCAAGCAACCTTTGATGAGCCCTTCCCATGGAGAAGGGTGGGAGGTTGCACTTCCCCACGTATTTTTGGTTGCCAAAAAGGAAAGAAAAATGGGAGGGGATAAGATAAGGAGTGTTGATGAAGGGACTTTGTGCTGACTCTCTGCACCACTGCTCTAAGGAATTACACTTCACCCTTCCTGCTCAATTAAAGCGGGCAAAGGGTAAGGTCCAATTATGTTGCCTCTCCTTGGCATATGCCTGGCTCACCACAGGAGCCCCTGGGAGCTGTGTGCAAGAAAGGAATTGGATTGCTGGCAACAAATGGGGAGGGACTCCAAGTCACAATCCCCATCGGCACCCACTCTTTCCCATAAGTGCTTCCCTGCTGCTGAACACACTTGGCGTGTCCACCTGGAACACACCTACCATGCTGCTGGATGCTGCAGGGCACATTGAGATAGTAACTAGTGGGACCCAATTGTTGTCCCCACAAGGGCTTATTTTCAATTTGCAGCCAAATAGATTTCCAAGCCATAGACCCTCGCTGCATTCACCCACCTACACCTCCCTGTGGCTCCCTCCCTCCTCCTCCCTCAAAGGCAAACTGGGGCACTGACTGTCTCACTGGCAATACAAATACTATTGCTTCATCTTCATCATGGGCTCTCTGGACCTCCCTGGGGCTGACTGCAGACAGACCTGGGCGTCTGCCATTAGAACGGCAGCAGCAAAAAACACTTTGCAATTGGCTTTGAGTTCTTTCTTCATCTCTTGAGCATCCCCAAGTTCCTTTCCTAGCCATGCCATTTGACTGAATTCTGGCACCCTTCTGTCATTGCTGAGAACAAAAATGACACAGCATGAATCTGCCTGTGTAGAGAAAAAGGCAGTGAAACCATATCGCAGGGAGCAGGACTTGTGTCTGCCGACACAAAGGGTACAAGTCCCCTGGGTGCTGAGGTAAAGGAGGATCTCTGTGATGTATTAGTAGTTACAGATCTCTTAACCTGCTGGCCTCCTGCCATTAAAGGTTCACATCAAGCACTGGTGTACACTCCAACAGGTCAGAAAAAAATTCCACACTGTGGGACAGGGGTTCCTCTGGGCACGCACACACATACGAGATGTACTGGGGAAGCGAAACGTGCATGAACAAAGCTGACACAGCAGGGAGCTGTGAGGCTTGCGTGCCTGTGCACACACACAGACACACGCACGGTACATTGCAGTATGCTTAATGACTCTGTCCCACAATACATTTTTGCCAAGTAGGAACAACGTGACCTTTCCTAATGTTCTGCTGGTAGTTACTTAATTTATGTATTCACTTTGTGACTTTTACATCATCTGCTTTCTTGACTGCAGCATTTATGTAAATATGTGTGTATATATGTACAGAAACTAATTCAAGCAATTATATTCAGGTTGGGAAAAGGGTGGGTTTTATATCTGTACAGTATTTCCTTATTAAATAATGGCATGGGGGGGTTGGGAAAGTTAACTTCTAAATCGTGGTTTTATTGGTCTGTGGTGTTTGAAGTTGTTTCAGTGGTTGCTTTTGCTGGTTTGGAAAGTTTATCTGGATGTTATATGTGTGTGCCAAGAAAGGGTCCCCAAACAGGGGAGGTTTGGGATTGGTGAGGGGTGGTGGGTAGCAGAGGGTGTTAATAATTTCCTGTAATAAAAGCCGTGTTGATTGCTAGGGACTGTTTGTGTGAGGCACAGGGCTGTTTCCTTCTCTATGTGCTTTGCTCTTTGATTACTTTCTCTTCCCTGGTCCCCATTGTCTTCTCCCTGGGATGTCAGCAGAGACAATTTGTTACTGTGGATTACAGGTATCTCTCTCTGGGCCTTCATAGCCTGACCAACTCTTCCATCTCCCTCTTTTTGTGGCCTTCCCAGTACCAGTGGGAGGGGAGACAATGTGGTCTCAGGCCCTCTCTGACATTCTTGTCTGCTTTGCTTCCTCTCCTTTAGACCCTCTCTGTCCTTCCTCCAAGCAGAACCTCATTTTCAGATGTTTTGATCTCTCCAGCAGTTTACTGCTTCCATCTCCCTGGCCTCTTATCTACTTATTTCCCATCTTACTCACACTGATTCTTCAATTTCATCTCCGCACCTCTTCCCTCAGAATGACTTATGCTGGCTGTTTGCCCACTCTGCTCCTCTTATTACTGTCTTGTTGCTCTGTTGTTTTCATCAGCCTGTGCAATGCTATGCAGAAAGATGAGTGAAGGGCAGGCCTCTACTGGTCCTCTCCTGGAAAATTCTAGCCCTGACCAAAGTTTTAGATTATATTTGGTAGATATTTTTGGCTTGTCTGTCACTTTCACTGAGGTGGTGTTCTGCTCTTGCCCACTCAAGAAATAAGAAATTATCAGTCTGGCAAATTAGCCAGTGCAAGGAAGCAGCAAAATTGTATTTTCTGGGAAAACCAAGAGAAAGAATGCCATTTCTGTCCTTGATGGCTGGCGGATAAATTTAGTTGAAGGGCAGTTTTTATCCACTCCAGGCTGACCCCCATCAGGGTCAGTAGAGTTTCTTTGCTTTTAATCCGCAAATAAAGCAAGGCTGCTGGAGAGAAGAATGCTATCTTGAAGAAGCACAGATCTGTCTTCCTTTATTGCCTAAAGGGCATTGGCTTGTAAACACCTACATGATGTTCTGCTATGTTGCAAACCTGGGAGTAAATGCCTGGTAATATTTGGTCCCTTTCTGTCTGATGAGTCAATATAAGCAGGTGCTTGGCACTAACTGCTGTGGTTTGTGGTCTGGTGTCACGTCAGTAAGAGAGAAGAATGACAGGGTGTGATGTGGTGAATAAGCAGTGACAGAGCCAGTGCAAAACTGGTAGGGGCTCTAGGCAGATGCCAAGACAAAGACACCTCCCTCCTTCCTTTTTGGACAACTTGCATTGTTCCTTAATGAACATTCATCAATTCACCATCCTTCTCAGCCATGTCACTGGCTGCTCATCCCTGAACACCTGGGCCTGGGACCAGCACACCCAGGTCTGCTGGTCACAGTCCGAGAAAGGGCCAGTCTGCTTCTCCATGTGTGCGTGTGTGTTGCCAAGTGCCATGGTCTCTGAGGTTTGGAGTTGTACTGTATGAAATCATATGGGCAGTGCAGGAAGCAATGGAGAGGGTTGGCATGACCAGAGGTTATCCAGAGCAGCAGTCTTCTCCCAGCTGCTGCTCACTTTTGCTCAATCTGCCATTGCAGGCCTGCATCTCTGATTTCTGGGTGGGAGAAACCACTACAGCCACATGGGAATGGAGCTCTGCTTAAAGGTGTGAGCAGAGTAGACATACTTCTCATGTACTCTTGCTATCACCCTGGCATGGCTGTCACAGCATGGTCCACAGTGGCCTGTGTACTTGTGAAGACATAGCTACAAATACCTGTCAGTCTGGGATGAGGTGTATGTTTGTGTGTTCAAGTGACTCCTGGCAGAACTCTGAACATAAGTGAAGTTGGAAAACACTGGTCCATTTGGTGCTGCCCCAATGGTGCGTGTCTGTACGGCAGGCATCTCCTTGGGAGTACATCCTATAGATGAGCTTCCAGCCAAAATAACAAATTACATTTCCAAGCATCACCAGGCTCCTTTCTGTGTTTCCTTTGCTTATTCAACATGCTGTAAGCCTGACGTACCTGCACCATTTGCAGAGCGTCCAGAGAGAACACATCAATCACATAAGATTTCTAGCTATGCCCATGGGCACTGGCTGCTAAGTCCTCTGTTAGCTGGAGATAGATTATAAGTGGCCCTGAAAAAAGTGAAATCAGTCAAGGAGATAAGATGAAAGCTTTGTGCTTTCTCCCTCTGCATTCCTTTGAGGCCTTGGAACCAGATCCATTGACACAAGCAGCTAAACTTTTATGAAATTCAAGGAACTTTTGGAACAGCTACTTGGGGGTTTAGATGCCTACAATGCCTTTTGTGGATTCTCTTGCTTGTGTGGGCCTCTCCTTGCAATGCATTTTGCCAGGATTCATCTCCCAGGAACTTACCATGCTTGAACATAGCTTAGAGAGGTTCCCGCTGCTTGGGATCACCATGTGTATGTTGCATGCCTGTTGCTACTTGTCTGTATTTCTTGCATGTGTCTACTTGTGGGGGGCAGGGGTGGGTTCATATTAGTACGTGTATTTATGCAGCTTGCACACATTTGTATGTGTGGTGCCACAGTCTGTACGTGTGCTTAGGTGTTTGTACGCATGTGCTTGAGCTGAGAGAAAAGTGTTTGAGTCCATATGCTGCTAAAGCCAGGTGATGAGTACCTGTAGGCACCCTGGCAACCCTGTTGTTGCTCTTGCTTACCTGCTAGGTCCTGGCACAGCTGCTTTGTTTGAACACCGGGGGATCAGCTCTGAATCAGTGACAAGACTCGGATGCAGGCTCCTCCTGGAGATGGTTTGAATACAGCATCAGAAAACCATTCCATGCATTCATTCACTCCTGTGCTGTATCTGCTGTGCCACCTTTTCAAACTGTTGTGCCACACTCATTACCTACTTCAGCCTTAACTGGTAGGTGGAGCAGGAAGACAATCATGCACTGACTAGTATGGTCTTTTGGGGGACATCTGG
This sequence comes from Porphyrio hochstetteri, assembly GCA_020800305.1. NCBI lineage: Eukaryota > Metazoa > Chordata > Aves > Gruiformes > Rallidae > Porphyrio > Porphyrio hochstetteri. The sequence continues at coordinate 17,706,317 of CM036905.1, read as the reverse complement.
TCAACCTGTCCTGTGACTGAGAAGAGGCTCCCTTGCTGTTCTTTTTACCTCCTGCTAAGGCAATGCGAGCACTAAAATTTCACTTGCAAGCAAGCACTAGCCTGTCTGTTCTTGCTCTTGTGGCAGATAGATGCAGGCAAAAGCTGAGATGTGGTGGATTGATCTCCCATTCCTGCTATTTGGAAGAACCTCACCATTGCTGCTTGGAGCTGGGTAAGAAGCTTGCAAACCCTGAGCTCTGGACACATTCAGCTTCTTCAGAGAGGACAGTAAACAGGGAGGGTTGGGGGCAGTGAACTTTCTGCAGCCATTCTCCATCCCATTCATTTCCAGGAGAGATCGCTACACTGCTAGCACCAGAGAGGATGACCTGCTGGGAGGGACCCACAGTGCCAACCAGCACAGCACTTTAACTGGCCAAACTGCTGAACAAGACACTGCTGTTCTCTGTCAGCAGCCAGAAAAGACAATCAGGACCTGATGAAGAGATGCCATGACTAGTCAGATAAGGAAGGAGCAACACTTGGGGGCTAGGGCCCTCATCATCTACGCTATCTTAAGTCTGCTTAACCAGCCCTTTGGTTTTGGTGTCATTGGGCCTTTTTGATGATTTCTTTTTATTTATATATATAAAATGCAACAGAATAGTCTGTGGCCTCAAGTAACTCCTTCTATCAGACCATATCCGTCCACCTCCTCTGCTTTCTTCCATGTTCAGCTGCTCTTTCCTCTCCATCAACTTGTATCCTGTGCTCTGACAGGCTCGTCTTTTATGGAAGAGAAGATATATGTGTGTGAGTGTGTGTGTGTGTATTTTAAGTATTATGATTATTATCAACATGCTATACACCTAAAAGCTCCTAGCAAGCTGGAGCCTTCAAGAGGTGCTGTAGGAAATGACCTTCCCACTAGACAGAGGTTAGTGGGGAGGTTAGCACAGAAAGCTGCTAGCTTTGGAGGCCTCTTTGCCTGTCTGGTTGCTTTTCTTATCTTTGGAGCAGGCTCTCTCACATGTGGTCAGAAATGCAGCAAACTGCTCTTTTTAGCTTTGCATTTTCAAAATTTCTAACATGGGGGGAAAAATAGTTTGTTGATTAGCTGTTGATTTTGTTTGTTTGTTTGTTTGCTTGTTTGTTTACACAGTCCTTTTAGTGGGAGCAGGGAGGTGTTTTCAGCAATACAGATTTCCGAGACCTCAGTTCTGTGCAGTTATTGTTTGTATGGTTCAGCTGTGTTTGGGGTCTTTCCTCTGTATGTGTTTTTCCTGAATGGCAGGGCTATCTTGAAACGTCTCTTTGCCAGTGACCAAAGCACCATCTGTAATAGGAGGTGAGGGCTGGTGTATAGAGGAGGCAGCAGCCTTTTGGGAAGTAGCTTTTCACCAACTTCCCTGCAGAGTCACAGAAGGCAAACTATTTAACTGTTGCACAGGTGGGTTTTGGGGTTGTTTTTTCTTTGTACTCCCTCTCTTTTCCTTCCTTCTTTTTTTTCTTAAAAAAAAAAAAAAAGTTTCTCCAGTGAGCTTTGGCGGTTGACCCAAAGGCTGCTGCAAGGTGGGTCTGACCCCTGGGTCCTGCCCTCCTGAAGCCGTCCAGAACTGCCCAGGTGAGGAGGGAGAAAGGCCCTTTTGGGTGGTTTCCACAGCCAGGACAAGGATGCTGTGGCTGTGGAGGGGCCTGACCCAAAGGGAACAAGGATCCACAGGAGGTCATCCTCTGGCTTGTGTGGGTTGTGGGTCAAGCAGGGGAAGATGGCTCACCAACCCCTGCACAGCCCTTCCCACACTGGATCAGGAGCTGGACCCATAGGTCCACAACTGGGGCAAATTAATGACCCTAAATGGACAGAGCGATTCAGTCTTGCCTCTCCTGATCTATTTGTAAGTGGGTAGGGCTGACTCTCAACTCAGACAACATCATTCAAGGCTGAGCAGAGTGTCACAGACCATGAAGTACGGGTTCTAGGTGGTGCATGGGTATCTGGCCAGCTCTTGATGTCATGACATCTAAGGGAAAGCCCAACACCTTCATCCTTTGGCACTTAGAAGTGGCTGGAGCAGTAGTGGAGGACTGTTGTGTCTACTGAGGTTGGGGCAGGTAGTGTCTCTAGAGCTGTCACCGGTCAGCTTCAGCTGTATTTGCTTTCTAACTAATGTACATTTACTTTGGAGAGCACGTTTGATGAGCTCAGTCTATCAACCAAAAGATAAAGAAACACTCACCTCTAGCGTAAATCTTCTACTGCCCAACACTGCTACCTCCTCTTCTCTTGAGCTGTTGGTATCTTGTGGTGAACCTGGATAACCATTTGGCTGTTGCACACAGCATATATGTCCTATCTGCTTCTAAGACATCTTTGCCTAAATTTTCCTTCCTTAATGCATGCACATGCGTGCGTACGTGTGCACATGCACGCATGGGCACACATGCACACCCACATACACACACACACACACACACGTGCCCACCTCCAGCCACTCCACTGGTGAAAATCAGAGCCACAGAGACATGAGTGCCAAATGACTTTGTATTTCTCAAGTAAATGATAAAAAAAGTTTTGTTCTTTTCCTTTTTTCTTTTTTCTTTTTCTTTTTTTTTTTTTTTACTTATGCAAATGTAAAAGGGAACTGACAGCGAATTGGTGGTGGTGAGAGGAAATGGGATGTTTTGTAACCCTAGCTGCAGTAAAAAAAAAGAAATAAAAATACATTAAAAATATTTAAAAAACACAAAAAAGGAAAAAAAAACTTGAACTATTTTGGAAATATTGTGAATAATTTTTTGATATAAAACCTAATTTTTATGTAGCATGAAAACCACCAAAATAAACTGATCAAGAATAAAAGCTGTGCAGAGGGTGTTTTTGTTTAGCTGTTGAGGGAAAAGAAGGAAGAGAGCAGCAGCGGTGTATGAGAGAGGGATGTTAGTGTCATGGCTTTTACTGAGAGTTTCACAATACATGATGTTTTTCTTCAATCTTGGTAACTGGAGTCTTGTGATTATGTTAAAAAAACAAACAAACAAACCCACAACTCATATTTTATATGAAAAGATGCTTTTATCTCTGATTGCTGTGGAGAAAAATCTTGAAAATATGAACAGAATGAATCCCAAAGACTCAAAAAAACAAAAGGCAAATTGAAAATGACCATGAATTGCTTTGAGTGTTAATAGTGATCATTATTTTTTTCTGCATGATTTATGATTTTTCAGTAGTTGAGGTTGTGGTTCTGGGGAGGCAGGTTTGAAGGAGGTAAGACGTTAACAAAGGGCTGACAAAGTTTTTTCTTTTTGTTATGTGAGGCACAGGAGTTAAACCAGAGTCTCTTCACATTTCCTCTTGAGTGGGGGAACAAGGCAGTGTCCTTTCGCAGGATGTGTTGACATCACTCTTCATTCCTTTAAAAAAAAAAAAAAGAAAATTACAGGTTTCTTAAAGGCAGCAAACTGCCTCTCCCAACTCCAGATAAAGTAATACATTGTCTCAGCATTCTAATCCCTCTTAGAAACGGTGATGGTGATTCTCTGCTACCTTGAAGAAAGTGGGGTGTCACTGGTATTTTCCTCCTTTGGAAACTCTGATGCTTAATGCTGGAGCACTAAATTACCTTTGGAGAAGTGATAGCATCCATCCCACCCTGCTGTGGGTCAAGGTGAATTGATCCTTTGAATTGTCAGAGAAAAGGAGATGTTGTTTTCTGGACTTTCCCAGGGAAGTTGGTAGGTTGCTTGGTCTGTTCTACCTTGGAAATATTCCTTGTGCCTGAGTAAATCAGACCTCCTGCATGTGAATTTCATGTTCCCTCCCTCATGCTCTCATCTCCCACACAATCATTAAAACACTGCCCCATCAGCTAGCAAGGGACCTTCTCTGTTTCTCCTGTCCTTGCTGTCTGAATGACTTCTATATTGTAGGCTGAAAGGGAGGAGGCAGATACCACACCATGTAACTTTAAAATGGGTTCAGCACTGACAGAGAAGAATGAAAAGCTGTAAAGATTGAAAATCAGTATAGACCACTCCTCTGGCAGTGTGCAAAAAAGAACCCTGGGTCAAAATCTTGTCTTCTGCTCAAATTAATATAGACTTGAGTGGAGTGGATAAGGAAGACCTGGAGGCACCAGTGATGTAAAGAACTCATTTGAGTGGTGAGTTCTTTAATTCTGAGCCACAGATACAGGTGTGAAAGAGACTCCACTGGAACATTACATCTTGGTGGAGGAAAGAGAGAGAGAGTCCTCTTTAGCATAAGACAGGCCAAATCCTGAAGCAACTTCTTGGCTTGTCTAGGTCTGAGTTAGCCTGTCTCTGCCTATTTCTAATCCCTATCCCATGCTCTATCTGTTCTTGCATTTTGATCCCTACAGGAAAGAAGACAGAGACTTTCCTCTGCCTTGTAAAGCTTTTGTCATTATTTATTATAAATCTACATTGTTCCTTTAGTGGATATCTGGCTATTTACCTTCTTCCACATGTTCTGTCTCATAGTCCTGTTATCTTGCCATCAAATCTTGCCAGCAAGATTGCCATGCTGTGAGGAACAGTATGCTTCTGTGGCTTCCTGTCCTTGCATATTAAGAAAAGAGGCCCTTGCTCCTTTATGGGAGGAAACTAGCACTGACCTATGTCCTCCAGTGAACCACAGTGGCTGAGAAGTCGTTACATGCAGCATAGGGACATTGCTTAGCTTACTTTCCTCTAGTGACTTGGATATTCCAGTTGCCTTCCCTACAAGGAACATGGTATCTTACATCTGTAAGATGTAGCTGTGTGTTTGTGTTATTGGCTGGCATTTGCTTCCTATAAGGAGAATCACAAGGAGCCTCCAGTCTTTAGCGTGGACAATCACCCTGTGAGTGGTGCTCTACCAGCATCCTCCTATTTATACGCATCCCCTCAGTAGAGTCACGGGTCAAGGTAGCAGCAGCAGGGAAGCAGAAAAAAAGAAGCAGAATCAGAGAAGGGTTATGGCTGACCATGGAAAACTGTGCTGGTGTGTGGTGTGTGCTCAAGAGAGAAAGAATGGGGCATGGAGTGCGAGCAGCACTGTGACGTTATGACTCCCAGTTGTTCTTGTCTCCTCCATCTACAAGGCAGCCTCTTTGTCTTCCCTGGGCAGCAGGATGCCCTGTAGAGGATGTGTGGCAGGGGACAGGGCAGAGGCCTGAGCACCTGCAAGGACCTCAGCTTCAGTGCTGAAAGTGCATGGTGCACATCAGACTGCTGACCTAGCATCAGGCAAGGAAAAGTCACAATGGAAAGCTCAGCTCTGGGGGCTTTGCCTCTCTGCAGGAAATGCCTGTAGAGTAATGAGTGTAGTGGAGCAGAATAGAGAACTTAGTTGCACAGGGTGTTAGGAAGAGGGCAAATATGGCCTAGAAATATGGGTCTGGATGGAATACATTTTGAAAGCAACTTCCAGGAAGTAGAGGGAAACAGAGCTAAAGAAGAAACTTGGTAAACGCTCTGAAAATTCAGATTTCCAAGCATAATGTCTCATATTCTGGAACCAGGGTTCTGGCCATGCATTATGTAGCTGGAAGTTCAGTCAGGGGCCATTCCTCTACTCCAGCTTCTGCAGTCACTCCCTGGAGTGAAGCACCAGGCTCACAGCTTGCGTTTTGCCCACCTTGTCTCTGCACCTCACTTCTCAGATCTCAAGCTTCTCAAAGCAGACATTAGAATAATTGAATTTTTTAGGTTGGAAAAAGCTTTTAAGATCATTCAACAAGGCCAGAGGCAGGATAGAAGTACTCCAGTACACAGATACAGCAAGAGCAGGACTCTGGAGCTTTTGACTACACAAGCCCTAGATGTTTTCTTTGAAACACCTCTCTGTCAATGTGAGCGCTGCTGGGTTTGTTTGTCCTCACAGATGATTTGCATGATCCATCAGGAAGCCAAGAATCTGTCAGTGAAGAAGAGCTATTCAATATGGCTTTTTGACATTTAAACAAGGGACTAGGATTGTAGTTACAGAAAAGGCATCTGCAAAAATGTGAATCCCATCCTTGGGGGTCATTAACTCGTGTTCTTCACTTCCTGGAGCAAAAAATTTCAGGGCTTCTCTTTGGCATCCCACATGTAGGGAATTTACCAAGTGATAAATGCACTTCCACTGGCTCTGGTAGCCCTATTCTGCACATAGATGCTCCTTCTTCAGCTCTGGGACATGGACATTGCTGTGCTGATACAGGTGAAAGCTTCCTATTTGGGACCAAAGAGAAATAGTTGTAATGAAACAGCCACTTCTAGCTTTGCAGCTTCATATTGCTTAGGGACTAACTCATGTTCTTCTTCCTCCCCAAGCCACTTTGTGTCGCAGTGCCAGCCTGGTTTGCTGTCTGTACTGACCTTCCCCTTCCTTACGTGCAGAAAGTAAAGGCTTCATGGCTGCTTTCTTATCTGAGGCATTAGATTAAAATTGGAGAAGCATGACATTTTGGACCTGTCGCTGTGGCTTTCTGATTAGTTATCCTCACTGAGGAGGCAAAAGACCGAGACCTGCCAGCTGCAAGGTTAAGCTTTGGGTAAGCGATCGTCCTTTGGCTGCGGGTTGCTGCTGCGCTGTTAGCAGAGGGGACGTGCACTGGAATGCTAAATGACTTACACCGTGCGCTCGCCACTCTTTCAAGACTGGTGTGTAGGCTCACATCTAAGCAGAAAAGAAGGAGATGATTTTTTCCTTGGCTATTTCCCCTGCTCCCAAGGGAAAATTTCCTGAAAAAGGAGAAAGGGAAGGTTCTTTGCTCGCTTAAAACTCAGACTATTGTCTCTCTGTATAGAGTATTGTTTTGCAGCAGTGGAGTAAGACAGATCTTTGGCTGGTGCCCAGACACAGGCTCTGGGTGTGTTTCTACATCCTTTTGCTGAGGGAATAGTGTAGTTTCTGCTATGGGAGGCAGGGCCACTTTCTTTGCCACCACGGTCTCAAGGGATGAGCCATGAGTCCAGAGTCTCAGGCACTTGCTGCTTGCAAGTTTCTGTTCAAGTCACCTTATCACTGGGGGTGCCTGGGGGACAACAGCACTCAGTGTTGGGAAGAAATAATTGGTTAACGCTTGTGCCATTTTTGCATCAAATAAGGAAGGATTTTTAGAAGCACTTGAGAGATTTATTAAAACAAATCCCATCTCATTGAAAGCCAGTAGTGTTTAGCTGCTCAGGAGCTTTTAGAAATTTCCACTACAAAAGCTAAGAATATTTATTCTTTTTAAAAAATATCTTCATGAAGGGCCTGAAGTATTTACTAGGGAAGTAGACTAGCTGAACTCTCCTGAGCCTAAAACATTGCGATAGTAATCTGAACTGGCAACTGCTCCTGGAGGATGCCCATGGTTGAGCTGAAGATATGAATCTACCTTCATAGGGTGTGGGAGCTCCCTCCTCGATAGTCCCTGTCACAGAGGGGGAAGCAGGTAGCATGTTGGGGAGGATTTTATCAGGAAGATAGGCTTGGGGATTGAATACACGCTGAATACAAGCAGTGACTAGTGGTTTAAGGGGTGATTTGTGTTGGTCTCCATCCCTCCTAAAAACAACACTATTGCTGTGCTGTTGGACAGTGTCAGCATCAATCATTAATCCGGAAAGCAGTGAGTAACGTGAAACGCTTTGCCAGCAGGGTGAAACCCTGACATAAAATTGATCAGAAACATTTAGGTCCTGTTTTCAAACAAGAATTGTCCATTTGATACTTCTCACTGCCATGCTTCAAAGAGTTTGCAGTTCGGATGCTAAACTCAAATACATTAATAGTAGCACTTACATTAACAAGTAAATTGACATATGCCATGTTTTACATATATTATACAAATAATCTGAAATCTTGCATGTATTTGCATCTTTTTTTCTTGATATTAAATGAGACATATACACTTCATAGGGGAAATAATTGAGTCATCCAGACTTGATAAGCTAGGTGACTTGATGTGGGATCTTGAATGAGCTGTGGTAAAACCAAGGGGCAGAGGAAAAGGACATCTGGAGTTTTGATACACAAGAATATTATACCTATCGTTGCTGTTTGGAGAAAGCAGTGCAGGGGTCTCTCTGGGATGTGGTCAGAAGCAGTGCAGGAAGCCTGTGCTGGGAGATATGATTTAGGAAGTTGTGACCCCCAACCTGAAGGGCCAATTAGGGTACCAGCCTGCTATTTTTGTTGAGCTTTAAGGAACACTCCCCTCTTTACAGTACTGTACAAGCATCACCCAGTTGAGTTCCCCCTAAGGGAGTAAAGGAGGAAATTTCCTACACAGCAGAAGAACAGTAAGGAGATGGGTCTGTGATCCATAGAGGAGCAGGGCACCAGACACCAGACTTGCCCATCACCACTTCAGTACCTGGCAGGATGTCTTCTTCTTCCCCCTCTGGAGGTCATGAAGGGTTGACAGCTATTTGCAAAGCTATGCCCAGGGCAATCATCTTCCACTTCAAGTGAGTTTGGTGAGAAATCTTCCTATTCCAACAGTGCTCTGGTTTTCCAGCTTCCTTTTGCTTCTTCCATTGGGCAGAGCCTTGAGGATGTTATACTTCTTCCCAGCCTTGGACAAACAGAACCTGAATCACAAACTGTTGTACTACTTTTAACAGTAGCATGAGGAAGTGCATGTATGGGCCTGATCCAGAGAGGTGCCAGGCTCTAAAGACTCTCTCAGGATGCATGCAATGCATGGTGTTCACCCTGACTTGAATTCTCTGAGGCAATCGTGGAGGCTCTACTAGGATTTAAAATATAACTCATTTCCCTTCCTTGGAAACTTGCACATGAAGATCTTGTACTCCTCACAAGTAGTCTTGAGCACCCCTCTGCTGCTTTTGTCAGGCTGCTACAAACTTCCAGCTTTTACAAGAAGGCTGTCAAAACATTGTATGGAAAATAATTTCCTTTTTCAGTTCCACTGGTGTGCAGTAACACCTCAGGTTGTCACATTAGGGAGGCTTCATCAAGAACCTCTTCCTACCACGCGAAGTGTTCATCCAACTTGGCATCTCTTCATGATGTTCATCGTGGTCTGTTTGAATAGTCACTGAACTTGCTGGCCAGCTGCTTCTTGAGCTTTGCTTCCAAACCGTGCATGATGCTTTGAAGTGCAAACAAACATGCAACTGGATGGAGGCTGATCTAGCTTACTTTTGTCTTCAAAGGCTAGGAGGATAAAACCAGTTTTCCTAGGGTTACAGTTCAGCTTAATTCCAGCCTCATAATTGCTCTAAAATTTTAGGTCTGCCTTGCCAGTACCCCTTTAAATTATGCATACTCCTGCTTACAGAGTCGCTGCCACTCTTCAAATATTCAAGGGTTCCTTATATTTAATTTTGGATGGTTTGCTCTCTCCAGGGAGGAGGCTGTGTTTTAAAAAGAAATTGCTGGCAGAAGAAGTAGAGCTTACATGACTCGCAGTAAGCAGCAATTTGACTTCTCAAGAACATGCATGTCCTGGACATGTAAATTTCACTTGTTTGTGTTTCAATGGCACATGTGACATACAACACTGCTTTCTCATCCAGTAACATTATCTAAACTTAATGGTTAATGTCAAGTTTTTATTAACATTTACAAGTGCATTGGGAGATTAATTTGTTTACTTATATTATGCAAAACAGATTTAAGATCGTGGTTTGCATTTACACACATTTACATAGTGTTTCCTGATTAATACATTATAATACACACAAATCGTGTAAATTGCAGGCTCATATCTGCAATATAAACTTCACTTTGTGCAATGTAATATTTGACTTGTCTGGCAGAACTTTTCCAGCAGATTGCAGTTGGAGTCAGGATATGTCAAGGAGGGAAGGAGGAACAGGGATCAAAGGTAGGTTTTCTGTGGAGAAGTCTTTCCTTAGCACCTGTTACTTGCTGATACCCTGCAGTCATGAAACAAAAAAGGATGCCAAGGATAGCTGGCAATAGGATGATTTTCACGTAAAGCTGTGGCCCTGCATTCAGGCAAACACAGTTTAGTTGTGTGCTCAGCAACTTCCGGCTTGGAATGAAATGCATGAACAGCAAAAGGAGCCAGTGGGGAGGGAACGGGCCAGCAAACACTGCTGCCATAAATGGCCTAGTTACTTTGGCACTAGTCCTCATGAAGGGACTCAGCGGGGTGCAGCAGACACTGCAAGGCGTTCTGCTCTGCTCCCCGTAGTACCTTTGGCCAGGGATGTTCAGGGCCAACTGGTGTGGGGAGGACCAGTGGAGGCTGTGGGCAGAAGAGCAGTGATGACCACCAAGAACTTGGTGTGGGGCTGAGATGGGGACCCAGAAAGGCAGCACCCTTGCACTGAACACAGGGGCAAGGGGACACTGTGGATACTTCTCCAGTGTAGCGTCTTCCCAAGGGAAAGCGCAGTCGAACTCAGGCTTGCCTCATCTCTCCGAGGCCCTAATCCTACTATCTTTCTTCCACCAGTCACCACCTCATCCTCCTCTTCCCTACACCCTCACCCCCCTCCGGTTCTTCTTTCTGTAAATAACTCTTTCTGATTTTGGACAAGCAGGGATCAACAGATTCTGGAGGGGGGCGGGCAAGACACTTGTTTTGTTTTGTTTTTTAACTTTCTCTCTTGAATTTTGGTGTTCGAACTTGAAAAAAAAAAATATAAATATATAAATATATATATTTAAGCAAATGGATTTCCTGGAGAACTATGAAATGAGTTGATTTTTCCCCCTTGATTTCTCTTGTTTCTCATTGGGGTTTGCTTTTGGGGAAGAGGGTTTCTGTGAACTGTTGAGATTTCCAGTTCAGCATTGTTTAAAAGATGTGGAGGGGAAAAAAAAAGAAAGAAGAAAAATCAACAAAAAAATCCATTAAATTCTTTGTGATGTACAAAACCTGTAAATAGTCAAAGATACTTTCTCTTTTCTAACAACAAATTATTTCTGTCACTTTATATTCAAAAATAAAGAAACCTACCACAGAATATCAGGGTTAAAAAAAATTGGAACCTATAATCAGAACAGTTTCTTGGTTGTCTTTGTTCATTTTGTTCTTATCTTGGAGAATGCCTGGGAATTTTGCTCTATCTGTGATCCTTCAAAATCCTGAAATGGGCATGAGTTCAAATTATGAATACAATGTCACTTGAGAGGGGCTCTTCCCCTGGATTTCACTCATAGCTCTGTGTTGAGCCTGGTGTCTTGGGGTTACCTGGCTAACACCTTTCACATTCAAGAAGCACAAATATATTCTGAGGCAGAGGCATGGATGGGAGACTGTCTCCATGGGTTGCATGTTCCTGTATCACTTGGAAATTGGCTGGAGGCTACATGACGAAGGCTGCCATGAAGCTACTAATGACACTGCTAAGCCTGTAGGATATTCAAGTTGCCTTGAACCCCTCCTGTCAGGCCAGCAAGTGACAAGGCATTGGCACATTGCCTTCATAAAACAGTGTCCAGTTTGGGGCTATAGAGGAGAATAGGGTGGCAAAGATGGTAGGTATGTCTCCAATGATGTCAGTTCATCTTGGCAGCAACCATTAATCATGACCCCCAAGACTACAGGAAGTAGTCTGCACAGGGAGAAGAAGGAGTAAATCTTTGCAGAGGTTACCCTGGTCCACCCAATGGAAAAGGCCAAAAAGGTTATTTATGAAGAAGTTCTAAGAAATGACAGGTTTTGGAAACATGGAGCAGTGGGTCACCTTTCATGGTGAGAGGACAGTCAGTTATTTTTAGGGGAGCTAAAAATAAAGAAAATGGACTAGCTGAGCTAGTCAGAGGATGCTAAGCTACCTGTGGGTTGCAATTAAAAGGGTGGAACACAGCAGAAACACTCAGATGCAGCAAGCCAGATTCAGAACAGGAATAGAAGTGTTCAGCCAAGGAAGTTCATAACAGCTGACAGAAAGGAAACACTAGTAAATGCAGGTAACTGAGAAGGGGAGCAAAATTATGAGCCAGGGAAAGAAAATCCCTGGCTAGTAAATGTAAAGATAAAGAGGATTACTTATACATAAACACCTGAACACCTGCTTATTGAAGAGATGCGCAGTACTAACTGTGAGTCAATAACAGCACAAGAGAGACTGAAAGGCTCAATAATCAATTTTCATATGAAGCTGGAGATACAGTGGGTAGTGTCAGCACTGCTGTTCATTGCCAAAGGAAGTGAAACATTATCTAAGAACCAACTGGGTGCCTTTCTGAGGGGTGCAGTGGGGGACTTCAGCTCCAAGGCCTCCACTGTCACAGCTCTGCATCCCTTGTGGTACCTGCCCTGTGCTCTTATCAGCTGTAAGTCACTGGGCTTGCTGCAGTGAAATGACTCAGCTGCTTGTTTGGATGGTCTTGTGACAGTGGTTCTTCCCACCCTCAAAATCCACTGATGCAGTAGTGACTTCAGTGATACCAGAAGGCCAAAAAAAAAAGAAAAAAGTGAATATTGGTGTTTTGTTTTTCAGTCTTAAATCATGTGCTATAGCTACCAAGGCAGAGGTGCTCACCCTTCTATTTCTGAGTTCAGAACAGCAGCATTTTGATGTTTTTTTGTTTTGGTTTGGTTTTTTTGCTTTTTGGACAGTGGCTTAGTGCAAAAATGAAATGTGATTGTTTTGGGCCAGTTCCGACAGAAGCTGGTATTTTTTGTTCAGAAAACGAAAATCTATTTTCCAGGTCTGGGACAGAGTTGCATTAATTCCCACTCAAATGCAGGACATCATCAAAACTGTCTAACTTCCTACACGTAGCTGAAATACTGTATAGGTCATTCAAACTTTATCTCCTGACTTAGGTTCATCTTCCAAAGGAAGTGGCAGAAGTAAGCCTTGGCTGGAGGTGCAGGACAAATGTGAACACCCTGAACATTTCAAGCAGTTTCATGCATTTACCTTGTCAAACAGGAAGATTTTCCACTTCTTCAGTACTGTTCATAGAATTTTCTCCTTTTTTTGGTTACTGAAATTGTTAATTGACATGTCATGTTTTGAGGAAAAAAAAAATTCTCTCAATTTATGTTCAGATTTGAAAATACCTTTTGGCCAAGCTGCCCATTTAGAAACAGAGTAAAAACAATCCAGACAGGAAACAGAATGGAGTGTCTAAGTGAAAAGCCAAGCTAATCATCAAAAGGAATTGAAAATGTATTCAAACAATAGAAAAATATTTCTCAGGAGGTCTTTATTTCTGTAAATTTCACTGAAATAAAATCCAACCAGAACATTTTAAATGGCTCCACTGACAGTGCTTTAGCTGAAGCAAATGATTTTTAAGAAGTCTGGAGATGTTATCAGTGAATGAGATAGCAACCGAAAAAATCAGGTTCTCTCTCTGAATCTCCCAGATGCACAACAGTGGGATGGAACTGGAAAGAAATTGATTAGTTTTCCTCTGTAGATGGGTTTTATTTTTTTCACTTTGACCTCAGCCAGAATCTAGTGGCCCAGAGCTAACTGTGAAAAAATAGGTACAAATACAAGGGAAATATTCACATTATCACTGGCCTTATGATACTCAAGTTTGGCAAGGGTAAATTTATTCTAATGTCATCACTCACTGACCCCTTTGGTATTTTGAAGAGCCAGTGTTTACAGAAAAGTTTCTAAATGCAGCACAGGAAGACAATAATCAAAAAGATGTCTTCACTGTTCCATCCAGGGTCTGCTACTCTTGCCATGTAGGTGGTAGGGATGCACCTCCCTAACATTAGGTGCCTAGCAGGACACATCTCCAAGCCTCTTTACTTGGTTATGGCATAGCAGGAGGTGTTTCACGAACATAAGCTGTGCTGGCCCAAAGCCAGTGTCTCAGGCACAACTGCTCATGGATGAGAATTTCTTTTGACAGTTGCCCATATGATTGGCACTGTTGTGTGTATATATGTGCATTGTGTGTGAGTATGTGTGTGTGTGTGGTGGGGTGGGGGCTCATCTTAACGTTAGGGTTTGAAATCTCAGCTATATGCTTAGGTTTTCACTGAAACCAATAGGCACCTACAGTCAATCCAGTCAATAGACTAGAGAATGGATCGTAGAGAAGGATTAATATCATCTCCAAATAGATAACCCTTTTGGCTCAGACAAATCTCCCACCAGACTCATTGCCTGGGCAGGTCTCTGCTGGGAGTCTGGCCCCAAGGACATCTTTACTGAAAGATAGCCAAGGGCAGGTCAAGCCAACTGCTGGTGTTTAAGTTAAGGTGGCAGGGGTGACTGGGAGTAATTGTCTCCCTTACCACTGAGTTGCACTGACTGCCAGGCCCTGAGGACAGAGGTCAGATTGGAATTCCTTCCTGGGCCAAGTTCTCTGCTGCTGAGTAACTCAAAATGTCAGGCACAGGGGAGGGGACTGTTGAGTGATGTAAAAAAGGAGCAGAAGGAAGTGTAATGAACTCTACTGTCTGAGGCATCTCCTGGCAGCCTGTACCCAACAACTGATCAATAAGCAGCAAAACAAGTCACAAAATTATATGCGTGTTTGGTGAGAAAACATAGCTGGAATCAAAGGTTCTTATGAGCACAGTGGCTGACATTGCCTTGAATAGACCAAGGAGATCCCTACAGGTCTATCCCAAAACATGGCCACTCTACCATCCTTCAGGACCTAATTCCTGACACTGCCCACAGCACTGTCAGTGCAGCTGTAGCTAAGAAGGAGATTTGCTCCTGTGTCTGCCTTGGGGACCACCTCCCCTCTGCTGGGTGCACGACCTCTTAGGGGTCTTCCTTAGAAAACACACAAATGGACTCAGCCCACCAGGAGTGGGCAGGTTTCCTGACTCCTTTCCTCAGTGTGACTGATTGTGCTGCATTCCATCTCTTTTCTATCCCAAGAGGACAAGCAAAGGTTTAGCAAGCAATTAAAACATATTAGTGTCCTCCCCAACCTCTACTATCCTGGGCTGCCCTCTTCCTTGACTGGCCTGAGGGATATGAACCTTTCAGTCTTCATTATTCTCAAATTAGGAAGGCTTATTAGAGGACCCTAAAGCAAAAGTCATCACTGTGGTGTCTTATGTAGGATAAAGCCTAAAGAGGGAAACCAGGATTCTGCAGGAGTACCAGTTGGTGTAAGAAGTACTCACTGCTTTGAGCCAGAACTTAAAAAGCTGAATGAGGCTTGGCAGACAGCAGTGATGTTGTGTTTCCCATCCCTTTCCCCCACTTTCTTCCGTATGAGATGTAAATAAAGTGGAGGGCTTACAGGTCCCCATGCATTGCTCAGCAGTGTCAGCTGTAGAGGGGTGTTTTCCATATCTAAATCCCGGTGAGCCATCTTCTCTGCTGTGCAGATGTCTGCAAGAGCATGAAGGACAGTGGTGACTTGTGTCTGAATATGGGTCTTGACTGATTAAGTGGTCAGCAAGGCCCTAGAAAAATTACATTCAAAAGCATCATGTCCTGTGACAATAAGACCAGAGTGACCCGGAGGGGGCCGTGCTGGCTTGTTCCCGCTCTCAGAGGAAAGTTGTGCTCAGCATTGTGTCCTCTGCCTCAATTAGCTACAAGCATGTTCAAACATGATAACGTTGTGTAGCAGAGAAAAGGACAGTGTCCTGGCCCAGTTCCAGTTTGTATAATTAATTTCTCCTTATCTAAAATTTCTACCTGTAATTTTGAATGAGTATGCCTGAATTTTTTAATCTTTTCCCAACTACAGCTTCAAACCACCAACAACTTTTTCCCTTTTTTCTCCTCTGACTTCTTAAATATCTTGTGGCTCCTTTATATACATGTATGCATGCATATTTATATTCCCCTTTTTATCTTTTGCATTGTTCCAGCAACTAAAGCTGCAATTTGCTTAAATTATTGTGTGATTGTGCCATGTACTATATAGGGCTATATGAAATAATACCCTTCTAAGAAAATGTAAAAGAAAGACTGTACATCCATATATTGAAAACACCCTGAACTATCCCTATCTCCTAAAGACTCGCTGCTTATTACTACGCAGTGTTCCTTGCACCAACTATCTGAATGCTGCTCTTTATTCACTAATCAGCCACAAACACAGCAGTGCGTAAGCATTTGGATATGTCTGAGTTCAGGAGATGCAATCAGCAACAGATTATTCTGTGAGACGATACCTACTCTTTGCAGATATATTCTCTAATTAACAATCTGCAGGAAAATGCCCGTCCCAAAAGTACCGAAAAGTTAGTGCACAGTCCTTGTTTTAGTGCCTGACTGAAGGGCTGATGGGTAGATATTCTTCCTTGAGTGCTGCCATGTCATAAGCGTGGATGAACTCAGAAGCCCAGTGCTCTGCCCACCTCCATGCAATGATGTGCTGTGTAGTTAAT
Organism: Porphyrio hochstetteri; assembly: GCA_020800305.1. Classification (NCBI taxonomy): domain Eukaryota; kingdom Metazoa; phylum Chordata; class Aves; order Gruiformes; family Rallidae; genus Porphyrio; species Porphyrio hochstetteri. The sequence continues at coordinate 17,690,065 of CM036905.1, read as the reverse complement.
CTAGCCAACAGTGAGACTGTCTACATTACACATTCGCTTTATGAGTGATAGTGTTAAGCATCTTCTAGCAAAGGGAAGCTGCCTTTGACTGCAAGATGACACATGCCTAGAATGTGAGGCTGCTCTCCCAGAGCAGTCAGATTCAGATGTGTTCTTCTGTGCATCCACCTCTCATACCAGGCTGTGATAACCTGAGTATTGCTGGAGGTTAGTGTGTTTCAATGGTGAGCAAAGTGGTCTCTGCATGAGTGTCCTGATGCACAGGATTTGAGTTGGAGTCTGCAGAACTGCAATGACCACTGTGCAAGTGCAGTAGGTGCCTAGGCTTGCCACTCAGATGACCGAGCATATTTCCAATGGTACAGCAGCTCCCACCACCAGGGAGCTGTGGGTGGAGGGTTGTTCAGTATGGCTGTGAAGTCCAGAAATAGCCTCCATGCCTGGCTTCCTTAGCATGTGGACAGCATTGAGGTCACAGGCTCACGGTGATGTCATCGCTGGTGCTGGGAACAAACAGCTTTGAGCATCTCTTCCAAGCCCTGTCTCCTCCTCTGTGTGCATCACATTGGGAAGGAAGCTATAGCTTTTCTCTTCACCTCCCCAATGTTTCCGCTACTCTGCCCTCACCCACGCAGATGGGAAGTAGCGATGCTTGTGGCTAGGTGGGTCTCCCCGCTCCCTCAGCTCAGTAATACGACGATCCAAATGTGTGTTGTTCTAGGTGACTGTATGTCTGAGCCAATTCCTCAGTCAGCAGCACCTGTGTAACTAACATGGCATTTTGACGGCTCTCCAGCCCTTACCAGCTAAGCTGTTTCAACACCCTGTCATCATGTGTTGCCAGGTGGTTGTAAAACAAGCAGAGGTGTGCCGATACAAACAGAAGGATAAACACGAGGAGGGGAAAAAAGGAATGGTGTAATTAATGGGGAGTGCAGAAATCACAGAGGTCCAGTGAAGGGCAATACAAATGATCCAAAGCAAGGTGGGCTGGGAGCTGTCAGGGGGTGAGTAAGGATCTGATGCATGGAGAGACTAGGGATGCTGGAAACCAAAGTGAAGGTAATAACCAGGTAGATGATAAATGATCAAGAACAGGCCAACACACACTCCAAGTCAGCCTGGTACAAGAGGGGAAGTCTTAAAGGCTACATGCTTTTCCTTTTTATAGATTAAAGGCACTTACATTTTCACCCTGCAATTAATCAGTCCCTGGGATTTGCTCTTGTTGCATACATCAAATATATATAATGCAACAGATTTTGTGGAAAGTCAGGCAGGTATTTATTCACAGAAAGGCTCCTGGGCAATGCCCTTAGAGAGACTTACAGCTCTTCTTCTTCAGCTCCAGCTGGCTGGAGTTCTCATTGCTCAAAACACCCCTCAGAGAGGAACAAATTCATCAATTCCCACCTGTCCAGACTAAAACCACTGTCACAGACCAGCACAAGGGCTAGTAAATTTACAGATTAGACATTTATATAGGAGTGCTGTGACCCAACAAGTAGTTTGAACTTGGTTAAAATTTACCAAGAGCATGATTAAAAGCATAAATTAAACTCTGGTAGGGACAGGAAGACATTAGAGGATTACACAATTATGGATAGTGTAGGGCTCAGGTAGGAGAGAGAAATTATTACATTTCCCATTGGTGTATCTTAGGCCATAGCAAAGGCAAATTGAAGAACAAAGAGGGTCTCTGCTCTGAGGGATCGCTTAGGTGTATTGAGGTGGATAAGCCTAAAGCAGCCACCTAAAGCAGGCCAACTGCTGGTAGCTGCATGCATGAATAGCAGCATCTCTGTTACTGCTTTGTTACTTCACAAAGTTCTTGAGTGGAGACAGCCAGTGTCTGTGATGATATTTGCCAGCTTTGACGTTAGAAGGAGGATGCTGTGGATACTCTTGGTGCTGGACCGCCCAGCAGGACCCTCCATGCATTTTGGCTTTGTCAGGCATGAAGAGGAAGGATCAGGGGAATGTGTCTGCTCCTTCTCCCCTCCATCTCACTGTCAGAGTCTCTCTAGGCTCAGACTTCTCCTTAATGTGACGGTTAAGTCCTTGACAAGGGCTAGGCAGTGTGTATGCCGTGACCACAGACTTTACTGCTACCAAATGGTCAGCGAGGTAGAGCAGCTGCCAGGGCAGAGGTGCAATACTTGAGAAAGGGATTTCCACTTTGGGCCCCTAGGATGGCTCTCCTGCCTCTTCTCCAGCTGGTGGGCCATGCCTTCTCTGGCAGTCTTTCTGTGTCAGCAGCTTTTCTCTGTGTCTGCTGTCCAGTATGCAGACTTCATAGGGCAGGGACTAGCTTTCGCCTGTCTTTGTCCAGGATCTAGGAGGTGGAGACTTTGGCCTTTAGTGAGGTCACTTCCAAAGGTGTGTGATAGTATAAACACAACGCGAGCCTCTCAAAAAGCTATGTGTTTTATCCATGTACGTCACATTTGTAAGTACTTGAGTGAGGACTCAGTCCCTGGTGAGGCTTCTGTCTTCCAGTGGAAGAAAAGCAGAACTCAAAAGGGCAGGATAAATGTTTTTAGGAACAAACAGCCATGCAAAACCACAAGGGCACTCTTGGAAATTAATCCCAAATCAAAAGCAAACTCACGGGGCGGGTTAGCAACTGGAGGCAGCTATGCATGGAATTCCCTGCTCTTGGGAATAACATGGGATCCATGGGGCTGGCAGGATATAAATGTGATCAGCTGGGGAGCATGAGAGCTGTTTTTCCTCTTTGGATGGATTTAGAAATTTTTGCCTGTACTCCTGTACTGTTCTTACACCTCGAGTTACACTGCTTTGCTTTGTTAAATGCTGAGGCATCCTGAATGGGAACACTGGAAGCAGAGAAGAATATTTCACAGGGAACTGTCACCCAGCATTGCATCCCATGGCACTGCTTTCCTTGTGACAGTCACAGAGGGAACAAGAACCATTTCCACAGCCTTATGTCCTTGGGCCTGCAAGACTGCAAAAGCAGGTTTGGGTGTTTGCTCATGGAGAAATGCAACAGGCCCAGTGCAAACAGGCCCAGCCTGATGACTCGTTTTATCTGCCAGGTACACAAGTGACCTAGATGGTGCCTTAGTCATAAAAGTCTATGGATGTGCAAAGGCAAAGCTGACAGGAGGTGAGGTCACATATTTTCTTAATCCTGTAGTAGGGGTACAGAGGGTCCTTGAGACATACACCCCCAACTTCAACATTGCTGTTTCCAAGCCCAAAGAGGTACCCATGTGTCCGAAAGTCAGTCTGTTTTCACCAGGGAAGAAGGCAGTGTAACTTGAGAGTACAAGTGAAACATATTCCAGTCCCTCTTTGTTAATGTGATGCTTTGTTAATTTATTAAAGCACTTAAGAGCACATTGAGCCTGTAAACAGAAATACAGCTAGAGATAAAGTCAGGCTAGCAAACAAAAGTCAGACAGTGGGAAAAGATGATTATTATGATCACTGATCTATTCCTTGTTGACCAAACACATCCTTTCTGGCCACTTTGGCCACTGGGCTGTTTCCAATAGGTGGAGAATCTCATTCCATGCCATGAGGGACTGAGTTACTTCTGCAGACACAGAGCTGCAGTGTGTCCTGGAAAAGGAGGTGCAATCTTCTCTTTCTCTTAGGTGGGTATCTCTGAGGAGCATTGCAGACGTCTAACCTGGATGTGGGTGGCAAAGGTGTTTTACACCTGTTTCCAGTTCCTTTCCAAATCTATTTATGCTGCCCTTGGACCCTTGATCACGCTATGATTTCTCCACTGGCAGGCTGTGTTTTAAGCCAGACTCACGCTCAGCCTTCTATTTTGAACTCTGTTGATATAATTTGTCTTTATACATACATGTCATGGCCACTTCTGCCACATGGTCTCATTTAATGGTTATGACACATCTAATTCTTTCTCATTTCTCTAGCAAGTAACAGTTTGACCCTCTTTTTAGAGAGGTCTGGTGTGTCTCCTGGCACACAGGCTTTTTTGTAGCAACTTCAGTATTAATTAACCTTGGATCTATAAACTTTCTAGATGATGGCAGATTTCCTGTTCAAGAATCTCTGAAATGGTGAATAAAGTGCTGGCAGATATTTTGGTCTATGCTAAGACAGATCATTTGAACCAGGTAAAGCTTCATTTATCCAGTGCTCTATCATTTGTATGGATTTCTCTTTTACCCTACTTGACTGCATTGATGGGTTTTCTTGAAATGACACATCCAAGGGAAACATGCAGATAAATCACTATTTACTAGGAATGCACCCAAAACTTCTCGGCACAAAATTCAATTATTTTTTTGTTTATTACCTACACTCCTTGTTGTGCAACAACTCACTTTATAGAAAGGAAAGTAATTTTTTCCCATCTGATTCAGACCAAACAGTGTCTGGGCCATGGACAACCAGTAATCTCTAGGAACATCATGGACCTTTTTTAAATTATCTTTACACTTTTTTGTAGATGCCGTAGTTTGACACCCTTTCCAACCGTCCCCCTCTGTGATCTCACACTAGCTAATACCTTGGACTGTTAATCCTGAAAATGTGGTATTTGAAAACCTCATTTACTCCCCCATAGCTTTTCCTCTTGACAGCTAAGTTCACAAAATCACAGAAAGGCTGAGGTAGGAAGGGACCTTTAGAAGTCATCTTGTCCAACCGCAGCTGCTCAAGCAGGACCACTTACTGCCTTCTCTGGGAAACCTGCACCAGTGCTCAGCCACCTTCACAATAAAAAAAGCATTTTCTGATGTTCACATGGAGCTTCATGTGTTTCAGTTTGTGCCTGTTGCTTCTGGTCCTGTCCCTGGGCACCACTGAGAAGATCCTGACTCTGTTTTCTTTGTACCTTCCTTTTGGGCATTTGTACACACTGATGAGATTTCCCTGAATATTGATTTCTCCAGGCAGAGCAGTTGCAGGTCTCTCAGCCTTTCTTCATATGAGGAACTCAGTTGCAGCAACTCAGCTGCAACAAAGCAGTAAGACATTGTTTAAATATTACTGTACCCATTATTATAAGTACTACATTTTTAGCAGATTTTTTTCTTCCCGTTAGTAAAATCTTTCCTTGATTTTTACCAACTACCTTTTTCACAGAAGTTCCAGTTAACTAATCTAATTCATTTTTTCTTTACACTCTACTAAACAGCCTTTTCTTGGCATGCAAGAGAGGAAAATGCATAAACTTCTGTTGATTAGCAAAAAAAGGGTTTTGAGCAATGATCCTTTTGGTGGGTTCCAAAGGGAACTCTGTTCCTCTGTGTAATACCCTAAGTCAAGCAGTAATGTCATCACTGGCATGTCACTCTGTAAACTAGGCCCAGGTGAGGTTTCCTACTACAAACCCTACTTCTGTAATCAGTCTTGGTAATGCAAAGATGTCAGGCTTAGGTTTGCCACATGGACCCCTTCTGTGGCTATTTCAGGAAATTATTTTTATCAAAAGAGGTGCTTGCTGTGATGTAGCTGTGCTCAGCTCCATCTCTGTCATGTTTCCTTTGCCTTTTAGTTCATTTCTTTCTGTCAATCGCAAACCAGTTTGTGGTAAAGGCTGGTTTCAAAACAGTTATTTAAATCATCAGCAGGGTTTTGTCCTTCGAGACATTTTGTTAATTCATTTTACATTTCTCTCTGCTGAGAACAACATTTCTCTCCAATGGTTTTCTAGCACACACAGCACAGAGTCGTGCTTGGATGCTGTTTTGCTGTGCTGAGATTGCCTCTGCTTTAATGCAAGTCAGTCTAGTCACTGCTGTTTGCCTGCCTTATATACCACAGGGCTTTTTAATTAGATGTATATTTGTTCCTGCAGCGTTTGCTTGCGCTCCTGTCTGGTCAGTAAGCAACTGCAAGCAGTTGTCAGCTAGAGCGTTATAAACATTCATTTCTCACAAGTGCTGTTGTGGCCACTGCTACATGCACATCTCGGCTGAGAGAGGTAACGTTTAACAGCAAGCTGGCTCAGGCCTGGCAGTCATCTGATCCTGCCCATCCAAAGGCCAGCTCTCACTGCCATTACAGTGGTCATTCCAGTGTTAAGTGGTCAAGTCCCCTCCTTGAAATAACTGCTATTTTTGAGCATTAATTATATCACAGTCCACTTTTTTCAGTGTGTCCGATTTGCATAGTGTTGTTTTATTTCCCTACTACACTCTCTTACAGAATGATCAGTGTTGTAGTCTGTCAGCTAGTTTCAGGTAGACACAGGGCATCTTTCCCAGGTGGAATTCTTGTCCAGACCAGAAAACTCTTGAATAACTTTTGCCTTGTGGCTTGCAGCTGCTGGGGTATGGCTATCCTACCAACACACACACGTGTGCATTGATCTCTAGCTTACAGCTGTTTGCAGTACCTGTGCGTATTTAAGCACTATCTGTATGGTAGGCCTCTGCTGCCTGCCAGCCTGCCAGATCTCACCTCTGCCCGAGCAGTTATACATGTCACCTCTATGATGCAAGAAGAAGCCACAACTTTGCTATCACAACCAACAGTGCAAGAATCAAACGCAAGCCCTCCAGAACTGCTTTCATGAACTGGAGAGTCACAGTAGGCTGTTACATGTGGTGTCTTCTTCATAGTGGCACACAGAGACTGGTGATTCCTAACTTGCCAGTGGTTTACACTATCTCCCTGTCATGGTTTAGCCCCAGCTGGCAGCTGAGCACTGTGTGGCCACAGTTTCCCCAGTGGGATGGGGAGGACAATCAGGAAAAAAAAAAAGGTAAAACTCATGGGTGGGATAAGGACAGTTTTCTAGGACAGAACAGTGAGAAGAGAATAACAACAATACTTACAAAAGAATACACAAAGCAGATGATACACAAAGCAGTTTGCCCAACTCTTCCCTGTCCTCACCTATTAGATGACCTTCCCAGCATCTGAGCCCTTCAACATCCATGTTGATGGATCTATATTCCCCGCATAGTGAGTCCCTATGAAGCTCCGCAGGGCAGATTGTGGGCTGTAGCCTATTTGTCTGGCTGCAGGACTCAGCGAGGGAGAAGGTAGGATCTAACTATCTGCTTTCACAAAAAGCTGCTGTAGCTGCAACATGACATGAATCTCCTCTGCTGGTAGATTTCAAAGCCTCAAAGCATCAAGGAAGGGCAGTTCTGCTGTTTGCAGCTCAGCATGCTACAGTGGTACGGACAAGTTTGGGACATGGCTGCTGTGCTGTGTTAGAGCACTCAGTGCTATTTGCAGCAGTGTGAGCAGTGCCAGAGGCTCAGAGCACCAGGCAGGTGAACCCTAATCAAGGTGAAGGATGTGAAAACAAACACAGCCTCTGAAGGAACAAGTCCCTTGGTGACCTGCCTCCTTGTATTGCTGTACATGCTGGCACATGGGAGCACTAGTTCAGCACTGGCAGAGGTGCTGCAGGGCTGCAGAGGCTCCTGCTAAGGCTGGGCTGATTGCAGAAACATAAAGCCTGCTTATGCCTAAGGTTCTCCTCATACCATGGTTGTCCCATCCCTGCATGGTCCTGCTGAGCAGGTCAGTGCTGCTTGCAGGGAGGTGCTCCTTTTGTGGTCAAGACAGCAAAAAGGGGACAAAAAAAAATCCTAACTCAATGAAAATCAGAGGTCAAGGGTTAAAAAGGAGAAGACATTTATGGTCTCGGCAGGGAGAGGAATGCTGGAAGGCTGGGCAGTGAAAATCAGAGGCAGGATGTCTGTACAGTCTCCTTCCTGAGCCCCAGTCCAATGTTTTCTGCTTTCTCTGGAGGTTGGGTAAGGTGGTTGCCCAAGGGAAAAGAGCTAAACCACACAGTCTTCAAGCATAACTGCTTCAAAGCAGCCTGAAAGTCTTCAATAAAACCAAAATATTTGTTCCAAAGGTGTTCTGTGTTTTGGCTTGTGTTTTTTTTTCATTCCTCAACACAGCTTATCTACAAAAACTGATGATTGGTTAGGAAAGAGCTGGTCTGGAGAAGCCCAACTTGAGGGACTCTATGCTGGAGGTAACCTACTGATAGGAGGCGATACACCACTGTGGCCTCCAACCTGGTGTTCCTATGGCACACAAATGTGAGTGAAACTGGGGAACCACATCACAGCAGGAGCCAAGAGGTAAACCCTGGAGCATGGGCGAGGGTCTGTGGATTTCATTTAACATGTTCTCCCACTATGCCAGTAAGAGCATGGTATGGTGTATGCCTTGTGTATGGGAAACACCAGGAAGGCCCTGGCACAAACACATGCAAGAGTCTTTTTGCAGTCTGCCTGGAATACTGTTCATGATTGATTAAGTCTGCTGAAGCCACTACCACCACCGTTGCCTATGGCAGAAGGGCTATCCTGAACAGATCTCACAGAAAGGAAAGCTTCAAAGTCAGGGAAGAGAGCCCAACCTAGGAGGAAAGGGACTGCATGAGAGAGAAAGGCTTTACTGAAGAGTTATGAGCAGAGACTGGAGGAGGTAAACCAGTTGTGGCTGTGGAGAAAAGGTCTGAGACTAGCAAAGAAGGGATAACTGACCCTACCTCATATGTGTGCCCACGTGCGGTTTGAACATGTCTCAAAGGTGACCCCCTCTCCACTGCTCTGAGCAGCAGGAACGAAGATGACCAGCAGTACTTACTATCCCTCTGTTCTGCATACACGCAACAGCCATGTCCTGCAGAGCTCAGCCCTCCCCATGCAGTGGCTTGCATGATGCTTCCTGCCTGTATGTCTTTACCTTGAGGAGTCTTGCCATTTGGGTTGGGCAGGCAGCTCATATACATAGGATTGCTTTGGAAGAGGGATTTTTGGTTCCCACCCAGAGTGTGGCTTACTTTTGAGTCTAAAAATGCATCATTAAGCATGAATAAATAGCATTCCCTTTCCCACTCTGTTTATTACCATCTAGGTGCCTTCAGGAGCTGCCAGTTAAAGCCCTTGCAAGACACTGGCGACAGAACAAATAGGCTGGCTGTAGAGAAGCAGCCCAGACCCTGTTGTACCACCTCAGAGCTCCCTCTTACCTCTACTTCTTCATTTATCTTCGTGAGTTACAACTGAGAGCTCTGAAAATGAAGGCACACAGCTGCACCAGAAGACAGGAAACTTAATTCTTTATGGAGATTGAGGAGTGTCCAAGTCTTCGATTTAAAACCATGAGAATGATTTCTACCCCTGAGACTTCACTTGTATCATAGGGTCTCCCAGGGTGTGCGGGGCTTTGGGGCTTGGTGAAGAATTTTTTTGGCAGTGTGTTTCTGCTAGAAAATGCTGATTCATGAGGCTCTTGCTGTTTGGCAGAAGTACACTCATTTGAATGAATCCATGGATGGACTCAGGCATGTTAAATATTTGTTTGGTAGGACAGAGAACAGTTAGCAGCTGCTGCATTGCCCCTCACCTTGGCTACTAGCCTCCTGCCTTGGAGCCCAAGAGCTGTAGCCAGGCCAAGAAATGTCTTTTTTTTTTTCTTTTGGTATCCAAAGGGTAGTTATCCCTTAGGCATTTTCAAAATGAAAGATTTTGAATGTTACATTTCATGGAGCCAGAGGTGCTCCAAATGGTGGAACCAGAGGGATTCCAGAACCTTCAGCAGATGTTGGTGCCTCTCAGATGAATCCCTGTAACTAGCTGCTTGCTGGCTCCTCATCTGAAGTGATGCAGGGTAGGAAGAGTTCACTCACACCTCTGTCAGTCATCCCTGTCTGCATGTTTTGTGTTGATGGCACTGTTAACACTGATGGTGTCTTGCAGCAGAAAGACCCAGGGGCAAAAGTTTCCTTAGCCTGACTGAAGGCATGGAAATGGCAGTAAGTTAGGAATAAGGCAGTACCTGGACTCTGATCATGATGAACTGGCTGTTCTTGGGTGTGGAAAAAAGCATCTCTGGGCTTGCCCAGCATTCCACACATGGGAGAAGACCTGTGAAGTGATGGGAGATGTAGGAAACGAGCAAAATGACTGTTGCTGGAAGCACCTGATGGACATTTGGCTACAAAACCTCCGTGAGTCAGGCCACATCAGAGCCGGTGAGCTGATGGGTGGGATGTGGAGAGGAAGCCAGCAGTGGTCAGGATGTAGAACAGATGCAAACAGCTGCGTGTCCATCAGAGTCCAGAGCCTTTGGCTGGCTGTAGGTGAATCTGCCTCAGGAGGGTGTATAAAAGAAGGTCCCCATCATAGCAGGCTTGTGTCAGAGCCATGCAGTGATAGGCAGGAGCAGCTCTGTGGCAACTAACAAAACAGCTCAGCCATTTCGAGCAGTTCTGGGGCAGTATCTATAATTGAAGAGCTCCAGGAGGTTTGCAGTCTTATGGTTCTCCACCAATTAGGACTAAAAGGCTCCATTTATTAACAACTGGCTTGTTTAAATAACAGCTCCCACCAAGTGCTTTTGCTGTGCACTTGTCTGAGCACTGGAAAACTTAAATGCTGCCTGGGCTGTTGTGCGGTGCCTTGCAGGTGCCTCCCTCTGCGGCCCCTGTGCCAGCCCCAAGGCCTCCTGCTCCCCTCTGGTGCCCTGCAGGGGTCATCGATCCCTGCCCACTGCCTCCTGCCCCCAGTCCCACAGGACTGCCTTCTTGCTTGTGCACACACAGCCCCACAGCACTCCCCCTTCCTGGTAATGTGCTCACACTTCTGTGCATCAATTAGGCTGTTTTTTGGAGGAAAAGTGGATTTTGCATTCAGTGCCAGCAATGGAGGGATGGTGCATTGGATCTTGATGGAAGGGATGATGTGTCAGATTTTGCTTTCTTCTCCCCTCATGCTCCTGGGACATACTCATGCAATGCTTGTACTGTTCCTGTGGAACATGTTTTCCTACTTTTTGACTTCACAGAAGCTTTGCAATTTTCTTCTTTTCCTTCCATTTTGGAGCCTTCCTCCTCCACACACACACACACACACACACACACACACACACACAAAACCCCCAAAACAACAACAGCAACAAAAACCACGAAGCCGTAACTTTTAGAGTAAAACCTTTACTTGTGATCTGACCAGGACCCATACAGATGGAGTTCCTGCCGCATGTTTCTCAGGCCAAACCAATAGTACTTCACAACTGAATAGTGCCTCCAGCAAGGAGAGACTTTGTCTCCTCTTCCACCTCCCTCAGGCTGGGTTGTGTTGCTGGTCCATTGCTGAGGATTTTATTAACCTCATGCAGAGCATTTCACCAGGCAGCTGAGAAGTGGCTTCTTCTGCAGCACTTGGAATCACAGCCACATCACAAATCTGTGAAGGCAATAGTTGGATCTTGAAAGAAGAAGTATGTGGCACACAAAGATAAGGATGCTGTGCCAGGGCAAGGGTCCCTTTGCCACAGTACAGCCTTGGAGCCTTACTCCTGCTTTGTGGGCCCCCATAACAGGTCTCAGATCATGCAATCAGCTGTGTCAGGTACAGGAGATCACAGAGTAGGGGGAGATGTGAGGTGAAGCTGGGAAGAAGGGAAGAAGATGTGTATCTCTCAGGTTTGCTGCAATAGTTGGGAAAGGGGGAGTTTCTGGTTGCTTTGTGGGACTTTGAATGGTAGAGTGTATTCTGTGCCTGGTCATCATCACAGTCTGTGGGTCCCCTTGTTCTTCATTCCTACAACAGGCTCTTCATCTCATTGCATGCTCTCTACACCCTCTTTTCTCATGTCCTCTTCAAATGGGACTCTCAATGCTAAGAAAACAGCCAGTCCCAATGGCACCTGTTTTCCCTGCTCTTCTGGATGGATGCAGCCCTCAGTCCTGTGCTTTCTGCAGCATGGTGCTGCAATGTCTCTGCCCTGGTTTCAGTAGGGATAGAGTCAATTTTCTTCTTAGCAGCTGCTGTAGTGTTGGGTTTGGGATTTAGGATGAGAAAATACTGACAACACACAGATGTTTTAGCTCTTGACGCAGTCAGGAATGTTTCAGCTTCTTATATTGACCTGACTATAGGAAGGTGCCAAAGAAGGTGGGAGGGGACACAGTTGGGACAGCTGACCCAGACTGGCCGGAGGGATATTCCATACCATATGACAGCATGCTCTGAATATAATTGGGATGTGGACCAGGAGGTGGGGCAACTCGTGAACAAGCTGAGCATCAGCTTTGGGTGGTGAGAAACTGTGCTGTTCATTACTTGTTTGTCTATTCTTTTATCATCTCATCATCATCATTCTTTTCTGTCCTATTAAACTGGGGGTTTTTTTCCTCAGCTGATGAGTTTTACCTTTTTTTTTTCTTTTCTTTCCCCCATCCCACTGGGGGGGAGGGGTGGAATGAGAGAATGGCTGTGTGGTTGTTTTAGCTGCTGGACAGGTTAAATTATGACAGTCTCTAATATTGGAACCCTTTTGGCATAAGAGGAGGTGCTTGAATATGAGGACCCCTGACTGCCAGGCCCATTGTACAACCCGCTCTCCAACCTTTCCATGCACAGGCTCTTCAATGAGCATAGCAGTGCCTTTGCTCTCTCCCTGGTTCTACCACGATCTGTTCCAGCAAAATCCCTTTCTTATTGTGAGCTCCAGTAGGCTCAACCCTCTGCCAGCCCTGCTCCTCCACCTCTCCTGTGCTGCATCCTCTCCTGTGTGCAAGGGGCGTTTCGGTATGTCCTATGCTCTAAGGCCCGAGGGAACAAAAAGGGAACTGAAGTTTATTGATACAACTAGCGAAGGATTTCTTTTTCTCTCCTTGAGCTGCAGGGAGGGGGAGAGAGAGACGGACAGACAGAAAGGTCAAATTATCCTCTCTGGCTCTACTGATAACATTTCATTCATCTGTGGACAAGATGAAGGTACTTAACACTCTTCGGGCTGTCTGGTGCTAAGTCTTCTGCCTCTTACTTCCAAACTAAATTCTCTAATTCCTCTGATCTGAACACCAGTCCCCGGGACTTTTTGAAGTGATGCATCTGGGGTTTAATGTCAGTCATGCTTAATATCTCTGTTGCCACCTTCTCCAGTCCCTTTGGGGGATGGAGCTGGTTTGTGGGACCATTCTAAATGGCTTGTGTTTGTGCTTTTCATCCGGGTGCTGTAGGTGAGGTGCCTCCAAAACCAGCTTGTGCTTACAGAAACCAGCAGCTGAAAGATAATAGGCCAGGGAAATGAAGTAGTGTGAGAAGTATAGATGGTAAACAGCCTCATTTGGTCTGTGTTTGTTTTGCAGGATGCTCGCTTTTATAATTTATTTGGGGTAGAAGTTAGAGACTGCAACTAGGACCTTATAGCTAGCAATAACCCCAGAGACCGATGAGAAATGTTGAAGTGAGTTTCCTAGCTTTGCGTAGGATTTTATTAAAGTGCCAGACTTGGACTCTGGTGATTTCATGAAACCTCAGGAGGCTTTTAGAAAGTAAGCATCTAGATACGGTGATTGCAAAACACAAATGAAAATTTCCCTAAGCACATCCTGAATTAACAGCTTAAACCTGCCTTGGTTCAGTGGATGGCTGCTGTGATTATAGTGCAAACAAAATATGACTTTTTTCCTGAGTACTTTAGGGGCAGAAATAGAGCATCTACAATCTACCCCTATCATGTGTATGTCCCTGCCTAAGTGAGAATATGTGATAATCCCCATGGATGCCTTTATGCAAAGAAACCTGGCTTATACATCTCATCCTGAAAGGCAATTTATACCCCCCTCCCCCCCTAGCCTTGCCTAGCTGTAAAATATCCTTTCAGCCCCAATGAACCTCCATGGAGCTCTCCAGGTCCTCACCTGATTCTCTTAATTGCTTGTGGCCACTGCCCAGGCTACTGTGGCTGCACAGAAGGTAGCAAAGAAATTTATGCAAGGGAGAAATTATTGTTTTCCAGCTCTGTAAGCTCATTTTTATGTGGTCAGCACCACACACGCTCCCACACATACAAAACTAACAGACTTCTGCAACTGGAACTAATTATGTTCTTGTCAGTGATCTCTAAGGAGATGCCAGAGGTGGAGCAGGCTGGCTCCTTCCCTCAGACAGAGCTACTGAAGAACTGGGGGGAGGAAGCTGCTCTTTACCTCTCTGCAAAACAGGATGTCATTCTCCAACATGAAGACACAGATATTCCCCCCCTGGAAACCATCAGGAATCACTCATATGTAGGGGAGGGAGGGGGCTCCTGAGCTGTCCCTGTCCACTTGCATGTGCTCCCTGTTAAAGAGACACCTCTCTTTGGTTCCCTCAGAACAGGAGGTTGTTTTTTTTTTTTTAGTACCTTCTCAATTTCTCTGTGAAGTACTTCTTGGGCACCGTTTGTGGCCCAGCTCTCTGCACCTACACCCAGCTACCAATCCAACAGAGAAAAGGTAAATGACCTTTTTAATTGCCCTTTCTTCAGCTTGTGCTATTGGGCTACATTCTCCAGCAACTCTACTGTGACCTTTCTGGACCAAGGTTGGTAGACACAGAGGAACAGAGAAATGAGAAAATGGGCTGGGCAGAGCGGAGCGGTAGGTCCTGTTCAGCACCAAGACTACCTTAACCAGTGGGATAGACCAGCTCATTTGTCTTGTGAAGGAAATGACAACTGCCTGTTTCTTCCCTCTTCCACTGAAGGTTGTGGTGGCCCTGTGTCACCAGGGCTCTATCTGCAGGGCTGGGGGTGATGAGCCCCTGCTTTCCACATCTGTCCACTTCCTGGGGCTATGCTTTGAGATGGGAGCACTTGAGCTGTTGATCAAAGGCCAAGGCAACCCCATGGGCTCTTCCTAGGGTGGGTGGGGTCCTGCACCTGCAGCAAGAACAGCATGCAGACTTATTCACAGCATCTTCACAGATACATCAATTTTAGCACAGAGCCCATGCCACTTGTGTCCTCTCTGGAAGAGGTTGATTACTGTCACCAGGTTAGTTGTGCCTTGGTCTGGGCTCCAGCCTTTTAAAGCTCTCTGGGTGCTGGTGGTGGGTTTCTCTTGCTAAAGATAGATGCCTACCAGTGTCAGGCTAGACTCCCATGGGAGAGGAAGACTGTGATTTATCTCATCCTTGTGTACCCATCTCTCAAGCAGATCAAAGAAACATAGTGTAAAAGTACCTGTCTCTCCTTTGTAAGCATGTCTAGCTCCATTTCTTATGGTATGCTTTTATCTGTGCACAGACATCAGAAATTAAGGAGCATTAATCACACCTGGGTATACAGCTCCTTTCTCACATCAGAAGTGCATCTCCTGACACCTCTATTGCTTCCATCTCCAAATGACAGCGTGATCTTTGCCTCCTATGGAAAGCTTTGTGGGCAAAATGATCTTTTATGGTCAGATGATTTTTGAGGTCCCTTCCAATTCAAAGCATTATATCACCCTATGATTCTAAAATATCCCAGGCCAAGATCTTCTATATGCACCATGAATGACTGGCCAGCTGCTTGCAAGTGGTGCAGAGCTTGGAGCTGCTGACAACAAAGGGACGTCTAAGGGGATAAAAATCAACCTCTCCCTGCCCCATCTGGGAGCTTCTTCCAAGCACTGGGCCAGCCCGGGAGTTGTGGGTAGTAGGGTTTTTTGTCTATCTCTGCTGGGACCTTCTGTCAATCCAAGATGTGATTGCCTTTACGGTTTCATCATAGCACCTGAAATCTGTGTCTCCGTGGTGTGAGGGGTTACCCTGCTTCTGTACACCTCAGTGGGTTTTTGTGTCAAATGCATCTTCTCTTATGTTCTCACTTCTTGGACAGAGCTCCTTCTTTGTGGACAGAGCTCCCTCTTCTTTTGGCCTCCTGTAACCTTGTTTTGGGTATGAAAATACAGAGCCTGAGGGCATATTGAGAATGTTTCTGTTGCTTCTCTCTTTGTCCCTAGAAGGTTTTTGTGTGTATCTGATCTCTTTTACCTGCCTGGGACTTACCATGGGGTAGGTCAATTTACCTGCTTCTTCCTCCTCTGCACACCCTACCCTCCAAGTCTTTTTGCTTCTTTTCCACTCTTGTAGCTTTTTTGTTCTTCATCAAAGTCAGTGTGGGGTCAAGCCAGAAGGAGAGCAATACTCCTTGTCTCCTAGGCCTGCAGCGATGCTGCCTCTTATAAATTCTCTGAAAATGTCCTGAATAGCTCTGCGCCACTCTTCTGAAGGACTTGGCAGTCTCCTCCAGTTCTGATAATGCTGGCTAAATCTCTCATATATCACATTATGCCTCCCAATAAACTGAGCATCAAAGGCTTTCTTCACCTTCTCATAATATCTTTTTTTTCTTCCTTCCTTCCTGGGAATGTCAGCAGTGTTACAGTCACACTACTTTGGGCCAAAAGCTTACTTGAAGCCATGTGCCTCACAGATGAGACCTGATGTTCCCTGAAGTGCCCATGCCTTCCCAGCCAGCTAATCCAGCTCTGGGACTCTGCCATTAAGCATCTCAAGGGCCGAGCTTGTTACAAGACACGCAGGTATTGTCACTGTTATTAAAAGAACAAGTTATTATGCATAAGCATGAGCTTTTTTAAGATTGTTATCTAGAGCTGTGTGCTTGTTACTGGCTGTCTATGGGCAAAGCTGCAAGATCAGATGCAGCCAGTCTGCCTAACCCTTCTCATCTCCAGTCAAAATTTGATGCAGGTAGGCACAAAGCCCATGCTACCTACTGGGTAGCAGTGGTGGGAAAGGGACCACTGTGAGTAACACAAACATCTTTTCACTGTGGTCTTTGCTGATGCTGCTGGCTGGGTTGATATATGAAACTCGGGCACAGGGGAAAGGCTCATGTGGGGCTGTGTGAGGTGGGGTTGGAGCTCTATGATCCTTGGGGTCCCTTCCAACTCATACCATTCTATGATTCTATGATTCTATGACCCTTTTTTTGGGGGGTAATCCACTCCTGCCCACCTCTGTCCTTCAGCAGGAGCTGTGTGGGTGAGGCTTCTGGTGAAAGGATGAGCACTCTGTCTCACACCAACTCCTCTCACTCCACACCAAGATCTGTTCCTATCTTCCCTCTTTTCTCTTGAGCATTTTTTTTCTTTGGCTACATTTAATTAATTTCAGTGGTGGATGCCTGGTATATGTTTCCTCAGCTGTTTTCCTCCTCACTGCTTTAACACAGTTTCTGGGCTGAGTTCTGCATCATCTCTCCATCCATTTCTTTGTTTTCTGTGCCGTGGCCTCTGTGGATTTTTTTGTCCTCATGAGGGATATTTTATTTTTCCACTCAACATGTAAAGGAAAGTTGCACTTGCTCTTTATCCCTGCATGTTTCCTGCTCCCTTCACTGACTGAGGCCTTTGCAGTCAGGTTGCTGCTGCCCGGTGGGCACTGAAGAGCACAGACTCCTAAGGCAAAACATCTGTTGCCAGGATGATCTGCCAGGAAGAGGCATAGCTGTGTCCTATTGTCTCTCTTGGACCCACCTTCCCACCAAGCACTGGGCACGTTGCAAACATCAGTTCCTGTCCTCATCCCCTCTGGGAAGCAGATGCACATGGTGCAAATAAATGTGGCTCTTTCTGATCAAGAATAAGTGTATTTTCTCTGGCCTTTTTCCTTGTTGTTTCATGTGCTATTCTTAGCAGCAAGTCTTCCTAACAAAAAAAGCCTGCAAGTAGAGAAACCATCTGCATCCTCTGAAGACCCTCCCTGAGCAATACTTGCTGGTGGATGGTGCTGGATTGAGGGCGGGGGGGTGTGGGGAAGAGTGTTGGTACTTCTCTCACATGTTCAAACCTTATTCTCCCCACTGCCAGACAGACTGGGACAGGATCTCTGCCTTAATAATTAATCTTCATTGAAAGAATTTCTGTCTCCAGACACTATGTTCTGTATTTGTCTGGTGACAAAGTCCTCTGTATGATTTCATAATTACAGACCTGTTCTAAAGCATTAAATTTGTTGGAAAAGGGAGGGGGGCAAGAGAAATCCTTGAAAAGCAGTTAAGAAATTTAGGACAAATCTTTTAAGATTGGGGGAGTTAGAGTTAGTGCAGATCTGGAAAGCTAGGCAGAGGGCTTCTGCATGCTTACCTATAGGAGACACTGGAGAAAATGAAGAAGAGGTTACTATCTGCATCTGCATCTTCTCCCAAGGACCGCCACACATCTTCAATGACACTGGCTGTGGCCTTTTCCCAGCCCAGAGAAGAGCATGCTTTCCTGGTCAGGCAGGGAGCCATCAAGCATGCTGTTTGCCTGTGCTGCTGACACCTTGTCCCCAAGGCAGGAAAGTGGATGGAGAGCAAGGCAAAATGGGCACCATGTCGTGCTCATGGCTGCCCCAGCAGCATCTGCAGTGCTAGCATATTGGACTGTGCCCTGAAATAACAGGAGACATTTAGCAGAGACTGAAGGCCCTGGGTGCTTCATCTCCAAGCTACTCTTATGTCCCTGACCTTGATCCAACAGGCTTACAGAGGTTCAAGCTCACTCTACGCCCCTACCTCACTCCAGAGGGCCCAGACCAACCATCTGTGTCCATCTCTTTTCCTCAATTTGTCCCATCGATTTATCCTTTAGAGAAGCCCAGCTTTCCTGATGCACTTTGAAATTTTTCATCAAGTTTCAGAGGGGCTTTATTGAGGATTTGTGCTATCTTCAGATATACTCTTCATTTGCTTTTCAATTTCAGCTTCTTAATGTGGTGAGGGAAAAGCCTTCTTTCTCTTTTCTGCCTTATCACTTTACCGGCCAAAGAGCAGCAGGACAGAAGTTGGTTATTTCCTCCCCCTGATCCATTATTTTCCTCCTACTTGTCTTGTGATTTTAAACAATGTGGCATGTGGAGAGAAATCAACACCAACTTGGTTGAGCCAAGGGAAAGCTGCTGGTGGTGCACTTAACCCTGCCATCAGCTCTGGCCCAGGAATTTTAGGATGTTGAAGGGTGCTGCCTTGGCAGATCTGCTGTCTGTTCAGGGCATGGTTCAGAGGTGAAGCAAGGAGACAAGTTGTCTGAAGTTATACCTGGGTACTGCAGAACAAGGGGCTGGGATCTGGGGGTGTCTCTTTTTCCTTGCAATCCACAGCAATTCATGTTGGCTCTGGGGTTGGATCAATGGATGGAGGCCCTGTGCTCTAAGTTCCCTGCCCATTCCTGCTTTAGTGTCCTTGGAGTCCTCCTGCTGATCAGGCAAGATATTCCTCTGTTCCCAATGGGTAGCTTTGCATTGGGTGCCTTTGTTGCACAGACCTTATGTCCTGTTATGTCCTTATAACAGGACATTTTTCATGCCCAGTTGTTCAGACAGTGCTGGGGCTGGCAATAAGTTGGAGCAGTTTGAGTGAAGAAGGAAAGAATGTGGAAAGAGAGGGACAGTAGTACTCTGGTATTATCTAATTACTCCTGCTGGAATCAGATGAGAAAACCAGATTAGATGCTCCATGTGATGCCCACTTAGCACCCTCCAGATTGTTAAGGGCTTTTCTCATGTTGGTAGGAAAGAAAAACTTTAAAAGTCCATGGGGGAGAATGAGTTTACTGTCTACACAGGATGAAGAGCTCCCTCCTTCCCTGCATCACTGCAACACCCTGCTTCCCCCCAGGGACTTGCTTCCCCATGCTGACCAGCCCCACTGCTGCTGCTGTGAGATCTGATAAGATCAGAGTCGAGGTGCTTTGGCTGCAGGCAGAACAATTCTTCCTTTTATGGCAATTTTTCTGCTTCTCCCCCAACAACGGCCTTCAGATCCCTGCTTAGTAACAGAGGAGGATTTTCTCCTTCTCTAGAGCCCTCACAACAACAATCTCACCCACGTAGAAACCATCTTGCCTTCTGTAAAAAGCCGCCCCTCCCAGGTCTCTCACTGCAAGGAGGTTCCAGCTGTTGGAGAGGTGGAAGGGGTATGTGTGAGGGAGGTATCCTTCCAAGGTCCTCTATCCATGGCTGCTGGACTCACGGTTGTAAGGGCAGCGGAATGAATCTGGGATCTGCTGAAACAGAAAAGGAAAGGATCTTCCAAGCCTCCAGATCACTCATGTGAAATATTTTGCTGCTGCTTGTAGAGCAAGGCAGAATTTGGTGGTAGCTACAGCTAGGATTAAAGTTTATTTGCAGAGTGTGCCAGTGGTACGTACACCACCAACAGTATCTATGCTCATTGAGCCAAGGAGGATTTAGTTTCCCATCTGGCAGCATCTTCACCCTACTTGTTCTTTCACACTCTGGTGACGTTTTCAATCAATCTGCCAGTTTTTTCCTTTAGGTTGAGTGAAGATTTTATGCTATAGATTCAGACTTTTGCATTTAGAGCACCCTCCCCTCCGCCTCCACCCCAAAATAATACTCATTAAAAAAAAAAATTAAAAAAAAAGATCTGTGAAGGGATCTGCCCTGCCTACGTAGAACTAGAAAAAGCTGTTGTGATTTCAGTTGAATGAAATCATAGATGAGCTGGGGGAAATCAGGACAAAGGAGCAGATGTGATTCCGCAGAACTTCAGCCCTGCTGGGCCTCCCTGGCAGGCTTCTGCCCTTGGAGCAGCAGCTATGTCCAGACTGTGCAGCACAGAGAAGAGAGGGGTTTCTGGCACGGGATGGGGATGAGAGTGAAGGCTACAGAGGGTAGCTCTGGAGACTGCTGTGCCCTGAAAGGCTGAGATCAGGAGACTGCTCAGTTCTGATTTGCTGCACCAGTGAAAATACAGGTTGGCTGCAAGATCCTGCCAAGGGCAAGGGCTGCCAGTCTGCTTGCTGGAAGTACTGGTCCAGCAATTGGTTCTGAGCTTCAGAGGATAGGAGTGAGGTGGAGATGCAGGTGGTGGGGTTTGGGGAGGGAGCATAGCTCTCTAATCTGATGCAGACAGATTTAGCTTTAGCACCATTTCGGAGAGAAGGCAGCATGTACTAATTCATCAGCAGCTGTGGGATATTCTTTCATGTTGCTTGTGTCTGAGCTCTGGCAAGATCAGAGCTTGAGGGGGAAGGGTACACTCTGCTTAGGTAGGGCTGTTCCCTGGGGCTCAGATGAGGAGTAGCTAGGCTGATCCATTCTGCTGGTTGACTTGTCCTCCAGGCCAGACTGAAAACTCTGGAGATCTGAGTTTCTATTTATTTGGCAGCAGCATTTGCTTTGCAAGTTCCCTGCCCACACATCACTGCCGGCATGGACGTCCTCTCCTAACTGTAGAAAGAGACATTGCTGGGTGCAAAGGCAGTTTGGTGACATGGTATCTCTGCTAAAGGCTCTATATCAAGTAATACCTCCAGGGCAGAAGTCAGGACCTCTGAACACACTTACGGGACTCTCTATGATGTAACATTTTTCTAAGTTTCTGCTCAGCTATCTCTATACAGCACTGCATGAGAGTAACCCTTGGATTCATCTGGGATGGTGTTTCTGTGCCCCTTTAAGTGGAACTAGAAAGTCCCTGTGTGTGCAGATCGCTGAACAAGAGCTCATCATGAAAAGGATTGTTCTCTGTGACAGTGTCCTAGGCTGGCTTGTAACAGCAGCTACAGAGGGAAGGTTCTTGGTGTCAAGCAGTGTAATGCTGTTGCTCCCATTTGCTGGTGTTTCCAGGGAGCTCACAGATTTCATTACATGGCACTGAACACCATCTTACGTGTGTATGCCATCCCTCCTAACTAGCAGCTTAGAGAATTACTTTGGGGGTTTTCTGCCCTGCAAACTCAGATCCAAATTTGTGATCTTACTTTAGCTCCATCCTGAGGATGACTGGCTTAAATTGTTCCTTCCTCTTGAGCAACATGTGTCTTGAAACAATACCAAGCAGTACCACACCAGTTACTCAGCCACCCATTACTTAATTGTTCATGATTCAATAGACTTTTAAGCAAATTTCTCTCATGTTTTTCCAGTTCTCTCTATTAGTGTCCCTTGTTGTCCTTACTGAAATGCAGGGTAGACCTGTCTGCAGAACATGGATGATCCTGGGCACTCCAAATCTGAGGCAGTTACCAAGTACCAGAGACAAAGGAGGTGGATTGAATTTGGCTCTCAGAGTTGCATGCCTCCACACACGTGTTCCTTGTATTTGAGGATATGTAGGGTGCAGTATCTGACTCTGGTCCGTATCAGGATTGTGACATTCCTCAGAGGACATTACAGATATTTTGCAGGCTGATGCCACTCAAGGGTATGACTGCAGTGCCAGTAGGGTGGATGTGTGGTGCTTTTCACGGAGGGGCAGTAAGATGAGTGGGTTTCACATTCCAGGTGTTCCATTTTGATCATACAGGATAGATACATGTAAGCCTCAGAGATGACAAAGGGTTTTTTTAATTCTATAGGCAAGATGGGTCATAATCTCTTATTCTTTTCCCTGTGTATAAAATCAATAGAAATGGAGTATTAAAACCAGTATGAAATCTAGATGAGAAGAAGGAAGTGGACTATTGTGGAAAGAAAGGTACAATTATATGATAAAGCTCAGAGATCGAAAGAAAGAAGTCAATAAGATTCAGAAAAAAAGGAAGCTGTTAGATTTGCTCTGATCCCTTCTGAAGCCCCAGGATTCATGGAAAAGTTTATCAGTAGTTGCATTAAACTATATCTTTCTTTTTGTGCCATGGCCCAGGATTGCCATGTACGCAGCAAGCTTGATGGAAACCATTTGTAGGAGTTTTCGTAAGGCCTAGGCTTGTCTCATCTAATGTTAGATACTTCAATTAAATACTGTAGGGCCATCCTATAATTAAGGGGAAGACCAAGGAGGTGAATTGCCTTTTCTCCCTTTTTCTATTGACTGCAATGGGAGGCAGTGTGACACAGTGTCTGACTCTGGCAAATGAATTTAGATTCAAATGTCTTCTCTGTGTATGTGTGGTTGCAAAAGGAGGGAGAGCGCTTCCGGTGTGGCGGTGACCAGAAAAGAGGGAGGAATAGTAAAGGACTTTTCCTGAAGCACTCGGAATCGCTTGCTGCAGGCCAGGAATGCTGGCCAGGTGCCCTGTGCACTTGTGTCTGAAGCAGGCAGGAGGGTGCCAGATACCACAGGCTACCAGTTTCCATGCAACCTTTTTCATAGTGCTTTCCTGACACTCCGGGAAGGCCCTAGAAATACACCAATTCATTCAGAAGAGGCCTCACATGTTTCCTCCATGGCAAGACAGAAGGAGAGTGATTGTTCTCCTGGCCCTGGCCCTTTGTGCCTCTCCTTTTCTAGTGTCATCCCGTTTGCACACAACATGCACTTTGCTGTACATGCATGAGGTGCAGGGTGTGCTGCAGAAGCTCACAGCTTCCTCACTTTCCCTGTGTCTTTTCCTCTCTCTCCCCTTCTCTCTGCCTCTTTCTTTTTTCCTTTCCTTCCCTTTTCCCTGCTGGCAGCAAAATAGCGTCTTGTCTCTGAGCAACGTTCATGGTGTATAATTTACAGCCTATAAATAGATCACTGTTATTAACAAAAAAAAAAATATATATAAGGCATACACACATTTTATTCCCTTTCTAAGCATTAACCAAGCCATTGCAGACAGAGACGAGCCACTCGCAGTGCAAGGTGTGTGGTGCCCAGCTGAATGGCCAGGTCTCTTTCTCCTGTGATTTCTCATTCAACCTGTTCCACCCCACCTCTTCATCCCCTGCTTCCCCTCAGCTCCTCCTTCCCCATACCCTTGCCCCCCACCACCAAGTCCCTGCCCTGCCATCTGGAGCCACCACCTGTCTCCACCGCTGCGCTCTCTGCTCCCTCCCCCCGTGCTCCCAGCTGGTTCTCCAACCCCAGCCAACCCAGAGCCAAGCTCCTACTTGACCAGAAAAGCACGAAAGTGAGAGTGGGGGAGAGAGCAAAACTTGGACACAAAATCAAGCAGGCAGAAAGGCTTGCAGCCAGGAGCGACGTGTAAAGCTGAATTCTCATGCTTCAGAGGCATGCTTTGCTCTCCTTACAGCAACACTCCCTCCCACACATGACCTCCTGTGCCACGGATCTGGCTTGGCTGTGTAAGATGGCTAGGCAACCGTGGAGGAGCATTACCACCTCTGCTTCTGCCTGTTCCCTGGTGTCCTTCACCCTGTAGGCACTGCTGACCCACCCTGGATCCATAGGAGAGCTTCCCTTCTTGCTCTATAGCTTTTCTTTCTTTCTTCCATGCCTTGCTCCCTGCAGCTACCAACCTCTGCATTTCCCCCCAAACCAGCCACCTCTCCCCAAGCTACAGTGGAAGTCCTGCTGAGGTGAGGCTGCAGTACAGGTGAGCAGGCAGAGGCAGGGCAGCTGAAGAGGAAAATGTCTCCATGTCATGGGCAGCGGTGGCCCCTGGGGATCCCTGGGGACCTGCTGGCACATGGAAAGAGCAGCAAGGAGAAGAATGGGTAATGCAGTGGGCTGGCCTGGGGTTAGGGGGAGGCACAAAACCCATTTACAGTCTGATCTCTGCAGTGTGACTGATGGTGTGGAGCGGTAATAAAGGCAGTGGAGGTGGATGTTCCCCTTTGCCTAAAGGGGTTATGGAGCGACTAGGACAGTGGTGCCTTGCATTTCCATAGTACTTTGCATGCCCAGGGATCCCACAGGATGCACGATGCACCCCACAACAGCCCTGTCAGCTGTCAGGTGCTCATTGTGTATCTTGAATGGAGGGCAACACTGGCACTGCAGGCTTCAACTTGGCTTTGCATGACTGGTGTGCACTTTGCAGCTCTGCATGTATTTGGGGTCTGAGTGGCTCACCTGGAAGGTGACTGAGAGAAAAAAAAAACCAAAAAAATGAAATAAACAGTTGCATACCCTCTGCTGAATCACCTGCAGTCCCTGGGGCTGGGCTGTCACTCAGACAGGTGCTCACTGTCCCCAGCACCCACTCCTCTCAAGGGGTGCAGCTTGACTCACTGCAGTGCAGCCCGGCACCACGTGGCAGGGACATGGGTGCCCATTCTCTTCATGCCAGGACACACGGTGCAGCCAGCAGCCCAAGGCAGATGCACCAGCACTGTACAAGACTGCACAATCCGTGGAAATTTGGGTTCTTGAAGTTTTTTTAAAAAAAGATTTCCTGGGGGCTTGCTAGGTTTTCACAGAACATTGAAGAGGTGTGGTCTTTTTATTTATTTTATATATTTTTATTTATATATATGTGTATATCGTTATATAGTTATACAGTTGTGCTCTGCTCTGAGTTACAGGATTTAGCATCCTGGAGTCTAGCCCTGAGCTGCCTTCCTGGGCTCTTGAATTTTAATGTAGGAAAAAAGTCTCGTGGAATAGCTGCCAGAAATAACACATTGAGTCACTGTTAACATGGATGGCAGGGGTCCCTCTCCTCTCCACCCCCCAACACACTGGCACATGCTCTAGAAGAAGGGAAAAAGCTGCAGTCCTGAGGCCAGGCCCTTCATCTCTGCAATTAGCCATGGAGGGAGAGCAACCCTGCTGCTGCTGGGTTACTGGGCATGACAGGAGGCCTGGGGGAGGACTCCTACCTCCTCCTGAAGCCCAGGGCACTGAAGTCCTGACATGCACCTTTTTCACCCTGCGAGCCGAGGCTGGACTTCAAAACATGTTAAGAAATCTGGGGATTTTCAGCAAAACCTGTTCAAAGGGGCTATGAAAAATTACACCAAGAGAATATTCAAAAAATAAAACAGAAGGTCTGAAGTGCCAAGCAGCTACAGTCACAGATCAACAGGGGGTTGGTCTGGATTCCCATCTGGAGATTGGCCTAGAGATACCCTTTTCCAGCTATCCTAGGATCGTTCTGGCCTTTTGACTTGGTATAGATTTATTGCCTTTTGCATTTAGACAACTGCTTCGGCTTTGAAATGTCAGCTCTGGCTCCTGTATTGTGCTCGGTGAGAAAGAGTTTCAGTACATCTTGTGAGGGGGTAAGATACTCAGAAAGCAATAATGGCTCAGAGAAGTGTCCCATCTGTGACAAGTTTAGACATGCCTTTAACAATTGAATGGTGTGTGTCCCTGTGCTGGGCAGTATGTGTGTGCTTCGTTTGCACATTTGCTTTTCAGATTCCAGGGAAAACTCATCCAGCAGTGTTATATATCATACATCACTTCCAGGCAGAAGGGCTGCTTAATTTGACTAAGGGCAGAGATATTAATGTGCGGTACAGATACCACAGCATCTTGTGTTACTGCTTATTGCTGGTGGGCTACAGTAACTAATTGTGTGGTTGCTAATAGCTCATCACAGATAGGAGATAAAGCATCTCATCATCACTGCAAAGGTGCATCTGCAGAGCTTTCCACTGGCCAGAGAAGCTTGCTGCAGCCAGATTTGCTGTGCCCTTGCTCCAGTGCCACCAGGTGTAACTGCATTTCTGCTAGGGTTAGCAGACCAGGTACCTTGTGAAAGAGCCTTTTTTGTTGTTGCTTGAACAAAAGCAAGGGGCTGCTCTACTGACTGCTGGGCTTTTGCAGAGTGACCTGCTGCAGTCACCTGGACCCACCATGATGCATGCTGTAACTGGATTGAAAGTCATGACATTTGTTGAAATCAATTGGCTCCCACCACAGCCTGTTTAAAAGACTCCTAGCTGATTTTTACCAGTCTCCCAGGCTTTCCACCTATGTGTGAGCCCATCTGACGACACCCTCACTATCCCACTGGCACATAACAGATAGGTAGATAAAATGCCTTTGGAAAATACAATTAACTGGTCAAAACCAAGAGAACTTAACTGCCTGAAAGCACTAAAAGTAAATCAATGGAAGTCCTAATGTTCCAGATGAGCTATTTTACCTCTGAACGCTGTGGGCCATGCAGGGAGATCATTAACATTCCTAGGTGACAAGTCGACAAATGCAGAATTGACAAATTCCAGCCTCTGGCCTTGGTTTGCATCCCAAGAGGTGACATTCAGATGGGAGCAAGGAGAACCAGGATCTTTAAGCTTTGGCATATGACCCTCTCTGTAGAAAGTTAGGTCTCCTGATGGCTCCCAGCTGTAAGACAGAGCAGCACCTGGACATCTCTGGCTTGCACATGGGTTATCCACATGGGCTCAGTTCTGGAGCAGGAGGGAGCCAAAGACAACCCTGTGTCAGAGGCTGTTGGCAGCTCTTAGCGATGCTTTCTAAACTCTGCAGCTAGGACAGGACCGTCTCCTCTCTGCTCCAGAACCAGCAGTCCCTGGGTGCTCACAGCTCCTGTGATGTGGCACAGTGCAGTCTGGTGGCAAAGCTGTAATGCTGAAGTTCCCCCCGACTCTCCACTGAAACACAGCTGCTGCCTGTTTAAAAGTAGAGTTTAAGGGAGCCAGATGCTCTTGTCAGCCTGTGAGCAGAGTGGGATCCCTGTGAGAGTGCCTAAGAGAAAGCATGGGATAGAGGATTGGAAGAGGCAGGAAGGGAAAGTGAGAGAAGGAAGAGAGAAGAGAACCTAATAGAAACAGGAGGGGAAGAGGAAAGGGAAGGGAAGGACAGGGCTAAGAGAAGGAGTTAAAGGGAGACAGATATTTGTTTAGCCTGTGGGTTTCTTTTTTTTTCCCCCTTGCTAGACTAGATAAAACCTCTTTTTGAAGCTGCCTCTCTGCTGACAGTGAGGTGCCAGAGAGGTGAGATTATGAAGACAAGAGAAATGTCAGTGTAGGCTCTGGGCACCCTCCACAGTGTTTTTCCTCCTGTCCCAAGGAAAATTCATGGCCAGAGCTGGAGTGGTTGTGTGCGCTTCTTTACCCTCAGTATCACAGTTTGCTTGGCTCACCTTCATACTCCTCCACCCTTCTCCCCACATGTTCTATGGTCACACTTGCTGGGCATTTCTGAGAGCAGAGATCTGAAACAAGTAGAAGAGGGAGGCCAGGGTAGACACCTTGTGAGAGATGCAGAGCCTAGACATGTTTCTTGGACAAATCTTCCATCCCACCATTGGGCTGCTGAGGTGTTGTTGAGGATGCAGGGCTCCTCTTCTCTCTGGACTGTGATGAGCTGGCATCCCATTTTGGTTTGTCTTACGAGCAGAAAATCTGGATGCCTCTCCAGAGCTCATCTGAACCCACTCAGTTCTCTTGGTTGATAAAAATTTTGCCTGAAATTAGTCTGATGAGAGTGCTTGACTGATACCCTGGGAGAGACACACTTCCCTTTCATTACCCCTCCACATAAAAGCTCCAGCTGCAGCAGAACAAACATAACTTCTCTTCCTGGCTGACCATTTCTAGGAGCAGGAAGGAACTTTGTTCCCTGTCCTGATGGGTGCTCTGCCTTCTGGGATAGGATTGCCAGAAAAAAAGGGGAATTGGATCCAGTTTTTAGATGCCCATGAGAAGCCACAGCACCAACAGGAACATGAGAAATGACGTGCCCATTTCTCACTGGGCACTGCAGTAAAAGCATTTTTCTACTAACTGTAGGAACTGCAGGTGAAAGGCTCCCAAACCTTGTCACCCCAGTCTGTTTAACACTTTGACCCAGGGAAGAAATAGCTGGACTTCAGCAAAACAGAGATATATCTCTGTACTCTGCCCATTTCTTACTGCAAACAGTCACACTGGTAGGTTTCCAGCCAAGATACAGAGCTCATAAATTACCGAGACATCAATAAATGACTCAATGATTTTAGAGTGACTAAAATGAACCATATCTTATTTATGTTAATGAAAATGACTGACATCCCCAGCGCCTGTCATCTTGAAGAATCACTAGCTGCTTTGCAGACTACATACACAGCGATCATTCAGCCACAGCTGAAACACAGCTACCTCTGGGGTGGATTGTGACAGATGCTTAATAATGTCTGTAAACCCAGCAAAGACGTGTACAAAAGCAAGCACGAATAACCAGTGGGGAGAATTTGGGGTATGCAGCGTGTAACAACAAACTAGGATCTGATGAGATGCTAAGCTGCTTTTTTAAGCTGTGCCTGACACTGAAATCCCAGGACTTTGCTGTGGGGAAGTTGAGGCATGCACTCCATCACCACTGGGGGTGGTGTGTCTGCTTGAGAGGACTCGCATACTTGCCTTATGCATGTAATAACGGCAGCTTTGTATTCAAATGAGGCTGAATAAATGCCAGTTTGCCCACGTGAAATGCTTGATTTGTACAGGCAGGTCAGGAATTGCAAATGCCGGTGCAGAACTGAGTAGGCAGAAATGCATGTGCCTCTGGGCTCCATTCCTGCAAACCTGAACGGGCTGCCATGAGCAGGCACTTGGCTCCCTGCATCATTCAAAGCCAGCATGTTGCATGTCTTCCCTATCTGCTGTTTGTTACTCGGAGCTGTGAGGCAAAGTTACAGAAAGCTAAGTAATTTAAGAGAGATGTTTATTGGTTTGCTTTCAAGTCACCTCTGTGAGCACCATCTTAGTAAAGCTGTAGATTATTGCAAGGTTAAACAAAGGATGATGATTGTTTCATGTGTATGAATCGCATTATAGGAAAGCCTTGTCAGTTTTGCAGTCCTGCCATTTAAAAGCATGCAGAGCTCTTCATACGAGGTCAGTTACTCCCCTAATTACCAAGGAGAGAGAGTTTCAGGAGGTGTAAATGACTGCAGCACTGTCCAAGTAAAGACAGATTGACCATTTTACACCAGCAGAGCGTGGCTGGGGGATGCAGGTGTCAAAGGAGCAGAACCAGGACACCAATCTGAGAACTTCAGGGATAAATGGGAATTCAAGCAGGTCTCCTCTGTGCCTGCTGCTGGGGACTCCGACATGCGGGTCACTGTGGAACAGAGTCTTTGTGTTACCCCTGAAGAAACCACCAGCACAACTTGCTTTCCTCATGTGCAGACACATCTCCAGCCATGCCCCGCAGCACCAGGATCAGGAACTATCACCTCTACAGTAAGGCAAGAAACTACCGCATTTTGTCCTCTCCCAGAAAAATGGGTGGGGGAAACAACTGCAGGTGTTTGATGTCCTTTTGATCCTGTGAGCAGGAAATGTCTGTTCTCTCTGCGTCAAAGGAGAGCCCACCAGTGCTGAGCTAGCTGCCTTCCCAAGCAGAGGGATGCAACCATTTCCCTTGAATCGACTCGCCGACTGCGGCACACGCTCTGGACAGACACATACAGTTGCTTTAAAGTAAGCTCCCTCCTTCTCATATGTTAATGCCTTTTGCTCAGCAGATGCTCTCTGAAGCATGCAGCATACAGAAGGGTGCAGACAGCAATTCAAGCAGTAGGGCTGTAAATGTATGTGCAATATACCTAGCATGCTTGCATTTCCTAGCTCCATGTTGTGTGTGTGGACAGCCCCAGACCCATTTTTCCCTCCCTGACACACACACATCTCCCCATCATTACAGATTCCCAGTCATGGCTGTGCTCTGTTCTCACTCTGCCTGCTGAGCAAATTCAGAGGGGTCCAGGATGAAGAACAGGCAGAGCTGCAAGTCAGGAGAGGGCAAAGGAGAAAAAGGAGGGAGAGGAGATCTGCGGAGGAGCCATGCCAGCCCAGCTGCAGTCCTCAGCCGCTTTTGATTTGCAGCCCAGGCAATGCACAGGCTTCACCTTCCACACATCTATCACCTCTATTTATTAGTCTACCCAAAATGATTGCAGGGGAGACAAACAGGCACTGCTAATAATTAAGACAGCCAAATGAAGCTATAGCAGAGTAGGAAGAGTCAGGGGAGCAGGAGAAAGAAGAATGTCAATCCAAAGAGTGGGGTGCCAGGATCTCTTAGGCACACTGTCTCCCTGCAAACACCCACAAAGAGTCAACCTGCTGTCTGTTCTCTGACTCAAAGCTGAACAGCTTTAGTTCTGCAGGTGTTGCAGTGGGAAAACAAGCACTTGCCAGATTTTTGCCGTGTAAATGCCATGATAATACTTCCCTCCCCACCCTGGGTGAGGCCACTGTCCTACTGACAGCCTGAGTGCTTGGGCCAGCGTCCTTGCTGCACCGGATTGCCACACCCACAAGTTAGATACCACTGAAATTGTCGTGCACAGGAACCCTGACGCCTGAAAAGCACCCTGAAACTCAGACTGTGCTGGGTCAAAGACAGACACCTGGCACATCACATCCCAGTTTAGAGAGAAATGCAGTAAGTGAGGCAGCCCAAGCACTTTAGACTGTAAAGATCAAATTGCTTAATGAAGGGTGTGAATGAGATAAGAAGGAAGATGACAATTATGGGTCTATAAACTTTAGTAAATAAGGGCTTAAATGGATCTACTGCCAACAGTTCAGGAATTAAATTAAGTCATGTCTCACCCCTTCCCATATGCTTTCATTTTCCCCCATGCAAGGTGGAGGGCTGCCCCACATAGCATTCCCAGAGGGCTGTAGTTTCTAGACAAGGCCTGGCTTGGTGAGACTCAATAAAGAATAGCAGAAAAGTCTTCTCCTTTTGATCAAGGGAGCAAAGATTCCTTTCAGTACCAGTGCTTCATCCTCATTTACTCCTGATTTACACCACTGTTCAGGAAAGCAGAACTGGGATGTGAGCAAGGGTTCCAGTGCTGCCTGTGTGTGCATGTGAGCCTGGGCTGCTTGCTCCCCTCTCAGAAACCCCCTTCTCTCCTCCTTTCCCACAAGCCAGAAGGGTGCTGCCAGAAAGCTTTCGAGGGGATCACAGGAGCAGTCGTCCTCAGCCAGAGACTGAGTGTTTAGCTGCTGCAGCATCTCCTTCAAATTACAGCAAATGTTCCTATTGCCATGTAGCTTCTGGGGAGCAGGTAAGTATTGCTAGACTGTTCCTGCTGGGCTGTGAGATCTATGTTTTCTGCAACACCTGAAGGTGTCCAGCCATCGGGGGCTCTTGCTTTGCATCTCTCGCTCACACTTGGGATTTACGTCTGCAAGCTTTTCCTGCTGTTCAGACATTAACTCACTGAAAAGCCTGGAGAAGCAGCAAGGCAGGTGGCAAGGGGAAGGGATTTGTGCTGGAGTCAGGGGATAGTATATATTTTAAGACCACAGGGAAGCTGTAGGGCATATGACCTTTAGTAATCTCCCTGCTTTCAGGATCCTTTCCTCCCCGTTGAGAGCCTCTCTCAACTGTTCCCCAGGGGATTTCAAGCGTTTCTATTATATATAATTGCACAAAAAAGGAGAACGCTCTGGCCCATGAAAGGAATAAGAGGGATAAACTAATTAATTCCAGGCCACAGAAGTGGAAAAGAAAGCAAATACTTGGCAATTAATCAGGGGCAGCTGAGCCCTTCTCTCCTATCAGATATGGCGGTAAGTGCTAATTGCAGAAGATAAGCCACACAGTGGGATGCATGAAGCTGCCTTCTGAACTGGGGAAAAAAATAAAGCATTCATCTGACAGTACACAGAGGAGGGGGGAAGCAATGGGTACCCTCCATCACCACAAGCTGTAGTGTGGGAGCAGCTCATTGTAAGGGGTCTGGGCTGCTCAAAGGGATTTCAGAAGGGCTGGGGAGCCAAGGTAGTAGGCATCTGGATGGGCAATTGGACTATGAAGTTGTCCACCTCTCTGTGCTTCACTCCTCTGACCGGTGAAATGGGATTTATGGTTCTTTCCGCAGGTTGGCTGTGGCCAGGGAGCACGTGATGCGGAGCAGAGCCCTTGGGAACCACTGTAACTGGCTGTGAGGCAGCAGAGATGTGACTCTTGCAACAGGCAGTGCAGCAGTGGGTTTGGCAGGGTTGCTTGAGGCATGCAGCTGCACGTGGGCAAGCATCAGGTCACCTGCTGTTGCTCACATCTGGCTTAACAGAGTTTGGTTTCTGGCTGGGCGGCTTTTTGGGGGTTGGTTCTGAGGTCTTTAATTATTTACAAATTGAGACAGTTAGTGCAAAAGATGGTTAGGTTAGAGGTGTTGGTGCAGCTCTACTTTCAAGGGGTTGATAGCATCAGAGCTTGGAAAATTCTTGTTATGCTCCTCTCTGGATCTGGAGAGGCCTTTATATCTGGGGAAAACCAGGATGCTTTAGTGACTTGGAAAACTGGGAAAAGCTTTTAGCACCTGATCCCTTCTCACTTGTGCTTTTCCTCACTGTAATCTTGCCTGAGCCTGACCACTTGGCCACTGATGGAAAACACAGGTTGCCTCTTCAGAGGGGGTTAAGAGACCACATACAAGGGCGTCAGTGGTTCTTTTGGGCAAAGGCTGTGGTCTGGGACCTCTGCATGCAGGGACTCTGGGGGCCTTCTAGCTTTGTCTTGTCCTACCCCAATGCCGAATGATCAGGAAGAGCCACAATACTTCACTTGGTGGTGTGCACACTATTCTCACTTCCCTGATGTTCCTCACTCAGTGCTCAGAGCCCAGTTATGTACCTAGACAAACAGGCATCATTACTTTGTTCCTTGGAGGATTAAAAACAAAGCACAGCTCCCTAAATGTTACGGGCTGTTGGTGGTTTTCTTCTTCCAAGTGCTCAGATCCCTTGAGGACAGGTCTTTTACATTGGACCCAGAGGGGATTGATTGCCAAGCTGTTATGCATGCTTTATTCCTATCAGAGCCCATGAAGTTGGACGTGTGCAGTGGTGTTTGGCATGGCAGAAGGCACTGTGGAAAACTGCATGTATAAACCCCCCCGATGGGAGTGTAAATCTGGAATAATTCCCTTTTAGCTTCAGCAGACACAGATTTACAAGCTAAGAGTAGCTTGGCCCTACACTATAATTCAAGGCATATTCAAGGCGAATAAGCTTCCTACTTGGGCAGCATGTTACTGCCTCTTGCTTGGGGAACTGTGAGGATTGGTGCTGCTCGGGGCAGCTTTCCTGCCCTGCTACTGTCTGTGCCTGTGCGCAGAATCAAACGTGATCTGGCAGCTGCTGCAGCAGCCCTTGTATTTCACTGTCCCATCCCTCCCAGGATTTCAACACATTTGCATTCCTCCTGCTCTAAAGATGAACTGCAGGCTGCTTCTCCAAAAAACCTTCATTTAGGGGAGCAGAATTCATCAATATTTCATGCTGAAGGGGGAGAGGAATATGTATATGTACATATATACTTAGAGAAGGAAAAGGTTAGTGCCGTGAAAAGAAGCAGATAAGGCCGAGGAAGGAAGGAGGGAGGGTTAGAGGATCTAATCCTTCATTTATTTGACCTCTCTTTGGTTATGCATAATCCTAGGGAAGGAAAAAAATCCATGTGGCATTGAAGAATCCCTGTTTAATCATTCTTTTATTTGTAGACATCAGTGCTGGCAGTAATTTCATGATAGCCAGGCGGAGACTGCAGATCTAGATAGCGCAAGGGAGAAGGAGAGACAGAACAAATGACATGGAGAGAACAAGAAGCAGTGTGAGTGAGTAAAACACGTGCACACATGGACTGGGGGGATTTTCAGCGGCAAGACTCCTTCCACTAAAGCCCCTGCAGTCCTTACTCAGCATAATGTGGCCAGTCGAGTGAATGCGATGCTTTTAAAAGTCCCTGGCAGCTCTTTCATTAAAAGCTTGACCGCGAGGCTGGGTTATAAATAATTTGATATTAAACACACACGTCAAAGAAAAGGGTGGGGAGGGAGATTGTTTTCAAGCCACAGAATAATTATTCGGGTGTATAATTTTAGCTCCAAGCTTCTTGGGCATGAAGAGGCAGCACAGGGTGAGGGACTGGTGAAGAGTAATGGTTTCAATATCAGGCAAGGCTGCGTTGATGCTGGCTGCAGCGCAAGGTGGGGCTGCCAGCTGGCTGAGGTGCCCCCCTATACTGCACGGGCAGAGGCTCTGCTGCCTGTATCTTACAGGATGGGCTCAGAAATAAGCACCTGGGCTGCCACTCACTGCCACAGAGCATCTGTGTGTGTTGTGTACTGGTACCTACCCCAACTGTACACACATAGGGTTTGTAGCTAGGTCCAGCTTGCACACAGGCACACACACATCTCCATGCTGCAGATGCTCAAGGAGACTCTTTCACCCAGGAATGCGGATGCCCAGGGCTGTGCATCACAAAAGGAGTTTCTGTGGGTTGCAAGGTAGGCTGTGCACGATGAGGGCTACCGACTTTGAGAGCCACTGTGGCTGTTGCACCCTCTCCTGTGCCCCAGGCACACTCACTCACCCAGGTGCTTGTTTACAGAGGTTCCTTCATGGGCACAAGCCCATCCCCCACATGTAGCCCCACGTGCACGCACATGCCTCCCTTTCCCTCCCTGTTTTGGGCTCTGCACCCAGGCTCCTCTCTGCTTGTGCCATCCCTTGCAGCCCCAGCTCCATGCTTGCTTCAGTACTGCTTCATGTCCCAGCTGTGCTCAGAACAAACCCTCATGACAGCAAGAGCCAGAAGCCTCAGCCCTGGAGCAGGGTACAAAACCCCTTCCAACTTTGGCAGACTGTGGTTTGGGTGACCTCCCCTGGAGATGGGACCAAACTGCATCCACCTTCTGCTTGGTCATAGCTGGTGACCAGGTTCTCTTTGGGCTGTTGGCGCTCACTGCCCTGTCCCTGATGAACATAAAACATGGTCACAGAATAGCCTGGCCCACAGAACGTTCTACACATGCCTGTACCTTGGTTCATATCGCTCATGAGCCTCAGCTCAGACCAGTGGATCCTCTTCCCTAGATACCTTGGCTCTCTCATTTCAGCCCTGGAGGGTTTGAAATTCCTCCTATGACGAACTCTCATTGGTTGTACTGAAGACTGGACACATCACCCAGTAGTAGAGAACAGCCCTTGGTTCAACTCTCAGCCATGCTATGATGAGGCTCTGTCCCACCTCAGCCCTGGGATTGAACTCCTTTGTCTAAGACTCTGTCTCTCACCAACATGGAAGCTGAGCCCTGGAGAAGACCAAGCTACAAGAGTTTAAAGCATCTCTTGGGAGCCAGATCTGCAGTGCAGGACCATGGGGAAGGAAAAAGGCAGCTGGGGCAATGAACAGCTTTTTGAACCTGGGTGAAGAAGGGAAGAAACACTGTGTGATATTGCAGAGAACTTCAGTGCTGCCACAGTCTGACAAGGTTTTGTTGCACCTGTCTGTGGGGAGTGGTTCATGTGGCATCACCCTGGCAGGGAGTCCAGCTGCCTCACTGACCCACATCCCAGTCCCTGCAGGATGAGGCTGCTGGAGCATGAAGCCTTTCCTTCAGTTAGTTTGGAGCAGCATCATGGCTCCCCAGTGCTGTGTGGTGCCTCCCCGGTGCTGTGTGGGGCTTCTTGCGGGGCACAGCACTCACCTGAGAGCTATCCACTGTCTCCCAGCTGTTCCCAGCAGCTGGATGTCTCCTGCACAGCCTGGAGTGCTGGGTGTGCGGTTACCTTAGAAACTGCTTTTTCTCTACTTATTATTGCTGTGCACGTTAAGTGATGGGTAGCAGGAGGCATGCAGGCTTCTGCCTCCGACTGAAGAAAAGACCCAACACTATGCTGAGTGGTCTTATCCCTCCTTGTGAAGGGGCTCCTGGCTCGGATGACTGTGAAAAGCCCAGGTTTTCTGCCATTGCTTGGCCGAGGTGGCAGTGTGGAGAGGAAGGATGAGCTGAGGGTCTTTGAAGTGATTGATACTGTTGTGGATGCTCTTGTTTCTAAGGCAAGTATTTCCAGCCTGGGGCAGGCATTTTTAACTAAATTTGGATTAGCTGAATCACCACACTTCACGTTAAATAAACCTGACTCTCATACTTTCTGCAGCACAAAAACACTTTCCTCCCTTGTCTGAAGGTTCCTGGGCTGGAAGAATGGAATTGGGAAGGACTCAGATTTGCTCTCTAGATTGTATTTGGTAATCTGAGGGTGAGTAAGGTATTCAAGTCTTACTACCTTGGAACAGCCAGTTTCTTAAACACTAGGGTAGAGGTAACAATGGCTACAGGTCTCACTCTGAAGTAGGTTGGTGGATCTCAGGCTGGTTTTCTGTTAGAAAGAATTGAACCATATCAAACTACCCCTAAATGCAGTCTCAGCAGAAGACCAGGGAATGAAAAGCAATAAGCATTTGATCAATATTCCTCACTAGTTTTAAATGGGAGTCACCTTAGTCTTTTTTTAAAAATGGATGAATAAGCAAAAAGATCTCAAGCCCATCTTGTGCTGTACTGGTGTTCTTATTCCATACCCATCTAAAATCAAGGTTTAACACAAATGTTAATTTAACACCAATTTTTCATTTTTTTCACTATCTCACTCCCCTATGTGATTTAGAATAGTTGTCCATGGATTCCAGGGAGCTGCAGGAAGAGTGGAGTGGTGTCATTTTGCAGAGCACCTCTTGATGTGTCTCGACAGCCTGTGATAGGCAACCTGGGGGGAGGGAATCCCAGTGCTGGGGAATGGCTTTCTTTTAGATGCTCTGTGGATACAGCAGAGATGTTTGTTTGTTGCAGGTTGGGATTTTATGTTTGCTTTGTGGGTGTTGTTCCTCCCAACCCCCTTGAGCAGATTTCAGCTTCTCCATTTTAGCTGCATGTAGCTCCAATTACACCAAGTGTTTGTGTGGCTCAGTGTGCACAGAAAAGGCTCAAGATCATTACTGAGAAATGTGTTTGATCTCATCTCTTGTCAGCTCCTCAGGTCCCCAAGTAATCATCCCACCAGTTCCTCTGGCAGCCTCCCTCTGCCACTGGGAGAGCTAATGACCATCCCACTCCACCTCAGCAAGAGGCTTTTTCCCTTTCTCACAGTGACATTTTGATCCAAATATGAAAATTTCTTATTCTTCCCATTGCTAGTGAGCTTGTCTTTTCAGTGATCCCCTCTTTTTCCCTCTTTCTGCCCCTCAGGGTTTGCTTAGCTTTGGCATCCTCATAGCAGAAAGACAATTTCCTTCCTTTAGGCTGTGACTTCTCCTCAGGCTGAGATCACCTGGAAGTTCACTCCCCTGTACTCAGGTCTTCCCTGGCACGACTTGCTGAAAGTGGTCCCTTTTGGTGGTGGTTTGTAGGTCAGCCTCTTCACTGCCATTTTGTTTTCCAACTAGAAGTCGGCACCCAGCAGCCCAAATTATTGTATTCCTCTCGCTCAGAAGTGTGGAGAAGATGTGTTTCTGTGTTCATTTCTCCTCCTCAGGTAACCTCTAAAAAGAGGCTTCCTTCCACAACTGCAAGCCTGGGAAGGAGCAGGGCATGGCTCTGGGGAAGGAGAGCTTGATTTCTCCCATTAACGTTTTTTAAAAATGTAATTGTCACAGCATTTGACATTTTCTAGTGCAAAAAGAACCATCAGCTTCTCAGTTTCTGTAGGGGTCCCCACTTCTATATCCTTTTAGTGTCATCTTCTTCCCACCCCCCATGATCATCTCCTTGCTTTTTCCCTCGCTAGTCCTTTATTCCCTTCCTTTCCCCTCCCAGCCCTCACCCATTATGCTGCTGGACTTGTTTCCTGCAGCATCCATGGCTCCCATGGCATGGCAAACCAGAGGCTGGGACACAGGGACCCCACAGCCTGCCCCAGCTCCCACATCCTTCCCCAGGATCCACATAAGCATTGGGGAAGCAGCAAAGGTGCTTTCTCAGGCACGGGAGCAGAGAGACACCGACTGCGGCAACCCAGCAGCCCCGTATTCACCTCCACAGAGCATAATTAATGCTGCTCATGAATACTGTCTTATCTGAAACATGGAAGAAAAATGAGCTTCGGGGAAGGGAGATAGGAGAGTGAAAAAAAATCAAAAAGGAAATAATCCCTCTCCCTGATTTTTGCTTGGCGGCATAGCAAGGCAGCAGATGGGCAGCCAACATCCCATCGTCCTGCTTGCTCACAGATAGGCAGGGTCAGGCCCTCCATCCCCCTTAGGAGCTTGGAGACCACACTGCTGCTCAACAAAGCAGGTTGATGGGAGGCTCTGGCTTCATGTGGCATCCTCCTCCTTGTGTGGGAGACCATCCCTCTCTCCCCCTCTGTCTCTCCTTGCAGGATGGCTCCCCTTTTCTAGGAGAGGAGCTCACCCTTCCTGCAGAAATGGGTGCATGCTTGCCTGCCTGAAGTACGTGCAAGGACATGCACGCTGTGGTACACACAGTGCTGTTTCACATGCAGGATGCACACCAACTTTTCTGATTCTCTGGTGTCATTGAACCCAAGGTTCCACCAGCCATTTCTATCAAACAAATAGTTGATCTACACTATGTTAATTTTACTTCATTTCACGTGGCTTTGCATACTTTCTCTTGGTGGTTTCCCCCAAAGCA
Organism: Porphyrio hochstetteri; assembly: GCA_020800305.1. Lineage (NCBI taxonomy): Eukaryota > Metazoa > Chordata > Aves > Gruiformes > Rallidae > Porphyrio > Porphyrio hochstetteri. Next base: position 17,651,307 of record CM036905.1, on the reverse strand, counting down.
GGCACTTTCTCCTCCAGTGGCAGCGTGGGGGTGCTGATCCTCTCCTCTCCAGCACACCCACTGCAGGATCAGGATGAGGACCAGAATTCCATGTGGGGATGTGGCACCACACGCCTCTCCCAGACATCAGAGTACAGCCAGTACATCAGCTCCCCGCACACTCCCCGCTGTGTCACACTTCTCAGCTGAATTCACAGGAGCCTGCTGTGGGCTGCCCCTCTGGTCCAAACCAAACCTGATAATTGATGCAGTAATCCTCTGGATTCCCTCATTAACAGCCGCTAATGGCCAGCGCGTTAGCAATGAGCACTGCGAGCAGGACCAATTCAATTAAGCCTCTAATAAACCCATTGTAAATGGCAATAACCACGGAGTTCAAAGGCAGGATTACGGAAACTCTTTGCAATGGCTTGTGACAGCGGATGGTGTATGGCTTGCTCTGATTAATGAACTGAATGACTTCCTTGGAAACCCTTTGCACTGGCTGGCTGGTGGGGAGCTTGGGTAGGCCACCTGAGGAAGGAGGCAGGCAAGGCTGTGATTCCTGCACAAGCTCTGCATGCTCCCATCCTACCTCCAAACAACACAGGATTGGCCTCTGATGCGTCCAACACACCTGACTTTTATCCATGGGCCCAAATGCATTGGCCCAAGTCCCGTCTCAACATCCACATAGCATGTCTGTGGTGACCTCCAAAAGTCCCTTCCCCTCCTTCCTAAGGCTTCGCCCCCCCCACCTTTGCCAGTGGAGCGAGGCTCAAAGCTGGCTGGCAGCTCCCTTGTTTCAGCTGGTCAGTCACGGATGGAGGATAGCAGAGGTGACTCTGTGAATTATTCAAGAGCACATCATGGTTTCCTTGCACACTTAATTTGAAATGATTTGCAGGTGATTTCTATAGATAATTTGTGACCTGACACTACTCCAGAAAGACTCTGCAGTGAGCAAGGCTAGGCAGAAGTATTTCATTGAAAACCTCTTCATCTCGATGTTTCTGAGTTTTTCTTTGTTGTTTTGCTATTCCCTAGCTAACAGTTGAATTAATTTTACAAAATCCCATTTGAGGAGATGTGGGAAAACTTCAATATGAAAAAGATGTAATTTAAGAAAATCCTGGAATTACATTTGGAATTTTTACTTTTGATTAGAGATTCTTCTTTTTTCACATTATTTTATGATGTGAAGATGATGTGCTGACATCATAAGAATATATATAAAAGCTATAAATGGTGTCATAGAACATTAAATCAAAATGAAATATGAGAACTGAAAACACAATTTTGAAATGTTTAAATAATTGAAACATTACCAAGTTCTATTTCTTGAGAAACATTGGCATATTAATTCCCATTTCTAATTGTTGTAATTAATTTCATTCAGTGTTTGAGCTGATTAGACTGGACAGGTAAGTCACATAATATGTCTTTGTTCTCCTGTTGAATGTGTATAATTCCTGGAATCCAGTTTCTCACGCAAATCCTGACTATAGAGAGTCTGTAATGTCTCTTCTCGCATCTGTAGGACACATTTAAACATTGCTGCTTCTGCAAACTCACTCACGAGTAAACTCATTTCCTAGAAACCTGGTAAAATTCACATTAGATGAGGTGCTGACATGAAAAATATTTTATAATTGCAATGAATGTTTCCAGCTGATTATTTCTTGCCTTTAATTATTTTTTTTCATGTGTCCTTTGGTTCTACAACCTCCTGGTTCTTTGCAACACCTTGCAGATACACCTTGCATGAATCCAGAGCCAGATCTCAGACAGACACAGAGGGAGCCTTGGGCCACATGCACCACAGAGCTCCTAGCTTGTGCCCAGGCAACCCACTGGCTCAGGCAACCCATTGGCTCACAGCCACACTGGCTGAAGCAGAAGGTCAGATATGAACATGCAAGTGTTTAACAGTAGGGTTTGCCCAGCCATGCCCAAGGGTGAGTCAGGCAGGAGCCCTTAGCAATAAAGAAGAGTAGATAGCCTTGATCTGCAGTCAATCTCAAATGCTTCTGAATCAACTGGACATTCTCCAGTGCCAGCCCAGGGTTTGCAATACCTATGATGGGCATGGGGTGGGAACGCATCATCATGCAGTTCTCCTTCCAGGCATGGTAATGCAGTCACTTTCTGTAGACAATTGCCAGTACCCAGAGAAAGGTAGAAAGAGCTACTAGCTCCTGGTGTCCCTTCTCTGGGTGGGATTTCAAGGTAATAGCTTTCTCACACTTCCTTTGCATCCCCAGGAGAAGCTATCGACCACTCCATTTGACTCAGCCCAGGAGTAACAGCAGCCTTTTATTCTCTGCTGGCACTGCCCCAGATACAGCTTTTAACCTTCTTATTAAAGCATATAAATCTAAAAAGACTGCGTCTATAAAGACTCTATAAGAAGCAACATAGCTGTTCTATAAAAATATGGGACCTGAACACAGCAAGAGAAGGAGAAGAAGACTGGAAGGAAAGCAAGCTGGTCCAGATCCTGCAGCAGGAACCTTGGCTCCCTTTGCCACAGAATTCAAGGACACATATCATTTTCCTCGCTTCACTCATGAGAAAGTGGAGCACTCTCTCACACATAGGCTCTCAGACTCTTTCTGTTTTCCTAACATTCCAATCTTTGCTCAGTAACTAACTTCTAGCTGCAAGTTTCTTTAAACTATAATTGGGTAGTCTTCCAGATTCTGGAGGACCCATTTGTCAGAGGAATTCCTGGGGATATAGCCCCTACTTGCTGAAATTGAGACCTTAGTAATTTGATGATATTGAGTAAATTAACAAAAGACAAACTAAGCATATATAATTCTCTGTTCATAGTAGAAATCCTGTTTTACCAGCAACTATTTCTAAGGAACTTTGTAACCAAATGTGTACACTTATACATCCATGTTCTTTTATTTTATTTTCTGTCAAATAAGATTCTGAATTTATGAGTACTGTGATCTGTGTGTGCCTCACTGGGAATTTGGGCCTTTGCCTGTGTGCTTGCTACGGTTGGCTTTGGAGATCTCAAATGCATAGGCACCATTTGAACTAATTTCTCCAAATCCATTTAATTTTTGCACTCTTGAGTGGATACGTAGCAGTTAGTCACATGCAAAAGCCCTACACGTGGGAGGGAGGGCTGCAGCGCTAAGAGAAGTTCTCCCTGTGTTACAGTTACCCTAATAAAATAGTTTGATTTTAGGAAATACAGCAACTATGCTAGGGCAGGATGGGGTATGCTAAGAATTCTGTACTTTGATAAGAGTACATACCAAGTACAGGGGGTGCCTGTCTCCAGTAGGAACCGTTGGGATCTGGAGAAATAGCCAAAAGATGAGATGAACATGTGGAAGAATAGGGTTCAGTCAGCGGACACAGTGAGGAAGGCTATCGATGACCACCAGAGGACCCCTGCTCAACACAACTATGCATCCGTTAGGACATATGCATACAATAATGACTTCCAAGGAATAACATGAATATGCTAATCATCACCTCCCCTCTTTGTATCTGAAACAATCATTAAAGTTAACCAATGATTTTGGTAGAATAAGAATATAGATAAAGTGAAGCAATTAAAAGCCAATCATGGCAAAGGTCAAATTAAGAAGTGAGCATTCCATGCAATTTTAAGCAATGAACCTGTTGAAAAACGTACAAATACACTGAGCTATCCCCATGTTTCCCAGCACTGAAATAAGGAAGTGCCTGCTTATCTGCTTTGTGTAGATAAGTTCTTCATGATTGCGACCGCTAACACTTGGGTTGGAAAAGCTCAGCCTGCTGTGTCCACCCAAGAAGGATGTCCTGGATGTGCATGAGGGTATCAGAAATCAGACCAGAATGGATCAGGGGGGCCAGGCAGAATGGGGACAAAGCGTGGGGAGGCAACTCTTTCTTAAATTATACCCTTGGAGTGAGTGTCAGCAGGGACAACACTGAATAACTCTTGAGTGGTAACCTTGCCTCTGGGTGCCTGTCACCACCTCCAGTTTCTGTCTTGTCTTTTTTCCCTTTCCCTTCCTCTCACTTCCTGAACCCTTTTGTTCTCTTAATTCTTGCTCATGAAGAACACCATAGCATTCATATGTAAATTGCACACTGCAAGCTGGAGTGTGTCTGAAGGAGAAATACATACCATCCTCCTCCCGTGTTGCATTTTCCACTCACTGGTGGGCTCCCCTTCCCATCTGACAAAATTGGCAGTGAGAGCACATGAGCTGGTTGGGGACAACCCACATGTGGTCTCCTCTTGTAGCTCCTTTGCACCTCGGCCTCGTGGTCTCTTTAATTGATGTTACCAATTAAAGTTGCCATCTTTTGTGGTGTCCACAGCAGCTGGGTGGTCAATACCGTAGGTAGCGCCCTGCACCACGATCAACCCATGTACCAGCCTGTCACAGCCCTGAGCTGTCCCATCCCATTGACATAAATGTGATGCCTATCATACTGCTGTTGTTTGTATAGACCCAAGCCAAGTGGAAAAGTCACATATAGACACACACGTGGAGTGATTTTTTTAATTATTTTTTTTTTTCCCCTCAGGAAAGGGATTTTCAGGAGAAGTCTCCCCCGGGGGACTGGAAACAGAATTTCTTCATGTGTAGGCAGTGTGCTGGCAGGTTTTTGTCACTTTCATTCACTCCCTAGATAGGTTACCGGGGGCTGAGAGCTACTGCTTCTCTCTTCCCTGTCATCTCTTAGCCAGAAAATCAGCTCCAAAAATCAAAGATTTCCGTCCTGCAAGTCAATGGAGCAAAGCCATGTAGACCAGCCTGATAAAGGAGTGATCTACCTGGACAGCTTTTCTATTCCGCTGGGTACTGACGCATTTATTCTCACCACACTCCATAGTCCAGATTTAGCTTATTCAGCCATGGCAACCCAGCTGTCTGGGACCTGCGCTGTATTTTCTCCCAGACTGTGTATGACGTCTCCCCTCTGCTCTTCCTCCTGCCACCCCTTGTTGAGGAGCAGGCTCTGAATTCGGCACAGGTTCAGAAAGGTTTCGCACCAGGAATTCACCCTTTCAGTCAGTGCTGCCAAGGTTTCTGGGCTGAAATATCAGTGCAGCTGGTTGGAGACACCCACCTTTCTGAGTGTGAGGGATGGCCATGCAATGCAGATGGTCTATTGCTCTGTGAGGATGCCATGGGTCTCTCAGCAATCACTATTTCACACTGGAGTACTGCAGGGGTGACAAGTACAAGCACCTGCAAGCCTTGGTCAGACTCAGAGTGCCATGGTGGAAAATGACGTATGTTCCTTGGGCTCAGAGATTGCCAGGGCCAGAGAAAGATGCTGAAGACACAGAGGGCTGGAATAGGATGTGGATAGTCCCTAGCCAGACTGCAGCTTGGTGGTAGACCCCTTCCATACTCTGATAAGTGAGTCCAACACTATGTCCCCCAAAGGTCAGTGCCATTTGTGCCCCTGAGTTCTTTGACAAAACCATGCTGTTCTGTGGCACCGGGCCACAATGGGAAAAGACCTGGGCAGTGCGTGTCTGGGATGTGTAATGCTGACTGCCTGCTGCTGTTACCTGGCCTGTTCAATGTCAGTTCATTGCACCAACCCATCTTGATACTATCCAGAGACCCTGGAGGAAATGCTTTTGGGGTTGGAAAAAGGTTAAAGGGTAAGTGGTGCTGTCAGCACCAGAAATGTTTGGGAAATCAGCTTCGGTTGGTGGCACACTTATACTCCTTGGGAAGTGGAAAGAGCGGCAACAAAACATTTCAGGCAGTACCTATTGAAGGGGGTAACCTTCTATCCTACACCCATGAGCAGAAGTGAGTTGCTCAAATGGATGGATGGATGGAGAGTGAAAAATCCTGTACCTTTACCTGTTGCTGTCACCCACTCAGCCATCCTGGTACTGGTAACATTAGGAGTTCTGAATTTGACTGTTGGCAACCATTTTGGCTTTTGCCATTGCAATCGCTGGTCACTAGCACATCTGATGGTGGGCCCTGGTCCAGACTGTCTTCAAGTCAAGGGAGACTTTCCTGTTGCGTGTAGGTGGTTCTGGCTCAGTCATGCTGATGGAAAGACAGCACTGGCCCCTGGACCATCTGTGTTTAGCCTGTCAAGGTGGCTAACCTTAGTTTACCTCTATCCCTGCCCACAAAGACAGAGCCAGAGGAACCACCATCCTGTGGTGAGCCTGGGATGGGGTTAGAGTAGCTCCTGACCTGGCAGGCAACGAAGCCTTTGCTGCAGGATATTGGCAAGTGGGGAGGGACAGGAGCAAAGGATTTCATCCTGCAGTGGGGGTGAGATCACCTTATGGATGAGTGGATGGGTGGGTGCAATGCAGAAAAGGCTTTTCATCTGTGGTGCATCTGAGATGGGTGAATGAGAAGGAGCAGCTTTGGAAAGGATATTTCCTTACAGTGGGTCTGAGGACAGCTCATATGGCTGGAGTTCCTGCCTCCAGGACCACTGAGAGCAAGGGATGGGAGCTGGCTTGCAAGGAGATGTGATTCTCAGCATTTTCAGGTGTATGAATGCCCATCCATTAGGAAAGAAGCAGCAGCTTTATGCTTTTGATGTCAGCTACTGATTTACAGTGATTTATATCAACAGCTACAACCTATATTTACATAATATTCCTCACAGGACTGTCAGGGCTCTGTACAGGAGACAAAAAAATGGTCTTAGGCTAAAATCGTAAGCCCTGAAACCTGGGAGAGCCTCCCTGTATCCATTTAGAAAAGCTGCTTTGAGCTTAGCCCTTCATGCCTGAGTTTCCCCAGCTCTGAAACAGGGACAAAAATGCTTTTCATCTTCACACGGAAGGGTGGGTGATGGAAACTTAATGAGATGTGCTCAAAAAAAATAGAAGTGCTTAAAGATCTTGCAATAGAAAATGCACATCTCCTAGCTGTAACATCCCTGGGGTGAAAGAGCACACTAAAATCTTTAGTAATCCTGGCTTGCTCTGGGCCTGTCTCTGATGAAGAGACGCTCTGTCTCAGCCTGGATTAGATGGAAGTGCCCAGGCCAGGATGCACTCCTTCAGTTGTTGCTGTCCTGATATTTACAGAAGTAAAAAAGGACATGGTGGGGTCACAACCACAACAACAAAGATAGGCCTGCCAGTGACCCCATGTAGCTTTGATTTCTGCCCAGAAATTGATGTGCATTCCTAACTGCCCCTTTCTGTCTGCAGAGTATGAGTTCATCTGTTTCTGTCAGAGCCCAGAGTCATTTCTACTCCATGCGGGACCTCTCCCAGCCCCTGGGACAAACCCAGTCCCTGTGCAAAGTGCCAAAGAACGGGAAAGGGGCTGGATGGGTCAGAGGCAGTGAAGGTTGCTCTCGCGTGGCCGGCTGGTATGTGAGAGGGAAGGGCTCCGTCCATAGATAATCTCTGTGACTTCCCATTGGGGTTTTTTTCCATCTAAACACAAATTTATTAGGTCTTAGTTTTGAATCAGAATCTTCTTAATATTTTTAATGCATTTGGACTTTCATTACACTTTCTTTCTTGTGTTTTCAGGGGTCCTGGAGTAGTCTAAGCTTTAGATTTTTGGTGTTTTGTTGTGGTGTGGTTGTGGTTTTTGGGGGGAGGGGATGTTGGGTTTTGTTTTGTTTTTAAGCGGTACTGAATCAACTAATCAGGTCAGAACATTAAAGATGATTTATTAAAGCAGAACCAGGAGAAGACACTATTTCATGATCAAGATGGCCACAGTTGGACCCTTCCTAGGCAGGGTCCTCTGTGGTGACAGGTCCAGAGAGGAATCTCTCCTTTAATTTCAGGGTGACAGAGAAAAAACATGGTCAGTAGGAGCAGATTTGTACAGCTCAGCAGATCTCCCTTTATCTTTATATCCAGATTCTGCTAACCCAGAAGAAATTACTTTTCTGAACCAGGCCTCTTAATTATTCCCCTTGCGCAGTGCTGGGAGAAGCATCCCAAGTTTAAGCTACTTGATGGCATTCCAGCTTGCTCCAGGTCTTATTCTGGGTGGATAGTGTCTCAAGCCAGCAGCTGCTGGCGGCAGCAAGCAAGTGGATATGCATGTGTTGGCCCACAATGTACTGCAGTGAAGATACAAGGGTGGTATGTGAGGCATCATTACAATATTAAGTAACAGTGTTCTGGACAGCAATTCTCTCCCAAGCACAGGGCTATGCGGCTCAGAGCACCGCACTGACTCTGCATTGCCAGAGATGCTAAACAGATGAAAGACCTTTAGTCCGTATGTCTTGAAGTTGGCCACAAGCAGGAAAATATTGATTTGTGGTGACAAATGTAATTTCTAAATTAATTGAAGAAAGATACCATTCTGCCTCAAGCTGTTCTATTTGCATAAGAATGAGGAGATCACCTTAAACAAGAACAAAGAGACCCTTATACATAGTGAACTGTGAAAAAACAAATTAGCTGGAGGTGGGAGAGCTGAACAGACACTGACAGGACAAAATTAGCTAGTCTGGATCATAGCTGTTATAGAAACAACAGAGAAATGAAAACAGACCTTTTAAGAAAATATGGATTTTTCTCAGGAAAATACACTCACAAAGTACATCTTGCTACATTTCACTTGATTGATAAATGAACTAATAAAACATGCAGCAGTATCTGCCATTAGCTAACTCTGCCCAGTTCTTGGTGCAGCCATAATGTGCACTCAGTAATTCGCAGAACACTTTAACATCACCTGGCCAAGATGTTCCCATCTCCAGTTTCTGCCATAGGTCTATTTATGCACATTGAAACATCTACATTCATGCAGGATGCAGGTCTGAAAGTATCATCTCTGGCATGTTGCCTGCATAACTTAAAACCAGCTACAGACGTCTGATTTGGCAAATATTACAATGGGGTGTTGTATATGCACCACTCTAGGCTATAGCTTTGCTTTAGCAAGTCCCAGCTGACAGCAACAGACATGGGTAGATGCTGTTCTGACATCCACAGAGCAGCAACACAACCTTCAAATATCCTTGGGTGTGTGTGCATGCCCAGCAGCCAGGCCTGAGTGGGCAAAGCTCCCCTTCTACCTGGTAAATCCACCACCAGGATAATTCAGGAGGAAACTTCTCTCAGTCCATATGCCGCAGCCTCCCTCAGCAACACTTTCCTTGAACAATCGCTTGAACAAATCCTCAGCATAATTAGAGGATGCACTCCTCTCATGTACAGGCTCACAGGAGGTCTGGGGCAAACTCAGGTGTCTGGGAATGGATCTGAATTCAGGGCTTTAGCTGGGTTGTGCACCACGTAAGCAAACCAAAGTGACAGAGCTTCAGAGCTCTGGAGAACTGGAGAGATGCTTTCCACCTCTGCATGCAGCTCTTCCTCCAGCTTTCTTTTTCCATACACGCTCACAGAGCCTCTCACTTCATGTCTAAACTCTGATAAAACTAGTCTTGGCTGCCAAACAGGCAAATTTCACAGAGATGGGGGGAAAAAACCAAACCACAACCTTTTTTTTTTTTTCTTGTCAAATGTTTGCTCAGCTCTTCTTCTGACTATGACTAAAATAATTTCATACTCAAATAATCCATCACCCTTAATGCTGTTAACTTTTCAATACCAACTGTACAACCCACAGGGCATACAAAAACCCCTTCTGGGATTCTTTATCATCATAGCAACAACTACAGAAGATATTTGTCTTCCTGGTGAAAGGCATTTAAACCAGGTGATCACCTAAAGTCCTTTCAGCCCTTTTCAGGCCTTGAGACAAATCCTCATAGTTTTTCCCTTTATGTAGTGGTTCTTAGGAGTTTCTTTGTAGAATAAGGTGGGTGGAGTTATTAATCATCTCAGAGAATTGTCAGGTATGAAGAAAGGAACAGGTGACCCTTCATCTATTATCTTTCTGAAACCATCTTGCTCTGGAGGTTGTTCATTGCTGCAGTCTTCTACAGACCCATGCCCTGAGCTGGGGGTGATCACTGCCTCTGGAGCTGTGCTTGGCACTGGGAGACTGCTCTGGGCTTTACTCACAGCTGCTCAGGGCTCGGGAAGAGAGGAAGGTTGCTGCTGGGCATGTGGTGACTGGAGAACCTGGGCTATGGATTGTTCTTCCTAAGCCCTCTGATCTACTGCTGTAACTGTCCATGCTTGCTGCCTAACCTGCTCCTGGCTGGGAAAACAAACGCTGGGTTACAGGTGTTATTTGGCTGTGCTGGCTTATTTTAACAGAGCTGTGCTAGGCACTGCCAATGATGCTGCTCTACTGGCAGGTCTGGAACACGATGAATCTTAGTCTCCCTGAGCTGTACCCAAAAAATATGTCCAGACGTGGCCTTTGGGTTCTTTTGGGGATGCCTGTGGTTTCACTTCACTCTCAGGCACACAGATTTGTCTGGGTGAGGCTGATGCTGCTATACGTGAGAGCCCAGGTCTTGTGAGTGACAAAACGTGCTGTAAGAAAGTGTGTGGGGGGGTGTGGGTACGTGGACATGCCATGCCCTGGCTGTACTGGTAACAAATACCGAGCTTACCCACTTTAGAGACCTTAAGAGGGAAAATGTTAAGCTGAAAGAAATTTCAGGATTTTCTGAAGCGCAGATAGTCCTGGGATATGCAGCTGCAGCATGGCTCATCTTTGCCAGTTGCATCAATTCATCCGATAGATCCTACATGCAGGAAGTCAAGACATTTCTTCACTGCCAGAAAACCTGCTGTGCCTTTACTACAAATCTGAGTGCGGATCCTGAATCCACAGCCTTACCTCAAAAAAGGGCATTTCTCTAGCACAATCTCTCCCAAGTACTGACTTCTAGATTGACCTTAAATAGATTTAAATAAATATTTGGGGTTAAAACAGTCCTGGGGGAGGCTGGCTGCTTGACAGGGCAAGCAGGAGCCTAACTGCTCTTGCACCAAATCTGTCCTGCCATGGGCCACCACTGCCATTTTCCTTCTGAATGGAGCCTGACAAGGCAGTGCTGTTTCCCGGACAGCTGAGGCAGGGGCAAACAGATGAAGATGGGATCACACCACACAGGGAACCCATCCATTGCCCATGTTCTGCCTGGCTGTTGTAAGGTCACTCTGACATCTACAGGAAGCTCTCCACTGCTTTAAATGCTGCTCTCTTCAGCAGAGAGGATTGTGATCAGACCTGTGAGCCTTGCTTAGGAAGGAGGTACATCAGGCTGACTCTTGTGTCCTTTGAGAACATTATGCTCCCTGATTTAACAGTGTCCTGCAACTCTCAGATATATAAATCTAGCTGCGATGCCCATGGGTACAATTTATCCATAGGCTCCAGTCCTGATTCTTGCTGTGACAAGTCTCTTCAGCCCTGATTTACCAGCAGATGCTCAGGTTGGCATAACCAAACCTTCCTCAAGATCTTCTCCTTGAGTTGGTGAATGCCTGGAGTTTAACCTGGGCTTTCAAATTGCAGGTTGTGTGTTTGCTGCTGGAACTGGCAGCACCAGGACTTAAAGTATCCGTGTTGTTAAATGGAAACCATTAGGTAAATGGTATGAAGAATCTGTAGGTCACCCAAGTGAGTATCATTTTAGGGCACTGACAATTAAACTGTTAGAAGTTTAAAATGTTCCCTTAGTCTTATTATAAAAAGGAAGATGTACTTGGGTAGCCCTTTCTGTAGTAGGTGCGTTAAGGCTCTGGCTCTTCATGTCGCTAAAGGTAGAGGCCTAAGTAAAGACATTTTCAGGATCCTGTTGTGTTAAACATTTTTCTCATCCTGCATAAAAGATGACCCTTTTCACTCCCCTGCTTCCTCAGAGCAAATATAAAAGCTGCCAGCTCAGGTGCCCGCTGCAGGGGAGGGGAAAGAGTCACGGAGCAGGAACCAGAACAGCTGATACAAATTACATTTCAAATTGGAGCAAATGCTCCCAGAAATGTCACCTATTAAAAGATCAACTAATAAGTTCCTGCTGCAGCCCAAATAGCTCAACTAAAATAATAAAAAATAAAATAAAATAAAATGCTGGTAGTCTTCAGGCCCAGGCTTTTTTGTGAGCTTTGCAACCTGATGTTTCTCAGTTTTGTACTTTGCACAATTGATGAGGGTCTGGGTAATATTTATTACAAAAACCTGCTGGATCCCTTTGAAAACCTGGGCATTTAAGAGCTGAGAACAAGCATGTGACTCCTTCCCCCTGTCAAATCAAAGATGAGCGCCATAGCAGATAGCCAGAGCCCTCTGGATGCCTGGGATGGGGGTGCTTTGGTGGTTCTTCACCGGCTGATTTGGTATACATTAATTTGATAAATGCAGTGAGCCTCCCAATGCACTGGAGCCTGAAAGAGCAGTATGGTTTTGATGAGGTCGCGCTTAATACTGTGTATGTTATTCCTACAGCTTCCAAGATGAATACACCATGGCTGAAAAAGTTCTAAAATAAGTATGGTTTGACTGCATCCTAATGGGTAGATTTCATCTTCTTTGAGTGACTCCCGATCACTTTTCAAAGTCATGTGTGTAATCAGTGTGAAACCTACAATTTTCATAATTATAAATATTGGCTATTTTAAGGTTTACAGAATCTTCCTGTCACATATTTCTTGTTCTTCCAGTTAACTCCTGATGCTATGGGCTGTGAACTTGGAAGGTCTGTAAGGATCTTATCTGTAAAAAGATACTTTAACTTAGAAAAAGATTATCAAAGACTAACAGGTCTAATTTGCAATTAGTTGGTTCTTTGAGCTAAGGATAGTGAGACCCAGCTCCAAACTGGAAACCATAAAGTCCAAAGACCACTTGTGTCCAGCTGGTTATGTCTATTTGTGCAGCTCCTGATAGTGGCTGTCATTGAGTCTCTTAAACTTCTGTTCATCTGCTTCCTGACTCAGGGCAGCTGCTGATGTGACTAATGCTCAGTCAGATATGGCTGAATGAGGAGTATCTACTGTAGCCTGGCATGAGCAAATCAGGTTTCCCTGTCAAGCGCTCAAGGAGTCCCTGTAAATTAGTACAGTTAGCAGCAGGGCCCACCAGTAAGATGCTAAACAAAGAGTGATGTGTTAATGTCAACCATATCATAACAGAAAGCAGTGAGTCCAGGCAGGCATGCAATTAAACACCACATCTCTACACAAAGGGTTTGCAGTTTTGTTGAGGAAAGCATCCCAGTCAGGATGTGATAGCAATCTACATCGCTCCTCTGGTAAAGTAATTCCCTGCCTGTCCATATCAGACTGGGCACAGATCCCAGCTGTGGTGGGCTGGTGACCTTTGGCTGCTGATGGAGGAGGGCTTGATGTTGAGGTTAGGTTGTCACCCACATTGCCTAGTTTAAAGTGAGCAAGGATGTTTTTGCATGGGTGGCAGCTGCACCTGTATGTTGGAGTGCAGATGTGCCTGTAATCGGGAAGGGGTTAGAGGGAGACGTGTTTCTTCTCTTGTGGAGTAGGAGGGTAAGAGGAATGATCACTTGAACACAGCTACAGCTTTCTGTGTGGGTGAATTTCTGACTGTGTTTATTGTAAGACATTCCACCTGGGGGAGGAATAGGAGAGCAGAGACTCTTCTGTCTCACTCCAAGCACCATTCAAGGGAAACATTGCCAGCAGATGAATGCTTCTGTACCTCCAGCTGCTACCCTCTCTGACACATATTCTGTATAGGAGCAGCACTGATGCGGACTTTTAAGGAGCCACCCAGGAGGCCTTCTGCCACCGCACCTAATCTTCCATGTGAACTGAGCACCATATTTCAGGAAAAAAAAAGTCTTTTACTCAGCACTGTATGCAGAACATGCATCTTGGCACTCTGCTCTTTGTGCTTCAATGGCTGGATAAAATTGGGCTTCCCTCACAGGATGGGGACTACTCACCTTGCTGCTGTGGTATGGACAACAGGTGGCCACTGGCACTCCATTGCTCTCCAAAACTTTTCTTCTAGTTTTCTGATGATCTGTTTCATGGGTAGTCGACTTTATTGGGATGCTTCCTGGGACCATTACCAAGGTAACTCACCTGCAAAGGTTGGGTTATTCTCAAGCTACCATAAGACAACTTTGTTGCCCTGCGGCCAATCTGCCAGTCCTTCAAGGGTGCCTTGGTTAGTGGCAAATCCTGGGGGGCAGCATGCAGTATCAGGAGTCATCCCATGCCATCCTGGGGACAAGAACAGGGTTTGTACTTGCTGGGGATGAGAATTTTGACTTGTCATTTGGGGACAAACAATTGTTTGACACCACTTTTCCCTCCAGATCCTCTCCAATACAGGAACAAATAATTTGTTCTCCCTCTCTGTAGTGATGTTTCTGGCAGGGGCAGCATAAAAGGGAAATAACAGGGTATATAGAGCCAAGAGGCAACAGAGCGTCTGTGCTGTGCCAGACAAACCAACCCAGTGCAATATATTAGGGGAGGGCTAGAGCCAAGAGCTCTAATTCACAGTGGCTGTGATGTACCATATCTCCAATGGCTTGTACAGAGCCTCCCTTTCCTCAGATTGTCCCTCTCCTGTGAACAAAGCAAAACTCTCAAGGCTCTCAATATTCCCTGTGCACCTTTTTGGGGAGCATAGTTCTTGCCATGAATACTGTGCCTCAAAGTTTGCTGAATGCAGGGTAGAAAACAAGGTCATGGCCCTTGTGCTCCCCCTCCTCTGACATTCTTGCATGATTGAAACTAGCTAGATGCTAATAAATCAGTAATCAGCCATGCCCTTCTGAATAATCTTCTCTTCCCCTAAATTATCTCTTCAATCTCATATTGGTGATTTCATAGAATTAATGCTAGAGAAAGGGAAGCTTGGGATTCATGGCCTATAGGAATGCAGGATCTTGCTATGCAAGTTTCCCTTGCATCTGAAAGAACTCTGCCTTAAGTAATCATTGCCCTGATTTTAGGATTACTGCTGGAGTAAGTTAAAACATACAAACCAAGTTGCCTGATGCATGGCAGAGAGGGCTGGAGCTATGAGGTCTTTGCTTTCTGCCTCACTGCACTGATAACGTCCTACCCAGGCAAACTGTGCACTAATCCCAGAGCAGCTGGAAATCTCACTGGGAAGGACACTGCCTGCCACTCCTATATAATGGAGATGGAGTGCATAGACACACGCAGGCTTACATAATTTTCCTGACTAAGTGACTTCCTTTTTGATAATGTATAAATCAGAGATACCTTAAACTGCTTCCCTGTTTTCCTGAAAGCCTGGGCAAAGCTGTGCAAGCTGGGAATAATGATCCCTTGATAAATAAGGGAATTAAGTTCTCGGGCAGAGGGAAAATGGTGCAGATGACATCCTGGTGAAAGGCAGAGAGAAAGCCTTTGTAAAAGGCTTAACCAGTATCCCTGATACTGGTTTTGGTCACATGGAGGAAGAGGATGTTTTGGAGGGGATGATTTCTGTGCTGCTGACTTGGAGGGGAGGAGAATATCTGTGTCTAGGGAGTGGGAAGCAGCCATACTTGCTGAGCCACAGCGTGGTGACAGTCTCTCTGGCCCCTTCAGTGAATATCTGATGGTTTCCATCAAAATGCTCGTTACTCTAAAAGGTTGGATTTGAAACCTTTTGGTGTATGGGTTTAGGGAAACATTAACTGGTGTGCTGAACATCTGGCCAAATGACACATAGGCAGAGATGCTAAAGTTTCCTATACAATATTTGTGCAGAAGCGGTCATGCTTTATCCAAAGGGAGTTGTGTTCAAGAGCCAGTAATGAGTCCATAGATCTCATGAGTTTCATTTGTAAAGCGTGTTACCAGAGGTTATAAAAAGGCTGCAAATTGAAGCCATGCTGCTGCATTTGTTAAGCTTCTTTGGGAAAAGGGCAGCTGTCATCAGCTTCCCAAACTCCTCTCCAGCATGGAACCAGTGACTGTTGGCAAAAGGTGGTGGCTTTTCTCTCTCTTCCATCTCCCCTGTTTGGACTCTGCCTGTGGTGTTAACTCCCACTGGGAAAGGTGAAGGGATCCTTTGACATGGGATTTCTCTGTCTTATTTTGGAAGGCTCATTGCGTCTGTTTTGGATCTTGCTCAGACATAAACTGTTTGTTTATATCTTCACAGATGTAAAACACAAGGCTTTATGGATGCAGAATCAGTTCTTTACAACTCCTTGGGTAGAAGGTTTAATCCTCTCTTAAGGGTGAGGAAAGGCACACAGATAGAGCTTCAATGACTGACTGGAGGCCTAATTATGGGTAGAGAGTAAGCTTGAGATTAAAAATAAGGTTTGAATTCAGCCCCTTAATGAACACTCCTAGATCTCGCTGCCTCATTTTATGCAGATGTACAAGCAGCATATGTTTTACACAACAGACTCATCATGTTGACTCATCGGAAGGAACAGAAAAGGGAGTGTTTCTGTATTACCCACTATCTGCCTTTTGCGATGCACTTTCCCTGTCTCTGTACCTTAGACGCCCTCCTCGCTGTGGTCTCAGTGTGCTGCGTGCGTTCGTGAAGCTCGGGCTTCCTTGCCAGATGGAAGTCTATGCAATCACACTTCAAAGGAAGGGGTAAAGGTGGATGGGAAAGGAGGGGATTTTGGCAGGATGGAGCCGGTTGTGGAATCTGCCCCTTTGCCCTAGGAATGGCGCAGATGGGGAACGCCGTCTGCCAGTGCTTGGACTGCATGTTCTGGGGGGGAGAAGGAAGCCTACAAATTAGTCTCTCTTCTTCTCTCTATTTGAACATTTATTTATTTGTTCTTCCTTCTCGTCCCCCTCATCCCTCCCTGCCATCAGCTGCAAAACTAATGGCATCATGTCAAAATCTGTTAATGCATCTGCTGTGCAGGTCCAGGTTATCAAAAATATTAGCTAAGCCAGTCTGCAAACACCTGGGGAACATCTGTCTGCCATTACACAAAAGACTCTGGGTGGCAGGAAAAGTTAATAAATCTAATTGGTTATGAAGCAGTATTAGGCATTGAATAATACCACCTTGGCATTCTTCCAGCATCCCCAAATCTGTGCATGGACTATGACTGCAAGTAAGCCTAGGAAAGTCTTGCTTTGGATTTGGAAGGTCTCAGATATTGATTGCTGATGGTATTAGGATGAAGTTCTCACTCTGTTATCGCACCCTCTTGTCTCTAATGAATCCAGTGGTGATGATGAGTGACTTTCCCCAGCCCATGGATGTTTCCAAATTGGTAATGGGCATGTTTTAAGTTTCTTCCAGTGAGAGACGCTTCTTTTGAGCCTTTTTCTATCAGTGGCAGAAGCCTTGGTGTTTCTCTGGGTAGCAGATGCTAACTGTGTCTCCAGCGGAAACCTTCTCCTCCCTAAGAAGCAAACTATAATCATCCAGGCTGAAGGTAGGAGAAGGATTCATGAGGTAGAAACTAAATTTTTAGCAAATCAATAGATTTCTGAAGAGTTGAGTAGCACAGTGAGAGGTGTGGAAGGACTGGCAGAGAGGATCAACAGCATGAATCCATCCAGCGTGAGGCACAGCCACTTGCACTGAGTCAGCCTCCTGGCTGCTGCTAGAAAATCTGAACGGGAGGAGTTAAAAAACCATCCCAAAGCCGTCTCTGCTGTGGAGTCAGATACGGTGGCTGAAAATCTGCTCTCCACTAGACTGCACTGTAAGCCAGGTTTTTATTGTTTTCTAACCTCAGTGAACTGTGGCTGCCTCAGGGAAAAGGGAATTAAGCAGCATGAGGAGGAAGCGTTCCCAGGGAAATTTCAAAACATCTGTCAGGAAGAAGCTGTCCAGCACTGCTGAGCAGGGAATCCTATTGCTATAACTCATCTGCTGCTTCTGGGTTACCTGGCTGAGCTCACTTCCCCATCTGCAGCAAATATGGACTTCCTTGCTAGATCCTCCTACCTGTTCTGGGTGGTTGTGTCACAGGCTAGTGACCAGTTCCTCTTTGTTGTCCCAAGCATCTTGTCTCAGTCTAATGATCTAGAGGGACATGCTGAAGTGTTTTTGCTTTCTCCATAGACTGGAGAGAGATGGCAACACTTCCACAATTCTGTCCCTGGCTTTGGCTGTCCACCAAGTCTGGTAGCAGAGGGACCAAGGCCAGCAGGCTCTGGCCCATACCTGGCTGTCCTATACACAATGCACAAGGAGGCCATGTAACCTGTGCACTGCTGTCAAGGGATTCTGTGGGTTACTGTGCACAGGTTACTATGATGAGGTGCCTGAGGATCTAGTTGACCTAATTGGACATTCAGTTCCAGGAAAGGTCTGCTTTTCTTTCTCCACCCTGTAGGATGTGAATGTTGCTGACAGAAGTTTCCACAGGTCCTCCTATGCCAAAAGTCTTTTAAAAGACAGAAATGGGGCAAGTGGGAAGGTTAAAGGCTTTGGATCTGAGTGGGAAGATGTGGACGATCCCTAGGGTGCCTGTCAAGACAGCTCCAGTGAGAAGGAAGCTGATCTTGACTGGGAAGACTCCACTGAGGAGGTTCCTTCTGTGCCACTCCTACTTTTTTGGATATGCTAAAAAGAATGCTCCTGTATCCAGACTGGTTTTAAGGCATGCTGTCATCATCTCTTTGGCGGCTGTAGCATTTAACATCCCTGTGATTTAGGTCATTCTCTATTGGAGGGACAATTAGTCCTCACAAGACAATGCTTTGTGGTCTTCTCCACAGACAAGATTTGCTTGCTTCTACTCTTGCCACAGCTTATCAGTGCCCTGCAACCATAACTGATCCTACCTCTTCCCCTCAGCACTGACTTGCATGCTGGGGACATCTCTGTGCCACCTGGCAACCCCTCCTACCATCCCAGTTCTCCCAGTCTCTTTGTCAGGCTGGGCACGTCAGGCTCTGCTCCCCTGGGTAGTTCTGTTCCTTGCCCACCTGAGTGCTGATGCTA
Source organism: Porphyrio hochstetteri (assembly GCA_020800305.1). Classification (NCBI taxonomy): domain Eukaryota; kingdom Metazoa; phylum Chordata; class Aves; order Gruiformes; family Rallidae; genus Porphyrio; species Porphyrio hochstetteri. Next base: position 17,632,579 of record CM036905.1, on the reverse strand, counting down.
TGGTAAAAATAACTCTGCACGGAAATGAGAGCACTGATTGGGATTTAAATAAAATTTACATAAAACTCTGCCTTGAGTACTAATTAATTAGGTGTTAAAAGCCCCCAAAAAACAGTAAGGGGGGCTCGTCTGCCTTGCCAAATGGGGGTAGCTAGTCAGAATCATACAATCCTAGAGTCATTTAGGTTGGAAAGGACCTTTAAGATCAAGTTCAACCATTAGCCTAACAATGGTGAATCCACCCCTAAACCATGTCCCTTAGCATCACTTCTACACGTCTCTTAAATACCTCCAGGGACGGTGACTCAACCACTTCCTTGGGCAGCCTGTTCCAGTGCTTGACAACTCTTTCAGCAAAGAAATTTTTTCTAATATCCAAACTAAACTTCCCCTGGCTCAACCCGAGGCTGTTTCCTCTTGTCCTGTCACTTGCTATTTGGGGAAAGAAACCAACACCCACCTCACTACAACCTCCTTCCAGGTAGTTGTAGCACTTGATAAGGTCTCCACTCGGCCTCCTTTTCTCCAGGCTAAACAACTTCAGTTCCCTCAACTGCTGCTCCTTAGACTTTGCTCTCTAGACCCTTCACCAGCTTCATTGTTCTTCCCTGGACACACTCCAGCACCTCAATGTCTGTCTTGCAGTGAGGGCCCAAAACTGAACACAGCCCTTGATGTGCACCTGCACCAGTGCCCACTACAAAGGAACAATCACTGACCTAGTCTTGTTGGCCACACTATGTCTGATACAAGGCCAGGACTTTCAGTGGCCTGACTGAAGTACCATGCTCCAGCCAACTGACATGGTGGGACACTTGATGCTGGCAGGCAGGAGAGAAGGTCTCTTTTGCTGCGATGGGCAGTGCTTCCAGCCTCACTCAGTGTTATCTCTAGACCTTTGTGCCTGAGTGGCACTCAGCCCCATATAGAGGAAGAGGTGTTTACCTCCTGATCTTGTCCACTACCCAGGGTAGTAGAAGGCAAGGGCAACTTCAAAAGGGAGAGGGGCCATGTTAGTACTTTCATGTGCTACATGGTAGCCCCTCAAGGCAACTTTTCCCCACTGATTGCAAATAAAAGGGACAGATCTGCTGCTTGTGGTGACTTACAGGTTAATTAGGCAATGAGATGTACCAGTCTGAGTGAGGCCACTAATTAACTTGTTTCTTGTACATCTAATTTAATCTATCTTGGATTTTATAGAGAGCTCATGGCCACGGAGAGGCTGAGGGTAGGGAGGCCTTTAAATTTTATGGTGGTTCATAGCACTGTCCGAATCCCTTGGCCACCATTAGAAAAAATGGGTCATGTAAATGGACAAGCAGAGACATTCTGTTGTTTGAGCCATCTGAAACGGGACTGAACTAGCTTGCTGGGTCAGAGAGAACATTTGGTTCTCTCTGGACATGGACTGGACTCCTTGTGCCCAGCTGGTCTTCCATGAATTTCAACAGGCTGGGTTAGGAGGCTTCTCCACTCAGTAGCTCCTTCCTGCACAACACAAACATTCCTGCTGTGTGCTTAGAGATAGGGCAGGATATTGATAACATCTGGTGAGGACCTCCCGTTTAGGGGCAGCTGGAAGAACTCAGACTGTTTTTTCTGCTTTCAGGATCTCCCAGTTTGGAGGGTCATGGAGCAGTTTTGATCTCAATGTGCGTCCTGACCAAGGCTGCCTGCCACATTGGGCTTGCAGTCTGTCTGGTTCCTAGTCACTCTGGGAAATGTCTGTCTCCTCCTCAGCCCAAAATTTGATTTGGGTATCAAATTGCCTTTCACTTACACAGAGACAGGCCTCCTTGGTCTACTGGCAGCACATTGGTTGGCCTGCCCAAAGCTCAGAAGACACATCCTCCTTTGAAAATTAGGGATTTGTTCCAAATTGAGACACACACCCCCCCCCCACCACAATTACAAATATTGGAATCCTCTTCAGAATGGAGTTTCCTCTCCTTGCCCAGCTGTAGTACCAAAGATTGCTCTATAAATCTGAAGGTAATGCTTCATGTAAGTTAAAAACCTCTGCCTGCTCAGCTTGTCCAGTCTCTTTTAGCTTTTTTTTCCTTTTCATTTTTCAGAGTGGACTGGAGCTCACAAATTCCACAGGCAGTGGAGAGTCCCCTTGTTGTGTCTTTAATTTTTCTCCAGAACTGGTCATTAAGTACAAGGGAGCTGCAATAAGCCTTGATCTATCCCAGCCTCAGTATATACTACGCACCTTGCGATGCCAACAAATCCCCAAATGGTAGTACTTTCTCATCCTTCCCACTCCACCTCCCAAAACCAGCCATTTAGTATCTGCAAACATTTTGCTCAAATTCTCTTCCTCGGCACTCTTCCCTTTCTATACATCTGTGGCTCCAAATATTTTGAGACTTTCAGTGACCTTGGCACTGAGCTGTACTTTTGTAACTTGCTTTTTGTGTATGTAACCAGGACAGACCTGCTCTGATCAGTGCATGGATGTGGAACAGTTCAGGAAACAGAGACCCTCATGCTTTTTCCAGTGCTACAGAGGTTAATTCTAGTTCCTCTCACAAATTCCAGGTGAGGCTGTTACAAGCTGCTGAGCTAACCTTTTCTTCGCAATACTACTGCTATGTTGCTTGGAATTTTTATCATAATGGAAACAGTCAAAGGCCTGAGGAGCAAAGTCTAACAACCTGGATTGGAGTCCTGCAGTGCTGTGTGCTGTCCAAATGGTGGGAAAAACCAGCTGGAGATAGCCATGGCATTCTCTTCCCCTCCCCTAATTCTTACCCCATTTCAACATATTTAAATTGCAACTTCAGGTTGAGGGAGAGCACAGTTAACATAGCAGGCTACATGCACTTTTGAAAAATATATTTCTTCTTGGAATCTCTGATGCGCTCGGCTTTCATTTCCAGGTTACATGTTGTACTCTCCAAATCAAGTGTAAAAAAGGATCTGCTCTGTTCTCCGTAAATACTAAGAGCCCATAGTGTCTGTTTTTCCAGGAAGAGTTTGTTCCCTTTCCAGCATCCAAGATGCCTTTGTCCCACAACATACAACACCCTGCCAGCCTCTGTAGTGCTGCTGCCATCTTACTGGTTTCAGGGCTGGAGACAACATTTGCAACATGCTTTTGGGATGAATTTGTGTGGACATCTGAGCTGTGGAAGGCGCGAAAGTAACATCTCTCCACAACTGGACCACACATGTTCTGTAACCAAGGTGGGGATGACTGAAAGCAGCTGCATCTGCATGCAATATGCTGATTTTAAAGCATTGAAAACATGTCTAGCCATCTGTGTCTTTGGCAAGGCCTCCAGACCAGCTCCAGTGCTCAATGTGTATCTTTCTAACACTACCTTCACCACAGAAACATTTGAACCCCACTCTGAAGTATATTATGTTAGAATTTTGATAAGCATGTATGTAACAAAATAGGTAGATTTCTGAAGAAAGGAAATGACTTTGAAATAGGAGTACTTAGCTATCCATTGCGTTGGCTTATCAAATGGATTTGGAAGGAAACTCAATCTCTGTTTCCATTATATTTATCCCATGTCAGGCTTACAGTTTAATGTTTCTGCAATTGTCAGGACTTAGAAAGGCTTTACTCCCTTCTGTCTTCTGAATTTTGTTTCTTTTTCACCTTTCTCCACATCACTGGAGACAGTCATATCTCAGGACAGGATGCAGATTGTAAAGTGGTGGTGGAGCTTCAGATACGTTTGATGTGTCTTGTTCACATGCTCAAGAGAGATGCTGACCGTATTTTTCCTGCTGCATGTCTAAACCCATTTAACCTTTTTCTAGGGGAGCAAGGATGCTGTGTCCTAGGATCACCTGGGAATTTTGCTTAATAAATTCCCTTTTAATGCCACCATCTGCAACAATGGCAGCACTAGTGCTCTGTCCAACCTCTTCCAATGCCACGTTATAATGGTGGCATACTATGGATCTTAAGCTTGTAACAGATGGAAGCATCCTGTAGCCCTTAAACTGAGCTTCTCTTGTGTGGTTGCCTGTGATGACCAGGTAGCAACCTCAATACCCTGACTGGTCTGATTTATTCTTCTACAGAGCAGGACACTTGCTCTAAGCTCCTCATACACTCACAAAGTTTAGGATGGTCAGGGTAAGATCAGTTCTGCATCACCATACTTCCCAGGAGACCTTAACCTTAAATATTATTACCTCAGTCTTTTCATGCATATTCTCTGTTTGCTAATGTTACCTCGTCACCTTACCTAGAGAAAATCAAGAGATTTTCTTCTCCATGATGGTGAATGGAGAGTGGCTGGTGGAGAGTAAAGGCTCGCTGCCTCCAAAACAGCTGCATTTTACTTGAGCCATTTCAGCCACCTCCTGTTATTCTAGTGATCACAAGGGAGAGCTCATCCTCTGCTCTATTAAAATCTTCAAAACCACTTTATGTTCCTGGGTGCTGCTGGTTTTCATTCATTTTTCCCTGTAAATCTAAGGTCTTTTATTCATATCTGTTCTACTGTGTGTCTTCCAGGTTATTAGGTGTTTTAAGTAAGATCTTTTAAAGTTTTTTTTAGGGATTACTACTAAAAATTAAAAAAAAAAAAACTTTCCCATACATGTGAAAAATTCTGAGCCCAGTATTCACAGCACAGCTCTTCCACAACTGAAAATGGTCACTGTATTTTGGGGGTAAAACCGCAGATTCACAGAATCACAGAATCACAGAATTGTAGGGGTTGGAAGGGACCTCGAGAGATCATCGGGTCCAACCCCCCCGCCAAAGCAGGCTCCCTAGCTCATATTGCTCAGATAGGCGTCCAGGCGGGTCTTGAATATCTCCAGTGAAGGAGACTCCACCACCTCCCTGGGCAGCCTATTCCAGTGCTCAGTCACCCTCACTGTGAAAAAGTTCTTCCGCATGTTGGTGCGGAACTTCCTATGCTCCAACTTGCAGCCATTGCCCCTTGTCCTATCCCCACAGACCACTGAAAAGGGGCTGGCTGATTCCCCCTGCATCCCCTGCTTCAGATAATTATAAACTTTGATTAGGTCCCCCCTTAGTCTTCTCTTCTCAAGGCTGAACAGTCCCAGCTTACTCAGCCTTTCCTCATAGGGGAGATGCTCTAGGCCCTTAATCATCCTCGTAGCCCTTCTTTGGACTCTTTCCAGGAGATCCCTGTCCTTTTTATACCAAGGAGCCCAGAACTGGACACAATACTCCAGGTGGGGCCTGACCAGGGCAGAGTAGAGAGGGAGGATCACCTCCTTTGACCTGCTGGCTACACTCCTCCTGATGCATCCCAGGATCCCATTGGCTCTCTTGGCCACCGAGGCACACTGCTGGCTCATGGCCAACCTGTCATCTACCAGGACCCCCAGGTCCTTCTCCACAGAGCTCTTCTCCAGCAGGTCATCCCCCAGCCTGTACTGATACAAACAGTTGTTCCTTCCCAGGTGCAAGACTTTACACTTGCTTTTGTTGAACTTCATCTGGTTTCTCCCTGCCCAGCTCTCCAGCCTGTCCAGGTCTCTCTGGATGGCAGCGCAGTGCTCCTGCGTGTCAGCCACTCCTCCCAGCTTTGTATCATCGGCGTACTTGCTGAGGGTGGATGTTATTCCCTCATCAAGATCGTCAATGAAGATATTAAACAGGACTGGACCCAACACTGAACCCTGGGGAACACCGCTGGTAACAGGCCTCCAGTCAGATTCTACTACACGAATCACAACCCTCTGGGTTCGGTCTGACAGCCAGTTCTCAACCCACCTCACTGTCCACTCATCTATCCCATGCTTTCTCAGCTTTGCTATCAGGATGTCATGGGAGACAGTATCAAAGGCCTTGCTGAAGTCAAGGTAGATGACATCCACTGCTCTCCCTCCATCTACCCAGCCTGTCATGAGATCGTAGAAGGCTATGAGGTTGGTCGAGCACGATTTCCCCTTAGTGAATCCATGCTGACTACTCCTCATGACCTTCTTCTCTTCCAATTGCTTGGAGATGGCATCCAGAACAAGCTGTTCCATTACCTTTCCAGGGGCAGAGGTGAGGCTGACTGGCCTATAGTTACTAGGTTCCTCCTTCTTGCCCTTTTTAAAGACTGGAGTGACATTGGCTATCCTCCAGTCTTCAGGCACTTCTCCTGTCCTCCAAGACCTGTCGAAGATGATAGAGAGCGGCTCAGCAATCACCTCCGCCAGCTCCCTCAGCACACGTGGATGTAACCCATCTGGGCCCATGGATTTGTGTGCATTAATCCCTTTGAGCCACTCCTGGACCTCCCCTACTTGAACCAGAGGGAAATTCTTCATTTCCCAATCAGTCCTACTCTCATCCAGTGTCTGTGGGTACCGGGGGGCCTTTGAAGTGAAGACCGAAGCAAAGGCGGCATTCAATATCTCCACTTTCTCAGCATCCCCCGTAACCAGGACACCCTCCTTATTCAGCAAGGGACCTACATTATCCCTGGACATCCTCTTACTGTTCACGTGTCTAAAAAACCCCTTTTTATTATCCTTTATGTCCCTTGCCAGCTTAATTTCCAAGAGGGCTTTAGCCTTCCTAGTTGCATCCCTACAGGCCCTGACCACATTCCTGTATTCTTCCCAGGTGCTCAGACCCTTTTTCCACGATTCATAGATCTTCTGCTTCTCTTTGAGTTTGCTCAATAGCTCCCTGTTCATCCATGCAGGTCTTCTGCCTCTCTTTCCCCATTTCCTCCTCAAAGGGATGCATCGTTCCTGTGCTTGGAAGAAGTGCTGTTTGAATGCTAGCCAGCTCTCGCAGGCTCCCATTCCTTCAAACAGCGTAGCCCACGGGATAGCCCCCATTAAGTGGCGGAGGAGATCAAAGTTAGCTCTACCAAAATTCAGGGCAGCTATCCTACTTTTTGGCTTGCTTCTTCCACCCAGGATCATGAACTGAACCATTTCATGGTCGCTTTGCCCTAAGCTGCCCCCGACCTTCACTTCCCTAACAAGTCCATCCTTGTTAGTGAAAACAAGGTCCAGCAGCCGCCCTCCCCTTGTGGGCTCCTGCACCATCTGTAGCAGGAAATTGTCTTCAACACACTGCAGAAATTGTCTGGACTGCATACGACTGGCCGTATTGCTTGCCCAGCAAATATCTGGGTAGTTGAAGTCCCCCATAAGGATCAGTGCCCGGGAACTTCAGGCTACTTCTAACTGTTTATGGAATGCGTTATCTACCTGCTCCTCTTGATCAGGGGGCCTATAGCACACTCCCACAACAATGTCCCCCATACCGGTTTGCCCCTTGATTTTAACCCACAAGCACTCGACAGAAGGTTCATCCTTCCCCAGGTGGAGCTCAACACATTCTAGGTGCTCTCTCACATAAAGAGCAACTCCTCCACCTCGCTTCCCTAGCCTGTCTTTCCTAAAAAGCACATAGCCATCCATGACAGTGTGCCAGTCGTCCAGGTTGTCCCACCACGTCTCTGTGATTGCGATGAGATCATGGCCCTGCGACCGCACAAAGATCTCTAGTTCTTCTTGTTTGTTCCCCATGCTACGTGCATTTGTGTAAAGACAGTTCAGTGGTGAAGCAGATGTAGGTATCCTCAACGGCCCACAGCGAGATTTCTGACAGGGGACTGGCAAAAGTGGCTCCACGGAGGAGTACTCAGGGCAGTCCACAGAATTTTCCCTACTCTCACGTGGAAAAACGTCCCCAAGTCCACGACTGTGCTGTTGGTATTTACCTCTTCCCACCGTCAACTCCCGTTGTGTCTCCCAAAGCCTAACCCTGGCAGCCGCCTTAATATCCCCTTCCCCCTTCCTAACTAGTTTAAAGCACGATCGATGAGCCCTGCTATCTCCTGGGCGAGGATCCGCTTTCCTTTATAGGACAGGTGAGCCCCATTAGCAGTACTCATGCCAGGAGCAGAGTACACCATCCCTTGGTTAAAGAATCCAAAAGAAGAAACTCAAGAGGTCATTTAGACCTTGCTCAAGCAGGGTCAGTTGATGTGGTCTACCTAGACTTCAGCAAAGCCTTTGACACTGTCTCCCACAGTATTCTCCTGCAGAAGCTGGCAGCCCGTGGCTTGGATGGGTACACCCTTGGCTGGGTAAGGAGCTGGCTGGAGGGCCGGGCTCAGAGAGTGGTAGTAAATGGAGTTAAATCCAGCTGGCGACCGGTCACGAGTGGTGTTCCCCAGGGGTCGGTGCTGGGGCCTGTCCTCTTCAATATCTTCATTGATGACCTAGATGAGGGCATTGAGTGCACCCTCAGTAAGTTTGCAGATGACACTAAATTGGCTGGGAGTGTGGATCTGCCTGGGGGTAGCGAGGCCCTACAGAGGGATCTGGACAGGCTGGAGAGCTGGGCTGAAGCCAATGGCATGAGGTTCAACAAGAGCAAATGCCGAGTCCTGCACTTTGGCCACAACAACCCCAGGCAGCGCTATAGGCTTGGGGCGGAGTGGCTGGAGGACTGTGTGGAGGAAATGGACCTGGGGGTACTGATTGATGCACGGCTGAACATGAGCCGACAGTGTGCGCGGGTGGCCAAGAAGGCCAACGGCATCCTGGCTTGCATCAAAAATAGTGTTACTAGTAGGAGCAGGGAGGTAATTGTCCCCCTGTACTCAGCACTTGTGAGGCCGCATCTCGAGTACTGTGTTCAGTTTTGGGCCCCTCACTACAGGAAAGACATTGAGGCTCTGGAACGCATTCAGAGGAGGGCTACTAAGCTGGTGAGGGGTCTGGAACACAGGCCTTACGAGGAGCATCTGAGGAAGCTGGGATTGTTCAGCCTGGAGAAGAGGAGGCTTAGGGGAGACCTTATAGCTCTCTATAACTTCCTGAAGGGAGGTTGTAGTGAGCTGGGGGTCGGCCTCTTCTCCCGTGTAGGCAGTGACAGAACTAGAGGGAATGGTAGCAAGCTGCGCCAGGGGAGATTCAGGCTCGACATTAGGAAGCACTACTTCTCAGAAAGGGTAGTCAGGCACTGGAATGCACTGCCCAGGGAGGTGGTGGAGTCACCAACCCTGGGGGTGTTCAAGGAAAGACTGGATGTTGTATTGAGGGATATGGTTTAGTGGGAGCTAGTAGTAATAGGTGAATGGTTGGACTGGATGATCTTCTAGGTCTTTTCCAACCTTGATAATTCTGTGATTCTGTGATTCTGTGATTCTGAATGATCCCTTCTGCTAATGGTAAACCACAACACCCCCCCTTTGATGGCACACAACTGCCAATGTTTCCAGTCCAGACCTGCTTCTGCATTTTGAGTTGTTAGGAAGTGCTGGGGCTGAGCAGAGTGAGGCCTGTGTCTAGGAAGGGGGCTGCGTGCCCCCCGGAATAGTGCATGGCAGCTCTGGTGAGGCTGTGCAGGCCACAATGTGACATTGTACTTAAGGCTTTAGGACCCAAATCCAACACAAGGAAATTTGGCCCAGATGCCCTAATATTTTAGAGGAATAAAGCCATCTTCCCTGAAGTGAGTGGTCTCACCTCTGCGCTGCCATGGCTGTTCCAAGGGGCACCCTATGGGCAGCTCCAGTTATAGGATGGGGTCTAGGGCTAGAAAGAAGATGTGGTGATTTCAATACCACCCTCAGTTTCTTGTGTGTGCAGGGTAAGTCCTGGAGCCCTCAGGAGAAGATTTACAACAGTATGTAAGTGCCTGACAGAGGTCATACTGGGCTCTTCAGAAACTCCCAGGCACCCAAGTACATCAGTAAATCTGCATCTCATTCAGTTTCTCACAGCAGGGTCCTGGATTTATCTCTAAGAAGAAGCTACTGGACGCCTGGTGTGCCATCACTCTGCAGAACAGGGATCTGCTTGAGTCCGGGGGAGCTGACTAGCAAATAGTGGAAATGATGCAGCACTGGGACACTGAACTCACCAGAAACCTTTTCCAGCCTCACTAGTGAGCTGTATCCCTCTGCCAGGGCTCAGCCCAGCTTTCCAACCAGGTAACCCTCCCCAAAAAGACATCATTTTTTTAAAAAGGAAAAAAAATCAACCTATCAGATTTTCCCCCAACACTTCCTAATTACCCTAGCCTGTACTCCAAATTTCACAGTGGTCAGCCAAGGGACAGGTTTTCCACACATCCACAGTCTCCTGGTAACTGAAGTCCTGTCGACGAACTGTGTGTACCAGGTTACTGTGCAGTTAGAACATGCTTCTTACAGACACGAGAATCACCAATGAGTGAAATAGCTTTTCTTCAGCTAAATATGCCATGCATTTAAAATGTCTGTCCTCTATGATAGGATCTTCCAGGCATAGTGATGGAAGGTGTGTGGGCTGGGACTATGCCTTAGCCAGAGCTATCGTAAAAATCTAACAGAAGCATTGAAACTGGAATGGATGGGTGAACGGCATCAAAGGACGAGGCAGAAGGACAGGAATGACAGCTGCTGATGACACTTAGGATAGAAGATTATCGAGATCACAGCTCATCCTGCAGCTTCTCAAAACACCCAGACTGGGAATATAGCAAAAGACAAACTGAAGCCATTAAGAGGTAAGATAAAGGACAAGCTTGGAACCATCAAAGACATCCAGGTAAGGCGACTAAAAAGAATGAGTAAATCAGCAATGTTTCCTAATACTTCTGGGAGGTGGAACAGGGTGGGGGAGAAAAAAGATCATGACCACTGTGAGACCTTAAAGTGAACAAAAGGCAGGTCCAAAACCAGCCCATGGTCACCTGCCTAAGAGGTACTCGAGATGTGGTGACTTATCTGCTCATGTTCCTTGTACCCCTGTCTTTGCAAGCAGTCCTAGCTGGAGCACTCAGGCACATACCTGTTGGTGCCTGCAAACATGGGCATGAATGAATGACTGTGAATTAAGTTTGTTGCTGAGAATAAAATAATCTCTCCCAATACAGTTTCATATTGAACTTTGCTGCATTAGCTGAGATTTGTGCAACAGCAGAGCATGCTGGTTCCTAGCAAAGGAGTCAAAGTGTGATAAACCCTAAAAGATGATGTTCTGCATGCGGAATATGAATATTCACATGCAGCCCTGTGAAGGTAGGTGTGTTCTCCAGAGCCTGTGGTTAAATTAATTCTTAAAGCTCCTCAATTTGACATTGCTTTCCTCTCCACACAGACTGTAACTGAAAGAGGGATAATTTTCTCTCCTCCTCTGCTTCTTTCTTTCTCTACCACCTGTTCCTACATATGATGTCTTCTGTTACCAAAGACTGTACATACTATGTTGAATGAACAAGCCCTGATGCATGTCTGTAGTCCTAAGGCAAAGGTGTGTTGGGAATATTAAAACCATAGGCTGTGAATGAGGGGAGAGAAAGTCTACAGATTATATATGCTCTTTCTTGTCTTCATTTCTCTGTAAACTCTGGCTCTAACTCATGTGTGAACTGTAAGACAGCTGTCAGACTGAGCACTGCTTGTTAAATACAGCTAGTAAGGAAATGAGGGTTGGACTAGTGCAGTAAGGAGAAACAAAGTTTGGCAGATGGTTCCTGGCTACTGGCTGGACCAAATGCTCATCTTCCCAGGGAGACTGGGAGTGACTGCAATCTATCACCCACTCTGTCTCTAAGCTCCTCAGGGTGCTCGGATAACACAAGCACCTGAAGTCCCTATGCACTTTCCCCCCACTCCATTTTCTCTCAGAGTGGGGGCACATGTTCTCCACCTGAGTCCAAAACAGCTTCTTTATTCTTTCTGCTCATCTGCCACCCTGCTGACTCTAAGCACAGGTCCCACGCTGTGGGGCTGCAGCTGTAGGTGACACCAGATCAGTCTGTATAAAGGACGCAGAGCACAGAGGGTGCCTGGATGCTGCCTGCCCACTGCCTGCACTGAAGTGTGGCTGGTGGGACAGGACAGACACAGGTTTTCAGTTGTGTGGTGTGTCTCCTTACAGCCTGGGCTTGTGTGAAAACACATCCACTGTGCATGATACAGGTGTGACATAAAATGTAATGACCCACTGAGTCAGAGCAATGGTCCCCACAGCCCAGCGCTCGGTGTCCTGTGGAGCCAGTGGGAGATGGTATTCTGGAAGAGTCCAGGAGCCTGGCTACTCTGAGCAGTGCCGTTCCTGTGAACCCCACCAGCACCATGGCATATGGTGAGCAGCAGTTCTACTTTCACCTTATCTGCTGCCTTGGTGAGTTTGTAAAGGTTCCTAATCCTCTTCTCCAAAGCTAAAACCCCAGCCATTTTGGTCTCTCCTGCAGAGATGTCTGCTCCATCCCCCTGGCCATTGCAGTTGCTCTTCATGTATTCTCTGACTCCACTCTGGAGACCAGGAATCAAAACTACCCAGAGCTGAAAGCATCTGGGTTTTATGTAGTGACAAAATGATGCAAACGAAGAGGACTGTACAGTGAGATCCTGTTCCACTCTGGAATCATCAACTTTAGCCAGTGCAACCTTTGATCCCTCTTCCCATCCACTCCTGGTATTGGACAAAATTATTTTCACCACCCATTTCAGCTGCGTATTACCTCAACCCTCTCCGTTCTTGTGAACACAACACTAAACAGAGAAGTTTTCACAGAGGGTGTGCAAGAGAGAAAGAGACTCTGACTTCTTGCTCTGCAAATGTGGGGATAGCTTAGCTCAAAGCTCAGGCTCCCTTCCAAGCAATGCAATGAAGGAATATGTAGTATATGCATCCTTGAGGGAACTGCAGCCATCCCTGGGTAGGAAGCTATTGCAGCAGAGCAGCTAGAAGAGTGTGATGACCCAGAGAGGAGTGAGTGAAGGTGAGCCACTGGTAACAATGGCTTGAGAGAATTTTGAGGCAGACTAACTGCTGGAGTTAGCAGTTGTCTAGTGGAGAACATCTCCCAGACCAATCTTGCAGAGTGTTTATCAGCCAGTATTTCTGATGACCTTGCTTAGAGGTCTGCTATGAGACAGAGAGGCAAGAACTATGGAAGAAAGAAGGACTTTTCAGGCAGTTTCCTGACTGTGAAATGCTGAAGTTCTAGGTAAATTTGAATTTTAATGGAGAAGAACAAGAGAGAAAACAAAGAAAGCATGAGCAGCTTCTGGGGACAGAATAGCAGTGACTTACAGTATCTAAAACTTAAATGTCCTCACACAAGAGCCATGCTCTGTTTAAAGAAAGAACTGTAGCATTTAGAAACTGCATATGTTCTCCAGCAATTACTAACTGGGCCATGGCAGGACTTCAGAGCATTATTTTCCACACACAATATGGCTTCTAGCAGAGTCAGTACAGACTTTTACCACGTCATTCAATATCTTTCAGATGGGAAAATGGGAGAAAAGGGGCAGCCAATGCATGTAGTAGGTGGCCTCATGTCTGCCAGTTGGATGCTCTGGAGGAGATGGCAGCAGGAGAGTGTACCATTAGCTAGGGAAGAGTTCTCAACTGGTTGAGCATAACACAGGCACTTCAGCAGGGGAGGACTGCGGCCTGGCAGGTCTGAGGCATCCTGTCCTGAGCTTCTGAGGTATGGCTGGGGAAAATTCATATTGTGTGGAAGACCAGAATATCCCTCAGGATGGTGAAATAGCCTAGAAAACATATTTGGCCATTTTTATACTGGTCCTTTTGCTGAACTCAAGAGAGTTCAAGTAAATTGGGCTTTCTGAATCTTAGTGTCATCAGCTAAAAAATGAGGCCAATATCAAGCTTACCTGCTGTCATGGTTTGAACTCAGCTGGCAGCTGAGCACCACACAGCCACTTGTTCATTTCTACTCCATGGGATGGGGGAGAGAATCAGAAAAAAACCCTGAGAAAACTCACATGTTGAGACAAAGACAGTTTAATAGGTAAAGCAAAAGCCACACATGCAAACAAAGCAAACCCAGGAATTCCTTCCCCACAGCCACAGTCCTTTCACGAGTGAACCTGTTCCAACATGGCCTCCTTACCCATGGCTGCAGTCCCTCCAGGGGTGTGACTGCTCTGTCATGGGCTTAATCCATGGCCACACACTTTGAGTGCCCCTGCAAGATCTCATGCACAATCACAGACACTTCAAGATATATCTGCTCAGGTGTGGTCTTATTCATGGCCACAAATGCTTCAGGGTGTCCTGCTCCCATGTGGGCTTATCCACAGGTGACAGTCCCTTCCAATTGAGTTCACACTGTCCAGTCCAGCAGCAGAGAAACAGCAGTGATGCCCTGGCCATCTGCCAGCCCAGGCACATCGCCATTGCTGTTATCAAAATGTTCCTAGGCACAGCAGAGTATGATAAGCAGTACAGCAGTACAGCAGGCAGCAAAACCAAAAAGGAACCACTAACGAGCTCTAGACTCTAATATACAATAATGAAAGCAAGCCCCATGGCAAAAACAGGAGCCTGCCAATTAATAGCTAAACAGCAATAACAGCTATAAATTCAATCTGGCACATTCCAATCAAATCTGTCATTATATCGAACCCTTTGAGCCCCATGTTGGGTGCCAAAAAGGACTGTTGTGGTTTAATCCCAGCTGGCAGCTGAGCACCGCACAGCCACTCGCTCACTCCTCCCATGTGGGATGGGAGGGAGAATCAGAAAAGTAAAACTGAGAAAACTCACGTGTTGAGATAAAGAACGTTTAATAGGGAAAGCAAAAGCCACACGCAGACAAAGCAAAGCCAGGAATTCCTTCCCCACTCCCCATGGGCAGGCAGGTGTTCAGCCATCTCCAGGAAAGCAGGGCTCCATCACATATTAACTGCTACTTAGCAAGACAAACACCACCACTCCAAATGCCCCTCCTTTTCCTTTTTCTTCTACCAGCTTTATTTGCTGAGTATGATGCTATATGGTATGGAATATCCCTTTGATCGGCTGGGGTCAGCTGTTGCGACTGTGTCCCCTCCCAACTCCTTGTGCACCACCAACCTACTCGCTGGTGAGGTGGGGTGGGGAGCAGAAGAGTCCTTGTCTCTGTGTAGGCACTGCTCAGCAGTAGGGAAAACATCTCTGTGCTATGAACACTGTTTCCAGCATAAATCCAGAACACTGCCCCACACTAGCTACTATGAAGATTAACTCCATCCCAGCCAAAACCAGTACAGCTACTTTCCAGTAAATTGCAGCTAATTAGAATTAGTGTTAATTAATGACTGCACAGCTCTGGGGTGTGAAAATGGCAATACCATGCTAAGCCATGCTTCCTTATAACCAGAGCAGTTAACTGTATTAGTTGAAAGTGGAGAGATGCAGTAATGAGGAAGGTGAAAGAGATATACAAAGAGAATACTGTATTCATGATGGCCTGCAGCTGCAAAGGGCAGGGAAAGCTCTGGTCCCACACACTTAGGGAACCAGAGAGAGGTCTCTTTGTAGGAGGTCAGGTGTTTCCCAACAGCTTTGGGTTGTTGCTGCAGCAGTGCACTGGCTGAGGAAGGGAAGGGTCACTTGCTGACATATGTGGGATAGAGGGCTCTGCTCAAGTCTCACATGGCCCTTGTTCATAATCTGTTGAGGATGCTGATTATCGGTGTGGTCTGCAGGACAAAGCTGAGCAGCACTTCCAAGAAAGCGAAGGCCAACACTGCCTCATGTCTGTCAGCTAGCACCATCTTTAGTGGGGATAAGGAAGACTCATCACCGGAGGCAGCGCATGGCAGTGTTTCTCTGGCCACTGTGTTGGAAGCTCTGTGAAAAACACAGCCTGGTAGGTATGTCGCCACCAGCAGAAGATCCATTTCACCCAGCTGTGGGCAAGGAGCAGACATACAAGGAGAGAGTGGGAGAAGCAGGGTGGGAACAAAGCCATCTCTGTTCCCAGCAAAGCACCATCTCGAAGGGGAAAGGAATGTAGTGGGACTTGGTTCAAACCCAAAAGGGGGATTTAGAAGCATGCAATGCCATTTCCCAAACCTGGTTTGTGTCCAAGACACTTGGATCAATACCCAATCTTTTGGCTATTGATCTGGAACAACTACCCATGTCAGGACCTTGGCTTGCAACCTCTTTCAAGAGCCGTTCCCAGCCACACAGAGGCCCAACCACCTGTACGGGTGTGATTCACCAGGGAGGCGAAGGGAGGATTGCAAAGCTCTGAATCACCAGTGCTGTTTCTTCCAGCTCCCCAGTGCTAACCTACATATCAGCTGTGGACTTGGCTACAACTCCTGGCTGGATTCCATACTCTGCAGTTGCATTCTGCTGCCTTGAAATCCCCCTCCTCACACACGTGCGCATGCATACACCATGGTTTCAGAGGGATACAGAAGCCGTCACTGCTTTCTGTCCAGAACTCCTGCACAGTGGTGGAGCTAGTTCATCCTTCTCAGGAACAGGTTCCATTTCAGTGCCATGAGACATGAATTATGTGTCTGGAAAGGTTATAAAAACTCCTTGGGACCCTTTGGAAGGAAGATGAAATCTTGAGATGAAAAGTGGTATTAAAATGTCACCCAGTTTGACTGCTGGCAAAATCAGGGACTGTGGCTTTGACTAGGAAGAAGTATCCTCATGACTCTGTAAGACAAAGATTGCTGACACTCAGCATATTCCATTTATGAAGTCATAAAGGTGTCTGTACTAGGTAACTGATTTAGGATTTTGTTCCTCCTTCCTCCTCCTCCTCTTGTCCTGTGTTTTTTCTTCAGCCTCCTCCTCCTCCCCACAATACCTCTTCTCCTCACGGAGAAGCCGAGCATCTCCTGCTGTCAGAATGATTATTCTTGCCTGTATTAGAATGAATGATTAGTCTCTGTTTAGTTGCCTCCATAATTAAGTGCTGCATGAAAAAATATTCTTGTAAGTCAGCAAGGCGGTCGCTCCCTGTGGGGCTGTTGGGAGCGTACAGTTCTCCATTGGCTTCAGGCAGGGAGGTGGGTGTCCTGCGTGGAGATGCATTCACACTCAGCCCGTGACACAGGTACCTCATGCACAAGCTGCCATGTTTGTAGCTGGGGCACGTAACTCCCCAAGATGGATGCGCGCACATGATGATCTCTTTGCACTCATTTGCTACCAATATCCCCGCTGATGTGTGCATGCACAGGGGCACACACTCAGCCCCCCTGACAAATACCTAGCCCCACACAGGCCTGTACACTCCTGACCAAGGACTGATCCTCTGCGTACCTCCAGCTTGCCTTTCTCACTCCCCTAGCTCAAACCCATCAGCCTAGTCCTGCCCTGCCTCAGTATACCCCCCTGGATAGCCCCCACATTAAGAGGAGGCTCTCAGAGGAGGGCTGGGGTGAGGGGAGAGGTGGTGAGTGGAGAAGGGATATTAGACAGGATAAAGTGTAAAGAATACCCCACCCTTCCTATAAATATCCAAGCAGCTCCTCTGCTTCCTAGCAGCACTAATGAGGCTCAACAGGAGTGATGGAAAGCAACAAAGGAATCACTGATGAACAATCAGAGATGGTGCTCAGCTGCTAATGGGACTAATGAGCTGCTTTGCATAAACTGAGAGGGAGGAAGAGGAGCAGATGGGCTCTTGGAAGGCCAGTGGCAGCAGAAGCATCACAAGGAGTGTCTTGCAGCGTGGCAGTGCTTGCTGCTGTCCTTCTGCCTCCTCCCTGGCAGAAGGCTTTAGCCACAGGAGAGCCAGCACTGGGAGGCTCTGCCTGAGTGGCTCTGGCACAGCCCGCTTCATGGTGTGAATTGAGACTTACTGCAACATGCTTCAGCCCACATGGCAGGTCTTCTGTAGTCCTTGTGGGAAGAGTGTTAGAGTAACCTCTCTAACATCATTTACTGAGGAAAGGGCAAACATATCTTCTGTAACTCCAGTGGTCCAGGCATGGACACATGGACCTCCAAAGGGCAATTTGCCCTAGTCTTTGAATCATCCAAGTTAGAACAGAGGTGTCAGACTGCAAGTGCACTTACTGTGGCAGGCTGGATTGACTGTCAATTTGACTGTCTTTTGAGCTGGCACTAGCTGTGATCAGGCAGGTACCCTTGGGGTTATTATCCTGCTTAGAAGGGGATTAGCATCTAGTTCCCTGGTTTTTTGCCTGCAGGAACAGGCGTCCAGCTGTAGGTGAGAAACCCAGTATTCACAGGGGGTTGTCAGCCATGATATGGTTTAAGAAGCAGGGATTGCACAGGAGAAAGGTGCATGCTGGAAAGGAGAGATGTTAATCTGTGCTTCAGTCCACCAGGTATAGGCAAGTGGAGAGTCCAACCCCAGCCCACACCATCAAGGTTGGACAAAGATTTTGTGACTTAGGAACCAGGGTGTCCTAGTGCGCTGTGGCAATGCATAGCAAGTACAGAAAGTGGGTTTCTCAACCTGAGAATGTGACAAAGGCAACCCACATTCGGGTCACTTTTCCCTGGTGCATTAGTGCCACTTCTCCTCTGATGGCTAATGTGAGACTGGAGAAAGTATGGTGCCCTGCTTTTGCCTCTTATACCTGACTGCTGATCCTTCCAGCACTGCAGGGTGAGAGTAGGAATGCCATCTCTGTCAACCTATTTCAGTCCTTGACCCCTGCACAGAGGCTATGGGCAACCAAACAAGCTATGATCTCTATTGCAATCCAGACAAATGTCTGCTAATAGCTGGCCTGAGGTCCCTTAATGCATTTTCCTTTCACAGAGGCTCCCTGAGCAGCCAGAACATGGTGACGACCGTGCAGCAGGAGCAGCAGGTTAGAAAGGCTGCAGCATTGCTCTCGTTTGAATTCAGAAGCAGATGCTATAAATTATCTTGCAAATGGAGCTGTAGGAATGATTTTCTGCCTCGCCTCCATAATTTGTTGGCACTTTATCTAGGTGCACAGCTGTGGGTGGGGTGTCCTCGCAGGAGGGAGAAGGCACTGAGCTTTCTGCCTGCTTATTAGCTTGTACTGGGAGAGATGATTATGGGCTGGGTGCAGCTCCTCTAACAGAGAGGAGCTGATGGAAACCTTTTTTTGCTCTAGGGCAGGCTGTGTGTGAGGCTGTGAACTTACTCCCACTCCTGATATGGTCTCCAGTGGGGGACATCTCTAGCATGAGAAGGACCTAAAGAACCAGTTCTCTATTCAGAGCAGCTATGGGCTGGGCTATGTAAAGCCACCAAATATTAAAATGGCTCCTAAGCTTCTCTAACTTTTACAGGAAAAGGGGGTAATGAAAAGGGATATTTTAGTACTCGGCAGGTAAGAATTACAGTGCCATGTTCACTTGAAGCCAGACAGTTGGGAAGCCCTTGATATTGGGCTAGGAGAGACTCCATATCCTGGAGACATCCACAGGGAAGCAGTGGTCCCACTCTCCTCAGGCCTTTTCCCGCTGATGCTTCTCCCTTCCAGAGTCCTGCATGTTGAACTCCAACGTGTGAACACCCTGAGTTGTGCAGATCTGAGGGTAGCTGTGCGGCAGAAAATTTACAGGACCTGTGTGTTTCTTGGGGCTATTCAGTCCTGTTGCATTCGCTAAGTCTGTGTGCCTTGTGTCCTCCATTCTGTGTCTTGCTGAGTGTCCCTGTGTCACTGCCCTGCCTCCAAGGGCTACTGAAAATGCTTCTCCTGGATCACCTTCTGCCAGCTTCTCGTAGTTGCAGAGGACCCATGTAGAAAAATCCTGCAGGTTTTCTCTGATCCTGCCTGAAGAATATTGCAAGTTAAAAAAGGTAAAAAAGACAAACCACAACCCATCTTTTCAAATGGCTACCATGCTGTTCTGATGTCTGATAGAGACAGAAATCTACCTCTTTGGTGATGTGATGTCATCCTCAGTGACTGCATTGACACAAGGCTAACAGAGGCCAGAACCTTGTGCACACGTAGATGTAGATGTGTAGATCTTGTGTAATGTGTGAGTTTACAAGAGAAATCTGTGACAGGTGACTGGGGCAGAACATGAAAACAGGATGGACAAGATGCTATGTGAGTTTTGCTGTTATGGCTTGTCTCTGCCATGCTGGTTGTGGTGGCAGGGGTGCATAAGTGGCACTTGACTAGGTGGGATGAAAGAAGGGCTGGAGGCCAGCCTGTAGCTAAGAGGATAAGTCCTGAAGATGCAAAACTGCAGAGAGATAGGATGATGATATCTACGGCCATCCATCTCTGCCAGGTCTGCTTTCTGTCAGTGCTTTGCCAGCTTCAGGCTGTGATTGGCATTTACTAGCAGCTCCTTCCCCAGAAAAAGGAAAGGGTACTGCTGTGTGGGACCTAATGCTTATGTACATCTTTACCTTCAGGATCCAGAGGTGCTAAGATTGCTCATTTGGAGCACAGTTTTGTAACCTGTTCGCCTGCTGCTGATCCTGGCACCGGTACCTGAGACCACATGTACTTGTTTTCCCTAGCTATTGGCACACTTCTGTCTCCACTTGCCTCCTCACCGTGTTTCCTTTCTCAAAAGTTAGGCAGAGGCAAAAAGAGGAGGAAATAGATCTGCCCAATAGAAATTTTTTTCCCAGCATGTCCTTAAAATATTCGTTCTTAAAATACCATAGCTGCCACCCTAAGTGACTATACTGCATCTGATAAGTATACAGATATCTTTCAGCTGGAAAATGCTCTCCTGCTTCCTCTACGTAATAAGCTATTATGGCTGAAGGATGCTGGGGTTTTTTTGGTTGGGTTTGTTTGTTTGCTTGCATTTTGTTTGTTTGTTTGTTTTAGTTGGTGCTGTTTCTAGTTTAGCAAGAAAACATCTTTGCTGACACCATGGTGGGCAGAGTGTCTGTAATGTTCCCATGGCCATGGAGCTGTTGTGCTGCCTGTATTTATTCCACCTGTACTATTATGCCTGGTCTCAGCAGCTGAGCTGCATCCGCTGAATTCTTCAACCGAACACCTGGAGATACCACTTCAGAGCTATCTGTATCATTAGACATTTGAATGGAGATCAGGAACTGCAGGTTCAACCATTTCTATCACAAACTTCCTGTGCAACTTTAGAGGAGGTGATTTAACTTCTTACACTTCATCTCTGCCTCCCATCTGCAAAATACAGACATCTAAATCTTTCTCTTGTCCACCTAGATTTTAAGTTCTTTGGAGCAAAGGGTTGGATGGGGGTTTTTTTGCAACATGTATAGCAGTCTCTCTTTTTTCTTCTGAGCATCACCATACCATAGACAGTTTCAGTTAGTATTAAAGCTGATCATTTTTAGTAAGTGATGATGTAATGATGCTTTTTGCAAGAGGATGAAAGCTATGCTTGGAGTCCTGTTCTAGTTCTTCTGTCAGTATTTTCTGTATCCCTGAAGTTTCCTCTCCTGTTTCATATTCCCTTTTTCTCTTCAAATGTTTCATGCTGTGATGCTGTGGCAAAACTACTGCCACAGAGCACCTTATCCTTGACATATATCTATGTGGGCAAAGGGAGGTGACAGATGGGAACAAAGTCCTCTTATCTTGGAAGAGAACTGCAACTTCATCATCCAAAATCTGCAGCCAATAAGGATTTTAACTCTTTCTGTTGGCACCTTGGACTGTATTCATACACCAAAGTAGCATGGTGGAAAGGCCAAAAACCGCAGTGCACCCAAATCCTCACAGACATTTGGCCTGCAACACACACCTACACATGCCCAGGAGCTCACTCTGTCATCTATGGAGACACTAATTTCTGTGGGCTGTGTAACATCTGAGCACTTACATACTTCAAGTAGAATATTTACAAATGCACCCAGTTGAGGGAAGGGGTCTCTGTAATTATCTTTCACTTTACTGGCATCCCTAACAGTGAAACTCCTCTTCCTCTGGTAGATTGCTCCAGCAGAAGCACCATAGGACACGTTGCCATGGAAACAAAACCTTCTCATATTTCAATAATGTATTGAAGGTTTTCAGGGCATCTTCCCCTTTTTCCTCTGCTTGGCCTTTCAGCATTTACTGTGCAGCATATGCTGGAAGTGCAGTGCCCTTATTCTTCAAAACCCAAACAAAAACCCACAAAATTGCTCTTCCATCCCAACTGACTCTCTTTCTGCCATCCATCCCTCTTATTCCTTGTCTCTGTCATTTTATGGCTTAGGCTTTCTATAGCAATCTAACTCAGAAACAACAATTTGCTTCTGTGGTATAAAATTCCTTTGCCTGCACCCAGAAGTTCTGCCCAAGGGTGAGGGAGAAGCCCTGCTGCCGTGGTCCCGTGTTGCAGTTCAACTTTTTCCCTGTTACACAATGCAGCTGAATGTCTTTTGGGGTATTGGGAGTGAGGAGGCAGGAGGTATAAGGATTTCCACTCATGGGAAGAAAGTGATGAAATACGCTTTCACAGCAATGATTTCCATCTCTGCAGTTTCAGTGCCTTACTGCCTCTGCTGCGAAACCTCCAACCCCAGCTTGCTTGCTTCACTGCATAGAGCTGGGTACCCCTGCTTATTAGAGTCTCAGTTGTTGAACAGCACAGCAGATGAAAGAAGAGGTCTAAGAGCAGTTAAGCACTCACTAATCTTTACAGATGGTCCTCACTATGCTGTGCAGCTCCCTATCTCCTGCACCAAGCCCTGCAGTTCCCTCTAAACGATGCATGTCCCATGGCATCTCCTTGCTTACAGCCTACAGCTGACTCCCAGCTTAAGAAAAGCTTTGTGAAAAGCCATGGGGAGGGTCTTACATCAGTGGTCATCACTGTACATCCCTTCAGCATTCATGGGCTGCACTTCAGCTAAACTTTATTATGAGCACACCCCCTAGTCACTGCCCTCCCCCACTTCTTAAGCAGCCCCCCACAAGCACAACTTCATGTACCTTTGCTCTTGTCTGCTGGGCAGACTACAAAAGGTATAGCATGTTTGATTTTGTTGCTTCTGAGCCTATGGGAATAACAGTCAGTCTTAGAGGGTAAGCAGTGTTTTCTAGAAGATTAAAAAAAAGAAAAAGGTGATTTATTTGAATAGAGGAGAGGACTGGACAGCACAGAACACAGCCTCCGACCCCTCAAAAGAATAAGCAAGGACATCAAAAAGCACTAGAGAATGCACAGGGTTACTGCATTTACTTGCCAAAAATAAGAACAGGAGACAGATTTCATAGCTGAGATACTGAGATGGGGTGGCAAGACAGCAGGTAAGCGACGACCAGTCTTAAAAGGTGTTGGGCCCACAGCAGAAAGAAAGAAAAATAAAAAGTGGGGATTCCTATGATTCAAATTGCTCCTCCTCGATAGGATGGGAACACATGCCCTAAACCAGTCATCAACCATCATGACTAACTCCCCATCACCTACACCAACCAGCCACTCCAGGAGAGGGGCCAGAGGGGGACATTACCCGTGACTGATATGTGCACTGCTGGAAGGTTTAAGACTGCAATATCACAGCACACACGCGTGGCTGCCTCCCAGGGAGATTAGTCTCTGCTGTGTTCTTATCTGTGCTCTCAAACGGAGTCAGGCTGAGCTAAGTCATTATTTGGTTAGAAGACCCATAACTTGGGCTAGAAGAAGGTTTTTATGGATTCAGCGTTGGTGAAATTCACACAGAGTCCGTGGAAAATGTTCAGAAGTCAAAGGTGTGCATTTGGCTGTGGGAGGTGCCCTCTTCCTAGGGAGCAGAACGACACCACTGAGTACTTGAAATCATGGAAGGCTTTGCTCCCCAGGTCCAAATGACACAGGGAGGCAAAAGTGCAAAACCCCACTCTGAGTTCGCAGCCTAACGACAGAATTGTCTACAGCCAAGGAAAGTGTTTGAGACTAAACCATTATGTAATTGCACTGTAAACTTGTAATTACTTATTGTGCTTCCTTCCAACGATGCAGGGCTGAACAGAGTGTCTCTTATTTTGAAGCAATTACTGATAACAAATGGTTTAGTTAAAGCTTGGTAAAGATACTTTCGGTCAAAGCCTCTCTATTTCCAGCGTGGACTAGAACAATATTTTTGGCCACAGCCCAAAGAGGTGACATTTCAAAATATGAATAAAACTAGCATAACAACTTGCAGTCGTGCGAGGACAACTAAGATCTACATTTCCTGTGATTCCTTCTGTTGTCTGCTTTTTTTCCTCATGATCCGGACCATCTCAGTTTGGTTGAACAGCCAAATAAAAAGGCAAGAGCCATCTTTCTGCTACAGTTTTGTCTAGTGCCTTGCACAAAAGCTGTTGGGGACTGTTGCTGAGGGGCCAAAGCATGTGGCCCCACCAGCAAAGACGAGACTATGCTGTGATGAGAGGAGCAGAGATGGACTGCACAGAGATGGACTGCGCAGAGCTGGGAGGGTGGTCCTATTGGAAATATAACCATCATGCTGGTGGCAATCACAGTTAGCAGTACTGGGGTTTAAATCATCAGGGTTGTGAGAGAGTGATTGGTGCTGGCAGGAAAAGGGAAGCAGTTTAAGCAGATGGGATCTCTCTAATCTTCCTAGTAGTTGTGTTTGTGTGTTGGTGCCACGAGGGCAAATAATCTGGACATCTAAATCCCTTGTCTACACTTGGAGTGTATCCAAATGGATGTCAAGGTAAACAATCACAAATCCTGCCTTGGACTGGCTACCCCTGAGGCCTGCAGCAATGTCGCCAGGCTGGGTGACTGTGGGCTACGGTCCCTGCCAAATGTACACTAGGCTTATTCTGAATGTGTCCTTTGGAGCAGAGCAGCCTTCCTGGCATGGCTGGTAGGAGCCAACCCCTACGCTAGCACCCGAGCCAGTCTGCAGCCTCATCTTGCAGTAGAAATGGGCTGTAGGACTGATAAAGAGCAAGAACTTGAGGCAGCTGAGAGCATGTGGGTGACAACTTCTCCCAGGAGATTTTGTGTGCACATCATTTTCCCCAGGCAAGGGTCTGTGCTCTTCAGATGGCAGCAATGTGAGGCTCTGGGGGCTTGGCTAGGCTCCCTGTGGTCCTCTACTGACATGCTCTGGAGCTGCCTGGCTTCAGAAGTATAAATCAGCAGAGCTGTGTGGCATGGGGTAGGAGGCCAGTCTTTCTAAGGGACAGAGAGGCTGCATATCTGTCCAGTTTGATTGCAGCAGGAGCAGTGGACATGCTTCTGCCCACCAAACCAAAGTCACAGTTAGAGATCCATCCCCCAGCCACACCACCCCAACTCAGCACTGCTGACCCCTTTCATCCCAGAGCTGGTAGCTGTCACGCTGCTGCTTCAGAACTTAAATGTTTCCTGCTTCCCTCCCCGTCCAGACGCTGCTCCTGTCACCCCTGCAGACCAACCCCAGTCCCCTTTGCTTCTGTAACACCCTCCCAGGCACTTCCTGACTGCTTCAGAGCTGCCCACCTGAGACCTGAAGTCCATCACAACCCCTTCAACTCCTGGTTTTCAAGTGTGGCTCCTCCAGCCACACCTCACCTAGCTCCCCAAGGGGGAGTGTGTGCGCAAACAGCTGGATGCAGGAAGTGCTTGCCAAAATTCCTCCTCTGGATGATTCAAAGACCACAATAAAAGACACGTCTAGGGAAGACTTGACCTATCCTAGCCCTACTGTTGTTGACTTCTGCTTGGGGTTCAGTAACTTCATCTTATTTAAATTTTTTTACATCTATCATACGTTTGTTTAAAGAAATGAAAGGGTTTGGGTGGAGGAGACCAAACTAATTGGGTATTTGGGCCAAGTTTGTGGAAAGATCTTGGAGTTCTGAAACAGTTAATTTTGGACACAGCTAAAGATTTGATTTGGGTGGTGTTGGAATAAGACTCAAAAATATTGAAAATTACAAATACTGTTTTTAAAAACTCACCTTGCTGAAAACAAGTAGGCACATCTTTTCAAGTAATTAAGTAACTCTGAAATGTCAGAGAGGTCCATTTGGAAAGAATGAAAGGGGCTAGGTTGGATCCAGCATAAACTACTTTGCTTAAAATCTGCTTAAAAATACTGGTTTGGACTGGATCTTATTTGAGGCTATATAAAAATAAATAAATGGTTCCCCAGCTCTATTTTGCACAACAGTGAAAAATGCTAGATGTGGACTTGCATGTTTTTGGGTGAAGAAAACCCTATTTCTGTACAAAAAAGGGAGTCAGTCACAGCACTGAGGAATGTACAACCTCTACAGAAAAGAACAGAAAGGGAAAAAGAAACATGGGGGGAAAGGATATATCCTGGCAACAAAAAGGAAGCCTTGGTAATATGTGTTTGTTTTATGGTGATATGTTTTATTAATGACTTTTTAAACACTGTTTGGGCTTGTTTAAACACCAGTTTTACACAGATTTAACTAAATCAGTTTACAAAACAATTGAATTAAGTCAGGCAATCTCTTAGAGCACAGACACCTGTATCAGTTTAAATGTTTATATTGGCTTAGCTTGCGTCAGTAAATCATCCTTCCTTCACTGCCCAGCTCTTTCCACAGCAGCCGTTTGATTGCATCGCAGGTGGCTTTGCCTCCCTCTCTCCCTTTGGAATTTGATCCCATCCCCCTGCAGCAGCAGAGTGGTGAGATGGGAGAGGCCTGTCTTGCTGGTGGGCTTTTCAGAAGGTGGATCCTAAGGAGGAAAAAAGGCAGAGGGGAGGGCTAGCAGCTTTGCAGACGCAATGCCTGCATCAGCTCAGAGATGCAGCTTACAGGCAACTACAGTGGAGCGCTGGCTCTCCCAACAGCCAATTTAGTTGCAGGAGCTCAGACCCCAGCAAAAATACGTGGTGTTTTGCTTTGTTTTCCAGAAAGTGAGCAGTGCATATGAAGACATCAATTCTTCATGTTTCTCTGTGCTGGCTTATTTACACCCTGCCCCAAAATGTTTTGTGAAAATGTCTTTTTGTCCAGGGCCACAGTGATGCTGCTGTTACATGGTTGCCTTTGACATGTACTGAAGAAGCATTCCTCAGTGTCTTCTGCAGCGTGGACCTCCAGGAGGTGCAGAGCCGTAACTGCCCCTGTCAAACCAACCTCCAGTGATCAACATCCCTGGCACTTTTGCACCTTCCTGCGGTTTGCTTGCTGCCGGTCCCCACACGTTAGCAGATGATATTTCAGCCTTGACCTATGGCTGATGTGCGATGAGGAAGAGAAATGGCGGCCAGAGCCCATGGTGGAGCCACATGGTTACCAGCACCCATCCCAGAGGGTCAGCTGCCTTGCATTGAGTGTGTCTTCTGGTGCATCAGCTGTGGGTACTGTGCGTATCTGGACATCTGTAGGTGATGTCACTGTGTGGAAAAATAGGGAATGTGCTAACCTGGACTGGAGCTTTCCTGTGGTATGACAAGGGCACCCATTGAAAAACACTTACGTAGGCCTTCGATCAGGAAGGAGAAATGTGTTACGCCCCTAACTGGTGCCTAGGTAGCACTATTTTTGCAGCATTAAATTTGTGGTGACCTACTGTCGGCGTCTCCGACCCAAGTGGGAGGAAGCTGTGCCAGCAGACCCACCAGCCCTGTCAGACCCACTGGCCCCCCGGGGCTCGGTGGGACACTGGGGTGGGCACAGGGGAGAAGGACTCTCCCGAGCCTCTTCTCCCCATTCTGGGGCTTGGCGGGACCCTGGGGTGGGCACGGGGGAGAAGGACCCTCCCGAGCACGGGCAGCCCTCCCTTCCAGCCGGGCGCACCAGCAGCATCTCTGCCCAAGAGCCAAAGGACCCTTGGGGCAGCGAGCAGTGGGGGTCAGCACACCCCCGCCGGCGGCTCACGCTGGGACAAGCGCTGTGCGAGGGGAGCTGCCCTCACAGCCGCCCCAGGGCCGGATCTGGGCCGCAGCCGGGGCAGCGCCCGGCCCGCGGCGCCACCGGGGCGCGGCGGGCGCCACCTGGCGGGCGGCAGCGGGCGCGGCGGGTGCCAGCCTGCGCCGGGCGGAGTGGGGCCGGGCCTCGGCCGCGGGGCGCTGCCGCCACACCGCCCCTCGCCCCCGGACTGCCAGCGCCCCGCCGCTGCGCTTCGCACTCGGGGCTGCGCTGGCGGGGCTCTGTCCCGGCCCTTGCCGGCCCTTGCCTGGCGGCGCGGCTCGCCTCCCTTTACTCATCTCTGCTGCACGCTGCCTCTCGCCTCGCCGCCGCAGCCGTCCAAGATGCTCTCTCTCACTAGGGCATCTTTCCCAATCTGGTACATATCAAGCTAAATGAGGCATAATTAGGAATAATTATGACATGACATGGTCTGGAATGAGAAGCAGATGGGGCTTCCCCCAAGATGCTCCAGGTTGGATTCCAGGGAGGAGGGGACAGGGACAGACCGGGGGATGTGGCAGTCTTTCAAGGCTTCCTGCCTTTCCTCACCTCCGCTGGCAGGGGCTGGAGAAGACGTCCTGGCCAGCAGTGCACTGCAGTGAGACCAGCATATGAGTTCTGTGCTGTGAGACACCTGTCTTGGCCTCCGTGGCTATTCCATAGTGGCTTTACAAGTCACAGCAGTGCGTGTGTTTGGCCATGTGTGCTCCCCGTCTGACTCTTCCTTCTATGCAACATTAGGCCTATTTTTTACAGTAATGTATAGAATTATTCTCTAGGAAGGAAGTTGAGGAGGGAGAAGTGAGGAGGTGCAGGCAAAAGACTGGTGCTGAACCACAGAGGCCAGGAAGGCACCGCTAGGAAGATGGATCATCTGCAAAGATGCTCCTTGAAAAGGGGTAAGGGTGAGGCCCTTGCTTGTGGTGTTTCTGACCTATTTATTTGCCTTGGTGCCTGCACAGGGACAGGAGGGAATTTGGAGTTTGACAGGAGATGCATGGCACAGTGGACTCACATGGCTGTGTGGTGGAAGGGCAAGAGTGTGAGTTGTCATGCGAGCATCCATTTCTCACTAAAAACTGATGTCATCCACAGGGAAATCCAGGACTAAGGGAATCCATAACCACTCTTTTTTCTCATTACAATAATATGAAATATTGGAAGTCTTTATTGCTGGCATTTTGTCACTCTTTCATATCTGGCTACATCACTCTGGGGAGAGAGCCAAACCTTAACACAGAGGAGGTGGTGATAGCGTGGGGTAGGCTTCAACACCAACTAAAGCTCTGCATTTGTGCACCTCTTTAGCTACCTTGCTGTCTGTATGCAAGAGGCCAGACTAGCCCAGGTCTATATCAGGTTGTTGGGAGTCAGGACAGGCAATACAGGAGAACTGTCCTTCTTATCTTCACCTGCCCTCTGACTTCCCAGCCATGCCCCTGAGGCAACACCTGACATGCAGAACAACTGGGGACAGCATCCAGAGGGGATGCTGCTTCCCTTTCCTCCAGGATAAATCTTGCTTGCTGCTGAGAGGCATTTTGCGCTTAGTTTTTCAAGCAGCCTCTTTAAGCTGCCTCTGCCTCTAGTTAACAAAATTATAGATTTGCTGTTCCCAGCAAAAGTCCCCTTTTTCCCCACAAAATAAAGGCAAAGCAATATTTTTTTAAAGAATGATATATGGGAGATTGATGGGTACACCCAGGAGTACTCAGGACCTGCAAGCTAATTCTGCTTGGACATACAGTCATCCCATGTCTGCTTCTGTTCAGCTACTGTTGCTTGTAACATCTCCAGTATCCCCCATAGTTGAATTCAGTCTGTGGACCACTACTTTCACCCCCTTGAGGTAGATAAGTTAGTATCAGGTCTCCTTGCTAGTTGCAAGGTTTCTGCCATGTCTCATATGTAAATGACCTGCCTGGTTCAACAGTGGACTTGCAGAATAATTCCTCCTAAGGAGCTGCTTCTGCACTGTGATAGTGCTGGCTGTAGGTTTTTAATTTGCTGGGGCTTGGAAGCTCTGGCTTTGCTGAAGTTTATGGCATCTTGACATTTTTCCTGGTGAATGGGAGTGAAAAAGCAGTATTTCTGATTTTTCCTCTGCAGAGAATTTTCAAAATGAAACTGAAGAATCACTTCTGGAAAATCAGTCTTGTCATCTCAGAATTCTTTAAAAGTGCCATGCTGTTAACATCTTTTCATGCCAGAACAGTTGAAATATCTAGTTTTTTTATTTAATTTTCGAAACAACTAAAGGGGATATTTTTCTTAGTATCTCATGAAACCTCTTTCATAGATTAGATGCTTCTGTTTCTTCTATAGCAAAATATTTTAGCACACTGATAGAAAGGGAGGGTGGGCTCATCCCCTTCAACTTTACTCATAGAAGAGTTAAGCATTTAAACATGGACTTGTTGTTCAGGGTCCTTTCACAGTCAGGGAGTGAAATATCACTCAACAGCATGCTCCAGTGAAGTTGTGCTGTAACTTGAGCAAGAAGAGATATACCTCCATCTCGCAGACCACTGAGTGAGTTATACCACCCAATTCTTGTTTGGTTTGTGATCAGACCCACTGAATCACCCTCTGGATGTTTCTGTTTCTCTCCTTTTGCTATAGAGGGAACCTAACTAATCAGTTTTTCCCAGAGGCCTAATTGTTAGACAGGTAAAATTAGTACAATGAATGTTACCCCACAGGTCTAGTTCAAATTTGAAAACAAGAATTAGATATTTATGTCACTTGGGCATTTTAAAAAATGTCTGCACTGGTAAATGCCACCATCAGCACCCTCTGTACCCCTGGAGTACGTGTAACTGAAGCCTGGCTACTTCAGGAGGTATTGCTTGGCTTCTCTGAGAGATATTGCTCATGAGCATAATGCTGTTGTTTGCTTATGCACTGTGACACATGCTGTGTTCACACACACTGATTGTGCCTCCCTTAGGCATCCTAGATAGCACTTTTTCTCTGATGGCATCTTTCATCATGTCCAGTTTTAAGAACTATCTTCATCAGCAAGACAAACTGGGGAATATTTTATGGCTGAATCATTCTAAGAATAGAAATCTGCCAGATATCTATGCAAGATGCCTCCTGGGTTTATTGCCTTGTGGGCTCTGGGATCCTTTCTTGGAAGTATAGGTAGACACTGTCTTTGAAGCAGATCAAACTGGAAGAATCCTCTGTGCCAGCTGTTTCATGTAGCCCCACACGCTATAGACTTGTAGCAGTATATGTACCTTGAGCTTGCCCAGTGCTGGCAAGCTTCCCAACTAAGTTTACTACAGTTTGTAGTAACTGAGGCAGCCTGGGGATAATCTATGTGAATGGTGGTTGTGGAATGGAAATAAACTCACCTTCCCTGGGCTGCTGGATATCTGAGGGTCAGTATCTGTAATTTATATACCAAATGAGATTTCAAAAGGTACATGTGCCTAAGGTTGGCTTCTGATGTGATGTATAGATGCTTCCAGGTAAGTTAGTTAAAGAAGGCAGATGAGGAGATGTCTACCTCTTTTAGAATTATTTTTTTTAATAGATACATTTATTTGCATTTCCAGGTTTCTGGATATGATCTAGTCTCATCTTTATCATCCCAGCTACAGTTTGAAATGCCCAACTTGGCAAACACTTGTTCTAGTTCCTCTTGGTTCTGGCTGGGTGTTACTTCTACCACGGAAAGGTGATGAAGCAGCTCAGTCCAGATGAGAGGAATTACTGCCTTTGCTGTTGTCTCAGTTTATGCACTGCAAGCTGATCCCAATAAACAAGCAATGATGCAAACTACCTCCCCTTTCTCTGTGTCTTCTCTACATTTTGGCACTTGCCAGCCGACACAGGGACATGGCTCTGCCTGAAAAATTTGGAAGAATGCTCGGCATTAACTGTTCACTAATCAGATATTGTGGAGACTCCTGGTTACTGACCATTCCCACAGTGGTTTTTCTGTCTTCATCATCCTCAGTCGCAGCAGATGGTAGGACGTGCACCAGTAAGGAAATTTGCTGCTCAACATACGGCTGAGTTTCACCTTGAGACCTCACTTCTGTCAGCAGTTTAAAGATTAAATGCCACCTCTCTAAGTGAGTGTCAGAATCACCAGAAAAATCACTGAGAGGTACGAGAAATAATCCCTTAGGAACATTTCATTCATCCTCTCATGGTTCCCAAGCAGCATGTAGTCCTGAATGCATGACTGTCCATTTCTCCAGATTAGTTGATTTAGTTACACATCCCTTGGGCTTGTCAGGGGGGAAATCTGTATCCTTAGAAAGAAGCAAAAGTCAAATAAAAGCTACTCCAAACCATACCAAACAGCATTACTCGCTGCAATAAAGTGCAGGTGTCACCTGGGACTGGAAAGCAGCTTTGTTACTTGGTCCTGCTGAAATCAGCCCGATTCCCCTTTCTCCAGTGGAACAGTGCATGCTATGCCACTTCGTTATTACTGCTGGCATCTAGCATAGGGTCTAAAAGCTGCTGTGCTGGAGAAAGATCTTTCATTACATCTTCAGAGGGTCTAGAATCAAATTCTCCCTCTGGCCAGCTGCTGAATGGCTGTGTCTATGTGCAATGCCCTTGGGAATTCTTGACAGATGCCCTGCATGTTGCACGAATGATGGTGTCCCAAGTAAATATTCTCATTCTCTTTTCCCTTTCTTTGCTTCCTCCCTCTTTGTGTTTTCTGAAGTGTGTGTTGTTTTCTGATATTCAGTGTGTGAAGTTGAGCGGTGGCTGCTCCTGTGTGTGAAGGCATGGACACGGCTGTCACGTTACTGGGGCACTCATGGGCATTTTCTCAAAAAACCCAACCAAACAAGAAAATTGACAGTTGAGATTTTCATTCTTACATTTTTTTTTTAAATCTCAGAGGAGGAAATTCAATGAATGAGGAGACTTGCCCGGCATTTTGCATACACAGGCGTTTTGGTACGAAGTGGAGAGCTGCCTTCAGCGGATCGTCTCACACCCCCAGGGCCCTCTGCTGGTCACACAAGATGTTGAATTTCCTTTTTTCGAGTTCGATCTAAACGTAGACGGACACTGGGGGGGATTTGTGTGTGTTGGGGGGGGGGTCGTTTTTAAGGGAGGAGTTTGCAAATGTTGGTGTAACTTTTTTGTTTCGTTCCCCCCGCCCCCATCATCATTACCACCACCCCCCTC
This sequence comes from Porphyrio hochstetteri, assembly GCA_020800305.1. Lineage (NCBI taxonomy): Eukaryota > Metazoa > Chordata > Aves > Gruiformes > Rallidae > Porphyrio > Porphyrio hochstetteri. The sequence continues at coordinate 17,599,967 of CM036905.1, read as the reverse complement.
CCCGGCATGTTCACCAGTTCTGTCTATTAAAATTATTATTGTTCTGTTGCCCGGTAATGTTTGCTTGGAAAATTGGCTTGGCCTGACAAGTACCATATTTACTCTGCAGGCAATGGAAGCTGTTGCTGTGCAGTTAAAGAAAATTCAGGGAATGTTTTGGAGTTGGAATTAATTTCAAATTAGCATGTACTGAAACTTTGACTTCCAGCTCAGAAGCAGATTTTTAACCTCTCTCCACAGGTGGCTGTCTGTGGAGAGCAGAGAAAGTGGTGGAAGAAGGGGAGAGGAAGGACACGAAGTGTCAACACAGAGTTGTGTTGTCTAGATGTCACCCTTCCCTCAGCCTTCTCTATCACTTAAGCTGAAGCAGCACCAATGACTGGCTGGTTACTCCAGACTCTTAAAAACATGAGATTGGTCATGCTTGGTTAGACCAGAGGACATTTCTTGTGTCATGCCTCCATGAGACATCATGGTCAGGTGGTTCTCACAAGTTAGGCTCACATCTTGCACTCCTGGAATATCAAACTGTGGAGCAGCTGTATATCTGTATCAGAAAGCCAGACCTTCCTCTTTGTGCTGTTGTCAGACTTTGACCCTCCCACAGCCTACAGGACACAACTGAGGTTGTCGCTGCTGATCTATCTAGAGAATAGGAGCTACTCTCCTTTAAGAAACTGCAGGATACAGTCAACTGTGATATAAACACTCCCATCAAGGTGTCCGCCATGAAGAGTCCCTCAGGCATGTGTTCCTGGGACATCCCAGTACAGACCAATACAGGACTTCTGGAAGAAACTGTTGCCTCCCGAATGAGTGGGGCTGTGATTTGTGTGCTGGTCCAGCCAGTGAAAGGCTGCTAGCAGTGGAAAGCCATCAGGGAACGATGAGATATTTCCTTTTTTGCCAGCTGAGGAAGGAGGCAGCTGCCCCTTGGAAGGAAGAGGCAAGGGTCAACTTGGAAGGAAGGAAGGAGACTGACATAGCAGGAAAAGAGTAAATACTGCTTGAGAGGGCACATGTGATCTTTCTGTGTATTCAACATGCGGTGAGCCTTTTTGTGTGTGTTTACGTGTGTATACACCACATGGAACCTAAAAACCTGTTCCCAGAAGGCACAGAAAAGTCATACCTTTTGACCTTTGGGGGCGAGGCAGTCGTGTCCCTCTGGGGTGCTGGCAGTGAGGTCATTGCTCAGTGGTTGCAGGACAGACTATAAATGATGTCATGTGTCCACAGCCAGCCAAGGAGCAGACAGAGGCAAGATCTGCTACAAAGCTGGGGCCAACCTGGTACTGCTGCTCCTGCCATCATTGTAAGGGCTGCATCAGTTTCGGATTGCTTGCTTTCCAGGTAGGCACCACCCCAAGCTGATTACTAAAATGCTGCCAATTGCATATAAATGGGTAAAATAATTATTGTGGTCACTTATGAAGTGTCACTCTGGCAGCACAAGGTGCCTGAAGAAGCAGCCGGGGGGCGGGGGGCAGTCAGTTTATATAATTTTCTCATGACATGGGCTGAGTCTTCATCTTGTTGCAGAGCTGCGTGGAAGCTGTGGGGGTCAGGATGAGGCCTGGGAGCCAAGCTCTTCTCAGATCACTGTCCTGATTGTACTCTAAGCAATCTCTCAGCCACAATTCTCGCTTGCATTGAATAGCAATAATAGCTACTACCTGCCCTTCCAGGCTGCTGAGAAAATTGAATAGTTAATCAATTTGAAGATGGTATGATAGTGCAAGCCAAGCATATCTGGGCCTGATTTAACTTTGGCAGAGAGATCTGGGTGATACAGTAAATGACATGAGGATCCTATCTGTGACATAGTGCAGAGGTGATGAACTTGATGGCCCTTCTGTGGTCCAATAATTTGTGTCTAGCAAGAGAGTCTTAGTTCTCTTCTTATCACAGGCTCGTTAGCATTTTCACAATGATATGGCTCAGTTTGAACCAATAACCTTACCTTTCCTTAGCCTGCTAAGCCAGCCCCTGTTACATGCTAAAAAAAGATTCTTTCTTTTCCGATCTCAGAGAGAATAAAAGTCAAATCCCTACAGAACAAAGAACCTCAAAGTGCTGCAGAGCAGTAGGAAGCCAAGTCAAGCCACTGGACAGCATGAGAGCTTTGAAAGCCTGGATTAAATTGCCAACTTGCTGAATGACCCTCCTGAAGAGAAAAGATGTCACCTCTCACTTAGAGGTGGAAACTTGTTCTCCTCAGTGCGTGCATGCACGTGTGAGGGAGGCAGGCAACGAGTGGGAAGGAAGAAGGCTGTTGTAGCACTGCAGAGTCTTATCAGGAGCAGAGTGTACTGGGTTAAGCAATTTGCAGCCCTGAGATGGTCTGTGTTGGCTTATGAGGTACAGAGGAGGTCAGTCCAAGTCCTCTAACAGGTAACTAGCTTACCTTGCTGTTCATTCTCTGCTATGTTACAATTGGCTGTACTACCTCATCCTCATCATCTTTTAGATTTCTGGGTTGGTAAGGGACACAGGAGGAAAGAGATCTTATTTTGCTCCAGAGAAATCACAGGATTGTATTGCTGCTTTTGAACATCGTGGGGAAAAAAAAGGTTCAAAACTCCTAAAACAGAAACAATCTTGGGCTTCCTCTGTTGTCTGGAACTGAGAGACTAGCGTGCCACTGAGTTTTTCTGCAGACGTACTGTGATTTACATCCTACAGGCAAATGGCTTGATATTTGGGATTGTGGCCTCACCCCCAGAATGCACGTGCCTTTTCCATCAACCAAAGCTTTGTGATCCAACTCAAGAAAAAAAGCTCCGTTCCCCCGCCTCTCTTTCCCTACAGCCAGGCATGGTCGTATTTTCTCACACACCTGCTGATGAGAAGAACTGGGGTACCAACCTCCAAAGCGATCTCTGTCCCCCTTAGCTGTGCTCTCTTCTTCCAGCTGCTGTGGGGCTGCAGGCTGCTGGAACCACTGTAGTGCTGCCAGCCCAGCTCCCACCAGGCCAGCAGAGCCTTTCCATGTTCAATAACCTACGCAACAGCCTTAAGCTGTTACACTGTGGCTGCTACCCTTATTTTGTGGCACTGACATCAATGCTTCCTGTATTCCCATATGGGATTCTGTAGCTGATTGCAAAGCAGTCCATAGAGAACTTTTCCACTCACATTATTGGTAGCTGGGGTAAAGCAATGCTTTCACCTAGGGGACAAGGAGGAACTGCTCTTTGTAATCTGCCTTCCTCCTGCTGCGGCACAGATTTGGGGCAGGGAGAGGAGGGAGGGCTCTCTTCCATCTCTGCAACAACAACATGAGAATTTGGTCTATGTATCTTTTTGGGAAGTTGTTTTCCTGATGTTTTTCTAACAAAGCTCTTAATTCCTATTATTGATGTAATAATTGTGCTCCTGACAGTGCAGCCTGAGATGCTGCTAAGTATTTCCAATGGGCTCAGATTACATAGCATACAATTCCTCCATTCAGCTGTGAAAACACCTCTCTGGAATTATCCTGTAGATGAGATCAGGTAGGTTACCCCTGGCTTGTCTGTAGCACCTCAGAAGAAAAGGGAGCTTCCCACAGGACGCTGTTTAGGGATAACCTTCCCAGAGGGATACTTTCTGCTTAATCCCTGACAGTTAGAAGCGTTTTTTAGGTCCTGTGGTAAACACAAACCTCCTAAAAATTCCCATCCACTGCAAGATGCATGACTCCTGCTCTGCTTTTTGCTAAATTCTTAACAAGTTCCAACAGTAAGTTCCACAAGTAATTTAGATGCCATGTGGAAAACATTTAAGTGTACCTGCCTGTGTTGGAATTGAATGCCCTTCTATTTCCTGCCCAAGGAAGCAATTTTGCCCTCTCCTTCCTTTGATATTTTTATCTATTGCAGTCTACACTTACTTATTGCCTCTCAAAACCAAGCAAAGCCAGTCATTCTATCTCTTTTTATGGTACAGTCCCTTTATTCCTCTGAGTTTTTGCCCCACTGTTTCTGGTTTGGTTTCAGTGATGTCTTTCTTGATAACCTGGTCCCAATGAAGTTAGGGATAAAATGAGTGGAGGGTTTTTTTAGTGCCTAGGTTTCACTTCAAAAGCCTGGAGGAAGAGTGCTCTTTCAAGTGAAGGTGCATCACAGTTGTGTCTTCTGTATTTTCCATATTAAAAATCAGTACACCAACGTTTGCAAGTTACTGATGCTACCAGATACTCAAGTTATTCCGTACTCTCGATGAAGAAATGCATAAGTGCCATGATAAGTTTAATTGCTTGTCAAGACATTTGCAAAAAATTTAGTAGTAGCTGCTGTTTGCCAACCAGAAAGTGTACTCAGGTTCTCTAGGATTAATTATGCTGGAAGAAGTGAATTTGTCATCCTTATCAAAATGACTAGCTTGCATTACTTACCTTAGAGATAATGATTTCAACTCAGCTAAGTGATTTCTGTGTTTTAGCCCTGAAGTCCTTTGTGGTCTCCAAAGAGTTAAGTCCCTCACATGCTTGGTGTTGGCCTCAAAGATTTGACAAGGGTTAAAACAGGTATTTAGTGTTGTTAGCTTTTTCTTAAAAGATCATATTCTTTGTTGTGGGTACCTAGATCTGTATTTAATTGAGGGAGAAAATGCTTGAAAAGATACGCTTGGCTTCAGCTCTGTGATATCTGAGACACTGAAGAATGAATCACCAGGGCAGAAGAACTGCCCGCTTTTTTTTTTCCCCCTCAATAGCCCCAGCATGGTGTCAGACTGGAACCTGCAAATTTATAGCTTCAAACCAGATCTGGATATGTAGATGCCCCAAGGGTTCCTCATTCACTTGCAGGTCAGAATGCAATGACATGTGCAGGCTGTTCTAGATACAGGGGCACAGCCAAATGATGAATTCTGAGCTGGTTTTCTGCCCTCTCCTTTGGTTCATCCAAGAAAATTTAGGCCTCTCTCATGGCTGAGAATTCTATCATTGTGTGACCTCACACACTTGCTCCTTAACAGGTTTGGAGTAAAAAAAGTGATGAGGACAAAGACAGTAATAGAGTAAAACCAGAGACCGAAGGACAAAGATCAGTATGCCTATGAACGGATATGGGTGGGTAGGAGGCTGCTGAGATCATGATCTGTCATACTGACCAGACTTGCTTAAATATCTCCTCTTATTCCCCTCCTGGTTGATATCTATTTGTTGTCTCTTGCCTTAGCATATTAATTTAGTCTTGTAACTACATCCCACCATCAAAGGGGCATAAAAGGCTTTTAAAATAAAAGAGTGTTGGAATTTAACCCCATCCATAAAACACTTGAGTCCTCTTGCTGTTCCTCAGCTCTGGTACCCAGTTCCACCCCTGGCTTTGCTGCTCTGCCAGACAGGTACACCTCCTCACACTTCTCACTTCACCTGTCCATGCTCCTATAACTCTGCTAGTCCACCTCACCTACATGTCTCATGTCACTGGGTGTGCACTGCCTTAAGGACTCCTAAGCAGAGCTGGGACCTCAGGTGCCTGTGATGTTCATGGAGGTCTCCTTGAGCTGTCAGCATGCTCTTGTTGAAGGATAGATTGCAGGCAAGGGTTTTCTTTGCAGTACCTGGATATCTGCTGTTTCTCTGTCCCTGCCTCAGTAGGCTTCTCCCTGTTCAGCCTCATGACATCTCACAGCTTGTGCAATAGGTCTCCCTCCTGGGAGACTCCCAAGTGCCTTGCCTCTTAGACAAGCGCCCCTCTTAAAGACACTCTTCTTTGTCACTTGCAGGTTTCTTGGGAATAAGGAGATGGTGGCTGATCGCCTTAATCCATCTAGGCTTGGTGGAGTTAACCTGTCCTATTGGTGACTTCTTTGTCAATGTGACACTCCAAAATGACTTTTACATGGCTGAGGAAGAGGAGTGCACAGAGAGGAGTGAGCAGCTGGCCCACCACCAAGCTATCTTGAGGACTCTGGTGACTGCTTTTCTCAAGGCACTATGTTGTCACAGAGTAGAGGACTGGGTGACTTGCTTGTACTGTGAGGGCCTGAAGAGTCACAATATGCACAGAGGCTCTCAGATATTGCACAGGGGCATGAGAGGATAGAGCTGATGACTCTGGGATACCTGTTGGAGGGTTGAGAGGCTCCAGGCTCTTGATGCTTGAGTCATTTGGACTACATGTGTTCTGGGGTTCCTAGAAGGATCTGAGATTCTTGATGTACCTTACTTCTCATTGGTCCTAGCTGGAAGTCTTCAGAATGGGCTCTCAGGTCCAGCCAAGGTTTGTGCTGTTGGATTTTGGCCTCAAAAGTGCTGCTGGGGGTTGTGTTGTGGCAGGGTAGACCCATTTTTAGGTACTGTTTGCCTGAAGGGCTTATGGTCATACTTAGGTCTGTCATTGCACTGCAGAATACTCTAAACCGTGATTTATGAAAGCTCTTAAACCTGTGTTAAATCTCTGAATTAGACTTTCCTACTTCATAGAGTTATTGTGAGGGGAAAAATATTAATTCAGGGTATCCCATGAGGAAATGGAGTGGGCACAGGAGTTGGGCAAGAAAATTGCAGAGTATTTCTGAGGCACTCAGATTCTGGAAGTGATTCTGTAAATAAAATCTGGCACAAATATTTGGTTGTGGATTACTTCATGGCTTTCACTGTTAGTTGTCACAGGGGATTATCTCTGCATTGGAAAAAGGCACCAAATAAACCCTGTTCAGTATAGATGGAGAATGTCTCTATTTGTAAAAGGTGCAGAAAGGTTCAGTGTACAGCAGGTGAAGAGTGAATGGCAGCTAAGGCTATGGGTTTGAGCATTAGATGCTGAAATACTCATATTGCTGTTGCATCCAGCATGCTCCCTGGAATGGAGAAGGGCTGGCATGGGCAGCAGTAAATGGCTTATGCATAGTGCTGATGCACAAACTGGTAACTCTATTGCAGAGCAAGTTAGGATTAAAACTGGGCTTGGCAATGGCTGCACTGCTACCAGGGGTCTTCCACACTGTCCCAGAGCTGTTAGGATCTCTGGGCCCAGGCTTGCAGTTTCCAAGCAGTTGAGCTATCCCTGAAGTCAGCCTGATCCATGGTGTATATTGGCCTAACCCTCTCCTTCCCAAATACATTTCAGTCTGGTGATACCTAGCCACTGTCTTGCTCTTCATGGCACACATATGCCAGGATTTTCAGGTCCTGAGTTCTGTGTATTCACTGTTGGGAATAAAACGAAAGAAGAGCCTGAAGGGATACTTAGAGCAAACATTTAGCCACTGATATCAACAGAGATGAAAGTATGCCAGTTTAAATTAACCACTAGTGAAAACAATGCGAAGTTATTGCATCTTGGGGCAAAGAAATGTAGAGCTGGGAAGGCCAGATAACCTGAAAATAATAGGTAAGCACAGAGCCTGTGGTCGTGTGTAGTCATTGTCAACCTCATAAGTACATCTTGATTTTGAATTAGCCTATCATTTGCAGAACCAATTATCACTAAAGGAACTAAGGCAGGGGGAGAGGGAACAAAGAATTAAATTAAGCTTAAGGATGCGCAAGTTGCTTCAAAATTTCTGGGTCTGAATTCCATATCACATACAAAGTATTTTAACTCATTTACATATTCCTCCTTCTACCTGTCAGATGACAACTGAGCTGAAAACTACATTGGTTAAAAAGCAAAATACCCAAAGTAGAAGTGCATGCTGTGGACAAGACACAGAGCCATGTTGTTTGCTTACAAACCTCAGGCAGGTACATGGTCTGATGTGCACACTGGTGAGCCGGCTGTGGGCACAGAGTGGGGATGCTGACTGTCCAGCCCAGCACAACAGCAGGGAGGAGACTGGTACTAGACACTCGAGCAGTAAGCACTGGTAGTGTCTGCCTCCTCACACAGTGGGAAGAGTGGGGCAGCCTGGCTGGGGTGTCTCCCAGGATCAGGTTTGGTGGTTTTTGGTCCTTCTCTTCCAGCACTGACTGTTCCTACCCTGCCCCAACACAGTGGCACATCCTGCATGGTCAGCAGCTCAGGTTCAGTGCTTTCACTGCTGTTTGGTGGATCTGATTTCCTGCCAGGGAAGAGAGGTCTTTTGTTTACAATTCAGTATTTCCAGGGTTTTGTCACAGCTGATACACAAGACCTTTTTTCCTGAGTGGCAACTCTAAATTTTGCCTGTGCTGCTGGGCATTTTTGAACTAGCTCTGAACTTGTTTTCACAGGCACATGCATGCTTGTACTTATGCAACACCCATTAACAGGAAAGAACACTCAGTATAAACACATATACACATGGAGCCATATGGACACATGCTCATTAATTGAAACCAGGCCCATGTACTGAATCTCTTTGTTAGCATCCAAATCCTGGCCAATCTGCCAGTACTTGTGAGATGCAAGACTGGATCACTTCCATTGTCTGTCACTTAAAAGCTGAAAATTATTTTGCTGGCCCCTGGCCCTTGCTCCCATATTCTTTGAGAAATAGCATTGGCATTTTGTTTGTATGCACATGTGGATATATTTATATTTTCTGCACTATATTTCATGTAAACTGTAGCTGATGCTTACTCCTATGCAGATGGCTAGCTTAAGGCATCCTAATGACTTAAGATGTCAGATCCAGCTTAAGTTGACAGAAACACTGAACTCCACATGAGGGAATTTCTTCTTACAGGTACACTGCACACACTGGGAAACAATCTTTTGATGATAAAAAGGCTTTTGAGGAACAAAACCAGGTACCCAGGAAATGTTACAACTAAATTCAGTGTGAACCTGAATTAATTGCTTTTGGCATCCCAAACCACTCACCCATCTTTAAATACAAGACCACATGGTGTTTCACCACAGGACCATGCCTCACTGAGCAGGCACAGTGGGAGCAGCTTTTGGAAGAGCTCGGCAGCAATAAGGACTGCAGAGTGAGAAGCTTCTGCCTTAGTCACTATAGATACTGGAAAGTTTGAAGAGAATGAAGTGGAAGACCCCAGGGTGGACACAGAGGTACTTTCATGTTAAGTACTGAAAAGTGCTGTCAGGACAATTCAGAGGCACTGCCTGTCTCTGCCACAGCTTTCTGTGTGATGTCGTGGGGGTCAGGCAGAGCGCTGTGGCCACTTAGTAAGTTTGTGTGTGCCACTTTGCAGCTCCATCAAATGAGAAAAGTATCCTAACATCTCTCTCCCCTGTTTGAGGGCTGGCCCTGTGAGCAGATCACTGTGTTCTCCTCTGTGCTCTGTGGGCAGAAGATGCAGCTGAGTCGCATATCATGAACATCTCCTGGTCATGTAAAATTCTGCCCTGTAAGCCAGGGCTCCAGCAGCCTCTGTGGTGAGCAGCACCCAGCCTTCAAACAGATGAAACTCTAGCTTTTCTTCTTCAGATTTTTCCAAAACTTTTGGTCTGCCTGTCTCTGCTAGAAGAGGGGGCAGGGAACTGCAGTGACTAAGAGTAGAGTAAGCAAGCCAAGTCTGGCAAAATCTCTGCCTGGCAAACGAGACAGAGCCAGGCATGGGGACTTGGGAAGGCTGGGCTGGCAGGGGAGGCTTTCTTGCAAGCATTTAAAGTCATCCAGTTGAATCTGTGCTCTGCACCAATGTTGCAGACCATAACGCTCCTAAGGACTTTGTATTTTAAAACACACTATGTGTATTTGATCTGTCTTCCCTCTAAAAGACCATCATGAAGATTTGCCAGTGATTTACTGTGCCCATACTGGGAAGAGAAGGAAAGCAGATCATTAAACCTCAAATACAACCTACTGTCTTGGTGGGCTTAATGCACAACAAGGTGTAAATTCAGGGTGCAAATGTACAGCACTTGATTCTCAGACAAGACAGAGCTTGTGTTCAGTTGTTTAAAAGCAGATCTAAACAGACATGAGTTATTTCAGGGGAGGAAAGGGGCTGATGGGGGCCCTTGGGGTCTGCTTTGCAGAAATCACTACAGCTGAAACTCATGGGAGCTCTGCTTTGAGTGTGTGGAGATTTCTACATGTGGGCTGTTGGTGCCTTGATAATGGCACCTAAGATTAATTGATCCTTTTAACATTTACCTCTGTGGTTTTGTGTTTCCTATCCAGAAGGTTCACACTGGTGAGAAGTTTCCTGGTGTTTCAGGTACCCTGACCCAAGGTGACCAGTGGCTTAAGGAGACGTGTGTAACCTTTCTTCTACCTCTGTGTGGCAAGAAGATGAATCCACCTAGCTGTATTGAGAACATTGCAGTGGGTTGTAGAAACCCAATCTTCTGTCTCTGCCTTTACTGTGCACTCTGAGTATTATACTGAGCAAATCACATAGACACGACTTTTCAGTAGCAGCTACGAGCTGTTTGCTTTTGTAAGTAGAGGCAGCCAGCCACTGTGGTGGCCAGAATTAATGGTCAGCATTGCAAATTTTTAACTGTGATCTGCCTATGAATCAATTCCCCTGTCTCTAAAATCTCTGTGATAATGGTTTGGTTTTGTAGGGGTGACTGGAAGACAAAAGTCCTTTTGAGTTTGGGAGCTGCTCAGTGGTAATAATAACAAGGCAAATTGAAAAGCCCAGGAGGGAAGCAGAGTTCTGTGTGCTGTGTAGTGCGCTGCTGGTGTGCAGATAAATATGGCCACAGAGTGAATAAGGAAGATAGCCTCATCCACGGAGCACTTTGGTGTGCTGAATGCAGTAGCAGGTCCAGTAGAAAGGGATCAGATAATTAAAACTGTGCCTATATTATTATTTCTGTTTCTAGACTTTTGTCCTTCTCCACAGTCCATTTTGGATCAAATCAAGGGCAGGTAGCAATACTTATTTTTAGAGACTCTTGTCAGGTTGAAACCTACGTTTTATACCAAAAGCCATTTCCTGTCCATATTTGAAGTTGGTACCACGCTATTCTGCAGCAGTTGCTAGTGGAAACTGGTGATGTGTTGGTACACTTCCATTATCGATCACTCTGCTCTGCAGTTCGGGAACTGGAAGGCATGCAGGTGGCCTCATTTTAATATCTATTTAAAGTGTAAATGGCTGTCTGCAGTGCCCTTTGAAAAGGGAAGAGCTGTTGGAAGCTTTCAAAACTGGTGGGAACTAGGAGTGTGCATGTGATAGAGTGGCAAACGTGATGCAAGATAATTGCTGATGGCTTTGACGATTAAAGCTAAGACATTTGCCCTTTGAGTACCTGGGGCCGGATGAGATCCACCCGAGAGTGCTGAGGGAACTGGCAGAGGTGGTAGCCGAGCCGCTTTCCATTATCTATCAGTCCTCCTTGCTGACTGGTGAGGTCCCAGAAGACTGGAGGCTTGCCAATGTGACTCCCATTTACAAGAAAGGTTGTAAGGAGGATCTGGGGAACTACAGGCCTGTTAGCCTGACCTCGGTTCCAGGGAAGGTTATGGAACAGATAGTCTTGAGGGAGATCATGCGGTATGTGCGGGATGGCCGGGGGATCAGGCCTAGCCAGCATGGGTTCATGAAGGGCAGGTCCTGTTTGACCAACCTGATCTCCTTCTATGATCTAGTGACCCATCTGCTGGATGAGGGAAAGGCTGTTGATGTGGTCTACCTAGACTTCAGCAAAGCCTTTGACACTGTCTCCCACAGTATTCTCCTGCAGAAGCTGGCAGCCCGTGGCTTGGATGGGTACACCCTCGGCTGGGTAAGGAGCTGGCTGGAGGGCCGGGCTCAGAGAGTGGTAGTAAATGGAGTTAAATCCAGCTGGCGACCGGTCACGAGTGGTGTTCCCCAGGGGTCGGTGCTGGGGCCTGTCCTCTTCAATATCTTTATTGATGACCTAGATGAGGGCATTGAGTGCACCCTCAGTAAGTTTGCAGATGACACTAAATTGGCTGGGAGTGTGGATCTGCCTGGGGGTAGCGAGGCCCTACAGAGGGATCTGGACAGGCTGGAGAGCTGGGCTGAAGCCAATGGCATGAGGTTCAACAAGAGCAAATGCCGAGTCCTGCACTTTGGCCACAACAACCCCAGGCAGCGCTATAGGCTTGGGGCGGAGTGGCTGGAGGACTGTGTGGAGGAAATGGACCTGGGGGTACTGATTGATGCACGGCTGAACATGAGCCGACAGTGTGCGCGGGTGGCCAAGAAGGCCAACGGCATCCTGGCTTGCATCGAAAATAGTGTTACTAGTAGGAGCAGGGAGGTAATTGTCCCCCTGTACTCAGCACTTGTGAGGCCGCATCTCGAGTACTGTGTTCAGTTTTGGGCCCCTCACTACAGGAAAGACATTGAGGCTCTGGAACGCGTTCAGAGGAGGGCTACTAAGCTGGTGAGGGGTCTGGAACACAGGCCTTACGAGGAGCGTCTGAGGAAGCTGGGATTGTTCAGCCTGGAGAAGAGGAGGCTTAGGGGAGACCTTATAGCTCTCTATAACTTCCTGAAGGGAGGTTGTAGTGAGCTGGGGGTCGGCCTCTTCTCCCGTGTAGGCAGTGACAGAACTAGAGGGAATGGTAGCAAGCTGCGCCAGGGGAGATTCAGGCTCGACATTAGGAAGCACTACTTCTCAGAAAGGGTAGTCAGGCACTGGAATGCACTGCCCAGGGAGGTGGTGGAGTCACCAACCCTGGGGGTGTTCAAGGAAAGACTGGATGTTGTATTGAGGGATATGGTTTAGTGGGAGCTAGTAGTAATAGGTGAATGGTTGGACTGGATGATCTTCTAGGTCTTTTCCAACCTTGATAATTCCGTGATTCTGTGATTCTGTGGGAGCTCTGGAAGGTGGCAGCACTGAGATGCAAGAAGGCATCAGTCTCCAAGGAAGTAGTGTGACGTGCCAGCCCAGCCCAGTCAGCCCACCCCTGGAAGGGCCAGTGATCAGAAGAAGGTTGCTCTTGGTTAAATAATGACAAGAAGCATTTACACTGTGCCTGTTAATCTGGCAGCCTTGAAGATGGGAATTTAGATAGTAGCTTTGTTTTGCACATCAGGAACAGTCAGGCATAATGTTTTGGTAGATCCAGAAGGCCAAGGTAGTATGATTTCTCTCCCTCATACTAGAAATCCATCTTTCCAGACCTGCTGGAGGTGACTTTGCAGCCACGCTCTCAACCTTTGTACAGAAGGGTATGTGAAACTATGAAAGTTGAGATTAATACATGCATATGAAGGATGCTTTTATATACAGAGCAATTCCAGACAATGAAAGAGATGGGAAGCAAGAGCTCAGGGTCTGTAGCTTCCTATTCATTGCATCTTCTCAAAGAAGAGCTCCATTTTGCTTGGATCCCATTAAAATCAATGATTCTGGAGAAACAGGTATGGTTACACTATAGGGATGTGGATTTGTTCTCTTAGCTCCACCCAGCATGACACATGCGTGGCTGTGCAGTGTTTTCCACCTAAATTGCAACTAGGTCTGACTTTACTATGGTGTACAAGCTTTGTTGATATTTGGAGACCTGTGTAACACGGCCAGAATAGTCAGAAAGTTAGGAATGAGCTAACTTTCCTGACCGTGGCCTCTCTGAGCAAGTAGTGCTTTTATCTATAGCATATGTATTGGCCTAAGTGGCATTGATTTTCTCCTGGGCAATAAAGGGCTCCTGCATGACGCCCAGCTTGCGGCTCTGCCAAGTTTTGCTTCCATCTCCACAGTAAGGAGGGTAGAAGTCATGTAGGGAAGGATGAAAGGAAAGAATCATGGTAAAAAGCATCAGCTTTTCATTAAGCTTTGCCTTGGAAGCAGATAGAGGAAAAATCTGTTTTTTCCCTGTGAGTGAAAAAAATAAAATGGGGCAAAGAGACCGAGCATGGGAGAAGTTCAGCAGAGGTGCTTAGTATGTGTCAAAGCCATAGTCATCTGAGTGTGAATGTACATTAGGACCAGGGTGCAGTAACTAACTGCTCCGTTAACAGGTCACTATGGGTCAGCCTGGTCTTGCTCCTTGTGCTGCACTGGTTCTGCTCCGAAGTACACTGGATCTGGATGTGACTGTGCTTGATTCTTCATTACCAATATCTGCTCGAGGGTTCATGAATTTTGGCCTGAATGCCTTTGTTTGCTAGTCACATTGTGGATATAGTATGGAAAAATCCTGCTTCCCTAGATCTCTGCTGAACTTTCTGCTGTGCCCACAACCTCTCCCTTGTCCTTAGCACAGTGCTTTGCAGAAAGACTGTGGCAAGTCCCCTCTGATTTCCCATTTCTACAGAGAAAATCTACAGAGGTGACAGCTGAGGGACCTGTGTGCCAAGGGTCCAAATGGCTGGAGGGGAAGGGAGCTCTCCTTTCCAACACTTGAGAGGTTAGGCTGAGGGGGCAGAAGGCAGCACTTGTTGAAAGTGCCATAGAAACTTCCAGAACTCCCTAAAGCTGTGGCCTTTTCTTGGTCCTTGCCCACCTCTGTCAGAGCTTTGATGGCTGGATCAAACAAATGCTTTATAATTTACAGAGTTCTCTGAATTTGAGTGGAAAAATCACCTTCTACTCTCAGCTTCATCTGTCTCCTGCTGTTTGAGCTCTCCCACACTTACCCCATGACTCCCTTTCCCCAGTTGTGCCTCTCTATGGACATACATTTGTACAGCAGGGACTGCTAGATTTACTGCACTGCAAATAGAGCAGCAATGTCATTGCAAGTCTTCTGCTAAGCACATGGCAAAAAAAACCCCCAATGACTTCTCTGTGGGGGTTTCTCAAAGTATCTGTGTTCAATTTTTCTGACTCGGGTATTTGAAATGAGATACTTAAAATGATGGACCTCAGCATGTCCCACAGAGTCATTTGCAACTCATTAATATTAAAATACACCCCTGAAAGATAGTTACCTTAATACAGATTTAGCTACTGGCCTGTTGCAGTCGGTCTTTAGAAATCTGGGGCTTGTGCTTCGGAAACAGAGAGAAGACTCTGTTTTAAGATCCACTGAAAGGACTGAAGGGGGCCAGCTGGAAAGTCACACCCCGCCCCCAACCCCCCCCCCCCCCCCCCCCCCCCATTCTCCGCCCAAAGCAGAAACTGTGGGAGTCCTAAAGGACTACATTCTTTCCATCCTCAGAACGGCCCAGCACCCACTCCATTTCTCATTTTCAGGCCTGATGGCTAGGAAGCTTTCAGTCATTCCCCCATGGAGTTTCTCATTGGTGATAAATACTCCCAGGATGTTGCCTCTTATATGGGACAAGATGTCCCTGACATGCTTCTTCTTTCTTTTTCTTCACCCTCATTGAAGGACCAACCTAAATGCATCTATGCAAATGCACGTAGCATGGGGAATAAACAAGAGACATGTGCATTCCTGCCGGAGACTGTTATCTTATTGGCATCATGGAGATGACTTGAGATGGCTCCTATGCTTGGAGTGTTGTAATGGAAGGATACAGGTTCTTTAGGAAGGACAGGCAGGGAAGATGAGGCTGGGGTGTCACCCTCTCTCAGTGACCAGCTGGAGTGCAGGGAGCTCCACCTAAGGATGGATGAGAAACAAAACAAGAGCTTATGGGTCAGGGCTAAAGGGAAGGTAGGGACAGGTGACACAATAGTAGGGGTCGGCTACAGGCCACCCGACCAGGAAGACCAAGTAGATGAGGCCCTTTATAGACGGGTAGGAGCAGACTCGTGCAAGGCCTGGTCCTCTCAGGGACCTCAACCACCTTATTATCTCTTGGAGGGACTATGTAACAGGGCATAAGTGATACAGGAGGTTCCTGGAATGAACTGATAACTTCCTCCTCAAAGTGATAGAGGAGGCAACTAGGAGAGGTGCCATGCTGGAGCTCATTCTCACCAACAGGGAGGATCTGATGGCAGCTTTGGTTGCAGTGACCATGAAATGGTGGAGTTCAAGATTCTTAAGGTGCTAAGGAGTGGCACACAGAAAGCTCACTACCTTGGACTTCAGGAGAGCAGACTTTGGCCTCTTCAGGGATCTGCTTGGTGGAGTACCATGGGTCAAAGCTCTAGAGGTAAGAGGGTCCCAAGAAAGCTGGGTAGTATTCAAGGATCACTTCCTCCAGACTCGGGATTGATACATTCCACCAAGAAGCAAGTCAGGCAAAACCACCAGGAGGCCTGCATGGATGAACAAGGAGCTCCTGGGCAAACTCAAACACAAAAAGGAAGCCTACAGAGAATTGAATCAAGGGCAGGTAGCCTGGGAGAAATACAGAGAAACGTTCTGAGCAGCCAGGGATCAGGTTAGAAAAACCAAAACCCTGACAATGAAATACAGGCAGAGATGTCACAGGCAACAAGAAAAACTTCTATAGGTACATCAGTGATAACAGGAAGACTAGGGAAAACATGGGCACTTTCCATAATGAAACAAGAGACCTGATTACCCAGGATATGGAAAAAGCTGAGCTACTCAAATTTTTTATTTCAGACTTCAGCAGCAAGTGCTCCATCCAAACTGTTCAAGTTACAGAAGGCAAAGGCAGGGACTGAGAGAATGAAGAACTGCCCAGAAGTTCTTCTTCTGAACTTCTCAGGAGAAGATCAGGTTCAAGACTATCTAAGGAACCTGATGGTACACAGGTGTATGGGACCTGTTGAGATGCATCCACAGGTCCTGACAGTTCTGGCAGATATTTGAGATATTTGAGAAGCTGTGGCTGTCCGGTGAAGTTCTCATGACTAGAAAAGGGGAAACATAACCTCCATTTAAAAAAAGACAAAAAAGGAAGACCTGGGGAACTACAAATCTCACCTCTGTGTCCAGCAAGATCATGGAGCTGATCCTCCTGGAAACTATGCTAAGGCACATGTGAAATAAGGAGGTGACTTGTGACAGCCAACATGACTTCAGTAAGGGCAAACAGTTCCTGCCAAATTTAGTGGTCTTCTAAAATATTGGTGTATGTGTTGGTGGGTGAGGAAAGTATCTGACATCATCTACTAAGATCTAAGATCTGAGATCTAAGATCTACTCAGTGTATCTGACATCATCTGACAGACATAACACAGTCTCGCACAATACCCTTGGCTCTAAATTGGAGAAACATGGATTTTAAAGATGGACCATTCCATGGGTAAAAAGTTGGTTGGATGGTCACACTCAAAGAGTTGAGGTCAATGGCTGGATGTCCAAGCGGAAACCAGTGACAAGAGGTGTTCCTCAGGGGTCAGTATTGGAACCGGCACTATTTAACATCTTTGTCAGTGACACAAACAGTGGGGTTGTGTGCACTGTCAGCACATTTCCCAATTGCACCAACTTGTGTGAAGTGGTCAACTCGCTGGAGGGAAAGGATGCCGTCCAGAAGGACCTTAACAGGCTTGAAAGGTGGACCTGTGCTAATCTCACAAAGCTGAGAAAGACAAGGGCAAGTTCCTGCACATGGTTTTGGGCAGTCCCAAGCACAACTACAGACTGGGTGGAGAATGTATTGAGAGCATCCCTGAGGAGAAGGACTTGGGGGTGTGGATGAGAATCTCAACAGGATGCAGCAATGTGCACTTGCAGCCTAGAAACAGTATCCTGGGCTAAATCAAGAACAGTATGACCAGCAGGTCAAGGGAGGTGATTCTTCTCCTCCACTCTGCTCTTGTGAGACCCCATCTGGAGTACTGTGTTGAGTTTTGGAGCTGCCAACATAAGGACATGGACCTGTTGGAGCAAGTCCAGAAGAGGAACAGTGAGATTATCAGGGGGCTGGAGCACCTCTCCTGTGGAAACAGAATGAGACAGTTGGGCTTGTTCAGAGCATGGAGAAGGCTCCAGGGAGACCATCCTGCAGCCTTCCAGTATCTAAAGGGGCCTACAGGAAAGCTGGAGAGGGACTTTTTACAAGACCGTGAAGGGGTAATGGCTTTAAAGTGAAAGGGGATATTTAAATTAGATATAAAGAAGAAATTCTTTATAAGACAGTGGTGAGGCACTGGAACAGATGTATCCATCCACAGAGAAGCTGTGCATGCCCCTCCCTTGCAGTGTTCAAGACCAGGTTGGATGGGACTTTGGAAAACCTGGTCTAGTGAAGGGTGTCCCTGCCCATGGCAGGGATGTTGGAACTAGATGTTCTTTGAGGTTCCTTCCAACCCAAACCATTCTATGATTCCAACACACAGGTTAGTGGGGAGCCTGTCTGAGGCCTGTCAATCGAGGTTGGGCTACCAGACAAGGCTGGGGCACGGTCTCATTTCTGGATTATACATTGATAAAGTAGCACTGTCCCTGTCTGGGGTTGTCCATGCCTCACACCATAGGATCATAAAATACATTCAGCAGAGGCATTTGCTGGGCTTGCACTGACCTCTAGTGACAATGGAGGGGACTAGGGTCTTCAGCCATTGAGGCTGGAAGGGCACACACTGGTCCTCAGTGCTGTACAATTTACAGTGGTTTGCCCCAGATTTTGGCAGGATTGTGCACATGAGCCTCTGGGGAAGTGATCCCACTGGCTGATCAACGTCTGTCTGCTTGATGATCGTAGCAGGCCTCAGGTTTCCCTTATCCTGTACACCACTGAAATGCTTGTCCTCCCCCAAGTCACCGGGGTAGTCATAGTCCTCAGGTCTTCTGAGGTGTTTGTTCTTCCTGTCCATCTCTTTCTCCCTCCTGTCCATACGTCTGATCCCTCATTTCTTTGTGCTACCCCATTCCCACATGAAATCTGATGACTCACTGTCAGTCCCTCTTCTTGTCTAGGTAGTGCCCATGCTCCTTGCTTCTGCAATGGTCCTGAGTACTTCACTTCTACCTCTCACCTCTGCCCACACCCTCGCTCCCCTGCAAAGCCTGCAAAGCCTTTCCAGAACTGGGATGTAGAGTGCAGGGGTTCTGGTTTCTTTGCCACAAAGCTGCTTGCTGTGCTGTGTGCTGCATGGTTGTACATCCTCTTTGTGATGCACGCGAAATAACTCCTGCTTCAGAATGCCATTTAGTAACAACCTCCTAAAACATATATTTAAGGTGTGCTGAGGGTATCTTTTACCTCCCTATGACTGTAAACAAAAATGGTGAGAGCTGTGGACCCAATCTTAGCTGTAAAACATGCCCCAAAATGGTGAGCAACCTCTACTTTTACAGACATTGTAAGGGCTCATGGGCTGTCAGCAGTTCACAGGGAGCCCTGCATTGCCCAGGAGCATGGTTGGGACCTTCCACAGCTGCAGTGCGAGTACCACATGGAAGCTTCTTTACCAGCTCCTCCACCTTATCTCTGCATGATGACCTCTCCTCTCACAGGCCATATATACAGCATCACCTTTTAATTGCTTGGCTAACCTTCCCTGATATGTTTATGCATGTATGGCTCATTGGGAACTGATGACAAGATACTGCTTGATTCAGTTGATATTCCCCTGTCTCTCAGCCATACATCTCCCACCCTACCAAAGCCCTTGGAAGTGCTTTTACTCACTGAATTACAGCCCAGCCCCCTCAGCTCCATGTTTTCACCAGAGAAAGGCCCAAAATGCTCTACAGTGACCATGTGAGTGAAATGAATCTTTTATCCTGGAGGTTGCTTCCAGAGGAAGAAATAATCTATCATGCTCCATTAAATTCAGGGGGGAAATGGTCACATCCATCTGTGAAGCCCAAAAATCAGACTTCTGTTCTTCTGCCACTTCTCCTAGACCTCACTGCAGACACATACAGCTCTGTTGCCCAAATCCTGACACTAGGATTAGCCTAGGAGACCAGATGAAGCATCTTGGGTTCTCGTAATCTCCACTGAGGAATATGCCTCCTGTTCCTCCCTCTGGGAAGATGCTGGCTGGAGGCCCCTCACCCAGTGGCTTGACCCAGTGGTCCCTGGCTAGCCTGGTCCACATGAGAAGCCTGAGAGGGGGTGGAGTGGAGGAAGGCTGCTAGCTACAGCCTTCCACACTAGGTTGAGCAGAAAGGCAATCAAGTTTCTGAAGCGCTGTAACAGATGACAAGGTGTATATTTATACCAGATACCCACATACTTCGGGTGAATTGTGCAACATGAGATTTGTCATCATGCATCAGATCACTGGTTTATCTAATCCAATACCATGGCTCTGACAATGTCAGGAGAGCTGAGCTGCCTGCAGTGATGCACCTTGCCAACTGTGCAATGCGGGAACAGAGGGTCTGGGATTAAATTCCTCCCCAGTTCCTCCAGCAATCAACTGGTACCCTGACTGCTTTTATTATCCAAGCAGGCAGAGCTGCAAATGTAAATAATCACAAGATTAGGCAGCCTTCTAAAGACAACTGGTACAACTGCAGCATACATTTCTGGGCTGGGTATGTTTTGAGTGGGATAATGGTTCACACTGATTTTACCTTACTTTGTTAAATGATTCTTGGGCTAAATGCATCCTGGATGTCAGCATTGGAGAGTTACTCCAGTGCTGGAAGTGACCCATAATATTTTACACCACTCTTAGCATCACGTTTTATGGTTCCCACGATCTTCCCATTCCTTGAACACTTGATTTGTGGGGTTTGTTTTTTATGTTGTCTTTGCTGCAAGGGAATCAAGCTGTTCTCCTGCTCTGGGTGGGCTGGCAGGCAACTGCATTCTGTAATGGTGGAGCTGCCCTTGTGTTTGCAGTGCTGACATCACCCCTTGGTCAGACCAGGAGTTTTGTCTTCTGCTATTCACAAAGCTGGGCTCTCCCCTGAGCTGTCTGAGCTCGTTAATATGAGCAGTTATTGGACTGCTTCTTCCCATCCTGCATAGCTTGATCTTCTGGCCCCCTTGGTTGTCCCTCATTTTTAGTGCTTCCTGCAGCTGATTTACTTTAGTCAAATGCCCTGAATTAGTCAATTGTTTGTCTATAGAAAATCCCTCCTTGCAGTGTGACCTGCAGAAAAAGGATTAGGGAGCAGGGATCCTTTCTTTGCTCTGCAGTGGACTCTCAGGCAAGAGTCAGCTTTGGTCGTGGACCTTGTGAGGTTTGGTCCCTGAAATCCCTGTAATGGCTCTTGCCAGAGTGCCATGACTTTGTGTCTCACAGTCTGTGTGGCACTGTGTCAGTGTCCCTTTGGGCTGTGTTGAAGACGATTTCTGAGCAAACACTTGTCATATGACACAACAAATAATGCTATTTTCTTCTATCCTTTTCTGCTTCCTTCTGTTTTGTAATTGATTCATCTTTGTTGGCATCTGCTTTTCTGTTAGGTGTGTTCTGCTCAGCTGGTGCCCAGTGCAGTTCCCTGCCTGCCAGCCCCTAATATAACAGGACTTATAGAACTACCAGGTGTGGAGCGTGTGGAGCAAAGACTGTCTCATTGGGGATGGGTTATGCTCCAGGGACTAGATCAACTAGCCAGAGGACCCAGTGATTTTTTTCCAGATGTGGATCTGGACACTGATCTTCTAAAAGCTCAAGTGTTTTGGGGTTTTTTTTTTCAAATAAACCAAGATGCCCAGAGTGTCCAGTAACCTTCATATCCTTGCTGAGCTGCCAATAACAACAGTTTGTGGTGACACAAAGATTCTTGGAGACCATTGTTCAAAAATTGATACCATTGCTGTGACCTGTCCTGGGATAACCCACAAAGTTTGGCCAGAGGCAACAGCTGTACCAAGTCAAGTGGCCCAGGCAAATATCTTGGTGATTTGGCTCTGAAACTCGTTTGATTTGAGGGTTGGTCTAAGACTTAAAAAATCCTGCAGCATCTTAGGCACCAGCTTCCAGAGAGATTAAGATTCTGCCAGAGTGAGGAAGTATATTTCCAGCTCTCTTGGGTATGAAGCAAAGACTGGCTCCGGAACTGGGTGTTACCTTTGCTCACATTGTCTGCTTGAGCTTGCAGACAGCCTGTAACAGGGTCTGTGAGAGTTGTTCTGCTTCCTTCTTCCCTCCAGAACAGGAAATCTCACATACTGACAAGCTGACATGGTAGTTCTGCATCATCTTAAAGGAATGAGCTTTAATTCAGTGCTTCTGTTAACAAATATGTGAAATACTAATAAAAAAAAGAGCAAAACTCTGTATAATAAAGGGAATCAGATTTTGTTTTTATACCCTCAAAGTTAAAAATAATGCATTTCAAAATATTTACAATGACTATATATGAAATAACCTTTGTTAATGAAACAGCAACATACAGTACTAGAATATATCCACCAAATTTATAAAGTCTGTATAAGAAAATGTAACAGAAAGAGAGAAAAAGTGAGAGAGAGAGAGAGAGAGAGAGGGGTAAATAGCATCCATGCACAATCTGCACCTGTATATTTTTTGATACTCTCTGCCTTTTAGTTGTGGATGGAGTCACAGGAAGCTTTGACCTCTTGTCTCTTACAAATGCTACTTGTGACTGAGATTCTTTGAACTGAGAGATATCTGTGGGTTGCAGCAGTTCCAATGTCTTACTCTCCTATGCCAGCCTTTCACATGGGGACCTTGTATTATAGAGGGGACTCCAAGTCTCTCAGCAACCCTGGGAGGTAGGTATGGCTTTATGGAAGGATTTGGCAGATGGAAAAGCACTGGGTTTAGTGACTGGCCTAAGGTTGTGCAGCAAGGAGCAGACTCACAAGCCCTACCTCATCTGTCCAAATCTCTCATTAGGGAATATGTTTCCTCTGCTAACCACTATTATCTTCCTTTGAGATGAGCTGCATCACAGGGTGGGGCTCTCAAAACCATGTCCTGGATGATGATGTGGGAAAAAAAGCCCTGCCTACAGATAAGGTCTTGTCTTGCTAACGATCTGTGATGTCTGTGATGCTGCTATCATGTTCTGGAGCTGAACAGATTTTAGTATAGACACACACCTAAATGATTCCCTCCTTCCATGTGCATCATTGAGCAACTGCATCCTCTGTAATTAGGGACCCCTGTGTATTCTCACTCCCCCACTTTTTCTCTCTCTCTCTCTCTCTCCCCCCACCCCATCATCAACACCTGTATATTTGCCCTTCCTACCTGTCTCTGATTCAACCATGGGAATGCCAAATAGTAAACAGAACAACAAAAAAAATTTTAAAATGCTGCCTTATTTCTCTAGATATTTTAATACCAATTTAATACCAATTGGGTTGCTTCTCAATTTAGTGTCTTTTAACTTTCACATATGTGTGCATATACATATATATATACAAACATATTAAAAAGTAACAAATGGCCCGTCCCTTTTGTTTAAATGGACCAAAAAAAAAGGGCCATAAGCCTCACTGTCCAACCCACAAGGCACACTGAAAGGTAAGTGAGAAGAGCCCTAGGAAGGGAAAAAAATGTAGCTCTTGTTTTCGTGGTGCCCTTCGATCATCACTGATGAGTGTGAAGCTTTGTGAAGGTATGTCATGGCTTTGCAGAAAGGTAGGAGAGCTGTCTGGGTCACTTGTAGGTTTCTGGTGCAACAGCCCCAGCAGTGCTAGATCAGTTGGAGCTGCATCTCCCTCTCTTTGGTGAAGGAGTTTCTGAGGATTCTAGCTTTGTTAGTGATTTTTTCTGTGGTGGTGGCAGTGGTGATGGTGGTGGCTGTTTCTGTCTATTGGCCCAACAGTTCTCTCAGCAGAGCAATTCTTCCCCATTCCCAGTAGCCAACCCTCTCCCCTGGACTCCCATCAGCCTTATTTTTTCCTAAGAACAAGATAGAGGATGCTGATGATGAAACTGAAGCAAAAGCAGATCCAGGCCAATATGAAGCAGTAGCCATGGTGAGTATTTGTAAACCCAGGCATCTTGCCAGTGAACCGAGCTGTGTAAATGGAGACTCCAATCAGAATGCATATCCCTGTGGGAAGGAAGGGGAAAAAAGAAAAAAAAGAGTTTGAAAATGCACAGAAACCGGCACTGCTGCAGGACTTCTGAAGTACAGTTGTCCCCTGAGACTGTCATGCACGTCTTGTGCCATATGAGAGAGGGGCTGCTGCCCATTAGGCATATTTATGGCTGATTTCTCTTGCAGACGTGATGATGTTAAGACACTTGGGGCTTGTTTAGTGGCTGCCTTGGGGAATCAACCTTTGTTAGGAGGACATCAGTAATAAGATCTGTAGGCAGCTTGGTGCTAAGTGTTGAATCCCATGAGCAGTAGTTGTCTAAGTGTTTATTCCCCTGACCCCCAAATAACTTGAACCATTTTTGTTGTCTTTCAAAGTATTTTGCAAAACTCACTGGGCTTTTCTAATGAAAATCTGAAAATATTTTCATTATATACAGTAAAAAATACCCAACACTTTTCAATTCCTTAGTCCTTTGTTTTAGCGAAAATACGGACCGCTGGAAGCATTTAACTGGCTCACAACCCCCCAAGATGGCTGTGTGTGGCAGACACATGCAGCAACCTTGTGCTTGCACAGGCAGTGGGACGCAGGCAGTGCCATTGCAAGGTGTGCATACTTACAGCAAACCAGCATGATGGCTCCAGTGATGTAGAAACGTTTGCCTTTCTCCAGGGTGAACAGCTGGACAATGAACATGACAAGCGCGATGACGGAGAAGATGATCGAGAGGATCATAAAGGCTTGCACGGCTTTGAGGGAAGCTGTGAACACACAAGGAATAGATTAGAGAAGGTCAGGACTCAGCCTTGGTATTATGGTGCACCAACGTCCTGCAAAGCATCACCACAATGAAAGTGCTGATGTAACTTACCCTCTTCTTGACTGCTGACTGTCAGCTGCTCACAGGTCCTGTTGCACAGTAGCCAGAGTCCTTTTGAGACGGATTCAATGTTGGAAGAACCCACCATCCAAACCTAAACCAGAATGAAACAGGCATGTCACGGGGGAGGCTGCCGTGCTCTTCTGGCCGGCTGTCAGACTAAACTGTAAGGGCAGCAACAGTAGCCCGAGTGCCACAAGACAGAGCTGAACAACGTGACACGTGTGGGCAGCAGATGCGGGTGGGAGATGACACAGGCTTCCAAAGCCAGGAAGCATTTGGTCCAGGCGAGACACCGGGGAAGTCTGTTCCCGTGGTGAGGTGCGTGGGGGGCCGCTCAGGCCATCCTCTCCCTCTCCCCGTGCGAGGGAGCCATGAGGCGCGCCAGCCGCCTGCGCGGGGACCCCGAAACCCACCCCGGCCGCGCTGTCCCCGCCGATCCGCCAGGGGTCACCCTCGCTCCGGGTTTCCCCGGCGCCGGGGGGTCCCGGTGCCCTCCCTTCCCCCGCCTCGGCCTTCAGTCGGGGCAGCGCCGGGAGCTGCCGTCAGAACAGACGGGCGTGCGGGAGCGGCCGCTGTGCTGCGGCCTGGGCCCCGGACGGGATGACAGCCACCGCTTCAGAGATGACACCAGCTGACGTCCCCCGCTCCTCATCGCACTCTCGTGGATGAAGTGTTGCGGTGCTGCTGGCTCTATGATTGGGGAGCGGGTGCGGCTGGCAGTGTCTGCCTGCTGTACCACCCCGGCTGCCTTTCTGCCACCGCAGCTCACCCATCCCACCGTCATATTTGCTCAGGGCCATGAGTACATGTCCCTCACCTATAGACCTGAGCACCCACCCGCCTGTCCCCCCACCAGCCGTACTAAGGGCTGGCTACTGCTGCAGGAAACAACGGCTGTATCTCCTCCAGGCTGGTCTCTACTTACATTGGCAATGGTGGAGACAAAGAGCATGATGACAGTGGCGATGTGAACCACAAAGATACCAGCCAGGAGCACCAACATCTTGGGTCTCTTCTAGGTGGTGTCACTGATCCAGAGAGCTCTGGAGAACAAGAACAGAGGGAGGAGGTGAAGGGATGGGCTGAATCAAACAAAGCATTCCATTCTGGAAGCATGTAATCACAAAAATCACAGCTAGAACCTCTGTCAAAATCTGCAAGGGAGTTGTGCAAGAGGTTAAAGAAAGCCTTGAGGTAAAGGAACCAGTTTTGGATGTAGAGGAGGGATAGTTAGCTTGGGGGCATTTTAAAAATAGCCTGAGTGTATACACAGGTTGCTTAAATTGGTGTGGCTATGTAAAGTAAAAATAGCATCCATGCACAATCTGCACCTGTATGTTTTTTGATACTCTCTGCCTTTTAGTTGTGGACGGAATCACAGGAAGCTTTGACCTCTTGTCTCTTACAAATGCTACTTGTGACTGAGATTCTTTGAACTGACAGGAGTCCTGAACTCCATGACTACACTCCAGGTTGAGGAGATTTTGCCCACAGGATTCACAGAAGTCAGGAAAGATCTTCCTATTCTCCCTTTCCCTCTCAGGGCACTGCCTCCTCCAGCTGGTCTGGGACACAGGCTGATAGCGTGGGGGACTGCATGTTCCTGGCTGCATCATGTGTTGAGCAGTGGTGGAGGGTGGACTAGGTGACTGCCCCTACTCAATGGCCTGCTGCATTATGTGAAGAGGATAATAACCACAACAGGAACACCACTGAGGTGGTGGTCTTCCTCTGGGGCAGAGGAAGATGCTTAGGTTTGCAATGAAAACTGCCTGTTTCACTTCTAAAACCTGAAGCACGCACATCACTTCATTACTGCAATAAGATTCTTTTGTAATGCAAATTCCTTTTTCGTTTGGTAGTGGTGGGGTTCCCTCTATACCTTGCAAGCTTTTACTTTTGTACGGTTCCCTGTCATTGATTAACATCTAATTGGAAAGGCAAGGCTTCTGGGAGGGAAATGTGCTTTAGATAGCTCTCATGACACTGTTCATCAAGACTGCTGACTTCTCTCCTGAAAACGTGAAATACAAGGAACAAATCCATGCTGTGAGGAGAGTGCAGGCAACTCACACAAAATGAGTGAGTATACTTCTCCTCCTTACAGGCATTTATTAGAAATCTGGCAGTATAGCTACAGAAATCAGGCAAAAGGCTTTACTGGGTCCACTCTGTGGTCAGTGGAAGACTGCTTCCCAGAGTTTCATGGGGCTATGTTGCTCTGTCTCTTGGTACTGAAATGCAGCATCAAGTATTTGATTAATGTTGGCTGTCAAGTTATTTTGGTTCAGGCAACTCAGGTAAGGCTTGATGCTGTCACCCTTTGCACAGGGTGTGGTAACACTGTCAGGGAACAACACAATTATACTTGATGATGTCTTTCACACAAACTGTAACAAAAGGCTTTGTAAAGTCCTGTAAGTGTGGGGTTTTTTACTCAATGACTTCACCTTATTCACTCTGTCTTTCCTCTCATTGTGGCCATGCGTGGGAGTGTGTTCCCGTAAAGTGCTGCAGCTATTCCTTGCACTGCTTTGGAGACAGTTTCCCAAAACTCAGCGGACAGGCAAGCTTCTCTATCAGTGGCTCTTTGGCCAGTTCAGCATCAGCCTATGACCAGGAGGAATTCCTTGAGTGCAGGATCTCAAGGAACCAAGTCTGTTAGATTAATCCTCCCACCCAAATGAGGCCACTCCTTAGAAGGACAGATTAGGTTTGGTAACTTCTCAGCAACTCATCCGCTGTTAGTTTTCTTTTACCTGGAAGAACTCTCTGGAGTTGTTTAGCCCTGCCTTGCTGTGTCCTCCCTTGTCATGGTACCTCTCTTAGTGATGATCTTGGAGAAAGTACAGCCTTCTAAGGAGTTCCTCTCTGACTGTAGTGACAGTTGTTTATGAGTTCAGCATTGCTAAAAATCCAGGTTCTCGATTCTGTATGCAAGCTACCACATGAACACACCTGACCTGAGCATAAACCCCTGCTTTCCATTGACTGCAAAAGGAACAAGGGTTTCAAAATGCTGGGAAGCAACTGATACGGATATTGCCACTGTACCTGGAGCTGAGAAATTACTGCTGTTGCCATAGCTAAGTTAAATGTCTGCAGCAGGTGCTTTTAACAGAGCCTCTGAGTCGAACCTTCTCATCCCTTTGACTACTTGTCATCCTTTTTTTCTGATTACCTTGGTTCTTACACAAAATGTAACAAGTGATTCCAGCTTTTTGAGGCTTCACTCTTGCTAACAGAGTGTATTAGTATGCATACACCAAGCTACGACAAATTTGCCTGCTATGAACTGTACCTTTACTGAACAGTGGCTAAACTTTCTTCCCTGTTAGATGGATGTGTTTTTCCATGGCCTCTTTAAAAATTAATTCAGCAGTTATTTTGACAATTATCTTTGAGGACCTTCAAAAAAGTCATGTACTTGAAAGACCTACTTTCATGACACCCTAAAAGGACTAGAACAGTCCCTTTAAATGCATCTTCTGTTTGTGTTCAGAAATGAAAATGAGGGATAAATGTTACTTTTGAATGTAAAAAGAAAAAAAAAATTAAAATCCATCTAGAACTCTGACCAATACACTAAGAAAAAGCCCTAAATCCTTTATTCCCTTTGCTTTTTATGCCCTGTTCTTGAACTGCTTGAAAGCACTATTAGTCCAGGTCCTTTCAGTGCACCTAATTCCTGAGAACTGTCAGTGCCTGTCCCTGAATACACAGCTATCAAATGCAAACTCCCCTGGGGGTATGTGCTCACAGCTTAGTTTTGATTCTTTGTGAGTTAAAGCACAAGCCTCCCTCTCTATTCATTCACTTTCCCCTTCCTTCATCTCTCCCTGCCTTTTAAATAAAACAGTAAAGAACAATCCCAAAGGAGCAGTGGGTGAACGAACGGCATCTAAATAAGAGTCATCTCTGTCTCTGATGGTACAGCACAGGCATTTTTTCTCCAGCAGATAGAGAAGCTGGCAGTGCATTGGTGACTGACAGGATGCTCTTTCCATTTGTTAAGTGTGAGACATCTTTCTCCGCTACAGGGTGGGGTTACATTGCTGGAGCAGTAGAACACAATTGCATGCAAATGCCTTTTCTTCCATTCCCCTACCAAAACTGCAGCTGGATTTGGAGTTCCTCAGGCTCTTCTTGGCTATGAGTCATTCCTGGCCTTCCTAGAGCTGCCAGTTTTTTCCACTGACTCACCCCAAAGCTCTCAAAACCACAATTATTTAACCCTGTAAGTGTTCAGGACACTCTGTCAGTTTTAGGACTGCTTCTCAAGAACCAGTCAAGCAACCAGGTTGTGAATCCTGCATTGTCACCTAGTGTGTTTTCTAGAGGACATACCCCAGCTAAGCCAAGAAAAACAGAGCTGAGACATGACAGTAGAATGACAACTGGGGTAGGACGGGCTGGTGAGGAAGAGGGAGTGAAGGTCATGCACCTGCTGCACAGCCTGTCTGAGTCAAGAGAAGAGTTTGCACTCATGACATCAGACTGAGGTTCCTTTACCTGAAATGATGGATGAAGAGAAATAACAAGCCACACCAACAGTAACAATGAATAACCACCAGCAGCACAAAAAAGCCTACAAATGAGTATGACAGACTGATCTATCAAGCGAGTTAGACTCTGAGTATGCAGGAGTATAGTTCCACATACTGGTGAACAACACATAGCTCTGCTGCACCCTTCTTCAAGTTTAAGCAGGCTAGCACTACCCATTAAAAACTAAGATAAAGTCTTCTCATGCAGGCAAAGAGTAGCCACACATATCATCCGTGATAAGTGTTTTGTATTTTTTTATCTAGAGGACAATCCAGAGAAGTGAATCCTTGCCCTTGGTTTGCTGCTTAACAGAGCATCAGGATGGAATGCAAAGTGCCACTTGGAGATAAGACAAAGGTCCTCAAATATAGGGAGAGGGTACTCAAGTGGGTAAGCCAGGTTAGGTGGTGGTCCTTTGCTTCTGGCAGAAAGTGCCATGCAGCTAAAGGAGTAGAGGGAAGTGTACAGGATGTTTCTGCAGGAATGATCGGGTTGTTTGGTGTGAAAAATCAGAGCGCTCTCAACTCAATCTGAAATATTTCAGATCTGAAGTGTTCCTAAAGGAAAGGATGTAGCTCACCTGACTTCCATTCCCATTCTCCTGTCTGAACTGAGGTTCCTGCTTAGAACTGCCTCTCCCAGAGTGAGTTGGTAAAGTGAACCATGAGAGATGCTGTTCCAGGGGAGAACTCAGTCAATAGTCTGCAGCAACCTCTAGTGTTTGGGGAGCAGAGGACGTCTAAATTGCATTGCCTGTGAGCACCATGGGGACCTCTGACTCCTCCAAAACTAATTTTTTCAACTGAAGTTCCTTGGATTTGATTAATTCCATTTCTCTACGCAAGAAAGATGGCATTTTGAGGGAAAAGCAAATGGTTTTGGCCAGAATATAAACAAAAATCCTCATAGATTGAAAGCAACTGGGAGGAAAGAAATTCTGCCTTCCCAGCTGCCACCACAGAATATAAGAAATGCAGTAGTAAGTCAGACCTGTGGTCTGTCTCACCTGCTACACTGATTCTGATGGTGGCAGTGGGGGGACCGATATTTAGAGAAAGCACATCAAACTGGCCACTGTCTGAGGTGACACAGAGTCACAGCAGGAATACTGGTGGTTTGAATCAGGGCCAAGGCCACTTGGAAAAGAAGGGGAAAATTAGAGAGGTCAGGACAGAAAATAAAACCCTTCTGATATTGTTTCAAACAGCCAAAACCTGCCACTTCCATCACTGGTGCATTCCTCATGCAAAGCCAACCTACAAACAGCCATGATGCCAGGATGTTGCCAGCAAGGAAAACCTCAGATGGGATAAAACCTGCAGAATTTGTAGTCTTGCCTTTTGACTTAACTGAGCCCCTGACCACATCTTAGCCCTGCTACAACCACACACCTTGACATTGTGTGTGATAGGAGTGTGAGTCCTCATCACACTCTGGGTCATGTGGCAGGATGCTAAGATATGAATATCTCTGTGATATTCTGGTGACTTTAGACCCATTACATTGTTACTAGAAAGCTCATGACAACTTTAAATAATGACAGGGAAGGATCTTTTTGCTTCCACCCTTTGCTCTGCTTCTTGCTTCAGATCCAGCTAAATCCACAGTCCTTGCTGACTCCAGACTTTTCTAAACCACTGTACGCCAGCACTGCTGTTGACAACCTGGTTTTGACAGACTGGCCTGACTCAATTTACAAGTCAGATGCTTTTTATAGACATGAGGATGAGTAGGCTGGTGTCTCTGGAAAGAGATTTCACATGTGTGGGAAAAGGGTTGGGCAGGCGGTGTGTGTGGGTACACGGAGACCTTTGGAGCCCCTGTTTTACGGCGGTGAGAAGATTTTGTGCATGTATGGGTGGTGGCTGTGGTGACCACATGGGGTACAGAGAGGCTGTGAAGGTAGCAGATGACTGTGAACCAAAAGGAGAGCGTAGAGCAGCTTCAGGGGCTACAACTGAAAATAAGCCTAAGTAAATGCAAGATTTTGTCTGGTTCCTGGGAAGCATTTCCTGGCAGGATGGTGTCCCAAGGATCAGCTGGAATTGCCTTCCCAGGGGAGTGGTAAAGCCCCAGCATGTGAATCATTTCTTCTGGGACCAG
This sequence comes from Porphyrio hochstetteri, assembly GCA_020800305.1. Classification (NCBI taxonomy): domain Eukaryota; kingdom Metazoa; phylum Chordata; class Aves; order Gruiformes; family Rallidae; genus Porphyrio; species Porphyrio hochstetteri. The sequence continues at coordinate 17,568,906 of CM036905.1, read as the reverse complement.
ATAAAGTCCTCAAGAATCCACCATCGGTAACGGATCTGCATGCGCCAAGAGATGCAAGGGGGAGTCACCAAATATGACACACAAGGGTTTTCTGGCTCTCATGCTTGTGATTCATATGAGAGTGGGGAAATATCAGAGCTCCTGGGGCAGACAGTGAGAAATTGGCATTTTCTCCAGAAGAAACCACCCTCAAGCACTCACCATGTGACAACATCAACAGAAACTCCAAAGCTCGCTTGGTAGTAGGAAGGGGAAGAGACAGCTGCCTGGGTCCTGGCAGGCAGCCAGCAGCCGCTGCTGGAGGAAAACCCTGTCACTCTTCACACTAGACACGCCAAGGAAGGGCTGGGACTGATGGGCAGCGAGTAAGAAGGAGGGGTAGGGAAGGGGACCCCACAGCAAATGGAAGCTCCTCTGCACCTTTGGAGGTGAGATGGGGAGCACTCACCTGTCTCATCCGATGGTCCCTGTGTGGGTTAATTAGACATGGGAGCTGCTGGGACTTGCAGGGGTTCAGACAAGATGCCGAGATAGGCGAGAAACGTTTGTGGGAGGACTGATGGTCTGGGTGATGGCGTGGTGTGTGTAGGGGTGTGCACCTGCAGCGCTGCGTGGCTCCCTCTAGGAATGGGAGCGTGCATCTGTGGTTTCACCATGAGCAGAGCTGAACTGTGTGATTGAGTGTGTGTCTGTTGGCGTGTGCTCACACACAGCTCCCTTATGGGCACATGTATGCAAGTGTGTGACTCTGGCACTACAGGGCCCACGTGGGAGAAAATGTCTGACAGCTCTGACAGGAGAGCTCACCATGCAGTGTGGTGTGAGCAAAAGCGCGCAGATCGTTTTCGGTGGGACTTCCTGCTTTATCCTCCTTGCAACAACCTTTAGATAGAGGTGGAAGGTCCATGGTCTGTATCAGCTGTGCTTTTGGCTGCATTTTTAAACTAAAACTGCAATTCTCTGATTTACACAGACAGTTTTGTAAAGATGTTCCTTTTCTTTTTTTTTTTCAAGGGAGGGTAACTCTGAAAGAGAAGTGGCTCCTTATCAGATAGCGTCTCTCTCTCAAGACTGAAAAACCTCTGAACACACCAGTACAGCCTGTGAGACACTGAAGTCAGTGCGACTTAGGCATCTAAAGAGTCTGCCTCCAGGGTGTCCTTGTTCCTGCAAGCCAGCTTGGAAGAGATTGTGCAGGAATAAATTGCAAAATTCTATGATCGCTCCTCCTTTCAACCTACAGTGCATGAGTGATGGACTGTGGGGGGAGATGGAGCATGAGTATAAAACAGAAGTAAGAGGATGCTGTGCAGCCTGGAGAGGCTCAGTGCTCTGGGCAGGATGGGATAAAGGTAGTTGTGAGGTAAAATGTGGCTTCAAGAAGGCTTCTTACACCTGTAATTAGTAAGGGCTGGCAGAATGGTATAAAGATCACTCTAGCTCATGTTACATGCAGAAATGGGGCATCAAGAAGTCCCCTTGTCATGGCACACCTCACTGGCCTGGCTGCAGCTGCTGATCAGCTGCCTGAGGTGGCACAATCAGAGCTGGCACAACCAGTAACTGTGCCAGTCTCAGAGCCCAGCTTTCCTTCAGCAGTGGTCAATGTTCCTGGTGCTGGTTTTCAGCACCCCCCTGACCAGCCTGCTGCAACTCTGAGCATTTTGTAGCTCTCCCCTCTTGCTCCCAAGGCTCTCACTGTCCTATCCAGAGGCTTGCTGGGGCAGGTAGGGGACATGTTTCTCAGGAATGAGAAGAATGTGGATGCCAGACTCAGTTGTGGCAGCTGCTTTCACAAGTCCTCTCCTTGAGTAGACTCTGCCCTGTGAGGGCAAAAGGCCAGCAAATCATCACAGTCCGAACATACTGCCAAGTGTCCCCACATTGCAAGAGCTAAGACTTTGGCATGAGTCACTGCTCACCTGCAGCCAGCCACTCAGCACTCATAGGTCATTGCATCTCTCTGCATAGCTGCGGGTGACCTAGCCCAGGACCTGTCCTTGAGCTGTCATTGTGGGTGTCTCCCCATGCTTGCAGAACAGTCTGGTTTTCGCAGGGGAAAGGGGATAGATCTTAATTACGGGCTCAGCATACTGGTCACTCCCTTGGGGAACATGGGTTCTGGAGCTGAGTTGTCCTAACTTGTCCCTCCCTATTATGACAAGGCATGGGCTACGTTTGGTCTTACTCAGAGAGCAGCTTCCATGTACTCAAACAGTTCAGGAGGGGGAAGGGGAGCAAATTTGGCCAGGGTTTACTTTGTTCATTGTCCAGCTGTTCTAACTCAGGAGGTACTTTCCAAAACTCTCCCAACGGGGTTTGAAGAAATCATGCTCCAGATTGCAGCCCCCAGATGTGCTGCTTCGCAGCCCTCCCCACAGTGCAACAGCAGAAAGCAGTTTAAGAAAGGATGTACTCTAAATTTCCCTCTGGGTGCCTGATAACAGGGAACTGCTGCTGGACCCTATGTCACACTGTTGGATGACTGGGTGTGGACTGGCTTTGGCAGAAGTTCTGTACAGTCACATTTGAGTTAGTGCTTCAGCATGTTTATTCAGGACCAGTATTAAAGCATTGTGGCTACCATTTAGTTAACAGGCCTGGCATGGGCTGTCAAAAGAGAAGGGCCATGGAGAAGCCCTTTTGTGTGTGCACGGCTTTCCCTCAGCAGAAAAGGCCCATGAAGTATTCATCATGCATCTTCATATGGGGAGATGGGAAATCTCCTTCCTTTCCCTCCCTTTTGGAGGTGTAAGAGAGGATCTCTGGGTCTCTAACTTCTCACTGCCTTGAAGGAAGGGTAAAGAAATCTCTTTTAGTCTTTTTCCATTATTTTTTTTGCAGGACAAGGAAAATAAATTAGGGGTGCCACAGCCTGCAGCCCTTTGTAGTGTTGGGTGACAGTGCTGCTGTCCTGCCTTGAAGGGTCCAGGCACAGGAGCCCACTCAGATCCAAGGGGTCTGGTCTGGTCGTGCTTCTTCTTGACTACCCGAGAGCAAACCCCAGCCTGGCATCAGGTGCCTTCACCACTGGGGTAGCACTCAGTGAGGAGAGCACCCATCCAGCAGCCACATGGAACTGGGAGGTGAGCAAGTGGAAACATACTGTGGAAGGGGTGTAGTGGCTGCTGCGTGGGGTCGGTGAGGCCAGTGAAGCCGCATGGGAGGGGGTAGGGCTCAGGAAGCACGCTGTACCCCAGCACCCCTCCCTTTTGCTCTGAGGAAACTCATGGAAGCCCCGGCTGAGTGCCATGCACCAGCTGAGCAGCTGGAATGGTGATGAATAGAGAGAAGGGTTTGTGCTTGCAGCGAATCTCCCCATCTCATTAAAAACAGGGCCCCCAAGGTGGGTCTTTTACAAAAAAACCCCAGCAAACCCAACTGCTGGTCATTATCAGCAGATCTCCCAGAACTGTTTCAAAATACAACCTCTGCTCCACCCCCAGCCACCAAACAGCAATTGCAGCATGCACTTGCATTGCTCTCACACTGCAAAATTCAAAGACCACCGGCTAGGCCAGCAGGGCCGGTTTTCCAAGCCCAGAGCTCCCTGTCCTCAGCAGGGTACTGGAGAGCACTAGCAGCTCAGCAGCTCTGAGGAAGCTTCTCCAAAACTGTTTCTCTAGGAGATTCCAAGGTCCTCCCGTGTTAATGTGTCCATGAGTGTGGCTCAACTCCATCTCTGTCAGATGTCTCCCTTGGGATGGCACATGCCTGGTGGAGATGGCCGGCTCTCACACAAGGGTAGCCTGGATGAATGGCTCGGACTGTGTGACATGTGTTTGAATGGTTAGTCATAGCTGGGGGGAGGGAGCTTCCATGGGAGCCTACAGGGAGGAACTTCTTAGGTGGGTGTGCAGTGTTTTGCATGAAGGAGCTTCTTGTCAGGGTGTGCTTCCAGGCACGGCACTGTTTGTGATACCTTGATACCTCGATTTTGATTCTTTTCCTATGCTGATCCCCAAGGGAGCAAATAGAAATAAGCTGCCTTTAAGCCACACACTCTGTGCACAGTCCCTGGCCTTGGCAGCTGTGTGAGGTGGGCTGGGTGGAGGCATTTGTCTGGCTTAAACCCCCGTTATCATAGGAACAATAGCTAATGGGGTCCAAATTTCTCTTCATGGCCAGCTCCCTGTTGTGGGTTTGCTCAGAAAAGAATCCCACTCCATTCAGAAATGTCAAGTGGGCAGTTCTAAGTCTCAGAGGTGCCTCAAGGAATTCAAAGCTTTTGAGTGAAAGCTACTCTGTGACCACAGCATTTTTATTTTTTTTTTAATTTTCCAAACCAATTTTATTGTTAAGCATGGCAAATGACAACTTCCTAACCCACTTTCTATCCAGACTGATTGCTGACTGCCCTGGAAACACTCACTGCCTCAGTCAGCTTCCCTACCACTCAAACACATCAATTTCTCAGGCAGGAGGCACCAGTGCACAACTGAGCCACAAGCAATAGGGTGAGAAAAGACCTCAAAATTCACCAAATCCACACTTCTACCATAAGGTTAACACCATTCATATAGTAACTGCCCACAGCATCAGACTGAGCCTCAGCATTCCCAGCCAGACTGGGCTAAAGGCTGTTTCAGTCTCTTTCAAACCCATGAAATGGTGCAGGGGCAGGCTGGGTTCCTGTAACAGGAACAAAAGCCTGGTGCCAACAAACTGGCTTTGCTGCGCTCCCTTTCTCAGACCTCAAAAATAGTTCAGATCTGACCGCAGGATACAAACCATAGCAGGCAGATGAAGTGAGAGAACTGGTGAAAAGAAGGAAGGGAGGGAGGAGGTGGTTGCATGGAAAAAGGCAGGTGAATAGGGAAAACTGCCAGTCTCTGCAATCCTACACTTCTCGTCAGCGCCTCCCCCACCACACCCCACCATGCAGCCTGCAGTGCTCTTACCAATTCCACCCGCTCCCTCACTTCACCTCTCGATGCTCCCCACTCCAGGATCTGGGCTGCTAAGGAAGGCGTAGCTTACATTTCTCTTCCCATCGCATGGCTTTTCTTAAGAACTAGGGCTTGGCTTTAGCCTCAGGAGCCAGGACTCCAACAGAAAACGCCTCAAGAGCCAGGACTCCCAACAGAAAATGAGAGCTCCTCCCCACTGTACCCCAAAGCCTGCACCTTTAGGGTCTCTCTGATTTCACTTGGAGTGATCATTGCTGTTTTAAATTAGGACTTGGCAAACTAGTGACAGTGGGGAGACAGACACACAGAAAAATGCGAGTGAGAGACAGAAACACTGAACCAGCAGCCCTAATTTCAAGCAGACGTTTGTAAACAATGGCACTCCAAAAGCGCAGGCAGCTCCTGTGCTGGGGCTGGCTCAGGTTGGGCATCCTGTGCCTGCGCCCTGGCTGCACATGGCCTGGAAGTGAGAGAGTAACATTGCTGCTGCCAGTCACTGCTCTGCAGTTGCAACCTGGGCGCTTTGCAGTGTCACTTTGTCCCAAAACACATCTGGATTTAAAAGTAAAAGCTGAAAGGTTTAAGGTGTGTCCCGTAGTGACCTCATGTGCCAAGTTGAAGAGAAGCAGTGGAGCAGAGGAGAAAAGCAGGCTGGAGGTGCTGGGTGAAAGGAGGGACAAGAGTTGCTGAGGATTTTCAAGAGCAGGTCTTACCGTGTGGACAGGGGCCGATCCTGGCACCTGTGGGAGCAGGAGCGTGTTGGGCTGCAGTGCTGATGTCCTGGAGCGCGGAGCTGTAGTGAAGGGGAGTGACCTGGTGCTGGTTTAAGTTTCCTCGGGTGGTGCGGGAGGGTGGTGTCTTTCCACTCTGTTTTAAAGGAGTTACTATGAATCAGTCTGCTTTTAAAGAGAGGGAGAAAAAAAAAAAAAAATTAATGAGCTACGCCCTGTTTTGTTGGCAGGGAGTCAAGAGTTGCTGGGAGGAAACCAGCGATTCAAAGAAATCTGTGCAGGGCTGCGTCTGACTCAGTGTGCAGTACAGAGACCGCAGCCTGGAAAAACGACTGACGCTGATCCAGCTGAGTAACAGAGGCCCACAACAGCATCTGTTTAGAAAAAACTTCTGGTTGTCATAAAAAAAAAATTGTATGGTTACACATGTGGCAACGGGACTTCAACAATACAATCACTCAAACAAACAAACAGCCGGTTGGCAGGGGGCATCCTGGGGCTGGGTGAGTCACTGCATCCCCTCCCCATGCTGCTGCAGAGGGAACCAGTGGAGGTTGTTGGCATGGGAGGGAGGAATGCAAATCGGACCTGTGGGGTTGGCATGGAAAAGACTTTTTGTAATATACCAAGGAGCAGAGATACTCAAAATACAGCTCTGGCCTGGTGGTGACTCTGGAGCAAGTTGGCGAGTTGGACAGATGGTGGTGGTTTGCTTCCACAGAGAGAAGATGAAATAAGGAGTTTGTGATTCACAGTTTTCTGAGGTCAGCATTTCTTGTCATCTTCAGAACCTCTAAAAATAGATCCTTTATGGAGAATTGACTGGTGTAGTTGTCTCATGGATGCTAGAGGCAAGATTAAGCAGGGCTGTGCTCAGAGATGTGTGTGAAGGGGGAAGAAGTTTGTCAGAAAGCATCTGGGTAAAAATGTGGTCCATATTGTGGTAGTTGGTGATCTGCAACTGCAAGGAATCAAGGCTCCTTTTGCAGAGGCACAGAAAGAGATAAGCAGATACTGATAAAATACCTGGCAAAGGCCTTTCCAGCGTTAATGAGGAGGACACTGACTTGCCTTTATTTAAAAGACAAAGCTGGTGCTCTTTGAAGTCTACAGAGCTTAAAACATTCTTCTATTTTTCAGGTTATTCCTCCTTTCTGGTGTTATTGATACATGTCTGCTCTAATTTTAGACTATAGCTACCTGCTTGAAAACAGAGCTATGCATAAAACAGATGACATATACACTGACAAAGACATCATGCCTAGACAGTCCCATGGGAATTTTGCTAACTGATGGAAAATAAAGACAGATTTTTTTTCCCCAAGGATATAATAAAGCCTAACTGTGATTAAGGTCTATGGATTATAACATGCTTCTTGGTGATATACATGATTACAGTATCCAGGAAGAGGAAAATATATTTGCTTACCCTGCAGAAGGAGCTTCCATGTGCATTGAGCTGCACTGTCCATTTGCCCATCCCTGGAAGCTCAGCTCTGCACAAAAAACTGGAGTGCATGGTCCCAAAGCAGACTCTGTGGGACCAGAGTTCAGCTGTGGTGGAGCATGCTCTGCCCGAGAGCTGCTCACAAGTGACTGCCCATCTGCCAGGGGCCAGCTGCCTCCACACTCACAGAATTGCTTATCTCAAACCCAGGAGCCAGAACTCCTGGGGTAACTACAGTAAAGCCCCCTAAAAAGTTTGGTATGAAGTGACCCATGACTGGAAAAGCATTGTGTGTCCAGAGAGACCAAACTTGTTTTGTACAAATTGCTTGCTAGCCTGGGAAGCTGTGTCAGGCAGTGGCCAATGTCAGAGGCTTCGCAGGGACGCAGCAGGGTTCTGCAGCATCAGCGTCAGCTTGCCCACAGGAGCGTTGCCTCCTAGCTCTCCATCTGGAAAAGCTGGTGGCCAGCCAGCAGAGTAAAGAAAAGTAACCAGGCAGGCCACATAGGCCGTGACTCTGGCCCTGGAAGAGCACTGGTGCCCTGACAGCAATTTGCTTCATCCCTGCTGCTACACCTGTCAGGCTGGGTGTGAGGGGGGTTAAGAGCAAGTGCCAAGCAAATGAAGGTGCAGGCAGCTGCCCCTTTTCAGGAGCAGTGCTGTAGGTGGGCAAGATGATGGTTGAAGCAAGTGAGAGTACACCCCTCATATCAGCATATGATGAGGTCAGGAGAGAGCTCAGCTTCCACTGGGCAGATTGGTAGCTCTTTGGGATATTTCCACCTTGCATCTGGTCAGGGAGACAGCGTAGAAGTGAGAGAACTTCCTACTGATAGGTAAAGGTAGGAGAACATTTCAAGTCAATAAGATTCGTCATGTTTTCTGTAGCTGTTTGTCTGAGGATGAAGCCATAGCTCAATAAGCCTTTATGCGTGTGTGACAGAGAACCAGCTCTATCCACCCATCTAGAGAAGAGGCTGGTCTTCCTGTGTGCCTCCGGCAACTTCTCCCTTTAGGGTGTGTGGTTTTCACAAGGCAGGTTGCAATAGAAGAGCCATGACAAGATAATTCTCATCATGGGATCAAAAGTCTAAAGCATGCTGCCAGTTCGACACACTAAGGTTGAATTGCCTAAGATCCCCACACCATAATCTGTGGTGTCCCTTGACCTAAGCTTTTCTGAATGCCTACAGCCAACTAATAGGAGGTGGCCAGGTCAAAGCCATGAGAATTTAAGCTGTGGGAATCTGGACTGGCATTTCCACAGGCAATGAGAGGGTGAAGTTTTCCCATGCGTGCCATGCTTTTGCTAAAGCTCTTCCTAAACAAGTAGCTTGCAGCTGCTCTATGTCTGCTTGTTTTGCCATGTCCCACACATTGCTGGTGTGTGTGAACAGTAGCCCTTGATGTAACAAGATGAGTATCCACAGTGACATTAGATAAGACAAACATTAAGTTTTTGTAAGCCCTGATCAAAGGAGAAATGGACAATAATGGAGTGGGAGATGGGGTGTGGAGTTAGGGGTGGGAAGGCAGGGTCAGGCTTGTCTGGAAGCATCCAGAGCAGATAATTTCTAGAGAGGGGAGTGCCAGGAGAAATAGGCCATGGCTTCTCTGCACTTTCTTCAGATGCCAGAATCTATGCTTGGGAGAGGTCTGTAGCTGAGTTCCCATGCTCTCTGGGATGCTTTCAACTACAAATTCAACAGGAATTCAACATATGTTATTTGGACATGCTTTTTTGGGCAACTATCTGCAAATACACATTGCATATTAAGCCCCCTCCAGTCTAAACAGCATGTCTTTTCACCTAAAGATACTTACATCCTTTCCTCTCTTTTATATGTGCTATTTACTCTGCACAACATCCTCCTGGGTGGTAGCAGGACAAGTGGAAATGACATGCTCCGTGGTGTTTGCTGCTCCTCCATTTGTCATGCCACGGAGAAGGTGGAGTTGAGCCTCAGCTAATGTGTGGGTTTAAAAAAAAATAGAAACCAACAAGTTTCATACAGCTTTGTAGTGGCGTAACTGATGTGTTTGTGTGTGTATCCTGGGGTTATCCATGTGATACAGTAATTTGCAGAGACATATGATACATCTCAGTGCCATATGATAAACTGCATTTGTCACGCATGACCCTGCAGGGCTTCAAATGGAAGCGTTCATCCACTGGAGAGGAAAGGGCGATGGTTCCCTTATTTATAGCCTCACTCAGTTCTGAGGAAGCAGATATTGGAAGTCACACCTTTATGGTTTTGGTCATTTCTCTAATGTGTCTTGTCATTTTTCTGTCCCCCAAGGACTGCTAGACTTCTTGTACTTAGGGAAGCTGGCTTTACAAGCTCAATGATACAAGAAAGGAGTATATTGCAGTCACCACCAAATGGCTGTAACTCTTCCTGTGCAGACTCCATGTTTTTTTGTTGGTTGTTTTGTTGTTGTTGTTGGGGGGGGGGGGTTGTGGGGGTTGTTTGCTTGGGTTTTTTTGTTGTTGGGTTTTTTTGGTGGCAGGGATGAACACTGTCCCAAGTATGAAGAACAAAACCTACATAAACATCTACATCTGATTTCTCTGAAAATGCTAAGGACTGTCAGACTGACTAATCTTTTGAAAGTGGGTGATAGGTACAGAGCTGAAAATGCCCGGGGTTTATATTATTTGTGTAGGAATGGTTTGTCACAAAGCTTTAACAGGCAAGAACTGGAATAGTTCCTTCCAGGAGTTAAGCGTTATGGGTGGGGTTTATGCCAGAATGCATTCTCTGCATCCCAGCTAACATATCTGGGAAGCCCTTAAACTTTCCTTCTTCCTTAACAGGATTAAAAAATTAATATGGGCATGAGATAAGGAGACCATTCCTCCCATAATTTGCATAGTGATTAGAATTTAGTTTTCTCCTAATGTGTGAGAAGGACTGTACATTTCATTCTTATGTTGGAGATGAGGATGGGCTATGATTCCTCTCTGCAGTGGGTGGACTGGCATGTCACTCTGTCTTAGAGTACTGACAATCACGTTGTGGTCTCTGCAGAAGATTTGGAGATTCTGCCTGACTAGATAAATGGCAATCCATTCGAAACTGGCTGAGATGCTTAGTTCTCAGGTGGTCAGTTATCCCAGAAGTACCTTGACTTCCCAGATGCTGCTGGATGTGCTGAATGTGATCCTCAGGCTGAGGTTCTGAAACTCTGGAGGAGGCAGCATGAGCTGTCTGGTGCTGAGAATAGAGACCTGAACCTAGGAAAACATAATTTTCTTCCATGCTCTGGAGCAAAAGAAGGTGTGGTGATAAGAGAGTCACCTGAAATGAGGCAGCCTTCCTCTGCCTTTTATGAGAGCAGAACTGCACTCCCCATCTCATTTTGCCTCACTTTAACCTCTGCCTCCATCTCTTCCTTTTTTTTCCCATTGGAAACAGCCCAGCTGAAGACATTTGCTTGTGATGTGCAAATGGTACCTCTGCCCTGGCAGACCCATGTGAGGTGTCATTCTCCCCAAGAACCTCTCCCATTCCACATCAAAGAGGTAGTGGCTGGTGGTATTCCCCACCTCAACATGAAGGCCTCTCTCACCCATTCTGGCAACCAAGGTTTTCTTTATTGCTTTCTCTGCTACTGGCTCATCTCTACCTCTGCCTTCCTTGGCTGCTGTGTTGTGCAGTGCACGCTACTGATTGCTTCACTGACAGGTTTTACCATGTTAGTGGAAAAAAAATTAATCCCGTAAGCACCAAGAAGTGGCATGAGTTGACAGTGCCTTATTGTTCTTTCATTCAGTGTTGACACAGGGGATTAGCTGCATGACCATCCTGCATCCTGGACTGCAACTGTGTCATTTGCTATAGAAATGGACTTTGGCTAAGAGGCCAAGGCAGGGGCAGGTGCCATTTGTGCTGTGGTTGAGGTTTGATAATGGGTCATCTTTTTGTTTACCCGCTGCCCCCGTGGGCTGTTTGCATGTGTTAGCTCTACTCAAAGTTTGCTGGGTTTTCTTAGAGCAGGTGTTGGTGTCTCTGCAGGCAGAGATAAGGTTTGGAGGGCACATGATGGCTAACAGTACTTGCTTCTCACTCTGCAATGTCTTCTTTGTCTTGACCTCAGGATGCATTTACTTAAGTAACATTGTAGTGTCACAGGCTCCCAGTGAGGGGAAGGGAAAAGGGCCAAGTGCAGTGCATAGTGAGGAGGGAGGAGAAGGAAAACAGGGAGGTGTAGCTGAGATGCTACAGACAGGCTGGGCATCAGCAGGGTCAGGGCAGGGCATAGAGGGCTGAATGCCACGCGTGATGCAGCCAGTGAGGAAAACACCTCCGAGCTCCAAGTCACTGATCAAAGCAGAGAGGGCTGGCAGGAGGCTGGGAAGTCCTCTCTCTCTCTCCTGTTGCTGTTGCATGGCACAAGGGCGGGATGATCTCTACATTTGCTTTTTCATTCCCTGACAACAAGGGAAACAATTCCAGTGACTGCAGAGGCACAGTTCCCTTCTGAAAGAGGAAACATCTTCACATGTCACACTATGGGCCAGCTTCTGAGTTTATTTGCAGCAGTGCAGAACTGGAACAACTCACATCAACTTCATGGCAGTCGTTCTGAATTTGAACCAGGGATTGAAGCAGTGACACCATGTCGAGAAGCTGGTGGTAAAGAGAGAATCTGTGAGAGGGAAAACTTCCTACCTCAGCACAGAGGCTGGGCATTGAGCTAAGCTCTCTCTCTGTCCTTGCTGCCTGCTCTCCTGCTTCTTTCCAGCTGTCTGTTGGACTTTTGAGAGGTAACATAAATTACGCTTTGCTTCCCCTCATACACACATGCTCCTTTTCTGTGCCTTATGCATTCACAAACACAAAAATTTTCATGACTCCATTCCTTTTCCTTTTGTAATGTACAGTCACCACTTTCGTGGCTCCCTTGTGTTTGAGGCAGGATATGGGCAGGAAATAATAACACAAGATTCAAACTGGAAAAATGCAAACCTATTATCTGGGGGAAAATAAACCCAAAGTTAGCTATTCAGAGGGCGGGAGCCCTTGGAACTTGCAAGAGAAATAAAGCTGGAAGCAACTTAACAGGGACAGCAGACAGCTGGAGAAAAGCTTGCAACGTGATACAGCACTTAGCAGAGAAGGCAGCCAATGTCATTCAGAGCTCTTCAGATGCTGATGTCCCTCTCAGAGCCATATTTCACCCTTAGGAAGGTGCTATCAGTGGTAACAGCAGCAAAAACTGAAGGTTCTCACTGCTGAGATTTGCCTTACATCCAATGGCAAGGGATTGCTCTAGTGTAGTCCCAGCAGTGCTGTGGGATTGAGGATTTGCCTGGCTGATCTGTGGTACCTTCATACTAGTCAGAGGTATTGTGTCCCAGTGCAGCTCCATGCTAGGAGTGTGGGGGAAGACATGAGCTAGGTGAGGGGGAGGAGAAGGGGAGGACTCACCACACTGCCTGGCTCTGAGGGTGCTTGGATAGCACAAGGAACTAAAGGTCTGCACTTTTTTACCTTGTGCTTATAAGGGGTGATGCTTTGCAAGTGTGGAACAGAAATCAGCAAAATATTTCAATGACGCAGAACGATTGCTTGAATTCAATAAGTGTGTCTGGGCACTGCCATCCCTGTGAGAGCATCCAGACAGAAATGAGAATAAATGAATTGAAGCAGAGGACAATGGCAGAGTGGTAAAGAATGCTCCCTGGTGAAGAATAAGGACTCTCAGAGGTGAATTGAAGAAATGCTTAGGAAGATGTTGTTATTAGAGGGGATTTTTGAACCTTGGACTGAAGCTTAAGGGTAACCCAAAGATGTAGGTTGTGCCTTACTGAAAACAAGTATTACATCTCCTGTATGTGCAAGACCATGGGTTTACTTTATAATACTGGTTCAAAAAAAGTAGAGTGTGACAGTGAGCAAAATGAGGCACAGGCTCAGTAACCTGCAACAGTAGCTTTCTGGTGGCCAGGTTTGGTCAAGGTGAAACTCAGAGGAGGAAGGGGCACCACCATCTTCATCACTTTCAGAAGAACAGGGCAAAACCCTTCTGAGTGCAGGACCTGATCCTCTTCACAGGGCTGCTGTGTGTGTTGGGCTGAGCAATGTGCAGGCAGGGTGGCAGGCCAATCCAACATCCCATTTCTATAATTGTGGCTAAAGGGGCAGCAAGCCATGTGTTAGGAACTCTTATGTGATACTTGAGTTACATGTCTTTATATACTTCTTAAGCTGTCGTGTTTTCTACAGGTGATGGGGAAAGAAGCCCTTCTGCCTCATGGACCACTTGCAGAAAAGTTATTCCCAGCAGGCATCACCATCAGCTCCATCTGGCTGCTGCAGAGTCCTTTTCTCTGTAAGAAAATGGTCAGGATAGAGAGGAAGTGAGATACTTAACTCCTTTGAACCATCCATGGCAAGGATGGGCTCTGTGTGACTCAGAAGTGTGTCCAGGCAGACCAGCTCTGATCAGGCAATGAACACTTGTGGGCTGCACTGCTGTTTATGGAGGTTCTTTGTGCTGCTTCCCATCCACTTGTTCCAGTCCAGTGCTGAGACCTTCACGGTTCAGTGTAGAGGTGGCATACATACATACCATGGGCCAAACAATGGGCATGATGGAGCTCTGGAAGTTAACAGAGGCCTCTGCATGTCACAGCTACCAAAATAAGTGATTGCAGAGTGAAAGATTAGATGTTAGAAAACAATTTTTTACTGAAAGAGTTGTCAGGGCCTGGAACAGGCTGCCCAGGGAGGTGGTTGAGTCACCTTCCCTGGATGTGTTTAAAAAAGGGGTAGATCAGGTACTTAGGGATACGGTTTAGCATAGGGCGGGAACCATTGGACTTGATGATCTTAAAGGTCTTTTCCAACCTTGTGATTCTGTGATTCTGTGAAAGCACAGTGGAAACAGCAATGAAAAATGGAAGCTGCAAAGTAGCTGACATGCATCTCCATCTCTCAGAGGGGTTTTACTGCTGCCTCTGCTGTCCCCTTTTGGTGGAGCAGGATATGTGTGTGCATTGGAGACATGAATCCCACCCAGTACTCATGGAAGCAACAACTGCTGGTTGTCCCACTGCCTGCTGGCAGCTGAGTCTGTCCCAGCAGCAGATGATGATGCTCAGCAGCGTGGCTGACTAGGTATGCACTGTGTCCTTCCCAAAAGGCCTGAAGAAAGGCACTGAGTCACAGGAGATCTGTAGGGGCTTCTCCTCCCCGGAGAGCAGTCTCTAAAAGCAGGCTGCCACTCAGCCAGTGCCTTGCTGGGTACCATGTGCTATTTGTAAAGCTAAGTTCTTAATACAAGAAAGGCCAGCATGCCACTGTCATTTAAAAATCCTTTTGCCATCTAGGGAAATGTCAGCAGACAGAAGCAAGTAATGAGAGGGTTTGACCCAGACACAAAAAAGCTGTTGTTTTCTGCCTGTCCTGGCTGTCAGTGGTGTTGGGTTGCTCAATACTGCTCAGGAAATCAGCTCTGGAATTTCTCTGCCTTCCATGAAAGCTGAAGACACGTGAATTGAAATGCTGCTGCCTGAATAAACACCTGCCAGACTGTCATGGGAAGATCTGGGATGCTGAAATGCAACAAGGTGAGGACTGGCACTGGGCCCAAACTAGGAGTCAAGGAGAATCCTTTGGCAAAGCTGACATCTTGATTTTGATTGCTTGGTTTCCACCTGCAAGTGTAATTGATACCCAGGTGGTGGAGTGACTGAACTTGCCCTCTGTTGGTGCTGCTGGGTTTCAGCTGCACCAAGGAGTGGGGAGAAATAAAGGGGAGGGGATGGGTGTGAGAGAAATTCCTGTCTCAAGAACCACAGAAGCATTTTCATGCCTGGGATACTTTCCTATTTGCTTTCCCCCAAGGTGGGCCCCTCACTTAGGAGACAGTGTGGCACCTGCAACCTTGGGAACACATGACCATGAGGTTATTTACAGCTGCAAAATCAGAAGCAGAAGACATGTTTTGCAGGTCAGAATCCCAGCTGGGGCAGTCTGAGGGGCTGCATGTGAAGGAGCTGCGGTGTATGAGAAGAGGATATTGGGTGACATTCTGGCTCAGAGAGCCTGTGGTTTGGCAGAGGATAGTGGAGGGTGTGTTGTGCCCACACTTGGCCCACTGATCTGTTTTCTGATCCATCCCACTCTTGATGGATGGCTCAAGGACGATCCTTCTGTGTGCAGGCTTGTTCAAAGCTGGTGAAAACTTGCCTGGGGCATCCTTGCCTGCCATCACCAGCCCCACAGAGAAAGAGAAGGGACGTATCAGGAATGATCCAAGTCAAGGGAGGGGAGGAGGTGCAGATCTGCACCCTGCCCTCCACTGATTGAGAAGATCCAACCTTTCCATTGTTATAACTCTGTTTTTTCCTATGTCAGCCCTGGAACTCAGCAACACAGAAACATGCAAGCATCTGTGCCCAGTTTATTCTGTCCCTGGATTTGCTAGGTTTAAGATCCAGGCCATTAAAGCATTTCAGTCTAGTTATCACAGAGTGTGCTCACATACCTGCTGTCTGAGCACATTGCATCTGTAACAGGCTGGTGCCAGGCAGTCCTGTATGCTGGACCCCTCTCAAAGGTGAGCCCTGGCTGTGGAGAGCTTTGCCAAATGGGATCACAAGTAAGAAAACAAGCGTCAACCTGAACACTTCAAATGGTCTGTCTCGACAAAGAGCTCATCAGAAGGACCTCACAGGACTCTGTCCTAACACTAGTGCTATTTAACACACTTATCATCTGGAGAGGAACATTAATAGTTTGCTTGTGGCCCACAATTATTCCAGAGATGCAGCATAAAGCTGACTGCAAAGGGTTGCAGAAAATCTGGCACGGAGTGGCTGGGCACTTCCTGGCAGATGAAATTCAGTGGCAGCGAATGCAAGGGAATCCCATGAGGAAGAAAACAGCCAGGCTGTACAGCTACACCAAATGGCTTTAAGTCAGCTGCTACCACCAGAGAATGAGATCTTGGTTTCGTTGCAGACAGCCTGCCGAAAACACACTCTCCAGGCTCTGTAGAGGTCAAAAAGCCAAACAGAAATGTTAGGAATGAGTACAGAAAAAACAAAGAACGTGATTACACCGCTGCGTACTTCATGGTCTGCTGCATGTTTGAAAGTTGTGAGTGCTTCTGGTTACTCCTTTGATCACCATAGAGAAACACTAGTAAGAATAAAGAGGACATCAACAGTGACCACAAGTAGGAGATAGTTTCTGGGCAAGCACAGATTACTAATTTTGGAAAAGAGATGCCTGAAAGGGAATCACAAATAGTATGGAGAAAGTCAATAGAGAACTAACATTTATGCAGTCCCATATCACAAATACTAATGGCACCTGATAAAATAGTTAGGCAACAAGTTTAAAACAAACAAGCTACAGACTTTTCCACGTAGGCATCAAGGAATAATGGAACTTATTGCCACAGAAATGCTGGTGGAAGATAATGTCTGAATGGGTTTGGAACATCTATGCAGCATATTTCCTTTGGTGACTATTGAATGCAATGGCACAGATGCTACCTTTGCATCAAAAGTGTCCTAAACGGCAGGCTGAGGGAAGGAGAGCAAGTATACTGAGAAGCAGTTTATGTTTCCTCTGTTTCTTACATTTCTTTCCTTAATACTTGGTGTTTTCTGGAGCAGAAATACAGGTTCTTTAGTCTGCCTTAGTACAGGTTGTCTTACATTCTTAGTATTTTTTTTTTTCTACAGTCATTTCCCAAATTATTATCTGACAGCTGGTGAGATATTACAGGCAGAAAGTGAACCAGTGAGCCAAAGACCACAACCAAAGACCACAAGCTTCCAGATGGAGAGCTGACATCTCTTATGGACATTCCTAATTCCTAGCACTGGCGTGCTAGGCTATGCCATTACCTTAAATAGGGACTTTTGAGTGAAAGTAAGCAAAAATTGTGGTCCTATTTTTATAATGAGAAAGCACTGTTACATTGTTTTCCCTGTTACCTTTGCCAGGTCAGTAGATGACATTTAGGAGATAGAAGAGAGACATAGTCTTCCCTTACTGAATGAGCAGTAAATACGCTCTGGCTGTCTGATCCAAACAGTTACACCTGTCCAAGCAGGAAATGCCAAGTTTCATATCAGCAATGAAATTGGATTCTGAATATTTGCAACCGTGAGTAGAACATTTGCAGAAATAACTGAGAGTAAAATTTGTCCCCAGGGACACTGGTCTTTCCAGCTTGCACAGATTCATTGCTTGGGGCCGAATTTCAACTGAGGAGAATATTTTTGCATGAACAAGCTGGAAGGAGGTATACAGTGTCCACAGTCTTTGCAGAGGAAAAGATAACTAGCTACAATTCCAGGACTGTGGGGTGCTGGTAAGAGAAACATGTTGGTTGTGCCTTAGCACAGTTTCAACCAGCAAGCAGTCCTGGCCACACGTACAACACGGGTGTTTCACAGTGTACGATCCCATCACAGCTCCAGGAGAGGGAGAATATAATTTCTGCAAACAAAATGACATATTGGTTTTTTGGCCCTTTGCATTTCACATGCTTTGATTGCTGATTTCTGCCATGTCATTTAATGACCAACCTCTACTCAGAGACTACAGCTTTTAAGATGATACGTATCCTGAACCATTTCAGCTGTGCTTCTGCTTCTTTTTTCCTGTTCTGTTCCACCCAGTTTCTGACTCCACCTTCTCTGCCTGCCCACCCTCCTCGGTAGACAATGTTTTTCCATTTAATTTTATGAGACAAACGCAAGGCATTCTCATCCCCTCCCTCAGGTCTGGAGAAGAAAAGCCCACATCTGGAGGCCATTCACAGCTGGAAGAACTCTTCTGACATTCCTTGCTTTGAAATCCAACCCGTGTTACCTTCTGTCTAAACACTCAGTGCAGGCATGGCAGAGAGGGGCTCTGTGACGTTAGTCCATGAAGAAGCCTGTGACCTCTACATCCTTTTGCAAGTATCAGCCTTCAAGATTACAGACTTCCACCCCACAAGACAACTGTTATTTGGGATTTAAGTCTTTGAGGTCTCCAAATATCCACTTCAAAAGCAATTCTTCTGAGGTGTTAAACATACCCAGCAACAGTTAAATCAAGCTGTCCAAAACACTGTGTAGGTTCCAACATCCACAAATGAGTTTGTCCAAACGGTCCATCTAACAGCCTGTGCGCTGCATTTCATCTGTAGAGCACTTCACCCAGGCTCCTTTTCTCCAATGAAAAATAAAATTTCAGGTTTCTTGCATCCTCCTTGCCACTTCAACTGCTGTAATCTGATCCTGCTTGTCAGGGAGGTGGGTAATTTATAATTCAATTTAAAATACCTTGGAACAGAGACTTACTTGTTATCTCTGTGTTTTCTTAGCCTGTATATGCTTTTATTATGACTGTATTACTGAGTGCTTTACAATGCTAGCTACCACACTCATCGTTGTCATAAATGCCCCTGTCATGACTAATAGAACAAAGATCATTGAGCTACTGGTCTGGTATTTAAGACCTGGCACAGAGGAAGTAGGTGTGTCTTTTCCCTAAATAAAAAGCCCAGACGAAACCCAAAAATGAGGGGAGTGTCCTGTTTATTTCCCAATGGGATTCTGGCTGCTTTTATGTTCTGATTATTGCCCCTACACCCTGTAACATGGTCCCTTTCCTGGGGGGGCTCACTGGTCTGGCTGTGTAACGGCCTCAGCAGTTGTATTGGGTTTCTGGGGCCCAAATGGGTCCCACTGCCTTGGCTACTGGCATCATACCAAGGTACTGTTGCTCTCATACTGTATTCCTGCTTGCCTGGAGACATCCACCTCGTTGTTCCTTCTTGTGCTGCAAATCTAGGCAGATTAGAGAAGCTGTATTCTTCTACATTAGTATAATCTGGGAACCATTTATGATTGGTTGTTGAATTTTTATTCTTAAAGTAAGTGAGCCTTATTCTGAGAAGAATAGTATCATAGAATGTGTTAGGTTGGAAGGGACCTTTGAAGGTCATCTAGTCCCTGCCTCCTGCAGTAAGCAGTGACACCTTTAACTAGATCAGACTGCTCAGAGCTTCATGAAGCCTGAACTTGCATGTCTTCAGGGATGGGGCCTCTACCACCTCTCTGGGCAACCTGTTCCAGTGTCTCACCACCCTGATAGTAAAGAACTTCTTCCTATTGTCTAATCTAAACCTACCCTGCTCTAGTTTAAAACCATTGCCCTTTGTCCTGTCCCTACATGCGCTTACCATCCTTCCCCAGCTTTCTTGTAGGTTCCCTTTAGGTACTAGAAGGCCGCTATGAGGTCTTCCCTGAGCCTTCTTTTCTCCAGGCTGAAGAATCCCAACTCTCTCAGCCTGTCTTCGTAGGAGAGGTGCTCCAGCCTTCTGATCATTCTCATGGTTCTCCTCTAGACCCACTCCAAGAGGTCCATATCCTTCTTGTGTTGAAGGCTCCAGGTCTAGACTTAGTACTCTAGGTGGGGTCTTACCAGAGCAGAACAGAGGGGGAGAATCACCTCTCTTGATCTGCTGGCCATGCTTCTTTTGATGCAGCCCAGGATGTGACTGGCCTTCTGGGCTGCAAGTGCACATTGTTGGCTCATATCCAGCTTCATCCATTAGTACCCCAAGTCCTATTCTGCAGGGCTACTCTCTATCACGTCATCCTCCAGCCTGTTTTGATAGTGAGGATTGTCCTGACCCAAGTGCAGGACCTTGCACTGGTCCTTATTGAACTTCATAAGGTTTGCATGGGCCCACTTCTCCAGCTTGTTTGGGTAATAGATGTATGTGTATGGACATGCACTCAAAAGGTGGATAAAAGAGCTGTCTTGATTTTCTAATTCTCAACCCCTGAGAGATTAAAGGTATCCGTTTACCTTTGTAAAAGTTAACTACTGCAGGATATGATTTATGATGCCGTTACACTTCATACTACTACAGGCACTGTTCAGCTCTTGCGTCTTAGCTGAGAGTAATAAACTGCTGAACAAGAGTGACCTAAACGATGACACATTTTATAGGGACTTGTCTGACTCAATGTAGCTTTCTAGGCTGCCTCATAAAATGTAATGTAGTATAATGGTCTGCACATATCTGGGCCATATTCAGCCAACATGCTACCTCAGATGGACTCACATGTGACTATTTCCCTGAGAAGAATGCTGAGGGAACATGGGCTTAATAGCTCTGGAGGAAAAGTGACTTTTTTTTTCTTTTATCAAGATAGAATTATTCTTTGTGTGATAGAATCACCCCAACATCTGAAATAGTCATATCTTTGGGGAAGTATGGCTGCTTGTGCCTAGAGCTAAAGTGTCCCTAAGGCTTTATATACCCAAAAGAATACTTTTCTAGTGCTGGTATTAAATTTGCAGTGGTATGAAAAACAAGCTCAACACTCAGTACTCTTACTGACACCTTATTCTAACAGTTTGAGGAAACAAACCCAACCATAGCATTATTAATGATTAGTACAGTTGTTATTACTCTATGGCCATGCTGAGACCTAGGGCCCCAATGTGCTAGGTGCTGGTCAGAAATATGAGCCACCATTGTCCTTAGAGGTAAATGCGATGCTGAAATGCAAGAGTGATCATTAGTGTGGCCATCACAGAGATTTCAGAGTTTTCTGTGTTTCAGAGTGCAAGGGTTGGCCTGGAAGCAAGCTGTTTTCTTTTCATGTGCTCTTCACTTTCAGGAATATTTCTAGACATGCCACGCTGACCTTCCCACCTCAGTTATTCTGTTGCTGGCGACCACATAGATGTCATCATGAGCTGTGAGACCGGCATCTGGAGGCAAACAGTCCTGTCACATCAGGACTGTAGGCTCTTTCCCTGCTGTGGGCAGCTGGAGATGGTCACAGCTGCTGCTCCCACAGACTGCTCTGGAATTGTAGTTTCCTGTCAGTTCTGAAAATCCGCCTCTTGCTCCCAGCGCTGCAAGTTGTGTGTTTTCCTTTTGACAGGGTGGTGAACCGGGACAGGGTTGGGCTGGGACAGATAGTTCTTCTGAAAAGCTAGGCTTGTACAAGCAGTGATGAAACACTGACTCGGAAGGATGCATGCAAGTGGAGTACAGTGCTTAAGGGAGAAGACCCAAAATAGAATAGCTGGAGTAATGGAAAGACTTTGAGTGAAAGGAAATTTTCAGTTGAATATCAGGAAATCTTTGCTAGCAACTGACTTTTGTTGGTGTGTGGAATAGCTTCCTGGGGGAGAGTTAGTAATGGAAGCCTAGTCTATCAGTTCTGGTCTCCAAAACTGGACTTGCCACAGGAGAACACACTGCAGACCAGGAAATGAACTTGCTTTGGCTGGGATGGAGACTATGGGTGTGACCCTGCACCATAAAAAAGCAACGTGAGTGTTGCCAGTGACCTCAGGGAACACAGGCTCCTTCTAAACAGTAATCCAGTGCTGATTTTCCCTCTCTCTTCCACACTCACTGATTCTTGCCAGTGCAGTGGTGGTGGCAGAGTCACAGGGATATCTAAAACCACGTCTTTCTGTTCAGTTTTGCTGCTTGTTCTCTTCAGGCAGCTTCTAGGTGCAAGAGTCTCTGAGATGCACAGAGCATTAGGAGGAGACAGCCAGATGTTCCCATCATCAGGGATGGGAGGGAGCACATCCATTCTGCGCATTGAGGCCTGTAAATCTGTATTTATTTAATTGAAACCTGCCCTGGCCTCTGATCTGGCAGAGGCAGGGAAAGGAGAAGGAATAGATGCCTCTCTACTGCGCTTGGTCTTACTTCACCTGTGGACTCTGCTCCTCTGGGACTCCAATGCCCAGTAGCCCTTATAGCAGAGGCATGTGATACTTTTTTGCTCTCTGGTGCTGATAACTGGTCCCAGTGCACAATCTCTGCCTCTTGCAAGATGTATCCCATAGAGCCATTCTCCTAGCACTCCTTACAGTCTTCCCTGGTGCTCCCCTGTTACACTGAGGTATATTAGTGCTGGAGTACACTAGCCAGTGTGGGAAGGGTGGAGACAAATAACTGTGGTTTTAAAAGTAAATAATTCAAGCAACAATAACCTCTCCACCCAGGTAATCACAGTGAACAAACATTCTGCATGTCAAAGGTGTTTCTGAAGATAAGGGTTAGCACAATAAGTCTCTTGCTTTCTTAGCTTTATCTGGTACTCAGCACTTAATGCCACCTAGCTCTCTGCTGAAGGCGAAGCCTTGTGCCTCTAAGCAGCAGTGCCCCAGTAGAGGCTGCCAGTGGTTTCGTGAAGGGAAGTCTTTGTGCTGTCAGTAAGCTCCCAGCATGGCATAGCATTTTCCAAGGGGGCTGGATTTAACCCCTAAAACTTTGCCTTTGACTTGGAGAGTGCAGTATTTGTCTGGGGAAGGAGAGAAGAGGGAGAGATACGGAGAAAAACTCATTCTGATGCTTGGGAAATTCAGCTTCATAGTTGCAACCTGCAGCTGTGCTTGCAAAGCAGGCTGAGGCTTTTCTTTCCCTTTTTTTTCTTTTTTGATTACTTATGCAAATACCACTTGCTGGAGAAAATCTCGTTTCCTTCAACTACCCAGCCAAGGGGAGCTCTACAATAGAAGTCCTGGAGATTGCTGCTGAAGATTTGGCCCTGTGACCTTCCTGTCATATACTGACAGGCCATTACCATGTTGTGATGGTTGCCTAGCAAGGTGGTGACAATTGCATTGAGGCAGAGTGACAGCTGTGTCACTCTGGAGGGTTGGTGAGGCTGAAACTCTGCAATATTTGTTTTGCAACAGTGCAGCGCTTGCATCAGTGGATCCCGAGGTCATGAGTGTGGGTGTAGTGGCAGGTTGACACTGTCTACGTGCTCACCTAACCTCCATCCCTGAGTACCCTGCAGTGGTTCCCTGGTTTGGCGTTACCAACATCCTGGCAAATGGAAGTGACCGAGCCTTGCTGTGCTCATAGACACAGGGGGTAGAGCAGTTGAAGGTCAGCTCTGTAGATCTGTACTACTGAGCATGGAACTGTGTTCGAGAGCAACACCTTAAATACAGAAATAATCCTTTCACATGTAGCACGGTTGTTTTTGTGTTATGATGTAAAGATCAATACCATGCCACCTAAGAGTCCATCTGAAGCCGCAACAGGGGAGGTTTAGGTTGAATATTAGGAAGAGGTTCTTTACTGAGAGGGTGGTTGGGCACTGGCACAGGCTGTCCAGGGAAGCGGTCACACACCGAGCTTGTCTGCATTCAAGCAACATCTGGACGACACACTCAGTCACATGCTCTGACTTGTCTGGCCCTGTGTGGAGGCAAGAGTTGGACTTGATGATCCTTATGGGTCCCTTCCAACTCAGGAGATTCTATGATTCTATGATTTTGGATGGCTGGGTTACAGGCAAAGAGGCTGCTTTTGCATGGCTTGAAAGCTTATCAATGGTTAGACTTAAGAAAGTACCTACCTAGGAAAAAACCTATTATCAGCAAGTGCTTCTAATGATGTTCCTAGAGATGTAAACTTTTAGCCTAGTGGTACCTAACTCATTTATCAGGAAAATGTAATTCCTGGCATATTTGCATCTCACATAAATAATAGTGGGGAGAGCAACAACAGCAAGGTGAGCTCAGATTGCCCAGGAAGACATGGATCTCTTGAGTGCATATCAACAATGAATGCCATGACTATCTTCTTGAAGCAATGTGTGTATGTGGGATGTGCCGGGGAGTTTGGAGACAGTATCCTGGAACATAGAGGATATGGCCACCATGGTAAATAATCTTTAAGCTAAAAGCCTCAACAGTTTATGAGAGGCATCACACCTAAATGTATGAGGGGAATAGCAAGCAGTATATTCTCATTTTTTTCAGTCCCACTAAACTCTGTGTACAAGCTGAGCAGCTGAAGTGTAACTTGGCACTCTTTAAACCTTGGTCTTCTGAGGTCTCATGTCAGGGACCAAATCAATGCCCAGTTGGCCCACCCCTGTAGGATTCCTGACCCTGGAAATGGTGCACAGGTGAGGACAGAAGGACTCGTGCCTTGTATTGTGCTTAGAAGGGGAAGGGGAAGACTTGGAGGACAGGCATGGCTGGTGAGATCATACGGGACTACTGTCTTCTGTTTTCCTGTTTGTATTTCTCAAAGGATGCAGAAAACTGGAAAGGGCTCAAAATGTAGTTTATATAAGAGAAAGTTAAGAATTCACTTAATCGCAGTCTACAAATACTTCACCTGGGAGAGACATTTCTAATAGTAAACAATGCTGGCAGAAAAGGTCTTGTCAAAATCTAGGTTACACCTACACTGGTAAATAAAGCGATCCAGGGTCATTTCTCTGTACCTAATGGTGAGTGGCACAGCATCCCTCAGAATAAATTCTTCTTTTCTCCCCCAGAGAAGGTCACCTTGCCCAAATAAACCTGTTGGGAATGATGCCCTGGCCTGTGGTGTCAGACTCAGCTCTGCTCTTGTTAGGAGAGTGCTAGGTGCTACAAGCCAGAGCTTGCCACAAAGCATGCTAACAGCTCAACAATGCAGAAAATTGCGTGTCGGGGCTTGAGCGCATGGCCTGAACTGCCTATCTTACTAACACAGAAGTCACCTCGGTGGCTGGCAGGTGAAGGCCATCAAGAAACAGGGTGTGCACTCCAAACTATGGGGCTGGTTAGCCAGTGGGACAGTTTAGGGATGGTTAGTTCCTTGTCGTTTGAAGTCTTTCAGTCTAGCTTGGACGTCATCAAAAAGACACAGATGTAAGAGAAACCGTGGCCTTAGTGTGGGCAGGAGAGAGACCAAAGCTGTATCCTGTGTGAGGGGTCAGAACAGGCATCTGCAGTGTTCAGCAGATGCACCTGTATCCCTGAACTGTATGATCACTACAGGGAAAGCTTCTGTGAGAACGCCCTAATGATCGGAAAGAGACTCATTCTCTGTAGTCACTGCTAGGAGCCCTAAGCTCTGTGGAAAGCACTTGATTAAATCTCTCTTGCCTCTAGGCTAGGAGATAGAAGCAGCACTCCCTGCACTCCCTGCTGCTCCCTTCTGTGGGAAGTCTCAGCGCCTACACATAACCTAGTAGCTGAGAGGGGCTGTGGGGGCTCAGTAACAGAGAAAGAAGCTTTTTGGGAGTGGCCATAGGCATTCCAAGCCATGGCCATTTTCCAAGCAGTGATGGAATAAGCTGGCTGAGATCCTACAGGTATCAAGTCACTGTCCCTGGATGTACATTTTGGTCATGTGTTAGTAAGCCGAGTGCCTGAGTGAGGGCCCCCAGTGAAAGCCTGGGAGTGAGGGGGTGGAGAAGGAATAGCATAGGAGTCTTCCCATTAGGAAATACAGTAAAGGCATTCAGACTGGAGGTATGGCTCCTCTGACATCCCTGCCTCTGCTTGCCAGGATACATCCCCAAGACAGCAGTTGGTGCTGTGTGGGACACCTTGTACCTTACCAGATTTGATCTATGAAGAATTGTGGGGAAGTTCAATTGCTTTGGTTTTAATATTTATTGTAATGATTACTAAATGCATTTTAATGAATGAAGAGGGTGGAACAGCAGATCTGCTCCAGCAAAGTTGTGAAGCACACATTTAAGGTCTGTAATGGACTGTGGGTGGAAAGAAGCACCGGTAAATTCCAGAATGGTCTTGTTTGGAGTCTTAGCAATATTACAATTCAATCATTGCCATCCCAAACCTGGAGCATGGCAATTGCAGAAGAAGGTGTTATCCTGTGTTAGCCCAAACCAGCATGTGATACAGTAGGACAGACTTTCCTAGAGCTGATTGAGGATTGCTCAATACAGGTTGGACTTCAGGTGCCCATTAGCAGAGCCCTAGAGCATCCTTAGGATTGCAACACAAACTTACCAGGAGTGGTGAAGGGCTGTAACACAGGTCAGTGACCTGCTTTGAGTGTCAAGGGAGTGCCTGACCTGTGACTGCATCCAGTCATGAACTGAAATGCTAGGGATTTTGAAAGTCAGGATTGTGGTGCATTGGTGCATGTGAGGCTTAACAACTGGTGGAAGTAATTAAGAATGTTTGTTGTGTCCAGAGCTGGATTAATTAAAGAGTGAAAGACCAGCTCTGCAATCTCTGTTTTAATCCAGCCCTCTGAAAGCTGATTTCTTACCAAATCAAAACAGAAAGCACTTGCTTTAAAAGGAAGGAAGATGGGAGGGAAGCCCCTAACCAAATGATCTGCTAACTCAAAAATCCTTTGGTGAAAACTAGCAGGGGGAGTCACGCAGAAAGGTAGAGCTGAGCCTTCCCACTTCTAGCTCAGTGCTAAAGACTGACCATGAGTGACTGCAGAAAGCTTCAGTAGGGTCATGGCTCCCTCAAAGTCACGCTCTTTACCACTGACCTAACCCCTAATCCTTACCCACAGTGTTCTCGGGACAGCTCACCTGCACATACATCAGCTCAGTGGGACCAGCCCCTCAGAGCTGTGCTCCCTCCGGTTCTCTCCAGCCAGTCTTTCTAGTTTCACAGCATCTGCAAGGCTGCAGGCTTCTTTTTTCTACCATCCAGGAAACACACCCACCTCTCTCTCTCTCTCCAGCCCTATCTTCTGCCTTGCTCAGAGATTCTCTAACCCATGTGATGGAATTCCAATAATGCAAACTGTAGCAAATTTAAAGAAAAAAAAGGAAATTAGAGATGGGAAAATGTTGCTAGATCATCCAGTCCATCTCCTCACATTCTAGCCCAGCCCAGTTCCTGCCAGATTCTCTCCTACAGTAGATTTTCCAGTGCATTATCCAGTCTGGTTGTGTATGATTTAAGTGATGAGCATCCTTTACTTGCCGTAAGAGACTGTTCCGCAGACAGACGAGTACTGTTTGGAAATGATTTCTGAAGTTTTCTTTCCATTCTGTCTGACCTGATTTCTCTAAGCTCTGTCCATGATAGCACAGTATCTGAATGTTCCCTTTCCTTCATGCTGACCCTGTTCAGGTGATGGCAAATGATTCTTGTTCAGTCAAGCTGTTTACCTGCGACACTTAATATTTAATTGTAAAGCTCAGCAATTATAATCCTGGGCTACCTGGGAGAGACTGATGTTGATATTAGCATGTTAATGGGTGTGCAGAACACAGAAGACATTACTAGTAGCATTGTCTCTTTATTGTAATAGTTGCTTGATACATCCCATCACAAGGTTTGGCTTCGCTTGCTTTTGACTTTGCCAAACTTGGAGCCAATGTCTAGCTCACGTCTGCTTCAGCAGTTTTATTGGATTCTTTCTGGTTTTGTTTTTAATTTCAGTCAAAACCACATAGCTGTTTCTGAGAACAAGGCTGGCAGGGGAATAGTCTTTTTTATCCACGTTTAAAAAAAAAAAAAAATCTTTATGGCTTTTTCGTTTAAAAAACCACCCTCTGAGCACTGTCTTGATTTCAGATAAATCACAGTTTTTCTGTCAGGAATAGACCTTTTGCCATCTGTGACAAAATCCCCCCCCAATTTGGCTAAATAATGAGCCTTTGAGTAATTGTGGTTTGAGCCTGCTTGGAAAAAAAATACTAGGGATCAGGAAGAACAGTTGTTTATTATTATTTGTGGGCCTGATGGAAACGATAGCACATGATTTCGGGATGAAGGCCCAGGTTACAATGCACTTACACCAAGGGTTCTGGCTGTGTCCCAGGGTCACCTCGTCCTGGCCTCTACTGGCCCAGGGTGATGTCATCACTCTGGACACCTCCTAACCCTGGCCAGAGCCACCCTGGGAAGGGATGTCCCTGCTCTTCACATTGGACTAGGGTTGCCCAGGCAAGCAGAAACCTGGCTGTGAGGAAACAGGGAGGTATGAAGAGAGAGGTGGAGAAGAGGGAAAAGAAAATAAAAAAACCCAACAAAAACTAAACTAGAAAAAACCCACATTAAGGGTCAAAAAAAGAAAAGCAGAGGAGAGGGAGACACCCAAGTTCTTTGCTGGCTGTCTCCAAAATATTTTTTGTTTCCGTTTGCACTACCCAGGGCCCTCCCTTCCCCCAGGACATGTAGGGAAGCCTGGGTGCCCGCAGCTCCCAGCCACGGCACACACGTGTTGCATCCTGCAGCAGCAGCACATCTGCTCCCAGCACTGCCTGCTCTCTCCAGGCCTTCAAGGCACAGGGCCAGGGGCCCAAACTTCTGTCACCACTGCCCTATCCTGACATGTGCCCTCTCTGGTAGACAGGCATCCCCACTGTACTGCCTACCGCAGCGTGCAAAGGCATGGCAGTCATGAGCACCAGGGATGGTGCTTGATGGCAGGACCATCCCGTTGGTGAAGCCACAGCTCCAAAATGCCATGAAGGAATGCAAAGGCATCCAAAATCCTCATTAAATCTGGAAAAAAATAAGATGCCCTGAATCCTGGATAATTACATCCAGACATCCAGAAAGATAAAAGGTGCAATTATAATACCTAGCACCGTTGTTTTCAAAGCACCCGCTCTAACATAACCCTTCTGCTCAGCGCTGCTAAGAAGACTGGTTTTATTATTCCCTTTAGACCAGCAAATTGGACCTTGGCTCCTCTGACCTGTGCTCACTACTGTCTCTGCTTTGTCAGGGAAACCAGCCTGAGAAACTCGCTTGTGCCTTGGGGCCACCCGGGTTGCCATACCTCTTGCCATGCTGCCTCTTTATTCATTAATCCTTCCCCTCCCAGTTTTCTTCCCGCCCCCCCCCCCCCCCCCCTTTTTTTTTCTTGCCAGAGCAAGGAGTTTTTAATAGCTAAAGAACGAAAACACCTCCCACGCCTCACCTCAAAAAAGCTAATTCTCTGTCTTACTCGCTCTTTTTTATTTCCAAACGTCTCCTGCTAGCTTAGAGTCCTCCTTTGAAGCACTGGTTCCTCCAATACTAGCGCGTGAGTATAACTTTGGTAAACCATGTAGTTCCAATAGCCTCAAGGGGACAATCCACGTGAGTAAATAACTCAGATGTGGGATGGAGACCATGGCATTTAGCAGAGCTGGAAAAGTTTTCTGCTGGGTATTGTGATTTGGTTGGAATCACAGAATCACAGAATTATCAAGGTTGGAAAAGACCTAGATCATCCAGTCCAACCATTCACCTATTACTACTAGCTCCCACTAAACCATATCCCTCAATACAACATCCAGTCTTTCCTTGAACACCCCCAGGGTTGGTGACTCCACCACCTCCCTGGGCAGTGCATTCCAGTGCCTGACTACCCTTTCTGAGAAGTAGTGCTTCCTAATGTCGAGCCTGAATCTCCCCTGGCGCAGCTTGCTACCATTCCCTCTAGTTCTGTCACTGCCTACACGGGAGAAGAGGCCGACCCCCAGCTCACTACAACCTCCCTTCAGGAAGTTATAGAGAGCTATAAGGTCTCCCCTAAGCCTCCTCTTCTCCAGGCTGAACAATCCCAGCTTCCTCAGACGCTCCTCGTAAGGCCTGTGTTCCAGACCCCTCACCAGCTTAGTAGCCCTCCTCTGAACGCGTTCCAGAGCCTCAATGTCTTTCCTGTAGTGAGGGGCCCAAAACTGAACACAGTACTCGAGATGCGGCCTCACAAGTGCTGAGTACAGGGGGACAATTACCTCCCTGCTCCTACTAGTAACACTATTTTCGATGCAAGCCAGGATGCCGTTGGCCTTCTTGGCCACCCGCGCACACTGTCGGCTCATGTTCAGCCGTGCATCAATCAGTACCCCCAGGTCCATTTCCTCCACACAGTCCTCCAGCCACTCCGCCCCAAGCCTATAGCGCTGCCTGGGGTTGTTGTGGCCAAAGTGCAGGACTCGGCACTTGCTCTTGTTGAACCTCATGCCATTGGCTTCAGCCCAGCTCTCCAGCCTGTCCAGATCCCTCTGTAGGGCCTCGCTACCCCCAGGCAGATCCACACTCCCAGCCAATTTAGTGTCATCTGCAAACTTACTGAGGGTGCACTCAATGCCCTCATCCAGGTCATCAATAAAGACATTGAAGAGGACAGGCCCCAGCACCGACCCCTGGGGAACACCACTCGTGACCGGTCGCCAGCTGGATTTAACTCCATTTACTACCACTCTCTGAGCCCGGCCCTCCAGCCAGCTCCTTACCCAGCCGAGGGTGTACCCATCCAAGCCACGGGCTGCCAGCTTCTGCAGGAGAATACTGTGGGAGACAGTGTCAAAGGCTTTGCTGAAGTCTAGGTAGACCACATCAACAGCCTTTCCCTCATCCAGCAGATGGGTCACTAGATCATAGAAGGAGATCAGGTTGGTCAAACAGGACCTGCCCTTCATGAACCCATGCTGGCTAGGCCTGATCCCCTGGCCATCCCGCACATACCGCATGATCTCCCTCAAGACTATCTGTTCCATAACCTTCCCTGGAACCGAGGTCAGGCTAACAGGCCTGTAGTTCCCCGGATCCTCCTTACAACCTTTCTTGTAAATGGGAGTCACATTGGCAAGCCTCCAGTCTTCTGGGACCTCACCAGTCAGCAAGGAGGACTGATAAATAATGGAAAGCAGCTCGGCTACCACCTCTGCCAGTTCCCTCAGCACTCTCGGGTGGATCTCATCCGGCCCCATGGACTTGTGGCAGTCCAGTTGGAGTAGGAAGTCTCTGACTGTTTCTTCCAGAATCACAGGGGAGTTAGCATCAAGATATTACAAGGGAATATACTGACTTCAATACAGAATGGAGTAGTATCTGCCTTGCAGTAAATTTTAACAGTAGGCTTGAAGGTATTTGGGGTGCCTAGGTCATGTTGATGCAGGTGGGTTGAGTAGATAAACTTTGGAGGCTTCCTCTAGCTCTGCTTATTCTGATTCACCATAGTGAAATGGAGGAAAAGATAAATTGAAGCAGAGAACAATTGTTCTGAGTTACTCATTTCCATACATGAAACATGAAAGTTTAGCATGGTTCAACTATACTGGTTTTTTTTTCTTTTCCTTTTTTATTTAAAAGTGATATTAAACATTTCTTTGACTCCAAGATCACCTGCATATGTGATGTATTCTTTGCACAGATAATTTTAGATCCCTGAGTTTTGTCATTCTCAAAACAGAGTGTCTCTTTCCCACTGGCTTTGTGCTGATTCCAGCATCAACAAGGATCAGCTCTGCTGTAGATTTGCATCTGTGGGAATGACTACGAAGACCCAACTTTATCCTGTAGGACAACAGAAACTATTTTTGAACTATTAGCCCAGCCATGGCAACGTGGAGTTCAGCACAGCTTAACTCTGTTTCTGGACTGAGGTTTGTACCCTGGTCTATATTGCTTGAGCAAAATTGCTAGCAACACCCAATTAAAACAAGTGCTGAATGTTTACTCCACATCACTGCCACTGCTTTGACTGCAGTGTAAACGCACCACTAATGACTTGGCTGATGGGAGGGGAAAATTACGTGTCAGAGCCAAGTACAGAACCAGGAATTTGGGCCTTCAGCCAGCTTGTTAGATCACACTGTGTGCCTCTAATGAAATGCATTGATTTGTGACTCTTACAATAACATTTTTAGGAAATCATTTCACTGGCTATTTATTTGTGTATTGGAGCAGCCTGATGAGTTTGGAAAACTAAAGCAGATGCTGTGCTTACAAATCAAGAGCAAAATTTTAAGAATGAGGTTAATTAACCATTGGAATAACTTTTCTAAGGACGTGATGGATTTTTCATCATAGTCTGTTGCATGGTCAATACTAGTTAGGTGCATAAAATGGGTGTTATAGCTCCAGCAGGAGCTCTGTGCATCACTAGAAATGATTGTCTGAAGTTCTTTGGGTTCTGTCAGACCCAAGATGAGACGATCTTGTTGTAATGGCCTCTCTTGACAAGAAAAAAACCCATGAGCCAATGACAGCCATTGGGTGTTTGTGATTCTGTGGAGCAACAGACTGAGATTCCTTCAGTGGTAGATTTAAAACTACCAACAATTTTTGTAAAGGTGACTACCAAATTTCAAAGACACATGTTGCAGAAGTGGACTCCCTGCCAATCTTGAGGCTGATATAATGTACCGTGATGAATTAGAGAGCTCAGAAAGAATTAGCCCATCAATAAAATGACAGACTTGGTACATTTCAAAGCATCTGGTCAAATCTCCTGGAATTTCTTGGTTTCTACATATTCAGTCAGAGAGAAAGAAATACTGGGGAGAGTCCATGGCCACCTTGTAGTATTTCATAGAATGCCTCAGAAGAGTAGATGGGGATAGCAGTGGACAAGGTAAGCCTTTACCTACTTGGGGGGGGGGGGGGGTTGTATGGGCCCTTTCCTGGACTGGCTCCTCTTTAATAACCTTATAGATCTACATAAAAAATTCTCTTTTTCCTTGCTTACAGTTTCTTGTTGGCTAAATTTAGTAAATAATACTTTTGTTTCCTGTGTGCTCAAAGTCAGTGTTGCTACATTTGATTTTTGTTTTTTCTTTTCATATCTGCTTTCTATCTGTTTTTTGAATGGTTGATAACCATAAAGATTAGGAAAAAAATCTGACCAAGTAAGATTTGGTTTAAGGAAAAAAAAAATTAAAAAAATAAAGGGTGAGGGAAAGGAGTTAGGTCCAAGCTGATGGCAAGCTTGTTTGTTCATCTTTAAGATGCATTTATTTGTTTCAGTTCAATCTTTATTTCTGTTCTGCCACAGACTTGGTGTCTAGCAATGTAAGCTGTTCATGTTTAAAAACAGAAATCACCTTTAAATGTGCTTAGACTAGAAAAAGTATGCCTGGTGAGGTCATTTGCAGAGCAAGAGTTAATGCATCATGCAAACAGCTAAATAAAAGCTAAATAAAGGTTACAATCTGAGTGGAATTATTCAGAGCTCAGGGAGAAATCTGGCATTTGCAGTCTGTCACTGGGTTTGAGAAGTCTGGCTCTCCCCGTGTCACTGCCACCCGAGACATCCTGCTTTCTGTGTGGCAGTAAGGGAGGGGACTGCAGCAGCGCTGGACCATCTTCCTGTAAAAACAGCAAAAATAGGAGTGGTGGGAAGTGTCATGTGCGAGGAATGTGTGGAATGAGGGGTGAGTATGAGCCCGTCTTTGTCCAGGTTTCACAGAGCCACTTTTTGGGTGTAAATAGCCACTCTTCCTCCTCCCTTTTCCTCTTCAGGTTAGCTGAAGAACCAATGTCAGGACAGCATATGATCCCTGGTACCACTGGGCAGGATTCCTGCATGGAAGTCTATGAAGAGCCATGAGCCCCTTGAGACCTGCCAGTTAAGCATTGTAATTTTGGGGCCCTATCTGGTAAGGGCTTCTTATCCTTCTTTTCAACCATCATCTTTGGGAGTTGAGGGTGTTGCTTTGGGGCAGAATACAACCAAAGTATCTATGTGATACAGCCAGGGTAAAGACGCATCACTTACAAATGGCCAGGCTTTTTTAGGGTTGGCAATATCCATAGAGGTGTTGTGCAGAAATTGTTTTGCATTTCATTTCCTTGTTTTGTTTCTATAAGCCAAGTGCTTGGCTGACTGCTCAGGAAATCAACTGCTATGGGCATTCACTTCAATGGGTAAACTTTAAACGAGTCACCAGGGACTGGCTGCTGCTGAGTTCAAAGAGAAAGAGGCATCCAAAAACCCATAGCCAAGCCAAGTTATGGTGGGAAATATCAGATACAAAGAGGAGAAAGCTGGAAAGCACAGCAGGGTGAAAGACAGATGCAGTTTGGTTTTCCTGTCCATAATTGGTCAGATTAAGGTGGGATTGGAGTGAAGATTTTTTTAAAAACAAACCAAAAAATACCCCAACACAAACACAGACATAAAATTTTGCTAAGGGAGGTTTGTTGAGCATCAAGAAATCTGTTCTGGTGTTGATGTGATATGAACTGTGTACAATAATCTGGGGAGGGAACTATATTGAGAAAGTTAATATGGTACTTGACAAAATATTGGAAAATGTATTAGAAAGTATAGTTCTGTGAAGGGCAGAGGTGGAGCAAAAGCCCTGCTTAGCTCCTACATTCATTCCTCTGTTTTCTCTTTCCCCAGTGATTTCAGAAGTCTCTCCAGGCACAGATAGCTCAAAGAGAAGGACCCACCCCCCAAACTCCAGATAAGGTAAAGAGATTGTGTTCATTAAAATTTTAAAAAAATATAAAAAAGAGGAAGATAGATGGGAAAAAAATGAAAGGAAGGCACAGAAGTCTAAACTTGGGTGTTGCTTCGCCCCAGTACACACGTGAGCAGCAGATTCCCAAAAAAGACTGGAGAAAGATTGCCATCTTCTGGAAGGATAAATACCTGCCATTATTTGCAATACTAAATCTTGATATATGCATATTTTTGAAACCATGACATATTTCTAATAAATTTATTTTTCAACCTGAATTCTCATTCATATAAATCCAATTCAATCTCATTTCATCAATATATGTGCCTTGATCCCTGCTTTAGAAACTGACATAGCATCCTGGGTTTTAATGAGACTCTCATCAAGCTTAAAATTAGGAACATGTTAACATTAAGGACTGTCAGTAGAAAGATGGACTTTATCTATTCTTGAGCCTGAATACTGAGCATTTTTTTTACTCAGCATTTAGGAGCCTAGTTTACAGTGTCCAGATGTGGAGAAAAAAAATTACCGCTCTCCTTTTGAACAGCATCGGCTGTTATTCTGCCTACTTCAGTAAATTAAGCATGTCTGTGACAAACAGAACCTTTTTATTAATCAAAAAAACCCTGCAGGCAGTCCATGGAGCAGGAAAACATTTAGCATTGCTTTCAGTTAGCCCGTCTTAGAAATGATTATCTACATTAGAGGAGCTTACGCAGCGACTGGGATTAAAATAGCTGCAGAGCTATGGACCATTCTGCTCAGGGCAGGAAGGGTCAGGAGCCCACGATGACGCAGCCCACCTACGGGGCCGTGAACCTGTGGGCGCCGTCTGCTGCCTGCCCCCCCAGCAGGGTGTCACAGTCTGTGCTGTCACCCCGAGCTGTGGGTACACCTGTCTCCCGTCCCCTCAGCTCTGCTGTTGGAAGAGGGGATGAGCAGATAGACCATCGGTCTCCTCTATCTAGCAGAGCAATGGGGCAGGGGTGCAGGGGATCTGCCTCGCTCCCCCCCAGCACTGGTGGGAGCCTCACCTGCTTGGCACCGCACAGTGTTTGTGGGGAAGATGGGGTGCGTACCTTTGGGATGCTCCTCACCTTTGCAGTTTGATTCAGTGCTGCTCCATGCCCTCTAGTGACAGTTGGTTCTCATGAGAGGTGATGCTTTTCTTACTTTTCACTGTTCTGATACCCAAGGAGGTGTATCAGCACTCTAAGACATTTGGTGAGCCTTTAGCCTTTTAGGACAGGAGCTCAGAAGGGACTTTGGGTGAGTTTGAATCTTTGTGTCTCTCCTTACTAGCTTCGCAAATTCATCTGCTAGGAGCTGGGATTCCTGGTGAACTTCAAGCCCTGTTAACAGCTGCCACTATGAGGGACACTGACAGTCTTCCTAATGCTCCCATCCTTTGAGTATTGGACTTATTTGACTCCTCACTGTTTCACATACCTCTGTCACTGTGGTGACGCTGTGGGGCCAGTCTGCCACTCAGCAGTGCTTCTGCTAAGGGGGTCCTTTTGTCATTAAGATCTCCAGTTCGACTGGGGAGAGCAGATTGGCATCTCTTCAGGGTCTGAAATCTTCAGCCCTCAGAGCAGATGCAGTCACATAAATGTTCCTCTCCCCATTTTTTGATTCTCCCCTTTCTGCGACTGGCAGGTCTGGCCAGGAAGCTGCTGGGGGTCCTGCGGCCTTTGCCATTCTGCTGAGACAGCACAAGGGGCAAGGGGTGACCTGACGCCAAGGGTGCTGGTAGTCTCTGAGCTAAGGTCACTCACCCCCTGAAGCACTGGCCAGATTGCTGCCAGCTCACTCCATGTAAGCTCCCAAACAGCCACTGCATGGAGGTGGAGGGAGCCCTTCTGTGTTTTATGGGAACTTTTTACTCAGTCAATACAGGTCACTCTTCTGCACTTAATCCCAGCCTGCAGCACCAGCCGCTTCCCATATAATCTCCGGAACAGCTGTGCTGTGATTGCATTGTGGATTACAAAATGACCATTTTCCACAAAACAGCTGCTGGCTGGAGGGATAGCATTTAATAACCACGGGGGAAGGGGTGGGGGGGTGAGGGAGGAGGGGAGGAGACAAAGGAGAAAGGGGTTTTGAAGCAATTGGGTTTCTTGAAGGATGTAGAGATGAGCAAAACAGCAAAGCGTGTGTCCCATTTCTTCATTGCTCCTCCAAATTAACAGGACTTTGAGGACTTGCTGCCAAGGTAAATTTAACTCTCTTTCTTTTCGGGGCTATCGAGATACGACTGTGGTCAGTTATTGTCAGTCAGTGCTTGGCTTTCATGGAGGGAAACTTCTCAGGCAATGTTCTCAGGAAGGAGAAGTTCAGATTTGTTTCTCATTTCTTGTGTCCTCTGCATCCTTGATCCAGTTCCTTCTTCTGACTCATTTGTTTCCTTTTTTTTTTTTTTTTTTGCCTTTTTCCTTATTACTTGTTCTGAAATTATGTGGCCTTTCAAGTCCTATCACAAATCAACTGGAGAGAATATTTTTCCCACTACTGAAGATTTAAATTAGAAAAATAATTTTTTTCAATATTATGAGCGGAAAGATATATTTTTTTAAAATAAAAGCATGAGCAAACTGAAATCTGATGACAGAAAATCTTATAATCAAGCACTAATGAAAAACTGAAAAACTTTGTGTGCTGAAGGTTTCTATTTTCAGATGAAAAATCATGTTTTTGAGGAGAGCAATTTTATCTATAATTTCCTTTTCAGTCACACACCACATTTTCCTCTGAAAAAACTTTCAGTGGGGAATTTGCCATCAACTTTAACCAGAAACCTTCACATAATTAACTGCTCCAAGTAGGTATCTCCTCTGTGAAAAAGATGATATCCAGCATGCCTTCAGATCATGGAAGTCATTGGTTACGGTACCACTAAGATGTTACCATCTCCAGGGTGCAGCATCTTCGTTGATGAAAGAAATAAATGCTCTGGTGAGGAGACCAAAGAAGCCAGAGCATAAAACAATACAAATTTTTTTTCAGGAACTGGGTAGTTTCTTGCCTTCAGTAAGTGTGTTCTGGATCAGGCACTGTTTTCTCAGTGTGATGAGATGCTAATGAGTCCTGCTTTCCAAGAGGAGCTTCAGCACCATCTTTACTGACCACATTTCTGATCTTGCTGGTTAGCAGAACTGGTTAGCGCCACTTCTAGCTGTTGTGCATTCACAAACAATGCAAATCTCAGTCTTGTATCATTTATTTATAGTAATGTCCACAGTATGCTGGGCCTTTCTCACACGTTCAGTGTTGGGTGAGTCAACTGAAGTTATGTGAAGAGGACCAGCAGCAGGCAGTGTCTGTGCAAACTGAATCTATTCATGGGCAAAGAGATTTTGAGAGTCATAAATAGGAAAGGGTGGGAGTATCTGGATGAAGTTATGCCAAACATAGGGAGTACCATGTGGGAAGAGGCATGCGTTGATTACATGAAAGTTGATGTGTGGGTAGATGACATCTAATCAATCCATGGAGTGATAAGTTGGGGCTCTCAGAAGTCAGTGCAAAGCTTTTTGCAGTAATCATAATATCTTAAGCTTCCCTCTGAGTGAGAAAGACCACAGGACCCTGGTGTACAAACTGCTTTCTGTATTACTTTTTCTGATGAGATGAAACCGGGATAAAGTGTTTGTGCCAATGTTTGCTCTTAAAAGAAAACCCTTTGGCATTTTGTGTGAGAGCAGAGACACTGTCATCCACCACCCAACCAAATATCTGATGTGCAGAGCAGTGCTTGCTCAGGTGGGAGGTTCTGCCCTTGGGCTTGAACTCAAGCTGCCAGGTCTGGATAGCTAGGTGTTGCTCCTGAGCAGGCCGCTGCTTTGATGTTGTGACCTCCAGCAATCCAGGAATATTTTCTTGCCTTTCCTCACTGTGGTATCAATCCACTCCTTACCTCCCTAGGTACAGTAATGAACTGCTTGAAAAAGTGTTTTGCCACACTTGGCAACAAGAATTCTCACATAGTTGGACAGAGCATTCATCATGCCCCATCCAAAGGTGGTATTTGCCTAAGTTGTTTGAGAGTTTTTTCCTACATTCTGTGAGATGGAGGGAATATGATCTGTCTTCCACTATGCTCATGTGCTCACACACCCCAGTGCACTCAGCCCTGCTAAGTATGCTGGGCCACCCTTTCTTCCCCAGTACATATATTCAGGGTACTTTGAAGTGGTTGAAGCTTAGCTATTGCTCTACTACCATGGCTTTCAGGAAATGGTCTTCCATGCTGAATGAGCCGCTGGGATATTGTGTGGTGTGCGCTGGGAAGAGCTGGTATTTGTAAGACTAGGTGGGACAAGCAGCTGAATTGACAGTCCCTCCCATTTTGTGTGTTGTAGATGGAGCTGCTGAAGGGATTGCCGTGGCGCCGTGCTTTCCTGGCTGTCATCCTGAACCTGCTGGCTCTCAGCCTCTCCACCACTGCCTTGCTTGGCAGCTACTGGTGCACTGGGACCCAGAAAGTGCCCAAGCCTTTGTGTGGGAAAAGCAAAGCCACCAAATGCATCAGTGTCCCCATGCCGCCCGACGCAGGGGCTAGCAATGTTTCGTCCCAGGATGTGGTGCACTACAGCTGGGAGACTGGGGATGACCGCTTTGCCTTCAGATACTTCCACACCGGGATGTGGCTTTCCTGTGAAGAAAGCATGGAAGGGCCAGGTAGCGTCTTCCCAGGAAGCCACAACTTCTTCCTTTATATTTCCTCCACAGGAGTTTGGAAATGAAAGACAGGAGGCTGACAACAATTGGGAGAAAGCCCTCTTCATTTTCCTAGATAGCATCAGCCCCATGTACTGCTGTGGTCATTGTATTTCTCTCCTTTGTTGGTATGCTTACTGAGGGAGTCAAGGGACAATGGTTGTCTCTGGGTGCCCTTCAGTCTGGAATAGGGGTTGTGAAGTGCAAGTGGTGGTGGTAGTGGTAGGGACTTAGTGATGGTATCGTTCATCCTGATGTGAACTGGAGTGAGCCTCCTTTCCCTTTCCCCTTGTCTCCATTCCTACACACAGCTTACTTCATGCCCTCAGAAACATAAGTAGGTTGATTTTATGCAGTGTTGTCAATTATCACTGTAAGGGCTGCAATAGTTGGTGTTCTTAAATCACCAAACTGAGAGGTTTTGTGAACTGAAGAGGGACTGGACATTTTTAAAAAAAAAAAAAAGAGACAGCGAGAGAAAGAAAAGTATTGCCTTGTAGATAGAAAACCTGGAGGATCTGAACCCAGAGGAACTAGGAGGCAAATTGACCTGAAGATTAGAGCTAAAGTATTTTAATTATTTTCATTGTTTTTGTGATATTGTTGTGCCAGGTTTAATTTCTGATCTTTGACATTGTGGGACTGGCACTGTAAACCCTGGAGTGCCAGGGACTGGTCGTGCAACCTGTGCTAGACCCCTTGGTGCTTCCCTTCACCCTTGGCTTCCTCCTGCCCAGCTCGGCTGAAGTCCTTTTACTGAAACCTGTGCCATGCCAGCACAGGTGGATGCTCTGCAGTGCACAGATGCTCTTTACGGCCTGGCACACACATCAAGGATCAGAAATGACCTGGAAGGTGATCAACAGAGAGAGAGAGAGATTTGCATGTAAATATGCAGTGATGAAAGTCGCTTTCATCAGGCCCATTCCCTTGGCCCACCACCTTCCCTTCAAGCTCTCCCCAAGCTCAAACATCTCACCTTCTTTAACTAAGCCACTGTTCTAGTATAGCATTTCTCATTTCCTTACCCGTTGCTGTCAAGAGTTCGAAAATAAAGTACTGGTGAAAAAAACCAGACAGAAAGGTGTGGGAGCAGGAGGGAAAGTGCCTGAAAATCTCATGTCCTAATGAGAGGGCTGCTTCGTTATGAGCATTTCCAGACATGCTGCAGAAGGAGATGTGTTTATTTGGGACCAGTTTGGGTTGAGGTGTGTTTCCATGGTGCTTGTGGGAATGGAGCTACATCTCTGGACAACTTTCTCTGAAAGACTGGTCTGGACACTGGGCAGTCCTGGAATAACCCCGGTGCCTGAAGGAATGTGCAGAGGGTGTTACATCTGGAGCGC
The DNA here is from genome assembly GCA_020800305.1 of Porphyrio hochstetteri. Taxonomy (NCBI): domain Eukaryota; kingdom Metazoa; phylum Chordata; class Aves; order Gruiformes; family Rallidae; genus Porphyrio; species Porphyrio hochstetteri. The sequence continues at coordinate 17,528,809 of CM036905.1, read as the reverse complement.
AGCAGAACAGGGGGTAGAGCAGATAGTTAGCCTTGGTTCCCTATTTCCTGCAAGTTGAGTACAACCCACTCGTTGTTGTGGGTCTTTGAAGCAAGTGCATAGACAACAGCAACAACAACAAAACAAAAAACAGTGTGGGGGGAGTGCTACCATGAGCAAAAGGAGTTTGAGTTGAGCTGGAGAAAAGATTTCATTATTCAGGCTAATCTCAGGATCAGTTCAGATGAGCCATTACTGAATAACCTCATTAAAGATCTAGGTGAAGTAGCAAACCACAAGTTAATGAGGACTGCAGATGGCACTAAACTGGGTAGCGTCCTGAGGGCTGTGGACGACAGAAGTAATACAGGAGATTGGGAGAGATTAGGACTGGGGATAGACATTAAGAAAATGAGATTCTTACATGAAGAGCTACAGACTGATATTTCTGGGAGAAAATGCTGTGCCAAGCAGAGGAGGGGACCCTCAAATGCAGTGATGTGGTATGCAGTGAGAGAGACTTACACATAATAATGATGTACCCTCAGCTGAGGCAATAGCTTGCATCTGGCTAACATAAAAAGCCAAAGCAAATACAAATGCCATTTCTCCAAAGAGTATGCCTAAAATGTGAGGAGACCATAATTCTGTGTGATCCACAGAAGAGGAACTGACATCTGTGTCACACAGAATTTCACTTGGGAAGAGTTTCTTAGGGGTTTTTTTTCCTTTTCCTTTTTGGGAAGCAGTGCTAGAACTGCTCTGCTGAGGCTGGGGTGAGTGGGAATTCATGTCCTCAGCATAAGTGGGTCTGCAGTCTGTTACAAACTACACCCTTAATAGGCATGACCAACAGTAATGTTGTGAATGCATAGCAACAGATTTTTGTGTTCACCAGAGAGAGGCTCATGAGATTTACAAATTGCTGAAGGTTTTTTTTCTGGAAAGGCCATCTCTAGTTTTCCAGGCAGACATTGTCTTCCAGGCATTGCACCAGTGAAGGTCTGGAAAAATGGTCTGAAAAAGAACGGGGTGAAAAGATCTGAGGGGTAGACTCGGGAGTGATTGGAGCTATACAGTGAGAGTGAGAGGATGAGATTTTCTCTTCCATTACATACCCTGCATTGTTTTGCAAACTAATACCTTTGTTTTTGTGTTTCAGAAGAGAAATGTCGTAGCTTTATTGAGCTTTCACCTCCAGCAGAGAGAGGTAAGAGCAAGTTCCCATACCTCTCTGTGGCTGCCAGTGCACCTCCTTGGGATGGGGACCTGTAACTTTTCTCCTTTGTGAGGACATCAGGGTGGGTCCCTGAAGAGCCATGAATGAAATCCTGGTATCATGGTTGCTAAAAGAGCAAATATTTCCTCACAGATGTTTGCCTAAACCATTGCCATCTGTGAGGTCAGTGCTGGAAACCTCAGACCCCCTGCCATAGAAAGTGGAATTCGTTTCATTCAATACATTGCCCAGTCTGAGCTTGTCGTCTTGCTGTAGTCAGTGAGAAGGGGACCTGAGGACAGTCCTTCCCACATATACTATGTGTTGACTCAGTGCTTCAGTTTTGGGGTCTAATGTGATGGCCTTGGAAGCAGAATCACCTCTTGATTCTGAGAATCACCTTCTTGATTCTCAGGGACATGAGGGACATCATCTTTTTCTGCCTTATTTCCCCTATTTTAAAAACACCAGCAAAGATGGCTGTCCTGCTTTTATAAAGTGATGCACATTCCCAGATGAGGGGTCTGGTGTGAGTGGCATGCAGTGGCATCACTGCACAGATTAACCTGGGTACAAGAGCAGGGTCGAAAAACCTCCCCTGCTTATTCTTTTGGGAAACAGTATTCTACACATACTGCTGGTGCTACAAGATCATTTTGAAGTCATGCAGATCACAGAATCACAGAATTGTAGGGGTTGGATGCCAAAGCGGATCACACAGGGAGGTGTCCAGACAGGTCTTGAATATCTCCAGAGAAGAAGACTCCACAACCCCCCCGGGGCAGCCTGTCCCAGTGCTCTGTCACCCTCACTGTGAAAAAGTTCTTCCTCATATTGGTGCAGAACTTCCTGTGCTCCAGCTTGAGGCCATTGCCCCTTGTCCTGTCTCCACAGATCACTGAAAAGAGGCTGGCTATTTCCCCCTGTGTCCCACATTTAAGATATTTATAAACATTAATAAGATCCCCCCTTAGTCTTCTTTTCTCCAGGCTGAACAGTCCCAGCTCATTCAGCCTTTCCTCATAGGGAGATGCTCCAGGCCTTTAAGCATCTTCGTAGCCCTCTGCTGGACTCTCTCCAGGAGATCCCTGTCTTTTTTATACCCCAGAGCCCACCACTGGACACAATACTCCAGGTGGGGCCTGACCAGGGCAGAGTAGAGGGGTGACTTAACTGCATTTACTGAATGACTCTTGCCTTTGATGCACCGTGCTTGCTTCACAGGGAGTAGCAATGCGTTTTTCTTTCTCACCTTTTTGTGCTTCATTCCCTGCCCAGGTCTCTGGCTCTGTTGCTTCCAATGTGTCCTTATAGCCTGATTTCCTAAGAAAGCAGGTTTATGTAACCAGATTATGTGTCTTTGTAAATCTGTCTGTCCCCCCTCACACCCCTCCCGCTGTGTTTTGTCTTAATTGCAGCCCAACACCGATAAAAAGGCCATGTTCTGTGAAACACAGAGCTCCCACAAATTAATTGGAAGATGACTGTGAGCTTAAGCACGACACTGATAGTGACATTGTGGTCTTAACAGCTCCATCACCTGCTTTCATCCCTTCCTGCACAGAGCATCATCTTAAAATGACTTTGGCCTCCAACGCAGCTGCCGTTATATAGCTGGGCCAGCACTGGGGAAGGTGGTGTGACTGCTGACTGCAGGCTGGGCTGACTGAGCTGCCTGTGTGCAGAGCAGCTCCCCATGACGCAGGCAGCGTTCCAAGGCTGGAATACACAGCATGTGTGGTAAGCCTGGACTCACAGGGAAAATGATGCAGAGATGTCTGTGCATGTGTGGTGCCTGCAGCATCCAGGACACTTTGATCAGCCTGAACTCTAATGAAACAGTCTCCCTGATGGGTGCTTCAGCAAGCAAGCCAGCTCCTTTAAGCAGGGAATGCAGCTCATCAATTCCTGCTAAAGAGCTGGGTGACTCTATGGCACTAATGATGTTGAGGAATCAAGCCAGTGCCACATTAATGAGGGTTTTGTTCACACTCCTTTTCCCCAGTTGAATGTCTCCTCTATGGCCATTAATAGCTGTTAACAGTAATGTTCACGGTGCTGCTTCATTTGTCAGATGAATATTTCTTCCTCAGTGAATCCTGTGCTTTTCCACAGCCCAGCGTTACCCAGTCCCTTTCCTCATTCTCCTCCAAGTCCTGCTGCACAGTGAGCTCAGCTGTGGACTGTGGTATCGCTACTCAAGTCCCACTCACAGTCCCAGCATGAAAGTACCTGCACTCTGTTCAAGCAGCAGGGCAACTGGTGATTGTTATTGCCCTAGCTGGATACCCACCCCAAGGAACCCCATTTTAATTGGGGTTTCAGTCAGAAATACAGGCTTGCCAGAGGCTTCCTGAATTCCAGAGGCCAGGTCCCAGCCCAGCCGTAGATGCACCATAGTTCTTTATGTAACCAGCTGAGTTAAAAAGGTTGAAAGTTGTTTGCTTCCTTTGTGTTAGAAACCTACTCTGATGGCCACAATGCTTATGGGTAAGACCCTTCTAACGTCCAGCTCAGATGTGTCTGTGGCTAACCTGTGACCACTTGGTCTTGTGTTAATACTCAGCAGCTTTCCCTCTGTCTTTTTCCCCTTGGTCTCCTCCTGGATGTTTGTGAATAATGCTGGCTTGTTTACCAACAGCATTTTAGTTCCTTTCAGCTTTTGCCATGCCAGACTAGCTAAGCTACCTTCCGTAGCAGACTTTGTCTCCTTCAGCAGCCTTTGAGCCCTTTCTCACGGGAGTTGCTTTTGGGTATTCTCTGTTTTCCTTCTTTCCAAAGGACATCCTTTCAGGATTGCGTTGGAAAGGAGAAGTAATCTCTCTTGAACAAGCCATTCTGTACTGATGTGAGAAGTCTCTGCTTCCTGGCAGGAATCCTGTGGCTGTCACTGGGATCAGAGATGCTGTACATCAGTTTGCTGCTCATCAGCTTCATCCTCCTGATGGTGGAAATGCTGCATACTGGCAATCCTGTCTGTGGGTTGAAGCTCAACGCTTTTGCTGCCGTCTCCTCTGTGCTGTCAGGTAAGTGCAGGTTTGGAATCACAGCAGCGGGAGAGCCTCCTCTCCCACATGAGGCTGAAGGAAGCTGTTCTGCCTCCTGCAACAACTTCTTTGCTTTCTTGTCTTTTGTGTCCAGGTCTCCTTGGGATGGTGGCACACATGATGTACACTCAAGTCTTCCAGGCAACAGTTAATTTGGGACCAGAGGACTGGAGACCACACACATGGGACTATGGCTGGGCTTTCTAGTACGTGAGCTCTGAAGTCATCTTCACCTCCCTGGCTTTTTGTGCTTCAGCCATTCTACATGCTGCCAAAACCCGCTTCCTTCTTTCTTGACCTTCTGTGTTTCCAAAGACAGGCGTACCACAGTGCTCCTACTGCTAACTTCCTGTCTTTGCCTCATCCCCTGCTGTTACAAATAGTGGTGTAGTTACTTAAATGACCAGCTAAGCAGGGCAGGCAAAGCAGCAGGGTCACACCCTAGCAAGTGCCTTCAACCCTGCTGACTAACCAGGTTTGCCCCTGTGCTGCAGTGCCCTGTTTGGCCTCAGCTCTTCCCTGTGTGTGGAGGCCAGTGTCACATTTGTGAAGGCCTTCTCAAACATGCCTTGTTTTTCTGCAGTTTAAACAAGTTGCATGCTGGCTTGGCATCTTCCCTAACTGATGTCCAAAGGGCCTATTTCTGCAGCACCAAGCTTAGACACATGCTTCAAGACGTGAACACTGTAGCCAGGGAGAGCGACTTCAAAAAGCAGGTGGTTCAGGGTTCCTCTCTCTAAAGGCTGGAGAAGCCGCCCGCAGCGGGTCTGCCATAACCGGCTTGAGAAAGTGCCTGTGGAAAGCGCTGGCTCTGTGTGCAACGCTGCGCTGACAGTGACCACATTGGTTTTTAAGACTTAAACACTCCAGTGCCATGTGCTGGCTGTGGACATCAAATGTCAGCGTGGCCATCTGGTTACGCTTCAGCTCCAGGAAGACTCTGAGCAGCCCTGCAATACAGAGTTCGCTTCCAAACTGTGCTGTCCTGCTCTGACTGGTTAGACTTGCCTGCTGCCCTTTTTGTTTTCCCTGTATCCCTCTCTTTCCTTACTAGAACTTACCCCATGAATCCAAGGAGAACCTTGTGGTGGGATAACCCCCAAGAACCATGTTATGAGCCTTAGTCTTTCTAGTTCATGTTCATGTCCAGCAGCTTCTGTCTGGAAAATCAGGGCGCACCACAGAGCATGCAGTTCAATTCCTTACCATACTTGGTTTCTGACAGTGTGTGCTGTTTTTGTGTCTCTCCTGTAGCATGGCCTGGGCCTCCTTCACCTGCTGCATGGCCTCTGCTGTCACCACTCTCAACACTTACACCAAGACGGTGCTGGAGTTCAAAAGGAACCACATCAAGGGCTATGATGGGAACTTCAAGGATCAAGTCCAGCACCACCAGTGTTTCATACAGCAGCACATAAGCAGCTACTATGAGCCCCAAGACAAGCCCCTCCATTCTGTGTCTGAGGGAGTCGACTTCTACTCTGAGCTGCAGCAGAAAGTGCTGCAGCGGGAACCAGAGCTGGAGCTGGATGAGGTCTTGGGACAGACAATCGGGGAGGATTGCTGTTAGGGATGAGTACACAGGGGTAGAGAAGTGGGGTTTGGGGGGCACAAGAGCTCTGAACCACAGACTAGCATCACTGTTAACAAGTTCTCAGGGAGCTCTTCCTTCCTCTACAGTACGGGAAGTGAGAAGGTAAGCACTGAGTGAGGCCAACAGCGGTGCAACAGTAGCGGGGTGGGTCCTTTCTGATGAGTTTGACAGGTATCCTGAGCTTGGCAGGGTGAAACTGGAGGGATATGTTGTTGGTGCCAGCTGTCTCCAAGCTCTTTCAGAGTCAAGGTGGATGTCTTAATCCCAGCATTATTCCACCTGGGAACCGATAGTCAGTGCCATCCAGCTGGCAAACTGCAGCACTGGGCCTCTTTGGGTGGTGTCACAACAGCCTTCCAGCAGCCCCCGTGGTTCCGCACTATGGTGAAGGGCAGCAGTGCTCACACTGACTGGCTGTAATCCTCTCCAAACACCCTGCTTATTATTCGCTTCCAGGCCCAACCTCTTCTCCCTGCCCCCAGATTAAAAGTACTGATGCTGTAGGAAGAGGGAGTGGCTTTCAGACTTCCCTGTCCTCCACCTTCCTACCTGTAATGGCTTCCACTTGCTCCCTTCCTGCTTTTTTACCAAAAGTCTCCCATTCTGGGGTACTTTCCTGTCTGTCTCTTTCAACTGTGCTTCTCCACAACCTTTAAGAATCCTTGACAAGGCTTTTTTTCTTTGTTTCTCTTCATCTGCCCCCTTTTCCCTACTGTAAAAATACCACAAACAATCCTCAAATCAAGCAAGTTCATAAACTCTCCAAGGTGAAAGACTGGCTCACACAACACACAGATGCTGTACACATTATTTATTTGCTCCACTGCAGTTCACAGTTCAAATACATTTTCCCAACAATATACAGACAGACTCTTTATTCACAGTGGCAGGGGGGGAGTGCGGGCAGGGTGAATTCACATTACAGAGGAGCTAACATCACTGCACTCAAGTATCAGTTCTCTCAGGAAGAACCCTGGGAGAAAAACTACTTCAGGTAACAGCCGTTTCACCTTTCCCAGCAAGGTGGTGGCCAGACAGGAGGCAAGGGGCACTCCTGTTTAATCCTCCTCAGACTTTCAGTCCCTACTATGCAGCTGTATTAACTGACTATATATTATAAACACTAACCCCTGTCTGGAGGAAAATGCCAGGTCTAGAGTCATTGCTACAGTTGTGCTAATATATACAAAGCTATTTACACAAAAATCCCATTAAACGTATACAAACTGTTCACAGGCTCTGACATGAAGACAGCAGGGCCCAAGGACCAGCCTTGGGGCTTGCAGCTAATCCTGAAGGGCTATCCTGGAAGCTTATATAATGAGAGATGTGGGGGTGGAGAAGAGAGAGGGTGATATGGCAAGGGGAGGTGTCAAGAGCCGAGGAGAGCAAACCCATGTGTCCACCTGGAGGGAGGGTCAAAATCCTGCCATCACCCCAACGCTCACAGGAAAGTGCAGGAAGGCTGGAGGAGCATGTGCCAGCAGAAGGACAGATGAGCCCTTTGCAAACCTCATAGCCTGGCTCTGCCTAACATCAAGGGTCAGACGTACAAAGTCATACCAGGAAAACCATTCCCATGTTGCCTTACACAGTGGGGTAGTGGGGCACCAAAGCAGTTGCTTTTTATATGGTCATTTTTATTACAACAAAAGAGAGTGATGGCACACTCAGAGGTGTAGTTCAAAGCACTAAACATACAGTGAGCTAAATGTGCCCTGGGAGTAGTTTGTTCCTCCTGGAACTGCACACAGGTCCGGGCTGGCAAGGGAATGGTAAAGTTAAGCTCAGAATAGGAATAAAACACACAGAAAAGCTTTCCAGTTCTGCCTCTGCCTGAGCCCCTAAACCCTGAAGTAGTGGTGTGAGAATCAGCTTTGCTGTGACTGGATGTAGTGTGATCTCTACAGTGTCAGTGGTGATCTGTTTGGAATCTACCCCAAAAGGGTTGTGATGCAAAGGGGAACTAAGCCCACTGGACTGCAGTGTGATGTTACAGTGACACTAGGGGTTCATAAAAAGCTTAGGGGTGTATGAAAAGGAGGTAAGCCATAAACCTTTCACTTTTACATCACCCACACGAACCTGTCTTGTACTTGGGATTGGGAAAAAAATATCCAAGTCCAAGACCTGGCAAATGCTGTGGGCATTGTCTTTCTCTGTATCAGGTAATTCAGCCAGAGAGCTAGTTAGTTTGTGAGTTCGGTGACAGAAGGGAGGAGAGGACTGATACCACAGGAAAGGTTGTAGACAAGACTAGCCCTGCAGGAGCCTGACAGAGGCTTCTCTCCAAAAATACAAAGATTAAAGCAGGTGGTGTCCTTTAGCCACACCAGCTGCCTGGAGTCATCATGGCCTGCTCTAGGCCTAGAGCTTGTTTGACTGCCTGGGAATACTGTTTGGACATAAAAAGGAATGTCCTAAACCTCATTGATAAATTAAACATAGAAAAAATATACATATATTGTATAAATTGATATATACATACATATGTATATATATAAATAAAACTTTGTGTTTTATATATAAATATGTATGTATATAATTTCTAAATTCACATTTCTGTGTTACCTGGAAGGAAGCATGCAAGAACAGCATATGGAGGGGGAGACACCGAACAAGGTTCCTCTGGTACAGAACAGGCCTGCCTAGGACAAACCTGCTTCCAGCAGCATTCCCCACAGAGATGAAGAAAGGAGAAGTGCTTTTAGCTCCCATTCCTTCTACACAGCAGTTTTCCTGAAGATCCACAGAGCAGCTTTCTGTATTGCCCATACAGGTCACAGGTCCAACCAAAATCTGAGGAGCCACGAGGCTAGAGCTGGAGAAGAAAAGGCAAACAAAAACTAAAGCTAAACTCTAATCATCCAGTCTGGTAAATAAAAATGTTAATTCACAGGTCAGCAATTGAACCTGGGCACCACTACCCAAAGGACCCTTGTTTGCCCATGTCAAAACAAGTGACATCTGTCCCACCTCTCTGTCCCCTCTGCAAGTCTGTCAACCCCTTATGATCATCATCCAAGGTTCTTTCTAAGATCCCTCTCCTTGTCCAGCTGCTAAAGTACAGCTGGGACTCACAATCTGTCCATCTCATGCCCGAAGGGGCAGCCAGTTATTTTGTAAACATGTTCTTAGCATCCCACCAGTCTCTTTCCATCCCTAAGAGCACCTGTGTCTACAGAGAAGAGATCAAGCTTTCAGTGATGTTCTCAAAGGCCTGTGCAATCTCACCTTCTGCGGAAAGTCAACAAATTTCAGCCGGGCAAGAAATCGCCTCACTTCTCCACGGCTGATTTTGGGCATGGTGCTGTCCTTCAGCCACACCATTCTGCCTTGACTCATCATGGCCCACTTCAGGCCCAGCTTGCTGACTGAGAGAAACCCTGGCTGTTTTTCAGAGGATGCAGTTGTTGTCACAGTGATGTGAAATGCATCCTTCTGGAGATCGTTAATTCCAACTGGTCCATCAGAAAAAGGAGAGAAAACATGGGTGAGGAGTGGTTACCTTTCATCCAAAAGAAATCTTACTGTCTTTACCTGGTCAAAACATCCACCGGACTCAGGGTATATTCAGTCTGAATTTACAGTTGCATGTATCTTAGTTAATCGGGGGAAATTATTTTAAGTTAAAATTTTTCAATGGAAATAAACTTAAATTTAGATCAGAAATGGAAAGGTTTGGTTCCTGGTGATGTTTTTGAGCTTGACATAGGAGTTGCATATATTTCAATAACGCAGTTCACTTTCAAAGAGCTTCCCTTCCCATACCTGTTAGCAGGTGTTTTACCTCTATTGAAAGGGAAACTGGTAAAGCACTGGCAAGTCAGCTCACTCCAGTCACTACAGAATCACCTACAGAAACCTCAGAAATCCCAGTTTCTAATAAAGCCCTATAAAAATTATATTCTGCTTGTTCTTGATTGATGTGTGGTTTTGATATAAATTTAATTAGATGTATCACTACGTAACAGTTTTTCTAGGTTTCCTGGCACACTGGACTCAGTGCTGGATGAACTGATCTTTTACCCCACATCCCACCACGCTCAACAGGCTGGCTGTTGGTTGAGCAGCTTTAGAAAGAGCAAGGAAATCCAACAGTTGTGTATGGATGTTAAATCCAGATCTGTTCTTCCCTGAAAATACATGTTTAAATATTTTGGATTCTCCCTTTCACAAAAAGAAAGATGAAGAAGCAGCACAGCTGCTATCCCAGAGAGCAGGAGAAGATGGCCAACAAAGACAGAAGTGTATCTGAGGTTTCATAGTGACTCTTCATGCACCTCCTTAAATCATAAATAGCTCCACAGAATCCAAGGGAACTTCTCTACTGTACAACAGGCAGGAGATTAAACTCAGACATTTTGTTGCTTAAATGTGTAAGAAACTTGGAGGGTCTTCTATGTGCAAAGTAGGAGTTGGACAGGACCTTCCTTCAGAAGGAAGATGAATCTTCCCTCCCATTGCTGATTTGTGTGTGGAAGACCTCAGGTGCTACCTTTAAAGGCACAACTACACCCTGTTGTTTCTCACAGCTACCTCTCCTTCCATATTTCTTATACTCTACGTAGTTTCTGCTCCATTTGTACTCACCTGCTGAAGCAATGACTTTGTCTGTTGCATTGGTGAGGTCCAAAAGGATGGTAGGAAAAACAGGATGGAGGAGATAGAGGTGGTGCAGCCTTGGGTACTCAGGTCTGGGGCCAGGTTGCTGTTGGAACAAAGGACAGACAAAAACCATTACAGCTGGCTAGCAAAGAGGTGCCTGGCTTTGCCAAAGAAATAAATGAGTTTTCTGACACTGGGCTCGCTGTCTTCACATGGATCAGAGAATCAAAAATTCTATGGTTTTACAGAGATTAAATCCTGCAGAGTTTTTTTCCTAAAACAGAATTTGCTACACAACTTGTTTGGTAAGGTTGAGATCTGTCTCTGTCAAAGCTAGCTTGACGGGCAAAGCTACAGTCTGGAAATGTGAGTCTCCAAGCTGACTTGTGTACCTGCAGGCAAAGAAGCAGTGCTCTGGGGCTGGGAAAAAATCTGCAGTAAAAATATCTCAACACTACATAAAAAGATAAAATTCACACATAAAGTTTTGGTTTTATGGACACAAACTTCCTGTCAATAAGAAGAATTTGCACACAAAACCCCCTGCATTCCGGCTCAGAGAAGTCAGTGACAAAGCAAGAGGAAAAGATGTCACCAACAGCCTTCTTTATGGCAGGTTTCAAGTTTGATTACATTAGGAACAGAGACTACATTTGCCTCACTGAGAAGCCTCAAAGTGAAGAAAGGATGCTTACTCACCAAACTCTGTAACACGGGCTGTGCTTCATCAGCCCAGAAGAGAAATACAGACTTCTTGTCCAAAGTCATGACTGACAGTGCATCAAGTTGTTGCTTCTGCCACGGGAGTTCCTGGTTCCAAACAGGGAGGCCAGATTTGCCATCTATGACCACCACCTCAAGGCAGGGGAGAGATCTAGCATTACCAGGTGTGGGCATACAAAGCCCCCATGCAGTGGCATGGCCTGTGCTCTTCCCTTTCATGCCTGGGGCCACACAGCCATGTCAGCCACAGAAATGGGAAGAGAGAGGAACAAGGAATGATTGTCCCTTTCTATCCAACCTCCCTCACTCCCATGCAGCCACTGCCCTCCTTGCCTTTGTTTGTTTTACCTTTTTGTTCCCATCTCCAGTCTGTGCTTGCAGCATGAAGTCCAGAGTTTGGTCAGCACCAAAGTAACCTGGTACAGGTTGGCTGTAAATTTGGAAGAAGAAACACTCAGCCCCATGGAAGAAAAATGGGGATTTCAGATGGAGGCAGCACAGTTGCTTTCAACTTCCATTCTGCCTCTTAAAAAAGGCAGGATTTACCATGCAGAATAAGATCTCTCATCCACCCAGAACTGTTCTGGTCTGTCAGGAACCATTTGTTGGTGGATGAGAAAAGTGAAAAATGATCAAGCAGCCCATAGTGCTTGTTAGCCATTCTTCAGTTATCTGTGGGGGGGGTTCCCTTGCTGGGCTGTGTAGATGTGTTTATCACCCTGTGACAGGACTATTATTTTTTCCTTTGCAGGAAAACCTGTACAGTTTCGCTGTGGTCATAAAAAATTACCCAGCCCATTCAAAATGCATCAGCAGATTTTACCTCCTGCTTAAAGTGCATTTCCCAGGCTGCCTTAGCTGTTTGAAATGGCTCTTAATATACTCACCATTAATGTCAGCCTATGATTCTTTGTTTTCTTACTGCTGGTGGTTTTACAAGCCTTTTTATAACCTGCTGCAGTTTAAATGAAGTCCCCCCTCATTCTCTCCCTTCTGGGTGACATAACACTATTACTTGAATATCTCTCATTATGACTGTTTTCTAACCATCTTGCTTGCCTTTGGCTTTCTGAGTCTTAGCTCTGTCTTCCTTAAATTCACCACACCTACACACAAGGTTCTAAATAAGCACAAAGGACTCCTTGAAATTCACAAAATCAGAGATTTTATGGCAAGGTAGGATCATCAGAATTGTCCTCCCTCCTCTTGTTTATGACAGATTGCTGCATTTCACTCAATTAACTAAGTATCAGTAGGCTGACTTTAACTAGGTCTACCAGCCAGGAGGCTTGCTATGGAAATACAAAGAAGAGATGAATTCATCATTTCTCACGACAGTCAGTTCTAATGATTAATGTCACCCAAAGAAACATGCCTGCATTTTCATTTCCTTGAACATGAATGGCTTTTGCTCCAAGGCACCTGTTCGTGCTATGGCAAGATTAAAATGCCTGTTAGCTCCCATTACTTACACACGCTTATGAACTCACCTCTCAGGCTTCTCTTTGATCATATAAACCCACTGACTTAAATCTTACAGGCTGAAGCATTTTTTCTGGCCCTTTTCTCCATTTTTTCCAGCTTCCCCTTTAAAATGTGCGTACCAGAATGGCTCCTGAAAGCAATGCCACAGTACAGCAGTGGTGTGACTATACTTCACACATCAAACACTGTCATTACCTTCACAGCCACCTTTGCCAACCAGAACCAATGCTTTCAAGGCAGTATCATGGGACACTCCCATAGCCTGAAAGCTCTCCAGTAGCAAAAGGAAGTTGTAGGTAGTTCTATGGGCACAAACTTAAAACATCTCCTAAGGTGCCTCTTCTTATGTCCCTTATGGGTTACAGTCAGCAGCAGATCCACAAACTGAATGCAGACAGACATACGTATTTTAGATGCTACCAATCAACTGAAAAATCCCCATGGCACTTTCCGAAATGAACCAGAAGGCTAGTAATTATTCCTGCCCAACAGTAATCCCCACAGCAACCTGCTATTAATCCTCTCTATTCTGAAACATTCATTTACAACACAATTTTCAACTGCTTACTCAATTTCATGGTCTCTGAACTTCACCCCTGTTTTACAACTACTGAATCTCCTTTATGGTTTTCCAGGGATATTGTCAACAGCTATCTGGAAATGCAGTACATCTGCAGCAGTCAGGCTGTTTTTCTTGGAGACAGTTCCCAAAGGGCTGGACTCAACTCTGCCTGTCTGGAGCAGCGTGCTTGGGGAAGGTTTATCCAGGAAAGAGAGCTCTCAGCCGGCTCTGTCAGTTTTGTCTGATGAGGAACTGGGTTTCAGTCTGTTTGACTCGGTGGTCACACCCTGAATTTGTTCTCCAGCCAGTGCTGCCTAAGTAGGACTTAATCCAAGTCCTAAAAAAACTCAGACTCCACTTCTTAAATAAATGCTTGTCCACAAACATTCAGTCTACATATTCAGTCTATCAGATTTCATCTCAAGTCTTAACTCCGGGAGAACAGGCAATCCAGTGGCCCTAACAAGAATTGCTTTCATTATTTTTCAATTCCTATCTGGCAGCTCCTGTACATGTGTTGTACTCTGTCCCTTGGGAGGCCATGGAACCAGATAGAACAGGGCTGGATTGCAGCAACATGGAATACTAGTTGTCCAGAGAGGCTGTGCAGCCTCCATCCTTGGAGATATTTAAAACCTGACAGCACACAGCCCTGAGCAACTTGCTTTAGCTGAGCCTGCTTGAGTAGCTAGGTTGGACTAGGTAATTTCCAGAGGTGTCTTCCAACCTCAACCATACTGTGATTCTGGGAATGGAACAAATAAAGCAGTTTTCAACCCTTCTTTATTTAAAGCCAGAGAAATTTTCCAATTCGTTTGTGGGTCCATTTAGAAGTTTCTTGTGCATAACTGATTTTACAACATCTATGAACTGGCTTTTCTTAGTCAGTACACACTTACTCCTTAAACTAGACCCCAGACACATCCAGAAGTCTGCAGACTCTGGGCTCAAAACACTTTTTAGTCCATCTCCTTTCCCCAGAGCAAGATCAACTAGCCACAAGCCATTCCTAAAGCCATTGCTTACATCACCTATTAGCCCTCAAGAATGCAGATGTTATCTGAATATCAAACCTAGCTGAACAATGATTTTTTGTGCTTAAGTTCCAATGCCTTCTTCCTATAGATGCTCTTGACAGTGAGGTAACAGTGAACTGAGAGCTGCTTTCTTTCCTTGAGATAGCAGAGCAAGCAATTTGTTTCCTACATAATTTCCCCAACTGTGCCCAACTGCCCTTTGCAAGTATTTAATACTGTGCAATCTGAAATTGCTGGTTATTATCAACCCATGAGATCTGGAAAATTACTTAATTTCCGTGTGTGAAATTAGAGGATGAGCAGTATTATTTTAAGGTTTATATTTAGTATAGATGGTGTGCTGACTGCCATCAGAGTGCTCATGTTCAACTTTCAAGGAACATTAAGATCTGTGGGCCATACTCAGACACCTTCTCTAAATACTTAACATCACTAATGCAACTGCTCCTCTCCACTGAGTTGGCAAGTGGCAGCCCTGGGCAACAGATGGGCTGAATCACACAGCAGTAATCCTCTGAATTTCAGTGCCATGACACTCCCAGGACATCAGTGTTGGGTACCTGAAGTAAGCCCCTCATTGATCACTCACAAGCATACAGCTCAGGTCTCCAGACTTTTGTTCCTTTCTCCCCCAACTCCTGTCCTTCTCACTTGCTCAGCGATGCACCTGCACATCTCCAGCTCTTACATTTCTCTACAGGCTTTGAGAATCCTTCTCAATTGCTTTTAAAGAAACACATGTGCATACAAGTGAAAAGCAGGAAACGTTAAATGAAGAAATAGGACAGAATAATGTCCCCAGTATGTAACCTGCTGATGTTTTGCAGTTCCAGGGTCCAGTGGGGCTCCAGGTCCTGTCCTCTCAGTAGGATCAAACCCTCTTTGGTTGTGATGAGCAGGTTGCTGCAGTTTGTATCAGGTGTTTTCGTCGTCTGCAGGAAATCAACACCCCCACTGGAACAAATGGAAAGCAGAGAAAAGGTTCTGAGGCTTGTAACTGCACATCTCAGCACTAGCTGCTTGTTGACATGGCAATTCATCCTACCTAAGATTTGAACTATTCCTGGAGTAGCCCATCTTTTCCCCAGTGATGGAGCTTAGCTTCCTTTGGGGGTTCCTCAGTTAAATGCATTAAATTCAGGTGTGGGATCTTCTGAATGTCTTTTACTAGAACCACCACAGGTCAGGAAGAGAACAATGGGTTCCCCAGAGTACTGTTATCAGCTGGACAATGAAAAGGAGGACAGTAGTGAAGTAGAAGGGACCATCTCTAGGTGCAGTAAGAGATGCCTACTCTCCCATTCCGCTCCCAACAGAAGCAAGATGCTAAGTCCATCTCCTACCTGTAGATGTCAATGAGCTCTGACAGGTTCACAGATCTGCGCTTTTCCCACTCCGGCTCCTCTTGCTGCAGCATTGCAGGGAAGCTGTCCCTGTTTCTGGCCTGGGTAAAGATATCCCTCAGGGCAACTGCTTGAACATTACCTGCCAAGAAGGATAAAGATGAAGAGTCCTGCCTACAAACATTAACTCCTTAGTACCACGGAGGGTCCTTGGAACCATGGCAGACGTGGTAAAAGGCAAAGAAATGCCCAGAACTGGAAACTCCCTGGCATGATGTGCCTTTGGGAAACTCCAAGGTATTCCATGCTACCAGGTAGCTCCTGCACTTTTCCACACCATGGCAGTGAGACCTGTTCTCATGCTCTCTACTCCTAGCTTTTACAGCAGAAGGCATGGTATAACTATCCCAGGGACACTCTGGGCCATTTTAGGTAAATTAATGTTTTTCTCAGCAAGGTGTAGTGCTGGAGAGGCAAGATGCATCTTACCAAAACCAAACAGAATGTAGATGGCTCCCCGGCTGGTGATGTGGACTTGGGGACCAAGCACTTTCCCTTCTCCATTCGTGCTGTACTTCACCGGCCCACCCAAAGCAGTCCCAGTCTTTCCTGACACCAAGATGAAAAACACATCAGGCTGCAAAAGGAGAGATATAGAGAATTTCAGCAGTGCTTTCATGACTTGTGCTCTCAGAATCTTCCCAGTTCCCACAGCACAAAGCTCCATTGCTCTTTCCCCCCCAGCAAGGTCTAGCTAGTGGTCTCTTTCTCTTTGCTCAGCCTGGCTTCCTGGGATTCTTACATTCATGCTTTTCTCTTTACTGCAAATGCATCAAAGATGGAAGGGACTTCAAAAACCTGAACTCCTCTAACATTAATGCTAGATTTGTGGGGAGGGATGAGCATAGAGGAAATCTGCATCTGAAAGAATCACACAAGTATTTCTTTCTTTTGGATAAGCTGAATGATCCTTTATCTAGAGATCTAACTCAACATGGCTCCTTACTGCTGCAAAACACTCACTTCAAACCAAGCCTTCATTGAACAGAAATGGATAATTCTCAAATCTCAGCCAGGGGTAAATAATGGCCCTTCTGTTCATTCCCAGCTGACAAGAAATGCAGGTAGTGTAATTATTGCTTGATCTCCCTGCTCTGACCTAATGAAAGAGAAAGGGCGCTTTTCAGAGAAAACTAAGGGAATGAAAATTAGGGGCTCCTGCAGTTCCTGTTACAGCCTTTCCACATGAGGTTCCCTGTTCCTCCTCTGGACAGTCAAGGTCCTTCCAAACCCCCAGCAAGTATATGCTGTACCTGTGTCTCTTTGAGAGCCAGAACAACAATATCCCTAACCCCATCTCCATCTACATCTGGGAGTGTTGCAGCCGGTGCAGCCAGGATCCCATTTGAAAGGTGGATGGAATTTAGTGTCCAGATGGTCTTGCCTGTGGGAAGAATAGGATGAAAACGACTGACAGTACTTCGGCATCCCCAGGGGTTTCCACAAAACTTTCTTGAAGGAGGGAGAAAGAGAGGTCATTTCTCCCATTCTCTGAGGAAAGACAAGCCTACAAACTGGGGCAAGCTCCAGTGGGAAGCAAAGTTTTTCCCCCAGCATTTCTTTAGACTATCTTTGAGTCACTCCTCAAGTCCTGCTGTGCTTCCTTCTGAGTATCTCTAGAAAGACTTGAGCCCAAAACAATTCCTGAAATAGCAGAGAATATTTGAGGTTCACTCTTGGAAGGAGAACCTGAGAGTGGTGCTCTACAGGACAGCAATTGTTTCCCCCAGCCAGCAGTAAAGCCTGTAGGTAGATGCCAGGAAAGGGAACAGATGGGCAGTTCTGATATTCAAAGTGCAAATCTGTGTCTCACTTAAATTTCCAGTAGCAAACAGCCACTCCAGCACAACATGCTCATTCCACCTCAGGGTGAAAGCATGTCAGCAGACATGATGTCAAATGGTTCAGCAGTCCAGCATGGACCAAGCTGGAAACTCAGTATAACCTGATTTTCAAATTGGCAAATGAACACCCAAAAAAGGCAAAATGAAATTTGATGCTTTTACTTTTCCATGACCGTTTTGCCAACACTTCTGCTTTTCAATCGGGAGTTTAAAAATGCTTTTCTGCTACTGCTGTGTAGGATAGGGTTTACTCCTGCATGACAAAGGAAACCAAAGGCCAGACCTGCAAACACTTGTGTACATTAATAACACAACTACTGCTGGTAAATGAAACAGTTTATGGTCCCAGACCTTACATATCTTTGATGTCATGAGGATGCTACAGTATAGGATTAACACTTTGAAATGTTCTGAGATGGTAGGATGAAGATGCTGCCACAAAACAACAATGGTTTGGATTATCTCTTACCCTGTGTAACTAGAAACCCATTAGTACTTTGATCCTTTCCTGTGCATCACTAGGTAACAGCCAGCACAAGGTGCCAGCACGCTTACTAGACCTTTCAAGAAAAGAGAAAAGTAGTAGCATATTTCTAATATGCTGGTAGTTGACCCTACCTGTGGAGGCACTGAGAAGGCTGAGGAATTTTGATGTTCCTGTAACAAGGCAGACTGGCTCTGAGGGTGCCCCCAGTGACAATCCTTTGCACTGTATGCTCCGAGTCTCCTCTGGAAGCTGGATGGACCACAGGGTGCTGCCATTCATACCAGAAAGGGCCACCACAGTTACAGAGGGCCTAGAGACACCTGGAAGAAGCAGGAGAGAGTGAAATCCCTTGGTACCAGAGACTGTGTCCATGCTGCCTTTGGTCTTTGCACTTCAGTTCCAGCTGTAGCTCCTGGAGCTGAGTGACTTAAGCCAGCCATATCCACACTGCCTGAAAACAAAGGCCAAAACCCACCCCCAGGCTGAGTCTCTCTGCCTGCAGGCCCTAGCAGCAATCTCCAGACAAGTCAGTCAACAGTGCACACAGTCATGGAGGTGGTTGGACCTAAGCTCACAGCAAGACATGTGGTCACCAAGGCACAGAGGAATGAAGACCTTGGGGACAACCTGCTCAATTGTGCTGACTTGCTAGTGTAAAATGCACTGCTGTCAAACCAGACTGCATCCCCTCCCCTCTCTCAAGACACTGAGGGGAATCCTTGAGTGATTCCCAAGGAAAATGCTACCTCATGTAGAAGTCTTGAGTTCTCTGTAATTCTGGGGCAGCAAAAGGTGATTGGCAATCTCAGAACATTTTCCTTCACTTGCCAAATGAGTTTTATTGTGAAAAACACACTGAATGCAATCAACGCAGGGGATTTTTCCTAATTCACTCATCAGCACAAAATAATTGTGAGAAAAAGTGCCCCATGCTCTTTCAATTAACTGTTGGCTCTGATTCCAAATCTGAGAAACATTTAGTTCAGTCTGCCCTCAATACAATTGTGGTTACTATAATCTCCATCTGGTTTGCTCATATCACAATTTAAGATTAACTGCTGTACATTTCAAGATAACACCAGTCCCAGCTGACTTCTGTTTTACTGGCAAAACAACATGCAACCTGACTACACAAAGGACATATCCGGGCCACAGGCTAAAAGAAGTCGTAGGCCACTCTCTGAATCTCACACTCACAGGAGGAACAATCCCCTGTGTACAGAATCACAAGGTTGGAAAAGACTTTTAAGATCATCAAGTCCAACCATTCCCGTCCTAAGCAAAACCATATTCCTAAGTACCTCATCTACTGTTTTTTTAAACACACCCAGGGAAGGTAACTCAACCACATCCCCGGGCAGCCTGTTCCAGGCCCCGACAGTACCCAGTGCTGTAATAAAGAATACCGGCTTAATAGTCACCAAGGCTACTGAGGTTTGATTCCAGCTTTTTGAGGCTTCACTCTCTTCTCAAACTGAAATCACCTCTTTTATGCTAAAGGGTTGCCCCAGCCCAAGTCCTCTTCATTTGCTTGGCAAGGACCAAAACCAACTAACTCCTGAATGCAGCTCTCAGTTGTTATGCACGTAAGCTGGAACACCAGCTAACAACTACAGCTTACTCCGTCAGGTACTTATGCCAAGCTTATCTCTACAGGATACTATGAGAATGCTCTGAGCACAAGCTACAGGGAGGGCTGATGTCCAGCTATGTGAATTTAGGACTGTGATGTGCTTACACCTGCTTTAGTGCCTGCTTTATGTCTTCCAGCATGGCTACAGCCCAGGATGCAGCCAGGTAGGATTAGTTCCATTCAGAGCACTGTAAGAACTGTACATGTGTCTGTGATGAAAGATGAATACAACACAACAGTAAAATATAGAACACAAGGATTTGATAAACCTTATGGGTTCTATTGTATGATTCTATGACAACATCTACAAACTGAATGCAGGCAGCCTTTATGCCAACAATATCTCCCTCTCTTTTTCCCTATTCTAAGTATATTTTTATTACCCTGCTCTTTGAAGAGCCGAGGCATTTTGCTCCCACCAGAGTTCTCTTTAGGCTATGTAATGTATGCTTGCTTCCTGAATATGTCTCTGAGACTGAATAAATTAACATAATCTCAGGTGATGCCAGGCTGGGCAGACACAGTACATCAGGCAGCTGGGAACCTCCAGGACCTCAGAAGCCCAGTGCAGTAAGATGCCACTGGACTTGGCAGCCCCTCTGTAACAGTAGCAAGTAACAGCAGGGGTGTGAGGGTTAACAGGGCAGGGAAAAGCAGCCAGGAGGAGAAAATAGGGCAATAACTGCTAAACAGCCAGGCACAGTAGCTTTCCCACCATCAGTGAGTCTATTATCTGTGAATTAACAATTTGGAAAGTGTATGGAGTGACCTGGAGGAAAAGGCAGCAAGGTGAGGGTGTTTCCTGCAACACTGACTTACTGCTGCTCTAAAAAAAAAAATCCCTAACACTGTGGGCAAGCAATCAACCAGTTCAGAAGAACCAGAGTGCTCAACAGTCAGATCTGCCATCACTGTTCCTGTTGCCAGCTACCCAGGACAATGGACCACAGACCAGGGAAGAGTTGAGACTCTACCACTTGTTTGTGACCTCTGTCAAAACACTTCCCATCTCCATGCTTCCACCTCTGTGCCTGTAAAATGGAGGTAGTTTGACCAAGCTCTTTTATGAAGGGCTGTGAGAGATAACAAGGGAGGAAAAAATCCCAATCTTATTTCCAATTGCTATTTGTAGAGCAGTGCTTTCTGATCACTTTATCTCTGCCCCCAAACCAAGTGCACAAATACGGGACAAAGAGATGGAGTTGCCACACGTGATAAGGGGAAACAGATGACATTGAACCACCAGCTATGGATGCACAACCTTACAATGAAAATGGTAAGCAGCATGACAAAGCACAGCTGCAGTACACCAGCCATTTTAAGGACCTCTGAGAACAGCAATGCGGTGGATTTGCAGTGGCAGGAAGTCTTCCCATGCATAAGACAAACTTGCAAAGGTCCATACTGACATATACAGAAAAAGGGATGGAGAGGAGCTGCAGTGCTTACCCATGACGCTAGCGTTCATCAGGGCAGTGAAGACAATGAGGATGTCAGGGAGCCCATCGCCATTCACATCACACAGCTCCAGAGGGGATAACACACCACCTGCAATAGTCAGAGAGAATCACTGCACTTGTCAAAAAGGCTACCCAGTCCATCTTCCACACTGGGAGAGCAGGGCTGGCCCAGAAGAGAGATTCATGGACAGCCAAGCCTCATGCTAGGGAATCAGCAATGGCATGCAGCTCACACCACGGCAAGATCTTTCACTGCACAAAGAGGAAGCATCTGGGTCAAAGAAAGGGAAAGGAAAAATGGAGAAGGTAAAAGATTTCTGCTTCCCACTTTACTTTCTGAGGTGATGTGGGAGCCACATATCTTAGGAAAGGCTTAGATTTGGCAGCCAGGGGCAGAAAGCAAGGAGGGAGAGACATATCTAGACCTGGCAGAAGTTATTTCACAAACTACTGTTCCTTTACTGCAGAAGTCAGAATGGAAGATACTTCAGAAATGTTACCAGTGGCCCATATAGGGTGACAAAAGATCCTGAATGCTGATTCACAAATTTTAGCAGGACAAGATGACAAAAGAAATAAGGTTAGTTAAGCCAGTTAGAAGACAGAGAGACATTTACCCCTCTCCAGCCAAACACAATGCACACAGTCACACTGCATGCACTTCAGCATGGAGGTGGTAGTGAAACCCAGGATGCAGAGTGGGAGGTGCTAGGCTTTAAAGTTGGCTGGGCTATCTCCATCTGGAACAGAGCACACCATCCGGACAAAAAGACAGGATGGGGAGGGGAGTCAAAATTTTTTTTTGTGTTGACTGAAACAAGATTTTGTGGCACTGTTATCTACTGATGCCAGATTTCACAGTCCTCAGCTTGAAGAGTGAGCAGGACACAGCCGCCCGTCTATTACCTCGGAGCATCTGCAGTGGTGAGGAAGGGCCTCTGCTCTGAGCTGGCTCTCCCAGATAGGTCTCTCCCGCCGATGCCCAGCCTGGGAGCTGCCACCTCCCCCACGCCAGATGCCATTCCTGGGGCTTTCTCACCTGCTCCCTGACCTAGGTTGCGGTTCCAGGTGTTATGCAAGTCCCTAGGGGGACAGGGAATTAGAAACGCACACACCAACACAAGAATCATCGAGATCACCACAGTGAGCAAAAAGATGGCTGTGCGCAGGTATGGCATGAGGGAGGGAGCAGCCTTTTGCTCCAAGTTCCCCGCCGTCTCTGCAGGATAACCCTCAGGTGCGCTCTCTGACGTGTGCTGCTTTCTCATCCCAACCTCCACATCAGAGTCGGGGTCCTGCATCTCCTCAGGGGGGCTCTTCCCATTCTTGACCCCCCCATTCTTCTGGATGTTGAGTACCAGGTCATCTTCACTTTCATCACTGTCAGCCTGAGTGAGGGGATCATATTCCCCGAGGTCTGGGCTCTTCTTTCCTGAAGAAAGAGATGGAGAGAGACAACACAGCATGAGTTCTTTGCTTTTGCAGGATCTCAGTGGAGAAAAAGCTGCAGTAGAATGTGATACTGAAGGGACAACAGTGCAGCGTGGATGTTGCGTGGCTCCAAGTGACAGGTGTGAGAGAAAAGACAGGGTCTGTCCGTGTTTTGGAGGGGCAGCTGCAGGAGATAAAATGCTGACATTTTATTTCCCCAACATAATCTCACATGTATAACATCTATATGCCTATACACACACACACACATATGTATGTGTGTGTGTGTATATATATGTATATATAAAAATCATGGCTGATTTAATTCTAATACCTTCCATTTGGTAATGAAACATGCTGACATGAAATCATGCTTAATACATCGAGTCCCTAAACTGCAGCACTTTCTTGACTTCAGCCTCTGAACTACTCTAGCATTTACCAGCCTCTAGTCCCTCTTCACTCTTAGTCTCTGTTCTCTGAGCGGGCCTTCCTCTGCAACTAGTTTTTTGCTGCTGCTTCTGCCTGGTCCAAGCAGCACAGTTGCCTTCTGGTGCACCACATCTGCTGTCCTGCTTGTCCTGAGGGATAGAAGGGATAGTGCTGTGCATGGTTTCTCTACAGTGCTGGTAAAAATGGGTATTGACTCCCTGAAGATGAAGACAAAGTAATTTTGCCCTTTTGGGCCAGTAAAATGCTGGTGTCTGATGGGATCAGGACTGCTGCTCTAAAGCACCACCTTCTCTGCACGGCTTAGTACTGTGTGAGAGTGCTCCAACCCCTGCAGTAGGAAACCACAGTGCTCCCACTCTGTTCCTGCCCCCACAAGAGCTGACAGCTTGTACCAAGCCATGCTGAGATAGGTACCTTAGTACTGATGCCTTCAGGTGGTGGTACCAGAAAATAACTTAGCTTTTGGTGTCTCCCCCACAGATGCTTGGCACATGGAAGACTTCTCCAAGCCCTAGACAGCCGCAGGGAGTGTGACGAGGGGTGGGTGCAAAAGCCTGGTCGTACATACTGGCGTAAAGCCAGGGCCATCTGTTTATGGGGGCAGGCGAGATCACGCAGACTCGCTGCCCAGAGCTACGAGTGGATGATCACGTCTCAGGGAGCTGCCCGGCACCACCAGGCTGGGCATGGAGCCATGGCCACTGCTCCCATGACTGCAGGGTCTCAGCCTATTTCTCTCTCTCTCCTATTCCAAGATGGGACTTCCATCAGATATTTGCTATTCCAGATATCTGCCTCATTTCCTTTTGCCTAAAGGTGACCCAAGACAGGAGCTAACTTGTGGCCAAAGATGCCTGTAGTGATATATGCAAGGCATAAATAATAAGCAAAAATAAGCAAGCTGTAACCACTCTCAGACACTATGATGATGGAAAGATTTTACAGAGCAGAAATTTAAGGGCTTTCATGATTACTCTTCCTGCATAAGATATGCCTTACTTCTGGGTTTCCTGTCAAAGGCAGTCAGAGTTACAGATGTACTGTAACATCTAATTAGTGC
Organism: Porphyrio hochstetteri; assembly: GCA_020800305.1. Taxonomy (NCBI): domain Eukaryota; kingdom Metazoa; phylum Chordata; class Aves; order Gruiformes; family Rallidae; genus Porphyrio; species Porphyrio hochstetteri. The sequence continues at coordinate 17,504,784 of CM036905.1, read as the reverse complement.
AACACACCTATTTTGTATCATCTAGAAACAATTTTGCAGAACGTGCATCTCACTTCTTTCCCCACAAAAGGACCTTCACTTCCCCTTCCTGCACCACTTACAAATGGCATTTGGTGTCAGTTTTAGGATTTAAGAAAGACTGTTGATCCCACTAATGGCCAAATGCCCCACACTACGTGAAGCAACCAGGAGAACCCACCCACAATGAACAGAGGGAAGTTAGCATACCTAACAAGACCACATATATAAATCAGACCCCTCTTTTTTGATCTAGGGGATTCTAAAAGAAGACTCACGTCAAAACAATCTGGTGCACACACACTCTACAAAAAGCTGTTCCTTGTAGAGGTAGAGCACTCATATAAAGGATACAACATTCTTACAGGATGATTCAGTGTGTCCCTGTAAGACAGCTCATTGTTTCACACAGATCTGCCCCACACGTGTTCAAAGCATGTGCTTTTCAGGAAGTTTCTTAATAACCTGGGCTCCATCCTGTGAGCAGCACAGAAGGTCACCAACCTCAGTGGCACACAGCTCTTTGCACACAAACTCCACTCACAACACAGTCTGAACTTCCCACATGTCTATATAGTAGGTTGTGCTGGCAAGATGATTAGAGTACTCAGTGAAAACAAGAAATTCCAGAGAGCACTCGCTGGCAGGGTATTTGTAGCTTGTCCCTACAGATCCAGATGTGCCAGTTCAAGCCAGGTCAGAGTGGTATGAAAAGCAAATGCTGCTGGCCCAAGAGTAAATGGCATTTAGCCTGGGAAGTCAAAGTCGGACAGTTATGTTAACCAGACTGCTCCTGTTTTTGGAAACTGGTATGCTTTGTGTAGGACAGCATACTTACACCTCACATATGCTGTGATTTGTTTAAACATTTTAATTCCATATAGTCAACCCAGAAGACTGAAGCCTGCTGTTCATCCCTGGGGCAACTAGAAGTATTGACAGGAAGAAGTTTTATCTAGAATTTTGTTCTGGATCTCCTGGAGACATAAAGGACTGCAAAACTATTATTTATCCACTCCTTGAACTGGCAGGGATTGAGATATTGGCAACACTGACAACGGTGTCAACCACAGACGATCTGTTAAGATGAACACCTTTCCTGCAGAGAATCACTGATCAAAGGCTAGAAAACAGCTACCACAGAGTAATGACTTACAGCTTTTGGTGATCTTTTTGGCCAGTGATAGGACAAGGGGCAAGAGGTGCAAGCTGGAGCATAGGAAGTTCCATGTGAATATAAGGAGAAACTTTTTCACTGTGAGGTTGATGGAGCACTGGAACAGACTGCCCAAGGAGGTTGTGGAGTCACCTTCTCTGGAGACATTCAAAACCCACCTGGATGTGTTCCTGTGGGATTTAGTCTGGGTGATCCTGCTGTGGCAGGAGGGTTGGCCTAGATGATCTTTTGAGGTTCCTTCCAACTCCTAACGTTCTGTGATTCTGTGATCTACACAGGAAAGGATCTACTGAGAGCTATAAAGCAGAGTGCAGCTCAGTCTTATTTCATGTCTAAGCCTGACCAGGAGCCAGAAACTGATGATTCCTCTCCCTGTCTTTCCTCAAAATGTTAGCTGTCACCCTCACAAGATACAGCTGCTCAGTAAAGCCAGGCATAAAATCCTCTGATTTTTATTTTTAAGCCAAAAGGCATGAAGACACGGTGCTTTAATAAGGCTGTTGGAGAACTCACCTAGAACATGGGTAGCCCCAAATGCATATCTAACCTCAGAGAATTAAAACACTCAACTCAAATTGTTCAGACAGAGCCCTAACAATCCATCTGTAGGATGCATCTGGAGGGTTGGTAAAGCTGTGCTCAGCCTGGCCTCCCGAGGCTGTTCTGTGGTGCAGGGAATGCGTAACTCATGCTTCACCTAGCTGGAGAGAGAGAAGAAGGAATATGACTCTTCAGCTGAGTTTTAGGGAAGGAGGGATACCACACTTGGGTTTCACTAGTCATTCACAAATGTTTCTTTTAATAGAAAAATATAAGCAGAGACACATAAAGAGCAGTGTGAAACATGTGAAAGCAAGGGCAGTCTCACACTATTTAGAGAAATATGATTTACTGAGAAGTGGTCCAGATGTCAAATCCTTTCCTTTCTGGTCAACAAGGCTCAGGCTGGGAGAATATGGTTTGTATATCAAGAGAAAGCTAAAACTGCCTCTGCTGCAAGTGGTCAGCTGTTGGACAATCCAATACTCAACACAGTTTTCAGTTTTCCACTGTGGAAGTAGAAATGCTAAAACACGAGTTAGCCTCCTGGTCAAATTCTCATCCTATCTCTTGAAACAATAGTCACAGCATAACATTCATGATAAATGACTGTGCATTAAAACCTGTGCATTAAAACACACCAGACCTATCCTGAGCAGTTCTGTGGCTGTGTGCATATAACAGATCTGCATAACTCACATCTCATTACCTGTCTTTTGCATAGCATCTCTAAGCGTATATAAATCTTGCATTCCCTTTACAGGGACAGAGTTCATATCAGCAAAGTCATTTTCCCTGCTGTTCTGTGTTCTGTTCTACAGGGAAGGTAAATAAACTGCTTCTATTCTGGCCTCCTCTAAATTGTATTCCATTTTTTCCATGGCACCGGTGATAAAACAGAGGTACACAGTCTGTTGCTTGTGGTCTGTGGCTAAGTTACTGGCCATGTCACCCTGGATTTATATTTTTTGCAGCCATTGGAAGAAAAAACAAATATCGAAGGAAGTTTTCAAAGGCAGAAGAAAATGCCCCAAAGTTATCACCTTTCAAGGGCAGTTGGACTCTGAACTGCACTTTATGACTTGGAAAATCCCCTGTACATTTGCCTAATAGCACTTTTTGCACAGGCAGCTCCTGTAACTATTGTAGTAGAAGAATATGACCACTCAAAGAAGAAAACATTAATAACGTGACCATGATTTGGAAAAGAGGCATCTGTGAGAAGATCTGTGTTGGAATCAGGTCCCATTCATATTGAAATACTAATTTCTAGTGCTGATGGCTTGAAATATATTAACTATAATCTTTTTTTTCTGGTTTTGATTTACTGGAAAGGTTTTTCTTTGTATTCACTTTGGAGTGAAAAGAGCAGGTCTTGGACTTCAGACAAGTACAATTTTCAGTGCACTATTCCAGTGATGACATACTGGTTCCATTATCCTTTGTACTCACTTCATGTTCTGTTTATTTTTCTTTTTTTTCCCCAGGTGGAAGTTGGCAGACACCAGTCACTGGCTACTGCAGACATATCTCTAAGTCCGTGGGGAGATAAGTTGCCACATATTGAAGTAAGTAATTTAGTGCAATGCATCAGGGCAAAAAAAACCAGCTACAGCAATAGGCTTTCTGCTTTCTCATTGCTGATGAAAGCCGCATTGTTCAAGAGCTGAACAACACGAACAAGGTACGATTATGCAATTTAAGCAAAGGTTTGATGCAGGAACTGTTTTCTTAATTGCAGTTGCAAGGCCTGTGCTCTTTTCCAAATCAGGGCCTCCCAACAGCAGATATCAAATAGATCACAATGGTTCCAGAGGTCCCAGAAGAGATCTGTACTTGTTATTGTACAGTTCCCAATGACCACAACCCACACACACACACTTATACCCACCAGTTCACACTCTTTCTAAATAAATAAACTTCATATAAAATGTATTCTTTCTATTTACACAAACATATATATATATATATATATATATATATACATATAGCCAGGAATAAACTGATTTGCAGAAAAACCTTTTTGAATGAGATCTAACAGGCACTACATAAACTAAAAAATAAAGACTCCTATTAGGGGTTACTAAGAGCTGGTGGGAAGGGCCCTGAAGGCATGACTCTGACCTTTATGGACAGATGAAGGAGGAAAGTACAACCTGCCCACTGAGCACAACTTCACAGCGCAGGGCACTGCAGGACCACACTAGTGTGTGGTGCTGGGAAGGAACCCTCCCCCAGAGTGCACAGCTGGGCCCTGTCTCTGCCCTAGACACAGCTGGGAGAGCAAAGATGCACTTTCCCATTGCATTAATGCATCCAGGTGCATTGGCACCATCTCCAGCTCATCCATCAGCATCTAGCACACTCTCAAGAGATCTGGTTTTGCAAAGCAGTTTCATTCCTTTTTAATCTCCTTGACGAACAGAATGGTTGTTGGACGCTGCTCACTGCCCTATCTTTGGAAGATCTGGTTCCCCTGAGACAATAGTCCCTTATGCTTGAATAACCTTTCATCTCACTGAAGATCTCTGGCTGGCAGGTATGCAGAGGTGGCAGGCAGACTTTAAACATTTACCTGAGTAATTGCAGTGGCAATTATTAAGCACTGGCCTGGCTTTTGGGGGTAAAACCCGGCAGGATCTAACCCTTTCCTGATCAGCGGCAGCTGTCCAGAGCCCCGTGCCCGCTGCCCTGAGCCCCGTGCCCGCTTCTGCACAGCCTGCGGGACCCAGCGCCTCCTCCCGCGCAGTCCGCTTTCCTCACAGGGCCGCGGGTATGCCCAGGCCCCGCCGCCACACACGACACCCCCGAAGCCCCGTCCCCCGCAGGCCTCTCTCCGCTAAGGGTCTCGGGCAGAGGCCACCCGGTCGCCTGAGCCCCCAGCGCGGCCGGGCCTCGCTTCACATCGCCGTATCACCATGGCTACGCGCCCTACTGCCCCTAGACAGCGGCAACCGCCCCTCTCCGCCGCCGAGAGCAGACCCAGACTTGGGTGCCGCGACCCGGGCTGGCCTGCCTCAGCTCGGCGCAGCCCGTCGCTCCCTCCCTCCCGCGGGCGCAGACCCCTTACCCGGCAGCTTCAGCGCCCGGGACAGCACCGTAGCCATGCTTGAGATGCGCAGTGCGCATGCGCGCCACTCGACCATTTCCGCGCCGTCCCGCTGCCTGCTGGGAACTGTAGTTCGGCTGGAGAGTCCCTGTCCCGCCTCCCCAGCTTAGCGCTGTCGGCGGCCCGCGACCGCGTCGCTCATCGTCCGCACGGCCTCACGCTGCTAGGGCGGAGGCGTAAGGGTGATGGTGGGATAGCTCCGGCGGTCTCCGTGGCCGGGAGCTGCGGGTGAAAGCTGTGAGGCGGGCAGCCAGGCGGTGCGAGGGGTGTAGGGCCCTGGGCTCTGAGGGCCTCTCCCCATGGAGCTGCCCTTGTCGGGAGCTGCCAGGTTCTGGGTGGGATGGCAGTAGGGCCTTCACCTGGGAGGTACCGCTGTACTGCAGCGACTGCTGCCTGCCTGGCCTAAACTCCAGGATTCCTACTGAAACCAAAGCTCTTCGTGGGCACCACTGCCTGTCAGTTCTTCCCTGTTGTGTTACAGGGGCAGAGGCGCACAGTGCAGTGTGGCCTGTGGCAGCAAGTCATGACCAAGTGTATTCCAGATTTATACAGCCCCCATTATGTGCTGGGTACAGACTCGCACAGAAATACAGTTGTCATAAATGGTTTACACAGTTCTTTAAATTGCTCTTGGTATAAATATATGCCTTCATTCTTGGGAAGTTTTTGGTTGGAAGAAATAGTTGATTTTTTTTCATTTTGCAACTTCTTTTTTTGCTTAATTACAGTACTTAAGACCACTAGGTCATTTTCCAAAGCTCTCCTCGGTCTTCACCACAGCCTTCCAAGATAAGCAAACAAGTGAACTCTCCCTTTCTCATGATGGGAAATTTGAGCAAGGAGGGGTTTGTGGCTTCCGCAAAACCACAAGGCTCCAGCTTCCCGATTCCCAGGCCCATGCACAGGCCATCTAACACCACTGCTTCAGGTCATGATTTGTGTGAGAGCTCTCAAGACTCACTCCTTTCTTACAGAAGAGAGAGGAGTATTGGCTAAGTACATCAAAGGAGAGTCTGATTGGCTAAAGAATGCATCATGTTTCCTCAGCATCTGCTGCTGCATTCCCGTTTCAGGCACTGTTCCTGCAAAAAATGTACTTACCCTTTCCTGCCCAAGTTCGTCATGAAACTCTTTAAATAATAGTAACAAAGGAGGTGCTGAAGAGAGACACCAAGTGGTCTAGCTGGTAAAAATATTTTTTTTCGGATACAAACTGAAAAGTGAGAGTAGTTCCTGATCCAAACCCTTTTGGTACCAGACGGATTTTTTTCCCACTGATTTAATCAGGCTTGAGATCAGGACCTTCCTACAGCACTTTGGCAGGGGATAGGGGGGGGAGAGGGGGAGGAGTAGCGTAGTCTCAGATGGCAAACTCTGGAGAAACCATCAGAGTTGTTCTTTTTCCTTACCTTCCAGGTCCTTCTGAATACAAAGCCTTTCTTTTCCATATGCCATTTCTGCTCCTCCACTTTTGATTTAAGAGCAGTGAAGGTTCTGTATCTCTGTAAATATTTACAGGAGAGATCTTGGATCCTTTTCAAGTTTCAGTTAGCAAAGCCTGTGATGCACAGGGACAAGAGCTGTCCAGCAGAGCAGCACTTTCTAAGAAAATGCTTTTGGCAGGGATTGTTTCTGGGAGCAAAGGTACAGCAGAAAACAGCCAGAAGCGGGAACTGGAAAATCTGGTGTCCTCATTTGTGATCTTCTAACATCTGGCACACACACATACACTGCCAGAGCCCATAGTTTACAACGCTTGTAGGTCTGCGGTACAGCATAGACCACTCATTAAGTTCAAAAATTGCTTGTTCCCCAAGCCCTGAGAGATCTGTGAGGCTACTGGATAGCAAGGACAAGTGATTTGTGATGAAAACTAATGCTTTTGAGGAACATATGACTAAGCAAAGTGTTCAGAGAGTGTAATGATTTGCAAAGCGCAAGAAATGAAGTTTTCCTTTGCATTGTGAATGCAGGCTGATTTGCATATAAATTGGACCTGTCAAGTGTACTAATATCAATCAAAAAGCTGAGAAAATAAAACTCAAGTTGCAAATAAATCATTCATTTATGTAAATGTTGCTGTTCATTTTATTTAATATTTTTTCCAAAGCAGTTTGAAAATCCAGATGCTGAAAAATGAGATACTTGGAGTTAAGCTTGGAAGCCTGAGACCTTTGGGTTGAGGGCAGTGTGGTTGTTCAGAAAAATGCTACAAGCCAAAATGAATGAAACTGTGGAGCCACCAGCCCCTCCTCAGCGTTAAGCCGGTGCAAGCCCTCCAGCCCACACTGGCACCCACTGTCCCATGCAGGGTGAAGCCCCTTGCTGCTGTACCATGCTGGATGCTCAATTTCTGACCTGATCCACACCCTTGGAAATGCTGCTGTGTTGGGAGTAGCTGTGTGGGTATGCAAATTCACCTGACCCCCACAAATCGTAGGGATATCCAGGGTCTGCCTAACAGGGCCAGTGCAGAAGACTTTGCATTTAACTCAAAAATGTCAGGGCACACCGTAAGAAACCTTTCCAGCATGGACCCTCTGTAACTTCTCGCTGTCACTCCACACTGTAACACCCCCCCACCCTGGCAATCAGTTTGTTCAGTTCTCTTCTGCTTTAGCCACTGGACCAGACTGTGCTGAATGTCCCACAAGTGAAAAGTGCCACCCTTTCCTGTATGGGGACTCCCCTGGTACAGCTGCCAATCACTTAGTAATGGACAGGGCTAATAATAAACGGTGAAAGAGGTTTGGGCTGGGTGCAGCAGGGCAGAGTTAACTGGTGAGGCCCCACGTTCCACTGCCTTGCTCCTTGGTAACTTTCTGCCCGAAATGACAACTTTCTCCAGCCTGCCCACTCAAGAACCTCTGGTACAGAAAGGACCCACATCAAACACTGCTGCTGGAGGTCCTGAATCCAGAGCAGAGTTGCACGATGGAGTGATGGCACAGGCAGTTCTGCCATAAGATGAGAGGGACAATCACTGTCTGATGAGCTGCTGGGACAGGACCTGTGCTCAGCTGTCCCTTCTTCCAAGTGTCCAGAGGGAGGAAATAACACACATCTTTGAACCCAGTGCTATGTTAATGCTTTTACCTCATCCTGCCCTTCTCCTTTGCATGGCTACATTGGCAGGGCCAGGACCACCATCCACTTTCCTCCCAAGCTTGGCTGAGTCCTTCCATGACAGAGGACTCACACGGTAGCAGATATTGCAATAAATAGAAAATATTTCTTCAAACAACGAAGTAAAACACAATCAAGGCAAACAAGGAAGAAACAACAAAAGCAAGTAAAACCAGGAAAGTGATGCTAACATTTCTAGCAGGTGCGGAACACTCCAAGTTCCCTGGTACCTAACAGCACATGCACTTCAGGCAACTTTAAATAGTGTTGATGATTGTAGAGCTTTGGATGAGCCCAGGAGGTAAACCAATGCCAGCCCTTTGTACTCCCCAGCATGATCAAGAGGCCAAAAGATGGTTGGAGGTCTGCAAATGTTTCAGCTGTGCAGCCCCAAGGCTGTGTGGTGTGCCCACGTGCTGTCACGGGGCAGGCACAGTGTGTGCTAGTTGAAGGAGTTACCGTGGGGTACTGCCCCTACCAAACCCCCATTGGGTCCATCTCTAGAGACTCTTCCAGTCCCAGTGCCTGGGGACTGGAAGACACTGGGGGTCCTGTGACTGTGAGCTGGAGGGAGGTGTCTAGTGGCACAGGGACTGGACAAGCAATAAATGGAAGAGGGAAAGGGTAGATCCTGGGACAATATGTTATGTATGAGGTAAGGGTGGTGTCTGATGCAACCTCTTCCCTAGCACCAAGCATACATCTTGATGCACCCTTGGGAGTTACCCTCTTCCCTCTAAAAAGTTGGGTTTGACACCACCTGGTTGATGTCTCCTGTGAAGTTCTGTGTAGGTTTTCAGCCTCACGTCTGTGCCTGGGAAGATCATGGAACAGCTTCTCCTGGAAGCTATACTAAAGCACATGAAAGACAGAGAGGTGATTCATGACAGTCAGCATGGCTTCACCAGGGGCAAATCCTGCCTGGCCAGCCTAGTGGCTTTCTATGATGGGGTGACCCCATCAGTGGACAGAGAAAAAGTAATGGATGTAATCTATCAGGACTTCTGTAAAGCCTTTGACACAGTCCCCCACAACATCCTTCTCTCTAAACTGAAGAGATATGGATTTGATGAGTGGACTGTTTGGTGGATAAGGAATTGGTTGGATGGGTGCACCCAGAGAGTAGTCGTCAATGGCTCAAAGTCCAGATGGAGAGATGTGACAAGTGGTGTCCCTCAGGAGCCCATACTGGAACTCTACTCTGCTCTTGTGAGACCCCCACCTGGAGTACTGTGTCTAGTTCTGGAGTCCCCAGCATAAGAGGGACATGGAACTGTTGGAAGGGGTCCAGAGGAAGGCCATGAAGATGACTTGGAGGGCTGGAACATCTCTCCTGTGAAGACAGGCTGAGAGAGTTGGGGTTGTTCAGCCTGGAGAAGGCTCCAGGGAGACGTTATAGCGGCCTTCCAGTACCTGAAGAGGCCTACAAGGAAGCTGGGAATGGACTTTTTAGAGGGGCATGTAATGATAAGACAAGGGGTAATGGTTCTAAATTGGAATGGGGTAGATTTAGATTGGATAATAGGAAGAAATTCTTCACTATGAGGGTGGTGATACACTGGAACAGGTTGCCTGAGGAGGTGGTGGCTACCCCTTTCCTGGAAGCATTAAAGGCCAGGTTGGATGGGGCCTTGAGCAGCCTGGTCTAGTGAGAGGTGTCCCGGCCCATGGCTGGGTGTTGGAACTTGATGATCTTTAAGGTCCCTTCCAACACAAACCATTCTGTGATTCTGTGATTCTCAACACCAGCTCTGTGTCCCCCATTGCTCTTTTGTGGCTTCCTCTGACAGCCCAGCTTCCCACATGAGGTCATGGCCATACCACAGGCGATCCGAGTCCTCCTGCAGGTGCCAGTGCCTGGAACAGCAGCACACAGACAGCCCTTGCTTTCATCCCAGCTGTGCACGGGAGGAAGCCTCACGCAGCAGAGACATTTCACTCACTAATTTGCAGCAGTCCAAAGCAGGCATGAAATGGTACCAGAGGGAAGAGCAACACTTCACAGATGCTCAGCACTTGCCTTGATCTGATGTGAGAGAGAAGCAGCTACAGCTATGTGGGTGAGACTTCAAAGTAGTGGTGGTTTGTGCAGGGGCAGGCAGAAGAATGGGGACTGCTGTGGTGGAGATGACAGCCCCACAAGCCAAACTGGTGCAACAGGAGCTGTTTCAGGCAGGCGGGCTTCTGGCTTGTGCACAGGGCTGAGGCGAGTAAGAGCCCAGCAGTGTCCAGCCAGCCCTGGGGCAGCTCCAGTGACTGATAATCCTAAAAATTGCACAGGAGCATCTGTGGCACTTCAGAGCTTTATAGAAACTCCTGGTGGCTCATGTGTGGACTTTTAAAAGGTCTCCAGACCTATAGCTGTTAGCATCTCAGAGTCAGCCTGCCTTCTGGTCCTTGGGAGGTATCAGGAATTCCTCAGCAACCCCATCTCACTCATGGTGCCCAGGTTTTGCAATCCAGGGATATATTTTGATTCCGTGTGTATATGGCAGATAGGGCTGGACATGGCAGCAGCATTGAGGGTCTCCTCAATGCTGCAGTTCCACATGGCCCTGGGTAAAACAACCTGCAAGGCACAGGGGGTTACAGGGAGGGTTTGAGCCCCTTTTGCCCTCAGTGTGCTGAATCTGCACCTGCCCAAAGGCTGCAGGCTAAACCAGGGTCTGGTGGAATAAGCACAAAAATTTCTGCAGATGTTCTCCTTGCCAGGGGTACTTTGCTGTCTCAGATCTCTTCTGTGTCCTGAGAGACACAGCCTGTTTGCTTATCACAAGTGAGCTTCATACTGAAACTGCTCAGGTTTAGAAAACTGACTGCAAGCAGCAGTCCTCATGCAGGAGAACAAATCAAATACCCTGCAGTTGCCTACAACACAGCCACAGAGAGGTAGCAAAAAAACCCCCAAAACCCCCCAAGAAAAAAACCCCAAACCCACAAAACCCCAAAATGAAACGAAACCAAACCAGTTTCTCATTATTCAGTTGTATTAAAGTTCCTGATCTCTGCTTAGTGTGGTGCAGCAATAGCATTTGCACACTGGGTGTCCCTACCTCAATGCTGCCACCATGGTGTTCCCCAGGGTATGGGGAATTTCTGTGGTACATGCTCCTGAGGTAGCATGCTGCCACCAGGAAACCAAGACATGGGGTACACTCTGTGACCCTTCATCAACACAGTTTTCAACCAGGGTTTCGGGAGCATGGTGTTGTGCCTGTGTGGGTTTCCCCATCAGATTTGCTAAGCTGGTGTGTCTCTGTGCCATGCTTCTTGCTCAGAGTGTTCCTCCATACAGTGTCCCCATCCCACGCTGACCATCAGCAGTTTGTTTCGTCTTTGCGGGGAGCTGCAATGGCAGCTTAACAAGACTCCGTTTGCCATGTGCTGAATGCAGAACAGCTGGAGACACATAATTGTTTGGGTTATTTGCCTGTTGCCTGGATATTTTGTTTGCTTGTTTGAGCCCTGAAAAAATAGGTTTCCACTTCCTCCGGAGATGGGTCTGTGTTAAGGCCATATATTGTGGGCTGCTTTGAAAACTGGTGTTTTATAACTTTGCAAATGAGTGTCCTGCTGCTTTGGTGGCAAGGCTCCATAAACAAGGCAGTCTTCTCAGAAATTTCCCTGCCACAGAGCCAGTGGAACTAAAGGAGCAGGAGCAGCCGAAATCACATGCTTCTGGTGTTCGGGGAAGCGGATACTCCTGAGTGTGGTCCTAGCTGGACCTCTCTCTTGAGTGGACTTAAGTGGCTGACTAAATGACAGCACTGGCTGATGTTTATGGGCTGTGCTAAGAAGGATACCACTCAGCTTTCCTCCTGAGCTGCTCCTCACCTGTAGTAAAGCAGCATCACTTTGTTGCAATTATAATACTGCATTCGTAACAGCTCTGTCACTTGCATACATCTTCTGGCCCCTTACTTCTGGGTGTTTGCTTTTATTCCGAGGAGCTGGACAGTCCTTCACCCTGTGAGAAGAGCATCTTTTCTCTCACTGCTGAGCGCAGACGTTTTGGCTATAGAAAACGGAGTTAAATAAGAATAGGCTGGTCAGGAAACAGAGAGGGTGTTGTTGCCAGCTGATACTGGAGAAGTAATATCAGGAAGAATGCATATTTGGCCAAGGCACTCACAAGCAGTGCCATGGGTCTAGTCATGCGTCTGGATGTGCAGCAATTGTGCAGCTTCAGGCTGTGGCGGCTGCGAACGCTCTCAAAGTGTGGCAAAATGTCAGTCTGACACAGACACGGGACCAGAATAAGGGCTCCAGCTCCTGCTTCACAAAAATCATCCCTTTAACACTTCACATTTCTTCAGAAATCCCTTATCGAGTACTGACCAGACCTGAGCCTGTTTGATTTGGCAGGCTCAGACCTGGGGGAGGGGGGCAGCGGGGAGAAAAAAACCCAACAACAACACTGCAGTCGATTCATCCCACCTTGTTTATTCCACCAGAAATAGATCTGGCAGAGCACATCAGGAATGAACTAATCAGCGGGGAATTAATTGGCATGTTTGTTAAAAGGCAGGAACAACGCAGTGAACAAATTCATGGCTGGATGGCCGGAGGGTTCAAGAAACCAGAGAGGAGTGCTGCATAGTGGAAACTGTGACTAGTGAGAGAAGTCATACAGCTGTGTCAGAGAGCCAGCGGTTGAGAGCTGCCCGAAAGAACGGGGGGCAAAGATATATATACGGGTGTCCTTGCCGACTGAGCTGCTTTCAAGAGGGGTTCCATCACCCAGGCTTTCCTTCCCATAAGGCTCCCATGTGTGGGGGGAGATGGCTAGCTTGCAAGAGTGGGAGGGAGGGGTAGGAGAGGTACAGCTGGAAGAGGCTCCACGGAAAGACTGTGGAAATGCGGAGAACGGGGAAATGAAGAGGGACACGTCACTCATTGCAAGCTGAAACGCAGAGGGGGTGGTGAGGAGAAGAGGAGCAGGGAGGCAGAGATTTGGAAGCCTCATCACAGAAGGACTGGCCTCAAGAGCACAGGTAACTCTTATATGCAATTCTCTGCCTTCTTTCCCAGGAATGTTTTGTTTCTTCCTCTGGAGGAGACACATCCATGCACCTCAGAAAGAGCTGGTTGGGTTAAGGGGCTCTAAAGGCACCTGTGGAAAGACCCAGGAGAGGAGGCAACAAGTGCAGACTGGTGTAGACCTGGAGGTTGGAAGATTGCTACCTAGATTTCCAGAAAACATGGGGGTGAGAGTGAAAGGAGGGAGAAAGGAAGAGTGAGCATATCCCTAGAGACAGCCGGCCAGGCAGACATGGAGAATGCACAGTCTGTGGGTGCCTGTCCAAGGAGACAGAGGAAACGTCTTAAGAGGGAGCATCAAGCTCTACGTGAGATAGAGATGGAGATAAGCCATATCCTGAAAAAGGAGGTACACCTGGATGGAGAAGAGGCAGAAGAGATATATTACTTCCTCAAAACCAACAGCACTTTACTAATGTTATGATTTGCAGTAGATGTCTGCTTTGCACCTGGATGGCTGGGTTTTTTTAATTCTATATTTCTTTAGCATCAATATGCCTGCCTTCTGGCAATAGCATCACCTTAGCTGTCAGTCATCAGGGCTGTCAATCAGATCCATTTGTTTGGCAGGATGGTCAAGCTGTCTGAAGGATTCAGGTGTTCTTTGGTTTCACACAACATCCAGGTAGAAAATGAGCAGTGTAAGTCTTATTTATGTGCAAAAGCACTATTTAACTTGAATGTGTTGCCAAACTTGAAAAAGTCAGGATATTGTTATTCCTACATAACCCAAAGCTGGGTGTGTGAGTGTAGCAACATACAGCATCATACCCACACACACATAAGCTGAAGAATAATACAGCACAATGGATTTTTAACAAGGACTTTTGAAACAGGTGATACTCTAGCTTTACCACTGTGGCTGGGTTAATACTGTAGGATCCAATTTTTTCTAAATTGCTTTTGGCATTTTTCTTGATCTTTCCACCATTACATAATACTACAAACATATGCTAATGTTTATATTGCCCTGGTTTGGGTTTGGGGTTTTTTTTGCTTGGAGAGCTAACAAGTGCCATCCGTTGTGCAAGTACAGCTTGCAAATTCTTTGATTGTTCTGGACTCGCAGTCTTGGCAGCTTTCTTCTCTAAAAGCTCAGAGTCTTTTTTAGGATCCCAGCCTGGGAGCTCTGGCAGAACTGGCATTAACTGAGAAATTGTGTTCAGGTACTATATGTTTCTTTAATGTGAAGCTGTTTGGTTTATAGCACCTAATGCTTCTCTGACTTTATATATAAACCAGATTTCAGTTGGGTGTGTGTAAGGAATATAACCTTAAAATATTCTTAAAATATTACATATGGAAATAAAGATAAATTCCAACAGTCTGCAAAAGTGCCTTTATTATCTTTTGAGATCCTTTGCAAAATTGAGGATCTTAAACTTACTTTGATGTTTAAATATCCATTACTACTGGAGTGAGAGCTACATTTTATGTATTTATGATTTACTTGAGATCAAACTCCCTGATTCATTTAAAAGTATATTTTATTTCTATGGAAATAACCAAAACTCAATATCACTCTTCAGCTTTAGTTTGTAAGTAGCACAAAAGGAACTTGGGAAAATGATGAGAGGAGAACAGATCTCAAATGAAAACGAGAAACTAATTCACTTGCAGTCTAATACTGCAGGAAAAATCCCTTCGTTATAGGTATCACTACAGTGATTGCTGACTCTAATCAACAAAATCATCATCTCAGAGCAAGTATAGGTTTGACCTAAGACACCAGGATGTACATGCATGGGAGACTCTGTGTTTGGAGCTGTGTTTGGAGCTGTGTTGTGGCTTATCCCCCAGCCGGCAGCAAAGTACCAGGCAGTTGCTCGCTCACTCCTTCCCCAGCAGGATGTGGGGGGAAATCAGAAGAGTAAAACTGAGAAAACTCATGTGTTGAGATAAAGACAGTTTAATAGGTAAAGTAAAAGCCATAAGCAAAGCAAGACAAGGAATTAATTCCCTGCTCCCCATGGGCAGGCAGGTGTTCAGCCATCTCTGGGAAAGTACAGCTCCATCACACGTAACCGTTACTTGGGAAGACAAATGGCATCACTCCAAATGTGCTCCCCTTCCTCCTTCTTCCCTCAGCTTTATATGCTTAGCATGATGTCATATGGCACAGAATATTCTTTTGGTTAATTGGGGTCAGCTGTCCCAGCTGTCCCCCCTCCAAACTCCTTGTTCATCCCCAGTCTACTTGCTGGACATTGTGATGGAAATGCCTTTAATTTGCTGTAACCCAGGATTTGAGTTGTATGTTATAGCAGGAACCACCTGAACCAAAGGAGAACAAGCCCTGCAAGTAGTCCAAGTGGAGCAGTGACCTGACCTGAGCTGGCTTTGGTGCCCAGTAACTCCACACAACACACTACCTCTCCCTTCCTGAGTGCCCACCATAACAGATGGAGCTCAAAGTCATGGGCTCAATGAATTCAGTGGACATTTTCTGGGCATTTTAAAGACATTTCACAGGGATTGCCCATAGACTAGCAATTCCTATAATATGCAACTCGAATCACAGAATCACAGAATCGTAGGGGTTGAAAGGGACCTCCAGAGATCATCGGGTCCAACCCCTCTGCCAAAGCAGGTTCCCTAGGACAGGTCACACAGGGAGGCATCCAGATGGGTCTTGAGTATCTCCAGAGAAGGAGACTCCACAACCCAAATCCTGGGTTACAAAAATTTAAAGGCATTTCCATTACAATCTCCACCTCTGGTCCCTTTGGACTAGACCATTGGGTTTAACGTAGCAATGAACACGTCCCCTTGTCCCTGCTCTGGCTTGGACTTATCCACAGACTGCAGTCCCTTAAGGGTGTACGTGCTCTGAGTGGAGCCTTATCTGTGAGACACAGTCTCTTCATGGGTATGCCTGCTGTGGCACAGACTTATCCATAGCCACAGTCA
Organism: Porphyrio hochstetteri; assembly: GCA_020800305.1. NCBI lineage: Eukaryota > Metazoa > Chordata > Aves > Gruiformes > Rallidae > Porphyrio > Porphyrio hochstetteri. The sequence continues at coordinate 17,488,864 of CM036905.1, read as the reverse complement.
CTTTGAGGTGCACCTGTTCCAGCATGGCCTTCTCCATGGGCCACAATGCCTTCAGAGATACACATGCCCCAGCATGGCCTTACCCACAGCCACAGTCCTTTCAGGACTGAACATGTTCTGTCGTGGGCTCATCCATGGCCACGCATGTTGAGGTCCTGCAGCATGACCAGAACTGCAGGGAAAGCTTTGGAGCGCTCTTGCTATACAAAGGGCAGGAAAGCTCTGAATCATAGTTTAACAACTCACATTTCTGCCATAGGAACAGTGTGTTCTTCCCAGGCTTCAGGGGAGGGAGGGCTCTCTGAAAGGAAACTCTGTTTGGCACCAGGAGAATATAACCCCCATATCTTAGCAGGCAGCACAACTCATGGGCAGCAGTGAGCTCAAGTCATCGCCTGTTTTCCATCAGTGTGTCGAAGTCTGGAGAAGTTACCAGTGAAATCTCAGTAGCCTGTTGTCATTGCCCCTGTGTGTAGGGATGGGTGAGCGCTGGAAATTGAGCATGCTGGAGCAGCAAGGAACAGAGAGGGTGATTGGGACAGGGATACAGAAATAGGAGTTCAAACCCTGGCAGCACTTTTTTGCATTGGGGCAGGGATTCAGGCTTGAATGGCTTGAATGGCACAACTGCTGATCCCAGCAGAGCTATGCCTGGGGTACTGAGCTAGCAGAGTTCTTTATCATGTTGGAGAGAGGAACCGAGAGGTTAAAAGCAGAAAGAAAAATTGTGTAATAGTGAGACAAATATGCCTGTCTTCATTGCTTGCAGATGAAGAAACTGTCCAGTGAATTACTGAGTCTACCCTGCTCCAAGGGCAGAACAAGATGTAATTTTCTGACAGAGAGCATGCCATATTATTGTAATTAATAGTAACAATAACAAAGCTACTATGTTATTATTATTCTGTGGACTTAGCAAAGGGCTTTCATCCAAGGATGTGAGAGTTTTTCCTGCTTGCCAATCTGTGTCCTACCCTGACAGTACTTTCCAGTGCAACTGCAAAAGATCTGAAGACATATTTGCAACAGGCTTGGAACTGGTTCCTATTACACATGACCCAGCAGACTGTTTCTGCTAGAAACCTTATTAGTGAATATCCATTTGCCTTCCACAATTCCACCTAAGAGAGGGAAGATTGCTCGATTGCTGTCTAAGTGTCTGAGACATGGGAATCTATTTCAAAGATGTTTACAACCTGATGTTTACTATGATAATAAATTACAATAGGCCCTCAGGAATGCAGGGAGCAAAGCTACAAAGAAGCTGGTCTGTGAGGGGCCCTGCAAATAGAGTGTGTGGGTCTGGTGATTCATTTGGACACCTGATGTTTTAGAACAGTCTTGAGATCAAGTAGGGTGGATTTTCAGCATCAGATGTAGAAGGAATTTATCACCATCCTTCTTTTAATAAACACAGAAAGATGAAAGTACCCTAGCCCTGGGGGTATTGAAACAGGTGTGGGAGGTGGAAGAGTAAGGAATGGACAATCTCTTCGGGATGTTTTAAAATGAATAGGGAAGTCCCACTGCCTCCTTGATTTTGGCAGCATTTTCACATCATTTGCAATTAGAAACATTGGCATCTGGTAAGTCCTTTCCCATCAGGGAAGATTAAAAAGACATGTGCAGTCCATAGTCGACAAAAGAAAGAACAAGAGAAAAAAGGGTCTGAAGACTGGAGTATTATCTGGAAAAGCAGAGAGGCAGAGGAGCTGTGATGTCAATGAAAACAGTTTCAACAAGGTCCATGGAGACCTTTTGATTATGTGCCTCAGTGATATCAAACCCTCTCAGAGATCATTTTTGGCAGCTCTGAGTTGGGGGGAAGAAGAGGTGTGTGCGAGAGAGGAAGAAGGTAATTTATTTTTTCCTTTAAACGAACACTGCAATTAGAAGAATACTGAGTACAAAATACCTCCTGACAGGTGGAAAGTAATATTTTAAAAGTAGCATGACATTTCCTATCAGTATGGCTATATTCATACTCCTATTTTAAATAAATGGAAAAATAAATGAGATGCAATTTAAATACACTAATGATTGAATGTAAGAAAGGCATAAAGTAAAAGGATTTATTTATGTACTGTTTTATCTGCTACAGGTCCTAGTAGGACTTGAGCTGGCTGAATTCTTCCCAGATGGTTAGGAGATGAAGGTTATATGATATTCAAAAAGCAATTTAATGTCCTCATTTTTTGCACTGTGGTTTTAAACTTTTGATGCATGTACCTGAACAGGAGAATAATTTGGATTTTCTGAATGTGCTTACTCCTCACATGAGCTCCTCCATCACTGTGACTACAGATGACTGAAATCATCACTAAAACCTGTGAACTTGGCAATGCCTTTTTTCTGTTTGCTATGTGCAATATGTGCATAATTGATATTTCCAGCCAGTTTCTACCAGAACAGCTGCTCATGACAGTTTAAAAAATAAAAATATCAGATTCAACACTAAGAGACTACTTAATTAAGACAGAATAACAAATTAGTATGAGTAAGCTGTGGAGGGACTGATCTATCCTCTTACATTTAGAGATGGTACTCATCCAGGAGGGCTTGTAGGTTAGGGATGACTTTCATTGGCTTGGCAATGATGGTAAACTCAAAAGAAGATGAGGAGCTAAGGAAAATGGTCACATCAGTTCATACATCTGTACTGACTGCTCTGCAGGTTTTCTCAGGAGGAACTGACTCCCTGACACCAGGGCAAGGTGGAGACACTATATGGTGGGGTTGTCTTTGAGGCTCCACATACATCTCAGTTATTACCACTGGTCAGTGGATCAGATCAAAAAGAACAATTTCCTACTCTGGCCTCTATTAAATCTTTGATGAATTGCTTCATTGGATTGAATCTCGCTTTCCCTAATTGTAAAGTGGGGTTGCAGATACTTCCAAACCTCCTAGCACCTCCACCAAACATTGACAGAACATTTATAGCTACAAGGTGCTATCTCAACACAGCTACGTATGAAGCAAACTTCTTCCCTACCTGTCACCAGTTGATGAAGCATCTCTGTTCCATTCAATGGCTTGAAAAAAAGAGGGTTGTACTTGTTAAAAAGAACAGTCCTTGTGCTTCTGTAAAAGCCAGGCTGAGTGACCTGAACTGCCTTTTAAAGAAATGTATCACAGAATCACAGAATGTGTTAGGTTGGAAGGGACCTTTAAAGGTCATCTAGTCCAACCCCCTTGCAGTAAGCAGGGACATCTCCACTAGATCAGGTCACTCAGAGCCCCATCAAGCCTGACCTTGAATATCTCCAGGGATGGGGCCTCCACTAGCTCTCTGGGCAGCTTGTTCCAGTGATCTACCACCCTCATATTGAAGAATTTTTTCCTAATATCCAACCTAAATCTCCCTTTACAAGTTTAAAACCATCACCCCTTGTCCTATTGCTACATGCCTTTGTGAACAGTTCTTCCCCAGCTTTCTTATGGGCACCTTTCAGGTACTGGAAAGCCACTATAAGGTCCCCTCCGAGCCTTCTCTTCTCCAGGCTGAACAAGCCCAACTCTCTCAGCCTGTCTTCATAGGAGAGGTGCTCCAGCCCTCTGATCATTTTTGTGTTCCTCCTCTGGATGTGCTCCAACAGGTCCAAGTCCTTCTTGTGTTGAGAATTCCAGAGCTGGACACAGTACTCCAGGTGGGGTCTCACCAGAGCAGAGTAGAGGGGCAGAATCACCTCTCTCAATCTGCTGGCCGTGCTTCTTTTGACGCAGCCCAGGATGCGGTTGCCTTCTGGGCTGCAGATGCACATTGGTGGCTCATGTCCAGATTCTCATTCACAAGTACCCCCAAGTCCTTTTCCTCAGGGCTGCTTTCCAGCACATCATCTCCTAACCTGTATGGATAATGTGGATTGCCCCGACGCAGGTGTAAGACCCTGCACTTGGCTTTGTTGAACCTCATGAGGTTCACCTGTGCCCACTTCTACAGCCTGTCCAGGTCCCTCTGGATGGCATCCCATCCCTCTGGCACATTAACTTCACCAGTCATCAAGAGATAAATTTGGTGTTGGGGCGACAGGTGGGAGATGGAGCAAGAGAGGAAAGAGAAAAATCAAGCGGTTACCAAGAGTTTTTGTCTCCACAGAGCAGGGGTAAGTCAAGGCCCTACGAACAGCCACCATGGTGACTCTTCCTCTTTTCCTCTTCTTCATCCTCTTGCCCTGCAGTAAATTCCAGGAGGACTTTCTAGATCAACATCAGAAATGGAACTACAGAGAAGGCGGTAAGAGTTGGTGGTGGGTCACCCTGGGAGGTGTTTGCTAACTCAAGGCTGAAGATTTTCCTATTTTGTTGTTGGAGTGAGACACACAGTGCTTATTCATGACTGCTTTTTCTTGATTTTTGGGTAGCTGCTGAGGTATCTGGAGAGAAAAATAGTTTTAGAAATAATCAGCTGAGGTAACCAGTGAGAGCAGAAAACTTGGGCAACCTGAGGCACAGAATGACACTGAGGGAGAGTTATCTGCTTTTTAGTTTGGATCCTCCAAATGTTTAGCATTTGGCATTTCGTTGCGACTCGGTTCAAGTGATGGTGAGTGTAACAAAATTCTGACCACAAGCTCATATTTTCTTGTTGTGTCACATTTGTTTTCCTCTTATGTCCTGCTAACCTAGCTGACAGGGTCAACATAGAAGGCATCAACAGCATCACTCAAACCCTTGAGAAATGGGGAAATGGCATCTTCTGGCAAATGAAGCACACCCTGCTGAACAACCCAAGTGCTTTACTGCCCGAGTTCTCCAGGTAATGCCCTTCCTCTGGAGGTGGGGTTCAGTTCTCTCCTGGTGTGGTTCCTTGAGGAGGATTTATCTTCTTTACCTTTCAGATTGCTCAAGTGTGGGGAGATGAATCCCACTGTCTTGATATCTGTTGTGCTAGCAGCTCTGATTACCTTAGTAAACTGAATATTCTGCTGACTATTTATTGTAAAGTATTCCCAGTTGCCACGACTGTATTGTAAGAATTATCCTAAAGAAAATACATGCTTTCCTCAGCACTTCACTCCTGTGAGAACTGGCTGGAAAAATTAATCGTGCTACAAATCCACACACAAACTTGGCCAGGACAGAGAGAAGAAGCTGAGCTGGCCTGTGATGGTTTTGATTTCAATCTCTTTAACACCCAGATCTGAGAAAGCTATTCACTGGTCTGTGTCCTCTTACTGCCCCCATTGCATTGAAACATTAAATGAAATATTAACAACTGAACATACACACAAAATTGACTTTAATCTCGTATTTCCAGCAACAGAGTGGAATGGGCAATGAAAAAGAGAGAGGAGTGGGGAATGCAGGGAATTACTAGAAACCTGTTATCACTTAAATCAGAGTTGTTCCTAAAGCATTTTTTTCTTAGGAAAAAAGAAAAAAAAGGAAAAAAAAAATCTGTCCACAAATGCTATGCATTGAATCAGTTGAAGAGGGAAGGCTAGAAGAATAAAATGCCACTAGGTCACATTCAAATTAGTGTTACAAGAGGAAGTAGTTGATATGCTGGCCTTTGGCATCAAGTGGATTTCTCCCTGGCTGCACAGTGGCTGTGTTTAGCACAGAATTAATCACAACTTCCACACTGCCAGTGGTGAATTTCATTGATGTCTAAGATTACTAGGGCTGATATTAAGTCATATATTTGGAAAGCTGTGACTCTAGTCCAAGGAGATGTAATAAGACTATTCAGCCAAATTTCCTGCACAGGGCTTTGAATTAAGAGTTTGCTGGTAAGGACACAGGCTGGTTCATTAGAAATGTTGAGGACTGACAATAATCCATGGGAATCAATGGCCCAGCCTTCATGTCTGCTCCTGGTCAACAGCAAGGCTAATTAATACAAATGAGTAGCAGGTAAGATTAGAATGATCAGATCAGCTGCACTTTGGTGGCAATGGAAAGAATGTATTGCCCATGCTGGTCCTGAACCTTGTGATTTCCTGGCCTCAGGTGGGGACATCTAAGATGAACTCCCACCACCCAGGGGATGGGTGGTTTTGGAAGCATCTGTTAATGGTTGCTTGCAGCTCTTTCATCACAAAGGGCCCTTCCCCACCAAGAAACACAAGGCCATGGTAAATTGCTTTGCACACTCAGGAACACCTTGAGTACTGTGTCCAGTTCTGGGCTCCTCACCATAAGAAGGACATGGAGGTCCTTGAGCGCATCCAGAGAAGGGCAACCAGGCTGGTGAAGGGGCTGGAGGGCAAATCCTATGAGGAGCGGCTGAGGGAGCTGGGGATGTTTAGCCTGGAGAAGAGAAGGCTGAGGGGAGACCTTATCACCACCTACAACTATCTGAAGGGAGGTTGTAGAGAGATAGGTGATGGTCTCTTCAGCCAGGTGACAGGAGATAGGACAAGGGGGAATGGCAATAAGCTGCACCAGGGCAGGTTTAGATTGGATGTTAGAAAAAAATTTTTTACTAAAAGAGCTGTCAGGGCCTGGAACAGGCTGCCCAGGGAGGGGGTTGAGTCACCTTCCCTGGATGTGTTCAAAAAAAGGGTAGACGAAGTACTTAGAGATATGGCTTAGTTTAGGATGTGAATGGTTGAACTTGATGATCTTCAAAGGTCTTTTCCAGCCTTGTGATTCTGTGATTCTGTGAACACAAGGCTGCACTGAGTTATTCTCCTGTATTATTCTCTCTGTAGTCTCCGGCCTGTCTCTGCAGCTGTGGACAATCTCGTGAGGGAAGTGCAATCGATAAGGAAAAGGCTAGAAGAACTGAATGAACGGCTCAATGTCATCAGCAAAACTGTCCTTCCCATCCGACTGAACGCTCTGCAGAGCCAGAGGCGTGGAAATACTCAGACGCGGAGACTGCCGATGCACAGGAGAAGGCTGTACGCTCGCAGGAGGCCTCAGAGGAGTTAACTCTACCAGAAAGAAAAAAAGAAAGGATTTTTTTTTCTTCACCTGCTTAAGCCATTCTCAATGGGACTCTGCTAGAGAAAATGATGTAAAACACATCCAGGTCAGCTTTACTAAGGAGACCAGAACTTCTACACTTTGTTGCTGCCTTTCAAACCTAGGTCAGTAGGTGGAATCTGACCTTGCTCTTCAGTGATGTCTGTTTTGTCTCCCATGCAAAATGAGTTGACAAGCTCTGTCTAGTTGAGCGTTAATACCTTTAGGCTATACAGTCATTCTTTCTGCTTACCAGTGGAAGCACTTTTTATAAAGATCAGGTGAATTTCTTTCTCTGTCCTATTTTTACAGCACTCCATATGAAACAGCTGGGGAATTTATCTTCAAAAGTGCTGAACGCCTGATGAATGCAGAAAGATAAATTAGTACTTGGCACTTCCTGCTGGGCGGGGAGAAGCAGATATTTTTTAAATTACAGGCTTAACCTATTCTCCATCAGTGCAAAGTGTGCTCTGTTCATGTGTTCAGAGGGTGGGTAGGGTTGGATAACTGTGGTCTGTGTGTCATGTTTTAAGACGGGAGATTTGTCAGATTCTAGGGACCAAATCTGAACATCTGTCCTTGGCAAAGAGCTTTCATTTAGTGACCTGGAACTGGGCACTCAAAATCTCAAACAGCAGGTATGTTCAGAATTCCCAGCACTCTGAAAGACATCACACTGACTTCTGTAAGACCCTTGGAAAACAGTTGTTTCAAAACTATTTAGCTACCTAATGGCATAGATAGGTGTCTAAAAGGACCTTCCAAAGTATCTTAGGAGACATTTCAGTCTCTAAAATCACAGTTAATAAATTCAATTGGTGTCTAATTTGCAGAGTATCTTCTCCACATTCAAGTACTGACCTCCAGACACTTCCCAACATCCTTTAGTACAATTAAGATCTGTGGAAAAAGAACAACTAAGGACCCCAAGGACTCTGTTGCCTCAGGGAATACCCAGAGTACCCTGCCTTCAGCTTGTCTTTGTCTGTTGCTTCCTAGCAATAAAAGTGGTCATAAAAACCAGTACAGAAATCAAATTATGTACTCAACAGAGGATAGAGTGGGCTTGCCCTTCAGGTCTCTAAAGGTAAATCCAATAAAGAGATTCCTATCCAGTGACGCAGCCAACTGTGTACCTGAAATCTGTTGAAATGAAGGCAGGAGAGTCAGAGAGGAAAATAAGTATTTTTTAAAGGTCTAGATGATGCAATTTAAGAGAAAAAAAAATAAAGAATGGATCATGTCTAAATAGTTGTGGGGGAGGCTGGAATGATAGTTGTTTTGCAAACACTCTCCAGTCATAAACTGTGAGGATGCAGATTAGGTATTCAAGGATTCACAAGGCCTGGGTTTATGGAAAGAAGTTCAGTTGTTACTGCAATAACTTCCATAGGGAAAGAGGAAAAACTAGTTTCATAAGAAAATTTTCAAAGTGAGCCAGAAGAAGTAACACAGTCAGTATTTTGGCTGGGACCTGTGAGTTGAGTGGCGGAGATATGAGGAGTATATGAGACAATCTAATGAAATATTTTCCGGATGTTAATTCTCCAAGTTCAAGTTTTCAGGAGATAACAAATAACTTGGAAGGGATTTCTTTGGCTTTTGCTTGGAAATTTGAAATGCTGCTTAGCTAGACAAGGGAAAAATCAACCCTGTGAAAATGCTGATAAAAAGATATAGTTGTGCCTCTGGTGATGTTTTCATCATATTTTTTCAGGAAATGTCGAGTATTTTGATCCCAGAATATATTTACCTAAACTACAAAGAATAAAAGGAGGGGAAGGCCCCATCAACCTCTTCTCTGTTATTCTGCATTCAGAGCTACTAGGCTGTGCTGTAGCAGCCCCTGCGTGCTTGCAGAGACTGCTGGTTCCCTCCAGAGAAGGGACTCTGCTCGGGACTGCTGGTCACTTTGGCATATCTAGAGGAGGAATACATCATAAATGTCAGCTTTCATGGCCATATTTCAGGCATGAGCATTTTATCAGGCAACCTGAAGTTGTATAAAATCCAGTGTGAAACAGAAAGATGGGACTCCCTGCTCAGGGAGGTCCATCAGTCACAGATGTCTGGAGGTGGGAGGCCAGAACAGATCACTGCAAGCTTTTTTATTTTTTACCTAAATGTATACCACCAGCTTCTGCCAAAGACAGAGGACAATTTCTGCAGTATGTTGAGGACAATTTCCTGCTACAGATGGTGCAGGAAGCTACAAGGGGAGGGCGAGTGCTGGACCTTGTTCTTAGTAACAAGGATGGGCTCATCAGGGAGGTGAAGGTCGGGGGCAGCTTAGGACAAAGTGACCACGAAATGATCCAGTTCAAGATCCTGAGTGGAAGAAGCAAGCCAAAAAGCAGGATAGCTACCCTGAATTTTGGAATAGCTAACTTTGATCTCTTCCGCAACATTTTAGGAGCTATCCCATGGGCTACGCTGTTAGAAGGCAAGGGAGCCTGTGAGAGCTGGCTAGCATTTAAACAGCACTTCTTCCAAGCACAGGATAGGTGCATCCCTTTGAGTAAGAAATCAGGAAAGAGAGGCAGAAGACCTGTGTGGATGACCAGGGAGCTAATGTGTAAACTCAAAGGGAAGCAGAGGGTTTATGAACTATGGAAACTGGGTCTGTGCACCTGGGAGGATTATAGGGATGTTGTCAGGGCCTGTAGGGACGCAACTAGAAAGGCTAAAGCCCGCTTGGAGATGAAACTGGCAAGGGATATAAAGGATAATAAAAAGAGTTTTTTCAGATACGTGAATACTAAGAGGATGATCAGGGATAATGTGGGTCCCTTGATGAATGAGGCGGGTGTCCTGGTATCGGGTGATGATGAGAAGGTGGAAATACTGAATGCCTTCTTTGCCTCAGTCTTCACTCCAAAGGCCCCTCGGGACCCGCAGATCCTGGATGAAAGTAGGAGTGTTTGGGGAATGAAGAGCTTCCCTCTAGTTGAGGTAGGGGTAGTCCAGGAGCAGCTCAAAGGGATTAATGCAAACAGATCCATGGGCCCGGATGGGATACATCCACGTGTGCTGAGGGAGCTGGCGGAGGTGATTGCGGAGCCGCTTGCTATCATCTTCGACAGCTCTTGGAGAACAGGAGAAGTACCTGAGGATTGGAGGATAGCCAATATCACTCCGGTCTTCAAAAAGGGCAAGAAGGAGGACCCTAACAATTATAGGCCGGTCAGCCTCACTTCTGTCCCTGGAAAGGTTATGGAATAGCTTGTTCTGGATGCCATCACCAAGCAACTGGAAGAGAAGAAGGTCATGAGGAGTAGTCAGCATGGATTCACCAAGGGGAGATCGTGCTCGACCAATCTCATAGCCTTCTATGATCTCATCACCGGCTGGGTGGATGGAGAGCAGTGGATGTCATCTACCTTGACTTCAGCAAGGCTTTTGATACTGTCTCCCATGACATCCTGATAGAAAAGCTAAGAGATCATGGGATAGATGAGTGGACAGTGAGGTGGGTTGAGAACTGGCTGTTGGACCGGGCTCAGAGGGTCGTGATCAGTGGAACAAAATCTGAATGGAGGCCTGTGACTAGTGGTGTTCCCCAGGGCTCGGTGTTGGGTCCAGTCCTGTTTAATATCTTCATCAACGACCTTGATGAGGGAATAGCATCCACCCTCAGCAAGTACGCTGATGATACAAAGCTGGGAGGGGTGGCTGACATGCAGGAACACTGCGCTGCCATCCAGCGAGACCTGGACAGGCTGGAAAGCTGGGCAGGGAGAAACCAGATGAAATTCAACAAAAGCAAGTGTAAAGTCTTGCACCTGGGGAGGAATAACCGTCAGTATCAGTACAGGCTGGGGGATGACCTGCTGGAGAAGAGCTCTGTGGAGAAGGACCTGGGGGTCCTGGTTGATGACAGGTTGGCTATGAGCCAGCAGTGTGCCCTGGTGGCTAAGAGGGCCAATGGGATCCTGGGATGCATCAGGAAGAGTGTGGCCAGCAGGTCTAAGGAGGTGATCCTCCCTCTCTACTCTGCCCTGGTCAGGCCCCACCTGGAGTATTGTGTCCAGTTCTGGGCTCCCTGGTATGAAAAGGACAGGGATCTCCTTGAGAGAGTCCAGAGAAGGGCTACGAAGATGATTAAGGGCCTGGAACAGCTCCCGTATGAGGAAAGGCTGAGTGAGCTGGGACTGTTCAGCCTGGAGAAGACTGAGGTGGGACCTAATTAATATTTATAAATATCTTAAGTATGGGATGCAGAGGGAATTGGCCAACCCCTTTTCAGTAGTCTGTGGAGACAGGACAAGGGGCAATGGCTGTAAATTGGAGCACAGGGAGTTCCGCACCAACATGCAGAAGAACTTTTACACAGTGAGGGTGACAGAGCACTGGAATAGGCTGCCCAGGGAGGTGGTGGAGTCTCCTTCTCTGGAGATATTCAAGACTTGTCTGGATGCCTATCTGTGCAATATGTGCTAGGGAGCTGCTTTGGCAGGAGGGTTGGACCCGATGATCTCTCGAGGTCCCTTCCAACCCCTACAATTCTGTGATTCTGTGATTCTGTGACTGGGCAAGATGGACCTCTGCTTTGACCCAGTCCACGTATTCCTACACTGATATATTGAAGTGGGTATTTTTGGCAAGACTACTGAGTTCAATGGACAAACTGTTTGTTTTAAAAGAGAATAAATGTGCTGCAGCACACAATGTATACTACAATTTTGCAATTTCTTGCATAATGGTAAAAAAAAATCAAATTATATAAATGGTTAATAAATTACTAGATCTGTGGCCTTGTCACCACCACTGGCAGCCCTCTTCATTCACCCTGTGAAAGTCCATGCAGGCCCCAACCCTGTTACTTGACCTGAACACAGCCTGTTTGATCAGATGACCACAGCCAGCTGCTTTAACTTGTCCCGGCACCACGCTCTCCAGATTGAAATGCTTTAACGGTTTTAATGCTTTGATCAGTTTCTCTTTTGCTTTTTAACATTATAGTAAAGTTATGCATCAGCCTGCTTGCATTCCACCCACCCTGTATCTGAGGAAGCAGAAGTCCTGCTGAGCTGGCTATCTCAAGGTGCCTCAACCTCATCTGCCAGGGGAAGCTGGTCTGATCCACAGCTACCCCAGTGACCAGTATTCAATTCCTGTCTCCACTACCCTCTTAAATCATCCTGAGCAAGGCATTTTCTCTACCTGGCACTCGTCCTTTGACATGGCTCACACAACTAACACCCACCTGTGATCATGAAGCCGAAGTCCTCCATGCACACCAACGCCCCAGCTACATAAGCCATCTAAGCCCCCTGCTGTAGTCACTGATACATACTTCAGGGAAGGGGGGAAGGGACCTGGCTGAAGTTTTAAACAGCTGACCAGCTGGGCTGCAAACTCACATGGAGGTCAGCCAAAGGAGAGCAAATATCACCAGCAGCTTTTGACATCTACCCCTTACCTAGAGCTTACAACACTCGAGCACTGCCTTAAATCACTGTCTTAAAAGACAACTGTGATTCCCCTTAGTTTTGTTAAAAGCAAGAGTAAAAACCATTATGCTCCCACTGCTTCTGGAGAGCTGTGCCCCTTCACCCTATATATCATGCAGTTTTGTCGGTACTTCCCTTTGACGTATGGAAATAGACTCTATAACTCGAAAGTTATAAAGTAGGTATGTTTAATGTGTGCAGATGCACGGGGGATCGCTCCACCAAAATCTGCATCCCCAAAGTAGTGACCGTCCCACATTTATACAATGAAAAATGAATATTCAATTAATGCCTATACATATTCATTACCTAAACCCGCCTACTCTCGCTTCATATTAAAATTAGTTCCAAGAAGTAATTTCCATAAACTCCTCCCAACTGCGCCTGCGCAGATTCTTCCAAAAATTATGGGCAAGGGTCTTTGGTGGTCCTTGAGAGGAAGGCCATGAGTCTTCCTCATGATGTACTTTTCAACTTTCACTTGGAATGTGAGAGTCTGACAGGCTTGCAGTGTTCTGATCAGTTTGAGCTAACCCATGTCCTTATTAACCATCTATTTTCCTTTAGCAAGGATATTTATGGACCCATTTGTGACAGATGTTATCCTGTTCTCAAATTATTGCTTCCTATAATCGCTCCCTCGAGATCATACGAGACCATTTCCCACTTCTTAGATGGTCCTTTATCAGGGAAAGATCGAACTGTTTGGTTACGTGACTAAGTTCTTTGACTATTTTTTCTAAGTACTTATTGCCCCTATTTCACCTTTCCTTGTGTCCTGTTTCCTTCAGTTCTCCCCTCTCCCTCCCCCCCGCCTTCTCCCGCACTTCAGAACACTTCACACTCTTCCGCGTCCTCCATTACTCCATCCCCGGGGCCGCCGGCTTCCTGGGGCCGCCGGCTTCCCGCTCCCGCAGCCCGCCGCTGCCAGACTCCCTGCGGCCGCGGCCCACAGACCCCGCCCGCCCCGCCGCGGTCCTTGGGCGCCTCCCGGGGGCGGTGCTTCGCAGTGCAGGCGGCGGGACGCCCTCCGGGCCCTCCCACCTCGCCCGAGCCGAGCCGAGCCGAACCGAGCCGAGCGGGGTCGAGGCGAGCAGAGCGGCACGATGCTGGGCATGATCAAGAACTCCCTGCTGAGCACGGTGGAGGCATGGCCTTACCGGGTGTTGGGCAAGGGGGAGAAGGTAGGTGGCGGAGCGGGCGGCTCCGTTTTCCCAAGGGATTTCTACGCCTGCCGGGCCATATAATGCGCCGTGAGGGAGAGCGGCTGTCCTTCCGGCCGCTCTGCCCTCTCAGGCCGGCGGGGCAGCTTCTCCTTCCCCTCTCCCTCCTCAGGAGCAGCTCAGCTACGAGGAGAGGGCGTGCGAGGGCGGGCGGTTCGCCGTGGTGGAGGTGGCCGGGAAGCCGTTTGACGAAGCCTCGAAGGAAGGGGTGCTCAAGCTCCTCAAGTACGTGGGAGGAACCAACGACCAGGGTGAGAGAGACTCCCCGCTCTGAGGGGTTTGTGGTTGACCGCCGCTAACAGAAGCTTGGTGAAAGCTGGATGGATGGAGGTGACAGCACTGTGGGCCTGTCTGGCTCGCGGCTCCTGGCACTGGGGGTCTGTGGTGGGGATAGCCCCTCGCTGGGAAAAATTGACTTTACACAGCTTGGTGCGTGACCAACCAACTCGTGCTCTAAGTCTGCTCCTAACCCGTCTTTGCTTCAGGGTAAAAATCTCAAAAATGGCTTGTTGAAAATGGAGTGAGCTACCTCGCAGCTAGGATAGTACCAGGACAGGCACATGTGTATCTGCCAGCTCCCCAAGTGAGCAGTAGCTGACAAAATCCAGGGAATCTCAGGCACTTAGGTTCTGGGGTATGCCCTCATAAGCAGTAAAATAACTGTTATGACCATGATATTTTATCATAGAATCTGGCTGGGTTTATTCATGAAAAGATAATGAACAACAAGCGGGCTTTTTAATGGTACTTTGTAATGTTTTATAATGCTGCCTCCAGGTGATTGCTTCTGATTCAAAATTTACTGAAGTATGTGCATTGGTAGTCATCCTCAGCGGGAGGAGAAGAGAAGAAAGTGGTTTTCAGACATATACATTTCCTCTCCCATCTTTCTCACAACTGGTAGTGGGACCTGTATAGTCTGTATGGGCGTAGGAGCTGAATGCAGAGAGAGATGGCATTTACAGCAGCATGTTTTGGTGAGGTGATGGTTGCTGTTGCTGTAGGAGAAAGGGCACCTTCTACAAAGTGTGCACGGAGACAGGTATAGTATCAAAGTGAAATAAATTAGGCAGATGGCTTGATCTCAGCTGGTTCTGTGGCTGCCTGGTCCTGAGGGTTGGAGGTTCCCCACAGCTGGAAGAAAAAGAGGGAAGAAGAATGTTCCTCAGTATCTTGTGGTACGTCTACAATTATGACCAGAGTGGGCATCATGGATGGCCCTGCTGAAAGCCAGAACATCTGAGTTTTGGGGGACTGGAACTTGTAGGATGTCTGGAAGTATTTGAAAGGGTTTAGAAGAAAGCTTCTGTTACCCAGCACTTGCTATGGGCTCACTGCTAAGTCTGGACTATAACAATTTAAATATTGATGTTGATTTTACATGTGCCCCTGCCTGACATGGAACTATTAGACCCTGTTGTGTTAAAGAAGATTTGTCAGAGAAGGGAGCGCATCAGTCACATGAGCTATGTGATTGATAGCCACAGAAACAGGACAATTAATAAAAAGCCATCAGGATGTCACCTGGGTTCCTTATTTCCCAGGGTCTGTGTTTAGTCATGCAGAGAGAAGCTTGGCCCAAGCAGAAGCCTAATGTGGTTCTTCTACACATCTCAGAGGACCCTGCTCTTGTCTGACTGTACAAAGAGTGCAATGTCAGGAGTTTTCTTAAACAGAAATTAGCTTTTGTGAATCCTTTGTTAATTCTGTGAATTCCCAAGAACTTGTATTTCTTTAGTAATGTTTCTGTGTCTCTTTCAGGAGTTGGAATGGGCATGACTGCTCCTGTCTCCATCACTGCTTTTCCTGCTGAAGATGGCTCCTTACAGCAGAAAGTGAAGGTCTCTCTCAGGATTCCAAGCCAATTTCAAGCCAACCCTCCTTGTCCTAGTGATGAAAGCATTAAGATTGAAGAGAAACAGGGGATGACCATTTATTCCACGTAAGGAACACCTCCTGGGATTTCAAATCCCAAGTGCTGAGGTCTCTAGCATGTTCTGAAGAGTGCTGTTGGTTTTACCAGGAGATTTGATGGACAATGGGTGTAGAGGGGTCTTTCTAGACTGAAGACAGGTGTTTTATGGCATTTCTTCCCATTGGTCATGCTGCATCCATTTGGAAAATGGATTTTGGTTTTTTTTTGGACTGGGAAAACAAGTGCAGAGGTTAGTCCTAAAAGGCTTTTTGTGAAAGCCTGGTGAAGAGCAGGGGAGGGTAGATATGAATGTACTGACTCATTCCTAATGTCTGAAAACTATTGTTTTCCCCACTTTCTGGGATCAGGATGGTTCTTAGTCATCAAAAATGTATTTCAGTGTGGTTCGCTTCAAACTACAGGTGTCAGCTGAAGGCTTATTTAGATGGACTCATGCCAGAGGCCATCATGGAGACAAGCAGTCATTACACTGCTTCAAATCCCCTTTTAATGTCTTAGCTATTGACTGACAAGCTGGGCTCAAAACAGCATCACAATAACAATAACCTCTACACCCTTTGGATGTTCCCCTGCCTCCTGGCTTGAACTATTTTGGCTGACTAAACTGTGACTGCTGTGTGGCCTTTGCTTTGGGCGGGGGGATGCTTCTGTAAGAGGCTGTTCTGTCTCAAGCCTTGGCCCTGAGGCAGGGCAGTGAGGTGCAGGCCAATGTGGAAATAGTTCGTGTTGGTGGGAGGTCAACATTAACCAGACCAATTGCATCCCACCCTTTTTAAATAGCATTGTGAGCTGTAATTCCTAATGTCTCTGTTCCCAAACACCCCCCAGCCCCTGTTCTTCTTGGGTTCTTTTCATGGTCTGTTTTCTACCAGGTGATTGTTTACACCACAGTGAACATCGTTGCTGACAGCATTAGTGTAAGGACTGTGGGCTGAGCAGGTTTGGAGATAACCTTGTGTGGTTGGAAGCTGCTCCTCTGATGTGGGGTGGATTCAAAGGGCAGGGCCATTGTGCTGACGGATACACGGGTCTGTTTGGGGTCTGCCAATGGCAGGCTGCACCCTGGCTGTGTGACCCTTGAGACTTAATCTATCACAAAATGTCCTGGTTCACAGAGAACAGCGCCTGCATGAGTGCATGTTGGCGAGATCAAAATGCATGACTAAATACATTGTGGCTATCTGTTGTGTCCCTCCCTTTCTGTGCTCTGCCAGGACTGCTCAGCACCCCTTTGTGTTTGGTTTCTTTGCAGGCAGTTTGGTGGCTATGCCAAAGAAGTGGATTACGTGAACTACGCTGCCAAGCTGAAGTCTGCTCTGGGGAGTGAGGCCACATACCGCAAGGATTTCTACTTCTGCAACGGGTACGATCCCCCGATGAAGCCTTACGGACGATGCAATGAGGTCTGGTTTGTGAAAGAGTGAGCATCTGGCTCCCAGCGCTGCAGGTTTGCACTGATAACCTCCCCGTGCTATGTCCCTGTCCTCTTCAAAACAAACTAACAATTTGGCAGAGGCAGAAGACCATCCTTTCCTTCCTGCACACCTAAGCCTTGGTCTTTTATGGTCCAACCATTTTAGAAGAACACTGCAGAACCACCTGATGATCCCGCTCCTTTGTTCTGGACAAAGTCCCCAACGACAGAGACTCTTGTGATCGCTCGGTGGCTTGCTTTTATCTCCCTCATGCTCCCAGAGTTCAATGCTGAGATAGCCAAAAGTATTTAATAATTAAGAGTAGTGCCTAACAGGAGTCACGTCCAAGCGCTGGCAGACTATTAGTCTCACCCAAGGCAGGCAGGGGAACATGATGAAAGTGCATACAGGGACTTTTTATCTTCTTGAGCTTTGTGGCAGCTGTAAAGCGCTGCTTTTATCTGTGCCATTCCACAAGCAGTCTAAAGGGACATAGGCAACTGCTGCCAGCACAGCACAGTGAAAATAAGCATCCTTTGCATTGTCTCATAGCATGCCGGAGAGCCACGCTTCTGCCTGACAGAAAAATGTAATTTAGAAGATGATCCAGGTTTCTGTTTGCAACTGTCCTTCTGTTTGAGGTGACACATTTTGGGGTATGTTATGTCCTGATCTCAGATAGCAGCTGGGCAGTGTGGTGTGGAGACCTCAGGGTCATTTCCTCACCTTCCTGTTAACTCGTGTGTAGTTTCTTTAAAACTAGCCTACACAAGGGCCAAACCTGAAATGTGGTGTGCTGATGTGGTTGAATTAGGAAAATACAGGCTGTGACAAAAAGCAGGTGCCTCTTACTTAGAATCTGATGGTATATTTGAAGTATGGAGAGCCTGTAGTACAATTACTGTGGGTACAGACCAACAAGTCTCTCCCTTTAAACAGTGTTCTGAAGGGCTACTTCAGGAGGAAAACCTGGCTGTTCTTGAAAACAGTAGTTTACATCAAATAAGGAATAAGCTTTTGGAAACTTCAAATACAATAGTAAGGGCAGGTCTTGTGTTAAGAAGGTTGGCAGACTTTAACTGTTAGGCATCAAGCCAGGATTTTAGCTGTTGGCTCTGCCAGGAGGCAGCAGGATGCCAGCCTTGGGGACATGCTCACACACCATGCTGCTGTGGGTGCCTGTGTAATCCCTTACCTTTACTGAAAGAAGTGTGCCTCCCTGATGCTCAAGTGCCTCAAAATTCAGGTGCTTTCCAAAAGCCATTTTTCCCTTGGGATGTGTCAGATGGTATCCTGGGTTCTGGCTGGTTGAGCTTGACGTGGGCTTGCTTTCTGAGAACAAATCTCAGCAGTGAAAGGGAAGAAAACAGGATTTGATGTGCTTTCCTCTTCTCTCTTGTTGAGCCATGTAGGAGCTTTGCTGTGGAACTCACGAGAGTCACCTGTGTGCAGCTAGTCAGGATGGGTAAACACAAAAAGGAAGAGCTATAGGCTGCAGTTAGCAAGGGGAGGAGGATTCAAAAGGGAAATCAAGGCAGACAAAGAGTTAATCTTTTCAAGGAGTTTTCTAAGGACCAAAGGCCCTTTTAAGGCCACGTCTGAATCCATAGGGACCTGTTTGTGTCCCAAATTATTTTTACCTGTGTGGGTGAGGAATGGAGAGGTACAGTGCTGCCTGGTTTATGCATTCCTGAGTTGATTTTGCAACTTGTACAGATTTTGGATACAGCCCTTTTCTGCCTACCAGTGATGAATGTCCTGTGATGATCAAAATCCTGAAATTTCTCCTGTGAAATCTCAGATGTTGGGAAAACCAATAATAAACCTGGCACAAACAGAGCTGTGCATCCCAGCAGCACGTTTTATTGTTGTTTTTTTCCCTAACATGCATACACTTTCTGAACAGAGATCAAGAGCTTCTGACCCAATAGTGAGAGTAATTGCATCTGTAGGCTCTGCCTGTGCTGTGGGCAGCTAAAACGACCACGCAGCCATTTGCTCACTCCCCTCACCCCAGTGGGATGAGGGAGAGAGTCAAAAATGAAAAAAAAACCCCAACAAACCTCGTGGGCTGAGATAAAGACAGTTTAATAGGATTGAAAAGGAAGATGATGGTGATAATAAAATAATAAACAAAAGAAGTGACACAGCACCATTTCTCAACACCTGAACCTGACGTTCAGCTAGTTTCCAAGCTGCCCAGCCTCCTGCCTGCTTCCCCCCCCCTTCCCCCACCCTGCAGTTATATACAGAACATGACATCATATGAATATCTCTGGCCAGTCTGGGCCAGCTGTCCTGGCCATGTCCCCTCCCAGCTTCTTGGGTACCCCCTGCTTTCTCATTGGCAGGGCAGTATGAGAAGCTGAAAAGTCTTTAACTGCTTGGCAACAACAAAAACCATCAGTGTGTTATCAGCATTCTTCTCGTCCTTAACCTAAAACACAGCACTAACCAGCTGCTAAGAAAAAAACCCCCCACGACTCTATCCCTGCTGAAACCAGGACACACTGCTACTGGCCTTTTGCATGCAGTAGGCAGGGTATAGTTTCATAAACAGTGAAAACTGATATCAAAAGCTTATACAAACCAAGTTGCCTTTTCATTACAAGCAAAGATGTCTGTGTTAGGTCTCTGTTTTCTAGAGTTCTTCAATAAAAAAATACTGTGATTTACAGTTTTTGTGCTGATCGTTGACTTTGTGAGCTCTGTTGGAGATGTTGATTTGAAAGAATTTAGGCTGCCAGTTTATCTTTCTGTTTGGGATGCTAATCATGTTGCAGCATCTATAAATAGTCATAATGCTTTTTCCAATAAATTTCTACTTTATGTATCCTGGTGTGGCCTTGCTTCATCTGACTGTGCAAGATGGGAGCTGATGGAGTAATCCTTTTTGTTGATTTTGGGCACATTGACCAAAGTATTTGTGTTAATGTAGAAACTAGAGGTCTTGTCCACCTGAGGAAAATTGTGTGTTCACTTGAGTATTCCCGTGTGTGGGTTCACAAACAGTGTTCAGGCAAATACCTACGACTCTGACTTTCAACATGACCTACTACCCAGAAATGTTAGACATACTGTCATGCTGAGGTCCATCTAGCTCAGTCCTAGCCAGTGATGAGCAGTAGTGGACACCTAAGACAGGTGAAAGGATTATGGCAACTGTGGGCTGGTGTCTCCTCTAAATCTTCCTGTCTCCAGTACAATGTGGCTCAGGGATGTTTGCTACTGTGGACCCAGATAGACTTTATCCCATGTGTTTATCCAGTTGCTTAAGACTTAGGGTAAATATACTGTCTGTGACATCGTTTTGCCCTATGGCAAAGAGTTCCTTGTGTGTGGAAGGGCAGAAAACCTCTGACTGAGGGTTTGCAGCGGGTTGTCTCCCTGCTCCAGAGGCAGCTGGGTCAGCCAGCTTTTTGATATGCCTCCGTCACTGCAAGTGCATGTTTGTTTGGACAGCCAGGCTTGCCGGTGACATTAGAAGGTTTCCAGAGATCTCTTTGTTCAGGGGCCAGAAGTCAGAAGTGTGCTCTGGATTTTCACCCGCAGCTGGCACGGTCACAGCCACTCTGTTTCACACCATTGACTCCTGAACTGCTGTGAAAAGAAAAAAAAAGAAAAAAAAGCTTTTTCTCTGCCCCCTCCAGTACTTGTTCTCAAGGGTAAGAGTACAGCAGATCGCCTGAGACCTCCTTGCTTCTCCTCTGTGTCTGTACAGTGCCCTTCTCTGTCTCAAGCAAATGCCGAAACAGGCACGTTTTGGTGCTTTTCTGGTGTTTGACAGGGAGTCATGACACTAACTGCAATGTGTGGATTAAGACAACAGTGCAAGGGCAGCTGGAAGGCAGGTGTTTCTTCTTGCTTAGGCACCCCGTCATTGTCAGCAGCTACCTTGCTGGGCTGTTGAGGTGTGGTGGGTGTTGAGGTGTGGGTGTTGAGCCCTAGACCCCTCTCCCATGGCCTCAATTGGTGGTGCAGAGGAGCATCTCCCTGGCTGCCAGTGCTGCCTGCTGGTGCATGAGCCTAGCAGGGTAATGCCATGGGATTTATCTCTACCTTCCAGAGACAGGAGTGGGTTTGCTGCTGATCAGAAGCTGGGCAGGGCCCTCCCATCGCTCTGCAGAGCAGCAGTGTGGTGGAGATTGGGTCAGCCACAAGAAGGGCCACATTTAAACAGTGTAATTGAAAAGCATGATCATGATGGGAATTAAATGAATGCTGCGTAGATTTAGCTGTGCTGGATGTACCAGCTTCCTAGGCTGCCTCATTTGTTAGTAACAACGCTTGAGAGTTTTCCTATTGACCTCAATGGTAGCAAACCATATACATTTACATATATGCACGTGTCTATGTGTATAAATATGTGCATATGTATGCATGAGTTGTATAAGTGTATTTGTGTATATGTAGTGTTTATGTAGGCGCCTCCAGACATCCTGCTTTGATCAATGGGTTCGCTTCTGCCACCACTGAATAACTTGCTAATGGGAACACAGCCATGGGGTGAACATTGGCAGACCAAGGTTTTCAGTCCTCTGGAATGAGAGCTTTGTTAGCTCCAAAAAGAAATCCTTTCTTTTGTAGACACATGCCTAAATGCATCTAACACTGCATTCAGAAGACAAGAGCCTTTATAAAAGAGCTAATTGGTTAAGTTGTCTGTATAAATCTGGCCAGACTTATAATAACCCAGTCACTTTGAGGGGGTGGGTGATTTATGGTGAAAGGGAAAGTAACATCATTATTTCCCCATTTTCATCAATCACCATGGCAAAGGGTGTGTGAGCAGCTGTTGTGCTTGTGGTAGCAAATTTTCAGCTTCGCAAGGCTGCCCAAAGGCAATGGGACAGGGGAAGAAGATGGTGGCTCCTAGCTCTCATCGTCCCTCCTGCTGTAATTACAATAATACCTCTTTTACAAGAGCAGCGACTCTCTTTCTTCTGTGACAGCATTTCAGCCACACTGAGCTAAAAAAGAAATGCATCTCTTTTAATGGGACCATAAGTAGCTTTGGATGTATAACGCCTCTATAAAACTGCTTGGCAACATGATTTATTGGAGCAGGATCAGTGGTAAAAGTGACTTCTCTGACAGTAATGGATGAAACACTTCCAGCATAGCTACTCTGTCTCTGCTTGGTGCCTATGCCAACAGCAGGATGGTTCTGTCAGCTCATTCATAATCTCTGCTTTGCTCTCAGCAGAATCTGTTGCACAAGACAGGTTTCAGCCATGGCAGATGCTTTTTTTTTTTCCTAGTCCTCTGTGGGAGCTGCTTCAGAAGATGGGTCAGTGCAAATACTGCTTGATTCCTAAGTTGCTATCTGTCTTATTCCACATCTAGATCCTATGCCTAGGTGAGAGTTGGGTGCATGCTGCTCCCCTACCCTTCACTGCTGCCCATTCCCCAGTTTCCACAAGGAGAAATTTGAGTGAATGAGATAGAAGGAGCCACAGCGTCCTTAGCTAAACATGGGGTCTGGCTGATCAGCAGCCAGAGGTTCTGAGACAGCATCAGACATATCTTCTGTGCAATCCAGGTGAGAAGACTGGGTTCCAGAACCTGAAATTCAGGTGCAGATTTTTAAAAAGTACCAGTGGAAGTGAAACATCCCAGAAACAAAATCCAGAAAGATACCACTGGGATTTAGTGCTTCAATGTCTTTGAGGTTCTGGATTCTCATGCATATGCATCAACTCACTGCCATATACCAAGCACAGGATCAGGCCAGTGTCTCCTGTTTTACATCCCCTGCAGCCCAGCCTGCACTGTGGCTTACAAGTGCCGTGGGCCTTCTCCCCCTCTAGGATCCCATGAGCTGTTGAACATCGTAAGCTGTGAGCCTCTCACCAGCACTGCTTGCTTTGCAGAGATACTCTGGAGCCATGATGCCATTCGGAGGCATCTGGTGCAGGAAAGTGTGACCTGACACTGGGGCTCCCTGTGGTGGGACAACATAGCTCATGCCTGAGCTATGTGGGCAGCTGCACCACCCTGACTGTGCCTGCCCATGGGAGCCAAGTGACTTTGTGTCTAAGTGAGGTGTATGTGTTGGGGAAGTGTCTTCTTCAGCACATACTTCTGTATCCCAGGAAAAAAAACCCACAGAAACATTGCCATAGCAACTATTCTCCCTTGAGTAATTTTCCAGAGCTTTCCAAACTCATCCAATTTTTTTTATATCCCTAGTGTTCAATTTGAGACCTTTCCTAATAGGAGCCCAAAGAAGCAACTGAAGCATCTTCAGCATCGGACAGAAAGTTTGGTCACCCTCTCACATGACTGATGAAGTACAAGATCAGCAGAACTAAATGTTGCTGTAAGAGAGGGGAGGATCTGAAATTTGAAATGCATCGTGCTCAAACAAATGAAACACATTAAACCTTTGACCCAAAGCAAGGCATTGAAATAAAAGGTACTGTACAGCACGACAATTTTGGGCACAGTTTCCTGCTGGCAGATCTTGATATATGTTTAATCACTGATTGCAGAGTTTCTTAATCCTCTTTATGACTCAGCTTTGCAAAGGAACATCTTTCCAAGACAACATGTGCTAGCTCGTTGAAATCTCTTTCATGAGCTGTAGTATTATTTATAAAGCCAGGGTACCCCGAAGGGGACGGTTACAGCAGTTGTGTTTATCTGGGGTAGCTCAGTTCACGTCAAACCATTCCTCTCGTTCTCCAGTGCTTTGCTTCCACCGGCACACCGGTACCTGTGCATGGGAAACCCAGGCTGAGGGGGAGGAAAAATCCTGTGCACGATGTTGGTATACTGTTGGTGCCCTGGTTTTGCTGTCTGAGTGGTGTGAAGATGGGTCAGTTGGACATAGAGCCTTGGGTGGCCCATAACTTGTGTGCTGGCCCTTTGCCTTGGCAGATGTTGATGAGGAAGGGGAGACAGCCAAATCCCTTCTGATAAGGGTTGATACTGGGATGGCTGCAGCACAGTTAAACATAAAACAGAACCAGAGATGCCTTCCAGCTTCCCCAGACCTGCCTTGCACCAGACCCTGTCTCTTCCCTACTCCAAGGCCCAAGGAGCAAAGATCTCCCTGGAAATCCCCAGCACAGCTCTGCTCCCGCTGTGTTGCCATCTGCTTTGCACAAGACTTTGGTGTATGCCTTTCTGGAGAGAGAGACGCTGTTTCTCTGAGAACATCCTTGGCCCAGCTTCCCAGGAGGGACTAAATCTTGAGCTGCAAGAGCAGCTGAGGCTTCTCTGAGCAGCCTTCCCTGCCCCTGGGAGGGGAAAAACAGAAACACTAATTTTATGAGATACGGTGTCTTGGTAACCTGGCCTAAAGCACCCTCCAGTTGGGAACCTGTCCAGCTGATTTGAAAACAATGAAAGCAGCCCTGCAGGTTTTGGAGTACTTGCTTGATCTGAATGGGGAAGCAGGGTTTGGAGCAAATAGAGCTGGAAAAACAGGTACAGTTTCAGCCACGCTGGGTGCCCAGAGGTGGTTTTGTTCCTCCCAGGTGTATTTGTTGGTCTGACTGTGTGTTGACCCCTGCGTAGCTTCATGCCTCACCTCTGCCATCTCCCTGGGCACAGCGGTGGCACTGCCTACAGCAGTTCCCCACTTAGCTCCTCAGGTGCATGCTCCAGGCAGGGACCATATCAGCTTTTCAGTTGTTGCACAGGAGATCTCTCTGGATCCAGGAATGAAACTCAGATCTGGAACCAGGGCAGTCATTTGGCTGGAGACAGTTCTGCAGAGAGTTGGACTGTTAACAGGAGGCAGGAGTTTATTTTACATCACAACGGTGCTATTTCTGAACAAGAGAGAAAAAAGGAAGTTTTTTCTGTAGTGTATGATTTCGCTCTTGGCTTTTAAAAACCTGCTTATTTTGAATGGAAGCCCAGAATGCACAGAATGTAACCAAAATTGCATAGATCCGGACAGGGATTTGTGTTTCACCTTTCATGTTACTCCCACTCCTGATGCTAAGGCAGTAGCATTTGAAAAGGCTCTGGATGTTTTCCCTTTCCCTGGAAAGAAATTTGGGAAAAAAAAAATAATCCTGAAGAAACACTGGAGGCTGCTTCTTGCAGACAGCTCTACTGAAAGCAATGAGATACGATCACACATGGCAGGAAGATTAGGAGACTGTCCTGGGAACTGCCACCCAGCCAGAGAGGTTCCCAGGGACTGCATCTCCCTGGTCCTTGGAGACACAGCAAGGGGATGAATGGGAGCTCCTCAGACAGTCCTGGTGTGAAGATAAACACAATTGCTTTCCAGAATGTTTGATCACATAATCCATTAAACCATTTATCATAAATAACCATTGAACAGCCTACTGTTATGACAAACTCTTCTGGAACAAATCCAGCTCCAGAATTATGATGAGCTAAAAATGATGTCTATTCCCATGGCTATAGACAGAGAGCTGCTACTCAGCAACAAATGTACCACCAAGTGCCATAAAAATAGCCCCTTTGGAATTATTCAGTGTTTGGGACTTGTCATTTCTTAAGGGTAAAAATGGATTCATTTTGTCACAAAATATACACAATATGTATTCACAGCTTTATAAATAGCATTTATAAAATTATGTGTGTAATTTTATCCTAAACTGATGCTGAGCAAATAGACAAAACAATCAACAAGAACTTAGCACGCAAGTTTTGTCCTGAGGAGAAATCTTGGTTGCTGGCATCAATTTAGATAACTGTTAAGACATTTGCCTTAGAAATGCAGGTGTCAAAAAAGAGACCTTCCTTCCCTCTTCCCCTCTTCCCTCCTTTCTTTAAGGAAAAAAGTTGGATTTACTGCCATCATGGCAAATGTGATGACTGTAAGCCAAAGCAGGAGCCTGGACCAGAGTTGTCACCCCACAGGTTCCATAAGAGAAATATTTCCAAATGCAGGGCTTTGTATCACTTGGAGTCCCCGACTTTACAAGTGGATTCACAGATGTGATGGAAATTCAGTTGCTGAAATGCCACTTCAAGCCAAAACTGGGGTCGGTAGCAGGGATATAACTCGAATTGGCTCTTAAGGGGGCATTTCACAGAACTGCAGAATCACAGAATCATAGAGGTTGGAAGGGACCTCAAGAGATCATCAGGTACAACCCCCCAACACCAACATTTGGTGTCCCTGCTCTTTGGATTCCTCTCTTGTTACTCTCCTTCCTTTCATCTCACTTGCCCCTGCAGCACTGATGGAGGGACAAAGTGTTTATACTGGTGAGTGAGGAAGATGAGGTCTCATTGGAGGCTCCTGGCCATGTTCTCTTTCCTACTTACTGGCTCTGCTGAAAGGGAGCAGCTAGAAATATGAAGGCTTTACGGCTGCCTTGCCCCAGTCTGTCCTGCCTGTCCTCTCCCCTTTGGAGCCTGGCTTCAGGCTGAGGACCCTTCTTATCTCTAAAGGTGCTCAGCCACATCCTGTATTTCCCAAAGCCCTGGGGAATGGTAGGAGCTGGGCTGGGGAAAGCACTATCCAGGGAAAAAATACTGCGATAAAGCAGCAGAGCTCAATGTGAGGCCTTACAGGACAGGACAAAGGTCTTGTTTGGAAGCAGAACTGGTTTCATTCACTCACACTCATGTATCTGTACTCGTGAGCAGCCGTATGCCAGCTGTGTCCCGGTTGGGGACAGGATGGGGAACTGGATGTGTGTGCTGGACGATGCCACCCACACACAACATTATGTCTCAGAGATGTGTTTGTGTTTGTGGAGTCTCAGGATAAAGTGCATGAGCAGACATGGTTGTCCTGTCCTGACCAGAGAGGATGAGGCCGGTTAAAATTGAGATTCAGCAACAGAGAGGAGAATAAAATGGGCTTCCCAGAGTGGTGCAACAGCACAAGACAGCAATGTTACTGAAACTCAGCCATCATTTAACTTTTAATGTTTTTCCTTAGAAATCAGCATTTAAAAAAATCCTTTTAGTGAAATATGACATTTTTCTTTGAAAAAAGTCGCAGCTTAGTAAAATAAAAAAAAAAAAGAGTTTTTTTCCGTATGATTTCACAAAAGTCAATAAATATTTTCTGGGGAAAATTACACCCTTCTTACCATTTTACTGAAATTATCAAATTACAGTAAGTCCAGGACAACTTTCCAATAGCACTCAGGTTCACATTTCTACTTCTTGAGGGGTCAGGGAGGGCTTGGTCAGAGAAATCAAGGGAGAGACAAAAATGTCAGAACTGTGCTTTGATGTTTTCCCACCTCTTGCTAAAGCAAGAAATATTGCCTGTTAATGTGATAAAAAGGAGTGAGACTAGCAGGGGATTTATGCCCTCCTGGAGACGTGGTGTGCTAGCTCTCCTCCAAGTTCTCTCATGCTATTTCCATGGCAACTCCATATAATGATAACTCCCACTGATTTTCTTCTTTTATCTGTTATTTTGGTCCCAGATAGTGATGGAGCTGAGGCATACACTTCTTTCACACCATTTGATGCCCACCAACAGCCAAAAGTAAATAATGTCCTCGCTCTTCAGACATTTAGGAAGCGCAGTTACTTCACAGCGCTTTGGGGAATGTGCCTGCAGAGCTGGACAGAGCTGAGACAGGAAAATCAGTGCTACAGATGCTCAGAGGAAGCTGCAAAGGATGAAAGCTCACTGTCAGCACAAGGTGACAGGATTACATCCCACTCCTGCCTTTCTTCTCCTTTTGTCCAGGGTACCAGCTGGAGGCTTACTAGGAGGCCAGACTCTAATGGGAGGATGGATGGTTTGGGCACAGAGAGCTGCATCTCAGCTGTCCTGCACATGGAGACAGGAGGTCATTCTGCCTGACTGGGAGATACTCCCATCCCTGCTGCTCTCTGTTCATGACTGTAGGTCTGGTCCAGCTCACGAGACAAAGGATGGGCAGAGCTGCAGCCAGAGAAACCCCTGACCAAGTGCCTCTAACCCGTGACTTCCCCTTACGAAATCTGTGCAGCAAGCTGCTGCTGGATGATTTTACATAGAAGTGGCAGACATGCAGTTTGTTCTGGGAAACCTGTGTTTGCTTCATCTCACTAACAGGACAGGACAGGGCAAATCATCAGGACCAGGGGAGACAGTCCATAGAGAGCCTGTAGTCCATCTTCTGGGCTTGGGTCCCAGGGAGGACAGGACAGTCTGAATGTGAAAAAGCCCATCCCAAGCATCCTGTTGATTCACACTGTGAGAGCACCCAGCTGTTCTGGCTCTCCTCATCTCTTCCTACAGAGATTCACATTTAAGCAAATGAGATCAATGCCAGATGAAAGGGCATCCTCCTTCAGGAAGGGACTTCAAACTCTACTGACTTATAGTTAATAGTAGTGCCCCTTCTGAGTAAGGCTGCTCATCAGAAGACCTGTCCTACTCTGTTTACTCAGGCTGTTTTAACAGAGAGAATAATGATGCAAGAAGTTTTTCAGCTCTCTGCACACAGAGAGATTTGCAAGGATGGGAGTGTGTCACGGATCAGTGCCACTCTGCTGTGACAGTGGTCAGAGAAAATGCATGGAGTGGTGGGGAAGATGGCACTGCACCTGCAGGGACCATGTCCCATGGCTGAAGTCACTTGGGATTTGTGTTGCCCACTAGCCTGTAGGGGTGAGCCAAGAGGGGATACATATCTTCCCTGTCTGGCTCCCCACCAATCCCCTCAGTCCCTTTTCCTTCCACCCTTACAAAGAGGTCAGGACAGTTTCAGGTCTGAGATCTTTTGCTGGTCAACTTTATCTCATCAATGCCCAACGACAAGAGTTAAACCTAAGTAAAAATGGAAAAGGAAGTGTGTTTAGCCCCTGCTCCCAGGTTAGACAAGGTACTTGCTGGTTGGGACTGGTGTCCGTCACTGCCCAGGTAATGAGGAGCCACCAGCTCAGCTGGGGACCCAGCCTGTGGGTGAGTGAGATAATGTATGTTTGCAGGAGGTGGTGCTGCTCAGCCTCTGGCTCCCCTGCAGCCACCTCTGAGTCAAGCCAGGGGGCTGCAGGCATATACAATTATCCAGACATTGCCTCCACTCAGGGGAGACAAAGGAGGGCTCAGTGGTGTGAGTCTTTGCCTGGATCCAGGTTTGGATCTCTTCTCTAAGTGACACAGAACAACTCATCTGGGTGTGAGGGTGAGCAGCCACCTAGGCATGGTGGAAATTTGCTGGTGACCTTGTGCCCTGAATTTAGGCATCGGCATTTCTCCATCATGCTGGCATGCTGGAAAGCATGTGAAAGACCTCCTGTAGGACTCCAAGCAATTCAATAGGCACATCAAAAACACAATACAAGCATTACTAAATGCCAGATCTAAGGTCACTCATACAAATTCAAGCCCAGCACCTTGTCCACCCCCCAGGGTAGAACTGGGGTTGAGACAGTGGAGTTAAACATAGCAAGAAATCTCTGCCAAGAGCCAGGCCACAAAGACGTATTTCTAAACTATCCTATAAAATGTATCCAAAGTTCATAGGTTGGGTTTTTTTTATTTCTTAGGGGGCTGCTAAGACACATATACCCATAAAAATGATTCTTTCCAGCCTTAGACATACAGCTGTCTCTAAAGTGAGAACTAAAGCCAAGGAAACTTTTGTCATGGATTTTATCAGCAAGAATTTAACTTTTTTTTGTCCCAGATTCTCACTTCAAATGTATCATCATGCTTCTATTAATTTCAATGTGAGCATTGTATGCACAGTTGGAGGCAGAGCATGCCCCAAAAGCTGATTATGTTTGAAGAGTGCACAGTGAAAGAGAAATCAGGCGAGACAGTATCAAGGGTTTCGTCTCTTTGGGGTCCTGTAAAGAAGCATAGAGCTTCTTTCAGCATTTCCCTATTCATTCAATATAGACAAAGTTGCTTCTGCTTTCAGAGATTACCACCAGACAATAAAGACAAATGATGTTCAAAAGAAAAAAAGCAAGATGTAAAATGGAACTTGCAGAGAGAACATCTTCCCCTCCTCCTACCCCAGTTGCCTTCAGGATTTGGAAAGAATCCCTTGTAGCTAGAGCCAGGCTGGACTCTTTGGAAAATTTGGTTTTAGGACTCCTCCTCTAGGATGAAAAAATGTGATGGCCACCGAGACACAAAGCGCTGATCTGGTGTGAACTCACTCAAGCGCTTTGAATAGGTTAAAAATGGCTCGTGATCTACTTTAGTGCGTTCTCATGCAAAAACAGAAGTTTGCCCACGGTGGATGCAGATCCCGCAGTGCCCTCGCCTGGTCACTGGAGCTCACGGTAAGACGGACCGATGTCACGGGAAAAAAGGAGCTGGTGTGATTTTCAGGCCTTCACCCCGGGCAGGGTTTAGCTGGTATTCCAGCGAGTAAGCTAAAGCACAGAAGGTGGCAGAGCTGGTCTCCTAGGAGAGGAGCAGGGCAGCAGGCTGCATGACACTGTGATGCTGTGGGAGCCACACAGGCAGGATCCCAGGGCGTTTGCAGCAGTGATGGAACTGCCCCACAGTACTTGGAGCAGCCCATGCTGTGGAGAACTGAGCAGCTTACTCTGGCCCCCACCAGACTCCTGCTTCACAACCCAGTAGCTTGCCACACTGCCAGAAACTCACAGATAGGTCTGTCCTGATGGAAAAACTTTGCTTTCATCTTGTCCACAGACCATCTGGTACAGCCAGGTCGGTGAGTACACTTTTCTAACCTTTTTCCCTTCAAACCAGAGTGCACATCCTTCTGTCAGTGACTACATCTGCATGTGAGGTAACTTGCACTCAAGAGCTGGGCATTTAATCCTGGCAAGGATTTAATCCTGCCAAGGTCTCATCTCACACAAACCGTATATATATATTATACATATATATCTCACAATGATGGTGGCGGTTGGTAGGGAGGAAAAGGAACATGAACAGCTCATGTTATCTACCTGCAGCTCCTTGCAAAGTTATCTACATGCCCTTCCCTGTGTAATAAAATTGCCCTGCATGTGTTGCTGCCAGATGTCACCAGCTCTGCCACTGGGGACCTCCTGTCCTGCTGACCGGCACAGTCCCACCTAGGCAGGACCAGGAGCTTGGTGGACCCTACTTGGGAGGCTGGACAGGATGGGCAGTGAGCCATAATCTGCCTAGACAGCCAAACTGCCAAGAATCATGCTTGCTTGACTGCTTGCTGCCCAACCTCAGTGACAATCCATCTCCCGCAGCCTCGTGAAGCACCAGGAGCCTGTGCCACAGGGTCTGGGGACTGACTGACCCTCCTTACCCACAGGTTCCTCAGCAGAGCTGGGCAGGAGGCTCTCTCCAAGAGCCGAAGCACAGCTGGTCAGCCAGAGGTTAGTTGAAATCAAACCGAACTGTGCCTAAAATAAAATGAGTTCAGAGAGAAGCTTTTGAGTTCCTGTATGAAACAAGCTGAAAGTCACAGCAGAAAAACTTCCTTTTGAGGATGGAAGTTTTATTTTTTGGGGTTTTGGTTGTTTTCTGCTTTGTTGTTTTGTTCTGGTTTGATTTGGTTTTTAACTGGAACATGCTGAAACAAATCAATCATTTCATGGGAGCAGAACTGCACGTTTCACCTGCGATGGAGCGAAGGCCGTGCCAGAGCTGCGTTTAAAAAATGGCCTTAGTATTAATGAATGAGGTGGGTTTGTTTTTTGCCTAATCACACCACGGGGTCCCGCGCGTTCTGCCCGCGGCAGCAGCACCCCCCGCCCGCTGCCCGCACCCCCCGCCCGCTACCCGCACCCCCCGCCGGGGCGGGGCCCGGAGGCGGCGGCCGTAGCCCGGCCCGCGCGGCGCCGGGCTCCGCGGTGCAAGGGCGCCGCCCCGCGGCCGCTGCGGGAGCGCCGGGAGGAGCCGCCGCCGGCGGGTTTAACTCCTGCGCTGCCGGCGCTGCCCGGCACCCTCTTCCCTGGCGTTGTCTTCGCTCCCCTGGAGGAACCAGAAACCTAAACCCAGATACCTCCTCCCGGGTTGTGGTGGGGGAGGCGTGTTGCTTTCACTCCCGGCAGAATTAGCCCGGTGGGACTGGGCTGGAGACCACTGTGGGGGTCCCATCGCCTCCTTAGCATCCATTCCAGTGGCTGGGTTAGGGGTTGAGGGTCAGGGCCGGTTCCTTCCAGGGAAACAGGCCGTGAGAGAGGGTGGTAAAACCAGAGTGCCGTTGGGAAAAGGCCATCTCCTTACTTTGACTGTGGAGCGGTCCTGGGATGACCAGAAGACACTGAGCGACACCAAGGTGCCTCACTTCTGAGATCCAGACATGCTGTTCCATCTGGCAAAACCATTAAAGAGCTATTTTTCAGGAAAACCTGCTTTCTTGCAGCACTGAAGTCAAGGATGCTACCCAGGTCCCTTTCTCCCCATGATATAGATCTCACCTAAGAGTCTCAGCACCTCATCACACTTCTGCTCCAGCATTTTAGCCACATTACAGACCCTTTTGTGGGAAAGAGCAGATAGTCCTGTATGCTGGAGACACAGAACTCTGCTTCAGCTCTTGAATGATTTATTAGAGAACAAGATTCACATTTTGTAAGCCACAGCCTTTGCTTTCTCCTCAGGTGAACCTGTTACTGGTTTGAGACTCCTCCTAGGCAGAGCCCTGGCTGACTCTGGCAATAGCTGCAGATAAGATCAGCCTGGTGAGTCAGGAGGGCAACTCCTGCTCCATGCGTGGCACTTCAGAAAGCCTTTTGCAGAAAGCAGCCCTCCTCATAGCTAGTGCAGTGCTCTTCTCATCACCATGGTGAAGGCAAAGCAAACACCAGTTTCCCTAGAAACTGTGGGTGGCAGGGCATGCTGACTTTTGGGGACATGGACACGACACATGACACACATTGAACAGTCCTGGGTGCAGAAAGGTGAGTGTGCTGGAGGTAGGGAGAGGGGACAGGGGTAGGGAGAGGGGACAGGACCAGTCCCAGGCAGACAAGGGACACCAGGGTGCCTGGAGAGGGACAGGGACCCCTCATAGCGACTCCCACAGCCACTGCCCTGTATTTCTCAGTGCAGAGGGAAAGACCACCTTGGGGCAAAGGGGGCTCAGTCCCTGTGGTTGGGTGGCCCAGTAAGGGATCACCAATCCTACCCTGGGTGAAATGATACAGAACCAGTTGGTACCCAAGGACTGAGCTTGCTGAAGCCAACAGACACCTCCGCTCTGCCCTCAGAGCCCCTGGAAAGCAGCCAAATGCCTGCAGGAGCCCTTGGAATTCCCTTCCCAGTGCTTCTCACCAGGAGAGGCAGATGCTGCTGCAGCCGTCAGCTCACAAACGGCTTTGGGTTCTTCTTTCTGGCAGGAGCCAGAAACCACATGAGGTAGACACAGAACCTCAGGACTGCTCAGTCCCTTCTATTTATAGATACATAAGCTCCTCCAGGGCAAAGGGAGTAACAGGTTCTGGAGAAAATTAACCTGAAGAAGACATTCCTCAGCGGTGCATGCTTATGACAACGTATGCCAACCATGTACCAGGCTGCATGAGTAAGGGTGAAGTCAGCAAGATCAGAGCAATAGCTCTTATGAGTCTGTATCTGGAGTACTGTGTCCAGTTTGGGTCTCTCACTGCAACAGGGACTGATGAAGTAGAACAGGTATGACGGGGAAGGTACGCTAAGAAGTTGGGTGCTGGTTGGAGCGTGTCACCAGGAAGGGAGACAGAGGGAGCCTCTCAGCCTCAGAGGGGAAAGGCTAAGGGGGATACAGTTGCTCTTGTCTATTAAGTAAATGGTTGCTATAGAGAAGACTGGACCAGATTTTTCTTCTAGAGGTGCACAGTGAAAGGGCAAGAGGTGAGAGACAAGTTGCAAAAAGGGAAATTCTGTTTAGACACAAGTTTAAAAACAAAAATCCCAGTAAAAGTGATCAGACATGGGCACAGGAACTCCAAGAAGCTGCGTGATCTCCACCTCTCGAGATAACCAAAGATTATCTGGACAAGGACCTGATGACCTGGTCTAGCTCTGAGATGAGCCCTGCTCAGGAAAAAAGCTGGACTAGACATGTCCAGAGGTCCCACCTGACCTTTGTGTAACTCACTAATTCTGCTAAAGAGTCAGATGAAGTTCCCACTGCCTTGAAAGGGGAAATGTAACCCCATTTTTTTAAAAGCAAAAAAAAAGACCTGGGGAACTACAGGCTGGTGACTCTCACTTCTGTGCCCAGCAAGATCATGGACCAGATCCTCCTGGAAACTATGCTAAGGAACATGAAAACTAAGGAGGTGATCAGTGACAGCCAACATGGCTTCATTAAGGGCAAATCCCAGACCTGAAGTTCATCTATCTGAGTTTATCCCAGCTCCTGATAATCCTGGCTGCTTTCACAATCCATGTGTGCTCAGTGCCAACCCTTCTCAATTGTGTACATTTCTGGAGCCCTGGTCTCCTTGAACAGGGAGAAGAGGGATGAAAAACTAGAGGTCACTTCAGGCAGTGGACCTGCAGCCCCCAGCACCAAAAGAGCCCTTTGATGGGGAGAGTGTGAGCATAAGCCTTACTGGGTTTACTGGCCATCCAGTGGGCAGATTTTAAGGAGAACCAGCACAAAGATCGGGCAACACTGTGCCTCCTCCACTCACTTGTTTCTTTTGGGTCTGGCCCGTCTGGCCCCACCGGTTTAGGATTTCCCTGGGACCTGTGTTTCTGTGACTAAGTGGCAGCTGATTTCCTTTAAGCTCAGTTTTAAGAGGAAACTGCTGCTTCCCTAAAAGCCTCTCCCAAGGTATGAGAAACCTGCTGAGTGGCAGCACCCCTTTCCTGCCAGTGCCAAATTCCACAAAAATTTGTATTTAATTTGGCATTTATATCAGCCCTCACCCAAAGCTGCCTTAATATTCAGCACATGCAAAATAACCCTGGGCAGATTAGTATTTGTGTCATTACAGAGGTTTAAAAATTACTGTAAAAGGTGCCATAAATCTGCAGAAGGAGATTTTCACTCTCTGCTGAGCAGCACACATGGTAACCACCAAGTAGTCAAGGAAGTGCATACTGTGTCCCTCATCACTCCTAGTTCTGCTGCCTCTGAGGCCAAGGTAGATTTGGGAGGCACTTTCTGGTCTATGGCAGTCAGTGAAGGAGTTGTTAAGTGCCTGGAATGTGGAAAGCACACATGATAACAGCGCACACTTTGCTCTTATTTCTCCTCTTAGCCCATTGCTTTGCTCTATCAGACCCCACTGAAGCAGGGGAACTGTCTCTGTTTTATTTAACACACTTTTGGCTCCTCCCGAGATATACTCAAGCTACATTTAAGCTATCAGTGGTACCACAACAGCTTGTAAACCTCATTTCTCAAAAGCCTGGTGTTGCTTCAAGCACATCCCTTCTACCTTCAGTCCACAAGTCAACAACTTGCATTGTGGCTTCATATATCCCCTCCCAACCTGCTCCCCAATGTTGCATTAGTGCCCCTGAGTTTTCTCTCCCATCCTCTGTGTTACAGATGTGGAACTGTGTAGGTGGAGGGGAGGAGGGAAGGGTAAGCATAGTTTCCACCTCAAACTTACTAGGAGAAGGCAAGACATCCTGTGATTGCATTTTAAACCAATGCCTAGGAGTGCTTTATCTCATCCCAAGGGATTCAGAAGACTCAGAACATGCTGGCACAGGTTTCCCAGAGAAGCTGTAGTTGCCCCCTCCCTGGAAAGGTTCAGAGCCAGGCTGGATGTGGCTTTGGGTAATGTGGTCCAGTGGACGGTGTCCCTGCCCATGGCAGGAGGATTGGAAAAAGATGATGTTCAGGTCCCTTCCAACCCAAACAATTCCATGATTCCATGAAATGTTCCTGCATCATCCTTCAGTGCTGTTAGGCAGAGCAGGGAAGGCCCAGCCCAGCATATTCTGGAAAGCACTATGCCTGAGGAGGGTGGTTGTGCCTCCTTATGGAAGAGGAGGCCTCAAGAGTGGGACATCACAGCCTCATACCATCAGGAGGTTTTTAAAAAAAATCATCATCATTTTACTTTGATACTGTTCCTTTCAAATAATATTTGAACAGAACATCAGAAAGACATATTTTCACAAGCTGAATTCAATACCTACAAGCTCTGTTCCAATTCTTCATTATGCAAGTACCCAGCAAGACACGAGTGAATAAATACAGGATTATAGACCCAGCAGACAGTGACACATGCAGTGATGAAAAGACCATATCCTTCCTCCTAAATTTGCTTCATGTGGCTTGGGTTTATATTCCTTCATTTCTTAAGTACTTCTAACATTGAATCAGCTTTCTTTATCGAAGAAAAGTAGCATGGAGAAGCTACTAACCCTCTTCTGCACTCTCACACAGCTGATCTCTGGTCCAGTGACAACTTCAAAGAAAGCATTTTCCCCCCAGCTGAAACCCTCTAGGTAGCCCAGCCCATCCCATCCCATCCCATCCCATCCCATCCAGCTGTTGCTGCCACCCCAGGTCATGGAATCTCACAAACCAAGCCAGACCAACTAACAAACTAAAAACGGGATTTAGTTTTACAAGATGGCAACAGAATCAAACAAGTGTTACTCTAACCAGAACTTATTTGAGACTCCAGCCAACCATGAACAATCCACAGGTTCGGGATGTCGCTCAGGAGTGAACGCTACACTGCTCTTCAGGTTTATGGTTAATGATCAAAATGTACGTATCACTCACCTAGGTCAGATGAGGCCTCTCTGTATGGAAGATGGGCTGTAGGTGGCATCCCAACCCATAGGGAGAGCTCCCAACTACAGACCTGTTGCTCTGAGGGAAACTGACCCAAAATGGCTCTCTCAAGGTCATATCTGTGGTTAGATATGGTCACATAGCCCTCCTGTTGTTCCAAGGCCCAAACTTCTTCACCTTTCAACCAAGATTGCCACACCTCTGTGAGCACAGCATGAGCTGCAGTGGGAAGTTTTGTTATATTTTTGCAGGCTTTTGTCAGATCTTACCTGATCTTTGTTGGGGAGGGTGCATCTGCCACACCTCACCAGCTCTCAGAGGAATCGCACCCCTGAGGAAGAACATCAGTTTCTTGTAGTCCGTCTGTTTGGAGTTTTATTAATTAAATATTCCATATACAAAGCACTAAATAAATATATAGCTATGTCTGACACTAGTGTACCACACACCCCCACTTAGAGAGCTCTACGTATTTATATATGAAATATCATGGAAAACTACTTATCAAGTAAAGCAGGCTACAGAATGATTCAGCTCTGCGGGCTCACTGCTCCTTGCCGGGGTGCAGTCCGCACAGCAGACGCACAGGCACACACATGCTCACGCTCGCTCAGTCCTGGAAAGAAGGATGTCTGCTCTCTGTAGCCTGGCTGCTTGGGAAATGTTCCTGTTAATGCCACACACACAGAGCTCCAAGGTGCATGGGGTTACAACCCACCAGGGTATTGCAAGTAGCTGCATAGAAGAGGTTTTTGTCTGCAGGGATTCACAGCCTGGGGTGGCAGGGGTAGGGAGGGAGGGTCTGCAAGGTTGGGCAGGCACCCTGAGGGCCTCAGCTGGGATGCATGGTCAGGAGTCAGTGCTTGGAGAGGCTGATGCAAATCAGAAAATGTGTCGAGGTAAATAGGCATTGCTGGTTTTGTCCTTAAATTTTCTTCCCCCTCTCCACCGTGGTCTGTAGGTGATGAGGATGGGGTTGGAAGTGAACGTGAAGAAGAAGAAAGGAATGCTTTTTCTCCCTCTGTCTTTTCTCCACTGATCTCTGGACGAGAGCCAGGCAGGGCTGGGAACAGGCACAAAAGCAACAGTGGATAAAGGTGTCCTTTGTAGTACCTGAGATCTGCTTGTGGGAGGGCAGGAGTAGTGATGTGTAGGGCTGATGCTCCTGCCTCTTCTGTCAGACGTGGGGCACAGGCATGCCTGCAAGCTGATCAAAGTGACTCCTGGCTGGGGCAGAGCCACAGGCCCAGCTGATGATCTTCCTGCTGCTCTAGCCCTACAGCATTCCTGCTGAAAATAGGCCAGGAGAGGCTCTTCTCAGCACGTTCCTCTGTCAGGAGAGATGTGCTCCATCCCATGGACAAACAGAGTGAGCAGGGGCAGGGACAGGGTGGGCAGAGCAGTGTCTGAAAGCTGTGTTTGAGGAATGAGAGTGGTTAAAAGGATGCCTGTGCTGGAAAAAGAGGACCCCCCTTCTCTTTTGCTGGCGTGGGTTTATTCTGTCTCTTCTGCAGGATCAACTCCTCACCACATGTCCCATTCCCCACGCCTCTGCGATGGGCACTGAGTCTCTCTGCTCCCTGCAGAGCTGCTACATGGGGCCGTTCCCACCAGTGTAGTCATGGTATGGGCTTGTCCGGGCCTTGGGCCGAGGGATGGAGAAGTCATTTTGGGGGTCGATGGTCTGAAAAGGAAGCAAGAAAGTCTTTACCTTTCAAAACTGGAGAGAAGTGATTGAATAGGGTTTAAAAAAAGAAAAACAAAGCAGGAGAGGCAGAAACAGAAGTGAAGGTTTCCTGAGAGTGTGATCAGTGGGGCTGTGGAAAAGGATCCTGGCAGAACAAAGCACTAGTGGAGACGTCACCAGAGGATATGTGGGGACGTGATGTGAGCAACTAGCTAACTACTAGCAACATGGCTAGGCTAGGGTCTGAAGGACTGATGAATGGACGTGGGCACACAGAGACTGCCCACTCTGCGACTGCACTGCAACTTCCAGTGACTGCCACTGGGAAGCATTCAGAACACGGTTTGGGGAAAGGAGCACAATCTCCTGAGGAAAGAGCACAGCCTACTGATTTCTTATGTGATCCCAAATCCAGAAGCATGGAAAACCACAACCTCAGACTTTACCTTGGGTGCCTCTTGCCTCCCGGTGTTCCTGGACATGTCACAGCTCTCTCCCCACCAGCCACAGGCACTTCCATGAACATGTGCCATGGTATTGCCCATCTCTATGCAAAGTACCTGCCTGCCTCCACAGAGCCTGATCTATGTCCTTTTATCTCTGCCTCTTCTTCCCCTCAGCACCTGAACAGTAGCTTACACACGGTGAAATGGGTGAAGGTGGGCGTGAACTTACCTTCATCTGAAAGTGAGAAGAGTATGGGGAGTAGCTGAGGTCTCCTGTGTTTCCTGAGGCACAAGATAAGAGAAGGGGAAAGTTATTGATTTAGTGTTATATAGTAGCTTGGGAATACCACATTATGGAATACTCAAAGGGCCTGTGGCTACGTTAGCAGCTACTTTTAGGCAGATCAAACTCTGTAATAAGCAGGCATGAATGGGTTAAAATCCATAGGTGGGTGACATTAAATATTTCCTTATGAAAGCAGGAATGAATGGTATTGCAAATAACAGGACATAGGTGGCCTTGGAGTTTAGACACCACCTGTTGCCTCACAATTACTGCCATCATCAGTGGCCAAATCCCTCCCACTTGTATGCACAAGACCCCTTCTGCAGTATTCCCTGGGAAAGCACAGCCTTTCTCCACTGTTCTTTTGCAAACCCGGAGGTCTGGCTTCAGGGGACAAATGTGATCTCAGGAGCAGATCCACAGGGAGTGCAGTCACATCTCCTACCCATAGAAGATGAGAAGCCTCAACAATTTCTTTGTCCAATTAGGCACACAGGCTCATACAGAAAAGTAAGACTATCTTGCTTCATTTTTGGATGATGGGTTCATTTTTTAAGTAGATAATGGGAACCAGATCAGAACTGGAATAAATAATCTCCAAGCTATTACCTGGAGACATCTGAAGATGTGGAGCATTGCTAAGAAACAGACAAACAAAAAACCTCCTGAATTTTTACACAGACTTCACAGACATAGCAGAATCATAATGAGCTATGCCTCAGTCCTGACACCCACTCAGTTAGCCTCCTACTCGGTCACTCCCACACATCTTTGGCTTTTGCACTGGTCGTTACTCTTTTTCTTCTTGTCTGGAGATTCGTTTTCACTTACATTTCTGAAGTTTCATCAGTCCAAAACCTTTTCCTACCTCCAAATTATCCATTGTCTTCACATTTTTTCTTGTGGCCTTCCTACCCCTTTAGCTTATGAGTGATGCTTGTGTGCTTAGGGCTGAGAGACAGTGAAGTCGCTCACTTCATCATACCTTGCACAATTTCATCTTGGCTGTAGGCACGGTTGTCCACTCCAGTTGCCTGCTTTATGAACTTGGGTTGGCAGAAGTCATTTTCTGGAGGGTAGTCCCCCAGCCTCAGAGGGGCAGTGAGGAAGCAAATTTCAGGGACGATATACATTATCAGGAAGATCCATCCATTGGAAACCAGAGCAATGGCCACAACGGGATCATCCCAGTTTTGTTTCTCTAAAACGGAGTTGCCTTTTGTGAGCATGGTGATCCACACTACCCAAATGGCAATGGAGAACAGGACAGTGACAAAGATGTGTGCCCCGTGCCTCTTCCAGCTTTTGTATGACCCACAGAATGTGAAGATGGAAACCAAAAAGGTCAGAGCCATCAAGAACAGCACATAGATCAAAAGCATGACAAAGTCCTTGTTGGTCTCCTCGGCAGTCATATTCAGAAATTTGTCTTTCTGGTTTACTAGCATGGTGACTAAGTACTCAGTGCTGATCACAACTTGTACCAGGGCAAACGAAACAATGAGGAGCAGCAGCACCAGCCAGGAGAAGGGCTTTCTTCCTCTCACTAGTTTGTTGAGGTTGCAGGCATGGGTGAGGAGACACGAGAAGCAGAGCGCAAAGATGACTCCAAATAGGAAGAAGCGAGTGGGGCGAATCCTGTCATTGAGCTTAATGATGAAGGCAAAAGTGAGACCAAAAATGCCGAGTGTGCCTAAGAGAAAGAAGAAATAGATGGAGATCATGTGCCGCTTGCTGTTGTCTTGTACTTTGCAGATGAGAAAGAAGAGTGAGCAGATGAGGAAAATGGTGACAAGGACACCAGCTACAGCCAGTGACTCCAGGACAATCCCCCAGGCCTGCTCCATGTCACAGAGCAGGTAATAGTCAGCATCGATGCTGCCGCAGCCTCGGGGAGGTGACGTCGTCATCCTCTTGCCTTCTTGAACAACCTCCCCGTGAAGTGTTTCCCCAAACCTGTAGAAGAAAAGGCACAGGCTGTCATATCAAACACGTGGGTGCTGCCAGCAGAGGGGAAACAGAAGCAGGGCAGACATCCATCCCCAACCCACTGGGCAAGGACATCACAGTGCTAAGGATGTGGGGCTGTGGGAGCAGAGCCATCCCCCTCTGTGGACAAACCAAGCCCTCAGCAGGAGGTGATTCACCTTGCATGTCCTCTGCACTGTGCCTGGGGTTGTGCAATGTCGTAGGAGTGTGGGGAGTGGGGAGAGGAGAAGGTGAGGCACTTTTGCAGGTGTTAGCTTGGTGCCCTGCAGCGGAGAGACTGAGCTGCCTCGTCACTTTTGTGATACAAAAGCAGCTGTTACTCATAATACAGCTTACGCTCTTTTGACAAGCTCAAAAAATAGCAGCACCTTGTACCAGTGGGGCTCAGAGATGAGCAATGCAGAACAGGAAACTCATTACACTGTTTCTTTAGTCTCTATTACTTTCTCTGAGATACTCCTGGCTTTGGTTTACAGATATGAATGAGGGGGAACTTTACCTGCTCACTACCCTGCAGATAACTAACCTCCTTTTAGCTTAATTAAATATTAAATAGCAAATACATGCCACCACCACGAGCCCCAAACTCATATTTCTCTTTCACAGAAGCACACCGGTAAGAACTGTCTCAAAAACCTCGTTCCCCTCCTCAAGATATCGCCTTGTGCTAGCTGGAGACCTGACGTGTCAGAACTAATGCTGTTTGCTGCACGAGAAGTGACAGAGTTACTGCTTGAGGTGTCCACGTGTCAAGGATGGACAAGGTCTCTACTGCACCCAGCGCATTCCTGCTACCTCATGATGAGTTCAGTGCTGTCTGAGTAAGCCTGGTTTAAACCCTATCTTGCCAGGGGATGAAAGGGATGTTCAGGTGAGCTCTGCCCATTGTTGAGAGGAATTAAGTTGCCTGCTTTCTTGTAAGCCTGAAGCAAGCACAGAAACCACTGCAGGAGGATGCTGGGTGCTTCGTGGCCCATTGTGCAGGCACTGTGTGAGTTTAGATCCCAGGGCAAGGTACAGTTTTCTAGGTGACAAATTGCTCAGCCAGGCTCATGCCTCTAAAATCTATCAGAACTGTTTAGGTACAATATCAACACGAAACATGGGTGAATCTGGCCTTCATAGTGACCCACTCTGGAAAACCAAAGGCTTTTTTTCCTGAGATATAAAGAAAAGAGTTCCCCTTGCAAAATTTAGTGTTTAGTGCTTCTGTGTCATTTGCCTCGTCTTCCGCCTCCAGAACAACACACTGCAGTTTATGAGGCTGGTTCTAAAACCCTTCTAAG
Source organism: Porphyrio hochstetteri (assembly GCA_020800305.1). Lineage (NCBI taxonomy): Eukaryota > Metazoa > Chordata > Aves > Gruiformes > Rallidae > Porphyrio > Porphyrio hochstetteri. Next base: position 17,446,666 of record CM036905.1, on the reverse strand, counting down.
AGATTTTAAGGAGGGGAGGTTGAGTCTTCAGTAAACGGCAGTTGATCTAATGAAGGGGTGAACGAAGGGAGAAAATATCACTGACTCACTCTCAGCCCCACATATGCCTCAGTGTGACTTGCTTACAAATGGTGGAGTATTTTTCCAGCTTTTAACCTCACTCTGTAAAAGGAGATGTACAGCTCTTCAAAAAGCTGGCTGCGATAACATGCAAATTATGCAAATATGCAGGACCTCTGGAGAGGTCTCTGCCATCAGGTTCTCTGATGGAAAGAATGGAATTGGTGAATAATGCACACTGGGAGTATTCACAATCCTAATGCACAAAATTTGGAGGTTACCTGATCTTTTGCACAAATAGCTAAGAGATATCTGGACATTTGTGGGTAATAAAGAACAAACCTTTCCCAAAATCCAGAGAGAAAATGCTACAATTTTAACCACAGACATTTACTGTTGATCAGTTAAGTTTATCTATTCATATCTCTGGCAGACACAGATCAGTCCCCACTGTTGGGGCAGGTGGGGAGCCCAAAGAGCCAGCGTGAGACCCCAGGGCAGCACAGAGCACACCCATAGCTTTAGGTCTTGACTGTTGCTTACTGCAAGTGTGAGTTGCCACACAGTCAACTGCCACAGCACTTGGGAAAAAAACATACGATGGAAAGAACCTTGTCACCTCAGAGAACTTGGCCACTTGTGCTGATTTTTGCTCCCTTTTCTGTTTTTCCAGGGTAGATGTCCTGTGAGGTAGGAAAAGTCTCTACACTGACCCCTGGAAGCCAAGTCTGCTCCTCCAGCCCCTATGCAAGTGTCTGGGATTTCCAAGGGACTCTGTGGTCTGTGCGAGGGAGTCGGTGCTGTGGTCACTTTGCTACTGCTGGGTCCACTTCATAGCTCACCCCAAATCGTGGTTCTCACCCAGATTCTTCCCTCCAGCCTGAGCATCCTCTCTCATGGATACTTGTGCATGAAATACACCCATCCAGCCACAAATTTCAAATAATTTCCTAGGAAAGTCTGCTATATCTCCCCCAGGTCCAGCTAGCAATCCCATGCTGGGGTCACGGGTGGGAGGCAATCTCTGTTTATCATGCCACCCCATGCCCCTGCTCCCCACCCCCCATAAAGCCACGGTCCCACGCGCCATCCCACCCCAGCCACAGAAGGCAGGTTTGCCCTGGATCCTGTAGGACATTGCCTTGAATTACCTTTCTGGGTCCTGCCTGGAGAAGGCAACGAGGAGGCTCCGGCTAGAAAAGGCAACTTCCCAATGCACAGAGTCACCTCCAGTCCTGTTAACCCCAGCCAAGCAGCAGCTCCACGCTCAGCCTCCTTGGGAGCTTTAACAGCTGGAGGGCTGGGGAGGTGTGGCTGAGCACGCCTATTCCAGTTCCACTGCCTCTCCTCTCCGATGGGGACACGGCTATGAAAATACAGTCCCTGTGCCAGGAAATGAAGTAAGGCCTCCTGACGTCAGCAGGGCACTCACCCCTTCTGCTGGGGTGGAGAAGGAGCCGCTGCTTGTCTCAGCCCTGGGAGAGGACTGAATGCTGCTCAGCCAAGTGTCTGATAAAGGTCCTCCCTGTCTGACTCCTAGGACCCATATAGGTGGGGACTGCAGCTATGAATAGCAGTGCGTCCCCTCCCTGCTCCAAGCTTTTTGTCTTATGCTTTCTTGCCAGATAACCACTTCTTCACTTGGAAGGTGAAGAAGTTGTGGGATGCAAACAGCCCCCCCAGCACCCGGGGGAAGAGTGGCTGCAAGCCTGGCTCCAGGAACTTTCCTCAGGGCTCTGACCGGGTGCTGCATCTGCGTATGGAGATACCTCTCCTCCACTCATCCCTTCTACCTGCACCAGTAAGAGGCATGGGCTCCTTTCCTGAAAAGGGTAATTTGCCTTTCTTGACGCTTTGCTGAGCCCAGCCCTGCTCTCCAAAGGTGCACTTCTGTCTGCTCATGAGCACTGACTCACTTTGTCCAAATTGCTGGCCCAAATGGTTAATGAATGAAGGCAATGATGAGTCCCCCTTTGCTCTAAATTGTGCCTCTGGCCTGACTCACCTATCAGTGCAATCCCATCCACAGCCCTGGGTATCTCCAACATGTTCATGACTTCATCTGTTATTTTAAATATTACTCACTGGCAGTATTTTATTGTTCTGATCAAGGACTTGACGTCAAGGCCTATCCACACCAAGCACTCAGTCCCTACAACAGCCCCTAAACCTCCCACGCCATGGAGGTTGTGCTCCTTCCCACAACCAAGGGAGCAGCCATATATGCCTGTGCTGAAGTCTGACTGCCCATGGTTGTCTCATCTGCATGTTAAACATCTGCATGTTAAAACATCTGCATGTTAAAACAGTGTGGCCAGTAGGTCTAGGGAGGTGATTGTGCCCCTGTACTCGGCATTGGTGAGGCCACACCTCAAGTACTATGTCCAGTTCTGGGCTCCTCACCACAAGAAGGACATGGAGGTCCTGGAGCAAGTCCAGAGAAGGGCAACCAGGCTGGTGAAGGGGCTGGAGGGCAAATCCTACGAGGAGCGGCTGAGGGAGCTGGGGCTGTTTAGCTTAGAGAAGAGGAGGCTGAGGGGAGACCTTATCACCACCTACAACTATCTGAAGGGAGGTTATAGGGAGGTAGGTGATGGTCTCTTCAGCCAGGTGACAGGTGATAGGACAAGGGGGAATGGCATGAAGCTGTGCCAGGGCAGGTTTAGATTGGATGTTAGGAAAAAATTTTTTACTGAAAGAGTCGTCAGGGCCTGGAACAGGCTGCCCAGGGAGGTGGTCGAGTCACCTTCCCTGGATGTGTTCAAAAAAAGGGTAGATGAAGTACTTAGAGATATGGATTAGTTTAGGATGTGAATGGTTGGACTTGATGATCTTAAAGGTCTTTTCCAACCTTATTATTCTGTGATTCTGTGATTAATTTTGCTTGTTTGTTTATTTTAGGCCCTCTACCTTATTTCTGGGTGCTGATCCCTTTTGAATCTCACGTGTGGAGACTGACACAAAACACATACAAGAGAGTCCTCTCTTGCACACCCCCTAGAAGTACTCGAGTACCTGCAGAGATGAGTGGCTTATCAAGTGAAAGGCAACACTCAGTGCAGTCACTGCAGAATGGGCCATGCTGAGCCCTGGGACAGGTCCTAATGTCCTTCTCACTTCAATTCCAGTGCAGAATCCCGAAGCTACTTAGGAAAGGCTGTTACAAGGTTCTTTACATGAAATTAATCTTAACTCTAAAGTAGGTTCCCAGCTTAGTGAGCCAGCCAAGAAAGAGGCAGCTGTGAAAAATGAGAGGAGGAAAGGAGGACTGATGGAGAGGAGTTCAGCAACAGCTCACTGGGATCCAACTTGTCTAGGAAAACATCCCAAGAAGCTCTCAAAGGTCACTGGTTACTGCCAGCCCATTTGCATCTTGTCAGAGCACATTATGGACTGTCAGCTACTTCCCTACATTTACACAGACACACAAACCCCATGGAAAGCAGTGTGTCCAATTATATCAGGTTTGTGAGGGAAAAAAAAAAAGAAGAAAAGACAAGAAGAGTAACACTGGCATTTTCCATAATGCCTGAGAAATCCCTGCGAGTCAGTCACTAAACACACCCTGTACTTTCAACAGACTAGTAAATGGGGCTACACTTAAATAAAACAACATCCCGAGTGACTTAGGAGCTCAAGTGCTGCTGACTTGCACATAGGCTGAGAAATAGTGTCCCAGGGCCCTCATGCTATGCCGAAGGGTGGAGAAGAATTGCTGGTCTACATGAGTTAGTACAAACAGCATGACGATCGCAGCAGAAAGGTGAGACAACTGTCACCTTGCTTTAGGGAGAGGATGCGATTTGCAGATAGAGACACCTAAATTTAGATGTCTGATGGTTATTACCTAAATGTGAGCTGGGTGTCTCAGCTCCCAAGCAGCCATAAAGTCAGGCAGATTGGCCCAGCTGATTGGATTTAGGTGCCTATTTCTGTGTGCATTGCAATGCACTTGGGTGTGGTTGGCTGGACTGCCTGGGGCCTCACCTTAGTTGCCTGCACACTGGCATATAGATGCCACAGGGTATCCTGCTCACCTTCAAGGGACACTCAGGTACTCCATGGTAGCTCCAGTATCAGATCTGGCAGTCCTGCACAGGTGCTTTAGAAACCCTTGGGAATCTCAAATCACCTTTGTAAAAGCAAATGGATTGGGTGCTAAATCACCACTGAGTATTTAGAGCTGAGATTCTCAGCTTACATGTTGGTACCAAGATGCAGGTGTCTATATGGACTTCATTCTGGTGCATCAGTCTAGACAAGTAGTTCACTGAAAGTTCTGCAGCTCCATCACCTGTGACTCAGTCATCAGCACAGGGATGGCACAGAGGATACAAGAGCTGTGGGAAACTGCCCTTGCAGAGCATTAGCTCATACTGAATAACCCAGGGGATCTCAAGTGGCCCTACACACCGGCGTCTGGGTCATTACTCCTAGGTGTCTACAGAGCAGACATCAGATCAGAGGCAGTCCCACTGGAGTTGGTGAAGAGAAAGAGTCACTCCAGGGGAGTTCCAGTTGACCTACCACACAACAAACCAAATTACAGCTGAGAAGTATCTGTTTACAGGTCTCTTCCAACTCAGGATATTCTCTGATTCTATGATTTATCTCCAGCAGAGGGGGAGACAAGAAAATTAATTCAGATATGTATTTTTAAACTTGTCAGCTGAATTGCATAGCAAGTCTCCAAAATCATCCCACCACGATCCAGTAGCAAAATGCTGGTAATGCTGGAAGTTCCTTTGGATGGAAGGCTGTTGCTGGCACAACAGCATGCTTTGGCTGCTGGTGAATGGGAAGGAGCAGTGGCTACAGCTGACAAGGAGAGACAGGGACAGCAGCAGGGACTGACCCCTTCGGGCAGTAGGCACCCACAACTCCTCTTCCAGTCCTTGGACAGCAGGATGAGGCAGAGAAGGGTTAGATTCTCTGTGTCAGCTCTGCTCCTTGCCCCTTTTTGCTGCTGGAATTGTCTGGTCCTGCTGCCTCCTGGGGCAAGCCAATGCCCAGTGCTCCCATGATGTCCCAGCTTCAGTGTTACAGGGCTGAGCTGCCTGTGAAGGACAGAGTGCTTCAGCCCCTCTCAGCTCAGACAGGTCTGGGGGAGAGAGCCTGTCTGGGAGGTTCCGGCACTGGGTTAGTATCTTTCATCAAGCCAAGTAATAAAGCAAATAGATGCCTGGGGAGAGATGGTGCTTGGCACTCTGGAATGTGTCTAAATAACATGTTTATTTTTGGTCACTGATATTAGCTGCGTTGTGGGTATGCTTGTATCATTCCTTCTGCTTAACTACCTAAGCAGTACATTGACAACACAAAACCAGCCTTTCTCCCAGAAAAAGTCCCCCCTGCCAGCACGTATCAGTCATACTGAGCTAACATTACAGCAGCCTCCACCCTGTCCTGCCCCGTCCATTTCCTTCATCTTTAAATCAGTTCAGGTGTAAACATTATGACACCCTTGGAAACAGCCAGCCACAGAGGTGATGGGTCTTCACCCCAGGCGGCAGCTTGGAGTTCCTCTGCCTTAGACAGAAGTGAAGACAAGGGTGGGGGTGTCATTTCTGGAAAGGGACAGGTGACACCTCTGTATAACAATTCTCCTGAGGACCCTATTCCTGAACCCATTGTGCTCTGGCTCTGAAAGCATGTATCCAAGGATTACCAAAACTCTTGTCTAAGAGTTAAATGCTTTTCCTTTGGAAATGAGAAGTGTGGCAACAAAAAGTAAATGTTACCTAAAAAAACTACAAAAGAAACTCATACTGATGTCCTTCAGAGCTGTTACTTGTCTCTGCAGCCATCAGCTCTTCAAATTGTATGCTGTGCTCACTGCCATTTCAGCCTCAGGAACAAAACAAACATTTCCAGCACGTAAAAGCAATGTGCTTTGCTTTGCTTTCATGTTGGTTGGTGCCTCCTCTCAAAGAAGCTCCCTTCTGTAAATGAATAGGTTTTGGCCAACTCCTTTATCTTCCTGTCTCCTAAATGCCCAGATTCCTGGTAGATGAAGCTCATTTACTGGGAGGGGAGAGATTTGGGCAAGAAAAGGGCAAGGAGACTTGTTAAAATATTGAAATCAGTGATACCGAGTACGTCCTATAAATCAAAACTTTCAAACCTGTGAATCGTGATTGGTGAGAGACCCTTTTTCAGGAAATGTAATGGAAATGGGCTGCCTGGTCCTCCACTAGGAATGTAACACTCTGCTGTGCTGCAGACACGATCATTTCTGTATACAACCCCAAGTCAGCCTCATACCTGCAAAATCAGGGGTAGAGGGTGGTTCCTGGAGCACCCACTGAAGAAACTCTGCTGAGTTTTAGACTTGCTCCTGTTCCTGAGGGGCGGGTGTCACACTGTCTTCCATATTCCACAAGTGTGAAAGCTGGAGGAAGAACAGGCAGAAATAAGGGGAGAGCAGCTGTGGCCATGATCACTTTGGCCAGGAAGTGCCTTTTCATACAACACTGTTACTCGTGAATGCTGTCAGCAAGTTATCCCTCCTTTAGGTCTTTCAACAGCACGCTGATAAACATTTCACTCGTAGCAACTGTGCCCTTCTTCTAGATGCAGTTTCTTGGAGGTATCCAGTATCCATTCACTTACCAGAGCAGCTAAGAAGGCTCCAGTCCTCCTTTATGGCATTAACCTCATCTGCTTTTGTGTCGACGTATTCCCAAAGCAGCACATTGCAGGGATGTGGATGAGGGGGTATTACACGTAGACAGACATTTTGGGAGAAGTGCACAACTCCCAGGAAACAAGGGATCTGAAAACATACCAGCCAGTGGGGATGTTGCCTGATACACCCACAAAAGGAAGACATGTCAAGGGAGATCCAGGAGAACCTGCTTTTTCCTCTGTCCCAGAAAGGCTGATCCCAAGACTGGGGAAATGATTTAGGAGAGAGGGGATGTCTGACTACATCTTTAGCTGGTGAAGCCTGACAGAGAGACTCTCAGCAAAGCACTCCAGGAGGAGGCAGTCTTTGCTTTCCTTGTGTGCCAGTCCTTGTTTTAGTATCCTTGCCTGGCCCTTTTAGTGTTCCTTGCCCACTGTGCCTGGAGTATCTTTCCCTTTTCCCTCCTTTTCCACCTAGAGCCATGGGATGAGATGACTGAGATTCTCTCTGAGGGACGATCAGGCCCTCTCTTGCACAGGTGGCTGTTGGCAACAGATGTTCTGAAAGAGGCATTCTGCCCTGAAACCTGAAGCTGATTTCTCCTGCCAACAGTAACTTGGGTAACTCTGCGGAGGACTGTTTCCATGCCAGAAGCATTCCTGGGAATCAGGTTGCACACAAAAACTCCCTGCTCAGTGACAGAGACAATTCTGCTTTACTGCTCGTGGATCAAACACTGCCATAATGACACAAAGCAAAGCTGAGATCCAACATAAATCACTCCTCCCTTTAGACCTCAGCAGGAAGAAAAAAAAGTTTATAGATTTTGGTTCATTTTTTTATCAACAAGCTGCAGGCTGGAACAGATCTGTGTCATGAAGCATGAAGCTTGAAGCACAGTCAGTTTTTCTGCACCAATATGCGGAAGAACTTTTTCACAGTGAGGGTGGCAGAGCCCTGGGACAGGCTGCCCACGGGGGTGTGGAGTCTTCTTCTCTGGAAATAAGACCTGTCTGGACGCCTATCTGTGTGACCTGTCCTAGGGAACCTGCTTTGGCAGGGGGTTGGACCCGATGATCTCTAAGGTCCTTTCCAACCCCTACAGTTCAGTAATTCTGTGATTCAGCATGAAGCTGGCATAAACTCATTATTGTCTAAATTATCAAAAATACAATCATATTTACATGTTTAATCTTAATCAGACACATCCTGAGCAATAAGGCTGTGCACCAATCTGGGACTGATTGCAGAACCATGGCCTGGGATCAGACAGCTATTTTGCTTGGCGTGTTATCCAACCAAGGCTAATCATTAATCAATGCTGTGATTTTTCTTGAAGGAAATGGGTGGCAGGGAAGAAAAATACAAGGAACAATTGTAAGACAAGGTCAAACAATTGAATTCATGGCCTATCGCTGCTGACTATCTTCTTGCTGTTTAGAGCAGGTCCCCAGAGCAGGCAGTTCTTCATCTCTGGGTGCCACAAATCCTCTTGGAGATGGAGAGTTGCTGAGGAGACACATAGGTCCTTGAGAATTTCAGTCAGATTTCAATGTAACTGAGAAACATGATAGCACATAAGGCTTTGGTGCTAGCCCTGATGAAGGATTTCCTACTGTAGTCCTGGGAGAAAGAGCTTCTCTTCCATGCAGTTTCATCTTCTGGGGTGTTAGGTGCTTGGGGCAAAACTCAGGCAGATGGAAGTGGTGGCCTTTAGCACTGCTCTGCTCCACAGACACAGACATTTTCCATCAGCCATGGACATTACGGTCTGTGGGTCCCTATGATGTGAGGGGAGACAGCTGGAGGTGCCATGCCAGTGCTGACCTGGCAGAAATGCCAGTGAGTAACAGTTGCCAGATTATACATATAAATGGTTTATAAAGGCAACGCCTCAGTTCTGCCTGCTAGTTCAGCCTAAGTAAAGTTTGCTTGACCATAAAATTCTTCAGATGCCTTTCAGGACAGCTCAAGCACTCAAACTATGTCAAACAACCGTGAGGGGACCCCGGTTCAGCCCACGCTGCAGCCCTTCCCCAGCTCACTGTGTGGGCAAAAAGGCCGATCCAGCCTCGTAAACACTCAGAGATGAGAGGAAAACAGAATGTGTGTTTCATCAGGGTAGGGCCGTGCTTTCAGCATGGACAAAGTACCTTTTTACTCAAATCCTGAAGACCACCCTCCCTTTGGCTCTGCAGACACCAACAGCCTGAAGGCAGGTTTCTGGTGCAGGTAGATGGTGTGCCCTGGGAGCCTGGAGGTCTGGTGCTCCTCTGGCATGCACAGCTAGCAGTGGGTCCCACCATCATGGGGGGGTACAGGTGGTAGCCTAGGAACCTCACACTGGGTTAAAGTTAGGGAGCTGGCTAGGCAACAGAGCTTAGTATCCTCCATTTAAAAGGCCAACATGTTGCTGGGCACCTTCCTTTCACTTGGCACAAGACAACACATGCAGGCCTCCTTCAACCATTTCTTCCATCATGTTACACATTAAGGTGAGCAGATTGCTCTTCTAACTTTGAGGACCACACAGGCACATAAGCAACCCCAGATACTGTCTCACTAGATACCCAGGACTGCAGTTGAGCTCTTCACTCCTCCCACCAAAACCCTTTCTTGAATAATTCTCCTGGTGTGATATTTGCCAGGAGCAATCCGTTGCATCAACGTGAATGCCTTTTGAGTTTCATCCTGTCCTACCTGCTAATCACAACTGATGTTTTATGAGATCTTCAACTTCCTAGTACCAGCAGTGACATCAGGCTCCCTGAGGGGCATAGCAATGTTCATTTGGTGCATGCCTGCTGCATCAGGTAGTTAAGCAGCATAAAAAAACCTATGACATAATGATACATGTTCAAGTAGCTGCACTTGGGGAAAGCGAGGGGCAAGCAGTGATTTATCTGCTTGACTAAGGCAGAAATTTAAACGGGTGTGTTTAAGAGGCCAGATAGCATTCCTGCTCCAGCTGCTTGCTTTGAGAAATGATGGCCTCTCCTACCTAATCTCAGTGGGCACACAACCACACACACTTGGCCAGGCCCAGCCTCGCACTGCCTGCCATGCTTTTGCCTCTGTTGTTGCAGTTATCTATTAAAACTAGATAAAAAATGCAAGACTTGTAAGGTGCCAGGGTGCTATCAGTGGAAGGGGTAGCCAGGCAAATAGAGAGGTAGAGAGAGAACAATCACAGGCCAGGAGCACCACTTAAAATGGTTTCCCATAGAAAATTCACTGCAGGATGTTTAGCACATGCTGCATGGCGATAGGACCTCTCTTCCCCTCTTGCTTGCTGTCTGAAGCCAGATCTGAAAGATCTGCACTCTATAAATGCTGCCTAGTTCAATGGCTGCACTTTGTAAAGATGGAGCACTTGAGGCCATGGATTTGAATCCTAGCCAGAGAGATTAAGTACTTGAGAACAGAAGCTGAGGCCTGAATGCAATCCATTTCATTACTCTCCCTTTAATTCTATCACAATAAAGAGTGGAAATCTCAAAGGGAGAGCTGCCTGGAAAATGCAGTCTGTGCATAAAATTCTTACTCTTACTGTTTTAAGTCTTCTGATAAATGCAAAGAAACAGTAACTCTTCAAGCATGCAGTCTCAAGCACATAGCCACACTTACACAGATGAACACACACTCTCTCTTCCTCACTCCTTTCAGCAAAAATCCATCATTCCATTCAAACTGAGTTTCCACTGATGATTCAGACCAGCTGGCAGGACTCTAAGTGTCACTTGGTCTGCTGCTGGAAAACTTTCTCTGGCTCACCTCATGCCTTCATTTAATTCTCTCCTGAATTCAGATAAGACAGTGGGGATATCTCTCATCTCACCTGATGACCACTAAAGATACTGTAAACTTGCCATATTCTCATGGATCTAAACAAGCAGCCATGCTGTGTTAGAAAAGAGCATCACAGTGTTGAATGTAAAGTAGAAACTACTCCAGGAACTTCCAGCTGGATGCTGTGTCTGGGACTTGGAGGGGTCTGAACCAGACCAAAAGTACAGCCAATTGCCAAGTGTCTGGTCTTGATTATTTTTCTTCCAACCTTACTGACAACCCAGGAGCTCCCCTCAGCTAGGTGGAAGAATATCAGTGCACAGACATCATTATTAGACAAATGGAGAGGACTTGGTTGAAAGGAAGGAGGTTTACAAAGCTGCTGGCTTGCTTGCAGTATGGAAAGAAAGAGAGTATGTGCTTCAATTTGGGCCAGTAACCTTAATCTTTCCAGCCCTGACATGCTCCTTTCCTCCCACTTAGCCAGCTCCTGTGTGGGAACGATGAGTGAGCTCTCCCATAGGAACCCCCAGGCTCCCTGCTGCTCTTCAGACCCAGCAGCCCTGGCTGTTTTACTTTGTACACAGAAGTGATACCCCCTAAGTGACAACCATACCCCAGGGAAGGGCTTAATGAAGGTTTAATTGCCAATTATCCCTTCAGAAATGCAAGCACAGCTTCAGCTAATGGTATAAGCAATCCAGGAAAGTGTTAGAGGTGAAAGACAGCTCTTGGTGCATTCATGGTAGAGCAAAGGGAGGCTTCCACTTCCCCATAGCAGGTTGTTCTCCTCTTCCAGGGTTGTTGCACTGCCCTGTAATCCTTTCCCTGTTCATTCAAACTGCTGTAACAGACATTCTTTTGCAGTAACAAAATACCAGCTGGCACAGGAGCAGCTCTGAAAAGGCTATGAAGTGCTTTTTCCAGGAATCCCTGGCTGCAGACAGGACTAGAAAGGGCTGTTGCATTTCAGTGAGCATGCAACACTCCATCTCCAGGAGCTGCTGGGAGCTTCAACTAATAACACAGAAAATTCATTGCCTCTGTGCTTACATTTTAAAAGGGAAAAAGAATCACTAGAAATTTCAGCTCTGACCTTCTGCTTGGCACACAACACATTCCACTGTGTGTAGGATAAGCTAAGGTATATTCTTGAAAAAAAAAAAAATATATATGCAGTATGTGAATGAAGGGATCACACATATGCTCTGGATTTGAGCAATATTATTGCTGACTCCAAGGATTTTACCAAGTCACAGGGCTGTGATGTACATAAGGGTGAAGTTAACCATGAGATCTGACATAACATGGAGTTAGCTTTTCCTCAGCCAGAGCTGAACTCACACTGCAGCTCTGAACCAACTGCAGTTCTTACCTGACTGTCCTGGTTTTGGCTAGGATAGAGTTAATTTTCTTTCTAGCAGCTGGTGTGGTGCCCTGTTTGGGAGTTGGGATGAGAGTAGTGCTGGTAACACACTGATGGTTTAGTTCTTGCCAAGCAGTCAAGGACTTTTCAGCTTCTCATGTTGCCCTGCAAATGAGAAGGGCAGGGAAGGAAGCTAGGACAAGACACAGCCAGGACAGGTGACCCAAACTAACCAAAGAGGGTATTCCAGTTACACCATGCTCAGCATAAGGGGGCTGGGGAGGAACACACTGCTCCAGGATGCACGGTTTGGGGATGGTCCAGCCTCAGGACAGCTCTGAGCTGTATGGTCTGTGCAGTTCAGTGAGAAACTGCACCGTGTATCATCAGATTTGTGTATTTTGGTAAAGTCCTGTTATTGTTATTTCTCTCTTTCTGCTGCCCCAGTAAACTGTCCTTATCCCAACACACAAGGTTTGCCTTTGGTTTTCTTTTCCCTCCTCTTCCCACCCCCCTCATTTGAAAGAGTGGCTGCACAGTGCTCAGCTCCCAACTAGGGTGAAGCCATGACACTCACAATCCAAATAAATCCAACCTGTAACATTCCTCCTTGTCTGATCAGCAGTGTGTTTTTACAAGAGATAAAGGCAAAGGAAAGTGACAATCCACGTGCATGATTCTGCCAGACAAAATACACATTCTGGATGTATTACATGACAGTCTGGTTTCTTTAGCAAACACAGCATCTGTTGCAGTCCTGCCCCAATTAAGAGAATGTCTGTTATTACATAACAGTTGATAATCCCCACTCTGGAGAGCAGTTAATCTAGATGTACACAGTGTTAAAACCTTTGCAAGCCAATTGAAATCTGACTTTCCTAACTACTCATTTAAAATCATCAAGCAGAGAAATTACAGTGTTGAGTCTGTTACTGGTTAGGATGTATCCTAACCTTCCAGGACAGCACAAAATTTTGCCAGGTTTGCCCTAAATCTAACCATCCCTCTCTTTACTCACCAAAAGGATTTAAGAATAATACAACTAATGATTTGAAATAAATTGCTGAATATGAATGAACCATCTCTTCCTAACAAGCAGTTCTTCATTTTTAAGCAACGAGACTTGCCCAGAGAGCCCAGCCAGATGTCCATTGCTTCCTATAATCTACCTCATTGTTTTGGATCTCCTAGAGCAGCTGTGAACACAGATGGCAGCCAGTCCCCAAATGGCTGAGGTGGGATATGCCTGCAGGTGTGCAGTGGAGGGACCTCCACCTGCACCAGACCTGTAGTAGCTCCCTCTGGCAAGAATATTCAAAGCACAGAGGTTTCTTCTAAAATGCCATCAAGATGGTGAGAGCCGTGTGGGAACCGCTAAGACAGCTCAAATCTCTCCTGCACCCTGGAGAACACATGGAAGGTGAAGAGCCATTGACCAGGCACCTGTCCGTCAGCTGGGAGAAGAACCTGCAGAACCGTACTGCAGTGCATGAATAGCAAAGCAAACAACCAGCTCTGGGGCAGATTAGGGACCTGGCTGCAGGCTGCTTGGTGGGGCAAGGCTGGGGAGAAGTGAGTAGGGCAGACTGCAGGAGGCACTTCGAAATGGTGATGCATGTGTGAGATGACCTTGGTGAAGGCAGGGAGTCAGACATGTAGGAATGGCTAAAGATTGTTGGGAGAGCCCCAGAAAAGCACCGAATAATGGAAGTTTAATAACACAACACATTCTGGGGTGTGCTGAGCAAGAGGAAATCTTGCTTCAGGAGGATCAGAGTAGAACTCTCAGGCCTGTGCCAGCTGCAGGAGCAAAGCACAGGGTTGCCAGTTAATTATGTGAAGGGAGGCCTTGGCCAATGCTTCCAAATGAGTACGTCAGTCCAAGCGGAGAAGCCTGAAGGCAAGAAGGAACACAGGCACTCCTGAGCAGAGGGATTCCCCACCCCAGGCCAGGCAGGGAGATGCCCTCTCCCTCAGCCACAGGAAAGGTGGCTCCCCAGCTGTGTGCTCCTGCAGACACCACCGCCCCAAGATCTCATCACTGAAGTGTCCAAAGGTTAGTGGAGTCCCTTGGTCAGTGTTATCTGATCAGATAAGGGGAGCAGACTGGGTAATGACGCAATCCTGCAGACACTACAGCAGGGAAGAAGGAGACAAACTCACCTTATCTGGGCTGTGAGATTGTGCTGAGCAGGCAGGCTCGCCTGCTTTGCTGTACCAGTACTCTGTGTCAGGCAGTCATGGCTTCTGCCACAGGGCTCAGCTCATTGCCCACTTCAGTCACAGAGAAAAGCCTTCCAGATGAAGCAAGACCTGGGACAGTGCACAAATTCACAAGCTATTTCCTTCTAACCAGTGTTCTTTTTAAGGCTCAGCATGGCTTCTGGTGCGGAGTAACCTTACTTTAGCAAAGCAGGCTGACATTTGTGTATTTGCCCTCCTACTGCAAAAGCCAGAGAGGAGTGTCCAGATCAGAGACACTTCAAGGCAAGGTTGCCCAGCCATGGTTGACTTCCAGTCTCTACTTGTCAAAGGTCTTTCCCCACCAAAAGAGGTAACAGCTTCATGCAACTCACCATCCAGCTATAAAGAGGGACTTGCCCTCCCATCAGCCCTCCTCTATACTTGTGTCTTCCCATGACAGTAACTAGTGCACAACCCTTTCAGACTTCAGCATATTTTTGGATGTTAACCCACAAGCTCTTTGAGGCAGAAAACCATCCCCTCTCATGCATTTTCTGTGCTACTCATGTAAACTGATAATAGAGTCCTGCAGATCTCAGATGATTAGAGAAGCAGAGGGCTGACATGGCTAACAAAGCTGAACACTTCCACCAGGAGGCTGCCCTGGCCTAAGCAGGACACGCTGAAGAATATGGCAAAGGAGGACAGCTCTCCAAGTTTTTATCTAAATGTCCTGTCTGGCACAGGACAAGCAAACACTGCTGGTTCAGGACTCTGCCTTCCTTTCCAAGAAAGAACAGAGCAGTTAGCTTTCCAAAGGTCTTGTGTTTTAAAAAGAGAAAGCCTTATTTGTTGTGTGTAAGATACAAAGATAAAGGCACTCACCAAACATTTCACTGATATTATGCCCTCCAGCAAGCTGCTTTCCCATTGCACAACAAGTATATCAACAACAGAAACCCAACAGGACACTGCACTAGCCAGGGTCTTCCTCTACATCTAGACTACTACCAGTAGCCTTTCTCTACATCTGCTGCTTCTACTGAATTCAAGAGAGACACAATTGTCTGCTACAGGATTTTCAAAGGAACACAGGAGTCACATACAAACAGTCCATGCAAACACAAGACCAAAATGACCAGTGACAGCAAGTCCCCTTCCACGGGCTTAACAGAACCCTGATGGAGAGGGAGACTCCTCACTAACCAGAGTTATCAGCCAGTCCAGGTGGCAGCATGACTTGCGAAAGCAGCGCTGGCATTTTCAAAGAGGGGAGGTAGCCTGGCATTCAGAGGATGCACTTCAAAAAGTCATCCTCTGAACTAGGTAGAGACAGCCGAGTTGGAGTAAAGAACTCATTACTGAGTGGGAGCCTTGGAAGAACCAAAGGGTCATAAAATAACAGCATGCTTCACAGGGAAGGGCTCTTTAACAAATGCAGCTAAGGCAAGCAAGCCTGGTGGCAACCAGCCAGCTGAACACAGGGAGAAGCTAGGCTATCTCTAAATTTGATCTTAGAGAGAACAGACTAGCAAATCTATTTCTGAGATTTCTTTCATAGACCTTTTATAAACATTCATCATAATGTTACTCAGTTTGGAAAGCACAGCCAATACTGTGTTTGCTTTTTTAAAAGTTTACGTATTTATGTAAACTTTTCTTGAAAATTGGGAAGGCCACTCCAAGATTCCTAGTTAATACTAAAGCAACTCTTACCTAAACTAAGATACACATACACGACTTGAGTGTATCCAATGGAAAATAGTCCCCAGCTCTGCAGAATCTCTATAAGGCATCAGCTGCAGGAATGGAAGGCTGATTCTGTCTATGCTCTGTCAAAGTTGTCTATTAGGGTGTCTGCTTCATGTTGTTGATTGTATTTGGACCAGTCCTAAACCACCAAAAGGAGCCTCTGGCATGCACCAAGATAAAGGTTTAACACACCTGGAAGCATGCACATGAGCAGCAGTAATAGGAAATCACTCAGCAGGGGCAAATTTATCATTGTGAAAACATACTGAGGGAGTAGTAGTAGTATGGCTTCCCCGCTGATCATACATCAGGCACAGAAGCTGGCAAGTCCAGATCAGGCTGGTATCTGCTGTTATAAATTCCCTTCCACGGGGCTACAATAAAGACAGTAGAAGACCAAGTATATTCAATTACATGCTTGACTGGGGTACCTTAATTTACACTGCTTTAAATAAAATCGAATGAGCCTCCACATTCTCTTCCAGGCTTGCTCCACAGATCTTCTGGCCTCTTAAATTGCTGCTGCAGGAAAGATACTTGTATGACTCCAAGTGTCATTGTGCAAAAAATCTTTTTCCTACATCAAAGACAAGAAATTTTATGGTTTAGCCCTTTTCATGGGATGGAGCAGATATACAACAAATACCACACAAATGAATAGTTTTCTTCTGGCAACCCAGCATAACCAATGCAATTCAACCTTATCATGCAACCCTCCCTCTACTTCACACAAATGACTTGCAGAGCAAGTTTTGCTGTTTGCCTTTCTTTACTCACACACGTTTGTGGGTGAAAATCTTGAGGAGGATTACAGGGGACATAAGTCTTCATAACCTGCCTGTAAAAGGTCTGGGCAGACAAACTGTGGTTACAGCCTTTTGTGTTACTCACATACTCCTGTTTCTTTATAGGGTCAAGACTTGCTGCAGCAATGGAATGTACAAATTAGTACTAAGAAACCAAATTTATACTAGTGGCCACTGAGAAGACTCTCCTGCTCAAGCTGCAATGGTTAACTGAAAAACCAGTTTGGGTTGATCAGCAGCCTCTAAAAGGGGAAAAGTTGCAACGGGCTCAGCAATTAGTTTCTGAACAACTTCAGGCTGGACATATTGTTCCTTCCAACAGCCTCTGGAATACACCTATTTTTGTAAATCCTAAGAAAAAAAACAGGGAAATGGAGTTTATTACATGATCTCAGAGCTATTAATGCCATTACAAAGCCTATGGGAACCCTGCAACCAGGAACACCTAATCCTGCATTTATTCCAAAGGATTGGCATTTAGTGGTTATCGATTTGACAGATTGCTCTTTTACTATTCCTTTACATCCTGACAACAGAAGCATTTTGCTTTTCCCTTGCCTTCTCCAAATAATGCTACGCCCATGAAAAGACAACCTGCCTTCCCTGACAATATCAATCAGGGAGGAGGAAGTGATGGACAGAAGGAATAGTATTTGAGAGAGGCCTTCAACAGGATTCCTTTTCTGCCTTTGCTAGGATTTGAATGGAAGACAAAACATTTCCCCCTTCTTGAATAGAAAGCCCACATTGCATTTCCCTTCCCTCAGGAAGCTTTAGCAAATTTTTCAGATGCCTGTTCCTAGACTTTATTTTAGAGAGAGGCAATTGAGCAGCACGTACATCTCTACAACAATGAGGATCCTTCAGCAGAGAAAGCTAAAAATAACCCTCTTCCCTTTGGGCATGCAAAATTACCCTGTTAACCTCTAGTAAACACAGCTTCAGGCTTCTAGATGCTTCCTTGAAAGAGCACTGAACATGCTCCAAGGGTGTCCACCCCTCCCTGAGGACCTACAACATTAACAGCTCAAGACTGCACAGTGCTACTGTCTCGTATTGCTCAACTAGGAATGACCTTGGCACAGTCCAACACACATCCTACCATGAAACATGACATATACTTGATTATCATGGTTGGGAAGGCATGTACCTGTGTCCCAGGGAGGATTTGGAAGCAGGGAGAAAGGGCTATTATTACTCTCTTAATTTTCCATATCTGAAGGATCTTTAGGAAAAAGAGATAGCATTGTAGGCATAGCTGTATTCCTCCCTTGGCCAGTGTGCAGGTGACCATGCCCATTTCTTTGGTGCCAGAGGAATGAAACATCCTTAGCTCTCCCTTTTAAATATTGTTATTCAGATGGAGCTTTCATAGTCTGACTGGGCTAAAAAAAAATAATAAAAAGACATTTGAAGACTAAGAAGGTGTCTTTTAGCATTTTTATTTTTTTAAGCTCAAGAGTTAACCCCAAAGCTTGGGATTCTCATGTTCTGATTGTCCATGTTTACACAAAGTTCCCCCAGCAAGTATGTACCAGTAAGTGCATAAGCAAGAGCAGCAAGAAGTCAGAATTGGATTACCTCTGGCACCCAAGCTGGATTTTTACAGCATTTGCTCTGCAACACTTGCAAGAATTAATTGCTCATTTGAGTGTCTACAGAAGCTACTCACATTCCCTTGGGGGCAAACCACAACCTCACATTTATACTTCATCAAAACACTTAGTATGTGTCTGTGTCTTTTGCAGGTCACACGATCAATTCCTTTCCTTAAGTACTTCCAAGGGCTTTTAAGTATGCTGGATATTTGCCTTCTCCAGTGCTTGGCTAAACTAGGAATGTTTACTAATTTCCATCTTGCTTTATAAAGGCCCTCCAGATTCCCAATCACTTGTTCCTCTGAGAGCTCCCTCCCAAACTGATTCTTCTCAGCATAAGTTAATGGTGTTAGAGTCGTCATACGTAGCTCTCCCCCTTGGCCTACTTTTTGGGGGGCAGGGGAAAGGTGGGCTGCCAGGTTCTTGAACAGGCTGTGTTCCTCAAGATGACTTAAAGAAGGCTGAGGCTCAAGCTGCCACCACAAAAAAAAAGTGCCTGGCTTCCCCACTTTGGTTCCCAGTTGGGCTTTCCTGCCCAGGCCATCCCATGCAGCCCCTGGGCAGCAGGAACATAGCACTGGGGAACTGAGACAGCCAAATCCATTTCAGACAGGTCAATTCAGTGCAGCTGCTGCTATGGGCCACCCTGTGGATCCAGGGACTGCTGCTTTATGCAACTATCCTTGCTTACCTTGAAGTCAGTTATCCACACTGACATCAATGGTTAATTTTACTCCTCCCCTCCAAAAGGTTGTCCTGCTTCTGCTAGATCTGTAATGTTTAAGTGAAAGGCACTATATCCCCATTCTTTCCTGCCCAGGAGTCACCTAGGCAGCATGAAAAATACCAACATTATAAAACATTATAAAACATTATTTAAAATACATACTGCAAGTATATGAACAGTCACCTTCTCACTATGGACTTGGGAAGTGCAGAGTTGTTTGAAATTGCAAACACCCCCACTGAATATCTTTCTAGAGAACATAGCTTTTTTTTTTGCAAATTAACCTGCTGTGGTTTTGTGGTTGAAACTCACAATGGTGTTAGCTGGAACCTACCTTATGTCACAATAAGGTTAATCCTCCACTTCAGCTGCCTGCAGTGAGAAGACTTGAGAGGTGAGCAGAGAGGCGTGCTTCAGAACTGCCCCTAAAGAGTCCCCCTGACTGAACAAACACACTGGCATCAGTTGTTGTACAGAAGTATGCACACACACATACCAGTGCTGTTATTTTCTGACCTGAGACAGGTCTCACTCCATTCTTTTCCCCTCGTGTTTCATTAGATCAGCGACAGATTTTGCTTTAGCCTGGCTATAAGTTCTGTTTTGATTAAATACATCTTTAGACACTCCCTGTTCCCCATCAGTTATACAAACACCCTCTGACCTAGCCCTCATGGCGTAGTCACAGCAAGAAACTATTTCCTGCCCCTCCAACCTGCTGAGATAATTTTGGTTGAAATTGAATGCACATACCTGTGGCAGGTGAGGCACCAGTGAGAATGTGGGTGTGGCGAGACCTTTACCAAGTGTTTCTATGGCTTGTCATGCCAAATCAAGGGAGGTGGCCAGCTGTCTAGGAGTCACTCCTCTCAAGGAGGCTCTGCACCCTGTAACAAGGAGCAGCTCTACTTCTTACCTCTGCTATTCTTGCTGCTGTAGAAAAGGGAGGACCTTTGATTCCATCAAGGTTCAGGAGATATCCCCTCTGCTGTTGCAGCCTTCTACACAGGAAAGAACTCAAGAGAGATGCTAGAGATTCCACCAAGCCTCACGCAGCGTCTGAAAGGACTGACTCTGCCTTACCCCCCTCCAGCAGTAAAATTGCCCTTCACATCACTTCAGAAGATTGGTTCAGGACTGACCAGGCATGCCACTTGTTACACAGCTCGGAATAACTCTTAAAAGGTTTTCCAGAGACCCAGGAGCCTCAGAAGAATTTATCTTCATGTGTTGATAGCAGAACCAACCCCATCCTGCTTTGCGAAGGACAAGAACTTTTGTTCAACCAACCAGCAGGAGAGAATACCCGCAGGAGAGTTCCCTTGTTCTATGGGGAATGTTTCCATTTCCACCGTTACCCTCACTCATTTTATTCTCTCTGGTACATTCTAGGGCTCTTTCCTCCTCTCTGTGAGGATCCCTACCAAAGGGGTTTGTAGAATTAAAGATTCCTCATTACTGGGCTTCACCCCTGCCTCTTTGCACTAGGACCCATAGAGGATGCACACTCTTCCTGCTTTGTAAGAATGCTCCTAAGCAGTCAACATACCCATGATCTGTACCCTGACTTAGAGCTATCAAACTGAAGGCATTTAGGAGATTCGAATAAATTGCTACCAAAAAAAAAAAAAACCAACCCAAACCCCACACTGGCACTCTTCTTACACCAGAGTATATTTGTTCCTCATGAAGACAACGGACTTGTTTTCAATAAAAGTTAGATTTAGCCCCCTTACTTAACCTTACAAAAACCATGCTGCTTTTTGTACTTTTGCAAAATGTGCTGCCCCAAACCCAAGTATAAAAGCATTCTGACTAGCATACATGGGTGTATGATTGCCACTATGAAGTAACCATTATGCTCATTTTGACCGCTTCAGCGATTTCTGCTTTTCATTTAGATCTAAAAAAAAAAAATCATCTTTAGAGCACTGCTTTTCATGTAGCAGAACACCCAGTTTATGAGTGGTTCTAACACATTAAATGTTTGTGTTGAACGATCATGAAGGAATTTCTCACCCTCCTCTACCAACCAGCAGATGTCCAGGGTGAAAACTGTCATTGCCAATGTGAACTAGCACTAACCTTCTAGTTTGATATGAAAATAAGTACAGATATCCCATTCTTGCAAAAGCCCACTTACACTGCACTGAATTCTGCCTAAAACGCAGAAATAACAGGGAAACACAGATCCCCGGGGATACCGGTTTTTCTTCACCACCCATCTCGTGAGCTGCTTTTCCTATGTAAATACCACCCTCTTGTGTCGGTTTCTGAGTACTACCGGAATCAGAAACCGACACCCCTCCCACCTTCTCACCACCCAAAAAAACCCCTAAACCCCACAAACTGAAACCGAGGCCTTTTCTTGATCTTGCCAATCGTTACAGGCTCTGGATAGGATTCCAGGCAGTGAATGGCCTAATCCTGCTCAAAGAGGTTCTGCCTGGGACACTTTTCAGGAATTTGTAAAACTGCCCCAAGGAGGAACCCTTCTGGCACAACAGACACTCAAACGTGAACAAAACAGGTCAGTGATAAGACAAGGGAAACCAGACAGCTTTGTAATTCAGTAAAAAATATATTTGGCCTTCTCCACATCACATGTCCCTTCACTATGGTAAGGGCATCACAGCTGTGCTGTGGAAGCTCAGTTGCTGCTTTCTTCCTCCCTCCCCAGCTCCCCTTTCTTCTGACAGGCCTATCTGACCCCAAGCACACTCAGTGAGTTTGGGCTGTGAGACAGGCTGCAGCAGTGGGAGAGCTGCACTCACACTGCACCTCCTTGTGAATATGCAGGGCCAGACCACAGCTGTTTTCAAGTCCAGAGGTGACGACCTGGTGTCTCAAAGAAGATCAGTCCCATGGTACCACAATGGGTCAAACTCAGTCTATTGGTGCAAGGAAGTTGTTTTCCAGGTGGACAGCCGGATTTTTTAAGTAGTTCCAAGAAACAATCAACTGGAGATGGCCTGGTAGACCTTTTGCCAAGTTCATGTAGCCATAAAGAGAAAAATGTAAAAGTCTGTCCAAACACTGACCTAGAAGGCTTTCCTTTTCTTCTTTTTGCCACCAGCTACCTTATTCCTAACACCGATAGCTTCTTCTGTGTCATCATCGTCATTCCGAGATCGTTTCTTCTCTCCTTGCTCCCGCATCTCCTGCAAATGCAGTCACAGGATCAACCAAGAGTTCTGGCACCTAAGGAAATTCAGGCTACGAGAAGAATGGAGGAACAAAAAGCCAGCACCCACCATTCGAGCAAATCTCTGGGCCTCAGCCACACGTTCTGTCAGTATCATAACTTCTTCCTCTTGCATGGGAAATGCGGGCAGCTTCTTGCCAATCAGGTGTTCGATACGCTGGAACAGCTCTACATCATACCTGGGAAAAGACAAGGCACCAGCTTGAATCATCCCTCCTGAGAGTGTTCCAGCTGTCACCAGCCAGACATCAGCTCTTATCTCCAGCCCACAGATATTGTTAGCGTCTGCTGATGGTCTCACAGGCAACTTCCAACTGCATCTGAATGATACCATCGCTCAAGATGGTTTCGCTGATTTATTCAGCTCATCTCTCTTCAGAAGCATTTGGCAAAGACCATTTAGACAAGTACTTCAGTGTTTATTAAAAAAAACACTCACTTAACCTGCTTTACATATAATTTTCTAAAAAGTATATTGTACAATCAAGTTATAAACAATTAGTACTGCTCATTAGATGCCTGCTTCTAGAATTTATCCTGACTTCTCTCCCTCCCCACCCTTAGCTTTGAATTCTCTCCCCTTTTAACTAAGTAAATCCAACTGGCACCTCAAAATGAAAGTAGTATTTTCTTCTCACCCAGGATGAGGTCAGATGTTTTCTGCTCTGAAACACAGTTGGGAAGAATAAGTCTGCCACATTTTACTACTTACTGTGTGACAAAGGTGATAGACTTGCCAGATCTTCCAGCACGAGCTGTTCTCCCAACACGATGAATGTAATCCTGAAAACAATTTTCTTGATAAGCAGTAAGATACACGCATCAAACACCCCAGTTATGGGACATTAGTCCATATAATTTTTCTTCAGGAAAGAACAAGAAAATGGGAATACAACTAGGATTAAATACTTGTGGCTGTATGCAGGATTAGGACTTGAGAAGATGCTGGCTTGTGGAGGCATCTCTCTTGTTTGAACACCTGAATTCTCTTTCTAAAGGAGAAGACCACCTCCAATTATTCAAGACTGCAGGACAAAAGTTCTAATATTTGGCTTTGTTAAAGGATCGTTGTTTCCATGGAAAACTAATATTCAGAGTGAGCCAGTGCCTGCATTTTTAGTATTGGGATTTAGCACTCCACACAATCTGTCTTCCAGACAAACTCACTGGCAAGCAGATTTAAATTTGGCCAGCTTAGTGAAAGGGAAGATGAATGAGAATGATTTGGAAACTTCTGATCTATTGAGCGTCTTCTGTTTATACGGTTCTAGGTTGTTATCCAGGTTTTATACTGCATTATGGAAATGAAAATACTCCCTTTCCCATGGAGGGTCTGTGGAGAAAAAATTATGTTCTGTGACATCATTAGATGACAGGGAGGGGCACAAACTGTACAATCATTCAAGCTGCTCCCCTCACCATTAGTTTTTTTAAACTTCTGTCCTTTTATAATGTCAAAAGCATTGCCTTCAAAAGAATCACCATACTTTCTTCTGTTTGCAGTGTGTAGTATTTTTGATCATTTTAAGGAACAGCAGCACTCCTGAAATGCACATTACTGGCATGCTTTCTGAAACTAGGCTGAAACTTTTCTGAAAAAGTCCCACCCCTAAGACAACACTACACCTTCTCTAATGTAGAAAGTTAGCAAGTCACTTTTTTCAGTTTGCTGTACTTTTGTGATACAAAGGTAAAACATTGATTAGTCTTTAATAAAGACACCTTTCTTGATGAAATCCTCATTAAAGATAATGCGAGATTTTTTCTTTTTTCTTATACATAGTTTAAAAAAATGAAGGCAGACCTGGATCAAAGGAACAGAGATGACTACCTGAAGCTAGTAACATGGTAAAACTATTTTCTAAGTCTAGAAGCCCTGTAATGCAATACAGCAACACACATACCCTGAGCAGAAATACAAAGACACAGAACATCCTTCACTTCCCCTTTTCACTTATGGGATCAGTTCTACATCTAGATGGGGCCAACCCAGACACACCAACTCAACTGCAGAGGCTGAACTACATCTTTTCATCTACAAAAGTGTGAACTGGACTTCCAGTCAGCAGAACAGGTGTATTTATTCCTTTGTCTAGCTTGACTATGCCTCCTGGTGACCAGAAGCTCCCAGTTGGCACACAGATTAGCTTACCTTAGAGTGCGTAGGAATATCAAAGTTTATCACCACATCTACATGTGGGATGTCCAGACCTCTGCTTGCAACATCAGTAGCCAGCAGAATAGAACGTGCCTTTGCCTTGAACTTGTTTAGAGAGCCCAAGCGTTTGTTCTGGAAGAGAAGGACAAAAAGGGAATGAGAGAATGCTGCTCACTTTGATTAATGTGCTTTCATTGAAATACTGGTAGAGAAAGACTGGGAGAGGAACTACCCAAAGTTCTCACTACTCTAATTTCTTTTTGGACTATTACAGAATCAATGGCAACATTTGCATCAGCTAATTTCTAGGGATGAGTCCAGTCCACTAGCTGTGAAATAATCCTGCCAGTTGGTTGAGACTCAGTACAGTGCATTTCACAAGTGACAGGTCTCCTGTCTACTCCATTCTGTAGGCTGTGCCCATACCTGACTCATCTGCCCATGGAGAGGAATGGCAGTGAACCCCAGGTTGCGGAGCAGTAGGGCAGTCCTCTGAGTATTGTTACACGTACTACAAAATATCATGAAAGAGTTTCCAGCTAGTTCATTCAAGATATAAACCAGGTAGCTGTCCTGTAAAGAAACAAAGAAAAAAAAAATAAATCACGTGTGCCACAAACAAGGGTAAGCTGGAGATGACAAGACATTGGGCAGATGAGGGAATGGCAAGGTAAGACACAATCAGAAGAGAGAAGAAACAGAAGCGGCATTACCTTGAATTTGGAGGGAATGAAAATGTAGTACTGCTGTAGTTTTTCAACAGTCTGATATTTGGAAGAAACAGCACATTTAACAGGATTCTTCAGAGCAGCACGCTGGAGTTTTTGAACCTGGGAAGATTAATGCAAGTTAGTAGTAGATGGACAGAGGTCTTGTCAGAAACCTGTATAATTCAGTCTAATCAACAGTATAGCCTTATGGAAAGAGAACTAAAGCAGTGTGCTCTCACCTTCTTGGTCATAGTAGCAGAAAACAGGAATGTTTTCCTGTCTCGAGGAATAACTTTTAGTATCTTATCCACCTGTAAAATATAAAGGAAATAGAAACGTCAAATACAACTGCAATCAAGACAGAAGCCTCCTCCAAATATAGCAATAATCCAAATGAAGAGTAATGCCTGTGCACAACAGACTCACAGTAGGAAGAGATTTCCCCTCTTCTAAAGATAATGTGTAAGCTGATCCTTTGACAGGTACTGTGAACTCCAGAAATCCAACAGCAGTGCAAATATCAGGCAATGTTCCTGTAGGAACATGCATGCAATTGTGCTCTGTGGTAACTGTGCCAGTGTCAAGCACTCCAGAGAAACCAGATTTCAAGAGACAAAATGCTTCCTCCTGTCTTGCTAGTGCTCTTTAGAGCTAACTCTAAGTTCTACTCCCACCATATACTTTTATGCAATTATTAGATCTTAGTAACAACTTGCTGTTAATTTCTACAGAAAGCTCAGTCCTTACTACGTGACTCTATTAAGCAGT
This sequence comes from Porphyrio hochstetteri, assembly GCA_020800305.1. NCBI lineage: Eukaryota > Metazoa > Chordata > Aves > Gruiformes > Rallidae > Porphyrio > Porphyrio hochstetteri. The sequence goes on along the minus strand of CM036905.1, from coordinate 17,420,915 downwards.
TTTCAAGGGAGTCCTGTGGTGTTCCAAAATCTAATTTTGGCAGAGTCCTACCTCTGTCTCAAAGTCCATGTTAAGGATCCGGTCGGCCTCATCCATCACTAGGAACTTCAGAGCTCGTAAGTTAAAGCCCTTTGTGTTCTCCAGATGATCAACTAGACGGCCAGGGGTTGCTACCAACAGAACCACAAAAGCATATTTAAATTGAAAGCAAGGGAAAAGATTCAAAGAGGCAAGAGAAAGGGAATTACAGAAAGGGGATTTCTTGCCCCAAAACGTAAAGGCATCAGATTGCTTTGTGGGAAGGACTCTTTCATAGGATATCTTCAAAGTGTTTGGCAATAAGACTAATGAGTCAGACACACTGAAGAATTCCATCCTTCCTTCTTCCTCCACCCCCCACTAAAAAAAGGCAAACCAAAACAGACAGTAGACAAGCTGTATTGAGATGGGAGACTTCTTCAAAAGCACCAAACCTTATGCACTACTGCAGATTGGCAATATCCCATATCCCCAGCACATTAACTTACCAATTATAACATGTGGTTTCTTGGCTAAGGCCAGAGATTGAGACATCGTGTCAATTCCACCCACAATAACCGCTGCAGGACAAAGAAACTATAGTGAATCTCTCAGCCAGCCCCTGGCACCACAACTCTGTACAAATGATAAACTACTCCTCTTTACGAGCATTCTCTTTATTTTAGCACACCTGACCTTCACAAGGCTCTTAAGCCATACACTGAAGTCTCTACTGGCCCCAAGTATTCTATTTCCACAGTTGAAGAGCTACAGGCAGAATGTATTTCTTGCAGCTTAACTCAGCTGCAAAATCTAAGAATTCCAGAAACACCCACAGAGCTTTTGTGTTTGTAGAGTATCTAAAGAATCAATACAGAGATGCTGAAGGAAATACTGCACTACATCACACAGAGTGGAGCTCTACACAATTTCACTGGACACAAACTTACTATTTGAGTAACTGTTTGGGTATAAAATGCAGAAGAGCTACAGAATACTCCATGAGAAAAGACTATACAGTCTTTCTTCCCCAAACTTGATACCAGATCTCTGTCTTCCAGCATCACAAGCTTTCCTCACCTTTTGTTCACCCCTCCATACAAATGCTCTCTACTTTTTCCTTCACGATCTAGAGCTGACAAACTAGCATTCAGGAAAACTGCTCCAGTATCACAAGGCTACTTACTACTGTGTACACCAATTGAGGATCCAAGAGCTTCAAACTGTTCTGATATTTGGAAGGCCAGCTCCCTTGTCGGTGTGAGGACAAGAGCAAATAATCTCTGAGGTGTTTCCAGCAATGCTTGAAGAATTGGCAAAGCAAAGGCTCCCGTTTTTCCAGAGCCGGTTTCTGCCAGTCCAATGATATCTCTGCCTACAAGGATCAGCAAGGAGGGCAAAAACTGTTAACAAATCTAGACAAAGAATTTTTCAAAGCTCTGCAAAAACGCACAAGATACCCTCAGGAAGTGTGTGTATGTGGGGTGGGGGTGGCACAGTACACTCATAGAGTAAAGGAGAACAAACCAAAAGAAGGTTTGGAGGCCACACCCAAAAATTTCAAAACATCTCTGCATCATTTATGCAACAACTGCAGTCATGATGCTTTTCATTCTCTAGTTAATTTTTTGCCAATATATATAGGTTCTCATATAAACTCCAGGTTGAAAAAAGCTTTACTTTATCACTGCTCAAACCTGTCAGTAAATGCCTATTGCTTCTATCTGGCTAAGTATTCTAGACCATCTGTTGCCTCTTTACTGGCTTCACAAGGATATAGAATCCAGTGTTTGAGACTTAGGCAATACCAACTAGAAGACAACGATGCTACCAAACTCCTGTTTTATAAGCTGCTGTATATTTTGTGCCATTGATAGAGAGTAATCTAAGAAAGTTTGCAGCATGGAGGATTAGGACAGCAAGCCCTTTGTCCAAAACCAATGCAGGCAACAGGGTAGAATCCATCAATAGGATCCACTCTGACCTCTTAAACTCCTGCAGCTGAGAACATGTAGACATCACCACGCAGCCATAAACTGGAGACAGCTCCTCAGGAAAGCAATCTGAGTTTTCTTTTGGGTTTCATTAAAAGAATCTTCTGTGTGGAGTAAAAAAAGTCTGACAACAGCTAAGTAGTAGGACAGACTAAATACTGAACGTTTATTCCCATTCTGTCACTACATTGTTCTATTCCTTCTATGCAGTGGGTTGTAATTTGGGTTTTTGTTGTTTCTTGTGTGTTTTTTTAACACCAAACAAATATTATAGAAGTAGAAATGCATCCTTAATTCAGTATTTTCCAGAATGCTTACAGAAAGTCACTGTGCTTTGGTTATTACTCACTCCAGAAGTCTAATTTCAGAGAATTGCCTGCTCACAGCAAAGCAGATTATACAAGCTATGTAATCAGTCAAGGCATCTCCAATTTCAGACACACACTGAAGGTCTCTACCAGAAGAGGTACACTCCTAAGTCTATCAGAATCTTCCTGTGTATCCCTAAGTATTCCAGAAAGAAAATGATGAATGCAGACTATCAGTTCAAATGACTGACCACAGTTCTATTTAACACGGAGCATCAGAACTACACAACAGGAGTGAACACTCAAGAAACCACGTATGTACCAATTTGAAAGTCTGCAGTTACAGGTAGTGTTAAAGGGAGAAATCAGCATTCCAAATTCCACCTAGGAAGGACACAAAAATGAAGATACTACTTCTAGAAAGAGATTTTCAATGATTAAACAGCAAGAATACTCTCATCCCTGCTACTTCTCAGCAAAATTCATTCACACATTGCTCCTGGGGCGTGTCTACAGTCAGGATCTGAGAAACTCACCTTGGAGAGCCACTGGAATAGCCTCAACTTGGATCTTTGTTGGCGTCTTCCATCCTAACTGGTCACAAGCTTCACAGAGAACATCTGTCACTCCCTAAGCATTAGTAAAAAAAGAAAAGGAAAACAGACATCACCAAGGAGACCTAAATTAAATCACAGGCTTCAGTTAAATACCTGGCACAACAAAGCCAAGCTTCTCTCTAGCAAAGGCAAACTCCACCAGGCCCTCAATGCAACTGCACATAAGGACAAAAGCTGCTCACAGTGATCCACACCTCCCTACGTCTTCATGATTTGTTCAAAACCGCTAGAGGTGGCTGCCGTTGTAAGAAACTTGTAATTATTTTTCCTATCTTACAAGCAACTTCACAAAGGCACAGAGCTATCCTTACACCCTTCCGGGGGTAGGTATCCCGTGAGCACGCACAATGGGAAATACCCGGACAAACTGACACAGCCGAAAGCACAGGCTGAGAGGCACAGACCGGAGCAACTCCACCTTCACCGGAGCGGAGGCCGAAACTCCCCAGACCTCCAGGCCGGGCACAGCACCACGCCTGCGAACCGAAGCAGCGACAGGCGCACACGTGCCTGCCTCCCGCGCACCGACTGTCCCGCCGAGCCTGGGGCCGGCTTCGGCCCGCGGCCACGCCACGCCGGGGCGGCGTGAGGCACGGCCTAGCACACGGGGCTCCCCTACTGCTTCCCAGCATGGTATGCGGAGCGGGAAAGGGAGCGGCAGGGGCAGAAAAGGCTCCAGGCCGGCCTCACCAAGTCCTTAAAGCTCCGTGGCTCTTGCACCTCCTGCTCCTCCGCCGCCCCTGCCTCCGGCTCCGCCGCCGTCGAGCCTTCCTCGCCTCCTGCCGCCATTTTGGACCGTCCCCCTCTGAAGCAACGCAAAGCACCCTGGGAGTTGTAGTCTCTCTCGGGGGTGTTCTGGGGCTCGTAGTTCGCAAGAGCGAGCCAATCGGTGCGGGCGGGGCTCGGCGGGCAACGCGCGGCGGCCCTTAGCCGTCGGGGCGGTCGGTTTCGCTGCGCTTTCGGCGGCTGGAGACGGGCCGGGCAGAGGTAGTGCTGCCGCGAGGTACGGGCGGCCTCATTTTCTTGAGGTCAGAAGGTGTCCGCTGTCTCCGGAGCTCTTCAGAGGGCAGCCCAGTGTGTGATCATAGAATCCCAAGCTGGTCTGGGTTGGAGGTCACCTCAGAGCCCATCTAGGCCAGCCCCCTGCCGTGAGCTGGGACACCTTCACTAGCCAGGCTGCCCAAAGCGCCATTCAGCCTGGCCTTGAACACTGCCTGGGAGGGGGCAGCCACAGCTTCTCTGGGCAACCTGTGCCAGTGTTTGTAACGCTCAGGATACCAAGTGCTGTCAGAATCTCTGGAGTTGGAAGGGACCCATAAGGATCACCAAGTCCAACTCCTGGCTCTGCACAGGGCCAGCGGAGTCAGAGCATGTGACTGGGGTGTACTAACCTCAGAACACTAACCCCTTTCTTTTGGCAACCTAGGAGTTTCCCCCGAGTTGTCTATCCCCTGAACTCTGTTTGGTCTTTCTTCTGATTAAACTGCAAGAGGCCACCTGAGTGTCCCCTTGCAAGTGGCATGTTGCCCACGCTCTGGCAGCTGAAGATCTCTGGCTTTTCCTCTGGAAATCTTAGCATTTCACATGTGAAGTGTTTTGTTTGGTTTTTCTCTCTTTTTCTAAAGGAGCCGATGTTGACTGAGATGCCACGCCTGTGGAGGCATCCTGACTCTGCACAAGTCTATTAAGCTTATAAACTTATAAACATGTTCAAGGATTGTCTTCTTTAAACTTAATTAGGTTTATGCTTCTGCAGGGAAGGGGTGTGTGTTGGGGGGTGATTTCTGTGATGAGTCCTACACTTCACCAAACTAGGAATGGGGTGGGTTTTCACTGAATTCCAGAGAGGTCTCCAGAGAAGGGGGAGTTACCGAGCTATAGCCACCTGTATTGAGATAAGAGCACATAGAATAGGCTGTGTGAAAACCTGCCTGCTTGGCATTAACTGCAGATGGCTAAGCCTCTGGCCTGCAGCTCAGCACTTGCATTGCTCAGGCAGTATGCCTGATGGTGTTCTGTATTCATAAATTCTACAGTTAAGAAAGAACAAGATAAATCATAGAATCATGGAATGTGTTAGGTTGGAAGGGACCTTTAAAGTCCAACCCCCCTGCAGTAAGCAGGGACACCTCTAACTAAATGAGCTAGCCAGGCACAAAAACCCAAGAGTATAAATGAACTGACATATATAATATGTATGAGGAGCAAATGAACTTCTTCAGAAGTGCTGGTATAAAGCATTTTGAAGTACTAGAAAAGGGAGAAAAAAAGGTCAAGAACTGTAATTGTTCCACTTTCCCCCCTTATTTATGGCAGTTGCCAATATGCCGCTTTGAAATGCCAGAAATACATACAATCAACTGCACTGTGGCAACTCTCCGCACAAAATGAGAGAACATGAGATGGGAATAGATGCAAACACTCCCCCAACTCTCTTGATTAGTGCTGATGTGACTCAGGCAGGGAGTTTGCAAGTGCACAGTGAGAGGTGAAAATGACGATGGATTCAGTGTCTTTGAGGGAGAGCGGCATCAAAATATGTAGTTCCTGAGCTCTTTGGTTTCCACCTGCTCTAGGTGTGGCCTCTGGTCTGCGGCCCCAGTGCTGATTGCAATAGGGCAATCCTGCAGTTAAGTGAACCCCCTTTGTTTTAGGGAAAAGGATGCAAAGGTATCCAAGAGTTTGAGCGTCGAAAGGACTGCAGAGCCGACTGCAAAATGGAACTCATGACTGCATTTCTGAGCAGACCTCCTCTCCTGCTGGTTGGGAAGCCCAGTTGGGTGTGCTCAGAGAGGAAATGCTGACGTACCTGAGCATCTGTCACTGGGTTCCAAGTGTGCCATTTCCTCTGCTCCCAGAACAATGAGGAAAGTGAGAGGAAATCCCAACAAACTCTCTGTGTGACAGGGAAAGGAGAGGAAACCTGAAACAATTCATTGTGCAGCCATGGAAATGAAACTGCTGCATCCCACTGTGTTCAGGAGCAGTGATTTTAAAACATTAAATTAAAAAAAAACAACGAAAAAGAACTCCCCCAAAAACCCCAAACCCAACAACAACCAGTGTAGATGCTATTTATGACCATATGGTTCAAAAATTACAGCATTCTGAGCCATGAGCTTGCTATATATCATTAGTGCTAAAGCTTAAGCCTGGACAGCACTTAGACATAAGCATTTGTAAGGGTCACTGGGATGCCTTAGGAAACAGAGCCAGGGATGTCATGAGAACTCACTGTTTGTGATTCTTTGTTGAACTCATGGCCCATATAATATGGTTGGTGCTATTTGGGTGGGGAGCAGGGTGGAGGAATCCTGTTCTGGTGAATTTCCAGTTTGGTTAATTCCCTTTTTTCAGTAGATGTATTTGAATAAAAGTTCCTCTTCTATCCTAAACTACTGTTGGGAGCATTGGTGTGATAAAATAAGCACCACTTCTAAATGGTGATTCCCATTTTGTGGATTTAGAATTTTTCACTACAGGGGTTTTAGACTTTATTTTTGACCAAATGCGTTCCTAGCCCTACTGCCTGTTACAAGCTCAGTCTTCCTGAGGGAAGACAGAGTGGGGGCATTCACAGCAGATGAATTTTAGTGCAGCTATAATGCCAACTCTTTAATGAGGGATATGTAATAAGATGGTGTATGTAGTAGGTCATAGTTAATGGTAAATGATCCTGTCTGTGCTGGGATGCCCAGAGGGAGACTACTGGGATATCCTGACTCCCTGTTTGTGTTTGGGCTCCTTTGTCATAAACATATTTTATTACGCTTTTGTTGTGGTTTAGCCAGCTTACAAAACATACTATGGGACATCATGTTTAAATGACATTTGCACTCCTGCTTCACCATTGAATAATTCCTCCCTGAAAGAGTTTCAATGAAAGGGGAGTAAAAATTAGAGTAGCTGAGGCTAAACAGCAAATCATATACGTACCCTTCTCCCCCTGCTGTCTAGCTACCAAAGGAAGGGTTCCACCAGCAGATCTACTACTTTGAAGGGTAAATAACATAACTAGTAGCAAAAAAGCTGCTTATCAAAGATAATTCCCCCAAATGTTTTTTGTGATTCTAAGGGAGTCACAATATTGGAACTAAGCCAATAGAAATACTGGAGTAGGTGCACCCCTGTCCCAGCCGCTTGCTTCTGGTGGTTTCTTGGTACCAGCTCTGGTGCTCATCTGATACAGCAGTGAGTTGGTTCAGGAAGACAAAGGAGTAAGAATTTAATCTTGCCCCCAAATATGGTATATTTCTGCTAGCACAGCTCCCAAAGCTCAGCTCCCCAGGGTATCACGTGAGATCCAATGCTGACTGCATGGAAGGAGACAGAATAGCAAGCCCAGAACTGCCTGAGGAGGATCCAACCTCCTCCAGGCTGAGACCTGGCCACTCACACTGGAGCACTGAGCAACAACCCAAATCCTGACTTCCAAGTGAAGGGTTAGCCTAGGGAAAAACAGAACAGGAGCAGGGTTTTTGCCAGTGTGGCTGAGGCTGGAAGCAAAAGCTGATTTGTCTGCAGCTGCTGAAGCAGTGACTGTGATTGCAGTGCAGGACTGCGCTGAGCAGAGCAAACCAGCACTCATGCAGCTCTAAGCTATCAAATTCAGATCCTTCTGCCAGTCAGATTAGTCCACTCAGATCTGTTGTTCCTGTATGTGGACCTGTCGAGGAACTGCATTGCCAGGAAGGTGGGGAGGAGGCAGGAGCAGTACATGTTGCACAATTTTCTCTGTGGTGATAAAAACATCCATCTCAGAAGCATAGTAAAGTCGTAGCTGTTCTGGTGGAGTTAGCTGTGATACACTGGAGTGCTAGGACAAATTTCACATTGTATCTGCCTTTGCATAGTGTGCAGTTCACACTCCAGAAACACACTTACGTGCTCACACATATGCACCTTGCTGTTTGCATGCCAGGAGACCAACATCCACAGTGTACATGGGCTAATGTGCACCCACGCAGACATAAATATATGCACTGGTACACAAATGCCAGCTCTGTGGCATGGGTCTGATGACCTCACTTTTTATTCTCAATTTCTGATAGCATCTAGCTGCCCTGGACCCAGTGCCTGGAGCATGAAATCAAGCAGGGTGAGCCAGGGGGCAGGAATGTGGTCACACACAGGTGAGCAGAGAGACACTGACACAAAAGCGCTTCATATTAATTTAATCAAACTTGTTAATTTCTGGCAAACAGGCATGGGGATTACAAGCATCTTAGTCACACTCTGAGAGACCAAAGCTTTTGTTCTTATGTGTAAAAACAAATGTTGATGTCATGAGAAGAAGAGACACAAAGGACAAGGATTCAAGCTTTGTAAAATGGAGTGTTTCCCTTCCTAAGAGTTTGCTCAGTGTTACAGAGTTAGAGTGGTTTTTTCTGATTATTTTGATTCATGCATCTGCAGGGAAGTTTCCTTTATCCACTGGAGCTCGCCTGTGGAAGTAGAATTGTCTCTGCATTAACTCCTGTAGTTGTCTTAAGCTAGTTTCTGGGTTCTCTTCTTTGTACCTCTTCCAGGAACTGACATAATACCCATCATCAGAGTACTTGAGCATTTTTCACTATTTATCCCAGAAACAATCTTGTGAGGTAGGGAAGTGCTATTGTCTCAATTTTTAGAGAGAGAACTGAGGCACCGAGGGGTCAAAAATCATAAAGGATATATTTAGCAGAACACTCACTTGAAATGGGTCCAAGTGTTTCCTCCTGCTTGTAAGTGCTCTGCCACTGAATCATCCTACTCCTCTGCACCCCTCTTGAGTATGAGTACCAGTATATATTTTGCTAACATGAAGCCTTCCCTGAGAAGCACTGCTAGGAGTATGTGTAGCTCTCCATGAGTGCTGCCTCCTCCCTCACAGAAAAATCACTGTGGGTTTCACAGGCTACTCAACTGCATGTAGAGCAGCACCTCCACCTCTCAGATGTGCTCCCATCACCAGCTCAGACCAGTAACACCAACCTACACTTCCCTCCCTGCTGCAAGAGATATAGCTGCTTTCTTCCACCAGTGCCCTGGGTCCGGTTCTGGTCCCAGGATCACTTACATGTCCTTCTCTCTGTTTTCTTTCCTAAGATCTGACCCTGTTTGACATAGGGGTTTCACCTGTTTTGTCACTATCAGCATTCAGGCCATGCTTTTCTTTCCTACAGCAACTTGCCCCCCCCCCCAGCCATAGAATGGGTTACTTCCTCTAACATGCCACATACTTGCCTTGCCTCTAAGAACAGCTGCTTTCCTTTGAAGCAGAGACCTTCTTTTTTAAAAGAAAAAAAAAATCTTTAAATACAATATCAAAATCTTAAAATAATCCTATGTAAATAAATAGAACACAAACATCACAGTTCTCAGCCTGGAGAGGTTTCTTCAAAAGGGATAAAAATTTCTGGCCATGCTATTGCACTCTGGGATGATGAGCCATCCATGCAATCTATCATATCTGGAGCTGCTTCCTTCAACAGCCTTTCCAAATGTACCTTGGTAACAGGACTGTACTGGAAATTGGCAGCTGCTGGCTTTTTGAGGGTACCTCAGCCCTTTTGCCACTCATAGATTCATAAGTAAGTTACAGACCAGGTTCAGTCAAGTACCAGGACTACAGTGATTTCATCTGTATCCTGACCCACTTTTTTTTGCTGCCTTGGGGAAGTGGAGATGGCTGGGGAAACATTGGCCTGGGGAACAGCCACCTACCCATGCCTTCAGGATCTGCTGTGTCCATGTGTCCATGTGTCCATTATAGCTTCTAACCTGAAGCAGGTGGATGCTGCCAGTTGGCAGGGGGAGTTGTGTGGAAGCTTTAGCTTCCTGTCAAGGAGTTTGTGTTCAGATATAGATAAGGCACATGAGAGATGTGCACGGCTGTGTGGATTTGCACCACCAATATTACAATAGCAACAGGTAACAGTGCTAATGGTGACGATAATGTAAAGTCTGCAGGTCTGGTTTTAATTATGGGGCAAACACTGTTTCAGCTGGATGGTCTCGGGATCTCAGCAGTGGTTTTAACATGCAGGTTGAGTCTCCTCGTGTGTGGGGAAAGCTCTGTCCTGGACTCAAGGAGTTCACAGACTTCATCCATCGCCCTGGTGCAGGTCTCAAGGTTGGCAGCCAGCTTCTGGATTTTGGCCTTCATCACGGCCTGGCTCACTTTTGTGACCTCCTTTGTGTGTTCTGGCACAAGGAGGCTGTGGGAGCCGCAGAAAACCATGAAGCAGACAGAGTTGTACAGAGAGATGGAGGCCCTCTTTTCCGACTGGCGCAGTGTGGGGTCGCCTGGACCCTGCCCCCGGCGAAGGAACTCCAGGCAGCCAAGGATTTCCCTCATCTGTTTCCGGCAAGTCATTGCAATTTCCTGCACCTTCCGCACCTCCCGGGAATTGCAGAGGACCAAGGAGAGATCAGAGGTGATGCTGACGGCCCCCCCAGCAGTGGCCAGGCCCAGACCCACAGCCGATGCCAGGAGAGAGGCTCCCAGTGTCACCGGACTCAGGGACAGTCCCACAATGGCTGTGACCGCTCCCGCAGCGGTCAGGGTGCTCCCGCTGACGTTGGCAATCAGGGACCTTTTGCGGAGCTTGTTGAGTTTACGAGCTGCCTTGTGAAGGTGAGCGATTTGGCCACGCAGCCTCCGTCTCTGATCCAGCAGTGCTACGTGGAAGTGGTGTGTGGGATCCAATGGTTGGGGAAAGGCACCACTGTTTCCCTCCATGGTCTCTGTCCTGAAACAGAAAAGGTTGGTTGGGATTTATGTTTAAAAAACCCAGGAGATGTGCTTAGCCTGAACCACCAATTCAGGGATGGCATCAAGCCAATTTTTTTTTCTTCACCCAGCTAATCGAGAGGCCTGCTGTCTGCAGGCACGTCCACACTCACACACATGTGCACATACACACATGTACATTTAATTACAGTATTGCACGGCAACTTTCAGACAGAGGCACTTTGAAATGTTTTTCTTCTTCCCTGAGAAGACTGAAATATCTCAGGGTCTGGGGTCAGAGGTGCTGTTGTTATTACTTCTGTGAAATCATAAAACATCTCTTCCAACACCGGGGAAAGAAATTCTCTTTGAGATTAGGTGACTCAGTGCCCAGAGTAGTAATGCTGCCAGAACTAATATGTTGTCTTTATGATGGGATTCAGGGCTTGTGTAATATTCAAGGGCATCTTTTGCAAGAAAGGCCATGCTCTGAGGAGGTGAAAACCATCCATCCCAGGTTACTATTTAGAGTTCATTTTCCATTAAAGGAGGACAGCGGGAAGCTGCTCGGGGGAGTCAAGGTCTGACTTTTCCATCTACAAGGTGAGAAGCTCATTGGTGCCTCAGACTGGTATTGTGAACATCCTTCCTTTCTTTAAGCCTAAGCAATTCAAGGTCCTGCAGCATTTTTTTTTTCCTATTGTAACCTGGCGTCAGAGTCTGGACACAGATGGGGAAAACTGTTCTGTACTTCTCAGTCCAACCTGTGGTGGTGGATGCCCAGTGACAGTGGTAATGAGGTCAGTGGATCTTGTTTAGAAGGTTTATGAAGGGCACATCAGAAAAGAAAACCCACTTGCAGTGTACACTCCTCTGGGGATAGGGAAACAAAGGAAATACAGGGGTCCATGAATAGTAAAGGCTTGAAAACTGCTGGCCATGGGAGTCTCCCTTGGCAAGACAGTCTAAAGGGTGAATCTTCAGGGTTTTGGTACTAGGCAATCTCTGTTTTCTCTCTCTGTTCTTTGTCACAAGGGTAGAAAGAAATGTTCCAATAAGCACCTGCAGACTGCTTTATATCTGCAAAGTGCTTTGCAAAGGAAGACAGCATCCTTAACTCTGCTTACATATAGGGCAACTGAGGCAAGGAAGGCAGCAGGAGTGATATAGTGTCATCAGTTGTCTGGTGGGAACAGAGCTTTTGTGCTCCACAGTACTGCATTGTGCACAAGGCTGTGCAGCTTCTGCACCTAGCAAGGTCTAGCCATAGAGCTAAGAAGCTGTGTGCAATCCATAATGCTCTCATAGCCAAAATAAGTCTTTGTAGCAGAAAGACCCTGTCCCAGAGCAAACTAAGCAAGAGCATTCATTGCTGCAGCCACCTTTTCACTTCTAACTTCACTTTTTTTTTTTCCACTTCTGACTGTGAGATGGAGGTGCCTGGTCTCTCACACATGCACGCTATATAGTCAGGAACCTTGGGCCTTTCATTCTGCAGAATCCCTGGGTTTCAGAAGAAGGAAACCTCCTATCATGAAGAGTCTTTCCACTCTGAAGTGTATAAATAAATAATTCTCACTGCATTTTTTTTAATCTTCTACTTGTCCTAGTCCTTTAGGACCTCCTCCTATGCTCTTCAGGACAACGACCCCAATCCCTCTTGGTGTCACTGGACCATTTGAACCACTTAGTACAATGTTCTTTCCTTAGCTGGAGACAGTGTCCTCCTATTTTTTACTCTTATAGTCAGAGATTAAACTGAAAGCATAATGACTAACACTAAGCTAAATGGATAATGTCATTGAAATGAACAATGAGCATATATCATCAATAGCCTAACAACATCAATATGGTGATCATTACATATATCAATTCCTGTAACCTCCTAACAATATGTTCTGCAGATTTTCTTGCTAAGAACAGTTTCAGACATTAACAACAGCCATCTCACTGCCATTAGTAGAACAGTAATTCAATATATAGCATATGCAGTACAGTATAATACATTTCTTTTGAACACACTGATTTATGCCAGCATAAAGGAAAATAAAACCAGCTCCTGCTCTTAGAGAAAAATCTCCCCAACACTGAAAGTATGCATTAGTCCAAAACCTGTAAATGCTTTCCTAGTGCAGTACTCAAAGTCACCCCAAAAAATGCTCATTTAAACTTACCTTCAGTTTCCAGCTGGCCTCCCTAAAGACAAATTTTGATCTGTTTCTGGAGGAGACCAATTTATAGCTCCTGTGGACCAATTGCTGCGATGGGAATGCTTTGCCTCATACTGGGAGTTTGCCATTTCCTGCTCTCCCTTGTGCAGAAGGATGTGACACACTGGAAAGTGACCTGCGGGACAGCAAGCACACATCATGTTCAGGAAACGATCCCTGCGAATGAACATTGTGTGTTCATTTTTCCTCAAGTGTAGGGGGAAAAATTTTTTTAAAAAAATCTCAGCCTATTCCTGGTGCTGAGCTAGTGCAGTCATTCTCCCCAGGGAACAGCTGCCTTTCCTTTCCCTGAAATAGCAACTGACTTTGTGCTGGAGCCACCAATTGCTTGATGACTGAAGCTTCCCCCCGCCCCACCCCCCCCACCCCATCCCATGTCTAGAGCCAGTGGAGCATCAGCCAGCCAGCTACTTCATTCAAGGCAGTGTACTTTTAAAATCCCAGCTCTTTGGAACAATTGTGTCTGTGACTGGCTGGAGAGCAGCAGTGCTGTGTGAGAGCTGGAGCAGTGCTCCACTCCATAAAAGGGAAGCAGCTCCACAGCCAGAAGTTTCCCATCCCTTCTCCTTCTGAGTAGATAAAACTATGCAGCATCCTGCAAAAGGAGTGAACTCCCTGTGGTTTTGCTCTGCTTCTTAACCATGGGCACCATGATGGTTGAGAAAAAAAGCCCTTGATGCTTTCCTAAGGTGCTTGCCTAGCAATCAGTGATCAGAAAGAAAGGGTCATTGGGATCACTTCTTTTGCTGCCCGCTCTTGCCTGGCAGTTGTGCCCACATACAGAGGTGTCCATTGGGAGGAAGTGATTATGGTGTTGGGGAGGAACAGCCTAAGTGACACTCCTGATGCTGTCTTTCACATTGAACCAGGATAAAGACACATTCTTTGAATGGGTTCAGAAAAAAAGGTTTTTTGGTGGTCAGCCCACCTTAGACTGAAGTGGCGTGTGTCCTTACTGACACAGGGCATGCTGTGCCAGGGACATCTGTTTTCAGCAGTTGTGCTTGAAGATGGGGCATCTACTTTCTTGCTTGGTAGATTCTCTACTTTCCAAGGCTGTTTGTTGGCAGGGGACTTCTGGTTGTTTCCTAATGTCCTCCTGGCTTGGGTAATCTGAAAGATGTCACTGAGAGGCTTTGCTGTTGAATGTGCGAGATGCATAGCCACACAATTGCTGCAAGTGACCTTAGGAAGGGACAAGGACTGGAAGGCAGGGAGAGGAGACAGCTGGTATTATTTATTTCAATGGCAACTTGATTTTAGATCATCTTAAAATGACTGTGAAACAATATGTCAAGTGTTCTGTCAGGGTGGACCTGCATGTGATGGGACATGAACAAATAAATAAACAGCATTGAAGAGCTACTTCAACCTGTGACAGACCTGCAAAGAGAAAATATTGTTTTGCAGATGCTTAAATAAGCAATCTTGGTCTGTAACACTTTGTACATGTCACACGTTGACAGGAAGGTGCCTGACAGGTTTAGACACTGACGGAAACTGTGCTCTGGCCCTTCCCTTTGTTTCAGCAAACAGATGCTTGAATTGGAGCCCATCTGCCTTGGCCAACACTGGCAGTTGATAGACACAGGAGTACTTTCACACATTCCCAAATAGAATAGGCTTTTTTCTTTGTGTAGCTGCATCTGCATTAGGACTTCTGCCAGAGATGTCCTTGTTAAGACAGTGAGTTTTGCTAAAAATGAAATAACAAAGAAAAGAGGAAAAAAAGTCAAGAATGAGCCTGAGAAGATGGCACAATTTTGGTTGCTCTTCTTCCTTTCCCAGTGCTCTTCTTTCAATATACTCAGCTGCCAAATGTTGTCAGAAGCCCCTGTGATGCACAGTTCATGGGTGAGGACATGATTAGAGTGCAGAAGAGCTAATTCAGGTTTTTTTATACTATTGTCTCACAGAGTTTCCTGCACACTGAAAGACCTGCACCTCACAAGAGATGAGATGTTGGTCTCAGCCTAGGAGGGTTTCTCACAAGGATCATCCCTGGACTCCTTCACCATCTAAAGGGAATGTTTCTCTGTAAGCCACCCCAATAATGAGGTGCATGCCTTTCTCTGTAGCTTCCTTATAGGAAGTCAACTTGATTTTAAAATTAGAATAAGAAACATTATTTCCTAAGGAGCTGTCCTACAGCAGTATGGTGTGATCTGATTTTGTCCCTGCTGACACTCTCACTAGCATCCCTTTGGTAAGAGTGCTAGTCTTCTTTCCCACCAATCATTACAGAGATCCCCTTCAGCAAAGGTGAGCAGGTGGGAATGGGAGAAGGATGGGAAAGAAGCATTCTATCTGAGTGCCTCCCAGGGACTTTCTGTCCTTCAGTCTTTCAGTGTCGTTACCACACCTGCCCAGAGGTGAGCACATCTGCTGAGTCACTGAGTAGGTCCCAGGGGCTTGCTTGAAGCGAATCTTAGCTACTAGGGATCTCCAGACTTGTGAGTAGCTGACCTTCTCTAGGCAGTCCTGCAAGATAGTGGAAGAAGTCTCACTGTCCTGCCTGCTGTACATTTTCATCCAACCACTCTGCTGCTGCAGTTTCTTCATTCTTGGCCTATGAAGCACTCAGGCTTGGAGGTGGAAGGGGCACAGCAGGTGCTTTACGACTACTCTGGCCAAAAATGTTCACTCTGCTCCACCCTTTCCCATCTAACCACATCCTCTTGAAATGGGCAGAAGCCAGACCCATGCAAAATCTGCCCTGAAGGCATTCTGTGGGAGCAGATGACCAGCAAGGGGAAGGAAGGATGTTTTATTGCCTCAGCATTCTTCCTTCCAGTGGATTTTGGCAGAAAGGTCTGATCTTTCTGCTCTTCCCTCCAGCAGAAGGGATATATAGCAGGAGTACTGCAATGTAACACTTGGATGTAAATATGTAACATTTGAAGCTGGAGTTTCAAAGACATACATCCTCTATTAACATTGTTTTGATAAAATAATTGAGACATTTTGAGTAAATTTTCATTCAAGTATAGTCTTGTTAAGAGGGGGTTTCTGTCAGCTTGATACTCTCAACCTTAACTGCTGGATCCTGGGGCTGAAAATTGTGGGTTTTTTTCCTTTTTCTTTTCTTTTTCCTGTAGTCAATTGAATCAATGACAAATTTTAACTCTTCACAGCAAGACATTCATTCAGTTTCAGTAGGAACTTGAATAGTCCAAAACTAAAACAAATAAAGAACATTAGATAAAAAGGATCTGCATCAGCTTTTAGTAACCTTACCAGTAGATTTAAATAATTTTTTTGAAAGCATTCCAGAATGAGACAGGCTGTTCTGGGCTTTGGTCACCAGCGTGTATGTGAATTCAGCTGACTTTAGACAAAGCCACAAAGATCATGGCAGGGTGAGGGGGAACAGGACAGCCTGTGCGATGGAAACACCTCTTGTTAGTTCCAACTAAGTAGAATATTAGCCAAATTCATTGACTGTGCCTGTTCCTGCTTTGTGAGCGAGCAATTTTGTAACAAAAATACCATCCTAAATTGCTTTGTCAAAACGCTGCCTGCAGTGTCCCCAGAGATCAAGTGTTCATTTGGACGTAGTGAATTTCTGCATAGCTTTTGCTGCCATTTTCCACCTTTAATTATTTGTTCTATTGCAGGCTGTATGGCATAAGGCTCGCTCTCTGGCTCACAAAAGGCCCATGTGCCTCCAGCCTTGCCTGTGGCACAGCTGACGTGACGGAGTGCAGCTGTACCCAGGTCCTGCTAAGACCCATGCTGCTGCAGGACTTTTCTCAGTTCAGTGTCTCAGCAGTGGCAGGAGCAGCACCCCAGAGAGCAAGCCTGGGTACCCATGCACTCAAGCACCGTAGAGAACAGACAATCATTGCTCAATTACCAAAACTGCAGAGGAACCTAATCGCTTGGTGACAAGTAGAGATTTCAGGTAGCCTGGTTTGGGGTGGTGTTTTGTGGTTCTTTTCCTGTGGACTTCTTGATGGCTGAGCTCATGTTGCAACATTTCTCTCAAAGGAAACAAGAGTCTGGATTCTTCTTGCCTACAAAACTACCTATTTTCATGAAACTTGCAAGAACACATTGTCTTTGAAACCTTGACTGCTTTGTCAAATTCCATCTGAGATTGCCCAGGAAGCCCTAAAGCTAGTAGTTAACAAAACTGCTGACAGCCTCACTCTGTAGCCTTCATTTCTGTAGGGAGCCAGGCTAGAACAAATTTCTGTTCCTGCAACCAAAAAACAAAGCACAGATGTCTGTGGTTTCTTATTCTTCTTTTCTGGCATGAATTGTGGGATGTTTGGCCAATCTTTTGTTTCATGTATTGCTCTGTGGTCTTCCCCCTGCCAAGGTGATGTCCATGTCCTCCAGTGCAGGAGGAGCTGCTGGTGCAGGAGCCTTTGGTGGCATTTCTGTACCACATGCTGGCAGGTCTGGGTAGTGCCCCCAGGACCACAGTTTGAATGGCAAGGAAAAGCAGCTCAGCTAGGAAGTGTGGCACCAACAGCATGTCTTTACAAAGACAACTAATGTGCTGGATAGCCTCAGGTGTAAATCCCCCAAACTAGTCTTGGGACCCTTGGGATAACAGATTACTGGGTAGGTGTAGCATCTGTTAGCTAGGAAATAGAGTGTCCATGTTTCCACCAGGCAGCACAGGACAGAGCTTTTACCTGGCTCCTCTATTTGCCACCTGCCAATAGCAGATTGCTGCCTGAGTTAGTGATCTCCGACAGAGACACTCGCACTGTTCTGCTCCTCAGTTCTTGCTCTCAGTTGCTCTGTGTTGTGGTTCTGCCCCCAGCTGGGAGCTGAGCACTGCAGCCGCTCGCTCTGGGGGGTGAAAGGGGAAAGGGAAAAGGAAAAAACCCAAAGGCAAACGTCATGGGTTGGGATAAGGACAGTTTACTGGAACAGCAGAGAGAGAAATAGCAATAATAGGACTTTTATAGCAAAAATATATGAAACTGGTGCTACCCAATGCAGTTTCTCACCGAAGCGCATGGCTCAGGCCATACAGCTCAGAGCTCTCCCGAAGCTGGACCGTCCCCAAAAACTGCATGTCCTGGAGCCATGCACTCCTCCCCCCACCAGCCCCCTTTATGCTGAGCAGGGGGTAATTGGTATGGAATACCCCCTTTGGCCAGTTTGGGTCATCTGTCCTGGCTGTGTCCCCTCCCAGCTTCCTGGGCACCCCCCACCCCCTGCCTTCTCTTACCAGGGCAACATGAACAACTGAAAAGTCCTTGACTGCTTGGTAACACCTAAAAACACCAGGGTGCTATCAGCACTGCTCTTATCCTAACTCCCAAACACCATTACACCAACTGCTAGAAAGAAAATTAGCTCTGTCCTAGCTGAAACCAGGACACTATGACATGACCATTGGTGAGGTAACAAGTCTCAGCTTTGAGGGTATCCAGACAACTTTAAACTCACAGGCTTGAGGGGTCCAAACAATAATTCACTGTTGTTCATGGTGGAGGGAAGGGATAGGAAAATGTACCTTTGTCAGGAAAACTGGATTTGTTCTTATCCTGTATTTGCACAATTAAAAGTTTCTCACCCTGTCTCAGTACTTGTCACTGGCCAAGGCCAGAAAGCTGCAGTAACTGGGTTCACACCACATTCCTGTGTGCTTCCCTACCATCTACCTGGGTAGTGGCAGGCCAATGTGGCTTCAAATGTGCTAGAAAAGCACCTGATCCAGTATTGAACCAAGAATGTAAAAAATAAAAACAAAAAATCATGAGATGACATGTAGTCTCAGTGCATTGACATTGTCTGGCAAATTTTGTAAAGAAAATAACCTTTTTTTAACTATTTCTATGAGCTCTGATATTTCTTTTAAAGTATATGAAAGAAAAATAATATTGGTTTAAAATTAATGCTTTTATTTAATCTTAATTGTTTTCTTGCTTCTTCAAATTAACCAATGGTTCTATTGATTATAAGTTATTTAATATTCATAACAATACACAGACATTTAATTGAAAAATAACTTAGCTAAGAGAACTTTAAATCAAATTTATTTCATGTTCTTTAAAAAGAATAATTTCATATTGCTTAAATTTTACTGACAGGATTAAGGTTCAGCAGGAAACATTCCATGCACTGTGATAAAAACAAAATACTTAAATTAATTGCATTGGTTAACCGTTTCATCTGGCACTGTGGAAACATCACAGACACACAAGGAGATAAAGAAGTCCAGGAGAAGTTGAAAAATGTTACTTTGAATTTCAGACTGGGGTGCATCTCACCTAATTTCAGCTCTCCAGAGGTTTTCACAGTTCATTCACTTTCCAAAGCTCCCTCTAGAGCCGGGAGAAAAAATAGCCATCCCCAGAGACTGGTTCAGTGCTTCCCTTCCAGGCACGTGCTCTATAATATGTCATATAGACAGCAATTTTTTTTTATCCCACTCCCACCCCATTCACTGTCCCCCAGTTTTTCGAGGTTTGTGCTCCGATTTCAAATGTTCCGTCCCACAGAGACTGCTCTGGGCCAGAGATGGTCCCTGTAACCCAGCACTTGGTGTCCTGCAGTGCTAGCAGGAGATGCTATTGTGGAAGTGTGCAGGTGGCAGTGGTACCTTCCTGCCTGTACTTTTCAGGCCTGTGGATTTATCTGGTACATTTTTACCCTTCTGATTCCATCTGCCTCCACTGCCTCCTGGGACAGCAAAGTCCAGAAGTTCCCAGTTACTTACGGTATAAAACCAGCATTTTCTTTTGCCTGTTTTCAGCTAATGTTCTGCTTTCATAGAATCACAGAATCACAGAATGGTTGGGGTTGGAAGGGACCTCTGGAGTTCATCTAGTTGAACCCTCCTGCCAAAGCAGGATCACCTAGATCAGGTCACACAAGAACATGTCCAGGTGGGTTTTGAATGTCTCCAGAGAAGGAGACTCCACAGCCTCTCTGGGCAGCCTGTCCCAGTGCTCTCTCACCCTCACAGTGAAAAAGGCATTCCTTATGTTCACATGGAGCCACACTTGGAACTAGAGATAAAGCATGTGATGGATAACATCACTGCATCAAAGTCCTAATGGTTTCTTCTAGGTCCAGGGAGACTAAGTCTCAGTTTTAAATGGATGAGTCGGGACCCAAAAAAACCCTCAATTTGAATAATTATTTTTGTCAAGCCAGGACTTCTGTTTCTGGTCAGGTCCTTCCATTCTCACAAAACATAACTGCAAGGTGATTCCTCTTGGTAACCCACCAGGGCCATGAAAAATAATCAGAAACATTTTGACCTATTGCCAGTGTGCTTAGAGGGAGGGACAAGGGGAAAAAAGCTTCCTCACTAAAGGCCAGGCAGATCTTTTTGTACCTGTGTTAGCAATAACATTAAGGTTCGTCCCAGTGCAAGGGTCTCAGAAACTACTTATTTCACAGTCCACAGACCTGATCAGAAAGAATAGCGGCCAGTAATATAAACCTTTTTGAAGGGAAAATTATGAAGAGGGGGTGGTAGTCTCAAGAAAGAGCTAAGGACATCTTTCAAGCACAGTACCAGATCTGTTAGTGGGAGATCTGGCAAGAGCAAGCCATAGAATCATAGAATCATAAAATCATAAAATCATAGAGTCATAGACTGCTTTGGGTTGGAAAGGACCTTAAAGATCATCTAGTTCCAACCCCTCTACCATGAACCACTAGACCAGGTTCATTCTGCTAGACCAGTCACCACTCAGCACACCAGCCTGTGCTTCCAGAAGAGGGGAAGCTCGCCAGCTGCAGAGCCAGGATGTGATAGGGCTGGGAGTCTGGCATTTCTCCCAGGCTTCTGGTTCAGATGTGTGCTGTGCCTGAGCACTTTGGTACTCAGTGTCCCTGGAGCAATTTCATGATACTAGAGGGAAGTTCAGCAGATGCTCTTGGCCCAGATGGGTTTGACCTGTTTCCTGCACCCTCCTGAACAAATGATTAGGACATGGGAGAGAAGAAAGGAAACTTGTTAAAGAATAACCTTCTCTGCATCTGCAGATACACCCTGCATGATTAGCAGATGCCATAAGGGCAGGGCATGTCTGAGTGACCCTGTGGTTTGCAAACACAGGCAGTTTAAAAATATATATATATATATTTCTAAAAATGGCATCATTCTGGGAGGTACAAGGGCTCGGAGGGGTACTAAACCTCTCTGGTAGTGTGTGATCAAATCTAGCTCTTGAAAAGATCAAGTAGCGCCTGTTCTCTATCAGAACAGTTATACAAAAAACCTAAGCCCACCCCAAAACCACAGTTAGCAAAAAAACCCAAATGAAAAAATATACTTCCTTAGCTATTCTTTGGATTTTTTTCTAACCCACCCAGACACAAATACTTAAGAGACACCTGGATTTTGGGCCTAGTTGGGTTGGGCCTAGGACAAGACTCACAGAAGACAGGAAAGCTGTTTGTGTCTCCCAGATTGGATGAAGCCAAGATAAACCCTGTTGTCACTGAAGGCAACTCAGAACTGGTTCTACCTTACACTTTACTTCTCACTCCCAGAAGATGCTCTGCTGGCAGCAGGAAATCACTGGGTGAGATGATGAACTGTTCCTCTGAAATACCCAAAAAGTATTTGCAATGAAGGTTCTACAAAAAGGCATCTTAACAACAGCATTTCCTTTGGGCTCTGTGATATTTAGAGTTCTGGGAAAAGCAAAACCCTAAGATGCACCAGGGAAGAATTAGATTACCAAGGACCACCCATGGTCCTTACAGCAGGATAATGGTCCGTACAAGTGCTGTGCAGAAGAGATGCTTGTGTGGAAGGCAATCTCCTCTTTATTTCCTCACAGACTGCACATGGCTGGCTGCGTTTTATTTAGGCATTAAGATAGCTTTTCCCCAGATTATTTTGTAGCCCATCTCCTGACCATATGAGCTCTCCCATTCACTCTCCCTATCCCATATCTGATTAGAGGCCTGGGAGGACTGTCCCAGAGGACAACCCTGGAGTCAGCTGCCAGATTCAGCTATGCCATTCCTATGTGCATACAGGGTCTCATGGCTCATGCTCACTCCATGCCATACGTGCTGAACCCTCTTCTGTAATGCATGTTCTTTGCATATCCCCAACAGGGCCCTTTCAGCACTCACCTCATCCCCACTTTGTGCACACATGCTAGATCCAGCATCCAGTTTTCCAGCCTAAATCTGTTTTGAGACACAGGTGGGGAAGACCTGTGGCTAGAGGTCCAGAGGAGTTTCCTACTGCTCTGGGGAAGGACCTGAAGATGACAAACTTCACAGGCTACATGGGTAGTTCTTTGTGTAAGCCAGAGAGCTTGTCATGGTCTACTTCAGTACCTGTGTCATAGTGAAAGGAGGGATAAAATCTCTGGATGCAGTGTGTAAGCTCCTGGAGAAGAAGATGAAAATCAGAATGTCTGAAAAGTTCCCAGAGAGACTAGGGAGGGATGTGGATGGTGGTTTCACGACCTAGCTGAGAATAAGGTTTCACCGGGAGCTGGGAAAACTGCACTACAGAACACTTGCACAGGAGGGATGGGCCTCATGTGGATCAAAGGGGAAAGAGGCTTCTGGCTATGAGCATGCAGGAGGTGGTAAGTGAGCTTTTAAACTGAGTAGTACAGGAAAGCCAACCAGCAATAACATTTTTCAGGACAATGTTCCCAAGGTCAAGACATTGCAAATTCTGTAGCCTCTGGGAACAGGGAATATCATAAAACATGAGGGTTAGTATTCACATGGAACCAAGTCAATGCTGTGATTGTCTCAACATCAGGGCTTGAAGTTTGGGAAACAGGACAGGAGCACTGGCACATTTTGCTGATACAGTAGGTACTTTGGAAACCCTGATCTTGTTTTAAAAAAAAGCCCAAAGGAACAGGTTGGAGGATTAAATCCTTGCAGATGGCTGAAGTGACCATGCTGGAGGCACAGTGGTAGGGCTACCACCTACACAGATGCTGGCACCGATAACAGGAGGGAGGGTTGAGATAAGAAAGCATCATTCAAAAAGCTACACGTGTGTCTGATTGAAAAACACAGAAAACTCTAGGAGATCAAATGTAAAAATATAACTGAGCTGTCAAAAATAAAGATTAGCTGATTAAAAAAGCAAACCTAGTACTAAATCCTTCATCTGTCACAGCAGCAGCAAAAGTCCTGCCTGAGAGGCCTCATTTAAGCTAAGAAGCTTTGCAACAGGTTAACAAGAGGCAGCAGAGCTGCACTGTTGAGGGCAGCCACTGATCTGCTGTTTGCTGCTGCTCCTGCTGCTGAGAGCAAGAACATTTTTGCCTGGAGCATCCCCACTTCCAGACACTCCACACTTCCCTGGACTGGTGCTGTGCACTGTGGTGATGCCCTGATGGCTACGATGGAACAGAAGGAAACCTCCCAAACATTCCTTATACAGGTACCGCTGCTCACATCCTTACTGGATCCAGTATTTGGCTGTTGGAATGGATTTAATGTCCATCTTGAATCAAGAATCTGAATTTGACAAACCTGTTTTGGAGACTGGTTGTAGACTCTACCTGTAAGGACTAGTTTCATTCCTGATAGTCAGATTACATTTTAAACAAAAATCCATAAGACTTAACACCTCTTGGAGTATCCTAGAGCTCCCCTCCTAGGCTGGATACTATTTTATATTTGCATGACATCAGAGATTGAGTGATTGTACAGATGTGATTACAACACATTGCACTGAACTGGTATAGCTCTCGAAAACGTTTCACACTTGAAGCAGTTCTGCAGGCTTGGAGAATGGGAACTGGGCAGAGAGAGTGGATATGGTCTCTTATTATCAGCGCTTGCTTGAGCACAGTGCAGTCATCAGGGAGCTGGATCAGGTCTCAGAAAGCAAATACATTGCTCTATTTTGTGCCTCTTTAGAGAGGTGTCTGAAGATGAGCATCCTTCTTTCAGCTTTAGTACAGACCCAAGTATCGCACCTGGAACTCATTTTCTCCTTTAGCTATTCTGTAGGCAAATCTTCCTGTGGTGGGTGGTCAAGAAGGAGCCTAGCAAAAAGCACTCTCTTTCCCTAAAATCTCCTCAGTAGGAGTCTCTTCCTCCTTAGCACAGTAGACTTTAAGTAGGCATTGGTAATCGGGCTGCCTACTTCTCACTACCTTTTATATTTCAGGAAGCAGATGGTGCTGACCTATTTCCTGGTGTATACTCAAAAATCACCTCCGTTTGGATCCAGGAACTCCTGATTACCAACATGAAGCTATAGACAGCTCCCACGTTCTTGCTCTTCTGCAGAAATCTCAATGAACCTGGGAGCTGCCTGTTAGCAGCTGATGTGCAGGGAAACAGAAGTAGGGAGGAAGCTGGTGTTCTGCTTAATTGTCTTGTGGGCAGAACCGAATGGTGAATGTAGGTGGCCTCAGTTTCAGGTGAGTGTTTGCTCCCTGAGGCTGCCTTGTGACCTAGTACAGCTTTTGTGATTTTAAATTCCCTTGTCCTGGGCTTCTTCAAGACCGGAGGGTGATACTTTCCCATTTTTAAGTTTATATAATACTTCTGATTCTAGACAGCTTGACGTGAGGAATACTAATTCAGCTTTCAAGGCCACAACATTCTTTTGTTTGTATTTCTTGGAGAAGAAAAGACATCAGTAAGCCAACAGAAATCTTTCCCTTGTAAGGCCCCTGGGACAAAATTTCTTTTTGTTTTCTGACTATGGAAGTGATGGGACAGCTGTCATAGGAATTCTCATTTGAAGACATACCAGCAATAAGGAAAAAATATTGCTTCATGCAGGTAATTTTTAAAAACCTCTTAGAAGCTGTGCATCAGTTCAAAACTACCAGAGGAGTCTGCTGGAAAAGGAACAAGAGACTTGAATGTATCCAGGGTCCCAAAGCTAAGCACTTTACATCACACATGTTACATATGCTCAAAAAGAAGGTGGAAAAACAATCCACCAGAAGTATCCCTCCTCTTCCAGCTCTTCTCTGAGGATGCCTCCTTGCCCAGCTCCACACTGTTCCCTTGCTTTCAGGAATGCAGTGATGCCAGCAGCTATTTTTGCACTTAACTCCGGGCAGCGCTTCGGCTGCTGGACATCTGTGCCAAGCTGCTCCTTTCCTTTGCAGACTGTGCATCCCAGCGTCCTCTAGGAAAAGTGCAGGGAACTGTCATCTTCAGTCCCTGCCCTCCAGCAACACAGGGGCCCATCTCTTCTCCCTCAAGGATGTGCATCCACCTGTGCTGAGCCACTCTGAGCTTGTTTTTTTGGGGTGGCAGCTCACCTTCCTGGCTTCTGCGCAGAAACCGGAGCGTAGCTAACGTGCTTAGCTAATGATCACAGGTAAAGGCAGTTACCTGCCAGGGCAGGCACCGATGGGGAGCAGGTGAGTCCCAAGGGCTGCATGCCACCCAGAAGTTTGAGATCAGCTGCCACAGAGGAAATGAAACGGGCTGAGACACCCCTGTGACGTGTCATGACTCATAGTGGGATGGGAAAGAATGGGAGTTCCCACCAGTGGTTAGTAGGGAGCCTTGTGCCTTGACAACCAGACCAAAACTGTGGGTCAGCATTTTCTCCAGATAGGAGATAAAGGGCGATTCTTTCTACTGGTCCGTTTTGGATCTTGTGACTTTGCTAGAAGGGATGGAAATGCTGTTATTTAGAAGAACAGTTTGGCCACCAGCATCTACCCCAGCAACACCGCAATAGGTCCAGTCACTAATTCCCCACAGCCCTGCTTGGCCATGTCCCCACTGCACCAGGGAGGTGCCCAATGCCCAGGGATGGGTCTCACCCTGGAGCCCCTCACCAGGCCAGATCCTTACCTCAACTGGAGATTGACATCCTGGGCTGGCCTGTGTGTGTGCAGGAGGGAGCTGAGGTTTGTGGCAAATTAAAAGTTAAAATGAGAAGACAAATTCATTGCATTTTGAACAGGCTTTGGGTTTTTTTCCCCTGTGAAATTAGATGAATCATCTCTAAACTGTTCTTCTGTGACACAGGAAATTATGAGAGTTAACACATGTAGCTGGGCCTCATCAGGAGGAGGGTGGAAAGCCTGAACCAGACAAAAATCGGAGGAACCAAGTAGCTGCATTTTTAAGAAATGTGAATAAGTGACTGTCAGTTCTCCCACCTCTAAACTGAGGATGTGCTTTACATGTTTGCAAAGGCGTAGCAATGTGAAATGACTAATTGCAGTGCAGTTAGATACTCAGGTGGAACATCCACAAGGAAGCGGAGGAGAAGGAGGAAGAGTTATCCTCAGTATGTGTCCAAACTGCTGAATACTGAACTTTTGTAAGGTGCTTTTCCTAGGATTTGTAACATTACCTGTGGTGGCCACTATGCTTTGTCACCTGTGCCAGGTTAAGTATCACAATGGGATTTGCAATAAATGGAAAATTACTCTAATCTTGCAAAAATCTCTTGTTATTTTGCAGGCATTAAGTTTGGATTGGATTACTATATATTTATTTCAAGTTAGTGGGCATATGTTATTGGTTATAATAATCTATACAATTCACGCTGGCTGGGAAGGGCTCTAAAGAGGTTTTCAGCTCTAGCCCTGAAGTTTGAACTGCTTACACTTGGTAACACTAGCAAAAAGTGCTTCTGTAGGATTTGCTGTCAGATCTTTGTTACTCTACCAGATATCTCTGTCAAATATTGTTCAGGTCCTGTTGCTCTTGATGGTCACCTCTTCAAAGGTGAGGCAGCAAAGCAAAGTAATTGTGATGGCAAACGCATAAGAAGGAGGGAGGGAGAATTTCTCTCAGCAAGTGTCCTCCTGACCGGCTCCTTTTTTGTGCCTGTGTTCCAAGAAATGTGTTTTACTACTATCTATTTTTAATTAAGCTTGGTCATGAATAAGGTAATGACATCTGGTGCACAACTTTAGGGTTTTCACATAGTTAATCACACAAGGAATAGCAGTGAACCACGGTCCTTGTGTACTCATTACTGAACGGGGTGACACTGTATTCAGTTCTCCTTGTATGCCTCAATTTTTCTCTGGTACTTCAGCATCCTCCCCTTAATGCACATGGCTTCACAGCTTGTTTGTGAAATGGTCATGAGAATACATTGTCTTCTCAACAATAAGGGAAGTGAATAATGGAGTGAATTTATACGTGGAAAAGCAAATAAGTAGAAGCACTTAAAATAATTACAAAAAAAAAGAGCTTCAAGTTGCAAAATGACCATTTAACATTTGATGGGAATCAACAGCCTCAAAAGTGGAATAAGATGAGAACTACAACAATGAGCTGAGTGTTGCTCTGGCACATACTAAGAGGCTTCTCTTCGTGAGATGGCTGGTGTAGTTATCACTGCTATACAGGATTTAGACATACATCTGTATTCCATCTGGCTGTGTAAGGAAAACAGTCCTGAGAATCTCAAATTACAGGTTGGAGGAAAATGTGCTATTGTGCTGCATTATTATTCTTGCAAAATAAAAGTTGCAGAAAATGGGGGAAATTGTTTTACTGTGAGGCAGAAAGGCTTCTGTCCCAACCCCAGTATTGGCATTGGTACTGTGGAAAGAGTTGTTGTAGTTTTGCGTGGCAGGGTTCTGGGGGGGGGGAGGGGGGGAGGGGGGGGGCTGCAGGGGGGGGCGCTTCTGCAAGAAGCAGCCAGAAGCTCTCTGGAGGCCCCACAGAGCAAACACCAGCTGGGTCAAGGCCGGACCTGTCACTGACCAAGGCCAACTCCATCAGTGATGGTCACAGCGCCTCTGGAAATCACATTTAGGAGAAAAAAAAACCACAAGCAGCTGCTTTTTGCCACCAGAGAAGGGAGTAAGAAGATGTAAGAAACTGTGCAGACATAAAGGTCAGGCAAGAGTGGGACAGGAGGCACCCCAGGTGCCGGAGAGAAAGATGCCTCTGCAGCCCATGGAGAAACCCATGGTGGAGCCGGTGTCCCCCCACAGCCCATGGAAAAGGCCGAGACCCCACCTGCAGCCTGTGGAGAGGCCCCACGCTGGAGCAGGGGACACATGCAGAAGACAGTGAGACCCGTGTTGGAGCAAGCCTCTGCCAGCACTTGCAGCTCATGGAGAGAGACAGAAACAGAGAGATGAGCGAGAGAGAGAGACCCACACCAAAGCAGATTTGCTGGGAGTGGGGGCTTGTGACTCTGTGGACGACCAGGCTGGAGCAGTCTGGGCCTGAGAGACTGAAAGACATTCTATGATTTCTGACTGCACCCCATAGAAGTGACCCATGCTGGGGCAGCTGGTGAAGAGCTGAAGCCCCAACAGAAAGGACTCATGGAGAAGTTTGTGGAGGACTGTCTCCCATGGGTGGGATCCCACGCTGGAGCAGGGGAAGAGTGTGCAGAGTGCCCACCTCAGGTAAGATGGAAAACAACTTGTGAGGAACTAACTGAAACCCTCACTCCCCCAGTCCCTACCCCTCCCTGTGCCACAATGTGGGGAAAGAAGGGAGCAAAATCATGACTAAAGTGAAGTCTGCTAAGAAGGGAGGGGTGGGGGGAAGGTGCTTTAAGATCTGGTCACACTTCTCATTACCCGACTCTGGTGTCACTGGGTGTGCAGTGCAGTGTCATAAATTAGAGAGTTTTCTTTCCTTTATTCTGTGTTGAGTCTGTTTTGCCCGTGACACTGATTGCAGAGTGATCTCTCCCTGTCCTTATCTCAACCCCTGTGCCTCTCAATATGTATTTTCTCCCCTGTCCAGCTGAAAAGGGGAGAAATAGAGCGACTTTTGTGGGCATCTGACCTCCAGCCAGGGCCAAACCACCACAAGAGTTGTTGACTATAAAAAGATTCAGCTTACAGACACTACAATAAGTTTAGTTTTTAAGGAAAATCAGGGTTTTTACGCAACCTGGATGGGACAGAGCAGACATACAGTCATCCACCTGATTTCAGGAAATTTTAGAAGACATTAACAACTTCACTAATCAATTTGTTATGCCCCCTATTACTACATGAAGTAGATGTCCTACAGTCAAGTCATCTTGCCTAAAATTCCCAGTGACCTCTTCCAACATGGCTTTGAAAGCCTAGATCCAGATTTGCTGAATTTGCCATCCTGTTCACCTTCCCTGTCTCAGGGGTAACTCCTCAGCTAGGAGACTTCAATGATGAAGAAGAGTTAGAAAGAAAACATAAGTGGGAAAGAAAAATACATTTGTTTTCTTAAAGTACTTTTTACCATAAATATACAAGAAAAGGTCAGACTACCTATGCAAAGTTTTAAAGGATGGGACTTTGTGAGTCAACTGAAGATGAAAGGTCACCCAAATTCTTCAAGAGGTGCATTTTACCTTCCCTGTAGTGGAATGAAAGAGATGAGCGAGGTGGTGTTTTCCACTCACTGTTCTTCCATTTCATTGAAATAGTGATGTTTATCATCTGGACAGCCTCATATGTAAATTGTGCAAGGGTGGTTTGTACCCATCGGGTACAAAAGCAGTGATATGACAATGCTAAACTGGCTGATGGCCATTAAACTTCAAGATAAATTAATTAGGAACTCCTGCTGGGGAAACAAAAAATATATACCATTTTTCAGCTGATAAGAAGGTATGCATGCTGATAGAGTAGTCACCACGTTGTGGATAAACAGCTTTGGATAAACAGCTTTGCCTCACTTTGTGCTGCAACCAAAGGTTTTATGAGTAAAATCTGCAGTTACTTGATCTGTCACCTGGCAAAAGAGCAGTGAGCAGAACCCGTGATGTTTCTTACTAGCTTGGCATTTAAATATGAACAAAATGGTGCTTTCACATCTCTTTCTGGCGCGATCTCTGCCAATATTTTCCATGTTACTGAATCATACAATCAGATTTTACAGAAATAGCTCTGTGTGCTTTATTTAGAGCATAGTCTGTTTCTGTGTGCCACAGACTTTACATGAAGCTCAGTGATTCGACACCAACCTTTTCATATTTGTTCTTCTTGTCCCGATTTATTCCATTAACATTAGAGAGCCTTTTCTATGTTAAAAACAGCAAAGAATTCCAAAGAAGGTATCCTGTCCTGAGGTAAATCAGGTATATGCTGTCTATAATTTCACACATAGCTTCCAGAAACTTTAGGTTTGCGAGTACGGAGAGAAAAAACATCCCTGATTGACTGTTTCGCATTAGCCAGAGATACAAACCTCAGTAAGAGAAGCGGAGGCACGGCTTGTGGGAGTTTGTGCTACCTCCCTCTCTTTGAAAGCATTTCATTGCCAAGAACGAGATGCTAACTGCTTGCTTCCTCCTTGAATGTGCAAAAGACCCTCTGGAGATTAACGCCGAGTTTCTTATCTCACGTTAACCTGAGAGGAGAATTTTTAATTTACAAAGAAAAACAAAATTCTGCGGCTCTGAAGGTCCGTTCGGTTCCAGGACTGGGAGTTTATTGTCCCTTCTCTCCCCAAACGCCACTCTTTTCGCGGCAAAACGCCAACACGCGAAAACAGACAGTTCCACGGCCACCCCCATGTAGAAACGGGGCGACTGCGTGGCAGATAAAGCAGAAAAAACCCACTTTATTCTCCCCGAAGAAACACAAGCCGGAGCGCGGGGCGCCGGGCGGCGGCGGGGCGGGGCGGGCGGGCGACACCAATCAGCGCCGGCCGCGCTGCTATAAATGGGGGCGCCGCCGCCTGTCTGCCTAGTGCCGCTCGCGCCGTCGTCATGTCCGAGACCGCCCCTGCTGCCGCCCCGGCCGCCGCCGCGCCGGCCCCGGCCGCCAAGGCCGCCGCCAAGAAGCCGAAGAAAGCGGCGGGCGCCTCCAAAGCCCGCAAACCCGCCGGCCCCAGCGTCACCGAGCTGATCACCAAGGCCGTGTCCGCTTCCAAGGAGCGCAAGGGGCTCTCCCTCGCCGCGCTCAAGAAGGCGCTGGCCGCCGGTGGCTACGATGTGGAGAAGAACAACAGCCGCATCAAGCTGGGGCTCAAGAGCCTTGTCAGCAAGGGCACCCTGGTGCAGACCAAGGGTATTGGTGCGTCCGGCTCCTTCCGCCTCAGCAAGAAGCCCGGAGAAGTGAAGGAAAAAGCCCCGAAGAAGCGGGCGGCCGCAGCCAAGCCCAAGAAGCCGGCGGCCAAGAAGCCTGCCAGCGCTGCCAAGAAGCCCAAGAAAGCTGTGACAGTGAAGAAGAGCCCCAAGAAAGCCAAGAAGCCGGCAGCTGCAGCAACCAAAAAAGCAGCCAAGAGCCCGAAGAAGGCGACTAAGGCTGCCAAGCCCAAAAAGGCGGTAGCAGCAAAGAGCCCGGCCAAGGCAAAGGCAGTGAAGCCCAAGGCAGCAAAGGCCAAGACAACCAAGCCCAAAGCGGCCAAGGCGAAGAAGGCAGCCCCGAAGAAGAAGTAAGCCCCCGTGGCAGAGAGCTTTTCGTCTGCACTTAAACCCAACGGCTCTTTTAAGAGCCACCCACCTAATCATAAAAGGGCTGAAAAATTCTGTAGGTCTCCTCGATTTCGGGAAGGGAGGTATCGGGGGGTTCTTAGGGGGAGTGCTGTGCTGCTGGTGGAAACCCTTTTATTACGGGGACAGGCAGATGGAGAAACAAACTGCTGCCATGAAGCCCCTGAGCTGCTTGGTTGGGAGAACGGCGTAGCGCGGCGATAGCTTTGGAAAACCCCGCGAGGGCGACGATTGGCTGCGGTTTCGGATGGGCAGAGCTCCTTCGCGGGAGCTCCGCCAGCCCCGCCCCCGGGACGGAGTAAGTGCAGGAATGGGGCAGGCGCGGGGGGGGCATGTCTGAGTCCCCGGCGCTGCGCGCCTGCAGTTAACTACAGGTGGATCGCGAGTTACGGGCAGATGTGCGCGACTGCTCATGTCATCTTTTGAATGAACTTCAAGCTCTTTTTCTGACTTTGTCGGTGGCTCTGAAAAGAGCCTTTGGGTTTCTGTGGGAAAAGCTTCCCGGGCGTTGTTCTTGAGCGTTTACTTGGCTTTAGCCTTGTGGCTGTCAGTCTTCTTGGGCAGCAGCACAGCCTGGATGTTGGGCAGCACCCCGCCCTGCGCGATCGTCACCTTGCCCAGCAGCTTGTTGAGCTCCTCGTCGTTGCGGATGGCCAGCTGCAGGTGCCGGGGGATGATGCGCGTCTTCTTGTTGTCGCGGGCCGCGTTGCCCGCCAGCTCCAGGATCTCGGCCGTCAGGTACTCCAGCACGGCCGCCAGGTACACCGGGGCGCCGGCGCCCACCCGCTCCGCGTAGTTGCCCTTGCGCAGCAGCCGGTGCACGCGGCCCACGGGGAACTGCAGCCCGGCTCGCGACGAGCGGGACTTGGCCTTGGCGCGCGCCTTCCCGCCCTGCTTCCCGCGGCCGGACATCGCAGCGACTCGGATACAAATAGCAAACGACGTGTGCAAATGGCCGAAACGCTGCAACCCGCCCTTATATCCCTTCTCAGCAAAAGTCGCGAATTCCGATAGGCTGAAAAGGGGACTTAGAGAAAACAGCCAATGGGAAGGCGGATCGGATTCAAACCAATCCCGATGAGCCATAGCTAACTTATAACGTACAACGTATCTCAGCGAATAGAGAGCAAGTATAGAGAAAACCCTAATTTGCATACGGTCCCTATAAAAGGAGAGCGCTCACGCTGACGTCTCATCCTCTGTTGTGGGTTTCTTGGCAAACGTCAGCTGTCAGCTAATCTACCATGCCTGAGCCGGCCAAGTCCGCTCCCGCGCCCAAGAAGGGCTCCAAGAAGGCGGTGACCAAGACGCAGAAGAAGGGCGACAAGAAACGGCGTAAGAGCCGCAAGGAGAGCTACTCGATCTACGTGTACAAGGTGCTGAAGCAGGTGCACCCCGACACGGGCATCTCGTCCAAGGCCATGGGCATCATGAACTCCTTCGTCAACGACATCTTCGAGCGCATCGCCGGCGAGGCCTCGCGCCTGGCGCACTACAACAAGCGCTCCACCATCACCTCGCGGGAGATCCAGACGGCCGTGCGGCTGCTGCTGCCCGGCGAGCTGGCCAAGCACGCTGTCTCCGAGGGCACCAAGGCTGTCACCAAGTACACCAGCTCCAAGTAAACGTCTGTGAAAAGACTTTTCAACCCAAAGGCTCGTTTAAGAGCCACCCATCTTTTCAGTAAAAGAGCTGATGTGGCGAGTCTCGTTCTTAGCTGTGCCAGGTTCCTCTGGCAAGGGGCAAGGAGAGGGAAGGCATTTGCCGTTGCCAGGAAAGTCGGGTGGGATACATAGTGTGTTTATCAACTGCCTCTGTTCGGGGAATGCTAAAAGTCCGCGGGAGCTCCCTTTAGTTTTGTGTCCGTTAGCGGGGGGGTCTTCTAACAATCAATGAGCAATGTATGTGTCGTGTTTTAGTGTCCGAAATAAACGCGTTCTGGGTAGGTGGCGCTTAATGCTTTCCCCGCTGAGGCAGTCAAGTAGGAGGAGGATACAGCGAAAGTACTGATGGTTCGGGGTGCCTGTGGGCTTTTGTGGCGCTTCGGTTTAAGGGGTGGGCTTTCATGGCGGGGGGGGGGGGGGCGGACGGACACGTAGGGGTTTGGTTGGGTTAGGGCTTTCTCTGGCATAAAGCTCCGGGCCGGTCCCTTCCCCTCCGTTACCGTTCTCAGGGGGAAGCGAGCGGCAGCGCTTCACGGCGCTCTCGAGCCGGAGCAGCCGCTCCTGCGGTCCCGGGCACTGCACCTCCTCGGCTTTCGCCCGCTTCTCCCTCTCTAGCCCTGCTCCGCCGTAGCCGAGCAGCCCGCGGGTGCGGGGCCCGAACGGGAGGACCGAGGGCCGCGCGGCTGCTGGGGCTAGTCCGACCTGAGTGAGGACTGCACGGCGCCTCCCGGGAGCGCGGTGATTGGTCGCGGCGGTGCTCGCGTCTCGGGGCCCGTCCCTGCTTCCCCGAAGCGCGGGTGGGAGAGCAGCCGGTGAAACGTTCGGCCTTTCGCGGAGCGGCGGCGGCCACCTGCGCCTACAGCGGGCCCGAACCGAGCGCGGCTACTGAGTGAGAGGCAAGAGGGAACTCTCGGGAGAGGCGGAGGCAGCAGAACGAAAAGCTTTAGCCAGCCGTCCCGACTGGACGGGGAAGAGAGGGGAGCGGCCCGGGAAGAGGCTGATCCCGAGCACGGGCGGCGGGATCTGCCTCGCCGGTGCCTGCCACCCCCCCTCTCTCCTCCGCTTCCAAGCAGCACGTTCGCGGAGACGGTACGCGCATTTCCTCTTAAACAGCGAGGGAGCCGGCGCTAAAGCGTCTGAAGGCCGGGGAAGAGCAGGCTGCCGGGTGGGGCCGGGGCCGTTTCGGCGGCGCCCTGGCGCAGCACGGCGGGGGCGGAGCGCGGCCGGAGCGGGTTTCCCGCCGGCGAGGCGCGGGCTTTTCGAATGCTCGCGTCGCCCAATGGCAGCCGGGCTCGCGCGAGCGGCCAATCGGCGGGGAGCTGCGGTTATAAATACCGCCGCGGCGGAGCCGCCGGCGCGGTTTGGCTTGTGCTGTCTCGGAGCGCGGACTTGTCGGTGCAGTCGGAGCGATGGCGCGTACGAAGCAGACAGCGCGTAAGTCGACGGGCGGGAAGGCGCCCCGCAAGCAGCTGGCCACCAAGGCGGCCCGCAAGAGCGCGCCGGCCACGGGCGGCGTGAAGAAGCCGCACCGGTACCGGCCCGGCACGGTGGCGCTGCGCGAGATCCGGCGCTACCAGAAGTCGACGGAGCTGCTGATCCGCAAGCTGCCCTTCCAGCGCCTGGTGCGCGAGATCGCGCAGGACTTCAAGACCGACCTGCGCTTCCAGAGCTCGGCCGTGATGGCGCTGCAGGAGGCGAGCGAGGCCTACCTGGTGGGGCTCTTTGAGGACACCAACCTCTGCGCCATCCACGCCAAGCGCGTCACCATCATGCCCAAGGACATCCAGCTGGCCCGGCGCATCCGCGGGGAGCGCGCCTGAGCTTCTGGCTGCTGTCCCTTGCCCGGTTCCGGCGAATACCGAAGCAGCCCACACAGACCCAAAGGCTCTTTTAAGAGCCACTCCAATACACAGTGAAAGGAGCTGTAATACTTTGCAATTATCAAATATTTTTACGTTGTCAGTCAAAATAATCCCACCAAACTAAATCCCACGACTTAATCCCTTCTTGGCTATCCTTAAAATTCCTATTCAACCTTGCAAATCTTACAATTTAATATTTCTTCCACAATTTTATATTACAATGGTAAATGTGAATAAGTTGTGTAGGATTTCTGGTGCATAGTACTGCCTTTTAGTTTTGCAAGTAAGAAGCTTCACATGTGCTGTCTCTAGCTCTGTGATGCATTTTCAAACCAGGCTCAAAAAAAATCTTGCGATGCAAAAAAACCCGTCAACCCTTTAAAAAAGACTGCATTTCCGGGTTTATTAAGAGCTACAGGAATATTCGGATGTGAGTTTACATCCAGCTAGCCAGGAGTTTAAGGCACAATATTCCTGACACCAGACCCAACATCCTATTGGATAGGGGTGCCCTACCCCACACCCTCAAAACCGTTTCAGGTCTTGCATAATTATATAACTATTGCAATATAGCCTTTGTTCTTCTACCGATGTTCTCTGATCACCAT